>JABSTQ010009160.1:0-2947837 GCA_013358835.2 Ixodes persulcatus | reverse complement strand
AATGAGCAGAAGACGACAGTTTGGGGTGTGCCTCGGTCGACTGGAAACAGTTATCATTGTGCTAAACTCACCGACACACTAACACACCTCTAGAACAAATAAATGAGCAGAGACGACAGTCGTTGGAGGTGTGCCTCGGTCGACCTAGAAACGGTATCATTGTGTTAAACTCACCAACACACTAACACACTTCTAGAACGAATAAATGAGCAGAGACGACAGTCGTAGGTGTGCCTCGGTCGACCTGGAAACAGTATCATTGTGCTAAACTCACAAACACACTAACACACTTCTAGAACAAATAAATGAGCAGAGACGACAGTCGTAGGTGTGCCTCGGTCGACCTGGAAACAGTATCATTGTGCTAAACTCACAAACAAACTAACACACTTCTAGAACGAATAAATGAGCAGAGACGACAGTCGTAGGTGTGCCTCGGTCGACCTGGAAACGGTATTATTGTGCTAAGCTCACCAACACACTTCTATAAACGAATAAATGAGCAGAGACGACAGTCGTTGGAGGTGTGCCTTGGTCGACCTGGAAACAGTATCAGTGTGCTAAACTCGCCAACACACTAACACACTTCTAGAACAAATAAATGAGCAGAGACGACAGTCGTTGTAGGTGTGCCGCAGTCGACCTGGAAACAGTATCATTGTGCTAAACTCACTAACACACTACTAGAACGAATAAATGAGCAGAGATGACAGTCGTTGTAGGTGTGCCTCGGTCGACCTGGAAACAGTATCACTGTGCTAAACTCCCCAACACACTAACACACTTCTAGAACGAATAAATGAGCAGAGACGACAGTCGTTGGAGGTGTGCCTCGGTTGACCTGGAAACAGTATCATTGTGCTAAACTCACCAGCAACTTGGGGGGGGGGGGGGGGGGGTTGCCAAATTAGGCTGCTCTAGGGAAGCTGGGAAAGTTAGGCTCTGTACAACACCGCTTGGAACTTCCTGGGAGGCCTCAGGAGGACACACTCGCCTAGAATTGACAAAGATGGCACTAGTGATAGGTGAGCCTCAGTTGACCTGGGAAGAGTATCGGACTGCCAAACTCACCAACAGCTGCGATCACTGCGGCAGATTGCCCCAAGGAAAAAGCTCCGCTTGGACCTTGCTGGGGGCCCTCCAAAGGACACACACTCCTAGAATGGACAGAGATGGAACTAGTGGTAGGTGTGCCTCGGTCGACCAAGTAATAGTATCAGACAGCCAAACTAAAGAGCAGCTGCGGTTGCTGCAACAGTCTGTTCTGGGGATGTTCCAGTACTGGTGTTCTATCAAGGTTTTGCTGGGGGTGCCTCGGTAACTTTAGGGAGCCAACATAAAAAACAAATAAATAGAACTGCATTTTGTAAAGGAGGCATCCAAAATTATCAGTTTGTGTATTGAATTTGTATTGTAAAACAGATATGTGTCTTACTGAATAAAAAAAAATGGTTTGTGAGATGCACATACCACTTACATTTCCAGTTTCCTTGCAGTGGTGGTTTACTCTCTTGGTTGAAGGTAACGAAAAAAGAAATGTTTGGGAGAGCATCTTTCCTCAATTTTTTGCTCTCCTTTGTTTTGCATGATTAGTGTTTTGATTTGGTCGATACTAAAGTGGTCCTGTAATAGATTGAAGAGATCGGATTTTAGTCGAGAGCAGATCATGTCACGCCACCTCAAACGCCCGTTTCTGCAGATCCCAGGTTAGCCTGCCAAAGACCTGCACGTAAAGTTTGCGCTGTCAAAGCTGCTCGCGCGAGTGTGGGGTTGACCTCAAATGTTTTATTTGCTTGCGTTTTTGTTTCAATAAGACTGCGAGCGAAGGAGACCCTATTGACACTGCGAGAGCGAACACACTTTGAGCAGGCTAAGCACACACGCTCGTCCAGTAAGAGCGTCGTCAGAGACATACTCGTGCTTGTCGCACTGGCTGCGCTCGCACTTATATTGAAACGGAGTACAGATACATCCACATGCTCGGGTCCGCAGCCGCGGCAGCGTTGCAAGCTACGCGTGCACGTACGCAAAGCTTGACGAGAGCGCGTACTCGGCACGCACCCGTAATTGGGAGCGGCGCCGATGCCATCACAAGCACGAACACGAGCAGGCCGTTTTACGCACAGTTGCGTTTGAAACCGTCTCACTGCGTTAAGACTGCGAGAACGCAGGACATCCGTACTTCTTTTGTCGCATGCCAAGCCCCATCCCTTGAATTAGATTCCACGCTTCATACGAAGCACAGATGTGCCGGTCACTCACTTTCGTTTCTCGACGTAACGCAGCTAAACGCTCTCAAACGCAGCTGTGCGTAGGGGCCTTTACTTCCACGGCACGGTCGTCCGTGCATGCCAAGTTGGCAATGTTGTGCTCGCTATTACATCGCTCGCGTTTACGGTGGAATGGAGTGCATAGCTCGCTCTAAACAGCTGTCTTCTTCCACGCTGGCCATGCTGGTGAGTTTTCTGCGGAGCACTCACCTCGCATAACTTTGCGTCTCCCGTCGGGTTGAAATCTTTCGATCGATTCGGTGAAGCAAGATCTTCCTCCGAGGTTCATTTTCCGTTCCAGAGTGAACACTGAAAAGCGTTCCGGCCGACATCTCTACAGGCGCAGCAGCTCGTCAGCTGCGGCGTAGTAGCATCTTGGGAAATTCATGGCGAGCGGAAGTCCAAAACCGAAAGCCAGATGTCACGTGACGACCGGCCAATAGTGTGCGGCGGCGGCTAGTTCAAAGAATGGCGCCACTTTTCCCAGGATAGAGGGGCTTTAAGTGGGGCGAGGTGGTTGCGCCCCCGGCGGCAAGCAAGTGAACTACATACGGAGAAAAAATGCCATTGACTCCCGGGCGATTGCAAAGGCCGTAAGAAGAGAAAGAGAGCGCGCGCTTCCAGTCCGGCCGTGGGTCAGCTTGCAATAGACCGATCTCACCAGCTAGTTTGAGTACGCCACCGCTGCCGACATGCATCGTGGGAGCTGTAGTCTTCCTGCACGCGCGACAACCCTGCTGGAGGTCTGCGCGAGCAGAGCACGAGGCGGCATGAGCTGTCTCGTGAACTGGCATCTGCCTCCTACGAACTACAGTTATGGCGGCGTCAGGCATGCGTGCAACGCTTGGTGAGATCGGTCTATTGCACGGACTTGTCCGCACGAGCAGGGACATGGCGGCGGCCATTCGCCTTGATTGCATTCGTCTATAGATTCCGAATGAGATTCTGCTCGCTATTTTTAGTTGCGCGGTCCCTCGTGCTGCAAAATAATTGTAGACGGAAACTGCGGTGCTCGATCTCGAAACTGACCATTTCAAGCAGAAGCGGATCATGTAAATCAGACATAACAAGTCGGCGTTTTCTACCGGTTATAATGTTCAACACCAGCTTGTATTTACTGTTTTACTGTTTACACTGAGTCGATTCAGCCTGAACATTCATTAAGTTTATAAGTCTTTAGAGGCTTATGGCTATTTTATTTCGCAATTATCGTGAAGACAGTGTGGATATAGGCAACCTGCAATGATGTTTAATTTGGCGCTATCTAGCGACGGAAGCAGGGACTATTCGGTATGCCTGAGAGTGGCGGCTGCATTGTTCGAACGTGAGCTATTACTCCGATGGCGCCGGTTAGCCCAGTGTCTGAAGCAAGAAATACTGGGTAGACCAGGAAGCCGTGATCGCAAAACATGCTAGTACGGCGGAAGCTACGGCACCAACGGGCCAATCGGAACGTGATTACATATCACCGGAGTGCGCTTTTACAGCGAAGAAGTGTGAAGCTTTTCGCTGCGTCATGCTCCAATATATGTGCGTTGCGCTCGTATACGTAGCGCATATCGAAGCCGTCGTCACGCAATGTGGGGCTTATCGTTCACCCTTTGCCAATTTACAACGATATAGGCTATAACCGTGGGCTCTCACTCTGCTGGCGCCGCCTGGCTGATGCCGGCTGGCTATACCTTCATGTGGTCTACGGTTCGTTGACATTTGAAAAGAGAAGACGGTCTACGGTGTTTTGCCATTTGAACGTGAACGCGCAGACGGCCATAGGAACGTGAAGACACACTGAACTTTGGATGATCCGGAGCGCTTGGCGGTTCTCTCGTGTACAGGTTGCAAAAAAAAAAAAAAAAACATTACGACAACAAGTGTGCGTGAGTTAATAATAATAATAATAATAATAATCCTTATTTCCAGACTTAGATGTGTCTGAGGGGCTGCGGCAAATGAATACAAAAAGGAAATTCGGCACAGACACTTAAGACTGCTTACGTGTGAGAATGCGAAAGCATTCTAGTCCCTTTGGTGAAAAGTGTTCGATTTATGTTTTCGACATGCTTTAAGGTTATTTCTGCTGATTCGGTGTGTAACGCGCGGGAGACAGCGCGCTCATTTGGCGCCACCTTCTTCCCAAGGCTGCGCCGTCACGTGCCCAATGAAGCACGCACTTGGCCACACCTTTAGTCAGCCAGATGGTTGCGACGTGACGTGTGCAATGACGCACGCACCATGGAGCCGCCGTGGCGTCGGGGAGCGTGCCCGTCTCGTACCCCGGAGGCCCGGGTTCGATTCCCATCCAGACCGTAATGTACCAAAGTTTCTTTCTAAAGCCATTCATTGACTTTGTTTAAAGGAACCTTCGTAAAAAATGTGACGTCGATCCGAGAATTTCTAACGTGTTTTTACTCTTTGCGCCGTCGGTCATTTTTGGTACCATCGCTCGGTCATCCCGCCGCCGACGACGCTTGATTTTCGCGTTATGGGGCAAATAATCTTTTCGCATTAAAAAGTCTTCTGACGAGGCTATCAGCCCCTTTTCACAGCATTCAACGGTGCACAGGACCAGTGTCAGGATAAAAAGCAATTATACATAAAATAATTAAAGTGACATTAGCTAAGCATCGTAGTCACAATAATTAATATCAACGTCATCGAAATTTTTAAATAGAAATCATTCACATCGACATCATTGAGATCACGTTCATTAACATAGAATTCAGGAGAAATGCAACAGAAATTCTCCATTTCTACTGCATATATATATATATATATATATATATATATATATATATATATTAAGCGTATTTTTTAGCCCCTGACCTAAACTTAAAAATTGTTTCGCGAGGGTGTAGCGAATTTCGAAGTGTTTTCTTTTTTAACTTTTTATGGTGCTTTTGATTTCTTTTTATTAATATTTAATGCTATTGATGTTGTGATGTTGAAAAAATATACCAATGTCTTTCGTGTATCTTCAGATGTATTTTCTGTTTAAATGCAACAGAAATGGAGAACTTTACATTAACGCTGACATTGTATGTTAATGAATGTTATCTCAATAATGTCAATATGAATGATTTCTGTTTGAAACTTTTGATTACGTTGATATTAATTATTGTGATTACAATGCTTAGCTAATGTGAATATGAATATTTTTTTGTATAACTGCTTTTTATGATCACACTGGCCCTGCACACCATTCACTGCTGTAAAAAGGGGCTGATGGCCTCGTCAGAGGACTTTTTAATGCGAAAATATTATTTGCAGCATTACGCCAAAGTCCGGCGTCGTCGGCGGTGTGACCGAGCGATGGTACCAAGAATGGCCGACGGCGCAAAAAGCGGAATACGTAAAAAATGTTCGGATTGAGGTCAAAGTTCTTAGGGAGGTTTCTGTAAACAAAATAAATTAATGGCTTTGGAAATAGACTTTGGTGCATTTCGGTCAGGGTGGAAATCGAACCCGGGCTTCCGCCTTGCGAGACGGGCACGCTCCCCCAAGCCATGGCGGCTCCACAGTTCTGGGTTACTAAAGGTGTACATAGTGCGTGCGTCATTGCACACGGCACGTCCCAGCCATCTGGCTGACTAAAGGTGTTGCCTTGTGCGTGAGTCATTGGGCACGTGACGGCGCAGCCAATGGGGAGAAGGTGGCGCCACGTCATGAGTGTATAAAATGAGCGCGCTGTCTCCCGCGCGTCACACACCGAATCAGCAGAAATAACTTTAACGCATGTCTGAAACATAAATCGAAAACATTTCCCCAAAGGGACTACAATGCTTTTGCATTCCCACACGGAAGCACTCTAATCTGCCTGTGCCGAATTTTCTTTTATGTTCTCTTGCCGCATCCCCTCAGACACATGCACGTCTGGAAATAAATATTATTATTACTTTTAACTCACGCACACTCTCTGTTGTAATATTTATTTGTAGTTTTACAACGTGTACAGGGTGTCAGAAAAGAAAATTTACACGGTCTTTTTTACCGCAAAAATAAACTAGGCATCGCCGAACGCTCATTCTCCGCCCAAAGGTAGCGCTAGAGGTCACAACCAGATGCCAAAGTTTCAGCCCGAGCCGATACCTTAATCAAAAGTTATGAGTGATTTTCTAAAAATTTCAATGGAAAAATGGCGGCCGACAGAGTTTTCGAATACATGGGGCTCTATGGCGCCAGAAACCGAAAACGGGCAAAAATGGGCTCCATTTTCCCATCGAAATTTTCAGAAAATCACTTATAACTTTTGATTAAGTTATCGGATCGGGCTGAAACTTTGGCATCTGGTTGTGATCTCTAGCTCTACCTTTGGGCGGGGAATGAGCGTTCGACGATGCCTAGTTTATTTTTGCGGTAAAAACGACCGTGTACATTGTCTTTTGTGACACCCTGTACACGGGAGAACTGCCAAGCGGTCCGAATAATCAAAAGTTCAGTGTGTCTTCACGTTCCTTGGCCGTCTGCACGTTCACATTCAAATGCCAAAACACCGTAAACCGTCTTCTCTTTTCAAATGACAACGAAACGTAGACTACATGAAGGTATATCCACGCTGTTTTCACGATAATTGCGATATAAAATAATAATAAGCCTCTAAAGACCTCTAAAGACCTCTAAAGAGACCCATGAGACTCCAACGAATTTAAGCCTTCAATTTTTAGATCTTCACCTGATGTTCAAAGACAGGCACACTTGCTGGAAATACTCACCAAGAACCAAAAAAGGCCTGCTTCAGTACGACTCAGCTCACTCAAAAATCATCAAGAGAGGAATTATCAAAAGCACAATGAGTGCAGCCTTAAAAAAGTCGTGCACACATTCCGCGGCTGAGAGCTTTCAAGCTCAAGTGCAAAGCCTCAAGACATCTGGCTTCCCGAGTTCGATTTTCTTTGAAGTCGCCGAATCATTACTCACCAACAGTGGACAACGAGAGCGCACACGAGAGACGAACCAACGACCAGCAGTGCTGCCATACATTCATCAGATTACACACAACCTAAAAAAGATTGCATCTAAATATCAAGTCCAAGTGGCACTCTCTGCACCAGATAAACTTAGGCGGTTGTGTCCGAGAATTAACCATCTCCAACCACAGCAAGCTGAGTGCAAAGTAAAACATCAGCAACAATACGCCGACTGCCAACGAGGAGTGGTGTACGAAATACCTTTCACCTGCGGCAAAATATATGTGGGACAAACAGGCCGATGCATCAATGATCGCTTACGAGAACATGCATTAGCCTTGAGATCGTCACCAGCCGGCCATCTTGTAATACATGCAAGGGACTGTATGCGCTCACCAGTGTTTAGCCAAACCAAAATCCTAAGACGTTTTAGGTCCAAAAGAACAAGCGAGTTGTATGAAGCTCAAACAATGGTGTCTCGTGGGGCGGTTTGCATCAGCGCCCCATCGATCGCCTTATCACAAAAGGAACTTTACTACCTTAATCTTATGACTTGACGACAAGTACTCAGCCTGCAAACTTATGATCCTTTTTGGTCTCAAACTTCATCTTTTTTATCATCTACGATTTCAGATCGTGTACCTCGGCAATTTTCTAATTTTGTTTCAAAATTTTTGCTTCCTTCGTTCTTTCTTATTTCTTACTGTGTTTTTTTCACTCAAAGATATCATCAGCAACTCGCCTTTTTCACACATTTTATTTTAAAATTTTTACGTATAACAACTTTGAGGGTGAACTCTTCTTTCTTTTAAGCAATAGCATCAGTAACTTCTTTCTTCTCCTTCTTTATAGACTGTATTAATCGTCAGCTGTCAGTTAGCGCCCTTCCTGTCTACCTCGTCCTTCATTCCTTGTTGCTTTCCGCTATTTTATTCATGATGGACAACCAACTAGCCCGCTAGCTCATCTTATTGCGGTTTCTTGCGTACAGAGTCGAGCTTCAAAATAGTCACATGATTGAAAAATTTTTTTAAACAAATTTGAATTTAAATACAACAAAACCAACATTACAGAGAACCAGCCAAATTCCTCTAGCATACAATTTAAAAAAAAAAAAATCAGATCAGATACCTGGATGCTATCTGAGAAAACCAAGAACGCGTTAAGGAAATTCTTTGAAATTTTATCACAATGAAGTGGTGTTTAAAAAAATTACACCATCTTCCCGAGGGGAACCATGGGGTGATGCGGAGCATCGTGTTGGTTCCGAGGAAAGAGTCAGTTGCGTGCTGACGTCGAGAGATGGCGCCACCGACTGCCCTAGCGTTACCCCCTACGCGAGCCTTCGTCGCGGCTCGCGGCACAGAAACTTGGAACGCTCGCCGCTCGCCGTTTATTTTTTTTCACACTTGAAGGAGAGGAGACTAGAGGAGGAGAGTTGCGCGTGCGCGCGCGGTGTGAGGAGAAGCGAACGCACGCGCAGTGCACGCAGCTGGTAGAGAGAGAGAGCGGAGAGAGTAACGCGCAGCTGTTGGAGAGAGGGAAGGAGGAGAGTTGCGCGTGCGTAGTTCGAGTGCCGACTACAACGCCGACGCCGCGGGACATAGACCCGAGCAAGAGATGCTCCACATCTAAAAAAAAAAACTGCTGGAGTAGCAGTTCTAATATTTTTCATGCTGAGTTCCTATGTTTACCAGGAGCATTACCTTAAATGTCGTTGCTGCCTTATGACGTAAAACTGAGTTACGACACTTCAAAATAGCATAAAAAGGCTCTTTTTAAATAAATCTTAAAAAAATGTGAGTGCGCTAATTATAAAAAAATACGCATTCACGGAACTAGACGAGTCCTTCTTTTATTCATGGAAAAAATAAGAACGCGTCTTGGATGCATTACAAGTCTACAAACTTGGAATGCATGGAGGTATGTCTTTGAAAAATTCAAAACTTGCACTTTTTGTTTTCTTATTGTACGTTAAGTTTTGAAACATGCATATCACATTCTACACTAAATGAGTGATGATGAATTGAAAATTTAAACGCAAAAAATAAAACTAGACACGTGGCACGCGCACAGACGCGACATTTGCACCTTAAACAGGAGCGTTAGCACAGCTGCCACCGCTATTATGGTTGGGGCCGTGAAATGTGTGGGCTTCAGGGGAAAAAAAATAAAGACAAGCTTTTCATCTCCACAGTGGGGTCTGGTGTAAAAGGTAAGCGATTTATTGGTCCAACAAGCAGGCAGCTTTCACTTGTGGAGATGAAAAGCCTCTCTTTATTCTCGTTTGGCCCGAAGCCCATACATTTATTTATTATGTAAACGTAGATCTGATAAATTTATATTGCTTCGAAAATTGACAGGGTGACTGACATCGGTTGAATGTGCTTGTTTTTTGGCTGAGTACCTTTGTTTTTTATTTGAATGTTCCCTGTGACTGCTGCAGAATGTCACCGGGGCCGAGAGCTTGTCAAGCCGTCTGTCGCGGCTTTTATTTTCGGCCCCATCTTTACCTGTAATGGGAAATGAAAAATGAAGTTCATTTATTTATTATTTATTTATCATTTCACCGTCATCTGGGGGAATATAACGTCAACTTTGTGGCGTGCGCTCGCGCACACCAGCAGCTAGCTGCTGGCTCGTGGAAAGATTGTGCGCCGCTTATTATACACCTTTTTCGTTTAGCCTCGGACCCAGCCACGTTGGCCCCATATCCGGTATGCGTTCCGAAAAAAAAGCAAGAGATTACAACACCGAACAAGTAAAAAAGTATAGAAGGGTCATAACAAGAACGACTTACGGTTGCAATTAAAATGTTACCACGTTCTCCTGTCGAGGCGAGAAGAAAGCGATGTTTTCACGCATACCGGAAGTGCCAGAATTGAAGATGGCGGCGACCACGTAGAAAAGGTGTATAGACACTTACATGTTTGGTTCAGCATCTATTTAAACCCCTCAACTCCCACAAAACTTTCTTTTTTTTTTCTTTTTTTTTTTGCTGCGCGAGCAACGTTGCTACTGCGAAATCGCAAGTATAAATCGCAGCATCTGATTCGGTCATGCCGCGATATTCGTAAATCGTTACTTTTTCCGGTAACTTTCTTACTATAAACAGGGACGAATGGCAGTAGTGGTAGAAGTGTGCACAATCGCCCAGTAAAAACAAATAAATGGATAGGTGATCAGTAATAGATATATCGCCAATGGATGACTGCCTAGCTTTGTAATTTATAGTTATAAAATAGTAACAGCGCCTATAACGTGACAAGAAGCAAGGTACCCAGTTTGCTGTCCCTAGTTTTAGGGCATTGTTATAGATTTTGTAATGAACCAATCAGCCTAGCTTTGCACCGTGCTTCGTGCTTCGTTTTTGCGGCGTTGTTATCGCATAATGTTTGCGGAGTGATAATATGATTTTCGGCCAGGAATCGCCGTGCCCCTGATTTCTTAAACTGTCAGGCATAATCGATGTCCCTAAGACACACGAAATGCACTCTTCATCTTTGCAGGACAGCTCGTTAACAGAATCGGCCGCAAGGAGACGATCCTTTTCGCTGCGCCGGGTTTCGTCCTGGGTTTCCTGCTCATCGATATGCTGCCCAATCCGGGGCTAATGTTTGCCGGCCGTGCACTGACCGGCTTTTCGACGGGCATCACGGCACTCGTAGTACCGGTCTTCGTGTCGGAAGTTAGCCCCGCCCACATCCGGGGCATCCTAAACACCGTGTGCAACACCGCCGCCACTTCCGGGATGCTACTGGCGTACGTCTTAGGCAAGTGGCTCGACTACAGATGGCTGGCCACAGCGTGCATGGTCCCCACAGTCATCAACGTGCTCATAATACTCAAGGTAGCGGAGTCTCCCCGCTGGCTTTTCCAGTCCGGGCGCTCGGAGGAAGCCATGAGGTCTCTGCAGTTCTACGAAGGCGACGGCGCCAAGGAGAGCTTCGACACTCTGCAGTCCAACTCGTCCGTCCTTGAGGCGTTCTCGCTGGCCGCCTTCAAGCTTCCGCACGTTTACAAGCCCTTCTTGTGCGTGCTGTTGGGTATGTTCCTCCAGCAGTTCTCCGGCATCAGCATTGTGCTGTTCTACACCCAAGACATCTTCGAGACGGCGGGGTCGACGATAGCGTCCGCAGACAGTGCCATTATCGTCGGCGCGGTGCAGGTCGCGTGTGGGGTCTTGGCCACTTTGCTCATCGATCGTCTCGGCCGGAAGATACTTCTGCTATTTTCTTGTAGCGTGTCCTGCTTGAGCCTGGTCGCCCTGGGGGCCTTCTACCACCTCAAGGACAGCGTCGGGCCGAGCTTCGTCGCGGCGTACGGCTGGCTGCCGCTGCTGGCGTTGTGTGTGTACATGCTGGGCTATTCTGTGGGGCTGGGCCCGTTGCCGTGGATGTTAATGGGCGAAATGCTGCCGCCGAACATCAAGGGCTTCGCGACGGGCATCTCGACCGCCTTCAACTTTGGGTGTGGCGCCCTGATCGCGAGAGAGTATCACTCCACGATATACCTCTTGGGAAACGACGGTTTGTACTGGTTCTACGGCGCTAACATGGCGCTAGGGTTTTTGCTGGTGATGCTCTTCATTCCAGAGACGAAAGGAAAGACACTGGAAGAGATCGAGGTGTCGTTCGGGAAGACGCGGCAGCCTGCGATATCGAGAGCAACGTTTGATTCTATTAACGCTTAAACATGGCCTGCCTTAGGGTGGAAAGGCGCATGGCATCTACTTTATTTATTTGAACATACTATCAGTCCCTTACGGAACCAAGATAGGGTGGGATACAATGAACAGCCCAACAATCACAGTCTGCGCTGTCCTGCGCCGACACAGCCACAAGAGAAACAGCAGCACAACAAAAGCAAGGATAGTAAAATAATAATAATACAACAAACAGCTTGAGGCGCGACCGAGCGTTAAGAAATAAGCGATGCGAACTCCAACCGGTCGCGTGCATCAACAACAATTTCTGGCAACTAGTTCCAATCCCGCGCTGTCTGCAAGAAAAACGAGTATCTAAAACATTCCTTATTAAACCTTCTTTCTTTCACATGCCGTCCATGCTTATTCCTGGTTACTCGTGACATGTCTTCATCTATATACCGATGCTTGTTAACAAGAACCAAATTATTGATAATACTGTAAAAAAGCTTTAACCTTTTCTGTTTTCTACGGAGTTGAAGCAGTGGTAAACCGGCTCTGTCATAAAGGGGGTAAACCGAATCCTGTCTTCGGTAACGGGAGTAAATAAAACGCAATGCGCGTCGCTGTACACTTTCCAGTTTTAACTGCAATTTTTTCACATACGGGTCCCAGACTTCGCATGCATATTCTAGCATGGGCCGAACTAACATCTTGTATGCAATCAGCTTAGTCTCTTGTGAGGCAAGTTTGAGGGTGCGCCGGATAAATCCTAACCTTTTATTAGCTTTACCGATAACATTATCAATGTGTTTTGTCCATCTTAGGTCTGCGGTTATTGTGACGCCAAGATACTTATACTCAGTCACGTTAGTCAAGGTAACACCCTGGAGTGTGTAGTTAAACTCTAAACGCTGACGTTTATGAGTTATGGTCATACATACGGTTTTTTCTGTATTTAGCGACATTTGTCATTTTGCACACCAGTCGTTTATTTTAGACAAATAGTCGTTTAGCCTTACTTGATCGGTGACAGACTTCACTTCAGTGTAGATAATACAATCGTCTGTAAACAATCTGGCTTGGATAGATGAATCAACTATAAGGTCATTAATATACAAAAGAAACAACAAGGGCCCAAGCACCGAGCCCTGAGGCACACCCGACTCGACATCACATATGTCTGACCTGTGTTCGTCAATACTTACACATTGTTTGCGATTTGTAAGAAATGCCTCTATACAATCAACAACGTTTCTATTTCCTAAGACACAATACAATTTAATTAGTAGTTTTTTATGAATGACCTTATCGAATGCTTTTCTGAAGTCTAAATAAATTATATCTACCTGTCCTTTTCTATCAAGAACTTCACTTAGATAATGCACCGTCTCTACAAGCTGGGTCACTGTCGATAGGCCCTCACGAAACCCGTGTTGGCATTCGCTCAGAAACTTATTACAAGAAAGAAACTGTCTGACATGTTTCGAAACTATATGTTCAAGAATTTTGCATGGCGTTGACGTCAAGGCAATGGGTCTATAGTTGGAAACAGATGTAGCATCACCCCCCTTCGGTATAGGAATTATTTTACTCATCTTCCAGTCCTCTGGAAGAGTTCCCGTTGAAAGTGATTTTTCAAAGATTACAAAAAGGTATCTGGCCATCCACTCCGCGTATTTCTTTAGAAAGGCATTGGGAATTTCGTCAGGACCCATCGACTTGGAAGTTTTTAGGTTCAGTAACAAAGTCAGAATTCCTTCCACTGAAAGTGTCAAGTCATCCGCATCCGGAAAATTGCTCGGTAACTCAAACTCTACTGGTTCCTCATCATCTTTCGTGAAAACACTCGAAAAAAAAGTATTGAACTTGTTAGCAATATCGTGCTTGTCATTAGTAACGCCCTCCTCTGTACTTATCACGGAAACACATTTTTTTGTTTTTTGTCAAATGTCTCCAAAATATCTGTGGTGATTGTCTTAGAAACTGTAGCATTGTAACATTATAATATTTGTGTTTCGATTCTTTTATCTGACTTTCAGGGCAGTGCTCAATGCTGTTATTTCATTTACTAAACCTTCACAGCGTTCCCGAGGGAGTCTTCCTCTGCGTCGTTTCACTTTTCTTTTTAGCTGAATAACTTTCCTTGTAATCCAGGGATTGTGTACTCTTTTTCGTTTTACCTTCAAAGGCACATACTGTGTAATGCATTTGTGCACTAATGCTTTAAACCTCAGCCACAAGTCGTTGACGCTTACTGACGGTTGGCAACCGAGCGCCTCAAACGGTCCGAAGCAAATATCTAACTCGTCTAGAATAGTTGTATCATCAGCCCTATTATAATCTCTGTACGATGAGCGTACCTTAGTTCCTTTCCGAATCGGGTTCAAGGTCAAAGAAACGCTAACAATGGAATGGTTCGAAATACGAGGCAGTATATCAACCACATGGGGTCTTGAAACCAAGGAATCACTTAAAAAAAACAAGATTCAAGACTGATTTACTGCTATGCTGTATACGAGTAAAGTCCCTCACTATCTGACGAAGGCCATGACTAAAGCACATGTCTATGATTGCAACAGCAGATACCTGCTCCCGTTCACCCGGTAACATTTGATCCCATATCACACCCGGAACATTTAGGTCTCCCGCAATAACCACATTTTTGTGCTGCATCCGCAATTCAAACATAAAGTCATTCAGCTTATCGACAACAGCTACTTCAGCCCCAGGTGGCCGATAAACCGCGCCAATAATAACTTCTTGAGCTTCTAAATAAACCTTACACCACACGGATTCTATGCCAGGGGGATGTTGTATGACAGTGCACCTTAATCTGTTGTCAACAATAATGGCTACACCACCGCCACGACCACAACGGTCATTTCGTATGATATTATAACCAAGTGGGCAGACTTCATCATCTTGAATGTCTGAGTGAAGCCACGTTTCTGTCACCACAATGACATCCGGTTCGTGTTCAATCACCACATGCTCCAAGTCCACACTTTTATTCACGAGACTACGTGCATTTATGTTAAGCAACTGAAACTTGTTGGGTATATGTCATTCCTGCGCCTGCAAAACAACTCCAGCCATATCACTGGTTTTTTGTTCACGTACAACACATCGTTGGCCCGTGACGTCGTTCCAAGCATACGTGGCACCCGAAATTTTTAGCTTATCAAAGACCAGTGCAACTTTTTGGCCACTTTTTCTATTCTCAGATGCACTTAACCAAAGGTTTCGCCTCTTTCTTCTGACCTCGCTCGAAAAATCCTGATCATTGAAAATGTCGGTCCCTTTCAACTTTCTGGCGTTGCGCAATACTGTTTTCTTTTCGTTAAAGTTTGCAAGGCGCACGATGATCGGTCTTGGCCTATCCGAAGAAGGCCTTCCAATTCTGTGGATACGTTCCACGCTCGTGACCGTGACTTGCAATTCATCTCGAAAGATATTGCCGAGCACTTCTTTCAATTCTTCTTCCGTTTCATTTGTTGTTTCTTTAATGCCTTTTACAACCAAGTTATTGCTCCTGCTGCGGTTTTCTAGATCATCAACCTTTTTTATTAAACTGCCTACACACTGACGTAAGCTTGCTATTTCATTTTCGTTGTCTGTGATCCTTTTTGTCAGTTCCGGAAGTATGGACATTGCTTTTTCAACATTACCTACTTTCTCCTTAAGCTCGGTTATGTCTGTCTTTATCCCCTTCAATTCAGAAAGAATTTCTTGAAGAATGACTGTGTCGGGACCGGGATTAGTTTCAATGTCGCCACAGCTTAGTAACAAATGTGCTATAACATCAAAACATTCACCGATAATGACACGCAGGAATTGTAAGCTGAGGCTGCAGCCAAATGCTACAAGCACGAGCTAGCCCCCACTCCTGGAGTTTAGACGTGTCTTTCTAGCGCGAGCGTTCGTTCTGCGAAATAATGTTTCAAACGTTTCAAATTCGTGACCGCGTGCTCTTGTTCTTGTAGAATTGGCTGCAGATAAAGAGGCTGTACAACGACATTGGGTAGGAATATTTCTTACTTTAAACCAGCTCCTTGGCACTAGTGGGACCCAAGAATACTCGAACGCAACACCACTGACCAAGAAGCGTCTTCGTCACGGCGGAATTCAAAGGATGAAAGCGGAGCTTTTTTTTCAGTCGCTCCTTCGCGAAATTTGATGACGGAGCTGTGGGGACAATGGCAACAGTACGATCCCCGGGAATGCGTCATCGAGCTTTGCGATCCCAGCTGTGACGATATTCAAATGCTGCTCACACAGTGGACGCGAAGACTGGGTACGCATTCGATCTGGGCTCGTGACAATCGATGCCTCGACATGCATCCGGGTAGTGGCCCGTGTCCTATCGCTGCAACGACGACAATAGCCGAGTTATAACAATGTCTGGAACTCAGCGCGTGTCCTGTGCTTTGCCAACTCCAGCGCGTGGCTATGATCAACATTGGCGGCATATAATCGGCTCCAGATCACGTGGCCGCTTGTTCTGGCTGCGAGTTGAGGGGGTGAACGGTGCTTGTTTTTTTTTTTAATTTTTTCTGGAAACTTCTATTGCGTGGGGTGAAAAACGAACGCGTGTTTCATAGGTCATTAACGTCAGGGATCCGTTTTAAGCGGTATTTGCGCAAAGTACAAAAATTGTTGCATCGCCCTTTTAAAGCCACTAAATGAACTGCGCTTAGAGTACGTACAGGCACTCCGTTTCCCAATATTGTTCTGGGCGCCGCCATCTTGGTGCTTCTGCTTTCCAACTGTTTGAACTTGCCAACGATCTACATACTATATTTCGCCTCATCCTACGATGGACTAAAGGCCAAAGCTACGGCCCACCAGGTCCAATCACGTTTTACGCTAAACTATGACATGCTTAACCTTGATTAAGGATGGACGAATAATGCTCCTAGCCAAAATGCGCTGCATAATTTTTATAGCTTTGACACTGCAAAGAGCCTGTTTGTCGTGGCTTTCTTTGCAATGTAAAATTGATGAGTCGCTCAGTAATGTTCATAGAAGCGAAATACCAGGCAATTTTCTAAGTGGCTCGTGATTGGATCTGGTGGTTCGTAGCTTTTACCTTTAGTCCATCGTAGGGTGAGACGTCTACATTCTTCCAAACAAACAGACGCAATCTTCACAGACTTTTCAAAAGCCTTCGACCGGGTCCCTCATAACAGATTAATATCCAAACTCATACATCTAAACGTCAACAGTACATTGTGTCCCGGGTTCAAACGTTTCTGTCACATCGTACTCAATCTGTGATCGTCAATAATGGCATTTCCCCTCCCCTGAAAGTCATCTCTGGCGTTCCTTAGAGTTCTGTCCTAGTGCCACTACTTTTTTTTTTAAATTCATGTGAATGATATTGCTTCTTCATTATCCTCTACCGTCCGATTATATGCTGACGACCTTGTTATTTATCGAAATTTTTCTTCCATTGATGACTGCATAAGCTTGCAACAAGATCTAGAAGCTTTAACAACTTGGTGTCATTCATGGCTCATGGCGATCAACACGGAAAAATAAAAAAATAATGTCATTCTCAAGATCACAAAACAAAGTCGGTTTTTCATATTCTATTTCATCTGACGTACATTGAGCGGGTGAACACATTTAAATATTTAGGAGAGTACCTCTCTGAAGACTTATCATGGAAGAGTCACGTCAACTACATTTGTTCTAAAGCTAACAAAACATTAGGATTTTTAAGAAGGCATCTTTTTCTCGCAAACTCCTTTGTTAAACGTTGAGGATATAATACACCAGTCAAAACTAAGCTGGAGTATGCATCAGTGATATGGGACCCTCATCAAAGCTATTTCATTAACTAACTGGAAGCTGTCCAAAATCGTGCTACTTCTTTTATCGCCCGTAACTACTCTAGGAATAGCATATCTTCTTTATAACAGTCCATATCCCTACAAACTCCCAACACCGGTAAAAAAATAGAGCGGCTCTCTCTCATGCAGAGATTCTACTATAACCCGTGGTCTCCCCAAACCTTTATTTCCCCGGCCCATCATATTTCCTCTCGTGTCGATCACCCCTGTAAAGTTGAACCCATTTTTTTTTTCGAAAACCATTACATTCAAATACTCACCTCTTCCATTATGCATATCAGATTGGAATAGCTTGCCCGCAAGCCTGGCCAATACCAGTGACCATAAATGTTTTTCGCAGCTGATTTCTAAAATGTTTGAATAATGTTTATATAATGATATTTCCTAAGCTTTTCTTCATTTTTTTATAGTGTTTTGTTGTCTTGTTTTCGAACCTTGGATATGACACCCCCCCCCCCCCCCCCTAACGTAATGCCCCCCTCAAGAGGCCCTAAGGTAGTAAAACTGAAATGAAACAGACGCAACTGCCGCTCGTCATGATCCAAAACTGCGACTAGTTCAGCTTTAGATTCGGTGTCAGGAACTCATGTAATATTGCTTTGCTCTGTCGCAAACTGTTTTGAGCGGCGTCGGCGTAACCGCGCGTTGCATTATGGGACATTTCCCATAAGAACGTCACACGTGACGTCACGAAGGAAAAAATCACGCGTGACGTTCTCTTAATGACGTCACACGTGTGTCACGTGTGACGACACAAGGAAAAAAATTAGCGGAAAAATTTCCCCGCTAAACTTAGCGGGGAAATCGACGTCACGTGGCATCAAGACCGATTCAATTTCCCCACTAAATCTAGGAGGAAATGTTCTGTTAAATTTCGCGGGAAACTTTCCTCGCTAAATTTAGCAAAAATTTTGGCTAAATTTTCCGCTAATTTAGCGGGAAAATGTTGGTAAATTTCCCTGTAAATATAGCGGGAATATTTCACCGCTAAATTGAGCGGGGCTAGCGGGAAGAGAGCAGGAGTGGAGGAGGGGCGGGTACAGAAGGGGAGGATGGGCATACCCTCCCCTCCCTACCCTCCCCTCCTCCTCCTCAAGAGCTGCGCTCTTATTCGCCCCTTACAGAGAATTGTAAACGTCTTTCATTTTTTTTACTCATTATTCTTTTACCTTAAACGGCAACTACGCTCAATTCCCACAATTTTAGGCTTATATGCGATTCCATTTCCCAAAGCACTACTAAACAGCTCTACATCTTCAGATTCGCGAAATGTGGAATATTATTCGTCTAATCTTAATTTAAACATCAACAGATACCGAAACCGAAACTTCGGTTGCGTCAGGCAACATTGGTGTCGTGTGTCAGAGTCATGGCCACGTCAAGTCCAGTGTTGCCGTTGGTGGCTACTTTACGCCAAATTGGCTGCATTTGAGCACGGTCTGGTGACAAAATTTTAAGTGGGCTCCTTGACCTTTCTGCCTACTTTTTGGCTATTTTAATTTACAATCTGGCGACTTTTTAGTATAAAGAATGCTCATTCTCGGGCAGAAAGATGACAC
Source organism: Ixodes persulcatus (assembly GCA_013358835.2). Classification (NCBI taxonomy): domain Eukaryota; kingdom Metazoa; phylum Arthropoda; class Arachnida; order Ixodida; family Ixodidae; genus Ixodes; species Ixodes persulcatus. The sequence goes on along the minus strand of JABSTQ010009160.1, from coordinate 2,928,601 downwards.
ATTTTCTGTCATTACAAATAGCTTTAAAAGAATATTATAAAAAAAGACGCGCCACGTTCTGGTCATCACGATACTGAAAGAGCAGTCAAATACAAGCTCCCAAACATAATATAAACGGAAGCAACAGCTGCGTTAGAATAGTCTTTTTTGGCAAACTTAGTTGTTTGCTTTTGTTTTCTAACAGGCCCAGAAATGATACGCGGTATCATTTCTAGGCATTACTACGAGCTTTAAAAATGATAAGAAAACGACTTGACACTTCCCAGCTATCACGATACTGAGCGGCCGCTTACGGGGGCGTTTCTGGAGTGTGCCCTTTTCCACATCTCGCAGAAGGTGCGCTGAGAGTCTGAGACTCCTGTCGCTTCCAGTATCGAATGCAAAATCTGAGCGTGTGTTTTCTAAAGTTGCACTAACAAAAACTCAATTGAGAAACAGATGAAGTTGGACGACCTTGTGGCGATTCGGAGACTAAAGTTTGGGCTGCGGCTGCAAGAGAAAACGACCTCCACATTTCACGTGCCAATCGAGCTTCTCAAAAAAACTTACCCTCAGTTACTCTAGATTTGGGAGCATTTATTCACGTTGATTAAGGCTGTACATAGCCTCAGTTTGTCACTTCGTATGACGTTTCTTTAAAAAAAAAAAAAAACGGTGGCGACATTTTTGGCGCCAAGACAAATAAAATGGCCCTTTTTGGCTACTTTTGACCTGTGTTTTGGCTACTATCACCAACCGCCCAACGGCAATACTGGTCAAGTCGGGCCACGTCACATCGAGCCACGTGGTCTTGTGACGTTCGTGGGGGCAAGGTACAGGACACGTGGCTCGAGCAGGCCGCTTCGAATGGCGTAAACAGTGACGGCCCGGGGGAGAGGGGGAAGGGGAGAAGGCGAAAGAGGACAGGGGGAGCGGAGAAACCGGACATGGGGAAACAAGTTGGGACAGGTCGGGGGAAGCGAAGTCCGAGCGGGAACCGGGCCGAGAAAAGTGCCAGGGAGAGCGCTGGAGAGAGCGCAGGAAACAACGCACCAGAGAAGTACAACGGAAAGGCCTCCCGCTGGCGTCAGCGCCCCAGGCCCCCGAGCCCTGAGAAGCCCAGGATCGCCTCAACCGCAAGGCCCTTCGCTAGCGTCAACGCTTCAAGCCCCAGAACCCTGTGAGCCCGACCAAAGAAACACGACGGCCACCGGCTGGCGTCAGCGCCCCAAGCACTCGAACCGATCGAGCCCTGTGAAGCCCGGATCGCCTGAATCGCAAGGCCACCCGCTAGTGGCAGCGCTCCAACTTCCAAGCCCCTGAGCCCCAGAGCCAACTCGCCCACGCACCGGCACAGTGATGAACAACCTGGGACACAACGGGTCCATATTACATGAGCGAATGACGTTTTAGCGAACAGCGACATTTGAGAGAATCGACGTTTTAGCGAATAACGGCGGCGCGCTTAAGCCATCCGCCGCACTGCGCTTTACGCCGCTTCGCGGCGACGGTCTGCGGCGGCTCATTACAAAAATGTGAACCCATTTGGCCCACCCCGCCGCTTCGCGGCGTCCGACTATTCGCTAAAATGTCATTCGATCAAGTGAGTGCCTCCCGGACACAACCCCTTCAGCACGTTACGACGGTTGGTGAGCTGCGGGTGGCACCAGCACCTATTATTAAACACTAAATATCGTTTTCGCCTCTTCTCTCCTCACCTCAACGTGGGCCTACCACAGCGCGCCTGTGCCTCCCCTACGGGGGTCGCTCGTCACAGTCCCCACGTGATCCTTTATGCGGCGACGGGAGAATGTCGAGCAAAGCGCAAGTGTTGTCTGCTCCACAATTTTCACCAATGTAGTTTGCTACAACATCGTGTGGAAACTTGGGAAAGACAACACCCGGGCTGGTCAACCGGTAATTCGAGCAGGCAGCAACGCAACATCGTGAGCCTATGGATCTTTCGACATTCATCGCAGCTAGGCACCGGAGATGCGGCCCGCGCTCGTATCGTAAACAAAACGTCCTTCTCAAGCTAGAGCAGTGGCGAGACGAAACAGACTGCTCCCAGCTCTCAGCTCCGAAAAGCGCGCAGCTTGTTCTTCTCTGTACGAGATTTCTTTGGAACGCGCACGGCTGCGCCAGTTCTCGCGCAAGGGGTTCAGCTGCCTACGGTCCGAGCTCGTCTCCAGCATATGTGGTCAGAACAAAATGCGAAAATCGTCCTTAGCCAAATGGCTAGACACATGCACAACAAAACAACCCACGCGTTGAAAAATATAATATTGCCTGTGCGCCGTTAGCACGCCGCGGGGATTTCGAAGGCCAATTACACATATTTCAATGTGATCAGATTTATATGTACGGGCCGGGCCTTTTGTCGTGCAAGCGTTTGGCTCTTTGTGGATTTCCAGGAAAACGGGATGGAGACTTGGGGTTTCAAAATTCTACCTTGAGGAATTAAATACCTCAAAAATGAAAACAAATGAACTATTTTTTGGGTAGTCAGGTGTCTCATTTAGGTAGCTGGGTATTTATTTCTACCAAAACCACGAGACTTAAAAACACACAAAAAAATATTACTCGCAGGTTTAGATATTGAGCCAGGTAAACCCAAAGCAGGATTGGTAAGGCCCAAGAGTCATAATAAAATAATGCCAAGGTTAAAAACTAACTTGCAGCAATAAATGATAAGAATTAATTTTATTACGAGTTCAGTGATAAATGCGGTGACTGGCCAGGCAAAGATTCGGGGTCTGTGGTTAGCTTTTGCACATAGTTTAAGCAATGTACCAGTCTTAATTTGGTGATTTATGCGCGCAAGTAGTGGTGTGCAAAAATGAAAAAGATGCAAACGGGTAGTGTTTGACGTTGTATAAATTATAGTGTAAGCACGCACATGGTACGTTGATTAAGACTGAAACAGCGCTATATTTTACACTAGCGCTGAGCGTATCGAAAGTTAAGGGTGCATCTAAAGCTAAAGCTTGTACACATATACTGCTCAGGCCGTAATGTTTGAATGTTCATAGTACTTTATTACCCTCAGATTTGGTGTAAGTTGTCTCCTGATTGCTTACAACAGAAAGAAGGAAACATTCTAACTCTGGGTTGACAGAACTCCACCTGCTGACAGCTACCAATAATCTCGGCGCCGATTATGAATAAGTATTCACTGAATGCCAAAGATCGCGTGCTTAAATCAAGTTTTTCCCACGTGATATCATACAATCGCAATTGTTCTTGACAAACAACATTGTTCACTCACGCAAGCGACCAGATGTGAAGTTTAGAATATTTTGTATTGATCGTAGCACCCGTGACAAGTAGCATAGGTATTTTCTTTTACAATCCGCGAAATAGAATGCTCCTGGGTTACCTTGGTCTCAATGCATGTAGCACACACAAGAGAACGAGCTGAATCAAAGTGGGAAACAAAAAAAAAAATAATGATAAAAAAGTGTCTAATCACATGAAAACTAAGGGCATTGCACATATGAAGAAGGTAAGCCTTGTTTCACTAAATACATTACCAGTAAAGTATTTGGTTTCCTTGTGCGAGCGAAGTGGACAATACAAGCGCGAGTATGCTGCCCTGAACTACTCTTCTAGTGATCAGACCATGGAGCTCGCTTTTATAGCTTTTGGTGCGCTTAAACCTTTTAAAACACCATTATAATCAATTCTATGATTTCATTTCTTTTTATTAAATCGCCTGTTTTTCTTTTTTTTTTTTTTCTTGTTGGGTGATTCCACGTCAGTTCATGCAATGATGGTCCGGGTCATAATTTAGAGCTTTTTGTTAAAAATATATATGAAAGCTATGTTCTTGAAAGGAACATCCAGCTATATATGAACGCCGTAACACTTTTGTTCGCTAAGATATAAAATAGATAAGTTCGAGGCGTGAAAATTGAAAGGATTTCACGGTGCTACTTGCACAGTTTTCATTTCATCGTCGAAGCTTTCACGTCACCATAACTTTTCTAATACATTTTTGCAAAAGATATACAACACATACACAAAAATTAGAAATATAAATAAAATATTTCTATGCGAACAAAAAAATCAAGCATGGCATAAAAACGCGTTTTAGAGACATATTCACCATTTTTTTTTTGCAAATAAATCATTTTTTATAATACTTCACAAAACATATCAAAATGCGCGTCTTTAAAAATTCTTTACGAATACGTAAAAATTATATGCCCACCCTTAATTGTCTTTTTGTTATTAACGCGGAAATGCAGCTGATTGTTCCAAATGTGGCAAGATTGGGCGTCGATATTTAAAAAAAAACTCCATCTTTGATTTTTTTTAAACTCCCCTTGGCACTTGGCAGTTACTTGAACTAACCTGTGATGGCAAAATATTGAGTAACATATGACCTCCGAAGGGGAAAAGCTACGACAAACCTTCACTCGGAGCGAGTCGACGTCTTCGTCATAGCGGCTTTGCCGCACAGCACCAAACATTTTGAGCGTTAGTTATGGCATGTACAGTCGCCGCGGGAGTTAATAGCTCCACGCGAGCGCGCGTCTTTTTCCGAGGGGCGCTTGACTGGTGGCTTGCGATAGAACTAGAGATGGCGTCAGGGCGAGTCCATGCGAAGTGGACGGGGGAAGCCGTCTCAGTTCAAAGGAATCGTTGTTATCATCTGCGGGGAGGGGGGGGGGGGGGGGGGGGGGTGAGCGTAGTTCGAACAAAATTGAGAGATGACTCTGCGGAATCATCTCCCATTTGTATTCGAACTACGCGCCCCGCAGGCGGATGATAACAACGATTCCCTTGAATTGAGACGGCTTCCCCCGCCCACTCTGCATGGACTCGCCCTGACGTCATCTCTAGTTCTATCGCAAGCCACCAGTCAAGCGCCCCTCGGAAAAAGACGCGCGCTCGCGTGGAGCTATTAACTCCCGCGGCGACTGTATGTACATGCGTATTTTATATTGTTCAAATTCTTTTTTTTTTTTCAATAGGGGTGAGTATAACTGGCGCGAAAAGGGACTTTGAGCTGGAATACCAATAATTAGCTCACAATTCATAAAAACAAAACGGCCCCACTCTGCAAATTCGGTAACCATGCATACATAAGCTAAAACTCACAGTTGCGGAAATGGCCACATATGCATCCGGCTTTTCCAACCGCACTCAACAAAGTGCGGTTGGAAACGCTACTTGCTCCACGAACAGTGAACAAATCTGACCTTTTATGCCAGCATTGCGACAAATACCTAAAGCATGAGATTGCTTCTCCTTACAACGTGAGTACATCAAACTCTTCTTTCCGGGACTCTGATGAAATTCTGGCTTAGTGAGTCAAGACTTGTGTGATACTAGTCCGTCGGTAACCCCATTGAAACCGCGTAAAACCCCTTAAAAAAAAAAAAAAGGCGCGAGGTGTATTTGAAGAAAAAACAAGCTCAAGTGAGTCCTTCGATAAGAAGAGAGCTGTCAAGCGTTTATGACATGAAAACCGGCGAAGACAGTTGTGAGCACTGCACGGTGTGGTTCGACGCGTTCCGGGAAGCGTTGAAGGCATGTAGTTCCCACCAGGAACGCAGTCGATTGTACACGCTTCTGCCACCAAGGATCTCGAAGAAAGAAATATTCCGTCTGGTGCCGGAAGCGACTGCCAACATGATTGATCAAACGAGAAAGCTGAAGCGTAAAGGTGGTGTATGGACAACCCCTGGCCCTGATCCCTACATGGGGAAAAAGGCAAATGCTGAAGGCGTGAGGGTTGGACTCGAGTACTACACACACGACGACCTCGCACGCTCTGTTCAAAACCCCCAAAAAAAGGACGTTGTCAAAGCCACGATCAACGAAAACAAGACCAAAGTCCCAAAAAGGTTTATGACCCGCTCTATTAAGTAAGCTTATCAGCTGTTTAGGAAGGACCATCCCCATCGAGAACTAGGCATCTCCAATTTTTATTCCCTCCGACCAAAATGGGTAAAAAAGAGTATATACTGCGTCAATGTTTAGTTGCTTTTAACGGAAATAACAAATGCCTCAAATAAGACATTTACTGAAGACGACCTCAAGCGCATCTACCTGCAGCGCTGCACAGAACGATTGCTTGCTGCGCAGTTGCGAAAAGTGCCCAAAATTGCAGAGCATCTCGCCGCAGTCGCTCCATCTCGACGAAGGCGAAGAGATCTGTTTCGCGTTATGGGACGCTGGCGAACTCGTCCAAAAGGTTATGGACACTTCCGTCTTCCTGCGGGAACTGGGGGGCTATGTTGCAAGTTTTGGACTCCCAGGAGACTAGGGAAAAGGAAGTGACGTAGGTGTGAATGAACCTATCTTAGCAACACCACGCATCGCGAAACTCACCGTCATCAGCGACTCCACCAATCAACATCCAAAGAGCGTTGTTGACGTCACTTCCTTCTCCCTAGTCTCCTGGGAGTCCAAAACGTGCAACATAGCACCCCAGGAGTCATGGGGAGAAATGTATATGAGGCATTCTTACACCCGTGACCTTCAACGAATCCTGATACGTGACACAAGAACCGCCTTACCAACCAAGGCAGTGATGTTCCACTTCGAGTTTGCGGAAGATTGGGCAGTAATCTTCCCAACCGAAGTGCAGAGTTTTCATTGAAAAAAACAAAACAACTCAAGTGTCTCTCTTCACATGTGTGGTTACGTCCACGCAAAGCACGTAAAGCTTTGCCGTTGTCAGTGATGACATGACACATGACACAGCTCACGCTCTTCTAGCCATAGATGCCATATAGACGAGTATGTCGATGAACATTACCCAGTTCTTTCTCAAATAATTTTCGTATCAGACGGAGCGGCAGCGCATTTCAAGAATCGCTTACAATTGCACGAACTGTCTCGGAAGCCGTACTCTTCGGCAAGATTGATCTTTTCAGTCACTCGACACGGAAAAAGCGCTTGTGATGGAGTAGATGGTGCTCTTAAACACCACGCAACGCTCACCAACTTGAGATCTTCGTTCAACTCAACGATTTTCACCGCTAAAGACTTTGTGCAAGTGCTACGTGAAAAAGTATCAAATGTCTGCATGTTCCACTTGTCTGCGGAACGGGTTTGAGAGTTTCGTGGAGAGAAGCAAGCAGAGTAAACCACCGTAAAACCCGTGAGAGGAATTCAGGCATCTCGTCCGTGGAAGTCATCTTATTTATTTATTTATTTATTTCATATACCCTCAGGGCCAAAGGCATTAGAGAGGGGAGTGGGTACAATGTATAAGTATAAATTAAAAAAAAAAAACCTGTGATTGTTAGTACAGTAAATTGACTCCTAGTTATACAATATTAGCTGTGGCGTTCTTGAACTGCTGGGGATCTTTGATTGTTGCTGTTGGGGCGGGAAGGCCATTCCACTCCACTGATGTGCGAGGAAAGAATGACCGAAAAAAAGCATTAGTTCTACACGATGGAATCCCGACTTTATGAACATGATCTAATCTAGATGAGATGTATTGGGGGGTAAAATATGTTTGGCGCGCAAGGAAGGATGAAGAAACAGCTTGTGAAAGAGACAAAGACGAGAGGTTTTGCGGCGGGATGTTAGGGATGGCAGATCAAGGTTAGATTTCATTGTACTGATGCTTGCAGTTCTATTTTAGTTAGGCAATATGAAACGAACAGAATTATTTTGAACCATTTCAAGTGAGCGTATCAAGTTTTCGCGGCTGGTATCCCAATCTGAAAGGGAATATTCGAGTTTAGAGCGAATTAGGACCTTGTAGAGTAGTAGTTTTAGGGATGAAGGTGCTTTTGAAAAGTTACGTCGAAGATAACCCAACATGCGGTTAGCATTATTAATAACGTACGAGGTGTGAACGCTCCAAGTAAGGTTAGATGAAATGTGAACACCAAGGTATTTATAAGAAGATACGGCGTCTAAAGGCACATTATTAAGAGAGTAAACGGGTGAGTTAAAAGAAAGATTGAAGAGTGGTTATATCGTTATCACATAAAATTTCCCGGAAAATGACACAGTCATCTGCAAACAAATGAATATGGGAAGAAACACAAGAAGAGAGATCATTAATGTAGATAAGAAAAAGGAGAGGGCCAAGCACAGAGCCTTGGGGCACACCAGAGTGGAGGCCACTTGGGGGAGATGTGAGGCTGTTAGCTGAAACGAACTGAGAACGGTTAACGAGAAACTATTCGAGCCATATAAGAAGTTTGGGATCGAGATTGAGCTGACTTAATTTAAGAAGTAAAAGCTTATGACACACCTTATCAAATGCTTTCGAGAAGTCTAAAAAGATGCAGTCGGCAAGTGATGATCGGTCAAGAATGGCGTTTAGTTTATGAGTGAAAGATAACAATTGAGCTTCGCACGAATAAGTTTTACGGAAGCCGTGTTGTGAAGGTGTGAAAAACGAATTCGATTCAAGAAAGTTGGCGAGGTTAGAAAACAGAATGTGCTCTAAAATTTTACATGGGATGCTTGTGAGCGAAATCGGTCGATAATTAAGGGGAGAATTCTTGTTACCTGATTTGTGGAGTGGAACAACCTTCCCCACCTTCCACTCAGCAGGGAGAAAACCATCGTCAAGGGACTGTTAGAAAACGTTTGATAGAATATTAGAGGAATAAACACTGGTACTTTTAAAAATTTTGGGTCAATTAAATCGCAACCAGGGGCAGAAGATTGTTTTAGTGATCTAATTATGCTTTCAACACCACTGGGATCAATAATAACAGGAAACATTGCAAGGGAATCACATGAGTTTATATTAGGCAATGGGACGTCTGTAGTTACGGAAAAATTGCGTGAAAATATATCATTAAGAACGATGGCACATTGATTAGAGGGAAGGACATTACCATCACTGTTGACGAGGGTGATATCGTTATTACATTTTGGGCTAATAACACGCCACAACTTTTTTGTGTCAGTTGTTAGCATGATTGGCAAAGTATTTTGAAGATATTATTCTTTAGGTTCTCTTATCGCTGTTACGTATTCCTCGGAAGCAAGCTGATAAGTGGTCCAGCGCGCATCGTTTGAAGAAAGTTTAGCTGACCTGAACAGTCGCTTTCTTTTGTTAGATAGGCGTTTTATTCGAACGTTAAACCACGGTGCGTTACTGTTAGAGATGATAGTGCGAGTAGGGATGTACTTATTCGTTAGAGCATTAACCTTGGTTACAAACATATCGCAGTTATTTTGTACGTTACGTTTATCAAAATCCTTCAAGAATACATCAAGAAACACGGATAATTCAGTATTTATGGCTTCAAAGTTCGCATTCCTGTAGTCTCGAATAGTTTTAACTTTTTTAATGGTTTTAGGTCGCGACAGGTTTATGTGAAGTGAAAGTAGGGAATGATCGCTCCGGCCGGGTAAATATCTGACGACAGTTACAAGATTGGGCTGAGGTGTTAGTATGAGATCTAGGACGTTTGCGACAGATGAGGTCGTTCTGGTAGGTTGTTTCACGAGTTGTGTGAATGAAAAGACAGAGCACAATTCTGAAAATTCATTAGCTAGGGTGGAAAAGGGGGCCATGCTGGGTGTCTCGCCCTCCCATGTTATATTTGGAATATTGAAATCACCAAATAAAAATAAAGGTAACGTGGGATAGCCAGTTCTGACAAGGTTGGTTACATCGTGTAGATCATTTACAAAACTAGAAGAATAAGTGGGGGGGCGATAGCAAACACCAATGACAATTTTTGGTGACCAAGTTCCCTGATGGCCCACACAATCTCTAAGTCACTGGGGACATATATACACTGAGATAGAAATTCTTTAGATGTCGCCAAAAGAACACCGCCTCCCCGACGGGTTATGCGGTCACAGCGATAAACAGAAAAACGATGCGCGTCTTGGAAAATTTTATGATCACGGAACTGAGAGTGCAGCCAGGTTTCAGTTAGAACTACTACGTCAGCATTGCAGCTATCTACTGCAGATGTTAAGGAATCACGCTTGTTAATAACGCTCCGAATGTTAGACAAAAGTACCGACATATTAGATAAAATTCGTCCACTTCCCCTCGCGTTTTCCTATCTCAGACCACGTGTCGAAAGACTGGGCTGGTGGTTATCAGGGGTATGATCTGACGCAAGTCGCATCACGCTTTCAGTTGCAGTGTCATACATGTACTGCTTCCTGTTTATGACGAGGTTGTTATAGCGAAGCTGAAACAGTGGTGCGCCTGGCTGATTTTTAGCAAACTCAATTAGTTTTTTTTTTCGAACGTAACGCGTAGCAGGCGAGAAATCCTCGCTAACATTGATGTTCTTTTCTTTCAACTTGGAGCGTGCGGAAAGTATGCTGTCTTTTATTTTGTAGCTTGAAAATTTAACTATGAGAGGGCGACATTTATTTGCCGAGTAGACCCCTAAGCGATGAGCACGCTCAATTGTACCGCCCGAAAGTGTGTCAATAGTTCCCGGAAGAAGTGTCCTCAATTGTTCCTCAGATTGTTGCCATGATTCACGAGAATCAGGAATTCCATGAAATATAAGGTTGTCGCGCCGTGACCTGTCCTCCAGTTCGTCTAGCCGCGACTGTAATGAGTCATGCTGGGTGGTCAAGACTTTCACAGAACCCAACATACCGGCGAAATCTTGATCTAAACTGTGAGGTTTTTATTGTTTTTTTCTTCTAAGGTATCCAACCTTTGCTGGATGTGACCGATTTTAAATTCTATGTTTTTCTGACCAGCCTTTATTGACTTTACGTCGGCGACCAATTCAGCCTGACTTTTTGCCGAGTGAATAGACCGGGCCTGAAGGTCTTTCAGAAGGTTAAAAATAACAGACATCTGCTCGGAGGGCTCATCAGGTAGAGATTCAACCTCAAGAGCTGCCTCCGAACCAGTGAGAGGGCCCGGATTCGTCTCGACGTCGCCGGAGCCCAACAACAATAACACCATCGACAAACAATCACAAGCAATATCACACAGCTCTCCTGGGCTCGGGAGCAAAAGAAGGCAACGATTGTCGCATTTTTTAGCGCAGAGTGAAAATTGTTTACACACCTGCGAAACGCAGAAACGCGGCATGAGAGCCATGTCGTCGTCACTGCTCCCGAGCCCACTGGGGTAGTGTTCGCGTAGCATGCTGTTTAAGTAGGGGACGGGAACTGATGTCGCTGTTGCTGACACCGTTGTGTCGAAGATTGGGAGTATCCGAGACGGCCGATCCAAGGTGATGCAGCTGAAGAGGCACACGTGGCTGCTGCTCTCAGACGATGGCATCAGCGGAACCGAGATGCCGGTCGAAGCAGAAGCCGAGGGTAAAGACCAGAGCAGGAAAAACGCCAGGACTGCCTGCGAAACGCAGAAACGCGGCATGAGAGCCATGTCGTCGTCACTGCTCCCGAGCCCACTCAATGCCGAGAGGCCGGATGTATATATATGGCCACTTGCGCAACTGTGAGTTTTAAGCTCATGTATGCATAGTTCGCGAATTTGCAGAGTGGGGCCGTTTTGGTGTTTGTGAATTGTAAGCTAAATAATGGTATTCCAGCTCAAAGACCCTTTTCGCGTCAGTTATACTCACCCCTTTCGAAAAAACGAATATTAAAATTATAGAATACATGCCATAACTAACGTTCAAAATGTTTGGTGCTGTGCGGCAAAGCCGCTATGACGAAGACGTCGGCTCGCTCCGAGTGAAGGTTTGTCGTAGCTTTTCCCGTTCGGAGGTCAAAGTTTACTCAACGTTTTGCCATCACAGGTTAGTTCAAGTCACTGCAAAGTGCCAAGGGGAGTTTTAAAAAAATCAGCTGCATTCCCGCGCTAATAACAAAAGGCAATCAAGGGTGGGCATATAATTTTTACGTAATCGTAAAGAATATTTAAAGAAGCGCATTTTGATATGTTTTGTGAAGTATTATGAAAGATGATTTATTTGCAAAAAATTGTGAATATGTCTCTCAAAGGCGTTTTTATGCCATGTTTGATCATTTTGTTTGCATAAAAATGTTTTATTGATATATCTAATTTTTTGTGTATGTGTTGTACATTTTCTGTAAAATGTATTAAAAAAGTTATGATGACGTGAGAACTAAGATGAGAAAATGACGACTGTGCAAAGTAGCATCGTGAAAACTTCTTAATTTCCACGCGTCGAGCTTCTCTATTTTATATCTCAGCGAAAACTTTTTTTACGGCGTTCATATGCGGAGGGCAAGTTCGTCTGCTTTTAGCGCAGGGGGCAACGTTACTAGATTACCTCAGTTGTGGAACTCCCGCGGAGAGGGGTACCCCCCCTCACTCACCTCAATCCGCCTAGAGTCGTTCGAAGCGCCATCTATATTTTCGTTTCATAACTGTGCATTCTAAAGAGCACAGCTGAAGCGCCAAATGGCGATCACAACGCCGCCATTTCTCCCGCAGCGGTCACTCTACGAACTGCACGTGACATCTATTTTTGGCTTCAATCGGGTTACAGGGGTTCCATCCCCGTCTCCCTTGTGGACGCGCCGCGAAATACCCCCACAGTTAAAATGCACCTAGGTCGGGACGCGCTACCTGAAATCCCCGCTGAGGCATGGTTGTATAAAAACAATATTAATTGTGCTGCAAAACCTTGAAAACTAAAAATTTTAGAAAACACCACCCGCCCCCATTTTGTACTAATCTCCAATAAAAGTTACTACAAAAAGAGTTTTTTTTGTTGGTTTTTACGTTTCTAGTGACGTTGAAACGAACGTATCCCGATTCAGTTACCAAAGCAGCCGTCCGGCGGCGCGTCGAGCGAATCTGGGCGAGTCGTGGTGAGTGAGGGGGGGTACTGTTCGTGCATGCAGCGTCTATGAACAGTTCCGTAACTGAGTTAATCTAATAACGTTGGCAGGGGGTAGCGGTGACGTCAGAACGCCGAGCCCTGATTGGCTGATCGCGACCCCCCTATCTGAGCGTCGTCTGCTCCTTTGCAACGTAGTCTGCTCGCAACGTCGTCTGCGTCTGTCTTACCTTTCCTGCGACTTTCGGAAGTGCAGAGGCCAGATTCACAAAACCATCTTACGCCAAAAGAGTGCGTAAGACAAAACGTGAGAACAAATTCGTATTCACGAAACGAAATTATCGTAAGTTTTGCTCAGGTTACGACGGAATCCTACGACGATCAACTCAGCATGGCCGACAGCGTCGCTCAGTTACTTGGTCGCGACGATCAATGGACGTTTATTTTTGTACGTGCTCTTCTCACGCGTCCCGACTGCAAGCAGCAAGAAAAAAAGTAAAAAGTACTTGAAATAAACCACGACGAACAAGAACGCTGGATCCACAAACACCCGGGAAATGCTCCAACGGCCACGATTCCACCGATCCCGAGTAAGCGAGCTCGGCAGATAGGCCTAGCAGGCACAGCGGTGCTCCGACGGTCCTTGGCCAAGACCGTCTGCCCACGACCGGCTGGCGTGCTGAATGGAATATGCCCGCGCGACCCTTGTGAACCCTTCAATCTCTTCCTCTTGTCATCTCCTTGTTTTCCGAGGCAGCGGTGACTCTCGCCGGTGAAAAAGCGGTGAATCTCGACAGACGCAGGAAAGGTAAAGCAGCCATCGCTTTGACTAGCAGACGTAAAGCAGACGATGTTAACTGCGCCGACCCGCCGACGCCGTTAAAGAGTGAGGAGTCTCGCCGCACACGGAAGGAGGGAAAAAGTATTTGGGAGGGAACTTGCGGACACTAACACGCTTACTCTCGGTTCTTAGCAAACAAACCTCGGCGCCTCGGGACACCTCGCCAGTGAGTCCTTTGACTTCTCTCCATGATGCGCGTCTGCTAGTTGTTGAAAACAACGTACCGCTCGATTTATTTCGTCTGCCCTCTCTGAAAGGCGAAGTCGAGCTCGCTCGTAAAGACTCGCACTTCCGAAAGTCGCAGGAAAGGTAAGACAGACGCAGACGACGTTGCGAGCAGACGACGTTGCAAAGGAGCAGACGACGCTCAGATAGGTGGGTCGCGATCAGCCAATCAGGGCTCGGCGTTCTGACGTCACCGCTACTTCCTTTCTCATGCGCAGAAGACGAAAATGAGCCCACTTGCGAGGCGTATATAGCTGAATGTTCCTTTCAAGAACATGGTTTTCATATATATGCTTTACGAAAATATAAAAAATATGACTCGGATCATCATTGCACGGACAGACGTGGAATCATCTTGTTTTTTTTTTGTTTTTTTTTTGGCTTTTGCGTTCACGCGCCATTTCCTTAGTTATATAATATTTCTCCAGAAGACAGACAACTATATACTTCGTTTCAGCTTAATTCCAGACGAAGTCGGTGCTACAAGCGCGAGCATGTGGCCCTGAACAGTGCTTGCACTGCACGAGCGCGCGTTCTTGTCAGGGACGCTGAAAGCCCGGAGCTCGCGCTTGTAGCATCGGCTGCGTCTGTACTTAAGCTGAAACGAAGTATAGTCTGTTTCATTATAAGTAAAAGCCGTATAATCAAAGATAAAAAAAGAACGCGAACACACATTAAAAATGCAATGTAACGGCGCATTCAAAAACTAGTCGTTAGATTTTTAGAGAGCATGAGTTTCGTGGGGCGACATTGTTACCCGTTTTAGATTATGAAAAGTGCAGTAAAACTGTTAGCTCGGGGTCTTTAACGTGAATCACGCAGTATATGTGATACACGATCGCACGACGGTAGGATGCAGATGGGCGACAGAAAGCAGGGTTCCTGCTAAAGTGCCTTGATAAAAGCGTTTTTCTACTCGTGTCACGAGCGGGTGCTCCGCCGCCATTCGCTTTCAAGGGTCAGTCTAGTGCCACTAAATAAGCAACGCTTCATAATAACGACACTTGGCCATACTGTGTCTTAGAATAATGGTTGCCAGTTATTTGAAGCTTTATCTGAAATCACAGGAAACGCTTTTCCGCTATACACAAATGTTTACACAGCTCGCGACAGAGCAAAACAATATTACATGACCTTTCTAACACCGAATCTAATGCTTTGGAAGTCGCACTTTTGAATCATGACGATCGGCAGTTGCGTCTGCTCTGCATACGAGCCAAAATGGTGGCGCCCAAAACAATGTGGGGGAACGGAGTGCCGATACTCTAATCGCAGCTCATTTAGTGGCTCTAGGTCGGTCATTTTAGTGCTGCGCCGCCATTTGCCCCCAAGGGCCGCTCGAGACACGGGCCTCGTGCACTGGCAACCTTCTGACGTTACTTGAAAGACCAACGCAAACACATCGAGGGACTTTAGTCCCTACAGGTTCTGCAGCGTGAGCTCCGTTCTTTGAACGGAGCTCGCACTGTCGAATTTCTCCACGTGCTCTGATCTGCGGTGCCACAACACACTCGGCCAACGATCCCCCACCGTACTTGGTTTAGCCTGTGAGCTAAACCAAATGAGCTGCGCTTAAAGTATCGGCACTCGTTTCCCCGATATTGTTGTGGGCGCCGCCATCTTGGTAGTTATTACAAATCAAACGCAACTGCCGATCGTCATGATTGAAAGGTGCGACTTCCTCAGCATTAGTTTCGGTGTCAGGAAGCTCACGTAATATGGCTTTGCTTTGTCGCGAACTGTTTAAACATTTCAGGAGGACAAAAAAGCGTTTCCTGTGATTTCAGATAAAGCTTCAGAAAACTGACAACCATCATTTTAAGCACCAAGATGTGTACGAAGTGTAGCTTATTTAGTGGCTCTAGTTTATCCCGACCGCACAGGCACAGGAAGAGAACGAACTGCTTGACCTCGCGCTCTTCGCGCTGCTTGAGTGGCTTCATCAGCCCGTAGCGTTGGCTGCGTTCTGAACTAAGGTAGAGCAAAGAAAATATTCGGATCTTTGAGTTTTACAAGTCATACCAACAAAAATCACTTAACACGCCCCAACAAAAAAATATTTTGGGTTGATTTTGACTAACTGGAGATCGTTTGACGTGCAACCGAAATCTCAGTTTGACCTCCGTCAGATTGCGGGCACCTCGGCCGATATTTAACCCGGATAAATGTGAATTCATGGGCCAGCGCGTTGGCTCGAGACACTAAAGGCCGGTTCAGACACTTGCGCTTGAGTGCGTTTGACTGCGTTGCGTCGAGAACCGAAAGCTAGTCACCGGCACATTTGTGCTTCGTACGAAGCGTGGAATCCAATTCATCATCATCATCATCATCATCATCATCATCATCATCATTTATTATTCTTGAAGGCCCTTACGGGCATTACACAAGGGAGTGGTACATTTGTTATTTTTTTTCTTAATCGAACACTTCCGCACGCAATTTTAAAACAATAGAAGAGGGAACTATATATATAAATATAGTCGGATAAAGCAGAAATGAAAGTGGTTACAGAGGCGGCAAATTTATGTGTGTCAGTTATGGTAACAATGTCATTTGGTATTATGTTCCAATCGTTTATTGCCAAAGGTAAAGTTGAATTACTGTATGAAGTAGTTGACGAAAAAATGGGCCGCAACTTGCAGGAGTGGTCAAAGCGGTGGAAAATCTGCCACGGGGGTAAAAGCAGTGATTCACGAAGAGGCATGTTATGGTGAAAGATTCGGTGAAGGAGAGAGAGGAATTCAAGGAATCATCTTGGCACGCGATGGAAGCAGCAGGGATGTCCTGGTTTCTCGCAGCCGCAACGCAGTCAAACGCAGTCAAACGCAACTGTCTGAACCGGGCTTAAGACGTTTTATTGCTTTCTGTTTTGTTTTAATATCACTGCCACTTAAGAGCCACCGAAGTGGTTTTTGAAGCAAAATATAGTCGAACCATTCCGACAAGCATAGTGTGATTGCGAAAATGATTTTTGCAAGTGATAAAAACATTCAAATGTTTTCGAATATGTGGCGGAATCCCTTTCATGGCGTCAGTTTCATTTGGATCGCGTCAGGAATGTGTATTGACGCACAGTAGAACGCGTGCAAAAGCAGCTGGGGTGCACCCTTAGCCTCGCGCTTGTTGTTCTGACATCTCTGGCTCGCTTACTGCGGGCATGCAGGCATCTGACACAGTGACATCTGGCGCTTTTTCTGTCTTTCACGTGGCGTTCCAAGCGGCACACGACAGAAAATGCACATCAAGCTATTCTTGAACACGTGTCGCCTTCTGTATTTTATATTAAGAAACTGCAATTTGCCATAACTGAATGGGAAAAGTTTGAAGTCTAATAACATTCTTAACGTGTAATATATCAACATGAAAGTTCTGGAAAATGTAATATCGAAGGATGCTTCGTAATTTAATGTCTCGTAATTTTGATTAGTTGATGTGATTCCGTTTTTATAGTTCCACAAAATAATAACATTTAAACTTTCTTTTTTATTTTAAAATGCACATTTGTACAGTTCATTGCTTACTTTTCTAATTCATTAAATCCAACCGAATGCTCACGTAAAATATCTTGGACGATGGGACGTTATAACTCGAGAAATATATTTTTTTCTACATTAGAGACTGTGTCTATTAAAAGCTGAATAATAAATAACTGACTATTAAACATAATCGTAATATCGAGACATTAAAAAGTATCGTTGAAAGACAGCTCTTTAATTTGACATTAACTTTGATGCATAGAAATAAAGTTATAAGCCGTCAGGGTGAAGACATCCGTTGTTGCCCTGAATGTGCCAGCGCGTGACTCTCTCGCGCACTCGGTGCGTGACTCGGGCGGTAAAATGGCTATGCTTTAGCCAAAGCTACGCGCTCAAGTTGAGTGACACCGGATTGCTCGCACTTCAAAATGCATTAAAAAAAACGATTGGGCGGAAAGATGGCTGAGATGTCAAACTCAAGCAAAAGCGCGCGTGTGTATGAAGGCACTCTAGGGCTATTTGCACACTGGCGCCACCGCGTTTCAACTTACGCAAGAAGGAGCGCAAGCGCATAACTACATCTATGGTTTAGTTTGCGCGAGTACGCGTGCAATGATCTGGGAGATCAAACCCCATGCTCGCGCCAGCAGCTTTGACAGCGCTGTACACCAAGAAGCGATGCTCCAGGCGTGCAATCACGTGCAGCGTGTGCGTCAACATAGCACGGGCTTCTGACACGAGCAGAGACGTGGAGGCGGCACTATGGGTAGTGCACGTGCCGCCCACTCTGTTATGTTCTAATTTGCTTAGTGCATGGAATCTTGACATTGCACGTGCTTGCACCAGCAGAGGAAGTTGAAGTATAGTCACTCTGGGTTGTGAAAAAATTCCACCAGTTGGCGATACCCAAACTTCTCGCCGCGAACAGAAACCAACCAATATACATGGTTTGGTGTGTTTTTCCTTTTTGCAAGCTGTCTTGGAGGATTGTCTGCACGTTTAGAGCCATGCAGAGAATCTGCATAAGACACGGCTCATTTTGGTGAGCTTTAGCGATCCGTCCATGACACGGCAAGAACCGGAGAGCTGAATTTAATTCTGCTGTGGGATTTTGTAAATACACGCACCCGTTTTCCCGTGCGCGAAATCTCAACGAGTTTATGAGCTCTGCCTTTCCCATGTTCAAAACGAGATGACCGCAGGCGCACTCTATCAAAGGAACTTAAGAGCACTGTCTAAACGCGGTGTCTTTTGTAGCTTTATTAAACGGTCTATGCTTGTACTACAGGCAATGCCTGTTGTGATGCCGAAAATACCGCTTTTTGTTTTATCATATATAGTTACATCTCATAAATTGCAGTGGAGTTCCGCTTTCATTTCTTTTTCGTTCAAAATGAACTCCAGGGGCAACAAACAAACCATTATTATGTGGCAGCCTCGCGCGTCTTCGGTTGTAACCAGGGTGTAACCAGTCTTGACTTTGTATTTTGTTCCGGTTCGGTTCCGGTTCAGTCATTGAAACTTAATTTCGGTTCGGTTACCGGTCCCACCCAGCGCAAACAGGCTGAAAGCGGTTCATAAGTCTACCTTATGGCCCGTTCACACTGGAGGCGGATGCGCAACCGCGAAGCGGATTGGCGCGTTTTCAATCGCAAAGCAGCTGGGTCGAGCGGTTAGGGCGCATTTTACAGCGGAGCTGTAAAGGGCTAGTTTTCCCAGTTTCATGTCCGTGGACAAATAAACCTCGACACAACCCTCTGGACATCTACCGCCATAGGACATCTACCGCCATAGGCACATAGTACAGCTCCGCTGCTCTACCTTCTTCACCAGAGTGGAAAGGTGGAAAGTTTTTGCCAACGTTTCTAGATCAGCTCAGTTGCGGAACACCCGCAAAAAAAGCCCCCCCCCCCCCCTCTCTCTCTCCTCTGTCCGCCTGGATTGATGGATGGATGGATGGATGGATGAATGCGGCTGAACCCTTTGAATCGGGCGGCTTATGCGCCACCTAGGCAGCGTTTTTTTAGACTTAAAAATTTAACATAAAATTATATATCCAGAGGTTTATTCTTAAAAGCTATGTACGACGGAAAGCCTCTATGCAACCGGGTGCCCACACCTCCCACCCGGAAGGGAAGAAGAAAATATTCATCCTTCCCTCGACCTATGCCACCAGTCAGGTAATCTATTCTTGGTTATCTCCACCTTCTCCGGGTCTATTTTTCGCTCACTATCTCTAAATCCCAGTGCGTTTGTAAAATAAGTCGCCTCCTCAGCTAATACAGGGCAAAGCCCCTTACAGTAAAGTATCAATTACCCAGCCGTCTCCTTTTTATCTCCACAAGCTCCACACACCGTATCTACTTCCTGATATATCTCTATATGTCGTAGTCCGCAACACTCTCTTCCTCGCCTAAAACAACAACGTGCTCCCTCTAGAATAGTCGAAGATGGGCTCCTTAGTAATGCCCTTCTTAAAAGAGCGATGCAACAATTTTTGTACTTTGCGCAAATACCGCTTACAACGGATCCCTGACGTTGATGACATATGAAACACGCGTTCGTTTTTCACCCCACGCAATAGAAGTCCCAGAAAAGAAATTAAAGAAAAACGAGCAGCGTTCACCCCCTCAACTCGCAGCAAGAACAAGCGGACACGTGATCTGGAGCCGATTATATGCCGCCAAGGTTAAAGCCACGCGCTGGGGTCGGCAAAGCACGGGACACGCGCTGAGTTCAGACATTGTTATGGCTCGGCTATTGTCGTCGTTGCATCGATTGGACACGGGCCACTACCCGAATGCTTCTCGAGCTAGTAATTATCACGAGCCCAAATCGAGTGCCCACGCAATCCTCGGGTCCAATCTATGAACTGCATTCAAATATCGTCATTGGGGTGTACTGCGATCCCCACGTTACGTCATCAAATTTTGCAAAGGAGAGATTGAATGAAAATGATCGTTTTTGTCCTTGAAATTACACCCCAACAAAGGAGTTTCTTGGCCAGTGGCGTTGCGTGCGAGTATCCATAAGTCCCACTAGTGCCAGTAAGCTCGTGTAAAGTGTAAAAAATTCCAATTGAATATCGTTGCACCGCTCCTTTAAAGAATCTGTGCATTTCCAAGGCCGATTTAGTCTGCATGCCTGCTTCCGATATTTCCCTCTCAGTTTCTTTAATTTTTGTCTTAACCTTTATTTTCTCATCCGCCTCCCTGCTATTGCCCATATATTTAGATCTAAGTTTTCCAGTCCGCTTTCTCCATTTTGTATCGGCGCTTTCTAATATGAAAATAGCTAACAACCCTTTGTGCCCATAGTTCTGCATCTATTTTGTAGCCTGCATAATTGCAAGGGGGTTGTCCGCGTCTCTTAAGATACGTTTCAACTAACCCATATACCATTAAATCTTTCTTTTTTAGTTGCTCTTCTGTCTCCTCTCATTGTAACCTGCTCGTACCTCTCTCTGTATGTTTATGTATGCCATATCTGCTCGCTCTTCTTTTCCGCTTAAATCTCTAGCTCTTACACTTTCTATGTCGCTTACTCTTTGGTACTTCTACCTCCCTCCCCCACAAGAAAAAAAATAAATATATATATATATATATATATATATATATATATATATATATAATATATATATATATATATATATATATATATATATATATATATATATATATACGACATGACGTTTAATCCTATCCCCTATTGTGCTACATGTGACTCCTCTGTAGTGGATGCCCCATGCAAAGGGTAGGAGCGAGCCTCACATACACTACCCGTTGCACCACCCTGTGCGCCTCATGCGCCTCCCGTGGGTATGAGGCGCCATCTACTAGAATTTCGTTTCGAAATTGTGTATTCCATAGAGTAGGGTGAAGCACCGTCTAGACGCTGTGGTTCAAAACATACGTATTTCAGGGAATACCCCGGAACGGTGGCGTGTCCAACAATGGGAGGCGGACCGGGGGGGAGAGGAGGGGTACTGCTCGTGGCAGCAGCGTCGATGGGCAGTTCCGCAAATAAGTTGATCTAGTAACGTTATCTGGGGCTCTACACCCGCGTCACACTATATCGCTTAACGACCACACATTGTAAACAAAAACAAACAAAAAAAAAAAACGCGAAGGACGGGCGAAACAGCTGTTCTAGAGAGAGATAACATAACTTATCTTTTCATGGACGACAACACAGCAAAACCAGGATCAACACATTTTAAGTGAGTGCAAGTGACGGGTTTCTCTTGTTGAAGCAGGTCGTCTACTGTAGTCACTGGCAAAATAAGAACGGCGGGCTTGTTTCTTAGAGACCCGGCCTCACACCCTCGTAGCCTTTCGTTGTGCATTGACTGCGCGTGCATACTCGCAGTTCACGAGACACAGAGGTAACTCCCCTGCCGCTCTGGACTCAAACCTCAATCATGTTATCAGTCTAGGCGGGCAAAAAAGGACCATGACTGGTCATAAAGCGTGCGTGTATGTGTGCAGGTGTGTGTGCGTGCGTGCATGTGTGTGTGTGTGTGTGTCCCCCTCTCCTGTCCGGCTGCTCACCTGAAGTGGTGTTCACCCCAAGGTGAACACCACTTCGGGTGTTCACCCTGGGGTGGTCCCTAATCCGGGGTCCCACTGGCCTTGCTCGACTTATCGTCGGGTTTACTACGGTTGATCGAATGCCATTTCATCGAAGCACGTTTTAGAGAATGGGCACGTCTTATCGAAGCAGGGTTTAGAGAAAGCAGAGCCTCAGTTTAGAGAAACGCCGTTTATCGAAAAGGGGACGCTTTTTAAAAAATGGCTTTCCTACTTCTCGCGTGTATCACTGGTGCGCGTGTTAAGCCATGCCCCCCGCTGCGCTCCCGCCGCTTCGCGGCGGCAGTCTGCGGCGGCTGATAACAAAAATGTTAACTCAGCTGATTTACCCGTACACGCCGCTTGGCGGCGGCCGAATTCGCTAAAAGGAGGCTCATCGCCATTTTCTCTAAACTGGGTTCTCTATAAAGGCATTCGATAAACCGGGGTCGGTAAAACGGCGTTCGGTAAAACGAGCCTCTCTAAACCGCATGGCTCCGCTTATCGTCTAGGATAACCAGCTGGCGCTGACCTTCTGCGTCCGAGGCTCTGATGGCCGTCTCCCAGGAGTTGAGGCGGTTTTGAAGCCGCGCTGCGTCTTGTAGTTTTGGATGTTTCGGGCAGCCCAGGACCATATGGTAGATAATGCCTCGGTCCTACTGACAGTTGGGGTATGTGAGATGAGCGACCCAACAATCAGCAGTCGGGGTTCATATGTGCCGTACGAGATGCACTTTCATAAATCGCACGTCAGGGAGCTTTAATGCTTTGGCCCCGATTCGATAATTTAGTTTAACGAGTTGAGGTCTTTGCTGTCAAATGTTTAAGGGTATAGGGTGGCTAAAAGCGACTTTGAGTATCCTGCCGACACGTCGTTAAATCCTTAACGCGCCGTATTTTTGCTTTTGAGATCACGTGTGAGCATCTATTGTTACGAAAAAGAAAAAAAAATCTTCGCATTCGTTGGAAGGCAGCAAGAAACACTCTAGTTCATATCTTTTGGCGAGTGTAGGAGGAGATAAGATTTCATGAGACAAAGCACCTCATCACACAAAGCCGAAATATCGTGGAATATCACTCATCTGTATGCGTTATAGTTGCTAGACGACATAATGGCAACGATGAATCAAAAGGTCGCAACACGTGTAGGAAGCGTACGCCAAAAGCCGGGAAAAGGAGGGTGGCTTTCTAGTTGTCCGCGAGAATGCCGGTATATTGTGGCGCCTAACTGCCAAAGGAACGCAACTTGACCATACCTTGAGGTAAGTCATTTATGTATAGAGAGAAAAGAATCGGTCCCAGCACAAATCCCTATGGCACTTCTGTCAACACACTCTCACTGGTAGAGTACTGTTCCCGATGTTGATTAGTTGCGACCGTGACGATGCATAAAGAAATTCAAAGAAAAGCCACAAAACCCATATCTTTCTAATTTGGTAATTAATATTGAATGATTAACAGTATCAAAGGCCTTTTTATATCTAAAAATAACAACTGCTATTTGATTCTTATTTAAAGCTGCGTTTATAAAGTGACTTACAATTAAGACCGCTGCACTAGTTGATTTAGCTTTTTTGAATCCGTGCTGTTCTTCTGTTATAATTCTATTTCGGGTCAAGAAATCAACTATCCTTGTTGCCATTGGTTTTTCAAAGATAATATTGATAATGCTTAATACTGAAATTGGTCGATAGTTGTATAGCTAGTTTGCGTCCCAGTCTTTGCTATTTTCAGGAGGTAGGGAAAAGTCTCACTATAAAACGCCTGGTTAAGTATTGTTTCCAGAGGCTTACTAAGAATATTAATATTGTCCTTAATAATTTTTATTGGTGTACCATCGATCCAGATCCCTTTATCCCCCCCCCCCCCCCCGCATTGTTTTTACCATTGATATGATCTCATAACGTGTTGTATAAAATAAAAACTGAAATAGTTTGTAATTGAGGTGGGGGGCGGGTTCACTGTTGGTTCTGCAAATGTACCTACCAATACAGTACTCACTGCGCAAAAATATCCATTAAATGTATTTGCAAGGTCGTATTGATTTTGACTGCCTATAGCCGCAAGTTCTGGTAGCCTTGGACATTGTGCCGTAGGTTTAATGATATGATTTATAATTGACCATATATTCTTAGTATCATTTCCACATTTGGTTATCTTACAACTATAGTATTCATTTTTACTTCGCTGTATGTGAGCTGTTACCATATTTTGGTATATTTTAAATTGGTTACGGTAATATACATTGTTTCTGTGTTGTTTCATTTCTCCATAGAAACAGTCTTTTGTTTTAAATATTTTCAATATATTACTTCTCATCCATGGGCAGATTGGTTGTGTTTAGTAACTCCTGCGTTCATTAGATGTGGATTGGATTATACATTGCCTGGGTCTAGTATGCAAGCATCTGTAGTTTTCATTTACGTCTATGGCATACATATCCTCAAACGTTAACGCCTGCATGCGGTTTTTAAGCTCTTTATAATTAACCTTGTTTATAGTGAGATATGTTTTTGTAGTTAGAAACCACAAGGGTATCGCTTTAACAATTTAGTTTTCTTCTTCCCCTCAACTGGTTTTTAATTTTCAAAAATAACATTTAGTGGACTTGTCAACCTTTTTTTTAATTTCAGATTCGCTTTAAATCGGTTGTGCCTTTCCAGGCGGTATCGATAGAGGCATAATGCTTTTAATTGATTTATAGTCCTCACCCTAATTTAAGTTAGAAAGCACAGGTATGCTCGTTAATAATACTATTGGTGAATGGTCTTTCAAGCAAAAGTTTAGCACTCCGTAGAAAGAGTCCTCAACACTGAAGTTGCACAATATATGATCAATAACCGAGGAAGTGTCATTCCCCCATCTAGTAGAATTATTTGTGAGATCTACAAAATTAAATGATTGTAACACGAGTTGATATTCCTCATTTAATGTCCTAGATACATCTATATTGAAATCTTCACAGATTATTACGCTACCCTCCCGCACCATTAGTTGTACAAGAATGTATTCCAATTTTTCGAGAAAAGTATTGATACATGATCCCGGGGCCCTGTATACCACTCCGATCATAATGTTATTCGAGACCTTTGCAAAAAAAATTTCGTAGTCCGCACTATGTGTATTCTTTATATTCCTGTATTCTTTACATTCCCAAAACGTTAGTTCTCCTTTGATTAGTAAAGCAACTCCTCCACTTCTTGTGGACGTTGGTCTCGGAAGAGAAATACAATTATACCCAGGGAGATCAACTTGCTCATGATCTTTGAGCCATGTCTCAGATAATGCTAAAACATCGTAATGAAATGTATGTTCACTAAGCATTGCGCATAGCATGTCCATATTTTTGTTTACACTCCGTATGTTACAATGTAACACTGAGAACATTCCTCTTTATAAGCTTTATTAATCGACTTACTTGAAACCATCTCTCGTTCGGTTAATTTAAGACCGTGTTATTCTTCGTTTGTGCAGATAGGCCAAGGTCAGCTTCAGTGACGATTTGGACCACACCAGAGTTATCTGCCTTCTTAATAAGGATTTCCCCTGTGTTACCCGCAGAACATCCAGTTGCTCGCTTTTTTTTTTTCTGTTGCCTTTCCAAGTAATATATTTTTTTCCGGACAGAGGTGTTCATTGACATAGATGGAACTCGAGTGCTCGAAGCCAAAATAAGAGGTATTCAGCGTTTGTCGTTCTGCTGCTGTCAAGATCTTATCTCGCGTACTGTGGGTGGTGAAGTGCACAATCACTTTAGGTTTATCCTTGTTTTTCCTTAGCACACAGTGGATAACGTCAATGTTCGACGGCGCTATCTGTACGCCTATCTTCTTTCCGGTCTCCGGGATCACAGTTTCTAGATTCTCGTTCGGGGTGACGGCCGGGAAGGCCTTTAATCTCGATATTATTTTTGCGACTCTACTGTTTCATATCTATCATGTTGTGTTTTATATCTTTCAGCTGTTTGGCGAGTTCCTTGTTTCTTTTTTTTTTTTTTTTAGTTGCAGACGTTCGGTTTTAAACTCTTTCATTTCCTTTGTGTTGTCTTTCACCGTTGTTTTTAAGCTCTTCAAAGTTCTGATTCACAAATCCCATTGATTTCGACGTTCCCTTTAGCTCATTTCACACTTCGTTATTCATGGCGTCCAACTTCGCCGAGAGATCCGAAAACAGTTTTGCCACTTCCTTAATTGTCGTGGGCTGCTTATCGGTCATTTTAACTTCTGACGCCAGTAAACTATTCACGATTCAGCAGGGCGATCCAGGCAAAGTAAGAGAAGATAGACTTAACTGTACCTGTAAGTTACATGGGGTCAGAATCCGTTCCGGAGCTGACTCGCCTGGATCGTCCGCTGTAGTGGTCGAATTCTTGTGCTGGCACCACTTATAGAGGGTAGGCCCGGAAGTCCGGTTGCAGCTTCTCCCTTGTGCTGATCGTCAGTGACGTAGAGGGGCGTTGCCTGCCCTGCTGACTCTTTCCGTGACTTGCGTCGACGTCAGAACCCGTACTTGATTACGGTTTTCGCTGGTATCCGGCGATGCTCGATTCTGTAAGATACGTGGTGTGAGAATTTGTACCTGGAGCACATAATGTTTACGTGTTTCGAAACTCTATGACTGCTTCCAAATGTTCTTTTTGTCTTGTCATTCCAAACACGATCAAATAAAAAAAAAATAAAAGTACAGGGTTTAAAAAAAAAAATCTGCCAAGATTTGTTTACGGCAAGAATAAACTACGCTTTACAGAACGCTCATTGTCCGCCCAAGTACAGCGCTAACGGTTCGAAACAGGTGCCAAAGTTACAAAACTAACCGTATCTTATTCAAAAGTAAGAAGTGATTTTCTGAAAATTTCAGTTGGAAAATGGAGACTGACTAAGTCATCGAATACATTGAGCTGAATAGCGCTTAAATAGCGCCATTTACCGAAAATGGGCCCCAAAGTTTCCATTAAAATTTTAAGAAAATCACTAATAACTTTTGAACAAGGTAACGGTCAGTTCTGAAACTCTGGCACCACATTCAGACCGCTAGCGCTACATTCTGGTTGATAATAAGCGTTCAGAAATGCATACTTCATTTTTGTGTTAAAAAAAAGGTAAAATGTTTTTACAACACCCTGTAGAAAAAACAAAAATCAGCAGAATTCAGTGATGAGCTTCAATTCTTTTGGACGTTTTTTGCGATTAGCCTGAGTTTCAGCGTGAAGTGAGTGTTCCGCTATCTTTCGCAATTTGTGGCCGGAATAAACGCTAGTTCGTATGGATTCCATTGAGACTTGCAAGAGGTAAAACGAACGGTGGAATCGAGTTGCGCGGCTGTCCATTGTTGCGCACGGCTGTCTTATATCGTTTTATTGGCGTTTCTGACGCAAACACGGGACTTATTTTAGACGATCTTAATGTTGTTCAGGTTCTTCAGAAATAAGATGATCGAATACTACTATAGTTTTTAATAAATTAAACGCTACGCGCTTCCCTTCGCGGAAAGTAACAAAGCTGTTTATTGGTTACCGAACACAGAAACAAGTTAACTGTAACACTTCTGGTTTCAAGCCCTCAAGACTATTATAAGGGAATTTTCGTAGACAATTTTCCTCCATCCACTACGCTTTTCACGACGGAGAGGCCGTTGGTGCGCATGTGCGCCGTCAGTGTTTTCTGCAAAGTTCCGGATCTCGTAGCGGATTGCGGAGAGCGTTGTCAGACTTGCAGAAACAACATAGAAAAACTCCCTATTATCATGTACGTTCGCTTATCCATACCTCGGGGAACTGGGTGCGTATAATTATATAGCCGATAGAATCGAGAAAATAGGCTAACTCCGTACACAATAAGAACTATTTCAAAAGCTTTTTTGTCTAAATATTTAAAAAATGGGCGCATTTGTTTAATTTAGTTACCGTTCTAGCGCCTCGTTATCGAAGATGTTAGCTCTGCTTCAGACGGGGTTTCGATAACCTCTTATTGGTGCTCGTTCCTCGTCTCGAACAGTCCAAACAAACACGAAAGTGACCTCCAGCTTGTTTAAAAGACAAAAACATAGCAAAAAAAAAAACACACACACACAAGAGGACTCAGATTAGCAGTTAACATTTCGCTAAGCGACTTTTTGAGAACCTTTAAAAAGCTAAGTCCTTTATGAAAACGTCGATGAAAGACTCGTCTTACTGCGTGATCTGATACGACGATAAGCGTCCATCTTACTGCATTATTTGTTCTCTATCTTCCAGACGTCCTCCTGTCTTCGAGCAAACGCAGACGTCATGACGGAAAGGTCCCCACTCATAAAGCACGAAGAGCAGACGAGCAGCACAGGCAGCCCCTGTGAGGACTGGTCGGCAGCGGACGCGGCCAAGAGGGCGGGCCGGCTTCAGCTCATTCTGGCCGTGTCTGCTTCCGCGATGGCCGCGCTGTCGTTCAGCATGTCCGTGGGCTACTCGTCTCCGGCACTACCCAGCATCCGCCAGCGGATGGGTCTGTCGGAGAGCCAGAGTGACTGGTTCGGCGGTCTGCTCAACTTTGGTGGAATGCTCGGCTCTTTGGCGGGTGGTAAGGCGGCTCGCATTACTTTCTGACGTGACAGAAATATATACGAGAGGAGATGGAGAGTGATCATAAGTATTAAACGACGAGCCGGACGTGGCTCTCATTGAGCTAATTGTTCAGAGATATTTATACTCGGAAAGGATTGCCAGTAGGCGGAGCCTATAGGACAAACCGATTTCGTGATAACACATCATGGCGTGTTATTTTATCGAGAGACGGTCGTGGGGTTTGTTCTGCCTCAGCTACACAAGATGGCGGAGTAAACGCAATTTTCCGGTTGCCAGACTTCTGGTACTTAGGCTTGTTGTTGGCATCTCTGAAAGACTGCCGCACTCCCCCAATATAAGCGGCTCTGAAACTGTTGCACTGGTGCTTCGCTGTCATCGCAATGGAAAGCTAGAAAAAAAAAATATTTTTTGCAGTGTTACGTGTGTTATCAGCTCTAGCTTAGAACACGCTTTCACAGATCTCAACCAATGTTGCATGGCGGGAGAAACATAAATAAAATGAAGATATTGTAATTAGAATTGAAATCATAATCCAACCCGTGCTCATGGGCATCTGTTGCGTTCTTGGTCCTGCAAAACATATAGGGCTGTGCGTTTTTTTTTTTATAACTGTAGCTAAACTTTTACTTCTGGCGGTACCCTAGCAAGCACTGATTTTTTCGCCAATTTAAACTTGTGCAGACGGCATCTGTACTTTTGCATTATCTGTAGACGCCACAAAAAAT
This sequence comes from Ixodes persulcatus, assembly GCA_013358835.2. Classification (NCBI taxonomy): domain Eukaryota; kingdom Metazoa; phylum Arthropoda; class Arachnida; order Ixodida; family Ixodidae; genus Ixodes; species Ixodes persulcatus. Next base: position 2,899,530 of record JABSTQ010009160.1, on the reverse strand, counting down.
TACGCAAATATGAAGAGCGCTTTGTAACAAAGAGATACTTCGACAAAATTTGAAATACACCCGTCGTGTTCAGAAATCGGCTCCATATGATCCACAATATCCGTAAATGACAATCGCACGTTTGTATTTCGAGCCCGATGGGTGTATTTTTCGTTACATCGTCACAAACGGCCCATTCTGGCAAGCGCTTGGAGAACAGGCAGCGGAGAGCACGTGACATCCGGCGCAATCATAACGTAGCACATAGGCGGATAGTTTTCTAGTTCCGGGGTCGGGGGGGGGGGGGGGGGGGCAATGAAGGCTTTCCTCTCGCCCCCCCCCCTTCCCCCCGAAAAGACGCATTACCAAGTTACAAATGTGATTTAGTCTAGCGAATAATTCTTCCCAATAAATCATTTTGCAGTGCAACATGTTCATGAAAATCAAGCTGTAAATACAGGAGCAGCCGAATAAGTATTCGAGTATGATTAATTTAGCTTTGTCGCCTTATTAGTTTTGATCGCAAACATCACTCTATGCAGATTACTCCGTCCTAGCACTAAAGTAGCAATTACTATCTTTTTGTTTGTGATATTACTGGAACAGCATTAACTTGCGAGGTCCCACCTTACTGCTTCGTGTCTCGAATGTCGAAGTTGAAGAGAACGAAGACAGTGAGGGTACTGAAGACCGAAATACATAAAAATACAGAAAAGAAGAATCGTTTAAACAAAGCAAAAAGAAAAGAACACAGGCTTGCATGATGCTGGTTTGGCTCTCCCTTAACCAAAAAAAAAAAAAAACGAAAAAAAAAAGACATCCCTGCTTGCCCTTGTCATCACCCCCTCATAATGTTGAGGCAATACCCAAGTAGAGAGCTACCGTAGAGCCAGGCTGGCGCTCGGTAGGTAACCTGGCGGCCATGCGACTCTTGACTACGCGGTCGTCGATGCTGCAGCTTCTTCGCTTTCTCGGTCATGTCTGGTGGCTCGTTCGAATTTCGCCGCCTGTTGCCGCCATAGAGCAACACATCGCCGACAACACGTAGATGTTCTTTTGTCTTTTATTTTCGGCCTTTCTTTTTTGCGATGTCACGAAAACTTGGTCACGGAAGTTACGTCACACAGATAACACTGGAGCGCTCCCTGACGACGCGCCGCCTGCTGCCGAGAATCGCTCAGTATGCACGCGCGTCCTTTCTTATCTGCTGGCCTGCTCGCTTCAACGTGACGCGCGCCTGTCTGATTGAAACGGCAATAGACGCTGCTCATGATGTCGTGATTGCACAATCTTCGCTCATTGCTCTGGACGGCGGCCGAGCGGTGGAGCTCGCGCGCTCTGCGGCAAGGCAGGCGACTCTCTCATGCGAATCGGTGAAGCGTGAAAAAAAAAAAAAAAAAACTTTCAGCCTTTCCACTTTGGTGAAGAAGGAAGACCAGCGATGCTGTACTATGGTGGGTATGAAGTAACGGCGGGCCGCAAGTCGGCAAGCCAGAGTGGAAAGGCTGGAAAGATTGCCATCATCTATGAGCGACGGCGTCAACCAAACAACCGGCAAGCCGGTTGTCTGGTTGCCGCCGTCGCTCATAGATGGCGTTAGCTGTCCAGAGTTTTGTGTCATCATTTGTTTGCTGGCGGAAACGATTCTGGGGAAACCAGCTCTTAACAACTCCACTGTAAAAAAAAAAAAAAAAAAAAATAAATAAATAAAAATTCGCACGCAATTTTGCATTTTTGTTTCGGAGATGGCGGCACGGGGGTCTGCGCATTTGCTTCTACCGGGCTCCAAACCACGAGTATTCGCTTCTGGCGCACCCGACATCGTTATGCAGCAGGAGCCCGACGTTTCTTCCGCTGTGGCCGTAGTTTTCCGGAAATTTATGCGGAGACTTGTGCACCGACCTTTTGTTTTTCTTACGAGTTTTTTTTTCTTTTTACAAGTTGCCGGGGGCTTTTTTTCAAAGCACCTTTGAGCATCTAAAAAGGCATTTTTCTGCTGTCACTTGTGCGAGTGAGTAGACCTCTTTTATTTTTTCATCCGTCTCTTCGTCTTGCTTTTGCTTTCTTTTTGCTTCCGACACCACAATTGCATGGCGCCCGAGCTCCTTTTTCGCCTTTCTCTGTTCATTTATAGGGCAAAGATGAATTAAGCGCCTTAACAATTGCCTACGCCGAGGGAGTTTTTTACTACGTATTTCCTGCCGTCTGCAGGCTTGTTTCCCTTATTGCTATTTTTTGTTCGCCTGGGTTGAGTTTCTTAAACTCAACCCAGGCGAGAGAGAACTCGGGCCCCCAAGCCTTCCCGTAGTCGACGCCTGTCTCGGGACGAGCAAAGCAGCGGCGAGGCAGACGCCGACAAGGCGATTACAAGCAGGGCATCTGGCCGCCATCACATCTCTGAGCGTGCTGCCAAGTTCGTGCAATTACAAGCTTGCCAAAGCTACATTCACGGGCATGCAGCACATGCTTGCACTAATTGGGCACCAGTGACGCATGGTTCCACGGGAAACGCGCATCGTCACTACTGTCAATGTTTCTAGGTGGGTGTTACAAACGAGGCTTTAGCGACATCCAATAGGGGCCATTTGCTAATTGTTTAATTCGTTTTAAAATTCCTTTTCGCGTATTTTCAACAAGAGATTGGGGTCGAGTTCACTGTGACTGGGGTGTCCGATGTGATACTGCTTTTTTGAGCACGTATACACTAAAAAAGTAAGTCCTGAAATTGCGTTGTAGTATCCCTTTAAGGTAGAGCCAAAATACTAAAAAAAAAAAAAACGAATGACCAGAAATTTTAAGACAAAATCATATCAGGGGCGGGAGCGTTTTTGACTTACACGTTCTGTCTTATTACCATTTCAGGCCTGTCTATAAGGCACATCGGCCGCAAGAATACCATGCTGCTTTCTATGGGGGTCATCGTCACCGGCTGGATCTGCATAGTTGTGGGCACCATTCCTGTTGTCCTCTTTGCCGGCCGGCTGATTACAGGTGTGACGATGGGCCTTGTGTCGGTATCTGGTCCAATCTTTGTGTCTGAAGTGAGCCCCAAGAACATACGAGGTCTTGTCAACTCTTTGTGCGCCATGGCCTTTAGCCTGGGCATACTGATGTCATATGTCTTGGGAAAATGGCTAGCCTACGACTGGCTCGCCGTAGCCAGCATAGTTCCCGCGGGCCTGACCACTCTGATTTTACCGTGGCTCGCCGAATCGCCGCGATGGCTTCTCCAAATCGGCCACCGGGAAGCCGCTTGGCTGGCCTTGCAGTCCTACAGAGGATTCGACATTGAGGGCGAGTTTAAGGACATGAAGGACAACGTGGACCACGCAGAGGAGTTTCGCCTGTCAGAGTTGAAGCAACCACGCTTGTACCGGCCAATCAGCATCATCCTTTTGGTTCTGTTCCTTCAGCAGTTTACGGGCGTCTCTGTGCTCATGTTCTACACGCAGGACATATTCACTATGGCTGGCTCTACTTTATCGGCAGCCGACAGCTCCATCATCGTGGGAACAGTGCCTTTGCTCAGCGTAGGAGTGGCGGCGGTACTCACGGACCGACTCGGCCGTAAGATGCTCTTACTCATATCGTTGACGATGTGTGCGGTTAGCTTGACAGCACTGGGCACATTCTATCACTTCAAGCTGATGAGGGATGCAAGCTTTGTTGAATCGTTGGGTTGGCTGCCCCTGTCTTCGCTCTGTATCTACTTCCTCGGGTTTTCGGTCGGTCTCCGTCCCGTGCCACCTCTCTTAATGGGAGAGATGTTGCCGCTTAAGGTCAAGAGCTTCGTGTCGGGCGTACTCATGTGCTTCTTCTTCGCGTGTGCGGCTGTCACGACGCAGCAGTATCACCCCATGCTGATGCTCTTTGGGGAGGACGGAATCTTTTGGTTCTACGCAAGTTTCGCTGCCGCTGGTTTTGTCCTGATTGCTGCTTTCTTGCGAGAAACAAAGGGGAAGTCGTTGGAAGAGATCGAAGAGCTTTTCCAAAGAAAGCAGACAGAAACCAACCCGTGTTTTGTAGAACACCGTCAGAGAAGCCTGAATGAGGTCCCTTAGTAGTATCATACCCTACAGGGCCCACGCGTTCTTTCCAACTACCTTCAGGTGACCAGATTGAGCATCGGCGTGTGTGCGAATGGGTGTTCCCAAAGCTCGACTTCATTTCTTTGAACTCTTTTACTCTAAGCGCTACTGAGGTACGTCAACATAAAATGCAAATTATAGTTGAACCTTGTAGAATGTATTCAAAGAGGGACCTTCCGGAAGCCCCAGAAAGCCAACCGACTTTTCGCAAAAATATTTTTTTTTCCACAGCTCACGAGAAGTTAAGTCTCCTAGCTTCCTCAGATGTCTGAAGTTTTAATATTTTTATCAAGATATAATTTATAAAATAAAACTATTAAAAATTGGAATCTTGGCGTTTGTACTTTTTTTTATGTCGCGCCTAGAGCATAATAATATAAGTGAATTGGCTATCGCAACAGTTTGGTTCCGTTCTTGGCGCTCTTGCTCTAGGCTAACCCTGTAAATCATATGTTTAGGAGATTTAACACATCATAAGAATAAGTTGACAATTGAGTTGGTGAATTTACTGTATATTTTAGTAGTGCTATCATATGCACGAATGCAATAAAAAAAATTAACTCGCGGCAAAATTTTATTCGTGAAAGACGAAAAAATTTCTATAAATAAAGTTACGATAACGAAAGACTCGCACAGAGAACGTTTAGTATATATATACAGGGTGTTTTTTTTTTTAACTGCACCAAATTTTTAAATGAAGGGGGGAAACGTTTTATGAATGCGGTTTTCACTGCGTGTTTATATGGCTCGGCGGACATTAGATGGGAATATAACCATCATTATTATTAGACTAATTAACTAAAATCCGTTAATTAACTTTTTAATTACTGTAATTAGGATATATGTTTATATTACGAACTTTGAGGCAGTCATATGCCAAGACTGTTCCATTTTGTAGAATTCGCGTAACCAGCTTGTGTACCGCGATATTCGTCCACGAATTTTGCACTTTTGTCCGGCTAATGTAGAAAGTTCGGCTATAGTGGCCACTTTCGTGGGTTTGCCGAATTGAGTGGATAAAAAGTCGGATTAAGTAAAAACATCGGGGGCAGATATCTTGGAACACAGGCACATTACGCGAATTCTACAAAATGGAACAGTCTTGGCAAATGACTGCCTCAAAGTTTGTAATTTAAACAGATATCCTAATTACAGTAATTATTAATTAACGGATTTCGGTTAATTAGTTTGATAATAGTGATGGTTATATTCCCATCTAATGTCCGCCAAGCCATATAAACACGCAGTGAAAACCGCATTCCTAAAACTTTTACCCCCTTTATTTAAAAATTTGGTGCAGTTAAAAAACAACACCCTGTATATATCGTAGAGAGGCGTATTTCGCCGATATGCGTGGATACGCAGCCTGCTGTTTCCATGGTAGACTTCCCAGAACTATAAACTAGAAGACCGAGCAAAAATTTTAGTATGAGATGGGAAATTATTTCTTTTGTTTCCAAACGCTCATTTTGTGTCACAACGTACTAAACCTGAAGCAGTAACTGCAGGAAAAAACAGTGCTAATACAAACTGGTCAGTCAAGTCAACACAATCCGTGCCCTCCCGATTATCACAATTCGGTAGTCCCACTATACCAAAACGATAGGCCTGGGCTAGGAAGTATGCATGATCTGCCATTGGGTGACTCTAGTTTGCCGAGTCTTAGAAAAAAATGTCGTAGTACTTACTAACTTTAGGTTAGTAAACGCTTGTCCAGAGCCTTTTTAATGCTGCTAATGCCTGCCCAATATCTGGCTTCCCCATGCTTTAGCGCCGTTGCGCTTGCTTCACGCAACCACCACCAGGGGCGCCACTTCCCCATACAATAAAGACTGTTGGTCCGCTGCCCACTGGCTACTACCGCAACGTGGTTGATTTTAATACTTTCGGAACCCATATTTCATTGCAGATGAGCAGCAACATATACAGTTTTCAAAAGTGAATAAATGTAGCGGATGGTAGGTATGAATCAACACAAATTACAGACCACTATGTCGAAACGGCGAACACTGAAAGCTTTTATTTGTGAAACCAAAGAGCAAAAGATAAAGAGGAATTGCAACGGGTCCTGTGGGATTACATCCACTACGAAGTCACCTAAGCAGGGTAGCAGAGTGCAAGGTGCTAGCTGTGCTGGGGCTCACGTTAGGTAAATGCGCACTGTGCCTGTCGTCATTTTCCCGTTACTACCTTGAGGTGCGCGGGAAAGACGTTGGCAGATAAGCGCCGAGTGCCAGTAAAACAGCACTGAAAGTAAACCTGGAAAAGTACAAGGGCTCGTCCAGCTTTGACGCCAGGAAGGCTTGAGCCAAGCTTGGCTTTGACTAAAGCCTCAGCAGGATTCTCGAAGGGGGACCAGACAGGCCTTTCTTAAAGGTGCATTGAGGAGGTTTCTTAGGTCGCCTAATTATGGCGATAGCTCACTCTGCTGGCTCTAAGCATCCTAGAACTCCCTAAACCATGACGATACGCAGCCTATTTCCTTGTTAAAGAAGCAATCAAAGATCGCAACCCACCGCGGTAGGGCAAAATCAGACAGAACATTTTCATTTCAATGGTAGTGTCTATTTTAATTTAATATTTAAAAAAACACCACATGGGGATATTCTTAGATGTCTTGATAAGATTTACTGAGTATAAACTCAGTAAATCTTATTTAACTGGAGCGAGCGAAACATTAAACAAAACTACAATACCTGAAAGTCACACAATGTCTCAATTTGCCCCGCCCTGTGGGGCAAAATGACACAACGTGGTGTGGTACAATGAGACACGCTTAAAAAACCTGATATGCGTTCACTTTTTGCAATAAAAACAATGGAAACAGACTGTGTGAGGTCCAACGCACTGTTCATGGATCCACTCCTAGCATTTCATGCACTCATTCCATATTGAATGCGGGGCTGCTTGGGCTGCCAACATCAGCTTTGCCTTGCGGAGAGGTGACCTTAGAGCAGTGCTGCTCTTTGACCCGCTTGTTCCCTCTTTCTATGCTACGTTGGGTACAGAAGAAATGTTCTTGAAACCTGAAACGTCGGAAAGTACGCTGTTTTTTACAATCTCCGAGTCGTTTGGCTCGCCTTTGAAGCGCAACCTTTGGTACGCCAAGAAGTGTGGCAGCAGTGCGAAGGAAGTGACGCTGCTGCTTGTCACTTTCAAGAGATTTGTTCATGTCACTTTTGCGCTATGAAGTCCTTGTTGTTTTTCTTTTTGTACGTTCAGACCATCCTAGACACCGGATGATAAAGAATATGGCTCAGGAGCAACCAGGAGATTCGTGCCTTGTTAACATGCCCGTCATCGAATGCCAGATTGTCGCGTTTCGCCCCGCCCGTATCCCGTTACGTAAATCCTTATTTCGCTAAAACAAAGCAGCCACAGATCGCTCAAAATTTGTCCGCATATAGCTAATAAATCGTAGCAATAAAATTAAAGCTTCTTTTGGCAGAATAGTCAGTGCCAACCGGGTTGCATGTCTCGAAGCTAAACCTCGCGCTGAATTTTGCGCCTCTTTGGCGGGGGGGAAACACGTGAACCTTGACTCTGCGTTTTTTTACTTCAGGACACTCTTGCTAACAGCTTTGATGTTTTACACACGCAAAGTGTGGAGGCAACGACACCTCTCGGTGAAGTTGAAACATAGTGCGATTGCGAGTCCAGGAGATAGATGGCGCTAAACACAAACTGTCGCATTTTGCCCCGCATCTCACTTTACACCACTTTATCCTATTTAGGCAATCTCAAAAACCTTATCGGGGCATGTTTTAAAACATATGCAAAAGAAAAAAAAAGTTTAAGTAGCCTGGATGGAGAAAGGATATCATGTTATGAATTTACAACGAAAAAAAATGTAGAGCTATATTTACAGCGCGAGACGAACTTGTAGTTGTTGCTTTTTTTCGTTGCAAATTGATTTCATAGCATTCTTTTTTCATTGATGCTGTATTATTTTTCCCCTTTGTATATGCCTTTTAAAGGGTTTAGACCACAAATATTAAACGGGTAGATTATCTTAGAAGTGGAGTGCTCATAGGCTATTTACTTTATATACCAAGTTTCGCGATTTTTAGAGCTCTAGCAATTGCCATAATCAGTTTACAAATATTTGATCATTCTCATTTGGTGATCAGCCAACACTGCTCAAGTTTGTCACAGCTGAAGTCACTGGATCTTGCGAAAGTAGCGACATTGCCTTCCCGACCTGCTAGCCGGACACAAACAGATACTAACATAAAGACGACCAAAACCTCGGAAGGCGATTCGCTAATCTGTCTACGTCGCCATGAAAATCGCCATCATCAAATCTTCAAAGCTTCCAGAGTGTCGTTCTGAACCAGTCGCGTCAAGATCACAATGAAGCACCATCGTACTGGAAGCGTGCCTTGCCAATTTAAGCATCTTTGGCACTGTGTATGCACTTTACTTATCGGTCCCATCTCCACGGATCTCTAAAAATTATATTGTTCTTCTTGCGTGTTTTTTAACAGTAAACATATTTTTCAGTTCCTCCAAGCACCGACAAAGCATGCGGTGGTGGTACGAAGATGTACGCTTGTCTAGCCAGTGTGTGGATAGCAAAATCTCGGTATACAAGAAACGCCTCCATAAAGTTTCCCGTCACAAGCGAATATAGATCGGCTCACCAAGAACGGAGGGGTCAAGGAGAAATTACTCATTTTACGGACCAAAATGGTTACCATAAGGGGAGCCTGGCGCTACTTTCCCACGATCTAGTGACTTTAGTCACACCATGGTAACGAAAAACCACGTGATCATGAAGGCGCTTTTAGTATGGTGCCCAGTGTGATCGGCTAGAAGGCAGGGAAGGCAATAGCGTTGTACACGTTCCTCAAAAAAAAAGCCGTTTACAACTCCCTGTAACTCCGAATTAGAGCGCAGCTCTTGAGGAGGGGGGGAAGGCGCGGGGGGGGGGGGGGTACGTGACCTTGGGGCGGCCACGTGACCAGGGGGTCACGTGAAGAGAGGGTCAAGTGACCAGGGGGTCACGTGACCTCGGAGGGAGGTCACGTGGCCGGGGATCACGTGACCTCGGGGGGGGGGGGGTTACGTGACCTGGGGGTCACGTGGCCTAGGGGGTCATATGACCTGGGGTTCACGTGACCTGGGGGTTATGTGACCTGGGGTTCACGTGACCTGGGGGATGGTCACGTGACCTTGGGGGTCACGTGACCTTACGGTTACGCCGACGCCGACGACGCTCAAGCCGGAAATGGGCGCCTAAGAGCTGCGCTCTAAAAGGAACAAAAGATCGTTCCTCCTTACTTCTGATTTTTGGAACGCCTTCTCGTTACAAGTTTCATATGTGAAAAAGAAACTCATTCCCATATCAGCTAAAAAAATTGAACGCATCGTTGCATATACGTTACATTTGTATTTTGCTGATTACAAGATTTAGCTAGAACGAGGAAAGTTTTCTTTTTAGAGCGCAGCTCTTAGGCGCCCGTTTCCGGCTTTAGCGGCGTCGGCGTCGCCGTCGCCGTCGGCGTCGGCGTAACCGCGCGGTACATGATGGGTAAATTTTCCCCGCTAAATCTAGCGGAAAAATTTCCCCGCTAAATATAGCGGAAAAATTTCCCCGCAAAATCTAGCGGATAATGTTCCCCGCTAAATCTAGCGGAAAATTTTTCCCGCTAAATTTAGCCAAAAAAATTCCCCGCTAAATCTAGTGGAGAGTTTTCCCCTCCCCCCGAGGTCACGTGATCCCTTTCCCCCAGGGTAACGTGACCCCCACCCCAAGAACATGTGACCCCCCCCCCCCAAGAACACGTGGCCCCTCCCCCCAAAGGGAGGAGGAGAAGGGGAGGGAGGGGGAGGAGGGAGGAGGAGGGGAGGAGAAGTTGAATGAGGAGGACCAAGAGGAGGGAGGAGGAGAGGAGTAGCAGGGAAGATGAGGAGGTGAGGACGAGGGAGGAGGGGTATACCCTCCCCTCAGTACCCTTCCCTCCTCCTCCTCAAGAGCTGCGCTCCAATTCGGTGTTACAGGGGGTTGTAAACGTCTTTCATTTTTTTATCTATTCCATCAAATGGAAACATGTGAATTTGAATTTTGTGATAAAGGGGCATCAGGAGAAGAAAACAAGCGGAAGCAGGGTGACATTTGTTGATATATTCACCTTTAAAGATCTCAGCTTTTAACCACATTTATGTTTGTAATGGGCGATTCAGACGAGCCAAATGTACTGTTACCCCACATTGCACGAGCGTTTTCCAACAACCTCACACGTTTCAATCTAACAAAGTCCCTTCTTTGAGCTTAACAACAGGTGCTAACCATTATGTTAAAACACCTGAGACTGGGTGTAAAAATACCTTCAAACAATCAAAAGGAGAAGAGACAGGAAAAGAAGTCAGCCGGACGACGTCTCAAGCTCAGCTAATAAGTTTATTCAGTAAACCTCTTACATAACCTTTTAAGCCAAGGTCGCCACCAACCAACACCACAAACAAAAACAAATATCCTTTCTTTTCTTATCTTTTCTACAATCTTCGCAGCCACTTGTGTACAAACGTATGACACACCATGATATTGTATATAATTGTATATATGTGTGTGTGTGTGACACACACACACACACACACACACACACACACACACACACACACACACACACACACACACACACACACACACACACACACACACACACGCACACACACACACACACACACACACACACACACACACACAATCACACACACACACACACACACCATAAAGCGCCGTTCACCAACCAAGTGGGACGGAGAAAGACAAAACCGGTTTTTAAGCCTCTTGCGACGTCTTGGATCAGCTCCGCAGCAGCACGTCAGGTCCTAAGACGTCGCAAAAGGCTTAAAAACCGGTCGTGTCTTACTTGATCGTACTCGGTTGTGTGTGAACGGTCCTTAAAGGGGCCCTGCAATAACGTTTTGATTGGTTTCAATTTGCACCTAACCTGGGCGCACTGACGTAGTAACTTCGTGAAGCTTTTCTTGTCTCGAATTTCACTTTATCTTAAACGTTATAGGCAAATTAAAATTACAAACACAAGCAAAATATAACCTCCTTCATGACGTCCTTGGTCCTGGATTGACTGGCCGTGAACTAGAGGAGGTGTAGTGAGCTTAGCGAGCGCTCACGGCTGACGCACTCCGTGTTGACGGCTCGAGAGGCCGCCACTAAAGCATTTGCTGGATATGCTGGACGAAGCAGGTAGCCAGGGCGGCTCCCATTGCGTTGGCTGCTCCATGAAACACCAATTCGCCATGATACTTAATTGGCCACAAACGACAGCAAACACAGGGTAAAGATCAGTTCAGAACGGGACCCACTTCGCGCTGCATACCGCCAAACGGCCAAAACCGCAAGCCAAGCCTGCTCGCCGAAGGCCTTTGGAACGCTGGGAACCGGTCGGATCTTCGAGCCCATACGACCGCAGCGCTGCCGTGTACATCCGGGACCTTTCTACGCTTGCCGCTCATCAGTGCCTAATTCCACTACCCCTTTCTAGTATGCGCCGCCTTTTCCACCGCTTGGTGCGGGTATGTCGACGGGTCATTTCTTGTTTCCGTACTTTATAAACTGCATTTGTTTCTTTTCTGATTTAAAATACTGAACAAAAAGTGAAAGCCGTTTACAACTCCCTGTAACGCCGAATTAGAGAGCAGCTCTTGAGGAGGAGGAGGGAAGGGTACTGAGGGGGGCGGGGGGGGGGTCACGTGGCCTCGGGGTGACCTCGGTGAGGGGGATCACATGACCTCGGGGGGGGGGGGGCGTCATGTGACCTCGGTGGGGGGTCACGTGACCCCCCTCCCCGAAGGTACCTGAGGTCCTCCCGAGGTCCTCCCGAAGGAACCCGAGGTCCTCCCGAAGGAACCCGAGGTCCTCCCGAAGGAACCCGAGGTTCTCCCGAAGGTACCCGAGCGAGGTCCTCCCGAGCTCCTCCCAAAGGAACCCGAGGTCCTCCTGAGGTCTTCCCGAAGGTACCCGAGGTCCTCCCAAGGTCCTCCCGAAGGAACCCGAGGTCCTCCCGAAGGAACCCGAGGTCCTCCCGAGGTCCTCCCGAAGTCCTCTCGAAGGAACCCGAGGTCCTCTCGTAGGAACCCGAGGTCCTCCCGAAGGAACTCGAGGTCCTCCCGAGGTCCTCCCGAAGGAACCCGAGGCTCGTCCTCGGAGGGGGGGGGGGGGGGGGGGGGGGGTGTTCGCGGTTACGCCGACGCCGACGCCGCTCAAGCCGGAAACGGGCGCCTAAGAGCTGCGCTCTAAAACTACTTTCATAAATAATTGAAACGGTCCGTGCAAATTGTATTATATATTTCGACTTAAAAAAAAAAGCTTTTAGCGGCTCTGACCAGTAGTAAGCCCAGGACCAAAGACGTCACATATTGCGCGCTTTCGGCACCGCGGGTCGGCCCCGTAGGTGGAGGAGGTTTTCGCATCGTCCGGTTAAAATATGACGCACTGATATTTGGTTACTGTCTCCGTGCCCGCTGGCTTGTCCGAACCCGAAGAGATGTAAAAACCGCAAAAAAGGTAGACACGTAAATATGATTGCAAAGCCCCTTTAAGTGTTTTTGAGAGGCAGTGACTGCAGACAACTTTTCTGGATGCTGTGTCTGATCTGCCAGTGCGAGACAACACTTTTCGTGCCATCGAGTGATATGATTGCTGGAATTGTTTTACGAGCCTTTGACGTACGACCTATTATTCATAGCTTACAGCAATAGGTCCAAATAGCTAAAAAAATTCTTAATTACTGAAATTATACGAAACAAGACCACTTCTTAAACTAATTAAAACATCTTCTTAAAATTGACAGCATGTAGGAGAGGAGCTCAAAATATATCCTTGATCTTCGTCAGAAATGCCTGTGAATGTGCCCAAACGACAGTGGTCGCTGTATTACAACCGCATTCAGTCTCAATTATTTATTTAATTATTTAAATGCAAAAGTTTGTTAGTTTGGAACACGAGACTTCAGTTACCAGAAGAGGGTGGAGAAAGTGGTTTCAGCCCTAAATACTTTAACCACCAAGGTTACTTTGTTGTCTGAGTTGCTTTACTGTTCAAGTCAGTTATTAGTAAAGGGCTAGTTCGGCAAGCTCCAATCCATCGGAGCAATTTCTAAAGTAAAAACATTATATTCTCGGACAGTTTTCGAGTTGCCACTCGCGTGGCATGTCTTTAGGGGCAGCGAAATTGTTTTTTCTTCTTAACGGGAACTTTACGAGTATCCTTTCGGTTACTTTCTAATGCAATTTGTAGCCAAGTACTAAGTAGTCATGCCACTCGACGTCAATGGGGTCATCTGAGCCATCCCTCTAACTCAACATCATAATGAATTTATGCAAGCCGGCAAGTTGTAGACCTGCTGAAACAAGTTCATAGGAACGCGGAGTCATCATGAAAATGATGACTCCGCGTTCAACGGAAGTTAACAAGGCGATGGAGCTGCACAATTTGCGCGACATTTCTTAACATTTTCCCCAATCGTTCATTGCTTTGCGCCTTAGGAAGTGATTGACTCTTTTCAAAACAGCCTCTAATCCACAATCGCATGTGCTTTATTTCCACCTAGTGAAATCCTAATTTCCTAATTATCAAATCTACCGATACAGATACCTTTTAAGATGTATCATGAAATTAACGATATATTTTTATTTTATAGGGTGGTGAAATATACATGTTGCCGTCACCGTCGTTACCACCACCACCAACGTCGCCATCATATTGTCACGAATAAAAGCATAAACTTGATTAATCAAATTTAACTGTTACTAAATAAAACTTAAAAAGTGTAACTAAATGAGCTTTCAGTGGAGTTTGAGACGACGCCTTCTGTCTTTCTGTTCCGGTCCCTTCCACTTTTGGTTCTTCTAAGTTCTCCACCTAGTCTTAGGTGGTTCAAGAAAATGGTAAATCTACACCAGCTTGCTTGCGCCATCAGCCTTATCGTTAAAATTAATGTTTAAGGCGGCGATCTTGTGCCAAGAAACATAAAGTAACAAAAAGCGTACATATTGTGAGGCTTTGAATGGAGGCTTCGTACGTTCAAACAGTAACTGTTTAATAACAAACTCGTTCGGTACACATTGACGGAGCACATCCGTCTTCACGCTCAACTACAACAAACGCTGGGGGGGCAAGAGATCAACTAACTGCAGCACAGTTCACTCAGACGAGTCCTGGCCAAGGTTCTGGCTCTTTGACAAGGGGCGCCCTCTCTCGGGGCGCGCCATGACTTACGCGATGGATAGGAAAAGGGAGCGCTCTTCTCACATTCCACCCCTTCCTGAGAAGACCAAGGGCCCCTAATTCGTCAAACAGAAACGTGGAGCCGTAAGCTCGCGGAGCACACCGATTGGGCACTGGTGAAGAAAGCGCGAAGTCATCGTCGTGATAGGCCAATCAATGCGCTCCGTCAGCTTCGGTCCCAACTTTGTGTTTGACGAGTTTAGAGGCCACGTTGTAAGATTATACTCTTCAGGTGAGGACAGCGCGCTCCTCGCGACGTGCCCGATAAAGTTCGCTCTTCACTCTCTCTCTTTCTCTCTCTCACTATGATTTCAAGCGGCGCCGGCAGGTGACTCGTCGACTCGTGGGCACGTACAAGACGGCTCGTGCCGCCTCATGTATCACACGCGCAGAGCTCCAGCGAGGTTGTCGCACGTGCAGAAAGACCACGGTGTACCGGGGTGTCATGGCAACGATATAATTTTTTTCGCTCTCCCAGAGTTTCGCCGTTTGGCCGCCGGCGACACTGTCAGCCGCGGGCACGGTGGCAGCGGGATGATGCAGCCTTTCGGATGCCCGTCGAACGAACGCTATCTGATTCCTCGCACCGCGCGTTCAGCCTCGCCGTGTCCTCACCTAAAGAGTGTATCTTACACCGTGTTAGAGGCCCAAGTCTCTTGGTTGGCACTATGGACTTCAGATGCCGAAACGCAGTATTTGGTATGCGGAATAAAATAATAAAAGAAGTTGCGCACAAAAGTTGCAACCAGCTAATAGGGACGCTGGAGACTGACACACTGGCATATGTGAACACACTACGCTGGAGAGTTCAGTCCAAAATGTAATCTCTCAGATGGAGAGGGCGACGTTACTCTCGTCTTGGGCGCTGCCCATCCGGCACTGGAGGTGCCGATGGGAGAGGCTTCTCCAGGGGTTTCCCCAGGAATTGAAATCAGGGGGGTGTCTAAATTTTTTTTGCGGGGTTAAAGGGGGGGGGGGGGGCAAGAGATCAACTAACTGCAGCACAGTTCACTCAGACGAGTCCTGGCCAAGGTTCTGGCTCTTGGACAAGGGGCGCCCTCTCTCGGGGCGCGCCATGACTTACGCGATGGATAGGAAAAGGGAGCGCTCTTCTCACATTCCACCCCTTCCTGAGAAGACCAAGGGCCCCTAATTCGTCAAACAGAAACTTGGAGCCGTAAGCTCGCGGAGCACACCGATTGGGCACTGGTGAAGAAAGCGCGAAGTCATCGTCGTGATAGGCCAATCAATGCGCTCCGTCAACTTCGGTCCCAACTTTGTGTTTGACGAGTTTAGAGGCCACGTTGTAAGATTATACTCTTCAGGTGAGGACAGCGCGCTCCTCGCGCCGCTGCCCGATAAAGTTCGCTCTTCAATCTCTCTCTTTCTCTCTCTCACTATGATTTCAAGCGGAGCCCGGCAGGTGACTTCGTTCGACTCGTGGGCACAGTACAAGACGACTCGTGCCGCCTCATGTATTCACACGCGCAGAGCTCCAGCGAGGTTGTCGCACGTGCAGAAAGACCCACCGGTTGTGTACCGGGGTGTCATGGCAACGAGATAATTTTTTTCGCTCTCCCAGAGTTTCGCCGTTTGGCCGCCGGCGACACTGTCAGCCGCGGGCACGGTGGCAGCGGGATGATGCAGCATTTCGGATGCCCGTCGAACGAACGCTATCTGATTCCTCGCACCGCGCGTCAGCCTCGCCGTGTCCTCACCTAAAGAGTGTATCTTACACCGTGTTAGAGGCCCAAGTCTCTTGGTTGGCACTATGGACTTCAGATGCCGAAACGCAGTATTTGGTATGCGGAATAAAATAATAAAAGAAGTTGCGCTCAGATGGAGAGGGAGACGTTACTCTCGTCTTGGCGCCTGCCCATCCGGCACTGGAGTGTTGCCGATGGGAGAGGCCCTTACCAGGGGTTTCCCCAGGAATGAAATCAGGGGAGGGGTGTCTAAATTTGTTTTGGGGGTTAAAGGGGGGGGGGGGGCATTGTGAATATAGGAGTCGTTGTGAATTAAGGGGGTGCCTTCGGAAAAACGAGGGGGGGGGGGGTCTAAACCCCCCCTAGGGGGGGTCTGGGGAAATCCCTGGGCTCCTCTGCTCTTTGGCTGGGGAACTCGGCAGCTTGGGTGAACGGCTCTGCTGGGTGGCTGGGCGTGTGGACAACTGACGGAGAGACAGGGGGAACGTACCTCTTTTTCTGTGATAAGTGCACAGTTCGATTTCGATTGAGCAGGCGCTATCCTGTGCCGGACACACGAAGGGCCCTGAATGGTGGTGGGTGTGGGCTATTCGACAAGCCTGTACACTCCGTTGAAGCGCGGGGCCATTTTCCCTTGGGGCAACGGAGTTTGTCACTCTACCCAGGCTAGGTCGCCCATTGTGAAGTCGTGGTGGCGGTGGGTGTTGTCATAACGCTCTTTCCGAAACCCTTGCGCAGCTTCCGAATTGATTGCTGCCTCTTGTCGTTGGGTTGTTGCGTCGATGATTCGTGGCATGAGACTGTACTGCTGGCGCTGGCGCGATGTTGCTGGATCGGGATCTTCGGCACGTTGCCAAACCACGTAGCCAAACAGCAGTTCGAAGGGGGGAACGTTTGTGCTGGCGTTCACCGACGTGTTGATGGCGAAGACGGCCTCTGGAAGCTTGGCGGGCCAGGACAATGATTCTAAGACGCAGATCTTACGTAAGACTGTCAGCAGTGTCCCATTGCTTCGTTCAATGAGGCCATTGCCTTCAGGTCGTTAGGCAGTGGAGTAGTGAAGTTCGACGTTGTGTAAACGCGTGAAACGCTTGATCTCTGCTGACTCAGGGGCCGATCCCTGATCAGAGAGGCAATGGTCTGGGGTGCCGTAATTGTAGAATGTTCGATGCAAATCCTGTATAAAATGCCGTGTGGATGTGGACGACACTGCATCAGGAGCAATAAAAAGACTTGCAAAGTCGTTGACATTTATTTATTTATTTAAGAATACTACTGGCTCCACTCAAGGCGCCATGATAGGAGTGGGTACAAACATGTAAACAAGATGCAGATTTATAAATGAAAACTCAATTAAGTATAAATTCAACAGCAGATGCAAAATTAGCAACAGTTGCGTTGACGACGACATCATTTGGTAACTCGTTCCATTCTTGAATTGCCCGAGGGAAAAACATTGCAGTGGCTTAGCTCGGCTATGCGAGGATATACGTAGCGTGAGCTTAGGTTCAGCTGGTTATTCTTAGCTTTCCTGGTTGTCTAGGATTAGCTTGATTATCATACTTACTGCTGCTTCAATGACACACACACGGTATACGCATTATGTGACTACTTCGGGATTCGATGAGCTAAGCTTCTCCGCTCTTCTGCGCCGCTGAGCAGCAATTTTGCTCTTTCTCCATGGCTATACCACACTGGCAAACGCCCCGCTATATGTACACCTCCACTGATACCTCTGCGCATGCGCACAAAATGAGAGGCGCTATCAAGCGGCTCTGGTGCAGCGTCAGGCTTGGCTACTGCGCAACGGAGGCGCACAGCTGGGCACGCGGCGGCGCCAGTGCGTCTGCCGCGGCTATGACGTCACTCCTCTGGAATGCGCAGACCGCCGAGGCCCGCGCGGCGGCGGCGGAGCGCGCGGCGGCGGCGGCTCCTGGCGCGCCAGCTGTGCAGCCGCCTCGGTGGCACCGAGGCGAGAGCGCTGGCCTACGGATCTCCTTGTGGTGGGTTCGAATCCCGGCCGATGTGCCCGCAATCTGAAGGAGGCTTATTGCGGAGGAGGCGCCGTGTAACCGAGCTTTCGGTTGCACGTCAAAAGATCTCCAGGTGGTCCAAATTAATCCTCAGTCCTCCGCTGGGGCGTGCCAGACGCCCGTCGTTGGTTTGGCACGTAGAACCCCCAAATTTGACTTTTTTGCGCCAGCTGTGCGCCGTGTGACGTCACTGCTCCTCGCGCATGCGCAGCACGGCTCTACAGGAGCCACGCGAAACTGCTCAACCTCGGCCAGTGTAGCTCACGCTACAAAAGAATATCTAAAACAGTCGTTTTTGAACCTGTATTGTTTTAACGCTCTTGTGTGGTTTAGACGTGAGGACCCGGTCGATAATGGTTGTATATAGTTAGAGCTTTGAACATGAAGAGTGCCATTAAGGATATTGAACAGCAATTTTAATCTATCCATTTTTGCTCTCATTTGCAACGGTTGAAGCTTCGCTCTAATAACTAATTCAGTGGACGATGTTTCTCTACGATAATCATTAAAAGTAAACCGAGCAGCTGATTTTTGGATACTTTCAAGCTCGTTAATACCGTTTTGTTTGAAAGGGCAAGTAAAGATTTTTCCTTCCAGGAACGATGGTGGTTTTCCCGGTACTCCTTCGTCTCCCTCGGGTTTCGATGGGGCCGGGTGACCGTGGAGTGCCGTGCGGTGGTGTGGGGATTTGCCATTCTCGGCAGTCAGGAACCGGAGGACTCGATGGAGGTTTTTCGATGAATATATTTACAAAGAACGAATATTATAAAGGGGCTGTCACGCTGCTGCTGCCGCTCACGGCAGCCCGACGTCGACAGAAGCGTCTCGGCGCCAAATCTGTTGCCGCGCGGCGCGCACGGCAAGTTCTCTGCCCCTCATGACAGAGTACGCGGAGCCCTCGGGACCGCGGGAGATAACGACTTTCTCCGCGCACGGGCTCGTTCAAACTCATCTTGTCCAAAAAGGGCACGCCGACATTCCGAAGGGAGGCCGGACCTCCCTCTCTCCCCGGAGTCGCCGACATGGCCTTGACAAAGTCATTTCCCCAAGTACCCCGGCGGCAAGGGCGACCACCCGCTCCCGCCCTGGGAACGAAGACTTTGTTTACTTCCACGCGGGCAAATCTGCTTCCACTTGCGGGAGCTGGCCGCCGCTGGCCGCCAAAGGGAAAAACGTGAGACATCGGGCGACTCCGAAGGACACTTCAAGTGACCGCGCCGCCAATTCCCCGAGCCCTTTCGGCTAAGCACCTTCGGCCATCCCTACGGGGCACCACACTAAACTAGCATATTCTAGCACAGGCCTAATAAAACTTTTATAAGATATAAGTTTAGTGTCAAAATCAGCAAATTTCAATTTCCTACGACACGCAAACAAAGTGCCCCTCGCTTTGTTAACCGTTAATTCTAAGAGCTGGTTCCAGCTCAGTTTATTGTTAAAAAGAAGTCCTAAATACTTAGTGCTCGTCGACCCGATTTACTGGTTGTCCATCAAGTAAGTAACTAAATTGAACTGGCTTTTTTTACAGGAGGCTGTCATGACGGCTGTTTTCAAATAAGTTAGCTTCATTTGTTATTTTTTAGTCCAACACAGTATCTCATCCAAAGCTTCCTGCAGTGTAAGATTGTCGAGATGGCTTTTTATTGTAAGTTAGCTTCATTTGTTATTTTTAGTCCAACACAGTATCTCATCCAAAGCTTCCTGCAGTGTAAGATTGTCGAGATGGCTTTTTATTGTAAGTTAGCTTCATTTGTTATTTTTTAGTCCAACACAGTATCTCATCCAAAGCTTCCTGCAGTGTAAGATTGTCGAGATGGCTTTTTATTGTAAGTTAGCTTCATTTGTTATTTTTTAGTCCAACACAGTATCTCATCCAAAGCTTCCTGTAGTGTAAGATTGTCGAGATGGCTTTTTATTGTTTCATATATAATTCAGTCGTCAGCGAACAATCTAAGCGAGACATCAATATTGGTTGGAATGTCATTAATGTCATTCAACAACAAAAGTGGCCCAAGCACGGAACCCTGGGGAACTCCTGAAGTAACGAGCACTTTGTCCGAATCAACTTTGTTATAGTGAACATATTGGCTTCGGTTCGATAAATACGCGGTTATCCAATTTATAATTTTGTGAGTTTTTGAGTATGTTGGAAAGTTTTGCCAGCAGCTTTGGATGAGACACCGTGTCAAACGCCTTAGAAAAATCTAAGTATATTACATCAGTCTGGCCCCTCTCGTTAATGGCTTCAGCCAAGTCATGCGTAAATTCTATGAGCTTAGTTGTAGTCGAAAGTGATTTCCTAAACCCATGCTGATTTCTATAAATTAGGTTATGCTTATCTAAGTGACATGAAATATGTGTAAAAATATGCTCTAGCACTTTGCACGTGGTGCTAGTTAAAGATATTGGCCTAAAGTTTGATGCTGTACTCCAGTCACCCTCTTTATGCATCGGAATTATTTTTGCTGTCTTCCAGTCATTTGGTAATACTGCCTACTCAAGAGAAAAACAAAACAAAACATGTAAATATTTGGACTCCCATTCTGCGTACCTTTTCAAAAAAGTGTTTGGTATCATATCCGGCCAAGTACTTTTCTTAGCGTCTAATTTATTTAAAATTAAGTTAAAAATTCCCTCCTGAGTTATGAAAATGTCACTAATTACGTCCGCATCGTTAACTTCGAGGCTTGGGATAACTCCGTCGTCAGTAGTAAATACCGATTTCTTTGGACAGATGACTTATCCTTAGGCGAGATATAACGCCAGAACTTTTATGGCGCACTTCTCATGAAAGAGCGGAGCGAAGTATTAAAATAGTTTTTTCTTTGCTTCTGAGATTTCAAGTTTAAGTCGTGCATTTAGTTCCGAAAGAAGCTGGCGACATGTTTCTGTCCTATTAGATTTAGAATTCTTTCTCACTCGAGCAATTCTACGTTTCAAACGCAAGATATCTCTGTTAATCCATGGATTATTAACATTAGTCTTTTTCTTTCTATGAGGTACATATTTCAATATACATTTGTTTACAATATTCTTACAGTAGTACCACAACGCTTCAATGTTAGAACCACATTCAAAAGGCATTTGTTCAAACTTATCAAAAGACAATTCTAAAACATCGATGATAGAAGCATCGGCAGCATTATTGAAATCCGGAACTGTTACCAGAACGGGTAAAAATCGCAGTCTTTGATCTAAAAAAAATTGACACAAGCACCATATCATGATCAGCAATACCTTCGCAAACTTCGCTGCTGTATTTTTTACTAAGCAAGCGATCACTTAAAAAAAAAAAAAAAAAAATCTAGCAGTGATTCACCCCTAGGAGGGCAATTTACTATT
Source organism: Ixodes persulcatus (assembly GCA_013358835.2). Classification (NCBI taxonomy): domain Eukaryota; kingdom Metazoa; phylum Arthropoda; class Arachnida; order Ixodida; family Ixodidae; genus Ixodes; species Ixodes persulcatus. The sequence continues at coordinate 2,878,127 of JABSTQ010009160.1, read as the reverse complement.
TGAACTAAATTAAGTGAGAACGTTAAATCAATCAGGGCCTCTCCACTCGCATGATCTTTATTGGACACAGTAAGTGTACTCCAGTCAATGTACGGTAGATTAAACTCTCCCAGTAGGATGAAATTAGTTGAGAGCTCAACGCGCTGAATTAAGTAATCATTGAGATCGCTAATCATACTAATAGCTGTATTTAATGGTCTATAAACAGCACATACCATGAATGACACATTGTCGCAGGGTATTGAACTGAACCCGAACCGTGAACCGAAAACCGGAAAAACCCGTTATTTTCCCGCGAACCGGAGTTGAACCGGAACGAAATAATTTTTGTTCGGTCCGGAGTGGAACCGGTATGTTTTCCATGCGGTTTTCGGTTCATACGCGAAGTCAAGTCGCGTGAAAAGTGCGTGGCTAAAAACACAGTTCCCTTAAAAATAAACTGAAAATGCAAAAAAGAAACATTTTCGCGCAATTTCCAGCTGATCTGGACCAAAATAATTATTTTTTCGTTCCTGGGCAAAACTGATAAATAATGTTTGCTGTGTTTCGTTCATACAAGTCAAAAAGTGAGAAAAATAGGTAGCGGAAAGCTCTATAACGTTTTATTATCAGGTTTCTACATAACGGTCGTCTTCATAATTTATAAAGTTCGACTCGAGAACTCAAACGAAATAAGCACAGTAACTATAAATTCTCCGGGATTTCTGGTCTTATGTTGGTGTTCCAGCCACTGACCATGACATAAATCTTTGAAAGGCACACGGGGCAATATCTGAGGTAAGAGGTGATAGATGCACCCTCTCGCTTCAAGCTCAACATCAGCCAAGTACACACCGCCACGACAGACAACAGTGCCAACATGGTGAAAGCTGTGCGTCTCCTTGATGAAATGAACGAGGAATGTTCTGACTCCGATGAAGAGGTCAGCTCCAGTGACCCTGAAATTAAGTCCCACGCTCTGCAATTTCTACTGGAGAATCCTGACAGCGCACTCTCTGGTGATTCCGGCTTGCTAGAAAGAATGAGGCGCGCCGCTCACACGCTGCGGCTGGCAGTTAGTGACGCCTTGAAAGGCTCGAGCTGCGGGCACATTGTTGAAGAAATCCGTGCGCTTGTTAAGAGACTACGTATCCAATCGGTTATGTCCCTGATCAGAAAGCTAGGGTTGAAGAAACCAGAGCTTGATTGTCCAATGCGATGGATGTCCACGCTGCATGTGCTCACCAGGCTACTTGAACTAAGAGGCTTCACTGGAGGGTTCCTCTCAAAAGACGAAAGCTCCAGGTGGACTGAAGGCGTATGGGCGGAAGTCGAAATACTCGCAGTGTCGCTTCGCCCGGCAGAAGTGGCGAAGAAGACATTGCAGAAGGAACAGCTCACTGAAGGCGATTTCTACGGAGCATGACTGAGATGTTCCATGGACACCTCCAAGATATCGTCACCGTTAGCAAAGGCCTTGGTTCATTCAATGAAAAAGAGGGAGCGACAACTTCTTGACACGCATGTCTTCTGTGCAGCAGTCTACATGGATACCCGCTACCACCTTCGTCTCACCCCTGAGCAGAAGTATCGGGCCATGTTGCATTTGACAAAGACTTGGGGCCAGATTAAAGATCTGCAATGCGAGCAAGATTCTACCCTTTCTTCTGAAGCTGCGGCGGCTCCAGAAGATCCGGAAGACGCCCTGGAAGCGCTCCTCAAGAAAAGAGCGGTTGAGGCTGGCGTGCACGTTCGAGGTACCAGTAGCCCACTTGATATAGCATGCCTCCTGGAAATGCTAGACAAGGAGCCGCGGCTTTCAAAGGACGCTAACATGTTGCAGTTTCGGGAGGAGAGAAGGGAATGTCATCTAGAACTCTACGCACTGGCGCAAGTAGCCCTGGGAGTGCCTGCGACCCAGGTCAGCGTGGAGCGAGCCTTTTCTGAACTGAAATTCATTTTATCGTCTCAGAGGTGCCGTTGTTACCCGGATATGCTTGACGACATCCTGCTTCTTCGGTCAGCTGTCTGACATTGAACTGCGCTTTCAACCACGTCCCGAGGTGCCCCAGCACGAGCTCGTTAGTTCCAAACAGTAATGTGAGCCTTTGCTTTTTATATATATATTTTGTAATATATTTTATAAAATATGCGTAGTTTATCTTTTGCTGTCGTCAATTGTTTTTGGTGCATTTGAGTACGAACCGGTTCAAACCGGTTTGAACCTTTATTTTTTCACTCCGGAGTTGAACCGGAGCTGAACCATTTTCCCTGAACCGGAACGAAAACCGGAACGAAAAACATTTCGGTTCGACACCCTGCATTGTCGTACCCGAGTTTACACAGCAAAACTTCATGATCAATTGGTATAGATACATGCATACACTGCAAGAACGTTTTATGAAATATAGCTACTCCCCCTCCCCTAGAAGCCCTGTCTTTTCTAACTATGTTATATTGAAGCGGGCATAGCTCTGAACTTGCTATATTAGGATGTAACCATGTCTCTGTTACAACCACCACATCAGGAGAATGAACAAGCAGTATGTGACGATTTGTTGTGGTCGGCAAGAGAAATGAGCTCCGAGCTCAGGAAAGACACGTCAACCTCCGAGATTCCATGCAGAACTTCCTTTTCTTCTTATTTTGATCTCCTCCTCGCGCTCGCACGCACGGAACCGGAGCTCGCACGAACCGCACGAGTCGTCTTTTGCGGCTTGTCACATGCCGGGGTTTTAGAAACTGTCGACCCGACAGTGCGTTTTCATGAGACAAAGACAAAACAACATTAAGAAAATACCGCGCTCTGAAATATGCACGCGAGTGAATAAATATGTACATACAAAATGCTAAATGAGAACACACCCTATAAACAGGTGCACACACTATAAATTCCAGAAGTTCAGTCATCGGGTACAGTGTCATCAGTGACCGCGTTGATCCTTCTGTAGTCGAGGCACATTCGTGTTGATCCGTCCTTTTTCGTGACTAAAACCAAGGGGGATGCCCACGGACTGCATGATGGTTGCACAATCTTGGCATCTATGAGACCCTTGATCATCGCCTTGACGAGATCACGCTGCGCCGGCGACAGTCGACGTGGTCTCTGGGAGATAGGTCTCGCATTACCTGTCGGGATGGAGTGCTGCTCAAGCCGACAGTTTCAAACGTCAGTGCTGGTTCGCGCGAAGCAAGCCATGTTTTTCGCAAGAAGCTCTTGAACTTTTTGAAGCTCTTCAGGTGCCAGCGTTGAACCAATGTTGAACGTGACACCCTCAACCGATAGCGGCTGATGTTGAGGGCCGACGATTTCCAAAGCATTCGGGCGATCCAGGTCCTCCGGCAAAGGCAGGCTTGAGCAACATAAGGTGGACGCAGTTTCGTCGTCGCTAAGCTCGATGTCTTCGACACTTGTGACCCCCCTAGCAACTCCGACAGTAGCGTCAGAGGGTAGAGCCACTGGTCGAGATGACGGGTTGGCCAGGAGTACGTAGAACGTGCTCTCGGTCTTATCCATAACCATGGGTTCAACTAGAAGGCAGTGTCGGTCGTTAAGCAATTCTGTGCCGCTCACCTCTATCTTCGTTGATTGCCCTCGGACAGGATTCTTCGGGCGTGCTTAGGACAAGCTTTCGGGACCGCGGAGGTATCAGCTGCTCCGTAGCCAAGATGACCTTATGACATGCCGTAGGCGGAGGAATCGAGAAGCTATTTGCACCTCAATCGATCATGGCCTTGCACGCTGTCAGAAAATCGTCACCAAGGAGCAACTTTTCTTCCTCCAAATGTGGGACCACAATGAATGCCTGGTTCAGCGTCTGTCCGTCAGCTGTCACTGTGGCAGTCGCTTCGCCGAGGTTCGTGAGGGATTGACCACTTGCACCATGGAGACGGATGGAAGAAAGTTGAATCAGAAGGTGCAACTGGTCGGCGATGGAAACATTGATTAGGCTTCTCATTGCCCCCGAATCCAAGAAAGCTGTCAGAGGCTGTCCGTTCAGTTGAACCTGAATTGTTTTTGTGCCCACTGCTGCGCCACGTGGGATGCGTCGAACTGCTGATGACCTCTCGCAGGCGTCAGAGGCGTCATCTTGTCGTTTCCCTGCGTCGGTGCTGCAGTGGACCCACAGCGCTGTTGCCACTCCAAAAATTCTGGTGTGAACTCCTGCCAACCCCGGGTGACGAAGTGGCCGCTCTTCTTACAATTGAGGCACAGCGGACGAACTTCTGGGTGACGAAACGAAGAACGCCGAAAATTCTGCGAAGCTTTTGACGGGCGTTGAGCCGACACGTGCTGCTTCTCTTGCTTCTCGCGTGGAAAAAGAGGCTGTTGACAATGGCCGTCGTCCGCGTTCTGACGAGGCGGCGACCGGTCCTGCTTCAAGAGCGGGAAGGAGGACGCTTTCTTGGTTACCTCCGCAGCCTGAGCTGGCTCTGCAGCTACTGTCAATGCCGGTGTCTTTGGTTGACTGAAAACTACCTGGTCGAAGCGGAGGAATGAGTCCAGCAATTCATCTAACGAAGCAAAGAGTCTGTAGAAGTAGGGCTTCCGTGGTTTGTCAGACAGTCTTGCCAGGATAACCCTGCATTTCTCCGCCTCCGTGTCTGGGTAGTTGCACTCGTCGATGAGCTCCAGTTTGCGGAAGGCGAAGTCTGTGCAGGACTCTCCCGAACGCTGACTTGCGCCGAACATCTTCCGTTTCGCTGCAACTTCGTTGTCCAGGTTGTAACGACGACGGAAAGCGGTCTTCATTTGCTCCCACGTCGTTACCTTGGTTGTCTTCAGGTGGTACCTCACCCACATGAAGTTCTTAGATGGTAGCTTGGATACAATCAATGGGATGGCCTCACTTGGTGCGACTTTAAACGTCTGGATCCAGAAATCCATCTGGTGAAACCAGGCGATGATGTTCTTGCCTAGCTGAGGAACCGAGCTGACAGCGACTTTGTCAGCCGGTCTGATGCGATTGCAGTGTCTGCGGCTGACTCAGCTTGAACAGGAGCTTTTTTCTTGGGTGCCTTGGGCCTCTTCTTCTTGGCGGACTTGCTCTCAGAAACGTCCTCGATAGAGATCGCGCTGCACAGCGATTCTGCCGACGAAGTACTCCTCATCCTTCCATCGAGCTGATCAAGACGATCCACGACAGGCGCCAGCAGTCCGCTGATCAAATTCTCTGTTGCCTGTAGCTGCCTGTTGGTGGCGTCGTCGCAAGGGCGCGATATGTCCTCCAGCCGGTCGATCGGTTGCGCAGAGGTCGCGTTCTTGAGCTCTGCTAGCTGTAGGCGTAGCTGATCCACCTCGGCTTTCAGGATCTCCATGTCGCTGACGACTGATTGGTATGCGGCGTCCTTGGCGTCGTCATCCAGCCTTCGGAAAGCTTCGATGGAACGTTCCGCCATCTTGGAGTTACCTTGAAACCTTGGCCGTCCAAGCGACAGTGGTTCGTCACTTCCTTCTCCCTAGTCTCCTGGGAGTCCAAAAAGCGCAACATTGAAGTGAGCGCCGTCCCCACATAGGTTGTTAACGTGAATTTCCTGAGGACCCGGGTCCCTGTTCGGGCACCATATGTGACGATTTGTTGTGGTCGTCAAGAGAAATGGGCTCCGAGCTCAGGAAAGACACGTAAACCTCCGAGATTCCATGAAGAACTTCCTTTTCTTTTTATTTTGATCTCCTTCTCCTCGCGCTCGCGGCATCGGAGCTCGCATAAGCCGCACGAGTCGTCTTTTGCGGCTCGTCCAAATCCTCAACTTTGTTCGCCAAGCTTCTTGCATTGACATTTATTATTTTTAGCTGACGCTGTTGATCATTCAAGAGTCACTTTTCTGCACGTGCAGAAGTAACTTTAACTCTTGTGTTGTTTACGTGGTCCCACACGTACACGTCGTTGTTTAAGATAAGCTTATCGTAGGAAGGAAGACTTTGTCATCTGGTGTTATCTTTAACCGTCTGCCACAGCTGTTTTCGGATCGTTTGAACTCGACGGGAGTAATCTTCAGATACCGATATCTTAGTACCTTTAAGTTTAGAAACGTTTTTCATCAATAGCATTTTTTCATTGTAATCAAAAAATTTAATGATCACCGGTCGTGACTTGTTTGCCGCTTTTCTACATAGTCTATGTATGCGCTCAACGCTTCCAACATTTACTCCCATTTTCGATTTAAAAGGATCCTCTATTACCGCCTTTTTTATTGAAGCAAGCGTCTCATTATCTTCCTCGTTTATTCCATAGACAATTAAATTGTTCCCGCGGCTGCGATTTTCCAAGTCATCAACCTTATTCAATAACGCCACGACCTGGCATTTCAAGCTTTCAATAGTGGCTTGACACTCTTCAAGCTTCTAGGTTAGCTAGTTAGTGAGAAGTTAGCCGTTCATTACCACTGGCAGCTGATTGTTCTAGCGTATGCTCTATTGACGCCAGTCTTGCAGTTATATCCTGTTGGCTTAGGAGAATAGTTTCTAACTGCTGACTTACTGTAGGTCCGGGATTTTACTCTACGTCCTCGCTCAATAAAAGTATAAATAAGCAGAACGCATCAAAACAACCAGCCAGACATTCACACAACACGCCCGGGCAAGGCAGCACTACCAAGTACAAATAGTTGCTTTTGATTTTACAACAGCAAAATGGTTTACACACCTGCAGCAGAAACAAGAAGGGGTTCGTTCGTGACCGCATTGTTGCCGTGCCGCCTTGTCCACTGAAGCTGATACCGTTGGGGGCGTATGTCGAAAGCGCCGTTGATGTCGATGACGCAGCGACACTGCAGCAAGATGTCACCGATGGCACAAAAGCGAAAACTCGCTCGTCAAAGACAGTCCTCGACTCGACGTTGAAATGGTAAACTGATGTTAGGTCCGAGAAAAGTTGGCACTCCTCGGCTTTGGACTGTCCATGGTGATTTTAGCTTGAAGGAAGGCCAATCAAGACGAACACCGGCAGCAGAAACAAGAAGGGGTTCGTTCGTGACCGCATCGTTGCCGTGCCGCCTTGCCCACTCAAGATATAGCGCGAAGACTCACTGGGAGGCATGGTCACGCGATCCATGGCGATGATGGAGAAAGGGATGTCAGACTTGGGCATTCTGCCGAGCGGGAAGTCGTCCGATTGTATAGTTGGCAGGCCTGACAAGATGAAACATAACTTTGTACTGTCTGTTCCATGTTGCGCCACCAACAGCGTTTTTGAACTTGTCAAAACTTCCGCTCGGTGCCAAAATGCCCTGCGGAATCGTGCAGTACTTGAAGAATAGCTGGGCGCATCATCGACGGAGTCACGGTGACATATGCTCCGGACGGTGACCGGCGGTACCAAATGTTCTCCACCAAGATGAACAGATGAACAGATGAACTCTTGGGAAGTCTCTTCGTTGGGCAGACTCTTCAGGATTTCACTGCATTTGGAGTCTTCCAGCTGCATGGCGGATAGGCAGTGAAGTGACTGGACGGTGGCACACGCTAAGCGCGACAAGTGATCCGCTACCATATTCCGACGTCGCGGGCAATGGTGCACCGTAAAGTCAAACTCTACCAATTGTCCATCAGCATAAAGGTGAACCGGCGAGAAGGCTTTACACTTTTAGTGAAGCACGCCACCATCCAATTGTCTGTGATCAGGGTGAATTTCTTGCCAAGCAGGTACTGACGGAACTTGACTGTGATTGCCCAATGCACGGCAATGCATTCCCACACATTGCTGTGAAGTTTGCACTCGTCCGGCGTAAGGACACGGCTCACGTAGACAATGACAATTTCCCTGTTGCCTTGAATTTGCGACAACACAGCTTTCATTGCTGATCCCGAAGAGTCCGTGGTTACTGTTGTGGAGACGTCTGGGTAAAAGTGGGCGAGAAAAGGAGGCTGCGTCAACGCTGTGCGGATGGTCTGGAACGCCTGCTCGCACTGGGGGATCCACACGAACGCTGGAGCTTTGATCAGGGCTTATAATGGGGCTACGACCTTGGAAAAGTCCTTAATAAAACGGCGGTAGTAACTGGCCGTCTGAACCCATGAGAGGACTTGTTCTTGGTTCTGGGGACGTAGAATGTGACACATGGGGCGGCTTTGTCTGGGTCGGGCTGCTTACCTTCGCTTGAGATGACAAAGCCAAGAAACTTGATTGTCCAATGAGAGTTTAAGGCCACTATTCTGTAGCAACTAGATGGCTTTTTAAAGGAGAAGAACAAAGGTACCAAAGGACTGGGCGTAGACAAGGACATCGTCAAGGTACACTCTGATACCACACCTGTCGGTGCGATGCTGCAGATCTTGGAAGACCGACTGCATGATGCGTTGAAACGTAGATGACGCATTTTTGAGGCCAAGCGGCTTTCGAGTCCACGTGTGGGTGCCGTAGTGGGTGATGAATGCAGTTTTCTCATAGTCTTGGGGGCGGAGGCTGACCTGCCAGTATGCGCACTTTAAGTCCATGGACGCAAAGTGCGCGCATCCAGCGATGTCTTGGATCAGGCACGTAGCCAGGATTTTGTTTCGGGGGGGGGGGGGGGGGGGGGCCGCCCATGACTTAAATGGTGTATGAGGGGGAGGGGGGAGAGGAGGTCCCAGCAAAATGGAAGATTTCGGGGGGGGGGGGGGCCGGGCCCCATGGGCCCCCCCCCCCCTGGATACGTGCCTGTCTTGGATGATGTCATCCACAAGAGGCAACGGGTGCATAACTGGGATCGTGCGGTCTTTTAGGGGCGCGTAGCTGACGCAAAGGCGCTTCTTATATCCGCGAGATACTACAACAGGAAAAGTCCACGGGCCTCATACTGAAGAATAATTCCTTGGGCCATGAGCTTCTGCACTTGCTTTTCAAAGAACTGCCTGTCCTCCGGTGCATATTTGTACGGGATGCGGCTGTAAGGAAAGGAATTTGGCAGAAGTTAGATGCAACGTTGCATGCCTGTGAAATTACCCACGTCGTGTTTATGGCGTGCGAAAACCATGTCGTGCTGGGCCAGGCTTTCCGTAATCGTCGACCGCTGGCGGGGGGTCAACTTGTCTCTAAGCAGAGCGGGTGGAAGATCGGAGTGAATGGCCGCTGGCTGGGTGCCAGCTATGGCGGCCGAGGGCTTGGCACCAGGATTGCTTGTTGCCAACGAAGGGGTTTCCTGGTCGAAGACTTGCCAGGATGGCTGCTCTGGTGGCGGGAAGGGCTCCTTCTACAGGCAGTCTCTCGGACAAGACCTGCAATTGAGGGACGAGGCTTGAGTGCGCAAGGATGACTACATTTGCCATCTTCGGGGCACGTTTCTGTGCAGCTATGATGGTTGCACCTGTGGCTGAGTGCTGGAGCTGGATGGGCTGTGAGGCTTGAAGATGAGACGGGTGTGGGAAGTACTATCGGGGAAAAATGAAATGCGAACAGAGGAGCGCGTGGCTCGCGGTACAGGCTGCGCCGCCTGGAAGAGAGCCAAGGGACGAGCGTGAGTGGCCTACTCTGATGTGTTTACGCCCTTCGCTCGGCGCTCCCCAAGCTTCGGCATTCCGCCTCTTAGTGCGCTGAAAGCTATCACCGCTATACCGTATTTACTCGAGTAATAGCCGCAATGTTTATGAAGAAAATCTGAGGGTTCGCTTTTCCACGGAGCACGCAGATTGCCAATCACTGCGATCGACAGAATAATTCCAGCTGTTTAGAGGACAGAGATAACGTCTCTGTGCGAAGATACCATCTGTGAAGATTGCATTTGTATGGAGAATCTTTTTCTCGATCTGGTTATTGGCTATGTTATTTATGCGCAACGCAATGATTGGCTGTATATGTGTTCTGTGGGAAAGTAGACGCAAGGGCCTTGTTCATAAATAGTGCGGCTATTACTCGAGTAAATACGGTATTTGCTCGCTCGGCGCGTGCGGCGCGAGGAAACTAAGCTAAAGCGCGCGCTGGGGTACCCCCCCCCCCCCTTTTTTATCAGCAAAAAAGAAAAAGGAGTGCGCGCTTTAGCTGCTATTAGCGGCGAGATTCCTCGCGCCGCACGCGCCGAGCGATCAAAGATAGCGGTGATAGCTTTCAGCGCACTAAGAGGCGGAATGCCGAAGCTTGGGGAGCGCCAAGCGGAGGGCGTAAACACATCGGAGTAGGCCACGCACCCTCGCCCCTAGGCTCACTTCCTGGCGGCACAGTCTGTACCGCTAGCCACGCGCTCTTCTGTTCGCATTTCATTTTTCATTGATAGTACATTGTTACCAAAGATGGCAGCTTCGACCACTCCTGTAATCGGACCGATGCCATTCTTGAGGAAGGCTGTGGCGGCTGGGAGCACCGTGCCACCTCCAACAACGGCCAGAGGAGGCTCGGTCCAGGGGTGGATCATACGTTCGGGGACAAGTGACTTAGCTATTAGAGTCACCTTAGAGCCAAAGTGCGGGGAAGGCGTCATAATAACCAACTCCGGCGATGGTGGCTGTAAAAAACGGACACTGTAGCTGTGAGCCGTTGAGGGTCGCTGGGGTGCTGCGTAGGGCTGGTGGAATTGTCACTAAGGGCTTGCTTGTGAGTGTCGACGATGATGGTGGCTGTGATGGACGGGTGTTGCGTTTAGGGCACTTCAAAGCTAAGTGTCCGAGGCTTTTGCAACTGCAATATACCGCTTGTGCAATTTCCTGGCCACTACGGATGGCTGGGACTCCGTATTGAGAGGAAATTTCTTCGTAACGGGTTTTCTGCAAGTCAGCGGGCAGATCTGCAATTCGTGGGCGGGGAGTTGAAGATGTTGGCAACGCTACAACAGAGGACTGTGTGGCTGGGGCTGGACGTTCAGGTGTTCGTGCTGTCCTAGACGAGTGATTTTGTTGATTAGGCTGGGCTGGGGGAGGCGAGGGGCTTGTCTTGATGTGTTGATAGCGGCGTACCAACTCGTTTTTGAGGGGGGATGGCAAATCCGAACACCCCCCCCCCCCCCCCCCTCAGGGTCGGGGTGCGGTGCCCTTGGTATCCCTTGGGCGCCGCCGGCCAGTGTTTGCTCGGCCCAGTGGAGGCTGTTTCAGGGGGGGGGGGGGGGCAAAACACAAGTCTTGCCCCCCCCCCCCCCCCTCTGAGAACGGGGGGGGGGCAAGTGCCTTGCCCCCCGGTTGGAACGCCCATGTGTGTTGAGCACACTTGTTGAGACTGGTGCAAGTTGCCATGAAGGCTTTGACCGTAGTTGGCCTGTTCGCTGCCAACGATGCAACGATGAGTTTATCTCGCAGACGGTGAAGGAGGTATAGTCGATTTTCTACGGATCACTGAGAGTGACTGGACAGCGTTCTATGATTTGTAATTTGGCGAAGACGTACTGGTGTAAAGACGTGCCAAGCGCTTGAGTAATGTTCATGACGCGTTCCTGCCTGTGGACTAAAGTCCACTATGTAGCAAGAATCTATGTTAGAGCTGCATTTCATGTTGCCCTTGCGTCGTACTGGCTACAAAACGCAAGGTGCCAGTTCCGCGCTGGACTTTGAGCTTACTGACGGCAATGAGACGTGTGGTGGCATCTTCCCACGCCGCGAGTTGAATGCGGCGAACGTTCTTTAACCCTACCTTGACGTCCTGTTTTGACGGACCCTCAAAGTGGGGAATGGAGGCGGAGAGGTCGGGCAACGTGGTTACCGTCATGGGCTGTCGCGACAGGCGCTGCCATAGAACCGACAGGTTCTGTAGTGTGACTGGGTCCAACGGGGGGACGCACGGTGAAGCTTCGCGATGCGCCATGATGTCTGCGGTGAGACGCTGTATCAGTTCCTCTTTGGAACCGGTAATGCCCAGTTCGCGACTCGCGAGCTCTTCTTTGATAAGCTCCACGCCGAGGCGTGACATGCATGGTGATGGCGTCGAGTTGATCCCACACAATGCCCGGAATGTCTGTTGCGGTGCGCAGCACGCTGTGAAAAGCTGCGTTCACCGGAGGCGACGGGCGGCCGAGGCAGCGAAGAAGTGGGCTTGAACAGGTGAGGCTTGGCGAACGCAAGGCGTAGTGTCAAAACCACGTGGGCGAAACGGGCGAGGCTTGCGGTCGGGCTGTTGTGGGTGAGCTGGCTCGTTGTCGACTGCGCCAAATGTGAGGCTTTGCAGGGAGGCTTCACAAGGTCAAACAATAACTGTTTAATAACGAACTCGTACGGTACACATTGACGGAGCGCATCCGTCTTCACGCTCAACTACGACATAACGCGCCGAGGGCAGGAGATCAACTAACTGCAGCATAGTTCACTCAGACGAATCCTGGTCAAGGTTCTGGCTCTTGGTCACGGGGCGCCCTCTGTCAGGGCACGCCATGACTAACGCAAAGGATAGGATAAGGGAGCGCTCTCTCATAATACTTGACGGCGACGGAAAGACGACTTTTTTAAGCAGCCGTGCGAAGCTCCTTTTGTAAGCGTGTGGGCATCTATAGGTTTCTGCCATGCAAACAAAATATAGATAAAAAGGACAAGAACTATCGGAGATCAAACCACAGGCAGCGGCGTGGGAGTCGAGCACGCTGCTGACTCAGCTATTCGCACGCGGCATTATTCCCTTTTCGAGCATAGTTCAGTTCGAGTCGACGACGTGATTTACCTTCGGGTCGCAGAGGGCTCCGTGACAATGTTCATGTTCCGTCGGGCAACGGCTTGCAGTTTGGGTCTCTTAGGTAGCGAATAGCCTTGAGGCCGAAGCACTACTTTAACATTTAATCGCTGCGACGATGAATTGGTGTTCAAGTCCACACTTGGTAGCCGGGCTGGAACTGGGTGTCTCGGCGACAAAGATTGAACCCGCCATTGTCAGCAAGTTGTGCGGCTTGAATCAAAATGCGGCCGAGCTGGCGGGCCTTTCTCACGCTCGTTTAGTGAAGAAACCGAGAGTCGTCGTCCTGTTCGTTTTCGTGGTCGACATCACACTCGTCGTCGGTATCGTCATCAGGTTCGTCATCAAGGCCATCGTCAAGGTTATAGTCGCGGTTGACGTTGAAGTCATCGTCCGGGTCTTTCTTGGATCGCCGTCGAAGTCGTTGTCAGAGTTGCCGTCGAAGTCGTAGTCGGGATCATGGTTCATGTCGCCGTTCGAGTCGTCACTTGTGTCATCGTCGGCGTCCTCGTCAGTCTCTCCCCAAAGATCGAAAACACTGTTTATCGTCGAGGCCGTAGTGAGGTTGGTTGTTGATGTCGTAGCCGGGGTTTGTTTTTGGAGTCGTTGACCGTTTCATCGGCGGCGGCGTCGTCAAGGTTATCATCATGTGGTTGTCCAGGTCGTTGCCAGGGGCTTTGTGGAGTTTATAGTCCGGGTCCTTTTAGAAGCCATAGTTGAGGTCGTCATTGATGTCAGAGTTAGGGTCATTCTCGGATATTTTCGGGGACGTCGACTTCAAGGTCGTCGCGTCTTTGGAGTTATCGTGTTCACAGGTGGTACTCATCGTGGGTAATTTTGCTTTACCCCGCACCTCCAGCAAAATGTCACGAATAAAAACATAAACCTGATTAATAAAACTTAAAATTAATGTTTAATGCGTCGAACTTATGCCAAGTAACATAAAGTAACAACGAGCGTACATACTTGATGGCGACGGAAGGACGACTGTTTTAAGCAGATATGCGATACTCCTTTTGTAAGTGCGTGGTTACCTAGAGGTTTCCCAGCACGAACAAACAACAAGATTCATGATTCACCTGGAACATTCCAGTTATGCAACCAAAAGAGACAAAAAGAACAAGCGCTGGCGGGGATTAAACCCCAGCCTGCGGCGCGGGAGTCGAACACGCTGTTGACTCAGCTATTCGCACGCGGCAGTATTCAGTATTATCATCATCATAAGGGGCCTCATGAACTGCGTTTGACCAGGGCCCCCCAAATTTCTTAATCCGGCTCTGCTCCTTCTCACTGAGACTACATCACTACATCACCACCGTGGCGCGACGCGGTTCGCCCTTCTAATTAAGCTCACTAAAAATAACAACAACAATGATTGGTATCCACCTGAGACTCAAGGAGTCCAAATAAAGATTATTATTAATATTATAGTCGCAGGACTGTGCACAAAGTGTGATAATGTGTTTATTAGGGGGGATGAGATGGTGACTTATTAAAAAAAGATCAGCATCAAGGGGATAGGGACAAAAAAGAGGATAATGATGAATATTATAAAGACTATGGTGTGTTACATACAAGCTAGGAGTAATATACAAGCTTTGTGCGTACGGTTACTTCAAATATGGGTAGTTCTTGATACTTAACAACCTAATAAAATCTATAGGAAGGAATTCAGGGTAAATTTTTGGTGTTCTGCCTAGCCTCCTGGGCTGGACCACTTGGTAGATGCAGCAACTTCCGAATGCGTGACACAGGATTAGGACTATTCCTTAAGGACGAACATGTATCCCTCTTCCCACGGACCGTAAACTACAACTACCGTCACCTCGCATGCTGACCCCAGCAGTAAAAGTCATTGAGCTCGCGCGTGCGGGGTCCTGATATCTAGCGCACTCTTTCTCCTTTTCGGCGCGCCACAAAGATATGTTTCGGCCAGATAAAAGGGACTCGCGCAAAGCCGTAACATTGATAATGCCTCTGAGCCGCGCACAACTGCCGGTGGACGGTGGACCACGGGACGCCGTCGGAGATGAGACGACGGCATTCCCTAGGAAGTGTTCCGGTGAGCTATATACGATAGCAGACTGGAGCGCTGGATCAAAGAGCAGGCGTATCTGAGGAGCGGCCCACGACGATACACCTAAACATATGCACACCTTCAGCGGAGGGTTTCACTATGCAGCCTTCGTCGCAAGCACAGCCCGAGGCAACACCACCGGATAGATGGACAACGGCACCGGGTACACGGTAACGTTATATGCTCCGCATATCTCTTCTACTCGGGAAATAGCTTTGTATATACACCCTCAGAAGCTCATGCCTGAATGCTGCCCCACAACGCACTGAACACCGATCACCGAACTTTTTTGCATCTGTTGAGACAATGAGAAGGGCGATCGATATCACGTCTCAATGGCCATGCAGCCTCAGTTTCAAAAAATGTACCCTCCTCTTGTGTCACCGAGGCCGCAGGATTATTAAAACGCGACACCGCTAGCCCTTTTCATTGACTGAACTGATTAAATGTATCGGTGGAGACACCATAGTCACCGACAAATTAAGAAACGCAAGGCGTGGTTTATTCTGTTCACAATTCGTGATTCGTTCTTCGGTGCCCTTATCGCCTAATTCCGGAACCTCATTGGCTGCGAAGCGCTAATAAGATTCTTGGGAATAGCCACACCCTGCGTTTTTTAAGCTGTTAGAGACTATAGGAGACTTCTGAGAGTTTACGAAGTCTACATCACTTGATAGCTGCGCTATTTACTCTAACGTTGAAGCGCACTGGTTCATATGGTATACGCCCTCCTAAATTACTGAATTTATGCTGCCCCCCCCCCCCCCCCCATCATTACACTTCAAGCCTTCATCACTAATCTTCAGTTAACCAGCGAAACTGGCCAGCTTCAAATGCTCATGCAGTCTCAGTGACAAATGCAATGGACGTCCTTGAGCCACTGGGACGTTATCATTGAAGCGAGATGTTTCCTACTTCGTTTCACCTTAAGTTCAGACGCAGCCGACGAACACCATCATGGTGTTCGTCATGTGCCTGTACGTGTTTTATCGTCGCTGAACCGATCATAAACAGAGAAGGCCCAATGAGTTGCGTTTTTAAGCTGCTTGATCGATCCCATTAGCTAACGTCGGCTGCGTCTGTAAACTGAAAGGAAGCCTTGTATGCTGATTGAACAAGGGTCAGTGATTGGCGTTCCGAGTGAATAATATGCCCGAAGGCACTTCTGAGAGTGAGCGAATGTTTCAAACTCTTGTCGTAGAACGAAGTATAGAGAACTTCAAAAGCTTCCTGCATGCACTATCAGATGTCTCTGAATGCATAGCGCATCGCGAAGCATTCACCGTCATTGGACTCTCTTTCATCAGATGATCCACTGCGAAAGTAGATTGGCAACACGTTCCAAGATAATGTAGTCTGGATGGCAAAGCGTTCGTCGCTTTTTTGACCACAGACAGTATGATCACCGAGAAACGATGCCCCTCACCTTCTCAGATTCCAATCACCTTCTCATTGATTAAGTTAAACGCGTGATACGTGTTCTGAGTGCACTGAGGGGCCGCGGGCAAGGAGGGAGGAACTTCTCAGATTGTATATACAATGATACTCCCTAACTTCTGCTTGGGATGTCTGGTACACATTCAGCCATCGGGCTGCATGTATGCTCGGTGGTTCCGTCCTCGTGAAGTCATAATTATCACCGACTCTCCTCACGCCTTCACTCTGTTTCCAGAGACCTCCTTGTCTTTAAGGCGGACTTTAAGGCGGATGCACTCAGCGTGACTGAGAAGTCTCCACTTCTTCCCCAAAGGCCCGCCCAGCAGTGGACGTCCCCAGTTCCATCGTCGATCGACCCCGATTTGGTCGGGGGAAGCTCGTCGGGGACGCCGGACCTGAAGACGCAGGAGGCAGGACACCGTCGACTCTTGTTGGCCGTGACCGCGGCCATGATGGCCACCATGTCGTACGGACTGTCCGTGGGGTACACGTCGCCTGCGCTGCCTGACATTCGCCAGCGCATGGACCTGTCCGACGACCAGAGCGACTGGTTCGGATCCTTGCTCAACATCGGCGGAATATTCGGAGCCCTTGCTGGAGGTAAGGTGGAACCTGATCCACTTGAAAAGTGTACACAAAAAGATATAGAGGGGAAAAGAAACGGAAGAAGAGAGATGAAGCGAGGGAGCTAAACGTAGATCTCAAGCGGAAGATAGAGACATTAAGAGGGAGAGAGGGAAAAGAGATAGAGACAAAAACAAAGGCAGAAACAGAGAAAAAGATAAAGTAGCTTCGGGAGAGAGATGAAAACGAATAACCCGAGCACCCTCCAAAAAAACGGGCTGCGAGTTGGCTTTCCTGCAAAACACGAGACAGACAATCTGCGATAATAGAAACATTCCAGCGAATCACGACGATTATATTAAGATTAAAATAAAAAAGCGATGTCCACAGGGACAATGAGCATGACGTTTCACTCGCTCAATAGACTCTTTTGCCAAGTCCGCGCCATCGCCTGTCTGCCATTGCTTGCTCACATACTCTGAGCATGTATTGGACACGAAGGCTGCATCAGTGTTCGGCGTGAACTCGGCTCGGCTCGTATTGGACACGAGCGCTGCGTCAGGGTTTGGCGAGGACTCGGATCCAATCACGCGCTTTGTGTCCAAGCAATGGCGACCACCAATGTTGCTCGATGAACTTTTGAAAAAAATCTATTTCCGCGCACGTCGCATTTTGTTTTTCGTTTCAGATCGAATCGTTTTATGAGCTTTGTTATTCGCTGGGATTCTTCTGTTTTTCGTAATTATTAGCTCTCTGAATGCTGTGCGGAAAAGTTAACTCACAGGCGTTTTCGAATGCAAGAGCGAGAGGAAACGACTCGGGGAGGGAGATGGAAAAGATAGAAATACAAAGAACAGGACCAAGATAGAGTCAAAGGAATAAAAACGCAGGGCAAAAGCTACGTGGAGAGAGATAGGGAGATGCAATATAGAGTTCATTAGGCAATGAGAGCTACCCTCGAAAATAGGATATTCAATTTCCTGAGTCAAAATCCCCAAACAATAATGAAGCTCACCGTTGTTTCGCGAAAATGTGAAGCCTGAAGCTATCCTTGAAGGAGTGAAGTCTGTTAGAACTTCAAATGGGCAAATCGCCGAGTTCAACTCACAGACATGACAGAAACGTCTTGTTGCCAATATTTCTACGATAATTCACTGGCTGTATTTATAAGGAAGCGACCGAAGCCCATCGAGAGGAGGTCAATCACACGCTTTCAAAAATTGTGCTCTCTTTCTATTTAAAGAAATTGAAGTAGCGAAATTTTTATTTGTTGCGCACGGTCGCATTCATGAAAAAGTAGCCACGTTTGTCACTGGCTGCTTTTATTACATGCACAAAAATGTGCTTACCTCTTGTTCAGAAAGGTAACCGAGTAGGTTATACCGAATAAAGTTTTTGTAATATCATCGATAATAGTGGATAAAAAGTTTGCCTGAGGGACCACGAGACCCCTATATAAAGCATTCCCATTCAAAAAACTTTTTCACACTGAGTCATAATCGTTTGCTCGGAAATAAGATTTAAACTTTACAAAGAAGCCATTTGATTGTACGAAGTTAATTCGTACGTTCACCGGCGTCGACCGTTGAGGGGATATGGTGATTTCCACGAATAGGTCAATGCAACCCTCACCAAAGAAGCTAGCGCCGAGAACCTTCTAGAGAAAATACTGAATCTTACCCACACACTCTAAAAAAGGGTATCACCTTGCACTCTTTTGTGTTACATATAATGCACCCCAAAACTTTAGTTCGATGTACAGCGCACAATAGTCGAACAGACGGCCTTAAATTGTACGAAGGACTTGACAACGGTGCGATATAACTTATTAAATAGCTAAAGTACGTATCAAAGACCACAGAAAGAAAACACTGAGGCTTTGCAGTAGGGCCAAGAAAACCCCGATTATTTTTTGTAGTTAGTAACACGTACATTAGCTATTTTAATAGGTTGTACCACACGGCTATTAAGCCTCTCGTGAAAGTTAGTATCGACAGATCGACGTCAGTGCGCTGTACGTCGAACTGAATGTGGTGTATTATATGGGACAAAGGGTGTAATAATACATCCTTTATTTTAAAGTGCACAAACGAGAGATGGACAGGTACATATACGCTGCTTTCAAGCTCGTTTAAGCCTCACCCGAACACCTGCAGGCAGTCCATACCTTCGACCAGGCGCTATCTATGATAGGAGACATAAAAAAATAGTTTGGCGGCTCGCTTTCTATAACGTGATATGAGACTGGGGGACTTGGGTATGTAATGTGTTATTTTATTTACATATACTATTACCTTCACTTGGAAGGTGTCGTATAGGACTGCGTTTCAATGCTCAAAATATAAAACACAATAAACATTTTGTACGTTTAACAAACAAGCAACAATTATAAAGACCGTTACATTTGATGAACGTAACTCACACACCGCGTCAGGCAAAACCAAGTAAGCGCAGCGCATTCAACCATGAGAAACAAAAAATACAGTGTAGCAATATTTCAAGAGGGAAGGTTAATGCAATTTGTTTCATTTAATATCTTTTGTGGATTACAATTAGATTTGATTGATGGCGAGAGCATGTTCTGCCATCTTTGTCGTATTCTTTATAGACTTTATCTTGCCTGGCAGTGTTTTGGTGTTGTCAGCCGCGCTGTTCTCTTCTGTCACACCTAATATAGTTGATTTTGATTACGGATGGTAGTTATGTGTTTCAGTGGACCATCAGTCGTCTAATCCCTCATACTTCACGTTTATGTGAAACATAGTATAACGTTTTACATGTACTTGTTTTAATTTTTTTTTAGCAAAGCCCCTATTGGATTCTTTACGAGATAATCCTGCGTTGATCGAGTATAATCTCTTTGTCCCGGAAGTTCCTTGATGTCAAAGCAAGTCATTTTCTCGCATTCCTCCGCATAGATTAACGCAATGCGGTCATACCTTCATACGAGCATACCATGGTTTCTATGGTGTTGATGCTGGGTGTATACGCCGGCTATCATAAATTCAGTCTGACAATCTGGTCCGATAATTCTGTGAGTTTTTTTATCTTCAAGACTTGTTGTCGAAACATGCCTCAAGGGAAGTGAAGACTGAAGTTATGCGTTAATTCGGAGCCGCTAATGTTTTATGCATCTTTCCTTTTTCTCTGCATGTCCTTGTCTCTCTTTCTCTCTCTCTCTCTCTCTCTCTCTCTCTCTCACTCCCTCTTTACCAACTTTGTCTCTTGATTCTAAATCTAGAATTCTTTATTTCTTCACAGGGAAGCTCGACAGCACCACTACAATGGCTGATCAGCATCTATTTGTCTGCAAACCCGACATCTACTTCGCTTTCTAACGCTCTAAGAAAATGAGCTGTGCCCGTTATCCGTTACCGCTTTGCCACTTTTGTTGCTCCTGCGCCATTAAACCTAGAACCGCAATCACTTTACGGCCTACGTGACCTGTCTAAAGCATGCATAAACCATTCTGGCGCGTGACCAACTTTATTCCGGAGTTTCTCCACTTGAAGCTTTTGTTGCTGTAAGCGAATCGCTTCATATCCTTTCTCTCTTTTAAACGTTGCAGGTCAGCTCATCAGATTCATAGGCCGCAAGTTCACGCTACTACTCGCGACGGCCGTGAGCGTCGCCGGTTGGCTTTGCATCGTCTCTGGTACAGTTCCCGGTGTACTCTTCTTCGGACGAGCTCTGACGGGCGCCTTCATGGGCATGACGTCGATAACGGCCCCTGTCTTCGTGTCTGAAGTGAGCCCCAAGAATATCCGTGGCCTCCTCAACGTCATGTGCTCCATGTCTTACTCCGTGGGCGTGCTCTTGGCCTACACCATGGGGAAGTGGCTGCACTACGACTGGCTCGCTGCGGCGAGCATGACCCCACCGGTTCTGATGGCCCTGATCTTGCCATGGCTCGCCGACTCCCCGCGATGGCTCTTCCAGGTCGGCCGTGATGAAGACGCCTTACGAGCTATACACTTCTACGGGAGATCTGACGCGGATGAAGAGTACAAGGCGATGAGGGCCAACGTCGACACCACCGAGAGGTTCCAACTGTCGGAGCTGAAGCAACCTTACATCTACATGCCGTTCATGATGACTCTTCTAGCCCTGTTTCTGCAGCAGTTTTCGGGCATCGCCGTTCTGCTGCTGTACACGTACGACATATTTACCCTGGCTGGCTGGAAACTATCCGCAGCCGACAGCTCCATCGTCGTGGGTACCGTTCCTCTGGTCGGCATAGCACTCGCCGTGGTACTCACTGACCGAATCGGACGCCGTATACTCTTTCTCTTCTCGCTGGCCGTGTCCGCGGTCAGTCTGGCAACACTGGGCACCTTTTATCACTTGAAGCAAATCAGGGACGCGAGCTTCGTCGAGGCGTTCGGCTGGCTGCCTCTAGCCTCGCTCTGCGTGTTCTTCCTCGGCTTTTCGGTGGGCCTGCGTCCCTTACCACCGATCCTCATGGGCGAACTGTTGCCGATTAGAATCAAGGGCTTCGCATCGGGCATTCTGATGTGCTTTTTCTTTTCGTGCGCGACGTTCACGACGAAGGAGTATCATCCAATGATGACGTTTTTTGGACAAGGGGGCATCTACTGGTTCTACGCAAGCTTCATGGTGGCCGGCTTTGTCCTGGTGATGGTCTTCCTGCCCGAAACCAAGGGAAAGAGTTTAGAAGACATCGAAACAATTTTCGGAAAGAATCGGGAGCCACCGAAAGAAAACGGGTGCTAGGAGGAACACTTTCTGTTCAAATTAAACACTTTAGCAAAATTATACCATTCGGTATAATTAAAGCAGGGTATGTTGTCAGCTATTTTTTGGACTAACTCAAATAAACAACACCAAATAAGGCACGCTCATCTGAAAATAAAGCTCGCATAATTCTTATGTATTACTTATTTGAAACTCGCAAAAACGTTTCGCAGGGAGAAACTTTTTTTTTTTTTTTGTATCTGCCGATACTGCAGACGTCAAAAGGGGGCAGGGTTCTGTGATTGGCAGCAGTATTTTTTATTTGATTTAAAAGCTCCAGCGGGTAAGGTATTGCATATGGCAACGTCTCAGGAAGGAGCGTAGTGTAAAGGTCGGTTCACACAGGGGCGTTTGCTTATGATTTCTTACGTTACGTCCTGAGTCACCGGGACATTCATATTCCGTATGTCGCGTGCAAAGCTGCTCCTTTAAACCGGTCGCCCCGCTTCATTCGAAGCACGGATGGGACAACTGTGCTTCGAATGAAGCGACGTAAGCGGTCATAAGCGGTCGCCACTTAACGTAATGTAGAAAAACGCCCCTGTGTAAACCGAGCTTTATGGTAAAGTAGACTGCGTTGTCTAGTAAGCAATCTCAGGCAAAGCTAGCTGCCGCTGACTTAGCAACAGCCTTCTTGCCATCGCCTGAATCTAAAGCTGACGCGGAAGCGAGCTGCTGAAAAGCAAGTTATTCAGTCCTCTTCTTTCACAGTAACACTTCTCATACATTATGCAGAAGACACAGTGTTCACTGCAGGCATGATGACACGCCTCAAGCATTTCCGAAGCGGGTTTGCTTCGATATATGCTTCCAACATGCCTGCAGACGGATTCTTGTATGAGCAAGGTGACAGGGCAGCCATACAAAGAGGAAGCATGCCTCAGACAGTGTTGTTTGCGGACTGCCTTTTGTAAGATGTGCTGGCAGTGCGACCGTGGCTTTAGCCTTGCACCGCAGGTAGGCAGGAGACACGCGAACGAACCTTGAGATACATGGTGGCGCCATGCGATTGTTTTCCGCCGTAACCTCGTTTGGGAGGTCTCTGTGGTTGACCTCCTTTCTTGAAGGCCACGACACTCGCGCAGGAGGTGGGTGAGATAAACGCGGCATTGTTGGCTTCTTTTTGTTTTCCTGCTTCTGATACGAGTCTGTTTGAGATAATGAGGCTGAAACAAAGCCCGAGATTACGGAATATCTCGAAGCCACAATATGTATACTTGTTCGACAGAAAAAGGTCGTCTGGGTTGGGACAGACGCTGTCTGTGTAGAGCAATCGTGGCGTCCAGCACCGAAGAACTTCGAGAACAGATTTTGCGAACAGCGATGAATTCTCAGTGGTTCGGGAGGTTGTAGGGTCCAATATCTGCGGTCATCAACTACCGACAACGGATCAAGCATGGAATTGACGGCAAGTTCAGGGTGCACGGCGAAATCGTCGGAAATAGAAACACGGTAATGATGGACGCACTGAAAGGTCATTGTGCTGTGTGTGCTGCGGCTAAAATGAACATTATGTTCTGTCTGTCTGTACTGTGTTATGCACCGTGTTATGTATATTTCGACCCTCTGTGCTATCTCGTACGCCACGCGGAGAGCAAGTCGTCTGCTTTTTGCACAGTGGTTGCGGTGACGTCAGAACGAGGCCGAGTTCTCATTGTCTTTGATTGGAAGGATAGTGGGTAGACCTAGGGTGCCTACATGTTTCCGCCGCTCCGCTGTTTAGGGTGGCGACAACGTTTGTGATACCTGTTGCCGACAAACCAGTGTTGCCTACCTCGTTACCATGGCAACCTCCGCTGTTTTCGTCGACCATTTTGTCACACTCGCCGAGTCGCCGGTCGTGCGCTCGGACTACGCCGGTAATCTTCGTTAGGGCTAGGAAGCGCTCACCGCTCTCGTTCCGACGACGAGGTTTCGGCGTTCAATGCCGATCTGTGGCGTTCCATTTTGTCGCGGAAACTCGCGTTTCGATAAAAGCAACGCACACTTCCTGCTCGCAACTTCCAAATACGAAACACCCGAATAAAGAGAGCGACAGCCACGACCACCGCCATCCCGCTGAGCCTCCGACTCCTCTTATGAACGGAAACGGAAGTGGCATCACAGTGTTGCCGGTGTGTCGAGACTACAGAAACGCAACGTTGTGTACGTTTAGCGAAATAAGAAGTGGGAAAAAATGGCGGTGGGAGAGGATCTGGGAAAGGGTAACAAGAAGTTGGCGCCACCCTAAAGCGGAGCGGAAACATGTAGGCACCCTAGGTAGACCTTAACGCTAGATTCCTTGAGGTCTGCCCACTATTTTTCTCAATCAGCCAATAAGAGCTAGGGCTTATTAGCAAGAAGCAAACAAACTTGCGCTCCGCTTATGTTTTGTGTCACGTCTTGTGGCGGCGATTTATGTCACGTGACACTACCCCACGTTTTGTCCCGTAAAGCGGTGTTCCGTGATGTCGTGTTGCGTTCTTTAACTTAAACTTGGTTAAGTAAGGCATGTTAAGAAGTGTTACACGCCCTACGATAATTTCATAAAATATGTTAGGTTAAATTATAACGCGATTTGTCCGGTTGCCTACCGATAGAATATTAGGTTATGTTATGAAATGCAATGCTACACAGGGGTATACTGTTCAATATGTTGCTTTGCGATGTGTTCGGTTGTGCCGTGTTATTTTGTGTTACGCTACACTAGGGGTCTCCAAACGGTTCGGCTAAAGGGCCTAATGGGGGATCTGTCACAGTCTTAGAGCTGGAAAATAAAAAAGAAAATATAAATTAGGTTATACTAGATGTACAAACATGAATAGGCATATAAATATAGAAGCGTACACTAGAGTAAAAATAAAATTAAGGTTCATGAATACATATAACCAGGTGTGTAGATGGGCTATTTGGTTTGTCATGTTGAATTTGTATTAACACAGCGCAAAAAGACTGGAGACCAGTGGAAGGAGGATACAGACACCAGCGCTGTGCACGTTTTCCTTCCATCGGTCTTCCGTCTTTTTGCGCTGTTTTAATACCATGTCAACACGAACACACATACTTAATTTTGAACTTCAATATGTCGCTAATTATGACGTTGCAAAATAATTGTGACCCAGAAAACTCAGTAGACATGAATCAAAGTGCATAGGAACTTTGGCGTATTCACATGGGGCAGAAGACTAATGAGGATGGTAGACCTCATTATGACAATATGCAATAGTTATGAGTCAAGTCTCTATGCACGATATCACACAGACATGAAACAGGGGACTATAAATCGAAGTGCAGGTGCAAGATGAACAGTAAATATTATGGCGACGCCTTTCAACGCAGTTTTCGCTCGATATTTCTGGTATCTTCGCTTAGGCTTTTATTGCGCGTCTCCGCGCTGACATTTTTTTTTTTTTACGCTTGCTTATATTTGCGTTGGCAGCACTGGGTTGCGGGCCGGGCTTTATGCAAAGACCGCGGCCATCTGCGGGCCGGCCAGATGCCCTGGGCGGGCCGGATCTAGCCCGTGGATCGGGGTTTGGAGACCCTGGAGCTAGACTCTGTTTCTTTGTGCAATGTTACGTTATATTAACTTATCATTTTTTACACGGTATTATTCTATACTTCGCTATGCCACATTATGCTATTTAGGTTATGGTATAGTTATGGTTTACTATATGACTTTAATTGTGTCCGGTGAATAGGCCATTTCAAAAGGAGCCTTTGACAGCTATTAAGTCCGCGGTAGTGTATTTACCGCGTGTACTCAGCTGCGAAAGCGGAGGGTTCGGTAGAAACTCTGCTCTGTGTTTCTTGCCGGCCACTGTGCTGCTGGATCTTGTAATGCCGAATTAGAGCGCAGCTCTTGAGGAGGAGGAGGGGAGGGTACGGAGGGGACGGTATGCCCCTCCTCCTCATCCTTATCCTCTACTTCTCCCTCCCCCCTCCTCCTCTCCCTCTTCCTCCTCCATCTTCCTCCTCCCCTTTTCTCCTCTTCATCCTCCTCCCCCTCCCCGTCCTCCGTCCCGCGCGATGCATTATGGGAAACGTCCCATAATTCAACGCGCGCGTCACCGCGGTGCATTATGGGACGTTTCCCATAATGCACCCAGCGGTTACGCCGACGGCGACGACGACGGCGACGCCGACGCCGCTCAAGCCGGAAACGGACGCCTAAGAGCTGCGCTCTAAAATAAGCAAATTTTCAGACGCTGATTAAATCTTTAACGGTACGTTTTCTTCATAGTGAGCATGATGTTGCATTAATGAAGAAGGTGCGAGATGCATTTTGGAAGTTAGTCTGATGATCACCGGTGTCGCCATGGCGAAGAAGAGGGAGCGCGAGCCGGGGGAACGCTGATCGGATAAAAAAGGTAGCCTAAGACGGAACGAAGTCGCTTTTTGGCTATCACGTTACGATTGGGGGCAGCGGTGGGATGGCCACCGAACCTGCAAACCCCGTTCTCCCGGACGTCTTCACCGGTGAGGGAAGCTTTGAGTCATAGGCAAAGCTCTTCTCCGCTTGCGCGGCAGCCAACGGTTGGGACGATGCCAAAAAGTTGGTGTACCTGCCGACACGCCTCCGAGGAAAGGCCTTCCGCGTCTTTGAGCATCTTCCCGACCGAAACAAGGCCACTTTTCCCGCACTACTCAAGGCGTTGACATTTCGTTTGGCCTCGGCGGGGCAGCGTGATGTGACTGCGGCAGAGTCTCGGTCCCGCGGCCATCAACCCACGGAAGCCCTGGACGTCTACGCCTACGACCTTGTGGACCTCTTTGGACCGGCTTATCCAGAGATGCCACTACAGGTGGGCGACCCGATGATAAGAACTATCATCAGCACCACACTCTGACCAAGACAGAACTTTCGAGAGCGACGTCTTTCGAGAAATGTGCTCAATTTTCGGCATCCTAAAGACAAGGACCTCCCCTTACCACCCCCCGTCGGACGGATTGGTTGAGCGATTCAACCGCACGCTGATGAAGAGCTTGAGTGCGGACGTCAATGAGACACAGGACTGACTGGGACATCAAGCTCCCTCTCGTCATGATTTCCTATCGCTTGAGTGTGCATGAGTCGACTGGTTACGGTCCCCACTACCTGCTTTTCGGTAGAAACATGAATATCCCAGCTGACATGCTGCTCGACATGCACGGCCGGACGCTAACATGGCGTTGGCGTCCGGTTACGAACAACACGCATCACGTCTACTGACGACATTACAAAAGGCTCGCGACCACGCAATCGTGAACGACATGAAAGCAAAGGATGCAGAGAAGCGCCTACTACGACAGCACGACCAGTGAAGAAGACTACGAACCTTGCGACAGACTTCTACATTCTCCCGCTGTGCCGCGAGGACAGTCCTCGAAGTCATATTTGCCATGGTTGGGTCCACATGTAGTCCTCAAGAAGCTACCTAACAACGTGTACAGAATCCCAGATGAAACAGGAAAAAGAAAGCGGCGGGTTGTACACCACAACCGTTTGAAGCAGGTAGCCGATGGGAAGGAGCCAGTCTTGTTGCCTGCCAGGAAGTTATCACACGTCACGGGTAACGACCTGCCTTTACCTGCACCAGCACTCAACGACTTCCCCGATATAATCATCACAGAAAACGAAGATAATGACCCGGCTCCTACTCCCCCAGCAGTCCCCGACTACCCAGACATAATAGACATTGAAGGTGGCGATCTGTACGTCGATGTGGTCGAACGTCTACCACCGATACAAGCAGCCGAGGATCCGCAATTGGACGACGCTCCTGAGAACCCACCGCTATCAGACATCCTCGACAACGAGCTTCACGTTGACGACCAAGCAGAGGAAAATGGAGACCAGGGCACTGATGGAGGCCAGCACAATACGCCGCCAGCGAACGATGCCGACCTCCTCAACGACGATCAACTTCCAGTCGTTGTTCTTTTGCCCCCTGAGGACGTCACTTCAACGGATTCGCCTGTGTACGTTCCACAGCAGGCAGAGCCAGAAGAGCGATACGTCCTCCGGTCACGAGAGACTTTGAGTCGACCCGCGCGGTATCGTGATTCAGTGCCCCTAGCGGGAAAAGCCTATAGTTCCGGGACGGCAACTTCCTCGCGAAGGGGCATAGTGTGATGATCACCGGTATCGCCACAGCGAAGAAGAAGCGCGCTCTGGGAGCGCGAGCCGGGGGAACGCTGATCGGATAAAAAAGGTAGCCTAATCGAAACGCGGTTGCTTTTTGGCCATCACGTTACATTAGGAACAAAATCCGCGCCCTCGTCGACATTTTCCCTCAACTTCTGAGTAATCGCGCGCGATCACAGCAAGCTTATGACCTTTGGTCTTCACGTGAGAAAAAAGAGAGAATCGTTTGTTTGCAAACATCGCGGCGGCTCGCTGAAGTTTCTTTTTTCTGATACGCTTATCACGTTGCTATCAGTAGGGGAGGTGTAGGATTCATGTCGCCTTTGTAGAGGGTTCGGAACGTCTAATCTGTGTGACAAGTGGCTGCCTCTAATAGGTCTAAAGTTACTAGATACCGTGCTTCGTCTTTTTCTCTTTTTTTTAATAAATAGTTACGATTATATTCACTGATAGCTTAAAAAAAGGCAGGACGTGGCTTATACGGAGTGCAACGTCGTCTGGTTCTTTTGCAGTGGGTGCGGTAACATCAGAACGCTGAGCTCTGATTGGCTCTGATTGAAGTATAGTTGGTAGACCTCAAGGCAGCTAGCACTGAGGCTTACCCACTATACTTCCAATTACAGCCAATAAGAGAAAAGAAGACGAAGACAAAGCTACGCATCGGACGTGTGTTCTAGTCTCCTCTATTTTCGTTGAATATTTTGCTTACGTCGACTTTATATCAGCAAGTAGCTGCACAACGTCATCAGGACTGGTCCTATAGTCCCCTCCAGGGCCTTCTGACCCCTCGATCCGGTCTTTAAACCGGCAAGGTATGGACACCACGACCGCCCCTCCAACTGCCATGGATGACACACCCGACCCGACCGCGCAGGATGACGCCGTAAGCCTGTCCGACTCGCTGATTGAAGACACTGAAGGTCCCTTCCAGGAAGTGACATGCAGAAAGAAGAGACGCTGCAGCAGCCGCAACTCTGGCTCCAGCGACGCGACCATCGTCACCCTCACAGAGCCGACAGTTGGCCTGGTGGTTCTGTTCACGCCACTGAATCCAGACGTGAGCATCGACTCCATTGATTCGGTCCGCGTCTCTAATACCCTGGAGACGCTGGTGCCCTCATGCGTCATTGAGGCTCGATTTAACAGGCGAAAAAATCTTCTCGCGGTTGACACCCGGAATGGCCAGACAACGCGGGTGCTTCTAGGCTTGACCACGCTTTGCGGCATGAAAGTTCGAGCCTTTGAGCCCCGTGGAAAGGTTTCCAGTGTAGGCATCGTGCGCAACGTTGACATCGCTCTCTCAGACGCCGAGATCGTCGGAGCGCTACGGTCCAGTGTAAGCATCCGTTGTGTTCGTCGGCTTGGAAAATCAAGCACAGTTCGCATTGAGTTTGCATCTGCCACACTTCCCCAACACATCTACGTTGGCTTGATCCGGCATGAAGTCGACCTGTACGTTAACAACCCACTGCAATGCCACCGATGCGGGCTCTTTGGTCACGTTGCGGCTAGCTGCAAGAGGAAGTTGGCTTGCCTCCGCTGTGCGCAGCCCCATGCAGCTGCGCAGTGTGACGCCTCTGACCTCCACTGCGTAAACTGCAACAAGTCGCATGAAGCAACGTCTCACATATGCCCGTTCTGGCAAGCCGAGCGCACCGTGTGCCGCTATCGCTGCGAGAACAACGTGCTGTTTGCGCAAGCACGAGCAGCATTTGACAAGCCTACTGACGCGCAGGCTGTGCCGGAAGCACAAGCCGCACCAGAAGTCGTCGGCTCTTCTCCGGAACACCCCCAAAGGCGAAGACATTCGCGACGACGCCAGGTGTAACAAAATCGCGCTGATAAATCGACCTCTTCACCTCTCCCCGGGACATCAAGTGCAGTCAACATCGATCCGGTACCACGTCGGTCCCCGTGTCCCCCGTCAACAAAAACGAGAAACGAAGCTTCAAAGACGTACTGTGCAGCAGCCCTAGATCGTCGGCTCCTCAAGTGCAAATGCGGCCTACACCAAATCCTGCACAGGAACTCCCAGACACCGCACCGGAAAACGCAGATTCACGTCCGCCTCAAATTTACTCCGGCTCCTCTTCGTTCTCTAGCATCGTTCGCCAGATATTCATTGCAGTACGAGAATTTTTACCATTCATAAAGTACTCATGGGCAGGCAAGTTACTGCATTTTATTGGACTGATAGAACCTTTAATCGAAATCTTCCTGCGATGAAGGTCCTTATCATGCTTAGCATCATCATTATGGCAGTCTGTCCCTCTATTTTACAGTGGAACGCCCGCAGCATCGCCTCTAAACTAGCTGAGTTGCAATATTATCTTGCCTCTACGCCAGTGCCTATACTTGCAATCTCGGAAGGCCGGCTCCGACCTGGATCTCGAATTCAGCCATATGTTCATTACGGAAGTGCCGCATCTGACCCAAACAGCCTGTCGCGAGCATCGGTTTTTGTTCACTCCACCATTCAACAAGCTGCAGAAGATGTGTCACATCTGTGAGCCGAAACAGCAGAGTTCGCGGCTTGCACTGTCATATTTGGTTCTTTTAGGATGACTATTGTATCCGTGTATATATCTCCTGCGGGTCGCTTCGATGCGAAGAGCATTCAAATTTTACGTCGACAGTTTCCCGGTCCTCTTCTTTTATGTGGAGACTTTAACGCGCATCACCCTTTGTGGGGTAGTGAACGCACGACGCCGCGGGGCACATCCCTTGGAGACGCCATTGAATCTACAGACTTGGTGCTCTTAAATGATGGCTCTCCAAGATTTTTCGGCCATCGCGGGAAGCCTAGCGTCCTCGACCTTAGTTTCGCCTCGCCCGATCTTGACGTATATTGGTCGCTGAACGTGGACACGCGTGGAAGCGATCATCTCCCAGTTTTGATGAGTATACCCAGGGTGGGCCGCCTGCCGCGTCGTCTGTACCATGTAACCAATTGGGACCTGTTCCGGAAAAGTCTTCTGTCTCTCGATCCGTCAGAGGATATCCTAAAAGCCATTCCAAGCTGCCTCGTCCAATCTACAAGAATCACACTCAGTGTATCGCAACCTAGCCCGGACTTGAAATTTCTTCGTCTTCGGGCCGCTCGCCGTCGTGCCCAGCGCCGTGGGCTCCGCTCTGGCAAGATCGCCGATTGGGTGGAGTGTCGCCGTATAACGTCAGCCTTACGCCGGCACACCCGAGTACTTCGTCGCAGACCATTTCGCCAGTTCTGCTCGTCGCTGACCCCATGTACACAGAAGCCGAAGATCTATAAAGTGCTCAGAGGTATGAGTGGATCTCCGAGACCTCGAGACGTGTTCGTTGCTCTTAGTTTAAAAACTGGCTTGGCATTATGTCAACTTGCCGACGAATTTGCGATACGCTTTGTCGTTGCTCCACACTCTGTAAGGTCATCGTGGCCCCTATCGCTGACTGGCCCATCGCGAAGTCCGCAGCATCTGGACCACCCCCTCACCATGTCAGAACTGGAAGCTGCTCTTCGAAGATGCAAGCGTCACAGCGCTCCCGGGCCTGATCACATAACATATCAAGCATTACGAAATCTCAGCTATCAGTCACGCAGCTCCTTACTCGAACGTCTAAATTCAGTTTGGTCTTCGGGTGTGATCCCTCAAGAATGAAAACACGCATTAATAACACCCCTTTTAAAGCGCGGCAAGCCCTCCTCGGATTTGTCATCCTATCGCCCGATATCTTTGACATCATGCGTTGGCAAGCTTTTAGAGCGCCTCGTCCTTACACGCCTTCAGTGGTTCCTCGACGATACTGAAGTTCTTCCCCTTGAGCTCGCAGGATTCAGAAGCGAACGTTGCACCGCTAACTGCATTGTGACTCTCACGTCAGCATTGGAAGACGCCCGTTCCCAGGGACATACAGGCTTGGCAGTAAATTTAGACGTGGAACGCGCATTTGACTCTGTTCCCCATGATGTTGTTCTTGCGTGCTTGAGACATCTTGGCGTAACGGGAAGGATGTTAAGATATTTCGAAGACTTCCTGAACGGCAGGACTATTGAAGACTCTTCAAGGTGCTGTTCGCCCACTGCTGCGGGGACTACCTCAAGGTAGCTGTCTAAGCCCGACACTCTTCAACGTCGTAATGGCAACGCTACCACTGTGCATGGACTCATCACCTCATCCTAGTGGTATGATAATTTATGCTGACGACATTTGTTTGTGGGCTTCCCATTCCGATCGCCGTATACTTCGCCCTTTTATGTAAACCTGCCTTAAACGAGTTGCAAACATGCTGGAAGACCTCGGTCTCTCCATCTCGGCACAAAAGACGGCTGCGTTCGAATGTTCCCGCCGTCCTCTTCGCCACGGGCTTCCACGTTTATCTTTATCTGGGATCCGATTGCCACGTGTCCGAAACTACCATTATCTGGGCGTTGATCTCGACTCGCGGCTCTGCTGGCGTCGCCACGTAACTATATACTCTTGTACGGCAGAGCACGATGACAACCTCTCTTATTCGTAGGCTTCGTGGCCTTGATTGGGGACCAACTCCTCGAGCCCTAACTAACGTGCATCGAGCGCTCAACCTGTCTCGGATTCTTTATGTCGCGCCGTACTTGCCCCCTACTCGCTCTCTGTGGGATCAGCTGAAACGACGCCATCGCGCTGGACTAAGGATGGACCTAGGGCTCCCCTCTTACTCTCGAATAGAGGCAACGTGGATTGAGGCCCAGGAAATGCCAGTATCTTTGCACGCTAAGGAACGGGCTCTTCGCCATCTGGTTCGACTCGCCCAGTCGAGCAGCGGTGGTTCTCTTTACGAGGATATCCAACGGCGGCACTGTTCTCATTATGGCAGACACTGCAACACTTTGATAGAGGCGCTCGGATCTACACCAGCTGTTCAGCGTTCTCCAGCCGATTCACCGTGGAGTGAGCACCCATTCACCGTATATGATGACATCTCTGGCTTTCATGGAAAATCACGGCATTCCTCGCTGGTCAGCCGCGCCTTGACGGAAGACGTCATGGCGTCCCACCACGCTTCATTTAAGATCATATTCACTGATGGCTCTGTTAATCTCATTAACGATTCCGCGTCTGCGGCATACCATATCCCATCAGAACACCATTCTTGGTCAGGACGGCTTGATCACGCTGTTTCATCGGCTACGGCCGAGCTTTGTGGAATTCACGCAGCTCTTCTTTATATCTTGAAAAGGCCACCAGAAAACTGCCTGCTCGCAACGGACTCCCAGTGTGCAGTGCAAAGCATTCGAAGTGGCAGAGGCGTTAATGCCAACACGACTCGTGAGATATTTAACTTGGGACGTATACTTGTTTTCCGAGGCTGTAACATTCGAGTGCAATGGATACCTTCACATGTCGGCATTCTTGGCAATGAAAAGGCGGACCAACCGGCTTCCAACGCTCTGCTCCTACCTATATACTGCTACTTTACAGCTTCCGACCCAGACTGACTCAAAAATAGCAATTAAAACCTGGATACAGCATAGACATCCGGTTTCAAGAATTGCAGCGCATGACCCGCCTCCCCTGGCATGTACGCGGGGCTTAACACGCAAGTTTGCTTCCCTTCTTCACCGTCTTAGATCAGATTCCGCTTATACAAACGTTAACTTGTACTGGATTGGAAAAGCGGCCAGCCCTAATTGCCAACACTGTGACCAACAAGAGACAATTGAACACATATTTTTTTTTTAAGTGCGAACACTACGCATCCGAACGAATTGAATTCTTGAATTCAAATTGAAGCAAGCATCGAAGGACACAATGACAAGTGTGTCAGCAGACCATCTTTAACTCTCTCACAAAGGGAGCTGGAGTATTTAACCAAACGTTCTCCTAGGCACCAGCAGTGATAATTCTTTATTATTCTTTGCTTTTGAATTTTTAATATTTATTTTTAAATAATTTCTAAATTTTTTATTATTTTTTCTTTTTTATTTTTTTAATTTTATTTTTACTTTTATTTTTATTTTTATTTTTTTAGTTTTGTAATCTGCATTTGAGGTCGTCATCTCTTTCTTAGGACATAGAGAAAGAGGAGGTGGGTCTAGTTGCATAGAAGAAGAAGAAAATACAAATCCAAGAGTTGTGAGTCAGCGCTGAGTGAGCGTGCATTTTTTGGTATGTCTGAGTTTGCGAGTGTTTCTCTTGTTGTGCGCTGTTACGTTATTCGACATGAACTACCAACTCGCCCAGTCAGCAGTTTTATCTGCCTGAGAGGGCTGGACATTCCTTTCACGCTCGAAGCTACATTATTTCCGAAGGGACCAACTTCCACGTGCATACGGCTGAGAAAATTTGTGTTTTGTTTTTTGGGCGCGTGCGAACTACTCTCAAGACTGTGACTGTGACGTGTAAGAAACTTTAGAACGGTAGCCTATAGGAAGTATTCACTGGTGGCCATAGCTGTGTGCGCGACTGCTGAGCGCGTGCTGATGGCTAGCTTCCAGGGTTCTTTTGCAACGTGCATTCCACACCGTCAAAATGGCCGGTCTTAGCAACCTAATAATGGGGGCTCGTTCTGAGCATGCGGTCTAGACAGCACCCACAAATATGGCGCCCAGTGAATACTCCTTATACTTCGTTTCGCCTTATCTGCGGGCGGGGCCGGGGCTGAGAGCGCGAGACCAGCGCTTTGAGCGCTTCTCCCCAGCTCGCGCGCTAGAGCAAAGCCTGAACGCGCGGAGCTTTCGTGCTCGCGCTTCCAGCTTTGCCTTCGCTCGCACGTGGGGTGAAACGAAGTATAGACCCTTTTCATGGCAAACGCCACCAGGAGTTGTTCTAGTCTTTGACGTCCCAGAGAACTTCCGGTTCATAAAAAGTATGAACAAAGCCCACCCTAACACCGCTGTTTGAAATGTTGATGAAACGTTTAACCACCAATTCTCCAGGTGAACGCCAAAAGAACGCAGAACCCCCAGATATGATAAATATTTTCGAATACTCTTGTAAACCAACTTGCCTCCTCCAAGACGTTAAATTGACCAGCCGAGGGCCCTCGTTAAATCTCCAACTTTGATGTGCGTGTAGCGTTTATGCTTTCTAGCACTGGCGACATAGGCAAGCTCGACATACTTTCAAAGACGGAGCGACCGGAAGTTGCTTGGGACGCAGGAGGCAGTTCATGTTTGTAAACATGAAAAGGGTCTATAGTTAGGTCGATATAAGTACTCTCATTATTTATTTTGTGTTTGCTGGTGCGCGCTATGGGGTTCTGTCGTGTATAGCACTGTTTGAACATATGTCACAGTTCGTCTTAACGGCCCTAATCATTTTATTTTATCTTTTTATTTTCGCCCGCGAAACGTGTTTAGTCATTATTTTGCTAACGCTGCCCTCGTCATCCCCGGACCCCTTCATCACCATATTTTCCCTTCCCTTTCCCCGTATTCGCCCTCATCAACCTACAATAACCCAGGCCCGTGAAACGTGCCCACCGTGAGTGAGGCAAATGTCACGTCTGGCAAACAACACAACCAACCAACCAACCAACAGCCAATAAGAGATCGGCGTTCTGACGTCCTCGCAACCCCCACGCGAAAAGCAAACGAACTTTCGATCCGCATAGGCCTCCTGCGTTGCCCAGAGGGCGCTGCGGAAAGAAACTCGTTAGGACTTGTTTTGTGGAGCACAAAACTTGAGGGTCTCACACTGTCACACGTGTAAGTGTGCCTGCTCTGGTGCGGAAAATACGAAGCAGCAGCAAAACGTCGAACGCCGTCGAAGCACAGGTCAAAGCTAATGCACTAAGAGCATGAGTCAAGAGACGCCGTTTCAAACGTTCCAAACATAGAGTTATTATAATGTACGCTAGAGGTTCAAATGGCGCTGGCGTGCTGTCGAAAACTGACTTTCGGTAATTCATTTCTATGGGAAAAAGTCAGTGCATTTTCTCTCTGCACTCGATTATAAGAGCAAATATCCCGAATAATTCTTACGTACTATAGGTAGCTTGGAATATATATATTTTTTGTCAGGCCGACAAAATATTTGGTCAGTTACGGCATTTTTTTCTTCAATGTCCTTGCATTGAAAACGGTGCTAAAATGATTTCGTATGTGTACTTATGTGCACTGTATGACACTGTTAGCGCGAACACGACGTCGGCGCTTTTCAGCATGAGGGATAAACGTGCCAAACGAAAGAAGGACGTCTGGAAACCAAGAGAGACGGCAAGAACTACGCAGTAACCGCTCATTCACACTGGAAGCGGATCCGCATTCGCAAAGCGGTTGCGAACGCGGTTGTATAAAGATCCAATACAATGTCACGCGCACTTGATGTCATCGAGTGCGCGTGCAATTGTACTGGATCTTTATAGACGCTTTACACACGCGCCAGATTGAGCCGCCATAGCCGCCCTTCTCTTGCCTTACCGAGATGCCGAGCCACTGAAGCGGACGTTGACGAGTCTCCACAACGGCCTATGCTGGGGGGAAGGACACAGTAACACTTAAAATGGCAATACCCTGTCCTGCTGTGGAAATGATGAAGTCAAGCGAACGGAATAAGAGGGAACAAAAACTGAAGGTCAGTTATGGCGGCGCCCATGCACAGCAGCTGTAAAGCGTCTATACAACCGCGTTCGCAACCGCTTTGCGAACGCGGATCCGCTTCCAGTGTGAATGAGCGGTAACACCGGATCCGTAACTCCCTCTGCATGTTCAATCAAAATAAATGAAAGGCTACGTAACATAGTCCGATTTTCAATATGTACTGCTTTATTCTTTCTGCTCTGTGCGAAGATGCTTGTTCTACGTTCAAAACGTCACCCGCACGATCGAAATCTTCGAGAACAAGTGCCCGATAAAAGCTGCCCGGCAGAGAAAATAATAAAAATAGGCACCTTTCATAGCACACGTACCCTATTATTTACGTTTCGAATGTTTTCAACCACTCGTAAAGATGCACGACGGCGTCATTTTCATATATTGACAGGATTGGCACATTAGGAATATAAAAGCGCACCGGAATGCTGGCCAACTTTGAACACACTCTATATTCCTTTCGATTGTTATTTTGCTTAGAATCGTCGCTTGTTTTTACACACCTTCTGTGGAACAGGGGTTTGGGTCCGGAATATAGCGAGGATAAACATCGTTCACTGATGAATAAAAATGCGCTAACTAAAGCAATTACCCTTTTACAATATTAATAAAGGCACATACTATTTGGTAGGACCCAAATAACAGAAGTGCTCAACGTTATTTTTCGGCGAAGAGACAAAATGCACGACCGTTTTCTGATAGGAACGCATAGGAGCACCGCAAAAGTAAGCTGGTTGCTGTCTGCTTCAATTTGCGTCACGGCCGTCGCATAGACACTATCGCCAGTTTAACCTATATCGTACATTATAAAAGCTCTATAATTCCAAAGAAAAAAAAAAGCAAGAAAAGAAAAAAAAACACAGAAATTTTGAATTGCGATATCACCACCCAGAGTTAAGAGGCGCGTACCCTAGTGGTTGTAGCTTGAATCTGACCCTTTTGATTGCCTTACGGCGTTGAATCTAACCGATTTCGGACGTCGAAGGGAGTTTTTACGTTCTTCAGCACTACACAGAAAGAAAAAAAGAAAAAAAAAGATCAGCGAAGGCGCCACAAGTAGTGCGAGGCAAAATCAGGTGAGCTTGTACTACGCAAAGCGAGGGCGTTACAGTTTCTTCACAGCTTGGAGGCGTACACGGAGCGCAAGTTCGTCTGCATCTTTTGCTGGTGTTGTGGTGACGCCAGAACGCCAAGCTCTGATTGGCTCTGATTGAAGGATATAGCGGGTAGACCTCAAGGCAGCTAGCTTTGAGGTCTACCCACTATCCTTCAATCAGAGCCAATCAGAGCTCGGCGTCATTATGACGTCACCGCAACCCGTACGTAAGAAGCAGACGACTTGCTCTCCGCATTATGTTTACAATTCTAGCCTCATGAATCGTTTTCTTGTGTGTGTGTGTGTGTGCGTGTGCGTGTGTGTGTGTGTGTGTCTGTGTGTGTGTGTGTGTGTGTGTGTGTGTGTGTGTATGTTTGTGTGTGTGTGTCTGTGTGTGTGTTCTTAACGGCTAATGCCATAATCTCATTGGTTGTGGAGCGATAATGAGATGCACGTGTCTCGTCCTGCGCTTCTTAGCTATCAGTGACTCTACGGGTAAAAATGGAGGGAGAGGAGGAAATGGAACCGCGAGGGGGCGTCAGAGCAAAGAGCTTTGGTTAGAATGATTAGTGGGCAGACGCAAGGCTGGCTGTCTGTTTGTGTCTCTACTCAGCGTTCAAACGCGTTCGAACGCGAACGCGGGATGCCTGACGCCGGCGTTCGGCATTCGAACGCGTTCGAACCGTGGGTACAGGTGCAAGCAACTATACTCTGTTTCACCTTATGTTGTACCGCAAGAAAGGCTATAAGCGCGAGCTCCTCGCTCTGGGGCAGATTTCGGCGGCACAAGCTCTCGTGCAGTAAGGGCAGCTGTCAACGCTATGAGCTCGCGCTTCCAGCCTTCGCTGCGGTACAACATAAGGTGAAACGGAGTATAGCTCTGCGCTGGGACGTCCCCGCGAGCTCATCTCTCCTCCTCTTTTTAAAGTTCTCGTCGCATAGGATAATCTCGATGACGACGCACATTTTGCCGGTACAAAATGGGCACGTTCAGTCCGTGCTCCGGAGCGCGTGAGTTGGGCGCTCCGTTCCCTAAACGGACAGGAGGGCCGTCAGAGACTGACATCTCGAGCGCGCTCTTCATGCACCGAGTATTTCCCGGAGCGCGAGTGCCTTCTTCACGCTCTGTGACGTAACGTCCAGAAACAAGATGGATGCGCCCTTGTCGAGACCGTCGAGATGAAGGACGCAGCCGGACCATTGCCCCTTTCCAGTTGAATAGTGCTTAATCCAGCAGGTAAAAACGATTTGATTTGAAAGCCAAGACAGCAATGGACCTCTTGGCGAATATGTGCTGCCACCTAGACACGCGAATCGGTTCGAGACTAGGTGACTGGAAAACAACGCGCGCCCAAGGCCTCTCCCACCCGTTCCACACCCAAAACGTCAGCTACATCCTGTTCACCCATTGAGGCGATGTGACCTATAGGTATACGGCTCCCCCAATTGCTCACCTTTGTCCCCATCGTGCGTAATCTTCCGCCCCGAGGTCGACACAACGAAACCGCTCAAAGGCGAGAAATGCAAGATGGCGGATTGTTTGGAACTAGATACTCTCGAACCCAGGAGCATGAAATACTCCGCGCATGCGCACCGCGTATTTCTACAAAAGGTCCATTAGCGCTCCGGAAAAGGTTTCTTCGTCGTGCATCTCACCTGAAATCGAATTCATCTATCAAACTACCGTGCCGGTAGTACAGCGACAGAAAAGTTGTCGAGATGAGAATACAGTCGGACCGTTGCCCTTTTTAGAATGCTTAGCCCAGCCCCACTCTAAACCCTGTAGCGGATGTATCCGCTATTTATCCACCACTTTTTTGCAAATTCGTGGTGGATATATTTGTGGCGAATATATCGGGGTCCGCTTGAAAATGTTTTATCTGGGTAACCTTGGAGAACTTTTATCTGGGTAACGTCGAAAATGTTTTATCTGGGTAACGTCGAAAATGTTTTATCTGGGTCACCTTGAAAATCTTTTATATGGGTCACCCCGGATATTTTTTTATCTGGGTCGCCTCGAAGACTTTTTATTTGGGTCACATTATATACTTTTTTATCTGGGTTGATTACAGAATAGTTGACCGCTACGAACCTTATTCGATACAAATTGAACCCTTCTTTTAGGGCTACTAACGTCATCCAGTGAACCTTGAACATATGTTTTCAATATAGTGATGCAGTCGGCAGCAAGGATAGCATGCATTTAAGTGTTGGGGACGGCGCTAGTGACAGTAAAAATGAAAGAAGCTGAATTATATCTAGTTAGAACTTTTCTCGCTCCTAAGCACGGGGTTATCTAAAAGCTTCAAGAATACGTGAGAAGCAAGAAATAAATGGTACGGTTTTTCACATACGATGCTCTATTTTTGCATTTAACATTATGAGAGAAGGACATGCCTCGTTGCTACATTAGATCACTTAACAGGCGGTTCTTGGCAGTGAGCCCATCAAATCGTTCTATGTCATCTCAGACACAATATGTTGCTGTATGTAAACTCCGGGACACTGTGAGCACGGGTACATCAGCAATTTTTCGTACCAGGGCTGGTTTTGTTTTTCGACTTCCGACAAATTGTGTGAAGAAAAAAGGAGCGATTAAAAAAATATTTGTATATGGAGATTGCAGATACATGCTCTAGCCACTTTACCATATAATCATCGCATAGGTTTAGGCAGCCATTATGACATTGCACAAGCTTTCGTATGCACCCCCCTTTACCACTAAAAGGGGAGGGCATACGAAAGGGAGGAAGCATACAAAATCTCGTGCCACGTCATAATGACTTCTATGTGGTTATTATTTGTAGGAGTATCTAGAGTATGTATCTACATTCTGTGTGTAATAAAATATTTTTAAACACTATTGTTTTGTTTACTCAGTTCTTTGGAAGGGCTGACAACCTGGCGGAAGCCTCCTTTGGGGAGGGCATCCAAAAGTTTGCTCCACGTCATAATAACTGCATTAAACATTACGGTGAATATGTAAAAAGGTAGCCAGAGTACATAGCTACTATTAGCGTATATTAAAATATTTTAATCACTATTGCTTTTTTACACATTTTTTCGGAAGTTAAAAAAGAAAACTAATACTTTATTTGGAAGTTTGTGGGTATAAAATGTGAACGCTTAAGTTAGTGCGCCCCAAAAACCATTTTCCACCGAACTACTAGTTTTGAAGACAACCCTTAGGCTTTAAAAAGGACAAAAAAAAAAAAAAGCACAGCGATCGCGTGTTTGCGCAGTGTTGCGCTGCGTACTTAAAGGGCCTCTGACACGCCAAAAAAAAATATTTTTTTTTTCATGCTAAACGTTGCAATGGCATATCAGGACATTACAAAAAAATTGTTTCACTATAGAGTTGCGTAGTTTTTTTATAAAAAAAATAGAAATACGAGGCCCAATTCAAAGTTCCCGCCGTGCACTGTGACGTAACAGTGTACCGCAAGGTGTCGGGGCGGTCAGAAGGAAGGCATCGCCGGAAGTCACGTGAGTTGTATCCCTCCTCGTGCTTACCGCGAGCACGTGTAATATTTTTTTAATATTTTTGTTATTCTCCGCACCTCCACGATCGATCCAAGCAGACAAGGTTTCTTTTATTTGCTTTTCATCGCTTAATGTTGCTGTAAAGGTAGAAGAAGCGGAGTCTACAATGCCTAGAAGGTGCTGTGTGAGGGACTGTCTCGGTATTTCAGCAACTGAAGAAGAGATCACACTGCATGCATTTCTGAGAGACATACATCGGCCGCATGAGCACCCAGTAAACAAGTTCTACTCATGCTCTAGACAAAATACGTACTTTCTGCTCGACGTTTACTTGTACTTGGTACACTCACCGGTTCGTATTCTTTAGACGGCAGGCATCTACAGCCTGGAGAGTATCCGATGATTCAACGACCTCGGTGTCTCAACCTTCAGCAATGCGATCGGGCGTGTCGTATGCTAGCAATCCTAATTTCTGCGAGCGTTCTAAATTTTTTTTTTCAAAACTTGATAGCTTGTTTTGCGCCCAGAATAGCCCTGTATTATCGGACTGACGGCATGCACTCGTACACTGGCTTGTACTCGCAACGCTTTCATCATTGACCTCCATCAGGTCGATCCACTGACTCTTCGTCCTCAAATTTTACAGCACGCAAACTAACCAACGGTGCAGGGATAAAGAGCTAGTGGAACTGAAACTTCGTTTTCTACGATCGCTCGTACGAAGAGCAGAATAATAAAAAGAAAAAAAGTCAGGCACGGTCGCGGAGAGCACGAGGAGTGAAACTCACGCGACTTCCGGTTAACCCACTTTTAGTGACGTAGCTCGATGCCTCCTTTCTGACCGCCCCGACACCTTGCGGTACACTGTTACGTCACAGTGCACGGCGGGAACTTTGAATTGGGTCTCGTATTTCTATTTTTTATAAAAAAACTACGTAACTCTATAGTGAAACAATTTTTTTGTAATGTCCTGATAGGCCATTGCAACGTTTAGCGTGAAAAAAAAAAATATATTTTTTGGCGTGTCAGAGGCCCTTTAATCAGCTTTCTCCAGGCACTATACTAAGCTGTCTACCAATATGGCGCTTTCAAATTCGCCGACGTTTCCAGGTTTCTCCTACTCTATCGTAATTCCCTGCCTGGTTCCAAGGGGGGCAGGACGTATCTGGACCCTTAACCACTGTTTATATGTGGAAAATACTGGTATGTCTGGCGGCCAACAAAGCGTTGGCCAATCACTATATCATACTACCTTGTCAGTCCATTTTTTGATATTTTTCGCTAAATAAATGTTTTAGCGCGAGCGCAAGGAGAGAAGCTCATCTTAGTGCGAACGTTTCAAGAGAATGCGATAGGAGTTTAGAGATTTTCGTCGGCACGATAGCCGAGTTGCATGCAACTATGCCACACCACACGCGCGTGATTTGCAGTCGCTCGGAGAAAGAAAAGGTCAATTTCCGTGACTGCGAGGTGGAAATTCCCTGACTTTTTCAAACTCGCCAAATTCTCCGACAATTACAGGTTTTTTGTTTGCCAGGTTGGTAGACAGCCTGTATAGAAAGAAGATAGATCCTAGGGATCTTCAGTGTTAGTGTAGATGTTGATAACCGATGTTTGCCTTCAACAGGTACTAAAAAGTAGGGCATTAAACTAAATCAGCCAAAAGAATGTAACAAAAAGATAAGTGAAGCAAAGGTTAAACAATGTGAAACGTATTTATTTGATCTTTAAATATTGGCACAGTGAATTTTGCTGAGCTTCCAGAGATTTTTTTTACGTATATAAGGAAACGTGACTGGTTTCAAAAACT
This sequence comes from Ixodes persulcatus, assembly GCA_013358835.2. NCBI lineage: Eukaryota > Metazoa > Arthropoda > Arachnida > Ixodida > Ixodidae > Ixodes > Ixodes persulcatus. The sequence continues at coordinate 2,835,712 of JABSTQ010009160.1, read as the reverse complement.
GTATAGGAACGTCGGTCCAGCTTCTTCACTCTTTCAGGCTGTCAAAGATTTTAAGAGGGCCTTCGGACGTACCCTTCTTCAACTTTGGCGACAGTTGGCGTCGCCCGCCACCACTATTTGAATTAGCGCCAGGAGCTAAGAAAACGCCACTGGGTAGGTTATGTTTCTTACATAATAGACTCCCAGGCAGAGCACCAGTGCGAGCTCCATTGTTGTTGTCTTGAGGACGATCTTTTGGTCGCTTGAAGACCAGCTGACTTTTCGGTCGGTGCCAAGAAATAGTTTCGTCCCAGGTTCCACGACGTTGCCCTTTGGACATTCTAGCTGCAATATCGAATGAACATTCACACTCACTTACACCGTATGCAAAATAATATTGACAAGGCTGAGTCGATGCATAATATATAATAATTATTTTTTAAACTAAATAGCGAACAATGCGATTTACCAGACTGATGGGCTCAAAGCGGTTTTCGGAGGCCTCAAATGCTTGTCGATGCTGACAAACGAGCTGGATTCATTTCCTTAGTCTCGTCGAAACATCGCGAGCACTTGCATTATTTATCTCTTCATTTCTGTCATTTTCTTTCCGAATTGCAGTTCCAGCTCAAGGGCAAGCTAGGGAAACACAAGTAGAAATAAAGACCATGAAAATCCTAAAAACAAAAATCACTATTACATCCCGTAATATTCTGAAAAGCTCGTTTGTTAGAGTTTAAGAGAATAAACATTTTTGTTTAGAAGCCCTATATGACGTGATTTCGGCCCACGGTTCAGTTTCTCAACATTTCCCTAGTATCTCATTCTTCAAAAAGAAAAGATATGAGCTTTCGACGTCTTTCGTGAACTGTTATTAACATAAATTGCTCACAACAACTGGAACATTTGAAACGGTGTCAAGGAAGCTTCATATGTGCAGCCGACGTTTTGTTAGGGATCTTAATGTCGAAGGTAACCACAATGAAATTAACCCGAGACTGGAGGAAAACATTTTACAGAGGTGGGAAAAGGAACAGGGGTAGACGTGTCTAGCTCGGCGAATGGTTTTATTTAATAACCCTTCTTTTTTGTTTGTGATCTGGGTTCTGTGCGTGTCCTTGAAAAGAAGATATTCTGCAGTTTGGTGGCGTTGTGGATATGTATATATCGGGGGTTAACCCAGCGGGGGGCTTGGGTTAACACGCGCACCAGTGATACACGTGCGAAGGAAGAAAGCCTTTTTTAAATAGCGTCCCCTTTTCGATAAACGGCGTTTCTCCAAACTGAGGCTCTGCTTTCTCTAAACCGTGCTTCGATAAAACGTGCCCATTCTCTAAAACGTGCTTCGATGAAATGGCATTCGATCACCCGTAGTAAACCCGAACTAACTCCACCGTTCTAACGAAGCACTTGCACAGACACAGCACAATCACGGCGCAAAGCGCCGCGGTGGTCAACACTTGCTACCTCCATTATAGCTCCTTTTGTCTGAATAACGCTTCTCGCTTTTGGTACATCTCCCGCGCTTTTGAAAATTCATGGCTTCCCATTGGCTGGCGTTTTCCCGGGACCGACTTCGTGTTGTAGCGTGTCTTTTTCTTTTTTTTTAATGTCGGTTTGAGGTTTTCTCTTGACAGCGAACCCTTCGTCCCCCGATCCTTCTCCCTCCCCCCTCTTCCGACGGTACGGTGATAGATTCAAAAACAAAAGCAGAAAAAAAAAAGCAAAAAGAAAGAACGATTGACCGCAGATTTTACTTCTTCGTTTTCGAGCACAAGTTAGGCTTTGTGCTATGCGCTCTGAGATTCATCCGCTACCGAGCTATTTTAACCAAAACGCAAAATGTAAAAAAAAAAAAACAAGGTCCCTTAACCTTGAAAAATGCTTTCCGCTACAGCGCGGGGAAAAAATTTTCGCTACGAAAGAATTGTACCTTTTTAGATGGATTCATTCGCTACGTACCTTTTTTTTGTATGTTAGGTTGCTCGACATTTTGTTGTTAATTTCCTTTTTTGTGTCTGTAGCGAATACAGGACTGTAGAAGCCGACTTTTCATCGCTGTTGTAGCGAATATATTCGCTACGAGCGCTTTTATTCACTATATATTCGCAACAGAGATTTAGAGTAATATACTTCGATAGGAAAGCCGAAACGTCATTTCGCGTTTTCGAAAAGGTTTGTTCATGCATCCAGCCTGAAAACGAATTGACGCGCTGTCTATTAAACGGTGGCGAGCCGGTATCGACGTAGCACATCGACGGGTTCCGTCTCGCGCTCCAAGATGGAACCACGGAACATCTGACAGTTTCCAACGTCAGCAAGCGAGTTCAAGAATGTCGTTTTTCATTTAAATCTGAACGGCATGCATGGTCAATAAATAGATCTGTCAAGGTAACTTTCTGCATATGTGCTCGAAGCGAGTCTTTAAACCTTTCACGAATACTAAAACATTCTTAGAAACTTTAAAACGTCACCGCCTCCTCTTTCTTTTTTTCTTTTTTTTTTTCACGCTTTGCCGTTTTAGAGAGGCCTTAACTAATTTATCTTGGAAATAATTTCGACTTCTGCCACCCGTATACCCACGAGATACCGTGTTCGTCATAACCGTGCAGTCGGAAGTGTCTCATACGCCCCGTCGATAGTTTCGGGGTGTCGCGCTCTAGTACGCGTTGCTCCGTTTAGTTGCTGCGCTCGGATTATGAAACTCGGAGCGTCGGAGTAGGAGTAAAGGAGCATCGGACTTAACGCGCCCATTCGCGTCTTCGATACTACATTTTCGAACAGGGTTGTTTTCCTGGGTGGCTACTTATTCGATTGAACCGAAACGAACACTCTGAGTTGTCGGTTGTCGTGTTTAGATTCGTCGAGTTCGAGACAATTACTACCGACTAGGGCTGGGCAATTGATCGATTAACCTTCCGATTAATCGATTAAGGCTTTAATCGCGATCAAATTTTTTAACCGGTTAATCGGTTTTTAAATCGGTACTCAAAAAGAAGTCAACTGGACGCCTGGATGGCTCTATCCTGGACGACCTGCCCGAACTCAGGGTGACTTATGTCCGCGCCCCCCCCCACCCTTAAGGAAAACGCTGCGTGGCGTGCATCCTGTCGTTCTGTCCTGAGCGGTTTTCTGTTACCAGCCAGGTGCTATGAGTATGAACAAGGTTCAATTCTCGCGTTCGCGAAGCGTCACGTGTTCGAGGATGTTGAGGATCTATTACACATCCTGCAAAGGCAAGACAAACAAGCAGAAAAACAAGCTGGGAAGCTAACAACGCCATGGTTACTTGTTCCAGTATTCGGCCCGTACAAATGGACGAGTTCACGAGTATGAAAGGTAATCTCGCTGGAAAGTTTGAGTTTAAAGTAAACTCCAGCGGTGAAGTTTTAAACTCGAAGGAAGTTCACTGCATCATCTGCAAAAAGCCGTTTTCATACAGTGGAAGCGTAAGTTCGCTTCAGTATCACCTACGAGCGAAGCACCCATGTACGCCGCTACAGCAAGGACCATCCGCCAAAACGCAGACAACAATCAACGCCTTCTCATCGAGGCCCCTTTCTCTGAAAAAAGAAGAAAGCATCGCCCAAGCCCTGAATTCTTGTCTTCCTGTCGGAGAATGTGGAAAAACTTCTTTGTCTTCAGAGCTGGAGAAAAATATGCGAGTCTCTGAATCGTTGAACTATATGTATCCTCAATTGTAAATGTCCTTTGCGCCGTGTAACATAGAGTAAAATAAGTATTTAAAGTCAAGACGAGTTGTTGCATTCTTTTTATTATATTATTTATGAAAATCAACGCAACCGATTAATCGATTAATTAATCGATTAAAGGGTCGCGATTAATCGGGTTAAAATTTTTAATCGAAGCCCAGCCCTACTACCGACTCAAGTTAAATATTCTTAATTCGTGTTTTACTTGTTCCACCGGACAAATACTAAGGCATGAGGTACAGTGACTTCTTCAAGCGTTCTGATTGTGTGGTTTATATTACATAAACATGTTGCATTGACAAGCAAAGTATACAGACACGGTGTTCTGCACGATAATAACAGACTATACTCTATTTCACCTACCACAGGAAAGGCAGGCGCGAGCTCTTATAGGGCAGATCTTGGCGGCACGAGCTCCTGCGCATTGAAGGGGCACTCAAGTGGTTTTTGAGTTCGTGTTTTGATGATGACAGCTGAATTTAGACGCCCTAAGTATCGCTAAAAACCAAAAAGTATAGTCATACGGTGAATATTTCTTTAATAAAAATGTAATTGAAGACCGCCAAACCTCGGATCCATCCGAAAACGAAACCACTCTCATTGGTCATCGCACGCTTATCAAAAGGATCTCGGGCCAATGGCGTTGGACGACGTTCCGTCGCGCAGTGATCCCGAGGTAGCCGCATCGGCCGAACTTCTTTGTCATTCGAGCTTCGATTATGGCGGAGTTCTTTACGCTCGAGGACCTGACGCCGTTAGAGGTTGAAATCCTTCGGCGGACAGCCGACCTGGGGATGATTTCCTATGACGCCACATCGAAGTGCGATGTGGACGATAGCAGCACTTCGGAGTCGTGTTCGGGTTCCGAGGACGACGAAACGCAGACCTTTTCGGGCGTTCTTCGATTTGCGGTTGGGGCAAGTCGTAACCAAACCAACGTTTGACATCGCAGCGTTACCTCTGGTACGTGATGTCAAACGATGTCGCCACGTTGACTTTCGCCTCGGGAGGATGGGGGGAAGGCTGGTTCAGACATGTGCAACGAGCGCGTACCTACGACTGCGTCCATTGCAACCGGAGCGACCGGAACGACCGCTCTGCGCCGCGCGTACACACATCTGCAACCACTGCAACAAGCGCAGCGGGTCGTCAGCACGGCGACCGCTTCTACGCCGCCGTCAGCTGTTTCAGCGGCGCCTCTAAAAAGGGGACGCACTGCCACTCAATGCCGTAACAGAATATAGACATACAGTTTTCTATAGCCTAAAGCTTTTTTTTTTTTTTTCATGATAGGCTTGCAGGGTAAAGTGGATGAAAGGAAATAGATTCAGTAAGCCGTCTTGGACGATCACGACTCTAATACATGACTTTGTCAATAGTACAAATATCTCCACACGCCTTTTCTACGATTATAAAAGACGATGTAATCTTAGCAGCGATATAGCAACGTAGATATGATTTCGTGATCACAGATAGACGTTGCGAGCGTTCAGGATTGCTAACACTAATCACTTTTCTCCGGTGATGAAAACGCGTGAAAATTCGCATCCTTTATACGGTACGCGCCAGGAATACCTTGAACTTGAGCACACGCATGAAATGCACCAAATAAGAAATCCGGGCGATGTTCGAGGACGCAAATGCTTAGAAAACACCACTGTAGTCGAAGTAAACAAACACGACGCAAAGGGGCGTTTCTGCTGTCTTGAGAGTGCCGCCACGACATCGCCGCACGAGTAGGTGGATCTTTCCTTCTAGTCCGTGATGGGTTATCATAGCGACGCACGACGAAAATTCACAGTCAAGGATAGCGCTTTTACGCGGAGCGATGAGCTTTCACCACGCCGTCCACGTCGACGTTCACCACCGACGCCACGTTTGCGGATAAAAGGAGCCGGCCCGCGGGCCGCGACCGGCACGACCGGCATGCAACGCGCGCAGATACGTGCGCTTCCGCGCATCCCGGGGGAACGGGCAATTCACCCCTCGCGGAGGAAGGCAAGGAGAAAACGTAGTCCCTTGTTTGTGAAACGATAATTGCAGTATCGCGTATTCTAAACTAGAACTATTTTACGTCTTGTAAAATTATCATGCACAACATTCCTAAATAAACTGAAAATTGTTTCTTCAGCGAAACTTTCCAAAGGCCGCCAAAATTTTCAAACATACGATAATTTCATTGGTCGGCGCAGGAACAGAAAACAGTCCGCACATATTTTATTTCTCCGTGATTAATAGGCGGTTCTGGCTTCTAAAACTGAAGATACTCATTCACTGACACTTCCTTAACGCCAACGCACCAAAAAGTAGCTTCCCCAAAAACCGCTTGAGTGCCCCTTTAAGGGAAGTCGCTGCCAACGCTATGAGCTCATGCTTCTAGCCTTCGCTGCGGTATACAACATTAGGTGAAACGGAGTATAAGAGGAAATTCATTTTTCGCACAAGCGAACGAAGTTCTGACCCAGCTAACATAAACAACGAGATGGCGCGCGTTAGTACTCACCGGCCATGACGTCAAACATGAATCAAGACGACTCACGTCACTGCCAGGGTAAGATACGCAGGGTGTGAATCATTAGGGCTCAAGCTTCGTGATTCGCTTTTCGGGGTCTTTGTCAACTGGTGCTCGAATCGAGTTACCTCCGAAGCGATATAACCCGATGCTCGCAACCCGCCACGCCGTGAATTTCTTAAACTGTCAGTGGCTATTGTAACTGTACACTCTCGGAAAGGCCTAAACGAACACTACCCTGTCATGCATTCCAAGTGCCAATCACTTATCGTCTCATTATCAGATCAGCCAGCGGAAGTGGGAATGGGATCGCATCTCCAATGACCTGCTCTCGGTGACAAAAAGGCATACCGGGACGCGTATAGTTACTTCCTCACGGAGTGAAAGTATGGGGCGGATCCGAGGACCCTGATTGGCCCTTCTCGAGGCACGTCACAAATGCTGCACCCCCCCCCCCCGGGCGGGTAAACGTGCGCCAGTGTTTCACGCGTACACAGATGCCACCTCCGAGATAGAGATGGCGCCTTGAGAGATTTGCTGGCTGTGCTGATTGCTTACAGCCTTATTGGGAACCAACGCCAGTATCTTCGCGTTGTGCTTCCACACGCGGATTAAGGCCGACCCACATAGGGCGTATTCTCGACGAATTTACGTGCGTATCAGCGGGCGTAATCACGGGATTTGGCGGGCGCTTTTTTCACAGAAGGGAAGAGGGGAAGGTCTCCAAACCACACACGGCGCTTTTCGTCGACGTCTCCTCGGCGTTTGGTGCAGTGTAGCCCGACTCGCGCCTTTCATGAAAGAAGGAAAAATGTAGATAGGCTGCTATATTATTGCGTTCCGCGAGGAGACAGAAAGAACTAAATGAAAATAAGCAACCAAAGCCTAATTTGCTAACACCTGTTTCAAAAATGTTCGTTACAACTGTCAAGTTGCCAGAAACTCCCGGCAGGAGGACGGCCGCGATCTCTGCTCAAAACCCTTCCTTTTGTAATTCTTTTCACATCGCCCGCAACATCGATGGTATTTTCTTCTGTCTCAGTAGTTTATCACTCGTTCCAAAGAGAGATAGCGATTTCGTGCAGTTCGCCGATAAACCGGCGAACGCGACAAGCGAGCTCACATTTCGGCGGCTGAGTCAAGCCAGTCAGCCGGCCGCATAGCTAGGCAAGCCGATTTTCAAGCAACTTCCGGCTCTCAACTCGGGAGCTGATTGGCCGGCACCGCGCCGTACGCTTCCGGATACGCCACGCCGAAATACGCCGATGCGCCGAGATCTGTCTCGGTCGGATCGCCGAATACGCGCGTATTTACGCCAACCTCGGAAGCGCTCGTCCCGACGCCCGCTGTACGTCGGAGTTACGCCCGCCAAAACGCCCGCAAATACGTCGCAAATACGCCCTATGTGGTTCGGGCTTTATCGTCACGCGGCCCGACGCTTTTAGCGCTCCACCGCGCGGTGTTAGTATTTGTATTCGCCGCCAAAACTCGCCTTTTGTTTATCGCCAAATATCTATCGTCAGCCGCGCCAATCGCGTCGCCTCATAACGTGCTGCCACAGACTGTCACCGCGAAGTAGCGTGAACGAGGAAGGGGGTTACACGCGCGCTTCAGTAATACACCCTGCCATCCCCCACTGCAACGTCCGAAAAGGGCGACTCCGCCGCCGTCCTCGCTAAGAGCCGTCCTCTTATCTCAAACAATAAACAACGAGCGCAAAAGGGTCATTGTCTTCTCCTGAGTGAGACATAACCGGTTAGTAGTATTAGTTGATACCCGATTGAGCCAGAAATCAACAAGTGGGCGGGGAAATCAACAAGGGGGGCGGACCCAGCCCCCCTTGTTTACTTCCGGCTCAATCGGGTACCAACCATTCACAGGGACGCAGGGCGGGGCCTCTTCCCTCTCTCCCATCTCAGGGACCAATGACAGTGCATGGGCGTTGGCCAGGGACCAATCGGAGCTCACCCGGGTCCCGCCCACGAGGTGGGCGGTTCGTGAGGTCACGTACATCAAACCACAGACCGCAAACCACAAGTGTGGTTGACCAGGTGTTGACAGCTGCGGTCATCATCTGATAACAACCACATGATGCCCCATAGGGTCCGAACTTCGTTCGACAGAGGGCGCTCATGTGATGTCACGCAGGGTTCGTGCTGCATCCAACAGAGGGCGATGCGCTCCGGTCACATGACGGACACGTGTTTTGAATTTGAATCGCTGCGCGGTAAATGCCCCTTTTATTCGATAAAAAAGGCTTTGTGGGCGACGGGGACTCGACCTCGCTACCTTCTGATCAGAAGCCCAACACTCTACCGTCTGAGCTATGAGCACAATTTTTTTTTTTTCTTTATTGCCAGGCATTATTCATTCACAAAAATACACCTTCAGACGCACTTGTAAAGAAGGTCAAGCTGACTTACGACTGACGCACACTGATTAACATGATCTTAATGTGACCAGTCCGTATACTTCTTGGACGACTTAATCCTTCCTAGTGTTTCGTACGTCGAGCGCGCAATTCAGATCACGTGTTAGAGCTGTCGCAACGCTTGGATTTTGTAACGGAATTGCTGAGTCATTCATCGAAGGACGCTACAGGGATGACGGAAGAGTTCAGGATTATTGAGTCATCTGTCAGGCGGGAAAACGCACTGTCACGATGACGACGCAGATATGTCGCCATGAGATTAGTGCCGAGAAATGCATTGTCGCGTGTTTTCCCGGTGGGTCATGTGACCAACGTCAACTGATATTTGAATCGCTGCGCAGTTGAAACCTCGGTTCATAGATGGCGCGTGTCTTTTGTTACTAAGCGTCTTTGTTGTTAGGACATGAGTGACATCTTGCGTCGTGGGTCTGACGGACTCGTCACCTCGGGAATGGCTTTCGTAATCTGGGTGAAAAAAAACAAACAAACAACCCTACACGGAATTTGAACGCGTCATTGCTCCAGGTCATGTGACGAAGCCTATCTATACAATTCCGTCATGCAGGAAGAAATCTAGACAGGTTTCGTATATATCTCGAGAGATCGGAATGTTATTTTCTTTTTTTTTTTCATAGCGTCCGTTCCAAACGGACGCTTTTCAATGTCCCCCAAGGAAAACTCACCGGCCACAGGCCGGGGAACTGTTGAGGCTTCGGCCGGTACTAAGGGAAGTATGACTGAAGAATACCGGACCATCCTGCCACATTTGCCAACAGGAGAAATGGTGAAGAACAGCGTGGTGTTGCACTGCGACACCGGCGGACGCCCATACCGGGCCGAAGATTTCGTACGACCGTTACAAGAGGCTGGAGTATTGTCGGAGTTGGCGGGTCTCGGAGCCTATCAGATGGGTCACGTGTGGCTCGTCAAGTTGAAAACACCAGAGGCCAAGGAGAAGCTGATGCAAGCCGGTGAAATCCAGGTGAAGGGGCGTCGCTGCCTAGCGATTGACCCATACCGGAGGGAGGTCAGGGCGAAGCTGCATTGGGTGACCTTCGACGTGCCCGTCGACACTGTCCGCCGCGCTTTCGAACCGTACGGCGAGGTAAAAGGCGTCGTTCGTGAGATGTGGAAGGTGGACGGACTCGTGGGCGTCGAGTCTACAACGCTGTCAGTCGTCCTAACTCTTCGCCAGGACCTAACACTGGAGAACCTGCCGCACCAGCTCCGATTCTACGGGGGCACGGTCCTGGTAGTGGTTCCCGGGCGTGCGCCCGTTTGCCTACGTTGTCGACGCATTGGGCACATACGGCGCGAGTGTAGGGCGCCTTGGTGCTCCGCGTGTCGTGGTTTCGGGCACGAAAGCACGGACTGCACCCGCACGTACGCCCGGGCTGTGGCAGTGAACAACGATGGTGGCGGCGTCAACGAGGAACTGATGGACGAGGTCGAGGCCGAGGAAGCTGCAAGCGTGGCCCGGGGTGCGAACAGTGAAGGTGCACACGGTAGCAACGCTCAAGCACCTACTGAGGCACCGAATACCAAGGATGAAGAACGGCAAGGGAAGACGGAGGCTGAGCAGACTTCTTCGACGACGCAAAGTGGCGAAGACAGGACTGTGCCTGGATCTGATACAACTAAAATCTCCGAGGGCGAGGAACACGACAACGACATGGAATCCAACCCGGCGATGATTAAGCGAAGACACGAAGGGGCAGCTGCGGCTGTGGCTGGACCAGGTGGGCAGCAGCCTCGGCAGCGCCCGGAACAAGAGGGGGATGATGTCAAGAACAAGAAAAGTCGCGGGGGGTCTCCAAGGCGGTCATCGTCCTTGTCTCAAGGCAGTCCGCCGCCCCAGTAACAGTTTGTAACATGATATGATCTTTGTGCGTACACGCAAATGACCACACCAGTCCTTGAAAAGCCATTGCGTGTAGGCACGTTGAATGTTCGAGGTCTAAGTGATAGGCGTAAGCAGTATCAGCTGAATCGCTTGTTTATTGACCAAGAGCTCTACATAGTTGCAATACAAGAGACAGAGGTGGTGAGCGACGAGCGCACTGAGAGCATGTTACGACCCTTTACATCGCGGTACAACGTTTGTGTAAGTCATGCAGTAGGAAATTCGGGAGGTTGCTGCTTGTTCTTAAAGGACTCGATCGGTATAACTGTAGAGTCTGTTGTCACATGTCTAACGGGTAAGCTTGCGATTTGTGATTTCACATACTATTCGACACACTGGCGTGTTATTTGCCTGTACGCGCCGTCTTCAGCAGCAGACCGCAAAATCTTCTTTGAATTTGTCCACGGTTACTGTATGTGCGAGCGTAATGTAATTTTGCTAGGAGATTTCAATTGTGTCTGTTCAGCAAAAGATAAGACCGGAGTGACCCCGTACAGAGATGCTGGCACGTTGGTATTGAACGACATCGTCAGCGAGGCAGGTCTTTATGACGTGGCGGAATGCATCGGTCACGTGGGAACTGTTCAGTACACTCATTTCCAAGGAATCAGTCACGCTCGGTTAGACAGAGTTTACATATCATTAGAACAAGTGCCAGTTTGCAATGAATATCAAGTCGTTCCGGTATCGTTCAGTGACCACTGCTTAGTTTCTTTTGTTTTGGGAAGCACGCATAGGCGACCAAAGTTTTCTTGGGAACTATGGAAGTTGAACTGTCGACTCTTAGTCGACGAAGGGTTTACACCATTGGTACGAGGTCTCTTAAACAAGTTAGAGGAAGTTTCAAGCAACTACGCAGCTGAATGGGAGGGTTTTAAACAAGAGTTTAAAATGATAGCCATAGAAAAAGCCTGTGCTTTAAAGGCACCCCTATTGAAAATTCCTGTAAAATCTTATACAGGAATCTTATAGGAAGGCGTTTCCTGTACACTTTTCTACAGGAAGTCCTACAGGAAACAGTTTCCTGTAAAAATATTTACAGGAAATCTTAAAGGAAGGTGTTTCCTGTACATTTTTCTACAGGAAGTCTTACAGGAAGCCGACTCCTGTAAAAAATGTTTACAGGAAATCATAAAGGAAGGTGTTTCCTGTACAATTTTCAACAGGAAGTCCTATAGGAAGCCGATTCTTGTAAAAATGTTTACAGGGAATCTTAAAGAAAAGCATTTCCAGTAAACGAAATCTTAAAGGAAGGCGCGTTTCCTATATACCTTTTTCACAGGATCTCTTATGGGAAAGCATTTCCTATATACTGCAATAATGGAAGTAGAACGAGAATTCATCTTCTATTTATGTCTACGGGAATATGACGGGAAGTCGAATCCTGTAAGCCAACTCAAGTTCAATTTCCGTTATGCCATGAGAGCTCCTGCAAGAACCCTCACAGGCGCTGCCGGCAAGTGCTGACGAAATTCCCTTGATGCAATTCACGCTTACAAGTACCGCCAACTATTTTTGTGGAAACGCGCAAGACACGCGCCAGGAGCGGGTGCTCCGCTGCCATTCGCTTCCAAGGGCCGCTCATTTCAGTGCTGCGCCGACAACTGCTCCCAAGGGCCGCACGAGACACGGGCCTCCTGCACTGTCGCATTTGACGCTACTTGCAAGACAAATGCAAACACATCGAAGGGCTAGCGGTTGTACACTGGCTCTATTGCTCGTCTACAGCTGAGAGACAAGTCTACAGTTGAGGCAGACTAACTTCGGGCAGTATAAACACACACACAAACACAAATGAAGAATGTACGCAAAGGTATCTCTGACGAGCTTGCTGTCTCTCGGTGCTTTTGAAGTAAGCACGAGCGATTGTAAGCCTGCTTTTGTTGTTGGTTGCATTTTTTGCAAGGCTTGTAAGGCAGGCACAACTGCTACACCTTGCCACAGATCCGATGCAGAGGCAATAGAGCATTTGCAGTATTCCCAAGCACCCCGGCCCGCACTTAAGGAATCATGGGAACGGTGTTCCTTCAGCTCTCTAGTGATCACTAATTTTCGACCAACTCCATGGTTACACAGTTTTTGAGCGTAATTCGAGGTCACCCTGAACAAGCGCCTGATATACCCCAAGTACCTGTCATATCACTTTTAAAATTGCTCGTCAACGTCAGCATTTTTTATACTGCGCATGCGATCCACCTTTCAACCTGGCTGAGCTGCAGAAATCTCTTACAATATTATCATTCTGGTGATTCTTGTTTGAGCAGGAATTGCTTAAAAGGCCAATAATTCACAAAAACAAAAACTAGGATTTAGCTCGGAGTCCGCGGGGCTGTTTATAGCATTTTTAGCGTTTCTAACTAAATATCAGCATGATAATAATGTAAGAGATTTCTGCAGCTCATCCAGGTTGAAGGGTGGACAGCAAGCACAGTATCACAAACGCTGACATTGAGGAGAAATTTTAAAAGCGATATGACAGGTCATTGGGTATATCAGGCGCTTGTTCAGGGTGCCTCCGAATTACTCTCAAAACCTGTGTAACCAAGAATAGGTCTGAAATTACTGATCACTAAAGAGCTGAAGGCACACCGTTCCCATGATTCCTTTAGCGCGTGCCGGGGCACCTGGGGGATATAGCAAATGGTCTATTCATCTACACATATGGACGTCTCGCACGCACTGATACAGATTCCGAATGTTGAGTGGGTGCGGTATATGGGCCACATTTATACGGGTCCTGTATAAATGTATGGGTCCCGTAGATTTATACGGGTCCTGTATGAATGTATGGGTCCCGTACATTTATATGGCTCCTGTATAAATTTATGGGACCCATATCCAATAGGCTGGTATAAATATTTATACAGGACCCATTAGAAATTTTATACAGGATTTTTCAATAGGGACTTCAGAGACATGAGGAGGCCATCATGCGTAGAAACTTTGAAACGCTCATCAGAGAAGAAAGTAAGTCACCGGGCGAATTTAAAACCGATATACGTGAATTGAAGGAAAAAATGGAAGTCCTTGATCAAGAGCGTTATCACGGAGCTCTTATCAGAGCACGAGCGAGAAACGAAGCTTCAAAGACGTACTGTGCAGCAGCCCTAGATCGTCGGCTCCTCAAGTTAGTATTTGTATTCGCCGCCAAAACTCGCCTTTTGTTTATCGCCAAATATCTATCGTCAGCCGCGCCAATCGCGTCGCCTCATAACGTGCTGCCACAGACTGTCACCGCGAAGCAGCGTGAACGAGGAAGGGGGTTACACGCGCGCTTCAGTAATACACCCTGCCATCCCCCACTGCAACGTCCGAAAAGGGCGACTCCGCCGCCGTCCTCGCTAAGAGCCGTCCTCTTATCTCAAACAATAAACAACGAGCGCGAAAGGGTCATTGTCTTCTCCTGAGTGAGACATGACCGGTTTTTAAGCCTTTCGCGACGGCGTAGGACCAGATGGGCTGCTACGAAGCAGGTCCTAATAAGGCGTCCTAAGCCGCCGCAAGAGGCTTAAAAACGGTCTCGTCTCAGCCGCTCCTACTCGGTTGCAAGTATGTGAACGAGCGATTCACATGCACGCATCGATTCCGACCGAAGGCGAGGGTTGCTATGGCAACAGCTGCGTCGGCTCCAACAAAACCGGTTTTTACCCGTTTTTTGGAGCCGACGCAGCTGTTGCCATAGCAACCCTCGCCCTCGGTCGAACTCAACGCGAGTGTGCGAATCGCCCTTTAGGTTGCAATACGCTACCGGCGTCGCGTGGCCGGCGGAGAGCGATATCACTCGCTGTCCAATCGGATGAAAGGAAGATCGGCGATTGGCGATATGAGCGCATCGCGGTGCAGCGAGGTTTGTGCACATCTGTGTTCGCAGACGCAGATAGTTTTTGAAAAAGCGCGATTCTCTTTCTCGCACTCCATATCACGCTCAGTCCGACCGCGGCCAACGATCCGACGGAACTAATCAAGCCGCGCCAAAGTTTCCTCGTCACAGCGCTCGTCGTATTTGTTCATTCGCTATCGCCGGCTAAGCTAATCAGGGAATGCGCCGTGATGCGGCGAGGTTTATGTGCGTGATCGGGTCAGCGGATGATTGCAAACGAACGATAATGTGTGTTTGTGTAGGCGTTGTATGAAGATAATAGGGGGGAAAGTGAAAGCCAATAATGTACGCGCACAGGGCGAATTTGTCACTGGCTCTCGGGGGGGGGGGGGGGGGGGGGGGAAGGGAAGGGAGGGAAGGGGGAAGTAGGAGGAGCGCCGTGAGGATGCATTTTTGGCGCGGCCTAATTGGCTTTTTCCGATCGGATACCGCGTTGGCCGTGGCCGAACTTAACGTACGTGAAACGGAGTTGTGTTTGACCTGTTGTGTGCGCATCACCGTGACTGATTTTACGTTTTTTTTTACGTCGCTTTCAGAGACCTACATTCGATTCAGGCGGACGTCATGAACATGACCGAGAAGTCTCCGCTCATTCCGCCGAGAATGTTCGAACAGACGACGTTCTCGGCGACGTGGAGCTTCCCCAGCGTAGCGGCTGTGCGTTCGCTGGATTCCGACGCGGGCAGAAGGGCCGGCCGTCACCGGCTCCACCTGGCCGTGTTTGCGGCCACCATGGCGACCATGTCGAACGGCTTTACCATCGGATACTCGTCGTCGGCGCTGCCCGATCTCCGACAGCGCATGGGCCTGTCCGACGACCAGGGCGACTGGTTCGGCTCAGTGCTCAACATGGGTGCTATGGTCGGTGCCCTCGCTGGCGGTAAGACATTTCGAAAACACACGTTTCGCGTTGTATCTACACGGCCTTTCCGAGCGCTAGTCGGGCATACAAAAATTGTAGAAGTAAACCAATTAACGAAGTTAATTATGAGTGTAGGTTACAGAAAACAAAAATAAAACCTGAAATAAAAAAGTTGTTCTTTTTTTTTTCTTATACAAAAAGAAGTAAAACGTTCAAAGCTGCACGGTAGATGCAGCTATACTCTCGGTAGGATCAGCTTGAGCTGCGTTTGAGTACCACCTTGAGGGGGCGGTGCAACAATTTTTGTACTTTGCGCGAATACCGCCTTGAACGAATCGTCGACGTTTTTGGTGAATGAAACACGCGTTCGTTTTTCTGCCCATGCGATAAAAGTCGCAGAAAAAATTAAAAAAAAAAAACGAGCAGTGTCAACACCTGCAGACTGATAAAGTCAAACGCCTTTTGACTCGCGGATTTTAGGCGGGAGATTGACTTGAAAGGCGTTTAGTCTGGTAACGGTGCAATGTTTTCTTGGCTTTTTTTCGAACGATTAAAACAAGAATGGCGCATCGTTCTGTTTTGTGCATTCACTGGTTCATTTTGTCGCACGATTCTTTGTTCGACGCGTAAAAGAAACTGCAGAAACTTTGCCAGTCTGACGCGACGCAGGTTCCGGTACTCCTCCGGGTCCGTGTCAAGAAGCTTCCGTCAAAACTCGTCTAGAACGCCGCGATAATTCTTGCACGTCCAATCAGCCCTTCACCGAGCAAGACCTTTCCCGTGGCTGTGGTTGTTTGCGTTGTTCACAAAGACATCTCCAAACGCCCCTCTGCGAGCCCAGAACTTCGTCGCTTCTACGCCGAAGCCTTCTTGAGCTGAACCATGCCTGTGTCATTTTCATGCCTTGGCTTAGTAAAGCTAGTAGCGCTTCGAGCGAAGCCTATCGCGATGTTCTGTCTCTATCTGTACGTAAACGCGGAGTGCTGTTCTTTATCGCGGTAGCAAACGTCGCTTTCTCTCTTGGACAGCCGCCACGGATGGGATGTTGGAGTTTCGCGGCACTGCGGGTTGGCGAACAGGTTCGGTCCGTCCTCGCTGGCGTCTGTTCGTCGTCTCCCTCGTGTGGATGCGCTTCGGAGACGGACGAACCACGGACATGTCGTCACGTGATCGATCCGTCCGCGGATCAGTCCGTCGTGTGAATCGGCCATGTGCCACACGGGCAACTCGAATGCCAATTATAACGAATGACATTCGTGTGATCGACGGATCGGCTCGCGATCTGTCACGCGTGGAACGCCCCACGCTCGGAGTGTCGCGCGCTGATTGGCCGATCGTTCAAATATTATTCGTTGTAAATGGCATTCGAGTTGCCCGTGTGGCACGGGTATTTAGAGTTCCCGTATAGGCTCCCTGCGGGAGCCAGAGTTGCGCGTCTGTTTTTTACGTGCCGCCGCGCCGCTAGTCGCCGAGATCCGATCACGTGAGAAGTCGGATCAAATGCCGTGCAGGAAAGTAGACGTTGCGCGCGCCTTGGGGTACGTTCCCCTGCTTTTGAGTGCACCGCGCGCCTCGAACGCGCGGCACCGCTATTCACCGAAATCAGTCATGTGAGGAGCAGGATCAACATGCCGTCCAGGAAAGACGGCGCTACGGGGATGAACGCGCAACTCTGGCTCCGGTAAGAAGCCTATACAGGAACTCTAGTGGCGCTCACGGCTCTGGTGGCGCTTAAAGCCACTTCATGTTTTAAAAGTAGCGCAAAGTGCGTCGATGCACGAGGCACGTGCAACGTGCAGCCATTCGGAAGATCATGGCGGCACAGCGCATTTCTACATTTCGAGCATTTCTACATCAATCAATGGCGCCACTTTTCCCAGGATAGAGGGGATTTAGCGGCGCTTTAGTGGCGCTAGCCATGTTGCGCCATCTTATGGCGCTTGCCAGAAATACGAGCAAACCTACGACACACATGCTCCATGGGGTAATAGCGGTGTTCAGACACCCCTCCACCGTGAACTAGACTCTGAAATGTGCCTGAGTGTATACTTCCCTAAGGAGCACCCAGAAAGCCAAACTTTAGCGTTTTTTAATCTTCTATATAGCTTACGAAGAGAACGAACGGTCTCGCACTCAAATCATCATGCGGTCTAGTGACGAAAGGGTGTCCATTCCTTTCACCAGTGAAACTGGATTGCTATAGGAAGATGCTATCGACCACCTTTTACAGCGCAGCTCTTAGGCGCCCGTTTCTGGCTTGAGCGGAGTCGGCGTCGGCGTAACCGCGGGGTGCATTATGGGAAACGTCCCATAATGCACCATGCCGAAGCGCCACCATGACGAAACGTCACCGTGACGTTTCGGCACCACGCCAAAACGTCGTGTAACGACGCGCGTTTCGCGCGTGAAAGAAGGAGGAGGGGAAATGGAGAGGGTACGGATGAGCAGGAGGAGCATACCCTCTCCTCAGTACGTTCCCCTCCTTCTCCTCAAGAGATGCGCTCTAAATCGGTGTTACAGGAAGTTGTAAACGTCTTTCATTTTTTCATCATCTAAACCAATCAAACGATGCCAGATAATTATTGCTCCGAGTGCACCGCGGGCCAATATACACTCTGGTATTTCTCAGGGTGTGCGCCTAGGAAATACCTGAGCGTGACACTAAATTGCCATCTGATAGAGAGAATGAGAATTTGATGTGTCATGCTCGTTTCCCATGCTTAGGTAACAGAATTGAGCCAAAACCTATTTTTGTAAACTGCATGATCCACTGAATGTAAATGTTTCTTATTGTTTATTGTCTAGCGCGAAAGCCTTTGTTAGCGGCCTACGCCTAAACGACTGCGACAGTCTGTTTTTAATCTTGCAGGTAAACTCCTCAAGCTCATCGGCCGCAAGTACACATTGCTGGCTGCCGGCCCCGTGAATGTCGCCGGCTGGCTCTGCATAATCGGGGCTTCAGTTCCTGGTGTCCTCTACCTCGGTCGTGTCGTCAGGGGCTTCTCCATGGGCCTAACGTCCCTCACGGTTCCCGTCTTCATCTCCGAAATCAGTCCCAGGGACATCCGCGGTCTGCTCCTCGCTACCTCCACACTCTCTTTCACACTGGGAGTGCTCTTTTCAAGCGTTTTGGGCAAATGGATGGGCTACGAATGGCTCGCGATATCCTGCATGATCCCCGAAGTCCTAATGGCCCTGACTTTACCGTGGGTCGCGGACTCGCCACGGTGGCTCCTCCAGGTCAACCGCGAAGAAGACGCTTCGCGAGCCCTCCAGTTTTACCGCGGGCCCGACGTGGATGAAGAGTTCAAAGCTATGAAGGCCAACGTCGCTGATACCGGACAGTTCAGAATGTCCGAGCTGAAGCTACCCTACCTCTACAAGCCCCTCTTGTGCACCCTACTGGTGTTGTTTCTGCAGCAGTTTTCGGGAGTCGCCGTTCTGCTGCTGTACACTCGCGACATATTTGTCATGTCCGGTTGGACTCTTTCCGCGGCCGACAGTTCCATAATCATGAACGCCGTTCCGGTTCTCAGTGTAGGTGCGGCCGCGGTACTCACCGACCGACTCGGACGCAGGATACTCTTGCTTGTCTCGCTGGCCATGTCGGGGCTGAGCTTGGCCGCGGTCGGAGCCTTCTACCACTTCAAACAAATCAGGGACGAGGTGAGCTTTTGTCCAGTCCTTTGGCTGGCTGCCCCTGGCCTCGCTCTGTGTGTTCTTCTTCGGATTTTCGGTGGGACTTCGTCCATTAGCCTACCTCCTGATGGGCGAGATGCTGCCTCTAAGAATAAGAAGCTTCGCTGCCGGAACCCTCATGTGCTTTTTCTATGCTTGTGCGACGCTAACGACGAAAGAGTACCATGACATGTTGACGTTCTTTGGACAAGATGGTCTGTTCTGGTTCTACGGGAGCATCATGGCCGCCGGCTTCGTTGTGGTGATGGTCCTGCTGCCCGAAACCAAGGGGAAATCGTTGGAAGAAATTGAGCAGCTTTTCGGAAAGAAGCAGGAAGTACACATTGAAACTGGGTGATTTTGACTTTGATGTGGCTCAGCCACGCGACATCCAATAGAAACACCATAAATTTCAGTGCAAGATGACACAGATAGGACGCGTGGTTTCCAAACGAAACCACCACTGTCCTGTTCGTTGTTTTGTTCTAGGTTCCAAATGCATATTTTATTCTACCTTCAGCACAACGATTCGATTGAAACTCTATGGCCGTACTACGCCACTGAATATATTGATGACTATGAATATAGCTAAGGGGTGTTAGTCCTGGGCCGCAGTACGACTTAAATAAGCAAGTTAACTCGCAATTTCCTAAAAAAAAACACACCAATAGAGAAAGTTATGTACAGTCAGAGGCAATTTGACCTGCGACAATGTGAACGCTGTCGGAGCAGGCAAAATGCCGCATGGGGCGCAGCGGTCGCCGCGGCGTTCTGGGAACGAGACTCGGCGGACTGGTCCACTCTGTAGAAGCGGGGGGGGGGGGGGGGGGATTAAGACGGAAGGGAGACATGACGAAGGGCCGGCTATGCGGCGCGGCATTTCGAAGCGGTTAGCAAAATACGCCGACTTATATTTTTTAAGTATTTTTATTGTTCCCTTGGCAAGGCTACCTCGGTTTGCTTCCGTTCTGGCGCTCATATCTTAGCATGAGTTTGTAAAGCCGTCGGGCATTACTATAAGTTCTTTCGCACGTAATGATTCCAACTTGATCTCAGTTTACGGTTCGCGGTTCAGTCTAACAAATATATAACTAAAAGTAAACGTAAACCTTTTCCTCACATATCTGTAAAAATGTTACGCCACATTTACAGCCCACATGTTCATTGTTTTGTTTCAGAAATATAAAAAAAAAAATGTTTGCAAACACATGAAAAGTAAGCGTCGAATTTCTGTCCAGTGCTGGCCGATGGGTTTATCACAAGTTATCGCGAAGTCGCGAAGACTGCTTAAGTTTGTTAGTTTTTATTCGGGTGTTGGAAGCATGGGTATACTTATATCTTTGTTTTAGCCCGACTTATAAGATAAGCTGATCTTGAGGCGACTCACAGACGTTGCCGTAATGTCACGGGTGCCACTAGAAGATAGAATTAGTATATGTGCCCTGTCTCGGGACGGACAAAGTCAAAGAACTACAGCTTCTAGATTTGGATATGCACTGAACACTGTAAATCGCACCGTGCGAGCGTATAGAAATGAAGGGCGTATTGCTGATGCGGCGCAGAGGCGAAGACCCCGTTCAACGACTCGTCAGGAGGACGAGAGGATTGCTAGTGCAGCTTTTGACCAGCCAAGTATAACAGCAGCAAAAATGCGAGGGCAGTTGGGCCTTCAAGTTTCGCTCCGAACCATCAGGCGGCGGCTTCACGACGCAGGGCTTCGGAGTCGTATTGCATGTCAAAAACCGCTCCTGACTTCACGCCACAAGGAGCAAAGACTTGCATTCGCAGAGGCCCACCGGGACTGGGATGCCAGCGACTGGGCCTCAGTCATCTTCACAGACGAGTCTACGTTCACGTCTGAATGGGACCAGCAGAAACGTGTGTGGCGTCCTACTTGCTAACGGTGAGACCAAAAACCACATACTGAACTTCTCTTGGCCTCCTCTCTTCTAGTTGAGTGAATAGGTGCTGTTTTATTTTTATACAGGTATGGCCCTCACTACGTGCAAGAAGTGGCAACGAGCGGTCGTTGTTCGGTCAGCGTATGGGGGGCCATAACTGTGCAAGGACTGGGTCCACTCATGCGAATCGACGGAAGGCTGACGTCGGAGAAATACTGTGACATACTCTGTTATACATTGCTTGCTTTCGCCTTGAATGGTCAGTTCCCCGACGGCTGCTTTATGCAAATATCGCAACAAGATAACAGTCCGATTCACGGCTGGCCGGGTGCAGAGCCTGCTCGACGGCTTAGGTGTAAGGCAATTGACATAGCCAGCAAGGTCGCGGGATCTAAGTGTCATCGAGAACATATGGGGACTAATGAAACGGAATCTCTTGACGCGGGACCTTCATCAGGCTTCTTCAAAAGTCCTTTTGGAAACAGTCGAACAAGAATGGACCAACCTCCAGTCCATCCCGAGCCTCACCAGCAACCTCTATGAGTCCATGCCCAGGCGCCTTCGAGAGGTAATAAGCACTGAGGAAGCGGGAGTGCGCGGTTAGTAGTGTCGGATGCCCACGTTTTTTTTTGTTGTTTTTTTCTTTAGCTAATTGGAAATAACTTCTGGCTAGATGTGATTAGGAATCCAATTATTCTTTCAATTGATTCTAAGACGAATCAATTGCTTTTCGTGGTGTGAGGAAATAAAGACTACGCTGAAGACAATGTTTTTGTCCTTGCAGCCGCAAAATTCCCGAGCACACGCACACAAAATCAGACACAGAAAAAACTATTCTTATGCAGTCGCTTTTTACCTTGGCCGTTCACAGTATTATTAGGAAAACTTCCATGCTACCATATGTTGAGTGCACGCCTATAGACCAACACGCGGCCCTGACGTCACGCATCTGCGGTGGCGCTGTCGACGGCACTGCGCATGCGCAGACGCCTTCCTTCGCGCGAATTCGGTTTCTGCGCACGCGCAGTGCCCACGCCTTGTGTGGGCAAACGCGCACTTGTTTGTAAACAGCGTGTCGGTCTATAAATGAACTATTAGTCATTCTTGACTTACTTTCCACGATCAAAATGAAACAGCGGAGCGTTTGACCCCTTGAGGAACTACAGTCGAAATTTACGAAGAGAAGGCGAAAGATAAAACGCAGGAAAAATATTGTGCAAAAAAAGAGGTTATCTGATATGATAGAAGGCCATTCTAGCGCGAGGGGCATTTGTTTTGACTCGACCTCCCCCGGCAGCGAAACGTGGACTGCTCCCATAGCCTCTTCCCCAGGGCGAAAAAGCGAACGCAGCGCTGCATACGGCAATTGTTCCCCGTGGCCGCTCGCTCCGTTGTCGCAGGTCAAATTGCCTCTGACTGTAGGTTTCGTGATGCCTTAGTTTGGTTTCGGAGAGTGAAAACACCGAGACCATAACCTTGATTATATAGAGTTCAAAAAGGGTCATGACCACTTTTTAACACCATGCATCGGGATAGACAATTCACAGACGCAGTTAAAGAGGTTATACTCGTATTTAGATGTTTCTGCAATAACGCGCTGCAACATTGGCGTAATTTTTCATAGAACGGGCGCCACCATAATCCGATGCTCACTTAGCCGCCACTCACGATAAGAAATTGGCCGATGAGCAGAGATGACCAACACTCGGTAGTTTAATGTCAGGATCTCAACGACGCTGACAACCGAATAGCGAACAGTCATTGGACAACGTGGTAAGCGAACATGGCACGTCATTGCTAACGTCTTCTGAATATTCCAACTGCTGACACTTACCCAAAATCGGGCGTTATCCTGTAGAAGCCGAAACTAAGCAATAACAAACCATAATTCGCGATCGCTTTTGTATTCATCAAAATATAACAAGTTTGGAAACAACATAACGACCTATCCACGTTCAAAAAAAAAAAAAAAAAAGTACTGCAAGTTATCGCTAAATCTCTGCTACGCGGTGTTTTAGTTGTAAACAGGTGCTGCTTCTCCATTCATCTGGTGTTACAACCAACAGAGTGTGCTAAGGGCAGTGTTATGAACACCGGCACTTGGCGCGAACACGTGACATACCAATCGACAGTCGCGCCACCTACCGGACCTGCCTGTAGACCGGCATTCTCTCGATATAGTATCGCAGGAATCGTCGAACAGGTGTTCACAAGAAGTTTGACAGCTGCTCATTTAGCAATTTCTCTGCTCAACGAGCAAAGAGCGGTAGACATTTATGGAACAAAGCAGCGTTTTTCTTACTAAACCAACGCGCTACAGCAGGAACTGCGCGTGCGTAGAAATCAGATTCGAGTAAATCGAAGCGCCTGCGCCGACAGTAGAGCCATCGATACTGTCGGCGCATCGGTATGTCTGTATATCGTTGTCGTGTCTGTATAGCGGGCAGCATGAAGTTCAAAAACGCACTTTCGGACTATGCGACAAACCAACAAACAAATCGACAGCAGCGACGCTAACCTTTTTTTTTTTTTTTCTCGCGCAGTTTGACAGTTTTTTATTTGAACTTGTGCTCAAAGATAAGGCTGACAAAGCACCCCCCCCCCCCTTTTCCTTCCCTCGACCTTGACGTAGAAATTTGTTTATAATAACTAAAAACTATTGTCAGAATAAAGAAAAAAATATATAATTTAAACATGTATATTTTGAAGTTTGTTCGTCATCTTTTGCAAAGTCGCTTTGAGTTTGTTACATGGCCCGTGTGAAAGAGTATAAAAACAACCAATAGTGAGAGTTTCCAAGATCTATACAATTTTGATTTGCTGTTTTCTCATAAGATTGTAAGTGGTGTTCCTTAATCTCTCTTCTACTACTCAATACTGTATTTTGCGCGCCTTTCAATGGTCTCATCGTTTGCTATACTAGTGAGTACGAATTCCAAATTTGCCTGCGTTACGGCTGGCTAATGCAATGCATAAGATAGCAGCGGTATTTCTAAAACCATTCATTGATATTTTAATTTAATATTGTACAGAAACGAAATCTTTGCACTTATGTCTTTGTTTAGATGTGCTTCTGCGCTTTGCCGGCTGCCCAGAAACACTAGTCTAGACTAGTAATTCCTGAGTTGACGGCAGATAAGTCAAGAAAACTAACTTTAAAAAGAATAAAAATATTTTGAAATCGCTTCTGGTGGCGGTTTGTGAATCTTTGTTGCAATGCAGCCACGTCATGAGTTCCCAAGAAGCAGCGCCAGTTCGCGGCAGCGTGGTTCGCTCGTGTAGTTACTGAGTCCTGAATCTGACTTGGCGGAGAACGCTAACGCGTTTACTACGTTGTATTTGTTAAAGCTTCCACAGTGCTTCGGCAACGTGCATTCCACACCATCAAGATATCGCCGTTTTTTTGCAGACGTTGGATAGGAACTTGGTTTGAGGATGCGGGACATCTGTCAAACCAACCATACTGCCCCCCCCCCCCCTCCCCCTTCCCTTGGATGCGCTGTGAATAGCGCGCTCAAATATGACACTCAGTGAATATCTTATATACATATAGCTTGCAAGCGTCGCCATTGCTGGGAACCGACGGCTATTTCTACTTACTTATTCCCTCGAGCAACTACTTCTCCGGTGTAAAACTAACACGGTGAACTGAACGCTCGTTGCACAAAAAATACCGGCATGACCGCGAAGGACGTTACGGGCAAGCTTTGAATAGGCCATATGGCGTACAGTCCTCGGATATTACTACTAGGCGAGATTGTCACCCGTCGACGCCACCAAGCTGCAAGGCTCGCAACAACAGTACCCTTGAACATGCGTGAACTATTAACGTTACGAGCGCGATACGCATTGCGCTTCTCGCTAGCCGACATTGAAGTTAGGGGTTGAGAGCTCGCGATCACATCATTTCGCTTCCGTACCCCTTTGGGTCTATTAAACTTTGACGTTCGAGCCTTTTCTGACTTTTGGTGTTGTCCTACTGTTTTCAAGGCGATAAGCTGTTTGTGAGAAACAGAATACAACATACAGGGCGTTTCCCGGAACGTGGGTCAATCGTTCCCGCAAGAAGTACGCATAACAAGAAAAAAGGCAAAAAAAGAAAAGGGTTAATGTCGTAATGGTTTTTGCAAAGGGCATTTTTTAAAAAATAGTAACGTTCGCGATCATTAGGACATTAATTGTTTTTAAGAAGTAAACTGTATAATTAGTGTGTTCAAATGTAACCCTACATTTGAACACACTAATTATAAAGCTGGTATAAAATTTCTGGGCATTGTCGAGGGCCTACTTTAGCAAGATATGAGGCTCGTGCAGCATTTTATTTCGAAAACGGACTCGATTTAGGCGCGTTTCTAGGTTTCGGTTTATTATCAGAGCGCATACTGTGTTAGCGGTCCTGTTCCTCGTGGTCAAGCGGCGCAACCTAACTGCACAAGCGCGGGTAGGCGGTTGCCAAGAGTAAAGTCGAGTCACATCGAAATGTTCCTAAAGCGCGGAAAAGGAAAAGGTCGAGTAAGTTATAGTCAGGTACAAATTATGAATGCACCACAAGCTCCTCCAATAACCTCTTGACCGCCAGCCAGTGTTTCTCCGCGGTGCGCAAAGATTATGCAACCGGGGGCACGTTGCGCTGGCGTCGGTGGGAATCGGTGCATACTGCTCACCTACAAGCACAGGATAAAATGGACAGTCTGGACAGAAAAAAAAAAAAACACACTTCTATCCAAACTGAAACAGCAATGGATCTTTTTCGAGTAACGAGCGCCGTCTGGGGAATTGTCTGCGAACTACAAATGAAGGGCCGCCAAACATGCCTCCGCCAACAGATCGGCATCGTGCCACTGTATCGGTTTTCAGTGCTTCATATACCCCATACTACCAATACTAAAAACGAAGCGTCAAAATAGACTAAATACGCGCGAAGATAGATGCTGACGATGTTGGTCGTGCGGGACGGTGCCCTGCGAAAATGGCGACAGCGGGAGTGTACGCATGCGCATAAGCTTACTGGAAATAGGTTCACTGAGTGATTCCCTCTCGCATACCCCGTGCCGCGACAACGTCATTCTCTCCCACAATCCCACACGTCACATAACTAGTGACGGCCCCTGCCTTTCCAGGTTGTTCCGCAGAGCGAATCTATGTCGTAGCTGTTACGTGGTGGTGTTTACTCCGTGCATTCCTCAAGGACCATTCATGCTCATAGGACCATTCATGCTGGTCCTATGAGCCCAGGGGGAAAGGCCGCTGTTACCATTCAACTCAGCGCATTCAAAACTCGTTACGAGGAGCATAGTGCGGTTATGCCTCAATAACTCAATTACAAACTCCTGCTCCCATTCCATCCCAACGAACTTCGACGGGCAAGTCTCTCGACTAAAACGCGCCGAAAAGCTCATCAACGAAAACAGGCAGGACGTCTGCACACAACAAAAGTAAAGAGACGGAACAAAAAAGCCCATCACTGTGCCATATATTCATAATTTTTCTCACGGACTGAAGAAAATAGCTAACAGAGTAAACTCGGAAGTCAACTTTTCAGCTCCGAGCAAACTTTGCAGCCTGTGCAAAAAAGTAACCCCCTTCCCCCCCCCCCCCCCCCCCCCCCCCACACACACACACACACACACACAATTAGAACTGTCAGCTGCAAAAATAAGCATAAGAACACTTTTGTCCCTTGTACAGAGGTGTGGTGTACTCATTTCCCATCTCTGGTGGAAAACTATACATAGGTCAGACCGGAAAGTGTCTCAACGATCGCCTTCGTGAACATAAGAACACTTTCACCGACAAAGACTCCGGACAATTAGGCATCCACTGTTGAGACTGTGGCTGCTCAGTGTTGCTGAGCAACTGCGCCGTGCTTGGCAAGCACCACTACAAGCTAACAAGAGAGATCGTTGAGGCAGAGAATATCGTAAAACATAACGATAGATGTGTTAGTACTCAGTCGATAACCTTGTCACATAAAGAACTATAGTCCGTTGCAACCTAAGAACGAAGGGCGAGGGTAAGACGGGCCAAGGAGGAGGAAGCAGACGGAACGCTAAAGAGAGAAGGAGGTTTCCCCCTCTCTTCTCCAGCGTTCCGTCTGCTTCCTCCTCCCCGGCCCGTCTTACCCTCGCCCTTCGTTCTTAGGTTGCAACGGACCGTAGACTATCTAGCTTTACATTCAGTTTAGGCACATAGCCAGGATTTTGTTTCGAATGCTGTATGAGGGCGAGGGGGGAGAGGAGGTCCCAGCAAAATCAAAGATTTCGGGGGGGGGGGGGGGGCGGGCCCCATGGGCCCGCCCCTCTGGCAACGTGCCCGAGTTCAATTATAGTTAGTTTACGGTTTAGCTTCCCACTGAAGAAGAAAAAAAGACCAATTAATCTTCCTGGCCCTAGTCCATAATACAAAAAGAAGACGAGAAAAAAGTGTAATAATACCAGAGAATCGTTAGTCAGCGCTGCTCCAGGACAGATTGCCGCAGCAACTGCTGGTGAGTTTTCATTTTCGACTGCTGTCTATTTCCTGGCGGAGCGCAGACAGTGGCACACTGCTACTTACATCCGAGCTTATTGTATCTCTGTTAGCCACTTAACAAAATTAAATAATAATATTTTTTTCTTCTTCAGCCACACCGTTTACACTTGGCATCAGGCAGTATCACCCGGATGCCAGTCTTTCTGGTGTACTGATGAATAACAAAGAACTACAAAGACAACTACTGTAAACGTCTAAATTTTCGTGGGGACCTAATTTTCACGAATTTCGCGAATCGCCTACAATTCGCGAAAAATAGGTTCCGCGAACAATTCGGGCAACACGTGAACGCTACGGAAGCTACACTCGATTCGCGAAAATTGGAACCCGCGAATAATTTCGAATTTTCAGCTTTGGCCCGATTCGCGAAAATTTGAGCCCGCAAAAATTAAGTCGTTTACAGTATATTCAATACAGAACAAACTGATATTGGCGCAATGACAGGAGTATCAGTTTCAACACGAAGAGAACAACTTAAAATCTGGACTTTGTGCTTTCTCGCTGCAGATAAACTTAAGTGCCTCAAAAAGTCCAGTATCAAAGGGGACTGCATAGAGTAAAGGCACCCTCGAGAAACTTTTTAAGGTTCATATTTCATGTGGTTCTCACGGTTTCAATGTGGTACTGGGGAATCGGGGTAGCTTTTGCCTGCAGAACGCCTACTTCAGTAGCATTTTCAGGACTTCAAGATCGCGTCAGACGTAATGCACAAGCTGATGGATTCCTTAGCCTACGAGGCGACTCAAACTTGCAGCATATAACACAACACACTCGTGCGTCCTTATCTTGAGTATGCATCTAAAGTCGGACCCCTGCAGAGTCGTCTAATCGAGGTACTCAATGTTGAATCCCTTGATGTTTGTACAATTCAATCAGTCTTCAGATGTACCGTACCAGTCAGAGAATTAGAAGGTGTAAGGGCTAAACAAGTATTTTATGATTCGTAAAAGTGATTGCACCTGTCAGTAAAGCTACCTGCACATTTCTGCATTTTGATGGCGTATGGTGTGTCGCCGTGTCATTTAACTCGATCCTTTTCAGAGCGCAGCTCTTAGGCGCCCGCTTCCGTGTTTCGCGGCGTCGGCGTCGGCGTAACCGCACTAAATTTAGCGGAAAAACTCGTCACGTGACCTCAACACCAATTCAATTCCCCGCTAAATTTAGCGAGGGAAATTCAGTTTCTCCGCTAGATTTAGCGGAAAAATTAACGTCACGTGACCTCAACACCAATTCAATTCCCCGCTGAATTTAGTGAGGAATTGAATTGGTGCTGAGGTCACGTGACGGCAATTTCCACGCTACATCTATAGCGGAGAAACTAAATTTCTTCATAGGTGACGTGACACCAAGTCATGTGACGTCATTTTCCCCGCTAAATTTAGCGGGAAACTGTATCGGAAGAAAAGGGGAGAGGAGGAGGAGGAGGAGGAGGGGAGGAGGAGAGGTATATCTTCCTCCTCCTCAAGAGCTGCGCTCTAATTTCGAATTATAGAGATTTGTAAACGTCTTTCATTTTTTTTTCAATCTGTGATCCATTTTGTTGTGTACTCAGCATGTGTTGTACTCGTAGTGCATACTCCTGCCGTGGCCTTTTACTTGGCTGGCAGTTTTGTAATATAAATAAAATTGTGACTTTGATCTTGTTCTCTTTAACGTCATCTGTGCTTCTGTATGCATTCCCTTCTTTTCGCTGAAATAAGAACCTGCAATGGCTTGCCTCTTTTCTCAGATTTGATGTAGACTCTAGAAGACTTAGATACGTCTGCAAGAATTAATTAGTACGCATATTCCCGTGTTGACTAGAGAACCTTTAATTAAAATTTTATAAAAGTAAAATACGGAAGCAGTCGATTAGGTGCTGAAACCGAGCGCTGGTTCGCAAGTCTGCACCAGGTTTCTAGCCCTATAGACGCTTTCAGGCAGCTGTGCATGGGCGCCGCCATAACCGACCTTCAGTTTTTGTTCCCTCTTATTCCGTTCGCTCCACATCATCATTACCACAGTAGGTCACGTCATTGCCATTTTAGATTCTACCGCGTCCTTGTCCCCAGCATAGGCCCTTGTGGAGACTCGTCAACGCCCACTTCAGTGGCTCGGCATCTCGGTAAGACAAGAGAAGGTCGGCTATGGCGGCTCAATTTGGCGCGCGCTGAAAGCGTCTATACTTCGTTTCACCTTATGTGCGAGCGAAGGCAAAACTGGAAGCGCGAGCACGGAAGCTCCGTGCGTTCAGGCTTTGCTCGAGCGCGCGAGCTGGGGAGAAATGCAAAAAGCGCTGGCCTCGCGCTTCTAGCTTTGGCTTCGCTCGCAGATAAAGTGAAACGAAGTATAGGACGCTGGCCCAGGAGTCTAAAAGCAACGTGAATCGTAATTAAACCTATATTTTCTTTCAGTGTGAACAGGAAAAAAAAACAGAAAAGATACAGGCACACTGATAAAATTACGGTGTACGAAAACTAAACGAAATTTTTATTTCTAAAAACGAGCTCATCACAAAAAATAACGAAACTAGTATTTATTACGCTCGGAAGAGTAGTGGCACCGAGTAGCCCCGTAGCCCGTACCGGAAGGCCCGCGGTGTCGCAATTTTTTTACAGCATGCACACAATACACACACACAGAGATCCGTTGCGATTTTTATTTTTAATAGTACTGCAGTCGGCTTAAAAATGCTAGCTTAGCGTCAACTACGTCAAGGCCTCCCCGATCAGAAAAAGAAAAAAAAGTATCTTGCTTTCTAGGACGGACGCCTAATGTTTTTAGCGCCCGTAGGCCAAATCCCTCCCAAAAACTTGCCAAAAACACATATTAAAAAAAATGAAAGCCGTTTACAACTTCCTGTAACCCCGAATTAGAGCGCACCTCTTGAGGAGGAGGAGGGGAGGGTACGGAGGGGACGGTATGCCCATCCTCCCTTACCCTCCTCCTCTCCTGCTCCCCTCCCATTTGGCGGGAACTTTTCGCTGCATTTCCCGCTAAATACAGCGGAAACAATTCCCTGCTGAATTTAGAGGGGAAATTTTTCCGCTAAATTTAGCGGAAAAATTACAATCAAAATGTAGAGGAGATTTCTCCGTTAAATTTAGCAGGAAACGTTTTCCGCTAAATCTAGCGGGGAGATGTCCCCGCTAAATTTAGAGGGAAAACTTTTCGCGCTGAATTTAGCGGGAAATGTTTTCGCTAAATCTATCGGGAAAATTTTTCTGCTAAATTTAGCGGGAAATTTTTCCTTTAAATTTAGCGGGAAATTTTTCGGCTAAATTTAGCGGGAAACGTTTCCGCTACATTTAGCGGAGAATTCTTTCCGCTAAATTTAGCGGAAACTTTGGTGTGCTATATGAAACAGGAAACATTTTTGGCGTACTACTCTTTGTCTGCCTTCCACAGGATCGCATGGTTGGCAACAATTGCAGTCCGCGGTGGGAGCAGGGCCGTCGCCGAATCTTAAAGCATTTTTTTTTCTCGTCATGAAAACGCGTTTTTGAGAGAGAAAAAAAGTTCAGTTTCGTGCGATTCATTTGTGAGTAAATCACGTAAAAAAAAACAGAAAAAATAAAAATTTCGAGTGGACATGCAGGTTCGATCTCTCGTGGAATCACCCTGCAGCAGCATGCAGTATGAACTGGAAGACCCATGTTCTTTCCGCCAAATGCGCTTCGTCATTCTTGCTGGATATCGCCAGCCTTTAAAAACAAGGGTTCACACTACCATGGTAAAGTCTCAAGATAAAAGGCACGCTTGGTGCTTCTTGCAAGTACCGACATTCTTTGAAGAGCCGACTGCGTGACAGTGTAGAACTGAAAGATTCCACTTTGTGCCCACGAAGAGGCTTTCCTCATGCGTGTTGGCTGTCGTTACTTGTAAAGGATAGTATCAAGGAGCTTCATATCAAGACGTTAAGTATTAGCTACAGCGAAGTGGGTAACAGAACAAAAGCGAACGTAGACGTCCGAAAGGCGGGCACTGCAGGTCTTTGGGTCCCAATCCAGAACTCGCAATAGTACGAAAGACCTCCC
The DNA here is from genome assembly GCA_013358835.2 of Ixodes persulcatus. Taxonomy (NCBI): domain Eukaryota; kingdom Metazoa; phylum Arthropoda; class Arachnida; order Ixodida; family Ixodidae; genus Ixodes; species Ixodes persulcatus. Next base: position 2,804,306 of record JABSTQ010009160.1, on the reverse strand, counting down.
GTTCCGAAAACGGACGCGAGGACAATAATAATGGCACCATTATCACCGACCTCGACGAAACTGAGCTGTCCGCCGCGATGCTGTATTGCGCCCCGGGTGCACTCTAGTGAGAAAGCAGTGCTAAAGCCAGCTGCAATGAAGTAGTGGGGTTGAAGTCGCGCATACCAAGCGGTCGCAGACGGACCGACAGAATGATAACAACACTCCATTTCTCCACTGGACCGCGCAAAAGCAAACGCGGAACCAGCAACAAAACAAGACACACTGGTCAAATAGGCACCGTCAACGCGCTCGGATTGAACGACAGTCAGCGATACGAATGAGTCACCGTGGTAACGTTTTATTGTCCGACCTTATTGCGCGACGACTGGCGCGAGCAGAATCGCTAACCATGATGAGTCAATATTTGCGCAAACCAATGAACGAAATGTGCGCGTGCTGCTATCAATCAAAAATAAAACACAAAATATACGAGCTAATCCTTCATATCAAAAACGTATAAATGCAAAACAAAAAGACACCTTTCGAAAGCCATTGCACAATATTCGCGACTCCAGCAAAACGAACGCCACCAAGCGGAAAAACCGGAAACCAGCCGGACCAGGTCGCTCCGCGCCCCTCCGCGTCTCTGGTGGCTTTCGCGGACACGTGTAGTCGGCGCGGTGGCGAACAATGTAATTTGACGAAGGTCCGAACATTTCTTTAGTTTGCCTGAGGGTTCATTAGTGTCGCGAAGCCTCAGTAGATTGTTTCCTTACATCACTTGTTTGAAAGCCCGTTTACTCCACAACACACGGTCGCGTACTTTCGATTTCTTGGATGAGGAGGAATCACGGAAAACCGTTTTGATTTCTTGTCCGTCTCGAATCACATTCAAAGTGACGACTACTTGGTAACTGATAAGTGGTTTCTTTATAAGGATGTAGAACAGTGGACTGAGGACGACAGACGAGGTGTTTCACTGAAGGGAACGCCAATGTTGCAGTCAAGTGAATGGGAAGGTTCGATAGCTGCTTTTCTTGAGTTTGGGTGTGTTCGATTAGCATCAAGTTTGAGCCACCCACGCCGGTCGGTGCGTTCGCTACTCATCTTGGCTGCTTTTCGCCGAAAAAGCCTCTGGACCACACGGAAGGAGTTGGGCTGATTTCGCAATTACTTGATTCAGGAAAACCTGCTCGCTGCATATGACTAATGAAGGAAATTATTTGCTTTCAAAAGGTGGGGGACGCGTCTCGCAAAGTTAGAAGCAGCCACGGCATTATGATCTATCGTGCCTCCAATATTTATATTATACCCCCGTCAAAGCCAGCAGCAATATACGTCTACATTGTTCAGGTTGACCGGCCAAAAAAAAAAAAAAAAAACACTCATTTTCTCCGTTCAAGATTCGAAGTCAAGTTCAATGCAGAGAGGTTCTGCGTGAATCTCTGACGAAGACTCTCTTCAGTTTGTCCGCATTCGTCTTCGTGCTACCGGCTAGAACCATTTGGCTAAGTTTAAGTAGTAGCTCTCTGTCTGTCAAATATACGTTTATACAGCAGTTCACCTAATAGCTAGCCAACTACGCTGATATTTCAACCTGAAGAATATACTAATATCGCTTTAGTGGGACATAGCACGTAATATAATACATAACCCGCTCGTCAAAATGACTTCTTGATTGCTACTAAAACCTGAATTGAAATATGAGTATCAGCTGCTAAGTGGGGCGCCAGCGGGTTAACATGCTCACTGGCTCAAGAAGCGCTTGCTTAATTTTCGTAATTTCCCTGCACCCTGTGTTGTTTACCGAGCAGACGGTTGGAGCTGTTTCTTAAACGCGGATACACACAAAAGCTCGATTTCGCGGACAGATAAGTCGCATGGTCGAGACATGCGAGTTAGCTGAAAATTACTCTTGGTGGAACAATTCTTTAGTCATCGCCGTTTTCCTTAGATGATCAAAACTAATTAGAGTCTATTACTGTCTCTCCGAAGCTCATAGTTTCGGTTTTGAAAGAAATCTCCGAAACGAAAGTTTGACATGAAAAGAAAAAAAAAACACCGGGAAAACAAAACTTTGCTCTGCTAGTTTATGCACTCCGGCTACACTTAACCGTCTCAGTTCAAATATCTATAAAATTGGGCATTAAACAAAAGAAAATCTGTTATATTGAATGCGCCACCCGTTCAGGCGGCTCGGCCGAGCCGACGCGACCTGGACCCAGCCGCCATGTTTGTTTGGTGGTGTCGCCCCCTATAGTTCGCTGGAGTCGCGAATACTCTTTGATGACGAGGAACTCGCCACTCTCGCAGGCGAGTCAAGTTTGTCACTCTTTCAAATGAGGCGTCGTGAGCGCACGGCGCAAGGGCGCAGCTCTTTCGAGAGAAATCGTTCGGCTGGTGATGAACTCCTAAGAATGAGGAAGAGACGCCCTGTCGTTTTAGCCCTGTCGGTGACTACAGCAGTATATCTGAAAACCCTTGGCCGGTGGAACACCGGCTAGGGTAGCTAGGATTTTCAGTATATATCCAGCATTGTCAATCTCAATCTGGGGGGGAAATGGGGGGGGGGGGGGGGAGGGGGGGCATTGTAGATTTCTGTTCTATACAAACATTTTGCGGAGGCAGATGTAAACAAACTGAACGAGCCCATAGAGTGGGCCCCGCTTCGACGAGATTAAGATGAAGATGAGGAGCATCAATTCAAACGTGTTTATTTGACAAAATGGAGGTGTTAGTCCCACATCTTGGGACCGACTACCTGGAATCGAGGAATGGACAAGAGACTCCACTTTTCGTGACCGCGGCCATCCGGACTAGGTCCTCCCAAAACCTCTTCACCGACGCAACAAGTTGGACCTTCGTCCTGATAGGATGGCGGAGTCGCAGCTTTTATCGGGGCATATTTATTCGCGAATGAAGCGGGCAGGGAACAATACAGAGGGCGCGAAGAGGGTGCGCGAAAGGAGAGGATGGCGGGTGTTCATTGAGCAACCTTTGATAATGACCGCGTCTATGCTTACGGATGCTGCTTCGCTGCTTTCATGTGTCTTTAATATGAGTACTTCTAGAAAGGGGCCATCAGTATTGCAATGTAATGGCCGTAACACAGCTAGGTATACCTGCAGTAATTCAACAAAACCAACTTCAACAACTTTATTTATATTGTCTTTATGTTGACATGACCTGCCTGTAATCGGTTTTTGTTAAACTCGAGCGTAACGCTTTTGGAATGAAATCCAGAACATAAACACATTGCGTGAAAAGGCTAGGAAGCCGACGAAAGGCGAAATGTGACGGAGCCGGTTCATACACCTGCATATTTCGGCTGGAAAACACAGTTTATTATAAAGGAAATAACTATACTGTCTGCTTTCCGTATCACAACACTGCGTTGTCTTGCGGGGGCTAAGTTTGTGTCTCGAAGCAATACTCCAAAGGCTAAGCGCGAAGTGCGTCAGTGCAGATGTAAAAAGGAAAGCGGAAGTATCGCCGAAGAGAGGAATAAATTATGAAAGTGGAGCAAGCGGGAGCTTCCTAACTCTGCACTAGAGGGGCTCAGGTGAAGCCTTTGAAATGAGGGTGTTTGATGACAATTGCCGAATTACCGCTCAGGATCATCTTAGAAGTTTAAAAACGAATTGCAGCTCGACTGAAAGATGGTTTCGAAGCGAGGCAATTTAAGGTTAACTGCGAGTAAAGCATGTTGACTGTCTACCTGAGTATAAAGATGCCATAGACACTCACGCACATACCGGCAGGTTGTGATAAATACCTGATGGCTGGTCTCAGACTTTGTCAGCCGCCATCAGACCAGGAATTGCGATACCAGGGAGGGGGAGGGGTGATCTCATATGGGAAAATAAAAACAAAAAAATCGAGCAACGTACGAACAAATAAACCATTACAGGAAACATTTTCTTTAAATTCAACATAATTTATGTCGTCCCGTTCAGAGCAGAGAGATGCAGGTCTAAACTGGGCTGCAGAAGCCTCCAAGCCCGTAAAACCCCCAATGGAGCGAGGAGACAGGTGTTAGCTTACGTAAAAGCGAAGAGACAGACAACATGTTAGAGTCAAAAGGCTGTACTCAAATTGCAAACTAGTCCGTTTTTGTTTTCAGCAACGGAGTTAATGACGGGGTTTCTAATGCGCGCGCACGAAAAGCGAACAATCAGGCCCTGACGATGTGCCCGGAGTCGGCTGTTTTCGAAGCAAAATGAGCCACAATCTCATTTCAGTCAGCTTCATGGAAGGCTGATGGGAAAGACTAGGCTATAGTCAAAGCAAAGGTAGCACGTTCCGGCTGTATTATATATTTGTGTCAGACCGCGAGCATTGCGAGTGCTTCCGATTAGCATTTTGCAGAATTCGGAGCGCGCCTTGTCGGCACCGTAGTCCATGATGGAGAGAGTACGGAAACAACTAGAGTCACGGGACCGGATTCAAAGGCGCCCAGAGCCCACATTAATTGTTTGACCCCCTAATATCCTATTTTTTTTATTTTTTTTTTTACTGGGTAAAACATACTTTTGGCGCGTTTTGCTTCGAGCTGAACGTGAAACGTCGTAGCTCAACGAGGCCAGAGAAGCACTATTTATCGTGGATAAACGCCCACTTTAAATTTCCAATGATTGTCACTCGCGCTGCATTATACTCCACCTCACAAATGTCTGCAGTAAAGCCAAAGGCATAAGCGCGTGCGCCTAGCTGAACAGAATGCTTCTGTATGAGTGAGAACTCGTGCAAAGGAGGCACTTTCCGAAGCCACGCGCTCGCGCGCATGCCCTTGTTTACACTGCGAACGTTTGTGGGATGCAGTAAAACGGAAGTAGCTCGTACAGCTCTACGGGCAAAAACAACACACGATCAAAATGAACAATAGCAGATGCCTCTAAAAAAACAACAACACAAAATCAAAGATCTCCAAGCGATGGATTCACACTTACTTATTACTTTCGCAATATATTATATCTTCCGCGTCAATCACTAGCTCCCAAAAGCATGCTAGTCTGGATGAGTGAGTGACGTGTTTCAAAATCGCCGCGAGGCGAGTATAATGCATTGTGTCACAAGTCATAGCGCAGTCAAGGCATGCAGACGCACAAACACGTACACACGGACCGAAAGCGTAAAGTCATGGTGCTCCCTGCGCGCTTGATTGGATTTTCCGTCGAAAACACACGCACGAGACAACAAACGCCACGAGGTGGCGCTTTTGGCGCTGCTCTATTGGCTACATTGGAGAGAATTAAAAGCGCTAAAAGACACGAAAGACAAGTAGATTGACGCACGCCACAGAACGCTTTTTAATTTGTATCGCTTTGCGATGTACGCTCTTCTTCTACCTGTCCTTCGTGTTATTTAGCGCTTTTAGTTCTCTACAACGTACAACCAATTCGGCCAAGTCTTCGGCTATTTTGGCTCGCGACGTTTGGCTGCGCTTTGACCTCAGGTGAAACGAAGTATAGACCTTTTTCGATAAGGTGTTCAAGGAACATTCATAAAGCATCTGTTTGTACGCCTTCACATTTATTACGCATCTATCAATGGCGACGACTGAGAACTTGGTCCACTCTCTCTCGAGAGAGACGGCAAACGCGAGGAAGAAAATAATAGCCGGTGTGACTTAGAGGACCTAATTTGTTTGCAATATGCGAGTCTTCGGGGTCAGCCATGACCTAGAAACGACAAGAAAACAGGAGTAAACTATTCGACATTTGAAGAATAACTCTCTGCGAAAAATTGTTCCGGGCCTGACATATTTCAAACATTGCAGAAAGAAGAGTAAAGCACATAGCGAAACGCAAACAAAGCGACCGTGGCAACTGCAACAGTCTACTCGTTTCTAACAAGCCGTTGATTAATGCACTGCTAGACGTTCCTGGATGCACAATGTCCCGCGATGCACTCGGAATAATCGATCTTTTAATCAGCTTAGCCAATGGAAAAGGAAAATGTTATCGAATCCTAATCGTTGTGCGGTTTCTGTGCACAAATGTATCCCTTCCCATTTACAGCGGTAGCTGTTTCTGCCCCCTTTTCGGCGAAATCCGGCGTTGTTCGTACGCAGAAACCTACATAATCGCGGGGGGATAGAGACACAGTTCGGCCGCGCTCATCCACTGCGAGACCCTCTCGCTGTGGATGAGGTGATGATGAGGTGACTTGGAGAGAACGTCTCACCGAGACTTTCCCTCACCCCCCCCCCCCCCTCCCCCAACCCACCGTTGTGCCCAAATTTATAACAACTCTCCGCGCGTCTATAAAAAAAAAAAAAAAAAAAAAAAGGAAGAAAGGAGCACGGCCCTGGGCGGCGTTTTTTCAGTTTTCCTCCCCAAGATATGGCCTGACCACGCAAGGTTCGCTCTCTGTCCTAGAAGCGAGAATGGCAAGCGCGCCGCGCTGAGCAGAGTTAGCGGAGGGCCGCAGCGGCACGAGAAGAGCAAAGGGCGCAGACATCGACTCTCATGCACGAGAGGCAGCGCGTCAGCGCCGAAGGCGTCCAGATCCGCGCTTCATGTTCGCGAGGAAGAAGCAATCAAGAAAGTGTCAACAGCTAGCCGAACACGACGAGCTGCGGGAGAACGAGGTGGAGGCAAAGCGACAGAGACGGCGGGACAAGCACGTCGTCGCTACCTTCGCTGCGCCGACTGGGCGAATTTCAGAGCGCATTCCTGGACAACCAACCCCTTTGGGTCCGGTTGATGTTTGCTAATGAATATATATATATATATATATATATATATATATATATATTAGTAAAAGCGCGTTTAAGGGAGACACGGTCAACCTCAAAGCCTGGCACATATTCAATGGATAAAATGTTGGAAAGTCATCCTGATTTGTTTATGTGAACTGAATCCTCCCTAATTTCGCATTTTACGACGACTGTCATGTAGTTGTACATAGGGACGACATACTTTGAATAAAAACATTTTTTTTTCGAACATTTTGGTTACCATAAGAAAATAATTAAACAACTAGAAAAACGTTTTCAGTTTTCCACATTCCATCTGGAACATTTAGTTAAATATGTGAGGATGCCCTTTCAAGATCTGTATTCTTCCAGAAGTTTGAGAAAAAAACAAATTGAAACACTTTTCGCGAAACTTGCGGCAGTATACACATTTACCACAAGGCCGCAGCCATCTTGAATGTCGTCACTTCTGGTATGCGGTAAAACATCGTTTTGACCTCTCCTCGCCGCTGGAAGGTGTTTACGAAAAATCCGTGATCGTCACACATTCTTGTTTAGCTTTGCCTATATTTTCTCGCATACTTCCAAGGTTGCGATGTTTTATTATTTTTTCGTCCCGCATACCAGATACAAAACCCACGTGACTGAGAACGACAGGAAACAGAAAACGTCTATACTGCAACGCACGCTATCGCGTGCTTCCGCTCGGCCATTTTCTGAACAGTGCCCCAATTTAGCTACGCTTTTCTGCTTTCCTCCGCCCGATCTAGAATCGTAGATATACAGTTCGGGCTGATCGTCTTGTTATGCCGGTTCGCAAACCTATTCGCTATTGTATACAAACGACAAACAAACAAAAAAGCGTAGAGGCGTTTTTGATTAACGATTTAATAAAAGTAACTACTACACTAGACCTCGAAGGCAGTTTTTACGGAAGCAGTTAGCCACGATAGAAAAAGAATCCTCGCGAGCTTTCCAAGAGATTCAGTACCAGGGGTAAAATAGTGTAACGCTAAAAATATCCTTGTAAATTCGTACTCATGTAAACGCATGCCGAGGCCGGCAAATACTGAGAGAGAAGGTGTTCTGGCAGGACGCTGCGGCCGCGAGATTCTAAAATTCGTTCATATATTATGCGAGTAGGAGAGGCACGTATCCAGGGGGGTGGCCCATGGGGCCCGGGCCCCCCCCCCCCCCCCCCCCGAAATCATCCATTTTGCTGGGACCTCCTTCCCCCCTCCCCCTCATACAGCATTTTGTCATGGGCAAGCCAAGCCCCCCCCCCCCCCCCCCCCCCCCGAAACAAAATCCTGGCTACGTGCCTGGAGTAGGAATATGACCATGTTCGTAATTTTGTAAGATCTGTTTTCGTAACACCCTAAGAAATCTGGAGGGTCTGCCCTCCCGCAAAGCACTTAGGAGAACTAACCGCTGAACCCCACGGGCCACGGCTAAGGACGAGGCTGTAAATTTGTTTGAACCTGAAGATAGAACAGTCTGCGAGTGCTTTGCGGGAAAAGGAGACCCTCCAGATGTTTTAGAGTGCAATATCGGCATAGACCGACACATTTTCAATAGCACCTGATTGTATTCGCAACTTTCAGCGATGGTGGTACCGCGGTGTGAGAATCGCCCTCCCTAGCTCCTGGATGGTTGGCCTCATAATAAATGGGCTTATCTAGATCTTTATGGCGTGAAAAAATAACGTAAGGTTCCAATACTGCTCGTATATAGCGAAACTAAAATTACTTACGCGTCGCAGACCCAGCATCGTACTGCTGTTCTACGACGATCATCCAGATGACAGCCATTTTGATAGGCACCCGTGCGCCCCCTATAGGTCGTGAAAGTTGCGAATACACTGCCCCGCGATGCACTCGGAACACTAATCATTGAGTTTCTACCAGATTAGCCAATAAGGAAGGAAGGACGAGCCACATGTGATTAAAAGAGGGTGTTACGTTCCAAGCCCCGGCGACGCCGTGCTCCATCTAGGGCACACTTGCAGGGACGGTCCGCAACACCATCGCTTGGCAGAGACACTCACGAAGACCCGGAAACAAGGCTCTCGAACATCAGCTGAAGTAACCAACACCAAAGGGTCTTCGTCTTCCTCTTTCTCCAACATCAAGAGAAGCTGCTGCTGCGACGACATAAACCTCCGGGCCAATAAGAGTGGCTGCTGTACCTCATCTTCATCCAAACCAGCAGCCACCACCAATCACCAGGATCCCGCCGGTGACGCAACATCGTCGCGTCACCGGGGCTATAAAAGGGGGACCCGCGAACACGCGCGGCGGAGACGGAATGGGACTTACCACCGGACGCTACAATCATCTCATGTCTCATTAAAACATAGTCACCATATAGCCCTTACCCGGTCTCCAGCCTGTCTGTCCTCCAGCCCTTAACAAGGGTCAATGATTGGTGTTACGAGCGCACCGAGTTAAACTGTACACTAGGGGCCTTTTCTGTGCTTGCCTCGGATGCCAACAAGGCCAGATGGTAGGGAAATGGCGACGTCCTGCTGTGACTACGGACAGAAGATTTTCAAGTAATTGTTCCCATATTTGTAACATTGCGGTGGAAGAAAAAAGAAGCATAGAATAAAAAGAGAATCATCAGGTGTATAATACAAATGCAGCGCTTTCGGGGGAATCCGGAGTATGTCAGATCTACCTAGCGCCTCTGTATAGGGCAGTCATAGATGCCAGGACAACGGTACTGTATAGGCAAAGGTACGTACTATAGACTTACTGCGCCAGAAGCATTATGGTAATTTCCATTTTTATGGTTTCGGTCTTTACGGTCACCATGTCAACCGTATCACTAACAGCTGTGTTAAATAGTTTTATCGCTTCACTTATTCGAGCACCTTCATTCGGGCTGAGATAGATGGGGTGTGGAGATGCCCATATTAGGCTGATTATTGAAGTGGGGTAAAAACAACAGTTGGACCTTGTTAGTTGGAAGTTGCCTTTGGACAGTTGGTAGACAGCGAACTTTGTGCGTGGAAAAGGGCACCCCCCCTCTAAAGGGCTATCCAAACAGCAGATGTCGTGCACGGCCCTTGCAATATCGAAAGTGGAGGTTTTCCTCAACTCCAATCCGCTTGAATACTTCTTTTTTTTTTTTTTTTTGGGGGGGGGGGGGGGTGAAAGCTATTATTTGTTTTTGTCCTTGGATAGGGGCTTCAAGCGTGCTCACCACGTGGCTCCGGCCAGCCACTCTGAAGCTCTGCCCAGGCCTCCGTTGTTGTCGGTCCCCAATAACCCGAAAACAAGGAAAAGAAAGAGACGACAGCGAGGAGGAAAGTCATGCTGTTTGCGTGGTTAATGCCTCGGAAGCGCACGCTTTTACTGCCTTGCACGGCATTTGCTGCGTCCTCTTTGGAAAGCCCTTGTGCACCCGGAGGCAGTGGCAGATGACGGCCACATCCTGTCCAAACGCGACCGATAATTTTCGGTTGTCATAAAAACTGGGCGAGCCCGGACACTTCTCTGTGTTTCCACATGTGATGCTATTCTTTTACCAATCTTGGCGAGGCGGTCCGGAGAAAAGCGTGGCGTTGCTCTGGCAGCTAAGCTGCGGCGCGCAGTGGCTCTAGACCTACCTACCAATTGACTGGCAGGGACGTTGGACAGACTATCATACACTTGGAACACCACGGCTCTCCGAAACCACGCACGGAAATGTTTGTTCCTGGAGCACTCCGATAGACGTAGAAACGGCTGTCAATATGTTGAGTTAAAAGTTCATTTTGTGACGAATTCTGTGACCACAGAGTAAGCGATATTGAACCTGGCTCGCTTTCCAAGTTTTACAAAATAAGGAAAACTAAATATTATTCTAAAAATTATGAGTACACTGCGTGACACAGTGAGCGCGAACACGACATTGGTGCTTTTTCGCGTTTTATACAGCGAGGGGGTTGACGAACGCAAAAACTTTCCCGCCTAGTCTGGTGCCCAAGATGACCATATTTAATCTTCGTGATCTGCTTTCCATTTTTAGAAAATACGAAAAACACCGTCGATCGCTTCTTTGTGCTAACTGTGTCGCATTCTGTACCTAAGTGAACAAATCCACTACCCCACGACGTGAACGCACCACGTTGAGTCCTGTCACTAACCTTTTCTTTTTTTCAAACACAAAAAGTGGTATTCGCCTGAGTGTATATTCTTCCGGAGCATATAAAAAAAAAAGACTAGCAAACCACTGCCTTCGTTATTCTCTCTCAGTCTAAAGCCCGGTTCACACAGCTGCGTTTGACTGCGTTTGACTGCGTTGCGGCAGCGAGACACCAGGACATCCCTGCTGCTTATATCGCGTGCCAAGAAGATTCCTTGAAGTGGATTCCACGCTTCATACGAAGCACAGATGTGCCGGTGACTCGCTTTCGGTTCTCGCCGCAACGCAGTCAAACGCACTCAAACGCAAGTGTCTGAACCGGCCTTAAGTCTCGTTTTAACGCGCTACAAGTATCTCCATCGCATGAGCGGAAAATGCGAGCCATCTGTAACATTGCTGAAGTCAAGCATAAAAAGAAAAACTTATAGTTACTAGAGTCTCCTATGTCAATTCGCATCACGAGGTGCTCTTCCGCTTCTATCAGAAAGCTGTTTAGTGTCGCGCCGACTCGTCTTCTTCACCGTATCACAAAGAAACCTGCGTTCTAAAATTGGCTTACCGACCTCAAGGTATTATACATTCCTACTGCCGATTTAAGCAACCGACCAAGTCAGCTTGCTCAAAAGCACGAGACTCGCTTTTTGTAAGCAAGTCTCACAGATTTGTCTCCCCCTTCCTAAATGCCATGGACAGCAAGTGGAGTTGCTAATGATGAAAAGCAGCAAAGACTGTGGTAAACCAGCACTCGGAGAATGCCGAATCCCGCCACTCTCGGCACAACGGGAGCACGGCCATCAACATCCGAACGATCGATGACCAGAACACACGCCATAGCTGGTTGACGTCTCTGCCTGACCCGCACAGAGCACTCGGTCGTCCCTGAAAGCGTCTCGAAGAGCAGGATGAACCCATCCTGAGCAGAGGGTCGTTTTTTAAGTAAAATCGGGGCACCCCTCCAGGAAGGTGGAGCGACCCTTCAACCTAATCAGGAGCACTTGATCCTCCTGTCACGCACTCTGCTCCACATGCTCCTCAGTTCCGAAGGAGTCATGATGTGCGCCGTGATGAGTTTCCGGAACACGCACGGGTTGTTCTTCCGCTTGTAAAACTTGAAGGCGTCGTAATTGACAGGCTTGATGCCCACTTTATGCGCCACCATGCCGGTGACGAAGATGTCCTCCATGTAGAAGAAAGGAGTCTCCAGCGCTGTCCGGAACAGCTGTCCCAACACGTCCCCGGACATCACGTACCCCGTGCCGGAAAGGTAGTCCGGGTACGTGTGATGCGGGTACACGAACGGCGGCACGTACCACTTGGACGTCCAGTCGCGGATGGGAGTCGCGCCGCTGATGAGGCAACCCAGGAGCATCTTGCGGCCTCCCTTCTTGTTAAGATACGACACGAGGTTGGGCACGTTCACGTACATATCGTCGTCCGTCTTGAGGATGTACCTCGTCTGGGGACACTGCTGGCCGGTCCACTTGAGCAGCACCACGGACTTGACCGTCAGGTTGTTGTAGGTGTCCATGAAGTCGGCCTGAATGACGTCGCCGAAGAGCCGGCTTTCGCGGACCACGTCCTCCTGCAGGGTCTCATTGTCGGTGCGTCCCAGCAGGAAGAAGGCGCGGACCAGAGGCGACCTGGCGTCCTGTCCCCAGGTGTCGCGGATGGTCCTTCTGGCCACGAAGTTGTTCACGGCCGAACAGATGACGACCGCCAGGAAGGAAGGGCACGGGTCCTTGGGGCTGAGGAGCAGCGACCCGTTCGAGATGAGCTGGCGGATGTCCTGCTGCGCCAGGAGCCAGGACATGTCCGGGCGGGGCCTGCCCGCGAGGCTACCGAAGCTAAGCGGCCGGTACAGCAGTCCGTAGCCGAACAGGAGGCACAGAGCGATGACAATGATCCGGGGCAGCAGGCGCACCAGGGCTGTCGCCATGTCCTCCTGGGAAAAACGAGGGACAATGAAGCTAACACGGCATCGCCTGTGACTGAGCGTCCGACAATTCAGACAGCTCTGGTCGCAGGTGTAAAAACAAAACACGCCCAGCTAAGAACTGCTGTGGAATTCACTTTTGCACGTAAACCTTGTCCACGCTCATTGAAAGTTAGTCGATGGTAGATAGTTCACGATGCTGCGTCAATAAGCCCAGCTATCTTGTTGATGCATAGACGTCCGTAAATTTCAGTAGTGGAACTTCTCAAGAGCCCCGGCGCGTGCAGCCCCCTTACAGGACTCGGAGGGATAATCAGTTTTCTATCAAAATTAACAACCCTCTCTCGGACACCGACTAATACCCGTGCCACACGGGCAACTCGAATGCCATTTACAACTAATGACATTTGAGCGGACGGCCAATCAGCGCGCGACACTCCGGGCGTAGCGCATTCCACGCGCGACAGATTGGGAGCTGATTCGCCGATCACACAAATGTCATTCGTTGTAAATGGTATTCGAGTTGCCCGTGTGGCACGGGTATAAGGCCGAAAGCTAAAGACGCCACAACCATGACAGTATTCCCGGCGCTGCGGGCGACGCAGCTGGACCAAGGGGCGGGCTGAAAATGCGATGCCCGCAGCAGTAGCAAAAGAGCGAGCTTATAACTTTGGAATCACGTGACGACAACCTTCGAAACTTGTGGCGTGCGGTCCGGAGAACCGGCACTACATTTGGGCGGAAACTGAGCGTTTGGCGATGCGAAGCGTATATTTGCTAATATAAAAACAGCGTAATCTTTTTTTTTTTTTTTGGACACACATTGTATTATGCCGCATTGCAGATCCCGGAAGCCGGTGAACGACTGCTAAGAGGACGCTTTTGCGGAGCTCTGCGACGTTAGTGATGGTGGGGCGGGATCGAGTTGGACGCCCGTCCCTGTGACTCATTAATCAGGACCTCGGGAGGGCGGAATACATTCCGCAAATTACGAGCCGGGCAGAGGAACTCGGCGCAGGCTCATTTCGGTTTCCGAAGCATGCGGTCTCGTTTAAGGAGGCGCGTTCGTGGCACGCGCTGCGAATTTCACGCCCATTAGTCCGTCAACGATACAGTGAGCAGGGGAGGAGTCGGTTCAAGTTTCTCGGTAAAATTAGGAAGGAGCGCGAAAAGTACTTAAAAGCTGGGACAGTTTGGCTAGCGAACCAATACCTAAACAACAAGAGCGAAGTTTCGAGTTTCTCGGGCAAGAGTCGATCGTTTATACACTTTAAGAAACCTGGAGCGTCTGCTCTCCCATAAAGCGATCGGGCAAGAACCCAAAGCGATCGGGCAAGAATGAGAATGGCTTGTGCGGGATCCCAAACAGAAGACTCCGAGATACGAGGGGTGATCAGAAAGTTTTGCCTCCTAGGCTGTAACTGTTTTTTATTCGGTGGTTGAATTGAAAGATGTTACATTCGAACGAAAGTTTGGAATCTCCTCTTTACCAGGAGGACATAAATTTTCAGTATAGGCCCCAGCGGCGGCGACGCACTCCCGCTACCGGTAAAATACTCTGCGCATTCCGTCGTAGATGATTGAGGGCGGCTGTTGACGACACCAACGGCGCACTGCATCGGTATATCCTCGTCGTCGGACGCGAATCGTGTACCCCTCAGATGCTCCTTTATTTTGGAAAAAAACAGTCAAAAGTCTCATGGCGCGAGGTCCGGGCCGTAAGTGGAATGAGGCAAAACATCTTGGAACTGCAGCTCCTCCAGCGCGGCGTTGATCTCGTCAATAGCCGTCCTCAAGCATCTACGACGGCATGCGGAGGCTTGTGCACCGGTATCGAACTGCATCGCCGCCGGTATGGGCTATATTGAAAAGTTATGTGCTCCTGGGAAAGAGGAGATTCGAAAATTTCATGTGAACCTAACATCTTTCGATTACATCCGATTACACTGCTGAATAAAAAAAAAGTTACAGTATAGGAGGTTAAACTTATTGATCATCCCTTGTATTTGTGCGGAGCTACCGATTCTAGATGGGTTCGACTGAAAAAGTAATGATCACTGTCGCCAGACTGACTAGGCACACGAATGTACTTTCATTTGTTAGTGTCGAGTTTCATAGACCATAATAGCACCACCGGGAGACAGCGTTGATGTCAGACTGCATGATACCTATATCATGATGACCTTGGGTCTCGTAGAAAATAACACCATCGTCAGCGAACAGACATATAGATCAGGAGATATTTGTTGGAAAGGTGTTAATATAGATTAAAAACAAAGCAACGGCCTTAAGGCAAATCATTGGGGAACCTCGGAAGCAACAGGGTCAGAAAAGTTACTCTTATTGATAGAAAAAAAAAAAAGATCAGGAGATATTTGTTGAAAAGGCGTTAATATAGATTAAAAACAAAGCAACGGCCTTAAAACAAATCACTGGGGAACCTCGGAAGCAACAGGGTCAGAAAAGTTACTCTTGTTGATAGAAAAAAAAATGAGACTGATGGGATAGAAAAGACTGAATCTTTGCAAGAACGTTAGTATATATGAGATACTAAGGTAGTTTGTGAAGCAGTGGTTTGAGAAAAACGTCCCCAAACCAGTCTTGTACACGTTACTAAAAAAAAGTAATCGATTACAATTACTATTACTCTTGGCTAAAAAGTATTCGATTAGATTACTTGATTACTCGACAGCAAAAGTAATTAGACATTACTTTAAGAAGTAACCCCTACTTTTCCGAGTACTTTATTGTGTGAAGACTTACGTCTTTAGCGCCCATAACAATGAACTACTTCCAACCTATATTTCACATTTTCACAAGTATTGAAGAAGAAAAAACGAGTTCCCGCTTCGTGGTCGTCGCACCGTCACAATGCCGACACAAGCATAGAATTCGTTTGAAGAAGTTTAATGATTTGGGCGTTCGCCAGTTTGGGAGGGGGGGGGGGGTAAACCTAACATTGAAATGTTAGATTACCCCGTGAAAGAATAGTAACGGTTACAAATAAATTTTATTACTTCAAAAAGTAATCAGATTACTCTTGTGATTACTGCCTAATAAAAGTAATCAACAGATTACGAACTTACTCCAAAAAGTAATCGATTACAAGTAATTTGATTACTTGTAATGCGTACGGTACATGTCTGCCCCAAACGTATTAGCAAAAAAAAAAACAGTTTGTCTAGTAATGTTGTTCTAGAATACGATGATCATGGGTGAGTCATTCGAGCTGTGTTTCACATGAACATGTTTTTCGAAAACCATGTTGAAGTGGGCTGAAAACGTTGTGAGCTTCCAAAAGCTAATTCACAAGGTGAGAGTCAACGCCATTTTCGAAAAGCTTACAGTGGACGCTGGATATTGAGATCGGGCGATAATGATGACGTTATTGATTCGTTGTTCGGCATTCTTAACGGGTAATAACGCAATCTTGTTGGCTGCGGTGTGACAATAAGGGATAGCCCTTCTTTAACTCTCGCTGGCTAGAGAAAAAAAAATCTGGTTCGCGAAAGGACGAGCCGATCCTGTCCTCTTACCGCGACGGATTTCCAAATGACACAAAGAGTGACATCACAAAACGAAGACATTCGAAGAACGTATCCCGAAAATAGCCGGCACGTTCTCCCAAACGGGACGCATAAGGCCCGCTCTGTGCTCATTTCAAGGCGCGATAAAACACTGCACGCTCCGTAAATATTTTCGGAAATAGAATAATTTAGCGCGGTTTCCTATGATACCCATGAAGGTTTACAATTAAAAATTGTACCTACTTCCTGACTGATAAAATATACGATTATTGAAAGGAAAAACGCCAACACAAACACACACACACACACACACACACACACACACACACACACACACACACACACACACACACACACACACCACACACACACACACGAAAAGAGCTCGCTTTCCGACTTCCGGAGAACGAAATTCGCCACAGAGCGCCGTGGCGTGCACCACGAATCCGCCCTGGTTTCTTTTGAATCGCGAGAAAAGAAAAATAAACTCAATCCTTCACGTCTTGCAGCGTGTAAAAGAAGAAAAGTCGCGCAGACGCAACCCCGGAATGGTTCCCGGTGTCCCCACCGCGGTTCCCTCTAGTTTCGCGTCATGTCTATCCGTTTGGAACGTCTCAAAACACTCCCCGAGTGGCCCCGAACGAGACTCTCACGAGTGTGATTATAGTCCTTACGCCCGTGTCCCAGTAGAGCGACAGACAGAAACAAACGACAGCGACAAGCCTCACGCCAGAGTCTTTCGCGATTAGAGTCTTTGTAGAAAAAAGGAGGCGATGCTCAAACACGAGCATCATACACGCGAGGGTATCTTTGGCAGGCTTGCAATCGCTCGTGCTTACTTCACGAGCACTGAACGACTACACGCCTGCCTAAGGTACTATTGCGAGCATGCTGCATGAGTTTGAGGCTTGTCGCTGTCTTTTGTTTCTGTCTGTCGCTCTAGTGGGACACGGGTATTAGAAGGTGTTTTCAGTGACGTCATCATGTCTGGTGCGCGCCGAAGACAAGCATTCCAAAGGTGCATCTGAAACCGTCGATTATGTAGTGCACAGAGGCCTATAGGTTTCGTCGCGCTGACACCCAACAACAAAATGGCGGACACCGTGCGCACACAGAAACAAGATTCGCGCGTGATGAAGCGTCTGGGCGCTTGCGCAGTGTCGACAGCAGAGCCACCTGAGTGACATGACGTGATCTCACAGTTCAGTTGGTGTATACCCATACATACACCTAGAGCACCCATCCGTCGCCGGACTATTTTACGTGCAACAGGTTCCGAGAGAGCACATTTCGACCGACCGGCCATTCGAGATGTACGCTTTAATTAAAACTGCTGCACTCGAGAACCGTTGATGGGTTTAAGGAGGGATAAAAGCGAAAACAAGATCGGTAGCCCGATAATGCTTTTGTTTTAGACGTCACTCCTAAAAACAAAATCAATAAAAAAAAATTATGGTTCTCTGGCATGCGATACCCGCAAAGGTGTCATACACAAGACAACGAGGGTCGTCTCTATGCCATACGGCGTCCATGTTTTGACCGCCTCACTAAAAACATTTCCTCATAAAAAACAACAACAACAAAATTTCCGAGGTTCTTAGACGTGCGACGACGGAGGGACTGCTCTGACAATGCTTCGAAGAGGAACGCTTGAGAAATGGTCGGACGAGACGGGGAGAACACGCAGCGGTGGAGGCGAGGCGACCGCTTGGCAAGGAACGCCCGGCATTCATCGACGCTCAAAGGGGGAGCTCGCTCCAACTTCAAAGACTTGGCCACGGAGCTCCCCGTATTACGAGCATTCCAGCAAGGACGCCCGCAAGGGCTCCAGCGCTCTCGGGTGAGGAGTGCCTGCGAGCACGCCTGTCCGCAATGCACTCAGAACGACCATCATTTCATAGCCCGTTCGGCCAAAGAGAGCGGCAATCAGTCACGTGCCCCAACATTAGCCGAGTTTGAGCTGGCAATTGATTAAGTAGACGGCTAAATGCCACTCAATCAATGCGAGCGCGGTACGCCGCTCGAACTTCTTATTAATATATATATATATATATATATATATATATATATATATATATATATATATATATATATATATATATATATATATATATATATAATTAAAGAAACACTGATGTTTAGTGTATATAAGCGTGATGAGGAAAGGAGGTGCGCGAAGGGTTTGCGAGAATTTAAGCGCGAGTTTTAAGCCAGGGTCACACTGCTCACGCATCATACGAAAGACAATCTGCAAATACGAGTTACCCCAATATCCGTGGTTTGAATGCCGCCAGCCCAAGTATCCTCCTTGATAAACTCATTGCCACGCGGCATGCGAAGCACGGATCTCGCGGTGACTCCAGTTCAGATCCGTATGCAGACTGTCGTTTGTATGATGTATAAGCAGGGTGACTCCAGCTTTACGGTCAAGCATAAGTTAATAAACACGCCAAAAAAAGAGAAAAAGAAAAAAAAGCCGTACGCGTTATCTTGGATTACCCTAAAGCTTGGATGAAGGAAAATCGCGGTTATTCTTGATGACGTGGGTTTTTAAACGTAATTTAAGTTCCAAGGACGTGCGTTTCACGCGTCATTTGGCGGTTGGGGTACTCCACAGGTTTTTTTCATTGTCTCCGATTTGCTTGAAATTTTGCTAAACTCACGAACAAACATCGCTAAAATAGTATGCCAAATATTAGGGCAAAATAGCGTTTTTTCGCGAAGTTATTGAGTTTACAGTTTTGGTCCTCATCGTGTTTTTCAAAAAGAAAGTCTTTACAGGCAAGAACGAAAACGTGACGTCAGAGGAAGGCAGGGGTTCACTCTTTTTACTGAAGAATTTGTTCCCAACTGATTCGAAGCAGTTTCATAGTGTCCACTGAATGCTTTGGAAGCTCGCTCCAGTACCCGCGCTCCAGCACGGAACAAATGATTGGCATATTTTGCTCGACTGGCAAGCCTGCCAGCCACTGACGTCACGGCACTGAAAAGCGCGAGTATATTTGAATGTTGGTTTTTGCATCATTTTCATTTGCCGATTTCACAATAACTATTATGCATTTTGCGATACTAAATAGCATACCGGAAAGGGTAAAGGCCAGGGAATCAGAAAGTATAAGGAGTATTCACTGGGCGCCATATTTGTGGGTGATGTCTAGAGCGCATGCTCTGAACGAGCCCACATTAATAGGCTGCTAAGACCGGCAATCTCGAGGGTGCGAAATGCACGTTACAAAAGAACTGTGGAAGCTCGCCATCAGCACGCGCTCAGCAGTCGTGCACACAGCTATGGCCGCCAGTGAATACTTCCTATACACCTTTTCCACAAGCGTGCAGCCATCTTGAATATCGTCACTTCTGGTATGCGGTAAAACATCTTTTTGATCTCTCTCCGAAGCTGGAAGGTGTTTACGAAAAATGCGTGATTGTCACACATTCTTGATTTGCCTCACCTATATTTTCTCGCATATTCCAGGTTCAAACGTTTTAATATTTTTTCGCCCCGCATACCAGATACGGAACCCACGTGACTGAGAACGACAGGAAACAGAAAAGGTCTATAGTTAGTTGAGGTAGCTCAGAAAACCCTTCAAGCGTGATAATTTTTTTAGAGTGTATGGTAGAATCTACAAAGGAGTTTCTGAGGATGCGTAATAAATATCAATAACTTTAGTCATTGTAGCTTAATAAACCAAGGGCGTGGCGAGTCAAGAGCACCTGCGTTCCGCAGCCAATGAGGCTGCGGCATCAGCTGATAAGAACGCTGAAGAACAACTCGCAAAAAAAGAGCCGTGACCTTAACAAGCCATGGGTTTCTGAAGCCGTCACTGACTATATAACAGCTTTTTATATTCACGTTCCTTGCTTCGCGAATCATTCGTTGGCACTCTTTAGGGATGCTGCGAACTTTTTTCCGAACCGAAGTTTCGATGATCGAATCAAGCGGTTCCAAAGGTTCGAAAGATTTAGAATTTTCAAACTTTCTATATCATAAAATTCGACGGAAGTCGCATTTTCGAACTTGTTAAACTAAGAAGTTCGACGCGTTTCGAACCAAAAAACTTATTAGGCCAAACAAATTCGATCCTTTTCGAACTTTCGAACTTATCACGCTGCAAAATTCGATGCTTGTCGCACTTTCGAGCTTAATGGACCCAAACATTCGATTATTTTCGAACTTTCGACCTTCTTGCACTAAAAAGTTCGAAGCTTTTCGAACTTTCGACCTTTCTACGCTAAGGAATTCGACAATTTTCGAACTTTCAAACTTCGTTATCAAGAGAATTCGAAAAGTTTTAAACTTTCGAATCCTGAAAAGTCAAACGTTCGACGAACTTCGAACTTTGAGGGTAAAAGTTCGACGTTCGTCGAACTTCGAAAGACCGGCGGACGGTTTCATTTGAATTCAAGTAGTGAGGTACATTCGTAATTTCTTTTCTCTCGAATTCTTACGTGCGGTGCTGCGTTCCTTTCGAAAGACTATGCCGTTTATTTAAATGTTCTGGCATGCTTAGTTTTAAAGAAATAAATTTCCGAAGGGGCGAGGAAGGACGACGGGTTTTTGACGATTGTCGTTTGTGCCATATTTGAAACACGCTATAGCCGAAGCTATTTATGGTAGAGATGTTACACCTTTCAAGAATGATCTATGCATAGCCTAGGTAAGTGTCATTTTAAGATGTGATTAATGTTATTTAAGGTGAGTTTCGAAGAAATGTCCAAACATGTATCTACGGGCAATTACGCCCTAAACTTGGTATTTATCTTCGGCTAAGTTGTTTGAGGTATCGCATTTAAATTAACACCACAGACAGTACATATCACTGCTATCTGCAGAATACAAAGTAATATACTGTAAACGACTTAATTTTCGCGGGCTTAAATTTTCGCGAATCGGGCCAAAGCTGAAAATTTGAAATTATTCGCGGGTTCTAATTTTCGCAAATCGAGTGTAGCTTCCGTAGAGTTCACACATTGCCCGAATTGTTCGCGGGACGTATTTTTCGCGAATTGTAGGCGATGCGCGAAATTCGCGAAAATTAGGTCCTCGCGAAAATTGAGTCGTTTAGAGTATTTATTGTTTTTCACGTTAAGGAATAAATTAACTCATGGTAGAAGATTTCTAATATTGTTCAAGAAAAAAAAAACAGAAAACATTTTTTTTTTTCGCTTTACGCTCCTGGGACGTGTTTCTTTTACCCTGTGCACATTTTGGTAGGAGAAACTTGTTTCAAAGTTCTGAGCCTCTGAATATGCAAAATGCAACACTTCCGGCGAATTCTTGATAGTTTTTTTTTTTTCTAGCTTTTTATCCCCGCATTTATTGTTATGTTTATTTTTTTTTTTTTTTTTAATGGCACAGTTATTCAGGTTGAAAAGGCATAGCTTTGAACATCCAAACCACTAAGCGTGTGACAAGTAGTGCCTTCTGACAACGAGTTTCCGACAATGACCATCTACGCGATCTTTTATGCAGTGAAGAGCGACAGTAGCTATACATATGCATAAATAATTTCGGATTAAAATAAGCTCGACCACGCCCTCTTTTCCCGTATTGTTTTCTTTAACAGTCCGAAATATACGGAAGGGGTGAAAGGGGGCTAAAGCACCTCCCCCCTCGTTTTTCCTCTTCCGACGCCACTTGTACGGTAGAACGCTTCTCGACCTCGAGTTGTGTCGGCTTCTGTGCTTTTGCGAGGCGATACCTCCGTCCCGGAATATAAACCTCCAGGACAATTACAAACTTATTTTACAATATGCCAGCGTCACTCGGGCGGCGTTCGATCGGATTACTACCAGCGTGCAAGGGGTGGGGAGGTAGTTTGCCACGTCGCTTCAAGGTTTTTCTGAGCCTCAACCTCCTGCCCGCCCCTGGCCGTTTCGAACTGGATGAGTATCGTAAAACAGTGCGTTCGTGTGATCACTACCGCGTGATGCATGTTAAAGACCCCCCTCCCCCAAGGCTGGCGGTCACAATTACTGATCTATGGTCACACGTCACTCTGCACTGGCAAATATTCCAGCACATCCGGGACACTCGTCGTCTCATATAATTGCCTGACCAACTTCGCGGAGTCTAAATATCACACCCTAACTTTTCTACACCTGATTTCGTGAAAACGTTATTTGAAACTGATACTTTGGAGGAACATGAAAACCGGACTTCGAACTTTGAAAACTTGGACTTAAAAAAAAAATCGAAATCTTAGAAGTTTTTTTTTTTTTTTTTTTTTTTTTCGAGTTTAGCGTGAAAAGAGAATCGAAACATTCGAACTTTTCGAACTTTATGTAGAAAGAAATTCGAAATCTTCGAATTGTTCGAACTTTATGTCTATAAAAATTCGAAGCGTTCGAATTTTTCGAATTTTATATCCAAAGAATTTCGAAATCTTCGAATTATTCGAACTTCAGATCCCAAGAAATTCGAATTTTTGAATATCTCGAATTTCAAGTTAGGAGAGTTCGAAATCTTCGAATTTATTGAACCTCAAGTAAAAAAATATTCGAAATATTCGAACTCGAAATTTTAGAAACCGTGAAAGCTTCGAACTTTTCGATTTCGAATCTCCACTGTGATCGAAAGTTGCGAATTTTTCGAATTCGAACATCGGTCGATACGAAAATATCGAAAATTTTCGAATTCGAACCTCAGTTCACTTCGAAAATATCGAAACCTTCCGAAATCGAACCTGGGGTGGTTCGCGACATCCCTACAATACGCAAATTAGCAACGCCCCTAGCGGTTCAGGGGCACTCTGGGAGCAGGAGGCTGTCAACGGGTAGTTTCGGTTTCGCCGGGTTGTGCATCTGTCGTCCGTCTGCTATCGTCTTCGCACCGCCATTGCTCACGTCGTCGTGGATTGCTCCACACTTACGCGCGATGTAGTAAATACACTTTTCTTCTCGTCGCTTTACATCAGCCACAGCGAATAAGGAAATAAGGAATAAGGAAGGATTTTTGCTGGCACGGGGAGCGAGCGAAAACGCCGCAACGGCGAAGTCAAGTGAACGCAGATCGACGTATTCGGAAAGCAAGTCGTCTGCTTCTTGCGCAGGGGTTGCGGTGGCGTCATAACGACGCCGAATTTTGATTGGCTTTGATTGGAAGGATAGTGGGTAGACATGAATGCTACAGGCCTTGAGGTCTACCCACTATTTTGTTTCAACCAGCCAATAAGAGCTCGGCGTTCTGACATCATCGCAGCCCCTATGCAAAAAGCAGACGAACTTGCGTTCCGCATACGCCGAAAGCCGTGCCAACTCAGTGCGTGCATTTGTTTGCAGTCAAGGGAACAGACACCGACACTATACTTCGTTTCACCTTAGGTCCGAGCGCGGCCGATGTGATGAGCCGAAGGGCCAATCAAACAGCGAAGAGGCACAACGTCATGAAGTGCTCTCTGCAGTTGATAAGACCAGCCGGTATTCGCCGTCTCTCTGTGCGCGCTCCTCCGCCGGCTAGTCCTATCAAGCGCAGAGAGCACGCCATGACGCTGCGCTTTTTGCGCTCTTTGATTGGCCCTTCGGCTCATAACATCGGCCGCGCTCGGACCGAAGCTGAAACGAAGTATAGTACTCAAGTTTTATAACACCCTCGTTCCCGCAGGCCAATTTCCTCGCAGCGACGTAGCAAAAGGTGCACGTTTGCGCCTGAACGCATTCTCGTACAGCGAGGTTCGTCATGCGCCGCGTCAGCCTGACTGAACATAGCGATAGGCGAAGCCAGGGTGTTATGAAATGGAGTAGTAGTCTCAGTGGCTGTTCTCGAGGTTGCAAATAAATGGACGCAGTGAGCTGGCACGGCGTTCGGCGTACGTCGATCTGGATGCACTTGACTTCGCCGTTGCGGCGTTTTCGCTCGCTCCCCGTGCCAGCAAGATCGCAATTGTTTCGTTATTCGCCGTGTCGGATAGCGACGAGAAGAAAAGGGTATTGACTGCATTGCGCGTAAGTGTGGAGCAATCCACGATGACGTGAGCAATGGCGGTGCGGAGATGATAGCAGACGACAGACGCATAACCCGGCGCAACCGAAACAACCCGTTGACAGTCTCCCGCTCCCAGAGCGCCCCTGAACCACAAGGGGCACTGCAATTTTGCATATTTCCCATTGGCTGGGGAACGATATGGTGCTCGAAAATCGCCATTCTGCGTTCCTGAAGCTGTGAGTGACAATAAATACAAGGCCTTTGCCGTGTTCAGTACTAGACGTAACACTGTGTCCGAACGCCGCTGGTAACTAGCTGCACAAACAAGGTCATGCGAGTATGATAACAAATGTTGAGAGATGCAGCAAATCAACAGCCGCTCCACCAGTTACCGGACTCTTTCGAGTGACGTCACGGGGAAGAGTAAGCGGGCCTTTTTCGGTAAGTCTGGCTCCTCGCGCAGCCTTACTATTTTCCCCCTTTATGTGAAGAACTAAGATATATGCAGGTGCGTATTAAATTAGACGCATGTTATCTTATCAAGCCGTACACGTTTCAACACCAAAAGCATCGCTTCTTTCCCCGAAAACGAAATCTAGTAAGAACTACTTCGCGCAAAATACGAACAATGCTCAAAAATATTTTTTTTTCTTGAAGTGACAATTAGTATGGGCAGTGTTCATATAAGCGTATTTATCACTATATGCAAAGTAAGCGAGACGATATTTCGGCACTGAAATAAATATACCGACCGAATTCAGAAAAGAGTCATATCGACAAACTCGCCTCAGCCATAGGCTCCCGAGCCTGATGCGCGGTTCGCAACAATGTATTAGCAGTGCCGGTAAGCAACACACTAAACGTGCTCAAGTCTCTGCAATGCGTTGGGATTTCAGTAAGTAAACACGTTATTTCATAAGTTACAATATTATTTCGGTAACTGTAACAGCAATCTGACTACATTTTGGGAGGACAGCTTATAATTTGGTCCGATAAGAGTTACTTCTCGAGACTGCGTTGACAAATACACGAATTCACAAGCATAATTCATCGGCGCTAATTGAGAAGGTCCCTGCCTCAAGGTCCGTCGCGAGCAAGGTGTTAGCGCAAAATGGAACTGTGTCGATATGTTTTGCACGTTAAAAACGAAATCGATAATGGTGAGTAAACGCAGCCACCCTCGACGTCCTGGGAAGTTAAACAATTAACTGGAAAGTACCTACAGTCAGCTTTTAAAGCGATAACTGGGAACCTTCGACGGACCTTCCTTGCTCCCGTCGGTGTGCCTGTTGCAAGCAAGATCATGGGAAAGGCAGAGTGTCAGCAACAAAACGCAGCTTAGTTTCTGACAATTTCTCGCATGGTTTGACGTTCTTCTATAACAGACACACTTTCCCATGCTTTGTCATCATAGCGCGCGCAATCTTTAGGTGTGAGCCTCCCCCCTTTCCAGTGCGTAGGAACGGGAGCTGCGTGTTTAATCTTGAGGCGCGAAGGCATTTCGTCGGACTGTGTGCGCGGCGGCATTTTAGAGAAAAATGACCCGAAAGAAGTGCATAGATGAAGAAGCGAAATCCTTTCAAAATTCGAAATTCCTTCCTCACAAGTCGCATATCGCACTTCATTCCATTAGCAAGCGCTGCTCGATAGTTAAAATCCCCATCAAGCGCTCTCCCGTCCTAATTGCACTTGACGGAACGTCTAAGCCAAGAGATTTCTGAGCAAGCAACCGTATAACAGTAACCAAATAAATTTACGAGTATACGCAAGTTGCGCTCCGGAAAGTCAGATAACGAGACCCGATACACCGCCGGCGCCTTTGCAAATGCGTCGCATACCGTTATCGGGTATTGTCATCGGAGTTACGGGAACGATATACTAAAAGTCCCTAATATACGTTTAAGGTGAACTTTCACGGCCTCGGGTTCGTCAAACGGGAGAGCCTTGCTGCACACACGCACGTTCGGGTGGTTACCTATACCGGAAACCGCGGCAGGTGGAGTCCGATGACGCGAGGAGGGGACCAGTTGCCCCGACGGCGCGCATTGATCGGCCGTGCATGCAGCGACGCCGTTCGGGTCTATCGACCCACGGGCGCGCCTGCCGAGGGAGCGAAGGCCCCCGCTAACGCCGCTTGGCCCGAATTCCACGAAGAATAGCGGTTTCACCGGCGTAGCTTGGCAAAGGGCGAAGGCTACGGTTCCAGCGAGCCAATCAGAGCGTCGGACGGAGAGACCTATACTCCATGTCAGTATACTCGTTTTCAAGTCCGGCTCCTCGCGGAGCAGTAAGGTTTATTTTAGATTTGAGAAGAGGGAAGGAGTTAGGTTAGGGGATTAAAGAAGAAGGAAAAAGTTTCTCCTTCCCCTCTTCTCCAACTGATTGGGTTAGGCCCTCGACCCTGTACCTTTGGTAAGGGCTCCCACGTGCTTCGCCTCCGTCTCTCGGAATGGCTCGAAGGGCTGTACCATTCGCTCTTTGCCAAGTCACGGTGAAACGAAGCAGAGCGAATTCCCTCTGTCTAAACATCCGTACGACAAACTTGATTTGGACATTCCGCCACGACCGACTTCGTACATTTAAGCTACCGCACTACATCGCATATACGAACCCCCCCCCCCCCTCAAAAAAAAAAAAAAAGGAAACCGTCCATGATCAGCGTTGTCGTCCATCCTTCGAGAAACTTCCTCGTTTCGTTACAAAATTTCGTTACAAAATTTTGGTAAGTGATTGCTTTAATTACTCGTTACTTTTTAAAAATATGAGCATAACAGTAACTGGAGCAATACGAGCAGAACATTCAGCAGCATAAAGAGAGGAAGTTCAACAAAATAGAAAACATCAGGAAGGGGAAAATAGCCGAAAAGAAAACACGATTTTTTGTATGACCGCTCACTAGAACCAGTAGAAAAACGGCTAAGGCATGTACAATTATGCGAAAGATAAAGATCAAGGAAGACAAGGCCGAGTAGGCTCTCCGTCGCCTTATATCATGTTTTTTTTTTTTACTTCTCTCGGGCTCGAGAAAGCTCTTTGTGTTTATTTGTTTTTGTCTTTTACACCGTTTCACCCTTTCCAACTTCTTCGACGTCTCCCGCCACCTGCCTGCACCTGCACAGACATCAAACGCGGGTCGGTACCCCCTCGATTCGCGGGTTCGCAACTCGAGGGGGCCGAATTCTCTTTGTCTTTAATGTGCGCTACTTTATTCTAGCACGCTCTTGAGGCACGGCTGTAAAGCTCCTGGCCAACACCTTCTAGAGATAAGGACGTAGCGCTCTACTCGTGACGTTGCAAAGGAAGGCCATCGGGGGCGCGCGTCGAAGCGAAGGCAACGAGCGTGGATCGACCGTCGTAACGCGCTTTTCGTCACATACGCGTGTTTTATTAGCGAAAATGAAAGCTGCACATTGCAACGGGTCTAAGAAACACTTTATTACACGGGCAAAACATTACACCGCTAAATAATCGGTACGAAATGGCACGAGGTATGTGTAGAAGGCGTCTATAGAAAAATGTGATTGATTTAAGTCGAAAACATTGGGTCACGCAAATATTGCCGTAAGAATGCATATTTTATACAGAAACGGCGAGACACGCAGTGATTGGACACAGTAATACAGATCAGTTAAAAATCAGGTAGACGTAGCCAACGCGGACACGGCTCGACAAGTGTGACTTACGATCATGTAAGCGATGTTAATTTCGATCAAATGACAATATGGGGTCGACAAATCAGCTTGCGACGCTCGTATAATCACTCAAAACAGCGAGCTGATTAAATCCCGTATCATTTAATCAAAATATATTAACTTTTCCGTGTGGCAGGGGTACTACACTTAATATTTCCAGTCAACTAATTTACTTCTCCCTACGGGCTCGAGCTGCCTAAGAACAAAATATAGCCTATTTTGTATACGATAATACTATTACCTTAATACAGTTAAGATTCTAGTATAAACGCGGTAAAGGCAATAAAATAGAATTAGTATAAATAAACACATGAGCACAAACAACGCCCTTAAAATAGTCGCACAAACAACGCACTTTCAATAATCACACGAACTTGTTATTTACCTTCCAGTAAAAACTAGAATATTACCACGCATATTTGCAAATGTCGACGCAATAGCAAACGGATAACGACGAAGAACAAGATTCCATTCTATCACGAGATTAAAAAAAAAAAGATCAACTGCAGCACTTTACTTGCGTCTTACATGACCAAGAAAGCCCGTAAATAAGTTGTTTCTCACCTGTCGATCGTATGCATACGTCCCACACGAGCCATCACGAAAACATTTGAACACGAACTTCTAGAAGTCTCTCTCTATCGAGAGAAAGGTCATCGGCCAGTGTCATCGTTGACTAGTTGCCTTGCCACACACGTCACTCAAACCGTAGCAGGACTTGTTTCGCGAATCCGCGTAAATGTCGTAGTATCAAACGAACACAAAAAAAACTACCCGAGACTGCGGTGACGACAAAAAAAAAACAAAAAAACGACGGGTAGGAGGATAAAAAAATCACACACACACACACACACACACACACACACAAACACACACACACACACACACACACACACACACACAAACACACACACACACACACACACACACACACACACACACACACACACACACACACACACACACACACACACACACGAGAGCAGCGGCACCAGGACGAGAGGCTTAACATTGTCGACCCATGTCTTGCTCGTGTGCGCTCCCTGCGGCGATGACAGGATTTTTTTTTCGGTTCCTTTCCCTTGGTAACGCGCTTTATATTACGTTTATATTATATATATATATAATAAATTGTACAAGACTGCGCTTTTAGAACGTATATTAATGTCGGACAAAAGCGCACGAACACCACCGCGCCGCTCGAGACCATTTTTTTCACGTCGATAAATTTTCTCATGTAGTTGCGCCATGGCCTTCCTTCCTCCGACATCGTGACGTAACCACTCGGAGCGCTACGGCCTTAGTTCTAGGAGGTGTTGTCCCGGCGCGAGGCTAAGAGCATCGTCTGCGAGGGTACGGACGATACTTATTTTGGTTTACTTGTCCGGGCATGGTGGTCGAGTCCACTCCTCACTTTAGAGTCAACTGTCAACGTAAACGGGGGGGGAGGGGGGGGGAGGGGGGGGTGGGGGGTTAGGCCATCTAAGAAGTGCTGAGAGAGAGAGAGAACGCGAAAAAGTGGTGTGATCCTCTATTGTTTTGTGAGAACGATGACCACCGCTTCTCTCGCTGTCTATGCCCTTCACCCGTAACCGCCAGTTCTTCTCTGACTGGCCGAGGTTTCGGTCATGGAGTGTCCGTCCTCTCCATGGCCATCTCTAAACGAGATGTTCAAAATTCAGGGCATTAAGGAGAACGGAAACCTAGAGTTTCAGTGCATAGTTCGCTTGCCAAAAAACACACACATTGTCATCAGAGAGAACAACACACTCTAATCTACGGAAATACATCGAGGTAAGCTGGGACACCAGCATTCTGTATTGGCTATACATTGTAATGTTAGAACCAAGTTTTTCTTTTCTTGTGAATAACAGGCGAAACACCCGAGTCAAAAGGGAGCTTTCATAGATCGCTTCTTTAGTTCCGAATCTTGTAGCGGAGGTTGACGCTGCTACTGAGCATGCGCACCGCCAACTTTGTCTGCACAATTCCAGGGATCATTATCAGAGGCCGTAAGCTAGCGGGATGGCGGGTGTGGTTGCAGCTTTCGGTGCCTTGTCAGCTCACAGGTGGACGGAGTGCACCTAAACTCCTTCTCTTAAATACAGTATTTTATATTTACAAGAACTACCATAATACGGGCGTATGAGAATTGAAAAGTAGTGTAGCGGAACATTTTTGAAAAAAATATCAAAATTGTTTCTATTGATTTTCTGGATTAGTGTAAGGAAAAAGTAACGTGAAAGTAATTTGTAACGTAACGAGTAAAGTAATGCTTTACTTTTCAGCGAAAGTAATTTGTAACGGTAATCCATTACATTTGAGGCTCGGTAATTTGTAATTGCAATCCATTATTTTTTTCCAGGTAACGAGCATAAGTCTGCTAAGGAGGTAGTAAAAGTGCTGATCCTCAATCCCACCAAAATGTTATGTTCAGTTCTTACGTTTACTACGCGAACATAGGTATTGTATATTGTTTCGTGCTGGGGATTTGTTTTTGAAGTTCGCGCTACCGCGCAGTGGCCTATGCAACAATTAAGCACGAAGGGCGGGCTCGTCTTAGTTCGCATCGTCGATGCTTCGAACTGCTGTCTACGTGCACTTCATAGATGTATTTCGAGCGGTCCAGATGTATAATTCGAACTTGCGCGCCAGTAAAACACAAAAACAAATCTGGACATCAAGAAGTTGGAAGGCGGCCAGCGCGGCCGTGGCCAGAAATGTCCACGTGGAGAGGTACATTTCAAAGTGCTGCCTTTTCACGGAGACAATATAATGCAACATATTTTAATGTAATATTACGAGGGTGTAAAGGAAAGTGATTCGTCCAAAATCTAAAAGTTTGCGGAGTTTTTGCGGAACTTTTCAATTTTGGCGGTATGTTTGAAGCGATGTAAATAATTTGAATTATAAACTAGAGCAGCAATTTATTTTTCGGTAAGAGGCACTTTTATAAAGGAGAAATAAAAAAAAAATGTTCCAGTTTAATATCCTTAATACATAACGAGGCACAAAAACGGGGTAAAAATGTTACAGCAGCCAAGTATGTGATTTTTTTTTACGCCCGGTGTATAATTTTTAGAATTCTGGAAACATTAAAAAATACAGTAACTCTAATTCACTGCTTCTATGAAATATATTCAGCTTTGTGGTATTTTTAGTTTGCCTAATACATGCAGTCACACTTGACAGAACCGACAAAGCCCGAAAACGGCGCTGCCGTCTTAAAGCAGTCATGTATTTTTTTTTTTTTTTTTTAAATAGAGGGTTTTTTTTTTTAACGTTTGTGATTTTGTTTTCTCCACATATTGGGGAGTAACATATAAAAATATGAAGACAAACAAAAATGCGAACTAGACTCGTGTGTTCGGTCTTATCTGAACACACATCTCATACAGTATGGAGTTTTAGGGAATCGTGTTTGCACATCCGGTAGGGTGCGATAGGCTCCGCGGCATGATCTACGCGTGTGCGATTGTTCTGCGGTAGCACATGCGCAGTTGGTGCCGCATCGGATGTGCCAAGACGGTTCCCCAAAACCCACCTGTGTCTGCAGAGTGTCTTTAGCGTGTCGGCAGTCCATTCTCCGAACATCCTGTGGACGCCGACTTTTCGCCGCTTAGTCCAGACTACACCGTGGTCCAGACCGGTCGCAATGGCCAGACATGTACGCGTCTCCTGCGGTTTCGGATCAAGCTTCAGGTACTTCGCAATAACGACTGTAAGCAACAAGAAAACTCTGGGTGTCGTTACCCTATAACGTACCATACTTTTAGTGACATTATCGGGACGTTGGCACGGTCAAGACTAGTGCCGCCATACTGTGGAAGATGAAGGTCACATTTTCTATACAAGTTCGATTTTTTTTTTTAGTTCCGGTTATTTTATTGCAGCTATTTATCTTAACTCTCTCCCTCTCTCATCCAAGAAGTCAGACCACCGCTCCGACACGGATTCATGTTTGACCATCGTTAACGCAGCTCACGTTTTCCATCCTTTTACGGGGAAATAAATGATCCGGACTTGCACATTATCCACGGGGATGTTTCAAAACGCGCCGTATTTCCTACGTCTTCAAAAAGTACAATGCCGGCGGCTGAAGTAAAAAAAAAATTTTTATCGCATTTTTTTTAAAGACGTTAGCATATGAAAGCTACTACTGACAACATTATTGGAAAGAGCAGCGCTGTGAGCTAAAGCCGTGCAAAACAGCCGGAGTCACGAGGGCTAATATCTAACACTCCAGAGCATCTTTCTACCGTTCTATATCCACTGGGCATTGCGGAATTAGCCGAAGAGAAAAGCGAGAAGCGTGGACATAATAACCGCCCCCCCCCCCCCTTTCCTGCGTTTCTTAAACTCTCAGTGAACCTACGCGCATCGTAAGTTCGCCAAGGCGATGGATATGGACACGTGGCACGCTTAACGATCGCAGCGCCATCTCCCACGTCCACTAGCTAACAGCGATTC
This sequence comes from Ixodes persulcatus, assembly GCA_013358835.2. Classification (NCBI taxonomy): domain Eukaryota; kingdom Metazoa; phylum Arthropoda; class Arachnida; order Ixodida; family Ixodidae; genus Ixodes; species Ixodes persulcatus. The sequence goes on along the minus strand of JABSTQ010009160.1, from coordinate 2,771,944 downwards.
GCTCGACCACGTCGCGGAAATCATCGGCACACGGGGAGACGTTTCGCCTTGCTCGCTCATTGTTCTCTATACTAGCAGATCCTCGTGGCGCAATGCCGTATTTTTATACGATACTCAACAAATCAATCAGGGGCGCATTACAGGCACCACGTAACAGACACGTATCCGTTACTAAAAAAAAAAAAAAGAAAAACGAAGTATTTTGTTTGTTTAAAAAGTAAGCGAGTTTATGTATTTATTTATGTATTTACCCTAAAAACCCTTTCGGGCATTACATGGGGGGGGGGGGGGGGGGGGGCAAAGGTAGAGCACTTCGGCACTTCGTGACAAAAAGATGACGTTGGCGCAACATATAATAACAGAGAAAAAACAAAGAGTGCTCACAGAAAACTAGGTAAGCAAAAACTACACACATTGTTGTACATTCGTTAGGTCTTTGGTAAACATCTGGGCTGAAGTGATCGACACAATACCGCTGGATAGGCTCGTCCAATCAGAGACAGCGAGGAGAGGGGAGTTTTTGAATAGGTTGGAGCGAGTGAAAGGCGTACTTTGAAGGGGTGATTGACGCGGGATGAGACATGATGAGGAGGCTGGATGTATGAATCTCTGAAAGCAGATGAACCATGGTATAGCTTGTGAAAGAAGGACATGAGGGAAATATATCTACGACAATGAAGTGGCGAAAGGTTGAGGGAATGTTTTATGTTAGTCACACTTGAATATCGGGAGTAATCCTTGGCTATGAACCGGGCGGCTTTATTTTCAAGTGCCTCAATATTATTGGTTAGATACATCGGATGAGGGTGTCAAATGATGGACGCGTACTCCAACTGCAACCTTACGAGAGAGGTATACGCAAGAAATTTAGTTGCTTTATTAGCCTGGAACAATGAACGTTTAAGAAATCCCAAAGTTTTAGACGCTTTGCTGATGATATGCTCAGTATGAAGGTTCCATGATAGGGAAGCTGAAAGGTGGACGCCGAGATATTTGATTGATGTAACATTCCCAATCTGGTTCTCTCCAATTGCATGCGCGTGGCGATCAACATTTATTTTGGTGGTGAAAGTTAGAGACTTTGTTTTCGTAATGTTGATTTGCATCAACCAAGTGATACACGGTCATTGGCTGATTATTTAAAGGTCGCGCTGGAGTACGCACACATCTACAGGAGTGGATATGGGGCGATAAATGACGGAATCATCCGCGAAAAGGCGTATGGTGGACTGAATGTTAGCGGGAAGGTCATTATTTAGAGAAGGAACAATACCGGCACCAAGAACCGAACCTTGTGGGACGCCAGACTTTACCGGTGTGGGAGAGGAGACATGTTTATTAATCACGACAGATTGAGACCGATTTGATAAAAAAGCTCGCTATCCATTAAATAACTAATTCGTTTATATTAATCGTACCCAATTTATATATCAATCTGTTGTGGGGGACCCGGCCAAAAGCTTTCGCGAAATCGATAAACACAGCAGCAACGGGACGTGAGGAATGAACAGAAACGTGGAGGTCATGAATTAATTGAAACATCTGGGTTTCACCAAGAATGCTCTCGTTGGAAGCCATGCTGGTTCGGAAAAGATAAGGTTGTTACTGAATAGATGAGTCATAATCTGGGTCCTGGGATGAAGGCAGGCACGTAGCCAGGATTTTTTTTTTTTTTTTGGGGGGGGGGGGGGCGCCCATAACAAAATGCTGTGTGAGGGGGAGGGGGGAGAGGAGGCCCCAGCAAAATGGGAGATTATTTTTTTTTGGGGGGGGGGGGGCGGGGCCGGGCCCCATGGGCCACCCTCCCTGGCTACGTGCCTGGATGAAAGTATATGTTCCATGAGTTTGCATGCCACGCAGGTTAGCGAAATAGGCCTGTAGTTGTTGAAAGAAATCTTATCACCAGACTTGAAAATGGGGATGACGTGGGCAAGTTTCCAGTCGTCAGATATTTCGCCAGAGGAGAGGGATTGTTTAAACAGCCTGCACAGTAGAACCCCAGATGCGCGTTTGGTTTATTTAAAGAGCTTGGTTGATATCCCATCAGGGCCCGGGCTGGAGTTAGCGTTCAAACGATCAATGACACACTCGAGCCCGCGACTGGTGATAACAACGTCCTGCATAATACATTCAGCATGAGATGGCAAAGCGACTGGCTGAGGGAAGTCATCCTCCTCAGTGAAAACACTGCTAGAAGAGGTGTTAAACCCAGCGGCCAATTGGCGTGCATGGGCGCGAAAAAGACTTCTCACAAGACACGCTTGGCAATACTGGTGAAGGTTTAGGATTAATTACTTTCCAAAATTTTTTGGCATCAGCTCTAAACATGTTGGAGACACCCTCGTCATAAAATATTTGTTTGGCGGTTTTTATTTATTTTTTACATATAATTGAGTAAGCATATGATAAACGGTCCAGGCATGTTCCGAGTCTGAGTGAATGGCACGCGCGCTGTACAGACGTTTATTTTTTTTATTTTTTTTTAATAGATCTTTTAATAGTAGTTGTAAATCAGGGCTTGTGCAAGCTTGGAGCGATTTTTAAAGTCGGAACCCATTGGATTGAACCTCCAATAGTTTTTTTCCCGAAAAAGGACCCAAGTTTCATTCACAGACCGTTCATCAAATTCACTAAGAAACGTACTGGAAAATTCGCGTAGCACAGACTCTAAAGTTTCCGAATCAACTCTCTAGTAGTCAAATATTTCTTTCCTTATTATGTTACTCGTTACTGAGATTCAAAAAGAACGCCTTACGCCAGCTTCGAAGTAACGATTTACTTTATCCTTACTGCGCATATCTGTCGTTTTTCTGAAGCAGTGGCCGCCGTCGAAGAGTTTGTGTCGTGGCTAGCTTTTTAACGCAATCGTTAGCATCTTTTCTTGTTTTCACGCTGACGCTTTCTTTTTAGACGTAAAAGTCACAGGCGCGCGATGAGGCAAAAGCCAAATAGGGTAACTTGTATTGCACATGATCCTCTCCAGAAGTAACTATATACAACTACTCGCCACTCCATCAAAAATTAACGAACATACTTTTCTCGTTCCTTCTCTCTAAAAGTAACTAAGGCGTCACTTGGTTACAGGAAAAAGTAACTAGATAGAATTTACGCGTTACGCACAAGCCTACAGCCCAGTGTACATAGAGCGACGCCGCCTATCGGTTTCCTATGTTCCAGCAGCGGCTAATTAGAGAATGGTCTCCACGTCACGTACCTATGAATACACCGAGTCCCCGAGGATCGCCCTTGCGTCCACCCAGTCTAAGCTTTGGACGGACCTTTTCGGGCGACCGTCTCTCGTCGAAAAGGAGTTGCGTGCGAACGTTGCCTGTGGCCGCCAAGCAAGGCCAGCTGAACGCAGCGGTCCGGGACAGGGTCGCTCGCCGCGGTACAAAGCGCTAGGACGACCGCGACCGTGCGAGAGCGCCGGGGAGTCTCGCGCTGGCGTGGCCTGTCAGTGCACGACACAGGCAGAACACGCCATGGGCTCGCGCACGCGACGCGAACCGCTAATGGCCGGAGAACCCGCCCTCCATGGCTGCGAACCCGGGGGGTGCGAACATAGCGGAAACCTTTTTTTCTTGCCTTTTCCTTTTTTTTTTTTTTGCTACGCAGCCCCGGGTTTCGACTTCCGGACTCTTTGCAACAACGATTCATGCAGTAGAAAGTGACAGCGAGAGCATTTCTCCTCCGGCGGTACCATAAAACCAATCAATACTATACGTGAATGCAATACTATTGTATGATACTATTACATTATGAGATTTTTAACATCATAGGATAATGTATAGTAACATAACATATTGCATAACATGGGTATAGTAATAGCTTTGCGCTATCATAACATAGAGTAATATAACATGGTGTATTAAACAGTATGGCGTATATACTATTATAATCCTATATACCACAGCAAGAGAGTATGATATTAAACCACTTTAGTAGAGGAGAGTATATAATGTTATAATACATCCACAAAGTGAACAAAATGACAGCGCCATTCCCAAGGCCCCAGTATACATTCTCAGAAGTTCTTGTGTGTGTACCGCCCAGCTATATATGCGCTCGGAACACCACTGAGTGATTTTCAATTAATCAGCGCAGGCGACAAAACGGTCGAGCGGTATCGCGCCGGTTCTCCTCAGCAAAAGTAGTACTCACCCCTCTTGTCACCCAAAAGTCTTATCACCGGACGCTGTTACCGATCGGATTTTTCATCAGCCGAACTCACTACGTACCAATCATTAGCGTTAGGAGTGCATCACGGGTCACTGTACTTCCGCGGACATACAAGCTGAAACACCCGATCCGGCCTTTTTCTGCGTCTGCGGTCACCAAAAACTCAATTAAACAAAGACAAAGAGAATGGGACCTCAACATTGCTTTCCATCACTTCAGAGCACAGCCCTCTCAAAAACTGGCGGGTACGCCGAAGAAGAAGCGTGAAGGACCTTTTTGAGCTTACGTTGTCCGCGATAGCATGAACGAGCTTCCGAGTGTAGTACAGAGTAGGCGTTTCCCGCGTCCAGCATCTCTGGCGCGCGGCCACCAGAATCGGGACGAACTGCAGTATAAAAACAGACGCGTCGCCATCGGGAGAAAAACGAGACGTTTACTTCGTGATTACTACAGCAGGGCGGTTCATTGCCATACTGGATTCTACTGTGTTCTTCTCCCCATAGCAATGGCGTTTGTGGAGGCTCGTAAACGCCCGCTTCAGTGGCTCGACGTTTCGGCAGAAGACAAGAGGAGGTCAGCAATGGCGGCGGTAGCCTGGCGCGTGTTTGAACTTTGAAGCGTCTCTCCTGTGTTCCACTCTAACCTGACAGCACGGTGGAAGCTAGGTGCGCGTTGAACCAGTCATACGTGGATCTTGCGCCATAAGTACCGTAAGATCACTCACAGCCACGCACGAAGAGCAGAGTCACGTGGTCGAAGGGAGGCGGTTCATTGGTCCTGGAGCACGTTGCTTCCACCAGCGACCCCGATGAGAAGCTATGGGGAAGCATTTGTTACGAGCATCCGACGGGTCCTACACTTTCTCCCGGCAGGGAGACAGCGTGGCATAAGGCAATCCCTGGACACCGCAGCGGCAGCTGCCCTGCCCAGAACGGCGGAAGTGCCAAGCTTGCCGGAAACGCGGCTCGGAATTCCGGCCCCAGTGTGTCCGCGCTGGCGTGTCTGCCGCGAGCTTGTCGAGCGGGGCATCGGCCGAACAGGAACCGCGCGGCCGGGTTCGATACCTTGGCCTCCGTTATTTGTTTGTCGTTGGCGTGGCAACGCCGCTGGAAAAATTTCGGCGACGCTTCCTTCACGCGAACCTTTGGGCATATATTAAAAAAAAAAGAAAAAAAAAACGATATGTTTGCTTCCTTACAGAACACGCTATATTCCAATAACAGCTGTCAACGAAAAAAAAAAAAAAACAGAGCAAAACACAAAACCTAGAAGGATCTCTAAAAAAAATGTTCCGACCCTTAACGATGCACTTGCATTTCATATACCGACCCAGTCGTCATATGCAGAATTTCGTTTTATGAGGGACGCGGAAGACGCCAAAGTCCTTTCTCGGCCTTCCTGGGACTCGCCGATGTGTCTTTTCGCCTCGTCATCATTTTCTAACGCTTTTTTTTTCTTCGTTTTCTTCGTGATATTGCTTCTGTAAGCTTTCTGCGACTGGTCACGTCTTTACGAAGCGACGCGGCATCGCCTCGTTCGCCCACCTCCCCCTCCCCCCCCCCCCCCCCCCCACATTTATTTTTTTAGTTTTCGTTGTTTGCCACAAGCGTTTGGCAACTGTCCAACTCATGGTACCCACTGTGCCACGCGAGGTGAAATCTGGATTATTTTCCGTATGCACGCAATTCTACATTAAAATAGAATGCGCTGGGACACAAAGCAGCCATAGTACGGCCACTTCGTGTACCACATCCCCGCAAATTCGCCTCGGCAGCCTCCCCTCGCTCCACGACCCTCCGCCCCCCCCCCCCCCCCCAAAAAAAAAAAAAAAAAGTGAAAAAAGAAAGGAAAAAAATGCGTTCTTTGTTTTGTTTACGTCGCTGACCCTACCGCGGGCTTCGAAGCGCAATCGTACAACTCTTACGGAAAACTCTCCCTCGGTACAAAGTTTTCCTAATTAGCTAAACGCTGTTGAAAGGCCGGAAGAGGCAGGACTGCCTACACGGTCGACGTAACACTAATTAAAGGGCCCGCGCTACATTTGGCCCACACATCGAGCGAATGAACAAACCTGAAATGAACGAAAAACTATCCAACGGCGTGGTTTACAATTTGTTTCTGATTCCGAGAAACAAACCGGATTACGAAGAAAGAAATCAATAAAGTCAGGTTCAAGAAGGGGCGCCAGACGCTCCTCTATGCCGTCTGAATGTCCTGCATGTCTACTTCTCCGCGATGCACTAGAAGTGCCAATCAGTGCTCTTCATTTAATCAGTGCAACCAATGAGAAGGGCAATTGGGGCCAATCCCCAAGCAGCCTCAGGGACAAAAAAAAAGATGGACGCCTTTTTGCCACCCAGATTGCGTGACCGTTGGGACCCGATGCCATGTGCTCGTATCATTGGAACTAGTCTATGCATTATTCCAGGAAACCGTTACCTACCCTATCTCCGTTAACGTAGCGTAATTAACGCAGCCGACGCCAGGTTGTAAACAACAAACACCGCGTGGCAAGGCCTTTTATTGTCATCGAGAGAATCGCGGGCGAAGACGATCCTCCCGAAACCGCGCCATCTATCAATTTGAAAGTAAACATCTTCGACAGAAATCTGTCTGGTTTGGGGAACAATCTGAAAAAAGAAAACTCAAATCAAAAGTTTAGAAACAAACGGTTCCCAACGTTTCGGGGTCGGCTTGACTCCTTCTTCAGGGGTAACTAAAAATGGAATGGGACAGCGCGAGAAGAGGAAGGAGAGGTCAAAGCTCGCGCTGTCCCGTTCCATTTTTAGTCACCCTTGAAGAAAGAGTCAAGTCGACCCCGAAACGTTAGGAACTGTTTGGTTCTAAACTTTTGGTTTGAGTTTTCTTTTTTCAGATCTATCAATTTGCAACTTGCGATGAAACGTCGCAATAGAGCAAGAGAAAATATTCAAAACCAACACGATAAATCAACTTGTCACTTTTTGTTTATTTATTTGCGCGCCGCTCGTAGGCATCCAAGCTTTCTCGTATACCGCGCTCTGTCACGCTAATGGAGTGACAAGAAATAAGTTCAAATAACACAAACAAAACGAGGCAAAGTTGGATGTTCCACGATGTTATGGGCCTAATTTCGTGGATCACTTGAGAAAAGCGGCGCATTATGCTAGACCTCTTATTAGCCAGCCCCCCCCCCCCCCCACACACACACACACACACACAAATAGGAACCCCTAAAACCATGGCTTCGATTTCTTCCTCCCTTTTTATAGTTTAATTATTTGCTGCAATCATGGCTAACGAGTAGAGTGATGTCGTGCTCCCTCACGTCCTAAAGGGCCCCTGAAAAGAAAAAAAAAAAAAACTTCTTTTTAAACAGTTTGGATGCGACACGCGTGTCAAAAAATAATATTTACGCGAAAAAGAATTTAGAGCAATATTGACGGCGAGAGATTTATTTGACATTCTGCGCGCTAAGTCCATGACGTCACGGAATGGTCATTCGCTCAACGAGATGGTAATTCGCTCTTTCCAACTCAACGTGAAGGCGAAGCCGATCTACCTCTCCTTTACGAGCCCGAAATGCCGAGAGAAAAAGCAAGTGGAAAGGAGGTGACTACCGACTAAATCGCATCTCGCGCCGTCAATATTGCTCTTTTTTTTTTTTTTTCGCGTAAAATTAATTTTTGGACACGTGTGTCCCAACCAGACTGTTTAACAAAAAAATATTTTCTTTTTAGGGTCTTTTTAATGATCCGAAGACGTTTATTTTGTTGTATATTTTGAAGACTCTAAATGTTCTTTATAATCTTTCTTGGAGCGTGGAGTTATTTCTCGGAGTGTAGGGAGATTATTCCATACGCCCCAAGAAAGATGATAAAAAGAATTATAATCTTCAAAACATTTTTGTAACTTCTTATTCTAGCTTTTTTTTCTCATTACCACAGTTTCTTTCATACGGAGACGATCTTGCGTTCCATTTAATGCTTAATATGAAAAAAAAAAATCACACAAGGAATAAATTATAAAAGAGTACAGCAGTGAGGACGAAAACACGGTCATAACATGATTTTAGCCGTGCTAAATCTTTGAAGAACGATTGGGTACTTCAATGTCTAAAGAACAATGCCTGAAGCTTTAATTTGTGAAGCGTTAATCTATAGAAATTAGTTTATGTCGCCCTAAAGAACGACACTGGAAAAATGCTCCACTCACCGTAGACACACAAGCCTCCTCCTCTGCAAGTTTGAGGAGTCATAAACACTTTCGAAAAGAAGACATCCAAAAAAGGATCCCTTTTAATAACCAATCTTTTCATGAAACGTACGGCGTATTTGGTGCCACACGCTCCGTAAGGTTTTCCTAAATCTTCTTGTGGCTATCGACGTTTAACGTAAAAACAAAGAAAACGGGCAATGCCCATGTTTAAACGAATCAAGCTATAGCGAACGACAGCGATCGAAGTGAGGCACGCCTAAGGGTGTTCGACGACGTACACACAGCGGGCTGCAACTCCTTTGAGGTCTACATGCACACAGTTCCGCCTAACGTCTTGAGTTGGCCGCCGGAGCAAAAGCGACGAAATAATCGCTCGCGGCAAAGTGGCTGAAATCGATTCTATCGAACGAGTTCTGCGCGCTCATTGTTCGGCTCCTCTGATCGCGACTCGTGTGCACACCCACTGACGCGGTGTTTACTTTTAGATGCGAGTTCTGGATCGCGAAAAAAATAACAATAACGGAATTGTGAACGAGTAAACGTATCTGATCGGATGGACGGCAGGAGACTTGCCGGATGTGAGCGACAACCAGAAATGTACAAGTTACTCAAAGAAAGTAGTTAAGTTAAGCTACTGAGTATCGACCTCAAAAGTAATTTGAGTAGAGTAGAAATTACTCAAATGGAAAGTAATTGAGAAAATTACTAATTACCGTAAAAAAGTAGCGAATTGCTTTGAAGTTACTTTTATATGCTTTTTATGGTAAAAAGAAAATACATAGGTTTTGATCCGTTAGCGAAATTGTGCAAGCCAAATATGAATCGGCTTGTCTTTTTCACAGAAATGCTTTAATAGCTGGTTCTGCTTCTGCGTGCCTAATTGTTTTGTACTTTCTTGTTTGTTTGGTCAATGATGTACTGCAGATGTGTCATTTCTACTTTGAGGTTTAGCACTGCTTGAGCTTGATATTTTAGACAGTGTTGGCTTGGTTACAGTGTTGCGTAAAGTATATATAAAAGGTACTTGAAGTAAAGCACAAAGTAAATGAGAGGCTATGTACTTCAAGTAAAGTAGTAAGTACACCAGGTGCAATGTACTTGAAGTAACGTACTGTAAATACAATATATTTCAAGGTAAAGTACAAGTACTTTTAACACAATCTTTCATGATGCATGCCCTTTCAATCCCTATACAGTGTTTTTTTAACTGGTATGCATTGCTCTAGGGGTAATCAGAGTGGCAACAGTTTTTTACAGAAATGACAGCAAATATTGTATAAAGTCAAGTCGCCGCAGAGTAGTTCTTTTACTCTCGTTGACGAGCTATTTGACACAATCAAATTATAAGGCACTTATTTGTGTCGGTCTTATAGCCACCATTACTTCACTCAGCAAAATGACCAGATGACATCTCGAAAGAGCGTGTTTTCACACGACGATACGCACCTTTTGTTTTCAAATTAGGGGAATGTACATTGAAGTCGGGAGATTTACTTTCGTTGGAAAGTACAAGTACATACTCAGAGAATGTACTTCAAGAAACGTACAGTTTTCTAAACAGTATTACTTTAAGTACCATGTACTTAGAGTACTTACTAACACTGCTTGTTTATTATTTTTTATAAAAAAAACAAAAAAAAAATGTTGGAGCAATTACTAAGATTTCTCGATAGATCTTCGAATTTCTGAAGATCTGCATATTCTGAGTTTTGGGAGGGAAGGCCACGCAAAAAGGTCCCCTTTGCGTTGCCCTTTAGCACCCGATTCTTCGAATACAGCACAAACTACGGGAGCGCCAGATGAGCTTCAGAGCACGTGCTGCATTTTGTTGCCTCCCTTGAGTGAGGATGCAGTGTGTGCACCTCCTGTAATGGGCGAGAGTTTCTACGTTGGGGAGAAGCGGGGACCAACCCTCTCTTCAAATGGGTCAAGTCTCCTTGAGCATCGGGACACAAAGAAACTCTAGTCTTCGGCGCTAATCCCGCAGTTACTCGGCCTCTCTTGCGTCGTGTCTGTTCGTTCCCCGCGCCTCGTAGCAGTGTTGTTGCAGTGGGGACGAGGGGGGGGGGGGGGGGGGGGTCTTGGGTGTTTCGGACTTTCCAAACCATTTTCTTCCCCCCCCCCTTTCCTACGCCATATGCTTCCCTCTCAGAAAATATCAGCTGATCTTCTAACATCTTATCTCTTTTGTGCAGGAATGTTTGTTGATAGGCAAAACAACCACTAAAATTCGAAAGTAATTTGTAATTTGAGTAGAAGTTACTCAGAAAAAGTAATTAAAGTAAACTACTAATTACCAAAATAAAAATGTAATCGAAAGTTACTAAACTACTCAGGAAAGTAGTTAAACTACAGTAACTGGAGTAGAGTAGTTGAACTACGTACAAGTCTGGCGACAACCATACATGTCCACCATCATTAGGATGGAACCGTTTACCAGCACAACACAAATCAAAATACTACAAAAAAGTCTGCTTTAATTTTAATTATTTATCTTTTTTTCTTTTTGCGGAGCTTTACGCGAGTCAGTCACTGCGATGTACCAAAGAAGCTCGCCGAATAATGAAATACAGATGTTCGCGGCTAAAAATTAAAGCATGACGAAGAAAGCATGTGAAACCTAATGCTAAGTGCCACATTGCAGTTCATTTTTCGGTGAAAGGTGCTTTCCCGGTCAAGTGATTCGCCACACTCCCTGCGTAGATAGAAGTGACTATATCCCAGACTGTTCTGTGGTAAAGTAGGCGCGCGGACATTTCTTAGACTCAGAGCGTAAATTCGAGACTGCAGACAAAAAAGCCTCATCGGCTACCAAAGAAAACTCAACCTCCCACTCGTGGAATGCGACGAGCGTTACCAGTCCCAAGAGACAGTCCTGTTCCTGTGTAAACTTACCGTATTTTCCGGACTATAGTCAGCCTCCGGTGTATATTGCGCAGAGGCAAATATGGAGTCAAAAATGAAAGTTTTGGCTTAGATCGTCCGCACCCGGTGCATAGTCCGTACGCCGTGCATAGCACGCACCTGGCGCTTAGTCGACACGGCAATCTTCTCATACACGGCACACCTTGAAAAATGTCTGCTTTCTTAGTGCGGTGTTCGGCAGTGTTCCAGTGTGCCGCGAGAGGCCAGCACCTCGCGGAGCGGGAGCGGTTGGGACATTCTTGGATTGGAACATCAGGCTTTTCTCACTCTCAGTCGAAATAAAGCACTCGACCAGTATCCATTCCTGGCATGAGTGATATTGATTATGGCGACGAGGTGGGAAATAACCTTCATAGACCACCGCAGCTATCCCAGCTCGATGGCTGTGTCTTCGCAAGGCAAGATGGAGGAGCTCTGCATGCGGGCAAGACTGGTCGTCTTGGGCAGAGCGACTAGGCTTCTACTTCGAAGCCAGCGGCGTGACAGAGGTAGGCCAGAAACGGGCATTGATATCACGTTGTGCGGAGCCAACACGCACGAGACGGTTCGGGTATTGGCGGCGACCAGGAAGCCCGGCGAGGTATCCTTCGATGAGTTGGTTACTGTTACAGGCCCACTTTGGCCCGCGCCTGTCCGAGCTGTACAAGTCACAGCAAGTTCCAACGCAGCGACCAAGCACCTAGGACGAATCCATCACGAGCTACGTAGCAGCCCCGAAAAAATTCGCAGCCAACTGTAGCTTCGGAGTGAGCACTACGCCAATCCCCGCGACGGAGCCAACGCCCAGAGAGGCGGTCTCGGAGAGCTCAGCGCGGAGCACATGTCGTCGGGTGTCGGGTATCCCAGCAACCGCCCCGGCGATTTCCTCCATGGCGCCCTTGGATATCATGCTGCGGGATCGCTTTGTCTGCCGTGTTGGCGACGAGAATCTACAGCAGCGCTTCTTCGCGGAGCCGAAGCTAACGTTCCAGAAAGCGTACAACATGGCTGACATGGCGGTCCACACAGAAGGCGCCGCATTCCAGCAGCAGGATCTTAAAGGGGTACGGAAACGAAATGACGTGAGCGCGAGCTCTCTTCCTTTCGCTTGAAAGTCGGCCAGCGAGAAGCGCAATGCGTATCGCGCCGGTGACGTCAATAGTTCCTGCACTGCCAAGGGTACCGTAGTTGCGAGCGTTGCCGCTTGATGGCGTCAACGTGTGACGATCTCGCCTAGTAGTAATATCCGAGGACTGTACGTTCTAGCTTGCCCATAACGTCGTTCGCGACCATACCACTATTTTATGTGCCACGAGCGTTCGGTTCACCGTGTTAGTTTCACGCCGCAAAAGTAGTAGCTCGAGGGAACCGGTAAGTAGAAATAACCGTTAGTACCCAGCAATGGCGAGGGGAGAGTGATCTACCCTCATGAATTATACTCTTTACTGGAATTCTTCTTTTTCATCTACCCTCATGAATTATACTATTGAGTTCCCAGGGGTAACTTCTTCTTCTTCGGTATGATATTTGGTGGCTAGCGTTCACATGTTTCTGACTAGGTTTCTCACTTGGGGCGCTCCCAGAAGAAGGTGGTGCCTGTCCCTAGCCCATATTTATGCAAAAATATCGGCGCTAAAATTTCGTTTCCGTACCCCTTTAAAGCGATTCGGCTTGGAGCCGTATTTGTATGATCCTTCCGCATCGTCAACTTCTTCAGGACAGACACGCACACCAAGCCTGGGAACAACCGAAGCGTCAACGAGCCATGCGCACGCGTTTGCGCGTCGCACGAGAGCTGAAACCACGGTGGCTCACTTCGTTTTGGCTCTTTCCACCAAGACGCCTCGGTATTGCGTTCAGGCCTAGGCAATCTATACCAGTGAGTGGACATACCGCTGTGGCGCTGCTTGCAGAGGCATGTTGTCGTCACGACATTCCATTGAAGCTTCATAACCAACTACCAGGTGGTTTTTGATTATCGTTAATTCACTTTAAAATATGTTATCTTGCGTTTTCTAGCGCAATATTTATGTTTCTGTGGTTCTACTGCTACCTGCGTCCTTGGTTCAGTATCCCTTTGAACGTGCGCCACTTATTATGGACGCTAAATTCTTTGGTTCAGTATCCCTTTAAGACAACAAAGACCGAACTAAACAAGCTTTCAAAAGGGCAAATAAAGAAGAGGACACGTGCACCGAAAGACAAGTCAACAACTCAAGGTCGGTACAGACACTTGCGTTTGAGTGCGTTTGACTGCGTTGCGTCGAGAACCGAAAGCAAGTCACCGACACATCTGTGCTTCGTATGAAGCGTGGAATCCAATTTAAGGAATCATCTTGGCACGCGATATGAGCAGCAGGGATGTCTTGGTTTCTCGCAGCCGCAACGCAGTCAAACGCAGTCAAACGCAACTGTCTGAACCAGGCTTCAGCGTTGCTTCCGCTGCATAGGTGTATACATTCTGCAGCTGTACTCCGTGTCACTAGTTGTGTGCAGTGCAGGCGAAAGCAACTCCAGGTGAAGAGAGAAAGAACGAGCAATAGGAAGGCGGGACGGGAGAGGACGGCAATGGAGGGCAAGCGGAGAAAGGGAGGAACACTAGTAACGTTAGAGAGGCGAGAAGGTTTCTCTCCTCTCCCCAGCCTTCTAGGGCTTGCTCTTTCTCCCCTCGCCAGGCGTTGCCTTCGCCTGTACTGCACGCAACTAGTGACACGGAGTATAGCTGCCAATTTATGAGCATGCTTTGTCAGTTTTGCAACAAACCGGGACACATTGAAAAGTCATGTTTGAAGAAGGCACGAAGCACAAAAGGGCCGCGCGATACGCACAACCTGAGCCACAATACACCAGACTCTGAATCAGGGGACGAAACGGCACTGAATATGCAGGAGCTCAACTTTCTGTCAGCTGCAACAAATACGCTACCCAAATGTTTGGTGACACTGCGAATTGACGGCCGCCTTCTGGTATTTGAAGTCGATCCGGGAGCTGCTTGCACCATCATCAGCGTAGCGATATTCCGTCGGCTCTGGCCATCACAACCTCCAAAGGCCGGTCTTGGTACCTGGTCGCTCGCTACAAGTGCACGTGATGCACAACTCCAAGGACTTCGTTCTTCCGTTGCTGGATACAGAAGGAAATGGCTGCAGTCTGCTGGGACGCAATTGGTTTTCCGAACTCAAAATTCGAGTCAGCGGAATTCATTAGGTACCTGGAAACACCGACGTGCAGATGATTCTGGCAGCCCATGGCGAGGCTTTCGATTCAAACATAGTTGCATATAAATGGCAGCTAATTATTTTGCAGCTCAAGGAGAACGTAGCACCCAGCTTCTTTTGCGCTCGTCAGGTGCCGTTCGCGCTTCGCTCGATTGTGGAGGCTGAACTCCTGGATTTAGAGTGGCAGGCCATCCTTGAGGCGGTACAGCACTCGGAGTGGGCCACTCCAGTAATCGTCGTACGCGAGAAGGATGGTTCTGTAAGGCTTGGCAGCGACTATCGCAGTACGGTGAACGCGGCGGCAGAGCATGCACTCATCCTCCACATGCTTCTCCAAGTGAGGCCCTGTCAAATCTGCGGAGTGGTACTGCGCGTTTTCGAGACTGGAGTTGGCCGAGGCGTACCAGCAATTGCGCGTCACCGAGGCTACAGCGGAGGTGTTAACGATCAACACAATCAAGAGTCTCTACCGCGTGCAGAGACTGCCTTTCAGAGTAGCAGCGGCCCCCGCCATTTTCTGGAAGGCCATGGAGACTACTCTCGCGGCAATTTCCGGAATCAGTGTCTACTTGGATGACGTCATCATCTCTGGTGCTACTTCGGAGGAATATGCAGCTCGCCTCAACGAGGTGTTGCTCAGATTGAAGGGCAGCGGTTTACGCCTTAAGAAGAGCAAGCGTCAGTTTGGCTTAAAAGAAGTAAAATTCCTGGGGCATCGCATCAATGCGGATGGAATTCAGCCGACGCAAGAGAAGACCCAAACCGTTTTGGACGCGCCCGAGCCTAAAAGCAAGACACAGCTGCAGCCGATCCTGGGTTGGCTGGCCTTTCTATGATCGACTCTTAGAGAACAGAGCTGAAATTGCCAAAGATCCGTACGCACTGTTGAAGCAGAAAACACCGTGGACGTAGGGAAGCGCTCACCGTTTTTCTTCCCGGAAGCTGACGGAACTAATTGCGAGTATACGCTGTGCTGGCACACTCCGATGCTGAGAAGCCTGTTCTGCTTTCGTGCGATGCTTCACCACATCGAGTGGGTGCCGTGTTGGTTCAAGTAGATAGACAGTCAAGGACGAGAAGCACAAATCCCCTCGCATCCAGAACCCTTGGTGCTGCGGAGCGCAACTATAGGCACAGCTTGATCGGGAAGGTCTGGCGATTGTGTACGGCGTGGAACATTTTCGCCAATACCTCGCGTGAAGGTCCGTCACCATATACACATACCACCAATTTCTCCTCGGTACCCTGGGTCAAAACAAGCTGGTGCCCCCGGTGCGTTCTCCGCGAAGTGTGTAAAGCTGGCAGCCTACCAGTACGGGCTGAAGTACAAGTAGGGACTGTCGATGAACAACAAGCCCCTGGAGACATTTTGATGTTTGAGGACTTCTCACGTCCGCGACTCGCAGCGAAGAAAGTTGCCGAGGAAACTGCACGGGATGTCGTGTTACACGAGGTCTACAAGGCAACACAAAAGGGCACCTTGCATCGTCTGACTGCGCCAGATTTTCTGGCCTACGTCAAAAAAAAAACCAACCGAACTGTCTTCACACAAAGGATGTGTCATGTGTGGTCATACCTGCGTCTTTGAGAGGAGATGCATTGTCACTGGTACACGTAGGACACCGAGGAATTGTTGCGATGAAGGCGGGCGCCCCCAGCAATGTATCGTGGCCGGGCATCGACAAAGATAACGAAACGTCTGTCGCCGCACCCGGCACGTGCCAGGAGCATATATGAGTGCAACGCACGAGGTCCCAACCCCTGAATGAAAGCTCCCGTCTGCACCATGAGACACGGCGCACGTCAATTTCGCCGGGCCGATAGCAGGTAAGTAATTTCTCGTTCTGGTAGACGCCTACTCGAAATGGCTTGAGCCTTGAGGTCAGACTTGTAAACAGCACGACGTCCGCGGCGCGGTAATTCAAGAGCTCCGTATTATTTGTGCCACGTTGGGGATACCCCGTAAAGTCGACCGACGAAAGTGAAACAATTTATCGCAACAATGGCGTCCAGGCGATGACTAGTGCACCGTATCACCCAGCCACTAATGGGCAAGCCGAGCGCATAGTTTATCAGTTGAAACGTGCTCTCGCAAAGGGAGGACGAGGCAGCCTCCAGAGCGAGGTAGCCCGTTTTCTGTTCAAGCAGCACAGGACCGTCCACACGGAGATTGAGAAAACTCCAGCCTGGATGCTCTTCGGAAGAAAACTTCCCTCAGCATTGGAACGACTGAAGCCTAATGGGGACGAGACTTGAGCGACTTACATAGACCATCAACGTGGGTTGTAACTTGTACGTTGGCCAGGCAGTCTGGATACGGCGGGAAACCGCGGCTGGATCCCGGGTGAACTACCACACAAAGACTACGATCCTGAGTCATAAGCACGCAGCAAGAAGAAATCTGCCATCACGACAATCCAGACTTGTGCCCGTTACTTCAAAAAAGTAATTAATTACAGTTACAATTACTTGGCCGAAAAAGTAATGGATTACCGTTACAAATTACTCGCCGTAAAAAGTAATCGATTAATTACTTCGTTACTTTACTCGATTACTTTTACGTTACTCCAAAGGAATACGAAAAAGACACACTATATACTGCGTGTTCGAAGGGGAAAATTTTGGGCCTCATCAAAATTAAAACAGAAATAAAGATATTCATTACTTTCTACCCAACATTTTAGGTTAATTTTTGGAGAACGAATCTATAATATTTTAAAGAATTTGAACAGGTGCTCAAGGTAAGCGAGCCTTGCGCTGTCCAACCGGTACAGAATTAAATCCTATGAACATGCGACGAATGCACTTGGGTGGTAGAGGCACGCATGCACACTATTCGAATCAATCCGAGTTTGGCGTCGGCGAGTTTCAAAACACGATTTCCCTGAAGATATGGTTTTTCTATGTTTGCTGCATTTTGCCTAAATAGGGTCTAGTTTACTTACTAAAACGGACTAGCTGTGAGACCAAGATTCGGTACTTGCCTCTGGGAACATTTCAAAGACTCCTCCTCTATGAAGGTTGTTCTTCGACCGAATGACCCACTTGATCGTCTTTCTTGATCCCCAAACTTATCAGAACCAACAAGTCACACGAAATATTATCGCACAATCTCTCAGCTGAACTGACGTTCCCGTCTAGAAATTATTAAAAACAGGCCGATTTTCAGTGAACAGCCCGCTTCATGTCTTTCACACGTTTACAGGCGGCTTCACAACTCCAGTCTCCAAGTGAGTCACCGTTTATTCTCAGAAAACTCGGGCTATGTTTCCTTTCCCTAAAATTTCGGTCTAAGTTCCCGCAGGCCCAATCCGCTGACGAGAACCCTAGCATTCTCGTTTCTAAGAATACGGGCTCAGCTTGGATGTCCCAAGCCGTTTTGTTGTGCTCCCCGACCAGCTTATTGCCTGCTGTCGAAAGTTACTGTTTAAACTGACAGCAGGGTTGATGCTAGATTTTTCTTTGTTCCAATGAACTGCCACCATCGCATTCCTCCTGTTTTTGCCCTACGTATCCGCTAGTGTGAAGCCAGCAACAGGAGCCACATAGCTGGTTGGCCCAGCCAGTATTCAGCTTTCACAGCGCTGTCAAGGATGAGCAGGGTCGAGGTCTCATTAGAGCTGCCTCTCTGTTTGCGGGGTGAGCGTGTCTATAGGCGGAAACACCAACAAGCAAAGCGCGGTTTCGTTAAAAAAAAATTGTTTTGGAGGAACAAGGCGCGGAAGAGTGGGGAGGGATGAAGGAGGGTAGAGGAAGGGGAGGGGGGGGGGGGGAGGAAGGGAGCGGACGTACGCACCACGGTCACTCTGTCCACGGTCCCACTCGACACGAACCCCACGCCACGGTTTTATGGTCCAGTCGTTTTCTGCTCTTTTGTAAGCTCGCAGCCGTCCGTTCGTTTTCCAAGAAGTCGAAGCCTGTTGCCTTTCTGTAGAGTGTCAAATCCTCCCAGCCTGGCTGACCGTACGAACGAGTCGAGAAACGGTCTCTGGCTGGGCTGTCGTGCTTTCCGTGAATTCTTTTTCCTCACCAGAACCTCACCAGAGTCTTGTGTTACCATGCCTAGAACAATGTCTCATTGAGTCTTTTTTTTTTTTTAATGTGCCACCACATTAAAACCTCACGGTTGTTCTGGAGCACTAAAAAAAAAAACGATTATTATTATTATTATTATTATTATTATTATTGTTATTATTATTATTATTATTATTATTATTATAACAACACAAGCCCCCCCCCTGAGCGTGGCGGACCGACGAACTGAGGGGCATGGGTGGGTGGGGGATGACGTCACGGAAGTGCGTCGCGTCCGCTTTTCGAACAACTCAGACTCGCTAATGTTTCGACAACCTGGTCCGTCTATGTTATGGAGGTAGCCAAAAGGACCGACAAACGCGAGTTAAAACAAAGCGTGATACAAAACAAACCCAGTGACTGGTGCAGGAAGCAAGGCTCGAGCGAGAGACAACAGTCGAAGTGCAGGTGCCGATACATAGTTTGTCGAGGACACTCACGGAGAACGCTCGCCGCCTTCCGGCACGGGTCCAATCAACGAGCGCACTGGGGACACCGCTGGCGACGCGCATCCAGGGCATCAGCGGAGACCAATCGCCACGCATCGCCACCGCCCGAGGTAGCAACCAGCACCACGAACCAAAGAACGACAACAACAACAGCGCAGCTGGGGCACCTGTCTCGCTCTACGCGACCGACGCGAGACAGGCAACAGCGACACGACGAACACAAAGGAGTGCCGCACGACGCCTTGTTGCACCCTCCACCTCCCCAGGAACGGTAACAAGCCCAGCGGTGATCTGCGCGCAGATGGTCGCGCAAAAAGAACCACGGTTAGACGAACAAAGACCAGAAAGAAGAAAACAAAAGAAAGAAGAGAGAGAGAGAAAGCCCCAGCAGAGGAGTTGGACCCCTCTCGTTTATCTTGCTTTCGCATAATCGCGGGCTTTTTGGAAACGGCTCGATCGAGCGCACGAGGGGATCGATGGAACGCTCTTCGACGTTCCTGCGAGCAACGGCTCGATGCTGTGTTGGGCGGCCCCTCCTTTTATTCGCTCCAAGTGGGCGGACCTGAATCAGTGCCGCTCTGCATATATCCACGTTTATTCGTGAGGCACGAGCTTGTATTTTAGTTCCAGCTAAAAGAAACGCGGGGCGTTGTCGACCTTTGAACGTTTTGCTATCGCTCCGATGAGACTGCAAGAGAGGCCAAATGCAGCACCGAAGAACCAATCACAAATCGAGAAGACAATAACCCTCTGTTTCTTAAGCAGTCGGTGAACATGGTCACTTCCAAAGTGATCTAAAACTAACTGAAAACAAGTCTCTCTTAGAACAGGCACTCTTAACCGCCGTTCACACATATGCAACCGAGTAAGACCGAGAGAGACCAGACCGGGTTTTAAGCCTCTTGCGACGTCTTAGGATCGGATGCGCTGCAGCGGAGCTGGTCTTAAGACGTCGCAAGAGGCTTAAAAACCGGTCTGGCCTCTCTCGGTCTTACTCGGTTGCATATGTGTGAACGAGCCTTTAAAGGGATACTACAACGAAATTTCGCCGCTCATTTTTTGGTCTATATCTGTTCAAAAGAGCAGTATCACATGGAACATACCAATATCTTGTTAAAAAAGTCTCGAAAAGGAATTTTAAAACGAATTAAACGATTAGCAAAGAGCACCTGGTGGATGTCGCTAACGCCTCGTTTGTAATGCTCGTCTAGGAACCTTGACAGCTAGTGACGGAGGTTGTCTCGCCTCCGGCCACGACGAGAGAAGGGGGGAAGGAGGAACTCCCCTCTT
Organism: Ixodes persulcatus; assembly: GCA_013358835.2. Taxonomy (NCBI): domain Eukaryota; kingdom Metazoa; phylum Arthropoda; class Arachnida; order Ixodida; family Ixodidae; genus Ixodes; species Ixodes persulcatus. The sequence continues at coordinate 2,751,633 of JABSTQ010009160.1, read as the reverse complement.
CCCGAGAATCCCTTTTGTGTGTCGCAGAAGTCGCTATTGTCCCCCTACAAGATTATAGAAGATTAACCCGTCACTCAAAATTCGTCCAGAAGCAGCCGCTTCGGTGGCTGGAACGACTAGGCCATCCCCTCGACGTCAGCCTCGCCGTAGCTTTGCTCGTCTCGAGACGACCTACGTCACGATTGCGTTGGATGTCACGTGCTCTAAGCTGGGCCTTCTCCAAGCGCTTGCCAGAGTGGGCCGTTTATAACGAAAAATACAGCCACCAGGATCAAAATACAAACGTGCGATTGTCATTTACGGATATTGTGGATCATATTCAACCTATTTTTGAACACGACGGGAATATTTCAAATTTCGTTGAAGTATCCCTTTAAGCGCTGTTCACACATATGCGACCGAGTAAGACCGAGAGAGACCAAACCGGTTTTTAAGCCTATTGCGATGTCTTCGGACCAGCTCCGCTGCAGCGCATCCGGTCCTAAAACGTCGCAAGAGGCTTAAAAACCGGTGCAGCGAGAGAGACCAGACGCGTTTTTAAGCCTCTTGCGACGTCTTAGGACCGGATGCGCTGCAGCGGAGTTGGTCCTAAGACATCGCAATAGGCTTGCTATATGTGAACAGCGCTTTACTCGGTTGCATATGTGTGAACAGCACTTTAGAGTAGAACTCTTAGAACAGAACAGTCACTCTTAGAAGTTCCTGCAGGTGCAGCCTCTTGCGATGCACTAGGAAAACGGAAAAGCGGTACCACGCCCCAATGATAATGAGGATTCAGTAGGAAAACAAAAATGAGGATTCAGTAGGAAAAAAAAAAAAAACTTTTAGCCTTTCCACTCCTGTGAAGAAGGAAGAGCAGCGGAGCTGTAGCTTCTTTTCTCGGCGGTGGCTTTCCAGACGAGCGATCTGTGCTTCTTTCGCAAGGGAACCTGAAGCGCTCGACGCAGTGGAACTTTAGGCAATAGCGGCCTCGCGGATGCGAAACCGTTCGCGCTGCTGCGCACATCGCTGCTCGTTTCGTTCCCGCTGTTCCCGCTCTCCTTCCTTCAAAGAAATGTTGCTGCCATGTATGAGCGACGGCAGCAACCAGTTTTCTGGTTGCCGAGGCTGGAAAGGCTGCCGCGATCTATGAGCGACGGCAGCAAGCAGACAACCGGCAAACACAACACTCTGGATAGCTTCCGCCATCTATGAGCGACGGCGACAACCAGAGTGTTGTGTCGGCCATGGGTGTCGACATTTGTTTGGTACCGGACATGATCCTGGGGAAACTAGCCCTTAACAACTCCGCTGTAAAAAGGAAGAAAATACGTTCACTCCTTTTGCCACTGAAACTGCATTACAATTGGAGAACGATACCGATCGCCCTTCTCGTAGACTGAGCTGATGAAAGGAAGATCACCGATTGGTGTTCTACACCACCTCCTGCTGCAGTCTACACTCAGAGTCTCCCGATAGTCAAGTCTTCGTGCTTTGGAAACAAACGACCACGCCATAACTTTCTTCCAGAGAGTACGTTGGGTCTACAATCTACGGAGCGGAGCGTTCAATAAACAATAAATCGCAAAAAAATAATGATTTGACTGGTAGACGCAGTTTGTGAGCGCGGTGAAAAGGAGCGAGCGAAAAATGGCACGCTCGTTATCCCTGCACACATAATTCATTCCGAGTCAAGCCGGGTTTTTATATTAATACTTTTGTACTCGCGATTACCTATGCGCACCATTATATTGCGGTGAGTGATCCATCGAATGCTCTGTAGAAAAGTAGACGAGCGGGTTTTTTGTTTGTTTTTATACCATATGGATATGTGTTGCAGAGTGTACGAGCGCATCACGCATACAACCAAACACGGATCTTTACACTGGGGTTATTCGTCTTTTGGATAAATTCTTAATTTTACTTGCACCCCGAACAGGATCAACATAGTGTAAACCCCGATTGCTTCCTCAATAGAGAACACAAAAACCTATTTCGAGACTCACTTTTGAAGCAGATGGGATTCGTAAGAACAGTTAGAAGAAGGTATACCTGCGGGATGAGATTACTAATAAAAAAGCTATGTATTCTGCAGACGCCGTTTACCTGCTTGTGTTACTGCATTTATTCAACACAAGCACTGTTTAAATTATACAAAATACTTAACGTACACCAATGCCATAATTATAGTTAACCTATTGCGCATAAGTATGCGGCATATGGGCGCTCTAATACAATTATTAATAAATAAATTAATTAATTAATAACCGTACCGACGAGATAAGCTTGTTTCGTTTGTTTTAAGTCCAAAATGTGCTTTGACGACAAAAACTCGGACAGCTTCGCAATGCCTCCACTAGACGCCGCAGCCGCGGTGCGGAATTTTGGGGTTTTATCGGAGCTAAACACTGATCTTTGGGGCTAACAGTATTGAAAAAATGGCTTATTATTTTTTTTTTCTTTTTTACCGCGATCGCAATACAAATCTCGGCTGAGTTTTGCATAAAAGCCTCAGGATTTGGTACAGTCACGTGTCTAGTGGTCAAAATTGTACAACATGGCGGCAGGCAAGTGGAGGTCAGTCTTGCCTGGTGAACGGGATACCAGTTTATTGCTATACACGAACTCATCTCTGTGACGTCACGGCGCGGTGGTGGCGCGTCGGTCGCACTTCCGGTCTGGGGCTGTGGGCAGAAGTCCCCATGCCAGACGTGTATTCCTGCGTTGTTTTGAAAGGAACCAGACAGAAACCTGCCTTCTCGTCAAAACGCCGTGGCTGGGGCCGTACCAAAAGTGTCGAGAAAGGTTTGAAGGTCAGTTTTCACGTGCTCGGTTCGTCCGAGAATCTCGATATGTGCCGTGAAAAGGGAAAAGCAGACGCCGTCGGACAACGATTGCTTGGGCGGGAAGCACTTTGGGTTGAATTCACGGATACTTGTGGTCATCAGATTTATTTGTTTTGTTCCAACATGAACGCCAGAAAACTGTCAAGTTGTGCGGACCACCTGCGGACTACGTTCAGTGCGTCTTCAAGTTCAAACGGCCGCCTGATTGTTCGAATTGTCGTCTGCTCTTTCAAACGTTTCTGCTTGTCGTCTGCTCTCTTAGACGACGCCGGTCCGTAGGCCAAATGTTGGCCCGGTACTTGCGATAAGAAGTGAGTGCAGGCCTCAAAAGACTTAAATTTGAAGGTTGGTAAGCAGGCTCGATGTAAACAGTAGATACAAGGAGATGTTGGTCATTGTTACCAGTGACCAACACCGACTTGTTATGCCTAATTCAGTTGGTCCGATTCTGCTTGCGATTTTCAGTATCGTCGTCGACCATCTCAGCTACGGTTCACGCTTTTGCAGCCCGAGCAGCGTCGCGACTGAAAATTCCGAGCGAAATCTTATCATGCGAATCAGGCTTTAGCGTACAATCTGCGGCGTCCACGCGGAATGAATCGCCACATGTCACATTATTCAAGCGAAGTTTTGCGGTGTAACGAGCCTCGGTAATTTCGCTGACGCCGCTCAAGATAGTCAGACATCGCCAGGAAGACGTAGAACCAACAATTCGAACGCGAAAAAGGGCAGGGGGACTCACACCAACGCCGACAACATCGCATGTCAATGGTTTGTTTATGGGCGACCGCGAACTTCTTGCCCACACCCCCATCGCGCATGCGCGGCGCCGGTGGCGTCCGCTAGGGGCGCTCCGGGCGCTCCGGTTTGTTTGTAAACATGAGTTGGTGTATAAGCCCCTCTACCTCGTTGCCTTGCCACAAGAATGTACAATAGCAGACAATGGTACCGTATGCAAACATCACAAGACAAGACAGCCCCGCTTGTATGGCGGCTGGTACGCTCGGAAAAAAAACCCCGATATATCAGTACCCGTCGGTGGCCGCGGCTTGGCGGATGCATTCCTTACCCCCGAACGAAAGCAAACAAAAACAAACGAAAAGCGGTCGCGCCGAACCTTACAACAATACTCGGCGTCAGCTAGTATGTACTACATTGTCGAGGCTAGCGTAGCATCCACACTGCTGCAGCACCCGCTCTGCTGCGAGAGCAAGTGGCTTCGTTTTCCGTCGTATTCACGCTTGCGCAGCTAGCTTTCACAGAGTTGGAGCACCGTGGAAGATATACCAGCCTTGCAGGCACGTATCCAGGAGGAGGCCCATGGGGCCCATGGGGCCCCTCCCCGAAACAAAATCCTGGCTACGTGCCTGCAGCCTTGGCAGCATAACACCAATAACTTGACGCCGAGTATGGGGCTGGGCAATTGGTCGAATGACCTTCCGATTAATCGAGTAATGCTTTATTCGCCATCAAATGTTTTAATCGGTTAATCGGTTGAATTTTGACGAACGAAAACAAGAAAAAAAAAAAACATTCAACACATTCTTTATTTAACAAACAAGAATGGAAAGAAGAAAAAAAAAAAAACAATCGGAGAAGTTATTATGGATCGTGGTGAGTAGTTAGGTGATTTTGTTCATGAATTTTATGTATATAAAGTTCCTAAGTTCGTTAACGGCCAAGTTCTCACTCCTTCTAAAGCCAACGGGAGAGCCGCGTGTCCCGTAGTTTAATTGCGGCGGTTCGACAGAAGAGCCTGGTCACCGTAGCTGAACAAATGACCGGAGATTCACGGAGCCAATTTTAGACATTCCGCCGACTCAAGTTCCCGTAAAAATAACAAAAAAACGAAGGGAGGATCGGTGGCCGAGTGAATAGACCGATCTCACCAGGAGTTGCGCGACGCCACCGCTGCCGCGGTGCATGCTGGTACCTGTAGTTCTCCCCAGTTTTCCGGCCGCGTCAATGCGCATTGTACGCCCGCCCGGCGTTTGGAAATTTTCGGGTTAGCACGAGACCGAACATGGTTAAAATTGCGCGCAGACAGAAAGGAACAGAAAAGAGGGAAGAGAGAAGAGACAAGCGCAAACTCACAACTCGATGTATTGAAGAATAAAAAAGAACAGCCGGCGGTATCAGCTCGAGCCGAGGCCACAATCGCACGGGGGCACCCGAGCACGCGGAGGACACACACCATCAACCACACTCAAACGATTGTAGAAAGGCAATTTCCTTGTCAGTTAAAGCCACAGAAGGTTGGCTGACGCAACGCTCGCCTAGGCGGAGTATACTAAACGCTTCAAAAATTTCCCTAGTATGTTTTTCTTGAAATCTGCCAATTATCGAGGTTTTTTGTAAAGAAGGTGTACACTTACACGCTTGACAATGCAGAGGTAGGTGGCCCCCCACCGTGGAATTTAGAGAAAGATTGTGCTCCCTTAACCGGTCATTAATGCACCGTCCTGTTTGTCCTACATAGGACCTACCACAAGAAAGGGGAATGCTATAAACCACTCTGGTTGAACACGGCACGTAAGGGCGGAGGTGTTTTGTGTGACACCTGTGTTTTGTAATGTTTTCGACTTTTGCTCGAACTTTAGAAAGTCGAAAACATTACAAAACACAGGTGTCACACAAAACACGTCCGCCCTTACGTGCCGTGTTCAACCAGAGTGGTTTATAGCATTCCCCTTTCTTGTGGTAGGTCCTATGTAGGACAAACAGGACGGTGCATTAATGACCGGTTAAGGGAGCACAATCTTTCTCTAAATTCCACGGTGGGGGGCCACCTACCTCTGCATTGTCAAGCGTGTAAGTGTACACCTTCTTTACAAAAAACCTCGATAATTGGCAGATTTCAAGAAAAACATACTAGGGAAATTTTTGAAGCTTTTAGTATACTCCGCCTAGGCGAGCGTTGCGTCAGCCAACCTTCTGTGGCTTTAACTGACAAGGAAATTGCCTTTCTACAATCGTTTGAGTGTGGTTGATGGTGTGTGTCCTCCGCGTGCTCGGGTGCCCCCGTGCGATTGTGGCCTCGGCTCGAGCTGATACCGCCGGCTGTTCTTTTTTATTCTTCAATACATCGAGTTGTGAGTTTGCGCTTGTCTCTTCTCTCTTCCCTCTTTTCTGTTCCTTTCTGTCTGCGCGCAATTTTAACCATGTTCAATCATTACCAACTCGCCCAACTAACCACTTTACTTAGCACGAGACGTTTAGCCGGGTGTTTACTCATGGCTTTCGATGGGTGGCTTCACCCGTTGTATGCCACGGTGCTACAATAACAGCATTAGGCAAAAAGGCCTCGGATATTATGTCTTCCCGAAAGAAAGCAGCACGGAAAAGAAAGGTAAACAGAGCCGGACAGAGCGGCAGGAAAAATAGCGTTTTTTTCATTTGTTTCGCGATTTGCTTCATAATTTATATCCAGCTATTGCACGTCAGCTAAAAGTGTAAGATTACAGCGCACGAGACACACAGCGTGCCGAAGTGTTCTGTAGGTTGGAATCTCTCTGAGCATTCGCTCCGTAGCGGTCTATCCGTTGGCCTATCTCCACTAAGTTTGGTGAGGCCGTTTTGAATATACTTTTTGCTCAATGAATTTTGGTAGTTATAACTGTTAATGTGACAACATGTTTTAAGCACAACTGTGCTTCATAACATCAGGACAATCACTCCAAAAAAAAAAGCAGCGATTCTTGATATGCATCACTGGAAATAAAATAACGTTTTTCGGAAGCGGTTTTCATTTGTTTTTCATACAAAACGTAAAAAAAACACATCACATAATGCAATTTAGAAGCGCAACACTTACCGGCAGAGATGTAACAAACGAGCCTAACCTATTTTGTGGTGGGCTATTAGGCTGGCGCTACTGATCCAGAAAAAAGCTTCCAACGTCGGGCGACTCTTAGCGTTCGGAGCTTGCGCAAACAAAAGCGTAACACGAGCTTTCCGCGAACTGTCTTTATTTCCGAAGCCAGGTTCCCCCCGCAGGTACAGAAACTTGCGTTTCGAAAGCAGCTACTTAGTCTTCTCGTCCCCAGCACTGCGATGTTAAACGGAGACAACCGAGAACCAGTTACTTCGCGCACTTCACGTCTTACCTTTGCTGTTCCTCGAGTCACGATTCTTTCGCCAACCGCACATCACGGAGGAATGGCAAACCAATCCGCGAAACCAAAAGCCGCTCTCAAAAAACAAACTCGAAGCCCTCGAAGCCGCTGTTTACCGCGTGGCGTGAAAGAAGGTTAAATCGCTTGCCACCAGATGGCAGGGTCAAACAAAGTAATTACAACCAGCATAACTAAGCGGCGCTAGGTACCGCCCAATTCATGTTCTACAAAAAAATATATTTTTATTTTGCTCAGGCTATCCTTGCGCTTTCGGATCCTCTACTATACACACATTACGCATACTACAAGCATCAGGTGAACATACAGTAACATGCACACACATGGCACATACAAATGTCAACACAGCGGCACACTAACCCGAACACTACACCCGAGCTCTGCGTTTCCGGCTTTAATACTGGTCGTTTTGAACGTACGGAATTTTTCGGTGACTCCTTAAGCAATAAAACATATTCCCAGCATGTTGATATTTTCCCAGCAATGCAATACCACTGAGAATATTTCGAATGGCTCAGGGGATGAATCTCTTATTAAGAAGTAAACGCTAGATCATGCCGTAATTATTTAAAAGCCAATAAATCACGCCGCTCCAATGCGGCTCGAAGCCATGAGTTTGTTTCCCCGCACGGCACGTCGTAGCCGGTATTTCTATTGTAGTTTGTTTTGCTATTTGTGCTGTTCGCGCACGGCTTCAATTGCCGTCTTGAATTAATCTCTGCAGAACGGATATTCACTCAGCTGGAAGTGATGCTTCACGGGCAGAGAAATCGCTTTTCGATCAACTTGAATGCAGTCAAAGCCGCGACTTGCGGCAGGTGTTAAGTGTACGGAGCTACAGCGTGGCGAGCTTGAAAACTTCTAGCGCTCATCCCAGCGCGCCACTTGGAGGGCAGGTTCTCCAGGAACTGTAGTATATTTAACCAGCAAAATAAAGGGTAGCTTTTTTTCTTTTTCGATTTTACCTACTATTCTTGTTTAATGCTGAAATTCCACACTGTACGTATATATACGTGCTTTCAGTCATAATTTCGTACTTTTCAGTCCTTTCCACAGAGCGCAATCGCTCTCGGGGAGGAGACAACCGACAGTCCCATTGGCCACAGTACGATAGGAGCTTACTGTTCAGACCAGCGTTCCAACATGACTATCCGCACGTCGACCGATTGCACCTAATCCCTCAAGTGGTCTAAACTCTTTAATGTAAAGCGGAATGGCAACCTGCGACACCCCGCCCCCTCCGATCACGGCTCGGCCAGCGGCATCAATGCCCGACAGATACGTCATCTCATCTTGTTGTTACACCACTGATACGCGAACACACGGTCACATCGGCGATAATTCCAGTCTTCTGTTCACAACGTACAACACTGCCAGCACGATGTTGCTGCTATGTTGCTGACACGCAGAAATACAAAGCCACGTTGATTGCCGGTTGGCACTCGGCATCGGAAAACAGAACCGAACTCAGCACAGAAGGCACCCAGGCAGCCAGCAGCAAAACCTGCCGGTCTTGGACGCAGTTCCTGCGATTTCCATAACGTCGAAAACGTCGACACAGATCCGCGTGGTTCCGCTACTGTAGTTCCGCGTGGGCTGGCGTGGGGTGGACAGGGTGGGTTCCGCAATCCGGAGACGGCGGAGACGGCGACAACGGCGATCTTACCCAGTGTGCGTAGCTCTGCTGGCACTGCTCCGGAACTTCGCTGTTTTTAGCGGCTTCGTTTGCTCGTTTGCTAAAATTAGTGATAAAAACATCAATGCAACCGAAATGTTCCGCACGTTTGGACTAGAAGACGGAATTAACGGTGGCCTTCGTTGCCGCTGAAGCTCAATCAACTCAACAACTTTTCTTAAACAACGTGTGCGACATGCTCGAAAAACGAAACGAAAGAATATAAGTCAGGAGGGCGAAATCTTTCTCCCGTCTCCCTGGAGATGGAGAAAAACGTTTTGTTCCTCCCTTTTTCTCGTGTCCGCTTGGGGGCGCGCCAGTAGAAGGGAGGAAGACGCGCCGTTGCTACCTTTTTCCTCCATTTTTTCTTAGAGTGTGCGCGTTTATCCCTGGATGAGCATCGTATGCCGGCGTGCGGTTGTGTATCCCTATACTGCGTGGTACATGTTAAAGACACCAAGCGAGCGGTTGCACTGCACTGGCTAAATTGCTCATCTAGAGCTGAGAAACCAGACGCCCATTGGCGCCGATTAACTTCCGGCTGAATTAGCGGCGAGATGCTTTGGTGGCGCCCTCCTATGGTTCCTTCTCGTGACGTCATTATCGTGCCAACAACAAGTCCGATGGTGTTTGGAATTAACATGGTGAAAGCTTGAAATCATTGTGCTCTCCAAGCAACACTGCCAACACCGTCAAAAGGATCGGAATCCTACGAGGGGCGCCTCCGCCGCCTCTTCCACCGCTTGGTGGAGGGTATGTCGACGGGTCATTTCTTGTTTCCGTACTTTCTAAACTGCATTAGTTTCTTTTCTCACCTAAAATACTACACAAAAACTACTTTCAGATATACTTGAAACGGTTCGCGCCACTTATATATTGTATTTCGATTAAAAAAAAAAGAATTTAGCGGCGCTGACCAGTCGTAAGGCAGGAGCTGGCCAGGACCAACAGCGTCACGATGTCGTCACATGCCGCGCGCGTTCTGCACCACGGTGCGCCCCCGTAGGTGGAGGAGGCTTCCGCGTCGTCCGGTTAAAATATGACGCACTGATAGTTAGTTACTCTCTCCGTGGCCGCTGGGTTGCCCGAACCACAAAAGATCTGGAAACCGCAAAAAAGGTAGACGCTTAAATAGTATTGCAGGGCCCCTTTAAGAGCAAGGGGTCAGTTTTCTTACCAAGTTGAGAACATTCAACGCTTTATACATCATATGTATGTAACTCGGGCAACTCAAGCCTGCCCCAGATGGTCGTTAACGCGTGTGTTTTACGCGCATTTTTGCAAAACTACTCGCCAACAGCTGCATGTGACACGACGATAACGAGACGCCGCGCAGCTGTTCCTCGCATCAACCGCTGCTTTACAGGTGCGCATATGCTTTAGACATGGGGGGAATGAGCGCCACCGGAAAGGAAATACTATACTGCGTTTCACACTGAAGCCACGGTGACACTGCCAATACGTAGAACAAAAGAGAGTCTGCAGAAGCGTGTTTCTACCTCGTCGTATGGCGGTCCTGTCGTGTTGCTCATAGACGGTCTAAGAAAGTTTTGTCGCAAGTTATGCCAAGCGCGAGCATTCATTTCCCTCGATACAAATCAACGAATCCCAACGATTGGTGTCCACAGTGCATGGGGGAAAAGTGCATTCGCAGGGGCTCTCGACAGCGCAGTCGGAAGCGCACATTGGGCGCCAAAGAGCGTGCGCGGTGTGCTCGTTTAGTGCCTCGCCTATCAAATCAAACAAAACGGGACCCCCCACGGAGGTCACCCAAAATATATATATATATATATATACCTCAGGCCGATGCGGAGCCTACAGTTGTCACTGGACGACCTCTCGGGTTGCACGCGCACAGCATGGGTACAGAGTCCATACACACACCGTCCAGAAGTGCCCACTGGAGGTCAACCAAGTTCCAACACGCTCCGCACTGCAGGAGAGCCGCCCACTCGACAGGGTCACTGAGCCGCGCCGCTGGGGCGTGCGTTACACCAGTGGAGCAAAAGTCACCGAAACGGTAACAAACTACGTCACAGGCAGTGACCACCGGATAACGCGGTACCCGGTGTCGCGACCCTGGCGGTCGGTTGTAGCCGCGGCGAACGGACGCAGACGTCGCGGCGTCCCGACATGCAGCGGCCGACTAAAGGTTCCGACGCCAATAATACCACCTTGAAGATAAGGCCCACGCGTGACGTCACTGTTAGTGGCTCCAAAACGCGCCCCAAGCGACAAACAGGCTGAAGCTCGACGAAAGTCGCCGCAAGACCCGCAGCAGACGCGTCCGTCTTGGCGTCATCCGCGTGATATATACCGTACGTCGCGCTCGTTGTGGGACGCCGCGAAACGCATTGGCGGCGACGCTGACGCAAACTATAGCGACGCTGCGTGGACCCACTAGTGATGGCGTTAGGTGGGGGAGGGGACGGGCTTTTTCTTCTTTTAGGTGGTGTCGGCTAAGCTAAAGCGGGACAGACGTCTGGCGCATTCACTCCCCGCTGCAACGCCAACGCCTCCGGCATCGCTGTGACGTCAGCAGGCGGAAATCGAGACGCCGAAACAAAGACGCGGCATATAAACCGACGCCAGTCGGGAGACACGTTGCAGGCACCGCGGAGGCGCCGCCTCCGCCACGACGCGACGCCGCAACAACAATTCGACGACTTGTTTTGCGGGTGGCAGCAGCCCCAAGGATGGAAGCTATACGCGATCTTTCGCTAGTGGCCGCGGAGCCGACAGACAGACCGGGAACTGAGCAGAATCGTCGTTTCCACTACGAGACTTTTAACTATACACTTGACGAGTGAGCATTTTTAACGCGTCGAACTTGCAACACCAACCACCGGTCTTCTGATGATCACTTCAACCAATGAAAACATCGATCCGTATCCTATTTTAATGGTCGCACGTGATCGCAATGTCAAAAAATGACCGCATCTCTACGTGGTGAATGATGTGGATTGGGGCGAAGCTCTGGTGGTGCTGATGATACTGATTTTGTTGTTCATAGGCAGTGCTGATGGTGCTGATTTTTTTTTTTATTGCTCATAGGTAGTGCTGTGTTCCGGGTTGCGTTTCGACTTCATTATTACTGCTTTATGGTCGGTGAAATGCAGAGCCATGCATGCAAAGTTTAAAGGCTGAACTCCATGGGACGAATTATGTGACGAATAACTGGCGAACGCCGCCCGACGGCACGCTCGCTTTGCGCGCGACGTAGCAGCCACTGTGTTGATTCCACGCGCAGAGCAAAAGCCGCCGGGCAAAATTCGTCGGTTATTCGCAGCATATTCGTCCCATGGAGTTCAGCCTTAACGCGATTATATACGCATTTGACCGCAGCGCCCTCTCCTGTATAGACGTTGAGCGGCTACGTGCAACGTTTCATCCATGACATCCCCAGCTCTTGAGTTACTACCACATCTCAGAGCCCCCTACTCGTCCCGCAGTCGTGGCCGAGTGGTTAAGGCGATGGACTAGAAATCCATTGGGGTCTCCCCGCACAGGTTCGAATTCTGTCGACTGCGCAAACATTTTTTCCTTTTTTGTTTTTTGTGAGCACGGACGCCGGACGGACGGACGGACAAGGCTAGACCCTAAGGAACTTCGCCCCTAAAAGAGGCGGACACCTTTTAAACCGTAGAACTGCGCTCGAACGAAAGCTAACTCGGGTTTCGCGATGGTGTGAAGTGCGCTTAGCGCAAGGGCACGTAGAATTGCGGATGAGATGGCTACCTGACAAACACCTGGGCCGCCAACCACTATATAGCGCGTGCTGTTCACACGTGATGAGTCACCCCCACGACGCTCCGTCGCCTCAGTCCGCGCATTCTCCGTGTCGTCGCAAGAAAGAAGAGTTCGGAGAGGACGACGAAGCGACACTATACTTCGTCTCACCGTAGTATGGACTAACTGCGAGGGCTGTGCAAGCGCGAGTGGGTAGCCTTGACTGCCTTGACTGGAGCGCTCGCTACACGAGCGCTCGTGCAGCCGCCGAGGCTTCATCCAAAGCAACTATCTCGCGATTTTAGCATGCGCGGCTAACAATAGTCCATGTTAAGGCTGGTTCACATATTTGCAACTGTTGCGTTCGCAGGCAACCAAAGCGACCGTAACGACCAAAACACCGCAACAACCGTGACTCGTGGATCGCTTCGTGAAGCTACCCCTTGCATCGCTTGCCATGCTGTGTACGGCGAACACTTATCCCGGTGATTTTGTCGTTACGGTCGTTTCGGTTGCTCGCGAACGCAACCAACGCAGATGTGTGAACCAGCCTTTAAGGTGAGACGAAGTATAGGAAGAAACGCGGTGGTTCGCAAGTTTGTTTTTCCCCACCGAAACTGCGAGACACAGCTGAGCCACGACTCTGCTCCCCCTTCTTATCGCCTAAGACTGATTCTAGGGTGTCTCGGCATATGTGTTCGGAGTTCATCTCTAAACTTTATGAAACAGCTCCACGAGGAGACGCGATGTATACCCTAGCCGCATCTGTACCTGACGCAAGGCTGTAAAATAACAAATTAACGAAAATGATACGATTGTAGTCATGGCTACAAATTTCTTCACTAAGTGCTTCCTCAGTTCCAATGATATTTCGACGACTGACTCAAAGTCGAAAGTTCTTATTTACTCCAATTACCGTTACTTGCCAACATTCTACTTGACGAATTCCCAACTCACGCTGATTTAGTTACACCATCAGTGCTACACGTGATATCCCTGTCTCAACAAATTGTGAGCAGTGCTGTAATAAAACCCAAGTGTGCTTTACAAAGCTGATATTTTCTTTGCCCGCTCTGTTGAATAAGCCGGGTGGAAGCAACGGTAGAGACCTCAACGTCATGGGACATTGTCAGACTACTTGAAACGTGAGAGGTTATATTTCAGTCTCGAGTAAATGCGCACTAAATAATTTTAAGTTCAACTTCTACGGATCTGGTCTGCAGTAAACCCCTTGGACGTCTTGGACCTTTATTATTCACCTTGCAGAGCAGACCTCTCGGCGCCGTTTTTGAGAGTAAACCGAACTGGCGCCCGTAAATACGGCGTAAAACGGCCGACATATATTACGACGCATCATGCAGTAAGTATTATATATACCATCCCAACACAAACCAGTAGGTCTGCAGGTGGTATGCCTCTCTGTAACAGAACCACGGTTCTTCGTGGCACCTGAGCATGCTTACAAACAGAGCTGCTTGAAGGTCGCTCAGCCGCTGTCGCTTCGTCAGGGTAGGCATAAAACTAAATGCGTTATTGGAGAAGAGATCAAGCCGACGCGCCCATAGGGGGTAACTTGAAAACTGGACCTATGGGGACAACGGTAACAACATGAATTTCGCTCGAAAGTACTTTCGAGCAAAACTTGGAACCAGCAACGTGCAGGAGGCACCGAGTTTCCAAGGTGATCTCAGGACGTCGATGATATATGACACGCCGTACAGGTCCCTCCCGTCCAAAGGAAAGACGCCATCGCCGAAGCGCCATATACGATTCACATCGCTGTTCGCTACGAGTCAGGATCAGGTATTACGGCCGGCAGCAAAATAATACCCGTCAGGATCAGGTATTATGGCCGGCAGACAACGTCGTCCGAACAGAAAGGACAGCTGAAGGCTTCCGCGCGATTGAACATGATGAGAAGCGACACCGGGTCTGGGAGACCACATTTTATGGACCGGACTCCCCGCCCTGGGCATGCCATACTCGTACCGAGTCTATGAGCGAGAGAGACTCATTTTCCTGCGTATGTTACGCGACTGCTAACTTTAGCGACAGAAGTACTATATAAGATAATAACCCTATTGAAAAAGACTTTTTACCGGAATTTCCTTTCCAGTACAAAAATTATTTTACTGAATAATGGGACTCTTTCCACTTCCGTTAAAGCCGGAATTTATCGGAAGTCACCGAATTTTTCTGGATTCACCAGAAATTACGGGGAGTCACCGGATTTGCCGCAATTCACCGAAACTTACAGTGTTTTTCTTGTTTTTTTCTTTTTTTTTTTTGGACGTAAACGGAAGGCATTTAGGAAGAAGCCTGTTTACCGAGGGTGGTCTATGTCTACCAGATGCTGGACGATTCGGTAACAATTAAAACGGTTAGTCCATATAAACCTGAAAATTTGACAGGGTCGATACCAGTGAAACAATTTGTACTGTAGACAAAAGCAATCAGACCCAATAGGAACAACCGAGTTCTTTGTCGCCAAAAATACCTTTCAAGGTACTCACAATGCCGCTGGGTAAATTCCTATGTGTACGGTAGTTCAACCAACAAAACCGAGCAAGTGCACCACACGAACACACACATACACTGTCAGTAACACGTTTAGCGGAAATTACGAACGCGCACCAACATCTACCGCCGTTGAGAAATCAAGGGCACAGTCACGGTGTCGTCATTGATGCTGTCACGGCGTCTCCGGCGTCTTTTTCGCTCACTGGATGCTTCTGAAGCCGGACGGACAAAGAGGCGCAAGAAACAGGTCACTGAAAGATATTTTCTTTTTATCCGCACATCCAGCTGCTCTGGAAGATACAGGTCGCACACAGGGAACGGGAAGCCAACACTGAGCGTCCGTTCGTGGCCGTTGCTGGTTGACAAAAAAAAAAAAAAAAAAACAGTTTTCTTAAAAAAAAAAAAAAGCAAAACGATTTTTTCACATTTTCCCCACGAACCCAATGCGAGGGAGAGAGGGTGCGTGGGGACTTGTCCGGTTTCCCCCTCGCGTCGGCTTCCAGTGAAGTTCGGTAAACGGGGAAACGAGTCACTCGTTTCCGGTAAAATTTCTACCAAAGCCAACCCCTGCGGGTAAAATTTCAGCGAAATCTGGTAACCGAGAGTAGCTTCCGGCAAATCTTCCAGCAAAGACTGGTAAACTACGCTGGTTTCGGATGAAAACGGGTGAAACTTGACCAGTTTTCACCGGATGTCACTGGAAGTTTTTGCCGGATTTTTTAATAGGGAGGGTATACAAAATATTCGGCATTCACGTCAGTGTGTTGCCAAAATGAACTCGAATGATCACGGTCACGATAAACGTTCACTGGCAAAGGATGCGCTCGAACGGAACCCATTTCACTAAGCTTCCATTAACTAGACTTGACAAAGAAGGAATAAAACAAATTCGGAAAAAAGGACGACGAAAATATATAGTCTTTCAACTCGCAACAGCATGAATGCACTGGAAAGCCTTCTTTGCAATTCGACGCGTCAAGTGAAATGAAGAAAAAGGGAGGTGGGAAGAAAAAAAAAAGTGTAAATAAATTTCTAAAGAAAAACATTTGTTTTAAGAAATTGATTTTATAGATCGGACTGCACTATGAATTTGAGGGAGAGTGACCTTTCTGTGTCAAGTCAACTTTACCAACACGCTCTACAGTTAATTTGGCTTCCACCCATCTCTTTTGTTTTTGCAATATTACTTTTTTTTAATATGTGTAAGGCGGGAATTCACATCACACATGAATTTTACATAGTGTGTGCAGCGACGCCCGCAGTATTTACGGTGAGTCTAAATCTTTAGGTCTCAGGAGCAGGAGGGCGGAGTTTTCGAGAAAAATGAAATGATGAGGTAACACAAACACTTTATAGTAGGGATGTCGCGAACCTGCCAAGGTTCGAGTTCAACCAAGTTCGACTTTTTCGAACTTTCCACGTGATGTTCGACAAAGGTTCGACTGAAAGACGACTTGTGCAAAAAACTTGTGAAAGACGACTTGTGCAAAAAAAAATAATAATAAAAAAGAGATAGCTGTTGATTTTACTTGGCGGAGGAAAAGTGCAATATTTGTTGGGTGTACTGGCATCACTAATTCACATGACTAACTAACGAAAGCATTAAAAGCGCATATTTTCGCTTCTTATATGGTGTAAACATTGGTATACCATTTTATAAAATATAAAATAAAATACTTTCTAAATTATTTGTTTCCCAAAATTCGAAATATTCGTGTAGAAGCCGGGCAACACGGTCCATAAGTCGAACTTCGACCTTTAATGAAATTTCGAAGGTTCGGCGAATCAGTCGAACCTTCAGGTTCGACGTCCAAATCGAGGTTCGACAAACGTTCGCGGCACCCGTACTTTATATAGTCACTAAGAGTTTAAGAAACGCAGGTCATGTCAAGTATGTAGCATCTCGCTGCACAGCCGATGAGGCTACGCCGTTAGGTGATAAGAACACCGAAGAACCGCGAATAATGAAAACCCAGCCCGGATTTCTCAAGCTATCCGTGACATAGAGTCCCTATGACGTTAGAAGGGTTGCGCAGAACGGGATTTGTTGCTTCATCACTCTGTGTTCGGTGTTCCTTTTCTGCAAATGCCTTAATCGTATTGGCAGCCAAGCGATAATAAGATGCTCGCGGGGACACGTCCGTTTCTCAAGCTGTCGGTTAGTAGAGTCAGATTTAATGCGCTGCGTTCTTATCGGAGCTTCTCGAGTCCGCGAAATGGGCGAGTGAGTCATCCGGAAAGCCGAGAACGGAAAAAGCATGCCTGGGGGCTCAAATCCGGACACTTTTGACGAAAAGAAAAAGTTGTCGAGGAATTCGGAGGCCGCGATTGGACGGCGCCAAGATCGAGAGCGGCGCCGGCCAATCACGACCGCCGAATTTCCCGACGACTTTTTCGCCAAGTGTTCAGATTAGAGCGCCTTGTCCGACGATGTGATGAGCTCGTAGATCTTCCTTGTCGTCGTCTGTCAATACCTCAGGCTCGGGTTTTTCACAATTTTCACAAAAATGTTTGATAAAGAGCAGCTCACTTGCGCCCTTACGTTCTGTTCAATAATAATAAAATCTCCAAAGCGCCGCAAACTTACCAAATGTATCTCCAAAGCGCAAACTTACCAAATAAAATCTCCAAAGCGTCGCAAACTTACCCACCAAAAAAATAAATATATATATATATATATATATTTATATATATATATATATATATATATATATATATATATATATATATATATATTGAGCTTGTTAGAGCTCTTTATACATAATACAAAAGACAAGGTGTTCGCTGCAAAAACGGTGACAATGTCCGCCATAGGCTACCCGATCTCGTAATAATTAAGGCGAGGAGGGATCCACGCTACTGACGTAGACGCCTTAGAATACGGAGGAGGCGCACTGTTCGCCGCTTAGGAACCCACGAGCGTGGACACTTTCAAACTCGCATCAACAAGCCGGAGCGTTGGCGGAAGAGGAACCGCGTTGTCGCCATGGCAACGAGTCCCGGGGGAGTCGCTTCCTGCCTTCCTGGGCGCGGACGCGATTAAATCTCGGGCTATTCCTGTTTGCACCCGGAAGCTTGAAACGAGAAAGCGCGCTGTTTACGCTACACGAAGTCGTAGCGCTGTTGATTTTTCGTTCAATGTCGTAGGGGGTTAGAGTAGCGTGTGTTTCCTATTCATAGCACAGTCAGCATCGTATATGCACTGTTCCAGTGCTCACGAGTTCGTAGCCAAGCCGATATCCTCACTGCCTGTGCTCTCAAGGTAGTCTGTCGGTTCCCTTGCCTGTAGAACACGTGGACAGCCTACCACGTCCAACAATAAAAGGAACCCAGCGAATGACAAAAAGAAAAAAAAAACTAATTAATAAAAAGAAGCTATATGCGTTGAGACAACGAGCCTGACGTTTCACACGATCATTGCGGCTGCGCACGTCGCATCCTTCATTTGTTATCGTATTCAAATCTTTATCATTAGTCGTGATCCAAATATTGTACGCTGTGCTTAGCTGCCCACGTGTTCGGCGGGAAACCAAACATGCGAGAGACTTATTCTCTTTCAGATGCCCGCTTTACGCGTCCGCTGCACTTCGCCGCACATTGGCTGCGCCTGCATGCTCGAAGTCTCCGAGACGCCAAACTGTCGTCGAAGATATGCGGAGCGCAAGATCGCCTGCCTCTTGCACGGGGGTTGCGATGATGTCAGAACGCCGACCTCTTAATGGCTGATTGAAAACAAATTGGGGGTAGACCTCGAGGCATCTACCATCGCTATTCCTTCAATCAAAGCCAATCAGAGCAAGGCGTCGTTCTGACGTCACCGCAACTCCTGCGCAAGAAGCAGACGACTTGATCTCCGCGTAGGAAGCTAGAGACAGTACGCATTTCAGAACTATAGCGAAGGATGCGCGCGCATACCTTTGATCGACTCTCCGAGCAAACACAACTTTGACATCGTGACCACGGAAAGCTGTCCCGGGCTCACAAAGACATGCCAGATCTCGGTGGCAGTCCGCACGATAAGAAAGACAGCGAAAAAGCACCGTGCGACTAGGAAAGCTCTTTCTGCGTTCCGGCCGAACTCGAGCCGTAAACGGGAGTGGTCACAAGGCCTGCGCATGACGTCATCGTTACTGGGCCCGCCACAAACGGCAAACACTACGAAGTTCCAGAGAGTCCGGCAGACGCGTCCGTTTTCGGCGTCGTCGTCTGCTAGCGTCGCACGCGTTGGGAGATGCTGCGACACGCGCTGGCAGCGATGCTGACGCGAGCAGGCGGCGCTCCTTGGACCTTGGCTCCACTATGCGGAGCGCAAGCTCGTCCGCTTCTTTTACAGGGATTGTGGTGACGTCAGAACGCCGAGCTCCGATTGGCTCTGATTGAAGGATAGTGGGTAGACCTCGAAGCAAACTGCCTTGAGGTCTACCCACTATCCTTCCAGTCGGAGTCAATCAGAGCTCGGCGCCTTTTTGACGTCACCGCGAACCCTGCAAAAGAAGCGGACACACTTATGCTCTGCATAGTGATGACGTTTGGGGGGAAGGACGCGGGCCTCTGGTCTTCTAGGTGGTAGTGGTCCAGATCAAACGAATCGAGCTTCACAGAAGCTGTACACAGGGCGCTCGCTGCTCTGTGGTCCGATAAGAAGATATGTGAAATTGCGGTCATAGCCAGTCTGCTCGTACTCAGCCATTTTATCGTTGATATTTCTTACGCCGTCTCTTTTCTTCAACGATATCAAAGAGCTAAGAAGTTGAACGATGGCAGTCATTTAATGTTCGGAGAGCAAAGTGTTTAATCTCATCCGCTGAATATGGAGATTCGAGCGATCGAATCCAACTTTCTGCGATGAGCTAATGCAAACCACACTAACACAGACAAACAAAAGATGAAAAAAATATATATTACGAAGGCGTATGTAAAACGTTTACGCGGGAGACCTGATGAAAAGCTGGGCACATATAATAATAACTCGTTAATAATAACGGCTGTCGCATTGCCGAGCAGGACCGGCCGCCATTTCGAAGACACCGACTGCGGTGTGGTAGCGCAGTTCCGAAACGAAACTAGGGGGTTTCGTTTTGGTCTTAACCAATCCGCGAAACTTTTCCAGTAAAATGATTAGGCTCAAGTAACTGCATATTCGTTGTGAGCAGCTAGAAGCTCAAGCGCGCTATGATGATACACCGTTGGACAGTGTTAGCCCGACGAAGTCAAGATTTGAAGGGTAGGTGGCGCCACGTTGAGGCGAAACTCGCGAACTGACCACGACACACGAAAGAACTTGGTGGATGGTCGCACAACACTACGCATACCTTCGGTTACGCCACGGGATTTCCATCGGCTCGCCAATTACCGCAAATATAGTGAAATTCACGCCCGTTCCTAAACCATAGCATGCCATGCACCTATGCTATGCGTCCTAGTAAAGGCGCGAATAGAAAAATCGAGGAGGAGCGCCCCATTTCATGACTGCTTTATTTTTTGCGCTTTATTTTTCAGCATTTCTTTGCAAGGAGCAGAGAAAACACGGTACGACGCGTGTACTGCCATAATATCGCGAAACACACACACACAAAAAAAAGCGTCGCATCGTAGCATTTCTTGAAGAAACAAAAAAAGATACGGAGGTACAATAAAAAATCGAAACATAAAAAATCAGTCGTAGAACCTTCCGCTTCCCCGAGCAAGCACTGTCTGCATACACCCGCTTCCCGCCTATATCGGATCGTTGATCTGCCAGCCTCCTTTTCTACAGAGGAGCGCACACGTATAGTTAGTTATCTGTCGCCAAGAACGGCACCAGCGCATCAAAGCACCGACAGTGCAGCTTCCCCCTTTCCCGGAAGGAACAGAACGCGCGGCGCTGCAGTTCTGCTGGCTCCCTTCCAGAGTACAACCACCAACAACACACACACAAAAAAAAGTAGCTAGCGATAATTAAACACTAGACCAGAAAGGAAACGCAGGAACAATGCTCCGGGGATGTAGCCAGGTCCTTTCTCTTTTGTCCCCGCGTTTCTTCTCGGCGTGATTGAGTCTTTCGATGGCTTTCCACGGCGACTGCACGCGAACGTTCTCGTTCCGTTCGTTTCGTACTTTTCTACGGACTCTTTGTCCGGGTCCTGATTTATCACGTTCGACCCGGACCTGACACCGGAGCGTATCGGATTTAACGCGAATGTATGGAACGGCAGAAGCAGCAGCGCGGCTTACCATAGACCGCAGCGGACGCTGAGAGCCATCGGAGCCAATCCGATGGCGTTTGAGTGTCACGTGACCCATGGGAATGAGGCACCGCGCGCGGATCTTGGTCACGCGATCTACGGTAACAGCGCTCGACTGGCTCTGCGATGACTCTGCGCTGCGGTCCATCGTAACGTGAAACGGAGTATAGACGTCAACGAGGGAGGGACAAAACACAACTGCACTAACGATCCCGAGGAGATCTGTTCAAAGCGTCGAAATAAAAAAGTCCCCCCCCCCCGTCCCCCCCCTTACACACACAAAGAACAAATAACAAGGATCTTACAGTTTGTTATTTTTTTATTTATTTACTTCGACCTAGGATCGCCTACGTGAACATTTCGGTAATCGTTAGCAGAAATGTGAGATCAAGCGCACTTTTATACTGTACGTCGTCACTGCTGGCACCATTTTCTTGATGGGGGAAGTCTCAACCGCGTGGCAATCGTGCCGTGTTGGTGCGGTACCCGCTCGCTGCACGCTGTTGTTATGCATTTTTATTGTTCACTTATATTACCGACTGTCGTTACGAGCGCCAGAACAGGAGGCCGAGTGGGCATGGAAACGTTAGATCCCTAATTAGGGCTCGGTTGGACGCCCTTCTTTCATTACTTTGTTTATAGTATGTGCGCAATGCCTTCTTTACATAAATATAACGTGCCGAGTCCAAAAAAAAAAGGCAATGAACAAAAATTAGTAAGTGGGTTATGCGTAGTTAGGAATGTGCAACGCGTTATAAAAAAAATAACAAAGGTAGCCTAATCTGGTGGGAAGAATATAAATCCTACATGGGACGCGGTGATCGCTACAGAGATTGATCACAGAATGATCTGCGGGTACGTCTCGATCCTGTTCGGAGCACATTGGCTTCATATCTATGGATGCTTCGAACATGGCTGCAAACAGTTTTGTTTTCTATGACCAAGGTGACGGTACCGGCATACAAGGAAGAAACAGGACCTCAGAAGTGTCTGCAGACTGTCTGCTGTATGATGTATTAGCATTGGGACCGTGGCTTTAGAATAGCAAGAGACGTTAAGCCGGGGTCACACTACTCGGACATCATACAAAAGACAGTCTGCGTAGAGATTCGAACGCGAGTCACCGCGAGATCCGTACTTCGAAGGCCGCGTGGCAACGAGTTCAAGGAGGAAACTTGGAACGCGGCATTCGAACCACAGATATTGCAGTGACTCGTGTTTGCAGACTGTCTTTTGTTTTATGTATGAGTAGTGTGAACACGGCTTAATTAAGAACCAAACTCTGTTAGCTCTCTGAGGCCTCCAACATGTTTCTTTCCAAGTGCTGCATGTTACGACACGCAATTACAACTTTAACAGCGAGAGTGCTTCTTGTTTTTTTCCATTTATGTGTGTAGAAAAATATTACGTAACGAGGCCGATCACGGACAAAAGTAACATGGGACGGGCGACGCAAAGGATTTTTTAGAGTGCTAAAGGTACGGCGCTTCAGCTGTTCCGGAACTTTTCCAGTTTCGACACCGTTCGTTCTTAATTAAGGTCGTCCTGGAAGATATACGTCACCCAAGAGTTAAAGAACAATGCACGTTCGTTCGCCAAAGAACCCTTCGTTTGGTACAAGTCTGCTGTTGCAACCCAGAACTGAAGCAAGTTCTGCATACCGACGGTCGAGGACCACACGTAGAACTGTAACTGCAAATGATTTCGAAGCCTTCCTTCGAGTATATCTGGCTTGCACGTTACGTCATCACGCCATGCCGGTGATCATTCCTACTTGTTCTTGCCGAGAAAAACTAATTAGGTGGTACGAACAGTATGCTGCAGAAGGAATACGCGCTCAGCAGCAAGGCCACAGCAAGTCACCTCAATGGCCGCTGATGTGATGGCACTGCAAGCGTTATGGCGCCTGCGCGTCGCTGCAGTAAAATGCACCATCCGCGCTTCCTGCAAGTAGGAACCATATTTGCGAGTTCGACTGGCACTACGGTGTAGATAAAAAAGTGGCGGCATGTACAGACTATTTTAGAAAGGGTCTTCTGGCCGGCGGCATTTTCAGCGTCCGTGCATGCATGGCGGTACTTTGCTCGCTTTCCCAAGCAACGAACATGCCCTTGCTGAGCTGTGAAGATCGCACGCTGCAAACATTTGAATGGTGTATGACAGCAGATTGAAATGGAAAGCGATTATGTACTTCCCGCAAAAATGTGTTTCGTCAAACATATTGGTCGACGAAATCTGTGGAAGGCGGAGCCCACCATCTTCCTAACGTCCCTGCGCGCATACTGCGTCGCAGTGCGCTTGAAACTCCAATCACAGGTCTTCATTTCAGCCGATACGAAGTGCGATCGCTTTCTCGCTCCAATGGCGATGGACGCCTGTTTATCAACTGTGACTGCATCCCCAACGGGGTACATAACGCTCGCCCTTCTCATTGGCTAAACTGATTCCAAGAAGACTGATGATCACTGTTCCCGTGTGTTTTCGCGGGGCAGTACACACGCAGGAAGTCTCCGAGAGCATACACAACAGAGGCGTTATACGCACCGGTAAAACACGGTACTTCAAACGAGACTTCTCGTAATGCCACGAACGAGGCTGTATGACGGACTGGCTCGTGGCGACGACACCGGCGATGAAAAACGGTCCCATTACATCGCACCCTTTAAAACCAATCCTAACGCAATAAGCGCGACCCGAGTTCGCACAAGGCGCTACGCGTGTTGCGCGCGACTGATAATAAACTTCCTCCCCGCACGTTCAATCAATCGCCAAAACGATCCGAGCAGCTCCAAGTCGGTTCCCGTGCGGGGGACGAACAGCTTGCACAAACAATGGCTTACGGCGCTTCCGTGCTCCCTTGACCCCTGACAGTACGCTGGAAGTTACGTGCTCGCCGATCCAATGAACTGCCTCCCTTTCATCACCTGACACCGCCCTTTGCGTGTGTGGAACGGGGCAAAAGATCGACGCGCGACTGGTACTAACGAGCACGTAGCTTCCAACTCACTGTCAGCTTGGAGGATGAACGGAGTATAATATAATAACGCGCTGGCGGCTCCAACTCCGGACGCGGGCACGTCGGGTCAGTCATAAAGGCCGTTTCGTGGCGACTGCAGCAAAATATACGTAAATAAAAAAAAAAAAAAAACGGAAAAATAAACAGAGAGAGAGGAAACAAATACAAATATATCACACACAAGAGCCATTCACGTTTCTTCTCAATTGAGAAGAAATCTCCAGCCGCCAAGCTTGAACTCGTTCAAACGGTTTCCGGCCGAGAAATTGCCGAAGCGAGCGAGGTCGCGGGGAACGAACGGCGCGGCTGAGGGAGGCACTCGCGAACGTCGCGGCTTCTATTTAAAGAAGCGGACGCCGCACGGGAATATCCTCATTTATTGCGCGTCCGACATTAGAAATAAGAAGCACGAAATGCGTTGTTGTTGTTGTTTTTTTCCCGCCGAGCGTTTCTAGTTATACTGCCGAGTTACGTCTCGCTATCGCAACGTTAAAATAGTAGGGGACAAACAAGTAAATAAGGCGGAAACACTGATTGCAATTCTGAGCCGCAAAAGAGAAGTCGCTCGCCGTTAAGCGGACAATCTTATAAAGGAGAAAGGAAGCTGCGCGAAATCGACACGAATTCGATTACACGTACGATTCTTTTTGGGGCGGAGGAGAACGCGGGCAAGTCTCCGACGGCAAACAAACAAGTCTCCGAGCGTAGACGCCCGTTTGCTGATAAGGGAGATGGCTACAAAGAGAAAACTGCCGTCGCTGCCTAGAAACTCTCAGCGTGTCCATTTCTGTACTAACAGTTGACTGCGGGGTTCCGAGTGTATACCAGTCCCTTTCAGCCTGAGGTCACAGTTCGCTCAGTGTAATGGCGTGTCACAAACAGGAGCTGGAACTCACCATCTCCTGAAGTTCATTAGCATCGAGCGCAGGAAAACATTGCCAAAGCAGCGTAATAACAGCCGCGATAGATGCATGGATAGATGTATGAATGAATATGGACCCTTTGAATCGGGCGGCGGCTTACACCATCCAGTCACAACGAGAAAGTTCGGAGACGCCGCTTTGGTGGCGTTTTGTTGAAGCTCCAAAGTGGGCATCAATTCAACTTTAGCCCCTCGAGCAAGCTGACGTGAAACAAGTGAGAGGCCAAGCTTTAAAGCACTGAGATAGAAAAAAAGACAAAAAAACCCTTAAACATAAAAAAAATTCCAGAAATTAAAAAAAAAAATACAGGCGTGGATTCTTTTTTTTTTTATTGGACATTTATTGGCAATTCGTCATTCACGATTAAAAAGCTGTTTTCATTGAGACCACATTTCCGTTGTAAGTGTATCAAACCCTTTGAGAAAATTGCATGAAATTATTTTTTCGTGTTTGGATATTCCTATACAGATTTCGATTTGCTTTTCGCACAGGTGTTCCAGCTGTTAAAGGGTGCCCTTACCAACTACGAGTGTAGTGGAACTAACTTATGTGGATCAGCGCCGATATGATCGGTACTGCGCGTTAGTCGACAGTGCGACAATGTACCAGTAAAATTGGAAAAATTACAGTATTTTTTTGGAAGGGGGGGGGGGGGTTGTGGCATTCTACACACACACTGAAACTTAGTGTTGCACTAGATTGACGGTTCTCCATAATTAGGATAACTGGGTGGCTTCATCTTAATAGTGCAGGCAAAAAGGGGCAAATTCGTTTTTTTTTTAATTTTTGACAAAAAAAAGTTATGCTGTATGGAATTTTCTTTCTAGAAAAAATGTGAAAACCGCGGGTTCGGGTATTTCTTCTTTTCGAGTTATGGAGCGGAGAAGCGGCAGCGGTGGAAAT
Source organism: Ixodes persulcatus (assembly GCA_013358835.2). Classification (NCBI taxonomy): domain Eukaryota; kingdom Metazoa; phylum Arthropoda; class Arachnida; order Ixodida; family Ixodidae; genus Ixodes; species Ixodes persulcatus. Next base: position 2,725,685 of record JABSTQ010009160.1, on the reverse strand, counting down.
GAGCGTTTTTCCCGACTGGCGAAAGTCGCATGTTTGACTCAGTCGCTCTCCTCCCGTGGTTTCTGACTCAGAGTTATTTTTCTTTTTGTCAATGGAAACGTTTTGTCTTTTGTCAATGGACAATATTGTTGACAATTTTGGTCAACATTAAGACATCTTCGTGGACACCACGAAGGGGTCTTAATGTAGTTAACTATTTCTTAGGTATTATACGAGGGGCGTTCATAAAGTTCGTATTATTGTCACGAAGGAATAGAGATTCAGCAATCAAACTCGAGTAGGAAATGAGACTTTCTCTGCATGTTCGCCACCAAAAGTTACCCACTTTTTCCAGCGATGCACCACATGCCGGAGGCCATTGTTATAGAACTCCTCGTTTTGAGTGTTCAGGAATCGCTCCACTTCAGCAATCACTTGGTCGCCGTCCTTGAAATGCTTTCCTCTTACTATTTGGCCACACTAGAAGCGTCTGTGCCATTTAACCAAAAGTGTCGTAAACTGGGACGTTGTCCCCGAACAACGCTCCCAGATTGGAATGAATATCCTTGGCATTGCTTCCCTTCAAATGAAAAAAACGAATCACTGCATGTGCTTGGCACCGACGGGCGGTGCCATTTTTGTTTCGTCTCCCTAGCGGCGTTCCGAGCTACTATAGCATCAATGTTTATACTGTGCGGAAACTATACTTCGTCTCACTTTAGCATGGACTAACCGAGAATGCTGTGCTAGCGCGAGCGGCTAGCCTTGACTGCCTTGACTGGAGCACTCGCTGCACGAGCGCTCGTGCAGCCGCCGAGGCTTCATTCGAAGCAACTATCTCGCGCTTTTAGCTCGCGCGGCTAACAATAGTCCATACTAACGTGAGACGAAGTATAGAGGGACGCGCGAGCATGTTGATGCCTGTTTTGTTCTGTTTTCTTTAATTTTTTGTGCCGATAATACGAACTTTATGAACGCCTCTCGTATATATTAAAATATTTTGTTTTGAGAAATTGCCAAACTCACCTTTCAGTTAGATGTTTTATAAACTTTGCCAAGGCTGCTACCTGCGACCAACTTCAGTTATATCTGTAAAATTTATATCCATGGAAAGTGCAAAAGAATCTCTTCATAAATATATTAAACTCATTCAGTTGTTGTCATTATTCCTTCAATAGCATCATTTAAAAATCATAAAAAAAGTTGTTAGTATGAAATGAATTTTTTCAAAAGCACATTTATGAGTGTGTGTGTGTGTCCTCATAGAAAGGATAGTTTCCTACAAAGAATCGTATTTTATAAAAGTAATGTTTTGTTTGTACGGCCCCTATCTCAGCCGCAATATTGTGAAATGAGTGTTCGCATTTAGCTAGAAAAATAGGCAACCTTATGGAACTTGGGCATCCCTGTGATTTTTACAATCTATCGGTATATCTCTCGGGCGATGTGTTCACGCCTTGGTGGTGGACTCAATGTGAGGCGACAGGAGCATGGGCCAGACGGTGTAAGTGGAAAAAATAAAATAAAAAAAGAACGTTTTACGTAGGAAAAAAAAAAATATCCTGAAAACTTGAGGTGACACTTCGATAAAACAACATATTACACGCAGCTTTTCCTCTACCGCGAAGGCAACGTGATGAAGTTGAATCTATACAACGACAAAAAATCAACCAAAACGCATTGGTTCTACTTTTTTTCTCTCTTTTTTCGGCGTCTTTACGTTTTGGACATTGCCGTCCCTCCCAAACTCGCCGTGGCATCCACCCTCGGTGAGGCCTTCGCGCACACAATAATAATGAAAAAAAAATAATCTACGCTCAGATCGTTTGCTCGTCTTAATTCGCGCCACATTGCACGCCACGACAACCTTTCGGCCTTGGACAGATCCCCAGCGGCCCTGATCTGTCCTGCAGGGACTGCAGGACAGATCCCAAGGGGCCTGCAGGCCCTAGACCTAGTGTCAAAATAAAACCAGTTCAATTCAATTCAATTTAATTCAAGATCGAAGAAGATGGCACCGCAATAGGAGTATACAACACCGGAGCTCGCCTCCTCGAGTGTTGTGTCACGTGCCCTTTTGGGCTTGACAAGGCAACGCGTGTAGTCACGTGACCAGAGCCAATTCTTAAATCAGAGCGAATTATGAATCGGCTCGTATCTTTACACAAAACAGAACTCAAATTTGGAGCGTTGTTCTGCTACGTAAAACTGTTCTTTTTTCTTTTTTTTACTTCTCGTGTTCTTTCTGTTGCCTCATAGTGCGTCCACCACCAGGGCGTGGACCTTTTGCCCGAGAGATACACCAATATATTTTAAAAAATTATGGATGCCTAAGCTCAGTAAGTTTACCTGTTTTTCTAGCTAAATACCAACACACATTTCACGATGCTGGTTCTTAAATAGAGGCCATACAAACAAAATATTACATTTATAAACTATTATTCTTGATAAAAAAACACAACTATTTCACGGGGACGCAAAAAAAAAGAACAAAAAAGAGGGGGGGGGGGGGGTTCAGAATATTAATATAAAACTTGCAACTTTCTCAATTTTTAGTTTTAGGTGATTATATCGAAGGAGATAATGCATACAACTGGACGATATAATATATTTATAAAACGCTCATCTTGGGTTTCCATGGACATACAAATTAGAAATATAACCTAAGCAGGTCGCAGATAGCAGCAATTAACCTGTCAAAAATTATAACATCGAGCTAAAAAATGAGTTATGCGATTTCTTTAAAACAAAAATGCAAAAACACGCAGAAAATTGTATTTACATTGAGACCTCTTCATGGTGTTCACAGAGTTATAAACAAAAATAAAAATAACGTAAAGAAAAGGACCACGGGAGGAGACTCAGGAGAGTATGTCAAAGTTGCGACCCTCGGCAGGCGGGAAAAAACGCTCACTTCCACCGCGGCCGCTGCTGCGCTCCATAACTCAAGAACAAAAAAAGATTATCCGATCCCACGACTTTCGCCATTCAGCTATAGGTAGAAAATTCTCTACAAAATATTTTAATGCGTTAGCATTAGAACACTCGTTTTGACGAAAGACCGCCGGTGTCTTTCGTGTGTCAGTTGTCGCGTGCGACGCTCCCTATTGGTTCGAAGCGCTGACGTGAGCACGCGTCAACCTCTCCCTCTCTCCCCGGCGATGACAAACCGATAGACACCGCCGGGTTTTCGTCAAAACGAGCCCTTTCGTTTTCGGTAAAGTCACGCGCGCAGCTGGCACGGAGCCAGAGAGGAGGAGGCGCCATGCAACACCTCCTAGATATCAAAGCCGTAGTGCTGAGGGAGATCGCTTAATTAGAGAATGCCAATGCTGGACACTGATTGGAAACGAATGCTGCGTCTGCGCTCGGCTTCGAGTCAGGTTCGAGCCGAACGTTGACGCAATCGTCGTGTCCAATCTGTGACCAGCGTTGGCCTTCTCTAATGACGCTGTCTCATTCAGAGCTACGGCTTTGTGATCTGGGAGGTGTTGCGCCGTGGGCCGTGGCGAGGTGGAATGCGGGCGTGCTCAGTTGCCGCTCTGCTTTCTCCGGTTGTTCTTCCCACTCGGTTTCCGTAGTAGCGGTGCGCGGGCTGTGATGTGTATGTGTACTTAAAACGACATGTATGTGTATGTGCGTAAAATGTGTATGTGTACTTAAAACTCCACGAGTGATATGGACGCGGTTCCTTCCACGAGTGATATGAATGACCGTCCAAGGGCGTCGACGTACTCTGACAGGCAGAGTACAGAAAAAAGGAGCGAAACAAATTACAGGAAGGTCCATGATTAGATTTTGGGGGAATCCGTTAGCATGACCTTTGGGAAGCGCCACACACGTCCCCTTTTGGGAAACGCTAACACTGACCCCGTAACGAGGCCAAAAAGAGGCAACAAAAAATAGAGGAAGCAAAAAAGATAGCCAAAATAAAAAAGTGAAGTGGTCAGCGTTAAATCTTTCTGTATTTTTACAAAAAAAAAATTATTTTTTTTACTGCTTGATTTGAAATGAAGTTACCCAACTCTCTATCGATGGCGTCCTTTGAGCGCTCCTTGCGACGGTTTAGTGGTTGGCGCGGTACCAAGGAAAAACCGCCGAAGTTAGCTGGATGGAGTTTGCCGTTCGCTCGCTCTCATTGCGAGACAAGTGTTTGCGTCCAGGACGCGGTCGCCCTCCGACGAGGATTATTAAGCGAGCGTCACGCGGTCAGCTCCGTCTCCCAGAGACTTGACAGTGAAACGAACCTACGCTCTAATAAGGCCCGCGAATGCACTTTTCTCCAAAACAGACAGACAGCCAGTCACGGCGAACAACGCCACGATCCCAGCGGATGACGATGCACACAATACAATTATACTTTGTTCCAGTATAGGGAGTATTCACTGGCGGCCATATCTGTGTGCGCAAATGCTGATCGCGTGCTGACGGCGAGCTCCGACAGTTCTTTTGCAACGTGCATTCCGCACCATCAAGAGTGCCGGTCTTAGCAGCCTATTGATGTGAGCTCGTTCTGAGCATGCGCTCTAAACAGCACTCACAAATATGGCGTCTAGTGAATATTCCTATAAGAACGACGGGAGCTCGCGCGTCCTCGCCGCTGCAAAAGCTGTGCGCTCTCTACCAGGTTCCGCTAGAGTTCTTGTATAGGCTCTCTACGGGAGCCAGAGTTGCGCGCTCATCTCCGTAGCGCCGTCTTTCCTGCACGGCATGCTGATCCCGCTCGTCACGTGACTGAATTCGGCGAATAAAGACACTCAGGCGCTCGCGTCCGTACCTCCGGAACGCCGCACACATCCGAGCTGCGAACTTGGCGGACTCTACGAGCCATCCAAGCCAATCCAATGCCATTTCGGTGTCACGTGACCTTCGATTTTTTTTTTTTTTTTTCATGGACGAGCGGTCGTCCATGTCGTATGTCTTCTTTCTCGCTTTTCTCCTTTTTTTTTTGCGTTTTCAAATTTTTTAAGTAATAGTAACGTGGTGTAGGGGTGCAGGACGAGAGTTCTTATTGTGCCTCGAACGCACGCTTGTCACTGTCGCTCGGGCGCAGCGACGTGAGTCACGTGACACGTGCAAAGCTCTGGATTGGCTGGAAGAGCTCGTAGCGTTCTCTGCGGTCCATCTAACGGTGGAACAGAGAGAGAAAGCAGTGGAAACATGCTTCCGGGGCGGTGCCGATCGTCCGCCGTTTCTCCCTGACCGCCTTCGCCCACTTGGGTCTGCTGCGCTGCTGCTGCAAAGAGAGAGCGACGCGAAGAAGAAACCCCCGGGCGACTCGTCCTGGATACCGGTCGGGGAGAGTGGCGGCACGAGCGAGGCCGTCCCGCACTTACGAGACCCATTTTACGCTCCGACGACAGAAAGGTTCGCTTGACGAGTTCCTGCCTCCGCTGCTGCTGCCGCCGCATGCATGCATGCAAACAAAGACACCTCTGTCACCCCCCATTGAAACAAACAGAACGCGAGTGCAGGAGGGTGAAAGGGAGAGAGACACAAGGGCGCGATGTCACGTGATCACTGCCCCGTCGCATTCATAATAACGTGTCCTCCAACCGATCTTTTTTTTTTTTTTTTCGAAATAGCGGGACATCTAGCAGTTGACGCGCCAATTAACTGATTCTGTCATTGTTGGTGCGCGTACTCTGAGCACGTATTGAAAACGAAGACTGCGTCAACGTTCGACGAGGATTCAGATTCAAATCCCACGTTCAGTGTCCAAGAAACGGCGACTGCCAATGGCGCTCGACAGGGAAACAACGTCGTGGCGTCGTACCGCGTAACGTGACTACGTGACAGCCACGTGACGACACAGTTTCACGTGACGTCGCGGTTTCGCGTGATACTGGGATTCCACGCAAAATATAGAGGGAAACGTATACCCCGCTAAATTGAGCGGAAAAACTGCGACGTCAGGTGACAGTGCGATCATGACCCACTTGCCAACTTTTGAACGGTGGTGGGAAAGATTGTCTGTATACTCTGTGCGAAGCGGAGTGTGCAGCACAAAGTTTGTAGCGCCTCGGCGGTCGCCGAACTTCGTTTGCAAGAAACAAGCTAAGAACAGGAAATTTGTTGTCGCTGTTTTTCTCGGGAGGATTAAGGCACTTTGTTTCCATTCCGCCGACTAATCAGCTTTTTTTCCACTCCGCCGGTTAACCAGCGGTCGCAATGCTAATCCGTCATACAAAATACAGTCTCCTCCACACACTGTCTGAGGAGAGTGTTTCTTTCCTGTATGACAACCCTGTCAGACTGGTCGTGTAAAAACTATCTTCAGGCATGTTCGAACATGTGTATAAAGCAAACATGTTTAGAACACTCTTGAGGCGTGTCCGCATATATAATTCTGTCCTCGTGTATGCAGCGAACGTCCGCCTCTCTCGTATCACGTATAAGCAGTGTGACTCTGGCTTTAGCGCCCCTGCTTCGCGCGTTCAAAACACGAGGAACAGCAGTCGGAAACGTGCGCACTCGAACGTTGCGCACTTCCGCCGCGCGCCTCGCAGTTGCCGCCAGTTGCGTCCCGCTGCTTCCTCTCGGGGAAATCCTCGGCTCACATTTCCTGCCGTCATCCTTTTCATCGAGAGACTCTCTTCTTTCGAGAACAAAGTCAGCCGTTCTTTTGTACGCCGTCTTCCTGCCTTTCGTTAAAGTACTAAGCCCCGAAAAATAACGCACGAATCTGCGAAATGCTTCAGCCTAAAAGTCTTTGAAAATGAATGTTCTAGAAGGCTGATGGTTGGGGCCGACGTATCGCTAAGAGATCTCCCTCGGGGGCCCCTTGAGCCACTTTGAGAGACGTCGTTTGCCGGGGTTCTTCCTGGCAGTCTCGATAACCAAAGTAACTTGTCTCGTCTTGACCTAAGAGAAGACAAACATTTGAAGCACGTGGCCGGAAATAATATACAAATACAAAACAAAAAATAAGTCTGTTAAATATAGTGTTCTTCATACTGGAGAACCAATCTGTATGTAAGTCAAATTTGGGGGTTTTCGATTGCCAAACCAACGACGGCTATCTGTTACGGACTCATTTCGACCACCTGGGGATCTTCCCACGTGCAACCGAAAGGTCGGTTACACGGCGCCTTTTCCGCGATATAAGACTCCGCCAGATTGCGGGCACCTCGGCCGGGATTCGAACCCGCCACCTGGGGATCCGTAGGCCGGCGCTAGGTGCCACCCAAGCGGCACCAATTTGTATACATATACATAGCTATACATACGCATTAAACACAAGCCACATTACAGCCGCCATTGCTGACCTTCTCTTGCCTTATCGAGATGCTAAGCCACTGAAAGGGGCGTTAACGAGCCTCCACAAAGGTCACTCACTGCTGGGGAGGAGGACACAGTAGAATACAATATATCGCAATGAACCGTCCTGCTGTGGTAATCATGAAGTGAAGCAAGCGGAAATAAGAGGAAACAAAAACTGAAGGTCCTTCATGGCGGCGCCCGTGCACAGCATGCCTAAAAGCGTTGTTTAGATTAAACTGAAATGGAGAGATTCACACAAAAGGAATCGCCAACCACGCCAACACGATTGTATAGCGTACTGATATAGAAACTTTCTACGCGATTTCTCTACTCCAAACGCCGCGAACGAGCTCACTCACGTTCGTTGGATTAATATTTCGAGATTTCGACAAAATGTCCCTTTTGGAATGTTCGGTAACAAATTATCGCAGTCGTTAGCGAATTTGCTGTAAATCTTGCTTTGACCTTTCCGAAACCCGAAATTTCGAAACCAACTTTCGCGGTCAGAACACTGGACATTCGACCCCATCCATGGGGGATAAAGAGTAAGTTTTTTGCGCGACTGCCATTGCGCGATAAGAACACCCAGACAATAGCTACCAAGCGTGAAGGTAGTAAGTCTGGCGTTTTTTAAACAGTCAAAGACGAAAAAAAAAAAAAAAAACATGCGCATGTTACTTTTTTTTTATTCGCAGGAGTACGGGAGAGACAGTTTCGCATATCTAGATATTCTTCTATTTGTTAGCCCGTTTAGCAGATGCGCAAAATACGTGCCAAAAATCGAAAAAAAAAATCTGTCCGAATATTCGTTTTTTAGGAAACAAATTTACGTGTTTGTGTATCCTACAATAATCGCATGCAACGCTTTTAACGAAACAGCATTTACGATGTTCACCCGGTAAAAGTCCTAGTTTTTTAATAACAGCATGAATTGTTGGTCGGCTTCTCGCACATGTCTTCCAGCCTTTGGTCTTTCTTTTTGTATATGTGTTTTTGTGCGTTCTTTCTTTTTCCCCCATTTTTCAACCAGTATGCGCAGTCAGCACTCTGGATCGAACGTCCGGTGCTCGCGTAGCGATGATTAACGACCAAGCCGGGAAATGCAGTCCGTTCTTCGCACGCGGCCAGACAACACGCAGCCAGCCGGAAACATTTACGAGAAACCGAGCGGGAAAAAGGCTCGAAGAAGAAGAAAAGAGTCCCGGGTGCGGGGATGGCCGCTGACGGCCGGCGTCGAAGAAGGCGGCCAGACCCCAAAGCTGACAGTGCGCTGGGAGCTACGTGCTCCTCGGACAAATCGACTGCCTCCCTTTCGTCACCTCTCTCTGCGCCTAAGCTACCTCGTGGGCTACGAGCGGGAGCGTGATCACGTGGTCACACATAAACATTCGATTGGTTCAACCGTGCCCGCAGCTTCCACCACACTGTCAGCTTAGGGGTGAGCCGAGCACATACAGACGGACAGAACGACCTCCAGACCAGCCTCAAGGTGAACCGGTCTGGAGCGGAAGAGCCCTCCTGCGGACAGCTCACAACAACGGCCGCGTACTCCCGCAGGCCGGAGGCAGTCCGGCAGACCGTGGACAAAGGGACACGTACGACCCACTCGGACAACAACGAACATCGTTCACCAACCGATTCGCCACATGAATCTCATTTGCCGCAGAGCGATTATACGATATTGTGAACTCGCCACGCCGATCCCGACGGCACGCGCATACAAAAACGAAAAAAAAAAAAAAATCCGGATAAAGTGGCCGTTTTAGCACAGTCATTAAAGAGGTTTAGAACAGGGGACCCCAGTGCTTCGGGTCCCCGAAAAGAGCTTGGAACGTCGCACTGAGCATGCTCGAAAATTTTGCGCATGAGCAGTGCGACGCCCCGAGCTGTTTCGGGGACCCAAAGCGTGGAAGCCCCCTATTTTAAAACGCCCGAATACGTAGAGAGTTCGTGCCGGTTTACCCTCCTCTTGTACGAGCCCTTGAGCACGAAAGAAAGAAAAGCGTCCCGAGGAAAATGTCCTCATGTTGCGCACCCTAAGCAACGCAAATATGAAGGCACACCAGTATCACGACTCAGCGTCAGCCCAAACAGAACTGACCTTGAATGCAGACTCGTCTCTCCTCGGGTGGCGTGTACCACTTGCCCACAAGGGGGCGCCTACAAGAATGAGTCTTCTGGAGGAACAAACATTCAGTCGGAAATGGGGGACGAAGTGCACGATTGACTCTCTTCAACTTTTCTACATTTACATCGCTAACAAGACAATAACAGCAACCGCTTTTCCCGACGCTGAGACCGCAGACCCAATTAACCGACGGAAACCGGGAAGGAAGGCGGATGTAAATATGATAACTAGGGGAGAAAAAAATTTAAACTCTGACGTGCATTTAGATATCTGAAGCATGTGTATGACCCCAATGCCCACACCACATTGAAAGCAGAGTGAGGTTAAAAGTAATCAGAGCACGTAGCTCAAACAGAAATTACCCTCTCTTTCTATACGTCCCCCGAGCAGGCGCAGAAGAGAACAATGGCTATACTACAGTCACTGAAAGGATGAGAACGGCAGGGGGGTAGTTTCGGTTATCCGCGAGGCAAAACATCTGCGCATGCGCAGTGCCGACAGTTGCGCCACCACGGTGGCGTGACGTCACGAGACTGGAGTTCGGATCTATACTTATTTTCAGCTTAAGTCCAGACGCAGCCGACGCTACGAGCTTATGGGACCGATCAAACGGCGTCATAAGCGCGCCATCATGGTGATCGTCGTGTTCCCGTACGCGTTCTATCATCGCTAAATCAATCATAAACAGAAAACTTGATCGGTCCCATTAGCTCGTAGCATCGGCTATGTCTGGACAGTATCGGCGAGGAGATCGAACTATGCGGAGCGCAAGTTCGTCTGCTTCTTTTGCATGGGTTGTGTTGACGTAAGAACGCCGAGCTCTGAATGGCTCTGATTGAAGGATGAGGGGTAGACCTCAAGGCAGCTTGCTTTGAGGGCTACCCACTATCCTTCATTAAGAGTCAATCAGAACTCGGCGTTCTGACGTCACCACAACCCCTGGAAAAGAAGCAGACGAACTAGCGCTCCGCATAGGGGGCGCTACCTCCAGCTTGTTTTCCTCGGAGTTCTGTGCTTACCAACACAAGGTACGTGCACTGGACTGTACTTCATTTCATCCTTTTCGACTGAGTGCGGGACAGATTGGGCACGACTCGTGCCCAATTATTTTCTGCGTCCGCGTTTGTTTGGCTTCACTGACATAACACGAGCCCCAGCCAAACGCTGATGCAACGTGCGGCTGCGTGGGTCGAGCGCTGCGTCAAAACACAGACAAATAATAGACCCTTTTCATGGCAAACGCCACCAGGAGTTGTTCTAGTCTTTGACGTCCCAGAGAACTTCCGGTTCATAAAACGTATGAAGAAAGCCCACCCTAACACCGCTGTTTGAAATGTTGATGAAACGTTTAACCACCAATTCTCCAGGTGAACGCCAAAAGAACGCAGAACCCCCAGATATGATAAATATTTTCGAATACTCTTGTAAACCAACTTGCCTCCTCCAAGACGTTAAATTGACCAGCCGAGGGCCCTCGTTAAATCTCCAACTTTGATGTGCGTGTAGCGTTTATGCTTTCTAGCACTGGCGACATAGGCAAGCTCGACATACTTTCAAAGACGGAGCGACCGGAAGTTGCTTGGGACGCAGGAGGCAGTTCATGTTTGTAAACATGAAAAGGGTCTATACAGTATGTTGTCCCCATCGGTGTAGTTCTCAATTTAGCCCCTAGGGGCGCAATAGCAGTGTTGTAGGCGTTACCGACAAAAAAAGTAACGAAATACGTTACTCGTTACTTGCAAAATGGAAGAACTCGTTACCTCAAAATAAATGGAAAGTTTTAGCGTTACCAATAAAACGTAAAGCACGTTACTTTTGCGTTGCTTTTTACTTATAAATTAACGGTAACAGCGTTTTATTAATATTTTTTTCTTTTTTTGCGACAGCGTTTTGCGACATTGGAACAAAGGGCTTGGGCGCTAGGGTTTTTCTAAAGTGAGACTTTTTGCTTGGGGAAAACACAAGCAAAACTTTGAAGGTATGTGAAATCAGTGCAATAATTAATGACTCGGCGCATATACTTCGTTTCAGCTTGAGGTCAGACGCAGCCGACGCTACGAGCTAATGGGACCAATCGAGCAACGTCAAAAGCGCAAGTCACTGGGCCTCTTTTGTTTATGATTGGTTCAGCGATGATGGAACACGTACAGTACAAGGCCTTGACGATCACCATAATGGTGCGTACTGAGCACATCAGTTTGTGTCCCTGCTCAGTCCTAAAGGTTTAGTAAAAGAGAAATACGAAACTATGTACTTTAGGGACTACACTCCTCTACAGGTTACGACACTTGCTTCTCCGTTTGACTATGGGATAAATAAACGAGCGGCCTTTCTTGAAGTGTGCGTCCTGTCGCAAACAAACCAGAGAGAAATGCCTTTATTTTTGGGTCAACTAACGACCCTAGAGGTGCTCCTCCGCTAAGCTGACCAGAGCCAGCTGATCGACGTGAGCCGCCGAGGCCAGCCAAATTTTCGGTTCTGGAGAGTTTTAGTTAGCGGATCGTCTTTCGTAGGACGATAAGCGCTTCGGACGCTCGCGATGACCCTTCGAAACAGAATTGGAAGTGCGGTTCGAACCTGAGCGGTGTTAGGTCTTCGAACACTGCCTGCTGAATTTCACTGAATTCACTGAAAAACCCCAGCGGAGCGACACGGGGTAGCCGCCTTGGAACGGTATGGAAGCAAAATCGTGCAAGGTCGTGGAAGAAGGAAACACCCGAGGAGCGCCTCGTCCCAGTCGTCCTTCCAGAGGACTCGAGAAAACATATTGGCTGGGCCGGTTGCCAGGCGCAAGCGACCGTCGCAGATTCGCTGCACTGCTCAAGCTTCTTCTAGAGGCACGGAATCTGCTCACATCGGTGACCCCATCGTCCCCAATGCACCTACGTTTGTCAGCGTATATAAGCGCTGTCGCGTGCGAAACATAAGCCGAGCAGAATTGGAAGTTTCTGTGGACATACGATTAAGTCCTTGTTGTTGGGTGGTTGCCGCAGATGGGATGATGGCAACCCCGGATTGCGTAGAGAGATACATATCGCAGAGAAGTACAGGGACACCACGGGTGAAGATAACGAACTGATATATGCATGATATAAAGGCAAAGGTGAGGGCGAGCTGGGCAGAATAAACGATAATAACCCCGGAAAAAAGGGATTACCATCGTTTATCTTGTTTGATGTATACATGTGCAGTTTATTTCCTTTCTTATATTCAAACTGGGTTAAAGATCTTAGGAGCAAAGCGAGACCTCTCGGAGTACTGATGGCGTCCTGCACCCTCTGATGCTCAGCGTAGACTCTCTCTTTCTTCTCCCGCGCGCCGGAATGCTGCCCCGTGTTCGAATTCCCCGACGCATACGGGAAGTGTCCCTCGGCACCTCGCTCGGTGGTTCCCTTCCCCTCACCTTGGCCGTTCCTGCTAGGTGGGGGAACGCGTATATCGCTCGGTTCTAAACTGCATGCCCTGCCCAAGACTCGGGTTACTCCCGCAGTCATAAGCGGCAGACGGCCCCGTCCGCGACATTCAGAGTCGTAAACATCGCGAAATCCGCTTTCTTTCGACCCTGTTCAAAAATAAACGAAACACAATTAAGACACGTACCAAGAGGATTTTTGAACCTAACAAATATACCTTTCCCAAAAAGGGGTCCTGGCCGGTTCCATTTTCAGTGTTCGTGCGTATAGCGCGTGATTTGTTCGCTTTGCGAAATGACGAACATGCGCGTGTTGGGCTGAGGAGATCGCACGCTGGGCCGAGGACTCGTAAATTTTGGAATAGTGTATACAACATTCCAATGTTTGCAGATCCACACCCTATTGGGGAGGAGATCAAACAGTCACGCCTCTAGCGGCACGCTTCAGCTGTGGGGACAACAAACCGAAATTTCTTGTTTATCTTTGATCCGAGAAATCGGAGATAACGATTCGAAGGCCGCTCCTCGTGCGACCAAAGCACTGGTCAGAGCGAAGCGCTCTTGCCCAGACCGTGCTAGAAGTTCAATTTATTTGTTATGCTTTGTCAGTAAACACCGGGCTGTGTGGATAACAAGCCCGATAAAGCGCCCCTATAGTTCGACCTCCTAGCCAATAATTTGTCTTACCTTAGCATGCACTAACTGCGAAGGTCGTCAAACCGCGAGCGGCTAGCCTCAGTGACTGCCTTGACTGGAGCCATAGCCTCCTATATACTACTGACAAAGCCTGGAAGATCGTAACGAGAAGCGGCCGCAGAAAGAAAAAAGGTGGAGCGGCAGACAACGGATGAGAGGAGAGCGACGTGACTGGCGCCCCGCTGCGGCGAGACGCCGAAACACACTTCTCCCGAGCGAATAAGTGTGTTTCGGGTCCTCCCCGCTGGAAAAGCTGTGCGTTGACGTTCACGTTCCCCGAGAAATGGCTCTTTGATGCTCTGTGCTACCAGATCCTCGCGCTCCAAATATGCGACCGGGCACTCTATGGCTCCTTCGTCGAACTGCCAGGCTTTGTGAGTATAGAGGAGGCTATGGATGGCACTGTCCAGAAGCCCTTTTTTGGAAAGGTCAAGTTTTCTCGCCTTCGGTGAGAGACCTCCGACAACGCTTCGGCGTCTTCTCAGCCTCGAGCAGGCGTGCGTGGCCGAAGCACGGCGGAAGGCATGCAGGGCGTGCTGGAGGTGAGGCGTTCGAAAGACACGCCCTGAGGTTTTTATTTTGTCAGAGAATATATATATCTCCAATATGCACGTGGGTCGCCAAACGGAAAATCGAGCGGCAATCGCCCCCGTCTCAGTGATGAAAAAAAAGAAAGGCGTTATTCTTTGATGGAGTTACTATTTGACTTGAAGGCGTTACTCTTTGCCTCTAGGATAAGAGACGGAAAAATCGCGCGGGCGCCTAATCGCACCGGTAGCCCCGCTCCTGGTGCAAAAGGGGTAACATTAGCGCACTGCTGCGTTTCTCACGCGCTCGAAGTCTTTCTGTAAATTACTGATTTGGTGGTTTTCGACGACGCTCAGCAAGTTTCTGGTTGGAACCATACACTCTAAAGGCCCGTTCACACTCTTGCGACCTCTTAGAACTGCGTGCCTTGAAACCTTTTACAACGACAGGACACACTGGCGCCATCTATTGGGTAGCAGTGTAAACTTGGCGGTCCGGTATATTTTCTATTTCTCTCGCGCATTATCCTTTCTTTCTTGGCTCGAAAAACATTTGTCAACGTTATAAACGAGCCTTTCTTATAGGTATTACGCACATTTGACCTCGGAAATCCCGCACAACCTTCACTCTTGTGAAATGCAGTTCCAGGGTCACCGCATAGATGGCGCCAGAAAGCCAGCGTGTTCCCTCGTCCTAAGATATTTTAAGAGGTTTCAACAGGTCTCGTCTCTCTCGGTCGTACTCGGTTGCAAGAGTGTGAACAGGCCTTAAGAAATGCCTGCGCGTCTACTTACCAGAAAAACACTCAAAGAGACAATCTCTGTGGTCTACGAAATCGGCTCAGCGACTGATGAGGCGGAACATCCGTTTAGGACCTGAAAATGAAGTCTGCGCTGTGGCATTACGTAATGTAAAGCGTCATTCTTGCATTGCGTAATGCCACAGCGCACACTTCATTTTGAGGTCTAAACAGATGTTCCGCCTCATCATTCACTCAGCTGACTTCGTAGATCGCAGAGATTGGCTGTTCGAGTGTTTTGCGGGTAAGTAGACGCCAGTGTTGGGTAAAGTACACCTAAAAAGTACTTGAAGTAAAGTACAAAGTAAATGAGAGGTGATGTACTTCAAGTAAAGCAATAAGTACACTGGGTGCAATGTACTTGAAGTAAAGCACTATAAATAGAATGTACTTTCAAAGTAGAGCACATTATATTTATAACACAGTCTTTCATGATGACCTTCCAGTTCCCTATAGAGTGATTTTTTAACTGGTATGCATTGCCCCAGGGGTAATTGGGGGTGCATCACTTATTTTCGGAAATGGCGGTTAATGTTGTATAAAGTCAAGTGGCCGCAGAAAGTTATTTTCAGAAATGGCGCCAAATTCAGAAGTCCGGCTTCTGAATTTGGCACCGCTTGTGCTGGCTTGTTGCACCGGAGAATCAAGAAACTTTGAAAACGAAGGAAAAGACGAGAGAGGAGAATGACTCAAACCATTGAGGCATTCTCCTCTTTTGTCTTTTTCTTCGACTTGAAAGTTTCTTAATTTTTCCGGCATCAGTTTCAGTTGGTACATTATGACTATAATTGTCCTCTCACCGTATTTTTAACCTCCTCGCTTGCGCTAACCAAGCGAGGAGTAGCGACAGTTCGCAAAGCTATGGGAAAGCCGCCTCCCAGAAAAAACGGAGCGATGCGTTGTCTCCTCGCGTTTCTGGTGAGACCTA
This sequence comes from Ixodes persulcatus, assembly GCA_013358835.2. Taxonomy (NCBI): domain Eukaryota; kingdom Metazoa; phylum Arthropoda; class Arachnida; order Ixodida; family Ixodidae; genus Ixodes; species Ixodes persulcatus. Next base: position 2,709,952 of record JABSTQ010009160.1, on the reverse strand, counting down.
GAATTTCTTCAGAGAGTTGACAAAGCATCGTTTTAGGATACAACTTTAACAGGACCAAATTTGGGGAATGTACTTTGAAGTCAGGAGTTGTACTTTCCCCAGAAAGTACTAGAAAAAAATACTTTAAGTAAAGTACAAATACATGCCCAGAGAATGTACTTAAAGTAAAGTACAAGTTTGCTAAACCTACTTGAAGTAGTACTTTAAGTACAATGTACTTTGAAGTAGTTCCCAACACTGGTAGACGCGCAGGCATTTCTTAGAGTGTAGTCTATTTTCACTTATTAAAAAGTAAATTAAAGTCCCCCTAGCCATATAACTCACCTGCACAAACCGCATAAGTGTGGCTTTCACGGCTATAAATTAAGAAAAGAAAGTGGTGTCACTCTTAGAAAAAACAGCAGGTGTGTGTGTGCGTGTGTGTGTGTGTGTGTGTGTGTGTGTGTGTGTGTGTGTGTGTGTGTGTGTGTGTGTGTGTGTGTGTGTGTGTGTGTGTGCGTGCGTGCGTGTGCGTGTGCGTGTGCGCACGCGTGTGTGTGTGTGTGTGTGTGTGTGTGTGTGTGTGTGTGTGTGTGTGTGCGTGTGTGTGTGTGTGTTTGTGAGAAAGAGAGATACAGAGAAAGAGAAAGACAGAGATAGAGGCAAACATGTTTCAAACATTTCAAACATGCTTCATGTTTCGAACATTTCGAGCATGCACAGATAATTCTGACAACATGTGTGCAGCGAACATTGAGTCTTTTGTACGATGTACGAGTAGCGCGCATCGAAGTCGCGAAAAGAACACACGTGCGCCGTTGGAGTGAAGGGTCGTCAACCCAGTCTAAAAGGGTCACCACACGCAGAACAATCTGCTCGGACGCGGGTTAATTCATTTTGCGCAGTTGCCGCACGTCGACTTTAAGGAACACTCGTGAGACAGGTCGGCGTGCCTGACGTACCTGTCACATACCAGGGAAGCTGGACATTCGGCGAGAAAGTCGGCGAGATCGCGCCGACCGCCGCGATTGGTCATGAACCGCGCTTTACTTTGGCGCTGGCCGATCGCGGCGGTCGGCGATCTTGACGACTTTCTCGCCGAGTGTCAAACTTAGAGCCACAGGCTTACGAGGTCAACCTGTTCAGGCACGGATTGTCGCTACCCGACCAAGACGAGAATAGGGAATTGTAGTAGACCGTTTTTCTCCTCCGCTACGGTATCCCTGAAGAAAACGCCGCAGCTGCGCATGCGCGCCGCCAGCCTTATCTGCATAGTTCAAGGTCTTGTGGCGGATTACGGAGCGCTATCCGGGTGCTTAGCGGGCTGCGGAAACGGTCTACTACAATTCCCCAATAACGCTGAATTGCTTTCAGGGATAGCGTCCCCCCCCCCCCCCTCCCCACCCCCTCTTTTGTTTTTGCTTCTGCGTTCTCTCGGTCTTTTCTGCGTGGCTGCAAAAACACGGGACATAAAAAAAAAGAAAAAAAAAAGAAGAAAAAAATATGTGCAATCCACAGAAAACTACAGTATCTTGACGAAGCTCAGATGCTAAAATACATATACCTGGAATGTAAAAGCTATATTCTGCCGTAAACTAAGACCAAATAGTCGGCTCTTTTCGAGTCGGAATTCTATTCAAACAAGTTCTAGCGGTAATGTTTATTTTTTTTTTTTATCTTCGCAATTTGCAGCTTTGTACGTGTCCTTTCGGGCCCTTTCCGACATTTGCACGCTTATATATATATATATATATATAAGAGAGCTGGCCCAATTTTTCGCCAGCTCTCTTTCCCTTTCCCTAACTTTAATGCAATAAATTCAATAATCACCTTCTCCCCTCTTCGTTCACAATATTACTACGGCTGCACTTCACTCATTCCCATTATATACACGGTGCAGCCTGTCCCTATGGGGAGGAGTGGTTCCCTAGATATCTTGGAAGACGGGCCCTTTCCGACATTTGCAAGCTGAGAGGACGTGCCTCGTCACTGCCGCAATTCGGAAATAGCGCGGGCCTTAAATCAGCAACGGTTGTCGTCTCCCCAGTTAAGAGTATTCGAAGCTAACAGTACTACACAGAGAGCTGGTCAAAAATTGAGTCCGCCGAAACCAGTGGCCGGGATGGTCTAATCGGTTAAGGCGTCGCCCCGGACAGGCGAAGGTTGCGGGTTCAATCCCCGCTCCTGGCTCAATTTTTCGCCAGCTCTCTTTCCCTTTCCCTAACTTTAATGCAATAAATTCAATAATCACCTTCTCCCCTGTTCGTTCACAATATTACTACGGCTGCACTTGTCAATCTTCACTCATTCCATTATATATATATATATTATATATAGAAAACGACTTTTTGAAAGCATTCGATATATATATATATATATATATATATATATATATATATATATATATCGAATGCTTTCAAAAAGTCGTTTTCTGCTTTGTTAATCGACACTGGGTTTATGACTTCTTCTAATTTACCGAAACGACTGGATAGCTCGGTGATCGGAGAGCCGACAACTTTTAGGAACGCAGTACGTATTTAACGACAAACAGTTTGACCACTCGTTAACGACATCACGGATTCAACAGTCCATGATTGTAACCCAGGTAGCGCAATAATTTGGGCCAAAAATTTGGTTTTTGTTCATGAATTTAGGGCCTTAAAAAGCCCCAAAAGAGCCAAAGTAGAGCCAACCGTGATCTTCTTTAATCAGAGTTTGGATATCTTGGACCTAATTCGCTAAACAAGCGCCGAAATCAGGCTTCACTGCTCATAGTTTGACTTTCATCTGGCATCTTCGTTTCGCTCTCCTCTAGTATCTTGTTTAATCGCTCTCGTGCAGGGGTCTTCGAACCACGGCCCGCGAGCCAAATCCGACCCGCGAAGGTCTTCCGACTTGCCCGTGGCTGGCCGCGGTACTCCCAACGAAGCCCGGCCCGCGGCCCGGCCCGACCGGTGCAAAAATAAGCGCGCGCAGAGAAACGGCGTCGCAACGCTCATTACCCGCGTAAACAAAAACACAAAAAAAAAGAAACAGAGAAATTTGTTTTTAGTAAGGTGTGTCCTATCGCACCAGTATCCCCATTCTTAGTCCCCTGTTTCATATCTGGGTAACTAAAAACGTTCCCATGTATATTGTGCTTAGAGCCCTCCGTCGTATATATTGCACATTGTCAGCATCTATTTTATCCTTCTCATTAGTCTTCTGCCTCCTATGTGAGTGAACATGCCAAAGTTCCTCTGAGCTTTGATTTATGCCTGGTGAGTGTTCTGTGTCCCAATTATTGTGTAATGTCATAATTAGCTAAATATTGAATTTCAAAATAAGGTACATATATTCCTCCCTCCACCTTAATGTGTTTTATTTTTTTATTATTTTTTTACTTTAACTTTTAATTTGGATATAAATGCTTACCTAGGATTATTCATTTAGTTATTTTTCTATTTCTTATTTTCCGGCGCTCGAGACAGCAACAGATTCCCGATCCGACCCTTTAGCCAGAAAGTTCAGAGACCCCCGCTCAAGCCGACAGTGTGGCGACCTTGCACATCGGTCTTCTTACAACAACGGCAGCGTTCCAGTGCAGTCCAGCGCGTGCTGACGTCGCTGACAGCGGCAGCCCTCTGTCAGAGTTGTCGAAGCTTGAAGTCGGGGAAACTGGGTTGAATCGCTGGCCTCGATCCGAGGTCACAAGCGGCGAATGGTTCGACACACGAGGCGAGGAAAATAGAATAAAACCCTCCCACGACCTCAAACTATCCACAGGCCTTTCGCTTCGAAGACGATCAAAAAGAAACAAGCAAGGAATTAGTTTGACGAGCGTGTTGGTACGTTGAATATTAGCAAGAAGGATAACTACGCAGAGGGGCAAAATCAGACGATGCGTGTATGTCCTGCCTGTTTTGTCGCTTTGTAATTGATCTACCTATTTCGAACTTGCGTATCCCTTTTCCCTCTACTCTCTCTCGCTCTCTCTCTCTCTCTCTCTCTCTCTCATTTGCAAGTAAATATACTTAGGTTTTGGGATTACATTTTCACTACATATACCGGCGGTTTCTTATCATATCTATCCAAGTCATCCAGTTAGTGACGCCTGACTCACTAGGGCAGACTTCGGCGGAGCCTCCAGACCGCAGATGCCTTAGAGCCGAATACAGAACGAGCAAGTAAATAAATAAAGATAACACGTTTCGAATAAACTTCTGTGCAATTTTCAAAGAACCCAAAGAGAGCCCACATTTTTAATTATCGAGTGATACGCAACAATTACACGCCAACCACATATTCGTCATCATGCTTTACATGAGATATTAGCCTGTTGTACTTCGCCTATTTACATTTACGTTCCATTTTATACTAAAATTCCATTGTATATGAAATTTATTTCAATCTGCGTTTTATTGTATTTAGTCCGCCGCAAGGTACAATATATATTTTATTCGTAATTCGTCGAATATTCTTCGCCACAGTTAATGCGACAAAGGAAAGGAATCACATGCTCCTATCCATTGAAAGATGTCTTTCTAGCGCATGAACTCGTTGCGCGAAAGCACCTTTCAAAGCCGCGACCTCGTGCCTGTATACCCTTCAGTTATGCCTAGTGTTGCTCGATTGAAGTGTGTATTTTATCGTACATACTTGCTTATGGTTTCCTAATTTTCACACGTTAAAGACAGGTTTTCAGCCGATCAATCTATCGGTCGTCATACTTCGGCTGGCATTCCAGCATTTTCTTTGAAGAAGCCGGTCTCTGAATACAAAACCAAGTTCTTCATCGCATGAAATGAGCATCAATAAATGTAGACAGAATACGTACAACCGGCGGCGGAGCGCTCCTTGACGTGCAGAAGAAAGGCTTGCAACATCTGTTGCAAAAATATTTCTCTCTGAAGGTACTGCGTTGAAATTTGTATGTTCCTTTGTTTCATGGAGTCGGGGAATATACTTTATTTACTTATTATTATTTCTTTCGAGAAACATTTTTCTTCTGCCAAGTTGCGAGGTTCTACGTCTGCAATCTGTGCATTTGCCTTTCTTTTTTTTTTAAGAAACAAACCGACTAGTAACGAAAACAACAACAAAAAAAATATCAAAGCTTTTTTTTAAATTTTTTATAGTGATGGAAGCTTACAGAGAGCCTTCTCTGATCAAATAGCTAAATTATAGCTGAAGCATCTTATCGTTTCGTTTATTTACCTCAATGGCATTTGTCGATGCATTACATAAGGGGGGAAAACAAGAAGGGAGGAATAGTCGCGATTATAACATATATAAAAACAAAAACAAGAAGCGAACAGTTCATATAATAATTCACTAACGACAGACTGCTGAAACCCAAACTCAAAATGAATATACGGAGATTTCATAAATTAAGCAAATACAACGATGAACATATTGCTAGAGTAGACATTGAATGGCCAGGCTGTGACTCACTATAGGAAAAAAGAAATATAAATTAACTAGACAAATTGACGCAGCTCAGCTTAAATAACATAGGATCGGGTTGAGCTACTGCGCCTGCGGGGAAACTGTTCCGATCTTTTATACATAATGACTGAACTTTCCACGGATGATCAAGATATGAACCGTGCAGGTATACAGAAAGATGCTCGGAAAAGTGATTCGCTGCAGTAAATTTGATGGAAGAAGCATAAATGAGAAATCTTGCGCCCATTTTCTAAAGGGGTTAGTCCCCCAGGTTTCTCTCCAGCTCTCAGTCACTTTTTAGGGGAGCGTACTCGCTGTTGATGAAACGCGCAGCCTTGCTTTGTAAAGCTTCTAATATTAGGGTTAATGTTGGCGATGATTCCATGTCATTCTGGCATATTTGAGTCTCGAAAGGATAATTGACTTATAAGCAAGAAGTTTAGTTTCCTGGGTAGCGGAATAAAAGTTCAGTTAAAAAAACAACAAAAAACCTAGTTTGTCGGATGCATCATTGACTACTATCTCTATGGGTGTTCCAGGATAAATTGTTGGCGAAATTTACTCTTAAGTATTTATACAGTGTCACATATTCAATGACTTGGTTAAAAAGAAAAGACAAAAAAGTAGATTTTTTTTTGTTTTTTATTGCTAATAACAATTTATTCGAGTTAAATTTCATCTGCCACGTATCACACCATTCGCTGATTCTATTAAGATAATTTTGAAAGATGACATGATCTGCTGGAGATTAAATTTCAGGTAAAGCGCACAATCGTCAGCACAGAGTCTAATGTACGTTTTTTTTTTTTTTTTTTTTTAATGGGATGGCGGAGATGAACACTCAGTTCTTAAAGTTAATATCGCATGCTGATCGTGATTTGTTTTTTTATCCCTATTGGCATTCAACTTTTTTTTTTGTCGTGAAAATTTCTAATCGCACGCAGTTATCTCCAAAAAAAAAAAAAAACACGCATCATAAAGCTGTTACTGTGATAAGTAATTGGGTCTGCCGGTTCTAGTAAATTAAAGACACATGAGCAGAAAAATTAAACTACAAATCAACACCATAGTGTTATTACAATAAACGCTAAAGGCTCAGCTGGCGCTGGTGTCTACGGGACTTCCGGTTGCAGATTGAAGCAGACAGCAACCAGTCTACTTTTCCAGTATTCCTGTGTATTCCTATGGGAAAACGTATGTGATATTTTTCTCTTCGCCAGGGAATAATTGAAATCCGCGCAGGTTCGTTAGTCGTAACGGGTACTATGTAGCTTTATTTACATTATAAAAGTGTAATTCATTTAGTTAATTCTTTTTTTATTACCGAGCGATGTTTAGGTCAGCAAAAATTGACGCCCATGTCTATGCTGTACAGCGCGATATGTCAACACAAGCTGTCAATTCAAGCAAAAAGAACACAAAAAAAAAAAGAACTCGCTTACTGCTTTATTTTGATTATTCGAGCAAAGTTTGTAACTAATCCAGTACGCGTTCCTCGTTCCATAACTTCATGCTTCATTCTTGTCGTCTGTTTTGATTGTTTGATTCGGCATATATTAGCACCCTTTTGGTGTTTTGCCAAGCTGGTTCACTCTGTCTGCTTCACAGCATTGACTATATGCGTAAATACGTGTCCTATAATAGCAGTCTGCACACTCTAAGAAATGCCTGCGCGTCTACTTACCCGCAAAACACTTAAAGAGCCAATCCCTACGATCTACGAAATCAGCTCAGCGAACGATGAGGCGGAACATCGGCTTAGACCTCAAAATGAAGTCTGAGCTGTGGCATTACGCAATGCAGGCATGACACTTCGTATTGCGAAGCGTCATGCCTGCTTGCTGTCTGCTTCAAAATGCAACAGCACACTAGCGCCACCTGAGCCTCTAGCTTTTATTGTAATAACTCTATGATAATCACAAACAATTTCGGGGATTGTTTTTTTTTCTCTTCTCTTTTCTTTGCCTAACCACGAGGGGGGGGAAAAAAAGAAAAAAGAAAACGTCGATGCAGGGTGGATCGCGCCTAAGCTGCAGTTCCCACTAATTATCTTCCAGGTACATACTCTCGTTGACATTTCAGAACAGCTCGGAATCGTTCATGGTCGCCTCGTCGTCAGCGCATACTCCCTTGCAAAGCCTGACTCCCCCCGCACAAACGCAGACACGGATAATCCGTTCATGGGAGCACGTTCCCGCTCCTAGCTGCAACTGTACGAGCGACGATGCTTGTTCACACAATGCTTCGTGTCCTTCCGACCTTCCACGCCAGGAAGACCTCCTCTTTGTTGAAAACGATTTACTTGGCAGGTGTGCCAGGCGCGCCAGGACACCGTAGTCGCCGGCGAGGATTGCGAGTCAGCCTTGGGAGATCCCTTCGTTGGACCCGGCGTCAGCGGCGAAGTATACTTCGTTTCATCTTCTGTTAAACCAAAACAATTTTTTTTTTTTTTGTAGCGTAGCATTAGCATTGCAACGAGACGCGCAGTCGTCCGGATGATCTCATCGTCGTGGCGCGAGACTTGAACCCTTGACGGTTAGGTGCACTCGCTCAACGTACTCTCCGAACGCCGTGGGAATAAAGAGAGGCCATTCATAACAATCTCAACTTGCCGAAGAAAAAAGAAGAAGATTTTGTTATAAAAGACCCTCTAGCCGAAGCAAACCTCACATGTTTCGTCATGCATGACACCGACCGAAGATGCCAACACCCGCTTACCCGACCCTGCACAGCCTATTCCTGAAATTCAACGCTGCCGTTCTATCCAGCGCGTCGGTGGAACGTCTTTTTAGCTTGGCTGGGGACATCTTTAGAATGGAAAGGGGAAAACTCTACGATAAGAGCTTTGAAAGTCAATTGCTTCCGCGAGCGAATAAATTATTTTGGTAAAAACGCAAGCCATTAAATGACTGCATTTATTTTAGGCTCGGAGGGTTTTTCACGGATCAAAACTGCTGTTCATTTTGCTACCACAAAAAATATAAAAAAAGTAACTTCGAAAGTAACTCCCTATTTTTTACAATAGTTAGTAGTTTACTCAATTACTATTACAAATGCATAATTTCTACTCTACTCCAATTACTCTTGGCGTCGATACTCAGTAACTTAACTACCTTTTTTGAGTCATTTGTACATGTCTGGTCTACGCCCATGACCCAGACCGTATGGTATCGTAAGATGCGAACTGCGCAGCCTCGAGGAGGTTGTACTCGTACACAAGCTCACGTGCGTGCGCCGAAAACATCGTTAAAGGGGCGGTGCAACGATTTTTGTACTTTGCGTAAATACCACTTAGAAAGAATCATTGACGTTTATTGATCCCTTCAAACATTACGCCCTCCTCCGATCGATCTGAAAATACTGCGAAGTGGCGTGCGCCAGAGACACCATAAAATAATGCGAGTATATCAACTGTGTACAGTCTCGGCAGTATCGTCTAATATCGTGCGTGTGTTGAGAGGAAAGGCAAACTCGAGATCGATTGACTAGTCTTTGATCCAGTTACCTTCTATAATACAAGGCATCTGTTTATTCCGCGGAGAGATTATTTACCACATCCACTAAAACTTTTATTTTGATTTATTTTATTTTATCATTCTGGAAAGTTTGAGATGCCACCATAGGGACATGCTGTAACGCGTATCGGTGACACCGGCCACGCTACGACCGCTCCTAAAAGTGCATTTTAAACCGTTCCCTTTACTTTACCATATCGGTATCAAATATTTTTATAAGGGTGCAAAAAAAAAAAAAGGCCTACAAAAAGTTTAAATACAAAACAAAATGAAACGAAACATTCAATTGCTTTTACGCTGCATTAGGGAGTTTTATACTTCGTCTCACCCAGACTTGGAAGTAATCCGTTACAAGTAACGGGATTACTTGTAATTAATTACTTTTCGTGTAATTTAGTAATTAATCCGTTACTTTTTTAAAAATGTAATTTGTAACGTAATCTCATTACTTTTTTCAGTAACGAATTACTGAAATTACTCGTTACAATTCTTCCGTCCCGCCAAAGGAAGAAATAGAGTGGAAGGGCGATACAACGGCCTTCGCGCTTTTAGCATGGTAACACAAGACTCGATCTGATGAGGTTCTGGTGAGGGAAAGGAATTCACGGAAAGCACGACAGCCCAGCCAGAGACCGCTTCTCGACTCGTTCGTACGGTCAGCCAGGCTGGGAGGATTGCGAGTCAGCCTTGGGAGATCCCTTCGTTGGACCCGGCGTCAGCGGCGAAGTATACTTCGTTTCATCTTCTGTTAAACCAAAACAATTTTTTTTTTTTTTTGTAGCGTAGCATTAGCATTGCAACGAGACGCGCAGTCGTCCGGATGATCTCATTGTCGTGGCGCGAGACTTGAACCCTTGACGGTTAGGTGCACTCGCTCAACGTACTCTCCGAACGCCGTGGGAATAAAGAGAGGCCATTCATAACAATCTCAACTTGCCGAAGAAAAAAGAAGGAGATTTTGTTATAACAGACCCTCTAGCCGAAGCAAACGTCACATGTTTCGTCATGCATGACACCGACCGAAGATGCCAACACCCGCTTACCCGACCCTGCACAGCCTATAGACGTTTCCACTGTTTACGAAAATCACAGTCCACACGTGTTAAATCACAGTCCAGAACGCGCACGTTCGTCGCTTCGGAAAGCGAGCAAATCACGCGCCATACGCACGAACACTGAAAATGGAACCTGCCAAGTGCCCTTTTTTGGAAAGGTCTATTCCTGAGATTCAACGCTGCCGTTCTATCCAGCGCGTCGGTGGAACGTCTTTTTAGCTTGGCTGGGGACATCTTTAGAAGGGAAAGGGGAAAACTCTACGATAAGAGCTTTGAAAGTCAATTGCTTCCGCGAGCGAATAAATTATTTTGGTAAAAACGCAAGCCATTAAATGACTGCATTTATTTTAGGCTCGGAGGGTTTTTCACGGATCAAAACTGCTGTTCATTTTGCTACCACAAAAATATAAAAAAGTAACTTCGAAAGTAACTCGCTATTTTTTACAATAGTTAGTAGTTAACTCAATTACTATTACAAATGCATAATTTCTACTCTACTCGAATTACTCTTGGCGTCGATACTCAGTAACTTAACTACCTTTTTTGAGTAATTTGTACATGTCTGGTCTACGCCCATGACCCAGACCGTATGGTATCGTAAGATGCAAACTGCGCAGCCTCGAGGAGGTTGCACTCGTACACAAGCTCACGTGCGTGCGCCGAAAACATCGTTAAAGGGGCGGTGCAACGATTTTTGTACTTTGCGTAAATACCACTTAGAAAGAATCATTGACGTTTATTGATCCCTTCAAACATTACGCCCTCCTCCGATCGATCTGAAAATACTGCGAAGTGGCGTGCGCCAGAGACACCATAAAATAATGCGAGTATATCAACTGTGTACAGTCTCGGCAGTATCGTCTAATATCGTGCGTGTGTTGAGAGGAAAGGCAAACTCGAGATCGATTGACTAGTCTTTGATCCAGTTACCTTCTATAATACAAGGCATCTGTTTATTCCGCAGAGAGATTATTTACCACATCCACTAAAACTTTTATTTTGATTTATTTTATTTTATCATTCTGGAAAGTTTGAGATGCCATCATGGGGACATGCTGTAACGCGCATCGGCGACACCGGCCACGCTACGACCGCTCCTAAAAGTGCATTTTAAACCGTTCCCTTTACTTTACCATATCCGGTATCAAATATTTTTATAAGGGTGCAAAAAAAAAAAATGGCCTACAAAAAGTTTAAATACAAAAAAAAAAAATAAACGAAACATTCAATTGCTTTTACGCTGCATTAGGGAGTTTTATACTTCGTCTCACCCTAGCATGGACTAACCGCGAAGGCTGTGCTAGCGCGAGCGGCCAGCCTTGACTGCCCTGACTCGAGCACTTGCTGCACGAGCGCTCGTGCAGCCGCCACGGCTTCATTTAAAGCGACTAGCTCGCGCTTTTAGCACGTCCGTCCAAGCGCAGCCAAAGCTACGAGTGGCCGGAGCCAATCACACGCCGGCAATAGGTCACGCGATCTCGCCTGCACTTTTGTATCGCTCCGCTGCGCCGCTGGTCGTCTGCGCCGCCCGCGCTCGCCGAGTATTTCGTCTGCTACGGCTGTATCAACGGTTTCGTCTGCTACAGGTTTAAAAAGTGCCCTTTAACGTTCTGAAATTTAGTCACGAGGGATGTCAGTACGGAGGCTGGCCGCTGACGTCTATGTCCGAGCTTTCCACCTGTTCGGCATTTCGGCATAGTTTCGAGATGTAAGTACACATTGCAAGGTGCCCGATGACCCGGCCGTTTATGTTTCCTTGTATTGTCTGGGTATACCAGGGCTCGAGGCGCAGTCCTTTCCACCAGCATCTCGGCGTTCAATGTGATCGGCAGGTAAAGGGGTGCCCTGATTTCGCCGCGTATCAGTGAAATGTAGTGGTCCGGACGCTTTTCTTGTTTACAACACATTGGCGGTACGACGCGGCCGGAGTCTCCTGCCGAATTTGAAAGTAGACATTCATCACGACCTCTCGCGCCTGACGCCCAAACGTGCCTTTGCGAAAGGACGTTTTGAAGCGACTCGGTCAGGAAAGCAGCGAAGCACATGATTCGGCCATTATGGGAACGAAATCACACAAAAACCGAGCGCTGCAGCCGTGTTGCCAACGGATGTACGTGTTTTCACCAAACCACATGCATTTACATATATTAATAGAAACATAAACTTCAGATATTTAATTCCTTTAGTTGCAAATCATTCTCAGCAGTACACATCTGCAATATTGTGCAATGTTTACGCACAAAATGTCAGTTCTTTAAAAAAAATTACTTTTGCGGACTACTTCGTGGTGCGTAGGAATGCTCTTCTCGAAGTTGCGAACTGTCCCTCAGCCTTTGGCTGCGCTCGGACGGAAGCTGAAACGAAGTATAAGGTGAGACGAAGTATAGTAGATGGTTTCGATAATTCCCATAATGAGAACCGACAATCGTCTTGCGCCTTGGCGCGTACATGGTATAGTTATCGGCTATCGTTATCGGAGGTATCGGAACGATCTACTAAAATTTCCTATTGAAGCGTATGGACCCGGGTTGAATGGGGATTCGGAGTCCACAACTTTAAGCGTAGGGACTTTTACTGCACACAAGTCTCTTTGCTGCGGAATGGTGCACAGTATTTGTAGAGAGCCACTTGGACTAAGACCGGAGCGTGCACGTCATAAAAAGGCGCGCCCGCTCGGCCATCGTGTCTTTGCGAATGCAGGGCACGGACATTAGAGCAGGAAAGTTGTTTCAAAAGTACGGAACGGTCTTCCTTGCATTTTGCTCAGATCCACGTAGACACGTACGGCGGAAGACGGTTTAGCTGGTCCCGTAATAAATATAACTTGCCGTCTACACGGCAGAAGGATCGACCGGTGTGTGCAGCGTCCAGCCAACAATGGGGTACGGGCGAAAGCGTGTTCTTCGCCGAATGAAATTTGCATAGGTAGCCGAAAGCACGTCCGGATCACGGGGAAATCGAAATTCCTACGACGATCTCGCTCAGACACTCAACCGGTTCTTTGCTTCATTTCTTTTCCTCGTATGACGTCCGAAAAGGCACGTAAGGGCGAGGCGAGCAACTCGAGGCCTGAAGCCTGACCGTTTCGAAATTCTCAGCTTTCTCAGAAAACGCGAAACCTTTCCCACACACGCACACACAAAAAATAATGATAATAAAAGAGAAAAGCGGGGAGCAAACATTTCAACGGGCCTGTGCCTGTCGACCGAACCCCACCCCCCAGCCTCCTTCAATGTTGACATTCACATCGCTCCGCTCCCCCATCACAACTAAAAAAAAGAAAAAGAAAAAAAAAAGAAAACAGAAAACACCAAAAAGAACACGCGTTTTGAAGGAAGTGTTGTTCAGCGGGATGCGCGCTTGGACGCAGACAACTATTTGTTGTTTACATGCTACTCCTCAACCCAACACATCGCTCGGTGCAGTATTACGATGCATCATTGGCATTCGAGGAGCATCAGCCAAGCGATCAAGATATACAGATACATCGCACTTTTTGGTTGTGCTGCGCTTCGTGGATGGAACATACAGATGTCGCGATGATCCCCGCTGCAGTGAACCATCGACTACACAGAATCTTTGGCAGGAAGAACGCTCATGCAAGTGAAACACCAAGGGCAAAGCAACACGTTCTCGGGCATTCTGCACACTGTCCGTAACTTTTTCTCGCGCGAGCCGCGTAACCGATTACATGTTACGTTGCAGTGCGAACTCGTTCTACACTCACCGTCACATTCAAAACCACTTTACCGTCACGGGAGAGCGCGCTTGACCCCCAAAAGACGTGGACGTATCTTCGGGAGGAAAAGAAAAACGCGGCGGTGCCGCCCGCCGCCGTCGGAAAGCAGAAACCGGCGTCGTTTCCTTCGAAGCGCACCGCCGTCTCCCCCGTTCGCGTTGCATGTGCCGCTTCCACGAACACGCAGATCACGTCAACAGAGCTCCGGCGCATTCCGCGTCCACACCAAGCAAAGCACGGCCACGGCGAGCGATCGGAAGCTGTCCCAGCAGTCTGGATCCGAGACGGAAAGACGCTGTGTGCGGCCGTACCTGTGACTTTGCCATCGGATGGTGGACTCGGCGCATCCCGGCAGCCGGGCCAGTCGCTGTTTAATGGGCTCCACGAGGGACGGGCAGCCATGCCGCCTGCGCTGCTGCTGAGGGTACCACGTTTCGCTGCATCAATCGGGGTGCAGTGACACAGCTGTGCGCGTTACGTCCGTCAATCGTGGTAGCGGGGAAGCGGCGGAACATATGTATACGGGAACCAACACCGCACAGCCGCCGGAGAAGCAGCGGCGAGCTGCGCCAGGCCAGCCAGGCTGCGCACAGCGGCGGTCGTTGCGCTTCTTGTTTTTATTTTTTATTTCGACTCCCAACCGCACCGCACCTCTCCGCTTCCAGCGCCATCTCGAAATATCTTGGAGAAATGCGAGCCGCAGCGGGAAGGTTTGAATGTGCCGGTGCGGGTTAGACTGAATCTTTGACTGGTTGGTGTAGGTTGCTGGAGCGGCCTGTGTTTATATAGTCCCTTTTCGGCAGCTATTCATTGGCGCTGCGATAACTGAGCTTCACTTTTTGTTTCCTTCAATTTCGTTCGCTTCAGTTGATTATGTCGTCACGGTTGGAGACATAATCGTGAAATCATGACTTCACGATTATGTCGTCAGTTGTCTTCTCCCCTTTGTTTACTGCAGAAAAGTGGCGCATTCTCTTTCCTTCTGCTCTAAAAACCCTCCTTACCCCACCTCTAACATCCGGTTTGCGACGGAGGCGCCCTCTGGAATTTCCCAAGCGTCTCGACGTCTCGGTCAGCTGAAGCGGTCGAGATGCCGATCGTGTGCACTTTTCTCGTCATATAAGTGTGGCAATGACCTCATTTAGAGCCTGCATTCGTATGCGACCGTCCTGAAGCCACTCTAGATCTGTTCGTCCAACCGTGGATCCCGAAAGTGCTTTGGATAATCGTCCCTACCGAGTTGCATTAGGTCAGTGTCTCGCGAGTGTTCGGCTTCACAGCTGGAGCGGGCGAGTTGCCGATCGTGTGGACTTTTCTCGTCATAAAAGTGTGGCAATGACCTCATTTAGAGCCTGCATTCGTATGCGACCGTCCTGAAGCCACTCTAGATCTGTTCGTCCAACCGTGCATCCCGAAAGTACTTTGGATAATCGTCCCTACCGAGTTGCATTAGGTCAGTGTCTCGTGAGTGTTCGGCTTCACAGGAATGGCAAGTCGTATTTAATCGTCATATAAAACCGCCAAATTGCAATTTTATTCTTCACGATTTCAAATGATTGACTACTTTTTAATACGTACGTGTCCTTGGCGAGCTTTCGGGAGGGTCTGGCCTACGGGTGCTAAAAACAATTTGGCGGCCTAGAAAGCAAGATACTATTTTCTTTCTAATCGGGGAAGTGTTGATGTAGTTGACACTAAGCTAGCACTTTTAAGCTGCCTGCAGTACTAGTAATGATAAAAATCTCGACGTATTCCTGTGCGTGCTGTAAAAATTTGCCACACCGCGGGCCTTTTGCTATGGGGCTACGCGGTGCCGCTACTTTTCCGAGCGTATAATAAATACTATTTTCGTTATTTTATTTGATGAAACAGTTTTTAGAAAGGAAAACTCCGTTTTCGTTTAGTTTTGTTACTCCGTAATTTAATCAGAGGGTCTGTATCTTTTCTGTTATTCGTTCATACTAAAACCATTCAGGTTTAATTATGATTTACGCTGCTTCAAGACTCCTAGGCCAGCGTCCTGGTGCAGACTTGGAAACTAGCGCACGGTTTCAGCACCTAGTTCTCGAGTCAAGCAATTGCTGGTTATTTCAGTAAAAGGGAATGAGGCAAAAATAATTCAAATTACACCCAGAGAACAATGCAAAATAAGCGAATGGGAGATCAAAATCTCCATGAAAATACACAAGCACAGATGATGTTAAAAAGAACAAAATCAAAGACACAATTTTATTTATTTCACAAAACTGCCAGCCAAGTAAAAGGCCACGGCAGGAGCATTCACTACAAGTAGAACACATGCTGAGTACATAACAAAAGATATCACAGAATGAAAAAAAGAAGATAAATGACACGGAGACACACCATACACAATCAAAATGCTTTCTTAACATTTCACAAATGTGCGGGTAGCTTTACTGATAGGTGCAGTCACTTTTACATATCATAAAATACTTCTAAAGCCCTTACACCTTCTAATGCTGTTACTGGTACGGTACACCTGTAGACAATAAATTGTACAAACCACATGGAATTGAACATCAAGCTGCTTGATGAGACGGGTCTGCAGGTATCCGACTTCAGATGCACGAGTGTGTTGTATGCTGCAAGTTTGGCTCACCTTGTATGCTAAAGAATTCATCAGCTTGTGCATTATGTCTGACACAAAATTGAAGTCCTGTAGATGTCAATGAATTGTGCATTCTACAGGCAAAAGCTACCCCCCTTCCCCAGTACCACATTGAAACCATGGGAAACACAAGAAAGATGAATCTTAAAAACTTTCTCGAGGATCCCTTTACTCCATGCAGTCCCTTTCATAGTGGACTTTTCAAGACACTTAAGTTGATCTGTAACGAGAGAGCGATTAAGTCCAAATTGTAAATTGTTCTCTTCACGTTGCAACTGATACTCCTGTCATTGCGCCAATATCAGTTTTATCTGCATTGAATATAGTTCTTTGTAGCTCTTTGTTATTCATCAGTACACCAGAAAACTGGCATTTTGATGATACTGCCTGGTACCAAGTGTGAACAGTGTGCCTGAAAAAGAAAAAAAAAATTATTACTTTAGTCTTGTTAACTGGCTAACAATGAGACAATAAGATCGGATGTCAGTAACAGTGTGTAGCTGTCTGCACTCTGCCAGGAAATAAACAGTAGTCGAAAATGAAAACTCATCAACTGTTGCTGCGGCAATCTGTCCAGGACAAGCTGGAGAAGCAAGGGCCTGTAGGGCGCTGCTCAGACCTTGCTCGGGCAGCCATGGGACGGCACACACTTCTAGAATGAATAAATGAACAGAGACAACAGTCGTTGTAGGTGTGCCTCGGTCGACCTGGAAACAGTATCATCGCGCTAAACTCACCAGCAGCTATGTAAGTAACAGTGCGTAACTGTCTGCACTCTGCCAGGAACTAAACAGCAGTCGGAAATGAAAACGCATCAGCTGTTGCTGCGGCAATCTGTCCAGGACAAGCTGGAGAAGCAAGGGCCTGTAGGGCGCTGCTCAGACCTTGCTCGGGCAGCCATGGGACGGCACACACTTCTAGAATGAATAAATGAACAGAAACAACAGTCGTTGTAGGTGTGCCTCGGTCGACCTGGAAACAGTATCATTGTGCTAAACTCGGCAGCAGCTGGGGGAGGGGGACGGGTTGCCGAACCAGGCTGCTCTTGGGAAGCTGGGAAAGTTAGGTTCGGTACAGCACCGCTTGGAACTTGCTGGGGGCCTCAGGAGGACACACTCGCCTAGAATCAACAAAGACGGCACTAGTGGTAGGTGAGCCTCAGTTGACCTGGAAAGAGTGTCGGACTGCCAAACTCACCAACAGCTGTGGTCACTGCGGCAGATTGCCCCGAGGGAAAAGCTCCGCGTGGACCTTGCTGAGGGCCCTCGGGAGGACACACACTGCTAGAATGGACAGAGATGGCACTAGTGGTAGATAGGCCTCAGTCGACCACGAAACAGTATCGGACAGCCAAACTAAAGAGCAGCTGCGGTTGCTGCAGCAGTCTGTCCTGGGGATGTTTCAGTACTGTGGGAGCTACCTTGTGGTGTACTATTCAAGGTTTGCTGGGAGTGCCTCGGGGACGTTAGGGAGGCAACCAAAACAAACAAATTGGAACTGCATTTTGTAAAAGAGTCATCCAAAATCATCAGTTTGTGCATCGAATTTGTATTGTAAAACTGATGCAGCGTGTCTCACAGAAGAAAAAAAAAAATATATATATATATATATTGTGAGATGTTGTACATACCATTTACATTTTCAGTTCCCTTGCAGTGGTCGTTTACTCTCATGGTTGAATTCAACGAAAGACGAAATGTTTGGGAGAGCATCTTTCCCCAATTTTTTGCTCTCCTTTGTTTTGCATGATTAGTGTTTTGAATTAGTCGATACTGAAGTTGTCCTGTAATAGGTTGAAGAGATCGAACTTTAGTCGAGAGCACATCGTGTAACGCCACCTCAAACGCCCGTTTCTGCAGATCCTAGGTTAGCCTGCCAAAGACCTGCACGTGAAGTTTGTGCGCTGTCAAAGCTGCTGGCGCGAGTGTGGGGTTGATCTCAAATGTTGTATTTGCTTGCGTTTTTCGTTTCAATACACTGCGAGCGAAGGAGACACTATTGACAGTACGAGAGCGAACGCACTTGAGCGGGCTAAGCACACACGCTCGTCCACTAAGAGCGTCGTCAGAGACATACTCCTGCTTGTCGCACTGGCTGCGCTCGCATCCGCAGCTGCGGCAGCGTTGCAAGCTATCTGTGCGAAACAAAGTATGGTACGCGAGCACGAACGCAACACTTGACGAGCGCGTACTCCGCACGCACCCGTAATTGGGAGCGACACCGATGCCACAAGCACGAGCAGGAGCAGGCCCGACGCACAGTTGCCTTTGAGAGCGTTTCACTGCGTTGCGACTGCGAGAACGCAGGACATCCATACTTATTTTATCGCGTGCCAAGCAATTCCTTGAATTGGATTCCACGCTTCATACGAAGCACAGATGTGCCGGTGACTCGCTTTCGTTTCTCGACGGAACGCAGTCAAACGCTCTCAAACGCAACTGTGCGTAGGAGACTTTACTTCCACGGCACGAGCGTCCGTGCATGCCAAGTCGGCAATGTTGTGCTCGCTATTATGTCGGCCTTCCACGATTGGCCGAACGCTGACTATGACGTCGGAAAGGGGATTTTCATCGACGGAAATAAGAGGAATGAAAGAACTTTAATTTTGACGGTGTTGGCAGTGTTCCTTTGAGAGCGCAATCATTTCAAGCTTCCACCATGCTAATAACAAACACCATCGAACTTGTTGTTTGCAAGGTAATGACGTCACAAAGGGGAACCACAGGAGGGCGCCACCAAAACTTCTCGCCGCTAATTACATCGCTCGCGTTTACGGTGGAATGAAATGCCAGTGCATACTCACTCTAAACAGCTGTCTTTTTGCATGCTAATGAGTATAGGCAACCTGCAATGCAGTTTGGCGGTTTGGCGCTACACGTTGCGCCATCTAGCGGCTGCAAAATAAAGAAACTGGGTAGGCCAGGCCTGCGCGGGTCGCGGGGGCTGCGGGCGGGCGCATCCAGAAACCACGTGTGAACGTTGCATTTCGGATCGGCGTGAGCTTTTTTGGAACCGTTTTTCGTAAAAGTAAGTCCCAACTTCACGTCTCTATGACCTCACCGGGTTCCTGTAACATCTCGCCTACTCCTAGAGTTCCCCCAAAAAATAAACGTTGCTACTGCTGCGTGGAAGACGGCCACGGTCGCGAAGGTGACTCAAGCGTCAAACTTCACCGCTTCCCTTCGAGATCTTGGGAAGCGACACGACGACAGAAGTGGATTACTGCAGTGCGACGCATCAAGTAAGTGAATTTTACAGAAACTGTTGGGGGAAGGGGGGGGGGGGGGGAGTGAACGGAAATGGATGTGCAGTCTTGGAAAGTGGGCGGACGAACTCGTTTTGCAGACTACTCGGCAAAATAACATATTTATACAAGTTGTATTACGAGTCGCTTTGACAGCCACATAGGGAAATACGATAGGAACCATTGGGCCGATTGTTGCTTCGCTGTGACGTCGAAAATCGGGCAATCAGGTCTTCAAGCGAGATTCCCGTCGGCCCGTTCTGGCACTCGTAATTCCGTCGCTCGACACGCGCGGTCGCAACCAAAACCTTCCAAACCTGCGAGTTTTCAAATAGTGAATTTTCGCAGCAAAAAGTCTTGTTTGTTTCGGGAACCAAATTTAATGCTGAGTCTGGTAACAAATCTGACGGCGTGCAGAAAACAGGATGCTAAAGTTTTTCTTTAGAAAAAGCACGTGCGAAGCGTAAATATCCTTCTTACACGTACACTTTGTTGCCTGTCGCCTTTTAACCAGGCTTTGCAATGTCCGTACGGTTCTCTAGCATGCAGAGTTTGGTTCTAATTGACTCCGTAAGTGTGACGTCATGGGTCCAAACAAACCGTTGCTAGGGTCGTTGTTATGGACAATTACATGTGGCTAGGTTTCGGTACGAAAACCCGACCGCTCAAAATTCAGGAGTAGGATTTAAACTTCTAAAAATCAAAGATATAGAAAGCTTGAATGTCATATATGTTTTGACAGAAGTGTGCTGGTAATCGCTTGTTTCTGAAATATTTACGACTGCAACTTCCGGTCCTCAAGATGCCTGCAGCAGACGACGAATGCAAGTGTATGCCGTCTGTCACACGCCCGCCGGCCAAGCTGGCGCCGGCGTCTGAATCGTGTGAATAAAGACGATATTCTAATATTGCATTTGCTTGAAATATAATGAGTTTCAGACACTTATAAGAATTCATAGTGGGGTGCGATGCAAAATATGGTTTATCGAAAGCCCGGGAGTCGATCGAGTTGATCGTCTGCTAAAATATCGCATTGCACCCGTGAGAAAGGCACTTCAGGCGATCGGTTGAGATCCCAAATTTTGTTTGCGGACTCGCGCTATGGGAGGGTGCTTCGTACCTGGTTGTAACCATCGCGTGGAGAAAGATTCTTGCAGTTTCTTCAGATTTCCGCAAGACCCCAAAGCGCAAAAGAACTGGATAAAAAGCATAAGGTGAGTTTATTACAGATTGTACTCGCATCACGGGTTCGGTGGAGATCTTCACCAAAAGAGCACATCCACGAAATTTGATGTATATCAAGGAAAAACAAATACTGCGAAATCGCGATAGACATGCAATTCTCTGGCATGCTGACAACCTCAATAATAATAATGACAGACGACTTACCTCGACGGCGTACGATTTGTTTCTCATGCTGGCCTGCACTACGCCGGTAATGCACTTCAGCTCGTCGCCGTAACTGATCTGCATGACGAGGTTTGATTTTACGACATTTTTCACCCGTCTAAACTAAGCTGGGTTCTTCACAAAAAAAAAACAAAAAAACGCACATTGCGGAGGCCTCTACGGCCATGGTGATGGGTTTTTTGTCGCTCGTTTACCGACGCAATTCAATGAAGACGCCCGCTGCAACAGAGACCAGCAAATCTATCGTGTCGTCTGCTACCAAAGCAAAGCGGAGTGTAGTACTTCAGAAATGGCTTTCCTCGTTGCAATACGGCACTGAGGCGACAAGAACATCTTCATAATTAGGTATCAAGAAGTTAGGTTGCTTACAAAAAATTATTTACTTGCTTGTAAGCAAAAATCTAGCCTCACGTGGAGTCTCCATGCATTAGTCCAGTGGTTCTCAACCATTGATGTTTCGCGGACCCCTTGTGGATCGACGGAGTTGATGGGGGACCCCGTTCGTGGTGAGGGGAAAAGAAAGGTAGAGGTGAATTCTGATAATTATTTAATAAATGAATATAACTAAGGGCTAGTGTGAAGTAGACCACTCTCATTGGCATACACACGAGAAAACTCACCCGAAATTGGGAATGTTTCTTCTCAATCTGAAAAGAATACAACTTTTATTGCTGAGCTTGACTGATGAGGCAGTGCTTTGCGGACCCCTAGATTGCCTTCGCGGACCCCAAAGGGTCCGCGGACCCCTATTTGAGAACCACTGCATTAGTCCATAGCAACGTCCCTAGCAACGGTTTGTTTGGACCCAGACGCCATGTTGTGACGTAATCACTTACGGGGTCAATTACCCACATTTTATTCTAGTCTGTGGAGGCGTCGGGAGAAGAAGAGGACGGCCGAGCGAGGCGCGAGCGGTGGCCAGCCGGCGAGGAAAGAGGAAGAGCGTGCTGCACGAGGCTGGGGCCGGGCAGGAACGATAGAGCCGTTCTGGCTGGTCTGGCCCATGGCAATCCCCGGGAGCATTCCACCAGCGATGTTCGGATCAGGACCGACGGAAACGGCGAGCCCTGGCTGTGACTGCCCGGAACAGCTAGCCAGCGCTGGCGTAGAAAGGACGATCCGCTGGTCTGGACACGGACTCCGACTGCGAGCCGAGAACGACGGGCGACAACTAGGGTCGGCGGGTCCGGACTGCCGGCTCTCGAAGACGGGCCACCGGGTAGTACAGTAAACCGATTCGCTGCCTTCTTGTTGTGGTGTGTCACTTCCTGGGAGACGAGCGAAGCACAGACCGATCGGGCGGCCACAAGTGGTGAAGACAACTCAAACTGGCGTCCAAATGACGACTCTAGAATATTCTCTATACACTTGGACCTATCAAGGCTCCCGATGGTTTTAAAAAACCGCATAAAAGAACCAGGGGCATGACAGGCAGGGACGCAGGTGCACACGGGGACTGCTGAAATCGGGGCCGCCGCCGCTCGCAACGGCCCAACGGGCAGACTGGCCGCCCCATTAACATAAACTCCTCCGCTTGCGGCGCTGAATGCAGTACTCTCGTGGCGCCGCCTGGCCATTGCCGGCTGCCTATACAGAGCACCTACCTCGCATAACTTTACGGCTCCCGTCGGTTTGAAATCTTCTCGACCGATTCGGTGAAGCAAGATCTTCCTCCGAGGTTCATTTTCCGTTTCAGGGGGAACACTGAAAAGCTTTCCGGTCGACTTTTCTACGGGCGCAGCAGCCCGTCAGGGGCGGCGTAGCAACATCTTGGGAAATTCATGACGACCGGAAGTTCAAAACCGAAAGCCAGATGTCACGTGAGGACTGGCCAATAGTGTGCGCGGCGGCTAGTTCAAAGAATGGCGCCACTTTTCCCAGGATAGAGGGGCTTTAGCACCTCTCCGCTTCCAGCGCCATCTCGAAATATCTTGGAGAAATAAGAGCCGCAGCGGGAAGGTTTGAATGTGCCGGTGCGGGTTAGACTGAATCTTTGACTGGTTGGTGTAGGTTGCTGGAGCGGCCTGTGTTTATATAGTCCCTTTTCGGCAGCTATTCATGGGTGCTCCAATAACTGAGCTTCACTTTTTGTTTCCTTCAATTTCGTTCGCTTCAGCTGATTATGTCGTCACGGTTGGAGACATAATCGTGAAATCATGACTTCACGATTATGTCGTCAGTTGTCTTCTCCCCTTTGTTTACTGCATTTGTATAAGTCTTTGGCTAGATCACGCCTGGAGTTTAGCTCCGCTATCTGAAATTCCGTAATTCTTGCGCAGGCTACTACGATCGAAAATGTCCAGAAGCGAATTATTAGAATTGTTTATGTATAGGTACATTGGCAGAGAGTTTTTCTACCATTATGAAGTATTGCTGTACCTGTTATCATTGCATAAGCTGTCTGTGAGGCGGCAGTATACATATTTTATATTTTTACAGAGGGTAGTTTTCGGAGATGTGAATTCGGTGGATTTAGTCCGGTCTGTTAATTTCCATATACCGAGCCATGTCAGCCGGAACATATAAACTTTTTACCCAGCTTGTATGACCTATGCGTCACCTTTAACAAGGGTGTACAACTAGCTTTTAATGCTGTCCGTGAGTCTAACTTTGATAGTTTTACGTTCCAACGGGAGTTCATCCAGCATGTATGCTCTTAAAGATCTGACAGTCAGGGCAGAACGTCGTACCAGAAATTCAATGCGACCGGTAGGTTTCATAATACACTCAAACATACATTTCTCGTTCTTATTCTTCCTAGTCCCGTACTTTCACAGCTCGTCGTTTCTTCTTTCTCTTTTCCTGGGTTTGTCAACTCAACACCCTCCCGAGCAAGCAAAGCTGGGTGTGTCTCGAGTGGATGAAACGTTTGAACCAGTCTTCTATATAAATTTCCGTCTTTGTCTTTGACGAAACATGCTCTTATGTAGCCATCTTTTCCGATGAAAGCCTCAGTTACTCTGGCGAGCTTCCAAAAATATTTTGCGCATCTTTGGTCTTCTAACAATACTGCCTCATCAATTTTCAATGAACCTAACTTGAGCTCTATGCCTGAGCCTCCGGGTAGCTTCCTTCAGAGTCATGGACTTGCGAAGTTCAGAGTTTGAATCGACTTTCGGCAGAACGGTGAGGCTTTGTCCAATCAGAAAATGAGCTAGGTTGACTGGTGTGGGTTCTTTGAGGTCGGAGTAAACATACGATAATGCTCGAGAATTTATAATGGCCTCGACTTCCATCAGCACCGTTGACTGTTCTTCAAAACTGAAACTGCTTCTTCCCTAAACTTTCCTTAAATCTGTCTTTGCTGAACGAACTAACCTCTCCCACCGTCCATCCCACCAAGAACCACTTTCAGGAATAACTTTTCATTGATTTCTCGGTTACGCAAGGTATGACGAGTGGTATGGGTGACTCAAATAATTCCAAATCATCCTTAAGTCAGTCGAAGCCTTCTTGAACGATCTAGCATTGTCGGAGTAAATAATACTTGGTGTCCCCCTCCGGGAAATGAATCTTCAAAAAGCAAAAAGAAAGGTTTCAGCAGAAAGCTCGCTGGGAGCTCCATATGGACAGCCCTCGTGGTCGCGCACGTAAACAAGACAATTTATGCTTTAGAGCTATTAGTTTCTACATCAGCTTGCTTCGCATACAAAGTTCCGGCGAAGTCAATGCCATTAATGTCAAACGGATTTGTAATATTTACTCGCTCCGATGGCAGAGGTCCGATTGGCACAGGTGTTGGCTATGTACAGAATCTAGAACATAAGAGGCACCTTCTGAGAGTCTTCTTTGTCAACTGTCGAACTCTAGGGATCCAAAACCGTTGTCGTAGAGTGGCCATTGTGCTGGATACTCCTTCATGGACAACTTGATAATGAACATCCGTAACAATAAGCTCTGTCAAATGATGGTTGGTTGGTAGTATGATGGGATGTTTCACAGAGCAAAGGGCATGGAATTGTTGCAGCCGTCCTGCTATTTTGAGTGAGTTATTGTCGTCGAGATATGGGTGCCGGTCCGACAGAGAAGCGGTCGGTTTAATGTCCCGATTGCTCGATAGCAGTTCAACCTCCCTTGTGAAGGCTTCTCCTTGGACTTGCTTCATTCTGTATCGTTCTACTCAGACATGCACAAGTTACTCAAAAAAGAGTAATTAAGCTAAGTTACTGAGTATTTACGTCAAAAGTAATTTGAGTAGAGTAGACGTTACTCCGATAAAAAGTAATTGAGTAAATTACTAATTACCGTGACAAAGTAGAGAATTACTTTTGAAGTTAGTTTTACATGTTTTTTTTTTTATGGTAACAAGAAAGTACAGAGGTTTTGATCCGTTAGCGAAATTGTGCGAGTCAAATATGAATCGGCTTGTGCTTTTTTTAAAGAAATGCTTTAATAGCTGGTTCTGCTTCTGCGTGCCTACTTGTTTTGTACTTTCTTGCTTGTTTTTTCAACGATGTACTGCTTATGTGTCATTTCTACTTTGAGGTGTTGCACTCTCTGAGCTTGATTCTTAGACAGTGTTTGCTTGTTTACAGTGTTGCGTAAAGTACATCTAAAAAGTAACTTGAAGTGAAGGACACAGTAAATGAGAGGTTACGTACTTCAAGTAAAGTAGTAAGTACACCGGGTGCAATGTACTTAAGCAACGTATATAAATACAATATATTTCAAGGTAAATTACAAGCACTTTTAACACTATCTTTCATGATGCCCTTTTATTCCCTATATACAGTGTTTTTTTTTTTTAAACTGGTATGCATTGCTCGAGGGGTACGCGGAGGTGCATCAGTTTTTACGGAAATGGCAGCAAATATTGTATAAGGTGAAGTCGCCCCACAGTAGTTGTTTTACTCTCGCTGACTAGATATTTGACACAATCAACTTATAAGGCATTTATTTCCATCGGTCTTACAGCCACCATTACTTCACTCAGAGAAATGACCAGAGGACGTCTCGAAAGAGCGCGTTTTCACACGACGATACCGCCATTTTTTGTTTTCGAATTCGGGGAATGTACATCGAAGTCGGGAGTTTTACTTTCCTCAGAAAATATAAGTACATGTTCAGAGAATTTAGTTCAAGTAAAATCCAATTTTTCTAAACAGTAGTACTTTAAGTACCATGTATATAGAGTACTTCCCAGCACTGCTTGTTTATTATTTTTAATATAAAAACGTTGGGGGAATTACTACAGGTTTCTCGAACGATCTTTGAATCTTTGAAGATCTGCATACTGTGGGTTTCGGGAGGAAAGGCAACGCAAAAAGGTAATCTTTGCGTTGCCCTTTAGCACGCGATTTTTCGAGTACAGCACAAACTACGGGAGGACCAGATGAGTTTCAGAGCAGGTGCTGTATTTTGTTGCCTGTAGTAGGCGAGAGTTTCTACGTTGGAAACTGTATCATCGCGCTAAACTCGCCCGCAGCTGGGGGAGGGGGAGGGTTTGCCGAACCAGGCTGCTCTTGGGAAGCTGGGAAAGTTAGGTTCGGTACAGCACCGCTTGGAACTTGCTGGGGGGCCTCAGGCACTCGCCTAGAATCAACAAAGACGGCACTAGTGGTAGGTGAGCCTACAGCTACTACAGTTGCCTGTAGTAGCTGTAGTAGGCGAGAGTTTCTACTTTGGGGAGAAGTGGGGACTAGCAATTTCTTCAAATGGGTCAAGTCTCCTTTAGCTTCGGGACACAGAGAAACGCCAGTCTTAGGCGCTAATCCCGCAGGTACTCGGCCTCTCTTGCGTCGTGTCTGTTCGCTCCCCGCGCTTCGTAGCAGTGTTGTTCCAGGGGGGCGGCTTGTGAAAATTTTGGGGGGTTTCGGACTCTCCAAACCATTCTCTCAGCCTCCCCCCTTCCTACGCCACATGCTTCCCCCTCTTTGCAAATATCAGCTGATCTTCCAACTTCTCATCTCCTTTGTGCAGGAATGTTTGTTGATAGGCAAAACAACCACTAAAATTCGAAAGTAATTTGTAACTTGAGTAGAAGTTACTCAAAAACGTAATTAAGGTAAACTACTAATTACCGAAATAAAAATGTAATTGAAAGTTACTAAACTACTCAGAAAATTAGTTAAACTACAGTAACTTGAGTAGAGTAGTTGAACTACGTACAAGTCTGGCTTCTGCTCCAGCGTATTTTCCAGCTTCCAACTGCCCGTCTAGTCTATTTCCTTTAGAGCTGCTGTTACGCGCAAATCTCATCACCCGCGCTGTGATTCGAAGTACTTTCTGAAGTCTGTTAACTTCGTCACATCAAAAAGAACAGTAGTTTCTCGAGTTTCTATTGGTAGATACATGTGCGCGGTGTTCAACTCTTTGGTTTCGAGCTAGATGATCTCCTCTGACTGATGTGGGCTCTCCGGCCAATCACGTGCCTCTAAAATGAGCAATTGGGGCCCCTCCCACCACTGATCGCTATCGCGGAGGGTTGTGGCAGATTCTCCTCTGGTCTGGTGAGTAGCTCAGCTGGGTTAGTTTCTCCTGGGAATTGTCTCCATCTGCCTGGCACGGTCATAGCTTGAATTTCAAGAACTCGGTATTTGACGAAAGGCTCCCCCTCCCTTGCCGGACCTTTTATCCCACCGAGCACAACGGTCGAGTCAGTCCACACTGTGTATTTGTCTTTAACGTGAGTATACGTGCTGCCAAGGTATTCCAGCAACCTTGTCCCAATTAACGCTCCCATGAGCTCCAAGCGTGGCAAAGTCAATGCCTTGAGAGGTGCCACTCATGACTTCCCGGTAACTAATCTGACGACAATGTGTCCGCTGTTATCTTCTATTCTGAGATAAGCACAGACTCCGTAGGTGTGCGTGCTTCCGTCAACAAAGATATGTAACTCCAGCTCTTTGAACGGTTCTGTTAGTCCATTTTTAATGTGCTTTGGTACATGTATCGAGTAAAGCTGTGGAAATTCTGTGCAGTAGTTGTGCCATTCGACACTTAACTCCTTTGACAGTTTTTCATTCCAATTCACTCCTAATGCCCATAGCTTCTGGAAGTGGAGCTTAGCTCGTACTGTTGAAGGGGGTAATAAATCCTATGGGACAAAATATTCTTGACGCAGCTTGAAAGATGGAACGTTTGGTGTCCACTATTGTGCGTAGGAATGATGTAAGAGAGTCAACCGAAAACCTAAAACTGTCACTGTCTTTGTTCCACATCATCACAAGCACCTAGGAGACTCTGGACAGCCTAAAGGTTTTTTCTGCCGGTACCGCACCTGTTTCAACGTCGTTCATTAACTGCTGTACATGTTCGGCGTTTGAAGCCCTTTTTCGCACTTTCATGCTCGCATCATTGATGATTGAGTTGGATGCTTTGTACAGTGCAATCGCTTCCTGAACCATGTCTGCACCTGTTAAAATGTTATCTGCATCAAACGAGCTTCGCAACTTTTCTGCAATATTCTTGTCAGCAACCACCTTCTTCAAGTGGTACTGAATTTTCCCTGAGAGTAGAATTGGACGTGAGGTTGCCCGGAATGGGGCTCGAGTCATTCGCCTCTTCTGCAAGTCTTCTAAATCAAATGGCAAGGTGGTCTCTTTTGCAAACCACAGTAATCTGACCGCATTGCGATCTTCTTGTCGGATTTCTATCCCCAGAGAAGCCTTTTCGATATCGGCAGTCAATGCCATCCCATACCACCTGAAACAAAGCAGTATACGGAGGGCGTCTGGATTCAGGTTTGGCCTCTTTCAGAGGCAGTCGTTGAGCTATTTGCACAATTTTTCATGCGATGATGCACCACGCACTGCCCGTAACTTTGTGGAGGTGGAGCATTCACGAATAAATTCTTGGTGTGGCATGTAATACACGAGTTGCTTTGTAGCACCCTCGAAGTCGGGAAGTACTAGGTACTTCCTCATGACCCAACTCCATGTACTGGCGGATGGCGCTGTCGTGTTGATGAAGTAAACCTTCTTTAGATGATAGTCGTTTCAGGGGGGAACGCAAGCGTGAAACTACGATTTCTTGATTGTTCTCTAAGGCCTCTGTGCCCCCCTCCTTCCAAGGGAACGCTACTTCGTACCGTAGACCATTTGTAACCATATTTTGCTCTAAACTCACGGAGAGGTTTAGGCTGTCGTCTTGAGCTTCCTTAGCCGAGATTCCCATCGTGTCAAGCTCCCAGAAAACTTTGAGTACTTGGGATGTGGTTTCATCCTCCGTCACAGTTTGGGTCCTTAAGACACATACTATCAAAGTCGATGCTGACATCAAGATTCCGCTTGATATTGATGGCCCCGGCAACGTCCGGCCCATTTTCGTATTGACTGCTACCAGGCCTTCATTTTCGTTGCACCTCAAGACCTCTCCCGCAGGAGTTTCCAAATGTGATCGGAGTCAATGAGCAAGCTTATTCCAGGCGTAATTTGTACTCCTGGTATTGTTATGTCATCAAATATGTGTTTCTATTATGTTGACGTAAGAAGTGAACAAAAGTGTCTTCGGATATTCGCGTTTAAATATCGTGTAAATGAACCGAAATTGTCACTGCTTTGATTGGATTTGTTGTCGTTGAGCTAACTCTTGACACGGACCTCCGCTACATTGCAATGCTTGAGTTCTGTAGTGTCAGAACTGCCAAAGGTGTTCAGTTTGAGCTTGGTTTTCCGCAGTACCTTGAGATTCAAGCTCTTCGCCAGGTCTCCTTGAATAAACGATCCCTGACTGCCTCCGTTTAGAATTCCTCTTACATATCTGCCGGTGTTCTCGTTGATGATCCATGCTTCAAATGTCTGCAGGTGGGCACGATCTCCGACCGCCGGTCGGTACGATTCTACACTCTTTGGGTATGGCTTGGACGAAGACACACGAGCGACTGATTCTACGTTTGCCACTTGATTTACTCTTCGAGTATATGACGGGTACCACATAGCGACGGCATGTCGTG
The DNA here is from genome assembly GCA_013358835.2 of Ixodes persulcatus. Taxonomy (NCBI): domain Eukaryota; kingdom Metazoa; phylum Arthropoda; class Arachnida; order Ixodida; family Ixodidae; genus Ixodes; species Ixodes persulcatus. The sequence continues at coordinate 2,680,061 of JABSTQ010009160.1, read as the reverse complement.
CATGCACAGCATGAAGAGCAAATCAATATTTCCCTCTCTAGCACAATGTCCTTTTGTAGTACATCTGAAACGTCTCATCTCTCTTCCTAACCTATTCTTTTTCACGGGCAGTGTTTTTCCAGCATCACAAAAGCGCGTTTCATGCTTCCCTGGGAGGCAGAAAAAACATTCACCTGGTAGTGAAGGTGACGAACTGCGAAGCGCAGATGCGGCCGGCTGGGATAGGTGCCCGTCTCGCCTGCTTGCTGCTTGCTTCGACCTCCGGCGTGGCACAATTCGCTCTTTGATTTCTACTTTGACGCGTTGAAACTGCAAAATCTCGTTGAATTCCGAAGTGGCAGTAGATGCTGCTGATGCGGAGTCGTCGCTTCGCATCAATTCTAGGCTGCTCGGTACAATGTAGCTCATGTGTCGATGATATTGTACGACGATGTCATAAGGCAGTGGTTCTCAAATGGGGGTCCGCGGATCCTGTGGGGTCCGCAAATGCATTCTAGGGGTCCGCGAAGCCCTGCCCTATCAGTCAAGCCCGGCAATAAAAGCTGTCTTTTTTAAGATCGAGAAGGAATTTTTCCATTTCCGGGCGAGTTTTCTCGTGTGTATGTCAATAAGAGACGTCTACTTCACATTAGCCCTTAGTTAAATCCATTTCTTATATCCTTATTATATTTAACCTGTACCTTCTCCCTCCCCTCACCAAGAACGGGGTCCTTCATCACCTCCGCCGATTCACAAGGGGTCCGCGAAACATCAATGGTTGAGAACCACTGTCATAAGGCATAGCTTTCATCAATATGTCGCTCAGCATTGCTGCCAAACTCGAAGTTGGAACATCCAGGGCGTTGAGGCACCGAATGTTCAGCTGCGTTGAGTCATAAAGCTTGCGAAGACCTCGAGTGTCGACCGAGAATCGAATCTGAGTAAGATTCCGAAGGGCTGCAAGATGTTCCTGCTCTATGCTGTTTGGATTTCCGAAGCGCTGTTTCAGAAGTTCGATAGCATCCGCGTAGCGCCGCTCAGTCGTCGGGAATCCGGCAACAGCTGATGATGCGTCGCCGGCGAGGTAGCGTCGTGAGGAGTGGAACTTGTCATTTGTGAACAAAGTCCGACTTGCGTGAACTGTTCCTCCGAATTGCTCCCAGAAGGTCCTCCAGTGACTGATGTCACCTTTAATAATAGGTATCTCCAGTTTCGACAATATCTACCCACGAACACCGGCGACTCTCTCGGGAGCGCTGTTTGTTGGTGCTGTGGTAGCGGGAACAGTATGCCGTCTGTTGATCTCCAGCTCTTCGATCTTGCACCGGACCTCCGCAAAAACTCCGATGGCCTGCGCTTGGTATTCGGCCAGTGCGGAGCCAGAACTTCAAAATTATACGCTCTAAGAAATGCCTGCTCGTCTACTTACCCGCAGAACACTCGAAGAGCCAATCTCTGCTATCTACGAAATTAGCTCAGCGAATCATGAGGCGGAGCATCTGTTTAGACCTCAAAATTAAGTCTGCGCTGGGGCATTACGCAATGCAAGCCTGACGCTTTGCATTCCATAATGCCACAGCGCAGACTGAATTTTTAGGTCTAAACGGATGTTCCGCTTCATCATTCGCTGAGCTGATTTCGTAGATCGCAGAGATTGTCTCTTTGAGTGTTTGGCGGGTAAGCAGACGCGCAGGCATTTCTTAGAGTGTAGCAATGGCAATCATATCAACAATATAAATAATAAAATTAATTAATTGCTAATGGAAGGCACTTTGGGTCGCTGTCAGGACTGACTACCGGAACGTACTGCGCTCGGATAGCAAATCACTAAAGTTCATTTTATCAGTTTCTACCTGCAAAAGAACGATCTATATAATGATTCAAACTTCCTGCAATCTCAATGACAAAAAAAAAAAACAATGTGGACGCGTTTTTTGCTTTTGAGACGGTGTGATAATTGAGAGACGCGATACCACTCACCCTTTTGAGGGGCTAAGCTAAATGCCAAAATATTCATGTTTCGTGTGCATTGTGAGACAGCACATGCGCGGGCACTTCTGAAATTATAGGCCATAGACCAGCGGTCTCAAACACGCGGACCGCGGGCCGCGACTCTCTGGGATGCGACACACAAGCAACACGTGGCTGCGAGGCCCCGTTCCCATTCCTAGAGCACAACATGCGCTATAAATAATAGTTTTATTTTGTTGATTCATTTCCACTCGAAAAGGAGCTCTGCTCTGTCGATGCATTTTGCACTAATATTTTTTTTTTTTTTTTTGACCAGGTGTTGCTTTGTTTAAATATTTTCTTCTCAGCTCTTTCTCGTGTAAATCAACCGGAATGGCAATAAGGCACCTTGGCTGCGTGAACTCTTGCACAGCAGGAGCAAAGGCCAAAGATAAAGCTATGAGTTCGGGCTTCTAGCTGTCAGACAATACCTTTAAAATTAAAGTTTTTTTCTCATAATGCCGCTACAAAAATTGCTTGAAAATCAAAAACTGTCGCATGAAGAGATATTTTTTCTATGTCTGCTGAACCCAGTGACTTGTGCACAGGGCAAGGATGGTGTGCTTGCTCTTGTTCTATTAAAAACTGCCAGTACTGTGTTATGGTGGAGTTTTAAATTTTTTCATAACATCAGGCGTGGGCTCAAAGTAGTATGCAAATAAACGCTAAAGAGGGCAAAACGATGAGCTGACAAAAAACAACAACAAAAAAAACATAATATTCCTTGTGTAAAACATTTCTGGGGCGTCGCTGGGACAGTCAGCTTCGATCCAACGTGAAACAGCAATGCTGTTTGTTCGTTTATGTCTTTGTTCCAAGAAAGCAAAACATTGCCCGCCACCTCCGTTGGCCCTCATTTTTTCGGGGATGGGCTATCTTGCACCCCACACTGAAATGAGCTTGAGACCCCTCCTGTAGACCCAGACCGACGCCTTCTCCATAAACGCATTGTGAAGTATACTCCTCCACTGTAAAAGGACAAGGGTGATGAAATGGCGTGAGGAAAATTCTCGGTGTGAGATCGTCCAGCGCTCCAAAATGATGTCATTGTGTGTCCTAGCTCTTAACCTTAGTGTCGCAGTATCCTCATTTTGAAATCTTCCGAAAGCCTGACCTGTTGAGAGCTTTCCTCGATATCACAATCAACATACGCAGAAAAAAAAAAGAAAAAAAAAGAAAGGAAACAAAAAGGCTTTCTTTTTGAGTGGGAGAGACGCTGGTGGCTTTTCATCGAGGCACAAGAACGGAGAGACCGTAAAAGCGACGGCTAATGGACGCCCGCATTCATCCAGCGATTCGTTGGCCCGGGCGCCCTCTTTGTCCATTGTGGCGCAAGAATGCGATTGTGAACCGGTTACGCTCCGTCTATTACGATTTCCACAATTGGTCATTGCGCTCTGTCGTCACCTCCCCTGTTGTTTGGGCATGTGTGAATGATCAATTCTGGAATTCGGAATTCGGGCGGCTGAGCTGCTGGGAAATTCGAACGTTTGTTCCACTCCACCATGTCAGGAGGCCGCGAAACTATAAAGCCATTCGTCGAATGAAACTAAACCAAGCTGGACGGTTAAGTGTTTAGATAGAGATGACTTCAATGCTGTAGAGGAGCAGTATAATCAGTGCAGGACTGTAGAGACGTGGGCAAACGTTTGCTGTACTCGCCAAATATGACAACCAATTGTTCCCTTGTAACGGTGAATTGGCTATTTTAACTCGTGCGTAGAGTGCGAGAAGGTTAAAATAACAATCCATATGATCCACGAATAGGCCTGCTAACCTGGCGCGCACCATGTATAGTAGTGATTACGCGACCGCATCCCCGTACGTTGCAGATCCAGATCGAAACGAGTATGAGCAGGATAGTACTCATGAATGAAAGGCCGGAGCACGTGTACGAAAAACGAACCGGAAATAGTACGATAATCGAAACGCGCAAAACCTGGCAACACGGGCCCTTTCCGAAAATTTGTAAGCTGAAATGACGTGCTACGCTGCCCTAACTCGGAACTACCATGGGCCTTAAATCAGCAACGGCTTTCGTTTACCCAGCTAAGTGAATTCGAAACTAACAGTGCACAGAGCTCGTCAAAAATTGAGTCCGCCGAGACCAGTGGCCGGGATGATCTAATTCTAATCGCTTGAAGGCGTCGCTCCGGATCGAAGGTTGCGGGTTCGACCTCCGCTACTGGCCCAATTTTTCGCCATCTCTCTTTCCCTTGCTGGCCTCGTCCCGCCCATTGTTATAATTTATATACCCCTGCGGACAATATGGGCTGAAACACACAATCCGGTGTTTTTTTGTTTTTTTTGCATCTGTGGTTTCCACTAGCTTTATTATTGCTCAATCTGTCAGAGAGTCCGAATTACGGAACGTTAAATTCGCATTCTGTTCCTAGTTCGGACCATGGTTCTCTTGCAAACTGTCAGGTACGTCAAAAGTACGCAATAGTATACTATCGCGGATATATGAGCTTCAATAGTTCTTTAGGCTTCTTTGGCATGACTTTGGCATGACTTTGGCAACACAGTATGCGTTATATACGCATACTGTGTATACAGTATGCGTATATTACGTGACACAGTATGGTTTATATGGCTGGCAGCTAACCTTATCCGGTGAAGCGCCAGCCACGGAAGTCGACAGGCCGACTGCCAGCCGAATGCTGACGCGGCGCTCGTCTCCTCCCTGAGTGGAACACCAGTACCGGGCGAACCTCTTCCCCGAGTGCCTCCGTGTTACTCCCAGGCGGGGGTAAAACATCACGTGTTCAGACATAAATCGGCGCCCTGCTCCGTGAAACGAGCGTGCTCCATGCTTCCCCAGGGGAAAGCCGCCACGGCCGCTCGATCCCCTCTTCTGCCGCTCCCACGGCGCATCATTGAGCGCGTTAAGTCGGCGCTCCTTTACTCCTACTCCGACGCTCCAAGTTTCGTACTCCGAGCGCAGCAACTAAACGGCGCATAGCGTACAGGAGCGCTACACACCGAGGCTGCGTTCCAAACCTACTCGAATGGATACGAGTTACCCGGGCGGATTATGTCACGTGACCACAAAAATAGAGAAACGCTGGGCGCGGGTAGGTTTTCGATAACCATCTTCACCCTAGAGTTAGATCGAGTACGTTTTGGAACACGGCCACACGGCCACGAAACTATCGACGGGCCACACGAGCTCCTTCCGACCGTGGATACGGGTGGCAGAAGCCGAAAATATTTCGAAGATAAATAATTAGGCCCGTGTGGAGCGGCAGAGTCTAAAGCAAAAGAGACGGTGACGTTATGAAGTTTCTACGAACGTTTTAATATTCCTGAAAGGTTTGAAGACTCGCTTCGTGCACATATGTGAAAGGTTACCTTGGCCCATCTATTTACTGACTATGCATGCTGTTTCGATATGAATTAAAGACAACATTCTTGAACCCGCTCGTCGACGCAGGAAACCCTGAAATTTGTCAGAGATTCCCTGGTTCCGTCGGTTCCGTCTCGCAGCGAGTCGGAAGCTACGCCGATACCGCCACACCGTCGTTCCATAGCACGTGTGGGAGCCACTGGTTCCCCTCCCCCGAGAAGGCGTAAGCCGCGGACGTGCCGGCCGGAGTTGTCTGGCTTCGAGCTGGCTCGTCCCGTATCGTGTTGGAGAGAGTGCGCCACCTTGCTGGCCTACTCTCTCGCACTCCTCCGCGCGTCTCCCGTTTCGGGCGGACCAGCGAGACCGCGCGGGGGAGAGTCGGGCCTGCCCTCCGAGTGGACGGCCGTGTGGTCGTGGAGTCCTGGATTAGACTCCGGGCGACGGGTCGAGTCGCGGCGTGAGCTCGTCCGACCGGCGATGACTCAACGCTAGCGATTCCCCTGGCTCTGACAGTCGGCGTCCCCACTACCTGTGGACGCGTGTCTGCCGAGAGCCCTGGCCCCGAACTCCTGCGACGACGGGTAGCGGCGTGAGCTCGTCCAACCGGCGATGACTACGCTCGCAATTACCCCTTTGGCTCTCAGGTCGGCGGGCGCTGCGGGCACACTGTGTCCAAGGCTCGCTTGACCGCAGTGTCTTGTTGGGGACCCCTGGTACTCAATAAACGCTGTTGGATACCGGGATCATTGTTGTTGGCATGGCGTTGGCCGAACCCGGCGCGGCGACCGCCCTCGCTGGTAGCCGTCGGCCGCGCGGTGGGACGGGCATCGGATTTCCCCTTTGAGCACCGGTCCCCAGACGTAAAGGTGCGTATACCTCCCTCTTTTTTTCCCACACACGTCAATTCGTTCTTAGGCGGTATGCATGAACAAACCTTTCCCGCAATGCTAACTGGTGTTTCGGCTTTCCAATCTAAGTATCTTTATTCGCTGCGGCTGGGCTAAGCATTCTAAGCAGGGCAGCGGTCTGACTGTCTTTCTATCACAACTTTTCTGTCGTCGAGCTATCGGCACGCTCGTTCGTTTTCAGGCAAGACGCACGAACAAATCTTTTCCTCAAGGCTCACTGATGTTTCGGCTTTCCAATCGAAGTATCTTTATTCGCTGGGCTAAACATTATAAAAGGGACAGAGCGGTCCGAATTTCTCCTCATCTCCACAACTTTTCTGTCGCTGTGCTATTGGCAGGCTACCGTTTGAGAGATGGATTTTTGTTCAGGCGAGATGCACGAAGAAACCTTTTTCAGAACGCTAATTGCTGTCTTGCCTTTCAAATCAAATCGTTTTTTCCTTCTGGATTAAGCACTAATCAACTGAAAAGGGGCAGCGGTCCGGCTACGCCTATCGTCTCGACGGTCTCAACAGCCGCGCAGCCATCTTGTTTGTTTACGTGACGTCACGGAGCGCGAAGAAGTCACTCGCGCTCCGAGAAATTCTCGGTGCACGAAGAGCGCGCTCGAGTGTCAGTCTCCAGTGGCACTCCTGTCCGTTTAGTGAACAGAGCGCCAAACTCTCCCACTCCGGAGCACGACTTAACGCGCCTATTGGAAGCGCGCCAGAAGCCTCTTTCCCTCTAGTAAGAGGAAAAGAAGACGTAACGAGCAAACGAACGGAGCGAAAGAGCACGACGGGAACCGCGCCGCGGCCTTACGAAACCAGTCCAGTCCAAACCAAACCACGACCGTCCAAACGAAAGACGGCTGCATGAACCAGGGCAATTTAACGCCTTTACAAGGGAGACTCTTTTGACCTAACGGGCTTAGCTGTTCCGAATGTTTGGTTATTTTGCTTTGATCTGGTGCCAGGGCTATGGTGACACACATGCGCGCAGCGCCACTTCTCTCCCTGGTGAGGCGCGTCCATATTGTTAGGCGTACGCGGAGCAGACGGCGCGGGAGGCTGGTGCGCTTGTCGAGCTGGCCTCGCGCTTCGTAAAATAAGGTATCGAAGGCAAAAGAGCAGGTCACCAGATATCGTTGTGTAATAAAATTGCACAACTTCGCATTGAACAGAAAAGAAAATGTGTCACCCGAAAAGTTTGATTCGTTTCGATGGGTGGTGATTCCAGAAAGATCGTAGAAGGATACGCTATGTGGAGGACACGTTTAAATACTGTTTCCCTGTTTTGTCGCATGCTTCAGTCCTGCAACCACGCTTACTTGTCACGTTACAATGAACTCTTTTGTAGATCGCACGCAAGTGCAAGCAAGAGTTTTGCGTTTCTTGGAAGAGCTCGTGCCGTCACTTTGAGGGCTGACTGAGCGCGTGCCCGCGGGGCCCGTCTGCAGTTGCAGTTTTACGATAAATCTCTAATGTAATAGCTACGGTGGTTTCCCGTGGCTGCCGCTAGAATAAACTAAAATATCTAATAACCATTTTTAAGCAACACTATAATTGAGAACCAAGCTCACTTTGCTTGCCTCTCAATTTTGTTCCCCGATGTTTACAGGAGAAAGGGAGTAAGCGGGGAAAGACGCAAGAGGTAAAATGAGGCAGATAATCGTAGCCCGTATTGCGCACTGATCTGAATATATAATTAAAAAAACAAAACTTGATAATGGCGGCTGTATTCGGTTAAAAACTATTATTGAAAGGATGTTGTAGTTAGCCTACACGAGGCATAATTACTTTCCAAGGAACTGTAAAAAATATAAACTACACTTCGTTCACCTTCGGTCCGAGCGCTGCCGATGTTATGAGCCGAAGGGCCAACCAAACAGCGCAAAAAGTGCAACGTCATGGCGTGCTCTCTGCACTTGACTAGCCGGCGGAGCAACACGCACAGAGAGACGACGAATACCGGCTGGTCCTATCAGCTGCAGAGAGCACGACGTTGTGCCTCTTCGCTGTTTGATTGGCCCTTCGGCTAATAACATCGGCCGCGCTCGGACCTAAGCTGAAACGAAGTATAGAACATTCCTGGGTGCATCAATTAGAACGTGTTGGCAATGTTAACGGTATAAAAGGAAAACAGCACAAAAAAGGAAGAAGAGGATATGGCACGCCGCAAGCGTAAATAACTGAAAATTTATGGCTGAAAGTCAAAATTAATTATTTTTTTTGCAGAGAAAGTGAGTGAGGAGTAATATTGACGATCCTTTCTTGGCGTAGGGGGTCTAGATATACAAAGCTAGGGTTGTTCGTTTTCGGGTAAAACCCGATTTGTACACGCCGAACAAGTTTCAGGAGAATCGGGTTAAACCCGATTTCTCCCCGAATTCCAAAACCGCATAGCCAACCTATTTATTTTTACGCCGCACGGAGTTTGCGGTGCACACAAGCTATCTACCCTACCTCGGCACAGCAGTGACCTATTAGCGGCGAGATGATTTGGTGGCGCCCTCCTATGGTTCCCCCTTGTGACGTCATTACCTTGCAAACAACAAGGTAGATGGTGTTTGTAAATAGCATGGTGGAAGCTTGAAATCATTGCGCTCTCAAAGGAACACTGCTAACACCGTCAAAATTAAAGTTCTTTCATTCCTCTTATTTCCGTCGATGATAAATCCTTTTCTGACGTCATAGTCAGCGTTCGGCCAATCGTGGAAGGCCGACCACAGCGACGCTTTCGGTCGCGCACGTCGTCAATAGTTCATTTCGCAAGCTACGTGCAGCACTGTGAACGCTACACGGCTTTCAACCAACCGCCCCACGAGCGCGCCTAACTCACCGTGACATTCTACGGAGGCCGGCTGAAGAAAAGTGACAATAGGCGTTGGGGCATCGGAGGGACATTTCCGTCCCCCCGCTGTTTATGTGGAACCGCCTCGGCACGCCACGTAGCTTCGGCCCTGCTGCACGCAGCTTGCGAAATGCACTATCCATCCCCCTTTGACCGCTGTTAGGTGTCGACGCCCAGCAGGGTCTCTCGGGTAGCATGGCCATCTCGAACAACGTGCGAGCCAGTCAGTCGCGTAAACAGATCGGGACAACTCAACAGGTTTATTCCATAGCGAAATATCTGATCGAAGACGACCGTCCCTCGAACGGTTGGGGTTCTTATTGACACCTGGGGGAGAGGAGGATTCTATGGGAAGTGCTTCCCTTGAAGGGACCGACGGCAATCGGAGCTGGAAAACCCGAATGTCCCCCCGTTTACCAGCTTGAAACACATCCCTAATTTTAACACGTTAGCATTAAAGAGCTCGCAATACCTTGCGATAAAAAAAAAAGAAGTATTACCGAGTACTTTTGTAAATTTAACCCGAACAAACCCAAATTTCGGAATGTTCCCACAAAAAAAAAAAAAATATTTCTCCCTAATTATCAGCTTGAGAAATAGCGCCCGATTTTTACCCCCCGAATTTAAAAAAAAGTATAAAACCCGAAAATGTACAACCCTAGGTATAACTGTGCCCAGGCACGTATCCATGGGGGGGGGGGGGGGGGGGGGTCCATGGGGCCCGGGCCCCCCCGAAATCGTCCATTTTGCTGGGGCCTCCTCTCCCCCCTCCCCCTCATACAGCCTTTTGTCATGGGTGCGCCCCCCCCCCCCCCCCCCCCCCCCGAAACAAAATCCTGGCTATGTGCCTGACTGTGCCTAAACAGCAAACAAGACAAAAAGTCACGCACGAGAACTTATTTGTAGTTAACTGCAATTCTGTTCAAAATTAGCATACTGGGGTCACCTAAAAAAAAAAATAATTAAAAAAGGAAGGAGAAATTATTGGCGCGAATGTAAGTCGATCGGCGAGTCACTCCTTTTACTGATAAAAGTATGAGGAGCGGGTTGCTGACGCACGTACATACATGAATTACGAATCTACCGCTTTGACGGGCGCGGTACATGTGCGCAAACAATATGTTGCGCCGGGTAGTAATATTTTTTCGACCCGTTTACAATGTCTGGGAACAGATGAGTTGTGACCGTCCGCGGCATGCGCGAAAAGACAATTTAAGAAATATAGCATCCTCATCTTTGTCCAAATAACTCTGATTTTCAGAAGCGAGCGAAGCCATTAAGGCATTACGCAGTAGTCGTACACTACCTCTTGGTGGTACGATGCTTATTCAGATTAAAACAGACAGAGGTGGGGACTGAACCCTGGATCCCTAGAATCTACGAGCGTTACGATGATCGGTGACGGGGATTCACCAGCAGCACTGCGGTATTTAGATTTGGGCTGCTCAGTGGTTAGGAATTGTTAACCGTTTAATCAGTTACCCTTATCCGATTTACTAATCAATTGACGTCTCTAATGCTTCAGTTGAAACACTTGTTAGATTATGAGAAAGTAATATTTGGGACGGTTTCATTTGGATTCAGAAACTGCGAAGTACATTCCGTTTTTTTTTTTTCTTTTTCCCCTGAGACAGCCCTTTATATAAAAATTCAGACATGTTTAGTTTAAAAAAAAAAGGTGTAGGAAAGGACGGCAGGGTTCTGAGGATTGTCGTTTGTGACATCTTTGAATAACGGTCGATCACAAGGTCTGAGGGCAAATTCTGGATACTTTTCTAGTGTAAGATATGTATATTCTAGCCTGAGTGCCTTTCAAACTCGGTCCTGTATTTATAGACCTTTTCTGTTTCCTGTCGTTCTCAGTCACGTGGGTTCCGTATCTGGTATGCGGGGCGAAAAAATATTAAAACGTTTGAACCTGGAATATGCGAGAAAATATAGCTGAGGCAAATCAGGAATGTGTGACAATCACGCATTTTTCGTAAACACCTTCTAGCTTCGGGGAGAGATCAATAAGATGTTTTACCGCATACCAGAAGTGACGATATTCAAGATGGCTGCGCGCTTGTGGAAAAGGTGTATAGACTTGACAACGTCTGCTGATTCCCCGATTTTATTTCAAGTAGAGTACGCTATGTCAGGTAAGAGTCTGTTGCTGCTGAGTACGTGCCTCAGCACGTGCTCAGCAGCGGGTTCCCATGACGATTTCACTACCAGTTGAATTTCACGACGTCAGAACTGTTGTTTTTTGCAAAAGGCAAGTGCCCGTTTTGAGCATGTGCAGTTGATAGCATTCTCAAATATGCGTCCAGGGAATTAGTTTCGACAACGTGGGGTATACTGCCATGCTGATGGCCTAACCTTCCACTGGCGTTTTTTTAGCTTGGCACTTTTACACTATAGAAGTATTTCGCAGCGAGCAAAAAGTAGGATAACGGCGGACTCAGTGTGGCGCATAGCAAAAGAATCAAGCAGGACTCGTTCAGCGATCAGTGACAATTCTAACTTTATTATATTAAATTATCCGTTGTTCCGTCTGGACGTTTAAAGCGTAGCGATTGTGGTTCCCTAGGACCATCGAAGAGGGAGACCCCAACAGCCGTCCTTCATTTCCACTTGATCTCCGAAAGGTGGCGCTGTGCCCGGCGGCCCCAGTAAGACGACCGCCAGTAGAAGGACCGCTTGAGCATCTTTGCCCGATACAGCCATTCCTTGCAGCTCTGGTCCAGTCCGCAGGAAGACGTCCTGCAAGAGTGAAGATCCCCGTTGACTCCGGGACGCGTCCTTCCTCTCCGGTCTCCGACTCTTGTTTTGTCATGGGAAAAATGGAGCTAGGGACCTTGACGTGCTGTGTTAATATATCGCTTGCACTGAAGTCCCATCCGCAGCAATTGTAATGACCTTGCTGCTGAACGCGGACATTCTGCCGCGAGTATTTCGCACCGCCGAATTTGTTCTTTCTCGGCCAGAACAAGTAAGGATAGCACCATCATGGTACGATGACGGAACGTGCAAGTCAACTATACGCCGTTCCGATGTTTGCAAAATCACGGCCCAGCGTGTGAAGATTACTGCCCAGCGCGTGCGTATTCGTCGCTTCGGAAAGCGAGCAAATCACGCGCCATACCCAGGAATGCTGCGATGGCAGCCGCTAAAGTTACTGGATCCTGGGAAAGTAGCGCCAAGCTCCCCGTATGGCCACCATTTTTGTAGATTTAATTAGTAGTTTCTGCGTGACCTCCCCTTTCTTGGTGAGGGAATCCGAATTCGCAGGGACAGGTTGCTTTATAAAGACATTTCTTGCGTACCAAGATATTGTTCTGCACATACCTGCGAAACAAGAACGCACCTTCACACCGCCAACAGATGAGGTGTCGGTGCTTAGCGGAATTGAAAAATAATTTTTCTTTCTTGAAATACGCAACAACAACGACATAACTATAAGAAATCTGTGGAGATTAACATGATTGACAAGTCGATTGCCTACACATCGCCAATGACGTTGGTATTTGCGACGAACACTTTCAGGACGAGGACGCTTCATAGGAATCTCGGCACGGCTGGTTCAGAACTAGTCTTTCGATGCTTCAAGATTTTGAAAGGACCGAAATGGTGATTGCCGTGGCAACAGATGCCGATCAGCCAATCGCATTGCGAAATTTGACTGTTTTTATGTAAGTTTACGTTTGTGTCTTGCTAGCAGACAGGGAAGGTAATGTTGCTACTTTTCAAGGGTCCGGTGACTTTAGCTACGGCCAAAATCCCTTTTTGACTTTTTGTTGATCATGCGCTGCGGACTGCGGGCCTAACCGTGCTTGGGGAGTTGCGGGCGTGTGTTCAGTCCGTGCTTAAAGTGGCAGCACAAGCTGCCACTTGCAACAACTTAAAGGGACCGTGAAATGAATATCGTGCTGGAATAAACGATTTTAGATTGTGATCTTGCTAATCGTATATCATTTAGTGGACCAAAGGAAAGAGGGCAGAAGGTCAAAAACCTGCTTTTCGGTACAAAAAAATTTAAAAATATAGCGGGACTATCTCTTACTTTCTTTGCTTCAAAAGCTCTCCGTCTTTTCACTGTGACGTATCAGTAATACCTAAGCATGTCAGCCGGTCCCAGTTCACGCATTGGACACGAACAGTGCGCCACTCGGATGTATGCGCTCGTCAACAATCCACCCGTCGGCGAATATTTGAATTCGCGTTCGTGGCGAATGAGTGCCGCGGCGGCACTTTTCCTCTCTTGCGAATGACAAGTTCTGCGTTGTGCTTAAGCAGCAGGGTGGACGCCAGGAGTCATCACCTCCGGTGCCCAAGGACGTCATGACTACGTGATTTCTTATTTCGCTGTTGAGTTAATGATTAAGGCTAAAGAGAAAGAATTTGAAGAATCATTTCATGGTACCTTCAAAACACTTGCCTCGGGTCTACGAAAGTCCTCATCTACGAAAGGTTCCCGGCAATATCTAAGCCCGAGGCTGCTCAGCGCGTGCTGACGACGAACTACCACAGCTGCTTTGGAATGTGGATTCCAGACCATCAAAACTGCCGGTCTGGGAAGCCCATAAGTGTTAGATCGTTCTGAGCATGCCCAATAAAAAGCGCTTTCAAATATGACGTTTAGTGAATATTCTCTATTATGGACGAGGTACAGCGTTTGCCGTAATTCCAGATTGACAGGCGCTGTGCACTTTTCCCGTACCTGGTTTTGTCTTCGTGGTTATACGCAGCAATAAAGCTCCCGCGCAATCTACAAGCGAGCAGTACGAGTGTGAAGACGCTGAATGCACGCAGCGCCTTCGCTGAATCTGTCAATGGGCGCGACCGGTGTTCAAAGTCGTGCTAGAGCCACTGTACGTGTGCCTGCCATATACAGAGTCGTGCCGGTGGTTCTCAAGCGGTATGAACGCCTGTGGTCGGTTGAGCCTATGCGACGAAAAGCTGAGAGAGAGGAGGAGTCACGATTGCGCGCGGATATGTCAGAACCTAGAGCTCTGGTGGGAACGATTAGTGGGTATACGGAAAGCTAGCTGCCTTTTTCTCTACTTACACTTCGGACGCGTTCGATTGCCAAACGCCGGCGTACAGGGTTTCGCGTTCGCGTTCGAACGCGTTCGAAGAGTGTGTAGAGACAAGGACAGCTAGCGTTACGTCTACCCACTAATCCTTTCACTCAGAGCTCGGCGTTCCGACGTCCTCCGCGCTCTCTCGTCTCCTCCTCCCCCTCAGTTTCTCAGCATAGCCAATGACCACGTTCGATTTACCTGAACCTCCGGCACCGGTGCAGGAAAGTGTAGGGCGGTATGCTGCCGGTACGTGTATTGAAATACGACCGGAAGTATACAGCCCCACACTTGGGCTGCGCAGGCTCGCTCGAGGCTCATGAAACGCCGAAGCGTTGTCGGAGGTATAGGAACCTTGCGCTGGTGGCGAGAAAACTGAAGCTTCTTCCTGCCGTTTTCACTTGGTCAGTGAGTATATAAATGTTACTATACACGTATGAAAGGTGCGCACTTTATACACCTAATTTCTAACAAGTGGCAAAGGGTATTTGCGGCGTTGTCTGTGGGTCAGGGCACAGGGTGGCGCGACGTGACGGATATATGAACTCGAAAACATCAGGTTCATGTTGTATTCGAAAAACATGCCTTGTCACGAGTTATGTTCGTACATTACAAGAGCAACACCCACCACATGGCCATGGCCGCCGTCAGGTAGAATTCAATCTCGTTGTTGCGAGTGTAGGGAACCTTGCTGCTTTGGTTTATGGCGAACTCCAGGCAGGTCTTGTACAGCTCCTGAACGTTGTCCAGGGCCGGCACGTCGATGCCGACTGCGGAGATTTTAAGCCTGGTTCAGACATCAGCAACGAGCGCGTCAGCTACGACAGCGTCCGTTGTGACCGGAGCGAACGGAACGACGGTATATGTTCCGCGCGTACACAGCCCTGCCAACACTGCAACAAGCGCAGCAGGTCGTCTGCAAGGCGGCCGCTTCTCCGCCGCAGTCAGCTGTATCCGCGGTGTCTCTTAAAAAAAGGGGGCCGCGCTGCCACTCGATGGTGTAACAGAAAATAGACAGACAGTTTTCTACAACCTTTAGCTTTATACATTTTTAGTTTTTCCAGCATGCTCGCAGGGCTGAGTGGATTAAGAAAAGGAAGAAAAGATGCAGTCTTGACGATCACGAATTCAACGCACGACTTTTTCAGTAGTACAAATCTCGGCTCACGCTTTTACTACGATTACAGAAGAGGACGCAATTTTAGCAGCGATATAGCAACGCAGGGATATGATTTCAGTGATTACATAAAGGTTGCGAGCGTTCAGGAATGCTAACACTACTCGCTTTTCTCGGGTGATGAAAACGCGGAAACATTTGTTTATTGGCGTCCTTCATACACACCTTTAAATACAGTAGGAGCCAGTAATACCCCGAACTCGAGCCCGCGCATGGAGTGCGCAAAATAAGGAATCCGGGCGATGTTCGACAACACAAATAACTAAAAAAAAGGACCACTGTAGTCGAGATAAACGAGCACGACGGCACGAGCGTTTCTGCTGTCTTGAGGATGCCGCCACGACATCGCCGCACGAGTATAGATGGATCGTATCTCGTAGGACGTGCTGGTTCATCATTGCGACACATAACGAGAATTCGCAGTCAAGGCAGAGCCGTGTATAGACCTTTTCTTTAACGGCGCAGCCATCTTGAGAATTGCGGCGCCGACGACGCCGTCTAGCGGTTGGGAAAGGAATACCGGCTAGTTCGGGCAGCACAGCTATCTGGGTAGGCAACGGTGTGGGTATGGGGAGCACTTGGCTAGACTTGGCTATGGTGAGCTGCAATAACTTGGTTGGAGCTTGTCCGGTTGAATCCAGCTGGCTACTCACAGGCCATCACCTTGCCTCCTCGAGAGAACGACGACGAAGACGGTGGGGTGTTTTGAGTGAGTTTCCACAGCGAAGTATATATGAGCAGTTTAATGTAGTCTATGCCGGTAAGCTCTCGGCATTTGATAGCTCCATCTTGAGTGGTGGCATGTAGACTTTTTCATACCTTTCACATACCATGGGGCTTGCAGAGATAACCTAATTGAACCACCTGCACCCGGAATTAAAATCGGTCCTCTTGTCGTAGACGAAGTGGTCGTGAGCTTAAACGTGACTTTGAGTCTGATACGAATCTCTCGCGAATCAAGCTCGCAATCGACTGACTTCATAAATAAGGATTCTTGGGGAAAATGCGAAGCTCGATAACATCGCAGCCACACTCACGCTGCAGCTTCTTGTGCTCATGACACACTTTCTGCTATTGTTCTTATGCTTTTTAAAATTATTTATCCATCCGACGACCACGCAGTGGTAGCCAGACAACTGCGGATTTTCGGAAATTGCAGCACGGTAAAAAGGAGCGCTCGGAAATAACTCATGCACGACGTCCGTTTTTAAGCCTTTTCGCCCATACCCTTGGCGGTTGCATACCCTGTGTCAGCGGGCAATCCAAAAATGCACCAGGGGTGCTATGTTGCGCTTTTTGGACTCCCAGGAGACTTGGAAGAGGGAAGTGACGTCAACGACTAGAGAAACGCAGATTGGATGTTGACCGAAGAAAACAAAATCAACATCCAACCTGCATTTGCTGCGTTGTTGACGTCACTTCCCTCTCCCTAGTCTCCTGGGAGTCCAAAAAGCGCAACATAGCCCCCCTGGTCGAGGGTACGTCAGGAAAAGCCAGGGCATGCACCAGACGCAGAACTAGGGCTTGACGTGCTCTCTTGGCCAACCAGAAGCAGAAACTAATCCCCTACCGGTGGTAGCGAGAAACAGTTTTTATAAGTGCGTAAAAGTTAAATGTAATAACTCTTCATGTTTGAAAATATGGTGCACGTGATGTTTGAGTTCGATCATGCAAAAAGATGTAAGAAACGAATATGCTGCCCGAACTTTCTTTTGCTCGGACAGAGTCTGACCGCTCGGACGACAGATTTCCGGCCCTTGGCGCTTGGCGTATGGATTACGCCGATCGTCCTGCTAGTCGCGCACGCTTATCATATCTTCTATATTTTTGAATATCATCCACAACGAGGTAGAGGGGCTTAGAGCGATAAACTGGCATCCCGTTCACAAAGCAAAAATACCCCCCCCCCCCCCTTGGCTGCCGCCATGTTGTACAATTTTGACCACTAGACACGTGACTGTACCAAATCCTGAGGTTTTACGCAAAACTGAGCCAAGATCTGTATTGCGATTACTGTAAAAGAACTTGGTAAATGTTTTATCAATACTGTTAGCCCCAGAGATCAGTGTCTAGCTTCGAAAAAAAACCAAAATACAGAACCGCGGCCGACGGCATCTAGCGGAGCCATCGCGAAGCTGCCCGAGTTTTTGCCGTAAAAGCACAATTTGGACTTAAGACAAACAAAACATAATTTATATCGCCACTACTGTTATTAAAGATCATTAACCAGTTATCTGTGCGCGGTACTTAAAATCTAGACGTAAAACTATATATAAGGCAACATGTCTAATGGTCTAAAATGTGCAACATGGGGCGGCCGGGTGGGGGTCACTTTCAGCTGCCAGTTTATGGCTCTAAGCCCCTCTACTTCGTAGATCTTCCAAACTTATTTTGGACGACCGTGATCGAAACATCCCCCGCGCCATATTTACAGTCACAAGGAGTTACTCTAACGCACTGATTAAGTTTGTTGTTTTTTTCGCGACCCCCACCAGGGTATTATTCGCGGCTTCTGGCTGGCCGCATTCGAATTTGTGAAGACGCCCTGGAACACGCCCAGCCCACTTTCCGCACATGGCTCTTCTCATTTGCCTCCTATACTTCCCAATGAATGGCCAAATAGGGAGTATTCACTGGCGGCTATAGCTGTGTGCGCGACTGCTAAGCGCGTGCTGAGGACGAACTTGTACAGTTATTTTGCAACGTGCGTTCCGCACCATCAAGATTACCGCTTTTAGCAGCATAGTAATGTGAGTTCGTTCGGAGCGTGCGCTCTAAACATCGCCCTCAAATATGGTGATCAGGGAATACCCCTTATATACAGCTCTGAGACAAGAATAACGTTCTACGCGGAATGATGAGCTTCCACCGCGCCGACCGGCGCCATGTTTTTCAGCAGATAGCAGAGACCACGCCCGGCATGCAACGCGCGCGGCCGAGCTCTCCTCGATCTATGATTGGTCTGCCGTTGACAAACGTAGCGAAAACGTTTAGCACGGCTCAACCCCTTGTCATGCGAACGAACACGAACGAAAACGCCGTTTCGAGCTTTTTTGCCTCGGCAACTCGCCGCTCCAACTGGTTGGATTCGTTCGTAGTCGTATAGCGGTCGCTCTGAACGCAAGTGTGTGAGAGAAGACAATGAACTACCTCGTGGTGTGTCGAATTGAATTAGCTTGTGAGGTCGCATATGTTATGTACATATATATATAACATATGCGACCTCACACACATATATAAATATATATATATATATATAAAGAACGGTATTTGAACCAAATCGCTGAGTCCGTTTTACGTATGAAGGGTGCTAACCTGATTTTATAAGCTGGCTTGAAAGTGCCCATTTAAGGGGCCTAGTTATCTGTGAGTGCATATTTGTGCAAGATCATAACATAAAAAAGTGCGATTGCAGGTACTTTGGTCATATCATAAGAAACGGTCGTATGTTCAGTCATTTTTGGGACAATATCGTTTATGCACTTAGATTCATACCGCACCTTCGGACGACAACGCCATTGGTTGCCGCTATGGTCATAACGCTGACGCCAGCCAATTGGAACGAGGCGCCTCTCACGAGGGAGCCCTGCCGCACATTAGATTATTTTGTGGCCGAAATTGACGTTTTGCTCTAAAAAGCACCGGTTGCGAAACAGCCTCTGAGAGCTGCGTCCTCCGCGAATGTTTTCATTTCTCAATCACATCGCGCGATGCCACACAATACGGATCATTTGGGAGTCCGTCTGAGACACATCTCCAGGAAATAAATAAATTAGCACATAAAATAATGAATTTATAAATGTACCGTATAACACCGAAAATACGTCGTTTGAGAAAACAAAAAAACAACAAAAAAAACAACAACAACAAACCCCAACACGCATTTGTGAAGCAGAGATACAACCCACATAACTTCCGGAGCCTGACGTCACTGTCCTCCACGCCGATTCTCTGGTTTCAGTAACTTTTTTATTTTATTTTTTTTAAAGAAATACACGACTTTGCACCTAAAATGTAATAGACCGATTGCTATTAGCGGCGAGATGTTTTGGTGGCGCCCTCCTGTGGTTCCCCTTTGTGACGTCATTAGCTTGCAAACAACAAGTTCGATGGTGTTTGTTATTAGCATGGTGGAAGCTTGAAATCATTGCGCTCTCAAAGGAACACTGCCAACACCGTCAAAATTAAAGTTCTTTCATTCCTCTTATTTCCGTCGATGATAATCCCCTTTCCGACGTCATAGTCAGCGTTCGGCCAATCGTGGAAGGCCGACCACAGCGACGCTTTCGGTCGCGCACGGGGCTAATATTACCCAAGTATCAAGAATGATGCAGAGATTGGTGTTCCACGCGCCACACGCCTTCCCCGTATAAAAGATTCGAAGCAAATAACCAAAATAAAGTGTTGACGAACGCGCGTGCAAGATGCCATTTGTCTTAGGTATTTGCTTTAGAAAAGTCACTACACACTAAAAATTTCAACACCCATGTTCGTGTTAAAAGGGTGTTTTTCCGAGCTCACACCCTTCCTACATCATTTTTACATGATTTTTGAATATTCAAGCGTGTACGGAAAGGCCTACACCCTTCGTACATCCTTTTTACACCCTGCGGCAACCGAAATCGTGTTAAGAGGGTGTTGAAGTGGTACACCCATGATTTTGGAGTCGTCAAACTCTGAAACCACCAAATTGCATACGTACGCTCCGACAACAGAACAAGCAGAAGTCAAGAGGCAGTCTGCTCAATTTAGCGGATCTCGTGAAGTTCAAGTAGGCACAATGGGCAGCTGACATCCAAGCCAAGCCAACGCTCAAGTTGTTTTCAAGCCAGATGAATGCGTGCGTTGTGTACACGCTCCTTGGTTGTTTACGTGCAAGCGACCACGAAAATAGCATCGGGTACTCACGCACTTCTGCTCAACGGTTATTTCAATTCTTCCTCATTCGCAAGTAGATACATATAAACATGCCACCCGCATTTTTAGCACACAATCGACACAATGCATTCAACACAAACACACGATCACTCTAATCGCTAACTTAAGGGCGGGGGCAGTGAGAATCGAACCAGGAGGTTCCCACCGCAAGCTTACGAGATGAGGCGCGTTAGCCCACTCGGCCACTTCCTCCCTGCTAACTTTCTTGACTGTCTTTTAGTCTTTTATACTGACCATTTGAGTGCGCAAACTTGTCATGTATCAGCACGTCAGTTCTTCGCAGTAGCTAGGTCAGTTGCGCGACGAGGCAAACCGCATGAAAGCGACGGGAACATGCGGCCAAGGCAATGAGCGACATTTCCTAGAAATTAACAAAACCGAGCGACGCGACGGGTGACCGTGAGAAATCGCCGTCGCTCGTTGCTGTCTCCGTCGATAGTCTCGTCGCTCGCTAAATCGATTACACGCGGTTCAGCTTTTAAACGAACGTGGTCGCCGTCGGCGAGAGAGTGCTTTCTTGCCGTCTCCCGCGGCGAACGAAGGCTGTAATTGACGGGGAGTACGACGGCAGCTGCATTCCTTTCGCGTGCTGCGCTACAAAAATGCATACAAATTAATACCGCGTGCAGCTCGCATCTTAATTTTTGTAGTACACTGACGAATGCTCGCGTTTTTGGGGTAGATATAAGCAAATTCAGAAAGACTCGTAGAATGCCAAAACAGTTTTTTTTCTTTAGTCCTAAAGCTGCATACACAATTTAAGACGCACATCAACGGTTGTGATAGTGCACTGTCACGACCGAAGACAGCTGATTCAGAATCATTCAACCACCGAGCACACACAAACCGTGAAGTTCTCAGTGTCAAGTAGGAGGAGGCAGAGAAAAGCTTCTTGGACGACGAAACCCAATCCAGTGACAGCGGTACCGGCTCGTTAGGACTATCCTCAGAGCAGTCCAGGTTCACGCACACACTCGATCCGTCGAGCGCACGAACGTTAACTATGCACTCCAACACGGGAACACGAGAACTGCACAAGACACAAGGCAAAAACGGCAGGTTGACATCGGAGAAATTAGCGTCTTGTGAACTCCGACTGGCCCCAATTTGCTTGTCGTACAATGTTGCCAAGCGTCTCTTGTGAAAAAAAAACATTAGTTTTAAAAAAATACAGAAATAAAAATATAAAAAAACGGAATGAACTTTTTTATTTATTTTCGAAAACGTTTTTAGTGTGTGTTACGCGGCTATTTTCATCCCAGTTAAAACCAAAATGAAAATATAAACGCTCACAAACGAACGCAAACGAGAAGGAAGGTAAGTAAGCCGCATGGCCATTGCATCAACAATGGATGCTGCGCTCGCTGCAGCGCTGGCTTCCACGTCGGGCTGGTACGGAGGCTGCGATCGTTATAAAGTCAGCTCCAACCCTTAAACATGCCCCCTCAAACAATATTTGACGCTACCATTGCGTGTGGATACCTCCCCCTGCGATCCGAAACAGCAAGTACGTCGCTAACGCTGGCAATCGGGTATGAAGCAAGCGCCGCCATCTTCTCCGCGCCTTTGCGGTAGTAAATAGCTAGTAAAAAGGTAGTAACGGTCAGAAAAGTGTAGTAACGGCTGCATTTGCTAACTTTTTACTACCTATCGCGCGTTTGAAGTAGTAAATAGTTAGTGAAAGGTAGTAACGGTCAGAAAGGGGTAGTAACTGCTGCAGTTACTAGCTTTTTACTAGCTTTTTTTTAAGAGTGTAGGTCTATAAGGTAGGCTGCTCACATCATATGCTAACACTTTTTTCCTACACACACGCGCGCGCGCGCTCGCGCTCGCGCTGGCAGGCACGAAGAAAGATTTTGGGTGTTCGTACTCGTTTGACGTCAACGCTATTTCGTCATGCATGTTTTTTGTGACACTAGACAAAACTTTAGGCGGCGAAGATGCCGCTCAGTTACGAGACTCTTCGTCGCCACTCACACTGATGCACAAGCAGTTCAGCCAGGCCACCGTAGTAGAGCGCCATGCCTACAGTGTCTTCGGCCACCTCGGCCACGTGCCGTAGGTGACTCAGCACTTCTCGACACTTGCTGTGACTACGAGAACACGGGACAAAAATCAATGCATATATTTCGCTCGCATCTTGGTTAGTAATAACCGATTCACACTACCAGCCGAATCGCGATTTTCGTCCGCGGACCGTGTACCACGGGACCGTTACGTCACCGATTTCTGCGATCAGCGCGTCGTCCGCGGACGCGCGGACTAATAAATTCGAGCGCCTTTGCACTCGCGGATGTTTAGCGGGAGATTGACTTGAAAAGCGTTGTCTGGCAACGCTACAAGGTTTCCTGTGTATGTTTTCAGGTGATTAAAACAAAAATGTCGCATCGTTGTGTTTTGTGCGTTCGCTGGTTTGTTTTCTCGCGCGATTCTTGGTTCCACGGGTAAACGAAACTACACAAACTTTGTCCGGCTGCCGCGGCGCAGGTTCCGGTACTCCTCCGGGTCGGTGTCGATAGAAGCTTCCGTCAAAACTCGTCTAGCACGTCCTTCCGCGAGCCCAGAACTTCGTCGCTTCAACGCCGAAGCCTTCTCGTGTGGGACCATGCTTGTGTTACTGTTATGCCTCGGGTTAGTAAAGCTATACTCCGTTCACCCTTAAGCTGAGACCAGAATCTCCGCCTTCAGCGCGAGCTCGCTGGCTTCCACAGTGCTTTGGTTGTGAGAACCTGCGCGTTCACACTTGCGTTACCAAGGGCAGAAAGCTCGCGCTGAAGGCGGAGCTTCAAGTCTCGGCTAAGGGTGAACGGAGTATACACCTTTCGATAAAAGCTTATGAGGGCGCGTTCATTGCTGTGTTTGTGTGTCATGCTCGTCCACTTTCTGGCTGGCCGCAATTGCGAGCGAGCGCTGGCTGGACTGTGATTTAGCACGTGTGGACTGATTTTTGTAAACAGTGGAAACGTCTGGCGCATCGTGCAAAGACTATCACGGTGTTCTGTCTCAATATGTATGTACGTAACAGCGGCGTACGATTCGTTTTCGGGGTAGCAAACGTAGATTTCTCTCTTGGACAACGGTGCCACGGTGCGATGTTGGAGTTTCGCGGCGGCGAATAGGTTCGGTTCGTCCTTGCTGGAGTCTGCTCGTCGTCTCCCTCGTGTCGATGTGCTTGGGAGACGGACTAACCGCGAACGACATGTTAGATGATCCATCCGTTTCCAGATCAGTCCGTCATGTGAATCGGCCATAACGGCCTCACCCCGTTTAGAGGCTACAAACAACAAATTCTTCTTGTTTTTTTTTTATTTGTTTTTTTTACCTCGGGCGCTGTAGTGCTTAAAGAGAACATGACTGTGAGCAAACTGTTTTGCAGCGGAAGCTTGCTCTGGAAGTCAAAAGCTGATTTTGATTTCTTGGTAGCGGAGAGTAATAGGTGTTTGGTTTCTGGTCATTAGGCATAGAGCATATACATCAAGAATTACTACGAATATCGACAGTTAATGGGTGTTCTCGGTGTGGACGTGTTGCTGAAATACGCACAGGCTTTGGTGGAATTGCGGCCGTAGTCAAACATAACCCCTCATGGAGCAATCTAATATCCCGTATCCCTCCTCGTACATACTTCTTGCTGTAAAGTAGTGTCTGCGCCAGGTAAGGCAAGATCTTGAGCAGCATCGAAGTGTAGTGAACGTTGAGGGCGATGCGGAAGGCCTCGTAGCCTGCGCAAGACAGACTGAGTTTTATCATTTTCAAAAATAGTTGTTACGGGAGCTCTTGGTATGGGAATTGTGGGCCTTCCTACATGTGGCCTCTAAAAAGGCTACTTGCAGGAAGGCCTGCATCGAAGAACACTCTCGATATCGAAGCACATATCTCCGTCAATGGCTTTCAGACCGGCAATTTAAGAATATGATGAAGCTTTAATCGAGAGATGGGCATTTGTACATGTACCAAAAAGCAACAAAAAATTGCCTTCTTTTTTGGTTATCTGTGAAGAGTTCCGTATTTTTTGCTTCATCGTGATGACGGTTACTCCAGAGACAATTTCCAGTGTACTGATTTGAAATGTGCCATTACTTTTTTTGCAAATTGATAGTAAAAAAAATGAAGATTAAAAAAAAAACTGGGGCAACATTGTGAAGACACTGAACCTATCACACTTTTCAGTACCAACAATCCAAAAACTAAAACTTTTGCAGAATGCAATAAAGCATCTTGAGACATTTTGTACTGCGCCAATTCAGCGGAACTCATTTAACTTCCCAAAATGTTTCGAATCCGATGACGTTTCTCTAGAAGTGCCACGTAAATAGTTCTTTCTTTCCTACGCTTCTTGGACAAACATATTTAGTAGCTTATTGTCAAGGCCGTGATATGTATAAATGTCTGCAAACCTTCCTCTCAAATACCCTAATGTTTGAGATAATGCTTAAAAATTCAATTTCTCCCATTACAAACTATCGCATATTTTCAACAAGCTCACTAAAATTCTCTTGCTGGTATCTTTTATTGTTGTAACTATATGTATCTTAACACTTTATCTAATCTGAGATGAACGTGCAGGGGCTCACCGACGTCAACAGCTGAGGTGATCTCGGTACGCAGGAAGCGCACCTCGACGATCTTGATGAGGGTGTTGAGCACGGCCACCAGATCGCTGACCCGTGGATGCTTTTCCACCTCGAGCGAGTGAATGCAACTGCGTTGAACGCAGAGAAGAAAGTAGTTTTAATGAAAACAATTTTAGATGCTTACCCGCTCTCTCATCTCACTCTTTGATTGCCGTGTCTTCCAGCTTTCTTTGCTTCTTGTAGGCGATATGCACGTAGTGGCTGCTCTCAATCACCAGGGCGATCGCAGGCATTTTCTGCGAAAAAAAACAAAAAGTAGGTGAAACAGTGCTTGAGAAAACATTGCCACTAATGAAACTACACTTTCAGAATTTCCGATTGCGACTCGCACGGAGCACCAATAATTGCTCTTCCAATGCCAAAAGTCGTCCATCCATTTTGCCAACGGCTCCACAATACTACGGGATAAGGAGCCGATCGCTCTCTTCTCATTGATTGAACCGCTCAAAGAAAGACCGATGACTGGTATTCTAAGTACGTCGTGGAGAAGTATACATTCAGGGGTGAAAAGGGAAGGGGTGCCCTCAATGCTCAATAATAACTGCCTTTTTCAACTACCTTCAACTGCCTCAACAGCGTAGTTGTAACGTGAACATATGTCTTCAATTTTAAATGGGCGTTAATTACGTGAGAAACGAAGAAACTATTAAATTGTTTCAGATAAGACGTACAGTTTCTAACTACACAGGTTAAACGATCCGCCAAAAACACCGCGAGTTTTGTAAATGCTCTCAAATGGAGAACTGTCTTTGACGCTTGCTTTCGGCAGCTTAACTCTTTTCTTCTAACCGAAGTTTAGGACCAGTTGATTGAAGTGTCTAACTTTGTTGCACGTTGCGGCTGCTCTTTAAACTGCTGTTGAGGGATGAAGGCCGCAGCGTAATATAAACGTAGCGCTTCACTGTACAGTACACATGATGAACGTAAGTGAGCTTTTTATTTTTACTTGATGACAACCTTTTGTTGTATTTCAGACGTAAGGAAGTACGCGCGCAGCTTCGATGAACGCTTGAGGAAGCGCGCCCGTTGGTTCGACATGCCTCGATTGCCACAGAAGGTAAGGAAGGCAAGCACCATATCACGGAGCGGATGGGCGGTTGAGTGGCTTAACAACGAGATGGCGCCAGGGGTCGCACGCATTTCGAGCGGTCGATTTAATCGAGATTCAGATCAGCGTGGTGCGGACTTTTGTGCGGACTAACCTTCAATGCGAGTCGGATAGACTGAACTGAAGATGAACAACATACATAGGCAATATAGTTGCGGTTGATGGTCACTGTACTTGCTTAGTTAGTTTATCTGTAAAGCGCTGTTTGTCCATAATGTGGTACGCTTGTACTCGATAGACAAAACAGTTATCGTTCGATTCAGTGCAAGTTTTT
This sequence comes from Ixodes persulcatus, assembly GCA_013358835.2. Taxonomy (NCBI): domain Eukaryota; kingdom Metazoa; phylum Arthropoda; class Arachnida; order Ixodida; family Ixodidae; genus Ixodes; species Ixodes persulcatus. The sequence goes on along the minus strand of JABSTQ010009160.1, from coordinate 2,653,789 downwards.
ATTTAAATTCGTACCTTCATTTGTATTTGTATCTACGACTACTTAACACGCTGAAGCGTGAATATGCCTTGGAAAATGGCGCCCGTTCATGTTAGCAGAAAGTTTGTTTTGCCCCTCTTGGTTCTCTGGGAAACGTCAAACGCCGATTTTTTACACTCAGAAGTTTCTCAGCGGATTCTGCAACTCGCTGCTCTCAAAACACGAACTACTGTCGTTCGTTTAATGAACCTAACTAATGAGAATGACAATAACTACCATACTCCACAGGCAATAAGCGGCCAAAAGGCATCTATCTTTTTTTCTTACTGTCACCGAATGTATTGTTGGATTATTTTATTTTTTTTATTTATTGATACTGCCGGCCGCAAATACGCAGCCAAGGCAGGAGATATACACAATAAAATGCACTTGAAAATAAAATACATAGGTGTGGTGGCGTTACAACTCGTAGAGGAATAAAGGGCTAACAGATGCCCTTGATAGGATTCTTCTCATGCAAGAATGACTACACAAAAGGATCTTTTACAACTACACGTCACAAAAACACACGTAAACATAAAAGCATGACTAGTAGAAAAGCACAATCACAGACAGTCAAACCAAATCATACGCATGTAATATCAAACAACTCCGATACTCAGCGCCCCTTTTCATTGGTTGAATTGAAAAAAAAAGGAAGATAAATGATTCGTGTACTGTGATGCCGTCTGTAGCCGGTGACATTTAAGTCACTGTGGTGCAGCCTGCCCTCGATGACTTCCGAAAATGTTGGTTTCGGCCTCCACGACCATTGCCTACCTTGTACAACGGTGCATTGCGGCAAGTGACCAGCTCCCAGAAGTGGCTGGAAACGTCCAAGGCCACCCGAGGATCACGCCGATTCAGGAACACCCGGGCGGCGGTGCACAGGCAGAATTCCTCTTCTTCGATCTCGTCCACGCGGCAGCTGTAAAGAGCTTCCCCGTCAGCGTCGGCTAGACCTTCTGCAGAGCCGCAGTGGCAGAAGTTCCTGCGTGCGCACTAACACTATAGTCACTGACAGTATAAGAGATGCATGGCGTGGCGAGTCTCGAGCATCTTATTATTATCATCATCATCATAATATTCACTCACAATCATCATCATCATCATCATGTCTTTATTTGCGGCATTAAACAACCCACGGTCTGTAATATGCCACAGCTTATCGATCTGCGGCTAATGGGATTGGGGTATTCGCCGATAATGACTCCGAAGAATAGATCACGGAGCAAAGAGGTGTGAGCACACTAAGCCACGTCCTCCTTTTCTTAACTTGACTATGGACATTTTCGAAGCGGGCACCGCCATCTTGAATTGAGGAACTTCCGGTATGCGGGAAAACATCGGCTGGCTCTCGCCACACCACTGGGACTAGCGCAGACGTTAATCGCGACTGTCTGTCACTCCTGTTGTGCGTTTTCTATAGTCGGTGACAGGTTAAGGGTAAAAAGGAAGCCATGGGCGTACCAACCGGGGGGGGGCAAGGGGGGCGCTGCCCCCCCCCCCCAGTTCTCAGAGGGGGGGGGGGCAAGGTATGTGTTTTGCCCCCCCCCCCCCTGAAACAGCCGCAACTGGGCAGGACAAACACTGACCGGCGGCGCCCAAGGGATGCCAAGGGCACCGCCCCCCGGCCCAGGGGGGGGGGGGGGTCTGGTTTGCCCCCCCCCCCACTCAAAAACAAGTTGGTACGCCACTGAAGGAAGCTGCCCTCACCTCTTTCCACTTAAAGGCCGACGACCAAACTAGAGATTCTGCAAGGCAGAAGATCATCCTCACCATAGGGGAGGAAAAGACAAGCAACGGTGGACTGGGTAGAGGAGGGAGAGAAGGAAGGGAGAGACAAGTGGAAAGCGCAAACTGGTCGCCGGTCTTTAACCAGAGCGAGCGCTGAAGAGGAGGCGACCTCCTGTCAAGCGTTCGCTCTGCTAAAGTACAAAGAGGTGGGGGTATTTATTATTTTACTTGTTCCGGGTTGTAAGGCCTTGCTTTTTTTTTTTCGTCTCGCATACCGGACTTGTCTACTACGCAGCTGGGGGCGAGGGTAAACAAAACAAAAGGTCTATAATCCGCGATGCACTCAGAACACCAATCACCTTGGTTTCATCAGCTCAGCCAATGAGATGGGTGATCACCCCCACACACTAAGAAATCTTTAGCGTATATTTTCCGAGAAAGCAATTGGGAGAGACAATCGCTGAGATCTACGGAGGGAGCTCGGCGAACGACGAGAATGAACAGAAGTTTCACCTTAAAAACAGTCTCGCGGTGGCACTAGGCATCACCATGCTCAGTGCCACAGCGCAGATAATTGTTTGACATCTAAATATATCAGCGTCAGCACTCGTCGAGCCCTCTCCATATATTCCAGCAATTGGCTATCCCGAGTGCTTTGACGGAAAATACACGCTCCAGATTTCTTAGAGTGCGATAGAAGTGGAGCTTCAGTGTCGAAACGGCGTCCAGTACTTTTAGCTGCCGCCGATCTAGCATTGGAGCACCGTTAAAGTAAGGACTAACGAATGGTGCGCTGGGTGGATCGTCGTGCTGTATACACTCGGGGACTTCTGAGAGCGCATGACAGAACTGTTTTTTTTTTTTTTCTGACTTACCACTGGACGACGCGCACGGCATAATTGGAGGCGTTCTTGCGGTAATCCTTGGGGATGTTGCGGCCTAACCACTGGAAGGCCAGCTTGATCTCTTGTAGCGAAGCTTCGATGTTTCCATAGAACATCTGAATCTGCGGTAAGACGGTGGTGTCAAGAGCGAGTGCGCTTGAACGAAGCGATTCAATTAAGATCTGGTTCGTGAAAAAGCCTATACTCTTCATAATGCCAAGACATCCACGATATCTGGAGCTCCAACTTTCCCGCAAAGCACTCGGGAAAGCCATTCGCTGCAATCAACAGATGAATTTTGTTCAAATAACGGGGCTGAAAAATTAAAATACTTTTAAACTTCATAAAAATAGTATCCTCTCTGAAACTGAGCATGACGTAAGCGCGTGAAACGTCATGATCAAATTGTCGCAGCGCAGACTGTTTCCTTAGGCCTAAATGTATTTTCAGCCTCGTTATTAGCCGAGTTGTAGATTGCAGCGATCCCAAATGTTTTGGGAGAAAGTATACGCACTGGATTTTTTATAGTCTACATTGAAAAGGGGAGAAAGATTTTAGGTGTAATATATTTGGTCAGAGGCAGCACAACAATTGGACCACAAACGCTATTACAATAAATAATTAAACAGACGTTAATGTCATGAAACATTACTTTTTTTTTCTTTTTACTTTGTGCGGTACACTTACATTAGCCCTCATGCGACTGATGGCGATGCGTTTGAGTTTCAGGTAGCGCTCATCGACGTTCTCCCACGTGGAAGCTTTGAACACCGACTCGCTACTTTCCAAGTATTCTTCTGCCTGGAACACAAGAGATGTGAAATACAACGTGTAGGGAGGGAACTTTCACGCTTTGAAATACGCACTTGCTTAATGTCGTCCACTTCGAGGGAGCAGTGGGCAGCAGCGAGGAACGATTCCAGCGCCCTGCCCCTCATGCCGGACTGGAAGTAATGGTTTCCGATTTGTCCGAACGCGTTCGCCTTCATCTTTTGGCACTTGCAGACTCGCAAGTCGGCCTTGTCTGGGGGTGATTGCCTAAAACGTAAATAAATAATTGACTCTGTGATGCTCATGATTTAAGGAGGCACAGGTTTTTTACTGCCGTTTCTGGCTCTGACTTGAGCAGTAAACTATGCGCGCTTCACGAATTCTAACATTGCGCTTTCCCTCTGGCTGCTCCCAAAACAGATGTAATGATTTAGCATTTGATATCCTTTGCACCTCTTCAGACGTCTGTCAAGCTCGATGCTCACTGTCTGCACCAGCGCGGTTTTGTTTTCGCGTCCATTCTTCCTAAATGAATTGATGTATAGTTATGCACCTATTTCCGCTACATTTAGCGGGGAAAGGATTTCGCTTAACGTGGTGTGGAAATTCAATGGGTGTTTAACTATACGCTGATTTAGGACTTCCCCCTAAATTTAACGAGGGAATTGAGTTGGATTTTAATTACACACCCATTGGAGTTTTCCCGCTAAATTTAGCTACGGACGGATGCATAAGATATCACGGTTTGGTGGCCCTTGTAACTCACACCATATTAGCCTGCGCGTCCGGCTCCTGGATAAAAAAAAAAAAGGAAAAAAAGAAAAAAAAAGAGAAAAAAAAAAGAAATGCGATCCAAGGTTTTGCGCCGAGTACAGGGGGACGAGTAGAAGGGACGGAGTTTGAATACAAGCGGAGACTAATGACGCTTTGAACCAGCAGTGTATGGGCGCCGCCATTACCAACCTTTAGTTTTTGTTTCCTTTTATTCTGTTTACTTCACTTCATGATTACCATAGCAGGCCAGGTTATTGCCATTTTAGATCCTACTGCGTCCTTGTCCCCAGCATTGGCCTTTGTGGAGGCTCGTCACCGAGATACCGAGCCACGTTTCAGTGGCTCGGTACCTCGGTGAGACAAAATAACGTAAGCAATGGCGGCTTTAATCGGGCCAGGCTCAGGCAGAAAGGACGGGTACATTACTTGGGATTGGTGTCGGAGTTGACCATAATCTATTATTGTTCGCTCGGTCGACACGTAATCACCGGCAACCATTCCGGCCTCAAGGGGAGAGAGAAGTCACCTTAAGGTCTTAGAGCTGAATGAATGAAGCCGGTTGGGCGTCGTGCTGCTGCCGGGGTGTGTCGCTCTCCGCCGAGTGGAGGAGCCATAAACCTTTGAATCGCCAGTCTTGTACAGGAGGAGGACGCGTTTACCGACAAAGGCTGGTTTGAAACATTTGCGCTTGGGCGTGAGCGACTGCGTTGAAACAGCTTGCACACAACTCACGATGAGAGACCATACTGGTATTCACAGGCGCCATCCACGTTGTCGCACTGGAGCACTCCTGACCTGCGCATGACTAGACCGAAGGTTTTTGGTGGTATTTCTGAGATAGAATCTATACTTATTACCTATAATAAATGGTCGCATATTACATTGTCGGAATTATTTCGAGCCCATGGAGAAAGAATGATGTGTAAGATGAACGCAGATCTGAAGTGGTCCAGGACGGCGCTAGTGTATTTTCTCCTCGTAAGCGGCGACAAGCCGTTGCAAAGCAGTCGATTGCACTCACGAAAATCTAAAAGCGCAGAGGACCAGTGGTAGAACGAGACGGGACAAGCGCATTCCTGTCTTGTTCTACCCCATGTCCTTGTGCTTTGCGATTTTAGATTTTCGCGATGTGTAACCAACTAGCCCATCAGTTAACTGCGCAAATGTGAGAACCAGCATTTACTTGAGGACGCTTCAAGATTTCGTGAAGCGGGCCGTTACAACCACAAGAAAAAGACGAAGCTAAGACAGAAGTGCCCCTTTGTCTCTTACATGAGGAACTCGTCGGTGGCCGTGGAGTACACTTCCACGCTCAGGTACTCCTTGCAGAAGCGGCACTGAAGAGCGTGCTCTTCGAGGCAGGTGGCAATGTCCTGGTGGATTTCGCTCTTGCTGTCGTAGGTTAGTGTCGCGTATATGGTCTTGTGCACGGCCGCCGAGTGGAAACGCATCAGGGAACCAATCTGGCCGCACTGCGGGCACTCGGGCGAGTCCGGCACTTTGCCCTCCAGCAGGTAGACGAAACTCGAGACCGTGTTGCTAGCCGCGCAGGTGATGAAGTGCTGCTCTATCAGCTTTTTGAGGGCGACGTTGATCTGGAATAGGACGAGGGACCGAGACGAGAAATAGAGGCACCAAAGACGAGGGTGTACTGCTTCACTCTCCCTGAAGCTTCTGCGCACATACTGCTCCGCAATTCACTCGGAAAACGAAATAATTTGTCTATCATCAGGTTCGGCAAATGAAAAGTGAGATCGTTATTATGTCCCACTGGTCTAGCCTAAATAAGAAATGAAATGGACGGCTTTTTTGTGGGGTTGTGCTCCAATAAAAAGTTTTTGATTGATTAATTTGTGACATTTATTTTTATAAAAAAAAAACGAGACTGGGAATTATAAAGCGCCTCGGGTTTATCATGATGAAGTTAGTTCTTCAACTTGCCTGCGTTTCTTCCCTTTCATTGGTATGTATTTTGTTTATTAATTGGTTAATTGGTGTAGTGTTGCTGATTGAATAGTGTAGCTGATAAAATTGTTAAAGTTGTGCGTAACTGCGAAATTATGAAAATAACTCTATACATTTGAGGAAAGCAATGGATTATATAGTGTAACCTTAGCGAAGAATGCGCTTTATTTAAGTAATTTCAGTTGATTTTTTGGTTTGCTTGGCGTACATTCAAGTACAATGGAGTGACTGCAGAAGTAAAGAGGAGAGAAAAAAATAAATGTACACAGTGACGTCAAGCTTATGAGGCGTCAGTTATTTTATTTTTTAGATCATTGTTATCTTCATTACGTTCAATTAGTTTGGGGTTCAACCACTAGGAAAAATTTAACAAGGTTATTTATTTTGCAGAACAAAATGCAGTACGCTGTATTTCTGCGCACAAAGGGCAAAACGTCGCAAGTTTTTATACAGTTTTTTTAGCATTGGTCAGCTATTTCGTGGAAGCTTATAATTCATTCTACGATCATTTAAAACGGTACCGGTCCACATTTTTTGTTGTCTTCCTTCTTTTTTTAGGCGTCTGGTATCAAGAAATTTTAAACTTATCAAGGCATATTTTGTTTAAGATATCTAGGTCAGTTGGTATTTTGAACAGAATCAGGTATCTCCTCTCCTGCTGGCTCAAGTGTCAACTCTATTACAGCCTTGTACACTCGCATTTTTTATTGTCTGCTCGTGTAGGGATCAACCACACAAAAAACTGACCTTAAAAATACACTGACAACCCCCACATTTTTTTTTTCATTTTTTGCCGGGCGATTTATTATGATGTCAGAAGACTACCCAATCAATATTTTGCTAGTGTGTCGCTTAAATTTTAATTAAAGTAAACAAACGGTCCTGCTCGAAAACAACTGCACTGGAGAGGAAGAAGAAATATAGAGGAGGAGAAAGATATCGAAAATCACATGGCTATGCATTTTGTTTTTCATTCAACGTATTTTCAGTTTTTTTTTAAGCAACAAAAAATGGGTATCATATTTTTTGTCCATTTCTAGTATTGAGTGTCTATCTTCAATGACCCTTAATTTTGATTATTTTTGGTGGTTGTGTCTAAACCACATAGAATGGCACGTGACCACAAAGAAGGGGGTGAGCGCGACTCAAACCGGCCAGTTCTCAATTCGCGGTTTTCGGGCAAAAAGAAAACCAATTTCGAGCCGCAAATCGTGTTCTGAGTAGTTGGGCTCTCATATGTCATGTATAAATAAAAACTTTGGCGAGCATAAATATCCTGTCAGTGTCTCGTTAAAAAACAGGTGATTCCCCAGAAGAAAGCAGTATGTTGCATCCAAAACTTACCGTGACACAGCCCAATATTTTTCAAAGTATGGCATATTACGTATGAAACAGCTTTTAGATGTTAAACTTAAGAAGGCATACCGTGTGGCGCCGCGATTGTTGATTCAGAGCTCTGCCTACTTCTATGACACGTGCGCGGGTGCTCATAAACGGCTCCTCTCCACTGCCCGCGGGTCAAATGAACCAAAATGAACAGCTAACAGCGCGACAGGAATCGGTAGCAACGGTACTACTCACACGGGGAACGACGCGCGAAGCAGCGTGTTGTCCGTCGGCACTCCCGTCGTAAAAGGCAAAATAAAGACACAAATACTATATATATACAAGAAATATCGGGCGGAGAAGAGAATAGATACACTTAGAAGCAATAAAATATACACTGGAATAGATAAAAAATAGTAATGGAATCGAAAAACAGAGGATTAAGAGGAGGCAAGCGACAAGGCAATGCGATCTCAAGGCAGAGCGGCCAGGCGAGGGACAGTCTCTCCCACAATTCCTCGCGCGCGAGCCGGGGCGCTTGGGGGATTTCGCAAAAGGGCTATTAGAGCGCAGCTCTTGAGGAGGAGGAGGGGAAGGTACGAATAGGAGGGTATGCCTCTCCTCCTCATCCGTACCGTCCCCTTCTCCTCTCCCGCTCGCCTCTCATTTAGGGGAAAATTTCCCGCCAAATTTAGCGGGGAATTTTTTCCTCTAAATTTAGCGAGGAAATTTTTTGCTAAGTTTAGCGGAGAACTTTTTCCGCTAAGTTTAGCGGGAAAGCTTTTTCTGCTAAATTTAGCGGGGAAATTTACCCATAATGCAATGCGCGGTGACGTTACGTGTGACGTCACTGGTGACCCTCGTGACATTACGTGTGACGTCATCATGAGAAACTTCCCATAATGCACAGCGCGGCTACGCCGACGGTGACGCCGCTTAAGCCGGAAACGGGCGCCTAAAGGCTGAACTCCATGGGACGAATATGCTGCGAATAACCGACGAATTTTGGCCGGCGGCTTTTGCTTTGCGCGTGGAATCAACACAGTGGCTGCTACGTCGCGCGCAATACGAGCGTGCCGTCGGGCGGCGTTCGCCAGTTATTCGTCACATAATTCGTTCCATGGAGTTCAGCCTTAAAGGCCGGTTCTCAGATGCAGCGAAGCCATGATGTAGCGCTGCTCGCGTGTCGTCAGCTACTTATCGTCCACCATGAGCAACAGTTTTGACGGTGCGATACAAAGCCGGTGAAAGCTCACGTCAGCACGCGCTTAGCGCGAGGTCAGCGCTATGGTTGTAGTTTTTTTTTTTCATGCTAGGCGTTAAAATGGCATATCAGGACATTACAAAAAAATTGTTTCACTATAGAGTTGCGTAGTTTTTTTATAAAAAATAGAAATACGAGGCCCAATTCAAAGTTCCCGCCGTGCACTGTGACGTAACAGTGTACCGCAAGGTGTCGGAACGGTCAGAAGGGAGGCATCGCCGGAAGTCACGTGAGTTGTATCCCTCCTCGTGCTTACCGCGAGCGCGTGTAATATTTTTTTTTATATTTTTGTTATTCTCCGCACCTCCACGAGCGATCCAAGCAGACAAGGTTTCTTTTATTTGTTTTTCATCGCTTAAAGGGGCGATGCAACAATTTTTGTACTTTGCGCAAATACCGCTTAGAACGGATCCCTGACGTTAATGACCTATGAAACACGCGTTCGTTTTTCACCCCCCGCAATAGAAGTCCAAGTAAAAAATTAAAGAAAAACGAGCAGGTTCACCCCCTCAACTCGCAGCCAGAACAAGCGGCCACGTGATCTGGAGCCGATTATATGCCGCCAATGTTGATCATAGCCACGCGCTCGGGTTGGCAAAGCACAGAACACGCGCTGAGTTAAAGACATTGTTATGGCTCGGCTATTGTTGTCGTTGTAGCGATTGAACACGGGCCACTACCCGAATGCTTCTCGAGCTAGTAATTATCACGAGCCCAAATCGAGTGCTCACGCAATGCTCGGGTCCAATCTATGAACAGCATTCAAATATCGTCATATGGGTGTACTGCGATCCCCACGTTACGTCATCAAATTTTGCAAAGGAGAGATTGAATGAAAATGATCGCTTTTGTCTCTGAAATTACACTGCAACAAAGGCGTTTCTTGGCCAGTGGCGTTGCGCGCGAGTAACCTTGAGTCCCACTAGTGCCAGTAAGCTCGTGTAAAGTGAAAAACACTCCAATTGAATATCGTTGCACAGCCCCTTTAATGTTACTGTAAAGGTAGAAGAAGCGGAGTCGGTGAATTGACGTGATCAACTACAATGCCTAGAAGGTTCTATGTGAGGGACTGTCCCGGTATTTCAGCAACTGAAGAAGAGATCACACTGCATGCATTTCTGAGAGACATACATCGGCCGCATGTGCACCTAGTAAACAAGTTCTACTCATGTTCTAGACAAAATACGTACTTTGTGCTCGACGTTTACTTGTGCTTGGTACACTCACCAGTTCGTATTCTTTAGACGGCAGGCATCTTCAGCCTGGAGAGTATCCGATGATTCAACGACCTCGGTGTCTGAACCTTCAGCAATGCGATCGGGCGTGTCGTATGCTAGCAATCCTAATTTCTGCGAGCGTTCTAAATTTTGTTTTTTTCAAAACTTGATAGCTTGTTTTGCGCCCAGTATAGCCCTGTATCATTGGACTGACGGCATGCACTCGTACATTGGCTTGTACTCGCAACGCTTTCATCATTGACCTCCATCACGTCGATCCACTGACTCTTCGTCCTCAAATTTTACAGCACGCGAACTAACCAACGGTGCAGGGATAAAGAGCTAGTGGAACTGAAACTTCATTTTCTACGATCGCTCGTACGAAGAGCAGAATAAAAAAAAAAAGAAAAAAATGTCTTAGGCACGGTCGCGGAGAGCACGAGGAGTGAAACTCACGTAACTTCCGGTGAACCCACTTTTAGTGACATAGGTCGATGCCTCCCTTCTGACCGCCCCGACACCTTGCGGTACACTGTTACGTCACAGTGCACGGCGGGAACTTTAAATTGGGCCTCGTATTTCTATTTTTTATAAAAAAAAACTACGCAACTCTATAGTGAAACAATTGTTTTGTAATGTCCTGATATGCCATTTCAACGCCTAGCATGAAATCTTTAAGAGCTGCGCTCTAAAATCATTTCATGAGCTTTATACTCTAAATAAACGCGATACAATCTCAGAGATGAAATATACACAAAACCAAGGGGGCGAACAAAACACGGATTACGAATCTTAGCATATTGGGTGCCTAAATGTTTAAAACAGTCATGTGGAGACTGAAGAAATTATAATAAAGGCTGTATCTGTTTATTGTTTAAAAAAATAAAAAAAGCATATTTATTGTCGGGCCCCATTTATTGTCCTCTGGCTATTATTGTAAACCTGCTTTTTTAGTGTTTGTATTGAACAAATATTGTGTAAAGATGTATTCTTCTACGATCAGTGAAGCGTGACTGTATGCATTGTTATTCAGCTTTTTCTTAAACTTCTTACCACGACACTGCTGGTGTCGATATGTCGGCCAATGTTTTGTGATTGTAATTAGCTGTAATTGGGATTAGCCTTTATGATAATGTCCCCCCTCCCCTCCTTTTTCTTCCTCGCTTTGATGAACGCTGTGTACGGCTGTTGGAGTGTCGTGAGGCAACGTTAGTGCGCCTTTTAGAGCGCACTCTTAGACGCCCGTTTCCGGCTTGAGCGGCGTGGCCGTCGCCGTCAGTGTAGTTCCGCGGTGCATTATGGGAAATGTCCCATAATGCACCGCGCGGGGAGGAGGACGAGGGGGTGGAGGACGAGGGGGAGGGGAGGAGGAGGACGAGGGGAGGAGGAGGGGAGGGGAGGAGGAAGGAGGAGGGGGAGGGAGAGGAGAGGAGGAAGAGGGGGAGAGGATGGGGAGGGGAAGGGGGGGAGAAAGAGGAGGGGGAGGGGAGGAGGAGGAGGGGTATACCCTCCCATCAGTACCCTTCCCTCCTTCTCCTCAAGAGCTGCGCTCTAATTCGGCGTTACAGGGTGTCGTAAACGTCTTTCCTTTTTCCATCAGTGAAGACCAAAAGTATGAATATCAATAAAGTCTTATTGTAGCAATGGACAGTATAATCTTAGACATGATTCGGAATACATTGGCCAAGCACAAACTACAAAACACACCAGTTGGAACATGTGATGCCTGATTTATTAAGCAAAGATCGAGCCAGTCTAGAAATTATTGAGGACGGTGGCCCAACGCACAGCCTTAAAAAAGAAACAGCATACAACTATACCTTCTCTGGTATCCCATGGAATAAATACTTCACCATATTGTTTACATTGTCTGCTAGTGTTCAAAAGTTGTATTCCCGCGCTTCAATTATTCTACTGCGTTGTATAGCCCCTTAATTTATTAAATACTGAATAACTTTCTGTGAAATCATTGTGCAAAATACGGTATTTTTTTCTTGATACGTATTGCTGGGCTCTTGTATTTGTTGTATTTATTTCTGAGTTTTTTTTTCTATATGCGGAGCGCAAGTTTGTCTGCTTTATTGGCAGGGGTTGTGGTGACGTCAAAACTCCGAGCTTAGATTGGCTCTGATTGAAGGATAGTGGGTAGACCTCAGCGCAAGCTGCCTTGAGGTTTACCCACTATCCTTCAATCATAATCATTCAGAGCTCGGCGTTCCGACGTCACCGCACCGCCTGCGCAAGAAACAAACAAACTTGGGCTCCGCATAACTTTTTTTTTCTTTTGCCTTTGTTGTTTGCTGCGCCATATAAATGGTAACAGGGCCACGCCTTGCAAAGCACATCTGCCTTTTCGTCTTGTTACCTCAAACCTTGTACCCGAATAAAGCACACCAAACCAAGCCAAACCGAAAGGAAGACCACTTTTGATTTACAAAGTAATGGCGGGGCAGTATACGCGCAGGAGTTTCAAAAGAGTTCATACTGCCGTGGCCGTGTATCTACGTGTATCACCTCAGCCGTCGACAGCGCAGAGCTGAGCAGTTTCAGTAGAGACACCTCGAAGACTTTTCCGCATACGGAGGCCTTTTTCAGGAGTACGATCTCCTGCTCGTTCAGCATCTCCATTCGCACCACCGTGAGTGCTGCGCAAGCCACGTTGAAAACTCACGCGAACTTTTAGCCCTTGAAAAAAAGCTTACCCTGAAGTGAATCTGGCACTTGAACGTCGTCCATGAGACCCTCTCCGACCACATCGCAGATTGACTGTATCATTAAAGTGCGTAAAAGGTGGAATAAAGAAGTGTTTTTGATTACGTTATTTAAAGTCTATGAAAATCTATGTGGTTCATGAAGTTCAAAACCACTAATAATTCGCGTGTTGGCCTGATACATATGTCGCCATCTAAATTTTAAGTGCCTTCCTTGTTCTGTGCCGAGAAAAAGAAAGGCACTAAAGCAGTTACACGACGCCCAGAGGCCTTGCCTCTATCAAGATTTAAGACCAATTACTGAACACATGAAAATGAGCGAGAAGATTAGAGTCGAAGTTGGGCACTAATATTTGACTTCCCGAGCCGCAACGGGAGTGTTTCGGTTGTCGAGGCTGTCGTTCTTTTGTGTGTGTGTGTGTGGGGGGGGGGTCCTCACTATGCCACGGAATTAATGATGATATGTTGACTTTGAGTACCTAAAATGCTTCGAGAGGTTGCTTTGTGCTATTTTACAGACAGTGTGTTCTCTTCATGCGTGCCTACAAGTATGCTCCCTTTGCTTGGAGCCGTTTTTTTCGTGTATGTGTGTTCGTATCGCTCGTGCTATACAAGCTAGTGCTGTGCACCTTTATATCGCCGAAGCTACAGATCAAAAACTAAGCTGCACACGTTTAAGGCTTGCTAAAACGAAAGGTGGCACAAGGTATCTTATAGGTGAAGAAAATTCCCCAAAGTTTCAAACATTAACCTCCGGAACCCCGGTGTCAACTAGCCGGCTTACGTCTGCTACTGATGGAAAGCGGCGACATTTATTTTTTTCAAACATTTTCCAGAAATTGCGTTTAACTTTTGATCCTAGTAACGTATCGGGTTGAAATTATCGCCTCCCGCCTTCGCGTCTAGAGGCATTTCTTCTTTTGAAGTTTCATTGTACTGCGACGCACACTTAGTTTGTGCGCCGTGAAAACCTTCTCAGCTCGGTTTTTTTTTAATCTTCTCAGATAGACCCGTTAAAGGGGCCCTGCAATCATATTTAAGCGTCTACTTTTTTTGCGGTTTCCACGTCTCTTGAAGTTCGGGCAAGCCAGCGGGCACGGAGAGAGTAACTAAATATCAGTGCGTCATATTTTAACTGGACGACGCGGAAACCTCCTCCACCGACGAGGGCGACCCGCGGTACCGAAAGCGGGCAAAATGTGACGTCTTTGGTCCCGGGCTTACTACTGGTCAGAGCCTCTAAAAGCTTCTTTGTAGTCGAACTACAAAATATAAGTTGCGCGAACCGTTTCAATTATTTATAAAAGTAGTTTTTGTTCAGTATTTTAGATCAGAAAGGAAACAAATGCAGTTTATAAAGTACGGAAACAAGAAATGACCTGCCGACATACCCGCCACCAAGCGGTGGAAAAGGCGGCGCATACTAGAAAGGAGTAGTGGGATCAGGCACCGACACGGAAAGGTCCCGGATGTACGCGGCGGTGCTGCGGTCGTATGGACAGGAGGATCCGACCGGCTCTGAGCGTTCCGAAGGCCTTCGGCGAGAAGCTTTGTCTTGCGGTTTGGCCGTTTCGCGGTATGGCAGCGCGAAGTGGCTCCCATTCTAAACTGATCTTTACCCCGTGTTTGCTGTCGTTTGTGGCCAATGAAGTGTCATGCCGAATTAGTGTTTCATCGCGCAGCAAATGCAATGAGAGCCGCCTCGGCTGCCCGCTGCATAGAGCCTATCCAAAACATGCTTTAGTAGCGCCCTCTCGCGCCGTCGACACGGAGTGCGGTAGCCGTGAGCGCTCGCGATGAGCCCACTACCCCTCCTCTAGTTCACGGCCACTCAAGCAACCAAGGACGTCATGAGGGAGGTTATTTTTTGCTTGTTTTTGTAATTTTAATTTGCCTATAACTTTTAAAATATTGCGAATTTCGAGAAAAGAAAGGTTTTACTAAGTTACTACGTTCAGTGCGCTCAGGTTTGGTGCAAATTAAAAACCAGTAAAAAAGTCCTTGCAGGGCCCCTTTAAGGGCACTTGAGTACCAGAGAAAACCCACAGGTGGAAGCCTTTTGCACTTACATATCCCTCTCCAGGACGTTGCTCGCGCAATTCGTGGTCATCTTCACGCGCGAGCGTGAACTCCCGTTTGAGGCGCAACTCCGAGGTAGTGTTAGAGTTCACCGTCTGGATGAGGTTCTTCTGCTTGAGCACCTGGAGGATCTCCACCATCGCTGCCGGATTTCCCTTGGTGTACTCTTTGAGCAACCTGGCCATTTTTGAGAGCCATCAGCGGGACGCCCGTGCAAACGAGTGGCTCAACTTACCTCAGAATCTGGTTGTGGATGCCCTTCACGCTGAGCCTCTGGAAGCAGAAGTCCGGAAGGAACTCCTTACTCAGGGGCTGAACGTCCACAACCGTCACCGACTTGGCCATGATTTTTTGGATGTGAATAGGGGGAAGCACTCGTTCTGAGTGCGGGATGCTCGTCATGGCCACTACGCACGGATGCTGGCTGGTGAGTTGGCCGAACTTATCCAGCAGCTCCCAGGACAAGGTGTCCATGTAGTTGGCGTCATCCACGGCAAGTATACACGGCGCCTTGGAGCATAACTGCAACACCGTGTTTATCAAACAGGATCTATATTAATAATACCTCTTCCACCTGGGTTAACACGCACCAAACAGTTGTTCGCAGGCTGATCAATACACCTGGTAAAAGACGTTCTTTTTTTTTCTTTTTTTTTTGCTCTTGAGTGTTGCTTACTGGCCGCAAGGTATTCCGGTAGTTTCACCGAACATCGGCCGAACCTTCCGCGTAAAAACTCGCAAAAGATATAAAATCGTTACCGTATTGATCGCTGAATATTTAAGACAAACAAAATTTAAGATAATTACGTTTTTAATAAATTTCCATAGTCCCTTTTTAATTAGTGCAAACAAGCATATAGTTCCAACTGAAAGCTTGATGAGCATAATTGAAAACGACTAAATCAGTCATTTTGGAGAGGATTTGAAGTGAGTCCTTGTTTTCCTGCATCCCATAAATGCATCTAACTTTGACGCGCTCGCGTTGTGTTTTCCGTTTCTTATCGTCTGTATCTTCGCTCCGCCAGCCTTGGGCCTGTAGCTCAAGCTAAACGTTTTGCGCACCACCGCACTTGCCACACACTCCAAATCTTTCTAAAATTGACTGGGTTAATGATTTTCAAATACAATACGCAAATTTCTAATTGAAACGTATAGCTTATTTTTTTAAAACAAAAAATTAGTTCTGATAAAAATACTAAGAACTTAATTATCAGAAACGCTATGTAACTCACTAAACTGGCCCCCCGGCGGCAACTAATACGGTAGCAATTGTTTTTCTCTGCGATGCGTAGTTACCGTAGGAAAAGTTTAGGCGATGTTCGGTGAAACATCCGGTAGATGCTAGTGAAAGGGCTCTCTAGGGGAGACTGCCGGCTTCGCTACAAAGCTACTTTGTAGCTGTATTGTCCGCCTCTGCTGTAATTAATAAAACATCTGCAGTGTCGACAAAGGCACAGGCGCCACCGAGTGACTTTGGAAAGCGCCCGTGTCTTGGCCTGCAATACGCGGAGTAAAACGGAATGATAGGAGGAGGCGTGGTGCGGTGAGAGAAAGGGAAGGTCTGCGACAAAGCTCGCCCCCGCAGCTGCTCCTTGGTCCGGAGCAGACGACGTCTTGGACTTGGGTTTCTTGTTCGTTGGAACACATCTGGTAGTTGTTAGTTGACAAAAACAACGTAATTTTCATGTATTTCCTCTCCGCTTTCCCAGAGGCAAAGGCATCGCTCGTGAAGGACCGGTGGATTTCCGAAAGCCGTATAAAAGATAAGACAACCATTGCTACGACTGTAGACGACGCCGGCGTTCGGCTTTTGGTGTTCGAACGCCAGCCCCCGCTCAAGGAGCAGACTACGCTCTCGCTCGCGCTGATTGGAGGGAGACAGTAGGTAGAGAAAAAATGATCCAGCCTACGCGTCGCCCTACTATCCTTCTAATCAGACCTCGATGCTTTGACGTCACCGCACGCTTTTATCTCCTCCCCTCCCTCAGTTTCTCCACCTATACATATAGTTGGGGACAAGTTAAGAACCCAGTAGATGTTCCACCTCGATCCGAGTTTTCTGCCTTTGATAGCACTTTGCCGCACGCGCAGCCAAAGACCAGAGAAAGGCAAAGATCGCGTGCTGGAGGTGGAGCTTTTGTTGAATTCTTGGCCTGTCACCAACTAGGCGGAGCGCAAGTTCGTCTGCTTCCTTTGCAGGAATTGTGGTGACGTCAGGACGCCGAGCTCTTATTGGTTCTGATTTAAGGATAGTGGGTAGACCTCAAAGTAAGCTGCCTTGAGGTCTACCCACTATCCTTCCATCAGAGCCAATAAGAGGTCGGCGTCCTGTCGTCACCACAACCCCTGCAAAAAAAGCAGACTAACTTGCGCTCCGCATAGACATTTGGCAGATGAAGTATGCACAGTTTGCATTGACGTCTGATCAGTTGATATTGTGATGGCCTTGCTGCTGACCGAGTACTATACTTCGTTTCACCTTCGGTCCAAGCGCGGCCGATGTTATCAGCCGAAGGGCCAATCAAACAGCGGAAAAAGCGCAACGTCATAGCGTGCTCTCTGCGCTTGATAGGACTAGCCGGCGTGAGCACGCACAGAGAGACGGCGAATACCCGCTGGTCCTATCAACTGCAGAGAGCACACCATGACGTTGTGGCTCTTCGCTGTTTAATTGGCCCTTCGGCTCATTACATCGGCCGCGCTCGGACCGAAGCTGAAACGAAGTATAGTAGAAGCGAGAACAAATAGGAATCATACCCCGCGTGGTGCAATGACCATTGTGCGATTCCCTATAGTCCCACTTGTGTTACACAAACACGACCTATCAACACCGGCCAACCTGAAGCACGTGCGCTTCGCTGCGATTGTGTTCTTGGCAGGCTTGGGATCTCTCTGTGCACATGAACTCGATTTACGGGCCGTGCAACGATATTGGGTTGGAAAGTTTCTTACCTCACACCTTACTGGCATTAGTGGGACCCACGTATGATCGTATGAGACGGCACTAATCGAGATGCTTCTTGGTTGCGTGTAATTTCAAGGATAAAAACGAACTACATCTTTCAGTCTCTCCTTCGCAAACGTAACGATGTTGTCGTGAGTTTCATTGTTGACGTGAGGCACCCTTGGTGACAACATCAAAGTACAGCTGTTAACACAATTAGTGCGTGAACACTCAGCTGGGCTAGTGACAATGCATGCCTCGATGCGTATTCGGGTAGTGGCTTGAGCCCAAAGGCTGTAATGACAGGAATAGCCGAACTCTTACAATGTGTGGAAGTCAGCGCGTGTCATATGCTTTGCGAACCTCTACCAGCTGCTATGATGAACATTTGTGGTATATAATTGGCACCAGGCAGCCTGTCCGCTTGCACTGGCTCTGAGCTGAGGGGTTGACCGCTGCTTGCTTTCCTAAGTTTTTAGGGGCGAAGCTCCTTAGGGGCTAGCGATGTCCGTAGGTGTCCGTAGCTCCGGCGTCCGGCCGGTGCTCGTGCTCCTGCTCGTGAGCTCACGTGCTCACGAGCACGTGAGCGCGTGCTCACGCGCTCATGTAAAAAAAAAAAAAGATGAAAAAAATAAATAAAAAAAATAAAAAAGATGAAAAAAAAATCTGTTTGCGCAGTCGACAGGATTCAAACCTGTGCGGGGAGACCCCAATGGATTTCTAGTCCATCGCCTTAACCACTCGGCCACGACTGCGGGACGAGTAGGGGGCTCTGAGATGTGGTAGTAACTCAAGAGCTGGGGATGTCATGAATGAAACGTTGCATGTAGCCGCTCAACGTCTATTCAGGAGAGGGCGCTGCGGTCAAATGAGTATATAATCGCGTTAAACTTTGCATGCATTGGCTCAACGTTTATAGACGAGAGGGCGCTGCGGTCAAATGCTTAAATGCGTATATAACCACGTTTGATACCACACATTCTCTTTCTGACATGGATGAAAACGAATGAAAGGCTCGGCATGCTGCGGCTCAGCGTCTACGCAGACAAGCACCACCAGAGCTTCGCCCCAATCAACATCATTCACCACGTGGAGATACGGTCAATTTTGTTTGCAGCTCTAATTGCGTAAAGAAAAAAATAAACACGTGCTTTGTAGGTTATGAACGTCAAGGACTAACCCTGGGCGGCATTTAAGAAACGTAAAAAATCGTTGTACCGCTGCAAGACAGGTGATTGAAAGCCTGCCAAAGATACCTTCGCATACACGCTGCACGTGCTTCAGGTTGTATGCACGGCCGGACTAGCTTCGCGTACTTCGCGTATTTTTTTTTTTTTTTTTTCATACGGCCTATTGCGTTGCAGGAGAAAGCATGCGCATTGTTCTTCCACGGAGGAGGGGGGCTCCGACCCAACTATTCTCTATGTTCCACTCTGCTGCTCAACGTACCCTGTTTCGCTTGGCTCATTGGTTTACTGTTCTGTCTGAATTGCAAATCGACATTGTAGAAGACTTATGGCGTGTATTTCCAGCAGCTGCTCACAATGAATCGTTAAGAGCACCACGTGGAAGAAGAAAATACCGAAGAAGTACCTTGTTGTTAACGATAAATCTCCACCTACGACTGGTACAGCAGGCAGAGACTTTGGACATAGCAGTTCTAACGAGTATATTTAGAAAATGTTGTTCTTACGCGAGTGTTCGGGCGATCGAAGCAGCTCGCGCAGCATTGTATTCTAGCGTGCCTGCGTCTTCGACAGCTCTACTTCGCGAGACTTGAGAGATCGAGAGTATGAAGCACTCACTCGCTCCATAATCATAATCAAATGGTCCTTGGCTTGTGTTACGCTTTTGACTTGCCACGGAACGTCTACAAGGCTTCCAGCACTGGCCAACTTGAGTGTCGGAGCATTCTGCAACATAGATCATGGTCGTAGAGTGAGTTTACACGGATGAACTTGACCTTTACCTTCAGGCGAATGATTCCCTTGTTGATGACCAAGGGCGTTGACGAGTCCGGTCCCAGCATGTCATCTAGGATTGTGTTGTTTTCAGAGTTTGGGTTGAGTCCATGACTATCAAGCAAGGCGGCTCAGCAAAAAGCAAACGGAACTGAAGGGGTGCCGCATGGTACGAACCCCGGCGTGGCATGAGGCGGATCTAGTGGGAGACAGACACATGTAGTGAACTCAGTGGGTAGGAGCCAACAAAATAAAAATACTTGTAGCCTTTTTTTTCAGCGCTCTTCATGGTCCAGAAGAGCAGATGACTTTTCCCGCAGCCCGTCTCCCCGCGTAGAAGCAGCATGTGCTTGGCGAGTTTGCGTTTGACGACAAAGTCCACGAGGAACGAGTCGATCACGTCTTTCTCATGAACCATGCCCATCACCGCGCCTGGATAGACTGCAACCTCGTCCATCACTTCTCTGCAAAATACGACATGCCGCGGTGTCCATTTCTCGGGGCTGCCGAATAGAACGGAAGATGCACTCACTCTTCGGTTGATAGTTGGACCTGAAACACGCGCCCCATGTGTTCGATGCCCTTGAGCTTGCGCCACTCCAGCTCCTTGAAATTGTTCGGTCCCAAGACCAGCACCGACCGTTGATAGGTGTCCTCGTCGCAAACCACACGGACGTCTGAGTACTTGCTCATGAGTCGAGCGGCGAGGTTGACCTTTCGACCAATCACTGCGCATCATCATCGCTGGCCTTCGTATTTATTTGGTTTAGTTAGATAACCTCAAGTCATCAAAAGTATTCAGAGCGAAAGTTAAAAGGTGAATATTCAAGATATTAAGAATGAATAAAACGTCTAGTAACCGAAAATTGGTCGAAGAGATCTTCGATGCATTTCATAAAATATCTAGTTACAGCAATAAAAGTGTAAAATAACAGTGAGTGTGCAGGCGAGCTGGTGATAATTAATCGAAATATGACACCTGAGACTGTGGTGCGAAAATATTAAAAGTTTCTAAATTGTTTTTGCCCCACAATCTCAATGTCACGTTATGATTTATGTTAAAAATTGTGAATTCTTTACAAATTAGTTACATCTCATTTATGCGCGTCGAAGCTGGTAGGAATAACTTAAACAGAAGCCATCTGGAGCTCTCAGAGAGGCCGAAAAGTCACCTGAGACTGTCATGCGAAAACATGAAAAGGTTCTAAAACCTTTTTGCACCACAGTTTTAATGTTACATTATGATTTATGAAAAAAAAAATGGTGAATTCTTTTACAACTTAGATTAATGTCATATATCCGAGTCAAAGCTGGTAGCAATAACTTGAACAGGAACCTTCTGGAGCTCTCAGAAAGGCCGAATGGCCACTTTGAGGCTTCTAATAGGACTTTATTTATGCTGCTACAAGTATTGGGGACAATGCGGTGCTGAAAACTGAGATGACGAAACACAAAAGTAACCTGTTTGATAGGCCTATTGTGGATCGCATCTTTGTTGTAATAAACTCTGCGAAATGAGATTGTGTCTGAGAGACCCTACGTGACATTGTCAGTTTTGTTTCTTACCCGTGTACTCCTGTCGTAATGGATGGCCTATGATACCGCAGAAGGTCATACCAGAAGTGATTCCAGCCGTCACTTTTCTGCGAGTAAAACGCCGAAATTCGAGGCATACCCGGCAGTAAGAATACGACTCACATGTTCATGGCGCTGACTTCGTGCACTAGTTTGTTGGAGCACATGAGAGCGTTGCACGTCTCATTCTTTCCCTTGTAGCCCGGAAGGCCGAACACGGCAAGAAAAGAGCAGCCCTTGTGAAACCAAACAAACGGTTGGCTGTTTAAACGTTCGACGCATTCGCGGGAACATTTAACATTTCCATTACTTCGATGTGTCACAAACCTTGTCGAAGGTGATGACCTTGTTGAGAACACCTGTGTAAGGACAAGTACAAATAATTACCGTTCGGACACACGCTCGTCTACAGGTTGGAGTTTGTAATTTATAAAGTTTATTCTAAAATAATAATAATAACACATTCAGGGAACTTTTTAGGGAAATGTTTTAGATAAAAAACTTCAAGGTTATTTTTGCGTTCTTTTTTCAGTTGATTCTTGATTTTTTTTTAAACTTGGTTTAAAATCGACTAAGAACAGATGAGCACGGTGGACTTTCAAATATAAAAAAATTATAATGGTTATTTGAAAGGTTCCAGCACCACAACGACCAAATTACAAAAAAGTCCAGAACAGAACCTAGGCGAAATTCCAGAAATATATGAAATCTTACATAAAGACGTATTTTTGGATAGCACCTATAACATATGTTAAACTGATGATTGTTAAAGCCCATATATTTCTTCAGACGCGTGCTCTTTATTTTTTTAAATTATTTTCGCTAATTCTGTTTTTTATATCAAGCCCTCAATATAGTTTTTTTAATAGTGGCGTTACAACTCGAGGTATTGCTGGACATCCCTGTTTAGCTTTGACACAGAAAAACCTTCCTGAGCGACCTGACTTTACCATTTGTGCTCACTCTAAGAAGCTCGTATATGTATACTGCCCCATGATAAACTTGCAACACTAATCATTAATGTTTTCTCAGAGTCGTTCAATTCAGAGAGAAGTAATAATTCAATTAATTTACCTAATTAGAGTTATCCCGCCCAAACGCCGTATGGAGTCGAGGGGCGAAAATGGCGCTCAATCCCTTTGCCACTGTTATTACGTGGTCACTAGAGCAATATGTTTTCAGCCCTTTTCATCGGAAGAACTGATTAAACGCAGACCTTTCATTGCCTTTGTGAGTATATCGCGACGCAGTAGGCAAACAGTCGAATTCTTACCGTCCGTTTCCTTCAGAGCAGAGCTCACGATTCGGTAGAGTGCAGAGAGCGTGGCCAGGTCGATGTCGATAAAGTCGGGCATGCAGACGAAGACGATGGTCACGTGCCTCATTTCGGACAAGAAGATGAGCTCTTCTTGGGTCTTAATCTGCAATGCCGTTCGAAGCTGTGGTTCTCGACATATCCTACAAGTCCTGAGCCGCGGGTCAGTGAATGCTCCGCGTGACTGTTCAACACCACCTAAGAAACTAGGCCAACACCCCCCGCCCCCGAAGGTCATTATTAATTAACTCACGCAGCGCCCCCTGGCTCGCATCAGCGTCTCCGCCTCCGCATCTTGCAGCGTCTCACTACGGGCGCAGCGGCGCCAGACGCACGCGTCCGCCACTTTACAGCGTACTTGCTTCGAGGTTCAGCGTGTTTGCCGCTTGGGGTAAGTCGGGGAACCACTACCATTGACGTCATGCGCAGGCCTTGAGTTCTATGTGGTATCGGTTGGTTCGGTCAACCAGACGGCGGCCTTGCACCTCGTGACGATCTGAGTTTCCCGAGTTCGTAACTGATCGCTGTACAATATCTTCTGGATAGCCGTTTGACGTAAAGTTTCTCGTTGAATACATATTTGTGATGGAAAATATAAAATTAGGAGCCTAAAATAAAGACCACCTCGGATAGTCAAAGCCTGTGGACTAGAATCTTGACGTCATCACCTTGAGGTCGAGCAAATACACGGATTGGATGCGAGTGCTACGTCCGCGTTTGGCAGGGTCTCGTGTCCAATCAACGCGTCGAAGAACGCTCGGCATCGGGCTCGGGTTCAATTGCTGAGTTGGCGCCATCCGAATGGGGTGAACTTCCACACAGAAAGAGGACGACGTTTGCAGGCCTCGATTATTCTAGTTCAATTTGGTCAAACCCCACGAGTTTCTTGACATCTGTTGTTTGTAGAAACGTTTATACACTGTTTCCCCTTAACTGACAATGCGAAGGAAGCTGCGTGTTCGTTGTTGTTGTCATGCATCCATCTTTCGCCACGTGATCTACTCCCGCCAGTACGCATGCGCGGAAAGCGGGGTCAAGTGATGAAAGGGAGGCTCTTGATTGGGCCCGCGGGCGTGTACCACCTTCAGCCTTACCAGCTAGGGGTGAAAGGAGTGGCGATTGGCTCTACACTCCAAACAATGGCCTTTGAGTTTACTTTCTCGCAGAAGACGAAACAGCGAATCATGGCAAACAGTAGAAGCATCCCGGCGATTGACGAAGATCAGAATACGATTAGACCGAAGGAAGTACGACGTGTGGAGGGACAGCGACAGTGACGGTGACTTACTCTTTGCCCCCACGCACATAGCATTTTTCAGATCTATTTGTGTTCTAAGCATCTTCATTGGATGGTACCCTCCCATTGTTTACCGTGATTGACTGTCTCCCGCAGGAAGGTGAACTCACATATTTTTTTTAGAGTGTAGGGGATAGACGACTCACGTTCACCACAACCGGCGAGATGAACCTCTTGAGCAGAGGCGCATCTTGGAAGTTGAGGGCGTAGAGCGCCGGCCTCACACCGGAGAAAGCTGCGAAAGAGAACTGCGCGTTTAAAGACAGTCACTGAAAGAGATATTTGCGACTCTGACCTGTAAACGATACCCTCTCTTCTTCCGATACGGAGGGATCAAAGCCAAGAACCTGCAGCGATCAATCGATGATCAGTACACACGGGCCTCTGATTGCATACGTAACAGTAAAGTACTCGCAAAAAAAAAAAAAAAAATTATTGTTCTTCTTGAGGCCACTTCAGTCATCATATCCGGTATACTCTGGTGCGGAGACTTTTTGTCCCGCCGGTAAAAATTGCGTGACCGGTGAGGCGCGAAGCCATTCGCTCTTGTATTTGGCCTCAATGGTCAAAGAGAGACCGCGGTGATTGAGAAACAGGCCGTCGAAGCAGTCATGCGACCGAACCAAAACACGAGCCGACGATAGCCCACACCACTTGGTGTGTCCACACGCGCAGCTTCCCATCTGGGCTCGGTCCTAAACTCCTCGATTCAACTGTCGCTGACAGCGCAAGAAACACAGGGGTGGCTTATTTTTTTTTGACGCTTCTCGCTTCGGGATTTGTTCTTCCATGTTGTTATCGGCCAATGTTGCTACATCACCAGCTGCTGAGCAACGATGAAACGCACGGGACACTCCATGCCATGTGTTTTTGAAGTTGTCAGTGACACAAAGTAAACTACCACAATGACATCGACAGTAAAACAAAAAGTTTCTTCCCGTCTGCATCGGCGGATTTAGTCACTGGGCACCGCGGTCAGACAAGAGGGACATTATTGTCGACTCAAGTCTAGTGCGTGCTAAAATCGTGAATACACTCTAAGAAATATGTAGTGTCTACTACGGGCTCCAGGGAAAACCGATAGCTGCAATCTATGGAGGGAGCACGGCGAATGACGAGGCTGAAAATATGTTTCGATATAAATCTATGCCCCGTGGCACTGAGAGTCGTGGAACGTCATGCGTTGTGTTTCAGCGCACCGTTTTTAGGTCGATACATATTTTTAGTCTCATTATTCGCCGCGCTTCCTCCGTAGATGACAGCAGTTGCCTTCCTCAGACGCTTTGCGGCGAAGAAGACTCTCCAGATTTCTTAAGGCCGGTTCAGACACTTGCGTTTGAGTGCGTTTGACTGCGTTGCGTCGAGAACCGAAAGCGAGTCACCGGCACACCTGTGCTTCGTATGAAGCGTGGAATCCAATTCAAGGAATCATCTTGGCACGCGATGTAAGCAGCAGTGATGTCCTGGTTTTTCGCAGCCGCAACGCAGTCAAACGCAGTCAAACGCAACTGTCTGAACCAGGCTTAGTACAATGCGTGCGGTAGACCTTGCCCTGAATACCCGAGTGCAAAGAAGAATGCTGCGAGTGTAGTTACACGCCCTGCACGCGCTTGCGTCTGCAGTAACTGTTCTCGTGCAAAAATATGAAACAAATGACATATTGGACGTTTGTTCGCCAATGCCTTATTTTAGTAATTTACATTCAATATCTTATATTAACCGTTCGAGAAATCGACTTCTGGTCAGTGCCATGTTCAGGGCTAGTGCGTAGAAAACCCGCTTCGCTCGCCTTTTCAAGTGACGAACATGCACATACTGTGCCGCGAATTTATAAACATTGGAATGGTGTATAGAAAAGGTAGTGAGTGCACCAAGTACCCCTACCTCCTCGGAATTCTTGTTGGTAAATGAGTCACTTGGCCCAAAAGTGTACACTGAATAGTAATTTGAGCGACTGAACGCGTATGTGCCTATTCGACACTTTCCTCCAGTACCGACCGGGCAGTGAAGTTTGGGTTGAACTGGAAGATACATCTAGTGGGAAATTTTCGCGACACTTAGACGGTCCGTGGCCGCAATAATTGGCCCCAACGTACAGCCCGAACACGCGAATGCTCTGTCGAACCGTGACGCCGCGCTCGTGCCAACTCATTTCGGTGACATGATCTGCTCAATAGGCCGATCACACAGCCAGTTTTATTACGCTCATACTGCCGCCATGTATCGTGGAGTCGGTAGTCTCTCTCCACGCGCGACAACCCCGCTAAAAGTCTTCGCGGGCAGAGCACGAGGCGGCACGAACTGTCTCGTGCACTGGAGCCCGCCTCCTATGAACTACATTTATGGCGGCGTCACGCATGCGTGGAACATTTAGTGAGATGGGCCTATTGTGCCCTTTTTGACCACAAGCCACGCTCACTGGCAGCCGTTCGATGCTCCTTCTGTTCACTGCCCTGGGGCTATACTGATCGCCATCAGGCGTCCGATGAAATACACAGATCAAACAGTTAGGTATGCACAGTCAGCGGCATCCTGATTTAGAAGAAGGGTAGTAAATAAAACACCCATGGCTTTTTTTATATTCACACTTTGATTTATTTTATGCCAGACTGGAGCCGACGCGGTTATCTGATGAAGCTAATCAGAAAGCCCCAATATTGCATTCTTACAGCCCTCGTTTTCTTTTTGGGTTAGCTATCACCGGCTATATCAGTCATGCTCAAAGAAACTTGTCTGTGCATAGGTGTACTATGCTGCATACATGTCCGTAGAACTACGTTGAGGTGGCACAAGAAATGAGAGGGGTGTGATATATATGAGAGGATGTGCCTCGTCCACTCGTCCCAGATGAGTTGTTTGTGGCAGCTGGAGAAACGTCCACGGGCTCGTGCCGCACGACGATGGCAGGTGCTCAAGAAGAGAATACCCGTATGGTGCATGCAGCGCGTCACGGACTGGCGTGTCTAGCGTCTTATGCTGCCCATACATCAAAAGTGGTCCGGAAGTGGCAACAAACGACGTCACAGAAGCCGGATTGTCATGCCGTCGGACTTTGCGATCCTGGCGGTTGGTTGTAAAAATGCTGGCGAAAAGCACGAGTGAACGCGAGTGTCGCTGTCGTCACGGCGTCCCTACTTCTGGCTGCCGATGCTTCTGTGGACTGTCACACTGGAGAGCAACCTGCAGCGGAACAGGCGTCTGCCACTTCCATTACCGCTGCCGGGACACCGCCGGGATCGCGACCGGCGACAGCGTGATGCTTGTATGACGTCACCAGCCGGAAATCGAGGGACCACTTTTTTGGGCGCTGTAAACACGCCAGTCGGAGACGCGTTCCAGGCACCATGATGTCCGTGGCTCGGGTATAAGCAAGGACGTTTAAATAGGGCAGGACCCGGCATGACGTCATACCCAGCGACGCCGGAAAAAGAACCCAATCCCAGGCTGCCTCGCGGACCGACGCGCTCTCATCCAAACTAAATTCAAACAAGCTCCCATCGTCTGCTCTCCGCTCGGTCGTTAGGGTTTTGCTACGTCTCCTCCGTGCCTGCGGTCTGCTTCGTCTGCTCGCTGTCGCGGCTGGCTTTCGATTCGATCGACGCACCAAAAGATGTTTCGATGCGAATCCGCATTCTCGTTACGGCGGAGTGAAACCAACATCTTCTGGAAATAGGGTTTGTACGGCTTTCTTAACCCGCGGTGCCATTTTCAGCGTTCGTGCGTACGACGACTGACACGCGATCGCCTTCCAAAGCCGCGCTATGACGACTCATTCTAGACGACGCTCTAGGCGCGGTGTGGAGAGCGTCCGCTACACGCCGACTTCCTGCTGGTCAGGCAAGTGTTGGGCTCCAAATCTCGCCTGTTCGACACCGATTCAGTGGACGCCGCAATCGCTGCCATGAAATATTGGGACAAACAAGAGCGTTGCCACGGAAATGCCATGGCAACGAGGGTTGTTTGCCCCAAAAGTCAATGGCGGCACCCATTGACGAGCCCCCATTGGTTGAGAAGAGTTTGTGGCTGCGCCTACTTCCGTTACATCTCGCTCCGTGCATTGGACATAGGGACGCCACCTTATGTCCATTATAACCTCCTTGGGTATAAGCGAAGTCACTTGACCTTACGTCACGGGACCTATACAGACCAATAGACCATTTGCTATATTACCCAAGCATCAAGGAGAATGCAGGGATTGGTGTTCCACGAGCCACACGCGCACGCCTTCCCCGTATAAAAAATTCGAAGTAAATAACCAAAATAAAGTGTTGACGAACGCGCGTGCAAGATACTTTTTTTTTGTGTTTTGCTTTAGAAAATTTACTACTGCTGAGGCCAGCACGTGCGGCGCTTGGAACACCAATCCCTGCATTCTCCTTGATGCTTGGGTAATATAGCAATAGGTCTATTCAGTTTCTCCACTAAAGATGGCGGGAAAATTGACATGACGTGACCTAGACACAAGTTATCTTTTCCGCTAAATTTGACTGGAAAATTAATGCCACGTGACCTGACTTCATGTGACCTAGACACTAATTAATTTTTCCCCGCTAAACTTGGCCGAGAAAATTGACGTCATGTGACCCGACACCACGTGATCTCTACACCAGTTGAGTTTTCCCGCTAAATTTGAAGGAAGAATGGACGTCAGGTGGCCCGCTAAATTTCGCGGGGAAACCAAATTGGTGCGTAGGTCACGTGACGTCAGGTCACGAGACGTCGACGTGACATGACATCACGTGATGTCACGTGACATGACGTTACGTGAAATAAATTCCCTCGCCATATTTAACGGGGAAACTGAATTAGTGTATATGTCCCGTGACGTCTGGTCACCTGACATTATTAGTCCAGCCAAATTTAGCGGGGAAGCATGCCTGGTGTCTTAAGTCACGTGACGTCAATTTCCCACTAAATTTAGCGGGGAAACTAAATTTGCGTAGAGTTCACGTGACGTCAGGTCACGTCACATCAATTTCCTCGCCGAATTTAGCGGGGAAACGGAACTGCTCTCCTGTATCACGCGACATCACTTGACGTCCCGTGACCTGACGTCGCCTGGCTTACGAGCCGTGACCAAGTTTTCGTGATAGCGACCAGTATCGACTCGCAACTTTGCACCTCTTTCCAAGTGCGGAACAAGACGTAGTTCTACGTCAAAAGCGCAGGATCACGACACATTCATTTTGCGCGATTGCTTTAGTCGGCGATAGCGAACATACAAAGACGACGAGCGGCGTAACCAGAGGCGGTTGCAGGTATTTCCAGAGGGAAAGGGGGGGAGGGGGTGGTTCGGCGTATTAGATGTTTAAGAACCCCCGCCCCCCCCCCCCCTCTTTTTTCCCCGCCCTAAAAGTTTACACATGCGGAATTCAAGGGTGGGGGGTCAGGAAATTCGGACCCCCCTTTGTATCCGTCATTGGGCGTAACGATGCCCTTTTGTCGCTGCTTGATTCGCTCCATCGGATCGGATCGTCGGATATGCGGCCGGACTCAGAGTGAAACAGAGTTTAGAGTATCTAACTGTATCATCATTTCAGCGTGGATTGATGGCAGGACAGCTGTGTACTTTTGGATTGAAAATGACAGTGTATTGCTTCAAACCATAGAGTAAAAGACGCCCTTTTATTGTTGTTGTCGCAGAATGTACCTGGTCACGTGTGTTTAGTTGTCCCTACTTGTGGAAAACACTGGACAGTCCCAAGAAATTGTACAGCCGCCTGCTCTGTTACAGCAAGTCCCGCGGTGCCTCTGACTACATTTGTGGAGCGCGTTGGAAAAAGAGAGAGGTGTCTCAATGGGGGGGGGGGGGGGGGGGGGCGCAGTTTCGTCCCGGAGCAAGTGTGTCGAAGGTGCAGTCCCATTTCTGACAAACGCCGTGAGATGGCGCAGCATGAAAGGAGCTCGCAGAGCCATATATATACGGAGAGAGTTCGGTGAACGGGCGTGACCAAGTACCCCTCCCCCTCCCCCCCCCCCCCCCCCCCCCCCCCCCCATTCTTGAGGAGACACCATCGCTAACGTCACACGTGAGCCTAAAATCTAATGAGCAGACTCACGATCGCCGAGCTAAGATTAATGTAAAAATGGCGGACCGTCGCTGCTGTCCGGCCGCTCCGCCAGAATATACTACGTCGCCACCGGGTTACCGGCGGCAGGCGCGCGGCAGGATGAAAGAATCACCAAACTTTTTGCCGTTTATATGACTCTGGGAGCTCAAGGAAGCCTCCTTATTCGCGCACGCGTTTTCAAGGCAGCGGCGCGCGCGACTGCGCGCGGAGACCCAACTCCACAGTGCCCTTGCCGGAAGATGCGCAAAGCCCCCGGTGGAATATCGACCTGCTTTTTAGCCTTGTTCCGACACCTCTCCCTTCCACCGTGACTGTGGCGTATATACCTAAAGCCAACGTCAACGTTCCGCACGACAGACCTTGACCATGTCCTCGGGAAGAGTGCCGAAGATGTAGCGGTTTTGGATGCCCTTGCTCTCCAGGTATCCCCAAGCCTCGGTGGTGAGGATGATGTCGCCGGCGGTGCAGAGCATCTCGGCGTTGCGCACGTACTCCACCACCGAGCCGCTCGCCGAGTAGTGGACCGAGTCGAACTCGTCGTTGAAGAAGTGGTACTCCAGGTAGCCCGTTGCAATGCCTGCAAGGGAAACCATTGCGCATTAGCGAGCAGATAATTGGTACTTTCCAACGATGGACAGGGTGTTTCTGAAAGCTTTTCTGGCGTAAAAAAATAACAAAACAAAACACATTACCGCAAATAAATCAGTGAACGAAGTGCATTAAAACTTTTCATAAGGGTATCTTTAGGTGGTGCATTTATCATGCTCAAATTTGATGAGTGAGAGTTTCGCAAAACAAATGTAAGCCTAAAAAAATCCAGTTTTTTGTTTTCTTATGAATCGGGCAGAAAACGGTAAAAATCATCTGATTGACGCTGCCACTCACAAGTGGTACTTACTACACACGCTTGGATCTGCTGGAACTGGTTTCCGGCGTTCATCTTTGAAGAAGCTTTCACGTTTGTGCTTATGCTGTGACATATTTGAGTAGCAACGTCATTCTAACCAGACGGTTTTAATCATTTTCTGCCCTTTGCACAAGTAAAGAAAAAGAAAAACAGGATTTTGTTTTTGTGCTTAAATATTTTCTAAATTCTATGCTCATGAAATTTTAGTGTATTAAATGAAAAGTGAAAAGAAGTTTCATTGCATTCCGTTCATTGAATCATTTATACGAAGTTTTTTTTTTTCTTTACGTTTCATTAGCGCTTGGAAACACTCTGCCGCTTTGCCGATTTCGAGCGAAAACCTTTCAAAGACCATCGCAACACGCGTTTCAAGGAAGCGGGCTCACGGCAGCGTCTCCCTGCCGGGCTTGCATGCTGACATTTCTGTTTAGCATACAAAAATGGTCAAAGTCATCGCCAGTCTGGATGATGGCCGAACCCTGTCGTCACCGACAGTAAAGTCGCAGTCATTGCTCGTACGTGATACAGAAAACAGACAAACGAAAAACACGGCGTTCGCTGTAGACATGATGACAGAATTATCGGCGGGCACACGTCCCGCATATTTTAAGCATGTTTGCTTCATGCGTATGTATGCGTGGAACATGTCTACATGCAGTTTTAATGCGAAAGCATTAACTGTGCCATGGAGCGAGTCGACGTCATCATCTTTGAAGCCGCGTCAAGCGGCACACTAAATCCTTTCTCCAAGTGAAGCCAGCTCCCAGCTATGAAACCACGCGAAAAGCCTAGACAACGACACCTAGTTTCCCCGATCCCAAAGGAGTGGAGGGAAGCTGATGGATTTCTACTTCGGTCCCATTGGCTGGCGCGCGTCGTAGTTTCAAGGAGCAAGGCTCCCATTGGCCGCTCCGCGTCAGTTTTAATGTCCGCCACCCCATGGCGCTGCGTGTCCGTCAGCGCGGCGCTAACACGAAGCGTTCAAGGTCAGAGCGGCGAAGAGAGGGCTCCCTTTAAGGCTGAATTCCATGGGACGAATATGCTGCGAATAACCGACGAATTTTGCCCGGCGGCTTTTGCTTTGCGCGTGGAATCAACAAGTGGCTGCTACGTCGCGCGCAAAGCGAGCGTGCCGTCGGGCGGCGTTCGCCAGTTATTCGTCGTATAATTCGTTCCATGGAGTTCAGCCTTTACTGTCGACACGAATACGCCGCAGACCTAATAAGAAAGCGGAAGAATGATGTGCATGCTTTCGCATTAACAACTCATGAGAAGTGCCTAGGTGTGCCTCGCGCCTTTTGTATGACCAACGTGACGGGAGTGTAATACAGAGAAGACACAAGCCTCAGACAGTGGGCTGTCTTTTGTTTAATGTATACGCATGGTGACCGGTGCTTAAAGGTTGCACTCATTTAAAGAATAGAAAAGATTAAGCGGGCCGGAGGGAGGGACGCTGAGAACGAAGAGGGTCCTGTGGGACGGTGCATTCATGCGCGGCAGACTTTTTGGCCTATGCGAAACCCGCTTCCCCTTCGAATTCTTTTTTTTTCACACTCGTCATAATTAGGATTTGTGGTGTATCACATCTTTAATTTTCCTTCTGAAAATCTCAAGACTGTCAGACTATAGTTGCGTGGTGGGGTTTATCGTCCGCTTTCCCGTTTACAAAATTGCCATATCGGCAGAGGAGTTTTAGTTGAGAAACTCCAGTCTTTGTAGTCGCTGAAAAATGCAAATATTAATAACGAGCTTATTAAAACATGAAAGACGTTTACAATTCTCTGTAATGCCGAATTAGAGCGGAGCTCTTGAGGAGGAGGCGGGGAAGGTACGGAGCAGGAGGTATGCCCCTCCTCCCCCTTCCCTTCTCCTCATCTGTGCCCCTCCCACTTAGCAGGTAATTTTCGATAAATTTCCCGCTAAATTTAGCGGGGGAATTTTTCGCTAAACTTAGCGGAGAATTTTGTCAGTTAAACATTTTTTCGATAATTTTAGCGGAGAAATTTTTTCGCTAAATTTAGCGGGAAACTTTTTCCGATAACTTTAGCGAGAAAATTTTTCTGCTGAATTTGGCGGGAAATTTCCGCTAGATTTAGCGGGACAGTTTTTTTCACAAAGTTTAGCGGGCAATTTTTTCTGATAGATTTAGCGGGAAAATGGTTCCGCTAAATTTAGCGGGGAAATTTTTTCACTAAATTTTGCGGGGAAAGTTTTTCGCTAAGTTTAGCGGAAAATTTTTTCCGCTCAATTTAGGGGGAAAATTTTTTCGATAAATTTAGCGGGGAAATTTTCCTCCTAAATTTAGCGGGGACGTTTTCCCGCTAAATTTAGCGGGGAATTTTTTACGCTAAATTTAGATGCCGTGTGACGACACGAGGGTGACCACACGTGACGTCACGTGTGACGTCATTATAGGAACATCCCATAATGCAACGCGCGGTTACGCCAACGGCAATGCCGATGGCGACGGCGACGCCGCTCAAGCCGGAAACGGGCGCCTAAGAGCAGCGCGAACACACAACTTCGGCACTTTTTCTTATTTTATTTCGAAAGGGTACTGGCGGAAAGTACAATTTACAATATAGGGTAGTTCCCCAACTGAGCACTTTCCACCACTGTAGTAGTTTTGATGGCAGTCCTTCAATATTGAGAGAAAGCAGAGAAATCCGGCAAGTGGCTCGTTCGCGCTAACAGTGTCGCGTGTGTACGTACACTCGAGATGGCATGTCGGGAAGCTCGATCAGCACCGTAAGCTGGATGGGAAGAGAGTTCTTTCCTTCTCTGTTGTACATTTTACTAACTACGTACGGTTAGTGAAACAGGTAACTGTTGTTCCGGAATCCTAATAAACGTTTACATATAATAAATTCCTCGTTAAAATTAGATGGTCAATTATAATCCTACCGTCGAATAGGAACGAATATACCGTCAAGTGTTTCAGTGTCTAAAAAGTACGGTTAATATCATTCATGGCATAAAAATGCGACTTCATAAACTATCCTGGTATATCAAATAAAAAGAAAAAAAGAGAGAAGTGTTAGCTGGGAATTTCTTTGCAGGAAATGTGTTTGCCGGATAAAATCAAATAATAAAAATATAAATCGTTCCTTAATTCCTCAATAAATGTTTTCCCCGTTTCTCCGACGCTCTAAGTGGGGAGCGCAAGTTCGTCTGCTTCTTTTGCTGGGTTTGCGGTGACGTCAGAACGCCGAACTCTGATTGGCTCTGATTGAAGGATAGCGGGTAGACCTCAAGGCAGGCAGCTTGCTTTGAGCTCTAGCCACTATCCTTCAATCAAAGCCAATCAGAGCTCGGCGTTCTGACGTCACCACAATTCCTGCGAAAGAAGCAGACGAACTTGCTCTCCGCATAGTGGGACATGGCGGGTCGCGAGCAAATTATTTTCGCTCCTCAACTAATGGAGTTGCAGTAATAGCCGATAAGAACGACTAAGAACGAAACACGAAGCAAGAAACATTACAAATATCTCGGCGGACATCAGCAGCACGTTGGATGCAATAGAGGGAAACCTTTTAATGGAATATACGTAGATAACCCCCAACTGCGAGAAATGACACTCAACTGACATGGTTTCAAGGAAAGAGATATGACTGATAGTTTGCAGACACTCAACGGCCTGCTGACTGAGACACTGTCCACGCATACAGATTTTGTGGCCGTGGTAGACTATTGTAATTTCGAGGGAACAGAAAAGTGCGCGAGTCGAGGAATCTTTATTCGTAATAGGAAACGTACCAATCTTGACTCGCAGGGTAACATCGATGCAGGTGGGCCATTCGCCGTAGTTCTTCTGGATGTTCAGGCTGCAGTCCACCACCGTTTGAATTGTCTCGGCCAGGGTGCTCTCGTCCTCGACTTTCCAGATGCAGAAGATGGCGTCACCTGTGCATCGTGTGCACACAGTCCCGTAAAATCCGAACGCCCTCCTCTTTTTCCTTGTACGCCTTACCAGCAAACTTGAAGATGTCTCCTCCAGCTGTGAATATATCTGCAGAGAACGGGACTCAGTTAAGTGGAAACTAAAGATAATTTCAGTCGTTTTCGATCATTTACGTATCTTAAAGATTTGAGAAGAAACACCAAAAGAAAAAACCTAATCTTCTATTGTTTTGGATGCTTTTTTTTTTTTTAAATACAAAAACAGAAGAAAAAGTCATTTACGTATTGTTCTCCTCTGCACGAGTGATTTTATAACAACCGCACAATCGAGTGATTGCGGCAGTATAATGTTATCAAGTTGGAGAAATCGCGAGCCGGAATGTGCTTCCACAGTGGCTATGGTGTGGCGGAATCGCTTCTTATTGCTACAGGCCTCTGAATGTTTTTTGCTAAAGTAAACTCCTTTCAGAAGTCAGTTTACCAACTCTGTGCAGATCCAAACCAGATGCTTTAATAGCGGCATTAGAAAGCTTCTCCATACACTAATTTAGCTGTATTCATAGCAGCGAATATCTTCGAAAGCACGTCGACTTTTATTTACGGAGTCGAGGGTGCTTAAATTTAGGTATTCTTGCTAACCTATCATCATCATTAGTTAGGAAATATTGAAAATTGTATAAGCTTACAAAATGCCCAAGTTTTATCAAAAATTAAAAAAAAAAAAACTCGCGCTATTAGAAAAGAACAAAAACAAAAACAAACTGAAACTCCTTATTGCCGTTTTTAAGACCGGTTCACATATACAGCGCGGCGCAAAATCGGCGCTGGAAAAGGGAGCACATGCAGCTCTGACTTGCACGTGACTTATCGCCGACGTGCTGTTCCATAGCGGTGAGCGGCGGTACAGCGCCGGTGCAACGCTGCTAAAGCGACAACTCGGCACAGCATCAGCGCCGCATCGGCGTCTTTTTCAGCTTTGATTCGGCGCTGCACTCTATGTGTGAACAGGCACGGATCATGCCAGGGACTGTGTTCACTTTGATGGGAGGCGTCGCTACAGGCTCTACATATTGGGCCTGTTTTAATAATTTAAAACT
Organism: Ixodes persulcatus; assembly: GCA_013358835.2. Classification (NCBI taxonomy): domain Eukaryota; kingdom Metazoa; phylum Arthropoda; class Arachnida; order Ixodida; family Ixodidae; genus Ixodes; species Ixodes persulcatus. The sequence goes on along the minus strand of JABSTQ010009160.1, from coordinate 2,617,976 downwards.
ATCGTGAAGTCCGTCTTTAACGAATAAACGTATACGAGCCGCAAATTATTCATTATACGAGCAGTTCTGAGAAGATATCAACAAATATTCAGCCCCAACTGCAAAACTGTAAATTCAATTTGGTGTTATTTTTTTTTATTAGGAATCCTTCTCCCCCCGCGCTCGAAGTCAGAAGAAATTGCTCACGCTGGATGATGTGACCGAAGAAGTGGTTGAGAGTCCTGGTCAGGGCTTCAATTCCCAGTGCTCCAGTCATGGAGTAAGTCTCCGTGAGTGCCGTGAACCCTGCGGGGCACAACACGAATTGCTTGCCTAGTTTCGTTTTATTTAAGTGCCCCCAAAACATCACAGTCCTTCGTGTCAAAACACACGGCTCGCATTGACACGAAAAAGCTCCCTAGTCGTCAACAATGACGAGCAATAAATTGACAAGAGGGCACCTACGCAAGGATATACTGTACTCCAATGGATGCAGTAGCATGACTGCAGTAGGCTTTCTGCAGTCATACTGCCTACCTATTTAAAAAAATAGGTAGGCACCTACGCAAGGATATACTGTACTCCAATGGATGCAGTAGCATGACTGCAGTAGGCTTTCTGCAGTCATACTGCCTACCTATTTAAAAAAAATAGGTAGGCACCTACGCAAGGATATACTGTACTCCAATGGATGCAGTAGCATGACTGCAGTAGGCTTTCAACATCTTATGCTTTAGTTACACGGGCATACTAACTGCAGTTACGCTTATCCACAGTTACCACACTGTACTTTTGGAGAACGTTTTGCGGCTATGCAGTCAAAGCTATGGGCGCACGTGCGCTTGTGATTTCAGAGCACCCATCGAAGCTGTGAACGTGCACTCTTCACTTATTTTAAAATAGTTGTCGGAAGGTACAGTGCGCTGACTGTGGTAAAAGCGTAACTGCACTTAAGGGTGACTTAGTTGCGGTGAAGGACGTCCTTGTAACTGGGGTTTTTACTTGCAAGAAGAAATACATCTGGTACCAGGGAAAACTAATCCAGGGTGAGCTTTGCCAGCTTGCCAGAACGGAATCTCAGCTGAGACTGGGTGGAAGAAAGCACTGCAAAGGCTGGGGCGGGCGAGCGTCTTGAGACGAGGTTTGACTAAAGCCCCTCAATAACTGACAAGTGCCGCCATCTATTGTTGTGAAAATGCTCGAGATACGTGCCGCGCGACATTTCTGGGAAGAACATGGCGTCTGAAATCGAGCTTAGTGCTGAGCTGTGCCGCCAATATCTTCCCAAGGGCTGCACGTTGCACGGGCCTCTTTTTTCGACGCACCTTGCGCTACTTTTAAAACATGAATTGGCTTCAGGCTTGACTCCCGCTCAGCACCTGCGCTCTATTTGGCAGTGCTTTCTTTCACCGTCTTTCTGGCAAGCCGGACCTGTTTCTGTCGAGGCTTTGATAGTGTGCAGAGTTAAGACTGGAACAGCAAGTAGCGCAAGCTCGTGCTGCAGGAAGGACTGCATACAAGGTCAGTTGCAAGTGATCGCGCAACTATGGTATTAGACACTGCTGTGTGTAATAACATTCAATCCACATTATTGGTATACGAGATTTGTCGCTCTCTCGATCTGGTCATCCGCCGGAAAGACAATATCTCTGAAAATCTAGGGCTCAATCAGACGCCTGCTCCACCTTTGAGGTGGAGCAGGCGCCACCTTTGAGAGGAGCGCCACCTTCAAAAATCCCCTGTTCATAAGGTTCTGGCGTGAGAATGGCATTGATCGATTGATCGAGCTTGAGCACTGCCTTTAAAAGAACGACCTCATAAAGGGAACGCTTGCTCCATGCAAGCACGTTAACCTACCAACCTCTCTCTGAGCGGCAGCTCGAAACATTGGTAGATTGATCTACTGGAGCCTGAAGTAAATTTTCGCGTGTATGACATGCGTCTTCCAGTTCATTTTAACGCTATACACGCCGGCCACGTTCTTCCTTATGAAATGTGCATCGTCACACCAGCAGCGCCCTAAAGGATTCTCTACTTGTAAGAAATAGAAAAACTACCGTACCGTTGATCCTGGAACTTTAGTGAGCAATTTAGCGTAGGCTTACCCGAAATGTCCGCAAAGAGGACCACGGTCATGGCCACCTTCGCGAAAGGCAGTTTGGAGAATGCCTTTTCGTGGACCACCTCGAGGCAAATGTCCGGCAGGAAGGTGCCGTTGAGCAGGGTGCCGGACACCGTCTCGGACACCACGGGTGTCAGGTTCAGCAGGCACCGGCTAGCCGTCTTGTGGTCACATGCCACTACCGGTTCTGAGGAGTGATCGAATGAATTGACCTATTATCACTGACAGCTACGCCGGGCGTGATATATGTTCACACTTCTTGCTTCGACGTTCTCGTCGGTCGCAATTTCATTGGCTGTGGAGCGTTATTGAGATGCTCATGGCTGCTGAGTCATGAGCTTTCGCGGCATTGCGGACAACGGTGGAATCGTAAATACGGCATATTTGGCAAAGTAGTGCTAAAAAGTCGACGCCAATTGTGGCTCGTCTACATGCTTGTTTTGACACATTTTATATTTTTCCCTAGAATGAACAGCCTGTGAATGAACCGCTCCGAGAGCGATTGCTACATAGCATTCCCTTTCGAGTGGTTTGCTCAGAATCCGCAATGTGGCGACCACTTCTTTAGAAAGCGCGAGAATGCTCTATAGCGCAGTTTCAGCACGAAGGTTACCTCCTTCCTTTTTTTCTTCTTTCCGGAGGTTCTTCATCCATTCTGCATGAAAAGATGGATAAAAAAGAAATATGTATACTTGGTGCAACTACAAATCGACGAATACTATCTAAACGCAACTCTTTCTCAGAAGGCTTTTCTTAAGGTGTTCGTAATTCAAGACCTGGGGCCCTAATCTTAACACTTGGCGAGAAAGACGGCGAGGAAATCTGACGGCTATGATTGGCCGGCGATAAAGGTCAAGTGCGGCGTCGGCTAATCACAGCCGCCAGATTTCTCGCCGACTTTTTCGCCAAGTGTCCAGATTAGGGCCCCTGTTTTTGTTTGTTTTCTTGCTCATATTTTGTTTTCGCCAAGCTGTCTGTAGAATGAATTATTACGGCAGTAAGGGACAGCGACGGCAAAAGGAAGAAGGAAAATAAAAGCTATAGCTATTCATGCATCGATGAATGTTTTCCGTCTGATAGGGTTTTTGTGGGAAAACAAATATTTACTATAATAATAATAATAATAAAAAAACCTAAAAATCGCTAAAATGGTTGCTCTGCGTACAAACGAGCAGCAAAACAAAAATTGCCTCATTCGCTAAATGCGCTTATCGGGAGATGGCGACACAACGTCTAACCATCGCTAACTCGGTCGTGGCGAACGGGTGCGCCGTTCATCATGACGAGTTTGCTGGTCTCACTTTCTACAGGAAAAGAGCTATAAGCCTTCAAAGTTTACCACGTAAAACGCCCTACCTAGACGCACATCGGTGAAAGCTTCAGCATTTTATGTGGAGGCAAACAAGCAGTACTTTTACAGCGCTAAGAAGATTCATTATTTTGCTCCGTTTCACTTCAAGTACAACCGAAGCTATGACGCGATGGATTCAATTAAGCAGCGCTAAACGTGCATCGTCATAACGTTTGTTGTCTTTGTTCTTTTGCTACAAGCTGCCAAACCAATCACGCATATGATTGTAACGTCGGTTGTGGCAGGACTTGAGGTGAAACTGACGACCAAATTCATAAACGCTACTCGACCCGAAACTCCACTCAAACTGCAAGTGAGGACGGCCTTTATCTTCTTAATTCGAATTCGAACTCGACTCGAAACTCGACTCGAGCCAAGAAATACCCATCTATTTCCTCCGAGATCCTGGAAGCGTTGGAGGCATATACCCCGAGATTTTCCCCGAGATTCGAGTTGCTTTTTGGGTGTCGATGCGGCCGACACATCGTTCATCGAGTTCAAGGGTTTTCTCCTCAGAACAGACGAACTCCTGCACCAGAGCGAAGACGATAGCCTTCCAGTGTCACGGCGTCGTGTCAGGAACCGGTTGAACTCGATGGAAGCGTTCGACGACTGCAAATTTCTTGCGTGCCACTGCTTTACGAAAGTGACGATGGGCAGCCTCCTAAAGTCCCTATCGCTGGAGGAGTGCGAGAACGGTCATGGTATGCCAGTGCCTCCGATGCTGCAGCTGTTTATTGAGCTGCAGTTCTTCAGCGCTGGGACATTCAGGGGCACGGTAACCGGAAACCGGGTAAACATGTCGCGATCCACAGTGGGTCCGGTCGTTTGTCAAGTGTCGCGGTTCGTCGCCAGCACTGACCAGCACGTTGCGCCACCGTCTTGTCAATTTTCTGAGGAGCGCGGCGGTCGTGGACCGTGTGATGTGAAACTTTTAGGAACTCAACTTAGGCGGTAACATTTCTTCTTTGACAGTGTACAGCGAAACGTGCCAAACAGGGGAATTCGCAATTTTAATAAAGCACGCAGCAGCGAAAATTAAAACAATAATCCCCGGAGAAGGGGAACAAAGGGGACAAAGGAAAAACACAAATCTCCAAACAGAGCTAGATGACTGGTGAGCGACCGAGGGTGCGTGACTCCTTCTCCCGGGATTATTATTGTCATTCTTGTCCAGCTCGCTTGCACCTTTGCATTAATTCCGGTATAATCATACGGTTAAAATGCAGGCCGTTCACCCTTGTTGGTGTCAGACAGGTGGCCGCTGATGAAACCAGTTTGCGCTACTGACGTTTAACTCCTTGTTAGCACAGTTGGTAGAGCGCTCCACTGGAAACGGAAAGGTCCCTGTTTCGATGCCTGGAACAGGTGGATTTTTTCGGTCGCGTTCCAGTCACCTAGTTGTGTTTGGAGATTTGTGTTTCTCCTTTGCCCCTTTGTTCTACTTCTCCAGAGATTATTATTTTCGTTCTTGTCCAGCTCGCTTGTACCTTTGCGTTAATTGTATTATAATAATAATTTAAAAAAAAACAAACAGGCAGTAGCATTTGGCCGCTTGACTTCCTCGGCAGCAATGACGGCTGTACCAGGCATGCATTAATAAACGTAGTTTAAATCAAGGCTATGAGGGCTTCCGTCGAGTTGCGATGGCGAGACACCGGAGCATATGTGCATCGGGCATGCCAATCAATAAAAGGAGTAGCTTTGCGAGCGACACACGAGGCATGGATGACCTGGCCACGCGCGGTCGTATAGACACTCAATATTAAGAAAATTGTGTCTAACACTACTGTGTGCAGGACTTATCTTTTTCGGGCAGTGTTGTCTGAATGAAGCAATAAAAACATGCCGAACAGTTTAATGAATTCATCATCAGCAGCTATTCTACAGGCATACATAAGCTTCCGAGCACACACGTACAAAGCGCCGAAATTAAATTTAAAGCTCGCACTGAAATAAGAATGTTTAGTATGTGTGTTCCACATACACTGGCACATTCATTGGTATCTTAGTGCCAAATGACTATGGTTTCACGCCAACACAGGTATAGAAAATATATGAGCCGTCGTCAAATGGGCATCAGCACTTGCTATGTTTTATTTTTTTTTTATGTTACGGCTGCATTTCGAAGGATGCCAATGATGAGAACTGGACTAGTTATTAACGTATAAAATTACAATAACACAGTCTAAAGCACATATCTTCTAAAAGACCAGATCACGGTGGAAGAAATACATTTAGGTGATGACTCTGGCCGCTCTTCCTGCGGGGAGCGAGCGACCAGATCGTTTTTGGAGCTAGCCTCGAACCAGGAGTAGTTAGTTTCGCACCTCCCCGGAGGGCGCTGAGCTATGAGCATCGTGGGTATGAGGTCCCTCCTCGGCGGCCACGGTGTCGGCGGCGTAGCGTGCTCGCCTTTTTCGCGGTGTGGTGTTGGTGTGCGGCCAGTGGCTGGCCTCGTGTTATGCTTTGGTGCTGTGTCGATCACAGGGACCACCATCGTGCACGGAGGTGAGCCTTAACGCGAAAAAGAAGTTATGCTATAAGGATGGGAAATACGTGCTTTTCCTCAACTGCAATTCGGGGTACCGGAACTGTGCAGAGCGAGTGCCCTAGTTTAAAGCTCCATCGAATGACGCTCGCCCGGAAAAGTGGCGTCGTGCAATCCTGAGGGTTGATCGCAAGCTAGTGATCATGTTTGTGCAAAGCATTGCCTCGACGAACTGATATCGAAATGGTATCATGCGGAGTTCGGTGGGAGATTCTCCTCCATGCTGCAAAAAAGCCCGTGTTATCTATAGACGCGGTTCCGAGCATTTTCCCTGGCTGCCCGAAGTACCTTACACGTTACCTGTAATACCTGTAAGACGGGGTAACACCATATTGTGAGTGTATAGATGAATATTGATTTATGTCCTATAACCGCTACTACTGTTTGACTTTCAGTCACTGTGTCATCATTTCAGTTAGTATGTCATGCTGTGTCATCATTTCAGTCAATTTGTCATCATAAATAATAATGTTTACTGCTCACATGGTTTGTATGTGCCACAGTACAGTTGACACCTTATGTATAAACCATTTGTAAGGCTAATACCTTTCTGCGCATGTAAAGAATTATTTATGCCCCATATATGTAACATTATTATAATTTATTTTTTCAATAAGAAGGCAGGAGAAGGGTGGAAAAAATCTCCCGACCTCCTATAAAGCCACGCAATGTGTGTAAACAATTTACGGAACTGTTACCAAACATGCTGTCGGACAAAACATGCGAGCACGACCCAGCAGTTTAACGGAATTATTTTAAATTACTCTAAATTTTTGAAAGCCCAGTAGATTGTGTCGGGACGTTTTGTATTTATACGAGTATTTTTGTCACGTTGGTTCATCATCGGAATGTTCTCGTTTAAAAAACAGCAACCGCACGGGGGAAAAGACAACCAGTGCCAATGCGCCAACATAAATCCATCATTTCACCACACAGCACACAGGGACCGAGTAAAGAATGCAGAATTTCCTTCACAAGCCCTCTATACAAGCCTTCACAAGCCCCTCTCTACTTGTGCGCATATCTATCCCCGTGCGAGTGAAGCGCGCTCGGTGCGCCGAACATAATGTGGTCGCCGTGTCGGACAGAGAGTCACCACCTAAATGGATTTCTTCCACCGTGGACCAGACGCAAAAAGGCTTGGGCAAAGAAAGACTGGCCCGCCGTTATTTTACCCACTGTTGACAGACTGGAAAGCGCTTGTGCTTATTTTAACAATAAAACAACTAAAACTTGCACACGCGCACGCACACACACACACACACGCACACACGCGCACACACACACACACACACACACACACACACACACCACACACACACACACACACACACACACACACACACACACACACACACACACACACACACACACACACACACACACACACACACACACATATACATATACATATACATATTTTTTCTTACCAAATTATGTTATAGACGAAACAAGTTGGTATAATCTAGTCTCCAGGTGTAACCGGGGCCATTGGAGTGGAGTACGAACTCTCGAGGAATTCCTCCGCGGAGAAATCGCTGAGAAGCGTTTGTGAAGCCAAAATCCTCTTGAGTGGATGCGTACATTTTTTCTCCACTCCACCGAGTTCAGTAGGAGTTTGAGTCGAACATCGTTTAAAGATAGGGGGTATTCACTGCACGCCATATTTGAGTGTGCGCTGTTCAGAGCGCATGCTCACATTGAGCTCACAAATCAACTGTGGAAGCTCGCCCTCAGCACGCGCTTAGCAGCCGCGCACACAAGTATGGCCGTCACTGAATTGGCGACGTGTGCGATCGAAAGCGTCGCGGTAGTCGGCCTTCCACGATTGGCCGAATGCTGACTATGACGTCAGGAAAAGAGTTCTCATGGACGGAAATAAGAGGAACGGGAGGACTTCAATTTTGACGGTGCTGACAGTGTTGGTTCAAACACGCTATTATTTCAAGCTTCCGCCATGCTCATTACAAACACCATCGAACTTGTTGTTCGCAAGGTAATGACGTCACGAAAGGTAACCATACGAGGGCGCCACCGAAACATCTCGCCGCATATGCCTCTACTGCCGCGCGATGCACACATAACACCAGCTATTGTCCTTGTTTTAAGCAGCTTAGACTACGAGAAGGGAAATGGTCGTGCCGTCTCAATCACAAACAAACGTCCTATTTTGTTATTTATCATTGCAGTTGCATTTTTATTATTGGAGCACGTCATCGTGACGAGGCACTAGGAAGTTTTAGAATAAAGTACGCAATTTCAGCGCACGCTAGCGCTAAATTTGGCGCTTGCGTTAGCACACCCACGCAAGACAGTTTCAGAATAGCGTTTTTCCGCCGCGACGCAAAAGCCCAAGCATCTCGCGCTTGCAACGCACCGAGATAGTCGCAATATTTATTTCACGCACGAAATGCTGTAGCTTGAGAAAAAAAAAAAGCAAGCTTTTTTTTGGTTCAGCGCAACATTTTAGATTTGTTTAAACATGAGAATGCAACGCGAGCGGTCGACCGGTCGTGTTCGCTTGTGTCGCCTCGTCAAGAAATGTCTCGTGTACTGACGTTCGCACACCGTACCTTCGCTGAGAAATGTTCACGCGTCCCAAGCATCAAGTTGCCGGTGATCGTTGCCCATCTTACTGGGTTTTCCAAACCAAGTGCGATGTCGTCCCGTATTGAAAATGGCAGTCGCGAGGATGCCGTCGACGTCGCCCTCACGACGCCGCCAAAGTGGCCGCAGCCCTCTATGCCGCAGCCATGGTCCTGGGGGCCGCCATTTTTTAACTGTGCTCGTCTTGGCTTTAGCCAACTTCTCATCAGGAATCCTCCTTGAAGGAGCGCAAAGACTCTTTGCGTACGCACGCAATTTCCGAGAAATAGCGTACGCTAAAATAGCGCACGCAAAGCGCTTAACGTGGTTAGCGTTCGGCACATGCGCAGTGGCGACGACGCTATTTTTCACGTGAGCAAAGCTTTAGCGTGCGCTATTCTAAAACTCTCTACTTTTGGCGTTCCTTAATTTGCCCTATCGGATAGTAGCTCTCACTGCGGTGGGATATAAAGTACAGCGGAGTATAGACCTCTGCGTCGCTTACCACCCGGGCGAAAAATGCTGAGTCACTGAGCTGTGGACGCATGCGCAACGTCTGATATACCGCACGGCAGAGCAACAGCTTTACGCTCAGAAGACGTTCCATGGCCCAGCAGACAAAGATGGCAGCGCGCTGAAGGCGATCTTTGCAAAGGTCTCTATGTAGATGAGGAAGACCCCGAGAGCGTGTAAATCAGCGTGTAGACCAGCGTGTGTAGACCGGGCCCCGACTTACTGCCTCCCGGCTTGCCCTTGTCCTCGGACTCTTCCCCGGCCGACGGTGCTCTGGCGTGGCCGGCCGTATCGGAGCCGGTCATTTTCTTGTACGTGTTCCACATCGCGTCGGCCGAATTCCTCCCGCTCCTTCTTCTTTGCTCGGCAGCTGCTCTTTGTCTTCTTCGTCCGCGCAACTCTACATTTTGTGGCGCGTGACGCGTTGCGGAGATCGGCCGAGGGTAATGGTAGCCTCTTTCTAAAATATTGCATACGATATGCCCAGCGCCGGAACCTTGAGAGTACCACGTCCAAGAACTAATTACGGTCTTCAGATGATTCGGCACACACTTCGAAGAGTATTGAATTTTTTCGAAGAAAAAGGTGTCTGCATTGAAAATTTTAAACATGAATAGATTGCGTGAAATATTATCCTCCTAATAACATATTTTTCGGTGTGGTGCATAAATGTTCTTTTTTTGTTTTGTTTCAAATGATGTAATTGTATCCCGCTGACCGATCTGCCTGTAGGGGGCAGGGGCTTCGTCAAGCTGCAATTCTGCAACTTTTTCTCCTGCCTCCATTGCCCATTTTGTATTATGGGAGTAAAATAAAAAATTAATTGAATTGAAATTCAGTTTCGTGCAAACCGTATTTTCTTTTTGAACGATTCCATCATTCACGATTAGGTTGTTAGGGTTTTCTTAGTTCCAAGACTCAATGTATATATAAACAATGCATACCATCGTGAACAACTTTCTCTGGAATTTCAAAAGTGAAGAGTGCACATGTACAGATTTGATCGACACTCAAAGTACTCGAGCACTCCTGCGCTTATAGCTATAACTGCATAGCCACAGAAAGTTACACATGAGTACAGCACGTAGGTGACTTTCTTTTTCCATATATTCCACTGCTACTTGGCCAATCCCCTTCATCAATATGCGTCATGAACTCAAGGACAGCAACCACAACGACAGCAAGAGCAGTCTGACCACACCGATAACTATTTTCGTCTGAATGTTAGGGTGTACGGCATCTGTCGCACGCTAACCGCTCAATCACACTGGAAGCGGATCCGCTTTCGCAAAGAGGTTGCGAACGCGGTTGTATAAAGATCCAGTACAATGGACCTTTTCCGAGAAGCGTTCTGCGCACGCGCGAGCACTCGATGCCAAGCGGCAGAAGTCGGCACTAGAAATCGAGGAAATTCGGAAGGAGGCTGTCGATCAGCGAGTAGAACACGTAATTGCAACATATATATAATTGTGTTACACAAAAAAAGAAAGTGGACGGAAAGAAAAACATGACGTTTGGGTGGACGCCACAGATCCCCCTCTTTAGAGTCGCGTTGGGCACGCGCCGCTGCTCGGAGAGTGAAGAAACTGGTAGCGTAGCTCCCATTATCGATTGGTAGCGCAGGTTAGTCACTTCCTCGATTTTTAGTTCGTGCAGCCACCGCCTGGTGCCGTCGGTATGTGAAAAAGGTCCATTGCACGCGCACTCGATGACATCAAGTACGCGTGCAATTGTACTGGAGCTTTGTACAACCGCGTTCGCAACCGCTTTGCGAACGCGGACCCGCTTCCAGTGTAAATGAGCGGTTAGGGTGAACTTCAGGTGTGCGATGCGGCGGATAGCGGATAGCCGAGTGAAAACAACGAATTAGATATAAGCATCACATCAGCGTTCATTTCGGATTCGCGTCCATGCAATCAATCAGTTGACTCACGCTCAATCTACAAACCCCTTGACGTGAAGTCCCTTGATGCCTCTTTTACAAGAAACGACAGCCAACACAAATGACAAGGCCCATTCCGCTGAAACAAAATGGCGGCATTCAGTTCAAACCTCTGCTATGCGCAGCCATTCGCTTCCTAAAACCTGCACCGTCACGCCGTCGGCGCTTTAAAGAATGTCGCGACTTGTAGGAAGCTCTTATGTAGGGACGTTACCGTGACGTGGTGAATTTAATCGAGGGTTTTACTCAAGCCAGTGCTTTCTGCAGAGGAGGTAGTTTTGTTTGTCACCATTGAAACTAAAACGAATCGAGGAAGGATTGTACGACGCAGAGCATGTTCCCTCCAGGTTCCCTCTAGCCGTTGACGCGCGAAAGTCGCGGTGCCCGATGAAACACAACAGTTTTTCTTTCAATTAATAGAGAGTTTTAGTAGATCGTTCCGATACCTCCGATACCCCCGATAACGATACTATATATGTAAGCGCAAAGGCGGAGGCAGAGTATCGGGTATCGTTATCGGAGTCATCGGAACGATCTACTAAAACTCTCTAATGACTCCAAAATATTTTTGTGTGAAATGGTAAACGCCCATGCACCTCCTATAATGTAATCGACTCCCTTTCTCGCAGTACGTCTTGGGGTCAAGGGGTGGATTTGATCGTTGAAGGCCCAGTCAGTGGGACATTTTATCGGTTCATCTTCCTAAATGAAGAATGCCTTATGTCAGCGATGCGAAGGTGGAGTTTAGCTGGCACAGCGCAACTACTAACATCTGGTCTTTAAAAGGGTACATAAACGAAATGTTTGCACTTGGTGTGCAAACAAGTGCAAACAACATTGACCACATCTTAGTTTAGATGTAGTCTATGTTGTGCAGGCAGTCCAAAAACACTAGCCTAAACTAGTGCCTCTGGGCAGCCGGCAGGGAAGTCACGAAAACTAATTTTGAAACGATTGAACAGATTTCAATATTGCGTCTGGTGGCGGTCTGTGAAGCTCCGTTGGAAGGCCACCACGTCATGAGTTCATAAGAAGCAGCGCCAGTTCGCGGCATTACGGCTCGCTAGTGGAGTTACTTAGTCCTGAACGTGACTCGGCGGAGAACGCTAATGCGTTTACTACGTTGCTTATGTTAAAGTTTCCACAGTGCTTCGGCAACGTGCATTCCACACCACCAAGCTCGCAATCCTTCGCAGACATTAGGTAGGAGCATGAACTGAGGATTCGGGGACCTCTGCCAAGCTAATGCCAAGCCAACCACATCATACCACTCTCCCCTCCCCGGGTGCGCTAAGACCGCACAGTCCTCAGGTATTGGCGACGTGCGCGACCGCAAGCGTCGCTGTGGTCGGCCTTCCACGATTGGCCGAACGCTGACTATGACGTCAGAAAAGGATTTATCATCGACGGAAATAAGAGGAATGAAAGAACTTTAATTTTGACGGTGTTGGCAGTGTTCCTTTGAGAGCGCAATGATTTCAAACTTCCACCATGCTATTTACAAACACCATCGAACTTGTTGTTTGCAAGGTAATGACGTCACAAGGGGGAACCATAGGAGGGCGCCACCAAAACATCTCTCCGCTAATTACTACTATACTTCGTTTCACTTTATCTGCGAGCGAAGCCAAAGCTAGAAGCGCGAGACCAGCGCTTTTTGCATTTCTCCCCAGCTCGCGCGCTCGAGCAAAGCCTGAACGCACGGAGCTTCCGTGCTCGCGCTTCCAGTTTTGCCTTCGCTCGCACATAAGGTGAAACGAAGTATAGGGGAGGCTGTCACGCGTCGACGCCGCCAAGCGGCAAGGCTCGCAACTACAGTACACTTGACCATGAGGCTATGCCATGAGTGAACTATCACGGCCGGCTTGATACTATTGACGTTACGACTCACGAGCGTGATGCGCATTGCGCTTCTCGCTAGACGACATTGAAGCGGTAGTGGGACACGTGAGAACTAGCACATGATGGTCATGTGAATTTAAAGCAGGGGCCACACTTCTCGTGCATCATACAATATACAATCTGCATACAGATTCGAACGAGAGTCACCGCTAGATCCGTGCTTCAAAAGCCGCATGACATTGAGTTTAAAGAGAGAACTTGACACGTGGCATTCGAAACATTGACATTGCGGCGACTCGTGCTGGCAGGTGATGGATGAGCAGTGGGACCCCGGCTTCAAGGGCCCGGCAACTGCACTCTCCACATTTTTACAGCGGAGCTGTTAAGGGTTAGGCTCCCCAGGATCGTGTCCGGTACCAAACACTTGTCGGCACAAACCTACACAAACCTCTGGACAGCTACCGCCATCTATAAGTGACGGCGGCAAGCACACAACCAGTCTGGTTGCCGCCGCCGCTCGGAGATGGCGGCAACCTTTCCAGCTATCATAGAAGAATGGATAGTTGGGTGCGTTGGTGGGAATTCATCGTAAGAAACAGGCGCGCAAAACAGACGAGGACGAAGGACGCGTGACGAGCGCAGCGCTCGTCACGTGTGTTTCTTCGTCCTCGTCTGTTTTGCGCGTTTTTTCCTACGCTCTTATCAGTTTCGGTTTGGACTCAGGATGTGTCGGCCACGTGCCCTTTTTAGGAAAGACTGGGTGCAGAAAGAGCGGCGACGTACGCATCAGCGTGAATGGGTTCGCAACCGTAGCAAAGCCGCTGTTGCCTCGACTTCCACTGCGTCCACCGCTTCAGACTCCCTTGCGAAAGAAGAGCACATCGCTCGCCTGGAAAGCCGCCGCCGAGAACAGAACCAGCGATGTAAACGGCGCCGGCGGGCCACGGAGGCCAAGCGCAAGCGCGAGGCCCGGCGACGACAGCCCTCCACGCCGGCTGAACAGTTCCCGGGTGCGACGGCGAGCTTCCGGAAGGAGTTCGTGGAGAACCCGTTTGGCGTCACGTGCGCCGTGTGCGACCGACTCTGGTTCACCGGAGACGTATCCACGATCGGTGGCGTGTCGGACGAGAAGAATCGGGAAACGGGCGTGTGGGCGTTGCGGCAGTGTATCGAGTCGACGGACGTCTAGAAAGAACCGGCGTGCAGAACGTGCCGAGATTCCCTGCTCAAAGACGCGGCGCCCCGGTTCGCGACCGTGAACGGCTACAAGTACCCACCCGTACCGGAACACCTACCGAGGTTGAACCTGGTGGAGGAACGACTAGTGGCGCCTCGACTCCCATTCATGAGCCTTCGGCGGTTGACGTGGTTTAACAAAGATAACCGGGTACAGTACGGTCGTCACATAACCAATTACCCAATCAAACCTTAATCCTTAAATTTATAGATACTTCATTTCCACCATAGTACAGCTTCGCTGGTCTTCTTCACAAGAGTGAAAAGGCTGAAAGTTTTTTCATCTACAGCGTGTAACAGTGCTCTCACTACACACTTAAGCTCAAGCGGTAAATGTACTAATATTTCATATCGCTGCTCTCCTTCCAGTTTGCACATCCCGTTTGTAGATATAATGGGCTTTTTGCGGAAATGTTCGGTGCGTTCTATCGGTAAGTCGAGAAGCGTCTAGAGTGGTCTGCTGAAACCTTTATTCGGTGATCACGCCCGCGTTTCTCACACTCCCGAAAGCGGCACGAAAATGCGGCGTGTTGCAACGGCCGTTGAGGGCTAACCCCAGCCCCACACACTTCGCCGATGCCAAAGCGAGCAAAAAACAACAGAATGGCGAACGGCCGCGTAGGCGGCCGTTCGCCCCGCGAAAGGCACCTTTTGTTCGGAAAACTTCCGAAAAGTCTGCGGAGTGCCTCTTCGCTATCCGTTTCCGTGGTACCCAGAACAATCGATCATGCTTTCATCACTCCTGGGATGCAGTCCCGTTCCGCAATGTCCCTAGCCGTGGTCACACCGCTTATACACTGTAAGAAATGCTGTTTGCAAACACTGTCTGGGGCGTGTTTCTTCCTCGTATGACGGACATGTCACATCTGGCAGACAAAAACTGTCTGCAGACATGTTCTAGGCATACATTATGTACGAAGCTGCTTGAAAGGTGTCCGCAGAAAGTAGTGAGTTTTTGGGAACCGTTTTTTCCCATCCTATACGCTACGATGGGCCCTCCGGTACGAACTGCGCATAATGCGAGTCTTCTGTGGTAGCGCATGCGCAGTTCGTGCCGGAGGGCCCATCGTATACCGTATCGGATGTGCGAAAACGCGGTTCCCTAAAACACAAAAGAAAATTTACAGGTGTTTTCACCTCAAAAATAAACTAGGCATCGCCGAACGCTCAATCTCCCCCCAAAGGTAGCGCTAGAGGTCACAACCAGATGCCAAAGTTTCAGCCCGATCCGATTCCTTATTCAAGAGTTATAAGTGATTTTCTGAAACTTTCAATGGGAAAATGGAGCCCATTTTTGTCCGTTTTCAGTTTCTGGTGCCATAGAGCCCCACGTATTCGAAAGCTCCGTTGGCCGCCATTTTCCCATTGGAACTTTCAGAAACTCACTTATAGCTTTTGAATAAGGTATCGGATCGGGCTGAAACTTTGGCATCTGGTTGTGACCTCTAGCGCTACCTTGGGGGGGAGAATGAGCGTTCCGCGATGCCTAGTTTATTTTTGCGGTAAAAAAAAAAAAAATACTGTAAATTTTTTTTTTTTTGTGACACACTGTATTTTTACTGAATAGAAAAACATTAATCAGGGTCTTGATGGCCATATTGCAAAACCTCAATGTTTTTTTATACGTACGCTAGCTGTTTAATAACACCTTTCTAAACGTTGGGGCTGTCTGTTTGAGGGCAGTGCGGTGTATGTCACATGTCGAACTGAAATTTCGGGGTGTACATGAGACAAAAGGGTGTAAGACTACACCCTTTTGTAACACATGATTGTGCAAAATTGTTGCAGGAATCACCGTGGATGGAAAAATAATGACTCACCTCTTGGCCCAAAAGATCTGGGCAACTTGATTTTTTGCATTGAAAAAAAAACAACAAAAAAACTGAAAAGTGGTTTCAGTGTTGGATAGTTATTATCATGTCGACCTCTCACGTACGACGTCCGCGATTGAATCTCGGCTAAAAAGATATGTCGCAGCATATTGTTTTACAAATATTTAAAAACTTTGTGACAAGTAGCTGGTTTCTGTCTGTTTCCGTGGTGTAGCGGTTATCACGTGCGCCTCACACGCGCAAGGTCCCCGGTTCGATCCCGGGCGGAAACATGTTTCTTTTTCTTTTTTTTTTTTTAATGCAAGGGTTGTTTGATAAGACTTTGTTCAAACACCTTGAGGAAACTCGGTGAAGCGGCACCCACGTTTCCAACCGTTTCTGTGGTCACAGGTTCTACTTCCGGCAAGCACGGATTTGCGACTTCCACTTCCGGCGTCCGACGAGCACGGACGCCGGAAAGCACGGAGTGCTTTACAAGTAGGGCTCTCCACGTTTTTCAAGTTTATTTTTGAGTAAAATCGGTGGATGCTTTTCAGAGTTCGTTTTTTATTCCAAATCCTGAGTTTTTATAAGCTTTCGTTCATCGTCCATAAAATTCGGAGTCTTTCGAATTAGTTGCGCCATTAGCCTGAGTAGAGAACAGGTGTAAGTTGATTTATTTAAATAAACGGTTCATAGACAGCGCAAAAGGAGCTCAATATTCTACGATATTAACGACTTCGTCCGAAATAAGCGCGTACAGGTAATTAAAGGCGCTCACCTTTTTTCGGGACGAGGTCTCTTCGCCTGATGATGCGCCGATTGGAATTCTGGTATTCAACAATGCGGAAGGCGCCTTTTCTCTTAATCGTTCTAACTTGCACGCGGCATAACGTACAGGCCACAAAGATTGTGACGACCGTAGAGAGAGATATGTGCAAGGCATCCGAGTTAAACGGATTCTTTGACTTAAAGGTGCCCTGTGGAGGTTTCTGAGATCCCCTAAATAAGGCGATAGTTCACCCTGCGGGCTCTAAGTATCCTATATAAATCCATAAATCCTAACGATGCACGGCCGATTTCCCCATAAAAAAAAGCAATCAAAATCGAACATACCGAGGTCATCTCCGGCGGTGGGAGGAACATTGTTCCGGCAGCCAGGACGACATGCGACCAATGAAACTGCGACATTTAGTTGAGATTGCAAACGATGTTATTACAAAATGTGTATGCTTTTGTAGATGATAAAAGCAAATAAGAGTAGTCGAAAAAATGGTCAGTTTCACGGAGAGGGAACATAATACTGCCATTTATCGTCTGAAAAACAACACACTATTTTTTGTGTTTTGTTTTTTTGCGGGAGTGATGTGTTTAGGTCGTCAGCTCTCGAGCGCGCTTGCTGGGTTGAATCGTAGTCCGGGCTGTAGGGGCAACGAGCCGCGCGCACTCGAGATGTCACTCCGTGGTTCCACCGGTCGGTAGGCGCGAGGGATTCTTCGCTTGCATTAGTTGACAGTGATCCTGGTTTCGGAACATGCTCCTCCCATCGCCGGAGATGACCTCGGTGTGTTACGAGCTTTGATTGCCTTTTTAATAGGGAAATTGGCCGCGTATCGTCATGATTTAGGGATTTCTGGGGTGCTTAGAGCCAGCACAGTGAGTTATCTCCATATTTAGGCGATCTCCGGAAACCTCCTCAGGGCACCCTTATTCATCTGGGAGCATTCGTTTTTTTTGCTAATCGCCCGAAGGTGTTCAAAGGGCCTGTCTGAGTCTGAATTCCCTGACGTGAACGGAAATGGGACAAGGTAACGTGCGCATAAGTTTAATTGTCAACATAAGAAGGCCGGAGAAATGAAAGCCCAGGGAAAAGATGAGGGTCCGAAGCTGTGCGGCTAGAAAGGCCAGACGCGTTCGACTATTGTAGCAATGCGGTTACCCTCTTTCGTAATTAGGGTGCAAAAACTTCCCTTTTGGACCCGAATAAACAAACATCGAAGAAAATGAATACCAAAAATTGTCTCAAGATTCTGGAAAAGAGACCAAATCAAGTCGTAATTTTACGGCTAGAAGCCCCAAATTCGAACTTTCATGCAAAATTAGAATAACCAATATTACCGTGTGCACGGCCGAAAGGGAACGCTTCTCCGTACTCCTAAATGATTGGTGCTTACTCTTACCCCGAGTGTAATAAATACGAAGGCAAACATAATCTTGCCGAGTCAGTCTCCCGAGTGTTCGACGCTCGAACATTCTAGACCAAATTTTCGATATATCGAGTATAGTAGAGAGCCCAGAGTTGCTTTGCCGACTCACTGCTGAACCCTCGCGCTACACAGCTGGCCACGCCGACGCCTCGACACTCGCTGCCGTTGCCTTCGACGCTCGTTCTTCCTTTTATTTCTGGCACAAATTCGACGATTAAAACTTTTTTTTTTTTGTTTTACGAGTGTCGATCTTGTTCTATCCATGACAGTTCTCGTGGAGGTGTGGGATAACTTTCTATGCCCCTTCCTCGTACATCCCCGAGGATCCGCCGGACCAGATTGACTTCAAGCCCCGGAGAACTTTCTTCTGTGGAGCCAGACAAAACCCGAGCAAGCAGCTGTACTCAAGGCCAGCCGCCGGAATTTGGTTCATTGGTGAAACAGCAAAGAAAAAAGTCGACGAACCCAGAAATGTTTCCAAAACTCCTGCCGACCGACACCCCTGCTGCCCCATCCCCCGTCGTGTTCCTACCCGTCTGTGGTGATTTCGGATTTCAATGGAGAAAAAAAGAGGATGACGACGAGGAAGAATGCTGATGCGGCTGGTTGACTGTGTGTTTGTGTGCACGGACGAAATTCAGCGCGAGTGCCGATGGTTGAAAAAGAAGAAGAAGGAAGCCAGGAGGCGACAGAACAGGGGGGCTATGTGCACGTTTTGGACTCCCAGGAGACTAGGGATAAGGAAGTGAAGTCAACAACGCTCTTTGGATGTTGATTGGTGGAGTCGCTGATGACGGTATCTGCTAAGATACGTTCATTCACACCTACGTCACTTCCTTCTCCCTAGTCTCCTAGAAGTCCAAAACGTGCAACATAGCCCCCCTACAGGGGGGCTATGTTGCACGTTTTGGACTTCCAGAAGATTAGGAGAAGGAAGTGACGTCAACAACGCTCTTTAAATGTTGATTGGTGGAGTCGCTGATGACGGTTCTGCTAAGATACGTTCATTCACACCTACGTCACTTCCTTTTCTCGAGTCTCCTGGGAGTCCCAAACGTGCAACATAGCCCCCCAGGACAAGCGATCAGGACCCGGTGGACAAAAAAACCGACCCGCAACGATAGGCGTGGTCGGCACGGCTTCAGTTCGCCGTCCACAAATACAGGCCTGGTCAGCGTGCCTCAAAGGCCGCCGAGACACTACTTCGAGTCACACCCTTCAAGCCATCCCGTCGTTTACTACCCGGCCCCAACGGGCCAATTTACCTGGCATCAAGACTTCGGAGTGTCAACCATGACCAGAATTCAGACCCGCTTCACGGACACTGTGATGTACTCTTCTTTATTTACCCTTTAAGTGTTAGATTTTCCGATAATTAATTTTTAGATTTGCATTCTCTAGTTTTTTAATGCTTTACTATATTTTTGTACTGGCCCAAACATGTCGTTTTTTTGTCCATACTCTTCGCGTCGCACATCCACGCAAGCTTGAACACGGTCCACTACACCGTCGCATTTCGCACGCCGACGCCCTTCCACGACGAAGTTTACAAAGACGTCGGCGACTGAATAGAACAGTACAAACGGATGGCACGGCACAAACGATGGACACCAGAGCAGAGCGTTCAGAACATATAGTTCTCACGGGATGGAACGGCACGGCTCTGGTTCGAAAACATCAAAGCGCCAATCACCTCCTGGGAAACGTGCAAAGAGCAGCTCCATCATGCCTTTGCGACTGAGCAGCGTCGTGAACGCACCGAAGAAGTACTCCGGTTCGAAATTCAAAGACCGAATGAAAGCCTCGTCACATAAGTCAAAGACGTCCTCCGACCAGTTCGAATGCGCGGATCCCTAAGTGCAGAAAGCGAAAAGCTCGAGATCCTCATGCGAGGAGTAAAGAAAATAACCTTCAGGTGCGTCGTCTAAAACCCGTCTCAGACCGTAGTGGCATCCGTGACAAAGGTCACAAACATCGAGCGAGCCCTCCAAGCGCGAGCCACCCACTACCAGCGACTGACTTTCTCAATGACGGCACCGGCCTCCCCTCTGGGGATTCGAGAAATTATCAGCGACGTCGTCCAGGAATAGCTCGGGAAATTTCTGCCTGCTGCCGATTGCCCGGCTTCACTCCCCGCCATCGAATTAGAACCAGGGAAATTCCTGCGAGCCATTCAACTGGAGTCTTCCATCAACGCAGCAACAGCACGTGAAGAAGCGCCGTCGGTAACGTACTCCGCGATTGCCAGGAGGCCACCAGTAGTGCCCCGCCAGCACTCGACGCCGCCTCGGCAGGACAGCCCGACGCCAGAGTATGTCCGACGCCAAGACGACCGGGCCAGTAAACGAGATCGGAACAACCTGCGCCAATGAAGACGGACGTGTGGCGAACGGTCGACCGTCGGCCGCTGTGTTACCACCATTGCGGGGAAGCCGACCACATCTACCGTCATTGCCCATATACCTGCAACTAGGGCTGCGCGGCTTCCACACGAACGACTACCGCCTACGCAACGGTGTGCTACCTCGGAAGATTGACGAGTACCTCTGATGACCTGTCTCCCTCGCCTGCACCTCGCCGCGGGCCCCGAAGTCATGATAACTGAGCGAGGGTCAGCGTACATGGCCCAGCTGACCCAGGAGATTCTTCGGCTATGCCACACTAGTCATCGTTGAAGCACTGCGTACAATCCAGAGACCAACGGACTGACAGAACGGCTCAGCAAGACCATCGCCGGCATACTCATTGCACGTGGACGTTGAACACAAGACGTAGGACGAGGTGTTACCCTATGTCACATTCGCCTACAACCCTGGCGGCTCAAGAAACAACTGGAGTGACCCCAATTCGGCTCAGGCACGCCAGAAAGGTGACGAGGATGCTTGACGCGATGCTGCCCCACAGCCCCAGCAGATGACAGCACCGAAGATACCTAGTTAATTACCCAGCGGGCAGCAGACATATGCCAGTTGGGCCGCCTTCGGATCCAAGCCCAACAACGTCTCGACGCTGGCCGGCACAACCTTCATTGTCGCGACGTCCACTTCGAGCCTGGAGACAGGGTGTGGGTGTGGACGTCCATTCGCCGCCGTGGTCTCAGCGAAAAACTGCTAAACGGTACTTCAGGCCCTACAGGGTTATTCGCCTCCTTGAGGACTTGAATTACGAGGTGCTCCCCGACGGAACCCATACTTCAGCAATCCGCTAGCCGCGACCCGAAGTGATGCACGTCGTTCGTCTTAAGCCATACTATGCTTGACAGGACTGAATACTCCTCATTGTTCAGACGACCCCCGTAGCTTGCTAGCAAGTTGACTATATGTACCAATCATTTTGCTCTTTTGTTATTATAATAAAGTGCTGCTACCGCTGTTGCTGTAGGGGAAGGGGGAGGGAGGCTTTGTCAAGCAATGTTTGTACTGCTTTTTTCACCACTTCTCTCTCTTGTACGAAAGGAAACAAATAAACTTGACGCTATGTTCAGTTATTTTGTTTAGTTTTGTGTTATTTTATTAAAAATTGCATCTGGACAATGCGTTTTTTTAAGGGGGGGGGGGGGGGGGGGCCCCCAAAGCTGCGTGCACTACTTGTACCCCGATGTAATAGGTAAGGTAGCCAACATAACCTTGCCAAGTCAGTCTCTCGAGTATTCGGCGCTCGTGAATTCTAGACCGAATGTTCGAGATACCGAGAGTAGTAGATAGAGAGCCCAGAGTGGCCTTGCCAACTCACTGTCACACAATGGCGATAGCCAGCTGCCACGCCGGCACGACGACGCTCGCTGCTGTTTTCTCGACGCTCATTCTTTCTTTTGTTTCTGGCACAAGTTCACCGATTAAGCCTTTGTTTTCAGTTTTACTCTTGTCGATCGTGTTCCATCCGTAAAACTATGTGTAGAGCCGAGCGTTATTTTTTCTTCAGATTTTATAGGATTTATTTGAAAGCGCAAAAACAATACTTGTAACATGTAAAACCACCGTCTAGACCATACTTGTAACATGGGGAATAGTAATTCGTGTTGGTGTGGTTCTATCCCGGTCGCTGGAGTTCTCGATTGGGTGCCAGGTGACCGTAGAACGCTCTAGTGGTTGGGTGGATGCTGCTTCTCATAAATCAGAAAGTCGTCAAGGATGACGCTCGAAATCGTACTGAACGGTTCAACGATCAGATATTTACAAGAAAAAAAAATATCGAACAGAAATTGTTTTTCTATTGCTGCTCAAAGTAACCAAACGGCGACAGGTGCGCCAATTAGTGCTTCGGCTCAAAAAGTGCTCCACCGCAAGCAGTGAGGGCTTACTCTGTCTTTTGCCGAACACCGGGCTGCGTACTCGCAAAAAAACAACAACAACAACAAATTAGAAATTAAGTAAGTGGGCCGATTTGGGGCACTCTAACTTGCGCGTTTTATGGACGTCACATCGTCTGGTTTACGGGGAAAGAGAGAAAAGAGGGGGGCCGCGGTTTAGGTAAACACGCATTAATGATTCACTCACTAGCCTTCAGTCGCCTCCTAGACTTGCTTACGCTTATTGGGTCATAAACTCTGGTAGCCGTCTAAAGGCTAACGAGTGAATCACGCCACTAGGTCGTCCGACCGCGCGAGACGTGCGCACAGCTCCGCGTACGGGCAATTTCAGACTTACCGCCTCCCGGCTACGTATCCGAGGGTAAGCGTACCCGGTCTACCCAACTTCGGTTGCGGTGGAGGCAAAGCGTCCGTCGGGGTATGCCGCGGCCGATGTGCACTCTCCATGCAAAACGAATCCGGGCATTTCATGTGTTATTAAATTTTGTCTCAAAGTAACCGTTTTTTTTTTTTAAATCTCGTGTCGAATCGTGCGTTTAATCTTCGTAACAGTCTCATCAACAAGATGACGAAGAGTTCGTTAAGCCATCTGGATGACGCAATGATTACGCAAAAAAAAACAGCACAAGGAAAGTGGGAGATCTCTTTACATGCAAAGACATTTAATTACTCGTGACAACAAAATCAAAGAACCCACGAACTCAAGGATAGAGAAAAAACACGAAGATGCATGGAAATACGCAAAATAATAACAGTTCACTTTCGACTGCAGTCGTATGGTCATAGGCATTCCTTTCGGAAGTCGATCTATTTACAATGAAGGCGACCGATCTTATCTGGTTGTATGCACATAGTGTTAACGCTGTATAGAGGCTAAAAAGCAACCGAGACGAAATGCGGCATCGTTGGTTTCTCGATATCTTGCCGGATTCAGTGACGTATAAAATACATATTTCGATGATACTTCGAACAATGAGCATTATGCAACGTGAATGAAAATTCGGAGACGTGTCCCCGGAAAAATATTTGTTCTACCGCACGGGCAAGCAAGCGCGATCGACGCCTTCCCATGTTCTGGTCGGAAATCGCCGAAACCATCAAATCACTTTAGTAAGAAAACGGAGCTTCTGTAGCCTCGAGAAGCTACAATTGACTTACTTCCAAATGTTCACATTCAATTTCACGCAGTCCACTTCTATGCTTGTTTTTATGCGTTTATGTATTTTATTGGATCGTTGTTAACAGCACTTCGCCAAGTTAAAAAAAGAAAAAAGGAAGCTTTGAGCGCTTTCCACTGTTTTGGCCTCAGAGCAATTAAAGGGATCCTGGTAATGCCTATATGATTTATTAAAACCACACATGATGTTTAATAAAATTCTTGGGAAAAAAATACTCATCCCGTCACGTATCACGCGCTGTTCAAGCAATCACGATACAACCTAAACGAGAACGTCAACGAACGTCGTTACGATATCCACTCCGTGCCTTGCACGTACAAAGAGCTAAATCAGCTGTAAACAAAAGTAAAATCAAAGGAAGTGAAAAGGCGTCTCATGGCTCGAGCTCTTTAATTAGGCCAGTGCTTCGCGCTGTTTTGTTTTTCTGTTTTCCCTTGATTTTGTGTTGTCGGCGTCGGGTACTACACAAAGAGTGACTCCACCGAAAGACTGAGGATTCTGACGCACCCTCCCGAATAATGAAACCAACCAGTCCAGCCCAGCGAACCGACTGGCCCATCACTCTTTCTTTGTGAGCCTGTACTTGAGGAGGATGAAGGCGATGATCCTGAACACCACCTCGAACGCGACCAGCGAGAGCACGAGCACGTAGAACTTCTTGTCCGAGGTCCCGGTGAACTGGAGAAACTCGGCGGGGTTCTCGTAGAGGCAGATAAAGTCGTCGCAAGCCAGCGGAGGCCTGTCGTAACCGTACACCGAGAGAAGCATCCCGTGGTACGCGTAGTGCATCGGGGAAAGGTAGGTGAGCCAGCGCACGTACGGGCTGACCAGGTGCGCCTGGACGAAGAAGCCGCTGAAGAAGAAGGACGGAGACACCGCCGGCAGCGCCACGAACACCGCCGTCTGGAAGGAAAAACGAAAACGGTTGGAGGCCGGTACGGTAACTTTATTTGTTTACTTTAAGGTTCCTATTCACTAACGCGCGGTGGCGCTGCTGTCGACGCGGCGTATTGGCTAGGTGGCGCAAGCCGCCGCCCGGTTAAAAAGGTTCAGCTGAATCCATCCATCCATCTGTAAGCGCAGACGCTTGACCTCCTAAGAATCTAGTTTCTGTGCACGCACAGTGTCCACGCCTTTTGTGCTGGTCTATAGTCACTAACAGGATGAGAGCGGCAGGGAGATCTTTCTTGATTTTCGCATTGTTCTCGGGCCCGAGAGGTGCTTTATCTCCCTTTGTCAAGGCACCTCCAGCCGGGCCGACTGCGAGTCAATAGACCCGCGCCAGGTCGGGCCTCAAACGATAATCCCGTGGACGTGCAGCCAAAGCACGTCGGTAGGCAACGTGAATTGAAGTAGAATAGAAAGATAAGCCAGTTGGCATGTTTGTGTCTCGTTTGAAGCTCGAAAACATTGTTGTCCCCTAATAACGTTGGCAAACTCATAACTAATTCTGCAATTCTGACACCCCAAAGGCTCTGCTGCGATGAAATATACTCTCTCGAAAATTCCTGCTCATCGGCTTCCTCGCAGCGTACGCGTAGGGCCAACTAATGCAATCTACCGATCGCATCGAGCAAAATTAAGAAGCAAAACGCAGTTTGAGAAAATTCTGTGCGGGAACATGAAATTCCAATATGCTCGTATTTTTTGTGCAGATCGCGGTTTCAAGCTGAACCCTTTATTGCGCCTCATCATTAGCTGTATGCACTCTGTAGATATCAGTCATTGGGTCTCGGTGAACTATGCTTCTTCAACAAAACTGCCGATATACTGCACCCGAAGCACAGTAACCTGAAAGGTTTCTACTTACACAACAACATATGATGACTAGATGCTATCATACAAACTTCCCAAGGTGCTAAATTATCTTAATACTCAAATTATGCAAGCTCTAATACCATCAACAAAAAAAAAAAAAAACGAGCATTTTTATGAGTAGATATTTGTATTGAAAATATGGCTATTGTAGTTAGATTGAAAAATGAGTCACTTTCTGTATAGTTTATTTAATGAGTTACATATGTCGGGCTCTCAATTGATTTATACATAGTTTTGTGAGAAGCAATGCCCTGAAACCTCTTGAATCTTCAATGTGCTGTGCTATTTTTTTTACTAGACTTCTTGAATACAAATTTTAAAATGACTTGTTAAACTTTCTCGTTTTGTCTCATATTTCAGGATAGACCAAGGATTTTATTTCATTTTGTTGTGTGTGTGTGTGTGTGTGTGTGTGTGTGTGTGTTTTCTGCCCTGCTGCCATTTGTAGGGATGGTGGCCGAAGACTCGTCAAGTTGCGTCTGTATACAACTTTTTTCCTCAGTCGCCCCCCGTCATACCCTTGACGGAAATAAACACCATTAATATTATTACAATGAATCAACTCTTATTTCAGAAGGGAATTTGGACTTCCTTATTTTTATGAATTTCGTTGTGTAAGGAGCTCCAGAGATTGCGCGTGAAACCCGACTCCACGAAGATTCGGTGGCAAATTGAAAATTAATTTTTAAGCTAAGAGTCCTACCTGCAACTTGGTGAGGGCCGAGACGATCAGTCCAAATGCTTGCGTCACAGAGCACAGCTGGATGCTGAACAAGGCCAGTGCGGCGACACGCCACATGTCCAAGGGCTGAGAGGTCGGGTAGTAGATGAGCGCTATGAGCATGATTACCGGTATTGTCTGCGTGGTAGAAAAAACAAACACAAAAGGCCATGTTGAGAACTTTGGATCAGTTAGAACATCTAGTCAGAAGGAGACACATGTTCAGTATTGATTTATACGCAAATTATCTTGTAAATGGTTGCGAATTGTGCTAAGAAATGAATGGCCTAATGCTATTCATAGCTTCAAACCACGAGGACAGTTGGAATAAGGCACGTAGCCAGGATTTTGTTTCGGGGGGGGGGGGGGTGACAAAATGCTGTATGAGGGGGAGGGGGGAGAGGAGGCCCCAGCAAAATGAAAGATTTTTTTTTTTGGGGGGGGGGGGGGGGGGGGCGGGCCCCATGGGCCCGGCGTATGCATTCCAACCAGGCACGTAGCCAGGAGGGGGGGGGGGGGGCCCTGGCTACGTGCCTGGTTAGGATGCATAGGGTTTCTCTTTCACTGGGAAGCAGCGTTATTTCATTCGAACCAGTATTTACCTATAAATAATAGATTGAAGTGCAAATGGGTGCTGGTTCGTTGCAATGTCTTCATCTCACTATGTAACGTATAAATTAGGAATTCCAGTTTAGTAAAAAAAGTTGTACCTTGACTGCAACAATTGAAAAATTAAATCAGTGGTCGAGCACAACGCCGGTTAATCAATTTATGCTCTTTGCGGTTGCGAAAAAAAAGGTAAGAAAAATGAAATTTTATTTTCAAAATTTCTCTAGGTTTCTATAGTCGGTTACAAGTTAAGAAGGTAGTAGAAGCTCCTCCCCATAAGCGTGATGCGCCAGCTTCAGACGCCTCCGCAGTCGAGAAGATAATTCGCTGAATACACCCCTTCTGCTTTAATGAATAGATATTGGCTACAGACAGACCTTGTAGCGGGCGGCAGCTTGCGCCACCTAGCCGAGGCAAATTATGTATTTTAGGCTTCTACATTACTCGCTCCGAAAAGTTGAAGTGAAAAGAAGGCTTCAGTGCAACGAAAATTGTAGCTTTTATGAGTAATGCATATATAGTTGTTGGTTTTAGCTTGGTAACCTTCCTACACGAATTAGGTACATTCCGTGCATTTGCTACGTTTGTTAAAAAGAAAACCTGCATTTCGGGTTTTGAAAGCCCCTGCGATTCGCGTTTTGACAAATCCAAAGTCGTATTTTCTTTTCCGTAGAGACACCGGAATGCAATTCCTTCGATTCTTCTTCGTCAAGAGAGTCTGGTGCAGCCTCGCCGTCTACGCCAAGGCGCCTCTACAGGAAGCATAGGAGCGGCGATGTCATCAACCGAGTTGCACGGCAGCTGATAATGAACGCGTACGTTCAGGTGCGACACGAACCGCCCGCCAAGCCCGGCCAGCCCGGCCTCACTGTGGAGGAGTCCTGCATCAAAGTCAGCAAACTGCTTGGCGTTGGTGTACGCACCATCCTCGAGATTAGGAAGCAGGCGAGAGAAACCGAGGAACAAGTTGCGACACCTTCTCTGAAGCGCCCAGCAAGTGAAGGGAAGAGGTGGCGCTAAGTCAGGTACGGCGACTTTACGTTGTGCACGCTGTAATCGTGCGTCCACCGTTTCTTTCGACGGAACGAGGTCCCCACGGTCAAGAAGATAACGGCCGAATTCTGCACAAGCGCTGAACTTCCCTCGTTGAAGGCTTGGACTGTGCGTCGCCTTCTCCACAACATCGGGTTCGAGCATGACAGAGGGAACGCAACTCGCGGCTGATTGAACGAGAGGACATCGTCGCAGCTGGCAGCAGAAGTACCTGCATGAGATCGCACGTCACCGACAAGATGGTCGGAAGATCTTCTACATGGACGAGACGTGGGTGACGGCAGGGCACACTGTCTCAAGGGTGTGGGTAGACACGACCGTGGCCTCGTCTCACGACTGGCCTCAAGCAGCCATCGGGGAAGGGCCAGCGTCTTATTGTCACCCACATCGGCAGCGATGAAGGCTTTGTCGACGGCTGCCTGGACGTGTTCCGTGGACAAAAGACCGGCGATTACCACGAGAAAATGGATGGCGCCCGCTTCGAGAAGTGGTTCGACGGTGTCCTCGACAAACTGCCGACAGGAAGCGTTATCGTCATGGACAACGCTTCTTACCATTCACGGCGGTTGGAACCAGTGCCGACGACGAGTTCCCGCAAGGACGACATCCGACAGTGGCTGACGTCTAAAACAATTTTATAAGACCCCAAGATGCTGAAGAAGCAGCTGCTCGACATTGTGGCCTTGGTGAAGCCATAGCACCTGAAGTATTGTGTGGACACAGCTGCCGAGACGGCTGGCTGCACTGTGGTCAGGCTTCCACCGTATCACTGCGAGTTCAACCCCATTGAACTGATATGGGCCCAGATCAAGAACGGCGTTGCTGCCCGGAACACGACGTTCAAGATCGTCGATGTGGGGACACTCCTCAACGAAAAGGTTGGCAAGGTCACCACTGACAACGGGAATAATGCTGTCAGGCACGTTATTGACATTGAAGCAACGTACCGACGAGGCGGTGCCACAAGTGCCTACATCCAGCCCATCGTCGTCCAGCTGGATGGAGAGAACACCCCATCCGAGCAGGGTTGGGCAGAAATACTCAAAAAAGTATTTGGAAATACAAATACTGGAATACATTAAAATAGTAGCTAAAATACTTATACTAAAATACATCTGTAAAAATGTATCGCGATACGTATCGGAAATACATTTTAAATAGAGGCAAAAAGTATTTGGAAATACAGATACAGGAATACATTCCAGGGAGGGCAGAAATACAAATACAGAAATACTGATACTGCAATACATTTTCAAATTTGTTTGAGACGAAAACTGAGATGAAGTTTGAAGTGGAAGTTTTTGATCCCGAAATTACTTTCCCGTGGTTTGCCTTGAAAATAGTTGTTTCGGACGACGAGAAGTCTTCAATGGACTCAAGAAAACGTTTCATCAAGGACTGACCGCGGTCCCTTCCCTGACATCTTGTCTTTCTTACGAGGGATTCGAAAATACTTCGACCTCTAAATAAATTATACGTCACCCTAAATCCCATGAATACGTCACCACGCCCCTGTTCAATAAGGACGCCCTTGTCAACATTGATCTCATGAGGTCACGGTGGAATGAACTGGTATTTTTCATCTGTAGTTGTGGCCTTGAACATTAAACTTTACCACGCTGCTGTATGAAAGGACAATACATACTTTCGTTGTGAGTTACCTGGTTGAAGATCGTGCAGGCAGTGTCATTTGGAATTTTTGAGAATAGTGGACCACCTGAAGCATCCTGGAACAGATGTCTTATCTTCTATTACGGTTGAAGAAAACGATATGGTGGCGTCTCTGCTGTGAAGGTTCCTCCTGCCGACCCTCCGCCACCGGCGCATGGATTGCGGTCCTCAAGTTTCGCATCATCCAAACAGAGACCTCGTGAATTGCGACCTGATATTGCCGGCACAGGTGCGAGCTCTCCGAGAAACAGCGAGTTCGAGACGAGTCGCAGGTGTACGAAGTCTGAGTCGGCACAGCGAGGCCACGTCTGACCTCCTTCCTGGGTGTCGGATCACCAGAGCAGCGGGTCATGTTTACGTCAGCTGATGACGTACCCTTAAGCCGTGCAGTATTACGGGCGCAGCCACTGACGCATTCGAATAAGTGTTGAACTTCACAGCGTGAGTCATCCTACTATTTTAAGTCAACCACCGCCAGGTTCGTGCTGCAACGGACTGTTACTCAGCTTTGCCGGCTGTGTCCGCTAAGGCAAGATAGACGATTAGCAGCGGGCATTGGATGCCAGCAAACAATGACTCAAGAAATCCCTGCCTAAGGACCTGCGGCAGAAGATGCTCTGACTCCACTCCTGGCACGCCACCTGATTCGAGTTCCCGACTACGCAACACTTCTCAAAAGAGAGAAGAGGACGCATAGAAAAATATTTTGAAGAATCGGAAGGAAATTTGGTGAGCATAGTAACAATGCCCCAGCATCTCCTTAACCCTAATGCCGTCAAGAGTTTTAAAACAAAATGCGTTCGGAATTGTTTTTTTTTTTTTTTTCGGGGGGGGGGGGGGGGGGAGTATTTCTCGAAAAATGTAACGAAATACATTTCATCCTGATTGTATCGCGATACAAAGAAACGTTCAAAATGTATTTCGATACAGGAATACAGATACTGGTGAAAAAATTGTATCGCGATACAGAAATATAGATACAAAATGTATTTCTGAAATACTATCGCGATACATTTGTATCGCGATACTGCCCAACCCTGCATCCGAGCGTGACCTGTCGGGTGTCGAGCCCCTTGACGAAGCTTAACGCCACCATTATGGAGAATGTGTGGAACATCTCGGAACACAAAACGGTCCTTTTAAGGACCACTCATATGCTTTAAAATCGGATTGTTATTCTTGTCCACCACTGACCTTCATGTCTCACGTTGTCATGCTTCTCTGCTCGTTGCCGTATAGCACTCCGATATGCAGCGAGTAGACAAACTTTTTATTTTTGTTGCGATAACGTCTAAGCTTGTCTATACATTGCACTGTGCCATGAATCACCAGTATAGATTTCAACTTCGCGAAAACAAAAGTTTGCAGCCCATCTACGGCAAAGACATCAGATGCCATATTGGCCCTTCCCGCTGTCTAAACATCTTCGCTACGCAACAAATAGAATTTTGATTGCAAATAAGCTCTTTTTTTTTCTAAGAAAAAAGACACAAAAGATCACTGCGAGTGCTCTGCTTTAAAGCATAAATGGGACGTCTGTGGCCATTCACACGACTGAGGCCTTTGGGAATAACAAAACCGTGTGTTAGCACAGCGGAGAGAGAAATCGCAGTACCAGTACTCTGTTTCGAAGTCTAAAGGGGACGCCTGTGGTCAATCACATGACCG
Source organism: Ixodes persulcatus (assembly GCA_013358835.2). Taxonomy (NCBI): domain Eukaryota; kingdom Metazoa; phylum Arthropoda; class Arachnida; order Ixodida; family Ixodidae; genus Ixodes; species Ixodes persulcatus. The sequence continues at coordinate 2,586,809 of JABSTQ010009160.1, read as the reverse complement.
AGGCCCCTCTGAAAATAACAATAACGTCTGTCAGCACTGTGGCCAGCTAACTCTTACTGCCAGGTATCTGTTTCGAAGCATAAACTGGACGTTGGTTGCCATTTACACGACCGAGGCCACTCTGAGAATAATAGTAATGTGCGTCAGCACTGTGGGCAGCTAACTCTAACTGCCAATAATCTGTTTCGAAGCATAAACTGGACGTCGGTGGCCATTCACACAACCCAGGCCACTCTGAGAATATCAATAACGTGCGTCAGCACTGTGGGCAGCTAACTCTAACTGCCAATGATCTTTTTCAAAGCATAAACTGGACGTCGGTGGCCATTCACATGACCGAGGCCACTCTGAGAATAACAATAACGTGCGTCAGCACTGCGGACAGCAAACTCTAACTGCCAATGATCTATTTCGAAGCATAAACTGGACGTCGGTGGCCATTCACACGACCGAAGCCACTGAGAATAACAATAACGTGCGTCAGCACTGCGGGCAACTAACTCTAACTGCCAATGCTCTGTTTCGAAGCATAAACTGGACGTCGGTGGCCATTCACACCACCGAGGCCACTCTTAGAATAGCAATAACGTGCGTCAGCACTGTGGACAGCTAACTCTAACTGCCAATGATCTGTTTCGAAACATAAACGGTTCGTTTGTGGTCATTCACACGACCGAGGCCACCCTGGGAATTACAACTACCTTGTGTTAGCACAGTGGGGACCAAAATCCCAGTGCTAGTGCTCCGTTTAGAAGCATAGTAGGGACGTCGAAAGTTCCTTTGAAGTCGACGGCCATTATGACTCTTGGGTCGCACTTCGGCGAGTTGGGTAACACCTCGTGGTGGATGAGGAGCAGGCTGCCCTGTGCGCCGAGGTGCGGTCTGAAGGGGTGTGGCATAGATTTCCTGAATTTCAGAGGTGCCATTGTACTAGCTTGAAATATATCGTAAAAACAGCACCGATTGCTTGACGTGCGGAAAGGTCGGCTACAACATTGATGAAGGGTTGGTGAGAGGACGGAGATCTGGGGAATGCCAATGCCAGTCACTGGGCCTAGTTCAGTTTGACTCAAGCTTGATATCGTCTGCCTTGCAGGAACGCTGTGATGAAGTGAGGCGGTCTTCCATAGAGACCTCAGTTTTGAACCTCCCGGACTAGTGCAATGGAGAGGATTAAATCACACCTTTGTGGAGCCGATAAGAACCACAATGCACAGATTGCAGCCAGACTTGTTGCCGAGGACAGAGTTGTGAAGTACTGAAAGGTCGTTTTTGAGTGCTTGGGTGGCTTCTGAAACTGGTTTAGAATGAATGGAGGTATTTCTGGGTTTTGTGATGCTATAGTCTGTAACAGGCGTAATCCCCTTTTTTGTTGGTGCTGCTGTAGTGCCCCCATCAGCTGGCGCAGAGGTCAAATATATAGTGCAGGTCACGATTTTGGGGTCCCTTCTCGCACCCGGATCAAGTGGGTCGCCTCTTGGAAGGCCCGAGGAAGTACTGTTGGAGCGGAATTGTAGGATCACCCTAATCGGGCTGCTAAGAAGTTATCCCATACGACGAATCATGCAGAGTCCTTTGAAGGCTGAGGTCTAAGGCTTGCAACGACATCAGATAGGTAGGTGGTCGCTTCTCACTGTCGGTGTGCACTCGCCATACCCCTCGGCTTGGGGAGCCCCACGTTAACCCTTAGCTCTCAGGACCGAGCCTGCTGTACACGTCATAATTTTGCACCAATAACGCCGATAACGAGTCCATCTTGTCCAGTCCAGAACCATTTCAAATTCGCCTGATGGAGACGAACCAGCTGGTCCTTATCCAATTCCAGGTCGTGAACTTTAGCAGCAGAGGGACGTGAAATTCATTTTTTTTTTGTTTAGAGTGCATTTTGTCTGGCAATGGGTATCTAAAAATGATGCCTGCGATAGTGTTGAAGTAACGCGGCTCGGAAACAGGCTTTCTGTGTGGTGCCCCTCATTTTATCAAACAACATTTCCCCGACAGTTTGTTTCATCAACGGTGCGACGTTTTCACCAACAGATTGTTTGATCGACACTCGCTCATCGACATATCTTGCTATGTTTCGTCGAAACATTTTTGTTTGGTTAGGGGTGCGCTGGTTTGTTGGTGAGCAAGGGTACGGGTACGTGCACGGGGGCAGGACCACCCTTACACGCTGCTGCGAAGCGACAGGTACAGGTGGGCTGGGTAGGTCCATATTTTTGTAATGCACTGCTGGAGACTGTCGCCGCAAAGCGTTGTGAACTGGGTGGGTCGGATAGTTTAACATGTGCCCCAGTGATAAACGCACAACAAAATGTTCCTACAGCGTGCAATTTGTGTGTCGATGAAACTTCACAGCACAGGTGTGGTAGTATCGATGAAATGATCAGTGTCGAGGAAACGAGAGTCGTAAAAAGTTGATGAAACATGTGTCGATGAAACAACAGGGACCCTTCTTTCCGATGGTTCCATGGAAGGTCTGACAATGAGGACTGCGAAGTTGCCTCCAAGAAGTTCAACAGGTTTTTTTACACGAGTCTGTCTTTGCCAAGGTAGATCAGAAAGATGATGGCAGACTCTGAAGTGCTCGTTTGCGGCTACGGCCTGGTTTAATGCAGAGACAAACATACATCATAAATGTAATTAGGCGATTTGAGCTGTTGCTTGATTCAAACATTGTTGATTTTATTGTTATAAAGACAAATCATTCTGCCACTTGCATTGGGACCAAGATCAGGACATCTGAGTATTCGGTATGTTTTCAATGGTTGATTTAAATAAATATTTCGCATATAAGAAAGCCACAATTCATAAGTGGGAAGCTGCCCTTGCAATAAATTTTTATTGACATACTTTTCATCTTTTACAAATTATTAAACCAATGCTGGGATACAATATTGTGGACAAATTTTCCTTCTAAAGTAAATTGGAAAAGTTGATGCGTGTTTACCGGTAATACCTTAGGCCGCGACAAGACGCGAGTGGGGGTACACGCGTCATGTACCCGGGTTTCGAAGCATAAACATACAACTGACAGGGCCTCTGAGATCAAGCAGAATGTTCGGAAGCATTTGAGAGTACCAAATCTGCTTCCCTCAAATTCTCTGATATTTTTCCAAACGAAGACATCAACTTCTTAACGTCCAAAACAATATCAATTAAATGTTTGTAACATACGTATCACTGGCTTTATCATTTGTATGCCACATGTATGTAACAGCTCATTATTGCGAACGAGGGTGCACCCGCGGGTACTATCGCAGTCATAGATTACCGTGCAGCTGATTGCGACGCGGAAACTTGACAAGGACGCCATGTTTCACAGATGAATACATACTGCTTCGAAGGCGTCATTTCAGTAGACAGATTATTTATTAACGCCAGCAAAGAAAAATACGGTCGAAATCGGGTGAAGACACTTACTGTGTTCGCGGTTCACTTATGCCCCTCCCGCACAGCCCACTACACTTATAAATAAGAGTTTGGTGTCCGCTGCATTTTAACGTCGCACCACGGAAACCACTGCGAAGGAAAGCGGATGACGTCACGATGTTGAGACGTAACCTGAGGCAGAGAAGCAGACGGCGTTCGACGTACGTACGATGCTAGGCCTTACTCCCGCATTGAATTTTTTTATGGCAATGCTATCGCTGGATTCTCACGCTGTCGCGCAGAACTTATTGCGTATAAACGTGGACGCGGTTACGACTTAGCGACGCAAGCTCGAGTAAGTGAAAAACCGCATTAAAAAACAGAATAATTGCTGCAAGATACTGGAGTCGTAGAAAATCTGCCCGGCAGCCATGTTGAAAATATTCATTTGCCAGAACAAGATTGGTTCGGGCAGGTCGTGACGTCAAAGAAACAATAGGACGCGATTGGTGGCGGAGGAATACAAGATTACCTTTGAGGGGCATTTGCCGCTACCTTCTTGACTTGTAACCGACTATAGAGGCTTGAAAAATCACTTTCTCAGTTTTTTGCACATTTTGTTTATTTTCTGCACGTGAAATTTAGTTGTAATGTCCGACATGTCAGACATCCAGAGTATCGCCGGTAAGAGTGATGAAAACCCCGCGTGGGTCACCCTGGCTCACTAAATCTTTCAAAGACTCTTCACACCTGCACTGTATCTTACAAGGAATGAATGACAAACGTTATTGTTAGCACCGGAAAAAAAAAATCTCCCAATTCGCTAGCACAATCTTTCACAAGTGGCGACGAACAATACCCAAAGCAAAGCGAACATGTAAAAAAAAAAAAAAAACATAGAATTTTTTATTTTATTATTTTGAGGCTGAAAATAATGACTACGCGTCTAAGAAGCAGTGAGTGGGCTTTTGATAAGGAGACCTTAGTTCCCGGTGAGTTGGCGCGGCAGAGTGCAGGATATCCAACCCTCCGGCCGCTCGTCACTCTGTCTGGCTAGATGAAAAACCGCCAGCTTACATGTTATTTTTATTGCTGCAAATATTGCCGAGACTGAAATTTACTGTAGGTAATTCTCGAGGTTCTGGTAAAATCGCTTCTTTTGCTGTCTGGACTCAATTTGACATCAGAAAGTTTTTGATCTATAAAAATGTTCACTCTTTTCTCAGTGTTCGAAGAAACACCGTAGCATCCCCCAGAGCCCGCTTACGATGTTTAATGTTAAAGAAAAAAAAAAAGAACATTTAGGGTGAAGCGTAAGAAATAATTCAATACTTGTATTGCATGACTTACCAGGAACGGAATTTCTGTGATGTAATGAGCGAGGTAGTACATTCTGACGCTGTACCAGCAGTTTCTGTTTTCCCTAAGCAGGACAGATAGCTCGATGGGAACTGTAAGCGAAACAAGAAAAAAATCTCATTAAAAACAAAGTTAGGTTGATGAAACTACTCAAATTCAAACAGCTTGTTCAATGCCACAATTTGTGGAACAGATTGTCCGCGACCTTCGAACCTCTGCATTTTAAGTGTATTTACTAATTGGCCTTCTGAAGTTCTGAAGTTAAGCGTGCAAAAATTGGCTTGTGTCTGCCTCTGTAATATAGCCATATACATAAAACTGAACTGTGTTGCTCTTGTAAGTGTCCAGCTATGGCGAAGGGCAAATTTTGCTAGGTGTTCAGAACTATCGCCAAGGAACGATGAGACTTATTCTGGCGTCATTGAAATCGCTGGTGCACAACTTTATACACATAAATAAGAGTTTCGCAAATTGTTTTTATATACAAAAAAGTATGAACAAATGAACCCCATTATGGTGGGCATTTGACGCTCTCTGGTTGTTACCAACAGCTCGTAGCGTCAGCAGCATCTAGAGCTAAGGTGAAACGAAGTATAGTGCAAGCGCTTGCCGTCTTAAATGAATGCTCTGGACGTTACACCTTCATCGGTCGAAACGTTTCGCTATAATGGTGGTATCGCAAGCGGCAAAAAATGCAATCAATCATTTATTTTGCTCACGTGACTTCGAGAGCGATGGCATTCTCGCAAGAACTTTTAGAACTACCAGTTTTATATTCATTCCCCGGACGCCCTATTAAAGAGCAAACAAAATTTTTCTTCAAATCAAAATCGTGAGCATCCACCTTTTTCATATAAATTTGCTAGCTTTTACTGATACATCACAGTAAGTGGGTTGTACGTTTTGGTCTAACGATTTCTTCGCTGGAAATTGTTTTCATGAGGGATTCTTCATACTCACATACAATGACAGTGGGTAGAATGGACTGAAACATTACGATGCAGCACATGCCGAAGAACATGTTGGCATTGTTGATAACTGTAGAGGCTCTCCTTCCAATGTCGTAGTAAAGCATGATCATCATGATGGCGAAGGCAGCGTACGCCACGAACCTCAAGGGCGTTGCCACCTATGGATAGAGCGATGATTGCAATCATATACCAGTGTATATATTTCCAACTAGTTTTAAGGAATATCAATATATGCGATAATCACACATTCCTTGCATGTCTCATCATCACAAACATGCTGGTCAACCAGTAAGTGTTGAATTGACAGTTAACGCTTGTGAAGTGAGAAATATTGTGAATATTAGTTTTGAATAAAAACCGAACACCAATATGTCTTAAAATCATAATTGGCGTGGTCCAGAGATCTAAAAAGCACGAGCTAGTCACGGGCGAAAGGTTACACGTACAACACAGACAGGACCTACTTCTGAGCTGACATAACGCAGGATCAACCAAACAAAAATGCACATTCTATTTTTGCTTTGTCTAACCACTAACACTGACGATTCAAAGCGTACAGAAAACAAAATGTGTGTTTTTCACACAAAAAAAAAAAGCTCGTAAATGAACCCTGAGCGCAACTCAAAACGCGCTGCATATTCTGTCTCTTCTGATTGTAACCCTTCTTGGCTTTGTGCGTGAAGCGGGCCTTCAGGACAGCACTTAGTACATTCTTCATTGTCCTCATATCGCTCATATCTCTTATACACTATCCCTTTCGCTAGAGGCTCATGAGCCAGTAGCGATTGTACTAAGCAAGCCTGAATCAAAATCATAATCTTAATCACTGAATTACGACTTTATTCGTCAGATTAAAAATACAATTATATTCCCTACATGTTTGGAACAGCTCACGTCTCATATTGCATGTTTGATTGTTCCACGTTTACCATACTCGCGAAAGCTCCTCCGCGAGTACTGCTCTGTGACGCACTCTGAACACCCATGATCGCAAATACGTACCACAGGTATTGCACCTCGATCATATCAGCTACAAAAGTGTGCTACTTCCGCCACTGGAACTGCGTTACCTTTAAAACACGATACCGATCGCCCTTATTGGTTGAACTGATTAAAAAAACGAAAGACTACTGGTTGGTGTTCCGAGTGCGCGGCAGTGCTGTGTGCACTCAGGAACCTCTGAGGGCGCACTTGCATGGTGTTATTGTTATAGCTTCTTTTTGCAACCTTATTGGTAGAAACAGTCTGCGCGAATTTTACTTTTGGAAGCAGCCTAAAACCAATCAAGTCGCGCATAACTATAATCTTGCTTAAAAATATTATAAACTCGTAAATATTTATACGACCTCAATTTTATGTGAAGACAACATTTGTTTCCGTGGCCTAAGGAAAGGCATCGTGAGCCAACGACACTTCCTTATGTAAATGCACCGAAGACAGCCATTGTGCACTCGCGTATGTCTGCCAACGCCTGAAACCATTTGCGGCGAATAAACAAAAAAAAATGTCTGGAAACGTCGTTTTTGTTGTCAACAAAATGGTTATGAGCCATGTGCCCTTGCATATACACAAAAAAAAAAAAAAGCTGAGGAAGGTAGCTTCTTTGTGTTCGCCAGCTCCTATCTTCGGCCTACGACATCTCCATAAGGGTGTTATGGTACGAATCTCTCGTCAACAGGAAAAAAGAAAACGTAGATCATATACCTTGGGGGTTTTTGTTCCAGAAAATGCCGTTGGGAGCTCGTGCTATATTTAGGCAGTAGTTAATGATGTAAGGACGCCGATATCCACAAGGAGAAGCCCATACGCTCTTCAAACGGATTTCTTGTTTTATGCTTTCCTGTTATCTCTTCTAGGTTTTGTACCCTACACCCGAATGGGACTGCAAAAAAGGCCTGTAGTATGTCCTAAATAGATAAACAAACAAATGCAATGCCAGTTTGGTGCATTAAGGGCAGTGTACGTTGTAGGCGTTACCGAAAAAAAAAAAATGAGCGAATCTGCGTTTCTTGTAACTTGAAAATAAAAGAAACGCGTTACCGACCTACGTTGCCTTAAAATAAAAATAAGGCGTTACCGTGACTCATAAAAAGTAACGCAGGTTACTTTTGCGTTACTTTTAATTTATAAGTAAACTTTTTTTGTTGTGTTTCCGTGGGTAAAAGAGGCAACATTTCTTGAAGGTATGTGGTATGAGTGCAATAATTATTGGCACTCAACCACATCCCACTTGGCGCCAAGAAAAAAAGAAAAAAAAACCTGAAGTAAAGTCATAGGACGATGTAACAACTGACGTAATTCCGTTACTCATTACTCGAAACAAATAACGTAAGCACGTTATCCGTTACTGTCTTTAAAATATAACGAGTACGTTACTTTATTAAAAAAAAATAACGCGTTGCATGTAACGCGTTACCACAAACACTGATAGAGGGGGACGTGTCTTAGACGATACAGATACGACCTAAGAGAGAGGAGGAGATAAGAGTGATCCACGCGAGGCTCTCATCTCCTTTTCTTCCTCTCTCCCTCAGTTTCAATCCGTGTACCTTTGTAATGAAGGATGTTATTTTTATTACTATACTATGATACTACACTAGTCTATAACATAATGCTATAATAGAGCTCGTGGGCCCCTGGGTACTCGGTAACATAGTAATACAGAGTTTGCAAACGAGACAAGAAGCAATGTACAGATTACAAGCTGCTCGAACGAAAGCTTTTTTTTTTCATTGGCGAATTTCTTTTTGAGAAATAATTTGCGTCATAATAGTGCATAAAACCGTCTTCTAAGATAGCTTATTTTACCCGTATTTTAACTATATAAGGCGTTTTACCCAGACATTTTATATTTATCGAGACATTCTTAAAACAACATATGAGCAAAAAAAACATGCGTTCATATTTTTATTTTTAAAACTATTGGTGCATGTTGCACAACGACGCACTCGTCACACCAGGTACTAAAGTTTTTTGTAAGTCAATTCCACCCCTGAACGAAGGCAGTCGGAGAGATTATGATGCTGGAGTTTTGTGGGAAACGGGGTGAACTAGTTTTTTTTTTCTTTTGCAACTGAGAGGGGTGACCACTTGTTAGGCTGATCAAAGGAATGCCAGAGACCGGCGTTCGCAGTATTTCGCGTGAATATCCACACAACTAATAGGGCTGTGCGATTACCGTTCAAATCGAATGGAGCAGCGTCATTCCCAGCTTCAACCTCCAAAAGGGCGGTTATGTCGTGGTTCTCCTTAGAGTGAAGATCACGAATGACGCCGCGCTATTCAGTTCAACATATTATTCGCACACCTCTAATAGGAAATTTTTGAAGGCTTATACTTTGGTTAACATAAAGTCCGACCGCCACCAACGCTACCATCCGATAGAGTTAATAAAGCAGCGGCAAAACTGCATCGTCAAGGCGTTCCATGTCGTTGCGCTTTTGCTGCAACGTTACTAGAACAACTCAGCTGGAGAACTACAGAGCCTGCTTTGAAAACGTGGCTCCGATTCGTACTCGAGGACCTAACTAAAGGCGATCGCAACGCCGCCATTTCTCCCTCGGCGGCAACTCCGAGAACCACATGGCTGCACGAATTGGTTCAGGTCGAGTCCCATTTTGCAGTAGCTATAGACCTTTTCGGCCTCCGTCGCATGTGCGCTGCCATCTTGGAAGCACGTGACGCGGCCGCCATAAGGTGGCTTCAACTCGTCGCTCCACTCTCCCCTCGGCGCCTTGGCGAAGGCGCGGCATTCGCGTTTTTCGTCGCGTTTCACCGCGTTTCTCGCCTTATTGTAAATTGCCGCCCGATGTTTACATTTACAACTTAATTGCATGCCATCATTATGTGCACGACTACATATGCAGTTAATTTTGTAACCGATTTTGACAATTTTCACCGTCGGCGTACCGGATACGCGTGAGGAGGGAGGAGACACAGAAATCAGCGTCAGACTTGGCGCATATTGAGCCCAATTATTTATGGCAACTTAAATGTACACAGTGATAGTGGCAAAATATTCGAAATAAGTATAGTGCAATGTATATGTATAATCGCGCATTTGACCAAAATACTACGCAGCATATTAAGCTATGGGTGTTTCCAGAAAGCCTCCGGCCTTGCCTTCATAACAAATGTAAATAGTTGTTTTTGATTATATAGGACATATAAGATACAAAGGTTACGAACGTTTAATTCACATTTTATCTGATGCTTGGGATAATGGTAACGTCCACATCGGGCGATTTGTTTGTGCACGCCATTACACCTAAATCTGTTAGACGGTCTTAAATCGTTTTTGCAATAGAAACGTTTGCTTGATTTGTTTATTTATGAATTTAGAGAAACTGTACACTATGCTTGGTCACATATCTGCAGTCATTAAAGGGTGTTAAAATGTTTTAATACAAAATTTAATTAATTTATTTTATTTATTTTAAACACAAAGATTCCTGTGAAATAATCTGTCACAGGCAGCTTGAGAGTGCCTAGGGCTCGCATTATGTGATGCCGAAAAGAAGCCATCTACATGGAAATCACCAAGTTCAGGGTTGTTGATTTTAAATCCCATCAGTTTGCATGGAGATCTGTCATGAAGGTTCATGAAGTCGTGCCTAGCATTCGACACCAACCAAACGTATGAGAGATCACTTCTCTCATAGTCTTAATTTTATTTGGCAAAGTTTGTACAAAGACAAAATTTCAGATTTCAATTGGTGGGCCTCACTTACCTCATGTGCCAAGCACGTCGTAATCAAATGTCAGTGAAACAAATAGTTCATTTTCTAACGCCAACGTTGTTAAATGCTGTTAATAAGTACTTTAGCAAGGTCAACAGCTAAAGGAATTTCCCACCAGACCTAGGACGCGGACCTTCGAAATATATCTCGAGTACCTAATTTTTTTTTTTTTTTTTTAAGAATACATCCCCAGACAATATCACTTATTTCTTAGAATATCTGCATATTATAGGAGACATTTCGAGTCTCTAAAGTTCACAGAAAGTTGGTGTCCGCGAAAATCAGTCAGTGAACTTGCGACTTCGTGTGTTTTTCGCGATTTAGGAGGTTTTTAATCAGGTTGTGGACCGGCATTTTTACTATATATCTACTCATTGGTCTTTTTATTAGTTTATTTTTTTTTTTGGAAACTAGGGTCGGTGGGTTAGGCCGTAGACGATGGAATCCTCCTTGTGCGTCGGAGTCGTTACGCCGCCGAACCTGAACGAAATTAGCCACGAACATGACCAGATGCATCGTAAAGCGTTCGTAGAAAAAGTCCGCGAATATGACTCGAAACCACTTGGTGGTTCTCGAATTGGCTCAGTACACAGTTTTATTAGTTGTGCGCTATAACGGACACATTTGTATGACGAAATTAGGCGAGAATGACATAACACGCCAACACAGCCGAGAGCGCGCTGAAACCGAAACCAACCAAATTGAAGCCACCCAATAGCGCCGAGTGCGTCAGCGCCCTCTGTCCGCCGGTCGAGTAACTGCTGAGATGAAAAGGTCGATATAAATAAACTTTCATATATTAAGTCGTCGCTAAAGGGTGGCGCTGTCATTGTATTTAGTTTGGTCTCGGTGGACGCGAGCGGTCCGGGCTTTAAGTGCGAGTTTCCCAACTGAGCGTTTTAGTAACGTTGGTTTGCTGTGATCGGTTAAACCAATCAAGCAGAAAAACAAAGAATAGAATCATGCCGCATTCACTGTGCGTAATTGGTTTAGCCGGCGATAGCAAACGCACAAGAACGACAAGTACCATGACGAAGCACACACACAGACTCTACTACGTATATATATATATATATATTTGGCCGAGTGATAACGCTTTGCACTGTGCCCACCTTGTTTCTAGCAACCGATAACCAGCACCGCTTGAGCAGAACGCCAAACTGGTGGAAACTGCTTGTCTTGAAAGAATAAAGCTTCATAGTTTCCGCCTTGGTCTGCAAAAAGAAAATGACTGCCTTGGTATTGGCTTTCTATCTGAGGAACACATCTGCAAAACCTTAAAACACTTCAGGTTTATCCTCTGCACGGCTTACAAAGAAATGTCCAGACTACAGCATAGCTACGTTTACATTAAAGTGACTCCACGGACTTCGCTCCCGAAATTCCGAAGAGAAATGGCTCCACTGTACGCTACTGGGCACTAACCTCACCATATGTCTCACATCACGGATCCAGAGCTCTTCTTTAAGATCAGCGCCCGCTAAAAGAAAGCTCCGCATGGTAACTAAAGCACTTTTGCGCATTAGTCAACAATCGAACGTTTATTTTATTTTTGGTCAGCTCTTGCATTTTGTACGCAGCAACAGACCATAAATATAATTTTTAATGTATCTTGTACATGTCTGAAGTGTCACTACCTGTTCGCTCATTATCTTTCCCCCGTAGGTTGTTCTCCGCTTCGAGTGGACGCTGCCGTTTTCTACGGGAGGCTCCATTAGAAACTCCTTGGAAAGTTCTTCAGTGTAGTCGCCGTAGTCGCCTGCCGCAATCTCGGAGACTGTGAAAGAAACGGCGCTTGTAGCTGGTCCATTGTCTGCGTTGATGTACGTACATATACATAGCCACGGTGGGCAAAGACAGCACGAAAGCAAGGTTTTGCAGTTCTTTTATCATGTAGATTAGCGTATAAGGTATCAAGCGTAACCATCCATGTTTTTCCCCCACGCGCACGTGGATTCTCCCCTACTTTATGTTTATTTATTTCATATACCCTGCAGTGTCCCTGAGGACATTACAGGAGGGGAGATGCAAACGAATAAATGACATGAGAAACACTTACATAAAAAAGAAGAAAATAAGTTGCGTGCTGCCTACTGCTGAAATTGTACCCTTTTAGCCGTAAGCCATTTGATCCGTCGGTGATTTGTGTTGCCTAGAGTAACCGTGCCGCGCTATCCTCAGCTAAATCTAGCAGGCTAACGTTCAGCTTATCTAACCCTTTTCAAGAGTCCATCAAGCAACATTGTCAGTCCCCATTGCTCGCTCTCGAAGCCATGATTGGACCCGAATCCTCGCCGAACGCTGACGCAGAGCTCGTGTCCAATGCGAGTTGAGTAGAGTTCACGCTGGACGCTGGCGCAACTGCCGTGTCCAATATATGCTCAGCAATGGCGGATGGGTGTTCGCGCCAACTTTAGAAAAGGCTCTATTGAGCAGGCTAACGTCCTGCTCAATTTACCGACCTAACCACGACTTTACGCTGTGACTTTATGTGATGTCACGGTGTCACGTGAATGTACAACGCAACATGGTGGGACATGATGACTTCAAGCCATGAGGTCAAAACACAACACACGTCGTTAAAGTCGCCTGATGTCACGAAGCCTAAACATACATATATGTATATCGTTAATGCATTATGTGTATGGGACGTTTGAGTGCAAGATAAAAAAAAATGTCATAACTGAAAGGGTGCTATTAAATCAACTGGTAAAGTGTAATGTCCTGGTACGAGGCACAAACTTCAGTGGTATATATTGGTGTTTGTCAACGCCCTGTCTGAGCAAAATTTGAAAAACCTCCAATATCGTGTTTGTGTCAACAGTGTCGTGCAGTGTATACAGCTAGTCCCCCCTCTGAAGTTTCCCATTGTATGCCGCCCCCCGACGTACTCAAAACAGAGCTTTGGTCTTTCCTGACTCATTTTAGCCAATGAGAAGGTAGGGCTGTATCCCACACGAATGGTCATGCCGTCTCAGTGGAAACAGGCGTCACACCATTTCGCTACTCAAACTGCAGGCTATTGAATCCCGAAGCCAATCGCCCCTCTCATTGGCTGAACTTAAATAGTAATGATTAGTGCTCGGGATGCATCGCTGAGAACAATCCACTAAAGGACCTCTGAGAACGCACATAAGCACAAATTCTGTGTCATAGCTCAAATACAAAGGTCACTTTGACTGCCTACAAGTACACTAATACACCTAAAATATTTTTGCCTTTTTCTATTTTTCTTGTCTCTCCCTGTGTGGTGTACTCTATTTCTTATATATAATTTCGTTTCCTTTTTAAGATTCTTTTCGTGATGCAGCAAACCAACTGAAAAATATGGTTAACATCTTTGTTGAATAAATAATGATCTGTATCTCTAGCTCCCCCTGTCTCAGCTCAAGCCTTTTTATTTTTAAAATCATACTTTCTGCAGAGATACATGTGTACCACTAGAATGACAACAGAAATGCTCACCAAAGTCTGCGGGATTGTGGAAGTTCGGGCAGTGGAGGTCATGCCGTGAGAGGAAACCTAAAAGGTCGTTTACGTGACCGTTGTAAATGCAACGACCATGGGATACCATGTACAACTGCAAGCAAGTTTAGAGATTCGAATCAGAGAACGTCCACACTATTTACAGGCACACGGGCTGAGTGAGAAGGATTAGCACGTTTGGCAAATCGTCAATATAAAGTAAAATATGAGTGAAACTAAAACCCAGAGGCACCCTAGAAGCAGCAAATACTCTATAGTTAATACCATTGCAGTTCACAAAGTGAGAACTATCCGTTAAAAATGATGCCACTCAGTTATAGAGATATGAGCCAACGTTATGCTTTATTGGTTTATGATGTAGAAGTTGATGTTATAATTTGTAAAAGAGCTTTAAGGGTCACAGCTGGTACCCCCGATCATTAGAAGTGTGACATTTGTTTCTAATGCAGAGCATAATTCTGTTTTAAAGAAAACCGTTCGGTAAAGCTATGTTGATCAGAAATCAGAATGTTTTAAGAAAGTTTAGAATGTCGCTTTGATCAAGTGTCCTAAAATTTGAATGGAAAGCCAGGTTGTTAGATGGGCATGCAATTTTCAGGGGTGTGCTTGTCACCAGCTTTATGAAGGGTAACTGCTTCTCGCATTTAATCGCAAGGTTGAAAAGCAGTCTCAGGTGATCTTTAGAATGTACGTGAAACTATGGGTAAAGGATAGCTGGGAGAACTTTTGTGCGGAATCGGTGGCCGAAGACTGAATGAGATCATTCGTGGTTTTGCTTTGCACCGTCAAAATATCGTATAACGACATAATCCAAGAATGAAATACGTGTGGTCGCGCTTTTGTCAATTTGTATGTTTGGAGAGGTTAAAAAGAAGTGTTGATGAATATTTCATATATAATTTAAGCCCACTGATTCGTCAATATGAATTTACTTTGGTCCTTTTAGCAAATAAGTATAGTCACATGGTAATCCAGGGGTGGGGGAAAAGACGGGGCGGACAACACAAAGCTCCAAACACTGCTGAATATATTGGACATATCGCCGCAAGACATAACATCACAAACTTGGCGAGGGATATTATATTACCTTGATAACTAAAATTTAGACACCGATACATGCATATCGGCGATTATTGTTTCATGGCTTATATTCCGCATGGAAAAGAAAACAAATTCCAAAAATGATTTGGCTGGTAAGTATATCAGAATTTGTAAAAAGTATATAAGGCGTATACAATAAGTTCTTATATGTTCTTATTAGTTTGTTGGATACCTTCATAGCTTTTTTTCACCCCCCCCCCCCAAAAAAAAAAAAAAAAAGACGCCCCAAAACAAACGAGTTCTTATTCTGTTGATTTTGTTTTAAAATTACGCAACTCCATGATCCATTTAGATATTTAAAATAAGAACCATTTGCATATACAAAATAATAAATAATTAAACACTGCGTAAATGCAAATACTATTTAAAAAAATGTCTACGCGTTTATTTATCCTCAGAGCGCTCAAAAGGCCAACTACTACAACCCACAAAGTGTGCAAAAAACAACAAAAAACAAATACAAACTGGACTGGGAATCACGCTAGACGTAGGGACAGTGATCTTGCAAATTGGCATGCCTATTGAAAGTACACCGATTTATGTTTCGAGCCAATATGTACCTCTGCACCTTGTCATTCAATTAATTGACCTCCGTAGGCCGTATCGATAACTGGCTGTCAACGTACGCACCCCCCCCCCCCCCCAAAAAAAAAAAAAAAATAGACTGGAAAACCTTTCTTAGAACGTACAAAGCATGACTCAGTCAATACGAAGCACCAATTGCCTGTTTCTTTTACCGTTGTTTTTTTTGAATGAAGGATTTAATAAAACAAGGACACATGTATACACAACGTGTTACTAGGTCCTGTTTAACCTTTAGCTACCTACGTCACGCCTTAAAAATGAACACGTGGGGGAGAATAGCCGTATTGCGACTATCGCTTTTTACGTCATTATATCGTCGGTAACACATTTAATGATCGCGTAAACAGGCGTTTCTCACTGCTCGAGAATACCGGTGGGAGTGTCCCGAACTGGGCTTGTTATGAACTTGCGCAGTAAAAGCTGGTATTAATAAGAATGTTATATCAGTAAATCGTAACCACAGGAATGAGGTGTTCGACAATGTGTTCATGATACCTGCAATGTACGTACGTAGTCACTTGCCATCGACATGCCATAAAGAGAGCGACTTTTTATCATACGTACTTTGTCGAAATTTGAAAAAATCTTCGCACTTGGCGTGTGAATAGAGCAAATGACGGTGTGGCCATTTTCGGCCATTTCTTTCATGATCTGGACGCACATCAGACTAGAAACGTTGTCCAAACCACTAGAAAGAAAACAAACAAAAATTAGTTCTCTGTAAGAAGTTAATAACAAAAATGGTAATCAAAACTACGGGGCACGTTTTACTTATTAAACACGACAACTTAGCACATGAAAACGCATCCCCGAAAATAAGTGTCGCCACACATTTCATTTATTGATTTACCGTGTGCTAAGCGCGAGAGCTAAGACATGAAAATAGTTGCCAATAAAAAGCAATATATTCTCCAAAATTTAATTAAACACAGTGCCCCTAAACTATGACGAGTTTAGGGTAACTCTTCAAAGCAATTTAAGAGAACCATTTTTTACCATAATATTAGGCGCTCGACTTTAAAGAAGAAAAAGTCAACAATCCCAAAACATAACAATGAACAGAACGCAAGGGCGCAAAAGTGAGGTGGTGTATACAGCACATTTGACGCAACTCTAGACTAAGGAAATACGAAAGTTGACACCAAGAGAAGGAGAACGTGTTAAACACAGCTGAAAATCAATTGCGGACAGAACCCTTCATATAAGGGCTAAACAAACGGCAAGAAAGGGGAAGACTCTTAACCACTCACACCACTCTCGTTTGACACAAGGGAAGGAAACAACATTGGACTCTCTACAATAGGGTCACCTTGGAGGACTGTAACACGAATAACACTCGAACAAGGCCGGTGATAGCAAAGCGGCAAAGACTACGAGCGCCGTTGCCGTCTGATGCGAGCGGACTTAAAAAAAGGTGAGGCGGAGTACAGGCGCTTTATGGCTTTCCCGCATGCGCGGAAAAAGGGGAACAAATGGGAACCAGACCTTGTTGGCTCGTCCAGGAACACGACTGGAGGATTATTCACAAGTTCCTGAGCAATGGCGAGGCGCCTCCTCTGACCGCCGGAGAGGGCGCTGGTTCGGGTTTTCCTGCATTCATCTAGACCCCACTCTTGAATAGACTGGTCAACCTGCAGTCCCAAATGAATAAAAGAAACAAAATGAAGCTTATTTGATTTCAGTTCAATTCACTTAAGTAAGCACACCTAAAAAAAGTAATGGTTTTACCGCATTGCCAAATATATTAGGCGCATGTACAGTATACGTTAACGCAATACAAATGCTTTGTGTTAGCAGGTTTTACTTCTCTCGTCGAGTGGCGTCGGGATCCTCTTGTGCTGTCTTCATGTGAGCTGTTGTTTTGTGTTCTTGTTTGTTTTCTTGTTTGTTCTTGATTGTCTTTTTTCCCTCAATATAGTGTATGTGGTGGCCGGCTAGCAGGCGCACATGCGTAAGGGTTGTAACCTTTCTGCTTAGCCACGCACGCTGTCATCTACATGCGATATCCTGTGCAAATAAATTACAATTACAATTAATGTTAGGATGAGTTGCTTGAATGTTAGGCCAATTTTAACAAGAGTTTCGTGTTTTTTTATTATCTCCGATTTTTTTTATTTTAGAAAAAGTTACAGGATACTACAAATGGCACTGTTCTTCAACGCGACCACAGGTCCCGTTGGAGCCTAAGAATGACAAGGAAAATAGTGATATCATAAGAGCGGCGTATGCAAAGGAAAAGAGCGAATAAAAGATCCTGCGAGACCGGGAGGCAGCAATTACATTCGTCAAGGTTGCGTCGGCCGTTAAATTGATTATGTATCTTCTCGCCGCCACCACGGCGGCCGCGACTCCGTAAAGCGCAAAGACTGAGTTACGCAACAGCTGAAAGACAGAGTCCTCGCCTCCTTTGACGCTAATTGTGCATCGTTACTGCTCTCCGTTGACGAGGGCAAGGAATACGCCTCGCATGGACTGGGTTCTAGACGCTCTTGGAGGAAGCGAAGGTGTTAAGGCACCGCACCTTGTCCTTCTTGTCGTCCTTGTCGATCATGGGCATGCGCAACTCGACGCTCATGGTTATGGCCTCCTCGACCGTGAGCTCTGGCAGTAGTCTGTCCTCCTGCATGACGTAGCAACTCTGCTTGTTGAACAGCTGCTGGTCTCGCACGTAGCCGTTGATTTGCACTTCGCCCTCGTAGCCCGTGTCACTGCGATGGAATAAAGCGATTCGGGGATTGATTTACGGTCGCGGAACAGTCCCCTGACATCGTGGCTTTGATTGCTGACCGAGCTCGAGGTATGACACAAACCTGTTTACAAGTTTTGGGTGGAAAGTGACAAAGGAAGAAAAAAATATAATAGCCTTATATCTATGACAATCTGTCTCGGCAGCTCGCAGTAAATTCCAAGACTGTGCGTTACCTAATAAAGTATCGTTGTAAGGTAAGCGGAATATTCAGCTGTTTTACTAGTTTATCCGATACGCTGAAATTGAAGCAATCTCTGCTTCTACAGTCTCTGAAATGGCCGACTTTTACATCATACATTCTGCTGCGGCATGGATCCCCCAGGCCACCATTAGTGACAGCGGTACTACCTTTGTCGCTAAAGTCTTCAATGAACTTTGTTGCCTTTTGAGTACTGTTCATACGTCAGCACTAAGCACCCTCAAACAAATGTTCTCGCCGAGCGGCTACATGCTGCATTGGCTGACATAATTTTTATGACATTGCAGAAGATTACGATAATTGGGACGCCATCTGATCCGACGGCACCACGCGTACAACACAAGCTGCCAAGCTACTACTCATCCTCCATATCTTTTACTCGGCCGTGAACCGTTGTCCTTGTCAACGTTGGCCACTTTTACCACAATGGGGACAACTCTATTGATAGTTACGCTGGAGAAATATTGTGCCATGCAGAAGATGCTCGCCAAGACACGCGCATTGGCACCTTGAGATCCCAACAAAAGCAAGTTCTCCGCTACTCCGATAGTCACATTGTAACATCCCAGTTCAGTGTTAGGTGGGTGAGGAGGAACTCCTGTGGACACCGTCTCGCTCGCCACGTAATTGTGACGAACTGCTCAAAGCGTACCAGGGATTAAACCGAATGATTCGACGGATCTACGCGACCAACAAGAAGGGCGACCCTGTTTTACCAGGCTTTGACCACCGATCAAAACGAACTAAAAGGAAAAAGTAGAAGATTCAGCCAAGTTTAGTGAGGCCGCCATCTTTTTAGAAACGGTTATCACCTTATCAAATCTACCAATTCCGAGTCTCACAATATTCTGATAAAAAGGAGGCGCACTTGTGAAAACTTGAGAATAGCCATACGGGCAAAAGAAACAAGACGGATTCAACTTCTTTTCCTGCATTGCTTCATTGTTAATGACACCCGTGGGTAGCCTATCAGTATTTGTTTTCCTGAAGAGAATTTGTTTTATTTCACACAAAAACCGGGACCGCAGAAAGAAAAAAAAATACGTTCAGTTGATGCTTGTTTTAAACTACATTTTCTGAATAGGGGACATCTAACAGAAGTGCGCAAGAGTGTTTAGCTTAAGTCTTCAACAATAAATAACCTCAATTGCATTTTGAGCGTTATATTGTTGACAGTTTTAACCACGACTGCGATGCACCGAACAAGCTAACCAATACTCAGCGGCATAAAATATATCTTTACAAAATTACCACGAAAGAAATTCATTATCGAGCTAAGCATACTATCCACAACGAATATGTGTGCATGCGTGCGTCGGGAGGAAAAAGTGGGCGAGGGGAAGGAATGTTCTAGCAATTTTATTGCAAAATACACCTTAGGTTTTCTTTCACAAATCTTAAGCATATCGAATTAAAACCCGCTACCTTTTTTTTCCGGAATTTTCCACAAGTATCAGTCACACGAATTACTGTTAGAAGGTCCATATTTGACACGGCTCGCAATGCTTATATTTTACCTAGAAAATGTCGTTATGCAATATGGTGGATGTTTTATACCTAAGTACGTGGGTGACTAAAAAATTGCCGCCCTCCGGTTCTCTAGAATCTTGTGTTGGCCGAAGATTGCTTCTTGTGCGAGGTCGCTGTCTCTCCACTCACTGCTGTGCAGGTTTGAACGAGTTAAGCAAGTTCAGATGTGACTGCCGTGCTAAAAACAATGGCTGCCCCGTTTATGATTTGCACGAAGGAAAAGCAGTGTGCAGCGATTCGTTTCTTGTAGTCTGAGTGTGTGTCTGGTTTCGATATTTTCTGCACAATATGGAGAAAGTGTTTTGTCGCGAAGAAGTAAAAGTGTCGGCTATGAAGAAGGAGCCGAACGCCCGTCCGCATCCACGACTGATGACAATAACGAGCGTGCACGTGAGCTGATTCTTTCGGATAGAAGAGTGGCAGGGAATGATGCGGCAAATCATTTGCAAATCAGTCAAGACCCAATTGCCTTTGAAATTGTGTCTTGACCTAATCCACGACAAAGCTCTCAAAATGTTTGTGCGAGATGAATACCGAATTGTTTGTGCGGAAAATTTATAAATATTCTTCGTATTATATATATATATATATTCACGAGTAAATGACATATCTTGATACAGAACGTAAGACATTTTGACGATGTTTTCTCTGATGTATAAGCAATTTTCCCCCCAATCTAGCTTTATCACGAAACTATCTACGAGGCAGTCCATAATAAAAAGGAAATACGGCTATAATAAAAAAAAAAAAAAACGCACGAAAAACACCAGCGCCAGCAAGACAGGGTACATGCAGCGCTTTAATTATTAGCCAATTATCAACACTCCTTTGGCGCTTTTTCCTGTTGAAACTGTCTTTTATATTTTTTTTTTATTTCTGAACGGAAGTCTTGGGAATATTTTTTTTTTGGTTGCTCGTCTTTATATGTTAAACCTGCGTGAAATAAATGTAAAAATAACAGCTATAGCTCTCAGAGGGCGACTCCTTAATCGCGGTTAACAAATTCCAGAGCCCAAAGTTAATATTTACAGATGCGGGCATTCTATGCGAAAGGAGACGCGGCAATTGTTTTGTGTGTGGGATATGTACTAAAAAGAATAATTTTGTTGAAGAAGCGTTCGAAATCCCTCCCCAAAATATTGTTTTTGTGAAAAAAAAAAAAATTTACTTTTGCTCATGGCATGTTCTAAATGTCTAGAATTTGCAAAAAATCCGTGTAGTTAAAAAATACCATTGTAAAGAAACGGTTGGCTACCACAAAACTTTAGATGGGCGCCTAATTGCCTAATAACATTCCCTATGTTACTGTAAAATACAAAAATTTAAAGACGCCGTGTTGAGTCCAAACAGGAACTCCAAAAAGAGGACACCTTGTGATATTTTTTTAGTCAACTTGAAGTTGGGTGTTAGCTACAATACGTTTTTGTTTGTTGTCATAGGACTAATACTTAAATAGCACGTGTTAAATTTTTAAAGCCACGTTTTGTTGCGTTTTAATTAAATGACACATTCTCTAGTTTATGCAGAAACGACCCTATTAAGGGCCAGGAAAAGCAATGTGGGCATCGGTGCCCGCAACTTTCGAAATATCCAAAAGTTTCATCCACCTCATCTCTTCAAAATATCAAACAATTAGAAAAGTACTTGTTATTGCTCAGAAAATATATATTTTATTTTAAATGAACCTCTCCGATCATGCCGCCAGCCGCCCGCCTCGTACGCAACGCACTCCGGCGTTCGCCAACAAGGCGTCAACGGTGTGAGACGCCGCCGCTAGGTCTTTAACGCTCCTCTGAAAACACTTCATTCAGTTGAAGTGGGCGTAATCCTGACATTCACGCTTCCGTATCCTCTTCACCTTATGTAATAATACTGACGTCTTAATTTTGCTTTAATGCACAGGTAACTGGCGACGAGTGCAGGCCATCATCGTCTGCCCGTCTGCCTCCCAAGTTTGGGAATGCATTCGTCACGCCGGAATTCAGAAAATAATCAATCTTTCATTCGATCGCACTCGCGGCCGCGGCTGGCTACGATGGAGTGGACGATAAAAAAAATGCGAATTCGGCTCCATGGGAGTTTTGACCCAAACCCCGAACGCGCACCCCACATTCGCAGTTGCGCCTCATGTTTCAGAAAATGTTTCTTGTCGATGTCACCTTTCCTGTCCCAGTAAACGCATCCAGCACTTTGGAACTCCCCTTTTCAACCAATATCTTACAATTACACATTCATGTACTTTTATCATCATCAAGAAACGAAAAAATACCTGCGCCGCGCTACGCGAAATCTTGAAGGTCATCCCAGCACATTCTTACTTCGCAACTTCATCACAAGGGAAATATGCGGCGCTGGCGGCGCCGCCGCTTTCGGCGCTCCACCCCGGCTCCCGCCGGCTCTTCTCGTGCCATCTAGAGCCTGCTGTTCAAAACAATATCCGAGTCCGCCATTGTTTGGTCACGTACTCCGAGTGTGTATTGGACAGTGAGGTCTGCGTCAACGTTCGGCGCACACGTACGCTTCGTGTTCAAAAAAAGTGCCGACCTCCAATGTTGCTCGACGGGGTTCTGAAAAGGGTTTATCGCGCCGGCTCTGCTCTATGCACCAAGACGGCGGCGCCCGCGAGAAAATCGCGGTATGAAAACGGTATGAAATGCCGATACTCTAATCATAGCTTCTTTAGTGGCTCTAGTGAGTCCAATATTGAATGCTCGTGGCATGAGTGTGGTTAAAAATGCGTACCCCGCAGGGGCCACTCACTAGAATCCGCTGAGCAGGTTGAGGAGCGTCGTCTTTCCCGCTCCCGACGGTCCCATGATGGCGGTCAGGGTGCCGGGCTTCGCGACGCCGCTCATGTTGTTCACCAACGTCTTGGTCTCTGCACAGACATTGCACCCCTTCAGAGATAGTGCAACGGATGGCGCTTTACAGTGATTACACTCCATCTAATCTTACGTTGAACCGCAGCGGACCGGCCATTCCCCCAATCCAACGCTGTGAGAGTCACGTGACTTGGCGCTTCAAGGGTCACTAAGGTCTCCTGACACTCTCACGGCACTGGAGTGCCTCCGATGTCTCTTAGGCCGCGGTCCCACATCGTACAAAAATACAGACCCTAGACACTTCTCGAGGAGCGTTTCTTCCTTCTATTACGATCACAACGGTGATACAAAAAACATTCTCCAGACATGTTGGAAACTGACATTTGTATTAAAGGGGTACGGAAACAAAAATTGAAATATTCAAATTTCGTTCGGAAATGAGTCAAGCATGACGGATAATAACCGCAAATGATAATCGCACGTTTGTATTTTGAACGATTGGCTATTTTTTTCGTTCCAAACGGTGCACTCGAGCAAGCGCTCGAAGAGAAGCGAACGGAGAGCGCGATGCGTCATGGGATATCCGGCGCAAACAAAAACAGAAAGAAAAGATTCCCCTCATTCGTGACGTAGCAAGGCTGGCAGGGTTATAAGCTTTGCCCTTGGTGGCGTTGTCAGCGTTGGGGGGGGGGGGGGGGGGGGGGGGGTGTCAATAGCGTCAACGCGTTACAACCGAGCCGTTCGAAGTACCCGTGGGGTGACGAGCGTGTGGCTGGCCCAAGGAGCACGTAGCTTCCACAGCACTGTCAGCTTAGGGCTGAACGGGGTGGGGAAAGCAACTTTTGTCCGAGTTTTGAGCGACTGGCTAATCTTCTAGGGGGAGAATGGCTGCATCCGGGTGCACAAACGAGGGTCCGAGAAAGAGGGGAGTCCACCCTTTCCGTCTTCTTGGACTGTTTGGTTCAATGCGTGATTTGTGAGTTGAGGAGAAAAGCTAAGAAGGAAAATGTTGAAATGCCAAAGAGCGGCGCTGCTCCGAGGGAATCTGCTACGTCACGACTACGTAGCAAGTTCCCCAACGTTGCTAGATTACCTCCCAAATAGGCTCCGCATGCATCCACCAGGTGCACATTGAAAGATCGTTTATTTAGCTTTAAAATTAGTTTTCTTGTGCCTTTCAACAAAAGACTGGTGTTTTTGAGGTTAGGGGGCAGCATGCAACACATTCAAGCTAGAAAAGGAGCGCTGTAATTTTGTGTCCCTGCCCCTTTAAGCAAACGTACTTGGAACGTGCTTGAAGCGTGACCGCAGATAAGTCTATCATTATGTCTGCAGCATGATGTTCGACCAGTGAGACTGTGGCTTTGGTGTTCGCTGAGGTTCATCATAAGCTTACTGAAAGTGAGTATATATATAAATTTAAAAAAAAATAAACAAACGCTGCCATTCAACGAGCACACCCTGCCTTTGCCTTCTTTTGGAGCGCAAAATCAGGCAATGAACTGTTAATGGCAGCTATGGTTTACGGCCAGGTATTTTCAACACATTCATGTCGTGTTACTGGGTATGATATCCATGGAGAAAAGAAAGCGAGTTCTGTTCGAAGTAAAAGGGGGGTTTCACGCAGGCCGTACAGTTTGCAGCGTATAGGAACGCAATGTTGCAGAGATCCCCGTGCATCTATTGGCGACTCCAGCGAAATCGACGGCATCTAGAGGCTAGAACAGAAAGCTGTGGCGGCAGGTTCGCTTTCCGGCCTTTTCAAGTGAATCAAATATTCACTGCGCCTGGCGGTCAAAACGTGAAGTCGTGAAAGTACAGTTCAGGAACGCGTAATGAAAACCACCAATAGTGGCTCTCCCCGTGTCGTGTGTAAAATTCTTTAGTTACAAAATGAGTACCGGCTTACTACTGTGTTAGAAAAGGCATGTGGTTCAGAAAATAAAACACAAAAGAAGCTTGTCTAGCGTCCTTTTTTTTCACCCTCCGGAAACTTTAGCGCCACCGAGCCAATGAGGAAGTAGAAGCGAGGCTCGTGACAGTGTAGCTTTAGTGTGCACACCTCCCGTAGAAAGCTGTCAGATGTTTCGGCCTGTCTCTCTGAATGGCTGGAGGAGCCCGTAGCGTTCAGATATATAATTTTCCATGTTAAGCTTAAACGGAGCTTCATATATTTTTTATCGAAATCAACATGGCGACCTTGGAGGAGCAAAACAGACGATAAGTCAGTTACAATAAAGCGCCTGTCGCGACAACTTCTGAGAGTAGTTTGCTTAAATTCCGCAACTTGACGAACAACGTCATTAGAAAATTCTAACAAGGAGTGACGAAATCGCTTTTTGGCAAGGATATCTCTCTTGACTGATCCCACTTTCGATATCTGAAACACTTCAATGTTTACGTCTTTTTTGTTTCGTTCATAGACGTTTTCTGCGCATCAGTTTCGATCAGAAGACTTATCCACGGAAACAAATATGAACGATACGAAAACGGGACGTTGTTAAAGTTCACGACGGGGATAAGCTAAGCTAGTTGGTTATACCATGGGAAGAACCAGCTGAACATACATTTACAGGAAGATTTATACATACCAGAGGAGATAGAGAAATGCGCAAACAACCGCTGGACTGCCAACTGTTTTGATGATAAACTACTTCTTCATATAGTTTTTTTCCTTTTCTTCTGCTTCATTCGTTTTTTTATCATATTTGATTATCCTTCTCGTATTTCTAATAATTAAAAGGGCTGTAGCTTTGCAGGAATATTCTGTCTCTGTTGTTTAGCGAAAATGTTGGGGAACTATACTCCGTTTCACCCCACGATGGACTGGGGCCCGAGGGCTGGCGGGTGGAGCACTACCTCAGAAATGCTTGCTTCCGCATTGCGAAAGAGTGCGCGAGAGAAATTCAACTACTGTAAACGACTAAATTTTCGCGAGGACCTAATTTTCGCGAATTTTGCGAATCGCCTACAATTCGCGAAAAATACTTCCCGCGAACAATTCGGGCAATATGTGAACGCTACGGAAGCTACACTCGATTCGTGAAAATTAGAACCCGCGAATAATTTCAAATTTTCAGCTTTGGCCCGATTCGCGAAAATTTAAGCCCGCGAAAATTAAGTCGTTTACAGTACGCAGAGTACGAAGAGCACTAATCTTACGTGTATGGTACTCTGATGTGATAGCGCGCTATTTTATATTGGTGAAGTAAATGTACACGGTTCTTAATTTCATAAACATTCATGCCATATTTGGTAAACACGTGAACTGTTTGGAGAAGTTGGAGGGCGCGCCGGCAACATTGATAGAAAGTCGTCTCGCCTTAGTCATAACAATCCAATCCAATCTTTGCGTACGTGAAACGTACACGAACCCGCATCTCCCTTCCGCACATGGTCCGTACATACGCTCCCGTGTCGAACACTCTATCTGACTCATCTTAATTTTTTAATGGCCACTGGTTCTAATCCTGGGTTCTCTTCGCCCCATCGCTTCCAGACGGTATTTAATCTCTTCAGTAGTAACAAGCAGACGGAGCCACCGCGTGGGCTCGATAAGCAGACGGAAAACTCGCCTCCGCATGACGCGTCTTGGCGCACTAATACATTCGACGGAGCAAGTATACCACGTGGTTTCTAACAGGCTCGTGATTGGACCCACCGGCCTGTAGCATTGGGCTTCAGTCCATCGTAGGATGAGACGGAGCAGAACGCTAACGCATCCTTGTGTCCAATATATGGTCAGATTGTGTGAGCAAGCAATGGCGGATAGACGATTGCGCGGACTTTTGAAAAGGGTCTATTGTGTGACCAATACACGAGGGGCGTTCAAAGTTCGCATTATCGGCACAAAAAATTTAAAAAAGCGGAACAAAACAGACATCAACATGAGCGGTCGTCCTTCTAGTTTCCGCACAGTGTACACATCGCGTGCTATAGTAGCGCGGAACGCCGCTAGGGAGTCGAAACCAAAATGGCACCACCCGTCGGAGCCAAGCACATGCAGTGATCCATTTTTTTCCATTTGAGGGGAAGCAATGCCCAGGATATTCATTAAAATCTGAGAGCATTGTTCTGGCACAACGCCCAAGTTTATGAAACTATGGCTAAATGGCGTTGACGCTTCCAGTGTGGCCAAACAAGAGGAATGCATTTCAAGGACGACGACCAAGTGATTGCTGAAGTGGTGCGATTCCTGAACACTCAAAACTAGGAGTTCTAAAACAATGGCCTCCGGCATGTGGTCCATCGCTTGCAAAAGTGGATAACGCTTGGTGGTGAACATGTAGAGGAAGTCTCAACTCCTACTAAAGTTTGATTGATCAATCTCTATTCCTTCGTGACAATGATACGAACTTTATGAACGCCCCTCGTATAGGGTAACTGAAATAACCACGCTCGATCTACAATGGGTCGTACAAATCGGCGCCTGCACCTAGCAATCTAACCTTTTCGTGAAGGGTGTATTTACCAGGTCTGTTTTTTCTTGTAAAATTACAAAGCGTAGCTCCCTTTTTGTAAAAAATAGGGCGAAAAGCCTTGCCAGAGTCAACGGCGGATGGCGACGCAGACGACCGAGTCGAGTGGCTAGGTGCGTTTGGCGCACGTATTGATAGATGGCGTCAAGAGCAGCGTCGGAAGTTGAAGCCGACCAGCGAAAGAAAGCAGACGACACGCAGATGAAATTCGTCCGCAAGGAGCAGGAACGCCGTTGTTGTGCAACCCCGTTTTTTTTTTTTTTTCAACTTCAAGTTTTGTTTTTATTGTCCGTATTTATTTCTAAACCAAAGGAGATTATGTTCATTTTAGTAGATCACCATCGTCGCGAGCAGTCTCGATAAGGAGGTAGCGCCATCTATTAATACGTGCGCCAAACGCAACCCGTCACTCGACTCGGTTGTCTGCGTCGCCGTCCGCCGTTGACCCCGACAAGTTTTTTGGCCCCATTTGTTTACAGAAAGGGAGCTACGTTTTCTAATTTTACGACAGAAAACCAACCGGTGAAATGTACCTTTGACGAAACATTTAGATTGCTGTTTGCAGGATTCGACTTTTACGGCCCATTTTAGGTCGGGCCTGGTTATTTAAGTCGCCCTATAAATTACTTGCAAAATTCTCAAGTTGTCTTCAGTGCAAGAGAAGGCGCAATAGCGAGAATGGCGAGTATGTAGCTCTGTAAAAAGCGTAACTCTCAAGATTATTCACGCCCGCTAATGTTTTTCAGTGCGTGAGGACTAGCCATTCAAGAAAGCACAAAATACACGAGAATCGCAGCAATATTCAGGCATATAAAGCATTTCGTAATTCTGTGTACTACGGAGGTTGACACACAATCTGTAGGGTGCCTCAATACCACCCTGTGAACCTTCCAACAAAGTTGAATGGCTCACCTTCACATATAAGCTTCCCATCAAGAAAACCATCAAATGTCTTGATTTAGCTTTAGAATTCAAAGAAAAGCACGTTTGTTGGAGGTACCAAGCCCGATTAGGTAAAAGTTTCATCTCCTTTAAATGTGTACGTTCTAAAATTATTAAGCAGAGAGTTGCCATTACAGCCCTGTCATTCAGCCTAAACAAATCGTATGTACATCAAATTACACGAAGCTTCGAGACACAACTAATCAGACGTCAAGAAGCTGGCTACCCAAAATACGTACTGGCCTCCATAGGTGCAAGATTATGACCCGTCAAAAGGACAAAAGTTGACCAAGACCCCGCAACACAGAAAAAGACACGAAAACCTTTTGCGGTGGTCTCACATATTCACGGGATCACCGACAAATTAAAAACAAAGATTGCGAGCACACAAGACGCGCCAGTGGTGTGCTCAGTGCCTTATAAAGCATATTCGATGTGCCGCAAGACGAACCAGGCACGAGTCAACATAAAAATGTATGCGGCACAAATCATAGGACAAAGTACGCCCCGTGCAATAAGGAAGTGATCTACAACATTCGCTTAACATGCGGACATTGCTACATCGCACAAACGGGGCGGTGCATCAACGAAAGAACACTGAACATTAAAATAATCTTAAAAGCTTCACAACAGGACACTTATCCGCCCATATTCGGGAATGCACGTGCAAGGCCGAGCTCTATCTAGTCACCATCTTAGGACGTCGCAGAAACATTGTCGCAAGGGAGATGTTGGAGGCCCTAGCTAGTGCCACTAAATAAGCTACGCTTCAGAGTAACGACACTTGTCCATATTGTGTCTTCAAATCGTATTTGCCAGTTATCTGAAGGTTTGTCTGAAATCACAGAAAACGGTGTTCCGTCCTCCACAAATGTTCAAAGAGTTCGCTACAAAGCAAAGTAATATAAGATGAGTTTTTGAACACCGAATCTAATTAATGCTGAGGAAGTCGCACCTTTCAATCATGACGATCGGCAGTTGCGTCTGCTCTGCACAAGCACCAAAATGGTGGAGCCCACAACGATGTCGGGGAACAGAGTGCCGATAGTCTAAGCGCAGCTCATTTAGTGGCTCTAGCCCTAGCCATAAAATAGAAGAAATAAAATTTCGTTAGTTACCCATAAGGTTCGCTAAACAACAACAAAACATTCGTGCAAGGCTACGGCCATTTTAGTGATTAGAAATACAAGAAGGAGACATATAGGTAATGATTCAGAAACAAATGAAGCAGAAAAAAGAAGAAAAAACTAGTTGAAGAAGACGTTTATCACTAAAACAGTTAGGTAGTCCAGCGGTTGTTTGTGCATTTCTGAATCTCCTCTCATCTGTATGAATCTTCCTGTAAATGTTAAATGGAAATCTTCCTGTAAACGAACGTTGGGAGCAGGCATGGGACTTGACGCCGACTACTAACGAGAACTTAATGTCTAGCTGAAAGTAATCAACCTCAATATATATTTTTTTACTTTTACTACATTGATTTAATTTCTTTATTTGTTAACCGCCGGAAAGGACAGCTCCTTTCTCAGAAGGAGACCATTAGAGGCAGAAACGATCCGGTATTTTTCATACACTTCAACCCGTTCTAGCCTGAAAGCGCTTCCTTCTCTCTCTCTCTCTCTCTCTTTTAATCCTTTTCTCCCCTCCACTGCTATTCGAAGGCGGCAAACTTCCACCCGTTGACGATGACCCGGTGGAAAAATCTAGCGAATGTCGCCGAAAACGAGTTTTTGAGGACGCGGGTATAAAGAAACGCAAGTGGAGAGAAACCAGTACCACAAAATGAAAAAAAAAAAAAAAATCTGGAAGGAGTTTATTTGACGTCTATGCCCATCCTGGCAGTTGCGACATAATAGTTCGAGAATTTCCCCTTTAGCAGCATACTCTACTAGGAAGTCGCTTTCATGGTGTTATTTGCAATACAAGATAATTTTTTTTTTTTCGTACAAGCTATGCGACAAAAAATGCCGTGAACAACAAACCGCACGCTGTCCACAGCTTAGAGGAAAGCACCAAACATAAGCTCCCATACACCATTCCAGAAATCGCCTTTTGCGCGCTGGCATTTTTATCTGGAAAGCTTCAACTTTCATCAAATTTACACTGAGAAGGAGAGGTTTACAGTGCGCAATTTCAAGGCACAGTTATCTTCTTGTAAAAAAAATGAGCGCAAAAAGCCTGCCAAAGTCAAGATTGGACTCGTTCGCAAACGATCTAGTTAGCGACGTATTTTATTTGTGGCGCCATCTGTCGATAGGTGCAACGAGCAGACAACAAAGTGCCTCGTCTGCTTGTTGCACCTATCGCATGATGGCGCCACAAGATATTAGCTTCGCTAACTAGGTCGTCTGCGAACGCGCCCAACCTTGACTTTGACAAGCTTATTGCTAATTTTATTTTTACAGAAAGAGAACTGCGCTTTGAAATGTCACAAGGTAAAACTGACCTATTCATAGCACATTCGGTGAAAGTTTGAGCTTTCTGTGCAGGCGCCGATTTGTCCGGCTCGTTTTGCAGCAAAATGTCTGTCTGGGACACCCTATATTGATCGATTGCGCTTTCCCTGCCGCCTACCATAGCAACATTCTTTGTAAGCCGCTGATTTGCGTGACGGTGCAGGTATTAGAAAGGAGATGATATAAAACAGCAACATAAAATGGAAGATACCTTTGCCTTCTAACAAATTACAATTCGTCATTCCCGTTCTTTAAGGCCCTCTCTAATGCTGCATTTACACTGGCGTACGAATCGCAACCGCGACGCGAATACGCTTGATTTCATCATCAAATGTGCGTGAATTTGTACCGCTTCTTTAAGTAACGGCGTTCGCAACCGCTTTGCGAATGCAGTTCAGCTGCCAGTGTGAATGCGGCGTAAGTGCACCAGATTTCACCTTAACGCCCTCTATGACCGCACGGCGGTCATTTACAATATACTGGTTTTTGTTTCAACCTTTTTTTAATGCAACGGCACACAAAAGCACATCTATCGCTTTGACAATCATTTTATCATTTTAGTTGACGTGTTTTATTCCACTTCAAGGGTTTCGTGAACTGTTGTGAAAGGCATGAAGGCGGCACCCGCATTGAGAGAAAGTGCTCTGCTTTCCTCGTTAAACTGCTCGTGCAAAGAACGCCCTTTGCTGAGCTGCGGCCGCATCTCTTCGCACTTAACGTTGCTGCACGAAACTGGCGAGGCGAGGACTACAAAACTTTTTATACCAGTTTACAAAAACATAAAGCAAAATTTTTGAAGGTTTCTTTTTTTTTTAATGCGGCTTCTTGCATTTGCGACTGCTTGTGACCGAGTGCATTACGACGTCTTGTGATACCTTACGACGAGAGAATACATTGGTACGCTGGCGCCATCTGTGAGGGGCCCCTGTAACTGAATTTCACCAGAGCGAAGGTTTTGCAGTGTCTGCGAGTTCAAACGTACGTTGATGACAAATTTTCGTCTGTAGCACTGTCAAAAGCTTTTTCAATCCAAGAGTGAGAGAACGACGTTTCGAAAAATTAGGAATATATAAAAATTGCGAGTGTTCCGCGGTTACCCGATAGATGGCGCCAGTTTGTTATCTGGTCATAAGCTAGGTCACAAGAGGTCGTAACGCACTCGGTCGTAAGCAGCCGCAGGTGTCTGAACAAGTGTTTATGAATTCCTCCATAGCATAAGGTCACTGTTCAATGTCTTAACTGCAGTAGCACGGTTTTTTTACTAAGCTAAATCGAATGCTGACTTGGTTGCCTATTCGTTGTACCTAGAACGTCCCAATTAAAAAAAAAAAAAGTTCTCGCAACTGTTTTTTTTTTTCTAATATAAATTTAAATTAAAAAGAAAAATAAACATAAGGAAAGCGACACTGCTTTGGCCTCAAGTACACCCTGAGAAGTTCCTGCTTTTACTCTACACCACGGTTTATTTGAAACACCAATCATCCCGCAATCGGTTTAATCCTATGAAAATGACCCATGCATGAATTGTGTTCGTGGCAAATATGCATTCACTTTTTAGACAAAAGGTCACACGGTCATTAAAGCTAAATGCTGACTGTATGTTTCGTTAATTGAACCGGTTAGGAGTCAAATATTTCTTAACTTTATGGAATTGACGTATTTTTTGACTCTTATAAGGTTCGGGAAGCTATACAACGTTTCACCAGGAAGTTATTCGATTTCCAAGTGATTTGCAATAAAGCAGACGTGCAAGGACATTTTTGTGTGTGTGGGTATTTGCAACTCAGTTGCCCCATTGGCTACGGATAGGACCAAGAAGAGAGATCAGTAGTGCCGATGAGTTTTGAAGGACTGTCTCCGGGCAACGGCTTTTCGACAGAGAGATTTAGTGGAAAGAAACAAAGATAAGGACGAGGCAAATATTGCACCATCTATGTAGTTCATCGGTTAGAGCGACGCGTAAGCTCTTCTTTAACATACGGACGGTGGTTGCGATTGAAGAAGAAATGGTGAAAGAAGTGTCTCAAGGTCGATTTGTATCTTTTAGGTTTGGCAACTGGGAAACTGTACGCGCGCGCATTCACTTTTCTTCAGGGCAAATAAAAATCACGATTGTTCTTGAAAAAAATAAAATGAATCAAATTTATTTGATTTAATTTTTTTCTCACTACATTTTCAGACATGGCAGATCGATTTTTCAGTCCACCCAATGACTGATATCAGTCATGTGGAAGAGAAACTGACTGCCAAGTAAATTACAGCGTAAACTTTCCTTAAGAACTTTCTATTATTGATGTGAACCCCGCCGTACTACGACAGAGCCAGCTTGATTTTTTAGGCACGGAAAAAGCTCCATTGCTGTAATAATTCAGTAAATCGAAACATTGCAGAAAGAGCTTTTGTTTATTTTTTTTCTTCTTACACACTTACACACACACACACACTTACACAGACACACACACACTTATACCCCTGTCAGACGGGCTAGTTTAGTGTCACTACAAGCGAGTGCACTTCAACCCGTCGAAACACACTCCAAGTGTGTTGGCGCTACATGGGAAAACTTAGTGTCACTCCAAAATGATGGCAATAACGACGGGTAAGTAATGGGCATGCAAAATATTACAGTGCATACGCATTTTTTCATAAATAACTTCGTTGTCTTATTAGAAACAAGTTACCACACATTGTTGCAATAAGTCACGAGCTTTAATCCAAATTTAAATCCAATTTGATCATTACGACCAGCCATTACAAGCCAGTGATACACGTCCGCACGCCGGTACGATGCTCACCTATTAGCCCCGTGCGCGATCGAAAGCGTCGCTGTGGTCGGCCTTCCACGATTGGCCGAACGTTGACTATGACATCGGAAAGGGGATTATATCATCGACGGAAATAAGAGGAATGAAAAGGCTTTAATTTTGACGGTGTTGGCAGTGTTCCTTTAAGAGCGCAGTGATTTCATGCCTCCACAATGCTATTTACAAACACCATCGAACTTGTTGTTTGCAAGGTAATGACGTCACAAGGGGGAACCATAGGAGGGCGACACCAAAACATCTCGCCGCTAATACTCTGTTTCACCTTATGATGTACCGCAGAAAAGGCTACAAGCGCGAGCTCCTTGCTCTAGGGCACATCTCGGCGGCACAAGCTCCCGTGCGTTAAGAGTAGCTCCCAACGCTATGAGCCTGCGGTTCTAGCCTTGTCTGCGGTACAACATCAAGTGAAACAGAGTATAGATCGAAACGAGCAGAAGTAGGGATTGAACCCAGGATTCCTGGGTTCTGCAGCGCGAGCTTTCGCTCCATGTGCTCCGAGCTGGTGTGCGCGGGCCCACTCGGCCACTCTCCGCTCGCCACAACGAAACATCATGGAGTGTGTGGACGACGAGCTGGAGGGCGATATCCGCGATGTTGGAAAGTGGAAGCGCGTGGTTGGGGCACTTTTCTCCGTGAGAGCCCAACGCCTTTCATTTGAAAGGTACCTGGACCTGGATGCCGACGCACAGGCAAGAATTTCAAGTGACATCGATCAGCAGCTGCAGGCCAATGCCTTCACCATAGCCACTCTCATGACCTACAACCTACCCGTGATCAGTCGAGAACGGTGGACTTTCCAGAGGAACGAACGGTGGTTCGAAGACACCTTGCCCCATTTGGGCGAGTTCCATTTCAGGCAAGCCTTTCGCGTCTCTCCTGCCACCTTCAGATTCCTGGTGGAGTCTTGCAGGTGCCTCCTGACCGTCACTGGCCGTCGCGCAGGGGCCAAGGCTGGAAACTAAATTAGCCGCTTGTTTTTCTACAATGCACTACTTTCCTGCCAACAGAAAACAAGTGCGCATCTAATATTACTCCTATCAAAATAATACTAATTTTACGCAGCGTTAATTTCTTCTCTTATTTTTACTCCTTGAACGCTGCTATCGAGATTACACACTCGGTCTACCGGAGCGAGCGTAGTGTGCTCCCCGAACTTACTTCATTGGAAGTGTGTTCTTCGGGCAGGGCTGGGGATTGAGCTCAGGACCACTGGGTTCTCCAGCGCGAGCTTCCTCTCCACGTACTCCGATCTGGTGGGCGCTAGCCCATTCGGCCACCGATGCCCTTTAATAAAGACACGTTAAAAGAAATAGACGTTTACAATTCTCTGTAATGCCGAATTGGAGCGCAGCTCTAGAAGACGAGGAAGGAAGGGTACGAAGGGGAGGGTATGCCAGATGCTTCCCCTCCGTTCCCTCCCATCCTCCTCTCCTGTTCCCATCCCACTTAGCGTAAAAGTTTCGATAAATTTCCCGCTAAATTTAGCCGGGAAATTTTCCCGCTGAATTGACGTGTGACGTCACATGACGCGTCATCTTAAATTTGAAGCGTGACGTCACGTGACGTCATACGGGTAAATTGTTTCCTCTAAATTTAGCGGAAAAATTTTCCGCCAAACTTAGCAAAAGCTTTTACCGCAAAATTTGGCGGGAAAAGTTTACCCTCGTGACGTCACATGTGACAACACACGTGACGTCACGTGTGACGTCATTTTGGAAAACATCCCATAATGCAACGCGCGGTTACGCCGACGCCACTCAACTTTAGAAACAGGTGCCTAGGAGCTGTTCTCTAAAACAACGTTAAATTAATGAACGATTTTTACGCCAATTGGATGACTCTGATCGATCATCGCGAGCCAAGATAAAGAACGAAGTATATCCAACCTTGGCGGTCCGCTTCGTTCCACGGAAGTCTACGAGGAGGCCCTGACACTGCCTAATCAGATCATAATTATCGTGTTATCTCGAATAGTTACATGCTGAAACAAACGTAGGCTCTATCCTTCTCTGCTAACCAAGATAGCCTGGGAATGACTGACTTTGTCGTCAACTTTTATCAATTCGTCGCGGCGCTAATCTTGGTACAGATAAGCCTAAACACCAAGTATATGCACCCCGCCATTTTTTCGCAATGCCACTCTTCTACATGTTGTCTCTTTCACGAATTTCTAGATATTTCTTTATAAAATAAAACTTACGCCACGCTTTTGGTTTCTGTGTTTAAAATGTTTTATGTTGAAACACTCCTAGTGATGCCACGCACTCGATCGAGCGAAGTGAGTTCGTCAAACTCACTCTAAGCCAAGTGTGTTCCTCAGGAAGGAGCCGTGTGGCACACTACAGAAATGACACTAAGGGCGAAGTGCACTCGCTTGTAGTGACACTAAACTAGCCCGTCTGACAGGGGTATTACACACACTTACACACTTACACACATACACACACACACTTACACACACACTTACACACATACACACACATACACATACACACACACATACACACAGATATATATTACACATATATATATATATGGGATTATTTTTGCGGACAAAGCTTCATATATATCAGCATTGTTAAGTTGATGCGAGTTAAATTGATTTAAATCATGATATGAATCGCGATTTAAAACATTTTTATTTGTATTCTCCAGTCCAGCTTTTCTATTTGGTGAATGCGTTTCACACAACTTCTAGTAGGACAAGATATATGTTTAAAAAAAAAACGACTTCTAGTATTTAAGGTTAATGCGCACGTTTCACATTTGATGCGTTGTTTCGTCCAGCCTCGTTGCCATGTGTTTTGCAGAAGCGAGCAGCTATACTCAATTCTATTTGAAGCAGTACCTTGGAGACGAGGGGCCAGGCAATATGAACCTTCAAAAAAATCAAAAGACGACATGAATGGTTTGGTAGCCCTGTGTTTTCGCGCTCCCTCGAAACTAAAGAACGTCATGATTCGCTTCATTAGACTGTATACCACCGATATCTGGGGAAAACAAAACGACGCTTTTTCACCACGAAAGTAAACTACTCATTGGCGAACGCCTAGATTTCACTCAAGCATAGCACTAGAGGTGAGTTCCGAACTCTCCAAACTCGACGCCAACTTATTCAAAAGTGATAATCGATTTTGAAAAATTTTCATTCAAAACATTGGGCACTTTTATATAACAGAGGCCACACCTCTCTCTGAATATTTGAAAAAAAAAAATCTCTCGCAAGTCTTTAGTGAAATAACGGGACATTATGAAACTTTAACTTCCGGTTCCAACCGCCAGCGCTAGATTTGGGCAGTGGGCGAGCGTTCGGTACCGCATAGTTTATTAAAGCCAAACTTGGGAGTTTTTTACATGCCAAACCAACGACGGGCATTTGGCACGCCCCAGTAGAGGACTGAGGATTAATTTTGGCCACCTGGGGATCTTTTGACGTGCAACCGAAAGCCTGGTTACACAGCACTTTCTCCGCAATAAGCCCTCGACAGACAGCGGGCACCTCGGCCGGGATTTGAACCCGCCACCCGGGGATCCGTAGGGCGACGCTTTACCTTGGAGCCACCGAGGCTTTTTTTTTTAATTAAAATTTAGCTTTATGTGCATGTTAAAAAAATTCGTTCACACTTCCTCCTGCAATCAAAAGGCAGTCAAACCACAAAAGAGCATAACGCACTGTGCAGAGTAACACAATCGGAGCCACCGAGGCAGCTCGCTCAGTTTAATGTTGCGCAGAAAATAACCTCGTTTTCGTTTCTCCCATTTACACTGTACAACTGTTTTTCTTTTTCATTGGCTTTAAGAAATAAAGAAACGTTTTGGTCAATTACGGCCCTCATTATATTAAATTGGATTTAACCTGTTATACCGTCAGGTGGTGCAGGTAGAGAGAAACAGTTTGTTTCCTTTTATTTTTATCTCTCACTTAGAAATAGTAATTGTAATTGTACAACGGCCGAGTGCTGCGACAGACCCCAGATTCCCACGAAAAGCTGTGACGCGGGAGGATTCTGGTGTGAAAAACAAAATATGTATATCCGTTGTATAATTGTGTGGACGGAGCCAATGTTGAGCGTCAGAGCTTCCGATACGAAGATATCGCAATACACAATGATAACCGGACGTTCCACTGTTTAGCGTAAAAAACATTCCTGGGAGAGCAACGGTGCAAGATTTCTTGGCGCCGCTGCGCGCGCATTTCTACGGTATCTTTAATCGCAGTGCCTGTATGTGAACAAATTTACACTCAAGATAGCGTCATTTTTTGTTTTATCTGTGATGCGTCAACACAAAACGAGGGAACTGTCGGCGTTTTTAACTCTCCCCGATATTTTAGTACATTATTTCCCCCACTCTTTCCTCCATCCCTACACGTAGCTTTCAGTCAAGGCTGCGGATTCGAATGAACCAATAGAAATGCTCACTTACTAGCGATGATGGTATCACAACAGCGTCGCAATCCGACCTCAGTAATAACGTACAACGTGGCACGTGTTTAGCAAACGGCCATGACCGACCACTATATGAACTGGATGCCCACGTGTCCGGACGCAAGTCATACGAAAGCGAACACGTGACCACCTACAGCTCAGTGCTGGCAGCGTCGTCAAGCGGCGGCAGTGGTGGCTCGTGCGGCTTATCTCGCAACTTTCCCCGCTTGGTTCGCGAAGCGCACACACCACCACGGCCGCCGCTTTATCACGGTACCAATACGGAGCAGTCTACGATCGCCGGTTCACCTCCCCATGGATCGAGACTGCAT
The DNA here is from genome assembly GCA_013358835.2 of Ixodes persulcatus. NCBI lineage: Eukaryota > Metazoa > Arthropoda > Arachnida > Ixodida > Ixodidae > Ixodes > Ixodes persulcatus. The sequence continues at coordinate 2,548,436 of JABSTQ010009160.1, read as the reverse complement.
ATCTTCGGGGAGAATTACGAGCAGAAGGAAATAGACTCGTTAAAGAAAATCATAAAAGTCGAACAAAAGTTACAGCCCCGACCTTACGCAAAAAAGGAAGCGCAATAAACCAGGGGATTTCGGGCTTTGTTTGTACATCAACCGGGCACGGTGCTTTAGCCTCAAATGTGCCGTTTCTTTATAAGCAAAAAGCTGTTCTAAGCTTTCAAATGTCCTTGAGTGCAAACTGCCTCACGGTGCACTCAAAGCACCGTTATTTAGCATCCCTTTATCGGTTCGAGCAATGAGAAAAAGGATCGGTACTATGGTCCAAGGGTAATGGGGTCTCAGTCGCAAAAGGGTCTGGACGTCCTTCTGCCGCTATAACCCAACATGCGTTTTGGAGCGCGACACCGCTCGTCCTTCTCATTTGCTAGACTGAATAAAGGTGTTTCGAGTGCAGTAGAGATGCATTTTATATAGACCAACGAGGTAGGGGGGCTTAGAGCAATAAACTGGTATCCCGTTCGCCAGGCAAATGTAACCCCCACCTGCCTACCGCCATGTTGTACGATTTTGACCACCAAAATCCTGAGGCTTTTACGCAAAACTGAGCCGAAATTTATATTGCGATCGCTGTAAAAAAAAAAAAAAAAATAATTTTTCAAAACTGTTAGCCCCAGAGATCAGTGTCTAGCTCCAGTAAAAATCCAAAATACAGCACCGCCGCTGACGACATCTAGCGGAGGCATTGCGAAGCCGCCCAATTTTTCGTCTTAAAAGTACATTTTGGACTTAAAGCAAACGAGACAACGTTTCTCGTCGGTACTGTTACTAAAGATCAATAAGCAATTATTTGTTCGCGGTACTTCGTTAAAATCTAGACGTACAACTATAAGGACACGTGTCTAGTGGTCAAAAATGTGCAACATGGCGACGGCCGGGTGAGGGTCACTCTCAGCTTCCAGTTTATCGCTCTAAGCCCCTCTTCCTCGTTGATCTAGACCAACGCGTGGCTTCGATGTCACGTCGCTGCGGTGGCGCTGCTCTCGGCATGGCGCATGAGCATTCGCTTTACTTTACGAAAATATGGTTCCTGCTCTTGCCCAGTGCCCAGTTTGCAACAGCGCGTTGGCGTCGTCGCGCCAACGCGGATTTAGTGAGATAATTTATTTACGTCGGTTAGGAGAAAAAAGTCTAATGTTCCTATTCTAAATACGTGCTTCTGAGTTTAAGGTACGCAGTATAATAAAAACGAGCCTTTTCTAGCTTTTTTAATGCCAAATAATAAAGTAACCGTTAGTAAGCCAGTAAGCGATAACCATGCCGGAGGCAGTTAAATCAAGATCAGGTAGCATTGCCATCTTTTTCTAATAATAAACAGATCCTTTGTCCGCAGCTTAACCACGTTATTTTGGGGGTTGGATAATAATTAGTGTTAGCGAGCTTTATTAATAATTAGGATGCCTCACACGTGCCTTCTTTGACCAGAAATATCGTCGTGGATTTTCATTCTGTCTCAGCGGAGGCCCTTTAGTCTCGTGCCAAGTGAAGGTTCGTACGCGTACTACTCAGCGTAAACAAATCTACAAACCGGTTTTACCTCACCGTTCTAGCATTGCGACACTTTAGCTTATTTAGTTCCAAAGCACGATCAATACATGCCCTAAAGCAAATAAAATTGGCAGCCAGAATATGTTTACAAAGACACAGTCTTTTTTTAGCGCGCACTCCCCCATGCGAAACAAACTATCGGCTTTCGGGTCAAATACTTGAATACTCCTAAAAAGTCACGCAGTATTCGGGTTCGCCTAATTTTCCTTGTACACGTCTATGAACGAAAGAGTCCTCCACTCTCTCTAAAGGTTCCCAATAAAATCTGCCCCGATACGCACCTATTTAGTATTAAGCCTCTCTACACTAAAAGTGACGCAAACCATTGTACTCAGCTTTCCTCCTTGCTAAAACCTTCGCTCTAAACTATTTCCCATTTACCTTCAGGCAGACGACGCCAATTTTGCGCGCGCGTGATGCAATCTCAGTGGTAAGAAGGGGCTGATTAATTTTTCCATTGAGACTGCATGACCAGCGGAGGATAATAGGTCTCCATTCTCAGTGGTTGGATTCATACAAGAAAAACTAACTATTGGTGTCCCGAGTGCAATGCGGTGCAGTACGCACTTGGGGATAGCTTCTGTTGCTTCTGGCGCGCTTTTCGGAGACCCCCTTGAGACCGACTGACTCGATTAAAATCAGTGAACGACACACAAGAAAGAGTGATTGCTGAACGATGCCTTGCTTCTAAAATACAACTAATTACGCGGGCTGATCGACTATCTCCGTTTTCTGAGGAAGTTCCAGTGACGCACGAGGGTCCCGCTGACGGCAATATTCTTCGAGAAGAGAGGTGGAGGTCAAGCAACTAGGAAAATTCGAAGCACGTCCGCTCGCTCGCGACAATTTACGTGCGTAAAAATTTGAATTATTTCGAAGCACGCGCGTCCTCGTGATCTGGCCAGTTCACTGCCTCAAGATGCATTGCTGGAAGCTCGTGATGCCTTATCTTGCACTGGTAGAGTTCCACGCCCGCAGCTGGGAAGTTGCAGTAGTTGTGGAGAAGCAAAACTGTACTGCCTTTGGCGCTGCAATTGTGCATTCGATAAAGGATTGTGTGTCAGCGTGTATTGGCAACAGTATGTGCAAGTCATTCTCCAATTAGGATGTTTGGTTTTGACACCACCAGAAGTCAAACTGATCACTTTGGAGATTGAAGAACATTTTACTTGTTACGCTTTATTTTTTTTTTTTTCTTGACAAAAAAGCGTGCGCGAAGCTTTGGTTGGCTATAAGGGGAGGTGTGACAATCGCTCGCTTCGTCCAGTGGGAGAAAATGGCACAGCTGTTCAGCAGGAAGCATTGTCATCGATATGCCCGCAGCAGCGCCACAACGGCACTCCACCGCACTGTGATCACTAAAGAAGAAGATAATGTCTTCACCGCTGATCACTTTCATAAAGTGTCGCACAATGAATATTTCCTTGTTAGCAATAACAAAATTAAGCACGGCACTTGAACTCGACGCAATGAACACATTCCACAGTGAAGCTATGGTGGGCTTGTGAAACTCATCGATAGATTTCTTCTTTGATCATATATTCCCTGTAGTGCAGGGCGGCGCTGCTATCCACTTATCGATGGCTCTCTGCTCCGCTGTAACCTACCACATCTCCGCATGCTGAATCACTGAGCCACTTCCGCAAGGGCGATCGCCACACCTCCCCCTTCTAGCCTATCATAGCGAAGTTGCGCGGGCATTAACATCGACATTCCTTTTTCCCAACGGTAACGATGATAATAACAATGCTATATTGATAAATTCGAGACTGGGAACAAATAAAAAAACAGGCAACCGCACAAATCACCTTAAAGCGCAACTCTTTTGTCAAATAAAAAAAAAGAAAGAAGCAAAGTACAGCAAGTGCTATCGAGCTGTGCTTCGAGCTGCTTTTCTTTGCTCTGTTTCGAGACGATAAACATTTCGAGATTATCAGTACGGAGTAAGTCCACCAGCTTGCCTGCGTTTTTCCCTTTCATTTGGTATATGATTATGGTGCTTGCGTGACTTCGCACACGCGGTTTGTTTAAGACAAAAGCAACCCTGACGGATACTCCACAGACACATATACCTAAATCTCTCCTAGCAATCGCCTCGAGACGAGAGAGGATATATACAAGCTAATGCTGCGGTCACAATGCCAATGCGGAGCGCAAGTTCGTTTGCTTCGTTTGCAGGGGTTGTGATGACGTCAGAACGCAGAGCTTTGATTGGCTCTGATAGTGGGTAGACCTCAAGGCAGCTTGCTTTATGGTCTACCCACTATCCTTCAGTCAGAGCCAATCAGACCTCGGCGTTCTAACGTCGCCATAACTTCTGCAAAAAAAAAAAAAAGCAAAAAACAGAAGAACTTATGCTCCGTTTACATTATGCAAAAAACAGTGTGCACATGCTGTCAGAGGCGCGTATCTTCCTTGTATGACGATCCCGTCACATCGATCGTACAAACACTGTCTGCAGACACGTCCTAAGCCTACATATGTATGAAGCAAACATGGATTGGACATGGTTGAGGCGCGTCCGCAGATGCTTCTGTCGTTATGTCTTGAGAGAACACGGTATCTTTTGTACGATGTGTGAGAAGCGTGACCCCGGATTGAAGTTTCGAGACTCGCTCACAAACCTTTGCCCTTATTGACCGTGAAGCGGAGGTTCCGCCATTCCACCTTGATGTTCTCGAAGTTTCGACTCCCGCTGTTTCTGCTGTCGATGGAACTGGCTATCGACCGCTGGTCCTCCACCATCACTGTAAGTGAGAAAATGAACGTTTACGTGGCTGCCGACGCAATCAGGTGGACAATAGCTTACGTGGAGGGATTCACAAAAGAACCGTGCAAACTCTGCAAATGTGGAGCCACTTTAATGCAAACAAAACGCAACGGCAGTCGGAGCCGGTCTCTGGAACGTGTCTTCACCCGGTGTGTTTAACGTCCTATTCCGCCCAGGCATCAAAATTGGTCCTGAAGTGGCAACAAATTGCGTCATAAATGCCGGTGTGTCGTGATGTCGGATGTCGCGAACCTGGTGGTTGGTTGTAGAAATGCCGGTGAAACAAGACGTGCGAACGCTTGGGTAGCCGTTGTCATCTCGGCGTTCCGACTCTCGTCTGCTTTGGTTTTCACCGACTGCTTGGCTGCAGAGCTTTTTTGCAGCAGAACAGGCTTCTGCCGCGTCCACCTCTGCTGCTGTGCCTCCACCAGGATAGCGACAGGCAACACCATGATACTTTTATGACGTGATGACGAAAAACTCGAGGGACCATCTTTCAGGACGGGTTAGAGGAGACGCGCCCCAGGCACCGTAGTACCATGAAGTGACTTACTCCCGACCACGGTGGAAGAGGAGAGCGGTGTCTGAACAACGCCAGAAAGAGGGTCGAAATTCCACTCAGGCTTCGCACATTTTCCGGCGGAGCAGTAACGGGCTGGAGTTCGGCATAGTCGCGCGCTTCGCGGCCTTGAAAACGTGTGTTAATAAGGACTGTTACTCGAACTCCTGTCATGTTGCGCCATCTCACGGCGTTTCTCAGAAATAAGGGCGAACTTTCGACCCATTTGCTCCGTTGCGAGTCGGCTCCCTTCAGACACCTCTCTCTTCTCCCACCCTGCTCCCGACTCCATAGATGTGACTGAACTTGAAGCCAAGCTCCGGTGTACTCCGGTGAGCCCCTGTGTAGCCTCCAAGAAGCCCCTTTTCAGAACTGGCTCATTGTCGCCTGAGTGTATTCATCTATAAGCAAGGTTATGCGTGAAAAACAAAATGCTGATCGGCTAAATAATAGCGCGAACCTTCCGTGCTCATAAAGTAGGTGAATTCTAAAATTAAACAAAGTAAACGAAGGAAGGGGAATAAATTTACATTGAAATCATGGGGCTTTATTTAATTCGCTAGAAGTTTGAGATAAGCTTGAGTATCGGTAAAAGTTAGGGGAAGCATCAATCCACGACAATAAGTCAATATTTGATTTGGATAATTCGATGGAACGTTTGCAACATTAGTGTAACTTCTTGAGTAAATGAAATGCTGAGAAAAAAAGAGCTCCAATTCTTCGTTGATTTTTAAATATTAAAGAAAGAAATAACATATGTAGATTGTTCCTATGCTAGTAAGCTTGTTCTGCTATGGATTACTGTATAACTGGCCTTTTTCGCAGCAATTGCAAGGCTTGGCTGTTAATGAGCCCACAGAAAGAAACAATTTATTTATAAACATAATTTCTAGTGCATTGGTGCATTCTGAAAAAGAAGTTCAATATGTCATATGTAAATGGCTAGATTAACGTTTAAATTTACATCTTAAAAGCGTTCTAAAGAAAATTCGCCGTCATGATCCATTAGGTGTCGTGAACCCCTGTCAGGGTAGCAAGTTAGCCTCTAACCATAACGACGGTGAGTGCACCCACGGCTTTCCTAATATGGCATCTAGCAGTTTTTACTATATCCTCGTGCTTTGCGTTTTCCAAAATTCTGTTATTTTGTCATGTTCTCCACAAAGAGTATACTAAGAGAGCTCATACTTTGTCATCTAATGTACCTTGGTTCCTAATATTTCACATAAATTGATCATTGTATTTCCTTAGAAGTAATATCATTTTCAGCTTTCTTATTATTTTTAATCAAATGCTCACGACAAGACGTGAGAAGGTTTAGTATAATCAGGTACGCATAAATACATGAGAAAAATCGGACCGAAACAACTCCAGGATATATACGTCTCAATCTTTTATGATGGGTTACTTCAGTCAAATATTAAAACAACGGTCTGGCTTAAAGCATACTCTTAAATTTAAGGATCCACCAGTGGATTAAATGTCTTTTAAAAATGGAGTTATACGTGCCAAACTAACGAAGGGAATCTGGCTCTCCCCAGCCTTCACTGGGGCGCGCCAGATGACCTTCGTTGGCTTGGCAGGTGTAACCCCGAATTTGTTTTTTGTTTTTTTTAGTCAAATTATTTGGCGGTTGCCAGCGTTGGCGGGGATCTGCCAGGACTGAGGATTGATTTTGACCACGAGGGGCTATTCTCGGATCTTTTGCATTGCATTCGAAATCTTGGTTACACGGCTCCTTCCACACAATAAGCCCCCATCAGATGCAGGAACCTCGGTCGGGATTCGAACCCGCAAACTGGGGAGCTGGAGGCCGGTGCGTTGTCTCGGTGCCAGCAAGGCGCAAATTATATTTTGAAAATGAACACTCTAGATATATAATTAAAGTACTACCTACAGAATCGTCTTCTTCCGGGAAGAAAACCGGTTCCCAGTTTATTTTGATTAAAGGGGCCCTGCAATCGTATTTAAGCGTCTACCTTTTTTGCAGTTTCCACGTCTCTTGGGGTTCGGGCGAGCCAGCGGGCACGGAGAGAGTAACTAAATATCAGTGCATCATATTTTAACCGGACGACGCGGAAACCTCCTCCACCGACGGGGGGGACCCGCGGTACCGAAAGCGCGCAATATGTGACGTCTTTGGTCCAGGGCTTACTACTGATCACAGCCGCTAAAAGCTTCTTTTTAGTCGAAATACAAAATATAAGTGGCGCGAACCATTTCAGTTATTTACAAAAGTAGTTTTTGTTCAGTATTTTAGATCAGAAAAGAAACAAATTCAGTTTATAAAGTACGGAAACAAGAAATGACCCGTCGACATACTCGCCACCAAGCGGTGGAAAAGACGGCGCATACTAGAAAGGAGTAGTGGGATCAGGCGCCGACACGGAAAGGTCCCGGCTGTACGCAGCGGCGCTGCGGTCGTTTACGGACTGGAGCATCCGACCGGCTCCGAGCGTTCCGAATACCTTCAGCGAGCAGCTTTGTCTTGCGTTTCGGCCGTTTCGCGGTACGGTAGCGCGAAGTGGCTCCCATTCTGAACTGATCTTTACCCCGTGTTTGCTGTCGTTTGTGGCCAATGAAGTGTCATGCCGAATTAGTGTTTAATTGCGCAGCAAATGCGATGAGAGCCGCTGTGGCTGCCCTCTGTATACAGCTTATCCAGAACATGCTGCAGTGGCGCCCTCTCGCGCCGTCGACACGGAGTGCGGCAGCCGTGAGCGCTCGCTGAGCTCACTACCCCTCCTCTAATTCACGGCCGCTGAAGCAACGGACGTCATGAAGGAGGTTATTTTTTGCTTGTTTTTGTAATTTTAATTTGCCTATAACTTTTAAAATAAAGCGAAATTCGAGAAAAGAAAGGTTTCATTACTACGTTCAGTGCGCTCAGGTTCGGTGCAAATTAAAAACCAGTAAAAAAAGCCCTTGCAGGGTCCCTTTAACGTTACAGCGAACCACAAGAAAAACAATCAGAAACACAGACAAACTATAAAAATATACACCAACTCGGCGCTGACTCACAACTCATGGTTTGTATTGTCTTCTATGCAAAAAAAAAACAACCTCCTCTTTTTTATGTTCTAAGAACGAGATGACGACATCAAATGCAAATACAAAAATAAAAAAACACAATAAAATTAAGAAAAGCACTTATAAAAATAGTAAGAAATAAAAAGTAAAGAATAATAGAGAATTCTCACTGCTGGCGCCTAAGAGACGTTTTGGCCAAAAACTCAAACTCCCTCTGTGAGAGAGTTAAAGATGGCCTTCTGACACATCAATAAACATTTTTAAATTTCATTGTGTTTTTTTTTTTTTGTAATTGCGTTTGATGTCGTCATCTCGTTCTTAGAACATAGAAATAGAGGAGGTTGTTCTTTGTGCATAGAAGACTATACAAACCATGAGTTGTGAGTCAGCGCCGAGTGAGTGTATATTTTTTAGTGTGTGTGTTTGTGAGTGTTTCTCTTGTGGTGCGCTGTAACGTTAATCAACATGAACTACCAACTCGCCCAGTCAGCAGTCTTCCCAGTTTATTTCTTCTCGCACTCTCCTCACAGGGCCGAGTCTCTGAGCTACTTCCCGCAGAAAGGAGGGTCTGCTTTTTTCTTAAATAGAAAGGAAGAATGCAAGAAAGGTTTTTTTTCTGGGCTGCTCGTTGGCCTTTAAAGCGATATGCGCGAAATGCTGAGCAAATCACCCCAACTAAATGAAGTGAAAGGGAGAAAAAAAGATAAGTTCGCTGGGATTACGCCTAATGTAAAGACACCAAAGAAGTTACAAAGTTTCTTTGCAAGAACTCATGCTGATTATTTGACATTAGACCTGTAGATCGACACTGGGGCAAAGCACGGTGTCTTCCGGAAGCTATTTACTTTGAAATGAGATGATGATTCGCGCTCTTTAATACAACGCTGGTACGCTCAACCATCATGCGACCGAGAAACAATTTGAATCTTTCATGCTGGAGAGGCTGGTATAGGACACCGCTGCCCGGTGAAAGGCTATAGTTGAATTCCAAACGTACGTAATAAATTTCTGCACAAGGATCCGCTTGGGCGTCATGTACGGCAGTAGACGTATTATTATTTATTATCGTTATAACTTTCAAACTCTTAACACTTGGGAACCAGATACTGATTATTGAGCAATTAGAACATCCCGGACAAGCGCACGCTTAAACGGCTCATACCGCAGAAATGTGGTTTAAGTTAGCTCTATGTCCAGTCTCATTATCCTTCCCATCTTTGCGACTGCGCTATTTTACATCAGTATGCGCAGAAATGCCACAGGACCATATAAAATGCTTAATTATTCATATGACTGTATATGGACATATACGGCATTTCTGTACATGTAGATAGTTTATCTGTAGGTTGACCGCAAAGCACAGCTTCATGAGACAAACCAACAAAATAATGTCAGGTAAATATATTAAAAAAAATCGACAAACTTGCCATAATATGGTTTTAGTTGCGGGTGTATTGTTTTGGAAAAAAACGAATACATAAAAATACATTTTCCCGTATATTTAAGTTCACACGTGTCCTGTGTGCGGATGCGAATAAAAAAGATGCCTAATTTTAAACAAACTTGATAATTTAGTGTGTAAATTAAATAATCATTGATTAACGTAGAAGTTTGGGCTAGTTGGTAAGTAGACATGATAAATACAAAACAGCGCAAAGACAAGGGCGAAGTAGAAGAAACCACAGGCCCCAGCGCTGTGTCCTGTGGTTTCTTCTACTTCGTCCTTGTCTTTGCGCTGTTTTGTTTTTATCATGTAAATAATCATTGCGTATCCGCAGCTTGCTGCGCGCCCAGGGTTTCTTATCGTGTTTATATTTAAAAATCACACAAAATATGAGATTAATTTTCTTTTTTTGTAAATTTTCCTTTTCAGTTGCCGGCAGAGACACGTTCTATTATTCCCCTCTCTAAAAAAAAAAAAATATATATTAAGTTATACAGGGCCAGCCAGACAGCGCACCAGACGTAAGTAAGCCAGCGAATTAAAATGCTGCTATAACTTCTCAACAAAAATCTGCAAGCCAACTAAAGAGAAAGGGCCTGGTGGAAGGGGAAGAGGAAAATGGTACACACAAACTAAAGAAAACGATAAACGTTTTCATTGCAGCAAGACATCCTTAAATAGGACCACGACCAGCCGAAGTCTACACTTAAAGTTAACACAACAACAACTAAAATATTAAAGGAAATAATAGAGCTGCCCGTGGGATCCAATATCAAGTATATGAAGCGCCAAGCTTGGTGCTAAGCGCTGATCAATTTTTTTTATTTTTTTTGTGTGCCAAATATGCAGATTGAATTTTCGGAGTTTGCTGTTTGTGCAGCGAGTGGTGTGCAGCAATGTGCAGTAAGTGTTTTCTGCGCGTCATCGCACTTTCAGTTTACTTCGTGGATTAGTCCTAAGCGCTCTCTGTGCTTTATGAATGAAGTGTTTGGAATCGAATATGGTGGTATGTTGCTTAACTATTTCGCGACCTGGCAGCTAAAAAAATTCTAAAAGTGCACAAAATGAACTACAATTTAAAGCTCTCGTAAGCTCCTGCATATTCCGGGTGTTTCACCGAACGTTGGCTAACATTTTGCTGCCTAAGGCAGGAAAAAAAAAAACGATCTGGGCGCAGTCACCTCTAAAGAGCCAATTAGTGAGGTACATAGCGTTTCAAATTATTCAGTATCTAATTAACTTTGTATAATTATCTTTTTGTCTAGTAACAAAAAGCATGTTGTTTTAATTAGAATTGTATTGAGCCATATAAGAAAACCATTACATCGGCAATAAAAAACAAAGAGAAAGAGAGAATTGGAGCGCTTGGGAAAAGCGTGGTGGTGGGCAAACGTTACCTCTTGTGCCAGACGACCGGGTCGCGGAAAGAAAATGCGGACAATATGAAACAAAAAGACCATGCGGGGCGCGTCGAAGGAACATGCCGTTTCCGGACCCAAAATGTAAAGGCACGCGCTTTGATTTTTTTTTATTGATTGATTTATGGGTTTTAGATGATCCCCATATCGCATAACTGAGTGACAACAATACTTACTGCATTCCCTTCGGAACACCCTTAATTCTAGAACATCTTTATCTTTCCCGTAAAACGAAGAACGTGCTCCTTCCATGGGTGACAAACCGTTCGCTTTGGGGGCCCCTTTTTGTTCTAATTTATTTTATTTTATATTATTTATTCACGCGCCTGAGTGCAGTGAACGGTGTCAGCAACGAACATTTGTCCTTAGTATTATGTCAACTTTTAGTGCCACCGCCCCTTCCCCCCGTAAAACTTTGATAATCTTTTTTTTTTTTTTTTCAAAGCCAGACTTGTATGTTTCACTACGCTTACATTAAACGTAAAAGTGAAAAATAAGACAATATTTTGTTTTGGGTATATTAATGAAAAAAAAAACTGCCTTGTTTTCACTTGGAGGGTAAGCTATTTTATTTGAGAACTGCAGCTATCCACCCTGTGCAGGCTTGAGATAAAACCATATAAAAAAAGGGATTAGAATGTTCTATGGCTTTTGTTTGATGAAGTTCCTAATTAATTTTATATAGTACAAATAATAATCCTCTTTAGTCGAATGTATATAGACCTTTGTTTTGCATTATTATCTGTTTATCCTTGGGCAAAGCAGACACTAATATCAACTCTTAGAACTAAATTTAAAATTTAATATAGCAAGAATATACCAAAAAACCTTTAGGAAACGAGGTCATTGAATAAACAGAGACCAAAGGTATGTGCTAGAATCTTTGCAGTTTACAACCGATATTTCACACCCATCGATCTTAATTTGTTATCGAGTGCATGAGAACGCTCATATAACCTTCCCGCAAGTGCAATCACTTTTCCCATAATCACATTTTATTCAACCAAAGTGTGCGCAACATTGTCTTTATTACAATTTATGGTACGGCTTTGTACTCAAGACGCGATATGGTAAGAGGGGGGGAAGGGGTGGGTAGATGTGGGATCAGGAGTGGGTTAATTAAATGGAATGAAGCTAAGTGAAATCCTGGAGCTTCGCTTCCCGAATGTACTCGAGGTCTTTGTCCCTGCGAGGACGGAGACCATGGCATTCCCGAATCATGCTAGAGCTAGTCATGCTGACGTTGGCGGAGCATCGTCAGCACACTCCGTCTTCGGCCTTCTCTGGTTTGTCTTTTTTTCGGCGCCGAAAGAGAACCGTTTCGGCCGGCGTGATTGCCATGCCGGTACGGAGTCTCCGCAGTCGGAACGCCGACCAGTGGTCGTAGCCGCTTTAAATTCGGAATACTTTTTGGGCCCCGAAGGCCCGGAGATAGGCGCGGCGCTCTAAGCGAGCGAGGTTCTTCGCCTACAAGCCTACACCGGAGAGGTGTAGGCTTGCTTCTCGAAACCCGACAACTGGTCCTTGTGCTTGAAAGCACATTGTTGAAAAGAGTTATTGCGCACAGGCCTTCACTCAAAAGGCAAGAACTTGAGTCATTCCAACGCCTCCAACCATCAAGGTCACGTATAAGGCTCAAGAACGCCCAAAAGCTTGCTTCCTCTTATTGTAAGTAATATCTTCCTCGTTGTCAACCGTATGTCAAACCGAAGCTGACGCCTTATATTTGTGCTCTAGCCAAATGGAGGAAGTGTAGGGTTTTTATCAGGTTCGTGACGCCTCCGAGTTCGCATCGCGAATGGGTCAGAGTCGTAGAACCACCTTTTCTAAGCCACGAAAGAAAGAAAAATCAACATAGACGCGTCTCTAAAAGCCGGCGCAAACATTTGTGTACTTTGCGTAAATACCACCTAAAATGAATTCGTGGCGTTTATAATATATGAAACACGCCTTAATTCCTCTCCTGCAATTGTAGTCGCAAAAAAAAAAAAAAAAAAATTCAAGAGAAACTGTTTAGATTTGTTTTCCTCAACTCGCAGCCAGAACAAGCGGCCACGTGACCTGGTGATGTCCGGAAGTTATAAAGTTTTTGCGCTGGTCACGAAGAGTGGGCCTTAATATAGTAAGATGTGATATTAAATTTCATTAAAAGGCGCCCCAATATTTGTTAAGTAAATTATGAACATCAATACGACACTGCACGCTCAATTTCGCAATTATGCATGGCTGGTCGTGTCGTGAGGTCACATCAGGCATGGTAACGTCAGAACTGCGAGAGAGTGACTTATTCCCGCTTTTGACCAAAATGGTTGATAGTGCGCAGAAAGATCATCGCCGAAGAACTGAGGTTCCCTGAATACAGTAAAGCTTGTGTTTCTCAAAATGAGGTTGTTCTACCGAGACAGCAGTCAAGAGCTGTCGTGGCTCTCTTTGCATAATGTTACGTCAGAACTTCCGTTGTTGCCAACGAAAACGCCGTGTGTTTTGCGGGTGCAGTCTGAGCAGTTGGGCTCTGTTTAAAATCGAATTACTTGAGCGAATGATGATTAAAATTTCGAATATTATGCGGAACATATTCCTAAAAGCAATGACAATATAATGTAGTTGTTTTTTTACACAAAATTTTACTGCACCATCCTAAATGCCGAAGAGTCAAAGAATGTCACTATAACTTTAGGAAGCACGAAGTGCACCTGCCATTTCGCAACTTATTTTGAGGGTATTACATGAACAGGATCTAAACATTCAAAGCAATTAAAGTATTTAATGACTAGAATCTTACTAAATCATAGGCCCGTAAGCAAGCTGTAAAGAATGCGCGACATACATACTGTTGCCCGAACACCAGAGTTGGCGACTGACATCGTCCGAGATGGGTCCTATTTCATGTGCTGCATGTGTAAACAGCTGCATACGTAAACAATCCGCCATGGGGATACGGATAACTGACGCTAGTGTTTATTTGTTACGTGCGATTTTATTTGTACTCGCTACTTTAACACATATGCATATGTATTAAAATTGAGACAATCATATGTAAGGAATAGAAAAAAAGGGCTATCTTCCATGGGAGACGATGTTTGAGATTGCTGCTTTCATTTGCTTCTTCGCCTCGCAAGCTTAGGACGAATGGCAATCACCTGCACAAACATTTAACGCAATCCTGTGTAAGGCTGTTTACTGGAAACTTGGAGGATACGAAAAGCACAAAAATGTCAAGCGAAAAAAAAAAACTGATCAAGTTTTTATATTGCAACGGATTGCCAAATGCTCAGCCTACGCCAGAATGCAGCCGCTCCGATACAGTGCCAAATTTTAAGACTTGCGGTTTTCTTACGAAAAACGTAATTGTCTGGCGCAGTGGGAAAGCGTCTCTTCTCCTGTAAATTTCTCAGACGTAATCACTCTCTATAATGAGGAGACGCGACACGGACGGAGACGATTCCTTCATTTGTGTTCACAGGTGCTTAGTGTTGCTCCTTATTGACGGTGACGTGTACAGCCCATGATCTCCATGATAATTTTCAGATCGCCCTTGCCAGCTCCCCGAATGCGGGAGCCGGCGGTCATCCATGATGCGCCGGGAAAGCTGGCACGTCACACGCAGAAGGACGCGCGCTTGTGCTCCATCACCACCATTTGGCAAAGATGTTCACGAAAGCGCTGTACGGCAGAAAGGCTGCACAACTTAGCTTCGAAATCAGATGTGTTCGAACCAACCAGCTTGTGTGACGCACAGTCAAGTGATCGTAACGTATACTCAACCACTTGAATACCAATCAAGAACTAACGCCATTGAAGTTATCTCAATCCTTCGTGAACGTTTCGAGAAACGTTTCTGGCTAGGAGCGCAGGTGCCAGCTGGCTATCTGCTGTATTTCTTAAAACGCTGGTAAAGCTGAGAATCATTTTAAAATGTTCAGCGAGAGTTTAGGGCGAATATGGAAATGAGCTTTCCTCGTAGGCCCTCGCCACAATCCGATTGTTTCTGCCCTGCTGGCCAGTGCGCGCCTCTCATAGTTCAGAGGCGCGCTCTGGCCCCATAGCGTGATCGACATACTTCTGCGGAGGACTCCGGGCACAAGCTAGAACTGCTTTACGAACGTCAACGTATAAAGGCCTGTCCAAACAGGCTACTAAAAAAATCGTCAGGCCACACGACTCCTGCAAAAATCGTCAAAATTGAACCGTCCGGCAGTCGTCGGTCGCATGTCTGTTTGGACACCGGCCAAGCCAAATTCACGACTTTCCTCCTCGCCTTCTCCACTTTTCTTTAACGTCGGTGCCCGTCAGACTTGACGTCACACGCCACCTGCCAATGGTGTGCCTGATGCCTGTCTAGCTCCCGCGGCTCACGAAGTCGCCGACCTTGATACCGCCGTCACCTCGGCAGGAAGGCCAAACAGGTCCGGCTTCTGGTGGATTTGGGAGATTCCTGCGTCGAAGCGCGCGTTTCGGCCGCCCCGGCTCAGCTTTTTTTCGTCAAAATCCACGCTCGTAGCTCAAAAAAAAAAAAGTGCAGTGCGCAACAGTGAGACTTTTAGTTGTATGTAGAAACACTGAGAACTTAAGAATATATCATTTATTTTATTAAATTCCAAACCAACCAGGTTTGTTTGTCTATACGAGGTACGTTAGGAACAAGATCCGCGAGAATCCGATTCAATCCACAAAACTGCTGGAAGATGACACGACCTTGGACACTACGCGCGCTCGCCTGGCTTGCCCCCTCACGCTCCGTGTTGTCTAGTCTCCCTTTCGTCCTCGTCTTAAGCGCCATCATGACGTCAAATTCCCAGTACCAACTAGCCCAACAAGCTGCATTGATTCTCTTTCCCGTTTCCGGGACTTCCAAAAGCGGCGGAGGCCTTGAGTGATTGACCGACAGCCAACAGAGCGTGTGAGTGGCTCTTCGGACCCACGTGATGAGCAGAGCAAGGCCGCCGTGGAGGAAGCGAGGAGGAGATTTGACGGGGGGAAGTTTCCCCCCGGCAGATTTGACAGGGGGAAATTTCCCCCCGACGGCCGGAAGCGGAGCGCCGCACGATTTGCCGGAGTCGTGAGTTTTTTGGTATCCTGTTTGGACAGGCCTTTAAACGCGAACATACTGCGCTTCAACCATTGTCTGCTCGATGTCTCAGTCTCATTCTTGTCAGTCCCTCACATCCTGACTGAGTTGAACTACAATGCTGCCGGCTAGTGACACACGGCGTTCCTTACCTTGAAAAGCCAAAAGTGTAACTGCAGATCTGCATGTTTTGTGTGCGTGCTTTCAGTGAATTTGTGTGTGTGTGTGTGCACTCTTGTGTGCGTGCCTAAGGGCGTTTGTTAGAGGGTAAAAATAAAAGAAAGAAAAAAAAGAGAGAGAGAGAGAGAAGGAAAGTGTTTCTGGGTCCGTGTGAGCATGAGTACATATATTTCTTTGTCTAGACATAGGATTCCGTGTTTTCGGAGTTTATTTCTCGTGAAATTCAGAGGGTGTTTTTCGGAGTTAATTTTTCGCTGGGGACTCGGGGTTTATAGGGGTTTATTCTTGACATTAGATTCCCAATTCTTTAAAATTTCGAGTTTATTTTACTGCATAAAATTAAGAAAAATAAATAAATAAATAAGGTCCGGGTACCACCACCCGTTGTCCAGAAGGAACCTCGACATGCTAAGAGGCAAACCCTTTCTGTCAGTAGTTCTGGTTTTCAAAGGAAACTGAATTGGAATCTCCTCAGGACCACTGACATTGTGCTCTTATATAGTTTCAGTCGTAAAACTCCGTCTTTTTTGCTGTTCATTTTGTCACTGTGACCTCAAACTTCGGAGATTTTCGGATAAACCCGAATTGACGGGGAATTTACCGCCAGTGTTTTTCGGATTTTTTCGCATTTATCCGAAAACACGGAACGTGATCTATACACCAACTCAACTCTTTCGTCACGCCGCAGGGGTGGCGCTTCGGGCGCACTTCCGGTGTGGGAGTGTGGCCGGAAGTCGCTATGCGAGACAGCCATTCTTATAATGTTTTCGAAAAAAAAAAAAAAAAAACGTTAAAACCCGCCTTCTCGTGAAAACGACGAGACTGGGGCTGTACCAGAAGATCCGCGGGAAAGCGTGAAGATCAGTTTTCATGCGTTTTCTGTCTGCTCCGTTCGTTCGAGAACGTGTATAGGGAACGTGAAACGGGAAAACCAGACACCATCGAATCCCGGTTGCTTGTGCGGGAAGCACTTCGGGTTGAATTCACGGATACTCGTAAAAGTGAGATTTATTTGTCCTGTTCCAACATGAACGCGGGAAAACCGTCAAATTGTGCAGACCACCCGCGGACCACGTTCAGTGCGTCTTCATGTTGAAACGGCATTATGATCGTTCAAACGGTCATCCACTCTTTCAAATTTGTCCACTTGTTCAAACTCACGTCTGGTCGTTCAAACAACAGCGGCCCGTAGACCAAACGTTGACCCAGCAATTGCGATAAGAAGTAAGTCCGGGCCTCAAAATACTTTTACGCTTGAAGGCTGTTTGGGGGAAGTAGGCTCGGTGTACACAGTAGATATAAGAAAAAAAATTGTCAAGATGCAGGCGTGCTGGTGTATGTTGATCACGATGTTTAAAATCCTGAGACTGGGAAGGAAACTTGAAAGAAGTCCCAGAAATAAGGGGACAATCAAACGTCAAACTCAGCTAACATTGTATTCCATCCACAGCTTTTATAACCACCTCCCAAGGTCACCACCAACGCACACCGGTACGCTTCTCCCTTTCCAGTACAACCACAAAGAAGACATTCTATACCCCAAGGGATCACCATTGTACTCTGTAAGGACGTTCTGAACAAAACTCAAAGGAACAACAGCAAACATCCAAAACCTAAAGCAGAACCGCACGCTTCATACAATACAACCTGAAAGAAAAAAAAGAGATACATTCACATTTTAAGGTATCGTTTTCTAGCTGCATTGAAGCTTGAGTGACGCAATCGCCCGACGTGTTTACTGTAATCGTTTCTTTCACTACAAGGTTTTATGTCACTAGGTTCTCTGCAGAACACTTCTGTTCCTGACCAGTCAACCGCACAACTGTTACATTCCTGAATATGTGTAGCCAATTCCAAATTTTACAATTTGTTTTTCACGTTCCGTTTGTGTTCAGTCTATCATTGATACATCTTGAAGTCTGATCTACATACTTAAAATGACAGGCCAACCGTATCTCGTATACTACGCCTTTTTCGCAAGATACAGATTTTTCACGGTGCTCTTTTTGGCATCATCTATGTCCGTTTAGAAAAGCTGTCAATCTACTTAACTTGAAGTCCGTAGTGAAAACGGTGTCGACACCAAACGTTTTGGCACACGCCTTTAAGTTGTGTGATATGTCATGAACATATGCAATAAGAGCTCACCGCTACTTTAATTCCTGCTTTTATCCCCCACATCTTTGACCTGTATAGACAGTTGTCTTCTAATTAATGCTTCTCGATACCCCGCATCTTCTAGTCTCCTCCACCGTCTTTGTACTGTTCGATTCATGTAATGGGTGCGCGACCTATCCAGCGTATTTTTAACTAGTGACTTGACCACTACGGCCTTGACGATATTTGACTGACAACTATGTTTGGACAGGAATGGTTTTTGCGTTATCTTCCCGTACTCCCAGCAAAACCCATCCCTAACATGAACAGCGTATATCCAAGAACTCTAGCACTCCTTCAGGTCTTTCCACAGTGAACTGTAATTCGGGGGCCGTGGATCTTACCTTAAAACTGCAAATAATAATGTCATCAACATACCTTCCGACAAACCCTACATCTGGTACCATTTCAATCACGTTTTCATACACAACAATGTCCAAGGTGTTGAGGTAAATTTCAGCTAATATGGGCGCGACCGAGGAGCCTATACATACGCCTTCTTATATCACATATTTCTTGCCTTCCAATTCTAGAACAGTCGACTGTAGATACAAATTAAATAACGTCAGGAAGCCTTCTACCGACATTCCTGACTCAGATGTCAACTTGACTAAATTCAACTCCAGAAACTCCCTCACCGCGTTCATTAATCTTTTCTTTCTTTAATCTTAATCTTTAATTAAGATTAATCTTAATCATTATTCTTTAACGTCCATCGAGAGTACCGAGCAGTTTCTCCCATGATGAACACTTAACATGCGAATCAGTTCTTCTAAATTCCTTAACGAAATAGATTTATCAAGAGGCACCCAACCCTCGTTGCAGAAACTTGGATACGACCATCTGCCCAAGTTCCGTTCTCATTTAAAACTACTTCGAAGAGGCATTGGCGGCGTGTGGTCATTGATATAAGTAGACGTTGATAATTGTTACCAGCGGCCATCAGCGAATAGCTTTGCCTGATTCATTTGGTCCAATCCTGCTTGCGATTTTGAGTGTCGACGTCGAGCATCGCAGCTATGGTCCACGCTTCTGCAGCCCAAGCGACGTCGCGACTAAAAATAGAGAGCAGAATCGCATCGTGTCAGTCATTCTTTAGCGTCCATTCTGCGGCGTTCATGCAGAATGAATCGCCGCACGTCAAATTATTTACACGGAGTTTCCCGGTGTAACGAGCCTCTCTAATTTAAAGCAGGTGACTAACGTGGTAAAACATAGTTGTAAGATGTAGAATCAACAATTCCAACGTGAAAAACGGCAGGGGGCTCATACCGACGCCGAATACACACTCCAGTGGTGTATTGATGCGGGGACGTGGCGCTTCTAAGTTCCTTGCTCACACCATATTGCGTATGCGCGGCGCCGGTGGCGACCCTCGAGGGGCGCTCCGGTTTGCAGTGTAAACATCAGTGGGTGTAGATGTCTGTTCAGCTTTTATTCTTTTACAGTCGTGTCTCGTTAATATGAACACCTTCGTTCCCCTAAGACTGTCCATCATGTGAGTAGCCACAATAATGAGACAAAACAAATTCATGTTTCTACCCAGTTTGTCTCCAAAACTCTTGTCCCCATTAGTGGGGTGTCTATATTAAAGGGGTGCATATTAACGAGACATGACTGTACTCTCAACCTTCGCCCACTCTGTCACAATGATTATAGTTGCTGTTTTTTGTTCCCTTCCGCGTCCCCTTCATTCTTTCCTTTGTGGGTATAAACTTCGCAGCTCTGTGGAACTACCTTTATACTGCCCTGAGACCTCCCAACTTCATTACACTGCAGTCGCAAAAGATCTCTCTTGACGATCGTCTAGGCATCTCAAAAGTAAGTGGCTATTTGTTCCGTACAGAAGGCCGACCAAAATCCAAGGGCTGGGGTTTTATGAATCCGCGTAGTGTATGGCGCCGCGTACAATCTCGCGCCTCGGTTAATCGCTTCCTTGTCGGTCGTTTTCACAACATCGAAGGTCGGAACCTGCAAGGTCATGAGACGGTCTGACGCCATGGCCCGGGGGCAAAAAATAGCCGTCGAGAATGTTCTCCGAAGGGACGCAAGATTCATTGTTGATTAAATTTCCTCACTAATCTCGAACGTACACAACATGAAATGCGAAGCCGCATTACCCTAGAAACCTGGGATCCCCGTGGGAGCCTCAGAGGGGAAACCGATGCTTCGCTATTGGACCTAGAGTTTTCTTGAATAGGTCTCTTTGCCAATCGCTAAGAAATGCAGGGCTAAGCTCAGGCTAGAACACAGCTTCTTCAGGATCGATTATTTTAATAAAATGAGGACTGCCTTCCAAGGCTTCCAGAATCTTCTTTCGAGTTACCCTTACTTGCTTTGGCTACACTGGTTATTTCATATTTCAGAAAGATTTTCCAATGACTATGAAACAACAAAAACATCTTTCAAATCGTTCTTGAAGGACGAATGCCGCTCCAGGAACGCGATTGCTTTACATTGTCAGTGTGAGTCCCAGATACCGATATTGTTCTACGAAAAGTGAGTTTAAACTTAACGAATCGTATGGATTGTGCAACCGATCACTACTCTGGTACTATACAAGCGCGTGCGCAACAGTCATACCACTGGAAGCCTTAGGCTAAACATTTTTGCCTTGAACTTTCTGCTCTCCTTCGGTAAAACTGTACAGTGCAGAGGCCATGCGGCCCGTGGGGCACCCGGCTTTCACTGGTTCTTATTCTGGTTCGTTTGGTGGAATAATTGTGCGTCTATTGTTTTAGATTCGCATTGGGTTTCATGCCTTTAGCACCGTTCGTTCGTGCTTGGCTTAGTTACTTGTTTAGCATGGGCTGGGCAAGCAATTATCTATAAAAATAAACGCTTGCAGACGTAAACGTTCGCTTTGGGATATCTGGAATCGTTTATTGCGACAAAAAACAAAATGAAGGTTAATAACTATTTTTGTTTAATCGATGAGCAAACAAAAATATAATAAAAAGTGACTCTTTTCGTAGTCAAGATGGCTAGTTGGACTTTCGTCCGGATATATTTTTTTAGCAAATTGCGACAGGCTCGTTCACTGGCAATGTATCGCGGATTCTCAGTAAAAAAACTGTTTTGTATTTATGCTCTTAATGCAGACAAATGCTTTCCCAAGGCGTTACTGCCTTATCCTTCTATTATTACTCAGTGAATAAGCATCAGCGTTGCACACGTTCCCCCGAGTACCAGGCGCCATTACATGTCACTAGAATGATGAATAATTTCGGAAGCCACGCATGGCGCTAGCTGCAGATACGAACCCAAGAAAGTTGGTCGGTAGACGAGTATTAAATCGAATTAAAGTAATCTTGCACATAATTAGTCCGTCGAACCGACGTTATTCGCAGACGCACGCAACTGTCCTGTTTGTAAATGTAGACATTTTGAGCGAACCGCCACGAGCCGTTTACTTCCCAATACACCATAAAATGCATCTCACCCACATTGCCGCCGAGCGCTTGAGGAGTCATCCTCCACGGTCTGGACAGGTGCTCCCAGCAAATTGGGCCCAAAAACTCTTTATTTTCGAAACAGCCGTTTGCGTAGAGGAAATGAGTCCAGAAACGTCTTACTCGTTGTCCCTGCGCACTTCGCGTTTCCGTGTAAACTTACGATTGATAACTTATCATAGAGTTCCTGTATAGGCTCCCTACGGGAGCCAGAGTTGCGCGTTTGATTCCACATGCCGCGTGCCGCCCTCGCCGCTATTCGCCGAGATCCGATCACGTGAGGAGCCGTATCAAGTGTCGTGCAGCAAAGTAGACGTTGCACGCGCCCCGGCGTACGTTCCCAGGCTTTTGAGCCCGCCGCGCGCCTCGAACGCGCATCGCTGCTATTCGCCGAATTCAGTCACGTGAGGAGCTGGATCCACATGCCATGCGTGAACGCGCAACTCTGGCTCCCGTAGAGAGCCTATACAGGAACTCTAACTTAACATTCCCTGACGCGCCCCCTGGATCGTAGCTGATCGTTGTGTTTGGCGCTTCCTGTCCTGTGTGGAGAAGTAAACCTCCAGGCGCTTTTAGAGCGCAGCTCTTAGGCGCCCGTTTCCGGCTTGAGCGGCGTCGCCGTCGCCGTCGGCGTAACCGCGCGGTGCATTATGGGAAATGTCTCATAATGCAACGCGCGGGACTCGTGACGTCACGAGTGACGTCACCAGGGTCACGTGACCTCACGAAGGTCCCGTGACCTCACGAGAGTCACGTGACGTCACGAGGGTCACTGACCTCACGAGGGTTACATGACCTCACGTCACGCATTGCATTATGGGAAACGTCCCATGCTGCAACGCGCGGGAAGGAGGAGGAGGAGGAGGGAGGAGGAAGGGCATACCCTCCCCTCAGTACCCTCCCCTTCTCTTCCTCCTCAAGAGCTGCGCTCTAATTCGGCGTTACGGAGAGTTGTAAACGTCTTTTATTTTTTTTTATCATTTACAGCAGGATTCTTTACCGATAATAATTTCCAACATACGTAATGTGATCAACTTCATGTGTCTGGAACGTTTCATGGCTACAGATACGGACTGCTTTAAAGGACAGGTGAGCTGAGCCATTGAGTTTGAGACATCTGACAGGTGCTCAAAAACCTCGGAAAGCATATGATGCATCATGTCCGTCTTAAAAAAAAAGAAAGAAAACCTCGCGCACGATGCATCTGGGTTTTTAATGCGCACATCATATACGCGTAACATTCAATCCTACCAGACAAACGCTAGGAACGCAAAATTAATTCACAAATGTTTTTCTCGTCAATAATTAACAAAACGCTACATAATCCGTCTGAGTAGCTGATTTCTCGGCCCAATCAAGTCAACCCTTTCGAATTTTTACTTTTTCGATATCGCTAGAAACGCAACTTAAAACCGACTCCACACGACTTGGCTGCACCGTGTGCTGCTAGATGCCCAGCTACAAAAACGTCAGTTCTGTCGGCACGTAACATCCAAACGAATGTCTAAGCAGCTCACGCAGCCACTCAAGCATCTCTCGAAACCCGGGAGGCCGTCGAAACAAACACACGTGCCTTCCGACCGATGACAGTATTCCTGCTGCGGACTTCGCTGCTGCAAACATACCCTTCATGCCTGCCAAACTCGACTCCCCGAGGCCGTCAAGACCAAAGCTCCGATACACTCGACGCATTCCGTAGATTCTGCAGCAGATAATCTCGCCACGTTTTCTGACGAGTGAAAACGGCAAAGCGAGACGATGTTGTGCAACTCTGTACAGCGAACTGTTACTTGAAAGGTTTTCAAGTTTTAAAACACAACACAACACCAAAAAAAAAAAAAATGCGACAGGTGTGTCAAAAGTTTATCTGCAAGATGATAGCAAGGTCTACTATACTGCAAGGAGGGAACGTGTGAAACTTGTCCCAGATAATTGTGTCTTATCATCGGAATTCCTTCGAGAGCATCTTGACTGTAAAGACATAAAAAAAACAAAGAAAACTTTATTTTACGAAGTTAACAACTACCCAGTCACTCTTAGCAAGGTATCCAAAACGCGTTGAGTGCCTCAGCGGATTTGCTTTCGAGCATCGGCCTTGCACGTGTCGGCGGAGTTCGCAAAATATTTGACGCATAAAATCAAACGTACATGCTACAACAATGAGGCATGCAAGCCTTACACTCTCAAAAGTGTCTTTACCTGTACTGCTCCGCGTTGCACCCGGAGCACCAATCATTGGCCTTCCTTTAAACATCTCAACCAATAGAAGGGGCAAGTGGTCTCGCACCTCAATGGTGCTAAAGTCTCAGTGGAAAAATGGCGTCCACCTTTTTTGTGGCTTACGCAACATGCTATACCACTGGAGGGTGTTATTGGCGCATTCACACTGGCAGTTGATCAGCGTTTACAAAGCGGTTGCGAATGCGGCTCGCGAGCGACCTTGTTCAGAACTTCAGATATATCGAGACGCGGTTGGTGGTTTCTCGGCGATTACGCGTCATCTTTTGAGACTCAAGTTTAGGCGTTCTCCTTCTCGTCCTTGTCGTCTGTCAATACCTCAGTCTCGAGTTTTTCACGAAAATGTTTGATATACACCAGCTCACTAGCGCCCTTATGTTCTGCTCATTTAGCAACCTTGTTTTTCAATCCAAAATCTAATTTAATTCACGATCCAAAACCAATATTTTGCTGTTTTGGTACTAAAGGTTTTTCTTCATGTCATTCGCACGCATCACGAGTTCAGGCAGCGAAAAAGAATACATAGACCCGCAAAACTCACAGGCGATTCCCTCGACTTCGCACATGAGGAAAGCCCAGCTAGGAGCTCTTTGCTGACTCAAAAGATGATGCCCCCGACCCTTTCTTTGAAGCGGACCCGACCGTGGTGCGGAAAATGGTGATTGGTGCTAGCCGGTCGTGGCTTTGTTGCTGACGAACTCACCTCTCGTCACTTGCACGTTGATCGAGTTTGGCGTTTGTTTGATATTTATCTAAAAAAAAGCCATATGAACTACATATGCATCGTCTGGTACGCGCACTTTATTTCTTGACCAGGTTCCCTTTATTTTTATTTTTTTCTGCAGTATAAACGTTGCAGGTCGAGCTAGCGCAGGTACTCTGCCAGCTCCTCGGTAGTGTGTTGGCTACGCAATTAGGCTCATGACGTCTTTATCGGCCTTCGTGCACGGTGGTCATGCACGGTGTCGAAAGCTTTCAGTACTTCACGTGATTGCCTTAGTCACTAACGGCGGATGTTCTACAGGCAAAGACTAGTAAGGCAGCGCAGCGGCGAGCTTTGGCACCCGAATAATAAACAAACTAGCTTACCCGAACCAAACCACCGGAGCGAAGCCCGTGAAGATTACGAGTCAATTATTTTCGCGGCGGATTCAAGTGACGGCCGTGAACATCTCGTATCCTCGTTGACTTCTCTGCTTCAACGCAAGGACTACAGCGTCTTGGACGCCTCACCAGCGGCAGATGCAGTCTTCCTTCGAAAGCCACCGACGTCACGTCAGCGTCGCGTTGCGATTGGCTGCCGCTCGCGAAAGCAGTTGGGAGAAATCGGTCCCGAAACGGTTTGCAAAAACGCGCCCCAACCGCTCGATCCCTCCCGCTTTGCGGTTGAGAACGCCCGTATCCGCTTCCCGTGTGAACGCGCCATTAAAGTCACTCAAAACGTAAGTTATTTTGGTTACGCTCCTTGATTCATGATGTGTTCTTCGGCGGTCTTATCGACTAATGCAATAATCTCATTGGCCGCGGAGATTCCCAGAATTCACTACGCCCTTCGTTTCTTAAACGGTCAGTGACTGTAGTGATCGCCTTTCGCGTTGTCTGATATGACCTTCCCTCCATTACTTTTATCCCGTTTTCGCCTATTCCCCTCCCCCGACGAGAGAGTGATAAATATGCCATGGTGCACACCCAACTTTATCTCTTTTCCAATCTCCCCCTTGTCCCCTCTTACATCGCAATAAAAAGAAGTACAGTACATCGCAGTGCGGCATACTCGTAAACTCATCCACTGATGAAATTACTTATATAAAATAGAAGTGGCACTATACTCGCGGTCAGCTTTCTGTGGCAATGCAGTCAATGCTAGGGGAGAGGGTGCACCAACCGCTGTACACGCGCTTTCTTCCTCTCTTCGGATTGCCACAGAAAGCTGACCGCGAGTACAGGTGGACACTTTCTTACGCGTAGAAGTGTACTTAAAAATGGTTACTTTAGCTAAAAGTACACATCGCGACACTGTTAGCGCGAACACGACATGGGCGCATTTTCACATTTTACTTCTGAGTAGTATTATCGAGCACAAATTTTTGTCGCCTACATTATATACCTAAATGAGCTCTTTCCGTAGCAATAATAACTTTGATGACATCCTTTGGTTTGAAAGAAAAAAACTGGAAAAACCGGCGGTCGCTTGTTCGCGCTAACAGTGTCGCGCTCTGTACACGTCACTTAAACAGCTACCGAAGCGAACAGACTCGGCACATCTGCACACATCATAACTGAATCCCTCCCGAATTAACGGTAGGATACCCACTTAGATTTGTTCACAAACGGGGCATGGATGTCCGTAGTTAATTTAAGATCTGATTTATTTCAGGTACGTATAGCACGTCAGAAAGAAGGGAGAAATCGATGTTATAAAGATTTATACACACTTGATCATGCTAACAAAGATCGGGGAGCACAAAATGTGTTTAGCGAAAAGTACCACCTCGCAGAAATTGACACCACGTGGCGTAAGGTGGTCACGTGACGTCAATTTCCCCGCTGAATTTAGCTGTAAAATCGACTTCAAGTGACTTGAAGCCACATGACGGGGCTATGTGATGTCATTTTCCCCTCTAAATATCGAGAGGAAATTAATTCGTTCATTTCCATCTACATTAATGGTGGAGCTCGAGGAAAAAGCTGTGAAATACAGCTTGACGAGGCCCTCGACCCCCTGCATAAGCACAGCAGCGGAGGTACAGGAAAAAAATGCTACTTCATGCCAAAGTACAAAACGGGTGAATAATTTGCGCGCACAACACACAAATAAGAAAAGATTGAATAATCCTGAAAACATTAAACAAACCGCCAGATTACTGGTATTGTACCTATATTCTCTAAGTTGCTTAAATGACATCCTAATCAGATCCAACTCACCAGCATCAAACTGGTTGAGGAATTTAGGCAGCGTATATCTAATCATCTGAGAGCCGTAATTTGTCCTCCTCGCTACCATTTCCCAATGTTCTGCGTGACGAGTGGGGTAAACCGGTTCCTTTAGGGATAGGTGTCCCAAACTCGTAAGAAAATGCGTGTTTCTGTAGCTTTCCTATTTGAATGTATTGCTAAGTTCATAGTTGTATAAATTGTATATATTAATAACGCGGAGAGCCGTAAACAGACCAGCGGTATGAGAGTCAAACAGGACGTCACCGATAGAACTCAACACCCTTTTTTGTAATAAAAGTACTTTTTTACAATATTGAATAATGTAGCTGAGCCCCAAACGAGATGGCTGTAATTTAAGTTGGAATAAAACAGTAAATTTTAGATTAGTAACTTCACATTCTTTGGCAAAATTGATCGATGAAGGCATATCAATCCAGCTATTCCTGACAGTTTAAGGATTATAAAATTAATGTGGTTGTCCCATGCCATATTTTCAGAAAACCTTACACCCAGTGCCCTGAAATGACTCAGAATCTCAATTGGAGTTGAATTTAGAGTGATATCTCGCGTTAGTCTGACTGATTTACCTTTGGTGTGAAAAAATTACAGCTTTCGTATTCTTTATGTTTATTTGTAGTGAGTTCTCCCGACTCCAAATTTCCAGTTTGGACAACGTCAGATTTGCGGTGTCTACTAGCGCATCGCAGTCCTCTCCCGAAAAAAGTATTGTTGTATCGTCGGCATAGTTTACAAATTTGACATTTGGGTTAATTTTTATGACGTCATTTACATATAGGTTAAAAAAAGGGGGGGGGGGACCTAATATACTGCCCTGAGGAACACCACAAAGTATTGGTTTTACTGAGGGAGAGTTCCCATTTAGACAAACATACTGGGCTCGATGCTTCAGGTAAGACTTAAAAATCCGTAATGTGTGTCCCCGAATGCCATAAATGTAAGGTTTTTTTAGTAAAATGTCGTGATCAAGGCAATCAAATGCTTCCGTAAAATCCACAAAAACTCCCAAAATCATTTTTTTTTCCTTCGAAACTTTGCAAGATAAACTCTTTCTGCAAAAGTAAAGCGGCCTCTGTTGAACGATGTTTCCTAAAACCAAATTGCGAATCTAATCAGTTTGTATTTATTTATGAAATTTGTCAAGCGGATATAAAGCACTTTTTCCAGCGCTTTTGAAAATACCGGTAGTATTGATATGGGTCTGTAGTTTCCCATTTAATTCCTGTCTCCTATTTTATATAAAACCAAAACTTAGCTATTTGCGTACGCTTTGGGAATGCTCAAGTTGAAAAGCCAGGTTAAAAATATGACTTAGTATTGGAGCTATCAAATCAACAATATACTTCACTGGTCTTATCTGGATGCCATCGGCATCACAGCTTCCACCATTTTTTGATATCAGGATAGGAGAAATCGCCTCAGATTCACTAACTGGTTCAAGAAATATTGAGGCGTCGTTCCTCGCATCACAAAAACTAGAATTAAAGTTATGTTTGTTGCTCGTTATACTCACAAAATGGTCATTGAAAGCGTTAGACAATAAACAACCTGCCAGTATTACACTATCACGCTCTATTTGTTCGACAGAGCTTCTTGGTTGATTGCAACCTAAAATTGAGTTTATCTGCTTTCCACACAATATCCACAAGTCCGTTTGTAGACTCAGAAACGTCAGAATGTTAACGAGTTCTGGCGCATCGAATCTCTTTTGTCAAGGCATTTTGATATGACTTAAATACCTTCAAATCATCTAGGTTTCTGGTCTTTACAAACTTATTATACAATGTATCTTTCATGCGAATTTTGCACAGCAAATCCGGCGTTATCCGTGGTTTTCGAATACGTCTGGATTTTCTAAGTGATTTGAACGGAAAATGGGTCTTGTATAGGGTAGAAAAGTGACCCATAAAAGTGTTATAGGCCCCACCAGCGTCGTCCTCGCCAAATACCTTGGTGCAGTCAGTGTTGGTAACATCCTGACGAAACGCATCCAACCGATCAAGAGTAATGCTTTGAAATAATATAGGGTGTGTTTTGCTTCTGTTTTGAGATATATTCTTGATACTCAGAAATACTGGGAAATGATCTCTCAGATCACATGCAATGACTCCGCTTTTAATGTCGCTATCTAGATGATTGATTATAAATAGGTCTAGTGTAGTTTCTGTATGCAAAGTAATCCTGGTTGGTCTACTAATGGTATTCTTTACAACCGTTCATATTTATAAGTGACATGATATCTTTTTACTTTCGTGTCTGCACTCATATCTAAGTTAAAGTCACCACCACAGATGAGATTATATTTACCTTCATTGATAAATACCAAAAAAGCATCAAAGAACTTAAAAAACGACTCAAAATTACCGTCAGGAGGGCGGTAAACTACAGCAAAAATATTTTGGTTGTTACGTATGAACAATATTTCATAATCATGAGTAATGCGTGAAGGTCCTTAATCACGCTCTTTCGTGGCGCTTCTTCGTGGCGGTTTTTCGTGGAGGTTCTTTGTGAAGGATTTATCATAAATTTCGGCTGATATAAATCACATTCTGTGTTCAATATGGCTAGACAGACCAGCCTTGTCGTAAGGCTGCCACTGTTCCAGAAGAAATTAAATGCATCTTAATCACGGTGCTAAAGTCAGGAGAAAGATTTTTGCAGAGGAAGGAAACTTACATTCCTCTTTTAATAACCTATATTTAATTATGTTTAATTATTAATTCTGGAAATTTATAAATGTGTCTTACTATGGAGGGCGATGCATCCCCCACCAAAGTTAGCGGGCTTATGTCAAGCCGAATTTCTGGGGAAGTATGTAAGGTTCGCAGTCATCTCAATGAAGTCGGTCCCCTCGACTTCGTCCGGCTTTGTCGTCCACTGCTTCACTAGCTGAGCTTTGAACCTCAGTGGTGATAGATAGCCCACGATGCTGTCGCTACGTTCTAAAAACACAAAATCCGCCTAAGCAGTCTAAAAAAAAGAAAAATCTTGCGCATAACACAGTACAGGTTTATAAAACGTCGTGAGTACGGTTCTGTGTTTTTAATGTAAATCGATAAACGCCGAAAAGTAACTCCCGAGCAAGCTTTATAAAAATCAAAGAAGACCGAAAACCCTACAATGAAGCTGCCCTTGAATAGAAAACAAAAACAGAAAAAAAAACACCATTCAAGTTATAGTTTTATTTTTTGTTGACTCGAAACACAACACGCACTGAACTGCCCACGAGTATGCTTCTTTCTTAGGGGAGCCTCACACTTTATCTGTAGTTTCCTTTTCTTGTTGCTACCGGAACATTTTTCAGGTGTTCGGGTCATGCGTATCTTCCCTCGGGGTCCGGGAGTTCCATGCCCCTGCTCGGGCTTTCTAAGCCTCAATAAAAGCCGATTTTTGTTCGTTGGCACCGGAATTAAACACCCACAAAAAATGCCGAATCTGAGAAAAAAAAAAAAAAAAAAAGCATCAAGCTTGAAGGAAAATAAACACCTAAAACACGAACACCCAGCTATTATACTTCGTTTCAGCTTCCGTCCGAGCGCAGTCAAAGGCTGAGGGACGGTTCGCAATTTCGGTTCGCAATTTCAGAACGTAAAAGGGCACTTTTTAAACGTGTAGCAGACGATACCGTTGATACACCCATGGCAGACGAAATACTCGGCGAGCGCGGGCGGCGCGGACGACAAGCGGCGCTGCGGAGTGATACAAAAGTGCAGGCGAGATCGCGTGACCTATTCTTCCGGCGTGTGATTGGCTCCGGCCACACGTAGCTTTGGCTGCGCTCGGACGGAAGCTGAAACGAAGTATAGTACGCTATGGAGGGACGATTTTTGCTTTATCGCCCTCTCCCTCTTCTCTCTCTTTCTCTTTGTGTCTCCGTTAATCTGCGTTGTGATAAATTACAACTGCAATTTACATCCCGGGAGTCTTGAGCGAGGCCGCCCTAGTTGTCCTGATAGAGATAGAGTAGTGCAACATCATTTCTCGGAACCAGAAAACAACAACACGCTGGTCCGCGTTCAGGTGCACCGAGCGTCCGCACATTTTCCAGCTGGCTGGAAAACATCCTTCGCCGCTGGCACGCATACACGAAAAGGCGTTCGCGGTTGAGGATAGTCCTGCGTCGATATGCCCCCCACGCGGCGTAATAGTGGAGGAAATGGTCTTAAAACGTGTTTCGAATGGCTTCTAATCGAAGGCGGCATTCCCCCTTTCCCCCTCCCTTCTTCCCCTCTTGCTCCCCCCTTCCCCCGGGGAAAACCCCCGCGCTAACAAGACACAGGGTATGGTAAATATCGTCGCTGCCTTGAAAGAAAACCCAACTGAAGGCGATACTTGGCCTGTTTGCCAGATTTTAGAAACCGTCATCTAAAACCATACAAAAATCTTAAGGGAAAAAAAATAGCTTCGGGAAAAAGAGTACATTCCAGCTTCGATTATCAAATTGATCGGTTGCATGCGCAGAATGACATTTAATACGCGAGTGGCTCAAGAGAAACATTTATTACTTACGATTTTACTCGAAACTTTCTTACGGAATTTTGTTACGTTGAACCACCACAGGTACAAACTCCAAATATGACGTATACTCCAGAAATAGAGAAACGACGCCACACGTGTTCTAAAGCTCTCAAGATAATGTTCGCGAGTTTCACGGTAGTGCACATTGTCCAAACAACAAAATGCTTCAAGCCAACCCGATTGATTATTTCAAACTTATGCTAATAATTTACAAACAAAAGCTTTACCAATTGGGTGATGGCGCTGCCACCCAAGGCCCTAACAAGCTACGAAAAACAGCCAAAAAAAATTAAATGATCAGGTTTCTGCAATGCTCAACTATTTGGGCTCCCATGCTGAAGTTTTGTCACTATTCCCTAACTACACGAACGCAACAAAACACACGCTTAAACAAAACGGAATAGGCCCTGTGTTAGAAGATGTTCATGATATGTGGTGAATTTAAAAGATTTACACTGAACGTATGCCTAATGCTTTGGTGCATATTGAGAGTAGTCTTTGTATCGCTGATGAATACAATGTTTTTTGTGCCTTAATGATGGGCCGATATTTTTTGAGCATTTCTAAATTATTTAATAAACGTTCCTTGACGAAAATAATCCCTGGAGAAGGGGAACAAGAGGGACAAAGGACAAACACAAACCTCTTGTTCCCCTTCTCCAGGGATTATTTTCGTCATTCTTGTCCAGCTCGCTTGCACCTTTGCATTTAATTGCTTTATAATATTTGTTGATATTGCTTTTTTTAATGATTGAGCAATTAATTTTGTTTAAATATGGAACACAGCTGCAAGGACCTTTTGTTGAACATGTTTTACGGTATTGTCTCCCCCACAGATGGGTTAATGTAAAATGCATATAATGCATATAAAGTTTCTTGCTCGTGTTTGTGTTTTTAATTGCGTATACATTGTGCGCATACGTCATGTTTTTAATTACGTATTCAATGTGCGATACAAAATGCATTTCTGCCTCACTCAGGCATAATTGATTTTTGTATCTACCTTCATACCAGGCTTTGCTAGTGAAAATGAAAATTAACTTCAAATTTCCGTATTGTTTTGGTTTTGACGAGTATGTTGGTACATTTCTTACAAATCATTAGGACAATAATAGTTTAAACTTTTCTGGTTACGATCTAAATTAAGTAAACCTCAATAATTCAAAAAAGTTTTTTTTTAAATTTATTTATATTTATAATATTCTACTATTTGAAGTCACTTTATACCGTGCCCTTGTTTTAAAGTAATCTTAAAAAAAACTTTCGTTTAACACTTTTATTGACCTGGTAAGGTCGTTTTGGCGCAGCATGCGTGCCAACGTATCGCGGACTTACGTCACTGATGACCTTAAGAGCACGCACATCCGTTGATTTTTTTGTCAGTGTTTTTATTAAAAATGATGCTTTTGAAGAGAACAAAAAATAAAACGTCCCTCCGGTTTTTTTTTTTTTAATTCTAAAAACTTGTTCTCGGGTCATTATCCACGGCTGTATTTCAAGAATTGAATACTGACGCAAGCCCCAGAAGATACTCCGCATGCCTTCGCAGATAAAAGCCGCAGTCTGCACCTCTTACAAGGGGCAGCATTTGCTCTCCCTGCGTCGACGAGCTCTATGATTCAGGTTCTAGGAAGAAAATTACCTGGCGCATAGCAGCAAAATCACTAAATTATGTGCCTACGTGAGATCTTGAAAAGGGTACCTACTAAATTGAAAACCAACAATGATGATATAAAAGTTTGAAGGGCGTTTTGCCGTGCCTACTAACAAGGTGATGGCATTGACAGATCAAAAGATGATGAATACTTCGCAAAATGAACAAAAATAGATGTTCTCGAGTATCTCAAAGGCTTACAAGCCGTGCTCGCTTTTCTTACATTATCAATAATTGCACAACATTTTAGTGATTCGAACCCCTCGAATGGCTTTATTAAAATGAGAAACAAATACGATTGCCAAGATCTGAACAATTTTACTGAAATTTTGAGCAAGACTAAGATTCATCAATAGTGATATTTTTAAAACAAAAGTTCAAAAAGACGTTAAGTAAAAAAACAAATTTTTGCAATCTAGCTTCTTTTTCTAATGAAAAAAAGATAAAAAAAAATCGCTCTATTTTATACAAAATTATTTTACTTACAATTTTATAAAAGATACTCCGAAAGCGGGTAGCTGGTACACTCAACTAAAAAAAGCTCGGGATAAGTGTAGCAAAACCGGCAAAAAATCTAAATGAAGCAAATGAATGGGTTTCCCGCTTGTCCGCGGCTCCAGCAACCTACACAAAAATATTGGCGAGTTCCCTTTCGTGCAGAGAACGGTGGCAGCCATTCACAGCAAACAATAGAAGGATACCAGCGAATGATAAATCTCGGAATACTACTAGATCTAAAAATCCAGCCGTGCACATGAACAAGAAGCAAGTGAAACGTTATGTCTGTTGCCTCTGCGCGACTTTGACTTTTTGTTCTATCTATTCGTATTCTCAGCTTCATCATCCTCTAGAATCGTTCTATAGTACACCGTGATTAGCTCTCTTCGTGTTCTGCAGGAAAATGAACTCAAATACTTTTTAGCAACTACTTTTAGTTTGCAAAGCGGTTTTTGCAAGGAAATCAGGTAGATATTTTTCGATGTGGCGTGAATACCTAAATAATGTTTTACGTTGATAGTAGAAGCAACGACTGAACGTATTCACTTCAAGAACACTGAAAATAACCTTTCCTCTTATACCATTCACCGTTTTTGACGGTAGACAGAATAATTGGCTGCCGAGTGCATTTAGGAAAAGACGTAACGTGTTTTGGTAGCGACCAAATGCCCAGTTATCCGTGATGGTAAGTTCCATTTGGGCAGGCATCGACAAATACACGTTATGCATCTCTTCAGTTGAGCAAACTGGTTTTCGTGGGCGTTCCCCGCTAATGGGGTGTGTGACGACTAAAACTAAAAGTTTTGCGAGAATCTACCAGACTCTACCAGAACTTTATGCAAAAAGGCAGAGACGACAAATTCGATGTGCACATGAACAGCAACTCTAAGCAACAATACGAATTCAGCATACGTCAGGGTGTCGAACCGGTCATTATTTCGGTTCGGTTCGGGTTCGGGTTCAGTAGCATTGTGTTTTGTTCCGGTTCGGTTCCGGTTTAGGGTAGCGCACATAATATCACTCCGGTTACCGGTTTTGATAAGCGCGAACCGGTTCGAACCGGTTCCTAACTCGACCTCTAATATAGACCGAGCACTCTCTGCAGCCTTTCTGAGCACGAGATACTTGCAGTAGACCCCATCCCAATACTACTCCCTCTTCAGGTAGATATGAAAACTCTGCACAGTGACGTGCGCAAGACACCATTTATGTGGCCAGGCTATTACTTGTATATTACTGTTCTTAAGTGAACTATATACAAGTGATCGGCTTTCCATTTTTATGATGTCTTTTGCACAAGCAGCTGTGCAGTACTTGAAACTCTGCCAGAAGAGGGCGTATTTTCGGAATGGGTCTATAGACCTTTCCAAAACAGAGCTTGTGGCCGGTGCCATTTTTAGTTTTCGTGCGTATAGCGCGTGCTTCGCTCGCTTTCCAACGCGACAAACACGAGCGTGCTGGGCTGTGAAGATCACACGCTGGGCTGTGATTTTGTAAACAGTAAAAGGTCTTTAGCTAGATTGCTTGTCCTCCATATGTTTTGGTTTGTATTGCTTGTTTTGCACACACGTGTTTTTTATACATGATACATGTTTTTGGCACCCAGTAAGATGTCACAGCTATGCCCCAGATTGGCTGACAGGGGCACGAGAGAAAACAAATCTGCCGTAAAACACAGAAACAGGTACGTCGATTGCGCAGTTGGGGTAGTTTAGCTAATCCCGTTTAGCTGTGGTCGTGTATATGTCGGCCAGACTGGTCGATCTGTCAATGACCGAGCACGTGAACACGCACGTATATAGAATAAAATGTTACTACATCTTCACAGCGCTTCGGGTTCCGGCGGAAAAAAACGCTCTTCTAAAGATCTCGTGGTGATGCTTTGTCTAGTCACTTTGACGTTTTATTGCAAACAACGCTCTATGCAAATGACCCGGTCTGAGGGACTCAGACCGGCTCATTTGTTCCTGTCAGCCACCGAACAAAGTTCCGGTAATACAACCACAGCGAACGACGTTTTTCGAATACTCAGTTGAAGACGATGAAAGAAGACTTCAAAGAAAAATGAGAAAATGGTTGAACAGGCGACATGCTGGCCTTGCTAGTCTGACAAACCTACAAAAAAATAAACAGACACAATTTCTTCTTGAAGAAATTGTGTCTGTTACGTTGAAGAAAATATTGATTTTTCGTTGAAATGGACCACAGGCGACCCTATAAACTATACTGCCGAAGCAGCGCGGTACTTGTCCCCCCCTCCTTCAGGGTGTCGCTGCACTCAAGCGGAAGCTCACGTGGTGCGATGTCGGTGCTCGATTGGCTAAATGGCTCATCGACTGGTCCATCTTGAGGTCAAACATTCGCGGACTCGTTGGCCTCCGTGCCTACAGTGGCGCAATCCGCTCCGACACTTGGACATTTCGTAGCCAAGCGGCCAAGCGGTGCGTGGAAATAGCCGCCGCCGCTACCGTGCCGCAAGGGTCAATCCAAGAAACAAGGCAAAGTTGAAGCTCTCCAGACGATGATGTATTTTTGATTACGTATGCATTAAAAACGAAATGTAAAAATATCTCACATTATGTAGGATTAGTTTTGGCAACATAAGAAAAATACACTCCTGCAACTTTTCCAATTTAGACCAATTATTGACACAATTGACCCTGAACCGTTTTAGTTGAACCGGTAACCGCCACATCAAATTATGGTTTCGTTCCGGTTCGGGTTCAACATGAAGCGTTCGATTTCGGTTTCGGTTTTGTTCCGGTTCGGTCAAAAATAACGGTTTTGATCCGGTTTTCGGTTCGGGTTCGGGTTCGGTTCGACACCCTGGCATACGTTGAAACTAAGTCCATCATCTAGCTGAAGTCAGTGGGCAACCAACGATAAAAGTAACACATTGTCGTTTTTTTATTGTGTCCTGTTCAGTACAGTATAGGAACTTGTGTATATCCCCATAGGTTAAATTATATATAGGGTTCCGTGTTTTCAGATAAATTCAAAAAAACATCCGAACGAAAAACACCAGCCGGTAAAATGTTTGTCAATTCAAATTTATCCTATAAACTCCGGAGTTAGATGGGCCATCCCGCCCCCCCCCCCCCTTCCCGGCCCCCCTAAAAAAAGAAAAAAAGACGGTATTTTACATTGTGATTAGGGCAAGGTCAACTGTTCTGGGAAAATGCCACCATAATTATCTTTCCAATCTCGGACCACTGTCAGAAAGGGTCTTACCGCAATTCTTAACCGTGTTTAACCGTGCTGCCGGGTTCATTCAATCTGACTACTCATGCTTTTCTATTGTTTCTCAAATAAAATAGCATCTTTCACTTCCCTTACTTGGTACCCGACGGAAATTTGTCGTCTCTGCCTTTTTGCAAAAAGTATATTATTCGGACCTACAACATAAGACTCTTCTCACTCCGCCAACCTATTCACCTTCTAGACTAGACCATCCTAAAAGAAAAAAACTTTCAGCCTTTCCACTTTGGTGAAGAAGGAAGACCAGCGAAGCTGTTATCTTTACGACGTCTAGGACGATGCCTAGAGGACGCCGTCTAGGACGACCTCAGGGACGACTTCTTGGACGACGCCTAGAGGATGACGCCTGAGACGACCTCAGGGATGACGTCTAGGACGACCTCAAGGACGATGTCTAGCACGAGCTCAAGGACGACTTCTAGGATGACCTAAAGAGCAACATCTAAGACGACCTCAAAAACGACCTAGAGGACGACGTCTAGGAGGACCTAAATGATTACTTTTTGGATGACCTCAAGGACGACGTCTAGGACGACCTCCTCTCTAGGCGTCGTCCTCAAAAGCGATTTCTAGAACGACGCCTAAAGAAATTCAGCCTTTCCACTCTGGTGAAAACCAGAGGGGGAATGCTGGAAAGGTTGCCGCCATCTATGAGCGACGGCGTCAAACAGACAACCGGGTTCCTGCCGTCGTTCATAGATGGCGGTAGCTCTCCGGAGTTTTCTGTCGACTTTTTTTTTGCCCGCGGACAGGATACCGAGGAAACTAGCCCTTAACAGCTCCGCTGTAAAAATAGCCCGACCGCAGTGTTTTTCCGCAGCACATTAAAACGCCCTTTTTCCCGATGCAATGACGGACTGGAATGCCCTTCCCGGTGACGTCGCAGCCATCGAGGACCCCACCAGATTTCGCGAAGGGATTCGACAATATTGTAATATGTCACCCACTCCCCTCTTTAACGCCTAACGGCCCTGAGGGTATTGTAAATATAAAAATAAATACGTGTGACTCCACGAACGTTTCAAAATTCAGTCAACACATATTTGGATTGAATAGTTCCGCCTCTACCAATGTCATAATTATCGAACCAAGTCAAAACACAAGTATATAATAAAATGAACACGAGCACAAAATATCCAAAAAAACGTGAGTATGGCGGGGTCCTATTCTTCCCAAAAACACAACAAATAAAAAAAAAACTCGAGATTCTGCTTTAGAAAAACAGATTCGTTTCCTTGGTCGGTATTCGCAGTCGGAATATTTGCATGGCCAGAATTTGTAAAAACTTCCGGGCTTAGTGGTAAGAGTGATAGAGATAGAGAGAGAGAGAGCGAGGAATGGCGAGCGAGAGAGAGAGAGAGAGAGAGAGAAAGAGGAAGAGAGAAAGACAGATCGCAGCCCCAACTAGACTCAAAACCAAATATCAGCTCAATATCAATATCAAACAACACAAAGCGGGAGTGCTGGCGAGCTAGAAGGTGTAGCAAATAGTTAGAATACTGAAGACTCGGGTCGTTGGATTTAATTCTAGGTGGTTCTTAGAACCTTGGATGAATTCAGGGCAATGGAATAGAACAGCGCATGTAACCACTTGTTGAAATAAGGCCCGAAGCACGATTAATGAAGAGCGTTGCGCGTGACTTCAGAGAATGCCGGAGTCTCTGGAATACTATAGGGCAGCCTACTAATTGCGAATTTCCATTCCAGCCACTCGTATAGTGATCCGAAGTACAGCTTGGGAAATCGCAGTTCAATGGTCGCTTCAGCCACGTTGTATCTTCAAGCAGTATATACAGGCTTAGATGAGTCATTGCCCGAGGAGAGCACGTGGCATTTTTTTCATTTTTTTTTTCGCAAGCTTATTCTATTTTCAGACACTCTGCGTACTATTTATTACCTTATAATTATACAAATACTGTAATCTGTCAGGCAGGAAGAAACTGAAGACATTTTGGTCCTTAGCAAAGCACGTGAACATTCTGAAGCAAAGTTTAGTGCACTTTAAAGCGAAGTACGCCGAAGCGCCCCTAAAGCGCGTGGACTCCCGTACGCGAGTACACGCACATGCGTACACAGATACACGAAAAAAGAAACATTTCGCAACACTCCACTGTTATGAACTCTCGCTCATACACACGCGCGAAAGCATTCACGGTTCAATGGTGCTCAAGGTTACCTAGGCATGTGCGGTGATTGACTCGTGCATTAACGTCATACTAGAAACTTTATACGGCCGAGAAGTTCCATTTCGCAGCAAGGGTAAGAAGAGCGAAAACCGTGACTTATCCTTTCGAAACCGTGAACAAAGTTCTAATGCAAGCATAAATATCATGTACAATATACTAAGGCCGATGGACACAACACGAGCCAAATTTCGTTTTAATTGTTTTCCTTTCTCACAAACTTGCCCTACCATGTCAAGTTAGGATCAGAAACAAATATGGAACAGCAGCTCTTCTGCTACCTACCTTTTCTATTTTAATCCAAATTCGTCCGACGAGCATGTGGCGCTATTTCAAAAACGACAACAAAAGCATCTCTGGTTTAAAAGACAAGCGAACAATGAAACGTAACAGTTACGAAGCCCGCAAGTATGTCTGTAGCTGTGTACTCACATCTGGAGAAATCCTTGACCATCAGCGAGAGCTCGAGGGGCTTGAGCCCCGTGTTTTCGATGCCTTCTGGGGTCCCGTTATCCAGTTTGGACACGGTCAGCAGCACGGGATCTCTATCCATGGCGACGGCGGGGCGGACGCGACGGACCACGCTGCTGCAACTGGACGTCTTCGGCTCGAGTGCTGTTCGGGGAAGGCGCGGTCACTTCGTCAAGCTCCACGCGCGATCACCCCCTTCGATCCCGAACCGAGTAGCACCGGCGAAGAAGCACTCCACGTGGCGCCACTTTAACCCCTCTCGACTGGTTTCGCCAGCTGCGAAGCGCTCGCTTTTACCGTTTTGTTCGCGGCATCCAACATTCGCGGCGAGAGGAAAAATTGTTTTTTGCAAACTGGTTTTTGTCCATCGCTTCTTTCCCCCCCCCCCCCCCCCCCCCCCCCCCCCCTCAGCGGCGGTAGTGTAACTCACTTGCCTCGATCGCTCACTTGCGGGCGGTCGCGGTTCGAGTCTGACGTTCGAGAAGTACTCTCTCCGACCTTGGGTGTTGTGACGGAGACATCGAGGGTCATTTCGATTCGCCGCGTATCTAGGCGTCCCTGTGTGTCAGGTATCTTACGCTAAAAAACCTTGATGCCTTTATGCTTCCTGCCGTGGCCAGACGTGAATGCAGTGCATATTCGTTAGTTTATTCGAAGGGCACATCGGTGCCCACGTGACTTCATCAAAGCGGGAAGTGGCCAAGGGTGATGAGGCTGCGTATAACCAGAGCTGAAAATACGTCGAGTGATGACGCAACGCCATTAGAAAAAGGAAACAACTTTCGAATAATTAAGGTTACCCAACAAGATGCGGCGTCTTTCTTATCTGTTTGAATGAAAGTGCTTTATCCGGGGTTCCTTCATCTACCTCCTTAGTCTGTAATTGTGTGCCTCTCCCCTTTTTTTCATCTTCAATGTATCAGTACAAGTTAAAGGTGGTCCTTCTCTTCGTGAGGCGAGGCGGATTCCCGATGACTTCGATAATACTGAGGTCTAGTTGGTTGTTGATGGGCATTAAATAACTGCATGTGCAGGGAACCGAAATGTATAGCAGGTTTCACGAGTCAAGAAGGGAACTTTCTG
This sequence comes from Ixodes persulcatus, assembly GCA_013358835.2. Taxonomy (NCBI): domain Eukaryota; kingdom Metazoa; phylum Arthropoda; class Arachnida; order Ixodida; family Ixodidae; genus Ixodes; species Ixodes persulcatus. Next base: position 2,507,907 of record JABSTQ010009160.1, on the reverse strand, counting down.
GACGCCTCACGGAACCTCTCTGCGGCTACTCGAGGTGAGGTCTGCCCACCTATAGCTCCAGACAAAAACGCTGCCGCTGGGCAACACAATTCTTAAATTGCCGGCATTGGCGCAGCTCTCTTAAAAAAACAAAACGTATAAAGAACGACGCTTGATACCGACATCATTTTTTCTAATGCTTATCGTTAAATCTCACATCACCGCGTCTTTGCACTTCTCATTCGTTGATTATTCTCAAGCTTTGCTTCCCTGCGACACCAATGTGCAATAGCAGGCGATAGTACCGTGTACATATGTAAACAAGACACCCCCGATTTATGACGCTAGCTCGGAGGGCACGCTAGGAAAGTAAACCCAGTACACCTGAATCCAGCCGGTGCTAGCGTTTTGCACGACTTGGCGAAGACATTCCCGACCTCCGAACGAAAACAAACCAAAAGTGGTCGCGTCGAACCTTACACCTCCCTTCCAAGATTCATTAATCAGAACTAAGGTTCACGAATCACACAAAACAAAAATTGCTCTGAAACGCCCAAGGAAGTCCGGCATATCTGCAAACTTTTCCTCTCTTCGACTCCACACCCCAGCGCTGCCTATCAGTGCGACTGATAGTGGCCGCCTGAGAACTGTCTCATCAACGATTCCCGACACTGCTTGGTAGTCTCGGATTTCTGAGATGAATGATGCCACCGACCTGTCCACGTAGTATCCTTCGAATTTGGGGTGGCAAGTGGTAACCGCAGGTGGTGTAGTTTTGAGGGGGAGGATTTGCGAAAGAGGAAGTTGGGGGTGCATCATCTGCTCCCGCTGTAGGTCTATGGCCATAGCAAGTCTTGAATCTGCCAGGCCATTCTGTGCCGGTGCGTCTGCCATGGCTGAGGCGGCAAGTGACTTATTCTGACTACCAGGCTTGCTAGTCGATGTTGCTGTAAGCTGTTCTGCACGTCGGGCGAGCAGCAGATCCTCGTTCTCGGGACTCGCGATTTTGCTAAAATCTTCCGTTGAAGGATTTTGCGGTTGTGTTTGATTCATCTTGCATTGTCGGAAGAGGGTCATGTCGGCAAATCGGGGGGAAAAGTCTGCCGTTGGTGTGCCCCGGTTCACCAGCTTCAGCCTGGTTTGTACCTAAATCGAGCTAAAAACTAAAGTAGTAAACCAGTCCACGGTGAGTTGAAAACGAGATAGTTGTTATCAAGTTGCACCTCAGCGCTGCAGCTACTTCGTTAAAAAAATGCGCCCCTCCAGAAACGCCCACCTAGAGCGGTGCGCAGCTTGCACTTGTTAATGACAAGCTTGGCCTCTGCAGGAATCGAAAGTCGAAAAACGTGGGATAAATTAAATAATTAATCTTACTTAAAACGTAGCATGCACGCGCTCGCTACCGCGGCCGGACGGAACGTACTCCGGATTTTAGCGAGTGGCTGTGCGCCTACAACGCCCCCCAAAATGTACTTACAACGTACACACAAACGAACAACGAAAAACAAAGCTCATCTCTAGGAGTATGCAACACGGACGGGTCCCACGTCGGTTGCCAATGATGGGTTCTCTTTAGGACTATAGGTCACTCAGCGTACCCGTCCGTGCTCTCTACTCCGAAGAGAACACACAGTGGATACCAAAAGGGGCTAACGCCGTCTCCCCCCCCCCCCCCCCAAAAAAAAAAAGAAAGAAAAAAGATGCCGCATTTCCAGGTGGGTTGCCCCACCCCGAAGGGTGTTACCGTCGGCGGCTGTACCCGGACCACTGGTGGTAGCCGCCGGTGGAGGCGACATTAAATATAAAAGCTCGCTCCTCAAAAAATTATAACATGCACAGAGCATGCGAATCTCAATACGCAGTCGGGGAAAGATCCGCTACAAATGCCAATCGACCCCATAAGTGATGACGTCACAACATGGCGCTCCGCTCCAAACAAACCGTTGCTAAGGCCGTTGTTATCAACTAATGCATGGGGGCTCGACGTGAGCTTAGAAATTGTCTGATAAAAAAGTAAATAATTTTTCGTAGGCATTGTGTTTTATCAATATCTTATCATAACGACCTTTTCTATCCTCTCAATGACATTAAAGCGATGACAAAAAGCCATAATGAAGTTTCACAACCGGTTTTGCCTTGCTAGCAGATGACACGATGGCTTCGTGGGTTCAGTGGTTCTTTCCGAAGAAGTACGCAACTGCGTTAAATGTAGTTGGTGACGATCGACGGACCTTTTATTTCTTGGTTCAATTTTGGGGGGATTTCTGAAGCGAAGAGATCCCGTACAGAGCTTTGATCGACGTTCGAGGTCCGCGAGCGCGCGAACACATTCCCGTGGAGCTCGCTTCCGCAATATTTGACAAGGTGAAAACGCTATTTGGGGTCTCACTTAAATCTGAAGAATCAGTAGGATTTTTTCTCAGTGTGATGATTACAAGCAGGTACAACACACATGCCCATATTGCGAGCCCGAAAAACAAAGTTTGGGGTCTCGAGCCGCTCATGTTAAAGTAAAATTAACTGCTCCTTCATTACAACGCACGTCAACTGCAAAATAAAAATAAGGGCCCGTCGGTGCTTTGATATCAAGTTCTTAACAAATGTTTTTTCTCGCTGTATTTTAGTATATCTCCATGCCTGTAATGATTTTCGCCAGACGGGTATCGTATCACACGCAAATACAATTTGTTTTTATAAACCTCTCCTGCTTCCTTAGGCCTACCATGTTAGAAATAATTACGAAGTCAAAATTATATCATTATGCAAACGACTTCAAGCTGTTGCAGACGGCATAGTTTAGTCATTCCGTGTGCGTTCGTCATGCGTTTGTCGTCGGCAGCAGGCATCTCGAGACGTCACGAGGACCGGAAGTTGTCGTCGCAAATATTTTAGGAACAGCCGATTCTCGGCAATCTTCTGCCGTGCTAACAGTGAAATTTAGGCTCCCTATATCTCTTCTTTTTAAACGCTAAAATCCAACGTCCGAGTTTTGGCCGATTGTTCTTTCTGAGCGAAATCGAGTCTTATGTATTCCTCCATAGCAACGCCCCTAGCAACGGTTTGTTTCGAGCGGTGAGGTCACATTTATGGGGTCAATCAAAAGTTCCTCCCGGCGCTTGAGAACCACGACTCTCGCCATTTGGCCCCTGAGGCCACAACCCTGAGCAGCAGCTATGGTGCTCGACCTGGCGGTCCCTTCTAGCAATCATTTGGCGAGCCGAGACAACGAATCCGCATTTGTATGGTCAATGACTTTGCGGTGCTGGATCGCTATGTTGTAACGTTGTAGCGCTAGTGTCCAACGTGTTAGTTTCGCTCCCTGGGGCACGCTGCTTGTAAGATACGAGAGCGGGTTATGGTCGGTAAAAACGGTGACCAGAACGCTGAAGACTCACGTCTCAAGGTTCTTTAATCACCAAGTCACGCCGAATGCTTCCCGCTCGATTGTGGCCCACCGTGTTTGCGTAGGCGTGAATCGTTGGCTTGCGAAAGCCATCGGAATTTAGGGGCCATTTTCGGCTATTTGGGCTAAGGAAGCGCCGACTGCCACGGTCGAGGCATCAGTGCAGAGCACGTACGATTTTCCGGGTTTAGGCCTATAGCCGGTGAAACGGCTTCGCAGAGGGATTGTTTGTGTGTCTTAAAAGTGTTGCAGGCGTTACCAAAAAAAAAAAAAAGGCTCATGGTATACCTAAGCATGTCAAAGGTACTTATGAGTTGTGAATGCGAAACAAGCATGTCGTTCTTCCGCTCCCTTATTTCGTCTGCGGCGTACTTGCGTCGACGGCCGAACGCGCGCTCTCCTCACCGTGCTGACCTTGGGCCAGAGCAACACCACTTAGAGCTAAGGCCGTAGCGCTTCCCTCTCTCCCTTCAATTAGCGTCGGCATGAGTAGGCTGAACTGGTAGTGCGCTTCTCCGCAAGGCTCCCCTTGACAGTTGGCTCCTTTGCAATGCACGTTATCTTTTACTTTTCCTCTCTCTCTACGCTTGACGCGGTGCAAACAAAAAAATCGAAAAGAAAAAGGCGCCATGGCGTCGCGTTTTGTTTTCCTTTTTTCTTTTTTCTCCCCAACGGTCGTCCGTCGCGTTCGTTTCTTCGACGGCTTTTTTAGTTACTCCTGCGGGTTGGGTCACGTGACAACGAGGCTGGAGGAACCAACTAGAACAACTCTAGAAGCGAGTAAGTTTTTGGACGCCGAGGGTCGGAAGTTCAACTCTCGAGTGAGATCGAGCACATTTTGGAATACAACACAACCGCGGCCTCGTGTGTGAACGTGAACGTTGCTTTTCGATTGTCGGTGCTGTCCACTGGTGCTGTCATTCCGTACAGATGTTGTTTATCTGTGCTTTGGCGGAAAACTGGATGTGAAAGTGTCCATATTTGAGTTTCTCCAAGGATGACTTCGAAAGCGTGGACTGTACAGCGAATCGACGGGAAGATCTCGCTCCTTGACGTCATGGCAGGGTAAGAACTTTTCAATTTTTATGATCGTGGTTTCGTTTCTTGTTTTTACTTTTCGCTGAATGCATACATGGGAGTGATTTGGTTGTGGCCTGGAAGCAGCATATTCAAATGCTCGCGCTACTTGTAGGTGCAGACCTAAATAAAAATGACTTGATTTATGAGTTCAGATTGGAATGATTTTCGCAAGGTATGCAAGTGATAGGTTATCGCGGTTGCAACCAGCACACCAATGTAAAAATTAAATAAAAAAGAAGTACATCGTGTCGCTTCTGTGTATCCTCATCGGAGCGCAGAAATGATCCGCCGGAACTAACTAGTAAGACCTATATTTTAGCGCGTCTTTGAGCTGTAGTTAGGAGTGCACGCAAGCCGGAATATGGTTCATTGACCAGTTTACTTATCCATACACCAGAGCCATATACTAACAATTTAGCCGGCGCCCCTTCAGGCTCCCCAAGGAATCCCAACACACACCAGGAAGCTCTATGGAGCATATTATTATTATTATTAATTATTATTATTATTTTCTGTACCTGGTTCTATGTGCTCGTTCAATATGCATTATTATTATTATTATTATTATTATTATCATTATTATTATTATAGCGCATTCGGCACATCAAATTTAAGAATAATTTTAATGTTTATGATCCGAAATACCAGATCGAAACGCTGCCAGTGTTTTCTCTCAAATACGGAACCACGTCAGCTACACTCTAAAAAAGAGCATTTTTTCTTCTTTTATTTTGTATTTTTATAACCATTTTTGATTACATTAACTTTCTTTGGATTAATATGATTTCCTCCTTTTTCGTTTTATTTCTTGCAGAAGCGGTCAAATACACATCCCGGATACTGCTTTGATGAACTCGGGCTACTGTACGACCTCCATGGGACAAGCTGAAAACTGACAGCTTAGAAGAGTGCATCGGAATGTATAGTCAACTGGCTTGCTTCTAATATCACGTGTCTACAAGGCACATTTACGAGGATGAAAACAAAATACTGCTGAGGAGCACTCTGTCAACGATCATTACAGCTAGCAAGGATGGAAACTAGGAAGATCTTCGCAAGCGAGCGGATACTTGACGCCCTACCTGCAACGTGATATACCTGCAATGTGGCCCTGGGCTGTAAAAAATAAGACACGGCCTCCCGGCCCTGGGCTATGTGGCCAGCCATGCAGTCTACACCACCTTGAAAAACCTAAGGGGCGAAAAATGCAAGGCCGCATCAACAGCACGAAACAAGTTGGCTACAGTTTCCTCGCACAGGAAGACTGTGCTCTCGCAATGAAACTCGTTATAGAAGGGCTTGTTTTTCCTGGTGTAAATGCTGTAGAACACAACTATGTTGTTCACCAATTGGTGATGCCCAGCCAATGCCGACTTGTTACATATCTCGTAATGGAACTACTCGCCGAAAAGGAGACTTCCGACTTCGACTACTGTGAAAATTAACATACGGTGAGCTCATCTTAAAACACGTGTTGTTGTCACAAGAAAATGCACAAGCATTTTCTTGTGACATCTTTGTAGCAAGATGAATGTTTGCATTAATGCCAAGAATGCCAAACAAAAGAAATGGAAAGCTGAAACTCTGCAATCAAAGACACTCGCTGCCAACCGTCACAGAAGTCAAGAAGCGAACTCAGACCAAGGAAGAGTACGTCTGATGCCTGTGATGGTGAACCCATTGTGAGTTTGAGCTGAAGCATGTGTTGGACTGCAGTGAAAACATTCAACTGAGAATCCGTTGTTGCAAGGACAACAATACGAAAAGTGCCAGTGCAAAATCTAAAAAAAAAGCTAAGGGGTCAACGCTAAACAAATTAGTTCCTGTCCGGCCAACAACGTGCTTGCGCTTCATCCTCATGCAAAGTCAACTGCTCTCTGAAGTCGGTGAATCTTTGTGTGTGTGTGTGTGTGTGTGTGTGTGTGTGTGTGTGTGTGTGTGTGTGTGTGTGTGTGTGTGTGTGTGTGTGTGTGTGTGTGTGTGTGTGTGTGTGTGTGTGTGTGTGTGTGTGTGTGTGCAGATAGTCGGTGTCCTTGTAGCAGTGTCTTAGGTATCTTGAGGTGCTACAGCGTAAATGCCGACATGCTGCACAGATATTGTGTGTCTCGGTGTCACAAAATCTACAGCATCTAAGATGGATGTGTATCAATTTTTTTCAAGACGGATATTTCCAGAACTTATGGATACTAGGGAGGCTCGCTTCGCAGTGTTTAAAGGTGACAAATTTCTTGTTTACGACTCTCTTCTGTATTGTAAATGCAAGCAACTTTGAATATGAAGCTCCCATGCCCACTTCTCTTTGTGTACAAAACTTGTTTTTAGCCGCCCTAACTGTGTCGTTTCACAGACTCGGTACTGAAGTACATCAGCGTATGGGGCAACGCTCGGGTATTACGGTACTTTTTTTGCAAAGATAAAGTTTTCACATTATGAAATTGCCAAGAAATAGGTAACAGGTGTTTTTTTCGATGTAGTAACTAGATAGGATAGGTTGCTTGCTGCAAAATAACTACTATATTTGAACAGGCAGAGTTCATTGAATTGCTGAACCTATTACAGATTTATCACAGGACAAGAAAAGTTTGTCAAAATATGTGCAATACATTTTTCAAACTATGTGCAATACATTTTTCAAACCAGCACATCACAATTTTAGAATGTTATTACTTTTATACTTGTCTGGCAATTTCGGTCCCGTTGTTGTTGCATCAGGTGTCCCTAAGGGTAGTGTACTCGGGCCTCTATTGTTTCTAATATATGTCATTGACCTACCATCATCAATTAAATCGACAATTAGACTTTTCGTTGATGCTTGAGTTATTTACCAAGAAATTAATACACCTATAGTGATCACAATATTGTCCAAGATGATTTAGACAGAATATCATCATGGTGTTCCCTACTGCAGATGAACATTAACGCACGTAAATGCAAACAAATGCCCATAATTAAGTCCTCCACTAAAACACTAACCCAGTACTTACTACTTTCACAACCACTAGAACACTCATTGTCGTACAAGTATTTGGGCGTGTATTTTACGGACTCATTATCATGGGTTGAGCAAATAACAAATAGTGCACTAAAACACTTGGTTTGTGAAAAAGCCATTTGTGTGGGAAATTTCTTGTGTCCAACAAACACATGAATCATACAAGATATATAAGAACTATTGAGAACTATATAAGCTATATAAGAACCGTATAAAAAAAACTTTTTACAAGTTTCTTATATATCTTATATAGATCTTATATGTTCTTATATATCTCATTTGATTCATATGTGTTTATTGGACACAAAAATTTCTCATGCAATTGAGATTTTTCAGTAGGAATCTAGCTCCCATTGCATCAAAACTACTCGCATACAAAACATTTATCCTCCCAAAATTAGAATATGCAAGCATAATTTGGAATCCACACCTAAGATACCTAATCTCGAGGCTCGAATCTTCGAAACAAAGCAGCCAGATTTATATGCAGTAATTATTCATCCGAAACTAGTGTCTCCGCTTCAAAAGCTAGCATAAATCTTCCTAATATAGAAAGAAAACGAAAAATAGCCCGATTGTGTTTTATTCAAGCTGTATATTACTCAGATTCCGATTTTCAATCTACTTAGTGCTGGGCTGCCAATTTTACATAATCCATATTAGATAATTCCTGCAAGATGGAACCATTTCAGTGCCATACTTACACTTTCCTCTTTTCCTCCTTAGTACGTTGCACCACTGACTGGAACAAACTCCCTGACCATATTGTAACTGAGAGATCTCCCATTTCATTTAAAAAGAAGTGCATTAATTTGTTTAACTGAACCTTGATTTGTAAAACTGCATCATAACAATAACATGCTAATAAGCGTTTTTTTTTGTGTGTGTGTGATTTTTTTTTTGTTGGTGTCTATTTTTTTATGTTCAATTACTTTTTTGTCTGTTATTTTTGAATCCCCCTCATGTAATGCGTCTTCAGATGCCTTTGAGGTGAATAAAATGAAATGAAATTAAATGAATGCCTCTGCATCATTTATCCGATTGTTACTGTAGTTCATTTTATCTGGTCCCATTACTTCGATTATTGCCATTTCACATGGATTCTTCTTTTATACAACTCCCATGTCGTTCAGAGACAACTACACCACCCAGTTTATCGCTTAAAAAAAGAACACATCTGTGTCAAGATATCACTTTCTTGTATTTCACTACGATAATTGTAGGTTATAATAATTTTCCTGCGTTCTAAAATTGGTTCTTTAAATCACTCGGCGTTCGCAGCTCTCATGCTAGCTCATAAAAAATAAATAGTGCAAAAACCCGCGTTTCTACGACGTAAAACCTACGCGCGAAGCCTTCAGCTCAGCTTATAGCGCGGCGCACGTCAGCCTGCTGCCGTGACGTCACTCGTGGCGTGTTCTGGCCTTCTCCTCTAGGTGGTGTTGGCCAGAGCCGTATATGGGGAGAATTTGTTCAGTCTATGATCTCGCCGCCGGAACGCTCTCCTCCTGAGCGAGCCAATCAGCACGCGGGAGCCAATCAGCAGCCGGGAGTTCCCGCGCATGCGCGTGAACCCCCGGCTGCTCCCAGCTGAGTGGGGAGGGCCGCCATTTTCGTTCATTCTTTCGGCGGAATGCATGGGATCGGCATCTAAATCTCAATTATTTCCTTTTATAACGCTGGCTCTGGCAAGAAAAGGATATACTGTTATTCCTCGGTGGGTTAAAAAGCTAATAAATGAAGTTTTCTCGACGTATGGCCACAAACGTTTATTCAGGCGAAAAGGAAGTCGGCCCATAGCAGACGACGCGTAGCCTCAGCAGTGCTCTTCTCCGACCAGTCTCCGACAGCGTTGCGAAAAAATGGCGGTCGTCTCCTTTCTGCTCACTTCTTTCTCTCTCGCTCCTTCGGCGCTCCCTTCCCTTTCATTTACTTTTCTCCTCTCCGGCGCCTTCGTCGCCACACCCACTGGGCAAACTCTCCCAAAATACGGCTCTGCCTTGGGCATGGAGCCGCTGCCTCGCTCGGCGGCCAGACGCTTCATGTTACCGGCACGCTGGCGGCGCGGACAAGCAGCGCCATGGGGTGGCGGTCGTTGAAACTGACGCGCAACGGCCAATGGGAGCCTCGTACCTTGAAATTATGACACACGCCAGCCAATGGGACCGAAGCCGAAATCCATCAGATTTCGGCTTCATTGCGCTCCATTGGGAGCGCAGAAACGCGAAGCCGTTTGGCTAGGCTTTTCGCGCGGCTTCAAAGCTGGAGCCATCAGATCTGGGTTTAACTTTGTGGGGTTCTTTACGGAGGTCCCTCTACTAATAATCGCCGCCCGATTGGTATGCGCTCCGCTCGTCACCCAGGGAGTGACATAGCACAACGAGGAGACAGCGAATGGGTTTACTGTACCTCCCGGTTGCACGTCGTCGAGAGCCGGCAGTCCGGGCCCGCCGACCCTTGTTGTCGCCCGTCGATGAGAGCTCACAGTCGGAGTCCGTGTCCAGGCCTGCGGATCGTCCTTCCCACGCCAGCGCTGCGTAGGCTGGCTGTCCCGGGCTATCATAGTGCGAGTCTCGCTGCGGAACCACCCCGGGATCGTCGTGGCCTAGCCCAGATGGCCAGGGCTCGCCGTTTCCACCTGTCTTGCTCCAGACCTCGCTGGTAGACCGCTCCGGGGTTCGCCATGGGCCAGGCCAGGCAGCCCGGCCCCGTCGTTCCTGCCCAGCACCAGCCTCGCTCAGCACGCACTGTCCCGCTCCAGCTCGTGTCTTCTCCGCCGACCGCCTGTCACGTGCCCTCTGCCTCGTCTTTCACCCTCGGCTCCCACAACTTGCAGAAAAGAGTTTAGGTGCCGTTTGGCGCGGCTTCAAAGCTGATGACGTCGGCTCGCTCCATCAGACATTTACCCAGGCAGCACAGAGTATTGCGCCAATATTGGCGTCGGTTCGGAAAAATTGGGTGAATATCATTCTGATACTGCCGATATTGGCGCTGGATCGTAAATATCGGGCGAGTATTACTGTGATGTGGCCGATGTCGGCGGAACATCACTTGGGTCGGCCAACGCCGCGCTGATATACGGTGTCCAGCGCCATTTTCCGGTAATTTGTCGGGTCTGAACCGGCTATATCGGCTGGTATTAGGAATTCTTGACCGTTTCTAAAACGATACCAATAATTTGTCGGTTTTGAACCGGCTATATCGGCCGGTATTAGGAATTCTTGACCGTTTCTAAAAGGGCGCGTGATGATTTCTAAAATCTTTAGTTTACAAGGTTTTGCAGCAGAATTAATATTGTGTTTATACAACCATGTCTCTGCGGTGATTTCAGGTAACGCGTCCCGACCTAGGCGATCCTAACTTCGGCAGCAATTCGTGGCGCGTCCGCTTGGGAGTCGGGGCCCGGGGGTGGCACCCTTGAAGCCCCTTCCACCGTATCTGTTTCGGCGCCAAAATGGCCGATTAAAGCCAACATAGAAGTCACGTGCAGTTCCTCGAGTGGCCGGTGCGAGAGAAATGGCGGTGTTGCGATCGCTATTAGCTCGGTTCTCCAGTACGGATCGGTGCCACTTTTCTAGAGCAGGATCTATGGCAGTTTTCCAACAGAGTGGTTCTAGTAACGTTGGCTTGGCCCCAAGTCCGCTGACACCGCAGCGGCCGCGGCCTTGTTAACCGATGTTCGCCCATCTCTGCCCAGTACTCGAATGATATCGCCGATTCTGGCCCATTTTTAGAACGATCGTTAAACGATATTCGCCCAATACTGGGCTGTGGTGCAAAACATGAAACTGGCCCAATAGTGTGAGCAATATTACCCCGACGCTGGCCCATTGTCGGCGTGCTGCCTGGGTAATACTTTCGCATTAAAAAGGCAACGTAATTCGTTACTCGTTCATTGCAAAAAAAAGAAAGAAAAAAAAAACGGGTTACAGACGAACGTTACCTTAAATAAAAGGAACGCGTTACCTTTACCGTTACCGATAAAAAGTGACTCGTTACTTTTGCGTTAATTTTTATTTATAAATTGTAGTGTTGGACAAACTACTCGATAAAAGTATTTAAGTTACTAAAAACCTGCTTCATAAAGTATTTAAAATACTAGTCAAGTTGCTTTCACGGTAAAGTATCTTGAGTAAAGTACAAATACTAAGAAATGTAATTCAATTACTTTTGAAGACGCTTCCGCATTGCGTAATTTGTATCCACGTCAGTGACAACGACAATTATACAGCTGCGCATATCTAGTTTACCAGAATGGTTTATTATCACACAACAACACAAGACGGAAAAAGAAAAAAAAAAGAGTATCGTAGGGCTATTTTATGCAGTCCAACTATAAGAAGCAGGATATTGTCACGAATGACATATGATGAGGCGGTGAATAACTGAAGAAACTAAACGTTTGATAGGGCGAACTTGTGCCCAAAACAAAATAGAGAAAGGATAGCGTCGCAGGCGTCGATGTCGGCGACACAGAAGGATCGAGCGCTGGGGCAAGACTTACTCCGGACCACTTTCGGAGCACCTCTTGTACCCGCGTGGGTTTCTAGAACATTCGGCGTAGAAAGTTCGGCGCGTAGAACATTTGTAACTTGATCAGACGACAAGGTTCTCGAACTTACGAGAATGTCAAGTTGAAACAAATAAATAAAAGAGCAGTCCACTCCCTGGTATGGAACCCGGAGCCTCCGCGCGAGAGCCTCAGCGCGAGAGCCAAGCGCGGTAACCATTCGGCCACGCGCTCTTTTTTTTTTTCCTTAATTACATGGAAAGTTGAACGTGAACAACGCATCACACATTCGGCCACGCGCTCGCTGGGCAACGCGCGTGGCAATATCACTGATACATGTTTCAAACGTTTCTGGGACAAGAAGAAAGTGGTCGCTTCAGCTATTGGGGAGGAGATCATACCGTGGCACCCCAAGCAGTTAACTTTAGAACTACATAGATGGGGACAACAAATACAATGACTCAGCGCTCGGCTGACTTAACCGAACGCGGCGTCAGCGTTCGACTGGAGTTCGTGTTCTCCGGTGAGGGGAAGGAGGGGTTTGTTACCACTCCGGCCTGCATGAACAAGGCAGCATGCACGGTGCCCAGCTCAGCACAAAAGCCCGAATGGGTCAAGCTCGCATCCTCTGACGACTGCTTTCGGGATATATCTGGCACTTAACGTCCTTTCACTAATTGTTGGTATTTTTACATTACACTGTGCCCCGCGCTCTATTAAAAAAGATGACATGAACATGCCCACAAGGCCTGTGGGCATGTACACAGGCCTTGTTTTGGGTAAACACTGAAGTGTGTGGGCAATAAATGGGTCAGAGCGACTCGCCAATAGTGACATCGCTGATTTGTCACGTCCTGCGGCGCACCTTAGACACATGGTTTAACTACAATCCATATTTCCTATATGGGGAGTTCACTATAAACGAACTTGGGATACAGATATGAGTGAATGGATAACAAAGAGAACCCACATAATAGCCACGGCAGTGGTCGCAGCTTCTTCAAGTAGGTTGCGTTCAGAAGGGCACTCAACGTTGGGGGACACTTTGTTGGCATTTTGAGAGGTCATCCAGCTCGTAGTTCGTTTTCTGTCCTGTTCTCTGTTTATCACAGACATCGTTCGCGAGAGCAATAAGTGACGGACTGACGACAAAAAGAAAACAGAAACAAAAGAAAACCTTGACGTTTTGCCGTAGCGGGTTGAAATATACAAAAAGCAAAACAAAAAATGTCTGTTTCTTGTGTCGACCTTTTATTTTATTTTGTTATTTTCTTGACACTCAGTCTGCATTGTTATCGTAGGTCGTTTTCCGGTCTGCGTTGCGCCTCAGGGTGGCATCTTTACTTCTGTGAAACCCCTTTGTTTGAGAATTGTTTTGGGGGAAACTCTAAGAAACAAAAAGGTGCCTTTGGGAAGGCGATCGAGGGAAAAACCTTCGCTGCACGAACTTCGGGCTGAAATATGAGTCAAAATTGGCAGAAAAGCAATCTTTTCACGAGCTCAATCAAAGTCACCGTAGCTAATCGGAGCTAGCAACAGGATTCGGATGCTCGAAAGAATGTTCACGGTTGCTCGTGCCACGCCCACGCACTTCATACTGAAAAACTCAGAAAAATGGCGGAATGTCAAAAATGTATTTAAGATAATGAGTACAAAATACTTGGAATTGTAATTAAAATAGAGTATCACAGATTCTCGATCAAAATTATTTACAAGATACCAAGATACTTCGAAAAGTAATTGAAATACAGTATCTTGAGTAGAGTATTTGAGATATCCAAAAGTCTGATAAATTGACATTAACAGCCTTTCTTATCTTGCCACAACGTTTTTTGACACTGGGACAAAGGCCGTGGGCGTTGAGCTTCTTCTAAAAGGGACTTTTTGCGTGGGGAAAAGACAGGCAAACTCTTGGAGGCATGTGGAATAAGCGGAATTAATAACGACTTGGCGCCTATACTTCGTTTCAGCTGAAGTCGCACTCTAAGAAAAAATGACTACCCTGCGTAGTCAAAATGTCGTTTTGAAGACTTTGACTACCCCAAAGGGCGAGTGACTAGCCTTTGGGCAAAGTGACGACCCCAAACCGCTGTGGAATTAACACTTTTCTGCAGGTGACGACAGGGGTGGTCACTTTCGAATCCGATATTCACGTGCAGGCTGTCGTAAATGATATTACTAACTTAGATAACTACAGAACGACTATAATATTGTTCTTCCTTAGCTTTCGTGATCCTTTAAGATCCGCCAAGATCACATCTGTAATGCAATTTGCGTAAATTGGCCGAATAAACACTTTGTCAGCTCGAGCAGCTGTGGGCATCATAACAACGAACGACGTGAGTGTTTGCCGAAAAGAGGAAACGATATTCTTTTTGCCGTATTTTATTGTAAAGATTAAAAGAAAAGATTAGTCGTACACCGAGGATCGGCAGGGTAAACACGCTCAGAGGAATGTGAATGTGTCGCCCTTACTGTTTTCCTCAATCTCGGACTGCTGGAATTTCTGAGCTGCACCCGTCTTGGTTGTGATCTCCCGGCTGTACGTACGTAGTGCGTGAACTTTCCAATCCAGTAGCGGGTTGCAGTTCAGTGGCAGTGTAGTAATTGGCTTTTACTAGATTGTAGCCTCGTCACGGGCGCCATTTGTGCTGTTACACGCGCCCGCTTGAGCCAAAACTCGCGCCTCTTTCGCCGTTCGTGTTCTTCAGTTTTGATGTTCTGATCTATTATTTATTCAACTTAAACCTAAAAGTCAATCACCTCTGTCTCGTCGCCCGTCAGGGCACCCCATAGCTTTGCCGCTCTACCGGCCCTTCCTGGATGTCTCCTGCTGCCAAGTAGCAGCCTGATCGCCGAACCACCAACATCGCCGCCTCTCCACCAGATAATTGCTACATTTCGGTGCGTCAGCTCCCACTACATTTTGATGCGTCGGCCGCTACTACGTTTCGGTGCGTCGGCCAAGCCTGCCGGCCCATCCCGTTCTTTCGTTTGTTTAACTCTTTCCTGGGCAGAAAAAAGCCCCTGTGGTTTTTCGCGACGTTTTTGCGCTCGTGCTCGTTCAGTTTTTTCAGGGCAGCATATAAGCTTCTGAAGTTCTTCACAGTGTTCCAACGCTCGTGCTCGTTCAGATTACCAGACTGCCCTGCACGACGTGGCCTTTCAAACCGCCCGATCGTTTTCCTTCGGCCGGTCGCTTTGCTGTACCCGGTTTTGGACTTTATAAAATTTCGTTGCATTAAGACATGCTGCCCTATACTCCTTTCACCCCTAAGCTGAGACTGCAGTGGGAACTATGTGCCCGCCGAACCAATCAGCCGCCTACCCTTTCATCACCTCACGCGGTCCTCAACGAGTGGGTATGAGCGGGAGCGTAATCACGTGGCGAAAGAGGGATGTATGACTGTCCATTGAGGACATAGCTCCCACCGCAGTCTCAGCTTAGAAGTGGGAGTGGAAAATAGTCAGCGCGCAAGATGGCCGCCCAGCTCCGGTTTCCCGAGAAGTTGCCGTTTACAAGACGGCCGCTGTCTTCATTGGCCTCCTCGCTCGAGGCCCTATGGCGAAGAACCAGCGTGCACCATCACGCGCCACGAGCCTTCATCGACGGCTGCCCGTACGCGAAGGAGCTGGCATCTCCTCCGTTCACGACGACCGCTTTCGGTGAATCGCAGTGCTGTGAAATTAATTGTTTCTCTTTCTGTCTTTTCCTCTAAGCAAATACTTTCATCATAAACGCCTGTGACCTCAACAGCAGCCGTTAATCCGATATTTTCTTCCCGAGTGCAACTATCTCAAATATGTCTAACTTTCCACGGATATGAAGATTTGCAATATCATTTCTCATTGACTGCTTGTGTTTAATTAAACATGAGGAAGATACGTAGAAAGGAGGGACGGACAATCTATCTTCCTCATATTTAATTACTGTTACCAACACGCTCGGTTTGTGCTTATCTGCATGTGTGTATTGGAAGATAAGTGTCGTGTTATGATGTTTTCTTTATTTTCGTAGTCTCCATGTAGCTAATGTTAAAAAAAAAATATTAAGAACGGGAGAGCAGCAGCTTTTGTTTTCCTTTAAAGGGATACGGAAGCGAAATTTTAGCGCCTATTTCTTTGTGTAGACGTGGTCTCCTTTATGACAGCACCTCACAAATCTTTCTTTCGTCGAGTCTTTCGTCCGTAAACGCAAGAAAAGCAATTTAAAAATCAATAAAACGATTTCCCAATACCACTTTGTAGTTTGGGAAGGGGGGGGGGGGGCATCTTCAGTTGAATGTCTCACTTTACGTGACTATCAGGAGCTACGCCACGGTGCGGAGTGTCCGATGGAGGCATGCGATAGTGAGCGGCGCTTGGCACACCTGTCAGGTCTAGTTCACCATACCTCGGGCATTCCCACTTGGCAGGATTGTGACGCGCTGACGATAAGGCTGGTGCCACCTAGTGACGACGATCATAATTACGTGTATAGACCCGTGCCGTTGCGAACGTGACGTCACGGGTAAATATCCCAAGGTGCATCGCACCGACTCGAAAGCTATATTTGAAGCGCTCGTCAGAATCCGTCGGTTCGAAGGAAACTAATAGCCATCTGCTGAAAATAGAAGCGTGTGATTATCATTTACGGATATCATAGGTCCATATTTCACCTATTTTGAAGTGTTCCGGGGATATTTCAAGTTCCAATCCTGTACCCCCTTAATGTCTTTCGTGAGGTTTTGTTGAGAAAATAAACAAGGGAAGGAGAATGTAATAATTGGCTTTTGCTTCTTTTTTTGCGTCGTCATGAACACCATTTGTGCTATTATGAGCGCAAGCTCATAATTCCGCCTTCTGACCATTCCATGGTCAGAAGGCGGAAAACACAGCTGCTGCGCCAAGGCACACTGCTCGTACGGCTCTCTCCGAAGTTTTCACCGCGATTCGGTACCGATGACGCTTGCCAACATTAAAATGGTGACGCGCTCAGTGTTATCAGATCACCAAGCAATTTCGCATAAGGTCTATTGAGCCTAATTGACTGATTACCATTTTTTTTAAACATGGCATATATCGAAAGCTTTTGACCCAGTGAATCATACGAGGGTGGATGCAAAAGTAACCGGAATTAATTTCTGAAGGGCGGGCCGTTTGTAGTACCACCTTCCGCAGCTTGCAGCGCTTAGCCGCACCCCTTCCGAGTGAGGTTTCCGACCGGCATTGTCTGCTATAATTTTTTTTTTTCAAGCGCTTCAAAATCATTACTTGTTTCTTTTTGCAATGTCTGATATGAAGGAACAGCTTGCGGCCGTGAAATTGTGTTTTCTTTTAGAGAAAACTACGCTGGAAACTCTTGAAATGCTTCAGAGAGCTTCCAAAGAAAATGATAATAAGAAATCACAAGCTCATGAGTGCGTTCTCGCTTTAAGGCCGGTGAATTAATGATCGATGACCGACCTCGTTCAGAGCGACTCTCAACCTCCTCAACTGATGAAAACATAAAAAAATTTGGGCATTGTTCACTCCGACTTTTTTTCTCTTGGTGACACTGGTAATCAGGTGTTTTACCTGGGAATTTTGAGACACTTGGGAAACTCAGTAAGGCAGAAATTCCCCGATGTGAGGGGAAGGGGGAATGACTTCTGAAATATTTAGAAATTTTAAGATAATTACTATTTACAAGTTATACGATTATAGACTATGTGCTAGCTTCAGGAGGGAAAAAATAAGGGGCTCATGTTTTTTAGTAAACCTTGCAGGTTTACAGGAAAATTCACCAGCATACCCCACTCGCGGCGCGGAGAAGTGGAAGATGGTCACTCAGCGAACGAACTATGGTCTCCAAATGCTTAAATTTGCCCTACCACACTTGCTAAATAATTTTTATATTGATGATATTGATTTTGACTCCAAAAATTCTAAAGAATTGCGTTTGTATTTTTGCTCCTGATTTGTACTTGATTTCTATTTTTTGTTTTATTTTGCTCCATTAATAGGCCAAAGTGCAGAGTTTTGTAAATTTTTGCTGCTTTTTGTGTTTGTCTATTTGCTTCAAAAAACAGGCAAGTGCGTAGTTATGTATCTTACAATTGCTGCTTTTGTGTGTATTTTTTATTTTTATTTCCGTTCCGTTGCTGCTGACCATTGTAGAGGCCCAAGGACCAGTCGAGCTGCATATTGCAGCATTTTTCCATGGGTCCCACCATCACAATCGATGGAAATAAAAAGATTTATTATTATTTATTTATGAGTTCAATCACAACAATGCCCAGCACACACTGCCCTGTCAGTGCAACAATGTTTAAGCAAAAATGGCATGACACCGCTTCTCCACCTCCTGTATTATCAGGACCTCGCCCCGTGTGACCTTTTTCTGTTCGCCCGTATGAAAAGTCTTGAAAGAAAATCGTTTTGCGAATGTGGAAGGTCCTTCAAGTGAGACATCGAAAAAAACGAGGAATGATTTTGAAATGCTTGGAGAAAAAATTAACAACATGCCGCTAGATCCTTAGCAGACGACGGCGGTCGGCAGACTGACTCAGGAAGGGGGCCGCTTCGGGCTGCTAGAGGCGGATGCTGGTACTACGAACGCCCTGCCCTCCTGAAAATAATTCCAGTTACTTTTGGGCACCCCCTCATACCTTTTTTTATTGTTTAAACTGGTTCTATAGCAACCGTGCGGATCTAATTCAAGCCCCGACCAGGGCACCCCTAGCGGCGAATGGGTCCGTTGCATCGGGGAGCATCTGCCAGTCGCTGCATTGTTTATGGGTTGTAGCGGGTTAGCACTGTAATTTCTGAGATGGCTATTCCGCACCAAGAAAGCCACAACAATTACTGCGTGGTCGGCTGCAACAGTACGTACAAGGGCGCGCAAGGCACGAAGTTCTACGGCTTCCCTTCGAAGCCGTACGAGGCGGAGTGCCGCGCGACCTGGGTGCGACTTGTGCGTCGATGCAGGTAAGTGGCGTTTCTTACCTCGCAGTTTGCATTATGCTTTAAGCTTTTGACGAATAATACAGTTAATTTTTTTTTCTATTCTAGAGACCATGGAACACCATGGACACCTACGGCAAACTCTAAAATATGCAGTCCAATACTTCACCGGAATCGAGAAGCGGAATGTGGTCGCCCACCCAAGCCACCCTTGGATGTTTTCATCAGCTTACAGGAAGATAGTAGTGGAAATCGCGGAACGGCGCGAAAACAATCGCCCAGTTATTGTCAAGCTGATTAATAAAGTAATAAACGTACATAACTAGCTCAGTCCACTCAATGCTAACTAAGAAAGCTCTCTTACCTAATTACGCGAGGCTCAAAGTTTTTTTGTGGGCGCGCTCAATTTCGTTTGCGGAGTACGGCGCGCCGTGACATCCACTTGCCCGTCGAAACAGACCTCCTTCACGTCGTACAGGCGGCCAGATTCATGAAGCAGTTTTCCCTTCGTCATATTGGCACCACGGAATGAGATTTCCGGATTCGTAATCGCCTTAAACCTTGACGGGGACACTGTCCGCTGTGCAGTTCGTCACCATTGCTCCCCGCTGATTTTGCGCCGCCGACCGCTAGGTGGCGGCGAACAAAAAGCGATCGCCGCGACGCGACCGGCTTGCTCGCTTCCTATGTCTCAGTATTTTGCTTGGTGTAAATCATGTTCCTTTTTGTGTTATACAATTTTCAGATATTTTAATGCATACATAACATTGTTTTTTTGGTTTAATGTTTTCGGTTTTCATGTAAGTTTATTGGCTTTTTTAATATTCAAAGGTGCCAATAAGAGGGCTGCAAGGTTGTTCCTGACTTCAGGAAGGCATCATTACTATCATTATTATAGTTTGATAGTCCAGTTCTAAAAAGAGATTCCTTTTCAGATTTCCATTTCCGCAATGTTTCAAAAGTGCCGACAAGGTTGTTTTAAAATGTTTAATTATTTTTTAAAGGAAAATATTGTCAATGTGAAATTGTGTATCAGGTTGTAAAATAAAAGAGTACAAACAATTGCCACCTGAACACTTCGTATTCGTTATAGTTACTTTATATATGTACAGTATAGTTTTCGTTTTTATGCCCTACCGTTTTGAGCTTAATACACTCTTTATATAAAGTGTCCATGCATGGAAAGTGCCAATCTTTTGTTGTCAACAGAAAACTGAAAAATTTAAAATAATTTAATAGGGGTGTATATGTTCTCCCGAATGCAGCACATAAAAAAAAATCAAACTCGGCTTTGCTAGTTTGTTTTTTAATATATATAGTTGTACCACAATACTTTTTTTTTAAACATAAGTTTAATTTAGGGGCGTTTAAAGTGGAGCGACTAGAGCGACTAAATGGTCTCTCGACCAACACGGGAAAGCGTGCCTCAAGCGTTCTCAAGCACTGAATTTAAAGGAGAAAAGAACGAATTAAAAAACACAAGACTAAGAGTTATGTTACCTTTAGCCGATTACTGACTAGGAATGCAGATATTGCAACTTTTGCTGCTAATGTACGCGCGGACCGAGCATGGGGCGACATGGCTTGAGTAAGCTTACCACTGCGTGAATCTGAAACCTAAACTGATCGGCAGCATGCCGTGCGGTGTTACTTTAGCTGATTACTTTCAAGTCATGTTGCCCTTCAAAGCGCTAGATTAAAAAAGATGTCTAGCCTGCCAATTTAAATACACAGATCACGTGTATATGATTAATACTTGCTACTAATCTTTGTATTCTTCAAGTAAGCAGTGACACTCACTTGATTATTATTCTTGTGAGAATATGGTAGAGCATATATACGAATCGGGTCGGTAGTGTGGTTAGAGTAAAAAGGTGCGGATGTATTATGAAAGTAAATGTGCGGATGTATTATGTTGGAGTTGTTTATGCCTTGCTGTACTGCTGACATGTATGTGAGTGTGTGTGCCTGCAACAGTGCTTGGTATCTTGGTTCGTGTTTGTGCTGTCTGTGTGTGTGTTCGTGCATGTATAGTCCTCCCGTGAAATCTCAAATGAAGAGGCATTTCATTATTTTCTTTTAGCGCCACCTAGCGGTTGGTACTACACTTCCTAGGTGGCGCAAGCTGCCGCTTGATTGCTTAAGCTAAGTGTTGAGCAGTCCTGTACCTGTTGATTACAAACAGCTGGCCTGCGGTCCACTGGCTTCCCTACTTCCCTGCGCCTCTGTTCAATAACACTCGTAATAATTGTGCCACTCAGCCAAATAAATGCTCGTTTTGTGTCGAAGAGCTGCGAAGTGCAGGCCGCAGTGGATAACCAGCAATGGATAACCAAGCACAAACAAAAAGATAGAAAGAAAATAATACCGGTACCATTGGTGTAAGTTGAACGCCTCTCGCCGGTGTCAACGAAGGTGCCCAGCGATTCATCGCCGCATACGACAAGCGTACGTTGTGTCAATAAAGTCAGCATGCCCATCCCTCGCGTAACGATTTCTTTTTTGAGCGTTCTCCGCAGGCGGTAAAAATACAGTTAATCTAGCGAGATGCCGTTGGGGTCAATCGTGGCGATTCTGACGTCAGGTCTCAAGTTTTGAGTACGGTTCTTGATGGCGGATTGGATGTTCTTCCTCCTTGGTGGTCTGGAGGAAGGAGCTTGCGCTGGCCCTTGGGGGCAGTGAGCGGATCAGACGGGACAACTTGCAGATTTAAGCTTCATAAATTTAATAATATACGTATATACGAATGAAAAAAGATGATGAGACGAACACACACAGACGTTGGCCGCGTTAAGTCGGCGCTCCTTTGCTCCTATTTTAACGCTCCGAGTTTCCTACTCCGAGCGCAGCAACTAAACGGCGCATGGCGCACAGAAACGCGACACACCGAAACTATCGACGAGCCACACGAGCTCCTTCCAACCGCACGATTATAACGAAACCGGCATCTCCTGGATACGGGTGGGAGAAGC
Organism: Ixodes persulcatus; assembly: GCA_013358835.2. Classification (NCBI taxonomy): domain Eukaryota; kingdom Metazoa; phylum Arthropoda; class Arachnida; order Ixodida; family Ixodidae; genus Ixodes; species Ixodes persulcatus. Next base: position 2,486,047 of record JABSTQ010009160.1, on the reverse strand, counting down.
CGAAATTATTTCAAAGATAAATTAATTGGGCCCGTGTGGAGCGGCAGATTGTAATGTAAAAGAGATGGCGACGTTATGGAGTTTCTACGAACGTTTTAATATTCATGAAAGGTTTGAAGACTCGCTTCGAGTACATATGTGCAAAGTTACCTTGGCCGATCTATTTATTGACCAGGCATTCTGTTTAGATTTAATTTAAAGAAAACATTCTTGTTCCTGCTTGTCGACGCAGGAAGCCCTCAAACTTGTCAGATATTTCGTGATTCCGTCTTGCAGCGCGAGACGGAAGCTACGCCGATACCGGTACACCGTCGTTCAATAGATAGCACGTCAATTCGTTTTAGACGAGATGCATGAACAAACCTTTTCCGCAACGCTAACTGATATGTTTCGGCATTCTAATCAGAGTATCTTGATTTCCTGTGCTAAGCATTTTAAAAAGGACAGCGGTCCGACTGGCTTCTCATCTCAAATTTTCTTTCGTGTTGTCGGCACGCTACCGTTAGATGGATTAATTCGTTTTCAGGTCAGATGCATGAACAAACCTTTCCCGCAATGCTAACTAATCTAAGTATCTTTATTCGCTGCGGCTGGGCTAAGCCTTCTAAAAAAGGCCGCGGTCTGATTGTCTTTTCATCACAACTTTTCTGTCGCCAGGCTATTGGCACGCTCGTTTGATAGATCAATTTCTTTTCAGGCAAGACGCTATGAACAAAATTTTCCCTCGACGCTATCTGATGTTTCGGCTTTCCAAAGGAAGTATCTAGATTCGCTGGGATAAGCATTATAAAAGAGGCAGCTGTTCTAATGTCTCGCCTCGACAACTTTTCTGTCGCTGTGCTATCGGCACGCTACAGTTTGTTAGATGAATTCGTTCTCAGGCGAGGTGCACGAACAAACCTTTTCCGGAACGCTAACTGTTGTCTTGGCTTTCAGATCAAATCGTTTTTACCTGCTGGATTAAGCGCTAATGAACTGAAAAGAAGCAGCGGTCCGGCTACGCCTTTTGTCTCGATGGTCTCGACTACAGCGCAGCCATCTTGTTTGTGGACGTGACGACACGGAGCGCGAAGAAGTCAGTCGCGTTCCGAGAAATTCTCGGTGCACGAAAAGCGCGCTCGAGTGTCAGTCTCCGGCGGCACTCCTGTCCGTTTAATAAAAGGAGCGCCAAATGCTCCCCAAAAGTATATTTTTTTAATATTTTGCTTGGAGATTCAATAGCATGTCAAAAGACTACCCAATTAATATTTTGCTACAGAGTCACGTATATTTTTAATAAAGCCAAAAAAACGCAACTGCTCGAAACCGAAACCCGCGCACTGAGGTCGCAGAAATATAAAGAGTGCCGGAAATCCCGTGGCACTGGCTACACCCGACCTTTTTTCCCCCTGTGTTTTTTTTGTTTTTTTCGTTTTACCGCCCGCAGCAGACGACATGCGTTGCGGGAACCGTTGGCCGTGCGATTGCTTTGCAGTTATGTTTGTTCCGCTCGCTATTGTGCGCTTCAAGATGAGTTTCTTCATACATTGAAGAGTTGGGAATGAGTAGTGAGTGCCCTTGGTGAATGCCCGTGATCGGCTCCGAAAAGAATGCCCCCAAGATGTTGCGTGAAGAGCTGCTTCACAGGTTTTGCATCCCAAAGTGGCATTGCGCGGCAGAGTCTGCACACGTTTCCGAAAGATCAACGGGATCGGGACCAATGGCTGGCTGCAATTCCTGCCGAACAGTTACGGGTACCTCGGAAAGCGGACGCTACCCAATTTATTTCCTCCTTTCATTTTGTGGAAAGTGGCTACATTGAGTTCGCAGGTGTCAAAAAGGGAATCTCATATCACTTCGTTCGGCGACGTTTCGTCCACATTTATTTTTCTCAGTGATAATTGTAAAAAACAAATAAATATGTAAACACTGCAAAATGTAAAAAAAAAAAAAAAATAGTACGCCCAAACTCTGGATCGAACCCTAGTTCCGCTGCGTGTAAAGCGGACACCTTTACACTGAGCTACTGGAGGAACTGTTTCGTTCGTAGTAAAGCAGCCGGTCGACTCTAGGTCGGAAAGTTTGCTGCCGATTTCTCTCCAACAAAGGCACTCCCCAGGCTCGAAGTCGGTCAGCACCACGCATTGGCCCCATTCGCACCTAGTAAAGAAATCGTACGCGTGCATATTCAAATCTAAGTACGCACTTCGTGCTTGACGTCTGCTCGAGCGATGTCTTCAGCCATGAGAAGGGCTGACGGCTCGACGACGTCTTCGTGCAAATCGGCTTGGTGGTCGGGTGGGTCGTACGGAATGAATCCCAATTCTTTTGATCGGTCAAAAATTTCTCCTTCGAAGTAAGACAGATTCGCAGGTACCGCGAACGACGGTTCTCAAGTTGAGGTCCCACGTCCGTTGTCTGCTGCCATCGCTGTCCATCCCGCGAGTCCCACGATACAAGATACGACGCCATGTTGAGAATTCGCAGTGAACGCACAGAATACTTCCGGTTCTCTCTGCAACGTTTTTTTTTAATCAACATATTTGCAGCTATTTAGAAGCCACAAAAATGCATTTCATATATTGTTATATTTTTAATATTGAGTCTGTGCCTTCAATGACCCACGACTTTGATTAAATTTGGTGGTCGTGTCTAAACCTTAGAGAACGGCCCGTGACCACGGAGAAGAAAGTGAGCGCGACTCAAACCGGCCAGTTCTCGATCGGCGGTTTTCGGGCGGAAAGAAACCGCATTTCGAGCCACAAATTCTGTTCTAGGTAGTTGGGCTCTCATATGTCATGTACAACTGAAAACCTCGGCGAGAATAAATACCCTGTCAGTGTCCCTATAACGCGCCCTTTGACAACTCTAACAGCGCACTTTGCCGCCGCCAGAGGGTGGCTCGTATCTCACTCTCGCTTGTGCTCGTATATACTTCCTGCTGCTCCCTCTTTCCCGTTTTCCCATGAGAGTAAACGTCCTCATCTGGGACCGGAGCTCAGGGACGAGATGGCGCCAGGCGTAGAACACACAGAGAAGTCTGACCCTCAGACACAACAAATCACCCTTGCGCTCCGAACACCGGCTAGAGGGACTTGTGCAGACAGACGAAGCACAGCGCCCTAGACACTTGTAGGGGGACGATCTTACACTTGTCAGTGGGAAGGGACAAACGGTTCTCGCAACTTAAACAGCCCTCGAGTGGTGGCACCGCCAGCCCACCAGAGGAAATACATTAGGCTAAAAGCCTTCCCAGCCGCAGCCAGCTCAGCGAGTTGCGGGTCGCCCCACCGCCACGGGCTGTTCCCGAGTAACGGAACACCTGCTTCGCTGGGGGCTATCCCCCCCCACGCACAAACGTCGCCCGCTCGGGGGTTGTGAACATTCTGGAACCTTACATTCTGCTTCCTTGACACACGAATGTGCAATGGCAGGCAATAGTACCGCGTGCTAACATAAACAAGACAGATTAATAGAAAGGTGCAGCGAGCTGGATAAGAATAAAAATAATGATCACTGGAGAAGGGGAACAAGGAGGACAAAGGACAAACACAAATCTGGTTCTATACGAGGACCAGGCGGAGTTATTCAGTCGCGCACCTTGCTGTGTTTCGAGATTTTTGTTTGTCCTTTGTCGCTCTTGTTCTCCTTGTCCAGTGACGGTTACCCTTGTCCAGCTCGCTGCAGCACTTCTGCATTTATTGCATTATCATCATAACCTTAAAATGCAGGCCGTTCGCCCTTGTTGGTTTTAGACTGGTGGCAGCTGTTAAAAGCCGTTTTCTCTACTGACGTCTAACTCCTAGTTAGCTCATTTGCTAGTGCGCTCCACTGGAAATGGAGAGATATATCTAATTCAATACCAAGACCAGGCGGAGAGTTTCAGCCGCGCACCAGTCACCTTGCTCTGTTTGTAGATTTGTGTTTGCTCTTTGTCCCCTTTTGTCTCCTCCTCCTGGGATTATTATCGCTATTATTGTCCAGCTCGCTGCATCATTGCATTAATTGCATTAATATCAATACAAGTACCTCGGCGTAACAATTGCCTCAAACGTGACCTGGAGTTCGTGTGTTATTTCCGTAGTTTCAAATGTGCGAAGCAAATTGCTACACTTTATTTAAAGTCGATATAACTGATGGACTTTCAAAACAGAGGGGTATCGGCTAGCTAGTTTGAAGCGCTCCGCTATCCGTTGTTCTACTAGTTAAGCTGCAGCAGATATAGAGTACCCATCCGCAACTATGTTGCACTTGAAACCAACCGGTAATTTAGGGGGGAGAGGTGAGCTAAAACAATGGGCTAATTCGTCTGCCACAAGGACAGGTTCTTGCTGCGAAAGTTTGCAATGTGGAACAAAACTCCTGCAGAGTTGGTAAACACGTTATCTCTCGAAACGTTCTCGTCCTGAGACATTGAGCCACTCTTCACAGATGGTTAGAAAGATATACACCAGTGTTAAATAGACTTTACTAATTTTCATAAACAATTCCTGAACGGTATCTTCAACTTGTTTGACTATAACAAGCAATCAAGTAATTTATTTTTATTTTCACTTCGTCTATACTTCGCCAATTTTCCTTTCGATCATACTTCGTAAATTATCACTTTGTTCATACTTCGTTCATTTCCACTTCATTTGTGTCCACCCCTCTATCCATTAGAGCCATTGTATCATGGGTACTTTAAAAGGCTTTCAGAATAAATTCATTGAACGACTCGTTAAATCAGCTCGCGATCTCGACTTCGCACATGCGTGCGCGGCCTATCGGTGTGCGCTGTTTCGCCGAAATCTTAAAATGAGTTCGTTTTGAAGACTATTACAGGGGTATTACACTGCATTGCCATCAGAGGATAGGTTATTGTAGATGTAGACCAACTCTTTCCCTTGGGTTAAATGATCGACGGAAGAATGTATCGTGCTGCTCTAAGTGTTTTAGTAAGAGCCCGGTTCGTACTGCAAAGACAATTAGACGAAGGGGAGGGCGATGTCCGTTTACTATGACCAGTTAAACCAATCACGGACGATGAATGCGGCGTGATCCTGCGCTTTTTTCTGCGTGATTGCTTTGGCCGTTGATAGCAAGCGCACAAACGAAGACAAACCCCGTGACGAGGCACCCCTGGTGCTGCTTGATTCATTTCATCAGATCGTAGCGTTTGCATACGGTAGGACTTGATGTCGAACGGAGTATGCAAATCCTCCTCCAAGACATTTCTTTCCACGTATTCGGTTCCCGAAAAACACCAACTCATTTCCCTCAATCAGGACCATGGTTTCAAGCCCCGAGTCACTTCTATGACCAGCCAGTGAAAAACACGAGGCGTCCAACCCCCGTACACTTTCGTTGGTGTTCCCCTCACGCCACTATCATACTTATAAAATCCATCGTGACCGTTGTGAGGGGATTGCGCGCTCAAATCACGATGCCGTTCACTGGCTCTTCCTCGTTGGGACGTATGATGCTCGATTACGTCGACGCTTATTGTGCGTGCAAAATAGTATTTCCAATTTCTTGTAACGCTGCGTGTCAGTGACGTATTAATGTTTGTTTTAGAGCAGCTGAACGTATTCTCGTGCGCGCTTTGTCTTTCTATGTTGGTATGCGCAAAAAAAAAAAAGAACATTTACTTCTATTGTAAAAACGAAGAGGTAGTTAAGATTGTAGGTTTCTGCACCGTTTGTTTTTCCTCCTCTATAGGGAAGTAAAACAGTCATAAAAATAAATTCCTGCCAACAACACTGGCGGCACTGTACACCCTCGATGACTTTAGGCTGTGCATACCATCATCTCTAGGTAAACCACTCAACCCTGACGTGGTACGTAAACGCTTACGATGAAGCTAGAGGTCAAGTCCAAAGGCTGGATGAACAGTCAGGCTGGTACCCTGCCCGTTCTTTTACTTTTCAGCACAGCACTGTTTAATTGTGTCTAAAAAACTAAAACACTTTCCGCAAACTTTGTTTTTCGGTACGATAAGACTGGTTTAATCAAACTCGAGTTATGCAGCAATAGTCCGGTGTTAATCTAATTGGCGTCGTACTACGCTTTAAAATGTGGAGGAAAAAAGAAAGGAGAGGAGGATTAGAGGTGAGTAGGCGTATCTTAATGGTGGTGAACAAATGCAACATTCTGAGAACTTCTGAAAGCCAACAATGGGTGCAAGGGCGACAGGTTTCTAGTTGTATTCCGAAAGAACTGCAAGGTGTTGGGTCTAACTCCTCGTTTCCGGCATTTCTTATGGGGTCTCTCACAAGCTCACCTGCGCAATCGCCTTTGCTTCTACAAGGTGTTAGGTGTAAAAATCCAATCGCATTTTTCGTAACGCGATAAACTACGCGCCTCCGGAAGCTCGAACTCGACCCGAATGCAGCACTAAGGGTGCCGTTCTGTACAAAACGTTTTAGGCTTATTGTTCTTTACTTCGAATGTTAACAACTAATTTCAAAAAATTTAACTAAAAATGCCGGCCCTAAGAATCAACGAATACATCGAAACGCACTCATATCTGCTGCCCAAAAGGGGCGCCATTTCCTTAATGAACATCTCCGAGAATCGCGTCGACGTTTTAATTCTGTGATGTGATGCTCTAAACACATCCGGCTTATTCCAAGCTTATTTCGCCACATTCCGACGGAATAAAACGTTTTAGCGACATGTGGTTTCGTTTTCGCGGAGTGAAAAACATCACTCACTGTTTTTAGCAGACCTTCTTTCATTACCTTGATACTGGAACTTTGGTGCTTGTGAGCTAGGGTATCAGTAAAACGGGAAAGTATCGGTATCTGGTCACGCCCAGTTCATGAGCTAGAACTCGTGAGCTGGGAATCAGCTGGAGCACATGCACAGATGGTCATGAGCAAGACCTCATGACCATCTGGGCAACCTCATTTCAGTTTCAATTTCAATTTTATTTTTACACCCACGTACTACAATGAGGTATGGGGACAGGGGAATAAGTTGCAATTATGCAGCTAGACAGGGCCCCTGCCGTTTATTTTTCTCGGCTTGACGAGCAAAAAAAGTAACACTAAAGTGCAACAGGAACTAGCCAATCATATACAAAAACATTCGCAGTTAAAGAAAAAAAAACGATGTACTATCCTGTTTGCATACTCAATGCGAACGCCTTGCTCGTCATAAACGTTCGATAGCGTGAGTAGTGTGCACTGAGGCATCTGTAGCCCGTAGCCTGTTCTAGGACGTGGCATCTCCAGGACACGGCACTTGGCACTCCGTACGCAATATTCTATCTACTTAGGCTAGCAGTTTGTGGAAACGGATGATTGGTAGATTTAAGAGATGCCGCATATATTGTAGCAAGTTAATCATTTTTTTATTTTATATTTATAGAAAAGTGGTTTAGTGTGCGAGTAATATAAAGAATTTACTATAACGCGATGGAGGTTTTTTTTTTTTTTTTTGCAACAAGCCATTTATTTATTTTTGTACAAGTTGTAGTTCCCCAGACTTTGCGATAATAAGATAACCGAGAATTGAATAATTCATTATAATTTAAAAGATTTACATTACAAGTTTTACATTACATTGCATTACACATCAAGCTCCGCGGATAAGATTACCGAGAATTGATTAATGCAATTATAACTTAGAAGTTTTATATTATATTGAATTTCACACTGATATTTAAAAATAATATTTATGATTATCCAGTGTTTAAGAGTAAGGTTTTGAATATGAGCCTTCCATAACCAGTGATCGTGGAATGCTCACCTAATGTTTTTTTACTATTTCAAATTTAGAAGCATGTAATATTAATCTAGCGGTGCCATGGCACATTCTACTTTTTGGTTTGGATATAATTGCTTTATTTTTTTTATTTAATTTCAACAATTTTTAAACACTCCACGTACTAATTTTTCTCTAGGCAATTATGTGCATCAACCTATCAGTACTATTTCATGAACTTTTTTGTATCATCAGCGTCAATTACAGATAAGGAATTTGGCTCAATATTGACAATGTCATTTATAAACGATCTAAATGTAATGCCTCAATTGCTGACATTAATATTGAGCCTTGGGGTGCCCATGTCCGAACTGGTTTCATCATTGAGGAATGGCCTTTTATTTCTACAATTTGCTGTAGGCAACTCAAGTAACTGATTCCATAAGAATTTAGTTGTTCTAGCAAAACATTATGGCTCAGACCATTGAAGACTTTTCAAATGTCAATAAAGATTCTGAAAGTTCGACGATTTTATCTCCGATAATTTTTAAGATGATTTTTTTTACCCGTAAGTCATCTTAGTAAAACGCTTCGTTTCGAAAACCATATTGAGGAACAGTAAGTACGATATACATTTCGCTGCCATTATTTAGTTTCATATAAATCACTTTCTCTAAGTCATTGAAAAAAAAAAAAAACACAGGTAAGATTGAATTAGGTCTGCAGCTGGACAAGCGTAATTTTCTCTTCCCATTTATATAAGACGGACACCTAAGCAAATAGGATCAACCGCTGTCAGCCGCACACAGAAACTCGTCTGGAGGTAATAAACGGATGTTACCGGGTAGCAGATTCCAATGTTCCATTGATCTATGGAAAACACTGTATTTAAAAATGTCAGTGCGTGCATAAAATGGTGAAATGTTTAGGTCATGGTGGCTCCTTTTTGATGACACTATGTGAAACCTTATGTATGCGCCTAATGAGGTGAGACGTGAAGCATTCATTACATTTGTTTGCTAACTCGACTCCAGTCACCTAATACCCACTCATTTGACGTTCTTTCATAACGTTTTGTTCTTCGTTTCGATTTAGTGACAATTAACTTTTTTCCAGATGACGTCAATTTTTTTGTTTTTTATAAAACATTTTGCGGTAAAATGAACCTTTCGCTTTTCGTAGCATGCGGGTTGTCTTATTGCGACATTTCTTAAACATTTCCAGTGCGTTTAAATCATTGGTGCGTTAAATACGCGCGTAAATGTTCCTTTTTGTTACCCAAATTTTCCGGGAAATGTTAGTAGCCCAAGGTTCCCGGGACTTTTTGGAAGGAGCTACTTTTCGAGATTCAGAGGATAATCGATATATTTGAATAAAACAATCGTGTTCATCATCCGCTGAGTAACTTGAGAGTTTCTCGTCCCTGTTTTCAACTTCTACACGGCGTTTAAACGCCTCTTGCGTTTTCAGGTTAACAGTTTGTCAGTGGTACGCCGTATCATGACTACGGTAGTTCTAAGAATTATTGAAATCAGCAAGGAAATAAATTGGAAAATGATCACTGACATCAGCGCACATTACACCCGCATAAAGCCGATGTGGATTTATGTTTGTGATAATCATAAATCGGTCTCGTATAGCAAAATATTATATACATTTGATACTCCGGGAAAGAAAACCAGTTCTACAACGCTATGGCCTCGCATAGCAAAGTATACAAGGCAAGCGTAACTACTACGAAGTTGTAGCCAGGTAATGACATTGTCCTACATATACGCTTCCAAAGCACCCGAAGGCATGAAACTCGCGAGCGTTTTGGTCGGCAACTTCACCTTGTTCCACGTGGAACGAAGTTTCCTGCAATTCGAACGGTCGTTATACAGGTTGCGTTTCACTTTTGCGGGCATGTTTTACTATCTTTGCATTTACGTCTTGGTCACACTCGGAGCCGACGCAGAAATTGACGCCATGCCAAGGTAATATGTTTCCTTATGCAGAATCGCCACTCCCCCCGTACGGCCGAGGTCGGTCACTGAAGGAAACAAGTCGGCAATCGTGACACGACTCACGCAATATTATTGAATTACAGCGGGAGGAAAATCGTCGCAAAAGAGGGCGCCACGCGCCGGACGAAGACGGAGTTGTAAAAACAAAATTGTTGAGTCGATGTAAGTAGCAATACAATTCCCACAGCGGCGGGAGCGCCGCCATCGGAGCCTCGTATTACTGCCGCAGTGATAGTGCAAACTAGGGCTGGGCGTCGATTAAAAATTTGACCCGACTAATTTCTACTTTTTAATCGATTAATTATTAGATTAGTCGGTTACGTTGCCATCCAAGCATAATATGTAAAGAAACGTGTCAAGACTACATATTTCTTTTTACTATGGTTTACTATGCCAAATTTAAAAACTGACGCTTTACCGCCCTTACAAAACAAAAAGCGTATAACTTTAAAAGTGATACATTTCTAGGATATTTTTTCTTTTAGCTTGATAATCACTCTGGATTGACCGAAATGTATAACTTAACACTGCGCCGATTAACCGGTTAACAAAATTGATCACGAATAAAAATTAATGGATGAATCGGAAGGTTTATCGCTCAATGTCCCGGCCTTAGTGCGAACTGAATGTGATCCCACATCTGACTATTAGCACCTGCCAGCCAAAGCAAAAACGTCTAGCATAGAATAACCTTCTAAAATAATAATAATTTACAATACACTATTGTTGATGACAGGTTAAGAGTGAGAGACAACTTTCCATACTTTCTGCGAGACTTTCCAAGTCTCGCAGAGAAAACGCTGGGGAGGTGGCAAAGAAGAACTCGCCTTCTCTCCATCGTTCGCTCTGCCAAAGTGGAAAGGGTGAAAGGCTTTGCGGGAGAAGCTTCTCTTGTACTTTTATTAGGGATACCGCGAACCTCCCAAAGTTTGTTTTCGAAAGGGTTCAAAAATTTTGATCCTCGCTGAGGTTTGAATTTGAAAATTTCGCAACTTTAGAACCATGCTGAGGTTCGCAATCGAATAATTAGAAGATGTCAAGGTTTCCAAAAGTTCGAGTTCGAAGATATCGACTTTTTTCCCACATCGTTCGATAAGTTCGAACATTTTGAATTTACTCATGATTCAAGTTCGAACAATTCGAATTTTCTTATGATTCAAGTTCGAACAATTCGAATTTACTTATGATTCAAGTTCGACCAATTCGAAGAGCATGAATTTGTTGATGGTACATCTTCGAAAAGGTCAAGAGTTGGATTTTAAGTTCAAAGTCTTTTAATTGCACGGACGAAGATCAAATTCCGCAGTCTCAAACAAAGGTTTTATGGATTATTCTAAAAGCAAATCGTGAAATGTGCTACAAATTTTACTGCAAACGTTACCCATTTCTCTTATGCCGTGAATATATACTATTTCCTTCTCAGTGCTGTGGTACTGACGGTACTACCTGTATTACTGGTTATTTTACGTAACCTTTGAAACAAGCGTTGAACTGGTTGAACGGTTCATTGAAAAGCTCTGAGGCGGTCAGGTTAACGTACTTCCTACTTATTTTCAAACTAGTAGCAATCCGATCGAACGTCGCCTAAGTGCGATGCTAGCATATGACAACGAAATATACAGGACAACAGATCTACATAAAGTCATCCAGGCTTCCCGATAATTTTCTGTTGCTCAAGACGTTCTTTTTTGGCGGGATGACCCGTGGGACAGAGAAAGCACTAAACACAGGCAAAGCACCCGACAGAAGTCAAGGTTGAGGAGAATGCAGCCAGACAAAATTAGGGGACCACCCGGCCTCAGAAAATATAGCTGATCAGGTCACGACCGGTCGTTATCGGGCTAACCATATCGCCGCTGCCTTGAACTTTTCTCCTTCGGTGAGTGGAGATATTGGCCGATCAAAAATGCAGCCGGTTACTAATGATAATGAAGTAAGCTCCAATTCAACATTCGCTGTACCGTATCGGCGTCGCTCTCCGCGCCCGCCTTTCCTTGACTCGAGGAAATCGGGGGACTTGCATTCAAAAACAACTAATGCTATGTATGACATTCCCAGCGAAGCGCCTCGGTTGAACTTCAAGCCTACAAATCAGGGATCTGTTAACCGACAAAACACCTCGGGAAAGAAAAAAAAAAACAAAAAAACTACGGCGTTGTGCGCGAGAGAGGCTTTCTGCGGAAATCGAAAGAAAAAGGTCTGAGGTACGAGGTCGAGGCCACCCGAAACTGATAATTTAGCGCTTTACAAGCGAGCCGTTAGTGCACGATCAGCTAAGTAAGACTCTAGTGCAATTTTATATCCACTTTGCGCATTGACACCCAGTGTTATTTAAATTTGTTGCCTCGAACTTATGGGGGTGAACTTGGTTCGAACGTCGTCGGACTTTTGTTCAGAAGATGGAAGTTCGTTGACCTTTTAAACTTTACAGGTTTAAACTTCGAAAATCGTAGAATTTCTTAGCCTGGTAAGCTCGAAAATGTCGAGCTTCACAGTGCAAACAATCAGAAGTTCGAAAATAATCTAACTTCTCAGCGCCATAAATTCGGAAGTTCGACAATCGTCGAATTTTTTATGTAATAAGTTCGATGTTTCGAAACATTTCGAACATTTCGAATCCCTTGGTTCAATCTTCAAACCTCAGGTTCGCAAAAGGTTCGCGGCATCTTTATGTTTAGTCTATCACCGACTATAGACGTACTGGTTCCTGTCGTCTTTAGTCAAGAGGGTTCCGTATCTGATATTCGGTACGAAAAAAAAAATAAAACAGTTCAACCTGGAATGTGCGAGAAAATAATGCCGCGCGCGCAGCTGGTCAAGTAGGCAGCGCGCGCGTGGCCTAACGGTTATCGTACCTGCCTCCCACGCGAAAGCCAGGGTTCGATTCCTGGAGCGACGTGTCTTTTGTTTATCCCTGCATTCAGTGTTCTGGCAAATTCGAGAATCCTGGTGCTTGTTCGAGCTGCGAATGTTCTACGCGTCGAACTTTCTGCGCCGATTATTCCAGAAGCTCACGCGTGTACATAAGGGGCTTCGCGGAGCGAGCTAGAGTCAGTTTACGCCTCAGCGTTCGATCTTGCTGCTTCGCCGCCTTCGACGCCCGCGACGCTCTGTTGTTATCTTTCTTCTTTTTTTTTTTCCTTTTATTTTTGGGCAAAAGTTTGCCCCATTAAACGTTCAGTTTACTCAGTCATTCTCCGCCTCATCACTTGTCATTCGTGACATTTTGGTGGAGGTGCTGGGTAACGGGCAGGTAGACGACGGCGGCGGCGGTCGGGGTCTGCGATTGCTGGTCGTCCATCGTCGGCCTCGTTGGCTGCTTGGTCCTTGGTGGCAGAAGTCCGTGTTCCGGGGGTAGACCTTGGATGCGGCGACTTGATCGGGTCCCGATTTGGTCTTCGTCGGGTCCTCCGGAGCTTGGGACCGGACTTGCACTTCGGGAGCTTGGAGGGGTGCGCTGCACGGACATGCGGTACCCCGCACTTCCACCAAAATGTCACGAATGACAAGTGATGAGGCGGCGAATGACTGAGTAAACTGAACGTTTAATGGGGCGAACTTGTGCCCAACAATAAAAGGAAGATAACAACAGAGCGTCGCGGGCGTCGAAGGCGGCGAAGCAGCAAGATCGAACGCTGAGGCGAAACTGACTCTGGCTCGCTCCGCGAAGACCCTTATGTACACGCGTGAGCTTCTGGAATAATCGGCGCAGAAAGTTCGACGCGTAGAACATTCGCAGCTCGAACAAGCACCAGGATTCTCGAATTTGCCAGAACACTGAATGCAGGGATAAACAAAAGACACGTCGCTCCCAGGAATCGAACCCTGGCTTTTCGCGTGGGAGGCAGGTACGATAACCGTTAGGCCACGCGCGCGCTGCCTGCTTGACCAGCTGCGCGCGCGGCAATATAGGTAGGGCGAAACAAAAATGTGTGACAATCACGCATTTTTCGTAAGCACCTTCCAGTGGCATGAAGAAATCAAAACGAAGTTTTAACGCATAGCAGAAGTGACGACGTTCAAGATGACTGCGCCCCGTCACACGGGGCATATTGTATCTTGTAAGAAATGTTGCACATTTTCTTCTAGTTGAAGCTGCAATTCACTTTGTCTTGTCTTGTTAGGGTACACTGTGTAGTGGGCGAGGAGGTCGTTTGAATTGTGAAAGAGGTCTGGGACATGTACATAAGGCGATGGTTGTTCAATAAATTTCAAGCTGTGTGAAAGACTTCATTGTTCTGTCCGTTTTTTATTGTTCCTTCGTTTCAGGGTTACTATGTATGTCATTCGCCAGCTCGCCTGCGTTTTATACCTTTCTTCATACATTACGCCTTGTTTGGAGAAGAGCACACAACCTTATTGCCCTTCCACGCAGCTACTTTTTTTTAGTACATGCACTCTAAAAAAAAATGGAGGAAAAAAGTAGCAACGGCGCGTCTTCCTCCCTTCTACTGACGCGCCCCCAAGCGGACACGAGAAGGAGGGAGGAACGAGATATTTTCCTCCTTCTCCAGGCAGACTGGAGAAAGCTTTCGCCCTCCCGACTCAACTTCTTTCGGTTTCGTTTTCGAGCAGGTCGCGCACGTTGTTTAATAAATGCTGTTGAGTTGATTGAGCTTCAGCGGCAGCGAAGGCCGCCTGTAATTCCGTCTTCTAGTCCAAACGTGCAGAGCATTTTGGTTGCATTGACGTTTTTATCACTAATTTTATGAAACGAGCAAACGAAGCCGCTAGAAACGGCGAAGTTTCGGAGCAGTGCCAGCAGCGCCACGTACACTGGGAAAGATGGCCGTCTCCGAATTGCGGGGCTCACGCGGAACTACAGTAGCGAAACCACGCGGAACTGAGTCGACGTTCTCGACGTTATGGAAATCGCAGGAACTGCGTCCAAGACAGGCAGGTTTTGCTGCCGGCTGCCTGGGCGCCTCTCTTGCTGAGTTGGGTTCTGTTTTCCGATGCCAAGTGCGACCGGCGGTCAACGTGGTTCTGTATTTGTGCGTGTCAGCAACATAGCAGCAACATCGTGATGGCAGTGTTGTGGGTTGTGAACAGAAGACTGGAATTATCGCCGATGTGACCGTGTGTTCGCGTATCAGTGGTGTAACAACAAGATCAGATGACGTAAACTGTCGGGCATTGATGCCGCTGGTCGGGCCGTGATCGGACGGGGTGGGGTGTCGCAGGTTGACATTCTGCTTTACATTAAAAAGTTTAATACCACTTGAGGGGTTAGGTGCAATCGATCGACGTGCGGATAGTCATGTTGGAACGCTGGTCTGAACATTAAGCTCCTATCGTACAGTGGCCAATGTGACTGTCGGTTGTCTCGTGCCCGAGAGCGATTGCGCTCTGGGGAAAGGACTGAACAGTACGAAATCATGACGGAAAGTAGGTATATTTACAGTGTGGAATTTTAGCATGAAAAAAGCATAGTAGGTAAAATCGAAAAAAAAAAGCTACCCTTTATTTCGCTGTTTAAATATACTACGGTCCCTGGAGAAACTGCCCTCAAAGTGGCGCGCTGGGATGCTCGCAAGAAGTTTTCGAGCTCGCCACGGCGTAGCTCCGTACACTTAACACCTTCCGCAAGTCGCGGCTTTGACTGCATTCAAGTTGATCGAAAAGCGATCTCTCAGCCCGTGAAGCATCACTTCCGCTGAGTGAATATCCGCTCTACAGAGATTAATTCAAAACGGCAATTGCAGCCTTGCGCGAACAGCACAAATAGAAACACAAACACTACAATAGAAATAGAGGCTACGACGTGCCGCGCGGGAAAACAAACTCATGGCTTCAAACCGCATTGGAGCGGCTTGATTTATTGGATTTCAAATATTTACGGCATGATCGAGTGTTCGCTTTTTAATAAGAGATTCATCCCTTGAGTCATTCAAAATACTGTCAAAGGTATGACATTGCTAGAAAAAAATCAACATGCTGGGAATATTTTTTATTGCTTATTCAGTCACCGAAAAATTCCGTACGTTCAAAAGGACCAGTCTCGGGTGTAGCGTTCGGGTTAGTGTGCCGTTGAATTGATGATTGTATGTGCAGTGTATGTGCTCAGTGTATGTTCACGTGGTGCTTGTAGTATGTGTAATGTGAGTAATGGAGAGATTCCCGAGGTTCCCGAAGATCCGTAAGCGCAATGGTGGGCTGAAGGAATCAAAATATTTTTGTGTAGAACATGAATTGGGCAGTACCTAGCGCCACCTAGCCTAGCTACTTGCAATTACTCTGCTTGACCCTGCCATCTAGTGGCAAGCGATTTAATCTTTCACGCTACGCGATAGACAGTGGCTTCGAGTTAGTTCTTTTGAGAGCGGCTTTTGGTTTCGCGGATTGGGTTTGCCGTTCCTCCGTGATGTGCGGTTGACGAAGTAATAGTGACTCGAGGAACACCTAAGGTAAGACGTAAAGTGCGCGAAGTAACTGGGTATCGGTTGTCTCCGTTTAACATCGCAGTGCTGTCGACGAGAAGACTGAGTAACTGCTTTCGAAACGCAAGTTTCTGTACCTGTGGGGGAATCTGGCTTCGGAAATAAACACAGTTCGCGGAAAGCTCGTGTTACGCTTTTATTTGCTGCTCCTCTCGTCCCGTACAAGAGACGTAGCGTCCTCGTTTAGCCTTATTGAGCTCGATTTGCTCGATTCAGGGCCGCCATAATGAGATGCAGGCGACGGAGGAACTTTGCTCCCCTGCTTCAGGGACAAAAGTTCCTCTCTTTCTGAAGGAACATAGGTTACAAGACCGTTCCTCCCCTAAGGGAGGACTATCGATACCCTTTTTTCTAAGAGTGTGGGTTATGCCATGAATGTAGGGTACTAAAATTGTTTGCTTATAGTTCTTGTCTTCTCTCTTCCATATCTGTGTCAGCTGATTTCTGTTACAGTTTGGTGCAGATGTTTTCAGGTGAGCATACCAGGAAACCAATCGGATACCCAGAATCAGGTAGGCAGAAAAATTGCTTTTCAAAACTTTGCCCATTATTGTGGTGACAATATTTCTTTAAGGCCGATAAAAGAGCAATGTAGGAAACACTGCGTTTTATAATTTTGGAATGTCCAGATGAAAATAATTTTTTTCTGCACGACCTTGGTTCATACTTCCAGCAAAAGATTATTTCTTTAAATTCCAGTGTGAGGTCGAAAAACATGATGGACCTGTTCACAGGTAATTCATGTGCTGTGTTTAGAGACGGACGGTACTGCCCCCCAATATGTGTTGAGTGCATGGCGCTGATATCGATAGCCTTTCCATTTTATTCAAATTCAAATTCATTTATTTTTCCACAAACTGACAAACAGTACATTTGTGACAGGGGCGCAGAAAAAAAAAGCTGCAGGCCTGCAGCTTGACGATTCCCAGCACCCCAGTACAAGGTAAGAGCGGCGCTGGCACACACAGACAAAAAAGAACGAATATGCGCACACATACATAGGCATACACATATACAAAGGATAAACACAAGAAAAACATCAAGAATTCAACTTTGTAATCAACAGTATACAAAAAAGTGGTGGTTACTTATTATAAAGCTTCTTGAATGGAACTATGACTAACAGAGTGTATTTCAACATCACGGGAAAACAGAGTGTTTAATAAAAGTGGTAATTGATGGCGATATCTTTCTAGACCGAAATTTGTCCTTCAAAAGGGAATACGCCAAGGGGGCCTATGTCGCGATGGGTGTACAGACCCGTTTGCTTCCAGATTACCAAGATTTAATGAAATGACATTATTTTCCCTTACGGATCGTTGATAATTAGCTATCAGTCTATTCGCATACAAATTGGTTATATCAATGACTTTATGTTTTTCAAAAAGAGGAAGGGAATGATAGTCACGTGGAACATTTTCGATTATCCTAGGTGCCTTTTTCTGTAATAGGCGTAACTTGTTAATTTTGCCCTATGTAGTCGAACCCCACACCAGGTGGGTGTAGCAGAGCACAGGGTAAAACAACGCATTGTAAATTAGTTTTTTTAATATTTACCGGAAGTATGTGTCTGAATTTATTCATTATTCCAACAACTTTGCATAATTTTTTATGAACATGGGTAACATGATTATTCCAAGACATGTGACAAGAAAATATTACCCCAACGTCTTTATACTATCAACGCACTCTATCGCACAATCCCCCAAAAATAAATCGCATGACAACCTAATGCGTGATCCTGGACACTGAAATAAAACTGCCTTTGTTTTTGCTGTGTTAATAACAAGGGAATTCATAACTACCCATGATTTTAATTTATTTAAAAAATAATTCGCTTTGAAAGTTAGTACCCTTTCTCTAGAATCAGAAAAACATATGCTGGTGTCATCCGCGTATATAGTAAATTTAGCAGACGTTTCAATATTTACAATATCATTAACGTATATGATAAACAATAGTGGGCCTAAAATAATTCCCTGAGGGACCCCGGAGTTAATGCGCTGCGTAGAAGATCTGTAATTATTAATTTGAACGTATTGGGAACGGTGCTGTAAATAGGATGAAATGAGTGATAACGGAACTCCTCGAATACCATAACAATCTAATTTATCAAGAAGAGTTCTGTGATTTATTCGGTCAGATGCTTTACTGAAATCTACAAAGATCCCCAACGTTAAAAGTTTACTCTCGAAATTTTCTAATATTGTCTCTTTTTGTACTAATAAAGCAGTTTCTGTGGACCTACACCTTCTGAAGCCGAATTGCGAGTCCGTCAACACAGAATATATTTAAAAAAAGGTTAATAGTCGAGAATATATTATCTTTTTTATTGGTTTCGAAAAAACAGGAAGAATAGATATGGGGCGATAATTACTCGTGTCATTTTTATCCCCGCCTTTATAGAGGACAGAAACTTTAGCCACTTGCATGCTATTAGGAAATACACTAGATGATAATATGAGATTATACAGATGAGTTACGCATGGTATTATCAGATCTAGTACGAATTTAGCAGGTCTGATTAAGAGGTCATCACAGTCACGACTACGGCTATTTTTCATATTCATAAACACCGAGAATACTTCTGCAGTATCCGTGGAATTCAAAAAAATAGTCTCGCTAGTGCGGGAGATGTTATTTTTGTCATTACTATTATGAGTGCTATTCCCGATACTCACAAAGTAATCATTGAATGTATCTGCAAGTTCAGTACCGGAAATAATTTTATTGTGTATAGTCATGTTAACGATGGCTTTATCTTGAGATGGGCTACGCAGAAGAGAATGCAGTTGCTTCCAGACAGTATCGGGCTGCCTTAAACAGGATGCGTCGAATTTAGCCGCGTCATAAAGCCGTTTAGCTTGTCTTAATTGAGCATTAACAAAATTTCTGAACTTTTCGAATTCGCGCAACTTTTTCTTCGTCTCGTGTTTTCACAAAAGAATCATAAAGTACATTTTTCTTTTTAATGAGTTTCAAAAGGTGACCATTTACCCACGGCTTTCTAGCTTTCTTGGTTGGACGGATGCATTTGATTGGGAATGAGGTGGAGTAAGCATTTTTGAAAGTACTTATAAAAAAATCGTAGCACTCATCAGCATCTGTAGTATTAAACATAGGACTCCAGTCTATAGTGCTGATAGTTTCTCTAAATTCTTCCAGTGTCCTAGAACTTATGTCTTGTGGCATTGTTGGAAAGTTTGGAACTGTGCTATCTGACATATTCTTATTGATAAACATGATTATTGGAAGGTGATCACTGATCCCAATACTAAGCACACCAGCACTTATATTATTTTCATCGTGATTAGTTAGAAATAGATCAAGCAATGTCGATGTTGTGCATGTGATGCGTGTTGGAGGGATAATTACATTGGAAATATTGTTTGAAGTCAATAAACCAACAAAATCATCTTTGAGATGAGAATCTTCAAGCATATTTATATTGAAATCAAATTGGCATGAAATGCGTGGGATAATGGGCTCTACAACACTAGAGCGCACGACACAAGAGCGCCGACATTAGAGCTCCGACAGTAGAGCGCCACGGCGTTAGCGCGCGCGACACCAGAGCGCCGCGACTTTTAGACCGCGCGACGTTAGCGCGCGCTACTCGAGAGCGCAGCGACATTAGCGCACGTGTCATTAGAGCGCCCGGAGAGCGCAGAACCAGTCCAGTGCGAGGGCTGTACAACACTAGAGCGCACGACACTTGAGCGCCGACATTAGAGCGCCGACACTAGAGCGCCGCGACGTTAGAGCGCGCGACACTAGAGCGCCGCGACGTTAGAGCGCGCGACACTAGAGCGCCGCGACGTTAGCGCGCTCGACTCAAGAGCGCTGCGACGTTAGCGCAGCGCTCTTGAGTCGAGCTCCCGTCACGAGAACGCACAACCAGTCCAGCGCGAGTGGACCGACCGGACCGGCCACTCTTTCGGTCATCGCCTGTTTTATGTAAAATTGGCAGGGATTTATTCCGCGGAATTCAGCAATGACATTGCGAAATGAGTCGACGAAATGTTTGCGTGTGACAAACCAAAAAGTGCTACAAAAAGCTAACAGAAAAAGAATAATATCTGTAGCGTGCATGTTTGCAGGAAAAAAAAAAAACAAAGATTGCAGCTGACCTAGCCTAGGTCAGCTGCAATGTTTTTCTCTAATTTTTATAACTTTTTCTCTAACGTTTTCTAAATCAAAGAACTAATGAAGGCTTCATTAGTTATTTGATTTTGTATATCACAGATTTTCAGGGGAGGTTTTCCTGTATCCGTTAAAAGGCTGAAAAGATCTGCATGCGATAAAATTGCGCTGAGCTTTCCTTCGATGAGTTTAGTTTTTACTGATACGTTTTAGCGGTGATCTTTCTTCATTACGGACATGGACGTCAGAATACCATTTAAACTTATGCGAGGGACGTCTAAATAGCCACCAAATAGATCGGAGCCCAAATGCCTGTCAAGAATAGACCAGATATAGCAAAAAACCTGTTTATAGTATATCCGAGAGGCGCACCGCAGCACTGTGAAGAAATCTTAGACTCCCTGCTCCACTCAGCTGCAAACTTTCCCGGTACCTATATGCCCCAGCCCACTCCCCTGCCCCCGTTTCTCTCCGATGTCCGTAAACAATTGGTTAGAAAGAGTCGTACCCTTCTTATTTTTTATTAAAGGAGTATTCAATGAATCAAAAATCACGATGAGTCGCACAATTTTGTTCTGTCTGTGGAGCCGCGGATACATCACACATTTTTCGGTGTTTGCTCAACTGGTTGGGCGCTCTCGTGTCGCGCGCTCAACTGGTCGTGCGCTCTAGTGTCGCGCGCTCAACTGGTCGTGCGCTCTAGTGTCGCGCGCTCAACTGGTCGTGCGCTTATAGTGTCGCGCGCTCAACTGGTCGTGCGCTCTAGTGTCGCGCGCTCAACTGGTCATGCGCTCTAGTGTCGTGCGCTCTAGTGTCAAGCGCGCTACTGTCGCAGCGCCCTCGTGTCGCGCGCTCTAACGTCGGCGCTCTAGTGTCGCGCGCTCTAAAGGCGCTCTCCCCAGTGGGAGTGGCCCGACCCGACCGACCACTCGTTCAGACATCGCGCGTTTTATGTGAAATTGGCGAGGATGTACGCCACGGCATTCAGCAAGGACATTGCGAATGAGACGACGAAACTTTTGCGTGTGACAAATCAAGTGTTACAAAAAGTTGAAAGCAGAAAAAAAAAAACTAAATATTTGTGGCGTCCGTTTCCACAGAAAAAAACATTGCAGCTGACCTAGCTTCATTAGTTCTTTGATTTTAATTGATAAAGCTCACCACCGACCTCACTAATTTTTATTTTTATTTATTTTAAAACGTTTAAGAGGAAAGAAGCAACATGTAGCACGCTTCCCCGTATTCTGGGGTTTTCAAGATCAATTTTGGGAAAAGAGCTCTCGTGCCAAGTGTCATACGCCAATCATTCATATTGTCACAAATGACATTTCTACTAAACGCTTAATCTGTGAATCTGTGCCGACAATGAAGAGGAAATATGCGTTTATTTCAGCGTAGCAGAGGGGTAGAGCACTGGGGCGAGAGTCCCAGTGTTGGACAAAATACTCGATAAAAGTATTTAAGTTAAGTTACTAAATACTTGCTTCATAAAGTATTTAAAATACTACTCAAGTTACTTTCACTGTAAATTATCTTGAGTAGAGTACAAATACTTAGAAATGTATTTCAGTTACTTTTGAAGATACTTCCGCATTGCTTAATTTGTATCGACGTCATTGACAACGACAATTATGCAGCTCCGCAAATCTGGGTTACCAAAATGGTTTATTAGCACGCAACAACACAAAATGGGGAAAAAAAAAAAAAAAAAAGTATCGTAGGGCTATTTTATGCAGACCGCTATAAAGAGCAAAATATTGTCACGAATGATAAAAGATGAGGCAGCGAATAACTGAAGAAACTAAACGTTTAATGGGGCGAACTTGTTCCCAAAACAAAATAGAAAAAGGCTAGCGTTGCAGGCGTCGATGTCGGCGAAACAGCAGGATCAACCGCTGGGGCGAGACTGACTGACTCCGGACCGCCACTCGGAGCAACTTTTGTACCCGCGTGGGTTTCTGGAACATTCGGCTTAGAAAGTTCGGCGCGTAGAGAATTCGTAACTCGATCAGACGACAAAATTCTCGAACTTACCAGAATGTCAAGTTGAAGGAATAAATAAAGGAGAAGTCCGCTTTCTGGTATCGAACCCAGAGCCTCCGCGCGAGTGCCTCCGCGCGAAAGCCAAGCGCGGTAACCATTCGGCCACGCGCTCGCTGGGCAGCGAACGTGGCAATATCACTAATAGATGTTACAAACATTTCTGGGACAACAAGAGGTCGCTTTAGCTATTGGGGAGGAGATCAGACCGTGGCGCCCCAAGCGGTTAACTTTAGAACTAGATAGATGGGGACAACAACTATAATGGCTCAGCGCTCGGCTGACTTAACCGAACGCGGCGTCAGTGTTCGGCTGAAGTTCGTGTTCTCCGGTGAGGGGGAGGGGGGGCTCTTTTGTTACCACTCCGGCCTGCTTGAACAATGCAGCATGCACTGTGCCCAGCTCAGCACAAAAGCCCAAGTGGGTCAAGTTCGCATCCTCTGACGACTGCTTTCGGGGGAGATCCGGCACTTAACGTCACTTCACTAATTGTTGGTATTTTTTCATTACACTGTGCTCTGCGCTCTATTAAAAAAGATGACACGAACATGCCCACAAGGCCTGTGGGCATGTGCACAGGCCTTGTGTTAGGTAAACACCGAGGTGTGGGGGTGACAAACGGGTCAGAGCGCTGCGCCAATAGTGACATCGCTGAATATCACATCCTGCGGCGCACCTTAGACGCATCGTTTAACTACAATCCATATTCCCTATACGGGGAGTTCGCTATAAACGAACTTGGGACACGGATATGAGTGAATGGATAACAAAGAGAACCCACATAATAGCCACGGCACTGGTCGCACCTTCTTTAAGTAGGTTGCGTTCAGAAAAGCACTCAACGTCGGGGGACACTTTGTTGGCATTTTGAAGGCCATCCAGCTCGTAGTTCGTTTCCTCTACTGTTCTCTGCTTATCAATGTTCGCGAGAGCAATAAGTGCCGGACTGACAACACAAAGAAACGAAAAAAACAAACAAAAAAACCTCGACGTTTTGCCTTAGCAGGATCAAATATACCAAAAGCGAAACAAAAATGTCTACTTTTTGTGTGTGTCCACTTCTCATTTTCTTCTATTTGTTATTTTCTTGATACTCAAGTCTGCATTGTTTTCGTAGGTCGTTTCCCGGTCTGCTTGCGCCTCAGGGTGGCATCTTTACTTCCGTAAAATCACACCTTTTGTTTGAGGATTTTTTGGGGGGAAACTCGATAGAAACAAAAGGCGCCTTTGGGAAGGCGAGGGGAGAACCTTCATTGTACGAACTTTGGGCTGAAATATGAGTCACAGTAGGCAAAAAAGCGATATTTTCACGAGCTCAACCGAAGTCACCGCAGCTAATCGGAGCTAGCAACAGGATTCGGTGGCTCGAAAGAATGACGTTTGCTCGTGCCACGCCCACGCCACCTCATACCGAAAAACTCAGAAAGTTGCGGAATGTCAAAAATGTATTTAATTAAAATAGAGTATTAAATACTCTCCATCAAAGGTATTTGCAAGATATCAAGATACTCCAAAAAGTATTTAAGATACAGTATCTTGAGTAGAGTATTTGAGATAGGCACAAGTCTGGGCGAGACCGACAGCATCCGGTGCGGCAGGCACGGTAGTCTCAAAGCTTCCCCAAACATCTTGCATTCCACAAAATCTTGCATTTCAATCAGTCTGGATTCTGCTAGCAAAGCTTCTCCGCTAGAAACAGGTATGAGGTAAGGGACACTGTATGGTGTTTAATTCACCTTCTATATCTGCCACCCTATTGAAAATGGGCAGCGGAAAGAAGTTTACCGCAAAACCGACGAGTGCGAAGAAAAGCTCACCTTCAAATTCTAGCAATCAATATAACTTTAACATTCGACACTCGGGTGGAAGTTTTGTTTAGGTTCATAATTAGAATGCTTTTGTCCGCACTTTGCTTTCCGTTGATGCTACATTTTTGATCGTTTATGTTCTTGTTGAACCCCAGAAGAATGGCTTGATTTCTTAGAAAGCGTCGTACCCGTTTTCTTTTTATTTTTTTATTAAAGGCATATTCAATCAATCGAAAATCGCCAATGCTGCGATCCCATAAGTCACACAATTTTGTTCTGTCTTTGGAGCCGTGAATACATCACACATGTCGCGTTGTTTGCTCAACTGGGGTGCGCTCTCGTGTCGTGCGCTCTAACGTCGGTGCTCTAGTGCCGCGCGCTCTAAAGGCGCTCTCCCGGGATAATGACGGAGAAGGCTTGCGGGTTGCCAAACCAAAGAAAGTCGCGCTTTCCCCTGCAAAGAGCCGAGAAATACTTTAGACCATCTGTAGACCTGTAAAAACCTATTTCTTAGTGTTGATTAAACCAGGGATATTGCCATTTTGGGTATTGTTTCACTTCCCCTGTGTTTTTAAGCATCCTGTTATTACCTTCTGTATTATGACTGTACATCACTCAGGTGTGCCTCTTGATGTTAGTATAGGGATTTGTGTCAGTTAGGATCTCTCAAGACATTACAGGTTTCTCTCTCTCCCTTACTTTTTGTCACGGTGTTTATTTAAGCCCTTTTTGGAAAATGAAAATTTCAGCTGAGTTTGAGACCTTTCGGTGTATGTGTCCTTTTTACGTAGAGTATCAGGGTTTATGTTATGTTGCACAGCTAGTTTATTTTTGAAAGTGCTTTATTTTTAGAATGCAAAACCGTAACTTGAAGAAGTAAAATGATATGAAAACTTGTGTTGCAATATTTCATTCTCGAAAGTAAAAATGAACACTGACTAGCATAGCACGACGTAAACACTTGGACTTTCTTAAATCCCATGTTATGTCAAACACTGATCTCTTAAATGAGCACGCTTTGCAGCACACCACCTCAAGGTTGTATCTCGTAACATATATATTATTAATATACACGAAGGCCTGCCATATTCGGGACAAGATTAAATGCAGCTAGACAATAATATATATACAAAAAAGTCATGGCGAAGTTTGCTACTGAGATATTCCAGACAAGATAAAAGTAGTTGCTGTTCCAAGTTATGACTACACTGTAGGTCTCAAAAAAGGTGAGCGCGCAGGCGAGCTCGTGGAAAGTGAACATACCTTGACCTGAGACAGAAAAGGAAAAGAAAGGCAAGTCTCCGAACACACAGCTGTTTTTGGATACGCTGTGCGTTGACCGTCCCTTTTAGGTATCTTGTTTCTTCCCTGTCTCAGGTTAAGTCATATCAACCGAATGTTTCTTGGGTTATACAGAGCAAGCAGGCGTCTTTGTCCAGGTTGATGCCTTTCTGCGTTGTCGCAGCTCTCCTGAGCCAATTAAAATGATTAATCTCATTACCGTAAAATACCACGGAAGCGCCCACTTCGCACAAGCGCCCACTATTAACATTTCTCGAACTTGGGAATACCGTAAATTATACGACAAGCGCCCACCCCCTCCAAAGCGAAGGCATGAGCCGAAACTTTTCACCCCATATCGGCGGCCACGAGACCGGCAGTGGCAGTGACGGGGATATTATGTGGAAATAAATGTGCTTTCTCTGATTCCGCTTACCCCGCCTTCAAAGGTGTTTATCGGCCGCCACCCCGGTTTCTACCCATTTTACCTGAGATATCGTCCACGTCTAGATGAACCCAGTTTTTAGTGATTACCGGCTATTTTTAAATATTACAGGTTATTTTCCGTAATATTATTATTATGTCAATCGTTAAATGGACACTGACGGAGTATTTATGCTCGCCAAGGTTATTATTTGAACATGACCTTTAAATGCCCAACTTCCCCAAACACAATTTGCGGCTTAAAATTCGTTTTCCTTCCACCCGAAAACAGCCGATCGGGGATCGGCCGGTTTCAGTCGCGCTCACTCTCTTTCCCATAGTCACGTGGCGTTCAGATTATATGTACCAAATATATAAGAAGTCGTGGGTAGTCTGCAAATTCGAGTCACCGCAATATCCAGGGTTCGAATGCAGCGTGCCAAGTTTCTCCTTGAACTCACATCCATGCGGCATTTGAAGCACGGATGTCGCGGTGACTCGCGTTCGAATCCGTATGCAGAATGTCTTTTGTATGATGTATATGCACCCCACTTTTGTGACCTCCTAAAAACTAAAAATACAATCATCGAAAAAAAAAAAAATCTTGCACAGATTACACGAAGTAGATGTTCACGCCATTCTCAATATGGCGACGTACCGCAGGCTGGACGACGCGATCGCGGCGCACCGGGGGACCAAAGTTGCGACGGACGTGGGGCATCTTCGGAACTTCGGAACAAAAGATTTTACGAAAGAAACAATGTAACTTCAAGTCCCAAGCGAATGCTTGTTCCAGAGAACTCGAGCGTCTCTTACTTCCTATTAAATAAAGCGATCTGCGAGGAAGTAATGAGCGTGACGTTTCACCTGCTCGAACTCACAAGGAAAATGCTTTTTTTGGGGGATGAGAAACTTGATTGAGAATCATTAGTTACTCGCCACTATTTTTTTGTCCAAATTGATTGGACGCGCAGCTTGTCTGAAAACAATCAGGCGTGCATTTCTCGGTTTTCAAAGAGAAAAGTGGAATTTCAACCTCCCGCTTCCTTGAAAAAAGTAATGTGTTGAAGCGCCATTTTATCCGGGCAGCTAGCCAAGCAAGCTCGATTATGGGGATTTCGGTCTGTACCAGCGCCACCGCCCCGCAGAAACAGCCTCGGGCCATTTATTTCTCTATCTCATTCTCGACCGACGAATGGAATGGCAGGCGAGGAGAGCTTAGCTTTGCGCGCCAAGAATCTCGGAGGTACACGTTTCGGAGGCTATGACGTGTCGCGAAACGTTGAAAGCGATTATCAACAGATGGCAGCACCAGTGTGAGAGCTGGCAAACGTTCGCTTTCGGTACAGGGAACTAGGGGAGGTATAGTGGAAAGAGCGCGTCCGCTCACAATGCTTCGCGTGAAGACGGACGGCGTTGAAGGCCGCGAGATGGAGATGTGGTGCTGCAGTCGACGTACGGTACAGTCGCGGAGGACATAAAAAAGCGCAGGCGAGCGTGTGGCTCCGAGGACCTCCAGTGTTGTTGTCTCCGGGAGAAAGCTGAGCTATCATCGAGGCTATTTTGTGAATGAGCGGCATTTCAGCAGCTGTTCGATTTTTGTTGTTACTCTCCACTTGGTCGGCAAACGATCGTTGAGTTAAGATCAAGAGTAGTGCTCGGTGAAACAAAATATAGACCGCTTATCGTCATTTATCCCGAGAACGAGATATACGAAAATTCTTTTCCTTATAGACAATTAAAACAAGCTAAAAAGAATCGTAAGCCATGGGTAACTTGAAAATGCTTAAAATTGATAATTAAAAAAAATAAACTGTATAGTACGTTTCTTAAAAGAAGAACTCCAGAAGATCTTGCTCTTTTCAAAAAATGCAGAAATACAGTGAATAAGGTTCTTCGCCAGTCTAAACAAACATATTTTCATAATTTATTTAATGAGACATGTATGAAGAGAACAGATCTGGTATGGAAACCGTTAAACCAAGTGTTAAAACATGGTCCCTTTGAGTCAGTTGTACAAGAAATAACTAAAGAAGGTGTAACATTACAAGGAAAAGCTCTCGCAGAAGCTTTTAACATGTATCTAATAAATCTTGTAAGTAGCATAACATAGCCCTTTATCAATGTCTTTATGAAACCTAGAAATCAACACAATGCTTTTTTCTTTCCAACAGACGAACAAGAAGTATTTTCCACGATGTTATCATTTAAAAAACAGTAACTCCTCTGATATAGATGATTCCAGATCAAGCCAATTAAGTATGTATTAGATGTCCTTGGCACCAGTTCTAACACATAGTATGAATGTCTCATTGTATAGTGGTGTATTTCCTACAAAATGCAGATTGCAAAAGTTATTGTTTTGTTTAAAGGGGGGAACAAAAATGAATTTTCAAATTAGGACCTATATCAATATACATGCCCACGAGCACCTTAAACATCTGCTCAGCTGATAAATAAATAAAAAAGCCAGGATGATGCATAAAATTAGTACAGCGGACCACCAACCTTTCCAATTCATTCTTGGGCGAACGATGCCGGCTTTAATGAATATTTTGTGCCCAAAGGTAGAATGCATCTTGCTACTTATGCATGTTTTTTGTTAGTGCTGCCATACCTCATTAGTCATTATATTTCTTGTTTCACGCCTTCTTTTTACCTCTTTCAATGGATCCTTTCTGAAATTGTGAGATGATGCATAGATTATGCGCAGCCGCCATTAGTTGGTCTCATCGCTTCCGGCGTGAAGCCCGTGATTTGTTCCGTGCACTGATCTCTATGACAATTGCTGGATCGCGCTTCCCGCTCCCGCGAGCGAAGCCACCAGATGGCCATGTTGCATATCAAAAAATCGCGTTTTTGGAGCGTTGCGGAGGCAGGCGGCAGCGTGCTGAAGTCACGTTTTCTATTCGTTCTCGATCATATACTCTCATAAAAAGCTCGAATGTTATGGAGTCCGTGGCGTAACACTCGATATTATAAACTCATATCTTAATTTTCGGCGGCAATGTGTTGTAATAATGGTCAAAATTCTACCGTTCAACCTATCAGATCTGGAGTACCACAAGGTAGTATCTTAGGTCCTCTTTTATTTAACTTGTATATAAATGATATCGTTAACATCAGTAGGACCCCTCTTTCATCATTTATGCTGATGATACTAGCTTATTTTTTTCAGGCACTGAAATACGGAACTGGTGAATGAAACTAAACACCACACTACAGAAGCTATATGAATGGAGTGTAGTAAACTCGCTAGAAATTAATATGAACAAAAGTAAGGCGGTCCTTTTCCGACCTAAGAATAGAAATGTTAGTTACAATTTTAATATTGTTCTTGGCCTCGTTCAAAATGTGAAAACGCATGGAGTTTATTTTAACAACCACATGTCTTGGAATGATCATATTATCAATATAGCTAAAAAACTTTCAAAAGTGCCGGGAAAATTGTACCAGTTTAAAAATATACTGCCTTGTCGTTTAAAATTGCTTATATATAAAGCTCTTTTTGAACCTCTTTTAAATTACTGTAGCTTGGTATGGAGCACTACGAGCTTGTCCAACCTAAATAAATTACATATTCTTCAAAAAAAGGCTGTTCGCATAATACGAAATGTGTCTTTTGACACATACACTCCTCCTCTATTTAAAGAGCTGCATGTAACATCTATTCTTGATTCATACGAGTATACTCTCCTCACACGATATAGATCCACCCTCCGATGTAATGAACCATTTTTTACTCGTATTTCAAATTTAACTCCCATTTCTAAACCTTATGACGTTAGGGAAAGGGAGCGTTGGAAAATTCCATTAAATCGCACAAACTATGGGTTTCAAATGTTAAGCTATAATCTTCCGTTTGTCTTAAATAAAATTGAAAAACAAAATTTGTCAAACATTGAAAACCTACATCTAAATGAAATTCGAGAGCTTTGTTTTCACAAATAAAAAGTAAATTGTCTTTGTGAGCTGTAAATACATCCGTTTTCTATATTTTTGTTTCCTGTATACATCCAGTCACTAGATGCTGTCGTTCTTTGTGTATAAGGCCAAATCCTTCCTCTAGCAGCAAATAGAGGATATAAGTGTTTTCTTCTTTTTTTCCCATGTCACTGTTGCTTGTTTTTCCCTGGTTGCTGTTGTTTGTTACCGTATGCCAATTGTAAGGCTGCAGAGGCCTTGTCAAGTCAAAACTGTTTTGACTTTTTGCCTCTGCAGCCCACATCACAATTTGATGATGATGTAAATAAAATGATTGATTGATCGATTGATTGATTGAACTTATCGAACGCGCGGAAACTGATCGCTCCCTTTTCCGACGCGGTGGATTTGATCATACCTGATTTTGCCTTTTGTTGCGGGACGCCTCGGAATTCGGAGAAGTGAGCATTAACTCAGCAGAAACTTCTCAAGTGCAAAGTAACGACAAAAATTAAACAGCTATCTGAGCCTTCGATAATGGTTGATCTTTCTTCTGATAGACAGCGCGGCAGGTCTTGTAAGCAATAAAAGAGCTCGCCTGGGCGTTTTCATATCGTCCGCGACTTAGGAGACTTGTCGGCGTACTCGCTTGGCGAAGCCGAGAGTTAAGACGAAAGGTTGTTGTTCTGTTGCACGAAAGCATGAAGCGGGGGTCTCACTGCTTATACATTGTACAAAAGACAGATTTGAACGTACAGATTTGAACGAGAATCACCGCGAAATCTCTGCTTCGAATGCCGCATAACAATGAGACTCTCTTTTGTATGGTGTATGAGCAGTGTGACCCCGGGTTTATGCTTTGCGGTGATTTGAATATGCCCCATCGCGTGCACTTTTTCAATGGCGTTTTATTGTCTCCGTACGTTAATGAAAATACAAAAAAAAAAAACTGAAACGCGCTAGTTCGCGTCTGCCGCAACTCGGGTTGCGGCAGGAAGTCGGAGTAATAACGAAATTAAGCCGCCGCTGTTTCATGGAGAAAAGAGGGCAATATAAACCGGAAAGACAAACGCTCCACGGAAACATCAGCTGTGTACGCGAAACATTTTGAACCTTATCTGATAATTTGGAACACAGAATAACGTATCTCTTCGTTCGCATGATTTTGTTTTGTATATTCGGTAGACTCAAAACCTGCGGTTCTTTTGTACGTATACAATCGGTGGACAAAAGTTACTGTTATTTCGGTGTGCGCATTTTTCCGGCGTTAAAGACCTTTCAAATGTGGGATCTTGCGGAATTTATTGTTCACACGTCATATCAACGTAAATGTCTAAAGACACCTAAGCACTTCTTATCAGTTGTGAATGCGAAAGCATGAATGTCTTTCTTCCGTTCTCGTAGTTCGTCTGCGGCGTAGCGGCGAGGACGGCCACGTTTCGCGGGCGGACGGCCGAGCGCGCGCTTTCGTGAAGTGACCGCGCCGCGCTGAGCTCGGCCGTGCACCCTCTCAGGAGTCTACCCGGGCGGGCTCTGGCTCTGCCGCCGCGGCTCCCTCCTCTTACCGGCGGCCGCGCCGCTGCGTGCGCTGCGCCGCCATGGAGAGGGCTCCTCTGGTGACTATTTTGGAATTACGCCGCACGAGATAAATCGGAACCTCGTTCCTTGATGACGCGCGCCAGCCAATGGGAGCATAATCCACCAGAAAATCGGCTCCACTTCGGAAAGGAGATTTTAGGTGCCGCATGGCCAACGTTTGGCGTGGTTTCAAAGCTCATGGCGTCAGTTCGCTCCATAGGACAGTTAACGCTTTCGCATTAATATATAGCTCATTATTCGAGGGGTCGGCGATATTTTTGTTCCATATAAAGGTGCGAGAAAAGATCCGGAGTCACGGGCGAAGCGAGCGAGGAATCGCTCGACGCTGACGTCGATCTTAGGCCGCGCTCCCTCTGCCAACAAAATACAACGTGCAAGATATGCGGAGCGCAAGTTCGTATGCTTCTTTTGCAGGGGCCGAGGGTGACGTCAGAATGCCGAGCTCTGATTGGC
Organism: Ixodes persulcatus; assembly: GCA_013358835.2. NCBI lineage: Eukaryota > Metazoa > Arthropoda > Arachnida > Ixodida > Ixodidae > Ixodes > Ixodes persulcatus. The sequence continues at coordinate 2,454,262 of JABSTQ010009160.1, read as the reverse complement.
TCTGATTGAAGGATAGGGGGTAGACATGAAAGCAAGCTGCCTCAAGGTCTACCTACTATCTTTCAGTCAGAGCCAATCAGAGCTCGGCGTTCTGACGTCACCCCCCCCCTCCCCCCCCCCCCCTGCAAAAGAAGCAGACGAATTTGCACGCCGCATAGTTTGCAGACACCGTTTGAGGCGTGTTTCTGCCTCGCATGACAGTCTGTTCACACTAGTAATACAGAAACTGTCTGCGGACACGGGTTAAACATGCCTACGTATAAAGCCAACATGCTTCGAACATGCTTGAGGCGTGACATATAGTTCTGCCGTCATGTATTCAGCGGACACCGTTTCTCTTGCACCCAGTACGAGCAGTGTGACAGCGGCTTCCCAATGGGAAGCTTTCCGCAGGCCTCTGCCAACGCTGTCATTTTTTTTTTGTGTGTGTGCCCGCTTTTTTATGTTATCACGAGGAACGAGTTCTGCTCCAGGCGTAATTGAGGTACGTGTTCGTTCGTTGTCGCCACACACAAACACAGAGAGTTTGCTGCGTTCGTGTTCAAAGTTCCTCATTGCGTATATTGCGGCACGTATAGATGCGATTCGGAGGTAAAGTAAATCAATTATATACGGGTTTTCTCGGTCGTTCGGGACGCGAGTATAGAACTTATCCTCCTCGCCCGCTCATTGTTGCCTCCCTTCCCACCCTTCTACCCTTCCTCCCGGAACGAGAAGCCCTTGGCGGCCACTCGGCCACTCCTCGTTCCCGCAGTTCCGGTCCCTCGATTGCACGTAGTGGTCGCGGGCGCGGCTTGCTGCCTGGCGCCGGGCGGTCGTGTTGCAAAAGGGAATTTGCTGTGGCTGGTTTTGCTCGCGAAAACTTGGTGCACGAGGTGGTGTTTCAAGACACCGAGTTCTACGATCCTGCATCAGGATGGATATGCCCATGTGCGAGGACTGATCAAAGTAAGACCGCTCACCGCGAAGTAGGACACGACGTTCCGCGGCAAGCCATTCCGACAGACGGGAGACTTGTCATCGCGTTCTGTGATAATCGGGATGCCGTATAGACCTTTCCAATGTTTACAAAATCACAGTCCAGCATGCGATCTTCACAGTCCAGCACGTGCGTGTTCGTCGCTTCGGAAAGCGAGCAAAGAACGCGCCATACGCACGAACACTCAAAATGGCACCGGCCACACGCTCTTTTTTAGAATGGTCTATTGTCCACCAAAAAACGCCTGCCCTAGATCATTCGAATATGAAGTTATAAACATCCTCAAAATCAGCGTGAAATTCCGTGGCGCTCACCTAGAATGCCTCGAACGGCCCAAAAAAGGAACGATTCGGGTATTCTAGTTCGGAAAACGTTTGGTGTCGATTGTCACGACTGTTTGCGGAAAGTCGCAAACGGCAAATGAAGAGACGTGGAAGCTTTAATCAAGAAAAAAAGTAATCGTCTCCACTTTCACCCTGTTTGTCGGCGTGTTTTATGCCCAAAGAGCAAAACACGAAAACCGCGTCGCCAGACTCCGTTTGTCTGTGTATTTTGAAGTGTTTTGTTGACAACTCCAGTCCCACTAAAAGACAAGTGTCCTTGTCCCCGTGTTCTGCGTCGTGTCCGCCAAGTGGGACGGCGGACTCCGACAAACAGGCTGTCTGTCGGTGTCGTCTGTCGCTCGATGTCGTGTGTCGCTGTCGTTTGTTGCTGTCTGTCGCTCTAGTGGGACGCGGCTATAGGTGTTGCGGTCGGTCGCTCAAATCTTTTTATGGAACGGAATGTCGTTCTCCGTCGCTGTCCGTACTTCGTTGCGTCGACACTTGAAATTTTACGTGGCAGCGTGCGAGGACAAGCCTATGTGAAGATATCGCGATAAGGTTTTTTATTATTAAATATTCGAACTAATAAAAATTTCAAAGGACGAGGACGGTTAACCATTCTTTCAAAAAGACTGGATTTCTGTCTTTGTTCTCTGTGTTTGACATATATTGTTCGTATTACGCAACCTTTATGTTTACTTTAGGACAAAAACATGACAAATGTGTTCGAAAAAATGCATTTCCTAGGCAATAAATTATTAAATTTAAGAGCCGTTTTTCCCATCATCACAGACTCTGATTATTTGAATATTTTCCTAAACCAGATGGATGACTTCTAGCATGTGTAAATTTCTACTAATGACTGTTAGCCTGAGTTAATTTCAATTAATGTGATTTTACTGCCTTTTTTGTCCAATTTAGCCTGTATTAGGTTAGTAGTATTGCGAAATAAAGAAATAAACGACCTTATTTTAAGAAAGCTCGAGCTCAAATAGAGCAAGCCGAGCTTTAGTTGATTGTATTAGCATGCATTTTAAAGCAATAAGTCAGTGACTAGATGCCTTAATACCCCTGTCAGACGGGCACGTTAAATGAGATTTAAGCAAAATGACATTACAGTTCGGCCAATGAGCGTGAGCGATAAAGAACCAGGATCACGTGAAGAACCAGGATCACGAGCTGATTCGCCGTGCGGTGAATGACATTCGATCAAAATGACATTTACTTTCCCGTCTGACAGGGGTATAACATCGCCTACGTGATTTTTTCTGTGACCAGCTTTGTCGTGTTCAAGTTACCTACGACCACCTGATTGTCACCGTGGCGGCTTGATCTGTTTTGCCTTGTCTCATCAATGCGTATCTCGCCATTTTGTGGAAACAATTTTGCTTAAATCACGAATTCTCCCCACCAATATTTATACCATGCAAATGTTTTCTAGTTAAAATTGATCCCATATTTCTCGAGTTGTTCTTATACGCATAAACAATTATTGTCGCATTTTATACCGGTAATTTAACGGTCAAATATTTTGCCCGCTTAATAGAAGTCCAATTTAAATGTGTACAGCTTTCAGTGTAGATAATAATTCACACTTGCGCGAGTAAAAGCTTGCTGTCGTCTCCTGACCAAGGGTCGTCTGCTGCGAAACCAACTTCGGATGAACGTCCACCGTCGCAACATCGCCGTCCACTGGAGTAGCGAGGTCTTAGGAAACAGTTCATGAGACAACCATACGCTCAATTTACCCGCGAATCTGTGACAGGTGTGCTAATGACAAGGCCCAGTGCGGTGTTTTGAGCGGAAGATTTCGATTACATGGCTGCGACCGCCAACGGCCACGGTGCTACAAGGAGGATGAAATCGGAAGTGGTCACAAACGTGGCATTACTGTTTTTCTTTTTTTTTTTTGGCGAAATAATTGCGGAAGTTTAATTGTCCCTAAAAGAAAAAAGAAGCTTAGAATAATTTTCTTCGCAGACGGTGCTTTTGCTGTGGCGGTGACGAGGCCTCCGTGGCCTCGACCACGGAGTGTTGACGTGCTTTGCTCCGACGCTCTTATTGAGTCGCGGGGGCCACAGCCTCCACAGTTAGAAAGTTATCGTGAAATGAAGTGGAGGAGGTGTCACACAATGTCACGTGAGGTCGGTATTGCTCGACACTATTCAACGTGACGTCACAATTTCTTCGAAAAATGTAATATTTTCTTGCCAGTTTTTTAATGGTCGTGGAAAAGGATTGGCTGTAGCCAGCTTAAAGCACAGGGTGTTGCACGTCTCAGTTTATTTGCACGACACGGCGAGTAACTCGCTGTCTTTTTTTACGTTAAAGTTTAAGGTGTTTGTGCTTCGTTTCAGCTTAAGCCCAGACGCAGTCGACGGTGTGCGAGCTAATAGGATCAATCAAGCAGAGTCAAAAGCAAAAGTCACTGGGCTTTTTATGTTCATGTTTGTTTCAATGATGAGAGAACGCGTACAAAAACATGATGCGCTTTCTATGCTGTCTTATTTGTCTATCAGCCCGTGACGTCGGCTGCGTCTGTACTTAATGTGAAACCAAGTAATAAAAAAAATCCACGCTTAAAAAGAAAAGTTAGAACGACTAACGAAAAACGAACGCTACCGATGCAGTTAGGAAGCACTCTAATATGAAATTCTTTGAAGTCTCAGAAGGGAGGCCGAGATCTCTCCAAAAGACATTAACTTAACCTATTGCCTTCACCAAGCATTAACTGATAACTAATGCTTATAGTAGACATTACTTATATGTAGGCTTCCGCATTTTCGGTTTCTATTTTTTTTTTTAAATTCGGCGTACTTTTTTCGGTGCTTATTTTAAAGTTCCATTTTCGTTTTGTTTGGCGTATTTTATGCCAACAAAAGTTTATCGGCTTTTTTCGGCGAATATAAAATAAACACCCACGGACAGCGGACCAGATGGTCCTTGTAGCTCTGATATTTGTGATCACTCAAAGAATAACGGCAGAGATATATTGAAAAAGAAATGGACACTTTAATAATAATAATAATAATAATAATAATTTGTTTATTTAATGTGCCCAAAAACAACCACGCGGGTCTTCACATTTACGCACACAAGACAGAAAGAAGAAACACAGCACACGAACAGCTTAAAATGTATAAACTAGCATGACTACAAATAGGTCGCACACTTCACACAAAATGTACTGGAGTTTCAACTTTCAAGTATAGACTTGCCAAGTTCCGGCGAAAACCTGGGAGATCTGTGAAGAAGTCCAATCTAGACGATGCGATTGTATTAAATGAAATTTGCATACGGGACAGTGGTGAGAGTTTAGACATTAATTGAACATAAAAGACAGTAAAATTTCTGGTAACGCGACAAGGAACATGAAAATCGACAAAATTCAGAAGTTGATTAGCATCAGTCCAACCATTTACCACCCTGTGCAAAAAAATCAGATCACGCTCGAATCTTCTATTTGACAAAGACTTAAGTAAAACGCTCTTAAGAAGAAATTCATAATCATAATAAAAGCGACGCTGAAGTGTCTATCATATAAAATGCGTATCATTCTTTTTTGCACTGATTCAGTACTTAAAGACTGTGTACTTGTTAGAGAATTCCAAACAACAGAGGCAAATTCAAGCCGTGAACGAACTAAAGCACAAATAAACGAATCATACAAGCAGGGCGTCTGAACTTTTTAGTTATACGAGATATGATACCAAGAATTTTCATCGCACGGCCAACAATAAAAGAAACATGAGCATTGAATGACAACGCGCTGTCAAGGCACACACCGAGATCTTGCATTACAGTCACGCGTTCGATTGGGGTTCCTCCCAAAGAGTAAGTAAAATGCATAACAGTGTGTCGTCTGCTCAAAGAAAGAACCTTAGTTTTGGCAGGATTTAGGAGCAAATTATTCGCCAAAGACCATTGCAGTATGTTGTTCACTTCGTGCTGAAGAGCATAACAATCAAGAGGAGTAACAACGCGCATAAAAATCTTAATGTCATCCGCAAAGAGTAGGAGCTCAGTTTTTTTTTGCACATGAGGCTATATCATTAACAAATATCAGAAACAGAAGAGGCCGAAGAATAGACCCCTGTGGGACACCTGAAGCTGAGTAAAATAGTTTAGAAGGGACACTAGAAATTCGAACATGATTCGTACGACATGACAAGTAGCTTTGAAACCAGTAAAGTAGTTTAGAACAACAACCGTATAACGATAATTTGTGGAGCAATAGCTCATGATCAACTTTATCGAATGCTTTAGACATATCAAAATAAATAGCATCTACCTGTCCCCTGTTGGTAACAATTGGTGCTGCGAAATGTAAAAAGGAGCACAAGTTGGTTTCAACTGACCGTCCCGTAATGAACCCGTGCTGCGAAGTCGTTAATTTTTGACGAAAGTAATGAGTTATTCGTTTATAAATAACGTTCTCTCAAACACATTAGAAAAGCCGCACAATAAAGAAACAGGCCGATAATTACTGACAACCGATGAATCGCCCCCCTTTAATATTGGCACGACAACCGCTTTCTTCCATAACGATTATTTATTTGTTAAATTTTTTTATTTATTTGGCAAATGTGTGTAGCTGTAAAAGAAACAAGAAAAAAAACACAGAAGTACAAACAAGTCAGATATGAAGCCCATGCCCAAAAAACATGGAACTTCACCTTCTGTACATCACACACATGTACTTTCCCAGGTTCTCCTCGTTGATCCGCACTCTTTCTTTCCTCTTAATATAACCCTGAGCTTCGAGAATGCCCTCTCAACGCTAACACTGGACACTGGCAGGCTGAGGAGATGAAGTGCTGCCTGAGCTGAACTCGGCCAATCAACCAATTGTGACCGCCCAAAGAGACACCGTGCGACGTTTTGAAGCACAACACAACATGCAGAGCTTGCATCAAGTCAGTCTTCCTGACAACGAGTTACAAAACACGCTCGTATATGGCGAAGTCATGGGGAATTTCAGACTTCACGTTCCGATCGATGATGCGCACATTAAACCAAGACGTCTTGGTGGCATCCGTGTCTCCCATACATTCGGACACTTTTAGATGGACACTGTCGTTCCACTTTTTCGCCACGGCTCTGCGGTACGACTGGAAGGTCGAAGTGACCTTTTCCGGTTAAAACAGAATTTTAGAAAATGGAATCGACGTACTTTTATCGGTTTTTATCGGTTTAAATCGAAAATGCCGAACCTAAAAACTGACCTTTTTTGGTTAAAACCGAATTTTCGAAAATGAATTCGGCGTACTTTTATCGGTTTTTATCGGTTTAAACCGAAAACTCCGAACCCTACTTATATGTTAGTGGCTCCATTAGGATACGTTGGCTAAAATCGTTTCCATATATAGCCGCGCCTTTGAGGAAGTACGCAGTTCCAGCCAGTTCTTCGAGCAATCATTAAGTCGATTGTTTCCATACCGACACTGTAAAACTTACACAAATGCGCCTGAGCTACGCAGCGAGCATGAAAATTGGTCGGAGCTTCAGCTTGGGGATCCGTACTAGAAACACATTCATCTCACGTTTCCGCTATGCGCGATTGGAGGCACCGCTTGCAGCTGTTACGCACAACCCGCCACGGCGGCCGCTACCGTCGGCCCCCACGCTCTTTCTGTCCACAATCCAAGACAACGCAGGAACCGGTTTTCAAGGTGCTTGATGCTGGTGCCGCCGATATTGCTTGTTTGCGCCTCTGTGCCGCCTAGACGTGCGCCGAAGCAAAGCAAGTCCGCAAATTCCTGTTTTCCTAATGCGTAAGGAATGAAAACGGTTTGAAGACTGTAGGAAAACTTTTCGTTCCCGCCCTATGTAAATGTGTTAGACATTATGTTAGGGGAGAGAAAGAGATAGAGAGATATGTGAAGGCACTCTGAAGGCATGCGCTGTGCTGGTTCCACGATGCTGAGTAACTGAACGTCTCGTCGGTGACATTGCGGTGTGAACGGGATCGCTTCAATCGCTCGCCCTAGACGCGCCATGGATACCGGCGTCGTGGTCTGCACAGCGTTCGACTACAAGCAGGACGGGCTCCAAGATGCGGGGAGTACCAGCGACGTGGTGAATGCCCTAGCTGTTGACAGTGCCCAGCGTGAGTCCGATTTGCCAGATTTCTTCTCGGTATGCCCTCTGCTCCCTCAGAAAGCCCTCCACGTATGTTGAAGCCCAGCGATGCACTCTAAATATAACAATCACTGGTGTACTAAAGATGGCTTTTAGTCAATTAGAAATGCGAACGGTATCGACCCTCAGTGGTCAGTTTCAGTGTCGAAAGGTGTCACCCTTCTCACTGGTTGAGCTGATTTAAGCGAAGGATAATCATTAGTGCTTCGTGTGCACCGTGGGGTATAGTAAAGCTTAAGCGGGTGTCACATTGCTCATACGTCACACAAAAGACAGTCTGCAAATACGAGTCACCGTAATATCAGTGGTTCGAATACCGCGGGCCAAGTTTCTCTTGCAACTCATTGCCATGTGCATTCGAAGCATTGATTCGAAGCACGGATGTCGCGGTAACTCGCGTTCGAATCTGTACGCAGACTGTCTTTTGTATGGTGTATACGCAGCGGCGTGACTCATTGTGTACACGCTTCTCGCTTAGTGATTGACTCTTCGGCGTTCTTCTCAACTGATGCCGCAATTTGATTGGCTGCGGAGCAAGAATGAGATGCTCGAAGATCGTCACGCCCTGCGCTTCTCAAACTGTCCGTTACTCTATAGTAGATATAGTAGCTCCTGCAGCTGTATAGGGGGTCTGTGCACCGACAGTTCCGTTTTTTTCGACAAGCTTGTCTGTTGGTTGGAGACTGCCTCGTGGTGGTTTTAGTGAATTCAGATTTTTTCATTTCGTCGGCCGTATAGTGAACGCGTATTAACCGAAAGCGTTTCAAGCAATTGAGATGACACTACCGTCGTGGCCGCTGTCGCGATTGCTGATGTTGTCTCGTTGCTTCGTGTTAGAGACGGAAGAGGTCTTTGTTAGCTACAACGTGATTGCAAACCCACAAAGACGATGAGCACCAAGACGATACACGTTTAGTGCTGCTTGATTGACTTTACCGGATCGTTGCGGTTACTGTGGTCGGACTTAAATGCAGGGGCGGAGTTATGGGTCAGGCTTGGGGGCGGTAGGTATTCGGATGGCGGGAGCGAGTCTGCCTGAGATATAACGTTATTTCTCCAAACGCCACCAAGATCTGTTTTGTTGGCCCAATATTTACTATGTCACCAAAAAACAAAACTTCTAGCTGGTGTATATATATATATATATTTTTTCACTTTAAAAAAGTTGACTTCAATAGGTTTTAAAAGGGGGGGGGGGGGGGGGGGCGCCCTCCTTCCGCTAAGGCCGCCCTGATTTAATGTGAAAAGAAGTATATTCCGTAATCGGCTTGAAAACCAAACCTGGAGGTATACGCGTAATGCGTCTAATATTAATCGACACCTTTATTTGGCCAGTCGCCTTAAAAATTTCAGTTTCCTGCATATTATAAAAAAAAAAAATTGTACACCGTATTTTCGAACATTACGTCGGGAAGGTAGTGGCGAGCACCAACATTTACCGCTTAAGTTAGTGACCCAAGTGATGCCTATCCGCCATAATGGTAATTTTGATAACAGCCATTAGATTCCGAGACCGCTTTTAGATTATTTAAATTTTGATGCAGAAACTTTTATTACTGCAAATATATTTGGCTAGATGAGCTAAAATAAGAGTCCCACGAGGCCGCCTGTGGGAAGTGGGCGAAAAAGCGGGTTTAGCTTAAACATGCTAAATCTATTTTCAATAGCAGCTCAGTTCTGCAGAAAAAAAAAAAAAATCAAATGCTTGCGCGAGAATACTTTTATCTTAAAAAAAAACCTTAGAGTTAAAGCTTAATTAAAAAAAAAAAAGATGTTGCATTTTACTTAAACGAATTGTTCTATTAGAACCCGGGTCAATTGGACAAGCAGAGTTCGAAGTAAGTTCGATGTGTAAACCATAAACTTTTTTTTTTTTACTTTTTAAAACGGCGTTTTACAAATTACTGAATGTCCCATTGACTGTCTCGTCCAACAGCTAACTCAGTATATTAACCGAGAACAAAAATATGGACTGCATACGCCACACTCTATTTAATTTTAAAATCGAACGCAGTGGAAAACAAAAATGTCAGTAGAGCCATTCTCGAGCAGCAGAACTCGCTGACCCACGACATTCCTCGGTATGGTCAATCAATCAGCTTCCCTGAATATATAATACACTCTGAGAAATCTTTGAATGCCTACAACACGCCGGAACCAATGATTTATAGACACCGCCTAACACACCCCCTGGCAGATTCCAATACCCCCCCCCCCCCCCCCCCAGAACGTGCCACACGAAGTGCACTCACCTATGACATTATACTACCCCTGAGCCGCCCCTCCCCGACAGTTGTAAAACTTCCCCAGACAGGGGGTTCTGAATAAACCCCTTGCCTCAACGCAATCCGAACTCCGAGTAATGTTTTTCACATAATCAGCTTTGGTAAGGGGATGGGAAAACGGTATTGCGTCCGAAACGTAAGGGCCTGACCGAACAGGACTCTTTAGAAATCGTGAGGCGACACGACTCCGTCAAAAATCGTGGAAGTTGAAGCGTCGAGCAGTACGGCAGCCCGATATCTGTTTGAACACTAGCAAGCAAAAATCGCGGTTTTCCTCCTCTGTTCCTACACTTTTCGATGACCTCGGTACTCGTCAGATTTGACGTCACACGCCACCTGCCAATGTTGTTCATCTGCTCTGCCGGTTCCTCGCATCCTTGGCCGTGTTCCGAATTTACTCGATCGAGTCCAGGGTAAGGGTTTTGTCCCTTTGCGTTCAAAAATCTACCCGCGTCCAGCGTCTCTCCATCTGTGTAATCACGTGACACAACCCGCTGGAGTAGCTCGGATCTGTTTGGGTAAGATTTCGTACACAGCCCTTCCCTTTTTCCCGTTTTCGGGACTGGAAAGGCAGCGGAGGCCTTGAGCGATTGACCGACGGCCAACAGAGCTTGTGAGTGGCTGTTCGGACCCACGTGATAAGCATGCTTAAGGCCGCAGTGAAGGACACGGGCGATATTTGACACAACAAAAGCATGCCAACCCGGCAAAAAAAGTTTAAAAAAAACCGTCGGAGGCGGTTTGTTGCACGACTTGCGCGGCCTGAGTGACAAACGCACGCCCACCCCTTATGCCAAAAAACACAAATGCGTTACAATTGGAGGACAATGCAAATCGCCCTCCTCATTTGTTTAACTAATTGAAAGCAAAGGCTGGTTCCCACACTTGGGACCGCTTACGACTGAGTGCGTTAAAACATCTTGCGTTCTCTTATGACGAGAAAACACGCTGGCACCATCTATCGGGTAGCTACGGAGCACTTGTGATTGCCGTATATTTCATACTTTTTTCGTCCCACGTTACTCCTTTATTGGCTCGAAAACCGTTTGAAATAATGTAAACGACCATTTCTCACTTATAGTACTACAGTTGATTTCGCAGATGCTGTTAAATCTTGGCTTTTGCAAAAAATCAGCTCCATGGCCACTTCATTGATTGGACCAGCCTGCCAGCGTTTTCTCTCGTCGTAAGAGATCACAAGAACTCGGTCGTAAGCAAACGCATGTGTGTGAATTAAAGGCTCGTTCACACATTTACACCCGAGTACGACCGAGAGAGACAAGACCGGATTTTAAGCCTCTTACGACGTCTTGGGACCAACTCCGCAGCAGCGCACCCGGTCCTAAGACGTCGCAAGAGGCTTAAAGACCGGTCTTGTCTCTCTCGTCGTACTCGGTTGCAAATGTGTGAACGAGCCTTAAGGCTCGTTCACACACTTGTAACCGAGCACGACCGAGATAGACGAGACCGGTCTATAAGCCTCTTGCGACGTCTTAGGACCGGATGCACTGCTGCGGGGCTGGTCCTAAGACGTCGCAAGACGCCTAAAAACCGGTCTGGACTCTCTCGTTCTTACTCGTTTGCATATGTGTGAACGGCGCTTTAGCTTTAAAGAAGTGATTGGTGTTTCGAGTGTATCGTGGTGCAGCAGACATATCTGGGGACGGCTGAAGGTGCATGTACAGCTTGAACGTTCTGCCAGCTAAACAGACTACAGTGTTTTACAATCGACAGTGTCAGTACATCCTTCCGATAACTTCGATAACGATTCCCGATACTCCGCCGACGCCTTTGCGCATTTATCGTATCGTTATCGGGTATCGCTATCGGAGGTATCGGAACGATCTACTAAATAGAGAGTTTTAGGGAACCGTGTTTGCACATCCTATAGGGTATAGATGGGCCCCTGGTACGAACCGTGCACATGCGAGTCTTCTGCGGTAGCGCATGCGCAGTGCGTATCGGAGGGCCCATTCTACCATATGGGATGTGCAAACACGGTTATGACTCCCTCTAGTGCTTATGGATTCGTGCTTGCGTAAACGTGTCTGTCTTTGACTTCCCCGTATACACGAGGAAAGTTTTTATCATACACAGGCATCTTTTTGCGAACCCCGTCTTTTTGGCGCGTCCACTATTCGTGTGATTATATTTCCTTTACATCGGCTTCGCGCGCTTCTTTTCAAACAATTACGTTGCTCAAGAAGGCACGCAAGCACCAGTCGACGTGCCCGGCAGAGCAACCGACCTTGTACGAGTTGTCCTTGGCTCAAGCTTGGCAGGCAAACGCGATATCATCAATAATTGCGTGCCAATTTTATTCGAGGTATTTTAGTGTCTTAGGCCTGTCTAAGATATTTGCGTCTACTGCGTCAACAGCAATGAGAAAAAAACAGCAAAAACAGGGGCCTCAGAACAACCGGGATTCATAGTATTTTAAAGTAGTTGTGTGTTTTTTGTTTTTTTTTTGTTCATCGATTGTTTTGTTGTTTAGGGCCAACATTTATCCCGGTGGCTCTGTCGTTGCTGTCGTTTCAGCCGCTCTGAATGCAACCAACACCACTGTTTGGCCAGGAGTTTTAATTAATTATATAGACGGTTTGCCTCGTCGCGGACGTGGTACAAACACAAAAAAGTGCTATCACACAAATACAAAAAAACCTTGGCAGCGCTGTGCTGTACCTCAACGAAAATAAAATATTTTCAGTGAAAACAGAATTTAGGGTCATCAACACCGCCGAAAAAAAAAAAACAGTCCAGAAGAAACCCGACATCATGGCAAAACAAATTTGCCACGACGCTGCAATTTAAGCCTGCCTGTGTATACAACATGTCTCACGGAACGCATTTCGAAAGTGTCCTGCTAAAACTTGCGCATCGCGAAAAAAAAATAACCTTGAAGTGCATCGGTCACCACCAGAGTGCACTTTTAAATCAAATCAAATCATTTATTTTCATCTGCAAGTACAAATGCCGGAGCCACGGACAAAAGGAGGTAGGTATCCAGAGAGCGAGATAGAGCAAGCAGTGCAGTGGCTTAACAACGGACGGTATACCACAAATTTGCAATATTATGTCTTAGTAGGTTCACACGCGTTTCTCGAACTTATAAGTGATGTGCCAAAAAGCGCTCCCCCCCCCCCCCCCCCAAACCCCCAAAGGTTTTACTCTTTCATACATAAATGAAAACCTAATATTTTATTTGTTTCAGTTTTTATGTCCTGAAGGTAGTGCCATGATTTACAAGTTAATACTCCTATATAATGTAATATCTTGCAATTTTTGTACTCTCATAAGTTGAGTTCCCTCAGAAATGTGTTTGAAAGAGCATCCTAACATAGGTGCCCTGCTGGTCCGTACTATGTCCACGGTATGGTGAGTTAACAAATGCAAGCGCCGAATGAACAAAGAATCATTTGGGTATTAAATAAAACATTGAAACACAATAACTTACTGGCCTTTTTTTTTGTAAGAAACTTATCTTATTGGCATTCAAGACACGAACTTCGAGCTTTAGTAGTGCCCATGAAAATATTAATATTTCTGGCGCTATCCTCTAATAAACCATTCCAATTCACTGCAATATCTTGCTGTAAATAAAGAAAGAAAAAAACAAATCAAAGATTAAGATTTTTTTAAGAAACGTGTTACTTAATTTTCACACTGTTTCAAAACAGTCGTTTTTTTTTTTTCTCACACGCATGCGACACTAGTTTTGGTTTAGTAAAATTATTAAATTTATAAGCAACAAAAATAGCTGAGCTTTCTGAAGATAGCTTCTTATTAGGAAACCTTTAAACCCTCAACCGTAGAGTTCGCCAACCTGTGTAAAATATCAACAAAGGGACTTTGACGATATCTGGCAAGGTTGGTAAAACTGACGATAAAACTTAGGTCAGAAATGTTCCGAAAATTAATAAACCCTTTCATTCATTGAAAATAATTATTTTAATTACAAGAGTGTCGCACAAACGCTCTAGTGCAGTACTTTAAGTAAGAAAAAAATGAAAAGAGGTCAAACATTTGATCTCCGACAGGCAGGAAATAAGCCATGTTTCCGCATCGGCAGCTTTGGTAGTTCATAACTTGAAAATAAAAATTCCGCCGGGCTTGCCGTTTGAGTCTTTCTTTCATTTATAATATTTCCTTTTCAAAATTTAAAAATTGCACACTTTTACCGTGGCCGATTTCAGACGAAATCACTCCGCGGTATTTTTATATTTTGTTTGCTTTATTGTTGGTAGACACAACTCATTTGAGACCATCAGTATCCATACTTTGATAAGTAAATGCGTGGAATGTTCGAATTTTTTTTTTATACACCAACGGATGTTTACAAACAAACCGAAGCGCCCCCAGCAGACGCCACCGGCACCGCGCATGCGCGGTGGACGGTGGGCAAGAAGCCCGCCGTCGCCCATAAACAAACCATTGAATTGCGTTGTTGTCGGCGTCGGTGCGAGTCCCCGTGCTCTTTTTCGCGTTGGAATTGTTTATTCTACGTCCTCCTAACAATGTCCGACTACTTGAGCGGCTTTTGCAAAATTAACGTGGCAAAACTTTGCGTGAATAATATGACGTGCGGCGATTCATTTCACGTGGACGCCGCAGAATGGGCGCTAAAGCCTGACTGCCACGATGATATTCTGCTCGCTATTTTCAGTCGCGACGTCGCTCGGGCTGCAAAAGCTTGGTCCGTAGCTGAGATGGTGGACGCCGATACTAAAAACCGCAAGTAGAATCGGGCATTACAAGTCAGTGATGGCCACTGGTAACAATGATCAACAACTTGTATCTACTGTTTACATTTAGCCTACTTACCCCAACCAACCTTCAAAAGTGTTATGAGGCCTGCACTTAGTTCTTATAGCAATTACCGGGTAAACGTTTGGTTTACGGGCCGCTGTCGTTTGAACGAGCTGAAGACAAAAAGCAGACAAGTTTGAAAGAGCAGACGACAGTTAGAACGCATGCGCAATGGAGTGCGGGCAAGCACCGCGTCCCGCGTCAACAAACCATTGGAATGTCACGTTGTCGGCGTCTGTGTGAGTCTGCATACTCTTTTTCGCGTTGGAATTGTCGATTCTACGTCCTAATAGCAATGTCTCACCACTTTAATCGCCTGAGCGAAATTATCAAGGCTCGTTACGCCGCTAAACTTTGCGCAAATAATTTGACGTGCGGCGATACATTCGCATGAACGCCGCAGAATGGACGTAAAAACCATGATAAGATTCTTCTAGCTATTTTCGGTCGCGACGTCGCTCGTGCTGCAAAAGTGTAGAAGGTAGCGGGGATGATCGACGTCGATACTGAAAAGCGAAAGCGGGAACAGACCAAGCGTAACAAGTCGGTGATGGCCACTGGTACCAATGATCAACATCTTGTATCTACTGTTTACACCGAGCCTACTTAAGTCTTTTGAGGCCTGCAATTACTTCTCATTGCAATCACCGGGTCTAAGTTTGGTCTACGGGCCGCTTTTGTTTGAACGAGCAGACGACACAAAGCAGACAAGTTTGAAAGAGCTGACGAAAGTTCCAACGATTAGGCGGCCGTGTGAATTTGAAGACGCACTGAACCCGTGGGTGGTCCGGACAACTTGGCGGTTTTCTCTCGCTCATGTTGGAACGAAACAAATACATCTGGCGACCACGAAGTGTTGCCCGCACAAGCAATCATAGTTCGACAGCGTCTGGTTTGCCCTTTTCCCGGCTACTATCCACGTTCTCGGACGAACGGAGGGGGCAGAAGCACATGAAAGCTGATCTTCAAACCTTTCCAGGCTCTCTTGGTACAGCCCCCGTCGCAGCATTTTGACGAGAAGGCAGATTTTTTGTCTGGTTTCTTCCGAGAGAACGCAGGAATGCATGTCTCGCACGGCGACTTCTGCCCACCGCCCCAGACCGGAACTGCGCCCGACGCGCCACCACCGCGGCGTGACGTAGGAGAGTTGAGTTCGTGTATATAAGTTTTTGGTAATTTATGATTTCAATTAACGCAATTGTCCCGTTGCAATACATGGTCTTTCTAATCTAGCTCCCATTGATAACCATAGTAACTCTTAAAGTAACTTCAAATGTTTTATTCAGAAACATTAGAACCCGGCCCTGCTCGAGACATTCATACACTAACAACTTACCTGAAAAAACAACTCATTTTGACTTAATTTAACTTTAATCTTGACCGTTTTCACTTAGCGAAATCGTCCGTGTCAACTGATGCACCTTTAAACAAAACCACTGCAATTTATACAAAAAAAAACTTAAACAAATGACGCGGTTTAAAAAAAAAATTCTAGCAAAACGTTTATGTTGAAATCCACGCTGCGAAGGTGGTTGGCCAGCGAACTGGTGGTGTCTCCTGCAACGATTGCCCACCGCACTATACCAAATGATTGACGAAAGCAAAGTAAACGCACTGTACCAACTTTTTTTTATTAATGAAAGACGTCGTACTCTGCCGTTGCCACGGCAGCTTATGCAACCGCAATCTTCACTGAGAAACGCATGCGGGGAGCGTAAAGCGCGAAACACATGCGCGTCCAAACTGTCCGATTCGGCGTGCGAACCGCCGGAACGACCTTCGAGGGCGAGGGTTTTCGTAGCCTCCGGTGCGACGAAAACCCTCGCCCTCGAACGTCCGTTCCGGCAGTTCGCACGTCGGATCGGACAGTTTTGACGCGCATGTGTTTGGCCCTTAACGTGCATCGCATTGTTTGCGTGCGCCTTATCATCCATCATGTGGATTTGACACTTGTATTCTGGTTTTCTTATTGAAACAAGTGTCAAAACGACACGATAGACGATAATGCGCGCGCGAACGATGATAAGGCGCGCGCAATGGTTTTCTGTCGACAACTGTTTTGTCGACGGACACGAAGAAATCCGACCAACAAGTCATATAAAGCTTCGCTAAAAAAGTAACGTTTTTTTGTTTTGTTTTTTACCGAGCCTTTATGTAGTTTGTAGGAAGTATACCGAGTTTTCTGGGGGAATGCACACGAAGGGATTCCTTTTATTCCAAGTGGCATGCGTCGGGTGAGGAAGATGTTTACATTTAATGATTCTTTAAGCCCCGGTCAGACTGCTAGTCTACAGCACAAAAGACGGTCTGCGGACACTGCCTTCCTTGTATGACGCTCCTGTCACATTGGCCATACAAAAACTGTCTGCATTCTTGTTCTAAGCACGAATATGTATGAAGCAACCATGCCTCGAATTTGCCTGGGGCGTGTCCAGAGATAATTGTCATCGCGTCTGCAGTCAACACCGTGCCTCTTGTTTGATATACGTGAGCAGTGTGTCTGCGGCTTGAGCGACTGCGCATCGTGTTTTCTTTTCTAGCCCAAGATGGCGGCCAACCGTCAAACGGGCGCCACGTGACAGAACAGAGCAGATGCAGAAACTACGAAAACATCATCCTCGAATGGAGGAATCTCAGCTTCCAAGTCAACTGCGGCAAAGGTGGGTTCTCCGCCGCGTCGATTGCGCGCGACAGTTTCCGAAGGTAGCCACCTTTTTTTTTGTGCGTGGGTCAATGGAAGTAGGTGCATATACACGCCCAGCAGAGGTCACTGTGAGCTTGCTGTAACGCAATGCACTCCAAACACCAATCACTGGCCTTCCTTTCGTCAGCTAAGCCAATGCGAAACGTGATCGGTATCGTGTTTTAACGGTAATGCAGTATCTGTAGCGAAAAAGGTGGACACCTTTTTTGCCACTGAACCTGCATGATAATAAAGGAGGGGGAGGGGAGGGGGGGGGGGAGTATACCGCTCGATCTTTTAATTGACAAAGCTGATACAATCAATATCAATGATTGGATTTCCGAGTGCATCGTAGGACAGCACTCATGCAATAGGTTCTGAGGAAGTAGGTCTTGGAAAGACTGACTATACTTCGTTTCACCTTATGTGCGAGCGAAGGCAAAGCTGGAAGCGCGAGCACGAAAGCTCCGTGCGTTCAGGCTTTGCTCGAGTGCGCGAGCTGGGGAGAAACGCAAAAAGCGCTGGTCTCGCACTTCTAGCTTTGGCTTCGCTCGCAGATAAGGTGAAACGAAGTCGTGAATGTCAGGAGTGACGGTTAACTTGGTTGATTAAACTATTCGCGACTCCAGCGACCTATAGGGGACGTCACCTCTGAACAAACATGGCGACTGAGAACAGGTCACGTCGGGTCTGCCGGGCCGGCTAAATGGAAGGCGCATTCAATTTAGCGTTTTTTTAATGCCCTATTTTTTTAGATGTTTAAACTGCGGCGGTTAAGTGTAGCCGGACCACCAGAACAGGAGAGCATAGTTTTGATTTTCCGGTGCTGAGCATTCTTTTGATATAAAACTTGTGTTTTTGAGACTTCGGTCAAAACCGAAATTATAGTGGGCTCCGGAGTGGCAGTAATTATCTCTAATCAGTTTTAATCACGTAACGACGGTGGCGATGGCTACAGAATTGTGCCACCGAGAGTGATTTTGAGCTAACTCGCATACTTTGTTCATGTGATCTTTCTGACCGCGAAACTGAGCGCTCGTGCGTATCCGCATTAAAGGAAGAGATGCAGTCGTCAGGCACAGAAAACAACACAGGCTGCACGAAAACTGCGAAAATTAAGCAAGCTAGTTCATAAGCCAATCAGCATTTCAACCCACTGGCGCGCACCATTAAGCACCTGAAAATCGTATTTCAATTCAGGTTTTATTAGCAACCGTGGAGTCATTTTGATGAATATGTTGGGTATCTGGGATCCTAAGTATTATGTCCCACTAAAGCGATATTAGAATGCTATTTTAGCTTTAAATTTAAGATTATTTGCCTAACTAGTAAATGTACTTCAGGAAAAAAAAATATTTTACCGAAAGTGAGGGTACCACCTCAACTAGACCAAATTTTTATCTGGCAGCATAGAGACGAGCGCAAACAAACTGAGAGACAATCTCCATCGGAGATTCACGCAGACTCTATCTGCATCAAACTTGACTTTGGAACCTAAACGGGGACATTGAGTACATTACGGGTAAATAATAGTTCCTGGCTAGAAAACCTAAACAAATACAGATCTATATTGCTGCTGGTTTTGACGGGGGCATCATATACATTTTGGAGGCGCGCGAAATCGTAATGTAATAGCTTCTAACTTTGCGATTACCGAAATCAGGTAATCGCGAAATCGGCCGAACTCCTTCGGTGAGCTCGAGATGCTTTTTCGGTGGGAAGCAGCCAAGAGGAATAGCCATCGCATTGACCGGCGTGCGTGGCTCGATTTGCCGGCTAATCGATCACAACTAAAAAAAACAGCTATCGAACCTTCGCTTTGACATGATTGCAACACTTGTGTTCCCTACAGTGAAACACGAAGTGTGCGGCCTCGGTCGGCCTTTCTACATCCATGCAAACAAACCACATATCAGCTTGCAAGTATTCGCCACTCTAAGCGTCATTCAAGACGGATTAGCACTCAAAACCTTTGTCGTGATTCCTCCCGATCCAAGAAATCGCCAGCAAGTGACCGTGTGTTGCGGAGTAAGCGGGCTTTCAAATACGTGATAGAAGGAAACAATCTACTGAGGCTTCGCCACACTAATGAACACTCGGGCACAATTAAGGAATATTCTGACTTTTGTCAAATTACATTGTTCGCCACCGCGCCGACACCACGTGTCCGCGAAAGCCGACAGAGACGCGGAAAAGCGCAAAGCAGCTTGTTCCAGCTGGTTTCCGGTTTTCCCGCTAGGTGACGTTCGTTTCGCTGGAGTCGCGAATACCATCGAGCATCGTTGGAAAAAATGTATCAAAACATGTGTAAATGAAAGCTTGACTGCCTACCTTCACAACTTAATTGGTTTAACCGGCTTACTCCCAGCGAGGAAGTCCATTGTCACCAACTTGAGTGGAGCGGCTCGACCAGGCACTCTGATGGCCATCATGGGTCCCTCCGGTGCAGGAAAGACGACGCTACTCAACCTTCTGTCCGGATTCTAGTGAGTGACGGCAGACTCTAGTTGACCGGAACGAGCTGCATACATCCGGAACAACTCGTGAACGTGTACAATACCGCGATTCTCTCAAAACATCGTTCACTCTTCATTCGGTTTAACCACTGCTGTGGCGAGCGCTATGTGTCGAGCGGCAATGACAACGAAGTAAAATGGCTAAATGGGCTATAGTCGGTTACAAGTTAAGAAGGTAGGAGAAGCTCCTCCCACAAGCGTGGTGCGCCGGTTTCAAATCCCTCCGCAATCGAAAGAAGAGTTCACTGGAAACGCTCCTTGTTCCGCTCAATGGATAGATAATGGCCACAGAGTGGTGCCAACTTATCTCCAACCCCCACCTTTTAAGAAAGCGACCTTTGTATTCATCGGAGAAGGAACCGAGCCCCTGAAAGCAGCCTTTGTATCAATCGGAGGGGGAAGCTAATCCCCGAAAGTCGTCTTTGTTTCCATCGGAAGGTGGAAGACTTAATCTCCCTCTCGTGGCTTCCACAATGCTAAGTCAAAGTCGAGAGATAAAGCAAATATGTACAGAAAGGCACGACCCTCCTCGCGCGTTGGCCGCAACGTCACGGAAACGATGGGACGCTATTGGATGCGGAGGTGGTGGAGGGATATATGATTCCCTTTGAGGGGCATTTGCCGCTACCTTCTTGACTTGTAACCTACTATAGTTGTGTTTAATTTTTCAAAAAAATTAAGACGAAGCACACGAGAAAAACAGGACACGGCCAGAGGCGCAGCCAGGGGGTGGAGAGGGGTTTACAAGACTTCAGTCTTCCCCTCCCCCCCCGTCTTGCTCTCCAAATCTAAGGGAGAAGGGTGTGGAATGTTGGCGCTATGCATAGCGCTAATCCCCTCCCCCCCTTTTTTTTAAGTATGAAGGTCATAGCTAATCCAACTAATCACCCAAGAAAAAAAGACTTGTTCTATGCCTTTGCATGGATACTGCGTAGTTTTAAACTAAATTCTAAAACTTTCGTTGAAAGTTACGGCGTGTCTCGTCCTAGTCTGCCTCATGCTCGCTCTTTTGATTAGTTAAGCTGATTAAAGGAACACAAAGAACTTTAGATCCGAGTGCATCGCGGAGAAATGTAAAAGCAGGAGCTTTTAGATATACAGTTCTCGACATTTGCATTCCGGTAAACGGTCTCTGCAGATAGGGTTGTCCAGGAGAACGTCTGGTTTTACCTGCAGTGAAAAGGGCTATGAAGGTGAGGTCCAGATCAACGGCTACGTGCGGGACCAAGTGCTGTTCAACAAACAAAGCTGCTACGTCATGCAGCAGGATCGCCTGCTGCCTTCTCTCACGATTCAAGAGACCCTCACCATGAGCGTCGGGTTGCGCATGACTACATCACCGGTTCTTGTCAAATCACAAATGGCGAGTATATGTTGCTTGCAGAACATCCTAGTTGGCTGCATTTCAAATCTGCCTTTGTGCCGAAGCCGTAGAAAAAGTACTAGATTCAAGGTTAGGACGAGGAAGTGATTAGAAGTAACCACCAGTGCCAAATCAATGAACTGATTCATTTAGTCAGAAATAGCGGTACACCACAACACCAGGAAACATTTTACCGTATTACTCGAGTAATAGCCGCACTGTTTGTGAAGAAAACCTTACGGTTCGTTTTTCCGTGGAGCACGCAGATTGCCAATCACCGCGATCGACGGCATGATTCCAGCTGTTTGCAGGACAGAGATAACGTCTTCGTGCGAAGATATCATCTGTGAAGATTGCCTCTGTATGAACAATCGTGTTTTCGATCTGGATATTCACTATGCTATTTATGCGTAAAGCAATGAGTGACTGTATATGTGCTCTGTGGGAAAGTAGACGAAAAGGTCTTGTTCATAAATAGTGCGGCTATTACTCGAGTACATATGGTAAATGTGCTTAAGCTTGCCCCAAGTAAATGTAACTGCACCGGAGTACAAGTTGCATTATAGTACCTTATTGTTGTGTTGAGAAATGCACAAGTTCAACTGGATTTATTTTTATCTCTCCGTATGGAGTGAACTACAGCCGAAGCTATGGGCTTGCATGTCCAATCACGAGCTATTTAGAGGCCGCGAGGTGTATTGCTGAGGAGGGTTAATATTCAGAGTGATGCACTGAAGCGCGTCGCAGCAATGCACTCCATGGTTTCAAAGTAGATCTTGATTGTACCTTTGTGGCTTCATCATAGTCTTCCCCGCAGGGCTACGTGTTGTCACTATCTCAGTTCCTGCCATATTCACTGTGCCAAATCAAGGAACTGAACCTTTCGTTAACAATCGCAGCGCACCTCGACGCAAGGTTATATTTAAAAGTAACCGGGAAGGGACTCATCATCTCCCTACGAATAACTGTAATTGTGACTGTAACTTTAAACCATTTCAGATCATGAAAGGGAAGAACGAGGTAATGATTAAAAATTACCGCGAAACAAGCAACGTTTTCTTCCTTTCTGTGGTGTAGTTATACGCGTACTTAAACGACAAACGCAATTAGTGAGGAAATTTCTGATATGTAGCGAGCTCATTTTTTAGTTATTTATTGGTAGAGGAGGCTTTACAAATTCGTTCTGTAACCCATACTTACCGTTATTTAGTGTGAGCACGTAATTGCGCAGTGACCTACTGAGATTTCTCCGCAAAACTGAGCCAGTTGAAACGTTTCAAATTAACTAAATGTTTTTTTTTTCTCCAATTCTTGTAACTTCCAGCTCACAAGGGTTTTTTTCATTTGAAACAAGTAGTAACCAGAAATTGATTTACGAGTTGCTGCCACACGGCCATTCATTACATTGTACTAGGATGAAGGAAGTGTTATACGGGCACCAAAAGTTCGCTTAAGTACTTGGTGCAAGCGTATTACAAAGAGGACCACAGTGACACCACATTCCGTGCGCGTACTTGCGAACAAGCTTTCGTTCGACAATAGAGCTGATCTCAGCAAACCGCGACGCATAGAGGAAGTTTTTCCGCTGCCAATTCAGCATTTTTCACGCTCAGCGAACATCGACGCAGATTATCATTGAGCAAAGCCTTTATTTTCCATATATCTGGTAACCAGGAAGCTTTCCGTCACAACATTAATGCAATGAATCCTGCATAAACATAGACGACTGATATATATTTTAATTTTCAGACGCGCAGCTTTCTTTGCATGACTAAAACGATGAACAGGCCTCAAGCTCCATCAGCTCACGTTCAATGACGCGAGATATATCAGAGCTTTCAGACTTTAGGCAGGTCTCCCGTAGTCCACGGGTTTCCCCCTGTAGGGTAAGGCGGGGCAAAGTAAGAAAAAATTTAATCTCAATGGTAATTTTTATTTTCCTTCAATATATTAAAAAAACACAGCATGCGGATATTTTTAGACGCCTTGACTCTATGTTCAGTAAATATTACTTAACTGGAGCAAGCGAAGCGTTAAACAAAGCTACAATATCTCAAAGTCACACCATGTCTCATTTTGCTCCTCCCTGTGCTGCAAAATGAGAAAACGTAGTGGGGTACAATGAGAGACACGTAAAAACCTGAAATACGTTCAGTATTTTTTTTAAATATAAGCACTTGGAACGCACTGTGTGAGCTCGAACGCACTCTTCATGAGCCCCCTCCTTGCATTCGCATGCACTCGATCCATACTGGGTATAGGGGTGCTTGGCTCCAAAGTTCTTTACATACCAGTCACTGCCAGTCTCTCGTGGTGTGCATCGCACGGTCTTCAGAACGCTCGGACACTGCATGCTTTTTCGGGGATCACTAATGATCATTCTCTGCGGTTTTACATTTTGTGTGTGTTTTTTTAGGGGGGGGGGGGGGGAGACGCCGGTTCTTGTTTGCTTTCGCCAACGTCATCTTCGCCTTGTAAGAAGATGACGTTTGACCAGTGCTGCTCTCCGACCTGATTTTTCTCTTTTTCTATCCTACGTTAGGTAGAAAACAAATGTTATTGAAACCTAAAACGGCGGAAAAAACGCGCCTTCTGTAGCCCAGCCGTTTTTTTTTTTTTCTTGAGCAGTTGTTCTTCACATTCTCCGAGTATAATTTCGCTCGCCTTTGAAGGACATCCTTTGGTACGCCGAAAGGTGTGGCAGCAGTGCGAAGGGACTGACGCTGTTGCTTGACACTTCTAAGAGCTTTGTTCATCTCACTTCCGCGCTGTGATGCCCTTGTTGTTTTCCTTTTATACGTTCGGACCATCCTAGACATCAAAGAAAAAGAATATGGTTCAGGAGCAACCAGGAGACTCCCGCGATATTTACATGCGCGTTATAAAATGAGAGATTGTCGCGTTTTGCCCCGCGTGTATCCCGTTACGTAAATAATTACTTCTTTTAATTACTTCACAGGTCGCTCAAATGTGGTCAGAATAGAGCTAATAAAGAGTACCGATAAAATTAAACCTTTTCTTGGCAGAATAGTTGTTGCCATCCGGGGAGCACGTCTCCACGCGAAATCTCGCGCTGAATTTTAAGCCTTTTTTTGGCGGGGTGTAAACACGTCAACCTCAACTCTGTTTTTGCTTTTTGCTTCTTTTACGGAACACTCCTGCCGACAGCTTTAATATTTTGAAAACACGCAAAGTGCATAGGTCACGGTAGCTCCTGGTGAAGTTTGAACGTACTCTGATTGCTTGACCAGGAAATGGACGGCGCTAAACACAGACTGTCGCAGTTTGCCCCGCATCTCATTTTACTTACCCCACCTTACTACTCTTCAGGGGGATCGGTGGCCGGGTTTGTTAACGCAGCGAAGCTTGGAGCAGGGGGGGGGGGGGGGCGAAAGCTCGCGCTGCAGAACCCAGAGATCCTGGGCCGTCTTAATAGAACAGCGTCTCAGTTGAGACTGGGTGAAAGAAAGCACTGCAAAGGCTGGGGCTAGGGTGCCTTTATGTGCGCTTTTCTTAGGGTGAAGTCATCCGGCCATTTTGTCCCACACTTTTATTTTCCTTTTTTGTTCAGAAGCGCGTTCGTGAAAGAGCGTGTCCCTGCACGCGTTTGTGGCGCTGACTGTGCTATGGCGACATTTTGTTTTCGTCAATTTCTTAGTATTTTACCCGTGAGCGCGTGCTGTCGGCATCGGGTACTACAAAGGGTGGCATCACCCTAAACAGAAGGACATTGAGGCACCCTAGCTGGGGCTCCCGAGCGTCTTGAGACACGGTTTGAGTCCCGTTCATTTCGTGCGCTGGCTTTGGCAGTGCTTTCTTTCACCCAGACTCAGCTGAGAAGCTGTCTGTAGCAAGCCTGCCCTGAGCTCAATCTCCACTCTTTCCCGTTTCGATCTGGATGAGCATCATAGCGACGTCTGGTCGTTTATCTCTAGTACGTGATGCACATTAAAGACCCCGCAGTCTTAGAAAAAAAAAGCTAGTAAAAAGTTAGTAACTGCAGAAGTTAATACCTGTTACCTATACATTTACAACCCCAAACGCGTGATAAGTAGTAAAACGTTAATAACTGCAGCAGTTGCTATCTTTTTCAGAGCGTTACTAACTCTTTACTAGCTATTTACCCCCACAAACGCGCGACAGGTAGTACGGCTGCAGCTGCTATGCAAGGAAGCGAGAACATGGCTGCTTGGAACCTATTTGGAAACGCTGTTTAATAGAAAATTGGGTTGTGTGTATGTTTATACGGACTAGAGCTTGGTCTGCCTCAAGGGGCGACGAGTCTCCCAGCTGTAGATGAGAAATTTAGCCAGTACAGTACAACCGCTAGCCTGGGGTCTTCACCGTGCATCACTCAGTACTGATACAGGACCGCAAGCCGGTACGATGCTCATCCAGATCGAAACGGCCAGGGGTGGGGATTGAGCCCAGGATCCCTGGGTTCTGCAGCGCGAGCTTTCGCTCCACGTACTCCGAGCTGGTATGCGCTAGCCCACCCGGCCACCGATCCCCCCCCCCCCCTTTTTTTTAATAGACTGTTGCAAACGATTACTGTGTATACCGTTACTTCTTTATAAGAGATGCGTTTTTTATCTTTTGCAACAATCTTGGAGAACAATATTGGTGCGAAAGCAGCCCCATATTTGTAACATTATTTCGCGGACGAGAAAGAGAGAGAGAGAGATGAATCGTTTTATTAAAACAATCGGAAATCCGGCTGGAGTTAGTCTTGCCACTGGGCCGACATTGTCCCACGCACGAAAGGAAAAATATAAAATTAAACTAATGAGAAGATAAAAAATTAAAGCCGTTTACAACTCCCTGTAACGCCGAATTGGAGCGCAGCTCTTGAGGAGGAGGTGGGAACGGTACTGGGGGGGGGGGGGGTCAAGTGACCTCGGGAAGGGGGGGGGGGGGGGGGTCACGTGACCTTGGGGGGGGGGGGGGGTCGCGTGACCTGGGGGGTCACGTGACCTCAGGGGGAGGGGGGCAATGACGTCATCAGTGGCGTCACTGATGACGTCATCAGTGACGATGACGATGCGGATGCCGATGACGTCATCAGTGACGTCACTGATGACGTCATCAGTGGCGATGACGATGCCGATACCTCGGGGGGGGGGGGGTCACGTGACCTCGGGGAAGGGGGGCCGGGGGGTCACGTGACCCCCCCTCCCCGAGGTCACCGAAGGTACCCGAGGTCCTCCCGAGGTCCTCCCGAAGGAACCCGAGGTCCTCCCGAGGTCCTCCCGAAAGAACCCGAGGACCTCCCGAGGTCCTTCCGAAGGAACCCGAAGAAACCCGAGGTCCTCCCGAAGGAACCCGAGGTCCTCCCGAAGGAACCCGAAGTCCTCCCGAGGTCCTCCCGAAGGACCTCGGGTTTCGTCAGGAAAATTTACCCATGATGCATCGCGCGGTTACGCCGACGGCGACGCCGACGCCGACGCCGCTCAAACCGGAAACAGGCGCCTAAGAGCTGCGCTCTAAAAAAAAGAAGATAGACATGAACAGATTAGAGGAGGTATGAAAGTTCATGGTCAGAAATTTTCACTGTTGTCTTTGTCACGTTTGTAGTATATGAGCCCTTTACAGTTGAGTGTGTAGGCCAGTGGCTCGCAGGAAATTCAAAAATAATCTCTGAAGTAATTTCCTCGTAGCACGAGAAGGAAATATAAGTTGTGCTGTGTCCTGTATCACAACTTTGTGCTTTCTCAACTCAGCCGAGAATGTTTTCCTTTCCTCTTCAAACTTTTGACAATCGTCAAGCATGTGACTGAGGTCTTCGGTTACTCCACATTTGCTGCAGGTATCGGTATCTCGCTTTTTCCAGCGGTGCAGCAGTTGGCCTGTACGTGCACTCCCTGTACGTAAACGGAAAAGCAGAGTGGCGTCTGCGCGGCGGAGATTTCGGGTTAAGCACGGCTGAACCGGCGAGGAGTGGCCTATGGATAACGAGCATATATGGTGGTATATAGTTTTGTAGAAATTCCTAGTATCTTCTGGGGTCTTAATGCTAGCGGGTAAATTGTGAGCGGCGGAAGCAAGTTGATTCGCTTTTTCGTTGCCTCGTAGCCCGATGGGTGCCGGTAACCACTGATAGTAAATTTTGAAACCGTTCGCTTCCAGTGTTTTAGGCTCCTTAGGGTCTAGCCTTGTCCATCCGTCCGGCGTCCGTGCTCACATCGATTGCCATTCTATCTGTCTTCTTAAAAAAAGAAAAAAATGTTTGCGCAGTCGACAGGATTCGAACCTAGCTGTGCGGGGAGACCCAATGAATTTCTAGTCCATCGCTTTAACCACTCGGCCACGAGTGCGGGACGAGTAGGGGCTCTGAGATGTGGTAGTAACTCAAGAGCTGGGGTTTAGGGGCGAAGCTCCTTAGGGTCTAGCCTTGTCCATCCATCCGGCGTCCGTGCTCACATCGATTGCCATCCCATCTGTCTGTCATGTATGAAACGTTGCGTGTAGCCGCTCAACGTCTATACAGGAGAGGGCACTGCGGTCGAATGCGTATATAATCGCATTAAACGTTGCATGCATTGGCTCAACGTTTATAGACGAGAGGGCGCTGCGGTCAAATGCTCAAATGCGTATATAACCACGTTCTATACAACACATTCTCTTTCTGACATGGACCGTTGACTTAAGCGGTGGAGATGCGTTCCCACGGCTTCTAGCGCATCCAAGCTGATCCGCTAGAAGAACCACTGGCTCTGCATGTCACCGACCATAAAGCAGTAATAATGAAGTCGAAACGCAACCCGGAACTCAGAACTACCTATGAGCAGTAAAAACAAATCAGCACCATCAGCACTACTATGAACAATAAAATCAGTATCATCAGCACCACCAGAGCTTCGCCACAATCAACATCATTCACCACGTGGGGATGTTGTGATTTTTTTTTTGTAGCTAATTTAGCTGCCGTTGCTGCTTTCGACGTTTCTTGGGGTCTTTGTAGCTGTTGGGGAGCAGCACGATAGTCTGTTAGTAATACCAACATTTTGTGGTGTGAGCTTACTTATCATACTGAGAGCTTCTACAATCGCATACATTTCAGCTATTGTTGACGATACCATCTTATCGAGTCGTCCACTCCATTCAAGTTGTAAACTAGGCATATAGAAAGCGGAAGTGCCGCTTCTTCTGGTGCGATTTACTGACCCGTACACGGACGAGGTAGTCACTGGTCAACCGACTTCTTTCAAATGATCAGTAAAAGACGACCATTGGAGGCAGCGGTTGTGTTAGCGTGTCGTCTTGTGTGTGTCATCTGTGTTTTAATTCATTTTTTGTATTGAATGTATGATACGTGTGTTAATGTGTATGTAAGCAGCGTGGACATAAACTCAATACTCGCAATAATATTTATTTTTTGTGCCAATTTTGAACTTGACGTTGACTGGCGCCACCTGGGTTCGAGTGTTTGAAAGCGACTTTTGCTATCGCACATCGTTAATGACTCCTTCGTTATTAGGGTGCGCATCAAAAAAGGAAGAAACGCATTACCTTCTTGCCACGAGAAGGGTTCCTCCCTTTCTGAACGTAAAACAGGTACTGCTTAGAGGTAGTAGCAGTTTACTAGGTCTTGTGAGAGTTGGTGCCAGTTACAAGCTAAAGGCAGTGACGGATACTAGGTTCTATCGATGAGGTTAGTAACTGTTACTAGCTTCTTTAGCTAGTAATGTTACTAATTTGACTGTTCTATACTGGAGTTACTAAAAACTTATTAAATACTGTAACAAGCACTTACTAACTTTTAGTTAGTAAGTACTACGAACTTTTTCTAAGAGTCCAGGCTACCAGTGGTACCGCACTGGCTAAATTTCTCATCCACAGCGGGGACACCAGACGCCCAGCATTGCGCGTGCGCAGAAACCAAATTCGAATTGATTGACTGATTTGAGTTTTATGGCGCGAGAGCTACCAGGGCCAAAATGCGCCAAATGCATAAACTATTGCAGAAACAAGGGTTGAAGAAACAGAGCTATAGTAGCTGATGATCTAATAAGACTATGAACATGAGTCGTGTATCACATAAACATGAGTTCAGGGTATAAAAAAGTAATATGTCTGTGAATTTTAAGATTACACTGACCATAATCTACAACATTTTAAAATATCTACAATGGGAGTGATATATTACCAAATTCGAAAAGAGTGAAACGTATGCGCATGCGCAGTACCGACAGCAGCGCCACCGCAGTGGCCTAACGACAGTGAGTTGAGTTCGTCTATAAGTTTCCGCTGTCTAAGCAAACACTCTTCTTATTGGTCTGTTGGACCAGGTGGACCAGCTGGTCGACGAGTGGGGCCTGAGCGAGTGCCGGCACACCAGGGCGGAGGCGCTCTCTGGCGGCGAGAAGAAGCGGCTGGCCATCGCCCAGGAACTCGTCAACAACCCTCCCGTCCTGTTCCTCGACGAACCAACGACGTGAGTACAATGGTGACAGTGACAGCTTAAGAAACTGAGAGTCGTGGCTCAGTGCGTTCGCGCTCATTGCTTTCTAAGGCCTTCTCCGTCGTTTTTATCGGCAAACGACGCAATCTCAGCGGCTGCCAAAAAAGAAAAAAAAAAATTGCAACGTTGTGCGTTTTTTTTTTTTTTAAGCTTTTAGTGAATATGGTAGGAGTTCAAAGTGCACTGCGGGATTCGGTATGCTTACAAGGATTTCCGAGTGTACTGTGTATATTCGGGGAAGGTGATTCATTGACCAGGCCGAGGAACGTCGTGACGTGGCGGGTTTCACTACTCGTGAACGGCCCTGTTGGCATTGTCTTTTCCACTTCGATCGGTTTTTCTTTTAATTTGAAATGCAAAAAAGTATGACGCTTGCATTCCATTCTTTTCTGTGAGCAAATATTTGGAGTTCGCCATTTTGCGAGACCGATACTCAATTGGTCATCTACGACTCTGTGAAATGCAGCTTTATGATACGAACAAAAATGTTAATTTTTTTAAATGTTACCCACTTTCAACTCTGCTTGCCCAATTGAGTTGGGTTCCAATATATTAATTCAATTCAGTAAAAATGCGACCTTACTCTTTTTATGGCCAATCCGTAAAGCTAATTCTCACTTAAGTTGAGTATATTTTCGTGCCATAGTTTATTATTTTTCACCGCAAAAGTGGGCTGCTAATTTATATTGAATCAGGATTGGCAAGTTCAATCTAAGCTAGACTCCAATTCCCCATTCACATAGACAGCTGAAAGATCCTTTGCCTTAGCTAAAAATGACTGCAATTAAACAGGCGCTGGTTTCTACATGGTACAATTGTTCATGGTAACAAAATAAGTTGGTGGCCTAGTTAGTTGAACACCGCAAAAATATTAGCGCGAAAGGCAACGGACAAGAGGGTAGAGGACAGTACAAGCGCTATGTTCAACTGACGTTTCAATAAAAAGGTAAAGCAAGAAAAGAACGAAGTACACCTGTGGCTTACCGGTCGATTCGTTTCTTGAACTTGTTACTTTTTATATGAGCCCCACAGCGGTTTCTTACTCAGGAGACAGCTATATGCAAAAGAAAGGAATATGTATAGGTTCGTTCGTGGCCCCTGTTGTGTGTGACGTTAATCTTTCAAAATGTGACAGGGCCACCTTTCATGAACTATCGTCCCAACAAGTCGCGCACATGTTTAGATATGTCGACGATTACCTTCTGCTACTGACTAAAACACCTCAAGCAAACCACACTACTGCCATCAACACCCCCAAAACCATACTCATAGACACAGCTGAAGGGCTAAATTCACTCACGCAGATCGAACCAACAAGCACCCTTCTTTCTTAGACCTTTGGCTCACCTTCAAAAGTAAACCATCTATGCTGGATGTAGTCGCCAAGATCGCAAAAGAGACTACTCCAGTGCAATTCGGCTCACGCAGAACTTGTAAAACGAGGAATTGTTTCCAGTTGTTTTCGCGCGGTCCTAAACCAATCCTGCTCTCATTCAGCATCGGCGAGCTTTGATGCGCAAGCATTGCGACTCTAAACTTCCGGCTTCCCTACATCCATCTTATCAGATGTGCCTGAGTGACTGATTAAATCTAACCGACCAAGAAAGGAAAACGAAAAACGACACCTGCCTGCGGTCGTCCCATATGATTCGCATCTCAGACAGCTTCAAGAGAGTCGCATTCCAAAAATGATGTCAGGGTGGTGCTCTCTGCCCCAGACAAGCTAACAAGGCTCTGCCCCAAAATAAACTCGCAGCGCGACAAGGCGGACAAATGCAGCGTGAAGCATGGCCACAAGTACTTAAACTGTGACTGTGCTGTTCGTGTGTGAGATACCAGTTCTCATGTGGAAAAGTTTATGTGGGCCAGGCCGGACGATGCATCAATATCAGGATCAGAGAGCATGAACTTTCTCTGAACTCCTCGCCGTCAGGTCACGTAGTCTTACATGTGAGGGACTGCGGGTGCGCCCCGTTGTTCGCTAGCGCAGGGATTCTGAGGAGGTTCCACCACAAACGAACTAGAGGAATCTACGAAGCCCAGGCCATCGCAGCAAGAAGCGAATCCTGCATAAGCGCGCCATCAGTGAATTTGTCACCCAGGAACTACGACACCACCTTATTTCCTAAACCTTGTCTACATCTCTACCATTTGTCTTCAGTTTTAAAAAAAAAAATTGCTTTATTTTTAAAAACGTTTTATTATATCAGTTCTCCTTCTAAATCCCTTTCTTTAATCTTTTTACATACATTTTATCTTCGTGCTTTTCTTTCTTTAGCGTTTTCATTAAAACGTCAGTTTAAAGTAGCGCTTGTCTTGTCCTCTCCTCCCTCTGTTCTTTGTCTTTAACGCTGATATTTTTACGATGTAAATTTTAAATTGTAAACTTAAATACCATTAAAATTAAATTGTAAATTGTAAAACTGTAAGCTGAAAGTAAAAACCCAGCACTTGGTTTTTGAGAGCATCGCGAAGAACTATCTATTCGGGAGCAACTGAGAGAGTAGAAGCTTTATCTACTTTTGGTGAAGAAATTGTATTCTTGATTTTACAAGAAGCCACCACCTCCATAAACAGATGGTCGTGGTGTCCGTAACTGTACCCTTACAACGCAAATCAAATATATAGACCCTTTTACTGTTTACAAACACGAACCGCTGCTTGCGTCCCGAGTGACTTCCGGTAGCTCCGTCTTTGTAAGCCTCTCGAGCTTGCAAGTGCTAGAAAGAATAAACGCTAAACGAACAACAAAGTTGGAGATATAGCGAGGGCCTTCGGCTGTACGATTTAACGTCTTGAAGAAGAAAATTTGGTTCACTAGAATATCAGAAACATTTGACAGGATGTCGCGCTTCTTGTTTCTTTTGGCGTTCACCTGGAACGGCGGTTCTCAACCATTGACGATTCGCGGACCCCTTAATGATCGGCGAAGATTATGGAGGACCCCGTTCATGAAGTGAAATGTATAGGTTAATTATAATAATTCTTTAATAAGTGGGTATAACTAAAGGCTGGTGTGAAGTAGACTTCTCTCAATGGCATATACACGAGAAAACTCACCCGAAAATTGGAACGCTTCTTCTCAATCGGATAAAAGACAACTTTTATTGTCGGGCTTGACTGACGAGGCAGGGCTTCGCGGACCCCTAGAATGCCTTCGCGGACCCCAAAAGGTCCGCGGACCCCATTTGGACATAATGAATAATGTTCATTATTCATTGTGTCCAACAACCCATACTGGCTGTTTCACCGAACGTCGGTTAAAATAATCGCGTCTAAACTTCACATCGCAGAGTGTTAGAAGGCCCTTGAAACGAAAAACAAAATGCTTTTTTTAAGCATTCTGGTTGGGACACGCGTGTCAAGAAATAAACTTGACGCGAAAAAAAACGTTTAGGGCAAAATTGACGGTGAGAGATTTATTTGAAATTCTGTGCGCGAAGTCCATGACGTCACGGGTTATTCCGGAATGACCATCTCGGTCGTGAAGGCGAAGCCGATCAACCTCTCCTCCACGCACCCGAAATGTCCAGAGAGAAAACAAGTGGAAAGAAGGTTCGTTTGGGCTAGTTGGTCCTACCATGGACCAACTAGCCCAAACCAAAGTTTTAATGGAAAGAAGGTGACTGCCGACTAAATCGCGTCTCGCGCCATCAATAGTGCTAAAAGGTGTGTTTTTTTTCACGTGCAATTCATTATTTGACACGCGTGTCCCAGAAAAACTGTTAAAAACATTTTTTTTTTATTTTCAGGGGCCCTTTAAAGAGACACTTCAACGAAATTTGAAATATACCCGTCGTTTTCACATCTAGGCTGAATATGATCCACAATATCCGTAAATGAATCGCACGTTCGTATTTTGAGCCTGATGGCTGTATTTTTGGTCATAAACGGCCCACTTGCAAACGCTCGGAGAGCAGCCAGCGGAGATCCCGTCATATCCGCCGCAATCGTGACGTAGTTTGTCTCGGGAGCTTACGCCCGGATGCAGCGGATGCTGAGAGCTATCCCAGCCAATCCCGCTCTGTGGACGTAGCCCGTGATAAGCTTTCCGCGCGTCGCTGTGCCCCTTCTCCAAAGTCACGTGACATTCACACAGCCTTGGACAGATCCCGATGGCTCGTAGCATCCGCTGAAAGCAGCCGAAGCACACCAGTGACCGGGCCACCGCAACTAACCCCAAAGCTGCCTTTGTACGAATTTTGAGTGATGGGTTAATCTTCTATAATCTTGTAGAGGGACAATGGCGACTTCTGGGACAGACAAAAGAGAACCTCAAGGAGAGGGGACTTCCTTCTTCAGCTCTCCTCTCGTCGTGGCCGGAGGCGAGACAGTTATCGTCACTACCTGTCAAGGTTCCTAGACGGGCATTACAAACGAGGCGTTAGCGACATCCACCAGGTGCTCTTTGCTAATCGTTTCATTCGTTTTAAAATTCCTTTTCGTGTCTTTTTCTACGAGAGATTGGTGTGTCCGATGTGATAATGCTCCCTTGAACACGAATAGAGCAAGAAATAAGCGTCGAAATTTCGTTGTGCTATCCCTTTAAGGTTAGAACCGCATTCGTCACTGTATTGGAAATCAATTATTGCGGTACATTCCGTTCGGTATAATTAGGGTTCACTAGTTATCCGTATTTCAAGTTTTAATAAGTTTAACATGATTAACTTTGTAACTAAATGCAAGTATCAATATAGTTCCGATTAGAAGCTTGTTGGGCATCATGAAAAAACACTGAATTCGTCAATTTTAGAAAGATGTGGAGCGCCAGCTTTTTTTTATTAACGGTTCCGAAAATACACCCAACTTTGGCAAACCCGTGCTTTTTTGTTTTTGGTTTTGCTTTTTTTTATTATCTGTATTTTTTTCCCGCAAGCCTTGAGACTGTGGAAGAAGCGACAACTTTAGCGCACTTCCGCTCTATCCAATGCTTCATGTCTTCCTAAAATTCACTGATTTTTTCTTTTTTTAATAATGGCCAGCAAGTTCGGAATGGAAACTATACACGCGTAAGTATTGCACAACAAGTTAAAACCCAATAAACTAAAAACAATGTACATATCAAATTATGCCCTTGACGCTGAGCAATACGGTTCCCATGTTCTTATTGTGAGATATGCAGGTTTTGTACGAATGTTTTGGTCAACGTGAGGTGAAACAGCCTGTATATCTCTTACCGCATTGTATGCGCTTGACACACCGTATGAAGCCCTGGAAAGTATACAGAAGAGTTTCTCTCGTTTTGTATGCGTAGAATAAGTAACCTTTTAAATTACTGCTTGGTGTTCACTCTGCAGCGGATTGGACAACTGCTCCAGCCTGATGTGCGTCCAAATCCTCAAGAGGTTGGCCGAAAGGGGACACACAGTCATATGCTCTTTGCACACGCCGAGTGCCAAAATATTCTCCTATTTCGACGTGGTAAGACTTACTCAGTTGCGATAATTGCGCCTGTAATCATGTAACCCGTGCCTAACTTAACATGCGAGGCAATACGCAAATTGATGGTTAATTCAACTCAGTTTAATTCTGTTCCTCCAATAAATATAAAACGTTGCTTGCAAGTCTCCCTTTCATCAACAGGCATTCAAAGTTCGACTTAGGAAGGTAACGTTGATATAAGACAATATCTTTAAAAAGCTACGAATTATTTTGAGAATAGCTTGGAAAAGAATGAGTTCATATATTTTCTTCAACATATTGTTGCTGCTTTTGTTCACTCGTCCTTTCTGTTAGCCTCGTTATAATGATATTCCTGTTTATATTCGACAGTTTACTGGAAAACATCTTAAAGAAACTGAGCAGGTCTATTGCCTTCTTTTACTTTCGTTTTTTATGCTATAATACCAACGTGAAAAAAAAAAGACTTTGGTTGTTGCCACTGCAGCCCAGCTACTCGTTGGCACTCAGTGTGTATCAGACGCTCCGAACGTGTATTGTCGGGTCTCTATTCCTTTCACCTCGATAACACCCTTTGATTAGTTGCATAATATGAATACAATAATGTCGTATTTCATTCGATTTTTGAAATATGACGTTTCTTGAGTTTCGGAACAAACGGGACGGCACGTGCATCTATAAGACGTGTGTGGACATATATGTCGTCCAGTTTTTTTCCTTATGTTTACTTTTTCGTCCTACCCACATGCTCTTCGGTCCGTCCATGTATATACAGACGCTGACCACTCAGGAAACGGAAGGCGCGGAAGGCGTCTTATGATCATGCTTCTTGCGCCTGAATTTCTTTTTCGGCTTTTTTATTTGCCAATGCCGATAAGAATACCGAAGTCTTATTGGCTCAGGAGGGATAATGAGATGCTTAGGACTGCGTTTGTTTGAGCTGTGAGGGACTGTAGTGGTTGAGCGTTTCGCACCTACAGTTGTTAGTGGCACGCGTTCCCCGGTTTTTCGACGGCGTGAACGTTAACGGAAAGTTTCCCCGCTAAATTTAGCGGGAAAATTATTGTCGCGTGAACTGACGAAACGGGATCTACAGACGAGTTCGGGTTCTCCGTTAGATTTAGCAGCAAGATTTACGTCACGTCACCTATGCACCAATCCAGTTTCCCCGCTACATTTGGCGTGAAAACACATCACGAGCTTAAGTCATTTAGTCATTAACAACGTAATCACGCTAAATCAATGAACGTCAATAATTTAGCAAATGATAACGGATAATAGCGAATAGATTTAGCGAATAATAACGAATAAGCGGCACAGCTATCGCTTTCTACACACATTACGTCGTGTCGTCCAGCAATTATTTTTTTTTATATATACTAATTAACGTGCAGAGAACTACGGGGAAGCAAATAGACTCTCGGATGACTCTTACCGCTTTCAAGTGAGCACGTTAAAGGCTTTCGTAACAACCTCCTTTAAAGAATCGGCGAATTAGCGGGAGATCTTGCTCTTATCGGCGTGCGCTCGTTCACCGGCTCTTTAAAGGAGTTGGTTCCGAAGGCCTTTAACGTTCCCGTCTGACAGCTGTATAAGAGTGCAATACATTCCGAGCCGTGGCCTGAGCGCAACATTCATCCGTCTTCCTTTAGTCGGTTTAACCAATCAGAAGGCTGATAGCAATCGAAATCTAACGGTGATGCGGACTGAGTGGCGGACAGGGTTGACACCTTGTTGCCCCCGAACTACATATTGGGGCTGCGACATCGCTCGCTCTTCTCATTGTTTGGACCAACTAAAGAAAGACAAGTGATTTTTTTTTTGGGGCACATCATTGGGAGAGCAGACACGCAGGACCTTCTTAGGATGTACGGGTAGATGGACTATAAATAAATACCTGTGCGTCTACTTTCCCGCCGAGCACGCGTCGCTCCAATCACCGCTGCCAATGAAGCGGAAGCAGCAAATGAAAAGGCTCCAAGGACGGGTTGGCTTAAAAACAAGAAGTGTGCTAA
The DNA here is from genome assembly GCA_013358835.2 of Ixodes persulcatus. Taxonomy (NCBI): domain Eukaryota; kingdom Metazoa; phylum Arthropoda; class Arachnida; order Ixodida; family Ixodidae; genus Ixodes; species Ixodes persulcatus. The sequence goes on along the minus strand of JABSTQ010009160.1, from coordinate 2,417,290 downwards.
TACCAGTTTGAATCGAATAGCGCAGCGTCATTCTTAGCTTTAACACTGTTAATAAAACCAGTTGTCGCGGCTTTCTCTTCCACTGTATAGGTTATGAATGACGCAGTGCTCTTCGATTGGAAGTGGTATTCGCACTCTTCTATCAAAAACATAGAGAGCTTTAGAATTGCGTACAAGAGCACACATAAGAGCTGAGTTTGCGTTACCGTTCGCGTGGTCTGTGCTGCACATGCGCGTCGTTGCTACGAGACAATCTAAGACCGCTGTTTGGGCTCCGCGCACGCACAGTGGAGAACACGCAATGCTAACCCAAACGCAAAGTGCTTGCGTTCGCTCGTATACGCAATATTAAAACTCTCTAATCTCCGCAGGAACAAAGGAGCAAGACGTTTTGGTTGCTCACTGTTCCTGATCAGATTGGGTGTTTCGAATCATGCCGTGTTTTGTGCCTCGTCATTCCCCGAATGATTTCTATAAGTTAGGATAATTGACTCCGTTTGTTCTGCGCGAAAGTAGAAGCGCAGGCATTTCGTGCGATGTAATGTTTTATCCGACCTTTCTTCGCAGTTGTACATGATGTCACAGGGTCGCTGCATCTACAACGGCGAGACGAGTAACCTCCTGAGCTTCCTTTCTGAACACGGCCTTTCCTGTCCCGAGTTCCATAACCCTGCCGATTTCAGTGAGTTATCCTGTTGTGTGTACGTTTAAACAGCTGGAAGTTAGTCAGCCTTAGTTGGCGCCTAGAGTTTCCTTTGTAAAGGTCACATTTAGCCAGTGCTGTACCACTGTTATCCCTGGGGCCTTTAACGTGCACCACGCAGTGGTGATACATGACCGCACGCCGGCGCGATGCCGGTACAATGGAAACAGGCAGGGGTGGGGATTGAACCCAGACTGAATGGGTTCAGACCGCTCTGCAGGGCGAGCTTTCGCTCAAAGCGCTCCGAGCTACGCGTTTTCTTATAATCTTGCTCATTGAAGCTCGGAATAAGTTAGTTTCAATTAACAGTGTTCTTTGTTTAATGCGGAGGCATATCACTTCCACGGCCATATGCTAAACCTTAAACTTACCATTTCGATGTTCCGGTATGTGCTATTCAAATCTATCTCCTCAAAGCTTGATTGTTTTTATGTTTTTCTATTTGTTTTTCTTCCTTTCTTATTTGCCTCAGATATTAAAACAGCTCAAGATCTTTTGCACACCAGCAAAAAAAAGCACAGCATTCCGTAACACAGAGCACTCAAAGAACTTTGCATTTGTCTACTTTCTTGCAAAGCACTCGACAAAGTCAATTAGCGCTATCCATGAAAAAAATTCCGCAGATATTGAGACAAAAAAAAAGTTTTCAAAAATTGAAGTCACTGCGTGGCACTGAGCATGAGGCCTGGCATCCTAGCCAGCGCCACATCGCATACTTTATTTTTACGTCAGAATATATTTCCTACTCGTAACTGGCTGTGCTTCCACCACCCTTTGTAAAAAGTAGAAGCATGGGATTTCCTAGAGCACGAAGTGCTTGCTTCCAAGAGACACAGCATCAATTATACGAGCGACGCTGCATGATCAAGATACCTATTCAAACTGTACTTTTATGTTAATTAAAAAAAAAATCATTAGAAAGCTCAATTCTCGCATGATGGCGACAGCAGACACGGCCCGGAAAGCTTGCCCAATTTGAGTGATCATGGGCCCTAATCTGGACACTTGGCGAAAAAGTCGGCAAGAAATTCGGCGGCCGTGATTGGCCAAGGCCGCTCTTGACCTTGGCGCCGGCCAATCATAGCCGCCGGATTTCTCGCCGACTTTTTTGCCAAGTGTCCAGGTTAGGGCCCCAGAAGTGATAGTGATCCAAAATGGCAGGCGTTCGTTTGTTCATAAACACACACACACACACACAAAAATCCGGCCAGATATATTTTTTATTGCCTTTTTTATATTTGCAGTCACCGAGGTTGCTGCTGGAGAGTGCGGTGAACAGATCGAGAACCTGGCCAGCGAATTCACCCTACCATTACCCGTCACATCGGGTGTCCTAGACGTTGGGTTTAAAACGGCGTACGGTGGGCAACAAATGACCAAGCAGGTTCGACCAGGAATCGCCCTACCTTCGCATCTCCATACCTTCAGCACCTGTACTGTTCTGCTGCGCACTCAAAGCGCCACTCACTGGTCTTGCTTTAGTCAGATTAGCGATTGAAAAGGACGTGATCGGCAGCATGTGCTAGAGTGCTCATGCAATCGGAGACCGCATGATCAATGGAGCAAAACACAGATCCAAAACCAAATCGCTTCTCTTGACCAAAAAATATAATCAATGATTCGTGCTGCGAGTGCGTTAAGGAAAACTGCTAAGGCTGCTCAGAGTATATGTAAGGTGTTATAAATCGAGGAGCTCGCTCCAAAATGAGTCGGAAAAATCGGAACTTGCACGTAAGGATAACATTTACCATATATGTATTTGTGTGGTGTATGTGCTTGTGAAATTTCAAGGCGTAGTGCCATTTCTTGAAAAAAATTACACCAATACTCTGGGCATATAAAACAGGAGGCGCTCCCTTGATCGAATGACGTTTTAGCGAACGCCGACGTTTCACCGTATGACACTTTTTCGAATAGTCGGCCGCAGCGAAGTTGCGTTTACGGCTGGGCTAAGTGGGTTAACATTTTTGTAATGAGCCGCCGCAGACTGTCGCCGCGAAGTGGCGTAAGCGCAGCGCGGGGGCTTGGTTAACACGCGCCCCTGTTATTCGCTAAAACGTCGATTCGCTAAAACGTCGATTCGCTAAAACGTCGCTGTTCGCTAAAACGTCATTCGCTCATGTGATATGGACCCATTTTCAACTATGGAGGACGGCAGACACAGAAAGCACACGACTGCGTCGCATGCTTCCTACACCTATCGGAAAGTGACGCTGCAAGCACAGCCCATGTAGAGTTCCTGTATAGGCCCCTACGGGAGCCAGAGTTGCGCGTTCATCCCCGTAGCGCCGTCTTTCTTGCATGGCAGGTTGATCCAGCTCCTCACGTGACTGAATTCGGCGAATAGCAGCGCCGCGCGTTCGAGGCGCACGGCGCGCTCAAAAGCAGGGGAACGTACGCCGGGGCGCGTGCAGCGTCTATTTTCCTGCACGGCACTTGATCCGGCTCCTCACGTGAACGCGCAACTCTGGCTCCCGTAGGGAGCCTATACAGGATCTCTAAGCCCATGCTTAGTGATCCTACCCAATTTTAACTTAGTTGTCTACCGCGTTGTGCAACGTTGAAAATGTCAAGAATGTTGGTCTAATTATTTAGAGGAAGGGCGCTATGTCTTGAAATATACCAGGGTAGAATGCCGCCTAGAGCACTGCACGGGCCGGAATTTCTAGACCCGGCCCGGTCTATATATATATATATTTACAGGGTGTCAGTGTGTGTTTTTAAGCTTAACAGAATTTTTAAAAACAAACTATGAAAGCTAGGTTAATGCGGTCTGCGCAGGTGAGTTATACGGCTAGGAGGACATAGTATACGAGCTAATCGTAACGAGCAGTCGGCTAATTAGTTAAAATTCGTTATTTAACTTTTTAATTAATGAAAATAGACATAAAGTTCCAATTAGAAACTTGCTCAGCGTCATTGAAAACCACTAAATCAGTAATTTTCAGAAAGACTTTGAACGCGTGAGAAGCGTAGTAGTGAACTGAAGTTACCGCTCGTGGAGCAGGTACAAAGCAGGGGCTAGATAAGAGACGGAAAAATTGCGCGGGCGCCTTTCCGCAACCGCTTGCTTTGTACGTGCTCCACGAGTGCTAACTTTAGTGCACTACTACGCTTCTCAGGCGCTCAAAGTCTTTCTGAAAATGACTGATTTAGTGGTTTTCGATGACGCTGAGCAAGTTTCTAATTGGAACTATATGTCTTTTTTCATTAATTAAAAAGTTCATTAACGATTTTTAACAAATTAGCCGACTGATCGTTACGATTAGCCTCCTATATTACGTCCCCCTGGCCATATAACTTACCTGCGCAAACCGCATTGATCTAGCGTCCATGGTTTTTTTAAAAAAATTCTGTTAAGCTTAAAAAAAACACCCAATATATATATATATATATATATATATATATATATATATATATATATATATATATATATATATATATATATATATATATATATATATATATATATATATATATATATAGATAGATACCGGGCCGCGGCAGAATTTTTAGACAGAAGCTTGAGCACGGCCGGAGCCCCACAAATTATATAGATGAGCCCGAAAAAGTTTGCAAGCTTTAGCCTAAAATATTTCTAAGCATAAAGCGAGCATATTTTATTTAAATTTCATTTAAATTTGGACCAAGTTTTTTCGACACGATAAACTGACACGATAAAATACTTGTACGTAACGCGTTACAAGTAATTGATTACTTGTAATCAGTTACATTTTACTTTAATTTTATAGCGCTCCAATTACTTCCTTTATTGAGTAACGATACTTGCAATTTAATTACGTTTTTGCTGTAATCGATTACAAAATGACCCAAGACAATTCTTCTCAATTTTTGTCAATCGTTTTTTTGTTTTTCTTGAGGGGGGGGGGGGGGGGGGTTAAATATGCTGGAGTCACTCAGCTCTGGGCATCAGCTCTGGGCGACGGTCAATTTTTTTTTTCTTTTTTGAAACCACTCGGCACGGGACCTCGAGGATTAGTAGGCCACTTCACTATGCTTCGTTTCCTGGCTACATTTTTTTTTGTACACCGGAGACTACGTCTGGGTATAAAAAAATTACCTTATCCAGCTTCTTGTGAGTAATGCATTTAAACAACGCTCTTTTTATTTTATTTTATTCATTTTTTCACGAGAGGGATTGGGTGTGTTGGCTTCACTCACTCAGCTCTAAGCAAAAACGGTAAAGGTTTCTTTTTTTTTTTTTTTTTCGGAACAACTGAGCACGAGACCCTGAGGATTATGCTACCGTAATAAAAAAAGTTGAATGAAATGTAACGTGGGAAGTAATCGATTACTTTAGAGTAATTTTTCGAATACTTTTTTGAGGCTGTAATTGTAATTGTAATCGGTTATATTTTACAGTGAAGTAATTGTAATTGTAATCGGTTACTTTTTTCAGTAACGTGTATAAGTCTGTAAAATAGGTGATCTATTTTCGAGAATATGGGCGAAATATGCACTTCCTAAATGATTTTGAGAAAAAAAAAGTGAGCAATAGTTTATTTACTGTATACATTTCTTGAAGAGATATTGGACTTTTCGTTGTTCAATTCGTTTCACAAAGAACGTTCCTCACTACATGTTTGTGTGACGAAACAATCACAATCACGCTAGTGTATAAGGCTATAAGGCTATATAAGTATAAAATTATTTATGATAGTTAGCTGATCTTAGGGGGCATAGTAAGGCCCCCTGCCCAAAGTACAAAGTCAAGCTCACGTTTTTTTCTTCTACTTTTTTTTTTTTAGTTTGAAAAGCAGAGGAAGAGACACCCATGTTGTACCCTGCGACTGGAGTTCCCTCGTTTTCTTGGCCGCACTCTCCCACTCTCCGCACTCTCCCAAATCAAAGCTTTATAAATGCAAGACGTCTTTTTTTTTTTTTTCTTTTTTTTTTGAGTGGCGCCGTAGTGATTTTTGTTTCGCTTGTTTGTTTTGATTGAACCTTAAACGATCAATGAGCACACTTTTTGTTATCAACAATTCAGAATTTGTGGCCCATAACTGCCCAGCCACGGCCCGAAAACTTTTTTGTTCAAGCCCGGGCCCGGGCCCTGAGTAAATGCGTGCTACCCGGCCCGAGCCCTGCCCGTGGGCCAGGCAGGGCTCGGGCCTTCGGGCTGGCCCGGGCCCATGCAGTGCTCTCGAATGCACCACTGCAATACACCTCTGGTGAAAGTTTTACATCGTTCCGTGCAAGTCGTGACTTTTTCGGGTGGTTTTAGAGCAAGCCCCTCGACTCATAGAACTGCGTATGTGAAGCACTTTGTATCATTGTCTAATACCCTTTTTGAACTAGCGCTCTTAACTGACATTAAGCCAACGAGAGTTGACTCAGTCGCGATCGGCCGGAGTTACACGGCTGCGCCAACTCTCATTGAGCCACGAACGATCACTGAGTTCAACTGAGCTGGCCTACCTCAGTTAACGGAGCTAAAGATGTCGGCGTTCACCGCGTTGCCGCCGGTGGCCAGCGCCAGCGAAGCACCTACTATTGCGGAAGATTGGAGGAGGTATCTACGAAGAATCGTAGCAGCCAATATCTCGTAAAAGGTATGATTCGGGGCCAGAGCTGCGTCTAGAACGATCACGGCACGTCACGGAAGCTAAAGCTCGGCGAAAGCGGCCATTGTAATGTCGGGGCCGAAAATACTTTCGTTATGTCCCTCGTGCTTGAACTCGTGTGAAACGTTTTGATTAGCGTTTCCTTTACTCTAAATACACCAAAAAAATAAGTTTGTTTATTTTTTATTTTAACGTTTATCATGAATGAAGACTGCAAATAATTCATTTGCATCACTTAAAAATAAAAGGTAATGTGACATCAGTTTTGCTTCTGTTTCGGTTTCAACTGTGTCCCTTAGCGCCAATCTCAACGGGGGTGTTAGCCCTATGAACCGTAAAGCGCGGTCCTAACCGAGAGGTATTCCGAATTCGTAAACCGGAACCCGTATGGAAGCCCGCTTCCGGTTCTGACGTCACCACTACATTTTTACGAGTTCCGGCACCAGTATTGGGAGTTCAATGATCTCAACTTTTACGTGTCCTGTATTGTGATTAAGGTACCCGTATTGTGACGTAGGCTTTCACGTTAAGGAAGTGGCCAATCACGGAGCGCGCTACCTTTCCGCCACTTAGCGCGTGTTCTTTGCGTGCTTGACAAACGTTGCTGCGGGCTTCTTGCAGTGATTTTTCTGCACCGAGTCGCGTCTTTCCCGTCGCAAATTAGTATCGGCATTCGCTCTTGTGCGCAGTGGTTTCGGTCTGATGACGTGAGAATTCGCCTGTTCCGCCGACGACTGTTTAACGTACTCGCGCTTGGTCAAGCCCAGCGTGTATACGAAGTGCCCGTCGAGACGGGTGGCGTGAGCTTCCCTCGCGATGGTTTCAGTGGGGCGACGTGAACATGCTGTGCTCACCACATGCTCCAGTGACGCCTCCAGCGTGCCGCCTCGCCGGACTCTCCGTTGCTCTGCTGCCGTTATTAAACGAAGGATACATACTGAAACGTCGCCTCCAAATAAATATTTATTCGTCCGTAGAATGTGGTGTTCATGCGAACTATGGTAGTTTGCGATCAGTCGCCTTATAAATCAGGTAGGCAATATGATTGCTTCGTGGGACAAAGTTACAATCGTGCCCTGCCGTCACCCTTTTAGTTACGACGACCGGAAAAAGAAACTTTTGCGTCCCCCTTCTCAGTTTCGTGCCAAGTAGTGAAGGTACTTTTGCCGCTTCGCGACGATGTCGTTCTGCTCAATCGGCGCCGAACTTCGCGCCTGAAAGCGATCGACGTTGCCGATGTCGCCACGTCATGGAGCCGACGACGCGCTATTTCTTCGACAGGGGAGGCGTTTGTAGCGTGGCCGGGAAGCAACTCCGCCAGCCCCCGGTGCGCGACGTGTCCTCTCCCTCCTACGCCCGTATTCGAAATACGCCAATAGTTTCCGTGTGGTCGTGCAAACCATGTCATACTATCCCTTACCGTATTTCGTGCGACGGAACACGTACTTTTTCACAGGTTCTGGCATAGAAATCCGGAATAGTGCGGTTTGGACCGCACTTAACACAGGACAACTTAGTTGAGGTCATTGACAGTTGGGAGATGCCAACGATCGTTGGCTTAATGACTGTTGAGAGCGCTAGTATATAACTAAGGTATTATAGTCCGTTTCATTTCAAGAATGTAGGGCGAGGGTAAGTATGGCCGGGAGGATGAAGCAGAAGGAACGCTAAAGAGAAAAGGAGGTTTCCCTCTCTCTTCTCCAGCGTTCCGTCTGCTTCCTCCTTCCCGTCACGTCTTACCCTCGCCCTACCTTCTTCAGCGCCTGGTTTACTGACATATGGCGTCTTTCGCAGGAAAAAGTGGAAGCAGTTAAATGCTATTCCTTCGAAGTGAACCAGTTTCGTCAGTTCCGAATACTGCTGAAGCGCGGCTGGCTCTCAGCAATGAGGAACAGGGTACGTCACAAATGAGACCCCCCGTGTGCCTTTGTGAGCGCCAACGATCGCAGTGGCACGTACACTCAATTTCGCTGTATACGATGAGCCGCAGAGGATGCTACGAGCAATCAAAGCCGGTCCGAGGCCGTTTAAGTGCCACGTGACCTTTGAGAGGGGCGCAGCGTCGCGCGGTGCACGCAGTCACGTGGTACGCTCGTGCAGTACTGAATTGGCTGGGAGTGCTCGTACTGCCCACTGCTGTTCATCGCATAAGGTGACAAACATCAGAGGGAGAAGAAAGGGTAAGGGAGAAGCTTTGTGTCTCCTTTGAAGTCTCCTAAATGATTTCATCTACTAACCATGAAACCCCATTAGAAGGGGAGCGTGAAGCTTCACTCTAAGAAATGCCTGCGCGTCTACTTACCCGCAAAAACTCAGAGCCCATCTCTACGATCTATGAAATCAGCTCAGACTATCATGAGGCGGAAAATCCGTTTAGACCTCAAAAGTAAGTCTGCGCTGTAGCATTACGCAATGTAAGCATGACACTTTGCATTGCGTAATGACACAGTGCAGACTTCATTTTTCGCTCTAAACGGATGTTCAGCCGCATCGCTCGCTGAGCTGATTTCGTAGATCGCAGAGATTGGCTCTTTGAGTATTTTGTGGGTAAGTCGACGCGCAGGCATTTCTTAGAGTGAGGGACTACGTCCGTGTTGTCGGCGGACGATAAGTGGAAGCTCATTTAATTCTTTCCAGTCAAGAACACGCTCCTATTTGACGACCAGTGAGCACACAATTTAGTCACTGACAGCTAAAAACTTCGGGCGTGTTGAGACCCAAGCTACTTATTTTCCCCCTGCAGCCAATGGGATTGTCACTTCGCCCGATAAGAAGGCCAAGTACCAAATCACGAAGCCATAAGCGTGATTTTAATAAGCCACATTCTTCGTTTCAAGTAAAAAAAAAAACACTGCAATAAAAAAAAATTCTGAAGGGACAGGTATATTTCTTTTAAGTACAACAAAAAAAAGTTTTCTGAGCAATATTTATGTCGCTGGAGGCAATTTAGGTGCAGAAGGTGCAGCTCGCAGCCCGCTAAGCCCCTCCCCGTGCTTACAAGGTGCCTAGATCTCTCGATGGCTGGAGAAATAATTGACGTGCCGTAATAGCATTTGAATCGACCATTTTTTATGTTTAAGTAACGAATAATTTAGGTAGAGTCATTATTGTTTTCAAAAAATATCTCGAGATTGCCTTTCCGCTTCGGTTTCAAACGAGAACAAATATGGCTGTCGGCGTTTGCGGTGCGCTCAAGGAGCGTAGCTGGTTGAGCTCGTTTACTCTTATGAGTGCGAATCGTTCTGCGTTCACCGAGGTGTTTAGAGGAAGATCTCAACCGATCTTATAGTTTACAGCAAACAAATGTCGCTAGTACGCGCCTTCGGGAGCTCTGTGCGGGTGCCTGTTTTCTTAGAGGGACTGGCAAACGCGGTTCCGCTGCTCTGTGGATTGTACAACCGCCATGATTGCAACCATGGCTTCAATACAGAGAAGATAAAGGTACCTGCACAGGTAAGAATTTGCGAGCCATTTTGGCAGGAGGCAGTCCGGCGTTCGGATCGCATCAAGTTAGTCCAGGTATGTTCGTGTCATTTCGTTTCGAAAAGGCATGTAGATCCAAGTTTGCAGTGCACCTGGCCTGACAAAGCGAATATACTTTTAGGTCACGTTTCAACTGAGCGTCCTGACGCTAACTCCCCTTGCTAAGAGCATAGAACGGCCGAAATAAATGCATATATACAGGGTGTCACAAAACAAAATTACAGGGTTTTTTGTTACCGCAAAAATAAACTAGGCATTGCCGAACGCTCATTCTCCGCCCAAAGGTAGCGCTAGAGATCACAACCAGATGCCAAAGTTTCAGCCCTATCCGATACTTTACTCAAACTTTATAAGTGATTTTCTGAAAAGTTCTATGTGAAAATAGAGCCCATTTTTGCCCGTTTTCGGGTTCTGGTGCCATAGAGCCTTATGTATTCAAAAACTCCTTCGGCCGCCATTTTCCCATTGAAATTTTCAGAAAATCACTTATAACTTTTGAATAAGGTGTCCGTTCGGGCTGAAACTTTGGCATCTGGCTGTGACCTCTAGCGCTATCTTTGGGCGGAGAATGAGCGTTCAGTGATGCCTAGTTTATTTTTGCGGAAAAAAACTGTAAATTTTTTTTTGTGACACCCTGTATATATAAAGGGTGGTTGTAGTCACCAGGCTCGATCTAAAATGGACCGTAAAAATCGACGCCTGCACGTAGCAATCTAAACTTTTCGTCAGAGGTGTAATTCACAGGTCGGTTTTTTCTTGTAAAATCACAAAGCGTAGCTCTCTGTCTGTAAGAAAATAAGGCCAAGAAACTTGCCAGGGTCTACGGCGGGCAGCAACGCAAACAACAGGGGTCCAGTAGCGGGGTGTGTTTGGCGTTCGTATTGATAGATGTCGCTACCTCCTTATCGCGACGGCTCGCGACCACCGTGGTTTATTAAAATGAATATAATTTTATTAAAATGTACCTTCGGTTATAAAATAAATGCGAACAATAAAAGCAAAACTTAAAGTAAAAAAAACGCGTCTGCATAACGGCGGCGCTTTTGCTGCCAACGGATTTCGTCTGCGTGTCGTCTGCTATCTTTCGCTGGTCGGCTGCACTTTCAGACGCTGCTCCCGACGCCATCTATCAATACGAACGCCAAACACACCCCGGTACTAGATTTGGTCGTGTGGGTCGCCGCCCGCCGTAGACCCTGGCAAGTTTCTAGGCACTATTTTTTACTAAAAGAGAACTACGCTTTGTAATTTTACAAGAAAAAACCGACCTGTGAAATAAACCTTTGACGAAAAGTTTAGATGGCTACGTGCAGGCGTCGATTTTTACGGTCCATTTTAGATCGAGCCTGGCGACTTGAACCAACCTATATATACAGGGTGATTTAAGGAGAGGCCAGGCTCTCTAAATCGACCGCAAAATTCGGTGTCTTAACCTATCGCGCTATGATTTTGTGCAGCGTTGCCCACAGATGGTGCATTTTTTTTTTTGTAAAATTTGCAAAGAGCTAACTTACCTGAGAAAAAAAGTAAAGAAAGAAAAAGGCTTAGCTTCTATGGAAACGCAGCGACGCCACCGGTCTTCAAACAACACGGCGCCGTTTCGCACGGGAGACGAGAGATGGCGCAAGCGGTCGCGACGCCAACTGCCGCCAACGAACGAGCATACGTCGCCGAGAGCCGGCGTCTTTAGCAGACGATCTTTTCAACTCAAAAGCGGCGCGAGCTTTTCTGATATCAGTTGCCAATGCATTATTTTATCATCCTTACTGAGAAGACATATTGAATGGACACTTAATTGATTAGAAAAATGGTTTGTCGGGATATTTTGACTGTTTTTTCGGGGTACCGATGCCGTCTGCTTTGCACTTCCTTGTTGTTACCGCGCCTATTTTTCGTCTCTGCGATTGTCGCCGCCTGCGGAACGCGCTCCGCTTCTGAGTCGAAAAGATTGGTCTGCTAAAGACGCCGGCTCTCGGCGCCATATGCTCGTTCGTTGGTGGCGTTCGTTGCGCCATGTCTTGTCTCCCGTGCGAAACGGCGCCGTGTTATTTGAAGACCGATGGCGTCGCTGCGTTTCCATAGGAGCTAAGACTTTTTCTTTCTTTACGTTTTCCTCAGGTAAGTTCGCTCTTCGCAAATTTTAAACCAAAAAAATGCACCTTCTGTGGGCAACGCTGCACAAAGTCGTAGCGCGATAGGTTAAGAAACCGAATTTTGCGGTCGATTTAAAGAGCCTGGCCTCTCATTGAATCACCCAGTATATATATATATATATATAATCTTTTCGGTCGCTTTCTACCGCATATCAACAGACGCTGACAGGCGTTTGTATTTGGCTGTCGCTCGTGCATGATGGAATGCTAGAACACCGCTTTCGTGGTGGCATTGCAGACGACGATATACGGCGGTGAAATAGCAGACGATTCCGGAAGCTGCCACGCGTCAGCTCGCACAACAAGCAGGCGTTATCAGACGCCACATCAGACGTACCGGATGTCGCGAAAGGGAGACACTAGGCTTCTTAGCGGGTCCGGCCTAGCGGCCAAGCCAATCCACTAGTAATGAGCGGGGCACCTTATCTGTGGGCGAGGTTTAGAGCGGGTCGTGATCGCCACGTAAATTGCGTTTACGGCGTAAATATTGCGTGAAATGTTTTTCTTCTTGTAGAAAAATTGCAAAAAAAACACGGTTCCCATCTATTAAAAAAAAATTTCATTGCAGTGTTTTATTAAGCTGTCAATGAAAGCCTCGCTCCGTCGCGAAATAAAATTTGAAGCAGTAATTGGAGCTTCTGTCCTGACAATAAAGGTTTTGTGTTTACGTACCTGCAAGGCACGGAGAAAACCAGTCACGGCGAAACAATAGAAGGATCTCAGTGAATGACGATCTTCAAATACAATTAGATCTGAAAAAAAGCGATGTGCTCAGGACAGCGAACAAGTGAAACGTCACGCGTATTGTCTATAAGTACATGATGTATATCAGGTCTAGTCGCATTGCCAGCTTTTCGTCATTCCCTTGATATCTTCTAATGCTGGCTGTGATTGGCTGTCTGTGTGTTTTGCAGGAAAGTGAACTAAAATACGTTTGTGAGTGCAGTTACAGCTGAAAAAATTCCAACGTCGAACACGTATTTTCGTTTTTTTTTCTTTGCTGCAAGTACTCGTTCTGCAACTATAGACCTTTTCTGCTTCCTGTCGCTCTCAGTCACGTGGGTTCCGTATCTGGTATGCGAGACGAAAAAATAATAAAAAATTTCAACCTGGAATATGCGAAAAAGTATAGGTGAGGCAAAACAAGAATGTGTGACAGTCACGCATTTTTCGTAAACACATTCCAGCGGCGTGAAGAGATCAAAACGATATTTTACCGCATACCAGAAGTGACGATATTCAAGATGGCTGCGCACTTGTGGAAAAAGTGTATAGCCGAAACAAAGTGCAAAGTTAATACAACTGAAGGTATAAAACACAAAGGAAAGCTCCCAAGAGTTTAGATTTTATCAGTGTCTTCAGTGTCCTTAAGAAGCGGTCTATAAGCGATGTCGATTAGGCACTGAGGAAACAGAGAAACCTAGCTTCCTGGAGGACTTAACCCGAAGTCACACTTCTCCTACATCATAAAAAAGAAAGTTTACCAACACGAGTCACCGCAATATTTATGGTTCGAATGTTGCGTGCCAAGTGTTCTCCTTGAACTCATTGTGGTGCGGCATTCGAAGCAGGAATCTCGCGGTGACTCGTGTTCGAATCTCTATGCACACTGCCTTTTGTATGATGTATAAGCAGTGTGACACCGCCTTTAAAGAAAGCTCTGTTTTTTTAGCAAAAAGACCTGCTGCCTCTGAGGCATCTTAGAAGGTCAATTTCCAGGTAAAACTAATCGGCACTGCAACCTTCCCGCAAAGTGCATATTGGGGGTTGACCCTCGTATAAATTTGGAAGCGAATATATAGTGCTGTTGTCGCAGACAATTTAATAAACACAAGAGCATGACATTATCGTGTTCAGAACCTTGCTTCGCGAATCGTTTTTGCGCGTTATTATCGAGTAATGCCACAATCTCATTGACTATGGAGTGAAATTGAGAGGCTCGGCACTTACTACGCCCTCCGTTTCCTATGCTGTGCAGTCACAATACAAGAGTCGGAGTTTGATTGTTCCGTACAATATGCTGCGGTGCAGGTGACGTTCTTGGTCCGCTTCATCGCGTACATCGCCTTCGCTTTCATGACTGTCGTCACGTTCTACGGCGTCGGGAGGAAGGCTTCCACGGTGGTCAACAATACGGTGCTGTTCTTCACGATAATCCTCGTGTCGGCAATGCAGACGATTCTGCCGGCGGTGATTATATGTGAGTCATTTGATCTTACGATTCGTTTTGAAGCAAGTGGCCCACACTTAATGAACACCACCTGGAATAATCAAAGCCCGCGCATTTCGACGTCATCACATTGAGATCAAGGAGAGGCACACATAGGACACGAAAGCCGGTGGCAGTCACTTCATCGAGCGATGTTTCACCAACAGATCATTTCACCGACAGATTGTTTCATCGACAAATCGTTTTGTCGGCAGCTCTAATTAGATTTTTCTGTGATAAGCTGCCGACAGTCTCATTCAGCTTATCACAGAAACGTGTGCGGCTTGATCAGGTGGCTTAACATTTTTGTAATGAGCCGCCGCAGACTGTCGCCGCGAAGTGGCGTGAACGAAAGCGGGGAGGGGTGTGAGGGGGGGGGGGGGAGGGGGGTTAACGCGCCCCCCAGTGATACACGCGTGGCGAAATGTACCTACAGCGTGCGAATCGCGTAACGAGTGTCGATGAAACGATCATGTGGACGAAACGTGTGTTTATGAAACGTTTCTCCATGAAAATTCGTCCGCGAAACGTAATTCCACGAAACCAGTTTCGACGAAATGATAGAGACCTTTTGATAGAAGCCTTTTGAAATCCCCATCAAGTAACATTGGCGGCTGCCATTTCTTGGAGCTTCCTGGTGATATCCCATACTGCGTGGTGATAGTCAGGGGGAAAAAATTGGCTTTAAAGGGCCGGACGGATCATATGTTTGTCTTTTCAGACTTAGGCTAGGTGGCGCAAGCTACCGCCCGTTACAAAGGGTATAACCATTAAATTCCTTTCATTGGGCACGAAGCGCGTGATTATATCTGAATCCTTGCCGAACACTGACCCAGCACTCGTGTTCGATACTAGCTGAGCCGAGTTCAATCCTAACACTGACGTAGCCCTTGCATCCAATGCATGCTTTGAATACGTGCCCAAGCAATGGCGGACTCGGATTGGGGACCTTTCTGGAAAGAAGCGCGCGCCCGCAAGCCGCGCGCGTGAGGTATTAGGGAACTGTGAGGGTCGCTGCTCCGTCGTCTCCAGCTGTACCGCCTGCGAGAACCACGTTGCCTACTTTCGCGTTGGGTCCCTGTATACGGCAGATGGCAATTTTTGCAGCGTCCTGTGCTGCGCTGTGTTGCCCACACGAGGTGAGAAACCGTCAATCACAGCACGTCTGTTCATTGCCCTTTTTTTTTTTTTTTTTTGATGGGCCATCGTTTTGGATGGGCTACCGTTCTTTTTCGAATGGGCCATCGCGCGTGGGTCACGCGGCAAAATAGCGAGGTATCACTCGCGCATCCGACGTGTTTTTCTCTAATTTGTTTACAGCGACAGTTAGTGGCCCGTTCCCGATTTTGTTACGGCGTGAGCGTAAAGGCCGTCAGTTTCCCCGCTACATTTAGCTGAAAAATTGACATCACCTCACCTATGCACCAATTCAGTTCCCCCGCTAAATTCAGCGGAAAAACTGACGTCATTTGACCTATGCACCAGTTCAGTTTCCCCGCTAAATTTGGCGGGGAAATTGATGTCACGTGACCTATGCACCAATTTAGTTTCCCCTCTAAATTTGGTGGGAAGTTTAACGTCATGTGGCCTAGGCAGATGTTCAGTTTTCTCCCTAAATTTGGCAGGAAAATTGATGTCGCGTGACCTATGCATCAATTTAGTTTCCTCGCTAAATTTGGCGAGAAAATTGACGTCGTGTGACCTATTCACCAATTCAGTTTTCCCCTAAATTTGGCGGGAAAATTAATGTCACGTGACTTGATGTCACGGGACCTACAAAGAAATTCAGGTTCCCCACTAAATTCAGCGGAAATATTGACGTCACGTGACCTATGCACCAATTCAGTTTCCCCACTAAATTTGGCGGGAAAATTGATGTCAGGTGACCTGACGTCACGGGCCTTACTGACAAATTAAGGTTCCCCACTAAATTTAGCGGAAAAACCAACGTCACGTGACCTATGCATTAATTCACTTTCCCCCTAAATTTGGCGGAAAAATTAAGGTCGCGTGACTTGACGTCGCAGGACCTATAAACAAATTCAGGTTTCCCGCTAAATTTAGCGGAAAAATTGACGTCACGTGACCAATTAACCAATTCAGTCCCCCGCTAAATTCAGCGAAAAATTGACGTCACTTGACCTATGCACCAGTTCAGTTTCTCCGCTAAATTCGGCGGGAAAATTGATGTCACGTGACCTATGCACCAATTTAGTTTCCCCTCTAAATTTGGTAGGAAGATTGACGTCATGTGGCCTAGGCAGATATTCAGTTTTCCCCCTAAATCTGGCAGGAAAATTGATGTCGCGTGGCCTATGCACCAATTTAGTTTATTCGCTAAATTTGGCGAGAAAATTGACGTCGTGTGACCTATTCACCAATTCAGTTTCCCCCTAAATTTGGCGGGAAAATTAATGTCACGTGACTTGGTGTCACGGGACCTACAAAGAAATTCAGGTTCCCCACTAAATTCAGCGGAAATATTGACGTCACTTGACCTATGCACCAATTCAGTTTCTCCACTATTTTGTTTTTAATTTGGCGGGAAAGCACATCATGACCTTAAAATCACTTCTTCATCAACAACGTATCGACGCTAAATCAACGCAACGTCATGTCAATATCTGATCACCGCATGACGCACGATCGGCGCAATGTCAGTCGATCGTCATCGTCGAATCGTGGAATAAGCGTTACAGTTATCGCTTTCTAAACGCATCACGTCGTGTAACGTCGCGCTATTTTTTTTTTTTTTTTTTTTTTTTTACGGGAGTTAGTTGAGCTAGTGTAAACATTTTATTTCCCTCGCCAATAAAAAAAAAAAACGCGGCTTGTTTTAAGGATCTTTGAAGCCCGTTGTCTCGACTGAATGCATGAATGCATCAAGAATGGTGTTGCAATTCGGGCGGTGGCGTGTGCCTTCTAGCGTCCAAAAGCTCGACTAGGCTATACTTGGCTTGGCTAAAGGGCGCGACACCCTCACAGTTCCCATAATGCCCCGGAGCGCTCACTGGGGGCGCTGGCGTTTCCAGGATATATTGCTCACTTGGCGTGATTCGAGTGTGATGACGTTACGTGAAGGTAGAGAAGGCTGCTCACGGGCTTTCATTATTTTAGGCGATGTTAACTTTTTTTATTGTATGTTGTCCACTCATGCAATACCTATCCAAAAAACGCTAATCGTTTTTTTTAATCAGCTTAGCCATAAGTGCGAACGGTATTGCGCACCAACGAATATACAATCTCAGTAGCATAATTAAGTGTCACTTTTTGCTGCAAAAACTGCATTGTCGTTGTTCCATTCGATCAATCGCCTTTCTTATTGACTCAATTGATTACATGAAGCCCAGTGGTTGGTACTTTGATTGCATCGCAATGCATTCAGAACTCCACAGGCTGAAAACATTCGGGGTCGTCTTAGAGTTCACAGAAAATATAAGAATCTAGTGTTGACCCTCGTGCACTACTAGGGAATAACCAAGGTAGGAAAACTTTGTCCTATATAAGCTGGTCTTCAAATGACATTAAACGACTTTTTTTTCCCTCCTCAGTTCTTTAAAACGGCAGTGAGGGGGAAAAAAAGCGCGTCGGTGGCGAATGTTTGTTAGCTAATAAATATTTTCTAATGCATAAAACGCGGTTCCCACAGCAATTTACGAATAAATTAAAGAAATAATCTCGTACGAGAGAAAGCTGCCAGCTTTCGCCCTACGTGCTCCGAGTTGGTGTGCGCTAACCCACTCGGCCACCGATCCCCTTCCGTATAGACACGGTGAACACACAGTCAGAAGGGCATTTCAGGCACCCAACGTTTTAAGAGATCTAGAGCGTCGACTCTCCCGCAAAGCACGTGGGAGAGTCAATCGCTGCAATCTACATTAGAAGCTCGGCAAAGGACGAGAAAAGTAATATGTCTAAGCTAAAAGAAAACATCCTGCACTTTCGGGTTGAGCATGACATTTCACCATGCTGAATGCCACAACACAGACTTTATATATATATATATAAATATATATATACCCGTTTGCAAGAGAAATTTTCGGATACCGGCGCCGCGTAGTTTCCGCCATGTCGGGGTGTGCTAGGGGCATGTCATTGTAGTAATTGTGTTGTGTGTATGTTTATACAGTCGAAAGTTAGTGCCGATGGGCATCTGATGTCTCAGCTGTAGATGAGAAATTTACCCAGTGCAGGCTGAGGCCCCACGGCAGCTATCTTGAAGAAGCTTAAAATTTGACTCCTCGATGGCGACACGGATCTGTGTGGCCGAGAAACTGTGGTATGGCTCGTGGCACCGATCTTCTACCTAGTCCCCTGTGCACGTTGCACGTTCACCGCGTGCCCTCGCCCACGTCACGTTTTGCCAGCGCCTCCCAGTTTGCTCCGTTAGCCCATCCAGCTCATCTATCGGAGGCATAGAGTTGTAAGGGAGTTTTCGTAAATCGTTTTCGCTGTCCCGCAATGCTTTCCGCAACCCGCTACGATAACCGGAACTCTACAGCCAAGGCCATCGGCGCGCAGGTGCCTTAGCGGCTTCTTCGTTGCGGAGGACTTAGCGGAGGAGGAAGCGCGGTTCTACGAAAACTGTCTATTAACAATGAACGCTAGAGGTCGAGGTGGCGCTAGTGTGCTGTTTCATTTTGAAGCAGGCAGCAACCAGACTGGTTGGGAAAACGCAAATCGGTATGGGAAAACGCAAATCCGTTTTCTCTTCGCGCCCGATTACAAGAAAAAAACATTGCTTCGTGTTGTGACAGAATAAAAAGTTTGGAACGATTTGCGATGGTATATACAAAAGTATGCGTCGGCTAGAGGGTTTTTCTTTTAGAATTCATGTCGTCAAACACTGCGCTAAAAGAGCCCAATACACATGTATGATACGTGTTGGCGTTGCAGACCGCTATGATAGGGCACGTATTTACGCATATAGTCTATGCTATGACGCACACAGAGTGAATCAGCTTTGACAAAACACCAAAAGGATGCTCATACATGTCAAATACAACAATCAAAACAGACAAGAACGAAGAATGGAATGGAGTTTTGGAACGACGAACACGTACTGCATTAGTACGTGTTCCATTACAGCTTGATTGCTATTACAGATTGAATAAACCCTACGCACATTTTAAGTGTTACTTTTGCTTAAATAGATAGCTTACATTGAAATATCATGTTGTACAACGTAGACCTGGGCCTCGATTTTCGCTAACTTAAACATCGCTGAGTAATTAAAAAGAAAACATTCACTAAATAAATTAGACTTTTATAACGTGAATAAAGCTACATAGTACCCGTTACGATTAAAGAAACTGCGTTGATTTCTATTATTCTCTGGCGAAGAGAAAAATATCACGTACGTTTTTTCATAGGAATACGCAGGAAGACTGGAAAAGTAGACTGTTCGCTGTCTGCTTCAATCTGCAACCGAAAGTCCCGTAGAGACTAGCGCCAGCTGAGCCTCTAGCGTTTATTGTAATAACTCTATGATCGGAGGATGCCAAGCTGGGTCGTCTCTGATATCGTTTTTTGATCCGCTGTGCGGTAATTTGTACATGCTTTTAAGCTAGGCATAACGAAGTAAAAAATAAAAAAGAACTTGCGGCTTGACTTCTTAATTCTTCGTGAATTAAAAAAAGAATTGATCGGCATAAGCGTTCAGCAGTCCTTCCCTTTCAAGACACAGGTTGACGAGGACGCCTGCTAGAAAGGTATCGGCGCTTGGCGATTGATTTGTCTGATCAGTACGATAAAAATTGAAAATCGACTGGATGTTACAAAATACTGTTTCAATGAACAAAACATTAGGGCTCAAACTAGCTGTTCATATTTGAACATATGTTAAGACAAAACCCCGAGACTGGTGAATAAGCGAATCACTTTATGGGGTGGAGTGGATGGTCGGGGAGTCCCGACCACCCACTCCGCAGTCAGGGTTGTGTCGCCATCAGCCGACAGAGAGGATTTGGAAAAAAACGACGAAGCGCGCAAGAAGTGGGAACATCATAGGCCTGCGATCCTTATTCTGTCAGTAGCTGTAAGCCTGTCCCCAGCCTCGTCATTCGCTAAGCTTCCTTTCTGGAGTGCAGTGATTGGCTCTCCCGAGTACTTTGCGGGAAAGCGGACACTCTAGATTTCTTAGACTGTACTCGTAGACGGTAACGAGCTTTCGTCTTCCTTTCTCCAGTTCCCGTGGAGCTGGGCGTGCTTCTGCGGGAAAAGCGCAACGACTGGTACACCGTCAACCTCTACTACCTGGCTAACTACGTCAAAGAGATCCCATTTCTCGTGAGTGTATCTTCGTCGATATTGCCGCGTGCATGACCGAGAAGGAACGCTTCTCCGTTCATCTAGAAGGTTCGTATTTACTCTTACACCGAGCTTAAAAGACAAGAAGGCCGGAATGACCTTGCCAAGTCAGTCTCGCCTGAGTTCATTCCCGGAAAATCGAATTTAGTCTTTTTTAAATTTAATTTTATTACTTTAAGGACCTCTTGAGAGGCATTACATAAATGTGGGGGGGGGGGGGGGGGCATCAAATTCACACTACTTATAATAAAATTGGAAAAACACAGATGAGAACAAGAAAAAACACATTATTACACAAGAAATTATTCAAACAACTTAACAAGCTCCTGCGTAAAATAGTTGTAGTCATTTGTTTTCACCAAGTTTGAGGGCAGGCTGTCCCAATCCGAAATGCGTAATGGAAAAGGTGAGTACTTGTAGGAGCTAGTCCTGGAGAAAATGTGTCCAACGTTACATGGATAATCTAGGCGAGAGAAAAAATGATGTGCTGGGGAACTAAATGTTCTGGGTCACCATGGGTTGTACTACAGTCTATACATGAAAGAAAGCCGGTCAATTTTTTTGCGAGTGTCGAGAGTACGGAGATACATGAACTGTCTTAGAGAAGAAACACTATTTTGGGAATTATCACGTGTGATAAAACGAGTGGCACGATTCTGAACAGCTTCAAGTTAGTTAATGAGTTATATTTGATGTGGGTTCCACATGATAGATGCGTATTCCCGCTTTGAACGGACAAACGTAGTATATGCTAAACATTTGACATATGAGTCTGCGAAATAAAGATGCCTGCTTAAAAATCCTAATGTTTTGTTCAGAAAAATAAACTCCTAGACATTTAGATGTGGCCGCCCGTTCAATGCCGCAAGATGAAATAGTATATGAGAAAGATAATTTTTTTTCGTGATCTGGAAACTGTCATAATTTTAACTTTATCCGGGTTAATCGTTATGGCCAGGAGCCGAGCGTGGTATTGCCGATTCATTCTCTTTTGCGCTAGTTAGGTGTCACTGCCGACGCACCGTCGCTCACTGCTGCCGCCGTCGACGCTTCGCTGCTGCATTCACGATATTTGCTCTTTCTTTTGTTTCTGGCACAAGTTTGCCGATTAAACCTTGTGGGAGCCTCTGGCTCCCTTTCCCTGATCCGGCCTTCGGGCCGCGGGTGCGACGTCGGGAGCCACCTGGCTTCCGACCGGAGCGTGCCTTATCGTGGCAAGGAGAGGCAGCCATCTTGGTTGTCTACTCTCGCCACTCCTCCGTCTGCGTCCCCCCCCCCCCCCCCCCCCCCCCCCCCCGTTGGGGGGACGTAGGGAACTTCCCTCTGGCGGGCTCGCCCACCTCCCTGGGAGGAGGCTGGAGCCGCCAGCGAGGGAAAAAGAGAGGGAGCGTGTCCTCTGGCCGCTCGAAGAATTTGCTTGTCTGTTCTGCGGGACTTGAAACTGTTCGGACGTGCGGCCACGCACTCTGCTGCCCCACCTCTGTCCAGGCTCTCGGGAAAGTGCGGCAAGGTAAGGACACTCTCCCCCTTGCCGTTACTAGTCTTTTTATCTTTGCATTTAACCGGAGACAATAAACCCGTGTACTCCCTTCGTGAGTCCCGGCTAGCGGGTGCAGCCTGCAGTCGAACCCGTCGTAGCGGTGACTCTGATAAGCTGCGGGGTGGTGGTTTCGCGGTCGGCCTCCTATCCGGACGCCCCGTACCCCTTTGAGACCTCCACAACCTTTATTTTATATATATTATTCATCGTCCCGTCGCCTTCATTCGTGTCATTTATGCTCCTTGTCTGCTAAACTCACTTGCGAATTTCAAGGATCATAGGCGGAAAGTTTTCAACTTCCCGGGGAAGGGGGGGGGGGGGGGAGGGGGGTGCGACGAAGGTTGCCAGGTTATAAATGCGATTTCGTCTAGCGAATCACTATTCGAAATAAGTCAGTTTGCAGTGCAACATGGTAATAAGAATCAAGCTCTAGATACAGGATGAGCCGAAAAAATATACATGCTTAATTTAGCTTTGTCATCTTGTTAGTTTTGATCGCGAACGTTACTCTATACATATATCTCCGTCCAAGTACAAAAGTAGCAATTGCTATAATTTTGTTTGTGATATTGCCGAAACAGTATTAACATGCAAGCTGCCACCTTACTCCTTCGTGTCTCGAAGGTCGAAGTTGAAGGGAATGAGAACAGTGAGAGTATGGAAGACAGGAAAAGACAGAAAGAACGATTGTTTAAACAAAACAAAAAGAATGCGAGGCTTGTTGGATGCTGGTTTGGCTCTCCCGTAACAAAAAAAAAAAACCGAAAAGAAAATACATCCCAGCATGCCCTTCTCATCACCCCCTCTTAATGTCGAGGCAACGCCCAAATAGGGAGCTACCGTGGAGCCAGGCTGGCGCTCGGTAGGTAACCCGACGGAAAGGCGACTCTTGAGTCCGCGGTCGTCGGTCGCATGACGCTTCGCTTTCTCGGTCGTGTCTGGTGGCGCCATCGAATTTCGCCGCCTGTAGCCGCCATAGAACAACAACACATCGCCGACATCACGTAGATGTTCTTTTGTCTTTTATGTATAGCCTTTTTCTTTTTACAGGCGTTTTTTATTTTACAAGCCCCTGGGGGAATTTTTGAAAACGCCTTTCAGCGTCAAAAAAGGCATTTTGCTGTTGTCATTAGTGCCAGTGAGCGGACCACTTCTCTTTTTCATCAGTCCCTTCGTCTTGCTTCTGCTTTCTTTTTGCTTCCGACACCTCACTTGTAAGGTGTTGTAAGGGGATTTGTTGGGCAAGAGCAAATGAAGCGCTTTAAACAATTGCGGCATTAATTGTTATGACCTGCATAGAGTCGTTTAGTATTTATTTCCTGCCGTCTGCAGGCTTGTTTCCTTTTTTTATTGCCATTTTGTTCGCCTGGAATTGAGTTTTTTTTTTAAAATGCTAAAACAAATACCATCGCCTCTAGCGGAGGCGATAATACTGACACTTTTTAAAGAGCTCGAAAGAAAGGGGGGAGGGGGGCCGATGCGCCACCTCCTAGAAGAGAAGGCCGTAGCGCTCTTCTCGTGACGTCGCGAAGGAAGGCCATCGGGGGCGCGCGTCGAAGCGAAGGCAACGCGCGTGGATCGACCGTCGTAACGCGCTTTTAGCCACATACGCATGTCTTATTAGCTAAAATGAAAGCTGCACAGAGCAAGGGGTTCTCGAAAATATTTTATTACACGGGCAAAATATTACACCGCTAAATAATCGGTATGAAATGGTACGAGGTAGGCGCATAAGAGAAAACACTGAGTCACGCAATTATTGCTGTAGGAATGCATATTTTACACAGAAATGCTTAGACAAAATGGCGAGACACGCAGTGATTGGACACAGCAAAACAGATCACAGTTAAAAATCAGGTAGACATAATCAACGCGGACACGGCTAGACAAATGTCACTTACGATCACGTAAGCGATGGTATCGCGTGCAGTCACTGAATTCTTGCATCATACCCCGGTCCACATGGCAAAAGTAATGTAATTTGAATCGAATGACATTATGTGGTCGACAAATAAGGTTGCGACGCTCGTATAATCAATCAAGACCGCGAGCTGATTAAGTCGCATATCATTTAATGAAAATATACTTATTTACTTTTCCGTGTGGCAGGGGTACTAAACTTACTACTATTTACAGTCAACTAATTTACTTCTCCCTATGGGCTTGAGCTGCCTTAGAACAAAATATCTTATTTTGTATACAATAACACTATTACCTTATTACAGTTAGGATTCTAGTATAAAAGCGGTAAAGGCAATAAAATAACATTAGTATAAATAAACGCATAAGCACAAACAACGCATTTTGTATAATCACACAAACTTGTTATTCACCTTCCAGTGAAAACTAGAATATTACCACGCATATTTACAAATGTCGACGCAACCGCACACGGATAACGACGAACAAGATGCCCTTCTATCACAAAAAACAAAACCAAAAAACAACCCGACTGCAGCACTTTCCTCGCGTCCCGCATGACCAAGAAAGCCCGTAAATAAGTTGTTTCTCACCAGTCGATTGTATCCATACGTCCCACAATATCCGTGACGAAAACATTTGAACACGAACTTTAAGTCTCTCTCTCTGTCGAAAGAGAGGTATATCGATAATCGACCAGTGTCATCGTTGGCTAGTTGCCACACATGTCACTCAAACCGTAGCAGGACTTGTTCCGCGAATCCACGTAAATGCCGTAGTATCAAGCGAACACAAAAAAACTACCCGAGACTGCGGTGACGACCAAGAAACGACGGGAAGGATCAAAAGAACCACACAAACACACACACGCGAGAGCAGCGGCAGCAGTGTGGGAGGCTTAACGTCGTCGACCCATCTCTTGCTCGCGTGCGCTCCCTGCGGTGATGACTTGATTTGTTTCGGTTCCCTTCCTTCTGAAAGTCTCAGCGTTCCTTTTTAGACAGTCAGCAGCTCACACACAACGTAAATTTACCAGAATCGGAGCCCAGTACGAGGGAAGAAAACGTCCCAGCGGACCGGTTCATTCGAAAAGTTTGGGGATCTGCGGGATTGCACGTAGTCCCGAGGTTACGGGGATAATCATAAATATAAAATTGGTACTTTCAATCTTGGTAGCGCTTTATATATTATGTTTATATTATATATATAATAAATTGTACTATACTTCGCTTTTAAAACATATATTAATGTCGGAAAACGCTCACAAACAACCCGCGCCGCTCGACAAGAAACGTTTTTTTTCACGTCGATGCCCTGAAATTGTTCTCACGTATTTGCGCTATGGACTTCCTTCTCCGACATTGTGACGTAACGACTCGGAGCACTACGGCCTTCTCTTCTAGGAGGTGTTGGCCGATGCCGGGTTCCCCCCCCTTCCCGATATTTTCTGGGGGGGGGGGGGGGGGGGGGGGGCTTGCCCTTTGAAAATTTCAGAGTGGGAGGTGCTCGGAACCCCGAGCCCCCCGCAGTCGGCCCCTATGCGTCAGGACACCTTGCCCAATAGAGCATGCGACTGCGAGAATTCGACTAGTCCGTGGTGTACAAGTCTGGCCACTAGCACAGGGAGGCGGACTGCCTTTCTATTCGCAACTCCAACGCCCTATAGGTGGCGGGGCGGTAGTTCCAAGATGGCGGAAGAGACGGGGATAGATTCTCCAGGATATCCCGTGCGCCTGCTCGCTGACGCTGTTCAGCTCGCTAAAAATGATTTATTTGTCTACAAATGCGAAGCGGTTAAGGAGGGATCATATAACAGGTGACGAAGATGCTGATGCACGTTAGGAAAACGAGCATGATGTTATTTAAAAGTTGCAGAAAACTCAAAGTGTGAAGTTTTGTGGTGAGCGAGTGCGTTTTAGGCACCGGCCACGTTACTGTTTGTGGCAGAATGTCTTTGAGGGTGATGAAGATATGTTTGCGCTTTGCCAGGCCATTAGTGCTCTAAAAAGAGAGCCGCGAATGGTGACCGTCAAGCTTCGGAAGAGTAACAATACACAGTATTGGTGTCTTCGCGTCACAGCCTCTCAAATCACTGCTCACAGTCTGGGTTTTAGTGTATTGCGACACGTAATCAAACGGCTTTATGGTTATTGATAAAAAAGTTTATTACCGCAGGCTACCGTGCGGTGTAGCATTACAACCGCAAGCTCGCGCTGCGCCTTTGAAGCACAATTTTCAGTGCGCGCCAGAAGCGTTGCCATGCTCATCACTCTAAAAAAAAAAAAAGAAAAAATGTTGTAGTCCTTACACCCCTTGTCACATATACGACACACCAAAACTTCAGTTCGCCGTGCAGCCCACTGACGTCAAACTGACGGCCCCAACTTTTACGAGAGGCTTGATGACGGCGCAATAGAAGATATTAAACAGCTAAAGTACGCATCAAAGAGTACCGAAAAACAAAACAAAAAACACCGAAGGCCAAGAGGACCAGTAGGGCCAAGAAAACCCCGATTACTTTCTTGTTTTTTACAGTCATTTCCACTTACTTAAGCTATTTTAATAAGTTGCACAACTCGGCTATTAAGCCGCTCGTGAAAGGTGGTGGCGCCGGTGGAACGTCAGTGCGCTGTACGTCCAACTGAAGTTTAGGGGTGTCGTACGCTATGCAAAAACTGCCTATTAACATAATCGGCGACTTTAGGGGTCTTATTTATTGCTCTATCAAAAAAAAATAGTTTAATATACCGTACATTTGTTGTACCGTGTTATTTGCAACATTGCGGTACCTCTGGCCAAAACTGCGCGTTCTAAGCTCTCGTCAGAAACGGCTGGCTGACACAGACGCGCTCAAAATGCTTCGAGCATTTCTTTATTTGATTTCTAATTACCTGAAAGCAAGTGCGGGTATTCTGTCTTTTTAAAGTGCTTGGAATAAATGGTCATGTTCCTTGTAACGGCCTTAAAACGCGAACCCATTCCCGATTTGTATTGCTCGACATACCGTTGCGCGACGAGTTTTCTCCTGCATATGGCAAAGCATAGACTTTTCGTAGACCGTACTATAGAGTTCTTCATAATTAGCGGGAGCGTTTTCCGTCACGTTGAGCACAGATTGAGCTGGCGGCCAAGCACAGGACCAGAAATCCGCAGCGTGTGCGATACACGAAACGTCCCTAATGAAATTAGACCTCCCGGTCCTCTGTGCAAGGCTGTTGCAAGGCGGAGCACAAGAATTCCTTTTTTAACGCGCTCACTTTTTTCGTTAAAACGGCTTCACGCATCAAGGCAGACAGTCCCTGCCACCGTTTCCGCGCCGCCGTCGCCGCTGCCGTCCCCGCTCCTCTGGTTCTCCGTTCGTCCGCGGGAGGGCGAGCGGCGCGCTGGAGTTGCGAATAGGGACCCCGTGGAGTCAGCGCTCGCCGACAATGACGGTGACGACGAGGACAGTTTTCTCGGCGCAGTCAACGTCGACGATATGGCGGCACAACAACAAGCCGATCCTGAGCTGCGCGCGCTGATCGATCATCTGGAAGGAGGAGGAAGTAGAGTTCTCCTTGTCTCCTCACGAGTCCGACGGTTCTTGCTTTACAAAAAAAAAAAAAAAAACACTTACGGGGACAACGATTCGGCGTGGCTTCTGGTAATCCCCACCGGTCTCCGACCGGAGATCTTTGAAGCCTGGCACGACAACCCGACGGCAGGGCATCTTGGCTACAGCAGGACACTGGCACGAATCCGCGAAAAGTATTTCTGGCCCAAGGTTCCGAAGACCGTCCTCCAGTGCACAAGGTCGTGCCACGAATGCCAACGAGAAACTACCGACGAAGTCCACAGGACTCTTGCAACCGATCGCACCGCCGACCGCCCCATTACAACAGATCGGAATGGATCTACTCGGGACATTTCCCAAATCAACACAGGGAAACCGTAGGGAAACCGTAGTCGTCAAGACGGATTATATAATCCGACACGCCGAGAAAGCCCTCTCATTTGGGACAGCTCTGGAAGCAGCCGAGTTCTTTCATTGTCTATCGTTCTCCGTCACGACTCCCCTCAAGTATTGATAACAGACCAAGGAAGAGCATTTACGGCTGAGATGATTCGGGAGGTTCTTCGGCTCAGCCAAACCAGCCACCGTCGAACCATAGCGTACCACCCGCAAACCAACAGGCTCACGGAACGGCTCAACAAGACCCTCGTCGACATGGTTTCCATGTACGTCGACGTGGAGCACAAGACATCGAACGAAGTGTTGCCGTACACCACGTTTGCTTATAAGACGGCAGTTCAAGCAACCATCGGAGTGACACCATTTTATGGTGCATGGCAGAAAAACGACGACGATGATCGACTCGATGCTGCCCGATGAGCCAGTTGCTGACGGGACGGTAGCCGCCCGGGCGATTGGTCAACGAGCAGAGGAGGCGCGCCACCTAGCCCACCAGCGGATTCAAGGGCCATCAAGGTCGACAGCGTGCCGACGCTAGCCGGTACAACCTCCGGCGACGTGACGTTCATTTTCAACTGAGAGACAGAGTGTGGGTGTGGACATCGATACGACGCTGCGGCCTTTGCGAGAAGTTCTCGAAGCGCTACTACGGACCGTACAAGGTGCTCCGTCGCTTCGGAGACCTGAGCTGCGAGGTGCTTCCAGACGGAACACGGTCGTCAGAACGCCTCCAGCCGCGATCCGAGGTGGTGCATTTCGTGCGTCTCAAGCCGTTTTTTGCTCGAGAGGACTGATGACTCTTTTAGATCAGACGACCCCGTAGTTTACTGTTTGCCGCTATTTATTGTGGTAATTTATCTAAGATTGTATCGGAGCGATGCACTCTTCAAGGGGGGAGTAATGCTGCGTACATGACCGAGAAGAAACGCTTCTCTGTTCATCTGAAAGATTCGTGTTTACTCTTACACCGAGCGTAAAAGATGATGAGGCCGAAACGGCCTTGCCTAGTCAGTCTCGCCTTAGCTCATTCCCGAACATTCTAGACCAATTCTTCGAGAAGCCGAGTTTAGTAGATAAAGAGCCGAGCGCGGTATTGCCAATTCATTCTCTCTTGCACAAGGCAGGTGTCACGCCGGCGCACCGTCGCTCGCTGCTGCCGCCGTCAACGCTCGCAGCTACTTTCTGGATGTTTAGTCCTTCTTTTTTTCCTGGTACAAGTATGCAGATTGAACTTTTACTTTTAATTTGTTAGTCGTCATCTCGTCGCCTTCATCCGTGACATTATGATTTACCCAACAGACCTTTCCTAAAAATCCCAAGATACCTCTCGTCAATGCCACAACCCACCGCGCCGCGCGGGGAAATATCGGTCCGTTCCGATGTACTCTCGAGCCGGCTCCTACACTCCGTACATACTGGAAGTGTCTTAATTATTTTTCTCTTACCACTGCGAGTTCAAAATTAAAACAAAACAGAGCAAACACATCACACGGTCAATATATACACGTACCTTTCTTTCCTTGTAATCTAAAATTGTCAAATCCTAAACAAGCATAAACGGCTCCTTCTATTTATGTTGGCTTCTCTGCGCGCCGTAGATCGAATTGCCGTAGTGCATCGAAAGGGAGATGGGAAGCACTGCGTATTTTTGGAATTATGCATTGGCCGAGAAGATTAATGCGCAAGGAGCGGTCGCTTTTCGGCTACACCTCGATGTTTTTTTTAGAGCGCAGCTCTTAGGCACCCAATTCCAGCTTGAGCGGCGTCGGCGTGACCGCTAGGTCACGTGACCCCCCTGAGATCACGTGACCCCCTGAGGTCACGTGCCCCCCTCCCGAGGTCACGTGACCCCCATAGGCCACGTGACCCTCCCCCCAGGTCACGTGCCCCCCCCCCCCCCCGGGCCTCGTGACCCCCTGAGGTCACGTGAGCCCCGTGACGTCACGGGGGTCACAGGGGAGGAGGACACAAGGGGAGGAGGTTGAATGATGAGCGGAGGAGGAGGAGGTGAACGAGGAGGAGGCGAGAAGGAGTAGCAGGCAGGATGACAAAGTGAGGAGGAGGGAGGAAGAGTATACCCTCCCCTCAGTACCCTTCCATCCTCCTCCTCAAGAGCTGCGCTCTAATTCGGCGTTACAGGGCGTTGTGAACGGCTTTTATTTATTTTTTTTTTAACAGATAATGCCATTTTCGATCTTCCTGGCGATCATCTACTACCCGACCGGACAGCCCCTTGAGTTGTGGAGGGCCGCGGCGGTGCTGCTCTGCGGCATCCAACTCGGAGCGGTCATGCAGTCCTTGGGCCTCATGGTTGGTGCCTTCACTCAAGCACAGGTGACGGCAACCCATTCACACTTTCCTCTGACTATATTTTGGGTCGATGTTGTTCAATTGAAGCGCACCTTCCGTATGCCATCTTTATTAATTGAGAATATATACTACAGACCATATAATACAACTCGTTTAGAGAATACTGCAAACCATAAGCAGAAAGTCAAGAGGTGAGTCGCGACTATTCTAACCGGTACGTTATTCCCAGTGTACTAAAGTCGGAGTTCTAGCTACCATAGCGTGTCACGCAACTAATGGAACGGTTTTTGCCTCTGTCGCCTCCCTCGTCTGATGCAACCGGTTCTCAAAAAAAAAATATTTCACGCAACATGGAGGGCATTGGACCTTTTTTACAAAATGTTTCTAACGTCCCCCCAAAACGCCAAGCTGTGGCCCGCCCTCGTCATTCTAGCTCCACTGGGATTGCGGCAACGCGCGATAAAATCATTCCGGAATTCGTTTCGAAGTGGAGAACGTCGTCCTAACCAAGAACCGTGCACATGAGAGGGACAAGTGCGCGCAGAACGGTTCCTGAGAATGATTACACTCTCAAACGTTTGTCGTGCGTCTACTTTACCGCAGGGCACTCGCAGAGCTTATTTATGCAATCTACGAGGGAGGTGAGGGAATTATGAGACTCAAACCTTTGTAAAGAACTAAAAATGAAGTATGCCATGGGACACGGAGCAAGCTGAAACGTCATGCTCGGTGGTGTCTCATCCAAGACTTCACCTTTAACACTGATTGGCTGGCCAGTAAACGCGTTGTTATTTCGTAGTGTTTTTTCTTTGTTTTTTTTTTGCCAGGCAGAATAAACTTTTGGTTTTCAGTTCGCGCCTTTTAGGTATCGGGTTATGGTGTATGCAGTCTTAAAAATGCCCATGCGCTAACGTTTCTTCGGAGCACTTGGAGTCCTAATAATCGCCATCAACAGAAGAAGCTCGGCGAATAACAAGGCCGAAAATATCTCCAGGTATTAAAACGGAGTTTGCGATGTAAAGCTAAGCATGGTATGTTTCACAAATCCGCGTCGTGCTCAGTGTCAGATCGCAAGCTTCACTGTTAGGTCTAAACAGAAACTCGGCCTACTTGCACAAAAATGAGGTAGTATACTTGGCCATGAGTTTATTCGATGGTGATTTGGTTCTTTGCCTCATTCGGTTTCTTTCAATACATGTTTTGTTCTCAGTTCAGCACTCGTCCTGCACACTTCTCTGTGTTGCGCGTTGTTTTATATATGTATATTGCTTAAGTACGAAACAACTCCCCCACGTTACCACTCTGATACATATTTTCGGCACAATCTTTTTATGGGGTTGTTTCGTAGATTGCAGTGCTTGACTCTATGAGTGCTCCGCGCAAAAAGTGTACACACGGACAGTTTTAAGACTGCACGCTCCAAAAACTCCCTGATCGTCCATTTTCCAATAATGCCCGTGGTGGGCCAATCACTATAATCAACGGAACAGCCAAAATCAGAGGTTCTCTAGAAAAGACAATTTGGGCATGGCCATGAACACGGCGTTTCTTCCTTCTTGCTCAAAGTCCCTGAATATGTTGGGTCTGTGAAATTCCAAGGCTCGAACTAAAATGGGTCGTGAAAATCGGTGCCTGCACGTAGCAATCTAAACTTTTCGTCGACGAGGTATTTCGCATCTGGGTTTTACCTCGTAAAATTACAAGGCGTAGCTCCCCTTCTCTAGAAAATAGGGCCAAAAAAACATGCCATGGTCAATGGCAAACGGCGACGCAGACGCCCGACCGAGTCGAGTGGCGGGGCGCGTCTGGCGTACGCCACTGGACGTTTCTGCCTCCTCATTTCCCGAACGCATTCCGTAAATGCCCACCGAGCGCATTGTGGTCGAGCTGGTCAGCCCTATTTGTTGAACTCTTCCATTTACTGAAAAGCGAACCAACATTGCTCGTTAATATCACCAGGAGGAACAGCATTTCAATAATTCCGGAACAAGAAGAAAGCTAGCGATTGCCTAAGAAACGCAGGCCTTTCCGAGTCTCGGGTTTCTTATTAGCGCTGCTCAGCCAATGAGGTTCCGGCATTAGCCGATAAGAACGCCGAATGACGAATTATAAAGCAAGAACCGTGAACATAAAAAGCCGCGCCCTGCGTTTCTGAAGCTGTCAGTTACTGCCAAATAGCGGCTACAGCGAAGCGATCATGATTTCCCATTCCCTTTTGCACTTTGTTATAACCGAAGTCGGTTATAACGAAATAGCGGATATAGCGAACTGATTTCCGATTCTCGGTGACTTAGTTATAACCGGTCTCGACAGTATATTACTGTCCTCTGTTGCTGACCACCATATCCCTGTTTTTGTGTGCCCCCCTCATCCCTTCCTCTCTCGATTTCAGACGGCGGTATTTGCCACCACTGCCGCCACGTCGCCGTTCATCTTTTTTAGCAGCTTCTTCGTTCCCGACTATCTGCTGAGCTCTTGGTTCCGCTGGATAACCAAGGTGTCCCCGGTCCACTACGCCTACCACGGGATGCTTCTGTCGGTGTACGGCTACGGCCGCGCCCGGCTGGACTGCGACAAAGACCTGTGCCTTTTCGAGAACCCCGAAGACTTCCTCGATATCACCGGCACCTCTGGCATGACGCTGACCGGCATATTTCTGCCGCTTCTGGCATTTGAAGTGGTGTTTAGGTTACTCGCGTACGTACTTCTCAGGTTCAGAATTTCCAGAAAGTAACAGGGTTCAAGTTCGATACCCAAAACATCTAGTATGTTTTTTTCTTTTTTTTTTTTAATGCGAAAGCAATAATTGTTTTATGGAGCGAGCCGACGTCACCAGCCGCGCCAAATGGCAGATAAATTCCCGAAGCCGCGATCTGAGGCATCCCAGCTTTGAAACCACGCAGAAAGCCACGCAAAACGGCAGTGGTATGATGTCGCCGCGCGTCAGTTTCAATTAGCGCCACCCCATAGCGCTGCGTGTCCGCGCCGGTGCAGAAACGGCCGCGCCGTTTCTGCTCCGGCGCGGGCACGCAGCGCCGAGGCACCGACAGGATCAGAAGCGGCCGCGGCGCCGAGACGATCAGAAGCGGCCGCGGCGCGAAAAACGACATTCATGCTTTCTCACTCACAACTCATAAGAAGTGCTTAGGTGTACCTCGAGCCTTTTTTTACTAGAGCGATTTAGTCAACAAGGACAAGAGGATTCGACCCGATAAAGGCACGTGCCAGAGCGAAACAAATGAAACGCTGAGCGTCTAGACAGCTTGTAATAGACCCTTTCCGAAATTCAGTGCCATCTGGTGGTTCGTAAAGCAGTTTAGGTTTTGCCATATCAATGGCGGAGATGAACGTGTATCGGCACCGTCACTTTCGCAAGTCAACGGCACGCGAGGAATCATTCAGTTAGAGTTCTTTCTCGATCACTTTCAGTTCGATGGTGACCAAGAACCTGCATTTAGAACGAAGCTCCAACCCACTCAGATGCCTCGAGAAAATTCTATACACCAAAGTGCTTTAAAGCCAATTGTGTGCCGCCCACAGATTGACTGAATCTGAGTTATTAGAAATAAACGCTTACGTAGCTCTTGCGTTAAATTTCTACGTCGCGTCGTACTGACCCCCCGAATGTACAGGCCTCGCAACATCCGCTTAGGAGCATCTTCAACGTCTTCTTTCATCAGTCACTAGAAGGCCGCCATTGGTATGGCTAGCGTTGGGTATGGCACAGATGCCGTTCCACAGATGATGATAGTGATCAAAGTGGCCAGACTGAATTTCGGAAAGGGTCTATTGATGTTCGTATGAGATTAAGGACACTGCACTACTCCGTTTCATGCCAAGTCCCACTGCAGCTGACGCTTCTACCCGATGTAGTAAATCAAGCAGCGCTAAAATTGCATCGTCACGGGTGTCACTGTTTTTGTCGTCTGTTATTCCCGGCTAAATTCACCAGGCACAGTAAATGTGGCCTGATCCTGTCTCTTTTTGTGTGTGTGCTTGGTTTTGTTTGTAATAGGAACTCCTCAAAGAGAACGAGTGCCTTGTCGATGCACTTTTGCCACTGCTGGACTGGTTTCATCGGATTGATAGCGTTGGCTGGGGTCAAGCTTAAAGGCTTTGGTGCTTTGGTTGCGCGTGCCTGCGCGTCCGCACTTGTGTTAGCAAGGGCAGAAATCTCGCGCTCAAGGCGGAGCTTCTATTCTCAGCTTAAAGGAGCTGTGCAACGATATTCAATTGGAATGTTTTTCACTTTACACGAGCTTACTGGCACTAGTGGGACTCAAGGATACTCGCATGCAATGCCACTGGCCAAGAAACTCCTTTGTTGCGGTGTAATTTCAAGGACAAAAGCGATCATTTTCATTCAATCTCTCCCTTGCAAAATTCGATGACGTAACGCGGGGATCGCAGTACACCCGTATGACGATATTTGAATGCGGTTCATGGATTGGACCCGAGCATTGCGTGGGCACTCGATTTAGGCTCGTGATAATTGATAGCTCGAGAAGCATTCGAGTAGTGGCCCGTGTCCAATCGCTGCAACGACGACAATAGCCGAGCCATAACAATGTCTGGAACTCAGCGCGTGTCCTGTGCTTTGCCAACCCCAGCGCGTGGCTATGATCAACATTGGCGGCATATAATCGGCTCCAGATCACGTGGCCGCTTGTTCTGGCTGCGAGTTGAGGGCGTGAACGCTGCTCGTTGTTTTTTAATTTTTTTCTGGGACTTCTAATGCGTCGGGTGAAAAACGAAGGCGTGTTTCATAGGTCATTAACGTCAGGGATCCGTACTAAGCGGTATTTGCGCAAAGTAAAAAAATTGTTGCATAGCCCCTTTAAGGATGAACCGAGCATAGTGGCGAAAGGATTGGTACGTCCTTTTGCCATTCAGACAGCACGACCACTGGGGAGGGCAAAACTGCTGACCTGGCTACACCGATAAAACAAATGCAAGAAGGAATGCCTGATGATTCGTAACAGTAGGATATAATATTTATTTTTCCTCGTACAATTAAAAATTAAAATGAGTTTCGGTAGTCAGTGACGAAATTAGAACGGCAGGGCGTGTGTTTCGAACGCTCGGCCACCAGCACGCGCCCCGTGCCTTCCGCCGTGCCCTGGTTGCGCGCGCGCGCTTGAGCTACACGATACGCTGAAGTGTTGTCCGAGGTAGG
Source organism: Ixodes persulcatus (assembly GCA_013358835.2). NCBI lineage: Eukaryota > Metazoa > Arthropoda > Arachnida > Ixodida > Ixodidae > Ixodes > Ixodes persulcatus. Next base: position 2,381,950 of record JABSTQ010009160.1, on the reverse strand, counting down.
AAGCTCGTGGTAGGCGAGACATCTGAAGCTCCTCTTACCGTTCTCATCCCTTCAGTGACTTTAGAACAAGTTACAAAATTTACTAGTGGGCTTTAATTCGAATTCTCTCTGAAACAGTGATGGTGTCCCTTATATGATTATGTGTCTCACTAATTGTGTGTATTAATGTTGCTATACGCATAGATGTTGCCTTCCTGCGTATTTGCAAGAAGTTATGTTCCCAGTTTCACAAAATAAAAAAAGCAGAGAAACAAGAGGAAGGAACCATGAAATTTATTATTGGCTGGGATAAATTGGGATTTTAATAATCGCATATCGTGTAGTGCGCCAAGATAAAACTTGTGCACGAGGGTAGAAATCCAAAGGCCTGCGTTTTGGTACGAAAGTTTAAAAATATAGCTAACTATTTCTTACCTCCTTTCCTTCTAAGTCTCCCCGTCTTTTCAGCGTGATGGATCCCCGGTGCCCGAACGCGCCAGCCGAACCTAGCTCACGCATTGGACACGAACACTGCGTTAAGCCTGGTTCAGACAGTTGCGTTTGACTGCGTTTGACTGCGTTGCGGCAGCGAGAAACCAGGACATCCCTTCTGCTTATATCGCGTGCCAAGATGATTCTTTGAATTGCAGTCCACGCTTCATACGAAGCACAGATGTACCGGTGACTCGCTTTCGGTTCTCGACGCAACGCAGTCAAACGCACTCAAACGCAAGTGCCTGAACCGGCCTTTACTCGGACGTATGCGCTCGTCAACAATCAATCTGTCGAGGAATATCTGAACTCGCGCTTGTGGCCAATAAGTGCCATGACGCCACTTATCGTCACTTGCGAATAGCAAGTTATATGGTGGGGGGCTTAAAAAAAGAACGGTTCAAGCTTGGAGTCTTATCGCCCCCGGTGCCAAAGAACGTCACGGCTGCGTGATTTCTCATTTTGCTTTTGATTTGAGGATTAAAGCTAAGGAGGAAGACGTTGAAAAATCATTTCATGGTTTTAACCGTTGTATATAATTTTGTCCTTTTTTGTGTAAAAATTGTGTTACCTTTTTGTACGGTGCTGCTCATGTATATTAGTTACTTGCACCCTTGACGCAACGGCTGCGCACTGTCATGTTTTGTAGCATGCTAGTTTTATATCGTACTTTAATTTTTAATTATGTATAGATCACATTGTCTAGATGTATAGGTTTTTTTGCTGTGCCACATTTCATACCGTGGACAACCCACGGTATGAAATGTGGCGCATGCTAGTTTATATCGTACTTTAATTTTTATTTCAAAAATGGATAGATGGATGGGTGGATGTTCATGGCTATACCCTTTGTAACGGGTGGTAGCTTGCGCCACCTAGCATAATGACGATGCTGCTGCTGTTGATGCTGTTGATAATGATAATGATGATGACTTTCTACATATCACCGTAATGTATACCGCATGTGAAGAGGGACATTGCTGTTCAATAGATAAAAAGTAAAATAAAGAATGAGTTCGTCTATTTCTCGCAGAGTACGTCGTAAAGTCAACCTCTGAGATCGGCCAGATGGATTCAATAGCTTATCAGGAGCCGCCGACAGCCTTTTATTAATAAATATAATGTGTCCTGTTCTACCGGCTACACCACGGTACCACCGTATTTTTTATGCGTCCTGCTCCACCGACTACACCGCATTCTTCTCGAAAGACACGTTATATAATAATAATAATAATAATTAATAATTAATCATTAATAAGGCTTTATTTGTATCATGCCCCAGAACAACCAATAGTCGTAAGTATAGTAGCATATAAAATGGTAGTACCAAAATTTAACATAATATTGGCCACTGACAAAAGACATGCGAATCAAGAATAAAAAAGGATAGAAATGCAGCTCTCTTCTAAACACTTAAATATCTGGAAAAATATCAACATGAGAGGACTGTTCATTTACACAAATCTGCATCCTTACCAAGGGTGACAATTTTGATGAAATGGAGGAGTAAAATACATTCGGTCCTATAACAACGCGAGTCGGTACGTTAAGTTTTAAGGATGATACCAATTTAAGGATGATTTTAAGGATGATACAACCTTGTGTAAAAATAAAGCGTCACGTGATATTCTACTATTGAACAAGTAATGTAACAATAGTCCTTTAAGAATGTATTCGTAGTAGTAAAAACATGATCTCCCAAATTACCCGTCATATACAATACGAATAAATTGTTTTTACACTCTTTCAATTTGAGCCGCATCGGCATGCAGTCAGCGAGTTCCACGCAACACTATAGAATTCGAGTCTAACCATAATAATAAGGTTAAGAGCTGGGCTAGTTGGTAGTTGTTAAACATAAACATATAAAACAGCACAAAAGGGTACAAAAGGAAACGACAAACTGGACAGGACAGAGCGCAGACTCGCAACTATGTATTCTTACTGATCGTAAAGGAAAACTACAACGCAGATTGTTCCACACGTTCGCACGCACATCTTCCACCGATGATATTTACGCATTACTGCACGAGCTGGACCTTTATTGTCATATAATTCCTGAAACTGATAATGAAGGTCCAGCGCGTGCAGTAATGCGTAGATATCATCGGTGGAAGATGTGCGTGTGAACGTGTGAAACTGCGTTGTCTTTCTCCTTTACTATCAGTAAAAATACATAGTTGCGAGTCAGCACTCTGGCCTGTCCGGTTTGTCGCTTCCTTTTGTACCTTTTTGCGCTGTTTTATCTCATTACGTCTAACCATTACAAAGGAGCAAAAGAGTCGCATCACACAATAATGATTTGAAAAGTTCCACGTAAGGCGTGACATCATTCCTGTCACTCTAAGGGCAGTGGCAACAATTTGGCTAATGTGATTTGAAGAAAACAAGTTTGGTGTCAAACTTCACTCCATGGTCACGAACTTGGATGGCACGCTGGATAGTAGAACTGCCAAGTAGGTATACGTATAAGAAACAATTTCCCGTTTTCTACACATGGTAAGTACTATTGTTTTATCCGAGGGTTCACAAGTAAAAGGTTATCAGAATACCAGTTTGAAACATCTGACATATCATTCTGCAAAAAAGCACAGTCATCGCTCGATTGAATTCTCATGAAGATTTTGAAATCGTCAGCCAATAAAAGCATCTGTTTGTTCTTTACGCAGAGTGTAATATCGCTAACGAATACAAAAAAAACAACAGAAGTGGTCCTAAGTTTGATCCCTGCGGAACACTGGAGCTAGGCACATCTGACGAACAGCTCGAAACACGTATACAATTTTGTCATTCAGAAAGAAAGCTATAGACTACTCTAAAAGTCTCGAAAATGCACTATATCGCAACGGATTGCACACGACAAGACAGGGGTGGAATAAAAAAACTAAACGTTTAATGTGGCAAAATTGTGCCAAACAAAAGATAAAATAACTGTGCGTCGAGGCGTCGATGTCGGCGTAGCAGGAGGTTTGAGCGCAGGCGAAAGACTGACCTGGGCTCGCCACGCGGAACCCCTAGCTTGTGTACACGTGTGGGCTTCTGGAACAATCCGCGTAGGAAGTTCGGCGCATAGAATATTCGGACCTCGAAGAAGCAACTGGGTTCTCGAATTTACCAGAACGCGACATATTCATAAATGACAAAAAGGTGCGTCCGTTCCCAGGTATCGAACCTTTGCCCTTTGTGGGGGAGAGAAGAACGATAACCATTCGGCCACGGGCGCGCTTGGTCGAGACGCGCGTGACAATATAATGAGAACTCATACAGTAGCAATTTATAATTTACGTTGTCAAAAGCTTTGGACAAATCAAAATTAACAATGTCAACCTGTCCTCGCGTAACAACTGTCGGTATTGCGTAATCCAGTAGAGAACAAACATTCGTTTCTACATACCGACCCCTTACAAATCCGTTCTGAGCAGCGGCTAGTTTACGACTAATATAAAAAAAAAATACGGGTATGCCTAACTATCTCGAAAACTTCAAAAAATCACATGACAAAGAAACAGGACGATAGTACGTCACCGGATTTGTATACAGGTACTAAAAGTGACTTTTTTCCAGACATGTACAAGTTACTGAAATCAAATGGAAAGTAATTGAGTAAATTACTAAATACCGTAAAAAAATGACAAATTACTTCTGAAGTTACTTTTATATTTTTTATAGCAACAAGAAAGTACATAAATATTTTGATCTGTTAGTGAAATTCTGCTAGACAAATTTAAAGCGCCATGTGTTTCCTCATAAATGCTTTAATAGCTGGTTCTGCTTTTGCGTGGTTAATTGGTTTGTACTTTTTCTTTTCCCGTCAATGAATTACTGCGGATGTATCATTTCTACTTTGAGGTTTAGCACTGCCTGAGCTTGATTTTGCAGACAGTGTTTGCTTGTTTACAGTGTTGCGTAAAGTACATCTAAAATGTGCTTCAAGTAAAGTACAAAGTCAATTAGAGGTTATGTACTTCAAGTATACTAAGTACACCGGGTGCAATGTACGGGAAGTAAAGTACTATAAATACAACATATTTTTAAAGTACAAATACTTTTTAACAGAATCTTTAATGATGCCCTTTCATACCCTATTTTTTAACTTTATCTTAACTGGTATGCATTGCTCCAAGGGTTATCGGAGGAGCATCAGTTTTATTTCGGAAATGAATGCAAATATTGGATAAAGTCAATTCCCCACAGAGTAGTTGTTGTACTCTCGCTGACGAACTGTTTAACACAAAACACTTATAAGGCACATATTTGTATCGGTTTTATAGCCGCCATTAATTACGCAGGGAAATGAACAGATGACGTCTCGAAAGACAATAGCCCGTTTTCACATAACGGTACGCCATTTTTTGTTTCTAAATTTGGGTAATTTACTTTGAAGTCGGAAACTTTACTTTCTTGGGAAATTACCAGAAAAATACTTTAGTAAAGTCTAAGAACATACTCAGAGAATGTACTTCATGTAAACTACAAGTTTCCTAATCCTACTTGAAATAGTACTTTAAGTAGCATGTTCTTAAAGTACAATGTGGCACCCAATGTGGCACAGCTTGTGTCAAACACCACGCACTTTTCTGTTAGACATTTCACTGGGTGCGGACTGCACAAGTTTCAGTTGACACCGAAGGATTTCGCCACGCTTTGTGTTGTGCATATGGACTTCCACGAACAGTTGGTCCTCGGACTCGGAGCAACCCACAACTCTACGCCACCTTCTACCACGTTGTACTAAGACTGACTTGGAACAATTATGATTCCAAATACAAACATAAAAGTAGTTCAGTGCTGCAAAGAAAATGTGTGTAAGATGATGAAGGTGGTCAAAGTTGGGAAAGACATTATGTCGCCAGGTGCGCTCTTAGGCACTCATGTCACAGTTTTTGTCAGTGAGGCAAGCAGTCAGAACACTGCAGCTTATCCTTAGGCTTGCACACTAGTTGTGGTTCTATTCCAGTGTTGTAGGCGTTACCGAAAAAAAGTAACTAAATACGTTACTCGTTACTTCCAAATAAAAGTAACGCGTTACCGACCTACGTTACCTCGAAATAAAAGGAACGTGTTACCGTTACCGTTACTGATAAAAAGTAACGCACGTTACTCTTGCGTTACTTTTTATTCACGAACTAAAACATTTGCTGTTTCGACGTTTGATATGTGCGTAAGCGCCATAGCTAAAATATGTCCATGCGTAAACTTAATTACCCTCTCTTTTTTAGGGTTTCACCCGAATAGTTACAAGAAAAAACGCGGAAGTATATATGAATCTGATTTATAACATGTTGGTACGGAACTTAACAGAAGAACCGGCCTCCCTCATTAGCACAGAAATTAAGACCAGCCGAGATTGAAACTTTGAATATATTTTACTCACAACATGTCGAAGTACAGATAGTTGCTGTGAACAAGTTCCTCCGTTACCCGAAGCACACTCCGCTGTTGTACTTCAGCAATAGCTGAATTTCGAAATTTAATTTTTTTAAGTTCTAGGAAGTAAAGTAACGTAACGTAATTTCGTTACACGTTACTCAAAATAAGTAACGTAATTACGTTACCCGTTACTTCTTTGGAAAAGTAACGAGTACGTTACTACGTTACCAAAAAAAGTAACGCGTTACCGGTAACGCCGTTACTTGTAACGCGTTACCGCCAACACTGTTCTATTCCAAACATATAACTTCAAGGCGGTTGCCACATAAGAAATCACCGAACCCCCCCACCCCCCTTGCGGCTGTGCTGCAACAAAGCTGTAAAAGCAGACAGCGGGCATCGGTTCCCCCGCAGCGCATTAAAGGGATACTGAAATAAAGAATTTAGTGTCCATAATAAGTGGCGCACGTTCTTTCCACGAGCCAGCAGCCGCCGGTGTGCGCGAGCACACGCAACAAAAATGACGTCGAAGACCTCCATTCGCGCTTAAGAGGACAGTGAATGCATGGTCTTCGGGCCAAAGGAGAATAAATACAGGCTTCTCATCTCTACAAGTGAAAGCTACGTGCTTGTTAGACCAATTAATCGCTTACCTTTTACACCAGACACCACTGTGTAGATGGAAAACTTGTCTTTATTTCCAAAGCCCATTCATTGCACTGTCATCTTAACCGCGAATGGAGGTCTTTGACGTCATTTTTGTTGCGTGTGCTCGCGCACACCGGTGGCTGCTGGCTCGTGGAAAGAACGTGCGCCACTTATTATGGACACTAAATTCCTTGGTTCAGTATCCCTTTAAAGGGGCTATGCAACAATTTTTTTACTTTGCGCAAATACCGCTTAGAACGGATCCCTGACGTTAATGACCTATGAAACACGCCTTAGTTTTTCACCCGACGCATTAGAAGTCCCAGAAAAAAATTAAAAAACAATGAGCAGCGTTCACGCCCTCAACTCGCAGCCAGAACAAGCGGCCACGTGATCTGGAGCCGATTATATGCCGCCAATGTTGATCATAGCCACGCGCTGGGGTTGGCAAAGCACAGGACACGCGCTGAGTTCCAGACATTGTTATGGCTCGGCTATTGTCGTCGTTGCAGCGATTGGACACGGGCCACTACTCGAATGCTTCTCGAGCTATCAATTATCACGAGCCTAAATCGAGTGCCCACGCAATGCTCGGGTCCAATCTATGAACCGCATTCAAATATCGTCATACGGGTGTACTGCGATCCCCGCGTTACGTCATCGAATTTTGCAAGGGAGAGATTGAATGAAAATGATCGCTTTTGTCCTTGAAATTACACCGCAACAAAGGAGTTTCTTGGCCAGTGGCATTGCATGCGAGTATCCTTGAGTCCCACTAGTGCCAGTAAGCTCGTGTAAAGTGAAAAACATTCCAATTGAATATCGTTGCACAGCTCCTTTAAGGCCGGGTCAAGGCAGTTCACACATACAGCGGAGCGCAAAACTAGCGCCTTTGGCACCAACTTGCGCGTGACATAGCGCTCAGTTAGCGCTTCAGCAGGCGCTCGGTTAGCGGCTTCAGCAGCGCAGTGTAAGCGCTCTCATGCTCCTTGTGCAGTGCTTGCTGCTGCGGAACAGCGCGTGCACGGCGATTCCGTTGTTGTTTTTCCTTTGGCATTGAAAGAAGAGGAAGTAAAAGAGCCGCTTTCCAAGCAAAGTGGCAGACGATTCAGAGTCATGGACTCTGAGCGACTTATTGATTGGGTACGACCTCATCGCTTTCTATTCGACATGCATGATCCTGGGTTCAAAAACACGCCGTTAAAATAACCTTTGAGAGAGGTCTGTGTCTTGGTCCCTCAGCGGAACAATGTTCGCCGGGTACCGGCTGGTATCTCGGTGGTGAAATATTTCGTCGCGTTTCTATTTCAGCGTCCCACATGCCCGCCATGGTGCTGCTGGTGCACACCCAACCATGCAGAGGAATTGGAACCGCAGTGCACGCGCTAATCCTTAGCAGTAACCTGCGGTACAAAAAGCGTTAGCAAGGCGCTACTGAAGCGCCAACAAGGCGCCACTTAAAGCGCTAACAAGGCGCAACTAAAGCGCTAAAAAGGTGCTACTAAAGCTCTAATGCGCTAATCGCGCACTATATTGGAATAAAATCACGCGCAAGGAAGCGCCACATGAGCACTCTTCGAGCGCTCACGTGGCGCTGACTTAGCGCTCCACTGTATGTGTAAACAGGCCTTTAGTGCGCGGTGGGATGTGCATCCGACGTAGCGCACGAACTGGCCGGAACAGAAGAAAAAAGCTATGAGAAACATCGTAGAGACCACGAGTGGTATCAGTAAAAGATAGGAACCTGGAATTGAATGATATGTTATTCCAAGCGACTACTAAACGTTTTTAAAATTCGTCCACGCCTACCGTGACATTCCGTGGAGAGCTAGTCGTTTCGGCATCAGGAAAGTCAAATTAACTTTTGTTGCAGTGTTTAGGTAAAATGAAGCACGATGTAATAGGGCAAGCGCTTTGGCACAAATGGTGCATCAATCCCATCACTGCCATTTGGCTTCAATTGAACAAAAAGTTACCTTTTCTCTTAACTTTCTTGGAAAGGCATCCATCCCCACAGGTACCCACAGTTTTCAGGTCTGGAAGGCACTCATAAAGTAAACACACATGTCTGCCTTAGGCACGACGTGCTGCAAGGTTGGGCAACAGAAGTAATAAGTAAGACAACCATACTATATTTTTATACACCACGACATCTGTATCCGCGACAGACTCCATAAATAAATAACAGTTTCCACTTGGCTTAAAAACAATAACACCTCAGATCCTTGATAAAGTGTTATGGTCCTGATTTTTTCCTGACGCTGACTGCACGACACTGCTACATTCCGTCGTGGCCAAGCTTAGAAGAGTGGCAATGAAGTCTGTGTGCTCGCCGGCCCAATCCACACCAGTGACTTCTCCACCAACACCATACGTGCAACATCTACAGCATGGTGGCACTGATTCTATCAGTCACAGTACGTGTGGTGCACAGCCCTTCTTCTAGCCAATTAGTTAGAAAATATGTTGCCTCAGTGCAACGAACTAAAGAAGACATTAAAACGCGCCTTGTTTTTTCCAGTGTCAGCATTTAGTAGGGTGAGCTGCACATCTTTCCTCAGCTTTCAGTACCCATGATTACTGAAAGAGCTACCCTTTACGTGAAATCAACTGGTTTAGATCAAGCCCGACATGGAAACACGCTTCCGCCCAGTCAAGCTTAGTTTCAGCACATCGAGACAAATAACTGACGGCTTCGGGATCAGCGTGGTCGCACTGGCACCAAATCTGAGGTAAGACGTCATATATCTGCTCATTTAATCGTCTTCTTGGGTGCATATCACCCTCAACCTCCTGCTTAACGGGTTTAATATGGATAAGCACCCTACCTCTTACGGCGTTAAATCAGTACCATCAACTCTCCAAAGTAGAGCACGTTTCGCTGCATAGGCGTTCGTGACATCCAACTTTCTCTGCTTTGTACCGAAGTGATAGACAAAGAACGGAAAGAGGACTCATAAAAAGGCCAACATGCATCAAAAATAGAACGAGACACGTCGGAGGTGGTGCAGTCCTCTTACATGACTGTACGTATTGTCTCCTCTCTGTCTGCGGACTGAGGGCACGAAAAACGTTAACTTGCATGAATCAGCAGACGGATCAAACTTATGGGATGCCTTATTTACATTCCAAACCCCGTGCAACATGCGTCCGTCTTTATACATCTGTTTTCGCCGGTTTCCGTCCTCTACGCCTTGAGATGCTCACTAATGTTCAGGCCAGGCGTGTTGATAAGTAATGTGCAGCTGAGGCCAAGTCCTTGCGGGTACGAACGCTTTGCATTACACATTCCTGCATTTTTTGGGTCGAACGAGTCGATAAGCTTACAGCCTTCGAGACATGTTAATTTTCGCGCACAGTGAGCTCGTTCGTTCAAAAATAAGCTTCAACATTACGCTTTCGTCCCTGCGCGAGCGCCACTCACGCGCGACACATTTGCGAGCGAACACACATGCCAGCGCAAATATTCTCAAATAGAAGTTGACAAGGGGTCAGGATGTCGCCATCTTCTTGGTAGTTGCTTACCTTGTGAATGGACGTATGTCAAACATACTGATCTCCATTGTAGTAGACTGGATCGCGGATTGGGAGCCATTGCTTCACACCACGCAATACATGCAAGTCTATTGGCGACGTGCGCGACCAAAAGCGTCGATGTCATCGGCCTTCCACGATTGGTCAAACGCTCACTACGAAGTCTTTAGTTGGATGAGTTCTGCTCTCATCAACGAAGATAAGAACAAAGTCAGACTCTCAACCTTGCACCGCACATTTTAAGCATCATCGAACTTATCGCTCGCTACTAATAATGTTATTGGTGACGTCACTGATAGGAACCATAAGAGGGCGTCACCAAAACATCTCGTCGCCAATGGAGGAAACAAGAAAAAGTAAGGATTACGAAGCTCGTACTCGGCGCTTGATAACGAATGTTTTATGGTATCTTGCGACGATTAATGCAAATAATTCGCGATTTAAACTGGAACACGTAAAGCTCTCAAACTCCCATTAAAAATCAAGCGTGTCCGAGCACCCACAGCTGGGCTGGCAAGCTTGCTGGCGCTGTGGAGAAAGGAACGTGCCGTCAAAAAGACAGTCATCAGTGTTCAATTTGTTTCCCCGTCATCATTGCAGCTTCGTGTGGGTGCCTTGTTTTGCCTCTATGTAATCGTTTAATGTTCAAGCTGGTTGACCCCAATCATTTACCATATACCAACTAGCTCAACTCAAGCCTATTATGGCTTCGCAGCTTGGGCGCAAATGTCAATGTGGGCGTACTGCCGCTCCGCGCATGCGCGGCGCGGTTTTATCTGCTTACTAGGACGACGTCGAGGATGACGTCCTAGAGGTCGCCCCAGAGGTCGTCAAAGACAACATCCAGGACGACCTCTAGGGCGATCTCAAGGAGAACGTCTAGGACGACGTCTAACACGACGTCTCGAACGACATCTAGGACGACCTCTATACTCCGTTCACCCTTAAGCTTGAGTCCAGAAACTCCGCCTTCAGTACGAGCTTTCTGCCCTTGCTAACGCAAGTGTGAACGCGCAGGCACGCGCAATCAAAGCACTGCGGAAGCCAGCGAGCTCGCGCTGAAGGCGGAGCTTCTAGTCTCAATATAAGGGTGAACGGAGTATAGGGCGATCTCAAGGACGACCTCTAAGACAACCTTATGGACGATCTCAAGGACGATCTCTAGGACGACCTCAAGGATGACCTCTCGGACGACCTCTAGGACGATGTCCGCATACGCGCGGCGCTGCGTATGAGGACGTTCTGCGCTTGCGGAGCCGCGCGTTGCCTCCGCGTGCGCGCTACGCATACGCACCGTGCTTTCGAGGCCAGAGAGCGTATCACGAAAACATGGTGAAGTAGCTCAAGAATGCGCTAAAATAAAATACGTATATCGTCTTTTTTCCCGCGGACTTAATATGAAACGCCCGAAACCTAATCGCTTAAGTTTCGGTCCCGGTGCTTTCAGCCACGCTTCATTTTTCCTTTTGTCCTGGAGTGCCTCTACAATCGGCGAAATAATTGAGCTTTCTTCTCATAGATAGCGTTGCTGGCCTTCTAGGACACGCGCTCGCCTGGGCTTTTCTATATCGTCCGCGACGGTGCTCGTCTAAGAACGTTTTGACTTCTCTGTTGATATATTGAGAGATCGCATGGCTGTGGTCCCTAATACATTTTGACTCTGGCAAAACAATGGACCGGTTTTTTAAAGGCAAGTCGAGTTAAACAGGGCGCACTTCGTCCTCGAAAGTATGTCAATTAATCGTCGTCGACGTGTTCATCATTCAGCGGAAGGCAACGCGCGCGTGCTGTAGATGAAGCCGCTGTGTTCTGGACATTTCACCAACGATCAGTAAAGGTCCTCAGTGTAAGCTATCAAGTGTATCGGCACATGCTTGTAAATTTTGGGTTCGTCGAATTTTTTGCAGAAAAAAATACTAAAAGAAAATTGAAAAGAAAAATATTTTATATGCCGTGGCTTCACCTGACGAATCGAAATAAGTGGACCGGCATCAAACCAAATTACAAATCAAAAATGCAAGCCCCCCGATAAGAAAATAGGTGATTATGAAGTGCCTAAAAGTTCAATACATCACGAAGACGAGCGCAAAATGATGAAAAAGTGTTTGGTGGCAGAGGACAAGTGTAAAACATTATGTCACGGCGGTTGATGCGCATAGACCAACAACCCGACGGAGCCAAACAAACAGCTCAAGAAGTTCATCATCACGGCGCTCGTTTGTGCGTTCCTTATCAATGGCTAAGCCAATCCCGCACAAGAGAAAGCGCGGATCATGCCATAGCCTCCTCTATATTGACAACGCCTGGCAGATCGCCATGAAACACGGCCGCCGAAGGGAAAAGGTAGAGCGGCAGACAACGGATGAGAGGAGAGTCTAAACCCCCTAGGTAAGAGCTTCCTACAAGTAGCGACATTCCTCGAAGCGCCGACTGCGTGACGGTGCAGGTTTTAAAAAGCGAATGACGGCGCACAGCAGAGATTTGAACTGAATGCCGCCATTTTGTTCCCGCGGAAACTGCTTTGTCATTTCTATTGGTTGTCGTTACTTGTAAAAGAAGTATTAAGGGACTTTAAGGAGAGTCATGTAACGGGCACCCCTCTGCGGCGAGATGCCGAAACACACTTCTCCCGAGCGATGGAATGTCTGCTCGTGCTCCACGCGCGTCCTCGCCGCTGCAAAAGTTGTGCGCTCACTACCAGCTTCCCCGAGAAATGCTCTGTGCTACCAGATCCTGGCGCTCCAAATATCCGACCAGGGGCTCTGGGGCTCCGTCGTCGAACTGCTAGGCTTTGTTAGTATAGAGGAGGCTATGGTCATGGATATGTGTGATTGGTCCACAAGGTGATAGCGAACCCGCGAAGACAGCGAGCGTCGTGGCGATCCACTTTTGGCGCCGCTTTATCAGGAAGATTTAGAGTATATCGTACGCAAAAGGGGGGCTTTGCGTACGCAAATAGCGTCGTCGTTACTGCGCATGCGCCAAACGGTAACCGAGTTTTGTGCTCTGTTTACGCTCTTTATTTGCGTTCGCTATTTTTCGGAAATAGCGCGCGTACGCAAAATGGTCTTTGCCTTTCCCGGCAAAAAGGGATTCGTGATGCGCGAGAAGTTGGCTAAAGCCAACACGAGCGCAGTTAGGGAATGGCGGACCGCGGCTGCGGCCGCCTTGGCGGTCGTCGTGGGCACGGCGTCGTCGGTCAATGCAGCACCACATTGTTCTCCTACGGGAGGTGCACGCCACAAGCAGTTTGGAAGATGCCGCAAAGGTGGGCGACGATTGCGCGTAACTTGCTGCTTACGACACGCTAGCGCTTTTTGGATACGTCACATGAGATTTCTCTTGTCGGGGCGATGCGAGCGGACACGACCGGTCGACCGCTCCCGTCACATTCTCGTATTTGAACAAATCTAAAATAAAACTTAGGAGCAAAACCTTTTTTTTTTTTTTTCTGCCCAAGTCACAGAATTTCGCGTGTCAAATATGAATGGTCAATGTATCTTGGTGGCGTTAGAAGCGCGATATGCTCGGGTTTTGCGTCGCGTGCGGAGATATTAGGGAGTTTTCGTAGATTGTTTTTGGCGTCCCGCAACGCCCTCCGCGACCCGCTACGGTACCCGGAACTCTACAGACAAGGCCATCGGCACAAAGGCGCAGTAGCGGCCTCTTCGTTGCTCCCCATTATAATACCACCGTATTTACTCGAGTAATAGCCGCACTGTTTAGGAAGAAAACCTGAGGGTTCGGTTTGCCGCGGAACACGTAGATCGCCAATCACCGCGATCGACAGCATGATTCCAGCTGTTTACAGGACAGAGATAACGTCTTCGTGCGAAGATAATATCTGTGAGGATTGCATTTGTATGGCAAATCGTGTTCGCGATCTGGTTATTCGCTATATCATTTATGCGCAACGCGATAATTGGCTGTATATGTGCTTTGCGGGAAAGAAGACGCAAGGGCCTTGTTCATATATAGCGCGGCTATTACTCGAGCAAATAAGGTAATAATAATAATGTTTATTTTTCCATCAAAGAAAAGATGGAGGGAGACCGAGGAAAAAAGCTGCATCGTGCAGCTTGACGAGTCCCCGGCCCCCCTCTCACACAAACAGCAGTGGCACAAGAAAAGAATAAACAAGACGCAATGGCATTCAAAAAGCAATCAGGCGGCAATATTTACGTCTTTCGTAGTAACGCATGATATATACATTGAGAGTTCTATGTAAATGTGCATCTGTGTAACACATGATAACCGTAGATACATTCACAGGATACATATACAGAAAATCTCATACATATATACATTTATATATGTAAACAGAAAACACGAAGTCATATACATCTCAATTCTATGGAAAGTAGTACTAAAAAACCACACTGGAAAACAATTTTCGAATATCTTTTCTCGGTGACTCAATAGGATCAATATTTTTGAAGCAAAGAAAATTAAGTAGGTTTGGAAGAGTATAAGACTAAAAATATCTCGCGTAGCCTGCGTTAACGTAGGCGCTATACTGAGTGCTTGCGATAAAGTTGCGTACATTATTCTAAAACTTTTTATTATGGAGTTTTAGAATAGCGCACGCTAAAGCTTTGCGAACGCAAAGAATAGTGTCGTCGCCATTGCGTATGCGCCGAACGCTAACCACGTTTTGCGCTTTGCGTGCACTATTTTTCGGAAATTGCGTGCGTGCGCAAAGCGTCTTTGCGCTTCTCCAAGGTGGATTCGTAGTGAGAAGTTGGCTAAAGCCAAGACGAGCAGGGTTTAAAAAAATGGCGGCTCCCATGGCTGCAGCCGCTTTGGCGGCGCCGTGAGCGCAACAGGGGTTTCCCCAGGAATTGAAATCAGCGGAGGTGTCTAAATTTTTTTGGGGGGGTTAAAGGGGGGGGGGGGGGGGGGGCATTGCGAATATAGGAGTCGTTGTGAATTAAGGGGGTGCCTTCGGAAAAACGAGGGGGGGGGGGGGGTCTGGGGAAATCCCTGGAGCGCTACGTCGGTGTCATCCTCACGACTGCGATTTTCGATACGGGACGACGTTGCACTCGGTTTGGAGAACCCAGTAAGGTGGACAACGATCACCGGCAACTTGATGCTTGCGACGCGCGAACATTTCTCGGCGCAGAAACGGTGTGCGAAGGTCAGTACACAAGACCTCGCTCGCCGAGGCGACGCAAACGGACACCCCTTACAAAAACAGGTCTCAACATTCTTTTTAATGTTTTTAGACTTTTTATTGACTTTCCGGGATCCTACTGAATTCCTTTTTAAACGCACTTTGTTTTGATTATTGTCAAAAAACTTTCAAAAGAAAAAATACTAAATTTTTTTTAGACTTATTTATAAAAAAATTAAAAAGAAGTTGTAATGACGTATTTCTGTAGGTTATTTTCTAAAAAAATTCAAAAGGAAAAACAATCGACATCTTGGAAACCCTGAGATGGGGAACGATAAAAAAACGGACGAACACAACAAAATCTCAAACGCAGCTGAATTTTATTGATATCAACACACCAATAAATAGACTTTCTTTTTTTCCCTTTCTCTTTTTCATTTGTCTGAAAGTCTATTTATTGTTGTGTTGATATCAATAAAATTCAGCTGCGTTTGAGATTTTGTTGTGTTCGTCCGTTTTTTTTATCGTTCCCCATCTCAGGGTTTCCAAGATGTCGATTAATTACCAGCTCGCCTGCACTCTATCACTTTTTACGAAAAACAATAGATTTTGTTTTGTAGACTTATTTATAAAAAAATTAAAAAGAAGTTCTAACGACTTTTTTTGTAGGATATTTTCTAAAAGGAAAACTTATTGACATTATTTCTTCATATTATTTTATAGATTTATTTTATGTTCACTCTGATTACTTTCTTTTGACTTTGACTTCCTGTTGACACGGTCAACAGAAAGTTTGTTGATTTTGTGTTGAAACTTTTTTGAAGATTTTCTTCTGCCTGAGTCAAAAGAGTAACTGTTGACTTTCTATTAACTCTACGTTGATCTTTTTCTGCTGACTTCCTGTTGAAAGTGTCATCAGAAACACTGCGGACGTTCTGTTTCATTCGTGTTGAAAATATACAGTTGACTTTCCAGTGTCAATAGAAACGCTACAGACTTTCTGTTGACTTTTTATTGAACATGGTACTTCTAGACTAAATGTCAAAAGTTACTAAGTTTCTCAATAGTCTCTGACAAGTTGAGAACCGCAGGGAGGAGCTTCAGTTCTCCTGCCTCCAGCATGAGCCTTCTATCCTTGACAACGCTTCGACGTCTCGCGCCCCTCGAACTCGAGCGCGCAGTCAAAGCACGACGGAAGGCATGGGGCGCGTGCTGGAGGCCAGGCGTTCGAAAAACACGCCTTGCCATTCGCACTTTGTGAATATAGTGACTTTATTGACCCTATTCAACTAGTAAAGTAAAGCAAAATAACTATTTTAAAGTGGAGCAACCGCCTTGACTGGCTTCGTCCTGAGTGGTGCTATGCAGAGAAGCGATAACATTTGTTCTAGGAGCCGTTTCTGTGGATGTTGTTTTAGCGACTACGGGGAATTATTATTAGTTGTACCAATGCTTTTTAGTAAGAGATAGAGTCCACGAGCTTCGAAACACCGTTTTTCCTTAGACAGACTTTCGAGAAGGAGATCGGACACCTGGAACCTTAGTAAGTGCTGAGGTGGTCACCGGCCAAATGATTACCTTCAATATGTAGGCTATATAAGGCTCTGGAGCAGTTAACGGTACTGTGATTCCGGTGTTGAGTGCTTCATGATGTTTGTGTTTGTTTCCGATGCTTGTATGTGGGATGTGTATGTATACCAAAGGAACACTATTTCCTAACCAAACTCAAAATATATATTAAAAAAAATTGAGTGTCTTTTTTTTTAAAAGTTAATCTGCGGTTCCGTCACAAGGAAGTCAACAAAATTTATGTAAGAAGGAATTCTAAAAAAATGTATGTAAGAAGGAATTCTAAAAAAATTAAGTGGCCAATTTTAACTAGGAGTTAAATAAGTTGTCAAAATAAAGTCTAAAAAACATCAATAAAGTTTAAAAAGAAATTCAATACGATTCCAGAAAATTTTCAACAGAAATTCAAAAGAATTTAACAACAGATTTTTGTGAGGGACGACCGGTTGACCACTCGCGTCGCGTTCTCATGTTTAAACAAATATGAAATGTTACTCTGAACCAAAATCTTGTTTTTCCTTAAGTTACAGCATTTCGTGTGTGACATAAAAATAGTGACTGTATCTTGGTGGCACTGCAAGCGCGAGATGCTTAAGCTTTCGCGTCGCGGCGGAGAAACCCTATTTTAAAACTCTCTTGCGTAGCGTGCGCTAACGCAAGCGCTAAATTTAGCGCTAGCGTGCGCTAAAATTGCGTAATTTATTCTAAAACTCCCTGTTGACTCCATGGAATGTTATCGCTGGCGGCGGCAGCGGTCGTACTTCGAGAGAAACGGAGTATAAAAGGTTTTCACAGCCTAGAACGTCATTGTTATTAATCTTGACGAACAATAAGGTTTCTGTTAGTACGACGACATCGGCATTACGCGTGTCGAGAAAAAATGACAATTTATGACGCTTTTTCATAACACTGTGTACGTTTCAAGAGGAAAAAAAGAAAAGATTAACATCAGGTACCGAGACATGCGCGCTGGCGGAATGCCATCTGCAAAGCGACTCATGCCTCCTTTATGCTCTCTTCCTGCAACGTTCTTGTTGTACCATTAATGCTATCACAATTCGGTCAGACGGAGTCCAAGCTCCGTCATTTTCGGTAAGCCGTGTGTGGTCACGATGGTGAACGTTTTCCGTTTTCCGCCAAGTCACCCATTCATTTCCAGGTATACAATTCGTCATTAGCGTCGTGTTGGGTGTTGGTAAACCTCAGAGAATGGCTCCGCCGACGACAGAACACAACATGCACAATCAAAAACGTATTAGGGCTGCACAATCTCACACGTGTACCCCGTTTTGTTTTTCCTCTTTGGAGTTGTTTTGGCAACAGTCCTGGGGCCATTTTGGCCGTCGTCGAACCGACTAAACACCGGTATCCCATACATTGTTCTGGTGCTTATAAAACCACAACCCAGCGTGACAAATGAACAACCAAGCATGCACATGTTCGTCACTTCGAGAAGTGAGCAGACAAAACGCGTCAAACGCACGGATGCTGAAAATGACTCCTGTCAGCTGACCGTTTCTGGAATTAACTCCAAAAGTGTTATACCCTAGTTACACTAAAGCTCTCAACTGCCATTAAGCCAGAGATCGTTGGCACCTCCCAACTGTGATTGAGCTCAATTAAGTTGTCCGGTGTTTCACGGTACATGATATCTCTAACAACCCCAGTTGAGATGCGCGCCGAGGGACACAGTTGAAACCGAAACGAAACCAAAACTGAAGTCACACTGCCTTATTTTATTTTAGGTGATACAAATTAATCATATGACCATTTTGCTTTCATTATAAACGCTAAAAGCAAAATAATAAAAGTTTTTGTTTCTTTTTAAGGTTAAATAAATGATAATCAGAACAACAAAACAAACAAATTAGTCGTTAGTTGTTTATACAGCAGGAGTTTAGTCTGCCAGAACATGGCGACATTGTTACCCACTGAGCAATTTAGCCAGTGCAGTACAACTGCTAGCCTGGGGTCTTTAACGTGCACCACGCAGTAGTGGTGCACGACCGCACGCCGGTACGATGCTCATCCAGATCGAAACGGGCAGGGGTGGGGATTGAACCCAGGATCCCTGGGTTCTGCAGCGCGAGCTTTCGCTCCACGTGATAATCAGAACGTTTCACACGAATTCAAGCAAAAGCGACATAACGAAAGCCTTATCGGCACCGACATCACAATGGCCGCTCTCGCCCAGCTTTGGCTACAGTCAACGTTACTAAAGCACTCAATTGGGAAACTCACCCTTGAAACCCGGACCACTCGCGTCCACCGAGACCAAGCTGAATACCATAACCGCACCGCCCTTTAACGACGAGTAAAAACGTTAAGGTTTATTTATACGGCTACTGCGAAATGGCACTGCGAGTTGGCGCCACCGGCTCTTGCGCGACTCGACCCGAACCAATACGAGCAGCAGTGCATTTCCCGGAGTGGCCACTGAGGAAGAAATAGCGGCGTTGCGATCGCTTTTAGTTCGGCTATCGAGTACAGGTCGGAGCCACCCTTACAAAGCAGACTCTATTGCAGTTTCCCGACTGAGTTGTTCTAGTAACGTTGGCTACAGTATACTCGAAGTAGGGGGTAGTGTTGGGACCGGCGCGGCTCCTGTGAGGCGCATCGAATCGATCTTTCCACATGACGTCACCGGATGCTGCACCTGAAGGGCGTGCATGCGCTGCGACAGACGGAGGGTGCGAAAATCTTTGTGTCACTTTGTTACACTGTTCACAAGCATATAAAAAGGAGACAAGGTAAAAGCTGCAGCATTTCTTGACGGAAATAACATAGTTCGCAAAAAACAAAAACTTATGTGGTGAAAAGGGCTAATGTATTGTGACCACGCTAACTAAGCCAGTGAACCTCAGTGCTACCAATTTAAAATATAAAAAAAATTACAGGAGGATGCTTAATGTTTGCATTTGAGAATGTAAACCGATAGCTAAATATAAACATCGCTCGTTTCCAAGCCGTTCAAGCGTGTCAGCGTGGCCTAGTGGGAAGCGTGTCTGGCTTGCAACCGAATGGCCGTGGGTTGGATCGCGCTCCGCCCAAAATTCTTCGAATTTTTTACTTGCGGTAAATGAATTACTTATGGATCCATCAGGATTTTCCCATCTCGCCGACACCGGCGCTTTCGCTTTAATAAAATGCGAGGGAATAGAGAGTTTTAGTAGACCGTTTCCATTTTCCGCTCCGCTCTGAAGGTGCCAAACTGCGCATGCGCGACCTGCTTCGACGGAATGGAAAGCGGAGGTCCAAAAACACGTTTTAGTAGACCGTTTTTTTTTTTTTTTTTAGCGTAAGAGCGTTTCGAGAGCGCTCAAAAAATTCGCTTGCGTAGCCCCACAAGTGGACGTTTATAGTACTAGTAAGACAGAAAAACTAAATGTTAACACCAAGAAAGTGAAAGGGAGCGTGTTTGTAAAGGTAGTAAAAACGAAGGCGAGAATAATAAACACAAAAGAGGCACACACCCGAAACCTATTAAAGGGGTCATGAAACGATTTTCCTACTTCTTCCTCCTTAGCTTTAATCCTCAACTCAAAAGCGAATTGGGAAATCACGTCGTCTTTGGCATTCTTCGTCACCGGTGCGATGACTCCTAGCTTCCGCCGTGCTTTTTATGCGCACCATAGAACTTGTCATTCCCCAGTGACGATAAGTTTTGTCAGGGCACTCATTGGTCACGAAAGCGAATCCGAATATTCGTCAACATATATATTGTTGACGAGCGCATACGTCCGAGTGACGCAGTTCTCGGGTCCAATGCGTGAGCTGGGCTCGGCTGACGTCAGGTTGGCACTGCTGACGCGCTTTGGGAACCGCGGATGTATCTTAGTGAAAAAGCGGAGAGCTTTCGAAGGAAAGAAGGTACAAAATAGTCCGCTATGTTTTCAAATGTTCGTACCGAAAAGCTGGCTTTTGACTTTCTACCCTCTTCCTTTTGGCCAACTAAACGATATGAGATTATACTTCGTTTCACTTTATCTGCGAGCGAAGCCAAATCTAGAAGCGCGAGACCAGCGCTTTTTGCATTTCTCCCCTGCTCGCGCGCTCGAGCAAAGCCTGAACGCACGGAGCTTCCGTGCTCGCGCTTCCAGTTTTGCCTTCTCTCGCACATAAGGTGAAACGAAGTATAGTAAACTCCCAATTTAAAATCATTTATCCCAGCCCAAAATTCGTTTCATGGCCCCTTTAAGCTATAAAATATAAATATAATCGTTCCACCTTGTGTGCGAGTGAAGCCGAAGGTATAACCATGAGCATGTTGCTCTAAACGGCGCTTGCACTGCACGACCGCTCGTGCATGGTCAATGACGCTGAAAGGGCGGCACTCGCTCTTGTAGCTTCTGCTCCACTCGAACTAAAAATGAAACGGATTTACGTATTCAAAATAAAAAAAAATGAAAGAAAAGGACGAAGTTTGCGCATTCCGAGCACACCCTTTTGCGATGTACGAGTACAGTGTTGCTCAAGGCTAGCAAGGCACCTGCACGATGAATCCCCGCGGTTCTCAAGGAAGGAGACTTCTACTAACGAGATTAAGCTGGCGAGACATCGAATCAATGATTTGTATCCCTCATGCCATGAAGCGCCGAAGCTTCCTTTCCGAAGGCGGTTTCCTGGATATTGCCAACGTAGAAGAGAAACCCTTTAGGAGGCAATCCCGCTTAAAGAAGGCTGCTCTGCAAGTGGGCCTCCAAATCCCAGCACCCGACAGATCGGCGTAGGGTGTTGCCAATCTGGCGAGACGCTTTGCATAGATCTTTGTCGACTGGCCTATCGCAACCGTCTGTTTGAACATGGATGAGCGTTTGGACGGAACTTGTCGGTGTTCTCCAGTATTGTGAACCTCATCGTGGTTCTCATCAATGAGAGGTTCGGCCACCTGCTCGCTGACATGAATAAACATAGGGGGTTGACCCTGGCGAAACTGGAGCTGTGCTAACAGGTGAGACCCTGCATGGTTTATGTAAATTTAGTGTTTCCATTGTTTTTAGCACAGCTGCTTTGTCTAGTAAAAAGTTAATCTTTTCGATACGCCAATGATTTACTTCTTTACTTTTGTTTCTGCACAAAAAAAAAAAAAACAAGGTGTACATGGGCAGTGTCAGGACAAGTCACGACGAGCGCGTTTGCAATCTGTGAGTTTTAGTAGGCCACTTTTATGAGCCCTCTATGCTATACTTTACGCTCTGGAAGAAGCATCGCCCCCACGGCGCATGCGTAGCCCGCTCTGAGTTGGAGCGTATAGTTAGCGGAGTGAGCGTGCGCTCCGCTTTACAAGTTGCAGAGCGGACTGCCCTGAGCGTCCTTAGCGTAATCGCTTAGATCTCAAGATGGCTGCACTTACTCAATACGCGTCGATGTTTTTCAACTTTACCTCAGCTTGAACGAGGTCGAATCAAGAAGTAAAGCGGACGCCCCACGCGTGAAAAGTAAAAATGTCCATTTGAGTTCTGTGTAGCACAAACGAGCATAATCAAACGAAGTGAACGAGTATCACTTTGTAACCAGCACGGTGTCGGTAAAGTCGTCGCGTTTTTGTGGGCCCTCTATCGCTATGCAATCAGATGTACGGGAGCGCGTGCTTGAATGGCGATTATACCTGTGCACGCGTCCTCCTGTCGAAAATGACACTGAAAGTTGACCACAAGCATAGCGCTCGCAAGCCGCACCGAAAAACCATTCCTCTCAACTTTACTTATTCATATTGGCTCGCAATTTCTCAATTGTTTAACTTTCCTCCGGAACTGTTTGCTTTGGTGGATTTCCTTGGTAGATTTAGAAAATAATAGAGACTTGAATGCAGCCTTTTTAAAAGTGCATGCCATGCTGCCCTATTCTTTGAGGCCGCCTTATTTTGGCCAAGCGTCTAGGGAGCAAAAGAGCGGCGTCATTGTTTGTCGCGGATGCGAGTCTAAATGTATTAGACACGAATGCTGCGTCAATGCTGAATATGAACTTGGTTCTAGTCACAAGTCTCGCCCTAAAAGCGATGCCCAAAATATGGCGGCCGAATATGTTACCCGGCGGTGTTTTGAAAAGAGTTACCAAAAACGGTCGAAAGAATATTCCCCGTCAAGTTTTTGTCTGGTGAAAACTAGACAGGCATAAACAATGCAAAATTTAGCAAACACAACACTGGATTTCTAAGCAATAGAGGTAGACTAGAACGCTTTTCAAAAGTTTCGTTTTAAATGCACAGTTTGACGGCCTCAGAGCTTAGCAAAATTAAGAAACAACTAATTCATTTGCGATACACATTTTTTTACAACCCTACCATGGAAATACTCTTTATCTTATATGAGTAACAAGTCCAATATCACATGTTTTGGTAGTGTTTAAATACTGCCGTGTTGTAAGAGTACCTTTTTCTTCTTTTCATTAGGCCGTCAAAGACAAGGGAGCACCCCTGGACAACTGTTGGGGTTTTGTTGACCGCATAGCACGCCCATATGCCGTCCATCAAAAAATCAAAAGCCATACTTTTCTGGTCACAAGAGGGTGCTCGTCGTGAAGCACCAGGCAGTGATGTGCGCAGAAGACACAATTTGTCAGCTGGACGAACCCTACGAAGACCATGGGCATGTTTCTTTTTTTTTAATATTAGAATGCGTAAAGCAGACTTGGACGTAGTTCAACTACTCTACTCAAACTACTGTAGTTTAACTACTTTTCCGAGTAACTTGGTAACTTTCAATTACAACTTTATTTGGGTAATTAGTAGTTTAATTTAACTACATTTTTCAGGTAACTTCTACTCAAATTACTAACTACTTTCGAAATCGTCGGCAGATGAAATGGCCTTCCCGAACAAGGGGCCCCCTCGCAGCCGTAGAAAATGCATCACAGGCGTCCTTGGGCCAAGGTGGCGATGAGCAGCCAGAACATAACACCGACGCGCACGAACGCAGAAAGAGATGCTTAACAAGCCTTGGTCGGGTATTGACCTAATCCGGTAATGCACGCAGGCGCCGCGCCTTCAGCTGCAACCGTGCAAGCAAAGACGGGGGCACTCCGAAGGTTGTTGTTGTTTTCATGTTGCCTGCCCTTTGTGAGTTCTGACTCAAGCGGTTTGGGGGTTCTACGGGAGGCGCCACTGGCATGACCTCGCAGCTGGGCGCCTGTTCCCATCGTCGCCTCGTCGTCAGCGAATACTCGCTTGCACAGCCGGACTCCACCGCACAGAAACGCAGACAGGGATAATCCGTTCATGAGAGCACATTCGCGCTTCCAACTACAACTGTACGAGCCCCGATGCTTGTTCACGTAATCCTTCGAGCCCTTCCGACCTTCCACGCCAGGGAGACTTCCTGTTTGTTGAAAACGATTTACTTGTCAGGCGTGTCAGGCGCGTCAGGATACCCTAGTCGCCGGCCAGGGTTGCGGGTCACCCTTGGAAGTTCCTTTTATTGGACCCGGCGTCAGCGGCGAAGTATACTTCGTTTCATCTTCTGTTAAATAAAAAAAACAAAAAAAAACACTTCTTTTTTTTCGGTAGCGCAGCGCTAGCACTGCAACGAGACGCGCAGTCGTCCGGATGATCTCATCGTCGTGGCGTGAGACTTGAACCCTTGACGGTCAGGTGCACTCGCTCAGCGTACTCACCGAACGTAGTGGGAATAAAGAGGGGCCAGTCATAACAATCTCAACTTGCCGAAGAAAAAGACAAAAGGAGGAGAGTTTGTTATACAACCCCCCTAAACGAGGCAAACCTCACATGTTTCGTCATGGACACCTAAGAATGCCAACACTCGCTTACCCGACCCTGCACAGCCTGTTTCTCAAACTCAACGCTGCCGTTCCATCCAGCGCGTCGGTGGAACGTCTTTTTAGCTTAGCTGGGGACGTCGTTAGTAGGAAAAGGCGAAAACTCTCCTATCAATAACTTTGAAAGTAAATTGCTTCTGCGAGCGAATAAACTATTTTGGTGAAAACTCAAGTCATAAAATGACTGCATTTATTTCAGGCTCGCAAAGTTTTTCACGAATCAAAACTGTTGTTCATTTTGCTACCACAAAAATATAAAAAAGTAACTTCGAAAGTAACTTCAAAGTAACTCGCTACTTTTTTACAGTAGTTAGTAGTTTACTCAATTACTATTACAAATGTGTAATTTCTACTCTACTCCAATTACTTTTGGCGTCGATACTCAGTAACTTAACTTAACTACCTTTTTTGAGTAATTTGTACATGTCTGGCGTAAAGTGATCACAGTGAATCATATCCAAGCTTTTGTGCTGAGCGAAACACTTGTCCGACTAGGCTAAAAAGGCATCTAGAAATATATTAATAAAAAAACATTTACCAATGACTCCCATTTACTTCTCAGATGTGCGTGTGAATATTACATCTAATCAAATTACAGTGTTTCTGTTGACTTCAGCATTGTAAAAGTAGCCTCTGTTGCGTGGCCTTCTATTGCATGAAAACACCGTAGCACAGGTGAGGCTGAAACTAAGCAGGAGCTTAAGCCGAAAAACGCAATTTCAAAAACACACAAAAGAAATAAAAAGAAGTGTAGCCAAGCAAAATGGTTTCATCTCATCCCCCAAGGCAGATACATTAACTGCGCTCAACTGTTAATGCGAACACGATAAAATCGCTTTTATTTGCAGTTTATTTCTTTGACAGCTATTGAGAGAGCTGAAAGTTTGTCGCTCAGATGAGTGCCCCAAACGAGCGCTTTATTCCACACCAATAGGTTGATGTCAGCCCCTCGTACTTAAGGTGAAAAATAAAAACAGGATAATGTATGTTCCCGGTAACAATGTCGCGCAGTGTACAGAAACACCAAGGTACCCTATCGCAAACCGAAGCATACGAAGAAGAAAAAACTAATTTTATTGGGAAAACAAAAACAAAAAAAGGTAGAGATATAAATGGAGCACTCGCTTTTGCTAATTTGTACTGTCTTTCTGCATAAAGCAACCTAACAAAATATCTGACCGCGTGCCGACTGCTTTAGTCTTTAGTCTTTATTTTTTGGCTCTGGAGAGACGCGGCACCACGGAAAGGCAGCAGCCCGTACCATGGAGGCCCGCGGTGCCACGTCTAGGGAACATGATAATGTGATGAGTATATACATGCAAGATGACGTCAACACGGGTTGTTGCTATTGGGGAGGATGGCAGTCCGATTCGCAGAAGTCCAGATTTCGTGGAGGCGGGTTGGGTGGGTGAGCAGCGATCCATGGGGATTTGGCACGCCGTTCGATCGGTGCATGAAGGAGCCCCAGGAACATAATGGCGCTGTTGCTCACTGTGGTCCACTGGGGTCAAAGCATCAGGCTCCAAGGAGGTAGTCCAGCCAAAGTAGAAGCTGCCGCCTCCGAGGAACCGAGGCCCGGGGGCTCAGATTAAGGCACCGCCGTCGCCCGGTGTGTCATCCTCTCAACGTCGTCGTCGTCATCTCGCATAGAAAAATCGAGCCCGCTGGCTTAGGCAAGGCAGCACCTGGGGGGCTATGTTGCACTTTTTGGACTCCCAGAGAAGGAAGTGACGTAAACAACGCAGCAAATGCAGATTGGATGTTGATTTTGTTTTCTTCTGTCAACATCCAATCTGCGTTCGCTCTAGTCGTTGACGTCACTTCCTTCTTCCAAGTCTCCTGGGAGTCCAAAAAGCGCAACATAGCCCCCCTGTCCCCACCGTTCAGGGGCCATTAAAGGATTGCAGCCAGCGATTTCCCGAAGCAGCCAGAGGTTCTCGACCACCGTGAAACGTTTTCTTTAGGACGCCGTTTCAAACAAAGTCTGCGCAGCCATCTTAGTGGAGCGAGGTTCATAACGGTCAAACGCGCTCCCAAGGATGCTTTCAAGTGGCGAGCACCCATGTTGAATTCCTTTCCAGAAAAAAACACCTTCTACTGAAGCTTTACTGAGAGTGGAACGCGCTTCCTAAAATGGCAAGGAAAGCGGAGCTGGCGCTTCACGCTCAAATCCCAGAGCGGGCCGCGCATGCGCGATGGCGACTCCGCTTTCCATAGGCCTCCTGCGCTGAAGCTTCGAACAAACTGTAGCGCCCTCCTTTTGGTTAGTACAAGCTCAACTGATTGAGCCTCGCACTACTTATGGCACGTTGGTTGAGCTTTTTTAATTTTGTATTGTGCTGAAGAATGAAAAAACACCTTTGGACGCAAGAAATCGGCCAGACTCAACGCCGCAAGACAATCAAAAGTGCCAAATTCATGACACCACCGCTAGGGTACGCGTCTCTTATCTCTGGGTGGTGACGTCAAAACACCTGTGAAGCGACGCTTTAATTTTTCTTTTTCTTTGTCATGTCTACTTTGGAACGCGCGGAACGGCTGTTCTTGACTCACGCGCTTAGCGTCTTAGCTTTGACGGCGTTCGAATTTTTGTAGTTTCTTTGTATCTTCATTGTGATCTCGCGCTCGGCACCAGAGCTGGCACGCTTCTGCATGAGTGGCAGTTTTAGCAATACCACCTAGAACACAAGGCCTGCGCGTTTCCTCCTCTAAACGTCATCACTAGTAGATCCCCTCAGCGCCCCCTAGGTAGCCCGGATGAGCACCGTCGTCTGCTACATCATCTGCGACATCGTCTGCTCCATCGCCTGCTTCAGTGGTTTGTGTAGCAGATAATGAAACAGATGCTCACGCCGAGTGTCTGTTGCTATAGCATACGATGAAGTTAGACGTTCGCGTGGAGCGTCAAATGCATGAGTGAAAATGCCTTACTGCTGTGTGAAGGGCTGCAAAGCCCTTCGCTGGACGCTGGCACTCGACGCCATTTTTGAGGGCGCTGTTTATACTCCGGGTCGCTGCTTTGAAGCGTTCTTCCGCAGAACGAGCGCGCGCGCTAGAAATGCTCGTCTCAAAGCAAGGAGCGCGTGCTAGCTCGCGCTTGTGGCCGAGGGACTGTTCGCGTGCGCGTTGCAAATGAACTGGAAGCTCGCAATCAGCTCGCGCTCAGCAGTCACGCACACAGCTGTGGCCAGGCTGTGGCCGCAGGTGAATTACAGTGTACGTGTTCTAGTACACTGTAGGTGAATGCGACGTAGTTGCGACGCGGCCCATACTCTCGTCAAGCTTCAGCCTGTTTGCCGCTTGGGGCGGGTCGGGGATCTACTTACGAAACGTCATGCGCAGGCCTTGTATTCTAGGTGGTATTGGTTTGAGACGCTAAAGTCTGTACTACCCAAAACAAGGCCTTTTCGCAGCACCCCCTGGGCAACGCAGGAGGCCCATAGAGCGGAGCGAGAAAGCGAAAACGGTCTACTAAAACTCTCTAATGCCTACGTCGTGTTCACGCAAGCAGAATCTCGCTGAGATATAGACCTTTCCAATGTTTACAAAATCACAGTCCAGCGTGCGATCTTCACAGTCCAGCACTTGCGTGTTCGTCGCTTCGGAAAGCGAGCAAAGAACGCGCCATACGCACGAACACTCAAAATGGCACCGGCCACCTGCTCTTTTATAGAATGGTCTATAGTGCTTCAATATATTGTCACGGGTGGTGACCAAAATAACAATAAATAAACAGGAACAGTAAACGTTTAATGTGGCGAAATTGTGCCCAAAAACAAAATAGGAAAAGGATAGCGTCGCAGGCGTCGATGGCGGCGAAACAGCAGGGTCGAACGCTGGGGCGAGACTGACTCCGCTCGCCTTCGGAGCCCTTATGTACCCTCGTGGGTTTCAGGATCATTCGGAGTAGAACTTTCGGTGCGTAGAACATTCGGAACTCGATCAAAAGAGAATGTTCTCGAACTTACGAGAAGGCCAAGTTGAAAAAATAAATAAAAGGGCAGTCCGCTGAGTGGAATCGAACCTACACCTTCCGCGTGACAGTCAAGCGCGGTAACCAGTCGGCCACGCACGCGCTTGTTCGCCGACGCGCGTGGCAATATCATAGCGTCCTATACTTCGTTTCGCCTTATCTTGTACCGCAGCGAATGCTAGAAGCGCGAGCTCATAGCGTTGGCAGCTGCCCTTGGTGCACGAGAGCGTGTGCCGCCGAGATTCATTCCTGAGAAATCGCGTAGAGTTCCTATGAGTCAGAGCCACAATATGGCGGACGGACGTAGTCATCCCCCGGTTGTCAGACTACGCTGCTGTGGTTGTCAGGCTGTCAAAATCTCCTTAAGAAGGCCAAACTCTCTCAGTATAAACGGCTCTGCAAGAAACTACATAATTTTGACGAATCACCAACAACTGTGAACAATAGTGTAGTGTATTGACCCCAACTCTACGCTGCCGCGAGCGCACGGGCACGTGAGGCACGAGACCGGGCCAGGATTCTGCGTGCCAGGCAAGCGCATTCGAATACCGAGCCGCCTCAGGCAAAAGACGCGTTGCTCTGGGGCAGGGGGCGCGAGCGCGTCCTGAAGATTTACGCAAGACGCGACCAGGTTATGCTGGCTGCATCATCCGTGTGGCGCAGTAACGTTCGATTTTGCACGTGCCACGTTCGAATACAAGCAGCTTTCAGCATCTGCAGATGTGCGATAACAAAACGACTAAAAAAGTAAAAAAAAAAAGGACAGAATTATGCAGCGCAGCGTCCCATTAAACATTCCTTTCATCTTTGCTTTCTTTCACAGCTTCCGCGAGCACGTATATTTCATTTTACGTGACAGCGAAGTCAAAGCTACTCGTAAAAGCGCGTCCTCCTGACCGGCGCTCGTACTGCACGAGCCCGCGTGCTTGGCAGGAACGCTGAAAGCTCGCAGCTCGCTCTTGTAGCCTCTGCTACGCTGGCACTTAGAATGGAACGGAGTAAAAAAAAATCTAGTGGGGAAGCGTATTGGTGCATGTTCGAAACGCGAGCCAAGTATTCTATTTTGCTCGCCTGGAGCGCTGCTCAAAACTTGAGAGCTACGGGCCTAAAGCGGCCTTTTCTCATGGTTACCTTTTATGGGAAGCGAGCATGCCGGCCGCGTCGCGGTGGTCGCCTATTGTTTGCCGCATGAATTGTCGTGGCTTTCTTAGAGCGAAATAGCTACCTTGGAAATTACAGCGCTAACCCGCTACAACGCACAACCAACGCAGCGACTGGCAGAAGTTCCAAGGTATATATATGTACATGGGTAGCGAAGCTTCCATAGAAGCCCACATGTCGAAAAAATGGCGGCCCATGGAGCTGCTTTAGCGCCATCTATGAGTCGTGGGGACACTTCCGGCGGAACAAAAAATAAACAGGAAATGACGACACTTCCGAAAAAAAAGTGACGTCATGCGTGCGTGCGGTTTGGCGCGAAAATTAAACAAAAAGAATTCCAGAGACTTCAGGTAAAATGAACGACATATACACTAAAAAGTCTCAAACATAGCTCTGTGTTTGAGCTTTGTTTGATACTTTTTAGTGTGTGTGTCGTTCTTTTTACCTGCAGTCTCGGGTTTTTCTTGGGATGTTTACTCTATACTGGATCGTTTACGTCCTTATTTGCCCTTGCTCTTATATTTTGTTCGAAATGTTTTTTTCTGCAGCCGATCTGCTATGAGAGTAGTTCATTTCGTCACACCATCGTGTCTTTGCACTGTGGTTAAACTCGAGCCACAGTGTTTTGCTCTTTGTTCCTTCAGGATCCCTCGGAAATATTTGGGATACCTTAAAGCGAATGATGTAATTTCACAAAAAACGAGTGAATCGAATTGCTGGAGTGTGTTGCGTATGAAATACACTACAGTAACTCTAATGCAAGTCCAACTTCGCATTAACAGTCGCGTTTTATTTGTTTTATTCACTTACAATCATTCAATCAGATTACTCACTAGAATCATGCAATCGGTATTCACTATTTTAAAAGTGTAATGGTGAAAGAAAACTAGTAGATCGGTACATAAGGCACATTATAACATAATAAGACAATGTACAATCGGCTTAATGTTGTGAGGGAATTGACAGTTTACAGGCAGCCACTAATAACTCAGGGGTTTCACACTGTTCCGAGGACAACTGTGGTCACCACAGTAATACACAGAACAAAAACTACACTTGTCTACGCAGTCCTTGGGCACTGTACCATAATGCTGAAAATATTTTAACTTGCATCTGCTGGTGCTGCTACACTGCAACGCAACGATTGTTTGGTGCAGGTCAAGGATGCCAAGCGGAGTAAACCGTCTTGGAGCCATGTGGTACGCTGCACTTCAGAAGCCAGTGTTGCTTCACAGCTTTAAACGCTATATATGTGAATCAGTTAGAAGACTACAATTACTCATCAAGAAACCGAAGAAAATGAAAGGTTCGAATAGAACATGCCCACACCACTTTAAAAAGTTCTCTACGTGGTCTCACGTACGTAGCCTGTGCACTTGCTGCCTGGCTTTACACTTTGCTGCTGTATCTCTCTCCGGCCAAACCGGCTCACAATGCTCAATCTAAGCTGTGCTTCAACGAGTGCAGCGACAGCAGGAGACACATGAACGCGAACACTCTTAACGACTTCGGCACCAGTCCTCATCTGACGTTGTCGTTGCAGCCTTCTTTGCAGCCTCTTGTTATGCTCTTGAAGCTGTCGCTCCTTGACTCTCAGGGCGTTCACCTTCTTCTTGTCGATGCTTCGGATTTTGCCGGGTGCTGCAATTTGATAAATGAACCAGATCAGGTCTCCAAGAAAAACTTGCATTCGCCATCAATTTAATAAATGTGTAATCTATGCACACTCAAAAATACTCCTCAATGATTCGAAGTGTCTTTAAACAAAAACAGCAAGTATGACAGACTACATATATGCAATTCAAATTAAGAAAAGCAGCAATACATCTTTATGTCGGACTAGGCGCTTCATGTTGGCCAGAGATCTGATAGTCTAAAAAGACAAGGGCGCACACAGAAACATGCAAGTCAGAATAGGCATCCAAACTGTGAAATGCATTTATTTTAAAGCTTGATCATACCTTACTTATGCCGATGGCACTGTAATAGTGAAGCGCTCGCACAAAAACAGGCAACTAACGTTTGGCAGATAGGACAAGAGACCATGACAGGCTCAGCATCACACACATATGACCAAGGCAGCTTTTCGATAACTATAAAAAACACTGTCTTACCTGAGGTTTTGCGGGAAGACTTATGATTCAGTAAAACCGGTTAAGCTGTTTTGATTTTATGGTGTTAACACTTGCGCGTGGAACATTTTTTTGTATTTTTGTGTGCTTCACAATGACAATATAACGTGAAACACAAAAATGTGGTGAACTTTGAACAAACTTCGATTTGTAGCTGCCAGCTACCCGGTCTTGTGTTATGTGTGACCCCTTGCGCCATCAGCTCTCAAGATAAAGTTTAGTATCCGCTGGTGTTTTTAGAGCCTTGGCTTTTTATTTTTTTGGTCTGACCTTTTATAATTTCACAAAAAAAACTGCAAAAGAAAAAAGTTCGCATCATAGAAAGCACTCACATTTGTGAGAAGGCCCAGCAGCACAGCCAGAGAGAGAGTCTCTAGGCGACGGTGAAGAAACCAAAATCTCCATGTCAGCCACGTCCCCGCTGGACTCTTGAGCAGGAGCAGCACCTTGACGTAAAGCGTAGCTGGGATAAACTGCAAAAAAATAAAGAAAGATTTTTACAAAAACTGTAAGTAAGAAAGCAAGTTCAACAAAGCGGAAAGTTGGGCGAGTTGGTTGTTCATCCTACCTGGCAGACACAGTGCCTCTCTGTGTACTTTTACAGCGCCTGAATGTATACTCCTTGTTTTTTGTCCTTCGTCAAGTTGCGCTGTTTCTACCAATTAAAAAAGCAAGCTCACAAAAAATGGGAATAAAAGGATATCACAAACAATATTCGGACACCACTTATTATGGGCCCCTAGTGGACTGTTACCTAATAAGGTGCACGAGTATGTGTGGTCCAATGAAGTCGCAGAAATCCGCTCTGCAAATTTAATGTGTTCTTAGCGAAGGAGAAGAGGTTGAAGTCCTCCCTTATTCCCCTACTTGTACGCATAAAACGAAAATTCACCTTCGTTCCATGAAAGGTTTATTTCAGAAGGCTGGTGGTCAGGTTGGCCACAGGAACTCCGCTTGTCTGAGCGGACGGAGTACGGAGTAAATGAGGTTGGCGAACTCCTCTCTGCAAATTTAGCGTGAAGTTAGTCATAGAATAGTAGTGGAGTTCCTTCCTATGTGTCTATTCTAACACACGACAAGGAAAATCACCTTGTTCCCACGAAAGTTTCATTTCGGAAGACCGGTCGTCAGGGTGACCACAGAAACTCCGTGAGTCTGAACTGCTGATGTGTAGCTCGATGGGGGTGGCGAATTTACCTCTGCAAATATATGGTGAATTCGCCCATTTTAACACAAAATGTAAATCACTATCTTTCATGAGCAGCTTTATTTTGGAAGACTGGGTGTCGGCATGGCAAAAGATTCTCTGCGAACCGATATTGACGTTGATTATGTCACCTCAAATAAAACATGTCATTATAAACGGGCCTGAAATGAACTTCTAGCAGTACCTCTGACCATGTTCTACCAGCTTTTTCCAGCTAATCTCACCTAGTTCTATTGCAAAATGCTTAGGTCATGAAGACCATGAGGTAATGCAGTGATGCTGGCAGTTGCTGCCACTTTATGTTAGTTTCAATGAAAAAGCTCACCATGCACAACTGCTGAACCTGGAGAGCTTCTGCTGGAAATGTCGCCACGTGTTGTCTCTGCAAATAATATAAAAATGTTATGAGCCCACAGAAGCAATATTTCAGCCCCCTGTGGTAACTATTTTTCTAAGAGCGGGTTAACCATGCTCTAATCACAAAGTGCGCGGAAAGTTTATTGGTCTGCTTACCTTTTGTGGGAAGCACACTTGGCAACGCATTGTGACGAAGGTGTGAAGGCCGCAGGAAAGCTGACTCCTCAAAATGTAAGAAGCAAACGACCCTGTCTCGTAGCTGCCATGGAGTCTTCCACTGTAGACTTCGGTTGTTGCAGAACCGATCCCAGACTTCGCGCCTGCAGATAAGGCATGGTGCTGTGTGGGTGCCGTGAATACTTTCGAAAATAAAATGTAGCCAAAATGTCCACAAACCAAAGCAAATCAGAGCAAGAACATTAACAAATGCATGACATCAACGCTCCGTGTACATCATGAAGAGTAAAAACACGAGTCTTAGGCACAGATGCCCTACTATATATCTGTGTTGTACCACTGATAACCACGCCGATGATCACGACACTAGGCTCCTCAGAGCCAGGCCGGTACAGGTAAATTTGAATATCGTGGGCATTTTTGTAATGACGGCACACAACGCTGCGAAGTCAACATTCCTAGTACAACATATTACGCCTTCAGGTGTAGTTTCTTATGCACATCTAGACAACCCTAATAGTTTTAGGTAAAACTAACAAGAGTTAATAGAAGACCAAACAAGGGGGCATGACATCACACAGCAGGCATGTTACTGACAGTAGCCAAGTCTCACCTTCGAGAGTCGGGGGGAAACCGGTGCAGCGAGATGCCAGCAGTGCTGGTGTCGCTTTCACACACATCCACGGAGCACCGTTTCTTTGCGTATCGCACTGTGCTCATCATCGCACGTTGAGCCCCTTGGAGGCAGTAGTGTCCAAGGTCCAAGCGCACGACTGCCAAGTTCCCGCGCAAGTAACTGAGCTAATCACGCCCGAGCAAACAACAAAACTTCCCAAACGGTGTTAGCTGCCGCTAAAACAATTAAAAGCGAAGAGCACGTGGAGGCCCAAACACAAGCAAGCAGACGGACGTCAGCAGCCTGTCTTTCCGCGCGCCACAAGGTCTACAAAGAAGTGCAGATATCGCTCTTGCTAGCCGGCCTTTTTGCTAGTGGCGTACAGAGGACGCTAATAAGAAGTATGCATATTATTAGCAAAAACAAAGACAGTTTTGAATTCTATAGCGCACCAAATATGATTGGTAATATCTAATAATTATATTCAGCTTGTTTAAAAATACAAATGATTATACTTCTAGTCACAAACTAATTAATTTTAATAATGTTTGTCCCCACCTCTCCTAGTCGCGCTTCAATCGCATCCTTCACGTGACCCTCCAGGCCGATGTCGCTGGCAATTTGTTTTGAACCGCTTTTTGGCCGAAGCTTCGCTACCCCTTGGAAGTTCCCCGATGGAACGGACCCGTTTGCCGCTAGGGGCGCCCTGGTCGGGGCCTGAATTAGATGTGCACGGTTCCTATACATAGGTTGCACTGACGTAATCTGGTCCTCCTTTCTGGTGGCCGAACTTCCTCGAGCGTAGCCTTTACTGTGCATATTCTACGAGCAGTACACGAGCGTCGCGAGCGAGCGGAAACGAGTGAGCACAGCTTCATTATACTTCGTTTCACTTTATCTGCGAGCGAAGCCAAAGCTAGAAGCGCAAGACCAGCGCTTTTTGCGTTTCTGCCCAGCTCGCGCGCTCGAGCAAAGCCTGAAGGCACGGAGCTTTCGTGCTCGCGCTTCCAGCTTTGCCTCAGCTCGCACATAAGGTGAAACGAAGTATAACAGCAGGTTTTGGCCACCAGAAAGGAGGAAGGATATGACGTCACGTGCAACCCATGTATAGTAGAAGCCTATGTCGCGACAGCGCTAAAGCCTACGATGTGTTCGTTTCGCTCCGTACATACCAAATAGGCTAATCGAACATTTTGACGTTTTGAATATTCACATATTCATAGCATTTGCACCCAAGTAAAATTATTTATGCTTAGAGCCGTCATAAATGAAAGAGGCTTTTGGGATCTAAATCTGTTTCTGTCCCACAGTCACGAGACAAACATTTGCGAGGGGTCAGTTGATAAATAATGTCACAAATGACGACAATGATTTTATTAAATGACATATCAAAAACAATAGATGGTAGCTTGATTAGATAAACATATGTTGGATTCAGAAAACAGCATATTTCTTCTCGTACATAGTATTCAAAACAGTACGTGCATATTACCCTAATAGTTTTCATTTAAGGAAGTTTTACTTGACATAACTTTTGGTAGTCATAAATCTTGGAAGCTTGGTTGTGGCTCTCTATTTGGTTTGCGTACTCGTTTACCTCGTTATGCTTTTTGCTTCCGAAGTCCTCCCGGCGGATGACTGCCGACAACTCAATTGCTCACGCATTGGCTCATCTTAACAAGGAATGCATGGCTTGCACTGACGTCACGTCGCCCGCCATTGCTCTGCACCATGCCCCTGTGCCCGTACCTTCTGCAGCATACATTTGGCGACGGGCGCAGGAGAAGGGTACGGTACAAAATGACGTCGCATGCTTGGCACGTATAAGAGCCGATATTTAAAATTTTAATTCTATCCGTAGCTTTTATTATTGCCGACTGTACCAACTGGCGTCATCGACTACAGCGTGAAAGCAATTAGTTCTAACACATTGCCTCTACGCAAAGCAAGACAGGGTGGGGATTCACCAGCATGGACCCCGGCTTGATTTTGAGGCAGAGAAGTGCAGTGTAGCATTTCGCTATATCTGCAATATTGTTTTCTATTGTCTTTTTTTTTTTTTTTTTTTAGGGGACAGACAAAAGTCTCACTTCTTGCGGCATGTAAGCGGGCCCCAGTTTCAAGGAGACTGACACGCTCTTGTGTGTTGAAAAGAGGCGGCTGGTTGGGGTCATCGATAGAAAGAAAGAAGCTCCAACCATCACGGCAGCCAGTTGACTTTCTAACTCCAGGAACACAAGAATGTCATTTAATGTTTGCAGCATATTGGAATACCCTTTTGTAGGTGTTACTATATCAAGACCCAAGTTCCTCTCAAAACGTTTTATTCCAACATACAAGATGGCATTCCCCGCTTTCGAAATCAAACAGAAAGTTGTCCCCGAGAAAAGAAGTGTCGTCGCTCGTCACCAACTTTATACAACGCAGTCACGTGCTCCATCATAAAGAACAACTGGACCGGCGAAGCCATCGTGTCATCTGCTTGCAAAAGGCGTGTATTAAAACTTTATGACGGATGTTGATCCTCGATATACGGCACTAGCACTATAAAAAAAACTGCATGATAAGAAACTGAGAAAATGCAATGCTTACCAAAATTATTTTTCAGTATTTTATCTAGAACATACTACACGCCAATGGTTGGCCCAAGCAGGAGTGAGGAAAAGAACAGTACACACAAATTAAGTCACTTTAACACCAAATTAGTTAACAAAACAAAAGGCTGAATCATATTCGCACGCAGAAATACACATAGAAACACAAAATGTTTAGTTTTTTTTTTTTTATAATCACTAACAGTATTCGACTTGGAAAGTCGCTTATATATAGATATATAACAATTTTCAAGAAAACCAATTAACAGCAGCCTCGCAAAAAGCATCTCTCACAAAATGCTAGAGTAAACTATTCCATTCAGTGACGGTGCGGGGAAATAATAAAAACGATTAGTGCGAGCAAAGATTAGTGTTACCGAGTTTTGATTATGGTGCCTTGTAGTTCGTCTTATCAACGGCTGTAAAAATTATGTACACAAATCATAAATTTGATTTGTAGCAATAAAAACTAAAAATTCAACCGGGAGCTTTGCTTACACACACTAGAATCATAATTCCTTTTGTTTGCATTACGAGAGATAGTGAGTCTAGCTTTCAAAATTTTGAGTAGATAAACTGAAAATTAAAAAAAAAACTAAACCCATAGATTTTTTTTTCTTTTTCTAATAGGCAAGTTCAAACCTTGCGTCGAGCCCCCAAGCATTTGTCCCAAACGGCCCTAGCAACTGTTTGTTTGGAACACGATGCCATGTTGTGACGTGATTACTTACGAGGTCAATGCTCCATATACAGAGAGCAGCAACTGGTGCTCCTTTCTATTACCACCTACTCAGACTGGCGCAGTCGATCAAGATGAAAAAGAATTCGAGCGAGCTAGAAAACCTCGCCCCAGTGCAAAGAAACTCACGGGGCGAAGGTTGATTCCGACGAAACCTTGAGCCGGAAACACGTCACGTGGAGCCACCGTATGTGTATAGGTGAAAGTTAGTAGAGGCACATCTATTTATGTGACTCAGAAGAAGGAAGAAGAAAAACCCGCAGCTTTATTTTTACACGCGCTTGACAGGGCAAGATAAATTAGACCTTCGCGTGATTCGTTGCTCTTTCAAGTATTTCCCGTGTTCGGGTTTTTTTCTCCTTTTTTTTTTCTTCTCCTATCAACCTCGAGTGACACGGTGTCTATACTTCGTTCACCCCGAAGTCAATAATGCGGCGGGAGCTAGGTGCCGATTGGATCTGTCTGTCGTTTGCCAAGGGGACACGCTCCCGCCCACCCACCATAGAGATCATATCATCACCCACCCGCTGGGAGCGGGGTCAGCTGATGAAAGGAAGGCGGCTGATTGGTCCGGGGAACGCGTAGTTTCCACCACACAGTCAGCTTAGGTATGAAAGAAAGGATAGTACGAATATTGGAGAGAGTTAGAAAGGGCAATTGTGGTGGCTCGTGCCCAGTTTCCTATGGAAGGCCATGACGCTGCACGCGTGGAAACAAAGTGGCGTCCTTGCGGTTGATTTCTTGATTTGTTCCGTTAGAGGCTTGTTTTTATGGCGCGTCTGTGTGCATGAAACTTTTCAAGAGATGTGTGTGTGTACCATTGAAAGCTGCACACAACATTGATTGATTGATTATTTGATTCTCGATCGACATACAGTCCTTTCCCGACTAGGATACTGAGTGCGGCGAGAAATTCACAATTCGCGTAAATAAAAAAATAAAAATTAAACAAAACACACAAGAGAACAGGGTTATTTTAAGACTTGCACGTAGTTCAACTACTCTACTCAAGTTACTGTAGTTTAACTACTCTTCTGAGTTGTTTAGTAACTTTCAATTACATTTTTATTTTGGTAATTAGTAGTTTACTTTAATTACTTTTTTTGAGTAACTTCTAGTCAAGTTACAAATTACTTTCGAATTTTAGTGGTTGTTTTGCCTATCAACAAACATTCCTTTACAAAGGAGATAAGATGTTGGAAGATCAGCTGATATTTGCAAAGAGGGGGAAGCATGTGGCGTGGGAAGGGGGAGGGGGAGAAAATGGTTTAAAGAGTCCGAACCCCCCCCCCCCAAAAAAAAAAAAAAAAAAAAAATGTTTCACAAACCGTTTCCTCTCCCTGGAACAACACTGCTACGAGGCGCGGGGAGCGAACAGACACGACGCAAGAGAGGCCGAGTAACTGCGGGATTACCGCCGAAGACTGGCGTTTCTCTGTGTCCCGAAGCTAAAGGAGACTTGACCCATTTGAAGAAAGGGCTGGTCCCCACTTCTCCCCAACGTAGAAACTCTCGCTTACTACAGGAGGTGCACACACTGCATCCTCACTCAAAGGAGGCAACAAAATGCAGCACCGCTCTTAAGCTCATCTGGTCCACCCGTAGTTTGTGCTGTACTCGAAGAATCGCGTGCTACAGGGCAGCGCAAAGGTGACCTTTTTGCGTTGTCTTTCCTCCCAAAACTCAGAATATTCAGATCTTCAAAGATTCGAAGGTAGTTCGAGAAACCTTGGTAATTCCCCAAATGTTTTTATATCAAAACTAAACAGTGTTGGGAAGTTTTCTAAGTGCATGGTACTTCAAGTTCTACTGTTTAGAAAAAAATCACTTTCTTTTAAAGTAAATTCTCTGAACATGTAGTTGTATTTTCCGAGGAAAAATCAAACTCCCGACTGCAATGTACATTCCCCGAATTCAAAAACAAAAAATGGCGGTATCGTCGTGTGAAAACGCGCTCTTTCGAGACGTCATCTGGTCATTTCTCTGAGTAAAGTAATGGCGGCTGTAAGACCGATGGAAATAAGTGCATTATAAGTTGATTGTGTCAAATAGCTCGTCAACGAGAGTAAAACAGCTACTTTGCGGCGACTTGACCTTATACAATATTTGCTGCCATATTTCCGTAAAAAACGGATGCACCTCCGATTACCCCTGGAGCAATGCGTACCAGTTAAAAAAACACTGTATAGGGAATGAAAGGGCATCATTAAAGATTGAGTTAAAAGTGCTTGTACTGTATTTTGAAATATATAGTATTTATATACGTTACGTCAAGTACATTGCACCCGGTGTACTTACTACTTTACTTGAAGTACATAACCTCTAATTTACTTTGTACTTTACTTCAAGTACTTTTTAGATGTACTTTAGGGAACACTGTAAACAAGCAAACACTGTCTGCAATATCAAGCTCAGACAGTGCTAAACCTCAAAGTAGAAATGACATTCGCAGTACATCACTGACCAAA
This sequence comes from Ixodes persulcatus, assembly GCA_013358835.2. Taxonomy (NCBI): domain Eukaryota; kingdom Metazoa; phylum Arthropoda; class Arachnida; order Ixodida; family Ixodidae; genus Ixodes; species Ixodes persulcatus. Next base: position 2,342,045 of record JABSTQ010009160.1, on the reverse strand, counting down.
CAAACAAGAAAATACAAAGCAAGTAGGCATGCAGAAGCAGAACCAGCTATTAAAGCATTTCTCTGAAAAAAAAAACAAGCCGATTCATATTTGATAAGCACAATTTTGCTAACGGATCAAAACCTCTGTACTTTCTTTTACCATAACAAATATATAAAAGTAACTTCAAAAGTAATTCGCTACTTTTTTACGGTAATTAGTAATTTTTTCAATTACTTTCGATTTGAGTAATTTTACTCTACTCAAATTACTTTTGGCGTCCATACTCAGTAACCTAACTTAATTACTTTTTTGAGTAACTTGTACATGTCTGGTTATTTCTAACAGAGTAAACTTGTAGACATTTTCTAAGTACAAGACCTTGATCGATATCTATATCGTAACTTCGTTGATTTCGGCTCATGAAAGCCGCCGTACAGCACAAATGCGAGAAGTCCGTATGCAAAAACTTATTGTTAAAAAGGACACCGTTAACACAAATATAAGCAACATTCCTGGTGATGAACTGGTTAGATACAAGCATTTTTATCTCGTCATTATTCCACACTCACATTATGGGCGCTTTTCTCGGGGGGTACAGAGGTGTCCATATTAACGAAACATCACTGCACCATGAAGGTCAGAGCGCCGCGTGTAAAAAAAATTATGCAGAGCGAAGACGCCACGAATACTTGCAGCCGCGGTCCTACTTTCCCAAAACCCTATTAATGTTCTTCCTAGACCCCAAGAAAAAAAATACGAACTGAAATACCAATAAGAATGCACGAGAATAACTGTAACAAGTGTTCTTGCCCGGAACTAGATTACGTCGACAATGTGAAATACTTTGGAATGTGCATAGATCATCATCTTAAATGGAAAATTCATGTAGAACAGGTATGCAAGAAATTGAGAATACTGACGGCACATATGTTTCCTATTCAAGATATAGTTCCCCGTTCTGTACTTCGAATGATATATAGGCCCTTAGGAAAATCGGTATTAAAACGAGGAATAACTGTTTATGGGTACTTTACCAAGTATCTGCAAAAAAATCGAAACTATTCAAAAGAAGATATTTAGAAAGGTAGGACATAATAGCGAAGAAAATAATTTTAATAAGCATAGGCTCAAAGGTTTAGGAGTTTTGTGATTTAGTGATCAATGGAAGTATGGCATAATAACAAAAACATTTTAATCAATAAACATAAAATAGAAATCGTTAAAGAACGAAAGTTACATCAAAGCAGGATATATGTAGAATCATGTACCATAAGAACGAAATATGGAAAGGTAACAAGGAAATCCCACATACCTAAACTTTTTAACGAACTGCCTGAAGGTATAACTCAATATAAAAATCCACACAAAATAAAAAATCTAACTAAAGAATCAATAAATGAGCAGAAACAAAAGTAACCAAAGAGGCAACTAATTATTTTAAAAAATCACAATCAACGAACGGGACCACCCCTCCAACCGTGTCTATTATTATAGATAATTTGTTTATTGTGATTTGTTCCACCTCAGCTTATAAATCGACTTTGAAATTACCTTTAATATTATACATTTTTTTGTTTGCTTTTTGGATTAAACTCATAAAAGAAAGTTGAACATATATAGTATTACAATGAAACTATTGGGCATGCAGAGCCACGAATTTCATCTTAGCATGAATGTGTGCTTACCTGAGCGTACCAGCCGCGCCCAACGCACAGGCCATATTGGCTTATGCGGGCACATATTGCAACATGTTAAAAACTGGAAATAAAATGTATGTATGAATCTATGTACTGCTAATATTTCAGAGAAAAGACAATCTGTTGTCGCTGTCTGCAGATGCTACAGACAGTTTCTGGAGGAGACGGACCTTGTTTCTCCTGGTGAGAACAACTGGCGACAAAGCTACAAAGGAGCGCTGCAAAACAAGCCCCATCGTCGTCTCCCGTATTTCAGGCCGGACCTGTACTCTCGGCCGCTCAAGCTCCTCCGAGTAGTGGAAAGGAGGCAGTACCTTCGCACATAAACCCAAGCACCTTTATTTCCTCGTTAGGTAGCTTCGTACGCAAAATACAGGTCGTAGCGAAAAACTTTCTCTCGCTTTTACAGTATCCACGGGCAAAACAGCTCCTGCATTTTATCACACCCCCTTTGGTCGAAACGTTTCTGCGATGAAAGCTTTCACTCTATTCGGCTTGATTTTTATGACTTCCTGGCCATTTCTTTTAAATAGAACGCCCGCAGCATCACTTCTAGATTACCAGAGTTTCAGTATTATTTTTCATCTCAGCCGGTACCTATCTATACTCGCAGTTTTAGAATGTCGCCTCAGACGTGGCTCTCAAAATCAGCCGTATGTTCATTACCCTAGCGAGGCAGCCGCGCCTAATAGCTCGTCACTGGCCTTTCTCTTTGTCCACTCTAGTGTGCAGCAAGCTGCAAAAGATTTGTCCCATCAGTGCACATAAAGAGCTGACTTTGAAGCATGCACTGTCATATTTCGCTTTTTTAAGATGGCCATGGTATCTGCATACACATGTCCTCCTGGTCGCTTTGATCCGAAGTGCATTCGTAGCCTACGTCTTCAATTTCCTGGTATGTGGAGATTTCCGGAGATTTCAATATGTGGGGATTTTAACGCACATGTACCATCCTCTCTGTGGTAGTAAACGTACGAAGCCTCGGGGTATGAGAATGAATCAACAGATTTGATTATTCTGAATGATGGCCCTCCCACATGTTTTGGTCATCACGGAGAACCTAGCGTGCTGGTGCTTACTCCCGCTTCCCGAGATTTAGTGTACTGGTCGTTGCATGCGGACACACGTGGAAGCGATCATCTTCCCATTTTGATGAAAATACCCGAATTGGGCCTCCTCCCACGTCGTCAATACAGTGCAGCTGATTGAGACGTATTTCGCGAAAATTTCGCTTTCTCTAGCCGTCAGAGGATATACTAAAATATATTCCTTCATGCCTCGTTCAATACACATCTAAAATTATTTAAGGATATCTCAGCTTTCCCCGGATTTGAATTTTGTACGCTTACGTGCTGTTCACCGCCGCACTTAGCGCCGTGCGCGCCGATCTGGTAAGCCCCCCCCCCCCCCCCCCCCTCCCAATTCGGTAGACTTTCATCGTGTTACGTCAGCTTTACGCCAGCATACTCGCGCACTTCGTCGTCGATAATTTCGTCAATTTAGCTTGCCATTAAGTCCATGTACACCTAAGCCAAATATCTACAAAATACTGAGAGGTATGGGCAACGTTCCAGCACTTTGAGATGTGTTCATCGCCCTCAGCCTTACAACTGGCCTTGAATAATCACGACTTGCTGATGATTTTCCAGTGCACTTTATTGTACCCTAACACCCTACTTGATCCTCATATTCTTGATCACTGACTGGTTCTGCATGAAGTCCGCAGAGTCTGGATCATCTTTTCACTATAGTCGGAACTGGAAGCGGCTTTTAAGAAATGCAAATGCCAAAGTGCTCATGGGTCTGATGGCAATACTTTTTAAGCATTGCGTTATCTGAGTGGCGGGTCACGCGTCGTCTTGCTCGAACGCTTCAATTTGGCGTGGTCTGCTGGTATTCTTCCCCGAGAGTAGAATCATACTGTAGTAACCCCCATTATGAAACGACGTAAGCCTTCGTTGGAACTGTCATAGTACCGAGCAATATATTTCGGTTTCGTGAGCTGGAAAACTTCTGGAACGCTTGCTGCCTACACGTCCCCAGTGGTACCTTGACGCTATTTAAGTTTTGCCACCTGAACTCGCAGGATTCAGAAGTGGGCGCTGAACTGCTGACTGTATCGCGAGCCTTACATCAGCGTTCACAAAAATACACTTCTTTGGCAGTGTTTCTTGACGTTGAACAAGCCATTGACTTGGTTCCTCATGACGTAGTTCTTGCCTCCTTGAATCACCTTGGCATAACAGGAGGAATGCTAAAGTGTTTCCAAGAGTCTCTGAGTGGCAGTACAATTAGTGTTTGCTTGGGCAAAATTACAGGAGCCGTGCGCCCACTGTTGCGGTGGTTACCTGAGATAGTTGTCTTAGTACAGTATTTTTTAACATCGTCATGACGACAATACCTTTATGCATGCATAAAGCACCACAGCCTGGTGATATTATCATCTATGCAGATTACATCAGTTTGTGGGCTTCCCATTCTGATCGACGCATTTACGTCCCTTAATGCAAACATGACTCGCGCGTGTTGCAAACATGCTAGAAGACCTCGAACGTGCCGTCTTAGCACAAAAAAACAGCGGTGCTCCCTTTCTCCCGCCGCCGCTTCCGTCACGGACTTCCGCGGCTTACTTTGTGTGGGTCTCTACTCTACTCATACTACAAATACTCTACTCAAGATACTGTATCTTAAATACTTTTTGGAGTACCTTGTATCTTGCAAATACCTTTGCTGGAGAGTATTTAATACTCTATTTTAATTACAATTCCGAGTATCTTGTACTCATTATCTTAAATACACTTTTGACATTCCGCCATTTTCCGAGTTTTTCGGTATGAAGGGGAGTGGGCGTGGCACGAGCAAACGAACATTCTTTCGAGCAACCGAATCCTGTTGCTAGCTCAGATTAGCTACGGTGACTTTAACTGAGCTCGTGAAAATATCACTTTTTTGCCGACTGTGACTCATATTTCAGCCCAAAGTTCGTACAATGAAGGTTCTCCCCTCGCCTTCCGAAAGGCGCCTTTTGTTTCTATAGAGTTTCTCCCCCAAAAAATCCTCAAACCAAAGGTGTGGTTTTACGGAAGTAAACATGCCACCCGGAGGCGCAAGCAGACCGGGAAACGACCTACGAGAACAATGCAGACTTAAGTGTCAAGAAATAACAAATAGAAGAAAATGAGAAGTGAACACACAAAAAAGTATACATTTTTGTTTTGCTTTTTGTATATTTGACCCCGCTAAAGCAAAGCGTCGAGGTTTTTTGTTTTTTTTATGTGTTGTCAGTTTGGAAATTATTGCTCTCGCGACCACTGTCTGCAAGGGAACATAGATAAGCAGAGAACATTACAGGAAACGAACTGCGAGCTTGACGACCTCTCAAAATCCCAACAAAGCTCCCCCCAACGCTGAGTGCCTTTCTGAAGGCAACCTACTTGAAGAAGGTGCGACCACTGCCGTGGCTATTATGTGGGTTCTCTTTGTTATCCATTCACTCATATCCGTGTCCCAAGTTCGTTTATAGTGAACTCCCCGTATAGGGAATGTGGATTGTAGTAAAACGATGTGTCTATACTCCTAGTCGGAAGTTCTGTGCAGGGCTGTGGAAGGTACTGGTGGCCGCAACCAATAAGGAGGGCGAGCGCGGAACAACACATTAATACAAAGTGTTACTCCGCGACGCATTCTCGTCTGCTTGTCGTGTGCTCGCGGCAGCGGCACCCACTGTTGGAAATTGGTATGACACGATCGCACTATCTGCGAGCTGCAAAAACATTAAAAACGCGTTTGGGGTTTGTCAGTGTCTTTTGTTCCTGTTTGTCACTCTAGTGGGGCTATGGCATTAAGCAAACTAGGCTTAATAATCGGGGGAATGCCCCGCCGCTTCAGTGAATCGGGCCTCCGAAGTCTGCACATGTCGGCGGCATGAATGCCCCCTCCCAAGGCTATGTCGCGCACGAAAAGGCGATAAAACATAACGTGTCGATGAAACGTCGTTCGCTTTCAAGTATAAATCGCATGTAAGTGATGTGGCGAGTGACGAGAGAAGCGACGGCGACCCGTTCGCTGTCGCTCGGTCAGTCGCGCGACGAGGCAAGCCGCATGAGAGCGACGGGCGCAAGTGACCATGGCGATCAGCAACGTTTTCTAAATCCAAAAACCGAGGCACGCGACGGCGACAATAAGAAATCTCCGTCGCTCGTCGCTAATCGCTCTCGCCGTCGCTCGTCTCGCCTCGTTGCTCGCTAAATCGCTTACATGCTGGTCCTGACTGCAACCGGGTATTGCTACATTTGAGCGACTGCATACACGTCCGTGGTGACGCTGCAACTGAGGCACTGACGCCCTCAGAGCTGCACTGACGATCCCGGTAAATTGGCCTAATTGAAAGGGCGATGCTGTTAATATATTATGAAGGAATTGCAGGGTTTGGCTGTTGTCAAAACTACTAGTGTAATCGAAATAGGCCCATTTGGGGCATTATACTCCCGGTAGTAAAATGTGCCTGCTAAAAACGCGCCAGCCAAACAGGTTGATGTCTAGACATAACTTTATCCTATGCCACACCTAGCTGCTTTAACTTTTTTGCGACTGTCGTTTTCCGAGCTGTATATGTTGGTTTTGCTAGCCACCCTATAAGCACCTAATTTGGTTAGACATCTCTGTTGTAGCTGCCATAATCTGTTGACAGTCTTACGTCTCCTGCTTTTACAGCTGTACGTGTTGATGATGCTTGCTTGTCGCAAAAGAAAAGCACGGGTTGATGTCTATTCGCCCATGCCACATGTTTGCGTCTTTGCGTCTGTCGTTATCTGAGCTGTATTGGTTGATTTCGCTAGCCACCCTATTAAAAAGCACCTAATTTGGTTAGACATCTTTGTTGCAGCTGCCATAATCTGTTGACAGTCTTACGTCTCCTGCTTCTACAGCTGTACGTGTTGATGATGCTGGCTTGTCGCAAAAGAAAAGAACGGGTTAATGTCTAGACGTCACTTTATGTCATGCCATTTGCCTCAACCTTCTGCGACTGTCGTTTTCTGAGCTGTATATGTTGGTTTTGCAAGCCACCCTATTAAAAGCACCTAATTTGGTTAGACATCTCTGTTGCAGCTGCCATCTGTTGCCATCCTTACGTCTCCTGCTTTTAAAGCTGTACATGTTGATCATGCTGGCTTGCCGTAGAAGAAAAACACGGGTTGATGTCAGGACATTCTATCCCATGTCACATTTGCGCAACTTCTGCGTCTGTAGTTTCCCGAGTTGCAGTGCAATAGGCAATGCAGGGAAACATGCTGGACACGGCACACCATCTCTTGATTCGCTACGCAACTGCTAGGCACAAGGGGCGATGCAAAAGAACCTAACCTCACAATTGACAATATGAAAGGCACAACAGATGTAATTTTCATTTTATTATCCATCGAAGGTAGATCGAAAGTATGTTACATGAGGGAGGACAAATTGAGCAGGTAAATCATTTAAAACAGCTGATTAGGAACATGGTGTATACAAATATTGACAACGACAAATTAAAACTATACATGTAGGAAATACAGGTGGTGATAACTAAACATGAAAATGATAAACAGTTTGGAGGTGTGCCTTGCACAGATCTCTGAATTTATAGTTATTAGTTTATTTACAATTAATCGAGGAAAAGAATTCCAGTGATTAATGGCTAGAGCCAGTGGGGAGTTCTTAAATTTATTAGTCCTCGGAAATAATTGCCTAATTTTTAGGTTAATGTCAATGTGCATGGAAATGTATGATGCTGGTTGTAAGTAAAGGTCACGAAAGAGGAGGGGAAACAAATAGTTTGTGGGAAGGTGACAAGACGGGAGATATTAGTTCTTTCAAACAATGGGCACAAGTCGAGAGGAGATTTTAGTTCAGATATGCTGGATTTTTTAGAGTAATCATGCGATATGAAACGACTAGCCACTGTAGTATTACTAACATCGCTGATAATGTTTTGTTTAAACATGCTAATACTAATATGTACACTTTATAGTTATAACTTACAGCTCTCATGCCTGTTCAATGCTCTTACCTTGAGGGTATTTGAGCTAAATAATAAATGACTAAAATATGGGCGTTCCAAGTGAGCTATGAAGGCTACAAATGCTGCGACAAATCTTACAAAGGCTGGCACCCCAGGTCGTCATCTGACATGCTAGCATATTCCGGGCTATCATCTTCGAGCGTTCCGAGTCCTCGTCACCAAGGTTGATCAGTATCCTGTCGGCACTGTCGACGACGTCATCGATGATGTGGTCAACTTTCCTCATGGTGTCCTCTTCCTCCATGACATGGCGAACACAATGTGCCCACTTCTCAGGTGTTACTTCACCGAAGCCCTCCAAGACCAACGGTTCAAGGTCGGCAAACTTGAACGTCTTGTTTTTATCGGCCACATACCCCTTCACCATACTCAGACCAGTTCGATTGGGTTGAGCTGGCAGTGATAAGGGGGCAAGCGTAAAACTGTGTGGCCAGCCAGGGAAGCCATCTGATCAACACGGTACTGGTTGCCCTGAATCTTTACTGTTGCAACAAGCTGCAGTAGCTCGGCCTTTACCATTTCATTGCTCCACGCAACACCCTTTCTGGAGAGCCAGTCTTGAATATCCTTTTTCGTGTCGACATCCGCGGAACTTTTCAATCTTCACCGAATGATAGGGTGCATTATCCATGACGACTACACTGTTGGGGGCAAGCTTCGGGGTAGCTTCTCGCTGAACCATTTTTCATAATGGGGCCCGTCCATCTCTTGGTGGTAGTCACCCGTGCCTTTCCGCGCATCGGAATACTTCTCCCGCACCATCAACGAAGCCCTGTTCGTTGCCGCAGTGGGTGATAATGAGTCGCTCACCTTTACCGCTTGGATTTTTCAATCCGGTAGTAAGTCCAGAACGTCTGGCCTGACTTGAACTTGCGATAGTTGTGTCTACCCAGACACGATCTTTCGTGTGCCCAGCGTTTGCCCAGGTTTCGTCCGTGAAATATATCTGCCTTCCCTCTTTGCGGAACTCTTTGATCTGCCGGAGGTAGCTGCATCGCCACTGTATGATGTTAGGGCCCTCAATCAGATGCGCGTTTCTACTTCGCTTGCGGTACTTGAAGCCGAGCTTCTTAAGCATTCGGTCAGCGTAGATATCGAGACTTGCGGTAGGTCGTCGCTCTCACTGAACAGCTTTCTCACCTTCGCAACCGTTGGCATCTCATTCCTGCGGAAGAAATCGTGCACCTTTCTTCTCAGAACACCAAGGTCGAAGTCGTCGAGTTTCTTCGTTCGATCGCAGTTCTTCCCGCCTCTGGACTTGGTTTGCGGAGTTAACACTCTGCCGCTCTTCTGAAACTCGGCAGACCACTTGTACAGCGCCAGTTTACTCACAGCAGTGAGCTGCGCCGTTCTTTGAAAGATGCTCGTGGTGCTTGCAGATTTTCCTGCCTCTTTCGTTAAAAACTCCTAGCACATTCATTGCTATTTGCTTTGCCTGTTTTGGAAAAAACGAAAGCTTGGAGCGATACCTCATAGGCGACACGGCGGTAGCCATCTTGCAATAACCGAAGTACTACGTGAAAAACGCCCTCCGCCGTCACGAATTCAGAAAACAATAAAACAGCTTTATAATACACTTCATGTTTATTTGTAGCTTTAATACAAAATATATAGTATTTTTACATAAACAAAAATATTATATAAGTGCCGCAAATGACTTTTCTATTTTTGATATCTTGGAACTCATTCTTGAGTATTACTCAATTAAGCAAGCAAAAGATACAGAATGAATTGTTAAATTCATTACTTGCAAACAGAGTTGTGCGATTAAGTACATAAATATTTACCTTTACGGTGTATACACAAATATAAACGCAAAACGCGTGCATTTTGTTGGAACTCTGGTTTTTCGCGCAAGAAGTTGCCTGTTTACATCGCATAGGCTCCACTGCCCTGCACAGAACTTCTGGGTCGGAGTATAAGGTGCGCCGCAGGATGTGATATTCAGTGATGTCACTATTGGCGAAGCGCTCTGGCCCGTTTGTCACCCCCATATCTCGGTGTTTACCTAACGCAAGGCCTATGCACTTGCCCACAGGCCTTGTGGGAATGTTCGTGTCATCTTTTTTTTAATAGGGCGCGGGGCATAGTGTAATGAAAAAAATACCAAAATTAGTGAGGTTTCGTTAAGTGCCGGATCTCCCCCGAAAGCAGTCGTCAGAGGATTCGAACTTGACCCACTTGGGCTTTTGTGCTGAGCTGGGCAGGGTGCATGCTGCATTGTTCTTGCAGGCCGGAGTATTAACAAAAGAGCCCCTTTTCCCCCTCACCGGAGAACACGAACTCCAGCCGAACGCGACGCCGCGTTCGGTTAAGTCAGCCGAGCGCTGAGCCATTGTATTTGTTGTCCCCATCTATCTAGTGCTAAAGTTAACCGCTTTGGACGCCACGGTCTGATCTCCTCCCCAATTGGGCAGGAGATCAAACTATAGGGGGCGCTCTGACCCCTTTGTTGTCCCCACCATTGGTGTTTACTCAACATAAGGCCTGCGCACATGACAACAGGCCTTATGGTATGTCCATGTCATCTTCTACAATAGAGCGCGGGGCACAGTTTAATGAAAAAAATACTTACAATCGACGAAGCGACGTTAAGTGCCGAATTTATCCTCAGAGCAGACATGTACACGTTACCCAAAAAAGTAACTAAATACCGTTACTCGTTACTTGCTCAAAAAGTAACTAAATACGTTAATCGTTACCGATTTTCAAAAGGAACGCGTGAGTTACCTGAAAAGTAATGAGTTACTTTTCACGTTACTTTCAGGACCGAATGCACAACTGTTTTTGTTTCATGGTTTATTATTTTCCTTTTAGTAGTCGTTGCACTTACGCAGCAGCTGCCTGTCGAAGTTTTCATCAGTTATGTTTCCCCGCTTTCTTGAAAATACATCCCTGGCGGCGCTGAAGCGTCATTCTACCGACGCGCTCGAAGGAACGGCAGTGTTGTGTTTCAGGAAAAGCTGGTGAATCTTCGGGAACTGCGCCTTCATTGAGGACAGCGGGTAATGGGTTATGTGCCTTCCCGTGTTTGCAACCTCCGGTTTACAATCGGTCCGTGCCCGGTTCTAGAAAGTTCAACCAACGAATCTGATTGTGCTCGATTGGTGAAGGACATTCCCAGCTGTAGAGTTCAGTACAGCAACGTTTATCGCTGGAAACGTCAGTCGAACTGTTCGACTGACGTGTTCAGCTCCTGCGGTGGCAAGCACAATCTGTGCTCGACGTGACGGCAAAAGATTCCACCTGTACTGTCATACTGTTTATTTGTTTTTCGGGTTGCCCCTCTGCCTTTGTCGCAATAGACGCATACTCAGGCTAGAGTAAAAACAAGGCCGTTTAAGCGGTGTTGTACACGTTACTCCTCAAAAGTAACGAGATACCGTTACTCGTTACTTGGCCTTCAAAGTAACTAAATACCGTTACTCGTTCCTTTTCTAAAAAAGGAACTAAATACGTTACTCGTTACCGAAAATAGTAACTAGGTACAAGTAACTCGCTACTTGTAACGCGTTACGTACATGTCCGCCTCAGAGTATGCGAGATTGACCCACTTCGGCTTTTGTGCGGAGCTGGGACCGTGCATGCTGCATTGTTCATGCAGCCGGAGTGGAAACAAAAGAGCCCCTCCTTCCCCTCACTGGAGAACACAAACTCCAGCCGAACGCTAACGCCGCGTTCGGTTATGTCGGCCGAGCGCTGAATCATTGTATTGTTGTCCCCATCCATCTAGTTCTAAATTTGTTAACCGCTTGGGGCGTCACGGTCGCTCCTCCTCCCCAATAGCTAAAGCGACCTCTTCCTTGTTGTCCCAGAAATGTTTTGTAACATCTATCAGTGATATTCCCACGTGCGTTGTCCAGCGTGGCCGGATGGTTACCGCCTTTGGCGCTCGCGCGGAGGCTCTCGCGCGGAGGCTCCTGGTACGATACCAGAAAGCGGACTTCTCTTTTATTTATTCCTTCAACTTGACATTCTGGTAAGTTCGAGAATTTTGTCGTCTGATTGAGTTACGAATGTTCTACGCGCCGAACTTTCTACGCCGAGTGTTCCAGAAACCCACGGGGGTACAAAAGGTGCTCCGAGTGGCGGTCCGGAGTCAGTCTCGCCCCAGCGGTCGATCCTGCTGTTTCGCCGACATCGACGCCTGCCACGCTAGCCTTTCTCTCTTTTGTTTTGGGAACAAGTTCGCCCCATTAAACGTTTAGTTTCTTCAGTTATTCGTCGCCTCATCGTTTATCATTCGTGACATATTTTGCTCTTTATAGTCGGACTGCATAAAATAGCCCTACGATACTTTTTTTTCCGTTTTGTGTTGTTGCGTGCTTATAAACCATTCTGGTAACCCAGATTTGCGTAGCTGCATAATTTTCGTTGTCAATGACGGCGATACAAATTAAGCAATGCGGAAGTATCTTCAAAAGTAACTGAAATACATTTATAAGTATTTGTACTCTACTCAAGATACTTTACAGTGAAAGTAACTTGAGTAGTATCTTAAATACTTTATGACGCAGGTATTTAGTAACTTAACTTAAATACTTTTATCGAGTATTTTGTCCAACACTGGTCTCGAGTACCGCGCGTGCGTACTGTCGATACTTGGTGTCGATCTTGATTCCCGACTACATAGGCGTCGGCACGTTACGAACCTAGTACGTCCGAGGGCTATGACATCTCTTATTCGTCGACTTCCGACTTGAGTGGAGATCGGTTCTTAAAGCCCTACCATGAGTGCACCGGGCGCTTAACCTTTCCCGAGTTCTTTATGCTGAGCCATATTTTCCTCCTACGCTATCACTATGGGATCAACTGCAACGATGCCACCAAGTTGGAATAAGAATGACTCTCGGTTTTCTCTTGTAATCTCGAATCAAGGAAACGTGGATTGAGGGTCGAGAGATGCCGGTAAATTTCCACACTGTAAACCGTGCTCTTCAACATCTGGTTCGACTTGCTGAGTCGAGCAGTGGTGTCTCACTGTGCAGCAAGCACCCGTTCACCATTTAGGAGAACATTTCGTGTCTCCCCGGAAAATCGCGACACCTCTGCGTGGGTAGTCAAGCCCTGACAAAGGAACTGATGGCGTCTCGACATTCCTTGTTTACAGCTATTTATACTGATGACTCTGTCGACTTCATTCATAATGTCGCGTCTGCGGCATACTACATCCCCTCAGAATTCTGCTCATGGTCAGAACGGTTCGACCATGCCGCGTCGTCAAATACGGCCGAGCTGAATGGAATCCATGCAGCACTTCTTCACATCGCGACGAAACCACCTAATAACTGACTTTTTGCTACAGACTCTCGGTGTGCAGTGCAAAATATCATCAGCAGCAATGGCGCTAATCCCGATTTGGTTCGCAGAATAATTAGTCAAAGTCGTCCACTTATCTCCCAGGGCTCTAACCTGCGAGTACAGTGGATTTCCTCACACATTGGCTTACCTGAAAACGAGATGCCTGACCATCTGGCCTCACAGCTCTAGAACGACCCACTGCGACGTTGAACCTGCCCAGCCACCTTGACCCGAGATAGGCTATTAAGACGTGGATGCAGCACAATCATTCACCTTTCCAGTGTGGCGTCTGATGAACCTCCTCCTTCACCCTGTACGCGTGACCTACACGGAAGTTCGCTTCCCTTCTCCACCGCCAAAGAGCATACTGAGATTACACGCAAGTGAACCTGCACCGGGATCAAAAGAACAATTCGCCCTTTTGTGAGCACTGCGATCAGCCCAGAAACGCTGACACATACATTTTTTTTTTTTTAACGTGGGACACTACACTAGCAGAACGAACTGTGCTTCCAGCTTCACTGAGGAGCCTCGGTGTTTCAATTCACCCTCGTGGACATGCTATTCCCAAAGGGTCCACCATCCACGTGCACATATCTCCGAAAGACTGTGTTCACCTTCTTAACTCCTGTGGAGTTCTGGCAAGGCTGGGATGTGTGACAATACGACCACCCCCTTCGTTTTTTCTCTACCAGTGTCACAGTGATAATTTTCTCGTGCATTTTCCTGTGGGACATTGTGAACACTTTGTGATACTCGCGTTTAGACATGGCCATGTTCTCACTTTTGGTTGATTTCTTGCCGACTTTTTTGTTTTACTTTATTTTGTCAACCTGTATTTTACCACCCCATATTTCTCATCGCCATCTGTTTCCGTCCTTTCCCTCGCATTTATTATCATCAAAAATGCAGTAGCCCAAGCCCGTGAAACTTTTCCACAGCCAGTAAGAAAACCCTCACGTCAGGCAAACACCACTACCACCAACACCAACACCACCACCGTAAATAATCCGGTCATTACTTAACCGAACATCATGTCTTCTGTATCGTGTATCAACAGTGTGACTGCGGCTTATACACATAATACATCATACAAAATACATGGTGTTGGATGAAGACGTGGTGACATAATTATCTGCGAGCCAGCATTAATCATCGTCGAAAGGTGTTGTCTTTGTGCATTTATATACCTTTTCAACATGTCTTCAGACTTTTTTTATGACTAATGTTCCCGGACCGTCAAACAACAACAACAAAAAATACACATAACTCATCTGCCTTTTTTATTGTGTGTTTCTGTGTGACCGTGGCTGTGTGCGATAACATAATAGAATTTGTATGATAAGGTTCCGCGGGACTTTGCGCTCCCGCGTGGTGAACCGTTTGGCCGGCATTAAATCGCTTCACCGAATGAAAAACGTTCTTTTACGCGTGCTCGAAACGTTATCGCGATCGCGCTCTCGACCAGAATTCGCTGGAAATACCGGTCAGTTTAAAACAGCTGTGAGTAGTGCATGAAATTCTTACTTTACTTTTTCGCATAACGAAGATGGCAAGTGAAACGGAGCTTCCGGAGAGCGACAGGTTGCCAAAAGAACGGCGAGTCAAAAAAGAAGAATAAAATGAAGTTTATCCCCGTGTGTTTTACCCGAAGAACATATATAGTTCGATCGACTAGTTTTGGGGCCGTCCACAACGCTTTCTTAATTATCACCTCCACACGCACGTCGAAGGTCGCCGCTTCCACATTCACCGACCGAAAAAAATCCCTTCCCCCTTTCGCGGCCGTGGCGCTACGGCCAGGGTGTTACCGAAGTCACAGGAACCTGTTGGCGAGGTCAGAGACGTCGAACTCGACAGCCCGCCTCGGGCGTGAGGCGTATGACGTCAGAGAAACCAGTCCACTGTCACATTCATCGCAGCGACGCATCGACTATCCGGCATTATTTACTTTTGGTCGAGGAAAAGAACAAAACGAGAGAGAGAGGGGGAATCGTTAAACGAGGGAGTGGGAGAGAGAGAGCTCAAAAAGATTGAGCGAGTGTGGTGCGCAGTTGCGTTGAAAGTGTGCACGCTGAACGTTCGAAAAGGTGCCACCTTTTCGAGTGTCGCTCTGTTTTACCCATGGTTGAGAACGGATGCCTCGGAGAAAGCGAGCGCCTCGGCAAGGTGTCCTTAGAACAGACCATGCGGAACGTCAAAGGTGAGCTGATGTTGCAGTAGCGCGTACTAGAATAGGAGAGTGTTGCGATTCATTATGTTTCTATGAGAGGCTATGCGCAAGTACAACAAGTGATTCGGCATTGTTGTCGATTGGCATGACTCTGCGTTTCTAAAACTGACAGTTTTAGAAACTTAGGGCTTGAAGCATCTTATGCGGAGCACAAGTTCGTCTGCTTCTTTTTCAGGGGTTCTGGTGACGTCAGAACTCCAAGCTCTGATTGGCTTTGATTGAAGGATTGTGGGTAGACCTCAAAGCAAGCAGCCTTGAGGTCTATCCACTATCCTTCAATCAGGGCCGATCAGAGCTCGGCGTTTTGACGTCACCGCATCCCCTGCAAAAGTAGCAGACGAACTTGCGCTCCGCATTATCTCACTCCAGCCAATGATATTGCGGCATTCGCCGATAAGAACGCAGACAAACGAATTGCAAAGTTAGGGGCGTGAACATAGTAAACCAGGCCCTGCGCTCCTGAAGCTGTCACTGACAACATAATTCATGACATCATAGTATCGCGAATCCCAGGATACCGTCCAACGAGGACGCTGCGGCGGGTGGTGCTTCTAAGCCGCGGTCACGCCTCTACTTAATCATACAAAAGGCAGTCTGCGGACACCGTGTGGGACGCGTTTCCTTCTAGCAAGGTGGCTCTGTCACACTGGTCATACAAAAAACTTCTGCGGACATGTTCAAAACATACGTACGTGTGAGGCGAACATGATTCGAACAATGCTTGAATGCAGCGAACGCCACCTCTTTCGTATCATGCAGGAGCAGGGCGACTGCTACTTTATGCTCATATTCGCTGCGCATAAATACGTCGAAGACCGAGAACTTGTGCCTTTCGAGTTGCTTGATTGGGCCAATCGGCTCGAAGCGTCGACTTCATTGGAATGTTTTAGGTGCTTCACACATTTCTCTAGATCAAGTAAATGTTCTCTATCTCTATTAGAATGCATATTAAAAGAAATGTACCTCTTGCTTTGGCGGAAAATTTCCAGGCTTCTATAGTCTAAGCAAATGGTAATAGGTCAAGGCGAGGTCCCTGGAAACATTCGAAGCACGAGGCATAAAACATAGTTTTAAGCATCGTAATATAAACCGAGGCACACCCCCTATGAGGGAAAACGTTTGACACACTCTGTTTCGCGAAACTTTTATTTAAATTCGTTTATTCAAAGCTGAACCTCCGACAATCGTGACTTTTATAAATTGAAAATACCGATAAACTGGTTCTAGGTTTACACTGGTCAAAGGGATGGGCGTAAATTAAACAAGAACGGGGCGTTTCGTTTTAGTGTTGTTTTACAGATTACTCTTTAAAATTCTACTTCAAAACTATATGCGACGGCTTTGCTGTTTTAAGCTTCACATTAAGTTTAGCTCCCACATTTTGTGAGGTATACATTCTGGAATGCCAAGATAACAAAGCATAGTCTAAAGGAAGTGAAACGACAAAAGAATGAGCACTATATACGGCAAGTAACGACGCAAGTACATAATTACAAAAATGCACCTATGTCGTTCCTTATGTTACATGCTCATTATTGTCCTTGCTTTATAACAAAATATAGCTCAAGAGGAGGACGAAACAAAAACGCACACTATAGCGGGTCGGTTTGGTTTGAACTTGTGAACCAGCAGTTTGTTTTTAAATGTCAAGTACGTTTAATTTTTTTTTTCCACTTAATTTGAGATTAGCCATTCTGTACAACAATTCTTTATGGGGTGCCCTTCGTGGGTACATTAAAATAAGTAAAGGTTGAATCAATAATTCATTAATATCACGGGTAGGTAAAGTCTGTAACACCTTCTTCAAGCATTATTGCACCAAGGCCGGACTACATAGAAAAGGAGCACTCTCTTTCGGCCTTCACATAGGAGGTATTTTGTCTCTCCCACCGCAGCTCGGTGGGGATCGCTTCAACATCGCCCCACCTACAGCGCTTTAACTCGTTCTAACAAGACACCCTAATCTAACCGTGTTGGTCTCTTGGCTCCGGGGTTCGATTGGAGGAATTTCCAGACTTGTTAGAGCTACAAGCCTTGAGGCTGACTGCTTGATCGGACTTGAGCAGAACACTTAATTTTCAACTTCTCAAAAAATAAATGTCCATAAACAAACGTCTACTTATCGTAAGCCAAAAGTATTTCAATCAGAGCTTGACAGTTCTTTCATATGAGTATTGGCACACGGTTTCAATCACGGTGGTCGGAACATTTGTTCAGGGTGGTTCGGCATTACATGGATGGATGGATGCGTAAACGATGCTGAACCCTTTGAATCGGGCGGCGGATTGAGCGAGCTTGCCAGTGTTTTTTTTTTTTTATTTATCATTTATTTAACATATATATAAAGATTTATTCTTAAAAGCTAAGGTTTTTTCGACGGAGGAACCTCTATGCAACCGGCTGCACACACCTTCAGCCATATGGGTCACCCGGACGGGAAGAAGAAAATATACACCCTTCCCTCGACCTATGCCATCAGTCAGGTAATCTCTTCTGGGTTACCTCCACCTTCCCCATGTCTTTTTCTTTTTTTCTTACTATCCTTAGATCCTAGTGTGCTTGTTAAATTAGTCGCTTCTTCAGCTTGTTCAGGGTGAAGCCCCTCACAGTAAAGTATGAACTGCTCAGTTGTCTCCTTGTCTTCTCCATAAGCTCCACACACCGTATCTACTTCTTGATAACTAGCTCCGTATGACTTAGTCTACAACACCCCTGTCCTCGTCTTGAACAGCAAGGAGCTCCCCATAAAATTTTCGAAGGTGGGTCCTTAATAATGCCCTTTTAAATGATCTCTAAATTTCCAAGGCCGATCTAGTTTGCAAGCCTGCTTCTGATATTTCCCTCTCAGTTTCTTTAACTCTCTTCTTAACCGTTATTTTCTCTTCGCCTCACTGCTATTGCCCATATATTTAGATCGAAGTTTTCGAGTCCACTTTCTCCTTTTTGTGTCGACGCTTCTCATGTTTAAATGGCTAAGAACTCTTCATATCCATCGTTCTGCATCTATTTATCTCAGTCTATCTTCAAATTTTGTCTTACTGGTAGCTTCCCTGTCCTCGAACGGGATCATCCCAAATCGCCCTGTACACCCTGGTTCGGTGTTTTACCATGTGCTCCCAGAGCCAATCTACATACTCCATGTTGCTTTATTTCTAGCCTTGTCGGGACGTCCAGGTTTGTGTACAGAAGTGAATTTGCAAAACGTCTGGCTCGGAACCATTACTCCTTTCCAGATATCCCTCACTACCCTATACCTGTTATAGTTCCACAGTGCCCTATTTTTTATTACAGCTGCGTTTCTTTTGCCCTTACCAGTTACACATTTTTCATGTTCATCGACGTAATCTGTACCCTCGTAAAAACCATACACCTAGATACTTGTATTTATCAACTGGCTCGACCTCTAATCCTTGTATCTTTAGCTCTGCAATTCCGTCATCATTGAACGTCATGACCGCTGAATTGTCACGATTGAATTCTAAGCCTAACCATTGGCATTCTGCGCAAATCATTGGGGTCTGAAGCTCTATGTTGCTATCGGCCATTAGCACAATATCATCAGCATACATCATACCTGGTAATGACTGCTTCATCTTTGACCTTGCCTTTCGTATGAAAGATCAAACCCAAGATTGCTTTTTTCTGGCTTTTCCTCTAATTCGCGTGGGGGCGTTGTGGCGCCCCCACGCCGTAGGAAAGCTCTCATTGCTTCTAAATCGAAGGCAAATGTCGTAAGGAATGCCGCTATCTAGCCCCGGCCGTGACTGCACAGTCCGCACGAATTACGATGCACTATACACAAGATTGTGGAAAACAAGGTGTTATCAAACAAGCCAGTTTGCTCAAGCGTAGGCGGCGTTCACGTTTACTAGGCGTCCACTCCAGGACAGGCTTCTTCTCAGGATAACTCATGAGCCGCAGCGGCGCAGGCACAGTGCATACATCGTACAAAAGACACAGAGTTTCTCTGCAGGCACGATGACAGAATCTTCCGCGAGTACGTCTTAAGCAAGTTCGAAGAATGCATGTCTCGCACATTTGTGGGCTTCGAGCATGTCTGCATACAGCATTTGTATGACCACCGGGACAGAATCGTCCTACAAAAAACAAAAAAAAAACAAAAAAAAAAACAGGAAAACAGGCCTCAGACACTGTTTGCAGGCTGCGTTCTGTGTGATGGATCAGCACTGTGACTGCGGCTACAATGATTGGTGTACACCACAAGGGCAGTACGCCTAACGTAATGCATTGCAGTGTACGCGGTTAGTAAGGCGTCTACTCTTTTTGACACAGAAACGGCGTTACCAGTAGATTACAATGTCAATCAAAGCTTCATATTAACTGACCTGATCAAAGAAGAAAAAAACAGAGATTTGTAATTAGAGTGTCTTCTGATAGGCTCTTAAAAATGGTTTTGCAGTTCTTGCAGATTTGGTAACCCAGCTTTTTATTTCCTTATTCTTACAGTTGTAGTCGACACCTCTACCTCCAACGGACACGTCGAGGCTAATCATAATGGCAATGTACGCATTGATGGGATCAGCGTGGAATGGAAAAATCTTACATTTCACACAAAAATCGGCAAAGGTACGTATAGTCAATGCCTTATCAGCTTGTCCCGTTTAGGTTTCAAAAAGTACTAAATGGTCGCGTGATAAGTCAATTCTACCTGCTTCACCGCTTCCCTTTTTTAAGAAAGCTACATACCTCATTGGTTATGTGCAACAATTAGGTAAATTATTATCGTTGTTTGGAATCAAATACTACTTACAGAAGCAAGGTATCATTCAAAGCCTTTTGGATAGAAAACAAAATAGTCGGAGTGTGCATCTTCAAGCATGGATGATGCCTTGTTGTGGACCCACGAGTTAAGAATGACAGATTCTCAACAAAATGCAAAGGCTTTATGCGCCCACAATTATGCACAACAAAGCACGATTTAGCCATAGTATCATTTTATTTAAAAAAAAAGGATTACTATCTTACAATCGTAATTGCTGTAAAAACCGAAACACCAAAAATATGCTGGTTTAAAGAAAACTTGCACACCTAGTCGCGGGGACTGAAACCATCCAGGTGACTCTCGTGGCACCCACGCTAATACTTCAAGCATCTTATGGCTTATGGTTCGTCTTAGCGTTCTCTCCGCAAAACTCGTGAAGCCGTGATTTAACACTCCTGCTCTCTGCTCTATACTGCGTGTCACTAGTTGCGTGCGGTACAGGCGAGGGGAGAAAGTGCAAACACTAGGAAGGCTGGGAAGGAGGAGAAAAACCTCCTTCCCTCTCTAACTTTCCTAGTGCCCTCACTTTCTCCCCTCGCCCTTCATTGGCGTCCTTCCTTGTCCCACCTTCCTAGTGCTCGCCCTTTCTCTCTTCGCCTGGCGTTGCCTTCACCTGCACTGCACGCAACTAGTGACACGGAGTATAGCGCTTGACATTAAATATTTTAGAAGGGGCACTCTTAGGCCCGGCGGTTGGAGAACCATGTTCTGCAAAGGAAGGTGCTCAGAAAATTCAACCCCCCCCCCCCCCCCCTCAAGAAGAAAAAAAAAAAAAAAAAAAAAAAAACTTTGCTGAGAATATCTGAGGTCCGCACCGATCTCTGGGCATGACATGAAAGATGAGACATTGTGCTGAGCTCTACCACGCAGGCCAACATCTTACTTTTGGTCCAGATGGTTTTCAGGTTTACTTGGTTTCAGACGTCAATTACGGTGATTCATTTCCGCGTGCTTTGACAGAAAATGGATGTATGGGAGTTTCTGAGGCTGCAATTTCTAAAGTTTACAATTCAAATATTATATTGATCTAGAGTCACAAGTTGCAAATAATGGTGCCGCCACACGTCTACACGCCACGTGCAGAGCGCGACGCAGCAAACAGGAAGACACAATTGCCGACTTAATTGTTTTTTTCTTTTTTGAAATCATAATTTTGCCATCAACCTTCCAACTTGGCTCATAAACGTCATCTGTAAATGCAAAATGTATACCGCAAACTCGTGTAAACAAAGTTATACAAAAGGTCTGCATCGCTTTTTTAAGCTAAACCTGTTCGCCCTGTTCAAAGTGCATGATCAGAGTTTGTGAAGTCCGGACGCAAGCCAACTTCGTCAGAGATCATGAAAGATGCAACTAAAATATTGCCCGCAGCATACCCATTTACGCTTTTTATATAACTATTAAGTTTTGGCTTCTTATTGAGTGCCTACCAAATGGTAATCATGTCCATACTCTTGTTTTATGAGCATTTAGACGGCCTTGAGACCGAAGGACTCAGGGATTTGTTGCTACACGGCGTTTACAACCAGCATTTAGGTCATACTAATCCATTTGCTCTACAGTGAAGATATAAATGTTGGCTGACAAAGAAAAATATTTTAATGTCAGCAACACCGTAATACTTTTTGAGTCCCTAATTCTCATAATATTATTTGAATGGTTCAGTTGAGCCGCGGTGTTCCAGAAGGGCGAGTGATCCATAACTCGGACGTCGGCACCGACACGCGGAATGTAAAATGGCAGTTTCCGCGTCTCCTCAGAACGAAAAGAAAACGTCTCTGCTACATATTTAATTTGATTTAAAGCGCACTTTTGCTTGAACCCACGCCCAATTTAGAAATCGAGGCGACAGCCCCACCGTCGATTACGTTGTCCGTGCCTTTACGTTTTCTTAATATCACACCAATCCTCTGCCAATATCCTTCTTGGGTATGCGCCAACAACTCAAGGAGAACGACAACAATAACAAAATGTCTCGGAGAAATGCTTCATATGTGTTATAGTACCTGTATAAAGGCAGGAGAAACATGACTTATGTAGATATATATTTTATTTGATGATGTGCTCGATGCACAATAACTAACGTCGATGTTAATAGACAAAGGCAAATAGACTTTACCAAGGCAAGAAATTCTCCGACAAAATAACGACATACTTTCACTCACTCGCGTAAACAAAGAACGGAGAGTATCTGAAAAACTGAAGGAGTTCCGCTAACCTCCCTAAGAGTGAACGTTATTGGGCGTGAAGGCCATTGCCAGACGTCGTGTGGACCCATGCATGTAAACGCCTTTAGCGCGAGCGAGACCTTTTGGTTGTTCGTAAAGCGGACGCATGCGTACCTTGCCATTACGGTGTCATGATGGCCAGTCTGCCGATTTTCCAGAGCGGAAATCCCTGGTGAGCAACCTGAGCGGGGTGGCTCGACCCGGAACGCTGACAGCCATCATGGGTTCCTCTGGCGCCGGAAAGACGACGCTGCTCAACATCCTCACGGGGTTCTAGTGAGTGCAGAGCACAACCTGCATGATCACATTGCGAGTGCTGTAGCTGTTGGTGATAGAGACGGGACGACGCTGTCATTGGCCCCGGCCAGCCAATCACAGTGTTAAAACGAGGCACGTGATAGCGCATATACCGTCGGAATCCACTCTTTCGAGACGTTACACAAATCTACCGTTTTAAAAATCGTGATTCCAGAGGTTCTAGTATAAAAACATATGACAGCGGGAAGGTAGTAAGCCTCAATGGGCGTCTGGGGTCCCCGCCGTAGATGAAATATTTAGCCAGTTGAGATTTTGCGCCGTCTTGTCTATTATTTTATTTCCTCCGTGACTCGGGGTTTAGATTCTGATGTCTCCCAACCAGCTCGGCTGTACACTTTCGCATCCCGCAATACTAAAGCTGCTTGCCTAGTGTTTTCGAAGTGCATCACGATACACGATGCAGGCTTATCCAAATCCAAACGAACATTGATTAGGTCTGAATCCCGGTTCCCTGGGTTCTGCAGTGTGAGCTTTCGCTCTACGTGCTCCTGGCCGCGCTGCGTTAACGTATTAACCCACCGACCCCCAAGTGCCCGTAGCTTTCGCTCTTTGCCAAGTTATTACTCAAACAAAGTGCAGGCGTACGACACAGCGATGCCCAAATGGTAATCTTTATTTTGGTAATGAAGATCACCATGGCAACGGTTGAAACGAGCTGACCAGGCTCTACACGATTGATACGTGTATTTGTTCGGGTATGCTGATATAAGTTTGAGCTATGATGACGTGGGGAGGTTAAAACAGACATTGATTATTTAACTTGGAAAACAAAATCAGTTCGAGGATGAAGCCGCCCGCAAACTTCGTGCGTCAGAAAGGACTTTCAACGTCGTCGGGATAGGCAGGAAAGAGATGACGATGTCAGCATTTTCTGCAATTTACACACGCACTGTTCCCCAACCCCTCGCAGTAATTTTATCGTTACTGACAGCTTAAGGAACGCTGGGCGTGGAAAGTCTCCACCAGTTTAATATTGTTCCGAAGCCAATGAGACCGCGACATGAGACGCCAAAGAACGAATCTGGAAGCGGGAAGCGTAAACGTAATAAGCCGTATAACGTTCGCCTCGTAAACTGTCACTGACCATAGGTGAGCGCAGAAGATTCAGCCCTATGACTCTGCTCTGTGGATTGCTCACAGCACACTTTACAACTTCCTCTCACTCTCGGCTTATTCACATTCCTTCTTCCATGTTCAACAGCGACGACAGTTACGAGGGCGAGGTTCAAGTGAACGGTTACGTGCGGGATCGGCAACTCTTCAACCGGCAGAGCTGCTACGTCATGCAGGAGGACCGTCTGCTTCCCGTGCTCACGGTTCAGGAGGCTCTCGCCATGAGCGTGGACTTGCGTCTGCCCACGCTCACCGAGCGAGAGAAAGCCAACGTCGTGAGTTCACCAACTTGATGTAACGCTCAAGCCGCGGCCACGCTGGTGATACGTCATGCGAAAGACAGTGTGTCCCTTGCAGACATGATGACAGAGATGCCTGCGGACTGCCTCACGCAAGTTTGGAGCATGATTGCTTCTTACATGCGTCATTTGAGTATGTGTGCAGAGGGTTTTGTATGGCCAATGTGACAGGACCATCACACCTGGAAGAAACCTGCCTCAGACACTGTCTTTTCTATGATACATTACCAGTTTGACCACGGCTTCATAAGCACGGTTCGTGCTTCTTGCAAGTAGCGACATATTTACAGTGTCAAGGATTTCGGAAGGAAATGACGGAGTTTTCAATAGAGATGTGTGAATAGTGGTTTGAATCGAATAGTACTGTTTCATTCATATAGTCGCCACAGCAAAAAAAAAAAAAAAAAGAAGTCATGGCGTACCGGCGTTTGCAGTGTGAAAGCTGGAGTCCCTGACAGCAACGCAGGGCGTTGCTTATAATGTTAAAACGTCTTCATTGGAGATTGGGCGTTCTTGTCGTATAATGTCGCAGCCTCACGGAGAGATAATAAGGCGCTAGACTTTCGCGCCCTGCCTTTGTTAAGCTGACAGCGACGTTGGAGTCTACGCCTTCAACCGGGCGCCAACTGACCATGTCATCCATAGCTCTTAAATCAACAAACTATAGGAGCGCGATGAGTAGCCTGACTCATTAGAGAGTTTTAGGAGATTGTTTCGGTGCCTCTGATAACGACACCCGATACTCCGCCGCCGCTTATGCGCATGCATAGCATTATTATAGGGTATAAAAAAATGTAAAGAAAAAAAATGTTATCGGGTATCGTTATCGAGGGTATCAGAGGTATCGACACGATACACTATAGATAAGAGAAAACACGCACGTGCCAACAAGCTTATAAACAAAACAAAAAAAAAAAATTATGGTACGTCCGTGCCGCTTGCGGGCTCTTTTCCTTGTTCCCTGCCCCGCAGGACTAACAGCCGCGCTGGCCTTTGAAAACGACAATTTCCACAATATTTGCTGCTAAAAGTTTTCGAGATTCCTCCGCCGGCATTCCGAAACAATTTTTATTACCGCTGGTCGTTCATTTTGACGCCGTAGACGCCGCCATCTTGAACACAGTCAGTAAAGTTAATTGAAGTCATTTGACTCCATGGATGCGTTGGGGTTGTCTAATTCCGGTACAGTCAAGGGAAACCGAACCACGCCGGGCTCCATTTGGTTGCCAATATAAAGTCACAAGACACTTCTGGGCCCGTTTTCTCGAAGCGCTAACCGCGGCTAAAGTTAGCCGGAGTACTTTGGAGTGGGATTTTGAAATCACGTGACTGGCTCGGTAGGAATGCGGGGAAACGTGGCGATGCCCCGGTGAGTGAGCGCCGCTCGCTTTCAAAATAGTATGTCGTTGTAGCTGCAATATCGGGCGCGTTAGTCAGCAACAAATGGTGAAGGAGGCTTTCGCTTTGCCTTACCTCACTTAAATCGCAAAACACGAGCAATCACCTCGCCGCATTTTTTAGATAGTCTTTCGATTCTGGCTATTCCTAAGCCTAAATGAACGCGATAATTGTCGGCATGGCAACGTCTTTGGAAAGCGCATTGCCTTGACTCAATCGGCCGGGTATTGATAGCACACAAAAGCAGACAGCGTCCCGCTAGACCTCTTGCTAAATGGCGTTCCCGAGACGAACTTCCCCATGGCTAAACCTTTTCGGAAACCTTATTTCGAGTAATATGTCCTCTTTAACTTAGAAGATATAATGTTGTTGCATGAAGCACTCTTCAATTTTCGTAAAGCATGAAAAGGTCTGGAAAAGACGTGCTACTTGGGAGAGAGACGATCACTATCTTTGTAGGGTGTTCGCCCTTCAAAAACAATCTTGGAGGTTGTTTTAGCGACTATGTCGAATAATCGTTTTCTAATGCTTCTTACTCGGAGATGCAATCTTTGAACTTGCATATATATTAAGCATTACGTAAAATATCGTCGCAAACAAACCAACGTACTTGTAACATTCGTAATTGCCGATGATGTCAACTGCGATTGATTGTTTTTGATTTGTCGAGTATATGCGCCGAGAAACTGGGGGAGAGGAGGAGGCACGAACGCGCGGGGACGTCGGAACGCCGAGCTCTGGTTGGACTGATTAGTGGGTAGACCTAATGCTAGCAGCCTTTGTCTCCCTTGCCCTCGTGGAATGCGTTAGAGCTCGAAACGCCGGCGTCCGGTCTTGGCTCTCGCATTCGAACGCGTTCGACGAGTGCAATGGGGATGAAGACAGTTGGATGGTTTCATTTGAAATGGAACACGCGTGTAGGCGTGGGCAGGCGAAAGACTTTCCCACTAAGCTACTGGGGCAGCTCTTTACTGGGAGATCTCTTTCCTTAGTAATAATTCAGCCGGTAAACTGTAAGTTGTAAAGTTTGCTGCCCATTTTCCTCCAGAAAAAGCACTCCCGGGTCGAAGTCAGGAAGCACCACACATTGGCGACATTCGCACCTAGTAAAGAAATCGTACGCGTGCATATTCAACTCGAAGTAGACACGTCGTGCTTGACGTTCGCGCGAGCGATGTCTTCAGCCACGAGAAGGGAGCGACGGCTTGGCGACGTCTTCGTGCAAATCGGCTTGGTGGTCGGGCGTGTCGTACGGGATGAATGCCAATTGTTTCGATCAGTCCCAAATTTCTCTTTTAAAGGCAGACAGAATTCGCCGGTACCGCGAACGACAGTTCTGAAGTAGAGGTCCCACGCCCGTCGTCCGCTGCCATCGCCGTCCCCGCGAGTCCCACGATACGCGAAACGACGCACGCACAGAATGCTTCCGGTTTTCTGTGGAACTTTTTTTTTTTCAAACAACGTATTTGCAGCTTTTTAGAAGCCACAAAAAATGGTATACATATTTTTTCTAACTTTAATATTGAGTGTGTACCTTCCGTGACCAACGACTTTTATTAAATTTGGTGGTCGCGTCGAAACCTTAGAAAAACGGCCCCTGACCACGGAAAAGAGAGTGAGCGAGACTCGAACCGGCCAGTTCTTGATAGGCGGTTTTCGGGCAAAAAGAAACCGAATTTCGAGTCGCAAATTGTGTTCTGGGTGTTTGGGCTCTCATATGTCATGTGCAACTAAAAACCTCGGCGAGCACAAACACCCTGTCAGTGTCCCTTTCACCCGAGCCAAGCTTTAAAGAAAAAAAAAGCAGACCGCTCTACGCGACGAAACCCACTGTGCTTAGCTTGAAAGCGCCTTCAGGAAGCTCAAGTGTTTATTTGTGGAACCTAATTAATTAATTACGACAAATTTTCGAACTTTCTGCTGTCACACTCCTTTGCCAGAAGTTATTTTATTATTATTATTATTGAAACGGTTCGTTGAGGCTTCGCGAAGTTGGGGCTGCAGTTAAGGCTTCGCGAAGTTGTACGTACTTTTATTCTTCATATTTTGCAGCTGTTGTAGGTGCTTCGCGAAATTAGAATGAAGTTTAACTAAGACAAAGAAATCAAAACAGAAACAGGGGGCAGAGACAGACATGTACAAGCTTCCGTCTCGATGGGACATTCCGTCTCCGTGAATGTTCAGTCACGGTGGACATTCAGGCCTGGTTGGATCCTCCGTCTTGATTCTGTCTCTGGTGGGAATTCTTTCTATGGATATTCCGTCTCGCCTGCTACGTGACCAAGTTGATATTGTCCACGGAGTGGCATTCAGTCTCAGTTCCTCTGGCTACCAGGGTTTGGAGCAATGCGTTTCGCAATGTTCACGTATTTCAAGCTGATAGATCTTCATATTTGTTACAAAAGATGTTGATCGCTCAGGGCGGATTCTAGCAAGTTGGTTAAATTCGCACATTTGCGAAAAATCTACACATGCTGAAACAATTTGAGACAAAATGACGTGAATATTCGCGGAGACTCAACTGCTGAGAACCCAATATTGATTTTAGAACATGTTTTATCTAGGTATTGTTTTATCAATACATTTTGTGGGAAAAGGAAGGAGGCCAGGGCAGTAATAAGCTACAAGAATAAAATGTAAACATATAACAATGAGTGGTTCGTGCATACCGGCCCAACTGTTTACTCAAAAACGCGTCGGACACGAAGCTTCGTAGATTGATAGCTAGGTTTCCGCTTTCGGCATGCGGCACCTTTCTCCAAGTTTTCAAAAGATGACAACATGAACATGAAGCATTTATTCACTTTATGCGTCACTAAACGTATACTTAAAGGGGTGGTGCAACGATACTCAATTGGAATGTTTTTTCACTTTACACGAGCTTCCTGGCACTAGTGGGACTCAAGGTTACTCGCACGCAACGCCACTGGCCAAGAAACTCATTTGTTGCGGTGTAATGTCAGAGACAAAAGCGATCATTTTCATTCAATCCCTCCTTTGCAAATTTGATTACGTAAAGTGGGGATCGCAGTACACCCATATGACGATATTTGAATGCTGTTCGTAGATTGGACCCGAGCATTGCGTGGGCACTCCATTTGGGCTCGTGATAATTACTAGCTCGAGAAGCATTCGGGTAGTGGCCCGTGTCCAATCGCTGCAACGAAAATAGCCGAGCCATAACAATGCCTGGAACCCGCGCGTGTCCTGTGCTTTGCCGAGCCCAGCGCGTGGCTATGATCAACATTGACGGAATATAATCGGCTCCAGATCACGTGACCACGTGTTCTGGCTGCGAGTTGAGGGGGTGAACGCTGCTCGTTTTTCTTTAATTTTTTACTGAGACTTCTATTGCGTGGCGTGAAAAACGAACATGTGTTTCATGGTCATTAACGTCAGGGATCCGTTCTAAGCGGTATTTGCGCAAAGTACAAAAATTTGTTGCATCGCACTTTTAAATAACTGTTAAGTAGCCCTCTGTGAGCACACCGATGCTGTGATTCTGTCCACGTAATTGCAAACGTCCTGGTAGCGGCAACATGGCCACCGGGTGAATGAGGCAAACGCACTAATTTCTGCGTGGAACCTCTCGTTTGCTGCCGAGATGGAGCTTGATGCTGGTCTTGCCACAACGAGCGGCTTCATAAGAAGAGCCTGGATTCGATTCTATGCGGTATGCTGCGCAGCCTGAAGGAATGCAGGCTCCTTCTCGTACAGCGGAGACAAAGGCTAAATTTGTCTCCACTGTACGAGACGTCGGACGTCGGACTCAGGTGTTCCGCGTTCTAACGCGTTCGACGAGCGCAGTGGAGACAATGGCTGCTAGCTTTAGGTCAACTCACAAATCATTCCAACCTCAGCTCGGCGTTCTGACGTCCCCGCTTGCTCTCGTCTCCTCCTCTCCCTCAGTTTCTCGCCGCATACGCATAAGGCAATTAAGACGTCAGCCTGGTCGGGATTCCAATTTCATGCGTGATTTACTGCGTCCGTGTTGGCCTTTTTTATGCACGTGAGAACTTAATGTGGTGATTGTTGCTTGTTAACTTGTTGCTCGTAAAAAACATAAGAAAGGTATGCTTGTAACGCCCTTGGAGATTTTATCCCTAGAACAGTATGACTTCCATCCTCGTGGGTGTTGAATTTTTTAGTGTATAATATCACATTATAGTGGAAGCGCTTAGTCATTGTAAACAAAAACTCTTTCCTAGGTTCAGCGGTCGGTGCGAGAGTGGGGGCTCACCCAGTGCTGCCACACGAGAACGGAAAACTTGTCTGGTGGTGAAAAGAAGCGTCTCGCTATTGCGCAAGAACTGGTCAGCAACCCCGCTGTGATATTTCTGGACGAGCCAACGAGGTGGGTGTTTAAGAAACCTATGAACGTACGACCTTCAAAACACATGTCGTCGGCGTCCTTCCGTTGTGGTGATGCAACGACGGAAGAATATTCCTGCTAACCGCATATCAACTTATGTTATTGAGTCGAGCAGTCGCTAAGTGCGAACCCACTTACAAATGCGAATTTTAATTTTTCTCTGGAGCAGGCTACCTAGAGTCCGAACAGGCGAATCTATTTACTGTTTACACCATCTGAACATTTTGCGGTATGTTGCATTGAAGTCTCTCTAACAAGCTGAGTGAAGGAGAAGGACGATCGCTATCATGCTCCTATATGTCATTCAATATCAGCCGCAAAAGAGAGACCTCCTTTTATTTCTATCGTAACCGGAAGGCATTAGTCCAGTTAACAACCTTGACTTGTCGAGGAAGTATCGCGCTAATTTCAAAGAGCTAATTCACCGCACTGAATATCTCCTTAAACATACTGAGCGTCTCACATAAAACAATAATTGTTAAAATTAACTGCAAGAATATGTAGTGCTTGCTTACAGCCTTGGGAAGAAAGTTGCTTGTCTCCGTATTCAGAAATATAATGACAAACAATTATAATCGTGCCTTGATTGTACTGGATCTTAGTAACATTAACATTAACACAATTATATAAACGTTGTTAAACCTATTTCTTTTTCTTTCTTCTTTGCATTACAGTGGCTTAGATAATGTTTCAAGTTTAATGTGCGTTCAAGTTCTAAAAGGCCTTGCGCGAAACGGCCACACGGTCATATGCTCCCTGCAGGCACCCAGCGCCAAACTTTTCTCTCACTTTGACATGGTAAGATCTCAAAACGAGAGTTCATACCTCAGAGGGTACGTCTAAGGGTCCGTTCACACACTTGCGACTCCTTAGAACCGAGCGCCTTAAAACCTCTTAAAATCTCTTATGACGGGAGAACACACTGACAAGCTGGCGCCATCTATGCGGTGACCCTGGAACTGCATTTTACTACAACGAAGGTTTGGCGGTATTTGCGAGGTCATATGTAGGTACTACTTATGAGAAATGTTCGTTTATAACATTGACAAAAGGTTTAGAGGTTCAAGAAAAAGAGAATGCTGTGCGAACGAAATTGAAAATATACGGGACCGCCCAGTGTTCCACTGCTACCTGATAGATGGTGCCAGTGTGTCCTCTCGTCGTAAGAGATTGTAAAAGGTTTCAACGCACTCGGTTTTAAGAGGTCGCAAGTGTGTGGACGGGCCTTCATGGTTCAAAGCTCCGGCCGATTTAACACTCTTGAAAGTCCTCGTATTTTGGTCATCTTTTTTGGCGCAAATAGAATTATATCTAGTGACCTATTTGCACGCACGGGTTCTGATGAATAATCACCACAGGTCGTTAATAGCCTTGTCTTGAAAGTCAAACGAAGCAGAACACAATCACAAGGATATATACATTTCTTTGCGGAGACACGCCACATCAGAACAGCGTTCCTTTCGCTGCATAATTAAAATATAGTAAAAATATTTTAGCCTTAGACAGATGTGAACAAGAACGGCACCTTTGTTTGGAGCGTTTAGAATACCAGCCGTCGGGATATAAAAGTCAAAGCTGTTGGCTCCAAGCCCCCGGCACATTAAGACCAATGCTACAGTTCGCAATGTTTAGAATGTTAATCATAGTAGAGCTACAGAGTAAATTAGAATTTTTTTTTTATATTTCATCTTAAATTTACCAGAAACATCGAGTGCATTCATTCGCAATAATGTTTTCTTCACGCAATGATCTGAATTAACGACACACTGTCAGTCATTTTGCTTCTTGGTCATTCTGATTATCTTTATGCATTTCAGTTTGTAGGTTTCAATGACTGGCTTTTCGGTTTAACCCCACGTATAGTGCTTTCATAAACGTACTGCTTTTGTAGACCTCAGATTAAATCTTCCCGTGTCATTTGTGGTCGTTTTTGTTTAAGAATTTCTATCTCGCTCTCAAACAATCTTTCAGCTTTACATGTTATCTGAAGGGTGCTGTATCTACAACGGACACGTCAGCAATCTCCTGGGATTCTTGTCTCAGCATCACCTCAATTGTCCTGAATACCACAATCCTGCTGATTACAGTAAGTTCGCTCAAACCGTTTATGTGTTGTTGTTGTTGATGTTGCGGTTGCTTTTGCAATTAGCGTTTTACGTGTCTAAAGGATCAAAACATACCCGCCTGCATTCACTTTGTACGAGCTTGGTTATGAGGGGGAATCTCGATGCCTTGAAGATCGCAAATATGTTGAAATAAAAGTCACTAATACGACACCGGTTCTTCGAGAAAGAGGACTCGACAGAAGTGCGAGCTATGCTTCCAGCTAAGGCCATTACTAGTGAAATTCCTTCGTCTCCTTCTCTCAGCTTGTTCTTTGTTCAGTTATTTTCAACAAGGCAAGTCATTTCGCCTATTTTAAAAGCTATACGGGTACTCTTGTGTAGTATTATGATTCTACTTTATTGAAACGGAATACAGCCCGACTTGCATTAACATGCTAAACGCAACGATTTATTTGAAACCCAATATATAATCTAAACAAAATTAACGTTTTCCTAACAGAAATAAATAGCGCATATTAATCTTTTTACTTACTTCAGTACCCTAAAGGCCCAAAGGCATTACACACGAGAGTCGGAGAAACAAATATATTATACAATCAGGAATTTACAATAACAATAAGCAAGGTACTAAAACACACTAAAGCATTAAAACGTAAATAAGTTATGAAATTATAAAAGAAAGCAAACAAAGAGGTTATAATATTAGCATAAATAAGCAGTCACCGCATCTTAAAAACTTCAAAGGATGGTATGTTTACTAAATGTGCAAAAAGGTGGTTTCACTCGGAGGATGTACTGGGGATGAATCAGCTGTAATAAGCTGAAGTAAGGCATTGAGAAATTCCGACTTTAAATTGACGATATACGTGCTGTGAAATGAAAGCTGAATTTAACATAGGTTTGTCTTTCAGTGAAGTATGAAAAAGATAAATTATATATAAAAGAGGCAGACGAATATTTTTCAGGAGTAATGAAAGAGTTATGAATTAGTTTTTATTCTTGAGACACTAGCTGCTTGATGATTGTGAATAGTAAATGGGCGCCGTGATACTGTAAATCTTTAAGTTTCAGCCACCAGAGTTGTAAGGCTTTAGATTGCTGCGGCATAGTAGTTTGGAACGGACGATAGTTTTATACATTATACATCACTAGTTACAAGATAAAGGGATGGTGAACCGAAATTTGGATTTCAGAAAAACAATGCAGGAGATGTAGGCGGGACGCTACAATCCCTACAACACAACTCGTAAGGCGATATCTCGAATGGACGGCCGTATTTTGAGAAAAAGAGGTCGAGATTGAACAAGGCCGACGAGACGCGTGACGTCAAGGTACCTAGTTTCCTCCTCTCTTCGCTTCGCTCCCTCAAGGCGGCGAGGCGGAGAAGACGCGAGGCCGTTCGCTCACCTTCTCGGAGAAACATGACGTCAACTAACCTGTCAAATGCGCCTCCTTATCTTGAAAAATACGGTCATCCGTTTGAGATATCGATGTATGAGTGATGTTTTGGTGTTTGTAGCATCCCGTTGCACGCTTTTGCCGCCTTGTTTTGTGGAATCCAGATTTCGGTTCAACATCCCTTTAAGCAACTACAAACACTGATTGTTTGAAATATACGATAATGGGGTGCTTGTCCAAAACACCTAATTATAGTTCCGAAGCCAATGAGATGGCTGCCTCAGCCGATAACAACGTCGTAAAATGAATCACGAAGCATGAAGCTTGGAGCTGTCATTTGTGACTTTTAGTTAACCGCTACTGGTGCTCCGCGTAACGGACTACTGCGGAGCCTTTGAAGCATGTTTCTAATCGCATGCCCTAGTGATACTCAGAGCCGTGTATAGAAAGAGTTTGGCAAAGCCAGGGCGTGCACCAGACGCAGATAGAGAGCTCGGCATGCTCTCCTGGCCAACCAGAAGCCAAAAAGAATTCCCTAGCGGTGGTGGCGAGAAACAGTTTCAATAAAAGCATAAGGGTTAAATGTAGTAACACTTCATGGTTGACGATAGGGTGCACGTGATGTTTTGATTATGATCATGCGAAAAGATGGAAGAAACGAATGTGCCGCTCGAAGTCTGTTTTGCTCGGACAGAGTGTGGCAGCTCGGACGGCAGATTCCCGGCTCTCGGCGCCTGGCGTACGGATTATGTCTATCGTCCCGCTAGTCGCA
This sequence comes from Ixodes persulcatus, assembly GCA_013358835.2. Taxonomy (NCBI): domain Eukaryota; kingdom Metazoa; phylum Arthropoda; class Arachnida; order Ixodida; family Ixodidae; genus Ixodes; species Ixodes persulcatus. The sequence goes on along the minus strand of JABSTQ010009160.1, from coordinate 2,308,024 downwards.
CTCTTCCACCGTGATTTTGGATGACCGTGACTGAAACATCACGTGCACCATATTTTCAGTCACCGAGAGTTACTATGACGCATTTCTTTGTTTCTCGCGACCACCGCTAGGGTATTATTTCCTGCTACTGGTTGGCCACATCCGAATTTGTGAAGATGCCCTGGAGCACGCTCAGCCCGCTTTCGGCCAATGGCATCTCCTCATTTGCCTCCTATGCTTCCCAATGAATGGCCAAACTCTCTGTATATACGGCTCTGGTGATACCGTGACCGCGGGTTCGCGCCCTTAAAAGCACGCTTCAAATGCTCCTGTAGTGCGGTCCGCGGAGCACGTGAACAGTCTGCAGAAAAGTCCCTTTCAAGCCTGGTTCAGACAGTTGCGTTTGACTGCGTTTGACTGCGTTGCGGCAGCGAGAAACCAGGATATCCCTGCTGCTTATATCACGTACCAAGACGATTCCTTGAATTGGATTCCACGCTTCATACGAAGCACAGATGTGCCGGTGACTCGCTTTCGGTTCTCGACGCAACGCAGTCAAACGCACTCAAACGCAAGTGTCTGAACCGGCCTTAACTGTAGCAAGTAACGATTGCCAATTTGAATATTGCGTTGTTGTTTTTTTTTTTTATTTCTTTGCATTGTTTTTTTTTTTTTTTTCTTAGAGCTTACCTGCTGCTCGTACATTTCAGTTGCGGAGGTGGCGGCCGGAGCCCACGGCAACCACGCGGGAAAACTGGCCAGTCATTTCACCTTGCCTCCTCCTCCGCCCACCGCGTCTGACGCCAGAACGACAGAGTTGGAGACCAAGTACGGAGGACGAATCATGAGTACACAGGTTCAAATACCACTTGGAACTCATTCGGTGAAACGGACACAAATTGGGTGAAAGCGAAAGCTCGAGAGCGTATACCGGTCCCACCGCCAATGCGTCATGCAAAAGGAAGTCCGCATACACTGTCTGAGGCATGTTTCTTTCGTGTATGACATTGGTCCTAGAAAAACCATCTGCAGGTATGTCCGAGGCTTACAAATGTACGAAGCGCTTCGAACATTCTTGAGGTGCGTCCGCCAATAATTCTGTCATCATCTTCGCAGTCAATCATTTGTATGACGTATAGAGCAGGGTGGTTGCAATTTCAATAAATCTAAGCAAAAAAAAACAAAAAAAACAGAATTTTGTGCTCATATTGTAGGAATTGCCTCCGTGCTCACTTCATTGCCCCTCTCGTCCTTACGGTCATTCGTACAGATTTAAAACCGCCGTGCGTCTTCGTATATCACGAGTCACTCAAACGGTAAATCACCAAGATATAATTAAGAAACTCTTAAGTGACGACGAAAAAAAAAATTTCGATGTAAAAATAAAGTATGCCATGTGACACTGAACATGACGTGACGACGTAAAAAGGCATAATCGATGTAACCAACGCAAACTTAATTGTTAGGGTGTGGCGAGTCCCCAGGGTCCAGTGAGACTGCATTATTATCCGTATTATTATTAGTAGTAGCATTATTAATATTATGGTTAATATTATTACTAATATTATTATTATTCGTATAAGTATTATTAGAAAAACAAGCCACGCACTGTTTTTTTAAAGCCACATACTATGTTCAAAAATCTTTTTTTTTATTTTTTTTTTGGGGTGGGGGGGGGGGGGAGGAAACGAACATTAAGCATGCTGTTGCTACACAAGTGAGTGTCATATCAGCATAATGCATTTTTGTTCTGGCAGTTCAATACGCGCAAGCCAGGATTAATGCCGGAAGCCTGCATCTCTAGATGATCAAAACATTCGCACTTGAACAATATAGTTTCCAATTACGTGGTTACCTAAGAGCTACTAAACCTACAACCTTCAATGTGTTTTTTTTTTTTTTAGGAAAAAAAGAAGGTTTACTCTGCTCATTCGTGTAAAGTGAGTCAGTTCTATCAGTTCCGAATACTTCTGAAACGCTGCTGGCTCTCGACGACAAGAAATAGGGTAAGTCAGTCAACGTCTCTCAACCCGTTCCAAAATGCTATTACTCACCATTTCTTTTTTTTTAAGTAATCCACAAAATGTGTGATTGTTGATTGCTATTGTTAAAAATGTTCATGTCTTTCGGTTATACTTTTTTTTTCTGTGTATCTGCTCCCTCCCTTTTTAATGCCTACGGTCCCAGACGGTAGGTTTTATGAATACATAAATAAATAAATGCACAAACAGAAACTTATCTGAACTTTGTGAAGTTCCTGAAAGCATACCGTAAAGCGACGAGCTTAAGGGGGATTCAACCGCTCGTCACTCAATGGGCAAATTTCGCTGCACAAACCTGAGTTTCAAGAATGCACGATAGTATTCATTCTTTTGGGGGTTACTTATGATAACGTAATCAAGGTTGTGCGGCCCTTGAATTTTTCTTTTAGAGCGCTGGAGATTTTTAATAAAATCCAGAAATATGACCGTTTTGACTGTTTTTAGCGCGTTTTGAGGCATTTTTGAAAATACAATTATTTAGAAGACAAACGTGACAAAACGCTTGGCCGTACGTACTAGAGGTGCCCATAATCTTAATTTTAAGACCATGAGGATAAAGCAAAATAATGTTGTATTTGCGTATTTGTGTAAATAAAATCACCCCGTTAATTTTATTTCCAACTTGATAAACAAGATGGCGACACTAGTACTAAATGCCTCAAACCGGAGATTTTCTTGCTGTTGCTGTTGTTGTTATTCGCTCGAGCTCGAATTCGACCGCGATGTCTTGTTGCTCGTGGATCGGTAGCACGTGTAGCGAAAGCTCACGCTGTAAAGCTCACTGATTGTGGATTTAATGCACCGCCTCTGCCCGTTTCAATCTGGATGAGCATCGTACCGGCGTGCTGTCATGTATCCAGTCTTGTACACGTTACTAAAAAAACGTAATCGATTACAATTACAGTCATGTCTCGTTAATATGGACAACTCTGTTCCCTTAAAAAAATCGTCCATAATGTGAGTTGTCCAATAATCACGAGACAAAAATGCATGTATTTTCCCAATGTGTCCCCGAAAGTGGTGTCCATATAGCGGGGTATCCATATTAACGGGGTCCATATTAACGAGACATGACTGTACAATTACTCTTGGCTAAAAAGTATTCTATTAGATTACTTGATTACTCGACAGCAAAAGTAATTGGACATTACTTGAAGAAGTAACCGTTACTTTCTGATTACTTTATTGTGTGAAGACTTACATGTTTAGCGCTCATAACAATGAACTACTTCAAACCCATATTTCACATTTTCACAAGTATTGAAGAAGAAAAAACGGGTTCCCTCTTCGTGGTCGTTGCACCTTCGCAATGCGGTCACAAGCATAGAATTCGTTTGAAGAAGTTTAATGATTTGGGCGTTCGCCAGTTTGGGGGGGGGGGGGGGGGGGGCGGAGGGGGGTTCTACCGGGTGGATCAAGGAGACGGCAGGCTCTTTAAATCGACCGCAAAATTCGGTTTCTTAACCTATCGCGCTACGACTTTGTGCAGCGCTGCCCACAGATGGTGCATTTTTTTTGTAAAATTTGCAAAGAGCAAACTTACCTGAGAAAAAAGTAAAGAAAGAAAAAGGCTTAGCTCCTATGGAAACGCAGCGACGCCACCGGTCTTCAAAGAGCACGGCGCCGTTTCGCACGGGACACAAGAGATGGCGCAACGAACGCCGCCAACGAACGAGCATACGGCGTCGAGAGCCAGCGTCTTTAGCAGACAATCTTTTCGACTCAAAAGCAGCGCGCGTTCCACAGGCGGCGAGAGTCGCAGAAACAATTACAGGCGCGGTAACAACAAGCAACTGCAGTTCCTTGTCTGCTAAATACGCCGGCTCTCGGCGTCGTCTGCCCGTTCGTTGGCAGCAGTTGGCGTCGTGACCGCTTGCGCCCTCTCTTGTCTCCCGTGCGAAACGGCGCCGTGTTGTTTGCAGACCGGTGGCGTCGCTGCGTTTCCATAGGAGCTAAGCCTTTTTCTTTCTTTACTTTTTCCTCAGGTAAGTTTGCTCTTTGCAAATTTTACAAAAAAAAAAAATGCACCATCTGTGGGCAGCGCTGCACAAAGTCGTAGCGCGATAGGTTAAGAAACCGAATTTTGCGGTCGATTTAAAGAGCCTGCCGTCTCCTTGATCCACCCGGTAGATCTTGATTGTCCCTCATTTTACTATTCACATGTGGATGAACTCGCATGTTATACAAAAGAGCAGCAGCTCCGGGATTTGAAACGGATCATGTGTAATATCTATTAGCGGAAGAGATCGCCCCGACCAGTTCTCAACTCGAAACCTTGCTTGTCACAAAAACTACGTAGGGGAAACAGGGAAATATTCAAACTGGCTTTGTTATATTTTGCATCCGCTTTAGACATTCTTCGGTTCTGCTTCTCCTACGTGATGCGTGTAGGTACCGTAAGCAGGATTGTTTTTTTTTAATTATTTCTGTGTGTGTGTGTGCGTGAGGGGGCTAGTTTGAACGAAGGACTTACAAAGCTACATTCTGCTCCCTCAAACTTCGCCCTGAATGGCCTTTGTCACGCACTGGGGCTTTCCTGGGGCTTCCCGCTCCCAGTCCCAGCGCGAAGAAAAAAAACGAACATTCCACAGAAATTGTACATACAAAGCGGTTGACCTCGTTTCCTACAGCTCCGCGAAAAGCATTATTTTTTCAGTTGGAAAAAAGAACCAAATTTTATTTTTTCATTTCAGAAAAAGAAGGTGTGTGCAGGGGGTTAGAAGTAATTTTTATTACTTCAAAAAGTAATCTGATTACTCTTTTGATTACTGCCTAATAAAAGTAATCATCTGATTACAAAATTACTTCAAAAAGTATTCGATTACAAGTACTTTGATTACGTGTAATGCGTACGGTACAAGTCTGCATGTATCACTATTGCGTGATGCACGTTTAAGATGTCAGACAAGCAGTGGTATACTGCACTGTCTTTCATCTCCAACGAAGACACCAGATGCCCTCAGTGCTGACTAACTTCCCGCTGTATAAACATAGACACAACAGAATTACAATTGATGGCTCCGTTGGTCGGCACTTTTTGAACGTTGCAAAAAAAGTGTAACTATAGACCTTTCCAAAAACGAGCTTGTGGCCGGTGCCATTTTGAGCGTTCGTGCGTATGGCGCGTGCTTTGCTCGCTTTCCGAAGCGACGAACACGCACGTGCTGGACTGTGAAGATCGCACGCTGGACTGTGATTTTGTAAACATTGGAAAGGTCTATAGACCTTTCCAAGAACGAGCATATGGCCGGTGCCATTTCCAGTGTTCGTGCGTATGGCGCGTGCTTTGCTCGTTTTCCGGAGCGACGCACACGCGCGTGCTGAGCTGTGGAGATCGCACGCTGGGCTGTGCATTTGTAAACATTGGAAAGGTCTATACTTCGTCTCACCTTAGCATGGACTAACTGCGAAGGCTGTGCAAGCGCGAGCGGGTAGCATTGACTGCCTTGACTGGAGCACTCGCTGCGCGAGCGCTCGTGCAGCAACCGAGGCTTCACACAAAGCAAATAGCTCGCGCGTTTAGCATGCGCGGCTAACAATAGTCCGTGCTAAGGTGAGACGAAGTATATACTCCGTTTCACCTTATGTTGTACCACAGCGAAGGCTAGAAGCGCGAGCTCATAGCGTTGGCAGCTGCCCTTGGTGCACGAGAGCTTGTGCCGCCGAAATGTGCCCTAGAGCAAGGAGCTCGCGCTTGTAACCTTTCCTACGGTATTCACTGGCCGCCATATTTGAGGTCACTGTTTAGAGCGCATGCTCAGAACGAGCTCGCATTAAGAGGCTGCTAAGACCGGCACTCTTGATGGTGCGGAATGCACGTCGCAAAAGAACCGTGGAAGCTCACCATCAGCACGCGCTCAGCAGTCGTGCACACCGCTATGGCCGCCAGTGAATACTCCCTATAGTCATCAGCAGACTCCTAGCCAAAGGCCTGCTAAGGCTGTGAAGGCGATACTTTTGTTGATTCTATTTTTTGTGTGTGCTATGTTAGCGCGCGTGGTCAAACGCTTGCATACGCTACAAGCGTGGCGCGTAAGCACCCTAAGATCGTGCAGGGTTGAGCAGAGATATCCTAGGGCGCCTCAATGTCCTTCTTTTTATGGTGATGCCACCCTTTGTAGTGCCCTTTGCCGACAGCACGCGTTCATGGTGAAGATACAAAGAAATCGCCGAAAACAAAATTTCGCCATAGCACAGTCAGCGCCACAAACGCATGCAGGAACACGCTCTTTCACGCGCTTCTGAACAAAAAATGAAAATAAACGTGTGGGACAAAATAGCGAGATGCCACCACCCTAAGCAAAGCGCACATGAAGGCACCCTACTAATATGTATTTGGAAAGAAAAAAAGGTAGTTGAATGAGTTGCAAAGAAGGCCAAAATACTTATTCCGAACAACATTTACTTTATGAAACATTATTTCAGATATTTTCATTCTCTATAGACCTTGTTTGGTGGCTAGTGGATATGAAAAACAAAAAAGAAGCATGAATTCTATTATATTGAACACTTACAATATATTTTCTTAACCAACAAATAGGTGCTTACTCTGAGATGCAAACTGAATGTTGACGTGAGCGTTTTGGCGCCCAAAACAATTTTGTTTTGTATATTTAACACTTCCCGTTTTGCGGATTACTAAGAAAACCAAACGGGCCATCAATAGGTAGAAAATACGTTTCTACCTAAGGTGAGGCTTACATTTCTTTTCTTTTTTTTTTCTCTCTTCAAGTTTCTAATTTTTAGGCAAAATCAAATAAACCTCTAAATAACTTTAGTGTATTCAAAAGTAACCTCGGGAGTTCACTATGCTATTGTTTGTTACAAACACCTCTTTCAGCAGTGATCTTACTATGTCACGGTGGAACGAAGCGGTGCTACCTTACCTGTCTGGAAACAAATTGGGGTGTGTGTATGTTTATACAGCCTAGAACATAGTCTGCCTCAACGGGTGGCTTGTCTCCCAGCTGTAGGTGATCAATTTAGCCACTGCAGTACAACCAGTAGCCTGGGGTCTTTAACGTGCATCACGCAATAGTAATAATACACGACCGCACGCCGGTACGATGGATCGAAACGGGCAGGGTCCCTGGGTTATACAGCGCGAGCTATCGCTCCACGTGCTCCGAGCTGGTGTGCTCTAGCCCACTCGGCCACCGATCCTTTTTTTTTTCTTTATTGCACTTGGCCACCGATCCCTCTTTGTCTGTGACTAGTCTGGACTCAACCCTTTCGATGTGTTTGCGTTTGTCTTGCAAGTGGCGTCAAATGCGCCAGTGCACGAGGCCCGTGTCTCGAGCGGCTCTTGGAAGCAGTTGTCGGCGCAGTACTGAAATGAGCGGCCCTTGGAGGCGAATGGCAGCGGAGCACCCGCTCCTCGCACGTGTCTTGCGCGTTTCCACGACAATGGTTCGCAGTACTTGAAAGCGTGATTTTTATCAAATGAATTCAGTCTGTACTTGCCGGCAGCGCCTTCAACTTATGGAATTTACGATGATAACTTGAGTGCAACATGACTTTGTGTATTTGGATGGTTCTTTTTCGCTGACAGGCAGACAGACGGAAAGTGTCTTTTCTTGCCATACCCGTTGCCAATCTTGTCAGCTGCTGTGCACTTGGAGCGCGATTGTGGACAAGTAGTAGAGCCGCGCCACTTGCTTGGACAGAGAACTCCTCGGTACAGTTTACGGGTGGGAAACGGTTGCTTCTTGTTGCTTTTGACTCGACGCGCAGAAGTGTGGACCTCTTCGACGAGGTCCACACCCCTGGACGTGCAGACGTGTGGACCTCGCCACTAAATGAGCGATGCTTAGGGTCGGCACTCTGTTCCCCAATATTGCTGTGGGCGCAGCCATCTTGGTGCTTGTACAGAGCAGACGCAACTGCCGATCGTCATGATTCAAAAGTCCAACTTCCTCGGCATTTGATTCGGTGTTTGGAAGCTCATCTAATAATGCTTTGCTCCGCCGCGAAGCGTTTAAACATCTGTGGAGGACGTAAAAGCGTTTCCTGTGATTTCAGATAAATGTTCAGATAACTGGCGGCCATGATTTTAAGCCACAATATGAACAAGTGTGGTTACCCTGAAGCGTAGCTTATTTAGTGGCACTAGAGAAGATCATGGCGGAACAGCGCAGCACTGAGCTAGATTTCAGACGCCATGTTCTTCGATATATAGTGCCACTAAATAAGCTACGCTTCAGAGTAACTACACTTGTTCATAATGTGGCCTAAAATCATGGTTGCCAGTTATCTGAAGAATTAACTGAAATCGCAGGAAACGCTTTTCCGTCCTCCACAAATGTTTAAACAGTTCGCGACAGAGCAAAGGAATTTTATATGAGCTTCCTAACACCGAATCTAATGCTGAGGAAGTCGCACTTTTGAATCATGACGATCGGCAGTTGCGTCTACTCTGCACAAGCACCAAAATGCCGGCGCCCACAACAATGTTGGGGAACAGAGTGCCGATACTCTAAGCGTAGCTCAATTAGTGGCTCTAGTTCTGCCAAGAAGTGGCGCATGGCACGTGTCTCTAGCATTTCCACAAAAATGATTGACGCCACTTTTTCCAGGATAGATGGGCTTTACTCCACACAACCTGAGAGCGGGTTTGCAAATCCAGTATTCAGACGAAGAGCAGGCCGATATACGACATAGGAAGTGCAAAACTGCCACTTTATTTCTTTTTTTTTCCAACTTTAAATTAATGCATTTTTTTTTTTTTTTTTTTTTGCAAAACAACGTTTGCGTGTTAAATGTGGTGGTCCAAACGGCCGCAACGCCGCACCTTGTGCTTCCGATAATTTCGAACGGGGATGGAACTTCGAATTCATTCGGAAATCAGAGCTTATTCTACGTTTTGTAAGCCACTGCAATCTACGTATGTAATGGCTCGTATCTCGCGCCGCCTGTTGGCCGCTTTCTCCAGCGGCGGACACAGAGCGAAGAAGATCTAGCTCGAGGTCGGCGGCGAGCAGCCCGTGGCCCGAGCCCACCCCGAGCGCCCGACCTGCATGCGCAGCTGCGAACATGCGACTCGTTTGTTCCGGAAAAATTCTGCGCCATCTATGAGGAAAAGGGTACAAATAAATAGCGGTTGAATCCCCCTTAAAGCACCAATCCTTGGTGTTAGCTTCATTGGAATAAACTAACTAGGTGGGTTTGGGGCTACACTCTAAAGGCCGGTTCAGACACTTGCGTTTGAGTGCGTTTGACTGCGTTGCGTCGAGAACCGAAAGCGAGTCACCGGCACATCTGTGCTTCGAATGAAGCGTGGAATCCAATTCAATGAATCATCTTGGCACGCGACATAAGCAGCAGGGATGTCCTGGTTTCTCGCAGCCGCAACGCAGTCAAACGCAGTCAAACGCAACTGTCTGAACCAGGCTTAAGAAATGCCTGCGCGTCCACTTACCCGCAAAGCACTCAAAGAGCCAATCTCTGCGATCTATGAAATCAGCTCAGCGAATGCGGAGGCGGAACATCTGTTTAGACCTAAAAATGAAGTCTGCGCTGTGGCATTACGCAATGCAAGCATGACGTTTTGCATTGCGTAATGCTACAGCGCAGACTTCATTTTCAGGTCTAAACGGATGTTCCGTCGCATCATTCGCTGAGCTGATTTCGTAGATCGCAGAGATCGGCTCTCTGAGTGCTTTGCGGGTAAGTGGACGCGCAGGCATTTTTTAGGGTGTATTCGGGCTGGGCGTCGAATAAAATTTTCACCCAGATTACTCGTTACCCTTTAATCGAATAATTAATCGAGTAATCGGTCTCGTTTATTTCTATGCATATATATATATTTCTTTTTGCTGCACATGTAATAAACGGCACAGTATACAATTTTGACTATGAATCAATCTCAATGTGCAGTTAAGAACAGTTCAAAGAGACTCAGTTTCCCAGATTATTATTTCATCTGCATGAGGCAAAGATGTTCTTTGATATTATTTGGCAAGAGCGACCTCCTTCGGTTACGCGCAATAATCTCTGCTGAACTAAACGAACATTCGCGGGGCATTTAAGTAGCCGGGACACGTGCAACCTTCCGGACTCGTCCGGAGTTACAAATCTCGCTTCTACAGTTTACGCCAGGCTAAGCTTTTACCTAAAGGTCGCCCTTCATACGGGCGTACTCTTCCACGTCTGCGTGGTGAAAGTGTTTAATTTTTTTACTTTCTTTTCGTTCGTCAAAACTTAACCGATTAACCGGTTAAAAAAATGTAATCGCGATTCAAGCATTAATCGATGAATCGGTAGGTTAACTATCGATTTCCCAACCCTAATGGCTATCGAGCTTAAAGGAGAAATTACTTTCACTGGCAAAACTATGGTCACTGACAGATTAAGGCCGCGCTCACACTACTAACATATCATACACAAGATAACCTTCAGACACTATCTCCGTTGTGTCTATCCATTGTATCTTCACGCCCTTTAGATTGCGATTCGTTCTTCGGTGTTTCTATCGGCTAATGAAATAATCGAGCCACGACCCGAGTGCCTTAAAATGTCAGCTTTATACACACTCCAAGTAAGGAGCCCCATGAGTGAATACTGCCAAGTGGTGAATCCGTAACACCCGCCAGTGGGCTTCCTTGAATCGGCTCAGTCGGTTTAGAAGGTGGTCTCTAGAGCGCTCGGATGGTCAGGCAGTCTCAGACGCCGAAGGGGTGGTCGCATTTTTCCACAGAAACGACAGGACACCTGGATCGCGATGGCCCTCCTTATCAACTAAGGTGGCTTTGTGGAATACACAAGGGGAAGGTGCTGTCGGAATGAGTAATTAGAAGAGAAAAAAAAAAACGCACGAATCCAAACATATCATGACCATAAAAAAGAAGCACTCTTGTTTTCTCGCGTGTGGAAGAGAGGCGGAAATCGTCGCATTTCCAGTCAGTCTTTCAACGCGATTCCTTCCTGGACAGTGTGCCAAGCTTCATTTCGGCTATGAACGTAATTTTGCGTAGTTTTCACAGGAAGCTGCATTTCGTTTTTGTTTCGCTTTGTGTGAGGTCTAACTTTTATTTATTTTTTTCTTTATTATGTATTTTTGGTGCAAACACAAAAACATGGCAAATACGCTTGTACTTGCCAGGCGTTTCTTTTTTTTTTCTTTTCGCAATAACGTTGGCGACATATAGTTGTTTTCTGCTGCTTTTCCTTCCTTTGGCCTTGGCTGTTGCTCCGTTTTCTTTCTATTTTCCTCATCTCATGCCCCAACACGAACCGTTCCTTAACCAATCATTGTTACTTACGTCACCGACTATAGTAACTGAGAACTCCAAAAAGGCGATGTGGCTCATTATGTTCGCGTTCGTTGCCATTCCTCCTTCCTCGTTCTTATCGTCTAATGCCGCAATCTCGTTGGCCAACGGACGAAGATGGGGTGCTCGGAACTCGCCGCGCTCTGCTTTTCTTACGAAAAATTCCATTGGTAAATTTGGAGCGTGTTTTCGGAGACAAGGCCTGATCATGACGTCATCTTCAGTGGACTACCGGCGCGCCCCAAGCGGCAAACAGTCTGAAGCTTGACCAGAGTAGCCGCAAAGCGGCCAACGCCTCTGTCTAGGCGTCGTCGCGTAGTTATACTGGTTTTCACCTCAAGAACCGTAGCAAAAACGTAGTCCGTCTCCTCGCGCAGTATTACTATTTTCCCCTTTATGTAGATAACTAAGATTGTAGGTGCATTTTAGATTAAGATACATGCTACCTTATCGAGACGTAGACGCTTCAAACGCCAAAAGCATCGCTTATTCCTCCAACAACCAAATCCTGTAAGAACTACTTCGCGCGGCGTATGAACAATGTGCAAACCTTCCTTTTCTTCTTGAGATGGAAACGCGTATAGTGTTGCTCACATGAGACGCGCTAGCACGCGGCGACGCCACGACAGACGACTCGGCCGCTTTGTGGCTACTTCCGTCAAGCTGCAGCCTGCTTGCCACTTTGGGCGGGTCGGGGATTCGCTGAAGAGGACGTTTTGGGGGAAAGGCGCACGCCTTGTCATCTATGTGGTATTGGTTTGAAGCGTTTTTTTTTTTTTTATCTTCTTGCGCGTGCAAGCGCGCGCTACCATTTACCGATCTAAAGCCGCGAACATGGAGCGCTTTCGGATCGCTCCAAATCAGACTTGTGCCTATCTCAAATACTCTACTCAGGATGCTGTATTTCAATTACTTTTGGTAGTAATTTGGTGCCTCGCAAATACATTTGATCGAAAGTATTTAATATTCTATCTAAATTACATTTCTTGCTATCTTGTACTCATTATCGCAAATACATTTTTTCAATATTAAAAAAAAAAAAAAAAACTTGGTCGTGGGGAGTACTTTACGGGAACACCCAAGCGCAAAGTCGAACCGATTGCTAACGTGAAGCGGAGCGGACGACCAAATATTGAACAGGGAACAAGCCAGGACAAAAGACGCAGACTCAAAATGCCAACAAAAGAATATGTGGAAGGAAATGAAAAGAGGGCGCCAAAGAAAAACAGGTTCTTTTATGTTATCCCTAGGAAGACTTGAAGGCGAAAGCCCAAGCGCCGATGCATTAAAGCCGGACACATGATTTACGGATGTGGCGGTACCCCTCCGGTCCGGGTACCGCCACATTCGTAAGCGCGTCGGAATTAGCCCCGTGCGCGACCGAAAGCGTCGCTGTGGTCGGCCTTCCACGATTGGCCGAACGCTGACTATGACGTCGGAAAGGGGATTTATCATCGACGGAAATAAGAGGAATGAAAGAACTTTAATTTTGACGGTGTTGGCAGTGTTCCTTTGAGAGCGCAATGATTTCATGCTTCCACCATGCTAATAACAAACACCATCGAACTTGCTGTTTGCAAGGTAATGACGTCACAAGGGGGAACCACAGGAGGGCGCCAACACCAGCCGAGGGAGAGGAGCGAAAAGCCTTTTTGGAGGAATATAGCGCCTCCGCTGATTTTCGGCACAAGTAACGCCATCTTGTGGTCCAGTGGCGAACTGTGGATTTTGGTACCTCTCGTGTCGACGGCTTTCGTACCTTTCGTGTCTCGACGTATTGTCACTCAAGGCCTTTGAAGGTCGACTGAACAATGTGACATATAAAACTTTCACCTTGAAAAAAACATGTTTTTACAGCGAAGCGTTTTATGGCTATACTCTGCTTTATACTTAGCGTGAAACGCTGTCAAAGCTACTGGCGCGAGCGCGTGGCTCCATCTATGGCTCTGTTTGCGCGAGAACGCGTGCAAATGATCAACGAGATCAAGCCCCATGCTCGCGCCAATCGCTTTGACAACGTTGCACGATAAGTATGAGACAGAGTACAGGGTTCCGTGGATATTTTGTGTGCGTGACCAGAAAATCTAGCCTCGCTCGGCCGCACGCGCCGCACGCTCACGCCTTCCCCGTATAAAAGATTCGAAGTAAATAAACAAAATAAAACGCTGACGAACGCGCGTGCAAGATGCCATTTGTTTTAGGCTGTTGCTTTAGAACAGTTACTGCTGTAGATGCCGGCACGTGCGGCGCGTGGAACACCGTTCCCTGCATTCTCCTTGATGCTTGGGTCATCAATAGGCCTCCTCAGAGCCGTATATTAGGAGAGTTTGGACAATAGGCGGAGCAAAGGCCGCCGCCAGCGCCGAATATTCCCCCCACGCTTAGAGCGTAAACTAAATTTGTGACACAGCGTCGACCAATCAGGAGACCTCTACTCCATCTCACAAATGTCGACAGTGAAGACAAAGGCACAGGCGCGTGAGCCTAGCTCAGCGAAACGCTATTGTTTGTACGAGACCTCATGCATAGGAGGCACTTTCCAAAGCCACGCGCTCGTGCCCATGCCTTTGTCTGCACTGATAGGACAGCGTCCTGAGACTGGCTGAAAGAAAGCAGTGCAAGGGGTGGGGTGCGCGACCGTCTTGAGACGCGGAGTTCCGCTCGGCACGGCTCAAATTATACTTCGTTTCACTTTATCTGCGAGCGAAGCCAAAGCTAGAAGCGCGAGACCATGCGCTTTTTGCATTTCTCCCCAGCTCGCGCGCTCGAGCAAAGCCTGAACGCACGGAGCTTCCGTGCTCGCGCTTCCAGTTTTGCCTTCGCTCGCACATAAGGTGAAACGAAGTATAGTCGTGGCACAAATTTAGAGCACGCGACCACCGCTAGGGGCTGTTTCGCGGCCTGTGGTTGGCCCGAGATGCTCGCCTATTCAAACCAATGTATGGCCAAACTCTCTCAATAAACGGCTCTGGGCCTCCTGCGCTGAAGCTTTGAACAAACTGCAGCGCCCTCTTTTTGGGTAGTACAAGCTCACCTGATTGAGCCTCGCACTACTTATGGCACGTTGGTTGAGCTTTTTTAATTTTGTCTGGTGCTGAACAACGAAAAAACACCTTTGGACGCCCGAAATCGGCCAGACTCAACGCCGCAAGACAATCAAAGGTGCCAAATTCATGACACCACCGCTAGGGTACGCGTCTCTTATCTCTGGGGGGTGACGTCAACACACCTGTTTTGCGACGCTTTCATTTTTTTTTTTTGTCATGTCTACTTTGGTACGCGTGAAACGGCATCTCTTGGCTCGAGCTCTAAGCGTCTTAGCTTTGACGGCGTTCGAATTTTTCTTGTTTCTTTGTATATTCATCGTGATCTCGCGCTCTGCACCAGAGCAGGCACACTTCTGCATGCGTGACAGTTTGAGACGCTAAAGTTTGTACTACCCAAAACAAGATCTAACAAGTCCCTTTTCGCAGCACCCCCTGGGCAACGCAGGAGGCCCATAGGTGCAATTTTTAGGATCAGTAGACTCTAGGTAGATAATAAAGGTTTCTCAAAGATTTGCCGCTGTGCGACCGGCGCCGGCCAGGTCTACGCTCGCATCGCCATCTCTTCTTCGTCGTTCTAAGCGCTTGCGTGTCCTAGTTTCCTTTCCTTCCACTCTCCCGGGGTGGCGGTCCCGTCGCGCGTGTCTACTTTCCGCCGGGTGGCGGCCCCGTTGGGCGTGTCTAGTTTTCTCCGGCTTCTCGGGACGGGTCTGTGCCGTGTGCTAAACAGCTTCGCTGGTCATCCACTTTCACAGAGTGGAATGGCTCATGACTTTATTTGTGCTTTTGTTTTTTGATGTTTGACCCCGCTAAGTGAAATTTGCCAATTACTTTCGGGAACTGTCTCAGGTTGAACCATGATAGCCCGACTCTTTCATGAGAACAGAGATTGTAACACCAAGGTAGGAATCAAGCTACGATAGGATGAGCTCTCAAATTGTAAACAAAGAGTCTTCTCAAAGTTATACGCCTTTCTGAACGGGCTCCTAGAGCGTTCAATGGCGAAATGATAAAGAAGTCAACATCCGCGAGCAAGCCTAGAAGCGCTTCTCTGTGTCCTCTTCTATCTTTATTCTTGAAGTTTCGTGATATTTGAATGCAGCGTTAGGGGTACCTTACTCGAAGAAGGCGCCACAAGTGCCATGCCCACTTTAACCGAGCCCTTCGTGCTATTTAATTCATTACTTTGCGTATATAAATTTGTTTAACGTGAACTCCGGATATAGTGACTACGGCACCTAGTAAAGCAGTACGACCAATGCGTGAAGTAAACAAACCACCAGAAGATTCAATGTTTGGCGATGTGACTAAGTAGAGTAAGCTATTTTTGCTCATATTTGTCCGAAAAATATAACCTTGTAACATGCACCAGTGATCACAGTACTCCTCAACTGGGGCTGCAGCTCTACTGGAGTTGCATAGAATTTCGCTGTAATTTTGTTTCTGTTTTTTTTTTTCATTTGTTGCTTGAAGATAAAGCGTTCTAGTGTCGCAGAAGTCAAACAAAGATTACGCAATGCCGAAGTATCTTTGAATGTAATGGAATTACATTTCTATATATTTGTACTCTACTCAAGATACTTTGCAATGAGAGTTACTTGATTTGTACCCGAAATACTTTATAAAGCAGACCGGTATTTAGTAACGTATGTTCAATACGTTTGTGGAGTATCTTTTCGAGCACTGCTTCATATCCACCGAGGGATTTCTCGTTCTAGTTTGTGACTACAGGTGATGTTTTTTGGGGGGCTCTTGTCGGTATTTCGTTTTTTTGCACCATCAATTGATAAGAAAGCGCTCGCCCGAAACATTTTCCTGTCCCTTCCGTTCCGCATGTTATTCTTCTAACTGTATGCGTTCAAAAGATAATTGGTTAGTACTCCGAGTGTGAGGCAGGGCAGCATTCATCCAGGAGCCTCTCAGAGTGAATGACGATACCCATGTTTTGTCTCACGCGGATGTCAGGTCGCGGCGCCGCTTCGATTTGCCGGGTACGTGGCCTTCGCCATCCTCCTCATCGCCCTCTTCTACGACATCGGGAGGAAGGCGACAATGGTCATCCACACCGCCAAGATGTACTTCACTGTCATTGCCATACTCTACTTCCAGTCGCTGATTCCGACAGTAATTTTGTGTGAGTTACACTTATTTTCTTTCTTCCTAATAAACCGTAAAATTGAGCAGGCGAAAGGAAGTGTGTTTCCGTAGAAAATGAGAAAGACGAAGAGATTTGACATATAATTTGGTTAGGGCTCGGGTTTGCTAAAGTCCAAAGACATATTGCAGCTTTCTTTAGAGCCAATCAAGTTGCACCAAAAGTGTATCGTCATGACGTTCGTTGTATATGGGAGTTTGCGATCCCCAACTAAAGCAACTACGCACAGAAAAGAACAACGCAGGATTGTTGGGTGCATTTATACACTCTTACAAGTAGCTGCAACTATACTGCCCCGAAATGCACTCAGAACGTCGACAAGCGGATTTTCTTTAATTTGTTTAGATAATATGAAAAGAGCGAGCAGTATTGCATCCAAACAAGTCATATCATGCAGTCTTAGTGAAAAGAAACAAGTCTATTCCCTATGAGATTAAGAATGTATGAGTATTTGACATGTTACCGATTATTTGTCCTAATTGTTAGAAACTAATTAATTAAATATTTAGCAAAACAAACCCGGGCAAAAGGAAGTGAGAAACCCACAGCGTGCGTGTATCACGTTTTTTTTTCTGTTTTTTTTTTCTCCTTGTTGTCGTGTTGTCGCCGCATTATATAAATGTCAGAATTAAAAAAAAAAAGCCGATTAATTATTTTCTAAAGTGCAACGCGCTTGGTCAATACTCAGAAACTTCTGAAAGTATAAAATTTACAATTATATAAAAAAAAATTACAGGGTATTTTGACATATGCTGAATGGGGCACAAATAAGTTCTCATACACCGCTCTCATGAGGCATAAAGGGTGATTCACACACTTGCGTTGAGTCCGGCCGAGTGGGACTGCAATCGGTTTTTAAGCCTCTTACGCTGAGCAGCAATGGCGGTTGTGACTTAAAACTCGGTTATCATAGCAATCCGTAAAAGGACTAACGTCGTAATCCGTTGCAGTAGCACTCGGTCAGACTCACGTAAATGTGTGAACCAGCCTTTAGAATACGCCACACGCCAACACTGATCTCGCATGCAAGCATATGACATCCCGTACAGCTCTAGAACACATACCTCCATTTTTTTAACTTCGAAACTAATAAACTATACAACATAAGCTTTAGAGTTGTGAACAACTTTTGCATGAATTCCAAAGTTTCAAGCATATTTTATGCAGTGTTTTGTATACTGAACAAAAAAGAAAGAGAGAGAGAGAGAGGTATATAATAGACGATGTATTTTGGATAGATCTGTTAATTGAAAGCAACTTGTTTTATTCCAGTTCCTATTGAAGTGTTGGTCCTGCTCAGAGAAAACCGGAACAGTTGGTACAGCATCAATACATACTACTTAGCCAACTACCTCGCCGAACTGCCTTTCCTGGTGAGTGAAGTTCTAGTAAATCGAAGCTGTTGGGAGAGAAAGATAAAGGGGAAATTGAAAGGTACAGAAATTAACCTGAGCGCATCGTCTCGCGGGTACTCTGCAATGGGGAAGAAAGAAGATATAGAAAACGGAAAGCAAATCGAAATAGGATTATTAAAATAGTAAGTGTAGGTAAGTAAGTATGCTTTTAGGATGCTCCTCTTAAGATTCCTCTTTTGGAGGCAAAACAAATTCAGTAGCTTTCGTTTTAACCATCGGGAAAATGCCGTTATATCTCCCGCGCATTATTTTGAAAACCTTTTCTTTTGTTTGCAAGTTCGGTTTTAGAAACACTATATTTCTTTTTTTCCTGAGCAGCTTCACGGCATATTTCTGGTTGCCCTGTCGTGCTTTAGTAGCTTGAGAGGTTGCTGTTTATCACCTGAATATTCTTGCGACGCGTTTTCCGCTGGTTCCTTTAGTGTCCTAAACAACCGATGTTTCGGAGTCTCCCTAAATGGCAACATAATACATCACAGAAGAATAAACTTTAATCAAGTATCATCAAATCCAATCAAAGTCTCTAAGCACCCTTTTTTTTTTCAGGACAGAGTAACAGCCAAGCATGGTGAACAATTGAATCCCAGCAAATGTCGAAGCTCAGAAACCGATTAGATCTGAAAGAAAAATGGCTGCATGTTTGGTCATTCTTCCTAACGCGTTTAAATGCGGTAGGTTTATAGGGTAGGTGGTGCTCTTAGTTCCGGCGGTTCCTAGGACATGGTCCCCCTTAGTCTTCCACTGCCTGGGGTGAGTGATGCTCTTAATTCAGGTGGTGCCTACGGCAGGGGTGATGCTGCGCACGCTTCTCTGCAGCACCACCCAAATATAAAGCCTTTGCGCTAAATATTTTGGGTCATTAAAGCGCGATTCAAACCAACGCGTTTTTGTGCGCGCGTAGGTCATGCGCTTTCCGGAAGTTGCGTATTCCGTGACTTCATTGTTGTTTCCGATGCGCCTTCTGAGTCACAACCATGCGCGTTGGTTCGGACGTGCGCCTTCGGGCGAGCGGAGAGCATCTGCTCCAGACAGCGGAGAAACGCGGAGCCGGAACTAGTGCCCTCCAGCGATTGGCCGGGAGAGGAGCGTCCTACTACGTCACACACCATTTCTGTGCGCGTTCAGAAAGAGTTGAAATCATCCAACTTTCTTATGCACGCGCGCCCGGAATGCGCAAGGAATCAGCGTGACGTCACGAAGTACGCAATTTCCGCGAAGCGCACGGACTGCGCGCGCACAAAAACGCGTTGGTTTGGATCGCGCTTAAAGGGGTACGGAAACGAAATTTTAGCGCCCATCTTTTTGCATACATATAGGCTAGGGACAGGCACCACCTCGGAAATATCAATATCGAGCTGTAAAAAAGAGGAGAACTAATTTTAAACCTAATTAAACGATTTCAAATTCACATCTAGTGGATGGTGGGAAGTTCTCGTGACATCACTTGTGGCATAGGAGCAGCGCCGTTCTGCGGAAATACGGTGTGCCGGCAGAATTAGCCTCGGCCTGAATGCGTTTGCAAAGCCTTGGCGGAGAAAGCCAAAGCGTAGTTGGCCACAGTGAGCTCGTTCTCGTTGCGGCTCTATGCACGACACGACGCGAGCACGCTTCTGGCACGGCCGGTATTAGTTGCAGCGAGTTGCGAGCTGCGAGCCGACGTTAAAAAAGACACGTTTGAACTACGAGAGTGTCAGCAAGAGCCACGCAAATACCTGTTCACACTTGGAGCGGACGCGCGAGTTTGATCGAAGTGCTGGATTCGCTCTGTTTTAGACCGCGTTTCGGTAAGCGCTTCGGGACCGATCTTTCACGATTGCAGCTCGATACTGACGTGACACTCGGCAAAGAAAGGTTGGACCGACATCGCGCAGCTCCCACGAACTGTTATAGCTCGACAGTGACATAGCGTCGCGTCAGAATAAAAATAACATACCAATAACAAAGTGTACATACGTGTTGCGAAGGTAATTCGTATGGCGTTTATTTGAGCTCTATATCACACAAAACAAGGGGATAGAATCAATGAGAGTCCTTTTTCGACGACAGCGTTCGTCCCCGCTGCCTCCGAAAACAAGGAGAGCGAGATGACACGGGGTAAAGATTGTACAGAACAGTACAGCAGACTGTACTGTTCTGTACTTTAAGATGAGTTGTTTTGTACATTAAGGAGTTGGAGATGAGTAGTGAGTGCCCGTGGTAAATTTCCGTGATCGGCTCCGACAAGAACACCCCCAAGATGTTGCGTGAAGAGCTGGCTCACATGTCCTGCGTCCATGTCCTGCGTCCAAAAAAGTGGCATTGTGCGGCAGTCTGCACAAGTTTCCGAAAGATCAACGGGATCGGGACCAATGGCTGGCCGCAATTCCTGCAGAACGATTACGGGCACGCATTTTGGGGAAGGTGATTACATTGAGTTCGCAGGCGTCAAAAAGGAAATCCCATACCATTTAGATCAACAACGTTTCGTCCACAACATTAAAAAAATGTAAATATCGCAAAATGCCTGAAAAACATTGCGGTGGCTTAGCTCGGCTATGGCAGGATATACATATTACGTAGCGTGAGCTTATGCGCACAAAATGAGAGGCGCTATCAAGCGGCAGTCTATCAAGGTGCTGCGTCAGACTTGGCTACTGCGCAACGGAGGCGCACAGCTGGGCACGCGGCGGCGCCAGTGCGTCTGCCGCGGCTATGATGTCACTCCTCTGGAATGCGCACACCGGCGAGGCTGGCGAGGCGGGCGCGGCGGCGGCGGAGCGCGCGGCGGCGGCTTCGCGTGGCTCTCATAATGAGCCGTGCTCATTATGCGGAGCGCGCGGCGCCGTGCGCCGTACTCATTATGTGGAGCTCCGCCGCCGCCGCCGCGCTCCGCATAATGAGCACAGCTCGCATAATGAGCACGGCTCATTATGAGGGCCACGTGAAACTGCTCAGCCTCGGCCAATGTAGCTAACGCTACAAAAAAAAAAAAAAAAAAACGGTACGTTTACTAGGGTGTTCGCACCCGGTTCCGCCGCGCGTGAGGCGGACATCTTTCCACTGCGCTACCGGGGAAATTTTTTTGTTTGTAATAATGCAGTCAGTTAACTGTAAGTTGGAAAGTTTGCTGCCGATTTTCTTCCAGCAAGAGCACTCCCGGGTCGAAGTCGGGCAGCACCACGCATTGGCCACATTCGCACCTAGTAAAGAAATCGTACGCGTGCATATTCAACTCGAAGTACACACTTCGTGCTTGACGTTTGCGCGAGCGATGTCTCCAGCCACGAGAAGGGGGGCGACGGCTTGGCGACGGCTCGGCGACGTCTTCGTGCAAATCGGCTTGGTGGTCGGGCGTGTCGTACGGAATGAATACCAATTCTTTTGATAGGTCCCAAATTTCTCTTTCAAAGGCAGGCAGAATTCGCCGGTACCGCGAACGACAGTTCTGAAGTAGAGGTCCCACGCCCGTCGTCCGCTGCCATCGCCGTCCCCGCGAGTCCCACGATACGCGAAATGACGCCACGTTGAGAATTACGCAGTGAACGAACGCACGGAATGTTTCCGGTTCTTTGTCCAACTTTTTTTTTTTTTCAATCAACGCATTTGCAGCTTTTTAAAAGCCAAAACAAATCGGTTTCATTTTTTTTTCTATTTTTAATATTGAGTGTGTGCCTTCAATGACCAACGACTTTGATTAAATTTGGTGGTTGTGTCTAAACCTTAGAAAACGGCCCGTGACCTCGCAAAAGAGAGTGAGCGAGACTCAAACCGGCCAGTTCTTGATCGTCGATTTTCGGGCGGAAAGAAACCGAATTTTGAGCCGCAAATTGTGTTCTGGGTAGTTCGGCTCTTATATGTCATGTACAACTAAAAACTTCGGCGAGCATAAATACCCTGTCAGTGCCCCTTAAACGAAGTGGAAGCTCGTTTTTCTGCCCAATCCACTCCTTTTCATTCCGCGCGCTTTTTTCATACCACCCGTTGCTACTCCTCTCTTTCTTCCCTTTTTTAGCCTTTTCCACCCCTTTCCGCTCCGCGTGGTTTCTCGCACCACTTGCTTCTGCTCCTCCCGTTCCTGCTTGCTGGGTCCGTAACTCAGTCAGCAGCGCACCAGGCTTCTACATACGTGAGCAGAGTTCAATCCCTAACACCGGTTGACGTTTTTGTTTTTTTCAAGATCGTTTAGCGGTTACGGGCTGACCGACCTACATATCTCGCACTTAGGCGGCTCTTGAGGTCGGTTGGCCCTATGAAGTTATCGCTTTAAAATGTGATGTGCACAGGGACAATAAAGGAACGAAACGTCATGATTATTCTCCCTGCACACAACACATTTTTTGTCTAATTGTATTGTGAGCCTTCGTCATACGGCCGAGATCCTTCCGTCGTCTCCGTGTTCTGCAGGAAAGCAAACTCACAGACATTTTTAGAGTGTGTGGTGGCGCCATCGGGGGGCCCAGATGTTTCCAGCGACCAGCTGAATGCAGAGGAAGCTAGTTCAGAACAGGCGATTCTTCTATCCCCATGTTCAGCTGGGTGAACTTAAGGATCGCGGTGATTGATCCTCAGCGTTACAGCGTTGTGACGTCACAAGCGTAAATCGAGGAATCGGAACAAAGACACCTTGACGCACCCATTGGAGACGCGTTGCGGGCACCATTGCATTGGAACGAACACTCCATACTCCGTTTCACCTTAAAAAGACACTGACAGAGGGAAAAAACTTTAAAAAAGGAATAAGTGGGACACGTTTTTTTTTAATAATTTCTGCTATTAAAAACTATTTTTGGTGCAATATCTGCGTTGCTAGACGCAATTTAGGTGGCAGACGTGGCCCGTTCTCAAACCCGCCCTGAGGTCAGTGGCCCCGCCCATTACTACTGGATTGGCCTGGCTGCTCGACCGGACATGCTCGGAAGCCTATTGTGTCCATTTTCCCGACATCCGGTGCGTCTAGTCTGGAAGTCAGACACCGCCTGCTAGTCGTGCGAGCATACGCGAGGCAGCCTCCAGCATCCTCTGTTATTCCGCACCACCGTCTATTGTTGTCTGCCATGCACAGACGCGGGCATGAAATCTGCGCGTCGGCGCTCGTTTTGGCCTTCGTCTGTCTGTTATTCCGCCCTCGACTAAAAACGTCTGCAACGTTTGCAAGACGGCGACCATGGCCGTGTTCCAGAAGTTACTCGATCTCACTCCGGGCTAAGGGTTTTGTGCCTTGGCGTTCCAAAACCTACCCGCGTCCCGCGCTTTTCGATCTGTGTAGTCACGTGACACGACCCGCTGGAGTAACTCGGATTCATCTCGGTAATATTTGGAACACAGCCGATGAAAGCGGCGTTCTAGCGTTCCATCATGCACGAGCCACGGTCCATTACAAGAGCTTGACGAAGTACGGTTAAAGCAACGAGGTAGAGGGCCTTGTTATGTTTCGTTTACTTTAAGTCCAAAATGTGCTTTTACGACAAAATCTCGGGCAGCTTCGCAATGCCTCCGCTAGATGCTGGCAGCCGCGGTGCTGTATTTTGGGTTGTTATCAGAGTTAGACACTGATCTCTGGGGCTAACAGTATTGAAAAAATTGTTTATCATGTCTTTTGCAGCGATCGCAATACAAATATCGGCAAGGTTTTGCGTCAAAGCCTCAGAATTAGGTACGGTCACGTGTCAAGGGGTCAAAATTGTAAAACATGGAGGCAGCCAAGTGCGGGTCACTTTTGCTTGGTGAACGGGATAGCCGTTCATCGCTCTAAGGCCCTCTACCTCGCTGGGTAAAAGCGACCGAGAGGACTAACAATATCAACAAAATAAAAATGTAGTCCTTCCAGCTTTTTTGTTGTTGTGATTTTTTCGCATGGCATCCGCGAGCAAAGTGGGTGAACGTCATGACGCACAACTAAAACGCGACCCAGAAATGACTAAAATAATCTCTGGAGAAGGGGAACAAAGGACAAACACAAATCTCCATACACAGCAAGGTGACTGGTGCGCGACCGAAAAAACCCGCCTGGTCCGGGTTTCGAACCCGGGACCTCTCCATTTCCAGTGGAGCGCTCAACCAACTGAGCTAACCAGGGGTTAGACGTCAGTAGAGCAAACAGGTTTTATTAGCTTGCATTATTAGCTTTATTTACAAGGGGGAAGGGCTTGCATTTTAAGGTTATGATTATAATTCTATTAAATGCCAAGGTGCGAACGAGCTGGACAAGGACCAGGCGGATATTTTTCGATCTTGCACCAGTCCCCCAGCTGTGTTTGGAGAGTTTGTGCTTGTCCTTTGTTCCTCTTGTTCCCCTTCTCCAGGGATTATTTTCGTCATTCCTGTCCAGCTCGCTTGCACCTTTGCATTTAATTGCATTATAATTCCTAAAAATATTCGCATTGGCAGGCTGGGTGCAGTGCAAAATGTATAGCTGCATTCCTTTCGAAGTAAAATGACGGGCGCAAACCTGGACAAACTTGATGCGAGCCGCGGGCCCGATGGCCTCCAGCCAGATCACTCGCAAAGCCCCACCTGTGTAGGAATCTTCTCGGTATTGAAACCAGGGTTGCACTCACAATGGTCGCGCAATTCACAAAGCAGCGGGGCCGCTTATACGGGAACCAATATCTTTATTCAGCATCAACGCGCGCCAAGGAACACATAAAGCCAGATCAAGCAACATAGTTGACTTGGGACGCTAGAGGCCAGTCCGACTACCACCCGCTACGAACCCGGGCACCCGTACAGCGCCGACAGCGCTTCCGAAGTCGTGTACTTGCGACAGGTGTTTGCTGCAAACTAGATCGGTTGAAGAGATCTTCGTCTAAACACCTCGGTGAACGTACAACGACTCGTACTCATTCAAATAGACGTCCTCGACGAGCAGCTTTCGTTGATTGATCCCAACGAAGTAGAGGGGCTTAGAGCGATAAACTGGTATCCCGTTCACCAGGTAAAAGTGACCCCCACTTGGCTGCCGCCATGTTGTACAATTTTGACCACTAGACATGTGACCGTACCAACTCCTGAGGATTTTACGCAATACTGAGCCAAGATTTGTATTGCGATCGCTGTAAAAAAACATAATAAACTATTTTTTTTGCAATACTGTTAGCCCCAGAGATCAGTGTCTAGCCCCGGTAAAAACCCAAAATACAGCACCGCGGCTGACGACATCTAGCGGAGGCAATGCGAAGCTGCCCGAGTTTTTGTCGTATGGCACTTTTTTTTGGATTTAAAACAAAAGAAACATAACTTACCTCGTCGGTGCTGTTATTTAAGATGAATAAGCAATTATTTGTGCGCGGTATTTCGTTAAAATCTAGACGTAAAACTATAAGGTAACGTGTCTATTGATCAAAAATGTGCAACATGGCGGCGGCCACTTGTGGGTCCCTTTCAGCTGCCAGTTTATCGCTCTAAAGCCCTTTACCTCGTTGTTCACTCCGCAGATGCCGGCAGCCATGTTTGTTATCGTTTAAAACCAAAGCGGAAAGGCAATCTCGGGATACTTTTTTGAAAACAATAATGACTCTATGTAGACTATGTATTTCTCGAACATAAAAATATTGTCTGAGCCCATGTGTTTTTGACTCTCGGCCCGATCTCAATCAATGATGGCGCGCGCTTAGGTGGCTCGTCATCGCGCTTTCCCCATGTGCTTTCTTTATGTTACCCAATGATAGCCGTGCCCCTTCTTGCCTTCCAATGCGCCATGGACACATTTTTGGAGCACTCGCTTCCCGTACAGACATTCGGCTGCGGTTGAGCTTTATTCTGGTGGCAAATCTACAGCTGTATATTCACACTTTCTCTTTCTTTTTTTTTCGTTTTGTTTTTACAGACGGTTCCCGTCATAATGTTCATCGGACTCATCTACTACCCGACTGCTCAGCCTTTGGAAGTGTGGCGGGCGGCGGGTGTCATGCTTTTCAGCGTGCAACTGGCCTCTGTGGTGCAATCAATGGGCCTTATGGTGTCCGCAGTGGCCAAATTACAGGCGAGAAGTTTATTATTACTATTGTGTCCCAAAAGTAACTTTAGCTTGAGGAAACTTTCTGGCGAGATTAAGTATTATCATGGCTAAATTAGTTTGGAAAGTAGGCAATTTAGTATATATAATTAATTACCTCCGTGTTTATCACTTTCAATCAATCAATCAACTAAAGGATCAATAAATTAGCCAATGAATTGATCAATTATTCAATCGACCAGCCAATTTAACAATGAAGGATTGAATCACTTAGTCGGTTATTGAAATATTCAGTTAATCAAACCAGCAGTCGATCAATCGATCGATCGATCGATGAATAAATCAGTGAATCGATCGATAAGCAAATAAAAAAAATATATATTTTTTTTTATGATAGACAGGTCTAGACACTAATGTAGGCAGAGAAAAAAACTCAATATGTCTAACTTGTCAAGGCCTCTGCAACCTTACCTTTCATCGATTTCGAGCAGGGACCATCTAGCTAAAATCCGTGAAGGTTTGTCCAACGCTGCTATATGTCTTTTAGACATCTCTTTGTATTTTTTTTCCAGACCGCCGTGTACGTGGCGATCCCCGTCGTGTCCCCCTCCTTCATCTTCGGAGGCTTCTGCGTCCAGGACCAGCTGCTGCAGCCCTGGGTCCGGTGGCTGACGTCGCTCTCTCCGTGCAACTACGCCTACCACGGCATCCTGCTGTCGGTGTACGGCTACGACCGCGAACCCTTGGACTGCGACGACGACTTTCTGTGCCTCTACGAGCATCCGGAAGACTTCCTCGAGTTCACGGGCTCGTCGGGCAAGAAGCTCCACGTCCTCAGTTTGGCGCTGCTGCTCTTTGACTTCGTGTTTCGGTTGTTAGCCCTCGTGCTGCTCAGGTGGAGACTCTCTAAGAGAGAATGAAATGTTGACCGGTTTTGAACCTCTCGTCCTTTTGCGATCTTTCTATACACTCCAGAGTTTGTGATCTAACTTTCCTGCGGGTCATGAAGACAGCCAATCACGGAGCACGAGAAAAATCCAGCAAATGACGAAGTGCAAAACACGGTTAGAACTGAAAAAAAAATGGGATAGCGCAGGGCATTGAGTCAGATTGACGTTTCACTCGATCATTGTCCCTTCGCACATGAAATGCTTTCATTCTAATCGTATTCTGGGCTTCTTCATTCGCTGTAGTGCGTGCTCTTGAGAAAATTGAACTCACAGACTTTTTATAGTCTGAGTCTTTTCACAAAGTACACCTAAATGGTTGCGTTGTAACTATCAACACCATCGGCACGCGTGGGTATGGTACCCACGCATGCCGATGGTGTTGATAGTTGGGAAATATCCACACCATAAACACTTCGAGAGCAAGCAGACTCAAAAGTGGATACTGCCCCGTGATGCACTGAACCACCTGTCACTTGTCTGCCATTGAAACAGATCGGACATCTCATTAGTTCCAAACATTTGGAAAAGGTCGATGATTGGGGCTTTGAGTATCCATGTCGGTGCAGTATTCATCAAGGACGTCTCAGAGTGCACGGTCGATGTCATTTGGCTTCCGTATAATCATATTTAGGCACCATGAAACCATACCAGGGACGAATGAGAGGAATGGAGGGCGGGGGGGGGGGGGGGAGAACCACATATATAGTGCACTCTTTAATCCAATCCGTTCTACGTACATAGTTTGTTCAAGCCAGCTGTGACATGGTGATAATTTGTTTAAATGGGACATTTGGCAAAGACCATCACAACATTAATATTTTTTTCTGTGCGATTCGTACATTTCGCAGAAACATTTTGGCCCGCGTTGCGTGACACACCCGTGTATATTACCAATAAAACAAACTAAAACTTGATGTAGCAAAAAGAAAAAAAAAGATGGTATCTCTTGCGATTGACCGAAATCATAATGTTTCGCATAATAAATTATCTGTTACTAAGAACGATAATATTATGACGACGACAATCACCTGCTGCGGCAAACGATCACTTGTTGCTGAAAACGACGAGCTGCTGTTACCAAGCGAGGACATCGTGCGACCGTGAACCTACAGAACGCCTTAATGTTATCCAGCAGTAAAAAAGAGCTACTCTACGTGGGCCCAGCGACGCATACTTACTTTCATTTCGTTTACTTACTTCGAAGGCATCGTTTGTGAATGCATTACATGAGGGGCAGTGGGCGGAAACATACAATACTAACATAAATAACCATAAAAGCGTGCAAACCTGGATAGTTACGACGGCGCACTATTAAAAATATGCTTTCAACTTAATACACCAAATATAAAATTTCAACTTAACTCGGAAATAAAAACAATGGCAAAAAGAAACTACGAATACATTTATATACTACTGTCGAGACCGGTTATAACGAAGTCTGTTATAACGAAATAGCGGCTACAGCTAAGCGATCGCGATTTACCATTCACTTTTGCACTTCGTTATAACCGAAGTCGGATATAACGAAATAGCGGATATAGCGAAGCGATCACGATTTCCAATTCTCTTTTGCACTTCGCTATAACTGAAGTCGTTATGACGAATAGCGGATATAGCGAAAAGTGATTTCCGATTCCCGTTGACTTCGTTATAACCGGTCTCGACAGCATTCACAATACAGACGTTAGCATTTGTTTTGGGGATTTTATTGTCACTGAATCTGATCGGCCAAATTATTAAGGCGATAGCCCTATATGTCTCATCATTCAGTCGACCTTCAAAGTCCTTGAGCGAAAACACGTCGACGACAGAAACGCTACAAAAACTCGTTGAGACACAAAGGTACCAAAACGGAAGGTACCAATGAAACGGCGCCAAAATTAGTGCGTCGTCAGAGAGCGCGCTGTCTTCGGAGGTTCGCTTTCACGTTTACATCGGCGCATGGGCGTTCGCCTTAAAGTCGTCTTAGGGATAACATACACCCAGGACTATTTCATTCAGTGATATATACAGTACTAAGGGGAAAAAACGCAAGGAAATATTATGGGATTAAATTTTTCTGAAGCTTGCATCAGCTTTTTTTTCAATAGAATATACTGGTCCGAATGCCAATGGGACCTATATTTCTGAAATGCGAGGGAATGTAGTAAATTTCATGAAATCAACACATCCGGTATTTTTGCGTGGGCGGAATCATAAGGTAAGTCTAACTTCAAACTTTAAAGTAAAGCCCCTACTTTTGGGGAAAAAATAGCTTCGTATATGAACCAGGTTTTGAATATACTAATTTAAAAGCAGTATAAGTTTGACGTGGATTCCATGAAATGCAAGCCCGAGAAACTTAATAATTCTAGTGAGCTTGCGGTTAGGTTGTCGTCAAAAGTCAAATTTGAGGGTTTTACGTGCCAAACCAACGACGGGCATCTTGCACGCCCCAGCGGAGGACTGAGGATTAATTTCGACCACCTGGGGATCTTTTGACGTGCAACCGAAAGCTCGGTTACACGGCGCCTCCTCCGCAATAAGCCTCCGTCAGATTGCGGGCACCTCGGCCGGGATTCGAACCCGCCACATGGGGATCCGTAGGCCAGCGCTCTCGCCTCGGAGCCACCGAGGCGGCTGGTTAGGTTGTCGTAACAATGATTCCACGATAATGTTTTCGAAATATAAACACCCGGATATTTGTGTAATCAGAAATATTGTAGTGATGGGAAAATAATAACCGCGTTCGGCTTTGGCTAGCAGACGGCGTTCGTAAAATGGCGTCAGCTGTTGCTGGCTTCACGCGGCGGTACCGTGCGTGCTTCCATTCATTCGGCGTTCGTTGCCATGGTGACGGCGAGGAACGCAGACGAACTTTATGTTGCGGAAGAACGCTGCGGCGCAGCGATACCAGGTGCGTTCTAAGGCCCTTCCCGCATGCTTTTCAATGGGCGGAAGGCGAACAAAAAGAGTTCGAAATAAGGACTTAACGCACAAGGCTGCATTTCTCCAGCGCCTCATAATTTGACGAGCCTTACACGAAAAGCATGTTTTTTTGGCCATCCCGCGTCCTGTTTTTTTTATCCGTAAAATGGGTCTAAAATATCACACTGTCCAAAATTTAGCGAAAAAATTTTCAAAAAGTTTAGCGGAAAATTTTTTAAGACGTTTAGCGGAAAACGTTTCTGCTAAAATTAGTGGGAAAATTTCCCCGCTAAATGTAGCCGGAAAATGTTTTCGCTAAATGTTGCGGAAATATTTTCCCGCTAAATTTAGCGAGAAATTTGGCGAAAATTTCCCGCTAAATGGGAGGTGAGCAGGAGAGGAGGAGGGGAGGGTACGGATGAGGAGGAGGGGCATACCCTCCTCTCCGTGCCTTCCCCTTCACCTCCTCAAGAGCTGCGCTCTAACTCGGCGTTACAGAGGATTGTAAACGTCTTTCATTTTTAGAGCGCTGCAGCTCTTAGGCGCCCATTTCAGGCTTGAGCGGCGTCGCCGTCGCCGTCGGCGATACCGTAAGGTCACGTGACCCCGGAGATGTCACGTGACCCCCATGAGGTCACGAGGGTCACGTGACCTCAAGGTTACGCCGAGGGCGATGGCGACGCCGACGCCGCTCGGAGGGAGGAGTAGCAGGCAGGATCAGGAGGTGAGGAGGAGGGGTATACCCTCCCCTCAGTACCCATCCCTCCTCCTCCTCAAGAGCTGCGCTCTAATTCGGCATTACAGGGAGTCGTAAACGGCTTTCATTTTTTCAACAAACAAACAGCCACATTGATTCACATTTAGAAGATATATATTTTCAAAAAGTATGTTTCATGGGCTCACAAGGAACACTAGTCAGCGAAATACGTCGGTAGCTAGATGAATTATTTTCGCCACCGGATTTGAAAATGGGCTTAACATCTGCGAATCGCTATTGACAGGGTATCTCAAGAAAATCAAGACTGTTGGAAAAGGGTGCTTGTATATTAGACGCAAGATAATTTATTAGTTTCAATACAAAACCACCATTTACAGCGGCACCGTTTTACAGCAAGTTCGAGATTACTTTTTAGGATTTCTTTGAGACTAATCGAAATAGAAAGCATGCATATGTTATAATAAGAGCGACAGTCTGAAAGGAGTGATAAAATGTTTTGGGTGACGACGCTGGATGGGAACAAATTCAGCAAAGTGGCGAATTGGCAAAGTGACAGACAAACTGTTACGTCTTGTTCATTTATAAAAAAGGTGTTTCTCGACTATTCTAGATTTAATATATTCTAGAACATCTTGTGGTCTGCGGAAGAAACAGTAATAATGTAATAAAAATCAATGAGTTTTGCTGTGCTTTTTCTTTGCATTTTTCAACTTTGCGAAGGATTGATATGCTGAGTGAGCATCCGAATTACCCGTTCTTTCCGCGTTGATAAACTCTCCTTTAGATTTAGTGTGGGTTTTATATTGTTAATAAACAAAAAATAAAAACGTGAAATAACAAAGAACTGAAATTTTAGCAACGAATGTTTTAATCTTATACAAAAGATATATATATAAATATATATATATATATATATATATATATATATATATATATATATATATATAGAACTGGGAAGAAAAAAAAATCCTTGGTGAAAACAGCAACAACGGACGATTTATTCTTGAAGGCCGGACTCCGACCGAAACGTCGAAGAATAAATCGGCCGTTGTTGCTGTTTTCACCAAGGGTTTTTTTCTTCCCAGTTATATACCCACGCCTTCGGCCTCCCGCCACCATGCCCGATATCTACACACACATATAACATATATATATATATATATATATATATATATATATATATATATATATATATATATATATATATATATATATATATATATATATATATATATATATATATATATATATATATATATATATATAAGTAAATATTTAATTAGACAGACTTGGGAACTAATCCGTTACACTTAACGGATTACTTGTAATCCGTTACCTTTTCAGGTAATTTTGCAATTACCACTTTACTTTTTGCGGCAGTAATTTGTAATGTAATTCGTAACAAATACTGGTAACGGATTACTTAAATTACTCGTTACTTAAAAAAAAATATATGAACATAATACAGAAACGCAAGCAATGAGAGCAGGCAATTTAGCAGCATAAAGATAGCAAGCTCAAGAAAATAGAAAACATCAGGAAGAGGATAATAACCGAAAAGAAAACACAATTTATTGTTTGACCAGTCGCTCAGCAGAAAACCGAGCAAGGCTAATGCAAATATTCGAAAAACAAAGATCAGGAAGACAACGCCTAGTAGGCTCTGTTCTCTCGGGAAGGAGAAGGCTCTTCGTGTTTCTTTGTTTTTCACTTTTACACCGTTTCACCCTTTCCAACTTGGACGTCCCCTGCACAGGCATCAAACGCGGTCCGTTCCACTCGATTCGAGGGTTCGACGAAGCGGCCTCGTGCGAGGGGGTTGAGGTAAATTTGTCGTTGATGTGCGCTTCTGTATTACTTTAATTACTCCTTGCTATAAAACAATATGAACATACTACAGAAACTGGAGCAATAAGAGCAGTCAATTAAGCAGCATAAAGATGGCAAGTTCAACAAAACAGAAAAGAAATTCTTTTGGTTTACCTGTCCGGACATGGTGGTCGATTCTACTTCTCATTTTACAGTAAACTGTCAAACAAAAGAGAGCGCTACAGAAGTAAGAGTGGCGTGATCCTCTAGTGGTTTTTGAGGCCGATGTTCATCGCTTCTCTCGCTCTCTCTGCCCTCCCCTCCCCTGGACTCCACGAATCTTGAATTTGATATGAAGGACTGAGAAACGACGATCGATAACCCGTAACCGCCACTTTTTCTCTGACTGGTCGAGTTCTCCGTCACGGAGTGTCCGTCGTCTCCATGGTCATCTCTTAATGAGATGTCCAAAATGCAGGATATTAAGATTGGAAATCTGAAGTTGCAGTGAACGCTTTGCTTGCTAAAGAACACATATTGTCATCAGCAAGAACAACACACTCTAATCTACGGAAACACATAGGTAAGCTGGGACACCTGCATTCCGCGTTTGGCTGTAAATTGTGACGTTAAAATCAAGTTTATATTTTCTTGTGAGTAACAGGCGAAACATCTGAGTCAAAAAAGAGCCTTCGTAGATCATCTGTTCGTTGCCTCCGAATCTCCTCGCGGAAGTAGACGCTGCTACTGAGCATGCGCACCGCTAGCTTTGTCTGCAGAATTCCTGGGATCATTTCCGGTCGCCGTAAGCTAGCGGGAGAGCGGGTATGGTTTCAGCTTTCGCTGCCTTGTCAGTATAGAGGTGAACAAAGTGCACCTACATTCTTTTTCTTAAATATAATAATTTATTTTTACAAGGACTAACATAATGTGGGCGTACGAGAAATGGAAAGTAGTGTTGAAGAGCAATTTTGGAAACATCGAAATTGTTTCTGTTCTTTTTTGTTAAACAGGTGTACGGGGAAAGTAATTTAAAACTAATTTGTAATGTAATTCGTTTCTTTTCGGCGAAAGTATTTGTAACGGTAATCAATTATATTTGAGGCTCGGTAGTTTGAAATTGCAATCAATTACTTTTTTTTGAGTTACTGGCACAAGTCTGCTTGCAGATTACTCGTATTTTAGAAACTTCGCTATTGCCGACGACAGATCTCCGATATTGGCGCCTAAAACAGAATATTTGCGGGTCATTTCTTTATTTTTTAATGTTTCTAGATAAATCGTGGTGTGGTCACTTATATTCTCCAGAATGGTGAGAGACGTGACATATTTCAGATCAGTCCTAGGGAATAAATCTAATATAGCGTAGTTGCGGGTTGCCGTTATTTAGGACATACTCACCTACTATAGAAACTTCGTACACTGTCTAAAGTTTGCGAAATCAGGTAAGGGCATTAATCTCGACCAGCTTATTAATGCGAAAGCATTGCCTATCCAATAGAACGCAGCCGGCGTTGTCTGCAATCGCGAAAAACGGCACTTAGTCCTATTGGCTGAGTGTAATGGCGCCTAAATGCCCATTGGCTGAGCGAATGCTAATGCAAGTCATCAAGCACGCGCGTTCAGAAATAAAACACAAGAAAAGCACAGCAACGCAGATGCTTCGTCACGGAAGGCGTGGAGCCGGCGGTAGTACCGTGCAAGAAAAGTAAACCCCAGCCGGTTAATCCCTTTTAACAACGCAGTTTACGGTTGCACCCCTACTTATATCAAAGGAGCCTTACTTGACAGAGATTTGATTCAAAACATTTCTTCCGAAACTCGAAGCGCGTCATCGAGGCGTGTCGCCACGTTATGCATCGTGGAAATTCGTGGCCGGCAAAATACAAACGCGCTCCACTCCTGGTCAGTGCAACGCGCGCGGTGACGGATTGATTGGAAGTAGTTTATTACCTCGTTCACGAGCATCTGAAGAAAAAGTGCTTATGGCACTGCTTCCTTACCAAAAGCTCCAAATAAGCTAGGTAGGTTCACGAATATTTCAATATCTTGCGCGAAACTTGAAGGGGGCGCGCCAATCCAAGTCATGTGACTCTTGGAGCCGCACCGCGGTGTCACTGTCTTTTCGCACGTTTCCCATTGCCACCCCAACACCAATAATACTGCGGCGTTGCAATAAGAACACCCAAAAAGGAACTACGCAGCGAGAAGCACGAGCATAATGGGCCCTGCCGTCCTCACCGACAAAATAAGAACGGCAGTGCTTGGAATATTATGTGCATGGTTGTCGCTGCGTGATTACTTCTTCGACGTTCATAATGGCTAACAGCGTAATCTTATTGACTGCGGAATGACAATGGGAATCGTGCGACCAGAGCCGCATATGTAGAGAATTCGGTCATTAATTGGTAAGAATAGGTCGAAAATAGGGACACGTCATTGGCCTAATGTGTTTCAATGACGTCGAGCGCGTTGATTGACAGCACTCGTGACCAGCCACCAGCCACGAATATTCCCCTAGAGGAAGCAATTAGATTAACTTCTACCCTGCAATCACAATTTTTGGGTAAGGATGTATTCAAGTGTTTCATTGCAGCGCGCTTGAGTTGAAACTAGCGACTCTCCATAACTGAAAGGGCAACGCACGTGACGTTGTCGCCACGGCGACGTTCAAAACGCACTAAATCTAGGGTTGGGCAGTATCGCGATACAAATGTATCGCGATAGTATTTCAGAAATACATTTCGTATCTGTATTGCTGTATCGCGATACATTTTTTTCACCAGTATCTGTATTCCTGTATCGAAATACATTTTGGAATGTTTCTTTGTATCGCGATACAATCAGGATGAAATGTATTTCGTTACATTTCTTGAGAAATACTCCTCCCCCCCCCCCCCCCCACACACACACACAAAAAAAAAAAAAAGAAGTCCGAAAGCAATTTTTTTATTTCTTAGGGTATCAGGGTTGAGAGATGCTTGGGAATTGTTGCAAAGCTCACCAAGGTTCCTTCCGATTCTCCGAACTATTTTTCTATGCGTCCTCCTCTCTCTTCTGAGAAGTGTTGCGTAGTCGGGGACTCGAACCAGGTGGCGTGCCAGGATTAGAGTCAGAGCATCTTCTGCCGCAGGTCCTTAGGTAGGAATTTCTTGAGTCATTGTTTGCTGGCATTCAATGTCCGCTTATAAATGTATCTCTTGCCTTAGCGTGCACAGTACACCCAGCCGGCAAAGCTGACTCACACCCAGTCCGTTGCAGCACGAGCCTGGCGATGGTGACTTGAAATAGTAGGATGACTCACGCAGTGAAGTTCACGCATATTCAAATCACCGTGATTCGAATGCGTCTGCGGCTGCGCCCGTAATACTGCACGGCTCAAGGATACGTCATCAGAAGACGTGAACGTGACCCACTGCTCTGGGGATCCGAAACCCAGGAAGGAGGCCAGACGTGGCCTCGAAGTGCCGACCCAGCCTTCGTACACTTGCTACTCGTCTCGAGCGCGCTGTTTCTCCGAGAGCTCGCACCTGTGCCGGCAATATCAGGTCGCAATCCACGAGGTCTCTGTTTAGGTGATGCTAGGCGAAACTTGATGAGTGCAATTCATGCGTCGGTGGCGGAGGGTTTGCAGGAAGGACGTTCGCAAACAGGGATGCCATCGTATCGTTTTTTCAACCGTAACAGAAGATGAGACACGTGTTCCAGGATGCTTCAGGTGGTCCACTATTCTCGAAAATTCCAAATGACACTGCCTGCATGGTCTTCAACGATGTAACCTACAACGAAGATACCTGTTGCACTTTGATACACCAGCATGGTAATGTTTCATGTTCAAGGCCACACCTTCAGATAAAGAATACCAGTTCATTTAACCGTGACGTCATGTGATCAGTGTTGGCAGAAACGTCCTTATTGGACAGAGGCGTGGTGATGTTTTGATGGGAATCAGGGTGACAGAATTTATTTAGAAGTCGAAGTATTTTCGGATACCTCGTCAGGCAGACAGGATGTCAGGGAACGGACCGCGGTCAGTCCTTGATGGAACGCTTTTTTGAGCCCATTGAAGATTCCTCGTCGTCCGAAACCACTACCTTCAAGGCAAAGTGCCAGGCCTGTATACGGGAAAGTAATTTCGGGATCAAAAACTTCCACTTCAAGCTTCATCTCAGTTGGCGTCTCTAACAAATGTGAAAAATGTATTGCAGTATCAGTATTTCTGTATTTGTATTTCTGCCCTCCCTAAAATGTATTCCTGTATTTGTATTTCCAAATACTTTTTGCCTCTATTTAAAATGTATTTCCGATACGTATCGCGATACATTTTTACAGATGTATTTTAGTATCAGTATATTGGCTACTATTTTAATGTATCCCAATATTTGTATTTCCAAATACATTTTCGAGTATTTCTGCCCAACCCTGACTAAATCTTCTGATTGCAGTCGCAGCCGCGACCACGACGGAGTATAGACGGAAAAACCCGCGGACTCGGATCCCTGGGAGTTTTGACCCTAACCCTGAACGCGCACCCTATGTTCGCAGTTTCGCCTCATGTTCAGGAAACTTTTTCTCGTCAATGTCGCGCTTTTTGACTCAGTAAACGCCCTCAGCACCTTGAAACTCCCTATTTCCATCAATTTCATACAATTATTCATTCACGTACTTTCAGCTTCATTTAGAAGCAAGAAATACCCGCGCCGCATTACGCGCCTCCTTCAAGGTCATCTCGGATATTTTTACTTCGCAGGATCATCACGGGGGGAATATGCGGCGCTGGGGGCGCCGCTTTCGCCGCTCCACCGTGGCTCCTCTCGGCTCCTCCCATTGACCGAACTCTATTTATATATACACGAAATCAACGCCGTGACTTCACGGCGCGGTGGTGGCGCGTCGGGCGCACTTCCGGTCTGGGGCTGTGGGCAGAAGTCCCCATGCCAGACGTGTATTCCTGCGTTGTTTTGAAAGGAACCAGACAAAAACCTGCCTTCTCGTCAAAACGCCGCGCCTGGGGCCGTACGAAGAGAGTCGAGAAAGGTTTGAAGGTCAGTTTTCACGTGCTCGGTTCGTCCAAAATCTGGATATGTTGAAAAGGGAAAACCAGACGCCGTTGGACAACGATTGCTTGGACGGGAAGCACGTTGGGTTGAATTCACGGATACTTCTGGACATCAGATTTATTTGTTTTGTTCCAACATGAACGCCAGAAAACCGTCAAGTTGTGCGGACCCCCTGCGGATTACGTTCAGTGCGTCTTCAAGTTCAAACGGTCGCCTGATCGTTCGAACTGTCGTCTGCCCTTTCAAACGTTCCTGCTTGTCGTCTGCTCTCTTAGACGACGCCGGCCCGTATACCAAATGTTACCCTGTACTTGCGATAAGAAGTAAGTGCAGGCCTCAAAAGACTAAAGTTTGAAGGTTGGTAAGCAGGCTCGATGTAAACAGTAGATACAAGGATATGTTGATCATTGTTACCAGTGAGCATCACCGACTTGTTATGCCTAATTCACTTGGTCCGATTCTGCTTGCGATTTTCAGTATCGACGTCGACCATCTCAGCTACGGTTCACGCTTTTGCAGCCCGAGCGGCGTCACGACTGAAAATTGCGAGCGAAATCTTATCATGCAAATCAGGCTTTAGCGTACATACTGCGGCGTCCACGCGGAATGAATCGCCACATGGCACACTATTCAGGCGAAGTTTTGTGGTGTAGCGAGCCTCGTTAATTTCGCTGACGCCGCTCAAGTAGTCAGATATCGCCAGGAAGACGTAGAATCAACAATTCGAACGCAAAAAAAGGGCAGGGGGACTCACACCGACGCCGACAACATCGCATTTCAATGGTTTGTTTATGGGTGACGGCGAGGTTCTTGCCCAAACCACCATCGCGCATGCGCGGCGCCGGTGGCGTCTGCTAGGAAGCTCCGGTTTGTTTGTAAACATGAGTTGGTGTTTAGGATCTGCGTGCGACAAGACAGTGGTGCCGCGTTGCGGCTTCCAAAAGTCACTTGGCGTGCACATCAGTTGGATCGGCGCGCCCCCTTTCAGTGTCGCACGCTCCCTATAGTTTCTATACAGAAAATACGGAGACTTACGCCACTTCTAACATTTTTTTTTTTTTTTTAAAAATGGGAGGTAAAACGGGGCGTAAATTCACTTTAAAAAGGTCTACAAAGACAACAAATTTTGCAAACATAAGATTTGCTACTAAAACCGAGGGTTAGATTGTGGACATTTCACGCTAGGCCAAGTGATCTTAACTAAAAGTTAAAGGTAGAAAACAGATATATTGGTAGTACATTTTAGTATAATATGTGTTGCAAACCTATAGTATTTAAGACCAATGACTCTGTTCGATAATTTAGATTACTCCGATTTACAAAAGAGATTTATACAACGTATTTACAGTTAGACATCGGGAGGGCTCTTGAAGGTTGATGTTGTACCGACCAGTACCGACCAACGGTTCCAACTATGCTCTGCTCGCGCCGGTAGTCTTTCTTCTTCTTCTCTTCTTAGCACATGCTCCTTGGTCTCTTGTGAGGTGTGTAGTCGAGGGCGTATCCACAATTAGCAAGAAATGTCCTCAATATTTAATATCCTCCCCGCCGAATGAGCATTGCTCATTCGTTATGAGCTTCCAGTTGATGTAAGAGTTGAATAGGACGTCTAATGGTTGTTCCTCCTG
The DNA here is from genome assembly GCA_013358835.2 of Ixodes persulcatus. Lineage (NCBI taxonomy): Eukaryota > Metazoa > Arthropoda > Arachnida > Ixodida > Ixodidae > Ixodes > Ixodes persulcatus. The sequence goes on along the minus strand of JABSTQ010009160.1, from coordinate 2,269,115 downwards.
ACAAACGGACCACACAGGATCGGACGTGGCCATCTCGTCCAGGGAACACTTGCACGACGCGGCCAGTTTTCCAGGTTTGTCGCGGATGAAAGTCGTCGTGCAGTAGCACCAAGTCATTCACCCGTAAATTACTCGAGGCTGCCGGTCTGCTGTGATGAAATGACCTTAAAGTACAGAGGTATTCTTGGCGCCAGCGCTTCCATAGTGTGGTCGATAGCGTCTCACGGTACTTCCAACGGCGAGTTAGATCGTTGGCTGATGACAACGCAGGCTCTCCTCCTCAGGTTGGCAAGGAAGTCAGTCGTTTACCGACAAGGAAATGTGCGGGTGTCAATTGCTTCTGGTTCGTCCGGGTCAGAGAAGATGGAGGTCTTCGAACTTGTGGGGTCTTCTGTAGGGGAACGTGCGTACCACAAAAAGCGAAGGGCATCGCGATCCTCCTGCTTGATCAGAATCTGTAAAGGTCTGTTCACACGATGCATCTTTTAGGCGCGCGACAGTTTCGCGACACTCAAGTTTCGCGAAATGTGCTCGTTCACACGTACCGCTTCACGTGCAACAACGATGACGTTTAGACTCGCGAAAATAGTTTCGGTGTTGACCATAATGTGGCGCTCCGAATCAGATCGCTATTTATCTGGGGACCTGCTTTGCGCATTTTATGCAGTCAATTCACTTTAATTTCTTTTTATCACATACTGCACTACTTGGAGCGATCTCGCATGTGCGCAAAGCCGATTGAGGCGGCAACCTGTACGTGCAGGACATGTGCCGGCGCCGAGCCCGTACGCAGCCAATTCATTGCCAAAGCTCCTATCAATGCACATGGTATTCATAGAAATGCTACGTGCCCAATCTGGTTACTTCTCGGCGCCCATGTCTGCCCCGATTTTACTGTGCCAACTGTTTCAGAGAGCGCACATGGTTTCACGTTCGCTTGTAAACAAAGCAAACTTGGTTTCAGTTTACTCGATGGTCTCTTATACCCCTGTTACACGGGCACCCTTAACCTTGGTTAACTCAGCTTTAACTACTGTTACGTGGCACCACGGTTACCGCACTATACTTTTAGACAGCTATTTCAGAAGAAGTGAAGAGCGCGCGTGCACTGCTTTGATGGGTGCTCAAGATGCTCAAGCGCACGTTCGCCCATAGCTTTGACTGCATAGCCGCAGAATGTTGTCCGCAAGTATTGTGCGCTAACTGTGGCTCAGCGTAACTGCAGTTAAGTGCGCTCGTGTAACAAGGGTATTATCCAGCGGTATCGTCGCGACAACAACGCTATGAGCACTATTCTAATCTCGCAAACTCCCGCTAATTGTCTTCGTCCATCGCTGGATTTTTTTCCGATATGCTACTCACTCTTCCTTCAGTGGTGCTTGACGTGCTTGCGGAAGCGCCGGCAGTATCCATCGTTCGTGGTTTCGGTTTTTTTTTCGGATTTGGCTCGGCTACAACACCGGCAGTGAAGTGGTCTTCTCAAACAGCTCGCTCCCCCCTCGAAGGCCACGTGAGAGCGTTTCTGAGCGGCCATTGGCGGCGCCCTCAGAGTGATTGACAGGACTCGGCAAAGTTTCAGCAAAAGCTCGCTCCAGAAGCGAGGTGTGCGCGCAACTTTTTTTAGATGCGCGCGTCCTTTTCGGACTCATTCAGACGGCGCAACCATTTCGCGAAACTACATTTCGCGACACTAGATGCGCGAGAAAAATGCATCGTGTGAACGGGCCTTAAGAAGGCCTTCTCAATATCTGCGGTGAAGGCAATCACATGACGTTGGAAGTTGATGATCAGCTGTAACATGTCCGGATTGAGGCTTGGGCCCGTAGACAATGCATCGTTGAGGGACAGACAGCCCGGTGCCTTTGCAGATGCATCAAATACGATGCGTATCTTAGTCGTAGAACTGTCAGGTCTAAAAACAGCACGATGAGGCATGTAATAAACTTGTTTCCAAGTAGTGTCGGCCTCGCCCTCTGGCACTCTTTCAGCAAACCCTTCTGTCAGGTAGCTACGGATCGCTGAGTCGTACTGCGTCAATCTTTCGGTGTTGCCTCTTAAACGCCGAACCAACTTGTCCAGACGCTGTAGTGCAACGGCTTCGTTGTTCTCTAGGGGTCGATTTAGGGGCTTCCACGGGAGGTTTGCCTCATAACTGCCCATGACGAAAGCTAGGGAGGAAGTGAAATCTTCTCTCACTTGTTCTTCCTCTTTTCCGTGCGGAGAGTCGTTCACGGAGATTCCGAGGCTTTCCAACTCCCAGAAGGCTCGAAGTTCGTTTGAGAGGCTCAAGGTCGGTTTTGCAACGCCGGTGTTCAGGACGGCCACAGTAGTGCAGGGCAGCACAGAAGCAACCTGAGGAACTGGGCCCTGCAGTGTCCAGCCAAAGTCCGTCTTCAGCGCGACCAAGGATCCTTGTATCTTGCGGACTTCCCCGCTCACCATATTCCAATAGTGATCTGCCCCCACTAAGATTTCAATACTCCGCGTGGAATTAAGGAAAGGAGAAAGGGTTACATCGGCCAATTCAAGCTCTCCCACGCAAGCAAGGTCAACCACGTTGTCGGGAAGGACCAACTGGTCAGAACAGATGTTTTCTATTTCAAGGGCTTCCAAGCAGTGTTCTTTGCGGCTGTATTGGCTTCGCAACCACAGTCGCACTAGCCGACGTTTCCTCGTAGTTCCACCAGCTGTTCTGCCAAACGAATAGATGGTCACCTCCTCCTCGCCGATCACTTCCAACCTTAGCTCTCGCGAGAGCTGCTCGGTGACGAATGAACGTTGGCTGCCTCCGTCAAACAGACAGTGAGCAAGACGCTTCCGGTCTCGTCCGTCTACCCATACTTGAGCCGTTTGTAACATTACGGCGTTCTTGTTGATGGCATTCAAAGACGCCACGGAGTGGAGCTCACTAGCGCCGGTCACTCCTTAATGAGACGGAGGTGACGTACCACAAAGTGGAGTGATGTGGCGTCGGCCACATTTTGCACAGTGAAGGAACCGATTTCGACATTCTTTTGAGGTGTGTCCTCGCTTTGCGCATCTGTAACACCTCCCTTCGCTCCTTAACCGTCTCTTCTTTTCTTCGATCGGAATCGCAGAGTTACATTGCGGCGCTTTATGCAATTCGGAGGAACAAAGAGGGCACCCGTCGTTTGAGAACTTGGCACCAACTGCGAGGGAAGCAGCAGACCCCTTTCCTCGGAGATTGTCGCTTGATCGATCTCTGTCGCTGTGTATTTTCAGAGGTTGCGGTTGGTCCCGTGTACTGCCCTCGTATACCTTCTCCCTGCTATCCAGCTCTACACGCATCGATCGCAGGACAGCCTCAAGATTTGAGCTTTCCGGTGTTTCATTACTAGTACTCTGACTCTTGTAGAAGTCCACGGCCCAGTCAGCAGGCAGGACGCAGAACAACGCAGCACACAGCATCGCCCCGTAGCTGTCAGAGTCGATGCCCAAAGTCCTCAGCGAGGCGATGTTGCGATGAACGTGATCGTGTAGACGACGGAGGGCTCCGACGTCGCTCAGCGCCTTCACTTTTGGCAGGTTCAGCAGCTGCGTGAGGTGTTCTTGAACAAGGACGTCTTTCTTGCCGAATCTCTCCTTCAGAAGCTCCACGGCATAGGCGTAGCTGTTCTCCGTTGCTTGAATGCCGCTTACCACCGCCGCCGCCTTGCCCGTCAGCACCGTCCGCAGGTATAGAAACTTCTCCACGCCGGAGAGCTCGATGTTGTCGTGGATCGCCTGTCGGAACTGCTCCCAGAAGGGAAGCCAATTCAACTTCTCTCCATCAAACCGTTGGAGTTCGAGCTTTGGAAGTTTAAGCTGTCCAGCTCGGCTCTGGGTTTGAGTGGTCGATCGTTCTGTGGTCTCGGCGACCCTGCTCTCGATAGATGACGATGTCCGTGTCTCTAGGCGTCGAAGACGTGTCCGCATTCGGGTGATAACACTTTGTGTCTCCCTGACGGCCTTGTATTCTTCGGCGAGGTTCTCGTTCTTTACGTGCACCTCGATGAGCGCATCTTGCTCCTTGAGTTCCCTTGCCAGGGCATCCAGCTCGTCCGTTATTTCTGCGAGGCGTTCTTCGTGATGAGGCCTGAAGTCCTCAATTGACATCGTCGCTTGGATCTCCTCGCTTAGACGTTCAATTTCGGCTCGCGTCACCAACCTTTTCGTCTGGAGCCGCTCCATGTTCGTTGTTCGCTGATCTCGTATTGTCGCTGGAGTCCCGGGTTTCGGCACCAAAATGTTCAATAATTTAGATTACTCCGATTTACAAAAGAGATTTATACAACGTATTTACAGTTAGACATCGGGAGGGCTCTTGAAGGTTGATGTTGTACCGTTGTACGGTTCCAACTATGCTCTGCTCGCGCCGGTAGTCTTTCTTCTTCTTCTCTTCTTAGCACATGCTCCTTGGTCTCTTGTGAGGTGTGTAGTCGAGGGCGTATCCACAATTAGCAAGAAATGTCCTCAATATTTAATAGACTCCTCGTCACCACCCCCCCCCCCCCCCCCGAAAAAAGAATACATAATTCATTCTGTACCGACAACAATAAACTGTTTTCCTTTATACACAAAGCGTAAATGAACACAATTAGTAATTTATTTATTTTATTAAAGTGTATTTGCAATAAACAAACAGGAATCAATGCAGAACTCTATGTACAAAGTGTCACATTTCACACAACGTCAAGTATAAATATCATTCAAAAATAACACACTAATCACCACGCATTCACTTCATCCATCGAGTGCAGATGCCTGATACAACCTCAGAAAGAAACCAGATTATCACTACAAAGCTGCAAATGGGCAACCAGGAACAGCAAGTCATTTCGCTTGGTCCCTGCTCCAAAATTGCGTTTCCGAGTCGAACCTCTTTTCCCACCGTTCGGTGAAAGCGGCCCGTAGATCACAGCGATTGAGCGGCCTCGAGCCCTACGGGAAGGACGACGAGCAGATATTTCGTTTCGGTGCATTAATAAGACAGATGGGAAACGCCAGAAAGACAAGGCGGAGGGGTGTAGTGGTTAGCATACCCGACCGGGTATTGGGCAGAATCGTAGTTCAAATCCCGGCCTCCGCCAAGGATTTTGTTTTTTGGCGGCTTCGTTGGCTTTGATTCCTTCGATCACGTACGGTCCATTTATCTGCATATTTTCGTATTTTCGATTATTTCCTCTTTGAAGACCACTGGTGTACGATGATGAAAACATCCCGGGATATATACAATGCGCCGCATAATAAGTAGTAAATCTGCAGTTCTTTGAACTGGCAAAAGGAAGACCAGTGATTGGTGTTCCAAGCGCATTGCGGCGCAAAAGACACTCTGAAATCGCTGACACTTTAAGAAACGCAAGGCGTGGCTTATCATGTTGATGCTTCTTTTGTCATTTGTTTTTCGGGATTCCAGTTGCCTAATGCCGGAATTTCATTGGCTGCGTAACGACGATAAGATGCCCAGGACTAACCACGCTCTGCGCTTCTTAAGCTGTCAAGGACTAGACAAAGACAGCTTTAAAAAAAAACGCAGGGCTTACTCCGCCTATTAAATTCACAATTCACTCTTCGTCGTTAGTCCTTCAGCATTTCTATGTGTTCTGCGAGTGTTGATCACAGTTGACTAGGGCGCCTCCATTCTAGCGCCGCGTCCAGGGAGAGGACATCCGTCATATTGGGTCAATTTTCCGGCTGCTCTCCTTGGCGCCATCTTGGATAGATGTTCCGAAAGTTACCTTTGAAAACCGCTTTTTCCGCGCAAGAACTACATGCGCACACTGCCATACAAGAGGACCCACTGTGACCCTCGACACGTCAGATTGAGGCACCCCAGGAGTGGCCAGCCCACCGCGCTCTCTGCCGGCATCATCAGACGGGAGACGATCACGCACGCGGAGGAGGTCCTTCACTCCCTCCTGGAGAGTCGGAACTTGAGGAGGACGAAGGCCAGTAACCTAAAGGCCACCTCGAAGGCGACCAGCGACAGGCTGAGGGCGTAGAACTTCTTTTCCGAGGTCCCGGTGAACTCGAGGAAGTCTGCGGGGTTCTCGTAGAGGCAGACAAAGTCGTCGCACTGAAGCGGCTCGCGGTCGTAGCCGTACACCGAGAGCAGCATACCGTGGTAGGCGTAGTGGATCGGTGAGAACTTGGTGATCCAGCTGACCCAGGGGCTGAGCAGGTGCTCCTGGACGAAGAAGCCGCTGAAGAAGAAGGACGGCGACACCACGGGCATCGCCACGAACACCGCCGTCTGCGAACAAATGAAGAAGACGCGAGGAATTAAAGGGCGCCGCTCGAAATTCGAGAGTATTTTTGACATTTCAGGACCAAGCACACCGGTGTGCGTAGCGTACCCGGGTGCTATCGAAGCGCCACTCCCGCGGCGTGACGCAAGAGTTTTGATTTCGTGTATATATGATTGGCTGAATTTCAGGGGAACCTCAGGACCCTTAAGACCCCCTCCCCTGGCCGTGTTTACACCACTCCACTAGTTGCACAAGTTTACGAGTAGAGCTCTCATCTACTAGGGCAGGTTAAACTTAACAACTGCTCATTGTTCTTTTAATAAGCTTTGAAAATGCAAAAAAGAAAAAAAGAACGGAACATGCCAACTTTCAGAAAAAGAGAATATTTAACCAAGCTTTATTGGTTCTCGGGTACCGGTGTTTTGACCCCAACTCGGTTTCTTGTTCAAACTCTGCGGAACGGGCTGCAGAAAGGGGGGAGGGGGAGGAGGGGGGTAATTTAGTCACCGTAGATCAAGAAACTATTGTTCCTCAACTGGGAAAGATGACATGACTGTAACCGTTAAGGAACAGTGGTTTATTCCTCTAAATAAGCCCTTTTTTGTCCCTTCTGTGTCTTCACTCCATGGCCTCACCCGTTAATGCATACATCAGGTAAATCGCCAAGGGACCTACTGACCGTGATTCTTCAAAAAGCATCTGCTGGTGGTTGTATCACTTTCGATTATGCTGCACGTCTTCTCAAAGTCATTGCGGTAATCATTGCCGTCACAGTGTTCGGCAACGGTGTTGCGCTCATGACCGAATTTGAGCAAATCATTTTTTGTGCTCGCGAATTCTTTCCTTAAAGTATTTCTTTTTCTCCGATGTTTCTTCAGTTTTCAGCCAACCACGACTGACATCCGAGGGGAAACATTTTACGTTGGTTCCTCCAAGTGGGAAACCATAGTCAACTTTTCTGTCAAAAATGTTTTCATTTGAGCTTTACTACGACTGCCTGACTTAGATAAAGGTAGACATTTCTATGAATTAGTTTGGGAACGCTCACCTGAAGCTTGGTGACGGCTGACACGATGAGCCCCATCGACTGCGTCACCGAACACAGCTGAATGCAGAAGAGCATGACACCGGCCACCCGCCACAGAACGAGCGGCTGGGCCGTCGGGTAATACGAGATGCCGATCAGCAGCGCAATGGGGATCGTCTGAAAAGTACCAAAAGACATATGACGAATCTATAAATAAAATAATAAATTGTTTTTAAACTTTTGCAGTATTTTTTTTTTGTTTTTTGCTTTTTTGTATCTTTGCCATGCCATCGGAAGCTTCTGCATGCATACTGTCCGTCGATGCAATCAGAACACCAATCATTCGCCTTAGTTTAATTAGTTTAGCCAATGACAAGAGCAGTGGTACTGCCATCTGAGTGGAAAGAAGGCGCCCATATCTTTTGTCACTGAGACCGCATTACCATTGAAACAAGAGGTCGATCGCCCTGGCCGTTAGCTGATGGTTAGGTGTCCCTCCTATCACATCACAGGGCAGTATACAGTCACGTATTTCAAAGAGTGCACCAGAACATTTGAATCCTTAAGCTCGATGCAGTGATTCGAAGGGCGGGTTTGAGCGGCGAGTTTACGGCTCAATGTTTTTCCAGTAAACTAATAGAATCATTTCTTAGCAGTTATGTGACTTTTGTGGAAGCCGGCTTTGCCTTTAAAGGAAAACAAAATATAGAAACTCGTATTTACTCAGGTATTTTTGTTTTTTTTTTTTCTTAATCCCTATTTTTGGGATAAATAAGCGTTTTACCGCGTTTCGCGTTTCTTCTTCCTGCTAAGCCCTCCGCAACGAAGAAGCCGCTACTGCGCCTGTGCGCCGATGGCCTTGACTGTAGAGTTGCGTGTATCGCAGCGGGTGGCGGAGAGCGTTGTGGGACGGCAAAAACCATCTACAAAAACTCCTTAATGTGCGGTCTTCTCCATACCGTCTACGTCACTTTTTTGTTTTGTTTTATAAGAATGTCCTTGACCAAAACTAAGTTAATTGACAAGACCGATAATACACCCCGCCTAATTTGAACAGCATTTCTTGCGAAACTTTTGTTTTCTGTTTCCCGCGTAAAGGACGTTCCGCCATCTTGAAGGGTGGAACTTCCGGTATGCGGCGAAACATCGTTTTCGTCTCGACACGCCGCTGGAAGATCACGTTTTAATCTCAATTGTCACTAATTTTTCTTTTGCTTATTTGATATTTTTTACTCGCTCCAACTTGTGATATTCTCTTTTTTTTTTCTTTTTTTTTGCATACCGGATTTGTAATTTATATGCCAATAGGCGAGGATACTTAAAATCATATATAAAAGCCTCGAAATAGAATATTTTAACGGTTACCGATACAGATCACTTAGCAGATAACAGATAAAGTACCTCACAATTTAAGAAAAAAAAATCGGCAGCGACCTTTGTTTCTGAAGCTGTATAACCAGTTCGCGCTTTTCACTTTTTCCCCCCTTCCTCCTCTCCCCCCTTCTACCCTGTCCACCGTTGCCAGTTTCCTCCTCCCCCATGGTGAGGAGGATCTTCTGCCTTGCAGAATCTCGAGTCTGGTCGTCGGCCTTTAAGGTGCGATCTTTTAAAATAAATTAGAAGACATTAAGCCGTCGTTTCGTACAGTCAAGAAACTTTATGTTTGTTAATTTTCCCGGTAGATTGGGCAATTTTCCCGGTAGAGGGGGAAACTGGGTGCATAAGTCATGTGGCGTCAATTCTCCTGCCAGATTTATCGGAGAAGTTGAATTGATGTGTCACGTGTCGTCAGCTCACGTGACGTCAATTTCCTCGCTAAATTTAACGGGGAAACTAAAGGCGTTTAGGTCACTTGATTGTATTTGTTCTGCGCTGCTAAGGTTTACGAACTTGGAAAAAGGAGACTAGAAGGACTAAACATACACACGAAGGCGCATGTGTAGATCTGTTGACATCGATTTTCACAGCAAACTTCGCATGAGAACTGAGCTGGTATAGAGGTCGCGTGATGTCAAATCACGTTATGCAAATTGTCTCGCTAAATTTAGCGGGCAAAAAGAATTGGTGTGTAAGTCACGTGGCGTCAGGTCACGTGGTATTAATTTCCCGCTAATTTAAGCCGGGGAAGTTTATTGGTGTATTTGTCACATGACGTCAGGTCACACGTCAGTTTTCTCGTTAAATTAAGTGGGGAAACTGAATTGGCTTCCATAGGTCACGTGATGTCAAGTCACGTGATATCAATTTCCTCACCAACTTTGGCGGAGAAACGTATTGGTGTACACATCACGTTACGTGAAGTCAAGTGATATCAATGGACGTCATGTGACCTGAACACCAATTTAGTTTCCCCACTAAATTTAGCGGGAAATGCACAGACAAATGAACGGACAACATTTTAGGATTGGAATATTTTGTAAAGAAAAAAACAAGAAAAAAACAATGCATGTGCTTAAAAAAAAATTCTTTAGTGGCCATGTTGCTTTCAGGAACGTACAACTCACCAGGAACGGTATCTCCGTGATGTAGTTCGCCAGGTAGTACACTTTGACGCTGTACCAGCAATTCCGATTTTCTCTCATCAGGACGGAGATTTCAATGGGAACTGCGAAAACAAAGAATGCGACGTTTTATAGTCGCTGACAGTTTAAAAAAACGCAGGACTTGGAGAGTGTCAAACATCTCAGTATCGCTCCTCAGCCAGTGAGAGTGTGCTGCTAGCCGATAGGGACACGAAATAGCCAATCGCGACGCAAGAACCGGAGGTTCTTAAGTGCAGAATACCTCGCGATGCACTAATCAGCGCTTTTTTTTAAAGTTAGATTAGCCAATGAGAACGACTACCGGTATTATCTGGTATTATAATCCAGCGGTGATGCGGTCGCAAAAACAACAGTGGGAGCTTTTTTCTTCCTTTTTTTTTATTATTGGAGCGCAGTACCGCTTCACCCTTTTTATTGGCTAAGCTAATTAAAGGAAGAAAATTTGTTGTGTTTTATATAGTTCATCGCGCGGCACTATTTGTACACCCTACGAAATCGGGAGCGTCTACTTTCCCGCAACGCACTTAGTAGAGGAAATCGCTCGGCGATTGCTAAAGTTGAAAATATCTTTCGATTTAGAAAAAGAGTCTCCGCGTCGACACTTAGCATGACCTTTCACAATATTAAGTACCACAACGCATTTTGCTGTTGTTGTTGTTTTTCTGGGGGGGGGGGGGGGAGGGGGGGGATCTTTTATCATGGTCGCTTGCCGAGCTCCCTCCACAGAACGGGGCAGTGACCATGCTGATCACTCTAAAAAAAGCCCGTACGTCTTCTTTCCCGCAGAACACGCGGACAGCCAATCACTGCTCTTTGCGGAATCAGCTCAGTGAATGACAGTGCCGAGACATATGTTTAAAAGCAAAGCCTGCGATGCAGCATCAAGCATTGCAAGCGTGACGTTTTGCATTAATGCTACATCGCAGACTTCGCTTTTTGGTCTAAACATGTGTTTCGGCATTGCCATTCGCTGAGCTGATTCCGCAAAGAGCATTGATTAGCTGCCCGCGTGTTCTGCGGGAAAGAAAACGCACGGGCTTTTTTTAGAGTGCAGCAAATCAACACGTTGATCTTATCAGCATGTTCATTTGCCTGCAGCGACTGGCATTCCCAAGTATTTTGCAGTAAAATAGACGCTGCAGATTTCTTAAGGTGTGCAGACGCTCATGGAAATGGCTTAGGTCTGTATTTGTCATTGCTTCCTGTCAACCGAGAGGGTCGGCAGAGGACACGATACGCGCCAAGCAGCTGAAACCACTCACAGACAATCACGGCCGGGAGGAGCGACTGGAAGATGCATATGCAGCAGATAGCAAAGTACATGTTGGCGTTGTTCAGAACCGTGGTCGCTTTTCTGCCGATGTCGTAGTACAACATGACGATCATGATGGCGAAGGCAACATACGCTAGAAAGCGCAGCGGAGTGGCCACCTAAAAATTTGAAACAGGGCAAAATAAATAACGTTGTCAAACTGACCAAAATTATCTGAAGGAATAAACAAAGAGACGGACAAGACGAGACATCTTTCGACTCTCAACAACAAATATTTAATGAGAGGCTGGTGGCGAGAGGACGCGAGGAGGAACAGGGAAGAAGGAGGCGGAAGAGGTGGGCGGTGGTGTGTTATCACAACCGGTCACACGAAGTGAAAGGGAGGAAAGGAGCAGAGAGGGAAAGGGAAAAGTGGTCAAACAGGAAGGACAGAGGTTGGGGAAAATAGGTGGCGAGGGCAAGAGAGCGTGGTCACGTGGCGGAGGAGGCCGCGCTGGTCGTCAAGGGCATCAACTGCGGATACGCGACATCTCCCTCTGAAAGGGAAAGCGAGGGCGCGGAAATATTGCGCGGAGAATGCCGGATCGCGAAGGCCTCGATTACCTCTCGTCCGTGGCGGTCGCCGCTGGAACCCAGAACCCGGGCCGAGGAAAACTGGGGTTGGCAAGATGGGCACGCCTTACAGTGCGTCGAAGAGTCGGGCTCATTCTTGGAACATTCCCTCTCGTGTTCACGCAACCTGTCGTTCAGGCAACGGCCCGTTTGCCCGATGTACTCCCCACGGGCCACCGCATGTTAGTGGCACTGAATATACGCGTCCCATCGAGCAAGCGACAAGGCCTCTCGAGTGGCTCTTTGAGCACTGCTCTCTTGGGGTCGGGTTGCTACTCAGGTCGCGTGGGTAGCCTGCTTTTTGAAGCCGAATGAGCTGAGAGTTTAGACTGAAGTGAGAAAGATGGGAGCATGATTTCGTGCAGGAAGATGATAGGAGGCTCTTTACAATGCCCGATTTTACAGTTTTTGAATGATGGCTGGCGAAAGGCAGCACCGGCTTCTGGGTGCGTTGCTGGAGGCTCCAGCAGACTCCAGAAGGGGTGGAGGTCAGTCGCAGGTCAAGGAACTGCAGGCCCTCAGTGCACGGGTCCTCTCTCGTAAAAACGAGTCCTTGCGAATTTCGCGAGAACACCTGCTCTAACGACACACACGGATCGTTGATAACCAAATAGTCATCGACGTAGCGGAAGATGTGGACTCCGGGAGCCACAATACCAAGCTCTCTCAGAACAGCGCAATCCACCGCCGCCATGTAGACCTCGCTGAAGGCTGGCGCCAGGCAGGAGCCGATGCAGACCCCGGACCTCTTCCTGTAGACCTTGCCGTGATATTCAACTAGGGTTGACTGCAGATGAAGTCTGATGAGATGGATGAATACGTCGATGAAGGCACCAGAAGAATTTTGGAATTTGACCAGTCCGGATTTGGTCACAGCCTGCTCAACACAGTCCATGAGTAAGTCAACATCGAGGCTAAAGTACATGTCCTTGACGTCCAACAAAAAAAGCGCGATGTTGGAGCCCGACGAGTGCAGGTGACGGAGAGCCGGTACACGTCGGCGGAACCACTCACTCGGAAGGGCTGTTCCAGGGGGACGGCCTAGAGGTGTTTTTGGAGGTAGAGCGCCAAAGGCTTCTGCCAGCAGCCCTTCTCAGAAACAATGCTCCTTAAGGGAATATCCGGCTTGTTTGTCTTGGCCGTCAAGAACACGCGCAGGTATTGAGCAGAGGGAGCTGACAACCTTGTTAGAAGGCAGCCAAGCTGGTTGGCCTTGCAGAGTTTTTTGGCCTGGGTGCAAAGCGATCCAGATGGTCTGTCTTTTAATGTCGTGAAGTATTTTGTGAGAACCGCGTCAGTTTTCTCGCTGAAGGAGGAATCACTCATAACAACAAAGATTCAAGTTTTTTCTCGCTTCCAGTAGCTTAAGTTTCGAATTCTTAAGCTCTTCAACAACCTCCGGGAAGCCGATCTTGGATGGAGGTGTTCTGTAAGGCATGTCCATCTTACCAACCCCAGTTTTCCTCGGCCCGGGCAGTGGGTTCCAGCGGCGACCGCTACGGGCGAGAGGTAATCAAGGCCTTCGCGATCCGGCATTCTCCGCGCAATATTTCCGCGCCCTCGCTTTCCCTTTCAGAGGGAGATGTCGCGTATCCGCAGTTGATGCCCTTGACGACCCGCGCGGCCTCCGCCACGTGACCGCGCTCTCTTGCCCTCGCCACCTGTTTCTCCCAACCTCCGTCCTTCCTGTTTGACCACATTTCTCTTTCCCTCTCTGCTCCTTTCCTCCCTTTCACTTCGTGCAACCGGTTGTGATAACACACCACCGCCCACCTCCTCCGCATTCTTCTTCCCTGTTCCTCCTCGGGTCCTTTCGCCACCAGCCTCTCATTAAATATTTGTTGTTGTGAGTCGAAAGATGTCTCGTCTTGTCCGTCTTTTTGTTTATTCTTTCTGATAATTTAATTATCACCAACGCGCTCACCATAACTTTAGTCTAACTGACCATGGCCTAAAGAAACGTCAATTTAGTTATATAATAGAGCGTAAATTTGTCTGCTTCCTGCGCAGGGGTTGCGGTGGCGTCAGAACGCCGAACTTTGATTGGCTCCGATTGGAAGAATAGTGGGTAGACCTCAAGGCAGCTAGCCTTGAAGTATACCCGCTATCCTTTCAATCAGGGCCAATCAGAGCTTGTCGTTCTGACGTGAATGCAGCCCCTGAGCAGACAATCTTGCGCTACGCATACGAATACCACTTAGGAGACATAGGCCTGCTCATGATGTCATCGTTAGTGGATCCCCGACCGACGCGCCCCAAGTGGCAAACACGCTGAAGCTTGACGAGAGTCGCCGCAAGGGGGCAGACGCGACCGTCTTTGCGCAGAACCGTGTATGGAGAGTCTGGTCAATGGGAGGGCCTGGCGGAGCCGGGTTGAAGCGACGAAAGTGGCGGCGCCGCCAGCGCGGCATATTCTTCTTGTGATCAACTTGCAAAGTAAGAATGATCTGGGATGACCTTAAAGGATTGGCGTAGCGCGGCGCAGGTATTTTTTTGTTTCTGGATGAGGCTGAAAGTACATGAATGTATAATTGTAAGAGATCAGTGGAAAAGGGGAGTTTCAAGTTGCTGAGTGGGTTTACTGTGCCAGGAAAGGTAACATTGACGAGAAAAATTTCCTGAAACATGAGGCGAAACTGCAAAAGAGGGGTGCGCGTTCGGGGTATGGGTCAATCTCACAAAGACGAATCCGCAGTTTATACCGTCCATTTCATCGTGGCCGCGGCATCAATCGTGGCCGCGAGTGCAATCGAAAGAAAGATTGACTGCGTTCTGAATGTCGCCGTGATGACGTCACTTACGTTGCCCTTTCAGTTACGAAGAGTCGCAAGTGCTGAGATGAAATACTTCTGTGCATCCTTACCTAGAAATTGTGATTGTAGCGTATTTGTCAAGTTCGTTGCCTCCGCTAGGGAAATATCTGTGGCTAGTGGTTGGTCACCGAGAGCTGCCAATCATCGCATCCAAGATACTTGAAACAATTTCGTCCAATGACGTGCCCTTATTTTCGCCCTATTCTTGCCAATTATTGACCAAACTCTACATATACGGCTCTGTCTTTCCGACGCCGCGTGCTAGCGTCTCGCTCGTTATGAGACGCTCCAAGATGCACGAGGGTCGAGGGGCGATGCTGAACGGATCCAATACAGATAATATTTCGGGGAGAAAGGCAAAAGTCTTGTCTTCTAGCTGATGTCTATGTGGAGCGGAAATTCGTCTGTTTCTTGCGCAGGGGTCGCAATGATGTCAGAACGCCAAACTCTTATTGGCTGACTCAAAAAAAAAAAAAAAAAATAGTGGGTAGACCTCGATGCATCTAGCATTGAGGTCTACCCACTATCCTTTCAATCAAAGTGAAACAGAGCTCTGACGTCCCTACAACTCCTGCGCAAGAAGCAGACAACTTCCTCTCCGCATAAACAGCTTAGGAATCGAGCAGAAATTCGCCTTCAGCACGCGCTCATTGCCTTCCGCCGGACTCTGGCTGCGTACGTCGAAACGAAATCAAACGCTGGTGACGTTTGCCAAATCGACGACACCTCTTCGCAACTCCAACCCGCCGCTCACCCTCTCGCGGACGAAGGGAGAACCAGAGGAGCGGGGACTGTCGGTCTTGGTGCTGCCATTACCGCATGGCTCTGGTCGGTATGTGAGTGCGTGAAGCAGTTTTAACAAAAAAAGTGAGCGCGCTAATATAGGAATTATTTTGTTCCGCTTCGCAACAGCGTTCCACGAAGAAACCGGGATGTCTAATTTCATTTTGGACAGTTCGTATATCGCATACGTTGCGGATTTCTGGTCTTGTGGTCGCCATCTCAATCTGTGATTAACGTGACTGCAAACGCTCCGGCTAGTAGTGTAGAGCTCTAGCGTACGATCTACGAAAAGTCTATTCTTTGTCCTATAAGTAGAACAAAACTGGTCGCGCAACGGTATGTCGAGCAATAGACGTCGGTTACAATAAACATGACCATTTGCTCCAAGCACTTTCAAAAGACAGAATTCGCGTACTTGCTTTCAGGTAATTACAAAGGCAAATAAAGAAATGCTCGAAGCATTTTAAGCGCGTCTTCGTTAACAAGCCGTTTGTGACAAGATTAGAACGGGCAGTTTTGTCGGGGCGGGTACACAAACATACGGTGTGTTAAAATATTTATGTTTGTCTGAGCAATACATGAAACTCCTAAACACGCCAATGACGTTAATGGGCAGTATTACCATAGCGTTACCGCAGGCTGCCCTGAGCACGGCAACGCTCATGGCGTCGAATGAAAATTCAAACGCGCAGCGCGAGCTTCCGGTTGTAATGCTACAACGTACGGCAGCCTGCGGTCACGCTAACCTAAAACTGCTTATAACCACAGCGGAGTTTGTCCACGTGTTGTAATGCACTAAAACCGCGACAGTGAGCAGCGAGTTACGAGCTTGTGTCACGAAGATATCAGTAATCTGAAGGCTGCTCTTTCGCAGCTTGACGGGCACCGTGTGCGGCTCACTTTTTAGAGCACTAATGGCCAGGCAAGGCGCAAACACCACGACATCTTCATCACCCTCAAAAATATTTTGCCACCCAAAAAGTGACGGGGCCGCTGACCAAAACGCTCTCGCTCTCCACAGAGCTCCACAATGTGAGGTTTCCGCAACTTTTAAATATGAACATGCTCGTCTTCCTAAGGCACATCAACATCTCCGTCACGTGTAATATATTGCTGCCCTGACCGGTTCGCACTCGTAGACAAATAAACTATTTTTAGCGCGCTGACCAGCGTCAGCGAGCAGGCGCACGGGAAATCCTGGAGAACATATCCCCGTCTCTTCCGCCATCTTGGAACTAGCGCCCCGACACCAATAGGGCGTTGAAGTTGCGAATAGCGACGAGAACAGAAAGCTGTGGCGGTAGCTTTTCTCGCCAGCTTTCTGGATCAAATGAGATATTCACAGCGCCTGGCAGTTTACATATGAAGCCGTGAACGTAGGTTCAAAACCACGCGATGAAAATCGTCGATAGCCTTTTACGTACGCGAGCAATGAACTCTTTATAAACAATTGGCTGGCTTCTGCAATATTTTAGATGGAGAATTGAACAAGTTTAAAACTTGTTCAATTCTCCATATAAAATATAAAAAAACTCTTAAAAAACATTATATGCTTTATTATGTTTAGGCTAATAATTTACTCGGCGAATAACCGAATAGGATTTTGGTATGCTTCAAGAAAGGCGTAGTTAACAATAATCAGTACCTTGTTCCTGGCCATCGAGAGCCAGCATCGTTTCAGAAGCACCTTGAATTGATGACTCTGATTAACCTTGAAAGAATAATTTCGGTTCACTTCCGTCTTTACCTGTAAAAAGAAAGACAAAACACAGACGTTTATTTTTTTAAGCCAACGACGAAACTGTTTTTGTTTTGCCGCCTCTGAGCCTCGGAGAAAATTGGCGCTACTATATAAATGCACAATTTTGCTAGCGTCACAGAATCGGACAGCGAGAAACGTGCGCTTCAATAACCATATGCATTTGCTTGGGAAAAGCAAACATGACGTAGGTGTAACAGCGCACAACAACGGAGACTAGGGAAAGGAACGAACAACACAAAACATATTTTTACAGCTCTCTGTCCTGTTTTGTGCTATTGCATTTACATTATGTTTGACATTCACCAACTAGCCCAGCTCTCAATTAAATTACTTTATACCACTTAGCACTATTTTACTAGAGGAGGGCGATAGTTCTGTTGCTTCCTTCATTGATGTGTTGCAACAAACTATAGCGACGAGAAGGTGCGAATGGGTCTTCCAGCGCCCAGTGGGAACTTTCCGAGGACTGTTTACAAACGCCGCCAAACAAGAAAGTAGCGATATTTATTTTTATTTGTATTATATAGAATGCGATGATGCCCGAGTAGCGAGGGGGGGCGGGGGGGGGGGGGGTGATATTGCTACGCGCGTCACCGAGGGAACGCGTGCGTGGCCGAATGGTTACCGCGCAAGGCAATCGCGCAGATACTCTAGGTTCGATTCCATGGAGCGGTCTCCTCTTTTAATTGTTCTGTCAACTTGACGTTCTCGTTAGTTCGAGAACCTTGTCATCTGATCGAGTTGCGAATGTTCTACACGCCGAATGTTCTACGCCCAATTTTCCAGAAGCCCACGCTGGTACAAAAGATGCTCATCGTAGCGGTACGGAGTTTAAAACCGCAAAAAAAAAACGAAACGAAACCGGTATTAAAAGGAACCGGTAACCGTAACCGTAACCGAAACGTTATATTTTTCGGTTTGAGTCCCGGTTTAGAAACCTCTGTGTGTATCCTGCCCCGCGATGCGTTCGGAACAACACAAAACCCAGGGCCTCTCTCCCTTAAGCAAATGGTCTAATCCATACTTAAAAAAAAAAAAAAAAAAAATTGCTGAAGATATAAACTGAAAAGCAGGCAGGCCCTCACTGAGCGAAACAATGATGAGATAAACAAGAAATTCGCTCTGTACGACGAACAGTTTACAATTATGCGCGAGACAAACACAAAAGTTATCCAGCTTGAAAGCACCATTTTCACCTTACCGAAAACCTTAACAACCTAGCAAATAAAGCTGGATGACCTGGAAAACCGCGAACGACGTAATAACCTGATTATTTTTGGTTTTCCTGAGAACTCCGAGGAATCGCTGGAAGGTGCAGTTGTAGGCGGATTATTTAAAAATTGTCTCGGAATAGGAAGTTAACTCGGTGCATCGTATTCACACGCTTGGCGAGAAGGTAGAGGGGAAGATTAGGCCCGTAATCATGAACTTTGCTTGCTATAAAGGCCGACCACTAGTACTAAAGAATTGCTCAAAGTTGAAAGGTTCGCAGTTATTTCTGAGCGAAGATTATTGCTGGAACACGCTGCAAAAGAGAAAGAAGCTATGGGAGTCATCAACGGTGCATCGAGAAAATGGCGATGAAGTACAACTCTCTCACGACTAACTTACCAGTAACCATGACACTTTCGTTTGGGATGAGCGTGCCAGTAGTCATGTTTCGATAACTTAGCAGAAACACTCACGCCAACTCACCATCATAGAAAATCGTCAGCTTGTCACCCGAAGTGTTGTGTACAAAATTACTGACGTAGAGCATGTTTTATTCGAATATGATGCCGACATAACGGGAATAATAGAAACATGGTTACATCCGGAAATTTTCAATTGTGAACTAGTTTTTCCGCGTTATCAGATTATACGAAATGGTCGCTCATCTCAAGGCGGAAGAATGGCAAATATTGCAAAAAATAATGTTACTTGTTCCGTTTTGGAAGGAAGTGAGAACCAGAGAAGTGTCAGGTGCTAAGTTACCATAGAAAAAGGTTTTTTTTTTTTGTTCTCAGTTTTTGTGTACCTGGTGCGCCTGGTGTTTTCTTTGAGGCGTTGTATGACTACTTATCAGGGATTGTTAGAAAAAAAACAAAAGTTGTGGTCGTTGGCGATTTTAATGCTCCCTTAATAGACTGGAATACTTTAAAACTGTCGTCGCTTTGTATTCAGAATGAGTCAATTCTACTTGACCTTCTTTGCATACTAAATCTTTTACAGGTTGTTACACAACCAACCCGTGTTACATCGACAACGCCTTCTGTACTGGATTTGGCTTTTGTAAGCCCTGTTTTGCCTTGTGAGGTCAACATACATAAAGGTATATCAGACCATGACCTTGTATCGCTTGTTTTCTGTTTTTCCGTGTCTAAAGAAAAAAAATGCATCACATAATCTAATACAAGATTTGATTCGAGCGAACGATGTTAGCATATTTGATCATCTTAAAACATGCTTTGATTTACTAAGTAATTGATCCGAAAATACAGAATCTCTTTGGGTTGTGTTAAAGCACACAGCTACGTATTGTATTGAGCGCTTTGTCCCCAAAAGAAAATAAATATTAACCGGGCGCACCCTTGGATATCGAGAGAAGTGATTAACTTGAAGAGGCGCATTAAAAGAATCCGAAAAAGGAAAGTCCACAACTCGCAGTGTTTTTAAGATATGTGTTCTACTTTAGGAAAAAAAAAATAGCAGACGGTCAATCAGCGTTCTTTTCAGGTAGTCTAGAAATCTTTATGAGGAATTCTCCACAATAATTTGCCTTCACTTGTCTCCCTCACGTGCAGTGTTTAATAAAATTAAAATAAAAAACATGGTCGTAGACAACCCAGCGAATGTATGTATCGAGTTCAACCGATATTTCCAGTCTGTATTTACAAGGCGTGCAAACGCAGCAACCTTTGTATTACCCTCAATTTATAACGCACCCGTCATGTCCGAAATATCAGTGTCTGTACAAGGTTTCTTTGCTAGGTTACTTAACCTAGACAACAAAAAATCATCTGGCCCTGATGAAATTCCTGCTGGATTTATGAACAAGTATGCTGAATGAATTTTAATGTTCTCATATGTCATATTTAAGTTCTCCAAGCGGGAAAAGATTGTTCCGAGTGACTGGCTTCATGCGCGCGCGGCACCAGTTATAAGGCCGCTGATAAGCTCTGTATTTCAAGCTACCGACCAATATCCTTAACATGCCTATCTTCCAAGCTTCCCGAGCACATAGTGAGCAAGCAAATTACCGATTACTTCGAAAGCAATAAATATTTCAGCGATTCCCCGCATGGCTTCCGACGCCGCCGCTCCACAATCACCCAGCTTATTTCGACTGTGCATGATCTGGCCAGCATTATTAATGATAAAAGGCAACCCGATGCCTTCTTTATCGATTTTACAAAGCCTTTGATACCGTACCCCATGACGCAATACTTGGGAAGTTAAGAGCAGCCGGAGTTCACGACAAGTTAACAGAGTGGAAAACGTCTTACTTAAGCAACAGAAAGCAATATGTTGAAATTAGTGGTACTCGTTCTCCCCATTTGGATATTTTTCTGGAGTCCCCCAAGGATCAGTTTTAGGACCATTGTTATCTCTTGTTATATAAATGATATTGTTAAAGACATTGATCAAAGGATTAAAATCAGGATTTTCGCCGATGATTGCGTTTTTACTCTAAAGTGACAAATGTTGAGGATCAAGCTATGCTCAATAACGCTCTTCCTGTAGTGTCGGGTTGGTGTGAAAAGTGGCAAATGAAACTTAATCTTCAAAAAAAAACTGCCTGTATTGCCTTCACGAAGAAGAAAAGTCACCTAATTTATGACTATGTTTTTAATAGCTCTTTAGTTTCCAGACTCGACCACGTAAAGTACTTGGGTATAACGCTCACACATAGCCTTAGCTGGAGTATGCACATAGATAATATCTGTTCATCTGCCTTTCGAACACTTTGTTTTATAAGGAGAAAACTTAAACTGGCACCGGCATTAACAAGGTTGACTGCATACAAAACTCCAATTAGACCAGTGTTAGAATACGCCACTGCGGTATGGGTTTCGTGTACCGAAATCGACTCTTCTAAAATTGAAAGTATTTAAAACCAGAGTTTACGTTTTATATATGGCACATGCAAAAGGACCGATTTGATATCTCAAATGTTGCCACTGTCGAATATTGAGTCATTGTGTTCCCGACATAGGCGATCTAGGTTAGAGGTTTTGTTTTGTATTGTGAACAGGCAGACAAGTATCGACCTTTCCACGAACTAGCTCCCGTCATTCAAACACCCCACAAGAACAAACAATTCGCGCCACATCCGAGCCTTTCGATCGTCGCCCAATGTGTTAAATAGTCTTTTTTTTTCTAGAACAGTAAACGACTGGAGAATTTCACCAAGTTAGGTAGTTCAATGAGCTACAGTTGAACAATTCGCCGATACCTGTTCTTTACATTTACAAATGTGTTGCGCTAGCACAGATCCTTACGAGTCATTGTTTTATAGCATAAACTCTTTTGAGTTTTGTTAGTGCTTCAGGAATTCTCATGAGTCATTCCGTGGCGAAGTATTTTATCATTATTTTGGTTTTCCGCAGTGGCGCCAGCTGTTTGTTGATCACTTCTGCAGCTGCGTTCTTTTACATTGAAGTTTATTGCCTCGCGATATGAGCGTTAATGGTTGTACATTGTTGTACAACCATTAACATGTACATGGTACACATGACCATTTGAGCGCACCGATCGCTCATCTCACAGGATCCTCGTTCCAGTCGCACTGTTCAGAGATCATGCAAAAGACACGGTGATCGCTCCAGGCATGATAACATAATTATCTGCGGAAACGCTTCGAAGCACGTTTGCTCGATACATGCTTCCAACATGTCTGCAGATAGGTTTTTGTGACCGTCCTACAACAAAGAAAGTTGCCCAAGGCTGTCAGCAGACTGTCTTTTGTATGATGCATTAGGAGTTCATTAAAAAGTCGAATACTATAAAAGTTTCAAAATATAGGAGCTTCTCCTACCTCGGCGCTCATGATACGTCCGCCGTACTTTGTCCTAAACTTCTCATCTTCGTTGCTCGAGCTGACTGGTAGGGGCAGCGTGAATTCGCTGGACAGCTTGTCCACGTAGTTGCCGTAGTCACCGGCTGCCACTTCAGCAACTGAAAGCAACCAGCGTAGCAATGTCGTTCGTTACGAAGACATTCGTGAGTTGCAACACCTCGCGCATCGGCCGTTGAAGAAACAAAAAAAAAAAAAAATGATTAAATTTGGCTATCTGTATGCGCTGAAAAAAAAACGTCTGTGAGTTTACTTTTTTTGTAGAACAGGAGACAGCAAATCACGGCGATCAATAGCGGTATCCTAGCGAATAACGGTAATCTCAGAATACTATTAGACCCCTAAAAAATAAAGCGATGTACGAAGGGACAATGAGCATGACGCTTCAGTTGCTCACTGTCCCTTCGCACATCGCATTTTTCGCTCCTCGTCGTATTCTGAAGTTCGTCATTCGCTAGAACCTTTCTATTGTTCGTTTTCAGTTGGCTTTTGGTTTTTGTTTGTGTCCTGCAGAAAGTAAAAAAAAAAAGATTTTTTTTTGTATTACGAGATTTAGGTGCTGATTAGATACTGCACAAGTAAACTCATGAAAAGTGATTTGGTACACCAATGGTGAGATTTCTTTTCTTTATTTAGCTTGGCCCTTGAGAAGGGCGCCATAGTGCCCCAATTTCCATGTGACATCAATGTTAAAACCGTGTACATTTCTACTGCCACTCGAACTGCATTGTCATTGGGCATGTTCTGGGTCCGACCTCCTTTCTCGTCGTCGAAAGTAAATAAAAATAGACGAGCGAGTATTCCCGAGTGCCTCGGGGAAGGAAAGGCACGCGAAGATTCTAAAACCGTCTTCACACTGCGAATACATCAAACAAGAGACAGCCTGGAGACACTGTCTGTGGCGTGCGTGCCTTTTTCTTGTAGGACGGTCCCGAAATTCGTGAAACAAAAACTGACTTCGGACATGTTGGAGGAATACCAAATGCGTAAAGGAAACATGCTCTGAACATGGTTGAGGCCAATCCGCACATACTCCTGTTATCATGTCTGGCAGCGAACACTGTGTCTTTTGTATAATGTATAAGCAGTGTGAACCCGACTTTAGAGTGCGTCAGAAAGTACTCACTGTAGTCGGCGGGATTGTGGTAGTGCGGACAGTTGAGGTTGTGCTTTGACAAGAAGCCTAGAAGACCGTCCACCTGGCCGTTATAAATGCAGCGACCTTGTGAGACCATGTAAAGCTGTAAAGAAAACACGACGCTTCGTTTAAATTTTTCAAGGAAAAAATGAAAGGCGTTTACAATCCCCTGTAACGCCGAATTAGAGTGCAGCTCTTGAGGAGGAGGAGGGAAGGGTACTGAGGGGAGAAGGTTGAAAGTCCCCAGACATGTACAACTTACTCAAAAAAGGTAGTTAAGTTAAGTTACTGAGCATTGACGCCAAAAGTAATTGGAGCAGAGTAGAAATTACGCATTTGTAATAGTAATTGAGTAAACTACTAACTACTGCAAAAAAGTAGCGAGTTACTTTTGAAGTTACTTTTGAAGTTACTTTTTTATTTTTTTGTGGTAGCAATATTAACAGCAGTTTTGATCCGTGAAAAACCCTGCGAGCCAAACTTAAATGCTGTTATTTTATGACTTGCGTTTTCACCAAAATAGTTCATTCGCTTGCACAAGCAATTGACTTTCAAAGTTTTTATCGGAGAGTTTTCCCCTTTTCCTCCTAAAGACGTCCCCAGCCAAGCTAAAAAGACGTTCCACCGATGCGCTGGATAGAACGGCAGCGTTGAATTTCAGAAACAGGCTGTGCAGGGTCGGGTAAGCGAGTGTCGGCATCTTCGGTGTCCATGACGAAATATGTGAGGTTTGCCTCGGCTAGAAAGTCTTTTTTAAAGGGCAACTCCGCTTCATTTTTGATATTTAGAAAACTATGCAGCCCTCTTCAGTATCATATAAGAAGACCCCATGTCAAATATTACGATCTAATTCCGTTTATATATTTAATAAACTGGCCAGCAAACTTTCAGATGTGCCAAGTCGCCGAAATCTGCCACCTCTAGCGTGCGACGTGAGGCGCAATCGTCAGCGCAGTCAATGCGACGGAGTTGGGGCGGCCAACGTTGACCCACTACGTCAGAGGCATGACTACGTCATTCTCACGTTTTGTTTGTTTTTACTTCTCGGAGCGAAATTGAACGATGACGTCATGAGTTTCTCTTCCCGGTGTTGGCTCAACGGCGTCCACGTGATCACCGTAACGCGGATGCGCTAGCTTGCACTGCCCTGCGCGCTTATCGGTCTGCTTCTCCGCTCCCCTCTCCCCTTTCGTCTTCTCCCCTTCCCCCTCTCCCCCGGGCCATCACCGTCCACGGCATGCGAAGCGACCTGCCTCCGTCGCGTGTCCTGTCCCTCGCCCCCACGAACGTCGCAAGACCACGTGGTTCGACGTGACGTGGCCATGACTCTGACGACACGAGACCAATGCTGCCTGACGCAACCGAAGTTTCGGTTTCGGTATCGGCTGATGTTTAAATTAAGATTACACAAATAATATTCCACATTTCGCGAATCCGAAGACGTAGAGCTGTTTAGTAGTGCTTTGTGAAATGGAATCACATGTAAACCTAAATTTTTCGGAATTGAGCGGAGTTTCCCTTTAACAAATTCTCCTCCTTTTTTTATTTTTCTTCGGAAAGTTGAGATTGTTATGACTGGCCGCTGAGCGAGTGCACCTGACCATCAAGGGTTCAAGTCTGGCGCCACGACGATGAGATCACCCGGATGACTGCGCGTCTCGTTGCAGAGCTAGAGCTACGCTACTGAAAAAAAAAAAAAAATATTTTGGTTTAACAGAAGGTGAAACGAAGTATACTTCGCCGCTGGCGCCGGCTCCAGCAAACGCATCTCTTAAGAGTGACTCGCAATCCTCGCCGGTGACTACGGTATCCCGACGCGTCTGACTAGGTGGTATTGGCATGACACGTCTGACAAGTAAATCGTTTTCAACAATGAGGAGGTCTCCCTGGTGTGGAAGGTCGAAAAGGCGTGAAGGATTACGTGAACATGAATCGTCGCTCGTAAAGTTGCAGCTGGAAGCGCGAACGTGCATCCCATGAACGGATTATCCGTGTCTGCGTTTGCGCGCGGGGGAGTCCGGCTTTGCGAGGGAGTATGCGCTGACGACGAGGCGACCATGGGGACAGGCACCCAGCTGCGAGGCCATTCCAGTGGCGCCTCCTGTGGAACCCCCCAACCGCTCCAGTCCGAACTCACTAAAGGCAGACAACATGAAAGCCACAACAACCCTGGGAGTGTCCCCGTCTTTCACGGTTGCAGCTGGAGGTGCGGCGCCTGTGTGCATTACCGGATTAGGTCAATAACCAACCAAGGCTTGTTAAGCATCGTTTCCTGCGTTCGCGTGCCCGTGTTATGTTTCCGCTGCTCGTCGCCACGGTCCACCTTGGCCCAAAAACGCCTGTGATGCAGTTTCTACGGCTGCCGAGTATACGTGTGTGGGAACGGAATGTGAGGGGGAACCTTGTTGGGGGAATGCCACTTCATTTGCCGGCGTCTTATTTATTTCTGCGCTCAAACTTTTGTGATGAGCAAAATTAGCACAAGATTTCGAAAGTAGTTAGTAATTTGAGTAGAAGTTACCTGAAGAACGTAGTTAAAGTAAACTACTAATTACTTAAATAACGTTGTAATTGAAAGTTACCAAGCTACTCAGAAAAGTAGTTAAACTACAGTAGTTTGAGTATAGTAGTTGAACTACGTCCAAGTCTGAAAGCCCCCCACTACTACATGGATGTGGATCGACGTGTGCTTAACGCAAGTCGCAGAAAATGCACATCTTTGGTGAGAGCATCGCGTGTAACTTTGGCGGGAATTTAGTGGGGCAATTTTTTCCCCCAACTTTAGCGGGGAATTTTTTCCACTAGATTTAGCGGAGAAATGTTTTCCGCTAAATTAAGCAGGAAAATTTTTCCCGCTAAATTTAACGGGGAATTTTTTCCGGTAGATTTAGGGGGGAAATTTTTTCCGCTAGATTTAGCGAGGAATTTTTTCCGCTAGTGACTTCACACGTTACGTCACTGGTGACGTCACTGATGACGCCATCAGTGACGATGACGATGACGTTATCACCATGACGCCACGTGACGTCACAATGACCACCAGTGACGTCATCGTCACTGACGACGTCATCAGTGACGTCACGCGCTTCATACTGACCGCGCGGTTACGCCGACGGCGACGGCGACACCGCTCAAGCCGGAAACGGGCGCCTAAGAGCTGAGCTCTAAAAATGAAAATTGTAACCGAGTTGTGTGAACGTTCAACAGTGGGAGGTTAGTCACTCCCAATGGGCGTCTCGCATGTCTCCGCTGCAGGGGAGGAATTTAGCCAGTACAGCGCAAATGCTAGCCTGGAGCCTTTAACATGCATCACGCAGCAGGGATTTCCCCAGACCCCCCCTAGGGAGGGTTTAGACCCCCCCCTCGTTTTTCCGAAGGCACCCCCTTAATTCACAACGACTCCTATATTCGCAATGCCCCCCCCCCCTTTAACCCCCAAAAAAAAATTTAGACACCCCCCCTGATTTCAATTCCTGGGGAAACCCCTGTCACGCATTAATGATACACGACCGCATGCACGCCGGTACTACGCTCATCCAGATCGAAATGGGCACAGGTGAGAATCGAACATGGCACCCCTGCCAGGGCCGGTTTGCTCATCTTGCGGCCGCGGCTGCGGCTGCGGCCAAGAGGGATTTTTCTGTCACGTGACCAGCTCCTTGGGGACAATGAAGTACCTAGCGTCCCTGCCTAATGGCGGAGAAATCTGTATCGCTTCAAGCACAAAAGCTTAATTTCGCTCGCAGAAACTGACTGCAGGAACTTTCAACTGGAGTCCAATTGATCGCCCCTTTATACTGTAGGAGCGGCAGGTAAAGTTCCGGCCAGCGAGGGTAAATATATGCCAAAATAAAGAAAAAACCACGCAAGATAAAAGCGGTTGCAGTACATTTATATACCTCCGCCAGCGCCAGCGGCTCGCGCCTTCTGTTGTGGTCGAGAGGTTAGAGCGTCGGAACTTCTAGTCGCGGCGTGAAAGTTTAAGGGCTGTTTATACTCCGACGTTGAGCGCACTGAACGCAGCGTAGCGCAGAACGCGCGCCTTTTATTGGCCGGCAACCAGGAACTCGATATCTGCAACCAATAAGTACCTGCGCGCGCTGCGCTACGCGGCGCCCGACGACGTTACGTTGGAGTATAAATGTACCTTTAGGGTTCAAATCGCGCTAGGAACGTTGTTTTTTTGTTGTTTTTTTTGCGTAATTTTGCGCTTGTCTCACTTTTTAATTGTGATCCTTTTTACGAATCATCCACTTGCACTACTGCGCCTTACACTGTTTTTACTGTTAGTCCCGCCTGTTCAATTGAAACACCGGGAAGAAAAAAAAAAGTCAAGGCAAGTTAACGCGCTAATCCAATCGTTTCATAATGTTCAATAAAAGAAAACCAAGGTAACAACATCGGTATGGCTTTTACACCAACGGAGCCGAAACAAGCATCCTCTCCCCAGCAACTACAATTTTATGTGTTTTTAAATATACAACGATCTTGCTACGACTCCTTTAAATAACAGTAAACGCCTATTTAGTACTAATAAAAACTGCAGTAGTGACAATTAATTAAAAAACAAAAAAAAACTTCCACAAAATAAGCAAAAAAAAAAAGACTAGCAGCTCTGGATGTATTGATTGAGCGAAATCCTACAGGCAAGGCAGCAAGTCAAACGTCTGAGAAAGTAGTAAAACCGAAATAAAAGAGATCATACTTTTACTTGCAAGGAATGTGATAAAAGATATATTTTTAGTCTTTACATTTTGCTGTGGCAATTGTTTTGTAATATTTAACACATTACTTGTTGAATTTTAGTTAAAATCGCAGACGATCGCAACCGAATTCAAAAATGAATCAGGGGTCGACATCGCAAACCATCTCTCTAACGCAAACACCTAAAATTACTTTGGATCAACAAATGGAATTAATTAGAGCAGTTGGAAAACGGAAACAACAAATTCTAGAGAAATTCAGCAGCACAGTTACCTGGCGAACGAAGAGACGGGCATGCGAAGATATTGTCAACTTTTCGCGGAGTGTACGGCAGATGCAGGAGGCGTGGCGGAAATTGGTAAAGAAAGCCAGAGACATGTACGCGCTCTTCCGAGGTCATGAACAATGAGTCAGAACTACCCGCCCAATGATTTTATAGAGCTCATAGGGCCTTGTCTACATTCTTAGTGGGAGCGCAGTCAAATACAAAAGAAAACAAAAGAGGGAGTTTCTGGCGTGATTTGAACCCGGGACTTTCACGCCGCGACGAGAAGTACCGACGCTCTAACCTCTCGACCACAACAGTAGACGCGAGCCGCCGGCGCTGGCAGAGGTATATAAACATACTGCAACCGCTTTTATCTTCCGTAGTTTTTTCTTTATGTCGGCTCACATTTACCCTCCCTGGCCGGAACTTTACCTGCCGCTCCTACAGTATAAAGGGGCGGTCAATTGGACTCCAATTGAAAGTTCCTGCAGTCAGTTTCTGCGAGCGAAATTAGGCTTTTGTGCTTGAAGCGATACGGATTTCTCCGCTATTAGGCAGGGACGCTAGGTACTTCGTTGTCCCCAAGGAGCTGGTCACGTGGCAGAAAAATCCCTCTTGGCCGCAGCCGCAGCCGCGGCCGCAAGGTGAGCGAACCGGCCCTGGGTTCTGCATCGTGAGTTTTCGCTCCGCGGACTCCGAAGTACGTCACGTGAACCGCGAAGGTATGCCGTGCACGCTGAGTAACGCCCGCATTCGCGGTGCTTGTTAGTGAGCGGTGTGCTCGCCTAACACATTTGGCTGGGGCTTACCATGTCGAAGTGAGAGAATATTTTCGCACTTGGAGTGTGTATGGAGCAGATGACGGTGTGGCCCTGTTCGGCGAGGCGTTTCAGGATTTCGACGCACATCAGACTAGAAACGTTGTCTAACCCGCTGTAAAGATAAAGAAACAAAGTTGTTAGAACGTAGGGGATAACAGTAAAAGGTTTACTTGTTATTAATTAACTAATAATTTCAATTTACAATTCTTCTATCTAAACAGTTTTCTTTTTATATATATAAAGCTACGAAGCCTGGGGACTTTAGCGTACATCACACAGTAGTGATAGACGAGCGCACGCCAGAATGATTCTCATCCACATCGAAACGGGCAAGGGTGGGCATTGAACCATAAAGCCGGGGTCACATTTCTAATACATCATGAAAAAGGGAGTCGGCAGACATTTTTGAAGCATACATCTGCATGAAGTAAACATACGTGAAGCATTCCTGAGGCGAGTCCGCGCATGCTTATGTTATCATGTATGCTGCAAACATGTCTTTTTATGATACAAGAGCAGTGCATGATGTGTAATCAAAAAAACAAAACAAAAAACAGCAAAGTTCGAGCACATCGGCCTTGCCTGAACCAACGCTCGCACTCCAGTAGCGCTCGAGCACATCGATCCTATTCAGAGCGTGGGGCTCGTGCTTGCCTATTTAGCTTCGCCAATAAAGTCAAATCTACAGGCGGTCGTGCACTCGAGAACCTTGAGCGCCGAGGCAAGCTGTGCACGCTCACTCTTCGAAAGATATCGCATACTCTTATCTCTAATTCGCGTCACATCTTCAGAATGCCTCATCTAGAATTCCAAATGAGTTATTTTTTATCAAAATAAATTTTATTGCGTGATGTGGAATAGCATAAACACTCACTTTGCACACTGCTAACGGTCGCCCTTTTACTTCAACTGCACACTGCTACCAAAACAAATATTTTGTTTTCAGATTATCGTCACCTGACCACAGGTACAAAGGCAAGTAATGATATACCATATGCAGGTAGGACCAATTAAACTACCCGCCTTCCATCTCGGGTTACGTTCCGTCGGCATTCTAGCAATAGTTTTAGCGAAATTGTTTGTTGCCGGCGGCCTCCACGTTTGTTGACGACGGACAGGCACGCAATTGAGAATGGCCTTGGTGTGTTTACGTTCGACGACTCTCGAATCATCGAGCTCGGGGTAACGCTGCATGGACAATAGCGATATTTTCGTGACCGGCGGCGGTGAAGTTAATCTCTCGGCCTCTTGTTTTCTATGCACATACCTTTAAGTATATCTTTATTACTTTGATGGTGCGCTTTCAAAAGCACGCATGCTGCTCATCGACGCGCACTTGGCACCAAATTCCTTAACCCAAAGGGAAGGGCTATCGGTATCATGTTCTAATGGTCACGTACTGCCAGTCGCAAAAGGATGGAAGACCGTTTTTCATTGAGAATAGCGATCGCCTTTCTTATTGGTCGAAAGCTGTACCAATAACTTATGTTCCGAGTGTATTGAAGTTCATTACACATGCAGTAGCTTTTGCTAGTGTATGAGCAAATAACCGTATGCAACTCCGGTCATGCATATAAAAAGTATGGCATTAAAGGGATACTGAACCAAAGAAGTTAGTGTCCATAATAAGGGGCGCACGTTCTTTCCACGAGCTAGCAGCCGCCGGTGTGCGCGAGCACACGCAACGAAAATGACGTCAAAGACCTCCATTCGCGCATAAGAGGACAGTGAAACGCATGGGCTTCGGGCCAATGGAGAATAAAGACAGGCTTTTCATCTCTACAAGTGAAAGCTACGTGCTTGTTAGACCAATTAATCGCTTACCTTTTACACCAGACACCACTGTGTAGATGAAAAACTTGTCTTTATTCTCCTTTGGCCCGAAGGCCATACATTTCACTGTCATCTTTACCGCGAATGGAGGTCTTTGACGTCATTTTTGTTGCGTGTGCTCGCGCACACCGGCGGCTGCTGGCTGGTGGAAAGAACGTGCGCCACTTATTATGGACACTAAATTTCTTGGTTCAGTATCCCTTTAAGCTGAGGTCAGACTGTTCTTACATCATGCAAACGACAGTCTGCAAACACCAGTCACCGCAATATCCGTGGTTTGAATGCCGCGTGCCCAAGTGTTCTCCTTGAACTCCTTGCCATCCTGCATTCGAAGCACGGGTCTCGCTGTGACTCGCGTTAGAATCTCTTTGCCGACTGTCTTTTGTACGACGTATAAGCGGTCTGACCCCGGCTTTAGGGCAGATGGATGTCGGCAAACATTCATCATCATGTTTCAACAATTGCGCTTTTTCTTTTTTTTTTCGTTCTTTTTTTTTTTTTGGCGAGGGATAATTGTTTGTTTCTGTGATGGCTATACTCCGTTTCACCTTATGTTGTACCGCAGAGAAGGCTAGAAGCGCGAGTTCATAGCGTTGGCAGCTGCTCTTGACGCACGAGGGCTTGTGCCGCCGAGATGTGCCTATAGATCAAGGAGCTCGCGCTTGTAGCCTTTCCTGCGGTACATCATAAGGTGAAACAGAGTATAGGCCTTTCATTTCGTTGTAAACAGCAACTTCCCGCTGCCATTGTATAACAATATGCCTTCTTGATTTTTGGGGGTAATTTGTGCGTCTGCAATGATCGTTCTTTGGCAAGCTAGGCTGGGAAATCGGCGCTCGGTTGGTTTAAATAAAAGTTTCTATGAGGAGCGCATGTTCGTCTCCTCCTTTTGCTGTGGTTGTGGAGACATCAGTACGCCGAACTCTGATTGGTTCTGATTCAAGAATAGTGGGTGGACCTCAAGGCAGCCTGCTTTAAGGTCTATCCACTATCCTTCAATCTGGGCCAATCAGAGCTCAGCGTCGTTCTAACGTCACCGCAACTCCTGCGCAAGAAGCAGACGACTTGCTCTCCGCATAGGTAAAGACGAGTCTAGACGCAAGCTTAACGAGTCAAAACATACCGACAAATCAATACTTTTTTTCCTTTAGAAAACGCAGTTAATTTCAGGCCGTTACTTGTTAATAGCGTTATGATATTGCTAAGATTTCTTTTTTTAAATATGTCACTCAGCTATATTTGCTGGCATCTTAAAAACTCAGGGAGTGGGCTATTCAGCTGATGCAGCAGTCTCATTGGCTGCAGAGCATTTACAAGATTCTCGGCACTCGCTCCGCGACAGGTTTCTTGAGCTCTAGATGATCATAGATGACTGCCCTGGTCGGAAAAGCACCGCCAACAAAAAACCGAAACTCGGAGGTATGCAAGCAGCTTCGCTCGCGCACTTGTAACGACACGGCAACTATCCAAGGCAAGCAATAAAAACGCGAGAGGCGAAAGTGGAAGGACACCGTGAACGCTAAAAACGTTTCCTTATCTCGTCTGTTATATCGTCGGGCGTTAAGTTACGACCCTGTTTTGCATACCATGGCAGGCGACGGCGAGTCTACGCTCACATGCCAACCCAAGTAAAGGGAAAAAAAAAAGATCGCTTGTTTTTAATTTAAGAACTTTCGATCCTCCCTTTGCCCTGTCTTCTCCTGTCTTTCTTCCTTTTTTTTCTTCTTTTTTTTTTGTAGACTCGTTTTTGACAGCCTGTTCCGGCCATTCAACGCAGACACCTCATGTATGCATTACCTCGAAAAGTACGCGAATAGTTCTTTTTTTTTTTGTCTTTTTTTGGTGTTAGGTAGGCTAGTCTCGCAAGTGTTTCGTGCATACTTTCAACAGTTGAAGGACGTTCAAATATTACCACATTGAATTTTTAATGACGCTCTACTAGGCGGCGTTTTCGAACTATTCAACACAAATGTAATAATTTTAGAAACACTTTAAAAACAAAATTAAAAATGTTTTTTTTTTTTAGTCACGTAAATAAAAGGAAACTGCCAAAAATCGTCCTTTTTCGTCGTTTCGTTATGTCCCTGCAACTTTCCAACACGCTTTAGATCGTTCAGTTTCTACATAGTCAGAGAGCTTGTGAAGCGCAGGGGGCGGCGAGTTGCGAGCATTTTATTATCGTTCCGCAGGCAATGAATGACATTGTGGTATCAATCGATAACATCGCCGAAGAACGAATCACAAAGCATAAAGTACGGTCATTATTGGCCACGCCCTTCCAATCTTACACTGTCAACGAATACAGTCGCTATCATTGTGCAGTAAGCATATTCCACGTGCGATTTTTCCGCGAAGTGGCCTCTAAGCTCGGTAGTACACTCGGCCTTCACCACATATACGTGCATATAACTTCACAAAAATACCTTCCTAAGAGTGGCTATGAGGAAGTATACGTTTATTTCGAATCTGAGTCTTTCAGGAAGTTCTCTTTAAGCTCTTTACATCGGCTTTGAATACCTCCGTGATTCGTTTGGACTCAGGTTGCGGTTGTTTTTCAATATTTTTATATGTATTTTTTCGACGGAATGTCACACAGAACATGTCCTCTGCAATACAGGCGAGGTAGCGCATTATGATAACAAAACAAAAAAGGGGGAAGATGACGCAATAGCTTAAGAAAATATCTACACCTTTCCACCGAGGAGGTGCGACTAAACAGGTGATTGATTGGTAGTTGGCAGACGCCAGCATTCGCAAAGATAAATAAATCGTTGCGGCAGTCAACAAGCCTGCTTTTCACACACAACGACTCCGTCGACGGAAATCATACTCGTGAAAGCAAACATCGTTTCATGCTGAGTTGAGGGGAAAACACACCCTCAGACGTTTCTCAGCGACGACTCAGCGTATACTCCATCACGATGTACTCTGAAGGCCAATAGGTTTAGCTAACTTCTATGCATCCTGGGAAACTAGCACCAAGCTCCCCGTATGGTCGCCATTTTGGTTCATCAAACGAGCAGCTTCTCCTTGACCTGCCCATTCTTGGTGAGCCGATCTAAATTCGTTGGTGACGGGTAGCTTTATAGAGACGTCTCTTGAATACCGAGATTGTGTTATTCGCACACCGGCGAAACAAGCGCACATCTTTGCACCGCCACCACGTGCGCGGTGGCGCTGCGAGGACAACGCAAGAACAACAAAACCGACTTGACAAATTAGAGCTTGTTGGTAAAGTTACGGGGATAAAGGAAAGAAACATGAACAACGGAAAAGACAAGAACAGGACAAGATATCCTCTATCCTGCTCTCGTCCTTTCCGTCGTTCATGTAGCTTTTATCCCGGTAACAATGCCGAGAATACAAAAGAATAACAATACCATTGTAAGAGATCAGGGGAGATAAGCAGGATTGATAAGGGGATTACATTCACAGCGCCAAAGACGCTTATATTGGTGGGGAGCGCTTTCAGTATGATGATGATGCACCAAAACGATCTTGGTGCGACTGATTCAGAACTCTGTTTCCAAGCTTCGGAGATTTGAATGGACCGAAATGGCGATCGCCATGGCAACTGAGACCAATCAGTCGATCATCTTACGAGGTTTGGTCGTCTCTGTGTAAGTATCTGTTTCTGTCTGGCTATCAGACAGGGAAGGCAATGGCGCTACTCTTCCAAGATTCAGTGACTTTAGGTAGAGACCCTTTTTCTTGCAAACGCCACCTGGTGGTGCTTCAGTCTTTGACAACCAAGCGAACTTTCGGTTCATAATCATAAAAAGAATGAATAGTGAGCCCCTTAACATCGCTGCCAAAAGCAAAATAAAACATTTCACCACCAATTCTTGAAGTGAACGCCAAAAGAACCAAGAACCACGAGCTCTGCTCAATACATTGGAATATTCTTGTAAACCAACTTCTCTCCTCAAAGACGGTAATTCGTGCAGCCAATGGCTTTTGATAAATCTCCAACTTTCTTTTCCGTGTAATATTTATGTTTTATAGGATTGGTGACATAAGCTAGCTCCGCAGGCTTTCAAAGACGGAGCGACCGAAAGTCGTTTTTGACGCAACCAGCGGTTCATGTATGTAAACAGTGAAAGGGTCTAAAGCCAAAATGACTCGAGTCAGTTTCAGTGGCAAAAGTTAACGACCTCCTTTTTTCTCAAAGATACTGCTTGACCGTCAGGGCACAACACCACAGCCTTTTCTCGTTGAGTCAGCCAATTGACAAAACTCCGATCAGTGATGTTTCGAGTGCATCGAGGCAGAGTATACGTACAGAATGGCTTTGCGAGTGAAAAGTAGTTTGCGTACCTGGTGGGTTCGTCAAGAAACAGCACCGGAGGGTTGTTGACCAGTTCCTGGGCAATGGCCAGGCGCTTCCTCTGTCCCCCGGACAAGTTTTCCGTCCTGGTGTTCCGACATTCGAAGAGCCCCCACTCATCGATGGACTGGTCCACCTGGCGAAGCAGACAGAATGGACCTGTCGTCAGTCGTCCACCCGAGCTCACTCGGTGGCAGCTTGCCCGCGCTCTTCTTCGTATCATGTTACAAGTTGCCTCCAGCATAGCCGCACCCTCAAGACACAGTCACATTGCTCATACGTCATACAAAAGATATGGTGTGCGCTGTGGACATGACGACAAAATTATCCGCAGAGAGGCATCAAGCGTGTTCGCGCCGCAGACCGTAACTGTTCATTACCGCACCTTCCCTATCCCAAAATGTTGCCTGTCCAGCCGTCCGTCTGTGCATTTTTCGCTAAATTTAACGGGGTAAGTGACGTCTCGTGATGTCACGTGATTTACACAGCTTGGGGAAACTGACGACAAGTGATCTATATGCCAACTCCGTTCCCCCGCTAAATTTGGCGGGAAAAATCAGGTCTTGGGGCCAAAACATCCATTTACTTTCCCCGCTAAATCTAGCGGGAAATTGACGTCTCGTGACCTCTACACCAATTCAGTTACCCGCTAAATTTAGCGGGAAACTTCACGTCCTGTGACCTAGACAGCAATTCGACTTCCCCGCTACATTTAGCGGGGAACATCGACGTCACGTGACTTATACAACCATTCAGTTTCCCCGCTAAATTTAGCGGGAAAATATACGTCACGTGACAAACCGATTCCCTTACCCCCGTCCCTCTCCTCCCTTCACTGTCCCCTTCTCTCTTTATCCCTCCCCTCTCCTAGCAACACCTCCTAGATAACCCCAGGTGATTTTGCTCCAGCATTTCATGCATTAAAGAACTTAGAAAATAAAAGGTCGCCGCCAATATTTATTTTTTTTTTGCGACAAACTACTCTAACAGGACCCTCATACAAGAAAGGAACACGTCTCAGGCAGTGTCTTCAGACTGTCTTTTATGTGACATCTTACAAATGTGACCGCGGTTTGAGGAGCTCTTGCATCCGTACCGCCACGCAATGCTCCAAGAACAAGTCATAGGCTTTTTTTTTATAACCAGATTAGCTAATAAGAAAGGCAAACGGTATATCGCGATCCAGTGGTCTTTATTAAGTCAGTGCAAGGATGCAGGTGAGCTGGTCAATAACGGACATTTTTAAGCCTGGAGAGTGAAGAAACAAAATAACAAGACAACACGAATATCTAAACACCGCTAAGGTTTTTACACAACTTTATATAGACAACCGAGACAAAGAACCCGAAATGACCAAAATATGACACTGATGACAATGTTGACGCCACGCCTACCCAAGCCAGATCCATACATGTATCCTGATTTTAGGTAGGCGTGACTTCAACATTGTCACCAGTGTCTTCTTTTGGTTTGGTCGGGTTCTTTGTGTTGGTTGTCTATATAAGGTTGTGTTTTGTCAAATATACCTCAGCTGTTTTTGGACATCCGTGTTGCACTCTCCTTCTGTTTCCCTCTCTCCAGAGACAAAAATAATGTCCAATGGTCATACCCTCTCATGGCCAAAAGAGATGGATGCTTCTTACGGCTGAAACTCCATGGTCATGGGGACGCAATACCGCTGACACATTTCATTGACTAAACTGGTTAAAGAAACCCCGGTGTTGGGTGTTTTAAGTACATGACTCAATCTCAGAAGTTTTGAGACTGGAAGCGCTAGCAGCCTAAAGCCGGGGTCACACTGCTCGTACATTATACAAAAGACAGTCCTGCAAACATGAGCCACAGCAATATCCGTGGTCCAAATGTCGCGTGCCAAGTTTCTTCTTGAACCCATGGCAGTGCGGGCATTCGAAGCACAGATCTCGCGGTGACTCGCGTTCGAAACCGTATGTAGGCTGTCTTTTGTATGATGTAAAAGCAGTGTGACCCCGGTTTAAAATCACGGACGCACTGCTATAATACATCATACAAAAGACAATCTGCAGACACTGGGTGAGACGTGTTTGAAACCTTTTCAGGCACAGGCTTCTGGCCGGTGACAATTTCAGCCTTCGTGCGTAAGGCCCGTGCTTTGCATATTGAAAAAATCAGCCACTGATTTTTTTCAATTCAAAAAGTCGAACGTGAGCGCGTTGGTTTTGATAACTTGTCACTAAAACCGCCTGCGTTCATCATCGTCTTCAACGGCGCTAAAACATGAAATGGCCATCTCAGTGTAAAATAACCTATAACATTAGCCGTAGAGGCCTATGACGCTGTCTATTTGTGTTTTTTTTTATTTTATTTTGGTAACACCCCGATTCATGGGAAGTCGGCGTAGGATAAATACACCAATCGGAGACGTGTCTCATGCACCGTAGAGCCACCCTGCACCGTAGCCTCAAAGTGAGCGCGGTATATGTCTACCTGGAGCTGACCTTTTCTTTTTTTTCCTGGTCCTTCATCATGGGCATTCGCAACTCCACGCTCATGGTTATGGCCTCGTGCACTGTTAGGGCCGGTAGCAACCTGTCCTCCTGCATGACGTAGCAGCTCTGTTTGTTGAACAGCTGCTGGTCCCGGACGTAGCCGTTGATCTGAACCTCACCCTCGTAGTTCTTGTCGCTGGAACATGAGGAAAGGCAAACAAGCGAGAGATGAATTGTTTAATAAGTAATGAGGTCGATCAGTGCTTCCTCTAACCGAATGGCAAGTGACGTAATAATGAAAAAAAAGTTGGAAGCTAATATTGATTAAAATGGAAAGATAAAAGAACAACGGTCGAACTAAGCACGCTGGGACTGGATCTCCACTTTGCATAGAACGCGGAAAAAAATTAAAGGAAAGAATTTTACAAAAATGAGAAGATGGCACTGCAGTTGGCTATAATCACTTTTTCCGCTTAACGCTATATGCTAAAAGTACTTTCTGAATAGAGGACGTAATCAACTGCAGACGACGCACGAGGGGTAAACGAACACTGCTTCCAAGTTCAAGCTACTCGTTTCAATTTTCCATGCTTCCCATATTGCCTCTATAAGGCCACGAGAAGACACTCACTAAAATCCCGTGAGGAGGTTGAGCAGGGTCGTCTTGCCGGCACCCGAGGGACCCATGATGGCCGTCAAGGTTCCGGGACGCGCCAGGCCGCTCAGGTTACTCACCAGGGCCTTCTTCACTGTGAGAGGATCGGCGACCGTAAGCCTCGCGTCCCTTCTGCTCTTTTATAGACGACACGCTGTTTACAAATAACTTAGCGTTTGCCCTCACTACATGTGCGCAGAAACCAGATTTCAGTCAAGTGAGGCGTCAGCACATGCGCCACGCCGATAGCAGCGCCACCGCAGCGGCGTTACGTCAGAGCT
The DNA here is from genome assembly GCA_013358835.2 of Ixodes persulcatus. Lineage (NCBI taxonomy): Eukaryota > Metazoa > Arthropoda > Arachnida > Ixodida > Ixodidae > Ixodes > Ixodes persulcatus. Next base: position 2,230,503 of record JABSTQ010009160.1, on the reverse strand, counting down.
GCACGTGTGTGTATAGACGCTATATGCAGAGGCTGTGCATGGGCGCCGCCCTAATCGACCTTCAGTTTTTGTGTTATCTTACCCCGTTTACTTCGCTTCATCATCACCACAGCAGGCCAGGTTATTTCCACTGTAGATTCTATTCTGTCCTCCCCGGCATTGGCCTTTGTGGGGACTCGTCTACGCTTGTCTCAGTGGCTCGGTACCCCAGTAAGACAAGAAAAAGTCAACAATGGCGACTGTAATACTGCGCTTCTGCCAAGCGTCTATATATAGGGTGGCCACCTGGGATCCTTGCGCTGTAAAACGAACCGTTAAAGTTGGCGCCTGCACGTCGAATGCTGTAACTTTACACCGAATGTGCATTTAGGTGGTGGATTTGGCCTTGTGACATTTCAAGGCATAGCTCTCTTCTTCTAAAACGTGATACCAACAAACTTGCCAGGGTCAACGGAGAATGTGTTTGCAGACGATCAAATCATCGGTGGTTCTAACTTGAGGCGCCATTTCCCAAAAGGCGCAACGAGTAGACAACAGAGTACATCGTCTGCTCGATGCGCCTATCGGGAGATGGCGCCAAAAATAACAACCATCGCCAACTCGGTCGTCTGCGAATACGTCCGCCTTCGACCCTGACAAGTTTGTTGGCCTCGTTTTTCACAAGGTAGATACACTTTTGTTTTTGCAGCGTATAGTATTCATTGTGAACTCCCTACATTTCTCCATCTTTCTCGAAAGAGTTTGACGTTCCCCGCGCAAACTTCAACTATAACATTCAGTTAACAAAGTCTTCCTTTCATTTAGGGTAGAATAAAAAAAAAATGGTAGCGCCTATTTTTTGGAAAGGTGCTTGTGTGGTCCAATCTTTGCAATTTACGGGGGTATTTCGGTGAATGACGAGGCTGAATATGTTTAGAAATTAGACCTTGAAATATGATATGTGCTGAGAACTAAGCGTGTTGAAACCTCATGCTCAGTGTCACAGCACAGACGGCGTTTTCTGGATCTCACAATATTTTCAGCTTCGTCATTCGCCGAGCTTCCTCCGTAGATTGCAGCGATTGGCTCTTCCAAGCGCTTTGCCGGAAAGTAGGCACTCGAGACTTCCTAGAGATGTTGAGGAGCCGATGGAGCAGACGTTCTCAGTCGTTACACAAGAGAGCACGCTCTCTCAACCATGCCTCAGTGCACCGACGATAACTAAGAACACCAATCTCTTATCTTCGTTTAGTCAGCTTAGACAATAAAGGCCTGTTCACACATTCAGCGGAGCGCTAAGTTAGCGCTACGCTATGTGGCGCTTCCTAGCGCGTGACTTAGTTCTAATATAGAGCGCGATTAGCGCTTTTGTAGCGCCTTGTTAGCGCTTCTTGTACGGCGGTTTTTCCTGCGGATCAACACGTGCAGTGCGGTTCCGGTTCCTGTGGTTAAGTGTACAGTGCTCCATAAAACATAACGCCGCCACCAGGTTCCCAAACATTGAGCTCGTGTCGGCCACTTACTGTTGAATTCGTCACCAAAACATTTAAGATGCCTTCTTAGGATGGGATTGAAATCTGGAACCCAAACATTTTTCAGATAGTTCAATCGGTCGCCGTAGGGACTGTCCGAAACGGCAAATGCCGTGGCGGCGTTAGGTTTGAGGCGCACTGTACATCAACGGTACCACGGCGGACATCTGGGACGCTGAAATAAAAACGCGACAAATGCTTTTACATACGCTATTAGTGCATTTTTGTGTGGACGGCTTAATGGCCAGAAGAGGCTTCTGGAGGCGCGAAATCTTTCGCCACCGACGGGTACCCTGCGAACCTTGTTTCCAGGATGAGGGACCAAGACATGGAGCCCTTTCGAAGGTGATTATTTTTTAACTGCATGTCTTTGGAACCAGGGTCACGCATATCGAATAGAAAGCGATGAGGTCGTACCCAATCAATTAGTCGCTCAGAGTCCATGATTCTGGATCGTCTGCCCGACCCTTTGATTGGAGAGCGGCTCTATACTTCCACTTCTTTTAATGCCAAAGGAAAAACAACAACAACAGAATCACCGTGCACGCGCTGTTCCGCAGCAGTAAGCACGGCACAAGGAGCGTGAGAGCGCTTAAAGCGGTACTCCGGCGATTTCTTCATGGAACCCGATTTGCTTGAAATTTTGCTAAACTCGCCAAACAACATCGCTAAAATAGTATCCCAAATATTAGGTCAAAATAATTTTTTTTCACGGAGTTATTGAATTTACAATTTTGGTCCTCACCGCCTTTTTCAAACTGAAAGTCTCTACTGGCAACAACGAAAAAGTGACGTCAGTGGAAGGCAGGGGTTCACTTTTTGGGCTGTAGAATTTGTTCCGAACTGATTCCAAGCAGTTTCATGGTGTCAAATCAATGCTTTGGAAGCTCGCTCCAGTACCCGCGCGCCAGCACGGATCAAATGATCGGCATATTCTATTTTTTAGACTGCTTGCTCGACTGGCAAGCCTGCCTGCCACTGACGTCACTTCACTGAAAAGTGCGGGTATATTTGAATGTTGGTTTTTGCATAATTTGCATTTGCCGATTTCACAATAACTAATATGAATTTCGCGATACTAAATAGCACACTGGAAAGGGTAAAGGCCGGGGAGTCAGAAAATATAGTTAGTTGAGGTAGCTCAAAAAATCGCCGGAGTACCCCTTTAAAGCCCGGTTCACACAGTTGCGTTTGACTGCGTTGCGGCAGCGAGACGCCAGGACATCCCTGCTGCTTATATCGCGTGCTAAGAATATTCCTTGAATTGGATTAAACGCTTCATACGAAGCACAGATGTGCCGGTGACTCGCTTTAGGTTCTCACCGCAACGCAGTCAAACGCACTCAAACGCAAATGTCTGAACCGGCCTTAAGCCTGGTTCAGACAGTTGCGTTTGACTGCGTTTGACTGCGTTTGACTGCGTTGCGGCAGCGAGACACCAGGACATCCCTGCTGCTTATATCGCGTGCCAAGAAGATTCCTTGAATTGGATTCCACGCTTCAAACGAAGCACAGATGTGCCGGTGACTCGCTTTCGGTTCTCGCCGCAACGCAGTCAAACGCACTCAAACGCAAGTGTCTGAACCGGCCTTTAACACTGCGCTGCGGAAGCGCTAACCGAGCGCCTACTGAAGCGCTTCTGAAGCGCTATTTGAGCGCCTACTGGAGCTCTTCGGAAGCGCTAACCGAGCACTACGTCACGCGCAAGTCGGTGCCACATGAGCGCTGCTTCAAGCGCTCATGAAGCGCTAAATGAGCGTTCCGCTGCATGTGTGAACCGGTCTTAAGAAAGACGATAAGTATCGCGCTAACAATACTAAGTAAGTTCTATACTTCGTCTCACCTTAGCATGGACTAACTGCGAAGGCTGTGCAAGCGCGAGCGGCCAGCCTTGACTGCCTTGACTGGAGCATAGAGTTATTATAATGTACGCTAGAGGTTCAACTGGCGCTAGTGTGCTGACGCAAATTGAAGCAGACAGCAACCAGTCGAAAATTGACTTCCGGTAATGCATTTCTATGGGAAAAAGTGAGTGCATTTTCTCCCTGCGCTCGATCATAAGAGCAAATATCCCGAATAATTCGTACGTACTAGGTAGCTTGGAACATTTCTCAGTCAGGCCGATGAAAGAATTGGTCAGTTACGGCGTTTTTCTTTCGAATTCATCGCATTAAAAACTGTGCTAAAACGGCTTCGTACGTGTATTTATGTGCACTGCCGGACACTATTAGCGCGAACGCGGCGTCGGCGATTTCCAGCATGGGGGATATACATGCCAAACGAACGAAGGACATCTGGAAAATCAAGAGCGGCGGCAAGAACTACGCAGTAAAACTGGATCAGTAACTCGCAGTGCATGTACGATCAAAATAAATTGAAGGCCACGTAATCTATTCCGATTTTAAATAAGTAAGTACCGTTTTATTCTTTCTGCCCTGAGCGAAGGTGCTTGTTCTACGTTCGAAATATCACCCGCGCGCTCGATATCTTTGAGAACAAGTGCGCGATAACAGCTGCCCGGCAGAGCAAACAATACGAAGAGACACCTTTCATAGCCCACGGACTTTATTCTCCACGTTTTGAATGTTTTTATCCGTTCATGCACGACGGGGTCATTTTCATATAGTGACAGGACTGGCATATTATCAATATACAAGCGTCACCAGAATGCTGGCGAGCCTTGAACACACTCTATATTCGTTTCGATTGTAATTTTGCTTTGAATCGTCGCTTGTTTTTACACACCTGCTGCGGAACACACGTTTGGGACTGAAATGTAGCGAAGTTAAATATCATTCACTGATGAAGAAAAATGCGCTAACTAAAGCAATTACACTTTTACAGTGTTAATTAAGGTACATGCCATTCGGTACGACACAAATAACCAAAGTGTTCCGTGTTATTTTCCGGCGAAGAGACAAAATGCACGCGCGTTTTCCCATAGGAATGCACAGGAGCACCGCAAAAGTAGACTGGTTGCTGTCTGCTTCAATTTGCGTCACGGAAGTCGCATAGACACTAGCGCCAGTTGAACCTCTAGCGTACATTATAATAACTCTATGGACTGGAGCACTCGCTGCACGAGCGCCCGTGCAGCCGCCGAGGCTTCATCCGAAGCGACTATAGCTCGCGCTTTTAGCATGCGCGGCTAACAATAGTCCATGCTAAGGTGAGACGAAGTAGTATACGGCGAGCAAGAGTTCCGAAATGCGTCACAGGCGCATCGGAGCGCAAGGAGAAGCACGCCAATCAAAGAGTAGCATAGAGTACACGCATATACACCGACACGCGGGCTTGACGTCACGGAGCTGCGGCGGCGCTGCGATCGCGCCGGAGCCGGGGGGTGTGGGCAAAAGCGCGCACGTTTCGCATGGGCGTCATAGCATTTCAGCATGCCGCGAAGCTGTGTTGCCGTTAATTGCACCGAAATGTACAAGAAAAGTAGCGGAGTGAGTTTCCACAAGTTCCCGGCAGACTCTGAAAGGCATAGAAGGTGGATAATATCCGTGGATTGAAAAGAATGGTCGCCTCGCGCGAACGACCGTTTGTGCGGCAAACACTTTCTTGAAGGAAAGTGCGGCTTTCATTTCAATCTCCGTCCCGAAGCTTGCTTATGTGCAGGGAAACCGTCGTCTGCTCGAGACCACCCGCATTTTGTTCCCACGGTGTTCGCGCACAAAGCATCGGCCAAGCGCTCGTCGGAGGCTCGCTACGCTCGTGCTACCGTCAGAAGGGGATCGGCGACAGAACGGCAGTGTTGTAGGCGTTACCGAAAAAGAGTAATGAAATACGTTACTCGTTACTTACAAATAAAAGGTACGCGTTACTGAGCTAATTGTTACCTAAAAAAAAGGAACGCGTTATCGCTACCGATAAAAAGTAACGCTGTTACTTCTGCGTTACTTTTTTAAATTATGATTTAGCACATTTTACGGTTTTGACGATACAGGGCAAATATCAAGAAACATTATGTTCATGCAGAAACTGAACATAATTACTCTATCTCTTTTTACGGTTTCACCTAAATACTCACAAGAAAAAACGCAAAGAAAAACATGGCTTGACGCCTAAAACACGGAAAAATTGAAGTGTAATTTCTTTAAGACTTGGGAAGTAGTAACGAGTAACGTAACTACGTTACTTGAAATAGTAACGTAAGTACGTTACCCGTTACTGCGTCGAAAACGTAACGAGTAGGTTACTACGTTACTGAAAAAAGTAACGCGTTACCAACAACGCCGTTACTTGTAACGTGTTACCGCCAAGACTGCAGAACGGACAAAGCGTTACTGCTTGTAATTCCTTGTGGTCATGAGGGTAGGAAAAATATCATACCTTGACTTGAAGACGCTGTGTGTATTTAATCAATTAATGAATACGCACACTTCCGCAGACCCACAGTCTGCTGATCCCGCCGGCAGTGCAGAAACCTACTCGAAGTAATCGTATACGCCTCGAGAGACTTGTACGCCTGCACCGTGTCGGCCGTGAACTGGCTTGGCGAAAAAACTAAATAAACGACGACGTGAGCCGTCGACTTCGGTGGCAGCAACTTTACGTCGGAAGTCCAACAGGCCTTGTTTACGGCGTATACGGATCCTCCTAGGCAACGCCGTCCACGCAGTTTGTTTCGATACCGCTGGCGTTCAGGCTCGGACAGCGAGCTCAAATAGTCGGGCATAGCATACGACATACGTTGTGAGGAAATACGACGCACAAATAAAGATACAAGCGTCCCTACAACGTCAACAACGAGCGCACGCCATAGAACGCAATGGCGAAAACACGGAGAGCCGGGCTGCTTTTGCCCACATAGCTACCGCGCATGCGCGGCCTTCCGGCCGTGTTGGTAAACAGAGTCGCTCCGCGTGTCGGTCTATAGGAACGCGCGATAATGAGGCAGCCAAGCGCGCGCCGCCATTGGTTGAGGTTGGGAGTAAACAAAAGCGCATGAGCGCGTTTGGGTGGTAAACAAACGCTCAAGGTGCGAAAGGAGCAGACGAACTTGCACGCCGTACAGACGGCGAGAAACGGAGGGGGAGGAGGATACGAGAGCGCGCGGGGACGTCAGAACACCGAGCCCTAGTTGGAATGATGAGTCGGTAGACGCAAAGCTAGCTGCCTTTGTATCTACTTATTCTTAGAACGCGTTCGAACGCCAAACGCCGGCGTCCTACGTTCGGCGTTGGCGTTTTCGAAGCGTGAGTGTAGTGATGAAGGCACCTAGTTTTGCGTTTATGGTCACTTACAATTCCAACCAAAGCTCGGTGTTTTGACATTCCTGCGCGCTCTCATCTCCTCCTCTCTGTCAATTTCTCGCCGTATAATCATTGACAAGGTGAGAACGGCAAGGAGGAGCTTCGACTAGAGCCACTCTACGGCAGCGTAGCTGCCAGAGTAGCGACACGACGCAAAATTATCTAGATGTACGGCGTCAGAAGCGCCGATAGTGATCTCCATTTTGGGCCTGGGAGGTTGCCATGGTAACCGTGCTACTAGCGACGCCGGACGGCAGTTTTTAGAGCGCAGCTCTTAGGCGCCCGTTTCCGGCTTGAGCGGCGTCGCCGTCGCCGTCGCCGTCGGCGTAACCGCGCGGTGCATTATGGGTAAATTTCCCCGCTAAATTTAGCGGAAAATTTCCCCCGCTAAATCTATCAGAAAAATTTCCCCGCTAAATTTAGCTCCAGGCCACGTGACACCCCCCCCCCCCCCCGAGGATCACGTGACCCCCTCGAGGCCACGTGACTTCCCCCCCCCCCGTGCCTTCCCCTCCTCCTCAAGAGCTGCGCTCTAATTCGGCGTTACAGGGAGTTGTAAACGGCTTTCATTTTTTTTTTTTTTTTCTAGTTGTTATCTCCAGTCGGTCATTGAAAAGTGGTAAAAGACGCTTGGCATGGACGGCACGGGCCTCTTGGAGGGACGGTGCCTGTTTTTTCTGTGAAGTGAGACGATTTGCAGCCCGGGGACTGTCGGGCGACGAGAGCTGATAGGTATCGTATGTGCCAGGGGGATGGCATGACGTCACGAGCCTAGCCTCCGCAAGGCAACTTCTTCTGAAGCCGCCTCTCCCCCTACCCTCCTCACATTTTTTCCGGAAACGGTATGCATCTCGGGACGAGTCGGCCCCGCCACGTGACTTTTTCTGGTAGGTTCTAGTAGAGGCGCTATTATGGTGAGCCGTAGTATGTTCTATTTACGGAGTAGGCAGTGAGCGCGAAGGCGATGGGCGTCGGATTTGTAGCGTCTGCTTGCCGTTTTTTCGCCTTACATTTACGGAGTAGGCAGTGAGCCCGGAGGCGGTGGGTGTCGGATTTGTAGCGTCTGCTTGTCGTTCTTTTGCCTTGTATTTACGGGGTAGGCAGTGAGCGCGGAGGCGGTGGGTGTCGGATTTGTTGCGTCTATTTGTCGTTCTTTTGCCTTGTATTTCTCGACCGCTGCGGATAGAGCTTGAACTGTGGAATTTCAGAAGTAGAGCACTTCTTCGCGGTGCACTGCGTCGTTGGTGAATCTCCAGGAGGATTCGTCGTGCAAGTAGAGCGGCTCGCTCGAAGCAGTGTCTCAGCAGAGATTGTCTGAAGAAAGCGCTGTCAATGGTAGCGATCAATCTTAAATCGCGTCTCACGCGCTCGCGCGCTCGCGCGCTCCAACCTTGACAGTGCTTTCTTTAGTCCGCCTCAGCTGAGACGCTGCATTCGAGCAAGCCGGCACTGGGCAGCGGTCCTTCCGTGCGCTTTAGTTTTCTCTTTCGAGCTGTTTACTAAAAAAGGAGAACCTTTCTTCTGCGAAAGCGCACGAGAGCAGCAGGCGTCGTCATTGCGATGTCTTCGGCAACGAGAAATTATTTAGCGATGCGAGGCGTCCGCCCGAAAATTCGGAAGATCCAACATAGAAATGAAGACGAAACATGAACTTTATACCCCTCCTGCTGCGCTCGTGGGATATCAACTTACCTTGTTGAGGCAGCTTCCTTTTGTCACCGCGAGTAAAGCTTAGATCCACTTGTCTTGTAGTGTTTTAATTCACCTTTTATTTACATTAGAACCAATTCGAAAGTTAAAACAATATACGCAACACTTATTTACAGCATAGCTTGATTTGCAACACAACATTGACTATTAAAATAGTTACGGTGCCCCTTTCAGATGGACAAAATAATTACAAGGTTGACAGAAGACATGGTAATCAGTGAGACTCCGCTCGAAATCCTCGAACTGGAAGTGCGCCGAGCACACCACGCTATTCTTTGAGGGGGTCCAACCACTTCCCCTGTTCAGTGCCTCACCATCGGTTGCGACACACGACGTCTCGGGAAACTGGGAGCATATATTAATTTTGAAGTTTCATCAGCAAAGGGTGTAGCACTCACCGATGAAACGAAAAACCAGTGCGCGACTTCTTCGACGGCTCGGACCGATTATTGCAATTTCCTACACTACATAATCCCATCGCGGTTAAGAAACTCCAGCAGACGATGCGTTCACAAAATCAAGCGCGACTGCCGCGATCGCAAACACTTTGCAAGGTGACTCTTCGATAGAGACTACACCTTTGATGTCGTTCTCCGTCGTCAAAACTGTTGCTCAAGCGGTGCTCTGCGTCACGCGGATTTCACGCTTCGGTGGTTCGCAGACTCCGCATCTCGACGATCTCGGGCATCGCCGCGCGTCGCTCCTCGGTCGGCTCCGTCCGTCATGCTTAAAGTTAAACGCCAAAACAACAGGGATACAAGAATAGATGCAGACAGGACCGACAGGACCAACTCGTCGTCTTAATTCCGCCCGTCAGTTTCGACAGCTCCGTAACTCGTAAATCCCACAGAATTTTATAGTATACCGCCAACCGGCGCACTTCCGGGCCGACTATCATGACTAGGCTTCAAAAAAATCACGTGATGCCATCCCCCTGGTATGTGAAGTGTGCACGGACAAGGCGAGTGATTTTCCGCGCCGTCGGGATGGCGGCCGCTTCATGGGACGTACGTCCCACTTGATTGCCTCGGGACATGACTCTTGCTCGACTGCCCCATAGTAAGCGAATGTATGCTTAGCATCATACTTCTTCAAGACCCCATCTTTCATTCAAGATGATTATCTCACCGACTGGCGAGGAGCAACGTCGACGACGGTCTCACCCTCGTTTGGGCGATGAACAGTCGACGGGGTTAAACCAAGAAGGACAGCATGGTGGTCTCCAGAGGATTTCTAACGCCATAAAAAGAGACGGACGCCGGATATGAGGTGTTCTTGCCAACAGGCCAAGTGGTCGTCCGGAAGTTTACCGGCATGCAAAAAGTCAATATTTTTATCTTCTGTAGCACACATATCCGTGTTAAAGGAAATTATTTTTTTTTTAACTTCTTCCTTAGCTGTAATCCTCAACTCAAAAGCGAACTGTGAAATCACGCGGTCGTGACATGTTAGGGCACCGGTGCGATGATCCCGAGCTTCCACCGTGCTTTTTAAGCACACTGTAGAACTGGGCATTCGCAAGTGATGATAAGTTCCGTCAGTGCACTCATTGCCCACGAACGCGAATTCAAATATTCGTCGACGAATTGATTGTTGACGAGCGCATACGTCCGCATGACGCAGTTTTCGTGTCCAATGCGTGAGCTGGGGTCGGCTAACGTCATTTCGGCCTTTGTAGGCATTGCAAAGATGATATTTAGAACCATACAGGATGATAACATCACAGCACACTGACATTAATGAGCACAAAACGGGCCCAGCTACAAAAAGATAAATATTACACTCGTAAAAAATAAAATTATGTCTGTAACTTGTTAATTACAAAGACGAACACACCTCTGAGCATCTGGTTAATAGTATGTGGTGATGCATTGTTATATTGCAGGTCATTTCATATACGTCATTTGAGAAAATGCTAGCTTGTCACTTAAAAAACAATCCAAAAAACACTGGGATCAAATGCAAGCCATTGCAACGAAAGCAGGTTATCTCAAAGTCTTCAGAACTGCCAATTCGTAAAATCGTCGATTAGTACAAAAGGTTAAAGGAGTCGTGAAACGCTTTTCCAACTTTTTCCTGTTTAGCTTTCCTCCTCAACTCATAAATCGCGCATTCTACCAAACAGTTCAAGAAGACGGAAAGGGGGAGTCCCCTCTTGCTCGGACTGCTCGGACTCTCGTTTGTGTAATCCGGACACATCCATTGTCCCCCTAGAAGATTAGCCCGTCTCTCAAAATTCAGAAAAGTTGCTTTCCCCACCCCGTTCACCCCGAAGCTGACAGTGCTGTGGAAGCTACATGCTCCTTGGGCCAGCCACACTTTTTTCACGTGATCACGCTCTCTCGCGCATACCCACGCGCAGAGAAGGAGGTCAGGTAATGAAAGGGGGGTGGCTGATTGGTCCGGCAAGCGCGTAGCTTCCACCACAACGTCAGCTTGGGGGGTGAAGGGATTAAGTGAGCTCCGGTGTCGTGTGACGTTCGTTTGGGCCTGGTGACGCGCTGCGGGGGCTTGGTGACGCGCTGCGGGGTCCGCGGATGTATCACAGTGAAAAGGCAGAGCGCTTACGAAGGGAAGGAGGTACGAAATAGTCCGCTGTGTTTTCAAATTTTCGTACCAAAAGTCAGGCTTTTGACTTTCTACCTTTCTTCTTTTGGCCCACTGAACGATGTGCTATTAGTAAAATCCCAATATAAATTGATTCATTCCAGTCCGAAATTCGTTTCATGGGCCCTTTAAGGATCGCAGGCGCCTCCTCGCTAAAAGTTGCTGTGATTATTCGGTGACCCAGGGCTGAAACAACTTCCGCTAGGCCCTTCACGCGAGGTATACCTTTCGTTTCGATTCTCAGAAATTCAAACTTTTAAAGAAAGATAGAAAAATGTGAAATTTTACCCTAAAAGCTATATCGTAAAATCGTTAATTAGTACAAAACGTAAAGATCGCAGGAGCTTCCTCGCTAAAAGTTTCTGTGATTATGCGGTTATCTGGGGCTGAACCAGCTTCCCCAAGGCCCAACATGCGACGCATACATTTCGCATCGATTCTCAGACACTCCAACGTGGAAACAAAGCCAAGAGTATGCGAAAATTGCATGCTAAAAGTCTCATCGATCCTCGAACACATCCGGGAGTCCGAGCACCGCTACGGCGATATGACTGATGCTGTCGCACAGGTGCTAATATCTAAAACGATCTTGCACAGAAAAGATATAAAGCCTCATTCTTTCAGGTCTTCACGTTATACCTGCGTCAGAGAGCACGAAGAAGTTCGAAATCTTCGGCAAGCAGCTGCACATCACGACTCCGCGCACCGAACAAACTCGCATCCACCATCTCTGGGCGCTGTCATCTTACCAGTGACATCACGGCACTTGCGAGGTCACGTGACGACTAGTCACTCGGTTGCTATGGGCATGGTGCCAGCTCAGCCGCTCAGCTCGTTGCTATTTGGTACCGCATGTGACCAATCGCGGTGAGAGGCGGAACAGGGAAAAGCGTGGCGCTACTCTGGTAGCTACGCTGCCACATACAGTGGCTCTAGCTTCCACGTCTTGTACACTTTGAGCGCGCGCGAGCAATGCCAAAGCACGGAGGAAGGCACGTGCTATACCCTGTTTCACCTTATAATGTACCGCAGGAAAGGCTACAAGCGCGAGCTCCTTGCTCTAGGGCACATCTCGGCGGCACAAGCTCTCGTGCGTTAAGAGCAGTTCCCAACGCTATGAGCTCGCGCTTCTAGCCTTCTCTGCGGTACAACATAAGGTGAAACGGCGTATAGAAGCCGGGCGTTCGAGAAGTGTTGAACGCCTCTTTTAACTGGGACTGAGGGACGACCGTGGGGCGATAAAACTCGCTCTTTTATTTGGCCATAGGTTGATTAAAGGAAGAGAAATGATTGGTGTTCCGAGTGCTCTGCGGGGCCCTGTACGTGCTCATACAGGATAGAAAAAAGACGCGGTGTTCGCTGTAGGCTTGGTGAAATAAGTATCTGCGGACATGCCTCGACCACATGTCCGCAGACAGTTTGTGTACGATCAGTGTGACCGTCATACCAGGAAGACCTCAAACAGTGTCTGCAGACTTTTTGTATTTTAGCGTGACTTGTTGGGCTAATTGCTTCATGGTAGTGAGCGAACTTGTATGCGCAAAGGCAGAGGACGAACACGAAGGCGTGGACAATGATATCCACTTGTTCGTGCTCGTCCTTTGTGTTTTCGCATATACGTTGACTCGGTGTCTTCTGCGTGATGTATGCGCAGCGTGAGCGCATCTTTACAGAAGCACGAACGCGTTATGGCCTACCTTTGCCGCTCTTGACTTTGAACGTGAGGTTCTTCCATTCGAGTCTGATGCTCTCGTAGTTCCGACTTCCGCTCACCTTCTCCATGGAGCTCCCATTGGACGCGTGGCCGTTGGATGACACTAGAAAAAGCAGGAAACAAAATTCAGACATGGAAGATCAAAGCGGTAAATTTCCCGAAGTGTGCATATCAGCCTGAGTCAGTTTCACTGCACTTGAGCGCAACGATTTCAAGCTGTCTAAACATCTAACGCCTAGTTCACTTTTGCGATAGCCCGGTTCACACAGTTGCGTTTGACTGCGTTTGACTGCGTTGCGGCAGCGAGACACCAGGACATCCCTGCTGCTTATATCGCGTGCCAAGAAGATTCCTTGAATTGGATTCCACGCTTTATACGAAGCACAGATGTGCCGGTGACTCGCTTTCGGTTCTCGCCGCAACGCAGTCAAACGCACTCAAACGCAAGTGTCTGAACCGGTAGACAACTGCAAGCATGGCGCCCCGATCAGTACCCATAAGTAAGCACGTGCAGCGTGCGGGTGAACACATCCTTAGCAAGCTTGCAATAGACCTGTTTGAGATGTTTCGGTGGCGCCCTCGTTTGGTTACCTTTCGTGACGTCATTACCCTGTGAACAACTAGTTTGATGGTGTTTGTAATGAGCATTTTGAAAGCCTGAAATCATAGCGCTCTCAAAGCAACACTGCCAACACCGTCAAAATTGAAGTTCTTACATTCCTCTTATTTGCGTCGCTGAGAAATCCTTTGCTGACGTCATAGTCAGCATTCGGCCAATTGTGGTGGGCCGACCACAGCGACGCTATCGATCGCTCGCGTTGCCAATATTGCCCAAGCATCAAGGATAATGCTGGAATTGGTGTTCCACACGCCGCACGTGCTGGCCTCAGTACTATACTTCGTCTCACCCTAGCATGGACTAACCGCGAAGGCTGTGCTAGCGCGAGCGGCCAGCCTTGACTGCCTTGACTAGAGCACATGCTGCATGAGCGCTCGTGCAGCCGCCGCGGCTTCATTCAAAGCGACTAGCTCGCGCTTTTAGCACGCGCGGCTAACAATAGTCCATACTAAGGTGAGACGAAGTATAGTGACTTTTCTCAAGCAAATACCTAAAACAAATGGCATCTTGCACGCGCGTTCGTCAACGCTTTATTTTGGTTATTACTTCGAGTCTTTTATGCGGGGAAGGCGTGCACGTGTGGCGCGTGGAACACCGATCCCTGCATTCTCCTTGATGCTTGGGTAATATGGCAAATGGTCTATTGCACCGGCTTTCCCGCACGAGCAGAGACATGGCGGCGGTCACTCGCCTTCGCTCAATCGTCTATTGGCTACGTGCGCGATCGAAAGCGTCGCTGTGGTCGGCCTTCTACGATTGGCCAAATGCTGACTATTACATCAGCAAAGGATTCCTTATCGACAGAATTAAGAGTAATGTAAGGACTTCAACTTTGACGGTGTTTGCAGTGTTGGTTTGAGAGAGCAATGATTTCAGGCTTCCACCATGCTATATAATTACAAACACTATCCACCTTCTTGTTCGCAGGGTAATGACGTCACGAGAGGGAACCATAGGAGGGCGCCACCAAGACATCTCGATGCTAATAGGGGGTATTCACTAGACGCCATATTTGAGGGCGCTGTTGAGAGCCGCACTCTTGATGGTGTGATACGCAAGGTGCAAAAGAACTGTGAAAGCTCGCCATCAGCACGCGCTCAGTAATCGCGCAAACAGCTCTGGCCGCCAGTGAATACTTCGTATATGGCGTTTGCATGAGACCATGATAAACACTACTCCCGGCTCGAAATCTCCATCGGAATCCATGTCGGTGACATTCATCTGCTTTCGACCTGCGACCGTTTTTCCTCTGGGAAAAAGCTGTGTTTTCCAGATCGCTTCAGGTTTTTGTGCCGTCAACCACTGCACAGCTCGAGTAGTCGGGAACGCAGAGGAGCATCGGCTGGCAGCCAGTTTTTATACAAAGCGTTCTTTATTCGGACGAAAAACAAGCCTGTGCTCAAGTAGTCGGCTCGTCAAAGTCGCTCGGCCGCCGCCAAACGACTTTGAAGATCGAAAGAATGGAGTAATCTTGGAAATATTACTTCTTGGGTTTTGGTGTCGAAGGAGGCAGCTGCTTGCTCCTGCGTTTTACTAACACCAAGGACGACGCTAACGAGGAACCGCTTACCTGCATACAAATAAAAACAAATAACCGGAAGTTCCACCGGCATGGACGCGGACGGTATATCTACGTCGAATTCCATGGCGTTTTATGTCGAACACGCTGCTCCGTATACCATATCCGGAAATGACGTCAGATACAAGGACCCTAAAAAGCGGTATCTTTCGCTCCACGTGCTGCCAAGCTGAGTTGCGCAAACCACACTACACGTTCTTGGCAGCACTTGATAAAAATCAAAGCAAGTTAGACGTTAGATGATTATATGGAGTGTTTTTCGTCTGATTTTGCGTGGCAAACGGATCCTCGCTGTAAGCGAGATTTTAGCCAGTGCATAACAACCTACAGATGGGCGTCGTTTGCCTCACAAGTAAGCAAATGCCTTTAAAAAAAAACTTTTTTCTGCATTTATTGATCACGACTGATCGTAAAAGTGGTTGCTTCGCCAATATGCAAAGTTATACTGGTATATATTTCTTTATCTGGGACATTTCCAGCGTGGTACGGAACGGCGTTTATGGAACGCGTTCCTTTTAGGAGGAACGAAGGAACGCCGCCGTTCCACTTTGCATCGGTGGAACTGGAATGGGAACTCGTTACATTTTTACGGGAACGGAAGAAGGAACGGAAGAAGGAACGGCGTTCCTTTTTCTTCGTCCACTGGGTCATTTTTATTTTATTTTTAAGGGGGGTATTCGAAAAAAGTATAAAAACAATCATATGTACGAAGAGCAGGATATTGTTAAGTTTCTTGTTACTTATGGTTTATTTTGGGGGTCCTCGCTTGGTAACAGTAGGGTGCAGCAAGTGAGCATTGATTCTCTTTTCACTGCCCGAGACTGCGGTACAGAAATCAAAGCATTTAGTTGAAGGAAAAGACATAAAAAGGGACGTCTCAAACTCAGCTACTTTCTTTGCTTCCACGAATCCTCATTAACCCAGAAACCTACGGCCAACTCCAGCCATCACTGAGCTTCTACAAAGAAACCTACAGTTACACCAAAAGAACAGGTTACCAGACATCAAACGCACCTTTGTATCCCAAACATTGGCCAGATGCACAATGATTAACCTTCATTACCTCTCCTCTTCTCCCACCTTCAAACTGAACAGCGAATTCAACCTTCACGAAGAGGGACGATACACTTTTCAAGACTGACCTTCTAAAAGGCCTACCCTCTTCTACACTTGCTCGTCTTGCGGACAGCAACATTGAGAAGCAACTGTTGTTAAGTTCGAACACGGAACTTTGTTAGATTGAAACGTGTTAGGTTGTTGTAAAACGCTCGTGTAATGTGGGGTAACAGTACATTTGGCTCGTCTGCATAGCCCACCACAAACATGAATATGGCGAAACGCTGAGATTTTTAAAAGTGAATATATCAACGAATGAAGCCTTGCTTCCGCTTGTTTTCGTCACCTCGTGTCCTTCCATCACGGCATTCATATTCGTATGTTGCCATTTGATGGGATAGATGAAAGCAAAATACTTAGTTTAATCTAGCTAAATATGGTAATTAGCACACAATAGGAGTGACGTATATGTAACGATAAGATCCATTTTTTAAACTGTAACGGGAACGAGTTCCTTTTTCGCAGATGGAACTTGTGACGGGAACGCGTTCCAAAAATCAAGAGGTACGAAGAATAAGCTTCCGTTCCTTTTTTTTTTTTTTTGAAAAACGTGTACAACACTGGATATTTCACATCGCCCAATGTTTTTTTTTTTTTTTTTTTTTTGTTAAGAACCGTTGGCAGCGCTCGAAGACGTAAGACAAATAGATGAGAACTGGACACCACTGTGCGCTAACTTTCATCTTTTATACACATGAAAAGACGAAACTACATACACCGAGCCATCGCACCACCCTCAACCTATACGATGTTTCGAACGTGACTTCCTTGTCTGCAGTAATTTCGCTAAATTACCCAAGCACCACAGAGAATGCTGGGACGTATACATACACGCGCTGCACTAGCTCGCCTTCGCTTTATAAAATATTCGATGTAAATCATCAAAACAAAGCGTTGAGGGACACACGTGCCAAGTGCCATTTGTTTTAGATTTTTGCTTGCTGCAGACGCCATCGCGGGCATCGCCTGCTACGGTACTGTTATACACTTTGATGGTTGGGTAATAAGGCGAAATGTCTATCTCAACAGAAGCTACGCTAACACATGCTGCGCCGGATCATGTCGAAAGTCGAGCGCTACCATGTACTCTCAAATGCACCACCAGCTCGCCCAACAACGCTTATTGTTGCGGGAATGCGCATTTGTTATTTTGTAGCAAATAAATTCTTGCACACAAATACACACAGATACAGAAGCACCGATTAATACCTTATAAATATAAACAGTACAACAGCATGTCGCACAGGAAAACGCGCATTGATCACTTTCTTTTAAAAAACAACCAAAAAATAAAACAAAACTCGTAAATTGTTTCATTGTTAACATCTTGTTTGAATATTATTTCTTTTTACGCCAAGATGCTAGCAGAATTTCATGTAGAAAAGCACAAATAGGACATGAGACCCGTTGCCTTCTTCTAACGGCAACGGGTTTGTTTCTGCTGCATGGAACATGAAGCGGGAGCACATTGAAGGTAAGAAAATAATAAGGATCAGAAAGCTGGTTGACCCAAGACCACTAATCCCACTTCATAGCGACGTAGTTCGCTGTGTGTTTTCGAAATAAAACTCCGATGAACGTTTGCCGTGTCTTGTTAGTTTCTCTTTTCTTCTGCCCCTGTCTTTGCATATCTTGCTTCAATAGTTTACCTAGCGATTTTCGAGCGAACGGCTCCCAGTGGTCTTCCCGGAGAACATTTCAACGCAATAAACGTGTTACGGATACAGAACAAGCGTGTTGGTAACAGTATTCAACACGAGGAAGGTTCCCTTCTTGCTGTTACCTTCCTCATATTGGATAATAAAAGTGTCTTCAGCTTTTCTCCGCCCGACAGGCAACGTCGGCTGCGGCAGAGGAATGCGAAATTCATCGAAGAGGTTGCGTGTTTGCGCGTTGGAACCGTGCCATAGGCCATACAGTAAGCTCATGCGCACGTTCCAAGACAGAAAGTTAAGAAGTGGTAAGTTATTACCTCGTTGTAAGATATATTTATCTTACACAGTGGTTTCTTGTGACTAGGGTTAGGCGACTGATCGATTAATCTTCCGATTAATCGATTAATGCTTTAATCGCGATCAGTTTGTTTAGCCGGCTAATCGGTTGAATTGCGACGAACCAAGCAAAACGAGAAAAACACATTATTTATTATATTCCATTACAGTGTGCATGTCTCAAGATTTTACGTGATGTATATTTTTTGCTGGCCCCTACCGACCGCAGCGGACCGTAGGGGCCATCCCATCGAAGCGAGTACGCACCCCGCGCTCTGCTGCTTCTCCCCCGAAGCTCACGTGACACTCGCACGGCATTGGAATGGCTCGAAGCGCCCGCTGCTGGCATCGTAAGGTGGAACGGAGTATATTTCGGTCTCGATCGGTCCCAGAAGGCCGGCTTGCTATGGACGCGCAAAATCAGCAGCTCCTTTTGTGCGCGCGGGAAAAATCCATGGCGCCTGCTGCCTCCACTCCAAGGAAATTGCCGGGCACCCTCCTGAAAATGCAGAGCCCACAGTAGACTCGAAACTGAGTGCAGCAACGGCGGAAGATTAGTCCGTGAGGATCGAAAGCACGAAATTAGTTACTTTTTTTTTCTATTCTACTCGGGAAGTTGGAGTAAACAATTATTCCCCCTTTGCCCTCATCTGCATTTGGTTGGGTCGGAGACAGCTGAGCAACGCTTAATTTAAACTGATAAGTTCCTTGAGAGGGAAGAGGCGCGGCTTATCCTTCGCCACTGTTACCTGCTTTAGTATTAGACACTTTACAGACGTGGAGGAGTACACCACTATGAAGGGCAAGCTTTAAGTGAAATGTAAATTTAATATAAGCTGCAGCGACGACATTCGCAACCCACAGCAGGGCGAGAAGATTACATCTCTCACGGTCACTTCAACGCCAATCGAGTGTCTGTTTACCGCAGCAGTGTATACTGTGAACAAGCAAATAAGCTCGGTCCTGCCAGAGGATGTCAACACATTTCTCTGCATACACAAGTCGAAAAATAATCTGGAAGTCTCTTCGAACTGTTCTCAAAAACACATCAAAGTTGTACTCTAGTTGAAAATATATACATTGCGTCCTTTATCACACAGTAAAAAAAAAAAAAATCAGCGAAGGCAAGTACAAATTTGTCCTCTTTTATATTATGCATGTAAATCAGCGGAACCGATTAATCGATTTATAATTTGATTAAAGGGTACCGATTCATTGGATTAAATTTTTTAATCGACGCCCAGCCCTGGTGTTTGTTTTATGTGTAAGTGGTGTTTCACACCGGCTAGACAGTTTGCTGCGTAGGAACTTCCTACGCAGCAGGCTGTCCATCCTGCGTGAAACACCACTTGAACTTCAAAACAAATAGCTTATTCTATTCATTTTGTTTCACGAGCAAGGTTATTATGAGAAGTACCACAATCTTACTCATTTGCAAATGCCGGACCGTGTCCACAGAATTGCCATCTGTGATTCATTTCCCGCTTTCTCGCATACAAAGAGGGCAGACGATTGAGCATTGCAGCTCTCATGCGTGGTGCGCAAAACATTTCCCGGATGCAGCGATGCATCAGCTTCTCTGCAATGCTAAGGTGCCTGAAACGTGTTTTTGAACGATGTGCTTACCACCCTTTTGCGTCCATAAAGCGAAACTGGTCCCGAAGTGGCAACAGATTGTGTCACAGGAGTCGACTATGTCATGCTGTCGGATGACGCGACCTTGGCGGTCGGTCGTGTAGAATAGCTGTCAAAAAAGGCGAGCGGACGCAGGGGTCGCTGTCATCGCGGCGTCCCAACACGTGTCTGCTTTGGTTTCTGTCGACTGCCTGGCCGCAGAGCGGTCCGCAGCAGAGCAGGCCTCTGCCGCATCAGCGTTTGCTTCTGTGCCACCGCCAGGATCGCGGCGGTCAGAAGCATGAAGTTTTTATGACGTCATCCAGCGGAAATTGAGGGATAATTGTTTCAGTGCGAGGTACGTGGCCATACTGTCGGAGGGTATACGAAGTCCAGAGGCTACAAAGTCCCCCGAAATCCGTGCTCGGGGTATGGACACCCTTTTTTCCGTCTTGCAGAAACACTGCCATGTTGGCCATTCGTCGGTTCGCGTCACGAGGACTTTTCTTACGCGCCTGTGTCTTGTGAACGCCGCAGTTGTGTTGTGGGGAGCTTTTGACCTAGTATAATACTGGCGACAGACGTTCATACACGCGACAGTTGGCACTTTGATCCTGTGTCGGAAGAATCTGATAATGTCATTTTGCTCCGTCGCTGTTTGACTTTAAAAAGAGACACAAAAGCGAACTTTGAATTTACAGTTGAACGATGAATATGTTTCTAAGGCACACTACTAGATATATCAGTAAAGTTAATCATAATGTAACACCCAAGTCTGTGGTGTGGAATATTAATAATTAAAACAAAAACTTTCAAGTCGACTTGAAAGTTGCCTAATTTTTCCGCACCACTGTCTCAGGTCTTACATTATGATTAATTATCACCAGCTCGCGTGCACACTAACTGTGTTTTTTTTTTTTTAGTAAACTTATCCGTCCAAGTGGTGACGCGTAAATAATTGAGTTGTGCAATGTTTATAGTGCCGGAAGTTAGTTAGTCCCAATGAACGTCTGGTGTCTACGCTGTAGATGAGCAATTTAGCCAGTGCAGTACAATCACTAGCCTGGGGTATTTAACGGGCATCACGCAGTAGTGGTACACGACCGCACGCCGGTACGATGCTCACCCAGCTCGAAACGGGCAGGGGTGAGGATAGAGCCCAGGATCCCTGGGCCACGGCCGCTTGATAAGGGACTCCCCTTGGGAGCGGCCTGCCGTATGTCTCGCGCCGCCGGTGAGTGCGATAGTTCTACTTTACCCCGCAGCGCCAGCCGTGGCGCTCGTTATCGGCGAGAGAGGCGCAGTCCGCCCGGCGCGGCCCGGTGTGGCAAGGGTGCCTACATGTTTCCGCTCCGCTTCCGGAGCGGCGGAAACATGTAGGCACCCTAGGTGTGGCTATTTAGATTGTTTTTCGTGAAGCGGCAAGTCTCATTTGAAACGAGTGCCAGATTGCATGAATTACGTGACAAATTAGTGTCGAATAGAAGCACATAATTCTTTCTGCGAGGAGCTCACTCAGTTGCAGGCTGCGCGTTAGAGCCGCATTCAGCTGGCAGTATGAGCGAATTGTCGTTTTCTTGTTCCCGTCCCCATTTCTATTACCACTGTAATGAGCTATAGTTGGATATAGCTAGGCCGTGTGATTTCCGATTTTAACCGATGCTCGAGCACGCTCGAGCTGTGCCTTTTATTTATCTGTGAGGGACAATAAGAAAGGGATTCCTCGTGCATAACTTCTGCAATATAAACTTTATTGTTCACGAACAGATCAAGGGAGTCATATAGTTTGCAAGCGGAATACCTTTCGGGAAAGAGGATTCCGCAAAAGTCTCAATATATTCTCTAGAGGGCTGTTTAGGTCACCAGCCGAGTTAGCCAGAAGAGGTCTGACGAGCTTCCCGAGAAAAAGCTCGCAGAGTTCTTAGCTGTGGTACCGGTCTCTGCAGTTAGTACACCACATCAGCGGGCAGTCCATAAGGTGTGGAAGCTCAGCGCTCGAGAGAACCTTGCCAATCCGTCCAGAACGACGAATCTCTGCCAACTGTAGAGCCCTCTCGACAAAGGTGCAGACGAGCTTGCACGGCCAGACAGCTTCAGGTCGTGGATAGCTGAGTCCTCTTTGGTCAAGGCTAAACACGAACTGATTTTCTCCGTCACGAGATTCATTTCCCTTAAGTTACAGCTTGCATTCAGGACACGTCACCTGCAAAGTTGAGCGGGTTCTACACATTAGCCTTCCTTGCTTAAATCTGTCTTGAAATTCGTCGCAGGTTTGTCGCAGTTTTTTAATTCGCTCGTTCAGTCGTTTGGCTTGCATTTGAAGGCGGTGCGCGTTTTTCTTGGCATCTTCCATGAAGCCTATAGCTGTCAAATTGAATGACGTCTGACATTCTTCTACTTCAAACTTTTTTTGCAGGCAAGGTTCAATAGCCACGCACTCATCAACAGCTCGTCTTCTTTCTGCAGGGGACTGCATTTTGCGTTGTCGGCTTCTACCGCTCGCATGCGACGTGGACGCGTTAGGTGGCACACGAACAAGCGGTCTGCGTTTCTTTGAACCCGCTGGTTGCATGTACAACGAATACAATGGGAATTGAGTCGGCACCGCTGTCGGTCGCAGTACCTTCCGCTTCATCCCTACCTTGTAGTCCTCCGTCTTAAATGCCTATATGTACAACCTCGGCTTTCTGCAGGGAAGATAATCCACATAGCGCTCCCCTCTCCCAAGCTGCGAGGGGGAGCCAGGTTGGGGCAAGGTAAAATGTGAAGAGGATATAGGAAAGGAGGTGACGGGCAAAAGTGGAAAGCGCGAAGTGTACGTCGGCCTTTAAAATGAAGAGAGCGCACGACGCTCCTGGAGCTTGGTTGCCACTGGCTGCCCTTCTCGCTGCCTTCTCGCGAAATGTTCTTCAACCAGGCATCCCAAAATTTCTTTCTAGACGGAAGCTCGTGATAGCAGAGTTCCGGATCTCTCGCAGCATTTGACTTACAACGCGGCACGCAACAGGTTTTAGGCATCGCGTGCTCCGTAACCCATCTGCACACTTTAAAACTGTGCAGAGACAGACAAAAGGCGGCTGTCTACGTCTCTTCTTTCTCATCCATCAGTGGTTATCGCCATGAAACTATAGAAACGAGCAAAAAAACGATCGAAAACACAAACCACGCATGCGAGCACAGGGTAAAACTGCGATATTTTCTCCGCGCAAAGTGGTGCAAAGGTGGGGGACAAGCTATTTTTGCGGCCTTTTGCAACCGCGACAGCGCCTCGGTATCGGCGAAGCCAATGACAGGCAGATATTTTCTCTGGGTCGCGAAGCAAGAGCGCGTTGGGCGCCTTTTCTATACTCTTTTTGACCTTATGATGTACCGCAGGAAAGGCTACAAGCGCGAGCTCCTTGCTCTATAAGGCACATCTCGGCGGCACAAGCTCTCGTGCGTTAAGAGTAGCTCCCAACGCTATGAGCTCGCGCTTCTAGCCTTGTCTGCGGTACAACATAAGGTGAAACGGAGTATAGCTTTCAGCTCACGAGACCACTCGCCGATGTGCAGCGCCTCCACGGCAGATGGGAGAAGTTCTCCTCTCACGCGCGCTCTTTTGTTTTCGGAAAAAATCGGCAGGCCGCACCAACAGGGGGGATCGAGAGGCCGTGCCTGGGCTCTACAGCGCGAGCTTTCGCTGCACGTGCTCCGAGCTGGTGTGCGCTAGCACACTCGGCCATCAATCCACCTTGTGACGTGTATGTTATACAAGTATGATAGGTAAAGCACGTTCTTCACTTGTTTGCACCAGTGCTAACTTATAGATTTAATCTCCCTTTGCTTACAGGTATTTTTTCATAAGCTAATGGAAATAGCTATAATGCGAGTATTCCACAAAAAATAAAGTGTCGGTGAAATTAAATATTACAGACACATTTCAATATTTCTAATGTACTTTCTACGCGATTAACTGATTTTCAACTATAACTGCATAACTGCTTCGTAATTTGGGCTTCGTTGCCTCAGTCTACTGAGGCAGCCCTACTAAGTGTTTGGGAAAGTTACGAAAAAAAAATGGTTCTTCAAATTCATATATTTTACAAGGGCTTTTGACTGCCTAAATTACAAAATTCTGCTAGGAAATTTAGGCCCTCGTGAAATTTGTGGCTATTAAAATATTTCCTTGAGCACCCAATGCAATACGTGGATATTAATGAGAACCCATCCATTATAAAGCCTATTTTCCCTATGTGCCACTGTAGTATATTGGATCGTTTTGTTTGCTGTATCGACGTGAATGATTTTATGAATTTTGGAGAACTTTCAAAAACTATTTGCGTTTACCCTAGCCGTGGCGCCGAAGGTATGTGTGTGTGTGTGGGGGGGGGGGGGGGGGAGAAGGGGGGGGGGGAGTAGTGGGGAAGTTCCGCCAAAAGCAAACTACGACACACAAATGTTGGGAAAAGGAATACCAAAATTACTTAATCCATACGCCAAAAAACTTAGATTGGAATAAATGGTCTACCTGTGTAAACGCTTCGATCGTAATTATTTCGTCGGTAATCACCAGCTTTGGTTGTTTTTTTTTCTTCTTTTCTATGCATCACCATTGTCAGTCACACTTCAAGATAAAAAGGGTTATTGTGTGTGTAAAAAAATGTGCAATAGACACAATTTATGCATGTTTTCTTTTCTTTTTTTTATGAATTGATTGTCATTATTAATCTATCTGAACACGATCTGATTACCATTATCATTATCAAAAAAGGGGTAGTTGGTGCGAAATTATAGCGATTGTGTGTCCTTTTTTTTCTGTCATGTCTTTGTGCGCTGTACGTTTTAATCGGCAATTATACCGAACGCAAAGTCGCAAGCCTTCAGCCTTCACAAGAGCTGTGACCGCACATAGAGTCATGAGGCATACATCTTCTAATACAGTATAGCGTTCCGTTCACCCCTAAGCTGACAGTGCGGTGGAGGCAGGGTCAAGTCACGCGTACATACTTCGACACGAGATTCCGCTCCCGCCGATACCGACGCGCAAAGGGCGAGCGGGGTCAGGTGATCAAAAGGAGATGGTTTATTGGTCCCACGAACGGGTAGCTCCCGCTGCACTGTCAGCATATGGGTGTACGGAGACTAGCTCGACCTCACTGCTGTCGAACTTTCTACCCATCAACCACTCCGATTTGTCAATAACAGGCGAGTGATCATTGTAGGATTATTCGACACGAAATGACGAAGAGAGCGGGGAAAGCATTTTGCTTCTCTTGACGAACTGATCTTTTAAATTACTCTTGACAAAACAATACACGCGCACATGCGCACACAAACAGACACAGACGCACGCGCGTGAGCGCATACACATACATATACACACACTTCAAAACAATTCTAAAATGATATCCCCAGGTCACCCTAGCCCTTTGGGCTTTCCGTTCGAACGCAGCAACTGACGATGCATTCACACAATTCGCGTAGAGCGCGGACTTGTTTTTGTCTATGCAAATACCCGACACATATCTCGGTTGTTGTTTTTTGTCCCTTCGAAACACACCGGTAATGAGCTACATTGAGACGAAGCACCAGAAAGAAAATCGAAACGGCAACAAGTACAGTGTCCTTGATACTATAAGAGAGATAAAGAGCTTCCACATAAATGGCGGATGTTCCGCATGCAGTCTCTGCTCCTGCGTGTCGCTATACTTGACAGCACCTGATGCCTATTTATGGACGCGTAACTCGGGAACGGCGGTAGAATTTGCATCGTCCTTCGTAAGAATAGAGCGATGAAGACTAGAGAGATAAACTTGAGTCAACTGTACACAGCTCGCCGATTGCTATTGTTGACGACGTGCAACGAGTTTATCGAGTGAGATTCCTTAGCACCTTATACCACTGGAGCGGTAAATGCGGCAGCTTAACAAGCCCTTTGACCGTGAGCCTCACGAACTGGTCATGAACACAACGTGGCTGCAAGCAACCGATACACCAAAAAATTGATCGAGTCAGCAAAACACGTTGTTGGCGTTTGCGCTGCGTAGACAGGGCAATTAGTGTATCCTTGTGCAATGGCTCAAGGGCCATTTACTTTGAGGTCTCAGTTTCTGGGTGTTTGAGCAAGCGCGTAAACACTTGCCCCTACTTCTGGAACCCGACGAATCACAAAAGAAGTTATTAATCTTGAAAACTAAGACTTACACGTGTTCCTTAATGAGCGAATAGGTTTCTCTTCATAGTGCAGCAGTGAAACGCTTTCCTACGAAGAAGGATGCACACTAAAAAAATGCCGCGTATTAGTACTTTTATACTGCATTGTTTCAGCCACTCAGTGTAACTTACTGGAGGGAGCTTGGCGAACGACGAGGTAAAAGAGAAACATTCTGAGCTAAAAATGAAGCCTGCACTGTGGCACAGAGCATACACGTGAGCACTGGAAATATTATGATTAGTGCAGTTCTGCAGAGTTCATTATTGCGTGAAAATGTTTTACGTCCTCATATCTTTCCGAAATTGTTCTGTAGATCGCATTACTTCCGCGAGAGAACGTATAAGAAAGGAACTTACTATACTCCCAGGGTCAACTATTTCGTGCTACAATGCCAAGACTACCTTTTACCTTCCACGGTGCTGCACTTAATAACTTCCACCGTATTTACTCGAGTAATAGCCGCACTATTTATGAACAAGGCTCTTGCGTCTACTTTCCCACAGAACACATATACAGCCAATCATTGCGTTGCGCATAAATTACGTAGCGAATACCCAGATCAAGAACACGATTCTCCATACAAATGCAATCTTAACAAATGGCATCTTCGCACGAAGACGTTATCTCTGTCCTGTAAACAGCTGGAATCATGCTGTCGATCGCGGTGATTGTCAATCGGCGTGCTCCGCGGAAAAGTGAACCCTCAGGTTTTCTTCATAAACAGTGCGGCTATTACTCGAGTAAATACGGTAAAACGATTTCAATGGTTTCCTCTAGCACCTCATTCGCAAGCGCACGTGCAAGTTACTTTGACAGCATTGGAGCACTGCGAAAGCTACGCTAGCCTTCACAACGTTACACAAAATAGTTGACACCGATCTTGTTGTCGTACCCCTGAGTTTAACTGAACTGTATAATAATACCCTTGTTACTCGGGCACACTTGACTGCAGTTACACTAAGCCACAGTTAGCGCACAATATTTGCCGACAACATTCTGCGGCTACGCACTCAAAGCTGTGGGCGAACGTGCGCTTGAGCATTTTGAACATCCATCGAAGCAGTGCACGCGCGCTCTTCACTTCTTATGGAATAGCTGTCCGAGAGTATAGTGCGGTATCTGTGGTGCCACGCTACAGCAGTTAAGCTGAGTTAACCGCGGTTAAGTGAGCCCGTGTAACAGGGGTATTAGAGTTGTGGCGTGACTTACATAAATATTTATGTGCAGCATCCCCGACGTAACTACGCGCACAAAAAGGATTACTCCGAAAGTGTTTTACTTGCGCCAGTGCACATTCAAATGAAGAGGTAATCACAGCTATCCTCACGTGCTTCTGCGCTTCGAAGCATTACGTACAACCTGTGAGATCCCTTGCGAGAGGAAAACTTGCCGAGAGGGATGAACCTTCGTTTTCTGTTCCCAGTGCTAGCGAACGCTCTAGACTATGGCGGAATCATTTTGATTTACAAATATCTTCTTAATAATTTTTTCGGGATGATGAGCCTTTAAATGCCTATGCACATCATCATCATCATCATCATCATCATCATCATGCTACTACTACTGCTACTGATAATATTATTATCATTAAAATATCTTCATTTCGCTTGAGCATTCGCATTCATCGTGTTTGTTTTCCAACACAGTCCACGTATTCATGCTAGACACGTTGACTTTGCGTACTAAGCGCCAAGCGAAAGAGATGAGTTGATCACATCTGCCTAGGAATTTTCAACTTATTCTAGTATCTCTGAAGGCACTCTTACAGCACAAAGGTCAACAGAAACGGTTGCGACATTTTAAAGTCCACGTACGCTTGAACTGAAAAATACCAGAGTAGAAATGTTTTCAACAGCACAAGAAATTTGAAGATAAAAACACGACGCAAACATATTCTATTTGTGCCCATAAATGTGAGGATATTCCTTCAAAACCTTTGTACGGCCATTTCAGATTGTTTTATGCCTTATGCATGCGCCGAATAATGTTGTTTAGCGCTCGCAGCATCGCGCCACCAGAGATGCAGTGACTGCGCTTATCAGTTCGTTAGAGAGGCAATTGTATGCCGGTCAGTTTCGCGATGCACGCCAAAGCTCAATGCAAACTTGGTCTGTCGTCAGACAGTTACGAGATAATCCGCACCGATGTGTCAATTTCATGATAGCACTTAACCTCGACTTAACTACAACATCCCTGGCTGATCATTTTTGCAATTTGTTTTCTAATTAACAGTGCACTGCAGCCCTAAACGCACGCTTGTCAATGCAACCTTGCATGCCACACGTTTTTATCTTTCCTTCCTTTGCTAGCAGAACCGGATATTCTTAGTATCACTTTCAGTCTGAGGCAAAATAAGTGTGCGTGTATTAATAACATATTATTTGATGGTATATGCAGAAACACCGATTACCGTCGATGCGTTTTGCTATTTTTGCTAAATGATAAATTCAAAATAGAACGGGCTAGGTTCTTTGAAGTGTGCCTGTGTCTTCCCACTAAACAAAGACCTTGTCAAAAGTGGTATTTCTAATTACCTCCCCACGTATATTGTTTCCTGTATATATAAAACAAATATTGTAAAGACATGTTCTTAATGAATGAGTGGTTTCTTGTTCAATCATAATTTTTTAAGTAAGCTCCAATATGAATTTGTGGCAAGTTCAGGCACTCAAGCACTATTAAAAAACATATCAGATTCTCTGCATGTAAATCTGGAGAGAAATAAAGTGGCTTGTGTGCGATTTTTGAATGTTAGAAAGGCTTTTAACGCAGTAAACCATTATATATACGCAATACATTACTATACAATTTATTTATCTTTTTGAATAGATTTCGCTCTGCACCCACGTAAGCCAAGAAGGCTTGTGTGTGGGACCCGGCAGGTGACTAACAACCAGATTTTGTAGTTTTAACTCATTCTATGAGTTTAATCAAACGAACAAATTACAAGAAAAGAAGCGGTTCATACACACGTACACTATAACCGGTGAAACGGGCCTTAGTAATCAATATAATTCATACAATGTTTACAGTCGTATGTTGGTATTTTTTATTAATTCGCACTTTTTTAATTTTTCTGTTCATTGATCATATTCTTGCCATTTTTTTGATTGCATGTGGATATTTGCACTCAATCAGCTCTTCAAGTATAGTTGGTTAAAAAGTTTAGGCACAATATGTTTTGTAGCCTCTCCATACTTTGTCTTTATTAATGGTTCAAAATATTTCCTATTTGGTCGTAATGTTCTTTCTTTAACGATTTCTGTTTTGTGGTAATTGATTAAAAAAGTTTTGTGATTATGTCATATTTTAATTGATCCCTAAAGTAAAATACGCCTATTTATTTATGTATATCATCTATTAAATTGTTTCTTTTTTTGATTTGGCAACCCATTCTTCTGAATATCTGTTTTTGGAGAGTTTCAACTTTTTTTGTAGGTATTTGGCACAGTGACCATAAACAGTTATTCCATATTGTATTACATATTTTCCTAAAGGGGACCATGTCTTGAATGTGAAACATATAGGCCATCAGTGTCCTTCTTTTTGCAAACTTTCTCTATGTGAAAGTCCCATTTGAGATGCTGGTCTATATATTCTGCGGTAAGCTGTATTGGTATGGTTTTTCGGGGCACGTGCTTAAATTTTATTTGAAACTACTTTACCGAGCGTTTCAAAATTATGGTGTTCGACTCTATGCAGAAGAAAAGAAAAAAAAAAAAAAAGATAGTGCTAAGGAGAATTTGGCACCCTTGAAATGATGCCGGCTATGCAGAGTAAAACATCTTTCTTAGAGTGTAGGGTCCCTAAGGGATACATTTTATAGCCTCTTTTATTCAATATTACGCGAATGACTTATGCTCCACCGTGAAGTTTTCTCAATGTTGTCAGTACTTTGATGAAACTCTGCATATTTTAAAAAATGCCGATTACTTTCTTGCCCTTTTTAAATTATAAAAGGATGATATAAATTTAATCAAGTGTTTTGAAGCTAAACAAATACAAGAGAATCCTGCAAAAACAGAACTTGCCTGCTACAACAACCCTCATAAAATAGTACCTTCGAATGGCTCCATTTTATTTCATACGGACGACTGCAAGTCGTGTTGCATACCTGAAATATGTGTAACATATGTTACATACCTTTGAATGTACACTGATAGCAATTTATCATGAAAATCGCACAAAGCCTATGTTTTTAAAAAGCTTCGAAGTGTTTTCTGACTTTAGTACAGTTTTAAATCTCGTTTACCTTGTTTTGTTAGAAAGTTACTTGCTCATATATTGTGTTACAGTGTTGTACAGGTTTCCCGCTCATTTTAATCCAAGCTACGGCCAATTTAATCCAAGTGCCACCAAATTTAATCCAAGCGGCACATAATTCAATTCTTGCGCTACCCAATTTAATCCCGGGGTCAGTCAATTAATTCACAATATATATATGCACTTATTGTCTTCGGCGGTCGTGTTTGCTTACACATTTGGTAACTTAATTAGAATAATTTTTTATATAATTAGATTTTTGGAGGGACAACTGATCATTTGATCTCTATTGTGATTTTTTGGAGTTACTAGTACCACTATTGACGGGGCTTAGTTGATATGTTGATTACTCTTTTTGTAATATTGAGTTATTGTGGCGCGCTCAAATTTATATTAGCTGAAAGGACGTTTTTGTTTAACCTTTCTTATTACTCGACCTAACCTTGCTACAGTTCAGATGATATAAGTACAATTGCAATTTATAATTACTCTTTTGATTACTTCGTTTTATTATTGCTCCAATTGATCTATAATGAACTCAGTTGACATTATTATTTCTCTTTTGATTACTTCGGGTTACTTTTGACCCATTGGTCATAAATTCGAATTAAATGTCATTGTGATGACTCTTCATTACTTTTAGCTAATCTTCAACGAATTGAATTTTTATGTGATGATTATTGACATTATGATTACTCTTTTGATTACTTCGAGTTACTCTCAATTCAATTGACTTTAATTCGGCCTAAGTGACATTTGGCAACTCTTGTTTACTTTGTGTAATTATAGTGCCAATTTATCGCTTGTGAGCTCAATCATAAATTATTATTAGTCTTGATTACTTAGGGTTACTTTCAATCCAAAGGACTTTAATTCGGCCTCATTGATATTGCGATGACTGTTTTGATTTTTTGGGCTAATATTTAACAAAAGTATTTATTATTAGCTCAATTGACATCACAATTACTTGTTTGATTACTTTGACTTACTATTGACCGAATGGACTTTAATTCGGCCTAACTGACATTTTGGCTACTCTTTTGATTACTTCGTTTTATTATGCGTCCAATTGATCTATAATTAACTCAGTTGACATTATTATTACTATTTTGATTACTTCTATTTACTTTTAACCCAGTGGACTTGAATTCGACCAAAATGAAATTGGGATGACTCTTTTGATTACTTTGAGCTTATCTTCATGCAAACTTATTTATTATGCGCCTAATGTATACTATGATTACTCTTCCGATTACTTTGAGTTACCTTGACCCAATGGATTCGTCCTATTTCACAATTTGGTAACTCTTCTGATTACTTTGAGGTCACATTAGACCAATCGGTCTTTTAAGAGCTCGATTCACATTCTTATTACTCTTTTGTCCCAATTAATCCTAATTCGGCTTAATTTACATTGTAATAAGACTTGATTATTTTCTGCTAATTTTCAACCTATTGATTTATTGTGGGCATAATTGACATAATTATTATTTTTTTATTTACTATTAACCCAATGGTTAATAGGTCGTCCTACACGTCGTCCTCCAGGCGTCATCCTTGAGGTCGTTCCAGAAGACATTAAGTGCATATACATATTGTGGATTGTATTGACTGATCCCGGGATTAGATTGGGTAGCGCAAGGATTAAATGGTGTGGCGCTTGGATCAAAATGAGCGGGAAAACCTGTAGATATGAAATGTGTTGCTTCGTGAACTGTTATTTCACTTGGGAAACCCGGAATAATAGTACTCTTAAAAACATACGTCTATACCTGTTTTCACCTCAAGAACCGAAGTAAAACAAGTCCGGCTCCTCGCGGAACATTACTAATTTCCCCCTTTATGTGGATAATGAAGACATATGTTGGTGAATCTTAGATTATATATATGTTATCTTATCAAGACGTACACGTTCCAAACGTCAAAATCATCGCTTTTTCCTCCGACAACCGAATCTCCTAAGAACTACTTCGCGCCGCGTAGGAACAATGCGCAAAACGTACTTTTTTCTTGAGGTGAAAACAGGTATAAGTGGTTTTACGGGCTGAACTTAGGAGAGTCAACTAGTCATTTAAATCTGTCGGTTTGCCTTCCTTTCATATTTTATTCGAGCAAAATGTGGTATCCTAATATTTTTGGCTAGGCGACAATAAAATAAAAAAGGGGGCCTTTAGGGCACAATTTTCGTTATGTCGTGCCAACAGTACGCACCCATTACGGTAAATCATTAAGACTTCATTACATTCCAACCATTTTTAATCAGCTGCCTGATAATACGTTTGTCTAAAAGTCGCAAAGCCAATTACGAGCTGTCATTCTTGCTCTCGGAAAACTCTTATTTTTTGTCGCTTTATTTTGTGCTTCAAGTTTACGACTTTGTGCATATTCTTGCGGCTTCCGGGCGACGCCACACAAGCTTATTTTTGGCTTTGGTGTGCCGCGCTCTTTATGATGTACATTCTTCGTTTGAATAAAACATGATTATTATTACGGCGCGTCGTTGCTTCCTTCGCAATAACGTTACGCTGC
The DNA here is from genome assembly GCA_013358835.2 of Ixodes persulcatus. Taxonomy (NCBI): domain Eukaryota; kingdom Metazoa; phylum Arthropoda; class Arachnida; order Ixodida; family Ixodidae; genus Ixodes; species Ixodes persulcatus. Next base: position 2,197,799 of record JABSTQ010009160.1, on the reverse strand, counting down.
AATAAGTATACGTGTTGTTTTTGTTCTTTACACTGCGACTCTGCTATCTAGTTGCAAAGACGGTCAGACAGAATTCTGTCACAAAGCTGGGTTTTCTTTTCTTTCCTCACTGCCGGGGAAAAAAAAAGAAGAAAAGAAACTTTACAGGGTTGGTTTTAAAATGCTTCAGGGTAGATATCTGACACGCCCTGCACTTTTAAACAATCCACGGAAGAATCATAATTCCTCTTGGGCTGTCCTCGTTCCTCACAAACACGCAATAATGTTGTTTTCTTTCATGCACAAGCAGCGTCATATAACTTATCTCCCTAAATGCTTTCCTTCCCTGTGACTTCGCTATGGAATCCACGAACGCTACTCAGGCAAAATTTTTTAACGGAAATGTTTTTTTTTGTTCTTTCTTTTCTCAGTTCTGTTTAAAAAAAAAAAATAAAAGGTATGTGACTGGATGTTAAAGTGCTTCGGGGTAGATTTCTGACGTTCGTGTGTCAAGTACTATGACAGACCATCAAAGCCACGATTAATTCTACTTATCTTTCAAGATAGCAATAACGGCAAAATAGTTTATTGTCAAAAAGGTTTAGAAAAAAAAAAAAAAACAGAAGAAACACTGCGCAAAGAACGGAGACGCGGAATAAAAAACTGAAAGAGAGAGGCCCCGACTCTCAATAGAACATATTTTTATATCCATCAAAATGAAGCAATTATATTTTATGATGTACACTGCGCACACTGTTGGCACGAAGACGACTTTAACGCTTTTTGGCATTTTACTTCAAAAGAGTATCGGAGTACATCACAATTTACCGCTTCGATCTATATACCCGTTTCCCGCGCGCCAGATTTTGGTCATTAAAACTGATCTAAAGTCACAAAATCCTGGGAAAGTAGCGCCATTGCCTTTCCTGCCTGGTCGCAGGACACAAACAGGTACTTACATACATACGACCAAACCCTCCCAAAGCGATTGGTTGATCGGTATTTGTTGCCATGGCGATCTCCATTTCGGTCCGTTTAAACCTTCGAAGCTTAGAAAGAGTTGCTCTGAACCAGCCGCGTGAAGATCGCAGTGGAGCATCATCCGAACCGAAAGCGACCCTCGCAAATATAATCCGTCGTTGGCCTGCAATCAATATGTATGCAATCAACTTATCAATCATGCTTATTCCCACAGATCTTTGTTGTCCCTGCATATTTAAAAGCAGAAAAGTTATTTTTAATGCCATCAAGCACCGACGCCGCATGTGGTGACGGTGCAAAGATGTGAGCTTCTTTCGCCAGTGTGTGGATAACAAAATCTCGGTATATAAGAAGTGTCTATTAAAGCAACCTTTCCTGCGTATTTGGATTGGCTCAACAAGAATGAGGAGGTCAAGTCGTGTTTTAAAGTCTTGATGCGTCGCAGGGAAGCAGAGTGTGGGACGTATTGGATTAAATCAGGGGTGGCCAGGCTGACCCGGCCTAAGACCCGCAAACAAAAACCAGGAAACCTCCAAGAGCCGCATGGGGGAGGGGGGGGGGGGGGGTACAAACTTTTGTTCAGAGAGATAAACGAAACTCGAACTACTTCCAATGTATCCGAGTCAAAAGCAGTCCAACTGTACGTGAGGTAGCAGTAACACAATGCTACCAAAACGCAACCTTTTTTTCGATTTAAAACGCGTTCCATTTCTCTTCTTGGGGTAGTGGTCGTATGACCGGGAGAGAGGCGTAGGAGGAGTGGGAGAAAGGGGGTGGGGATCACGGCACGGGGTGGGAGCCGCGAGCCGCACTTCAACACGCGAAGAGCCGCATGCGGCTCGCGAGCCGCAGCTTGGCCACCCCTGGATTAAATGAAGACTAATGTAAGCGTTTCAAGCGCATCGCAGGGCAGTATGCATAATGCAGGAGCATCAGAGAATGTGCAGCATGAAGAAAACGAGTGAAGTGAAAATTAAATAATAGCGCCATCTGTACGTCTTTTTTGTTTTACATTTTTACGGAGTATACATTTACCAGACGCTGTGTGTTTCTCATTATCAAGGCCGCGGATGTAGGCGCGAACGCTCTTCTGCTTACGAGTCCGGACGGGTCTGCCCCATCGAGAAATGCCCGAAGGCCAAAGGAGGAACAAAACGTGAGTAGCGGGAGAAAAACCGGTCATTAGACGTCCGTCCGGAACAACAACACACTCCGCTACACGTGCGCCTCAGTAGCGCGGATCGAGGAAAACAAATGCGGCATCGAAAACACCGCTTGCTTAATAAAAAAGAAAAAAAAAAAGATTTGCTTTTTGAGGTATTAATCACCGGTTGATAGCAGCACACGCTCAGCTTAAAAGGTCTGAAGCAGGATATGCGAATTATATTACTATTTTCCGCCACAAGGTGAAAGAGCCTACACTAAAACTTGATTCGCTCAGTGCTTGCACGCGACAGTCTCGATCGTGTCTGTAGTCGCCGACACTCTAAGAAACGAGGGGAGTGGAGAGTCCGGAGCACCCTATTATTGTCCGTAATCAGTGAGACTGCGTCATTAGCCGATAAGAAGGCCGGAGGACCAATCTCGAAGCGAGACGCTTTTACATGATCAGGCACGCCAGGCCTTTCTTCGGCTCTCAGGGACCATAGAGTAGAGGTTGAGTGACGGGTTACGAGCCCATTAGGTGCTCCGCCTCCAGCACGAGCTCCTTTGTCCGCCTTCCGCCTTGCTTAAGCTGCGCGTGCCACCAAGTGTTGGCAAAGGCAGAAGGCCCGCGCTCGAGGCGGGTTCCACACTGGGTTCTTAACCTGTCACCTACTGTCACCGACTATAGGAGGTATTCACTGGCCGCCATATTTGAGGTCACTGTTTAGAGCGCATGCTCAGAACGAGCTCGCATTAATAGGCTGCCAAGACCGGCAATCTTGGTGGTGCGGAATGCACGTGGCGAAAGAACTGTGGAAGCTCGCCGTCAGCACGCGCTCCGCAGCAGAGCACACAGCTATGGCCGCCAGTGAATACTCCCTATAGAACACTGGAGTGGGTGCGTGTCTCATAAAGAACACTGTTGACTCGTTTCTCTCCTCGTATGGACATTACTCTGAACCCGACAAGTGCGCACGCTGCTAAAAAGAAAAGGTAACTAAGTAATGTTACTGTTGCCCATTCAAAGAGTAATTAGGTGCATTAATCACCACCGATTCTCAAACGTAGCACGGAACTTCTTCGTTACTTTTAAAGAGGATGTAACGGGTGTTCGAGAAAAGGCTACGTACGACTGACAGAGAAAAAGAAGGGAAAAAAAAAAGCGGCTGACAGGTGAGCTAGACAAACATCTTGTTGACTTGGCTCGTTCTCAGGTTTGAAAAGGCGAGAAGGGTAATCATTAAAAAAAGGTGGGATTGAGATGACGTGCAGGAGTGGCTAAGTTGCTTACTTCGGGCACGCATTGCTTGTATGTTCGTCTGGGGGTATGTCGATCGCGATGACGCAAACACAAGACGAGTCTGGTCGAAAACAGGGTTGGCCTTGTAACTGTTCCTCAGATTTAAAAAAATGCAACTAAATATTCCTGTTTGTCACTCATTCAACAGACAAGAAATCACATTCTTGTGTAATAAAAGATGGAACGATGTTTTTCTTTCTTCACCGTAAAAAAGAGTGGAAGTGACGAGCAAACAGGTTTACTTGTAATGCGTTACGATAAACAAACAACGACAAAATTCGGAGAGAAGAAAAAACGAGCGCCATTTCAGTCAGACAGAAACCGCCCTCAAACCGATCTCACCAAGCTATCGGCGCATGCGTGACGTTGCCATAACTTTAATTCCAAGAAGGCAGTGCACGCGACAGCTCGTACCGTCTTGTGCTATGCACGCTCTGAGCTCTCCAGCGAGGTTGCCGCACGTGCAAAAAAGGGCCTGTTCACACAAACCTCGCAGCGCAATAAGCACAGTGCCGACTTTCCGCTAAGCGCGTGCTCACGGGAGCGTTCACCAGATTTGAATTGCACCGTGAAAATTGTTGCTCGTGGCAGATGATAAGTAGCTGACGACACCTGAACAGCGCTCCACTGCATGTGGCAAGCGGCCTTGAAGTTCCCTCGATGAATGGCGGTAGCGGTGGCTTGGCCAAACCGGCTAGTGAGAGAAAAGAAGCGCACCGTGCGTCGATGCACGAAGCACGTGCAACGCGCAGCCTTTGGGAAGATCATGGCGGTACATCGCAGCACTGAGCTACATTTCAGACGCCATGTTGTTCCCAGAAGTGGCGCGCGGCACGTGTCTCGAGCATTTCCACAACAACGACTGGCGCCACTTTTCCCAGGATAGAGGGGCTTTGAGTGAGATTGGTCCATCTCATAGCTAATAAACAAGAGTGTTGTCACATGATAACTACGGGCACCGCCCATGTTCAGAAGGCTATATCTGTTTCGCCATAATAGACCCATTCTGAAATTCAGTCTAGCTACCTCTGCCACTATCATCACCTAAGTGTATAATATCTGTAAATGCTAATGGCTGTCTTTTGATAGATGGCGAAGGAAGAATTTGAGAGCCTGAACGTTCAAGGTGTTCATCCGCTGCAGTGTTTGATATCAGCGTGACGAAACATATAAGCTCCTGTGCGCTACGCATTTGAGGGTGTCATGGGAATCCTTGAAATGTTTAGCTTGCCCCAGACAGCTCATGACAATTAAATGCGGCGAATATTATCGAGACGTTTACTCAAGTAAGCGTCTCGTACACGGTGATAGTTTCCTTAAAACCATTAAAACTAAAACAAATAAAAAAAAAAGAACTGTACAGCGACGAACATTGTGACTCTCGTACGTCTGCCGTTTATGAATCCATACTACATTAATAACCGTCATTAGCATACAAAGATTAAGACTGATATTTGTTCTACTAGATGGAACTGAATTTTTGAAAAAGTCTATCGCCAGTGAAGCCTAACCTACAAGCGCGAGCATCCTATCCTGAACTATCCCTGAACCAGCGTCCGAATTAATCTCGCACTGCACGAGCGCGCGTGCTCTGATTCTCCGCTCACAGCGAGTACCTCGCTCTTGTAACTTCTGCTACGCTCAAGCTTCATTTGCGCGTGAAACGTCGGAACATTGCCACCACCCAACGTTACCCGCCGCCATAACGTGACGTCATAGGTGTGAGTTTGTAATTGTGTAGTGTGTGCGTGTTCATACAGCCGGAAGTTAGTCAGCCTCAATGGGCGTCTGGTGTCTCAGCTGTAGATGAGATATTTAGCCAGTGCGGTACAACCGCTAGCCTGGGTTCTTTAACGCGCACCACGCAGTAGTAATACACGACCGCACGCCGGTACGATACTCATCCGGATCGAAACGGGCAGGGCTGGGGATTGAACCCAGGATCCCTGGGTTCTGCAGCGCGAGCTTTTGTTTCCACGCGCTCCGAGCTGAGGTGTACTAACGCACTCGGCAAACTTCGATGACACACCGAAACGGCTAGCTCACCCGAATATGCAGTGTGCACGACGTGCAAGTTGGTCTGCTCTTCGCGCACTTCGTGCGTCTGTTTACACCCCAGACGCGCCTACGTGCTCTTGCTTTCCCCCGCACCTCAACTAATGACGGCGCGCGTTTGGACGTCTCGTCATCGCGCCTTCCCTGCGCGTTATCTATGTTTGCCATTTGATTGGCGTACCCCCTCCTTGCGTGCTGATGCGTCAACGACGCATATTGGAACACTTGCTCGTCGTATACAGTCACCGACAGCCTTAGAAACGCAGGGCATAACTTATTATATGTGCTCACGCATCTTGCTTTGTGATTTTTCTCCGGAATTCTTAAGGCCTGTTCACACACGCAGCGGAGCGCTACAAGCATAGCGCTGACCTCGCGCTAAGCGCGTGCTGACGGAAGCATTCACCAGCTTTGTATCGCACCGTCAAAACTGTTGCTCATCGCAGACAATAAGTAGCTGACGGCACGTGAGAAGCGCTACATCAGCGCTTCGCTGCATGTGAGAACCGGCCTTTGTCGGCCAATGTTCCAACCTTATTGGCTGCGGAGTGATGATAAGGCGCTCAGGAGCCGCGAAGCCCTCCATTTCTTAAGCTGACAATGATTTGTCAAGTTGTTTGGGTTCGAGATCCGCAGTCATTCGACCACGTCCTCGCATCCACTCGTGCGAGCACGCACGTATACGATTGGCAGCTTGCCAGGGCCCTTCGCCCACATACTACGCGTGCTGGAACCAGTCAGAACGCCATGGCCACGGGGCCATTCCTTGGGGCTAGCATAGCAAGTGGAAATCAGGAATTTTATGCCAATAAAAACAAGCTCAATCGGTGACTTCGAACTTTTTTTTCTTTTTACTTTCTGTTCTTTTTTGTTTCTGCCCTTAATATCAAAAACCGTGCGCGAATTGACTTTTTTTTTTAAATGGCGGCTCGCACAAGATTTTTTTTTAATGTTAATTGTTGGATATCCCTTTGCCACAGCAAGACAAAGGGTCTTGGCCTTTGACTTGCACTCCTGGTACTCCTGGAGTTCAAGGAGTGCAAGCCAAATGCCAAGACTTTTTGTGCATTGCGGTGTAGGATTTGTGCAAATCCTACACCACTAATCATTCGTCTTCTTTTGCTGAGTTTAGAGAATGAGACGGGTGATGCATACCCCAATGAAAATGCTGTTTCGGTAGAATAAAAGGGTGAACGTCTTTCTTTCATTGAGACTGCACGTAGCCATTAAGACGCCATTCCGCTAGCCCCTCTCATTGGTTGATTGCTGAAAAGTGCTTATGGGAAGCTTCAGGTGTTTCTTAATGTGTTATGCTATCATGAGAATACTGAGACACAAGAAGAAACAATCTTGTCAGTCCGGTTGTGTATGGCCTACTATGCCACCCCATGAGGAGGAAGCACTGCACGTAAACAGAACAAAAGCAAACATGCAAAGCAATACATAACAAGAAATCATTTCCTGTGGATTCACTACTTTATCCGCAAGTCTAAATTAGCAGCACAATCTTCTGTGCATTCCCAATATACCCGACCACCAAGTGTTTCCAACTGCGATGCGCAGTTCTTGGCTGGCGAATAAAGAGCATAAATAACTTACGCTTAGGAACATCCAGAGTAGTAGAGAGGTCCAGTGCCACATTGTCAATCCCTTGCACGCTCTTCAAGCTTTCGCTTTCCAGCTTGGACACGTTGAGTAAGACCGCATCCGAATCCATTGCGACGACGGCTCCACTGCAGTCGAGCCAGTGAACGACGAACTCGGACACAGCTGACGGCGATAGGCGCGACCGCTCACAACACAAGTCAGCGTATCTCTGGAGAACCGTAACGCGCTACCAAAGAGGCGGAGGTGTGTGGGGACTAAAGCGAAGGGAAACTGGTTCTCTTGCGGCCGCTGGCGACAAACAAAGGCAACGTCGACGGCCTCCGGTTCACGGTCTCGGCGACTGGTTTCGGAAGCCTTGGCACCGCAAGAGTGCGTGCAAGAGCAGGAAAGGATGTCTGCAGCTGGACGCCCGCCTACTATTAGCTAGGGCCGTGACTGAGAAACACGTTGTTTATTTATCTTCGCCGCGGCGGCCCAGGAACGGCCAATCCGAGGGTAGGGTTAAAATGACGTCACAGCCGCCTTTCTCTGACGCGCGTCGGCTTTCGTCCCCGGCGGATGTCTTGTGTGGGAAGGCTGTAGCCTCCGCTTCGATGAGATTCCGATCGACGCTCCGTGGAAACCGAAACTGGCGAGACGCTCCAGGAAGGGTTGTTGCACCGCGTGTGTTTCCCCGGGGAATAAAAACGTGAAACACCAAAGTTGGTCCGCTCTCCTCCCGTTGGTGACAGTATCTGCAGACCTGTTTATATCGGTGCCCGGACCTTCTTTCTGCGGCTATCATTTGTTAAAGATTGAGCATGCGTAGCGATGTGGGGACTCGCGCTCGATCTAAGTGTCGCGTCGTTGGAGTCACGTAAGATCTATTACATGTTATGAGGTAACTGTGTTGCAGAGGGTCTTTCTAGAATTCGAGGGTCAAAGACTTCTTGCTCCGTGGCGAAAAGAAAACAAGTGTGATTATTTCCTTTCGCTGAAGGCGAAGGAAGTGGGGTGCGCGTGAAGCATCAGAGCGGAATCTTGGCGTTTAAACGGTGTTTGCTCTATTTGACTCTTAGCGCAAAATCTGGAAATTGGAAATCACAGAGCCTGTTGCGGGCAGTGGGGAGCGGGCCGCAACTCGACGGCGCCTACCTCGCTTAGAATATGCAGGACCGAACGATGCCCTTTTGCGCGACCACCAGCCAGCGGAGCCCAGGTGGAATTAAGTGCTGCTCAAGAATGGAGCAGGGGTTGAAGGTGGCCCTCATTTTGTAAGGTAACGCGAAACTATGAGCAGACGCGGTCGTTATTTGCGATACTATACTTCGTTTCACTTTATCTGCGAGCGAAGCCAAAGCTAGAAGCGCGAGACCAGCGCTTTTTGCATTTCTCCCCAGCTCGCGCGCTCGAGCAAAGCCTGAACGCACGGAGCTTCCGTGCTCGCGCTTCCAGTTTTGCCTTCGCTCGCACATAAGGTGAAACGAAGTATAAGAGCAAGCCCATTGCAGCAGACCAGTTTGGCGGCTCAGGCAGCCGTGGCGTAATGGTTGACAAGTGGTCGCAGCCTTGTCGTTATGGTGATTCGGTGGCAGATCGAGGGGAGTTAAGACAGTCACCGTGGAGCGACTGTCTGGCTCCCCTCGACTATTTTTTTTTCTTCCAGGGTTTTAGCTGTTAAGCCTCCGTCATACTTCTCGTACACCCTACAAAGACACGGCGTTCGCTGCAGACATGATTACATGTAGAAGTATCTGCGGGCACGCCTCATGCATTGTTCAAATCGTGTTTTAACATGAAACATTTATAGGCTAGGCTTTCAGATGAAGTGAAGCCCGAAAAAGCGCAACCGCGAATTTCCCCACTAAATTTAGCGGGGAAACTGATGTATAGGTCACGTCATGCCACGTGACTTATGCGCAAATTCAATTTCGCCGCTGGAGAAATGGACGCCACGTGACATGGTCATGACCTATACGGTAATTCAGTTTGCCCTCTACATTTAGCGGGAAAATTAAGGTCATCTGACCTTGACATCAATTCAGTCTCTCCGCTTAATTTAGCAAGGAAATGCTTCAGTTTCCCTAAATTTAGCGGGAAAGATGTCGTCACGTGACATACACAATTTCAGTTTCCCCTCTAGATTTAGTGGGGAAATTCACGTCACGTGAGCTAAACAACAGTTCCAGTTTCCCCGCCAAATTTTGCGGGGAGAATGATGTCGCACGACTTCGCGTCACACGACCTATACACAAGTTCACTTTGTCCGCTAAATTCAGCAGACAAATTTAAGTTACGTGACATGATGTCACGTGACCTACACTCAAACTCAGTTTTCCCGCAAGATTTAGCGAGAAAATTGACGTTCACGTGACCCACACATTAATTAACTTTATCCGCTACATTTAGCGGGAAAATTCACACGTGAAAATTTGAGTTAGCACCACTAACTCCAACTAAAGCTAAATATAACTAACTCTAACTCTAACCCTGACTCTAACTCTAACGAATTCTAACTAACCCTAACACAACTCACCACTAAATCCACTAAACACTCAGTTTGGCGCTAGTGGTTTAGCACCACTAGCGCTAAACCAAAAACGTTTCACGTAGCAACACAATCGCAGGGAAATCCGCGACACATTTGTTTTTTGCCTCGGACTTTAAACAAATCCGCGAACAGTATTTGATTTTCTTTTTGTATGACCACTGTGACAGGACAGGGTCATACAAAGAAGAAACACGCCTCTGACAATGTGACAGACGAAAACAAAGACATGCACACGCACATATAATACCGAACACACACACGAACACAAACAGCAGCGCACCCGAACGCGCAGAACTACACACGCACGCCAACGCCGCACGCCAACGCCAACATAAATACTACTTGGGCTGGGCGTCAATTAAAACTTTTAGCCCGATCAATCGCCTCCCCTTAATCGCTTAATTGATCGATTAATCTGTCTCGTTAATTTTCCCGCCTAATATACCAAAAAATTAAAAAAAAATGTTCGCCTTTGCTGAATATATGATGAACGGCGCAATATACAATTTTGAATTCGAATCAACCTCGATGTGTAGCTGAGAACAGATCAAAGCACTCGCATTCATAGATTCTTACTTCAGCTGCATGAGGCAAAGAGGTTCGTTGATATTCTTTTGTTCAGACTGCACAAACAGTCCCAAACTTGGCGTGGGATCTCTTTGAATTTGGGGGTATTTTTATAAGAGTTTTCTATATTCATTGATGCCGTCCTCAAGCCGCTCCTCATACAAATGGTTTTGGATTCCACGTTCTTTGTGTTGCATGCACCCATTAAAAAACTTTTTTTTTTCTTTTTAGCAGGAAGCAGTCTGTCGTCTTTTGCGGCCTAACTCAATGGCACGAAGTAACTGCGAAAAATCGACAAATTTTGTCCGGCGGTTTTTGCTCTGCGCGTGCAATTAGCACAGTGGCTGCTACGTCGCGTGCAAAGCGAGCGTGTGGTCGGGCGACGTTTTCGCCGCATAATTTGCTCCATGAAGTTTAGCCCAGCGCTGCTGCAGTAATTGCGTAGCGCCTTTTTATGCACGCGTCCATCTTTCTAGTCCCGTCAGCGCACACCGAACCCTGTTGTCGAGAATCCGACCGCTCAATGCGCCTGATAGCACTGACATCTTCCCGGCTTCGCGCCGTTCGTGTGAGTGCTAGAAACGAGGAGGAAGTCCCGCTGGTTCCGCCGATCCCTGACGTCACGCACACCCCTCCCCAAAAAGCATCCCCCGTGTCATAGCCTCCTCTATACTCACCAAGCCTGGCAGTTCGATGACGGAATTTGGAGTGCGAGGATCTGGTAGCACATAACATTTCTCGGGGAGTCCGGTCAGTGTTGCCAACCGTAGGGTAATTACCCTACTTGTAGGGTACTTTAGGCATTTTTGGTACATTGCAGGGTTGTAGGGCCGTCCGGCCATTTCCCCGCCAAAAAATAGGGTATTTTCAGACGTTGCTTCTTCAACACTTCAATACAGCCAGCAAATACACAGCAAAAAAGAAAAGAAAAAAGTTGCCATGCAAGTTTTGCATAGCTTTGCAACCCGTCTGCTGCTACACCACGACATCATGCAAAACGAAATTATCCAAGTTGCACGACGTGCTAACAGAGAGCACCACACACCAAGTTGGAGAGCTGGAGCAAGTGGGAGAGGTGGGAGGAGTGGGAGTTGCGCAGAGGGAGTTTGGGGCCAGAAGAGGTATCTCCCCAGTGGACATGTTCCCGCCAATTTTTCTCTGATGACTCTGGTCCTTCCAGCGGTCCTTATTACACCTGCAAAACACATGGCACCGCGGGCGAAACCACCCGAGCCCACCAGAACCGGCAGTCACCTGTTCAACTGGGCTTTTCAACGCGCTGACGTAAGGTGCGCATGCTGCGAATAACCATAGCTGGAACTACCACTCGTCCTGGGCGCACTTTTGTTATGGCGCGTTGCAATTAACTCTCCTTACCACGCCCATAGAGCGTCGATCACCGATGATCGACGAGTACGGAGACCGATTTCAAAGCTCCCGTGGAGCTTCCCGGCACGTTGTGCAGTCGGTAGGCAGTTTGAAGACTCTAGTTTCAGTTTGTAATTTGGTAGCTCGTCTTTCCGCGTGGCAGCAATTTTTAAGCCCATCGTGAAACCGACGACACGTCGACGTCGATGACAGCCAGGGCTGCGCGCTCTCAAGCACGGCTAATCTCGCAACTTTGTTGCATCTTCCATCGATATTTTGGACTCAGATAGCAGCAGTGGTTCTGATCATGACGTCAGATGATTAGATTTCTGTTATAAAAGTCGTGATCGGCGAAAGCAGCCCGGAATCTCGGTAGCAGTTTGACGGCAGGTTTCCTTTTCACGCGGCCGTTTGTTTATTCGTTTTTGCGGACTTAGAACTGCAAGACGTTCTACGAAAACAAAGTAGGGCACAAAACAAATATTTTCCCAAAGCTTGTCACATGCACTTCTGCTTTACCACATTGAGAAACTCTTTCTCCCAATGGAACGTCAGTCATGAGGGTTGAATGACCTTTTTTATGGTTCAAAAACTTTTTGATCTAGAACTCTAGTTTTTGCAGAGCATTTTGTTATCAAGATAGAAAACATCTGCATATTTTGATTTTGTTGTGTTTTATTCCTTTTGAGATATCGGCGTACCTTCACTTGGTTTAGTTCAATTTTTACTTAACTTTCGTTCAATTTCGCTAAAGTATCATCGAATAACACTTCATCGAATACGGAAGAGCCGCCGGTTTCCTATCCTCCCCTTGTGTAATAGTCTAGTTTGTCAAAATAGTACCTTAGTTTGACGGATCCCTAGGCGGTACACCCAAAGAAGCTAATACACCTCTCGAATTAGCTTCCTTTTGTAATGAGCCGCCCTGTCTGTCACCGCGAGTGCTGGTCCCACGTAGCCCAGTTTTTACTTTGACGACAAATCGGCTGAACGTGTTGGTTGGGGATGTCTGTGCGCTCGCTACATCACTGTTGTGCTGATGCTACGCAGCGCACATGCAAGCATGGCGTTCTAGAATAACGCAGGTATGCGCGTGCATGCGTGCCCTGTCGCTTTGTGCTGTATTAATATTACCCTGTATCACAATAATCCATGCAACAGTATTATAATTTTAACGAAGATTTGCCCCCGTAGGGTAAATTTTAGAGTAATAAGAAACATTCGTAGGGTAATGAAGGGTTTTCTAAACGCTGGCGTGGGGTATTTTCAAAAAATAGGTTGGCCACACTGGTCCGGTAGTGAGCGCACAGCTTTTGCAGCGGCGAGGACCCGCAACATGGTTTTCAAACCCGACGAGAAAAGAAGCGGCAGCCCGAGGAACGCAAGAAGCACGAGCGCACATTCCATGGCTCGGGACAAGTTCGTTTCGGCGTCTCTCCGCAGCGGGGCGCCCGTCACATGCCTCTTGTCTGCCGTTCTGCCTGTTCACTTTTGGCGGCCGCGTCTCCTGGCGGTCTGCTAGGCTTTGACAGTATAAGGGAGGCTATGCCCGTGTGAATATCCCTTTAGAAACGCGCATAGAATCACTGCTATTGGCGACGTGCGTGACCAAAGGTCGAAGTTCGCGAATGGCGAAACCATAGCTTTCTGTATACCGATAATGTCAGCCCAATTGCCGGTTCTCGGCAAGGCAGATCCTGCCGTTCATGGCGAGGCGAATCCTCCTCGTGACGTCACGAACGGAAACCATATGGAGGCGTCACCGAAACATCTAGGCGCTCCTATACTACACGGAAACGCTCGGGGGGAAGGAAGAGACTTTCGAGAAGCGTCTCCCAGAAACGAATAGAGCCGTAAATAGTGCGTCACCTCTACGTCAGTCGGCACAATCGCTCACCAGGATACTTGCTCGCCAGTCTTGTCGAGGTGACTTCTCATCAAGCCACGTGCACGCTTCTGTCGCAGAGGGATACTTTGTTTCTATGTCTCACACTTCGAACATCCGCATACCTGCGATAAATATCTCGCTGTTTCCGCTCACTTCTTGAAAGATGTCCTGTTCTGTGTTCGGTCCTATTTTGTTATTCTTTCATGTGTAAACTTGAACCATCTCAACACGCTCGATTTACTTATTTAAATGTGTAACTTTACATAATTAAAAAATAGAAATCAGGCTTGAGTACTTTGCATTTTTCGCAGTGTTTTGTTATTATTAATATTATTTTCCTTCCATTTAACGCCCTTCCTCTACGCAAAGAGGAATCGCGAAACTGAACCTACATTTGGAATCGTCATTGCGACAAACTGCAGCAGGAACGACCACCATCTTGTTTTATATTCATTGATACACAAGGCAGCAATGAGCTCTCGGAATTATCTGACTATGTATTTCACCTCGAGGCACTCGAAGCACGGATCGTGGCCTTAATTGATTCGGCTCTACTTATGATCAGTTTTATCTGCATCATCCTCTAATGCATTTTCAGCAAAACTGCAGTAGAGCATGATGTAGATCAAACTTATCAGGAAGGTCCTCTTTTTGTCACTGAGACTATACCCATTATTGAGCTTGATACTGCTCGCCCTTTTAATTGACTACTTCTATAAATCCGTCACCGCGCGCATTGTATTCTGTAAATTTATGGGACGGGAGCGAAGCACTTACGTATTTTACTGCCCAGTAATCCCCACAATGCATAATGTGGCCTTACGCCGCGACGAGGAGCTTCGAGTATTGGAATAGGACTATTGGCTAAACGTATTAAAAGAAAACAAATTATACTTCGTTTCAGCTTCGGTCCGAGCCCGGCCGATGTTATGAGCCGAAGGGCCAATAAAACAGCGAAAGAGGCACAACGTCATGGCTTGCTGTCTGCAGTTGATAGGACCAGCCGGTATTTGCCATCCGTGCGCGCTCCTCCGCCGGCTAGTCCTATCAAGCGCAGAGAGCACGTCGTGACGCTGCGCTTTTTGTGCTCTTTGATTGGCCCTTCGGCTCATAACATCGGCCGCGCTCGGACCGAAGCTGAAACGAAGTATAGTGTTCTTTCGAGCACATCGCGGTGATGTATACTGGAAGGATTTTTTTCAGACTTCGGATGAGCTAATAAAAAGAAAGCCAAATGACTGCTCTCTTAAAGGAGCTGTGCAACAATTTCAGGGCTTTGCTTAAATAATTGTGGAAGTTGATGCCTGACACTTCTGAAGTGAACTACAGAAAACAGATTTTGCCTGGATACCTTAGTTTTTATTTTAAAAAAAGGAAAAAAAGATCCAGGTTTTTGTTACCTCTCAACTTTTACATCGTCTTCCGGGTCACGTGCGCAGTAACGTCGATGGGTTAGGCGCGGGGTTCCGGTAAAGTTCTCTCTCTAGAGCCATCAGTGAGCAGCGAGAACTCATACGCTCGCGACCGCGTGACCACGTGCTGGCGGGCGCAGCGCGAAGAATATGGTGAAAGGAGGAAAGTCTCATCCGGGTCCGGCCATGCCCGTCCGGCCCTGTCCCCCCTCCCCCTCCGGCTTCTGGCGGCTTTTCGCGGTAGTAGATAGAGCTGACGGTTTTGTGGACCTAGGATAGATGGCGCCACTAAAACTCCGTATAATAAAAGTTTTGTCGATGATACAAGGTCTTTGACGCATTTATATTTATGTTGGAACGACAAGATTTAGAGAAAAGTTACCTTTTATCGAGTAGGTATTCGCACATCTTGTTATCTTTCTACAAGAACCCCATTGACGTCATGCTGCGTGTTTCTCATGGCCGCCGCTCGCGGCTGCAGGTCGGGGTATATTGTAATTTTGTCCTCGCTATTACGCGGCGAAATCGCAACATTTCGATTAAAGGAGGTGTCTTTTCTGTCATTTGTGACAAGGTGAACAATGTCAAAAGTAGAAGATGCCAATTCTTTTAACGTTAAAATCGTTCCACAGCTCCTTTAAGCTCATCTCGGTAAACTCGCAAACTTCCGAGAGTGCACGTAATGTTCGATGAAACATCCCAGATTTTCTTTCTTAATTACATCATTGTGTAATCGAGTATAAGTATTCTTGTACGGTGTTTCACGGAGAGCAGGCGAGAGAGGGAGCAAAGGGCTCATGGACATGAAAGCTGGGGATGTGAATTAAAGGGATGCAGAACCGAAACCTGGATTCCACAAAACAAGGCGGCAAAAGCGTGCAACGGGATGCTACAAACACCAAAACATCACTCATACAGCGATATCTCAAACGGATGACCGTATTTTTCAAGAAAAGGAGGCGCATTTGACAGGTTAGTTGACGTCATGTGTCTCCGAGAAGGAGAGGAAACGGCCTCGCGTCTTCTCCACCTCGCCGCTTTGAGGGAGCGAAGCTAAGAGAGGAGGAAACTAGGTAGCTTGACGTCACGCGCCTCGTCGGCCTTGTTCAATCTCGACCTCTTTTTCTCAAAATACGGCCGTCCATTCGAGATATCGCCTTACGAGTAGTGTTGTAGGGATTGTAGCGTCCCGCCTACATCTCCTGCATTGTTTTTCTGAAATCCAAATTTCGGTTCACCATCCCTTTAATGACGTTTTACCAGTCGTGTCGGAACAGGAGGAAGCCAAAGAGGCAGTATCCGCCCCCCCCTCCCCCTCCCCCTCAGACTTTTCAAAATTTTGTATAAAACATAGCACCTCAGACGCCTTTCACATACTTACGTCATGCTCGGTGTCAAAGCACAAACGTTTTCTTCTATAGGTCCAAACATATTTCCAGCTCCCTCTGTAGACTACAGCGAGTGGCTCTCCCAAATGTTTTGCAGGAGAGTAGATGTATCGAATGTTTTTTTAAAGTGCACAACGAAATAGCGGCGAGCGACACTGATTGTACTCACCAAATGTACTATGCAAAATTATTTTGTGGCTGTTACTCAAAGCACCCAACCAAGTTGTCGATAAAACAAAGAAGGTATGTTTCCTTCCGTTGCGGCAACGGTTGATGGTACATGTTTTTTTTGTTTTTTTTTACTTATCAAAATTAAAAAAGGAACACAATGCTGCATTTAATTTGAATGGACATTTGTTGATCGGTTGCAAGAAAGCAAAATATATCATGCACGTTTCAGAGGATAACTGAGTTGTAGACTTCTACGCATCCTTCCCAGTGTCTTGTTCGTGTTTGCGTCGATTTATCTTGCGATCGCCAGCTTTCCCGCTTAGGTTGTGAGCAGCCTTTTATGTTTTAATGGGTGTCTCAGTATAGCCCTCTTGGAGTTTTTAACGTGGAGCCTAGCAAGGCCATATTTCGCGACCATTTTCCTGCTCGAGGAAAGCGATGCGCAGTGACGCAATCTTTCATACCGTTGTTTATAAAGGAAGTACTGCAACCATCTTGGCAGAGCTCTCGAGCAGCGATGAACTGACGACGGTTTCACTCGATAAAAAAGTAATCACGGAGTAAGTTAAGATCGTCAGACTCAGATAACATCACGAACCTAAAAAAATGAGGTAGGAACATTTCATGCCCGCGGTCACCTTTCAAGGCCTTCGGCTAGACGGCTTACGGGCGAGAAACAAACCGCTGACGATCCCGACTCTATGCGGGCCAATCGGCACGCACTGGTTGGCGGGCACTTTAGAGGAGCTAGCGCAATAACAATATTGAGTTGGAATTCTCTTCACTTTACACAGGCTTACTGGCACTGGGACCCAAATATATTTGCGCGCAGTGCCACTAACCAAGAAGCTCCTTTCTCAAAGAATAATTTCGAGGAAACGAAAAGTTGTCTTTCTCTTTCAGCTATTAATTCGCAAATTCCGATAACGTAACACGCGGGGGTCAGAGCGTTGGCGTAGTCCTGTGTGTGACCAAGGCGTCTCGTAGATAGCCCACCGAGCATTGCGTGAGCACTTGATCTGGGCTCGTGACAATCAAAGGTTTGACGAGCATTTCCGGGTATAGACCTTTGCATCGCTTATCACCCGGGCGAAAAATGCTGAGTCACTTGGGGACGCATGCGCAGCGTCCGATACACAGCACAGCAAAACACAAGCACATGGTCAGAAGTTCCACAGCCCAGTAGACGAAGAAGACAGCACGCAGAAAGCGATTTTTGCAAAGGTCTGTGGAGTGGTTTGAATTCAATCGCTTCAGTGACGGAAATAGCGCCAATCGCCAAAGCCGCGGTCAACAGATAATACATCCCACAAAATACTGTCTGCAAACACTTCCTGGGGTGTGTTTTGTTCTTTATATGGTGGCCTTGTTGCATTGGTCATGCGAAAACTGCAAACATGTTCGAAGCGCACGTGCATGTATGAAGAAAACCTGCTTCGAACATCCTTAACAGCTTGTCCGCAGATGCACCTGTTAGGCTTAGGCCTCGGTTTTTCCTACTCAAAAACAAGCGGGGTTTTTTGCGTTTTTTTTATTTGGAAAAAACCGGCTGGGAGGCTAATTTGTGGGATTTATCGGTGTTTACCCAAAACACGTAAGCCTAAATAAATAGCGTAGACGAGTGCCGTGACTGGGTCTGATATTTATACGAGAGTATAGGGCGTACTGAAATAAAGAGAGTATAGTATGTAAGGATGGCCAGTTCACCGAGGCGTTTGATGGATTGAACTCACATCATATCCGAGGGGGAACCCAAAAGTAACTGGAAATATTTTTCTGCGGGGCGGGCTCCTCGTAGTATAGATTTCCCCAGCCATAGGTGAGTTTTCGAGGGACGCGTCAGCGGTGCAGTCGGCGTTCATGTGAGACACTGCGTTTGGGGTCGCCGGATTGTTTTTAGAAACCCCGTCGACGAATTTGCCTCTTTCATGATGGCTGATTTATACGAACGAAGTCATGACAGTGAGCTTTTGTTTCCTGGTAATAATAAACACGCAAATACGGCGGAAACAGTTGTTATGCTGCAGACGACTTACAAGGAAGCTGCTCTAAGAAAAACATAAATTTACCTCTTTTTTTTTTTTTAACAACGTGAAATGTCGGTTTACGATCAACCTCGTTTCGGGAGTCCTTTGACCAGCTAAACTGAAGAGGCCGTCAAGGATTTCTCGAGCTGTATTTTATAACCGCCGCCGGACCATTGATGAACTTGTGGAGTTGACTGGAGTGTTGTGGAGTTCCTCTCTGTAAATTTTATCGGAGGATAGGCGCATGAAACCAGTTGTAGCAAAATTCCTGTCTCGAATACCTAAAGAAAAAGGCAATCACTTGGCTGCGTACCATGCTTTGAAGGGGCAGTTGGGGGATGGTTCTGATTTTTGTTTTTCAAAGTCATGACCGATAGAAAAAATCATAATCTGTGTATGTTTATACCGCCGGAAGTTAGTCAGCTTCAATGGGCGTCTGGTGTCTCAGCTGTAGATGAGAAATTTAGTCAGTGTGGTACAACCGCTAGCCTGGGGTCTTTAACGTGCATCACGCAGTAGTGATACACGACTGCACGCCGGTACGATGATCATCCAGGTCGAAACGGGCAGGGGTGGGGATTGAGCCCAAGATCCCTGGGTTCTGCAGCGCGAGCTTTCACTCCGAGCTAGTGTGCGCTAAAGGCTGTGTTCCAAATCTTACCCAAATGAATCCGAGTTACTCCGGCGGGTCATGTCACGTGACAACGCCGATTAAAAAACGCTGGACGCGGGTAGGTTTTGGAACGCCAAAGTACAAAACCCTTACCTTGGAGTAAGATCGAGTAAATATTGGAACACGGCCAAAGTCAGTGGATCCCGGGAGAGTGGCTCCATTGCCTTCCCTGCTTGCATACACGCGACCACACCTCACAAGGTGATTGGCTGATAGGTATCTGTTGCCATGGCCAATCGCCATTTCGGTCCATTAAAATCTTTGAAGCTTCGAGGGGGTCATTCTGAACCAGTCGCACCAAGATCTCCATGCAGCATCATCGTGCTTAAAGGGTTCCTCGCCAATATTAGCGTCTTTGGCAGTGTGCATGCAATCCCCTTATTAATCATGCTTGTCTCGACATATATCTTACGATGTCATTGTTTTCCCTGCGTATTTAATGGCAGGGAATGCTGCACTGACGCCGCTTGTGGTGTAGATACGAAGATATGCGCTTGTTTCGTCGGTGTGTGGATAACACAATCTCGGTATTCAAGAAATGTCTTTACAAAGCAACCGGTCAAAAGTAATTTGGTTCGGCCCACCAAGAATGAAGAAGTCAAAGAGAAGGGGGGGGGGGGGGCGATGTGGTGTATAAAACGGGAAAGGGGGTTTAATGGCTACACGAAATGTTATTCTCCAGGCAGGGAAAAGACTCGCATAGCCAAAGGGGAGAGGGAAGGAAAGATGTGAAGTCAAAAAGAATCTGCTCATTCTATTTACGAAAATGGCGACCATGCGGGGAGCTTGGCTCTACTTTCCCAAGATCCAGTGACATTAGTGTGCGCTTTCAGACTCGGCCACCTACTTCCCGTCATGACCGAAGATGAGCCTCGGTGTTAGGGCTATAACCCCAAAACGAAACAGCAATTGAGCAAATAGAAAAATGTCCCTTCGCCACGACCCAAGGAAGCACGGCAAGTGAAGTTCAACATGAAAACAATGATCATCCGTTTCTTTGACGTAAGAAGGTGTTAAGAATGGAACCTTCGGCAACCTTTTCCGAGTTTCAACGCTGCGGAAACGAGTCCCGAAACGAGTCCCGACGTGTCAGGACTGCCGGCCACCTGCCGAAGCCTGCCCAAAACGAGTCTCAACGCGTCCGTGACGTCAACGGGACGTGTGTGTGTGTGCATGTGGGTTCGTGCGCTCCGGAAGGGGAGAGAGGCCTGGCCTAACTGCGGAGAACCATGGCTATGACTCATTTCTGGCTACGACGCGGCGGGCTTTTCTGCTACGCACTTGGCGGTCGCACCTGCTGCCCTGGCGGAGAGTGAGGGAGAAAACGGACCCCTATATAAGGCGGGGCGTGAGGCTGCTGAGTTGTTCTCTTGGATTTGACGACTGTATCGCTACCATGTAATTAAACCGTTCGTTACGTTACCAATTCTCCCACCTCCACTGGACCCCTGGGTTCTTCACTTCGGGGAATGGTCGTCGTCACGAGCCAGGAAGCCTCCGGACGTGCGGCCTAAGCCCCGCCTCGAACAACTGGTTGGCAGCGGTTGGGATCGGACCATGCGACATCGTGCTACATCTGCGGGTGAGCGTTTGGACTTTGCTTTGAGATTCGCCAGGCTTCAGATTATGGGTAATTAATTTTGAACTGCTGGGAATCCTTAGTGTTTGACTTGTGCGCTAGGTTTGTGTACAACCTCGCGACAAGTTTTATAGCAAAGCCAAAGCTAAAGAGCAGCGATCATGGATCTGATGAGGTTACTGAGAACAGATTTACTCTGTTTATGTGAAGAATTGGGTGTGGAGGTGGAGCCAAAGATGAAGAAATCTGAGATCAGTAAAGCGACTTCAGAGAGCGCGGAAGCAGAGGAAATTAAAATTGCGTGGGAACTGCTTCAGAACGCTAAGAGTGAAGCTGCAGCAAGAGAGGAACGAGAGCAGGGGCAGGCTGCGGCGAGAGAGGAACAGGCTGCAGCGAAAGAGGAACGAGAGCAAGCTGCAGCGAAAGAGGAACAAGAGCAAGCTGCAGCGAGAGAGGAACGAGAGCGGGCTGCAGCGAGAGAGGAACGAGACCAGGAGCGAGCGCTGAAAAGGCTGGAGCTCGAAATTGAACAACAGCGATTAAACTCGCAGAACAGTAGAGTTGGGGCTCCGGTACGAGCAAGTGAGACCGAGTCGTATCAAATGAAGAAGCTCATGCAGCCGTTTAAAGTTGGGGAAAACGTGGGCCTATTCTTAGTTAACTTTGAAAGGACATGTGAGAAGTTGAGCTTCGCCCCAGAAACTTGGCCGCAACGGCTTTTGACTCTGTTGCCCTGTGAGGCTGCAGAGGTTGTCGCGCGCCTTAGTGCTGGAGACGCGGACGACTACGACAAGGTGAAGTCCAGCCTTTTGAAGCGGTACCGCCTTTCTGCCGATGCGTTCCGTCAAAGGTTTAGAAACGCCTCCAAAAAGAGCAGCGAGGGCTACTCGGAATTCGCTTACGGGCTTAAAACCAACCTGATAGAATGGTTGAAGAGCGAGGAAGTGTACGAAAGCCGAGACAAGGTAGTTGAGTGTGTGTGCCTCGAACAGTTCTTTCGTAGCATTCCGCAGTCAGTCAAGCTCTGGGTGCAGGATAGGGTGGGAGTCGACTCTGTCGAAAGGGCCGCTGAGCTAGCCGAAGAGTACGCAACGCGTAGAAAGCTGAGCGGAGAGGAAAGCGAACCCGGCCGGAGCGATCAGCGCAAGACCTTCCGACAGGGGAACGGCTCGCGAGAAAACGGGCCCGAGAAGCAAGCAGGAAAAAAGGTCCCAGAAAAGAGCGCAGAACACTCGAACGGAGACGAGGCGCGGAAAAGCCCAACAGGGCAGTTCGAGGCAAGGAAGCCGTTCCTGTGCTACAACTGTCAGGAGCCGGGACACACAGCGGCCAGATGTAAGAAACCGCGGGTTGTGTTCTCGTGCGTGAACGTTAGTGACAAGGACCTGAAGCTCCTTCGTCCCTATCTTCACGAGCTCCAGGTAAACGGAAAGCCGTGCAGGGTGCTTCGTGACAGTGCAGCGACGATGGACGTTGTCCATCCGTCGTATGTAACGCCATCCGATTTTACGGGAAAGGTAGTTTGGATCAAGCAGCTGCTCGAAAAGCACAGTGTCTGTCTGCCTATGGCGAGAGTAAAGATAACTGGCCCGTTCGGAGAGCTAGTGACAGAGGCGGCTGTCTCGCAAACAGTCCCGTGGGAGTATCCTTATTTGTTTTCTAACCGGTCAGATTTCCTGCTGCGCGAAAGGGGTCAACAACTGGGAGAAGGGCTAGTTCAGTCGTGTACGAGGTCCAAATCGCGTCAGGACGCCCCTTTGTTGACGAGTGATCCAGAGCCAGAGGCAGCTGACGGGGAGCAAGCACTCCCAGAGTTGGAGGCAGAAAACCGGGATGAGAGGGACCAGGTTGTAGAACAGCCTGACCTCGTAGCACTAGAAAGCGTACGCCGTCCCAACGCGCCGGCGAAAAAAGCGGAGGAAGACGGGATCAGTGAAAGATCTCTCGTAGCTCCGGCGTCACGTAACTTTGGTCCTCTGCTACGGGTAGACAGAGTGTCTTTGACAGTCGAGCAGAAGAGCGACCCTAGTGTGTCAGGGTTTCGCGGTACAGCTCAGGAGATTGCTAGGACCAATGTGACGGGGCATGAAAAAGGCGGATTGTTTTATCGGCGCTATAAGGACCGCATTTTCACGTCTAGAAATCACGTGAAAATCGATCACTATGACTTCAGCGTAAGAAAAAGAAAGGCAAATTTAACGGCAATACCGATGGGTTGAGCAGATTTTTCTGACATCACGAAAATAGTAGGGATGATCTCAGAGGTCTTCGTCATCCACGGGAATGAGGATCTAAGTGGGGGCACTTCGTTGAAACCCCAAAGGGACCTCACAAATTGCGAAGAGTTTTTGTCTTTTGCATTTTGTTCTTAGTGACCTCGTTGGAAAAATGAGTTTTTTTGGCGACAGGGGGTCTCGATACCCGGAATTGTACCAAATTTTGGTAATCCGTAATCCAGTCTGGCGGGTCTTTGGCGAATTCCGGGCGTTTGACTGCGGTGTGGCGTGGTGTTGTGGGGGACGTTTCCGCTGATGCCTCCGTTGAGAGGTTTGGGAGTTTGTTTGGTGCTTGCAGCGTCTTCTCAAGGCCTACTCCAAGCCCACCTCTTCAGGCCAGCGATTGTACCACCGGCCATTCGAGGTTTCCCTGGCCCCGGAGGGGCTGTTAAGAATGGAACCTTCGGCAACCTTTTCCGAGTTTCAACGCTGCGGAAACGAGTCCCGAAACGAGTCCGACGTGTCAGGACTGCCGGCCACCTGTCGAAGCCTGTATAAAACGGGAAAGGGGGTTTAATGGCTACGCGAAATGTTATTCTCCAGGCAGGGAAAAGACTCGCATAGCCAAAGGGGAGAGGGAAGGAAAGATGGGATGTCAAAAAGAATGTGCTCATTCCATTTACGAAAATGGCGACCATGCGGGGAGCTTGGCTCTACTTTCCCAAGATCCAGTGACATTAGTGTGCGCTTTCAGACTCGGCCACCTTTTTCCCGTCATGACCGAAGATGAGCCTCGGTGTTACGGCTATAACCCCAAAACGAAACAGCAATTGAGCAAATAGAAAAATGTCCCTTCGCCACGACCCAAGGAAGCACGGCAAGTGAAGTTCAACATGAAAACAATGATCATCCGTTTCTTTGACGTAAGAAGGATTCTGTACTCGGAATTTGCTCCTCGGGCTCAAATCAAGCAGTCAACCGAGGCTTTTATATGAAAGTTCCGAGAGGGCTGCGTCACGATTTTCGCAAGAAACGTCCCGAGTTGTGGCGAACAGGAGACTAGTTTGTTAACAATGATAACGCGCCTGCCCACACCGCGTCGAGTGTTTAGCTGTTATTCAACAGAAACGTCATGACCCCTGCCTAGTCAATCGGCCTCGCCCCGTGTAATTTCTTTGTCTGTTTCCCCGGAAAACAACTTCAAAACAAGAAGTTCTTAAAAGGGAAACAGTTTACCGATGTAAAAGAAGTGAAACAAAACCAAGAAAAACGGCAGAAGCTCTAAGAGGCATCAACATCGACGAGTTTAAAGGCTGTTTTGAGCGTTGGAAGAAACGTACCGAGAAGTGTACTGCAGCAGGTGGTGAGCACCTTAAATCCGCAGCCACGCTGGAAATGCACCACACCAAAGACACGTTGTTCGCCGCAGACACGATGACAGAATGGCCTGCAGACAGTTTTTGTACGAGTTATATGACAGGACCCTTATACGAGGAGCAAACTTGCCTCAAACAATGTCTCCAAGCTGTTTTTTTTATGGTGTATTGTTAGTGCGACAGCGACTTTAAGGCGACTTAAAGTTGAGCGTGTACGAAATAAATGCGCTATTTTGTCGAAATTAATTTTCCAGGTTCTTTCGGGTCCGCCGCGTGATTTACGAAGCAAATATGTTTTGTTTGTTAGCGATCCTATCAGATACATCCTTCTATTCGCTCTCCTTTCTTCTCTTTATTACGTTATACTTTTATTGCGATACTGACAATATCCTTGCGGAGGTTTACTGCTCGATGGTGTGCCGCGATATATTAGTTTATCCTGTAATGTCTTTCACGTACTTATACGCTCTAAGATACCCCAAGCGGGCGACTATACTCTCCCAAAAAGCGCTTTGAAAAGGCCAGTCACTGCAACCTACCGAGGGAGCCTCGGCCAATGACGAGGCTTATATTATTTTAGACCCCCAAATACAGTCTGCTCTCTGGCAGTATGCATGACGTTTCACTCTGCCACAACGCACTGTTTCTTTTTCTTTTCAGGTTTAAAATTTTAATTAGCTTCTTCGTCGAGCTTCATAGATTTCAGGGACTGGTTCCGCAAAGGGCTGACGAAGTAAAGTCGTCGTTCCAGATTTCGTAGAGTGTAGCGTCCACCGGGCAATGTGGTAATAAATAAAAATAATAATAATAAAAAGTAATCGTTTCATTGACTCGTCTTTTTCGCAAGACGTGCGTTCGGTCAAGCACTGCAATCTACCGGGTGTCCCAAATAGCGGCCAGGCTCTTTAAATCGACCGCAAAAATCGGTTTGTAACCTATCGCGTTCCGAATTTGTACAGCGTTGGCCACAGGTGGTGCATTTTTTCTATAAAATTCGCAAAGATCGAACTTACCTGAGGAAAAGGTAAAAAATGGAAGCCGTTTACAACTCCCTGTAACGCCGAATTAGAGCGCAGCTCTTGAGGAGGAGGGGAAGGCGCGGCGGGGGGGGGGGGGGGCACGTGACCTTGGGAGGGGGGGGGGGGGTCACGTAACCTCGGGAGGGGGAGGGGAGAGGGTCACGTCACCTGGGCGTCACGTGACCTCGGGGGGGTCACGTGACCTTGCGGTTACGCCGACGGCGACGGCGACGCCGCTCAAGCCGGAAACGGGCGCCTAAGAGCTGCGCTCTAAAAAAGAAAAAGGCTTAAGGCCACGGTCCCACTGAATGTGGCAGTTTAGGTACTTTTTGGCAGGTCATTACTCATCTCCTTTTAAATACTGTTTTGTGGGATTGATGTCATTCGAAAGGCAATGCAATCCTCTTTCATTTGACATTATGTATGTATCGGTTTATACTGTTCATGCGCATTTGTAGCGTTGCGAATATGATGGCGCGGACCCTCACTTGCTCCGCTGGTTCATGTTTTATGAACGATTCATTAAAGATAACACGGTTCCAATAGAGCAGTTTTGTTAAGGTGATGTCGGAGCAGAATGTAACGGTATACTTTTTTGGTATTTGCACTACTTTGTTTTTTTCAGCTCTCCAAATATTGCCCTAAAATTGACATTTTTCAGCAAAAATATGTTTTTAATGACAAGCGCTAGGGAAATGAAATTAGCTACAGATGTAGTGCTTATAATTGGTAATATGCAGAAAAAAATTTAATGTTGTGTAAAATTTTTTTGTTTAGATATTCTATATCAAATGTAGCAGATTTTTGTGCTTCGAGTCATGGTAGTTCAAATGCCGCTGAGTAAATAATTAAACTATGGTGAAATATTTTATGACATTTAAAACTACAATAGTTGCCCAAGAGGTGGACGGTGGCTTTTTTTTATTTTCAAAGTCATAACGCTCCGGGAGCCCTTCAAACGTACCTGTTTTTGACGCACATCTCTTTTGGACATCAAACAGATTTATTGGCATCTAATAACATTTATTTTATAAAATAGAAAAACTTTGCGATGTATTAGATTTTCCCAATGATCTTGCTTTGGTTTCTTGATAGTTGTAGAGCTTAGCTAATTTTAAAAACAATTAAACACTGTTTGGGTGGCTTGTTGCGCTACCTGGCGGATGGCAGACAAAACTGCTGATTTCTAAGTTCAAAAAATTTTCGAGGGCGGCGTTGGCGTCTGTATCATCATCAATCTCCGTGTCGTTTTACCTTCACATTTAGAAAATATATTTGAAGATTCACTATCGATAAATGAACGGTTTAAGTGCTGGGTCAGGTTAATAAATCTAAGACAAATAATTACACAAGCGTAGCGTGATATAAAGTGTTCATTATTCGATATAATTGAAATCAATAAACGATAAAGACGAAGAGGGAAAGAATACACCCGAGTTCACTTCATGCCTAGAGTCACTAAATGAGCTGCGCTTAAAGTATCGGCACTCCGTTCCTCAAAATTGTTTTGGGCACCGTCATTTTGGGTCTTGTGCAGAGCAAACGCAACTGCCGATCGTCATGATCCAAATGTGCGACTTCCTCTGAATTAGATGCGGTGCTAGGAAACTGTTGCTATGCTATATTGCTATGCTCTGTCGCGGGTTGTTTAAACATTCGTGGAGGACGCGGCGTTTCCTGTGATTTTAGATAAAGCTTCAGATAACTGGCAACCATGATTTTAAGCCACATAATGGCCAAGTGTCGTTACTCTGAAGCGTAGCTAATTTACTGGCACTAGCGGGAACAATGAGGAAGAGGCAGGTGTCAAAAGGTAGTGGCTTGTGGAATCCACGGGGCTCACGTCATGGCCCCTCCAGGTATTACAAGCTTCTTGAACAAGGGCATGAATAGTGTCATTAAATAAGCTATGCTTCAGAGTAGCGACACTTGGCCATATTGTGGCTTAAAATCATGGTTGCCAGTTGTTTGAAGCTGTATCTGAAACGATTTTCCGTCCTCCACTTCAAACAGTTTGCGACAAAGCAAAGCAATATTACATGAGCTTCCTAACACCGAATCTAATGCTGAGGAAGTCGCAATTTTGAATCATGACGATCGGCAGTTGCGCCTGCTTTGCAAAAGCACCAAAATGGCGGCGCCCACAACACTGTCGGGGAAGAGAGTGCCGGTACTCTAAGCGCAGCTCATTTATTGGCCCTACTTCCCGCGAACCTCCTTTGCCCTGACTGAAACTGAAACTAAATATGAATAATACACCATTATTATAGCTTATTTAGTTTTAACCACCCACACATAATGAGAGAAGGAAGCGACCGGGTAGGAGAAACGCGGGTTTTATGTGCGACTGATCTAATCAACGTTAGTTCTAACCGTCTCAAAAGAGAGAACGCGCGAGCTTGCACTGGTTAAAAAAAAAAGACTGTCCAAAGAAAAGAGGCGGAACGCTGTGTACTTTGTGACTGTGCGTCTAATTGCAAATTGTTGTGTGTATGTTTATACAGCCGGAAGTTAGTCTGTCTTAGTGGGCGTGTGTCTCAGGTGTATATGAGCAATTTAGGCAGTGCGGTACAACCGCAAACCTGGGGTCTTTAACGTGCACCACGCAGTAGTGATACACGACCGCACGCCGGTATGATGCTCTTCCACATCGAAACGGGCAGGGGCGGGGTGGGTTCTGCAGCGCGAGCTTTCGCTCCACCTGCTCCGAGTTGGAGTGCGCTAGACATGCACTCGGCCACCGATCGCCCCCCCCCCCCCCCCTTATATAAGTATTTGAAGATCGACGATGGACGTTGATCATTATAAGTATTTGAAGATCGACGATGGACGTCGATCGTCTCGAGGTAATGTAACGTAATAACATTATATAAATAATAAACAGATTGAAGGATTGAAGGACTCAATTTTTCAATTCTTGGATTGTAATATGGCGGTAGCCTATTGTACTTACTGTTGATGAAAAGCAATATGAGGTGACGAGGTAATGATTAAATTATGAGGCTCTATAAGGACTACGATATTAGTGGGCGTCGAACCACAACGTACAGTGCCAGACTTTTTTCAAGTATCGTGTACCCAAAGACCTTTCTTCACCCGCAACAGAATATGGTAGAATCAATGAGGATGCTGCTTTACAACTGTACGTGGAACAGCAAAACTGCAATGTGCAGAAGTGCGGCTTATTCGTTAATATGAAGGACGGATTTCTAGCAGCATTCCCTGATTGACTACTTGGAACAAATGGCCTCATTGACGTAAAGTTCCAAAAGATTCTTGAAGCCTACTGGAACCGCAAAGGAGTATGAGGCGAAAAATAAGAAAAAGGAGCATGGCGTGAAAGGTCCAAATCACCACCATAGCCTCTACTACACTCTAAGAAATGCCTGCGCGTATACTTTCCCGCAAAAGACTCAAAGAGCCAATCTCTGCGATTTACGAAATCAGCTCAGCGAATGATGAGGCGGAACATCCATTTACACCTAAAAATGAAGTCTGCGCTGTGGCATTGCGCAATGCAAGCATGACGTTTTGCATTGCGTAATGCCACAGCGCAGACTTCATTTTTAGGTCTAAACGGATGTTCCGCCTCATCATTCGCTGATATGATTTCGTTGAACGCAGCTATTGGCTCTTTGAGTGTTTTGCGGGTAAGTAGGCGCGCAGACATTTCTTAGAGTGTACCAAATACAAGGGCAGTTACACAATACACAAAGAGAGTTTTGTGATTTCGTTATATTTACACTCAAGGGCATTGATATCCAACGTATACAGAGGGATGACACCTTCTTGTCAACCAACATAGAGCCTTTTCTGCTCAAGTTTTACATGGAAGGCCCGTCTTCCGCTAATTTCCTCACGTAGACGAGTTGTCCGACCGAATAATCTGCCATTACTCCCGATCTGGGCCCCAAAACGACCGGAACCCACCAACTGCATCTACCCCGATGCCGTCTACTTACACCACACTGTAAGTAGACGGCATCAGCTGGAAGGTGCGACGGCCACAGCCGGCCCTACGAAGAATACAAAACGAAAACACCGCGAGGCCCCATCACCCACTAGCCTGGAAGTGCAAGCCATCGCGGAGGCCATTCAAGAAAACGCCCAGCTACAAAGCATCACAATTCGCTCTGGCAGTCAGGGCGCCCTGAGAACGTTCACAGAAAACAACCTACCACCTCATATAAAGACTAACCTCTCCAAGATAATGAAAGACCACCCAGACTTCCGAGTCACACTGGAATGGGTTCCAGGCCACACAGGAATCGAAGGCAACGAGCTGGCCCATCAGCTCGCCCGTGAAGCAATTACTGAACCGGGACCTTCCACTCCTTGGCCACAAACATACGACCCTTACATACGCAGGAAGACACTTCACACCAACAGAACCAACATACTGTTGGAATGGAGAGAGAACAGGACCAGTCTCCCATCCCCCTCACAATTTCTGAACCGACTGCACTCTACACTGATACGAAGAGCCCAGACTGGCACCCTCCTTACACCGCACATTACGCATCATTTATTGGGACGCGAAGGTCAGCCGAAGTGCGCAAAGTGCCACCGATACCCTAACAATAAACACATCCTTTGGGACTGCCCTCACAACCAACAAGCTCTACAAGAAACTCTCAACACAATACCGAAAATACTTCACCCGAGCAGCTGGGAGGAATGGATCGCTCCCCCACCCGCACACAGCACTCTACTCTGGAGTTTGCTTGTAAAGCATATAAAAAAAGCCGGGAATTTATAGATGACGTCCTGGACTAGCAAGGACCACAATAAATGTTTATTCTCTCTCTCTCTCTCCCGATCTGGGAATCTCTCGATCTTCATTCATGGCCATATCATATGAGATCGAGGGGTGTGGCTCTTCGTCCGCCGAACATTGCTTCGGCGGGTGTTTTTACCGTGTAAGATGAGACCGTCGCGTGCTGCTGGAACAAGACCCTGGCGATTCTTCACTGAACTGCTTCTTCCGTAAGCTTCAAGAGGGCTTTTTTCGTTTCGCACACCATTTGTTCTGCTTGCCCGTTAGTTGCAGGATGGTATGGTGCACTAATGTGATGCCTGATACCGGTCTTTTTGGGGTTTTTTTTTTTTCTCAAAAACTTGTATATTTCATTTGAAGCAAGATTTGTCGCGTTATCAGAGAAAAGTATTTTCGGTAGGGCAAAAGTAGGGAAAAAAGAGCGTAGAACGTCAATGACGCGTTTGTACGTCGTGGCAGGCATCGTGTAAACTTCCAACCACTTAGAGTACGCATCGACCATGACTCCGCAGATGCGGATACGTTTCGCCACCCACAGACTGAATAGTGGATCGTTTTCAGTTACAGTTCATGATCGCGCTGGACTCGAGGAAGCATTCGACTCTTTCCACAAAGTTAGCCCAGGTGCCAGTACTTTTGTCGAAAGTGGTAAGTTTTCGAAACGTCGACAACGTCGGTAGCCACGTGCTGTGCTTGACACTGGACGCTTACCATTCCCTGAGAAGAAACTTGCTTGTTCGTCTGCCACGAGTCGTTCGATATCAGGTCATCACCGCTACTCCATCTCCCGACAAAACAGGTCGTCATTGTCCGCATGTCCATAGTTAGCAATCACGTGAACTTATAAATTCCCGAACGCTCATAACTTGCCGTCGCTAAACGCCGTTCATTCATAGCGTCTTCATTGCAAATAAACGTCTTCCTATTTATTCTGATGGTTTTCATCATACTCCTTCTAAGCTGTACTTACAACATTATATCGGTACTTCCGAAAATATTGCAACGACGTTTGTCTTCTGGGAACTATAATGTAACAACCTTTACAAAATCTTCCGGATCCCATGAAACACAATATTTCGTTACGTCACTTTTCGGTCGTCATAATAATGGTGAAGTAAGTACCGTAAATTGCGAAGCAGTTTACTTGATGTCCGCTTCCACTGGTGTCTTGGAAGATTAAGTCTACAGAGCGTGCATTCCTGCAGAAGTTTTCATTGAAAGAATATTGACACGTCAATCAACAATTGATTCCTTCTTGGTAAGATTTATTGCGAAAGGCCGTGGCAAGCGCCGAACCGCATCTCCCTATTGGCGACGTGCGCGACCGAAAGCGTCGCTGTGGTCGGCCTTCCGCGATTGGCCGAACGCTGACTACGACGTCGGAAAGGGGATTTACCATTGACGAAATAAGAGGAATGAAAGAACTTTAATTTTGACGGTGTTGGCAGTGCTCCTTTGAGAGTGCATTGATTTCAAGATTCTACCATGCTATTTACAAACACCATCAAACTTGTTGTTTGCAAGGTAATGACGTCACAAGGGGGAGCCATAGGAGGGCGCCACCCAAACATCTCGCCGCTAATATCAGAGAACAATTTATACCCACCCTGACATTCTCGCATACATGCGTTTGCTGGGCCACGCTATTGAGCCAGCTGAGCACAGCTGGCAGCGGCGCGAGCAAGGCCACGAGGGGAACGTGATGGTGCTCGAGCCACCCCACCGTGAACCAATATTTCGGCCACCCCACGGGTGCGTGTCGCCATCTATTGGTTGAACTAACGCCTTGTTCAAGATGGCTGCCGTGGGACCGCAGCCTTATATGAAAACGCAACGAAGCCATGTACCGGTCTTCAAACCATAGAGAGCCCTATGGCTTGAAAAGCCTGGCCGCTATTTGGGACACGGGGTATATAGGAAGCCTGCCCAGCGAAGGTTTAGAAGAAAGAAAGAAATCCTGTGCTCAAAAAACGCAATCTGCACTGGTACAACGATCAGTGTAAACGTCACGCTAATCGTTCGAACGCAGATTGCGGCTCATTGACTCGGGCATAGAAAGAGGAAAAGAGAGAGAGAGAGAGAGAGATACAGAAAGTGACAGAAAGAGAGCGCAACCGGGAAAATAAAATAAAAGCGGAGTGATCAACCGAGTCCTAGTCGGCTGCTCGGCGTCGGGGAGAGGGTATGTAGAACGTTGGATGCTGAACGGAAAAATAGACGTGCATAAGCCCTTCCTCATTATGCTGATGATGCTCTCATGTAGCACGTGATTGGTTCCTTGGCCTTCTTATTGGCTAATGTCGCAATCCCATTAGCTAAGCGGCGATAATGAGATGCTCGCCACACCCTGTGGTTCTTGAGATCTCGGAAACAATACTCGTTGCTTCTTTTTAAACTTAGCATATTTGTTTAAAAAAACGCCATGAAAGCTACACTAATGCAGTTTGTGCAGGTGAGTTGTACGGGCAGGGGTACATAAGTAGGGGGATAATCGTCTCAAGGAGACGAATAATTACCTAAATTTGGTCAATTAAATTGTTAGTTAGTGGAAATAGTAGGCCTGGTCGCTGATTAAAAATTTTAACCCGATTGATCACCACCCTTTAATCAATTAATTAATCGGTTTTGTTCAATCCCATGCATAGGTATTTTTTTTTGTTTTATTAAAGTCAAAAGTTACATTTTGTTTCCTGATAGTACGATAAATGGCAAAATGTACAGTTTCAGATGTTAAATAAAACTTGATGTGTAGTTGAAAAGACTAAAGAAAAAATAGGAAAAGAGAATTGTTCCCTCGAGTGGGGGCCGTAGCAGGAGAGGAAGAAAAATGAAAGCCGTTTACAACTCCCTGTAACGCCAAATTAGAGCGCAGCTCTTGAGGAGGAGGAGGGGAAGGTACACATCGCGACACTGTTAGCGCGAACACGACATCCGCGCATTCTCGCATTTTACTTCTAAATAGTATTAGTTAGCACGAACTTTTATCGCTCACATTATAGAACTATATGAGCTCTTTCCGTAGCAATAATAATTTGGATAAAATCCCTTGGTTTCGAAGAGAAAAACTCTAAAAACCGGCGATCGCTTGTTCGCGCTAACAGTGTCGCGCTCTGTACGTAGAGGGGGCAATGCCCCTCCTGCTCTCCTGCCCTCCCGCATTTAGGGGAAAATTATCCACTAGATTTAGCGAGGAAAGTTTTCCGCTAGATTTAGCAGGGAAAATGTTCCGCTAGATTTAGCCGGAAAATTTTTCCGCTAGATTTAGCGGGAAAAATTTCCCGCTAAATTTGGCGGCTAAAATATGCCGCTAGATTTAGCGGGTAAACTTTTCCGCTAGATTTAGCGGGGAAATTTTTCCGCTAAATTTAGCGGGAAAAATTTTCCGCTAAATTTAGCGGGGAAATTGACCCATGATGCACCGCGCGGTTACGCCGACGCCGACGCTGACGCCGCTCAAGCCGGAAACGGGCGCCTAAGAGCTGCGCTCTAAAAAAACACACTCACAAATCATTACTTGAGCCGCAGAGGCAAAGAGGTTCGTTTATATTGTCCGGCAATATAGCGAATTCCTTCGATTGTTCGCAAAAGTCTCTGCTGCTCTGGGCGGACACTCGCGCGGCGTTGAAGTGACTGGGACACTTACAATCTTATCCACTTGTTTGATGTTACAAATTTCACCCCTACAGTTTACTTTAGCTTAAAAGTTCACCTAAAGATTGCCTTCATACAGGTAAATCTCGTCCACGACTGCGTGGTGAAAGCTGTAAATTTTTGCTTTTTCTTTTGTTTTTCAACATTTATTCGATAAATCGGTTAAAAATATGATTGCGATTAGAGCATTAATCGATTAATTGGTAGGTTATTCTGTCAAAGTTCAAGCCCTAGAAAATAGACATATGGTTCCAATTATAAACTTGCGGATCGTCATCGAAGACCACTAAAACATTTGCCATTGAGTTTTAGTAGATCGAATTCTGCGGAAAGAGGGCCCAGCGGGGCGCGTGTTCAATGCACGCTTCACATTGACGGCACGAGCTCCCGCTAGCAAAGCGAAGCTCTAGTTTACGGTCTACTAGAGCTCCCTATTTTTAGAAAGACTTCGAGCGTGTGGGAAGTGACCTAGTGTGCTACATTTACCACTCCTGCAACAGCCACGATGCCGGGGCCGTGATAAGAGACTGAAAAACCGCGCGCGCTCGTTGTCGCACCTTTAGCCTTGCTCCAGCTGCACAAGTGCCTTGTACCTTTAGCGCTCCACCGTGCTTACCCCGTGCTCCAGCTCTTTCTAATACTGACTGATATTCTGGTTTTTAATGACGCTCAGCGAGTCTCTAATATAGAATGCCTTCAGAAATCCCTGCACGCAACAGTGCGCGCGTTGCATTAGGGGGCCACTTTGGATGTGGAGACGAGTGGCATCGTTTCTATTTCGATCGCCTTTTGACGGAATAGTGAACCTCAACACTGCATGCAAACAAAATCTGCGCTCTCTTGTATTGCACCCATTCATCTGTGTGAGAGCCCCCGTTGAAACACGGGCCTCCATCGGCCGTAAGGAACTGCCTGTAGACTTAGCGAGGAGCAGGAGTACAGCCGGTCGCGTTTCATACCTTACTGGCGGCCCGTGGCTACCACTCCAGACTGCAGCACGATCCTCCCGGCTCACAAATAATTTAGGAAGCATTGAGGAGACAACGAAATGGGATGATCAGTCCACTATACTTCTTCTTGCATCTGCTATCGTAATCCCTTGTTTACCTGCACGCACAAACTATGGCATGTCGGGAGCCCAAAAAGCACGCCTAGCATTTTATCCGTACTGGTGTACGCAACACCAACAGTATCATTCATTTAAGGAAAGACACGTATTCGAAAGTGCAACGGTGTATTTGGTCATAACGGGATGTCGTGAAGTGGGATCAGAAAATCAAAACCGAAACTGTTGCCAGTGGAATCCTAAGATGCTTTGCGTGGAACTACGTCGCTTGGATCGCTTTAGTCTTGCAAGAGGCCTATTACATACGATTGTTAACATTAGCCCCCTGTAATATCTCTCCCTCGCCGTATTACTCCCGTGCACAAACTGAATTATAGTAAAGCTTTAACGGCTTTTTTTAGCAAATCTGTGAAGCTTAAGAAAACAAAAGCTATACAGTCATTTTAAGAAACTCCGGGCGTAACGGGTTTGGAGCACTTTTTTATTCTTCTGGTCGATGAGATTAAAACATCAGCCGATAAAAACGCCCAAGGACACATTACAAATGCAGAAATGAGAACATAATAGGCCTCGCCCTCCGTTTTTTTAAGCCGTCAATTACTATAGTAAATTAATCTTTGGGGCTGCGCACTTTTCAAAGCTTCTTGGGGCTGATAGGTGGCCGACTATGTTAACGCGCAGAAACTCGAAAACCTCGCGCTGCAGAACCCAGGTATTCAGGGCTCAAATTCCACCCCTGCCCGTTTCGATCTGGATGAGTATCGTACCGGTGTACGGTCGCGTATCCCGTACTGCGGGATGCACGTCAAAACTCCCGGGCTAGCAGTCCCAATGCCCTGGCTAAATGTATCATCGAATGCGGAGACCTCAAACCCTCGCTAGGGCTACCTTCCAGCTGTATAAACATACGTGCAACACAAAACAAACGAGCAAATGAATAAAAATTCCTTTCAAACAATTCTTGCCTGTGTGTGCTTCCCCCCAAAGCTTATCACTCATCGCTGCGACCCTGCGAGCATGCACCTCCTCCGAATCATGGGACACAAAGAGCAAGTTTACTCAAAACACACCATTTGCACAGGGACAATGAGCATTATACGTACTGCTCGTTTACTGTTCCTGATACAATCGCATTTTCAGAAGAAGTCTTTTTTTTTTTTTTCGCGTTTTGTCCTTTGCTGAATGTGTTCTCTACAACGCAGCGATTGGTCTTAAAGTGTGTGCGTGAGGGAATGCCCTTTTGACGGTTCAAATAAAATGTAAACATTTCCGGGCAATCCTCGGGGTTTTCAAAGAATACGTCAATGACTGTTCGCCGAACATTTTTTTTTTGTTTCGGTTTTGTTTTGTTTTGTTTTGTTTCTTATTGTATATAACCGTTCTGTTTATTGCATACCCTTAGAGGAATTCGCTTCAATCAAAAAATGAGATGCGGCCCCGATACATTACTGCGCGGCACGCAAGAAGAAAAACCGGGCGCATTTAAATATTGAAGTTAGCGTGCGGTGAAGCCCCACGGGGATTTCGAGGGATTCATAGTACGTCCTAGAGACCAGAAACAAATTTAAAAAAAAAACTCTTACAGATATTTCTATCGTTCGTCACCCGTGCGAAAAATGCTGAGTCACTGAGTGGTGGACGCATGCGCCGCGTCTGATGCACCGCGCAGCAGAGCAACAGCGCATGCTCAGAAGGGGTTCCACAGCCCAGCAGACAAAGATGGCAGCGCGAATGAGGCGATTTTTTGCAAAGGTCCATAGTCAGCACCGCGATTAGAAAATACTGGTCGTCATTCGTGTCTAGGCAGAGCAAAAACAAATTTAAGTTATACAACCTAAAACAAAAAGCCTGCGAGTTCAGTTTACTGCGGAATATGAAAAAACCCAGCCAATCACGAAAAGTAAAAAAAAAAAAAGCCTGCAAATAAAAAACAAAACGGAATGCGCTTATAAAAATAAATGTGATGTGCTTGGCGGGGCATCGCCATCCAGATAAGCAGAAGGCCTCCGCACCGTCATCACAGTCAGATCGATCAAGGCCTGACATTGGGTACGAGTGCTACGTCAGTGTTCGGCCAGGGCTCGTGTTCAATCAGCGCGTCGAAGGTCGGACTCGGGCCCAATAGCCAAGTTGGCGCGATCCGACTGTGATGACGTTTCATAGAGAGAGAGGGAAGGCGATGCGGAGGTTTTGATTATTCTAGCTGGTGTTGGGTGGGGACGCTAAACATGACGTTTCACTTTGTCATTGTCCCGGTGCATATCGCAATTTCTCTTTCTTTAGATTTAACCGTATTTAAAGTTTTGTCATTCGCTGGAACCTTTGCTTTCTTCTCCGTGATTGGCTGTCTCCGTGTTTCGAGGAATAGTTAGCTCACATACCTTTTTGTTTTCTTAGCTTGTAGTGTAGACGCCGTCAGCTTAAGGAACACAAGAGGTGGCGGGTCCTGAACAGTTTAAGACTTTGTCAGTTCAGGACTTGCCGAAACAGTTTAAGACTTTGCGGGCTTTGTCCATAAGAACGCCGGAGGAGAAAAATCACGAGGCAGGAAGTGTGAACCTAAGAAGCAGAGTCCTGGTTTTCTTAGGCAGACAGTGATTATATATATATATATATATATATATATATATATATATATTCCAAAAGATATTTGCCCTTACGGAGATGGTCTTCCTAATCGAGGACAGAGTCGCCAAAAAGTAGAGTACGGATACGTTTCGAGCCTGGTAGGCTCTTCGTCACTCCAAACAAGAACACTTCGTTTTCCTTTTAAAGAAAAAACGACCGCAAAGAAGAAGAAGTAATTGGGAAAATCCTTACCGTTTAGCGGGTATCTACTCAACTAAATTCTCGCTTAAGAGTTTAATATATCCTGATAAAAAAGCAGTAAATAATATTGAAGTAATTAAAGATAATATTATTAACGCTATTATTATCACAAAACCAGTTTTTGGGACATGTGGTTGGACCTAAGCCAACTATAGCTGGTGTCATGTGAAGCCAATGAGAGGCCCAATGAAAAGCGTTTGCTCGTGTCACATTAAACGATGAAGCGAGAAAAAAAAAAAAGAAAAAAGAAAAAAAAAAGCAACAGTGCGGCACCGATTAGAAGATCTCAATTAAATGTCCATAAAAAAAGACGGCAATGACCCTTTCGAACTGTTAAGGACCTTCCGTTCTAAATTATTAAATTTATAAATAAATTCAGATTCTTTATTTTTTCGATCTCTGGTGGTTCGAAAGCCCCCCTGAAGTATAATAAAATTATAAAATTATACCACGAATTACAACTAATGTAACCTTACCAGTCAAAACTTCCAACCATAAATAATATTGTTAGACGACACATGAATATTTTACACATGGACACAGCTTAAAGGCTGTTATCCCTCGACCGCCTGGTATAGCGTTTAGGAGACCACGTAATTTATTGGATTTTTTTTAGACAGTCCAAAAACTCCATCGGACGTAGCTTGGTCCCTCTTGGTTGCATAAAATGCAATAATTTAAATATAAAATGCAATAATTTAAATATAAAATGCAATAATCCCTTCTCGTTTTCTTCCTCAAGTTTAATTATCCCTACCAACCCGCTCGTTCTGCCCCTAACCAATGTAGTTTATGTGATGATATAATAATGGCTAACTCTATTCGTAGCGCATCAAATAACTTTAATTAGAAAATAAATGGTACCATTGACTGTAATTCGGAAAATGTTATTTATTTGATTCAATGTAAAAAATGCCTAATTCAATACATAGGAGAAACTAAAACAAGCAAAAGAAAACGCATGAATCTACATAAAAGTCACATACGTAAACACGTTGCCGGGCCAGTTTCTCGTCACTTAAACTCCGCGGGA
Source organism: Ixodes persulcatus (assembly GCA_013358835.2). Lineage (NCBI taxonomy): Eukaryota > Metazoa > Arthropoda > Arachnida > Ixodida > Ixodidae > Ixodes > Ixodes persulcatus. The sequence goes on along the minus strand of JABSTQ010009160.1, from coordinate 2,159,160 downwards.
GATAACGGACTTTCTGATTTTAATTTCATTATACTTCAGGGGGGCTTTCGAACCACCAGAGATCGAAAAAATAAAGAATCTGAATTTATTTATAAATTCAATAATGTAGAACCGAAGGGCCTTAACAGTTCGAAAGGTTCATTGCCGTCTTTTTTTATGGACATTTAATAGACCAATCTCACCAGCCAGTTTGACTACGCCACCGCTGCCGCGATGCATCTGCACCTGCGACAACCTCGCTGGAGCTCTGCGCGTGTAGAGCACGAGACGGCACGATCCCACTCGTGCACTGCCTCCTGGGAACTAAAGTTATGGCGGCGTCACGCATGCGCCGAACGTTTAGTGAGATCGGTCTATAGACCTTTCCAATGTTTACAAAATCACAGTCCAGCGTGCGATCTTCACAGCCCAGCACGTGCGTGTTCGTCGCTTCGGAAAGCGAGCAAAGCACGCGCCATACGCACAAACACTAAAAATGGCACGGCCACACGCTCCTTTTTGGAAAGGTCTTGAGATCTTCTAATCGGTGCCGCACTGTTGCTTTTTTTTTCTTTTTTTTTCTCGCTTCATCGTTTAATATGACACGAGCAAACGCTTGTCATTGGGCCTCTCATTGGGCTTCACATGACACCAGGTATTAGCCCCGTGCGCGACCGAAAGCGTCGCTGTGGTCGGCCTTCCACGATTGGCCGAACGCTGACTATGACGTCGGAAAGGGGATTTATCATCGACGGAAATAAGAGGAATGAAAGAACTTTAATTTTGACGGTGTTGGCAGTGTTCCTTTGAGAGCGCAATGATTTCAAGCTTCCACCATGCTAATAACAAACACCATCGAACTTGTTGTTTGCAAGGTAATGACGTCACAAGGGGGAACCACATGAGGGCGCCACCAAAACATCTCGCCGCTAATAGCAATTAGCCCCGTGCGCGACCGAAAGCGTCGCTGTGGTTGGCCTTCCACGATTGGCCGAACGCTGACTATGACGTCGGAAAGGGGATTTATCATCGACGGAAATAAGAGGAATGAAAGAACTTTAATTTTGACGGTGTTGGCAGTGTTCCTTTGAGAGCGCAATGATTTCAAGCTTCCACCATGCTAATAACAAACACCATCGAACTTGTTGTTTGCAAGGTAATGACGTCACAAGGGGGAACCACATGAGGGCGCCACCAAAACATCTCGCCGCTAATAGCAATTAGCCCCGTGCGCGACCGAAAGCGTCGCTGTGGTTGGCCTTCCACGATTGGCCGAACGCTGACTATGACGTCGGAAAGGGGATTTATCATCGACGGAAATAAGAGGAATGAAAGAACTTTAATTTTGACGGTGTTGGCAGTGTTCCTTTGAGAGCGCAATGATTTCAAGCTTCCACCATGCTAATGACAAACACCATCGAACTTGTTGTTTGCAAGGTAATGACGTCACAAGGGGGAACCACAGGAGGGCGCCACCAAAACATCTCGCCGCACATGTCCCAAAAACTGGTTTTGTGATAATAATAGCGTTAATAATATTATCTTTAATTACTTCAATATTATTTACTGCTTTTGTATCAGGATATATTAAACTCTTAAGCGAGAATTTAGTTGAGTAGATACCCGCTAAACGGTAAGGATTTTTCCAATTACTTCTTCATCTTTGGGGCCGTTTTTTCTTTGATTGACTCGAAAAGGAAAACGAAGTGTTCTTGTTTGGACTGACGAAGAGCCTACCAGGCTCGAAACGTATCCGTACTCTACTTTTTGGCGACTCTCTCCTCGATTCGGAAGAACATCTCCTTAAGGGCAAATATCTTTTGGAATATATTTCTCTCGAGTGCTTTCTTTTTATCCCAGGAGCTGTTCCTATATATATATATACAGGGTGTCACAAAAGAAAATTTACACGGTCTTTTTTACCGCAAAAATAAACTAGGCATCGCCGAACGCTCATTCTCCACCTAAAGGTAGCGCAAGAGGTCACAACCAGATGCCAAAGTTTCAGCCCGATCCGATAACTTAATCAAAAGTTATAAGTGATTTTCTGAAAATTTCAATGGGAAAATGGCGGCCAACGGAGTTTTCGAACACATGGGGCTCTATGGCACCAGAAACCGAAAACGGGCGAAAATGGGCTACATTTTCCCATTGAAATTTTCAGAAAATCACTTATAACTTTTGATTAAGTTATCGGATAGGGCTGAAACTTTGGAATCTGGTTGTGACCTCTAGCTCTACTTTTGGGCGGAGAATGAGCGTTCAGCGACGCCTAGTTTATTTTTGCGGTAAAAAAGACGGTGTAAATTTTCTTTTGTGACACCCTGTATATATATATATATATATATTGTGGGGATTCCTGTGATCTCCCTTCCCCGATGGCTGCGATAACGGCCGCGGGTCGGAACACTCGGCCTCCTTCGCCGCGAGCTCCGACCTGTTCGTGAAGTGTAGGAGAGCCGCCTGGCTTGGGGGGCTCTCCTCCTCACTCTCTCCCGGGGGGACCTTTTTCCGTCCCCCCGCTCGGATGCGGATCACTGCTGACAGGCGAGGAGATTTCGCCTCTTGTTTTCCCGCTTTCGGGAAAGGGACTCGTCCGGGTGACCGCGAAAGAGATAGGACGTGTGTCGGCGACTTCTCCGATGCTTCCCCCATCTTGGCTCTCCGGAACCCCGCGTCTGGCAGGTAAGGACATTTTCTTACCATGTCGGCGCGGGGTGCATTTTGGATTGGGACATGGTAGTTCATTTTAAGGGTGTTGTAATAAATGCTCTTGGGACTCTGTCCTTACTCTGGTACGCGTGTCTTTCTCTTCCGCTATATTCGAGAGAGTGAGACAAGGTAGTCGATCATTGGCACCGACGGAGGTAATTAATCGAACAGACCCGCGGTAATGTAGCCCTAAACGTCGTCTACATTGCCGCGGAGATGTGGGGAACGCGCTACTAGGTTTGACGGCTCCTTTGAGATCGCCGCCGCTGTTGAAATAACCCTTTGGTGACTCTATCGGTACCTGTGTTGGTAGCTAAATGCAGAACCCCCACAATATATATACATATATATATATATATATATATATATATATATTGTAACGGTAGAGGAAGAAGAGGTGGACTAACGGAGGGAGGTAGTAGAAGACGAAGAAACAAGACTGGAACGGCGTTTTTTTGGTTTACCCGTAACAAATGGTGGCAGCGGTTTTCCAAACAGCATGAATACCTGCTCCCACGCAGCAACAGCGGAGGAGACACCGTGGGCCGAGCTTACTGAACAGCTCTACAACCGGTTGGCGGAGAAGAGCGCGACAGATGCCGCAACTCTGCTTGAACAGTTCGACAGTCGCCTCGCAGTCTGCGTCACTCACGTTGAAGAGAACGTGAACCAACGACTCACCGAGGTTCACCACCACCTCACGTCTGTACAAGACCGCCTGCAGCACCTTGAAGAGGCTCTCCCAACCATGCGACCCGGAGACTCAGGTGACCTTCCGCAAGTCCAAGAGACATCTACCGTACGTCGCCACCCACCCGACGAAGCTGAGAGACCCCAGGCCGGACTTGCTCATATACATTCCGATGGTATGCGTCTTAAACCTCCAACTTTTGATGGACTTGGATCTTGGCGCGCATTTATCATCCAACTTGAAACGGTATACCCCAACACAATGGGTGGCATTCCCAAGGCAAGGCTGCAGCCCTGGTTGCCCAGCTCCGTTGGAAAGCCGCCGACTTCCTTGAAAGTGTACCGGATTCAAGTCGAACCACGTATGAGCTCCTCCTGCAAGCACTAGAAGCTCGTTTTAATGATTCCCATCTACAGCAACTACATCTCACGTCACTCAAAACCTATCGCCAGGGCACAGAGTCACTCTAAGAACTGGCCGACACTGTCGATAGACTGGCAAGAAAAGCACTTCTAGGGTGCTCCGAAGCCACACTTCACCTGATGACTACATCAGCTTTCATCGATGCCATCCGCAACTCCGAAATTCAGCGATTTGTGCGGCTCGCTCGTCCTACCACACTCAGCGCTGCACTGGTCACGCGCTGGAAATGGACGCGGCGAACAGAGCCACCACCTCCACTGTCCGACCCATAATTCAGAATCCTCTACCTGACAACTCGCAATACAGGCGTCGTAGGCCTGACTGGCGCCACTGCTTCAACTGCGGACGTCTAGGTCACCTTGCTCGCTCGTGCCCGAATCCGACCTCTCAACACCAGGAAAACACCCACGCGGGCCCGACGGGGCAGGGTCCCGCGTAATCCACGAAGTCCCTCTGGCCGCAGCGTCGGTGAGCAGGTCGCTTACACCTCACCTTTCAGTTAAAATACACGGATTCACGCAACCAGTCGATGCCATTATAGACACGGGGGCTGGTGTGAGCGTCATTGATGCTGCCTTGCTGCAATCGACGGACCACGCGGCAGCGGCCACTGACTGTAAGGACACTCGACTGGTGTCAGCAAACAATACTCTCATACCTTACCTGGGGCGTTGTGAATTGACCGTCGAAGCTCTGGGCAGGACTGTAAATCTTTGTTTTTTTATTGTGGAAAACTTAAACCCACCAGTCATTCTCGGGTGTGACTGGTGTTCCGAGGTGGAGTTGCTAGTATCCTTTGCACGTGGCCACGCTGCTTTGTCATCATCACAGCCATCTAAGTCCCAGATGACGTCGGAGGACACGTTTCCCTCGATTCATTGTGATGATCCCAAGCCGGACATTAAACAACCTAGTACATTTTTCTACTACTTATACTGTCTACTGCTGCACTTGGCTAAGTGTTTCCGAATACTTTCGGGTAACATCCAACTGGTAGCCAGAACATCGGTTGAAGTTTTCTGTCGAACATGGGTGAAAGTTCTCTATCCTCTGTTACCTCTGAAGTTCACCCACGATCCCTCCACCTGCTTAGTCCTCTCCATGCTAGACGTAACGATTCCGAAGTCTTCAGCGGTCTGGGTTCAAGCATCAATTCAGGGTAATCGGCGTTCAGGAGATTTTTTAGTCGAAGCGGTTCTTCACTCACAACCTGGGACCGAATTTGCAACGCCTCGCTGCCTCATCTCTTCAAGACGAGGTGCCCTTAACATTCTAGTAGTTAACTTGGCCACTGATGACATTCACCTTAAGCGAGGTGAAAATTTAGGGATGGCTTTTGAAATATTGCCAGAGACCATGATCGCGACCGTTTCGTGTTCTCCGGTGGTACCCACCTCGGAGAGCAGACTCAGCAAAAATGACAACATTCCGTGGACTGAATTTAACTTTGGGCCAGACCTAACAGAAACGCAGAGGGAGTCCATACAGTCGTTACTCAAAAAGTTCCGTCACTGTATAGCCATTACAAAACAAGAATTGGGATGTACGCCTTTAATTCGCCACACGATCAACACCGGTGACCACGCGCCAATACATCACCAACCCCGACGAGTGTCGATCTCCGAAAGACAGGAGATCAGCGCTCAAGTGGACGATATGCTCCAGAGAGGCGTAGTGGCACACTCCAACAGCCCATGGTCATCACCCGTCGTGCTCGTCAGGAAGAAGGACGGCTCGACAAGGTTCTGTATAGACTACAGAAAGTTAAACAGCATTACTAAGCCCGATGTGTATCCCCTGCCTCGGCTTGATGATGCTCTCGATCGGCTCCAGGGTTGCCACTACTTCACGACATTAGACCTCATTTCAGGATACTGGCAAGTTGAACTAGAGTCAAACGGCGCTGAAAAATCAGCCTTTGTGACACCCGACGGGCTGTTTGAGTTTCGGCGTCTACCATTTGGGTTGTGTAATGCGCCGGCGACCTTCCAGCGTCTCATGGACAGGGTTCTCGGCCGTCTAAAATGGACCATGGCATTAGTCTATCTCGACGATGTAATCGTCTATGCCAGGGGTGGCCAAGCTGCGGCTCGCGAGCCGCATGCGGCTCTTCGCGTGTTAAAGTGCGGCTCGCGGCTCCCTCTCCTGCCTCCTCCCCCCCCCCTCCTCCTCCGCCTCCCTCCCGGTCCCACGAGCACTTCCCATAAAAGAGAAATGGAAAAGCGTTTTAAATCGCAAGACAGGTTGCAGTTTGGTAGCCTTGTGCTACTGCTACCTGCACGTACAGTCGGACCTCTTTTGACTCGAATAGATTGAAAGTAGTTCGAGTTTCGTCTGTTGCACTAAACAAAAGTCTGTCCCCCCCCCCCCCCCCCCCGCCGCCCTCCGGCTCTTGGAAGTTTCGGGGTTTTGTTTGCAGGCTCTTAGGCCAGGTCAGCCTGGCCACCCCTGGTCTATGCCGACAGTTTCGACGAACATCAGCAACGTCTAGGTCTTGGACGCCATCACGAACGCTCGACTGCGTCTAAACCCATCCAAATGTTTTTTTCGGGTACAGTGAAGTAACCTACCTTGGTCATGTGGTCAGCAAAGATGGAATTCGGCCAGACCCGGCGAAGCTATTAGCCTTTGCCAACATATCCGCACCCACGAGCATAAAGCAACTGAAGAGTTTTCTGGGTTTCGCGTCTTATTTTCGTCGCTTCGTCAACAACTTCTCTGCTAAAGCTGCTCCCTTGAACCAACTTCTGAAAAAAGTCACCAAGTGGAAATGGGGCGAAGACGAAGCTGCATCTTTTGAGGATTTGAAAAGATCCCTCCTAGAACCGCCCACGCTTGCACATTTTGTGGAGGACGCCCCAACGTTCCTTCACACAGACACCAGTGGAGAAGGGTTAGGTGCCGTCCTTCTTCAGCGAGATAGGGAAGGTCGGGAACGACCCGTCGCCTATGCAAGCAGGAAGCTGAGTGAACCAGAGAGTCGGTGCCACTCTTCCGAACTGGAATGTCTCGCGGTGGTTTGGGCTGTAGAAAAATTTCGCCCTTATATCTATGGCAAGCCTTTCACGGTGGTCACGTGTAACGTAGCATTGCGGTGGCTTCTATCCAAGAGCGACCTTACCCCGAAGTTAACAAGATGGGCCATGAAGCTGCAAGAGTACGACTTCTCCATTGTTCACCGGAGTGGGAGGGACCATCAAGATGCTGATTTCCTGTCACGTAATCCGATAGAGGAACTACAAGTTCTTCCTGTGTCTTCAATCTTAGATCTGCAAAACATGTAATCGGAAGACGCCGAAGCATCGGAAATAATTCAGCTGCTTACGGTCGGAATCAACGATTCATCTTCACTTTCTACACGACGACTGCGTTGCTTGCAAAAACATTACGAGCTACGAGATGGTCTACTTTATCATCGTTCACGTGCTTCGGGGCCGTGGCTTCCAGTTGTCCCCAAGAAAGCTAGGCAAGATATCTTGGAGATGTGCCATGACGCTCCGACCTCAGGGCATCTCGGACAGCATCGAACGCTTGACAAGATCCTGCGAAGATTCTGGTGGATGGGTTTGAGGGATGACGTTCGGCGGTACGTCGCTTCATGTACCGTTTGTCAAATGCGCAAAACGCCACCGAACCTAGGCAAACCAGACCTTCAACAGATACCACCCCCCAGGAGTCCATTCGAAGTATTAGGAATAGATCACCTTGGTCCCTTCCCGAAATCTAGATACTGGCAACAGGCACATCATTGTGTCGACCGACTACTTAACGAAGTGGGTTGAGGTCAAAGCAGTTCCCGATACGTCAGCGGCGCACCTTGTCAGCTTCGTAAGTCTAGTGTTGCGGCACGGAGCTCCGCGGATGATAATCTCTGACAGAGGAACGTCGTTCATGTCGCGTTCTTTCAAGGATACCCTTAGAAATTACGGGATTCAACATGCAGCGGCCTCACCCTACCACCCTCAAACAAATGGTCTTGTCGAGCGCACCAACCGCACATTGGTCGATGTAATGGCAGCATTCGTCAACGCGTCTCACAAGAACTGGGACCAATACGTCTGCACAGCCGCGTTTGCACTAAATACGTCTCAACAAGAAACGACGAGTCAATCGCCATTTGAGCTAGTCTACGGGAGACTCCCCACGCTTCCAGAGGAGACGGCAATCGAGATGACATGGACCCGCCGGGCAGAAGACTATGATGGTAACTTCTCCGCCCGATTAATCGAAGCAAAGGAAAGAGCTCGACTGGCCATCCTTCACAAGCAGTCGCTGCATGCAGGGCGTCTAAGAAGAGTAAATGGGAGACCGTCGTTCAACCCGGGAGACATAGTGCTTCTTCGAAGTCATTTCAGACGCCCATAGCGATCAGAGAAATTAATGCCAAGGTACTGCGGACCCTTTAAAATATGCAAACAGCTCGGTCCGGTAACATATCGCCTCGAGAAGCTTCGGACGCTGCCTCAACCAGGTAGACACCGGACTCTCACTGCTCACGTTGGCCAACTGAAACTTTACGTAACGCGCGATGAACATGCGTTGCTTCTGTCCGAGACGGACAGTCCAGTGCACGGGAGGGGCGAGTGTAACGGTAAAGGTAGAAGAGGTGGACTAGCGGTAGTAGTAGAAGACGAAGAAAGAAGATTGGAACGGCGGTTTTTGGTTTACCCGTAACAAATATATATATATATATATATATATATATATATATATTTATATATATATATATATATATATATATATATATATATATATATTAGTTGCAGCGTCGTAATCGCCATTTCAAACGTGGATGGAGCCCCGCCCGTTCCCGCGCACCGAGTGCGGAAAAACGCGAGGGCAGAAAGAAAAACGAGCAAAAGTGACGTGACCGCGGCGAGTTCAGATGACCCTCACCTGGCTCGGAGATGCCGACGATGACGTCTCGAGTCGCGACGCTTCGGACAGGGAACTCGTCGCATGCTTTGCGTCAATCACTCCACGTCTTTCCAAAATAAAAGCGGTCTACTTTAATCAGAATCACGGGACAAATGGATGTCCGCTCTGATTCGGTTTTCCTGAAATCCCCCGCGTCTCATCTCTTACCGCTGCGGCCTCAACTCCATGGACCAGCTCCGTGACAAAAATCACCGAGTAACTTTTTTTCGTCGTGGGTTCAAATCGTAACTGAGCTTGTTACTCGCCACAACCTCGAAAGGAAGGCTTTACTTTCTTGTTACACCCTCAGTATGACGAATGACGGATATCAGTGGCGCGGGCGGGGAGCTCCAGGCGGTCTAAATTATATCTCGGTTATTCGCTATAACGTGCCGCATGCCCTTGGCTGGTTCTGGCATGAAAACGCCCAAACTTTATTTTTCGTTACTTTTCAAGTGCGTGTGACCGGTGGCCGACGTTTAGCGCAACGAATTTCCGTCATCCGCAAAATGAAAGCCGTTAGTTTTCTTGGGGGGGCATTTGAACAATGGGATGCGGTTCGCGTGTTCCCAGGCGAGTGCGCATTGTTGTGGGCGCGCCTGTCCCCTCGTTTTGGCGCTTCGGGACACTAATGGTATATTCGGCTGGTCGCTTTTCAGCCTCTTGGAGCGCTCTGAAAAGCCGGTGTGCATTCGGCTGGTCGATGCCAGGCGCTCCAAGTATATTCGGCTTGTTCTTTCGGAGCGCTCTCGAAGCTCCGACTCTCGCCGTCCTCCGAATCGGAGCGGTTTGAGGCGCTCTGACTTGGAAGTGGGAGCGCGCGAGAGATCTGGCTGCCGACCGGTCACGTGACTCCAGCCATTCCGCCATTTTGCTTTTGTGTTGGAAGCGGACGGCGAGAACGCGGCTACTCCGCAGAAAGAGGGCTGCAAAAAACAGCCGTCAGTCTCGACGCCGTCACCGTTGTGTTGTGCTCCCCGAATTGAGGTGAAATGTCGTTGAAACGAAGACGTTTAATGTTAGGGGTGGCACCGTCAGTGCTGCTGGCGAAGCTAGCAGACAGCGACAACACCAGCAGCTTGGACGACGACGACGAGGGTCGTGTTTAGGAAGCGAAGTTTGCCGAGTTGTTTGATGCACCTTGTACGGTGCCCAAGGTCAAGGCTAATGTTTCTATAGTGCGAACCTACTCGGACAAAGCGGTAAGAACAAAAATACGAGAGTTTTCAAGCTGTAATGTTGTCTTTTTTTTATAGTTTCGCAGGAACTTCCGCTTGGCACGGCTGGCTTGCGATGACCTTATCAGCGTCCGCGTTGACGGCTGCCATTTTTCAAGGATTAACGGATGGATGGATGACTGAATACTGCTGAACCCTTTGAATCCGTGAAGCAAATGTTCCGCTAGAGGGCGGCTCGCGCCGTCCACTAGTGGCGCAGGCCACCCTCTATCCGCTAGGTTTGCCGCTCTGAAAAGTTGAGGAGCGTTCGGCTGGGCGCGCCGATTCTCTCGCTCCGATGCGGAGCCGCTCCGGGATCTGGTAGCTCCGACTCGGATAATTGGAGCGCTCGAAAGTGACCAGGCGAATATACCATAAGAAGGCGGGAGTCGGGGTGAGGTTGACGTCGGACACGACTCACCGCATAACTGCAACTAGCGTTACTCGTTCCTGCAGGAAAGGACTAACCAAGTCCTTACTTTGTTGCTGAAAAAGAAAAGTAATAAATTACGAGTAACTGTTTGCGCGTGCGAATCTTCACGAATCTGTTCTTATCTGCAGACACGATGCAGGATGTCGAAGTCAAATTGGACGTTTAGTGTTTATACAGCGTAAGGTCGGTGTGCCAGGATGGGGCGACACTGGTTTACACTGCACATGAGCAATTTAGCCAGTGCAGTACAACCGCTAGCCTGGGGTCTTTCACGTGCACCACGCAGTAGTGATACACGACCGCACGCCGGTACGATGCTCATCCAGATCGAAACCGGCAGGGGTGGGGCTCGAACCCAGGATCCCTGGGTGTGCGCTTTAGCGCACTCGGCCACCGATCCCCCCCCCCCCCCCCCTTTTTTTTTTTGTATTTATTGCATGGAAAAAAGACAGTAGAAACAATCAAGACACATTCTAACATAGTTATTCCTTATTTACATTCGAACTGTCTGGTGATGGTCACAGGGAAATACGAAGAAAAAGGGCTATGGTTTCATATTTCGAATATAGGGTCACATCTCTAAACGTCCCCCTGCAGGTTATCTACCACCTCCATTGTGATCTCATTCATCTTCACGGGCTTTGACGCGTAAGAACGCTGACTTTGACACCACAAAATAAGCTGGTGGCCTCGTTGGTTGAACATCGTAAAAATATGAGCGCGAAAGACAAAAAAACAGGGAGGAGAGGGCAAGCGCTAACATTTTTATAGACAGGGCAGGACAAGCGTTTGTCCTGTCCTGTCTTGTCCTTCCCTCCTTTGTCCTTTGTCTTTCGCGATAATATTTTTACGATACTTTGACACCACATCCGAATGAACGAATGTAGGGAGATGTCTTCCCTCGCGAAGGAAGGAATTTACGCTATTTTAGCGGTCTTGCGTGATTCTGAAGACGGCCTGGGTGCCAGCAGTATTGGGAATCTGGCACACTTGTGTGACGGGAAGTGGCGATGTTCCATATTGCCCCGATTGACTTGCAGAGTTTGATGCACCCTGAGATGTCCGTGTTCATTGTTCAGACTAGGTATTTGTTTATTTGCAAAACATAATTAAAACAGTATAATCGAGCTGTAGCCGGAAAACACCGATAATGTTTAGCAAAAAAAAAAAAAAACAAATTACCGCATCACTGCCAAAACTTAAGAATGGGAAATGCGGTGCGGAAGTAGAATAGAATACAATACAATTTTATTTTTCAAATTGAATTTCGCTCAACACCCCCATAAGCCGATGAGGCTTGTGCGTGGGACGCGACAGGTCAAAACAGATTCCTTCAATTGTGTAACACATTCTGTTTGAATATATTACGCCCTAGACACTGTAACTCATACTCTAAGTTACAACGAATCTACATAGAAAGGTTAGATTAGGCACAGTCCGTAAATGGATAAAAATAACACAATAACAGGTGGAACTAACCCATATTAGTAGTACATTTCTACAGCTGTCCCTCGGTCCATATCTACAAAAAACAAACTCAGGTTGCAATATATGCGTAGTTTGGGTCGAAGGAGAGGTCATTTTTAATCTATCCCATATCAATCATTAATTTTTTTTTCTTACTGCGCATTGATCCATTGTGGTGTTAATTTTTTAATGACACAGGGATTTTCGCATCCAATCAGATCATCGGGTAATTCGTTAAACATTTTCGGCACATAATACATGTTACATAAGTGACCATTCGCAGCGGGCGACGATGTTCCGGTCCCCCCGGTCCGCTTGATTAGATTAGGGCCTTAGAATGCATGGTGTCCAAACACGAGGACAAGTCATTCCACTGTTATAACTAAGAAGCTTTTCACGAAAACATCTTGTTCGCATAATTCACAGCTTAAATAAACGTTTCGATGTGCTGGAATTAATTTTGGGATCGGTAATTGTAATTGTACCCTGAGAGGATTCTCCTGCGGCATGAATGGATTTCTCTGGCATATTCGTGCGGGTGTGATGGAATCGCTCGTGGTCGGGGATGATGATGATGATGATGATGATGATGATGTAAACTTGAAGGGGCGCGTCCCTGGGAGCACCGGGAGGCGGAGGCCAGTGTCCCAGACTCCCGCCCACGACGTGGCTCCGCGGGGCCGAGGCGCCGCCGTCGGCATCCGTCCGTGTGCCTAAATGGCAGAGTGCTTCCAACGGCTCGATCGGTGTTCACGTGCTTTATGGACCGCGTTTGCAGTACGAGCTGCGAGGATGCGGCGTCTGCAAGCGTCTCGGCCTTTCCTCGCTACGGGACGACCAGTCTGAGTTGCTCCCTCTCTTGGCTCGCCGTCGACGCCGGATCTAAATGCAGGCGGTCGGGAAGGTCGCCCGCCGAGACGCCTTTCTTTTATCCCTCCGGATTCTTTCTCGGCCCAGTCGTATTTTGGGGACTGTGACGCATCTCTCAAGATCCAGCTGGGTGTTTCCGACGGCGCGAACTGCCCCAATGAGAACCCTCTCCGTGTTGTCTGGTGGCTTTTTTTGGCGGCGCCTGCTCTCGAGCTCATTAGCTATGTAACGATCTTCGATTGCTCGCGCATCTTTTGTGTCGTTTTATAGGCGAACGCACTGTTTACAGACAGGCCCGCGTTGGCCCACCCCGGCCACTGCGCGTACAGATGTATAGATAGATGCGTTCGTGTATAGATGTTTTCTGTTTCCTGTCGTTCTCAGTCACGTGGGTTCCGTGCCTGGTATGCGGGACGAAAATATAATACAACATTTCAACCTAGAATATGCGAAGAAGTATAGGGGAGTCAAAACAAGAATGCGTGACAATCACGCATTTTTTTGTGAGCAACTTCCAGTGGCGTGGAGATATCGAAACGATGTTTTAACGCATACCAGAAGTGACGATCTTCAGGATGGCTGCGCCCTTGTGAAAAAGGCGTATAGTGGTAATGTTCTAAATGGGATATCGAGGCTTCCACCACTGCGACGTTCGGGGGAAAAGGGAGCGTGGTGGGTATCGCGTCCTTTTTCATTGATTTTTTTGCCGCGCTGGAGGAGGGGACCACGGTCAGTAAGCGACTTCCGGTACTTCAAAGGGTCCGTGAGTGCGAAATACGAGAGAGCGAAAAACAAGAGAAACTGCCAAAACACATAAGCGCAAAAAAAAAAAGGGGGGGGGGGGGGGAACAGCCGTAAAAATTGGTGCCAAAACTTAGTTCCACAGAGTATGCCGCCATTTGGTCCGTTATATTAATTGGACCGCCTCACGATTCAGGTCATCAGAAGAGCTCGCGAAGTCTCCCTTCCAAAACGCAAACCTAACGAAAAAACAAACAAAAACGAAACAGCCGTTTTAAAGTTGACATTTTAACAACCCGTTTCTTTTTTTCTTTCTTTTTCTTTTTTGTAGGATTGAAAAGACAAGTTTCCGAACTGTGCGCGCCAGCTCGCGTTCTAGCTGCGGCTGAAATTATGACCGCGGTGTCGGGCTCCCCGGTGATGGACGAAGGAGCCGCCGACGCGCAGGGTGGGTGCGCCCCGAAGACGTTCGGGGGGTCCCGATTATTTCCGGCCGCGCCGGGTGGCCAGACAGCCGAGCAGCGCGGCGGACACGGCAGACAGGAATTCGGAAGTCTGGAGGCGGCTCTATTTCCACCGCGTCTGGCGACGGCGGGGACCTCCTCGTTCGGATCCCCTTTTTGGGCCGATTTCTACTCCGACTCGAGCGTCTGCTTGGGCTAGCGTATCTTGGCGCCCGGAACCGGGGCCGGGATATGTCCCGCATTCATTATGTGGCGCCCCGGAGAGCTGCGGGGCTGCAGAGAGCGCAGGGAGAGAGACGGAGCCCGACAAACCTGGCGTCTCGGAGACTAACGGAGTGAGCGGCCGGTATTTCCGAGCGGCGAGTGCGAGTTTGACGTATTGGTCGATTCTTTTGCGAGGGGAAGGCTCAACTCGCGTCGGATCACTCAAAACCTGACAGGGCTCAACTCGCGCCGGATCATTCAAAGCCTGACAGGAGCGAGCTCGGCTGGCCGCCAGCGCGGTCGCCGTGGCCCAGTCTCGATGGCGGCGCGACCAACTCTCATTTGTGTCCGTCCACGAAACAGAGCGAGTTTTCGGGCGACTCAAATAATCGTTTATTCGAGGTACCCTTCAGCGCCCGAAAACATGACCAAAAAAACAAAAAAAAAAAATAAGGAAGAAAAAAAAAGGGGGGGGGGAATGCACAATGAAAACCAATATACGCACACACTTAAATTAAATATTAAGCATGAAATAGAACATGTTCTGGGAGCAATAAAAAAAGTCATACGATGCAAGAAAACAACAAATACACTGACAAATCCTGGCAGATCGCCACGAGAAGCGGCCGCCGAAATCGAAAAGGAAGAGCGGCAGACAACGGATGAGAGGAGAGCCAAGTGACGGGCGACCCGCTGCGGCGAGACGGCGAAACACGCTTGTCCCGAGCGATGGAATGTCCGCTCGTGCTCCTCGCGTTCCTCGCGCTACCGCTTCTTTTCTCGTCGGGTTTGAAAACCATGTTTGGGGTCCTCGCCGCTGCAAAAGCTGTGCGCTGACTACAGACTCCCCGAGAAGTTCTCTGTGCTACCAGATCCTCGAGCTCCAAATCTGCGACCGGGGACTTTATGGCTCCGTCATCCAACTGCCAGGCTTTGCGAGTATAGAGGAGGTTATGCCTAAAATGACACCGAGTAAAACGTCGGAACTTGTGTCGTGCCTCTCTATGAAGCTGTGACCGGCTCATTGGGGTCGTAGCTTTCGGCGCTTTGCCAAGATATGCTGAAACGGAGTAGAGGAGATAGATTTGTGACGGAGCAGAATCTCAGTCAGCTGCACCTGCATTGTACAAACTGTTGGCTCGTTACCTGCCTTTATGGGTCGTGGGACTCGTCGGGTGTCACTTAGAAGTTTTTTTGTTTGTTTTTTTCCCCTCTTTCTTCGCCTTTTGTACAAATGGAAAATAAACGGAACAATATCCCCCCAATCTCAAAATTTTGTATTAGGGAGGAACCCCCCTCCCTCAATACCAAAATTTCCCCGCTAAATTTAGCGTGAAAATTGACGTCACGTGCCCTTTTTACCTAGTCAGTTTCGCCACTCAATGTACCGGGGGAATTGATGAAAAGCGAGGTATTTCTTCACTCCCTTATACGACTGTCTTGAAATACTGCATTTTATGAATTAGGGAACTTGGCAAATAAAGGTCGTTGTGGATTTGGTTATACTTCAAGTCTGGCAACGATGAGCGAGTAACTTGCGAAGAAGCTCCGGACGCCACGGGTCCTCCTGGCGTCTTCCCGGCGCGTTGCGAGCTCGACGACGAGCGGGCTGCTCGCAAGCGCTCGGTCCCTACTCCCGGCCGGTAGGGTCCCGAGCGGCTCGAGAAGAGCGCGGCGTCTCGCTCAACGACCGGCTGCTCCTCGTCGGTCTCCCGTGCGGACTGTTGTGTTTACGACGGCTGGCTCGCTTCCCGCCCGTACCCGCTCCGAAACATTGTTCCAGCCTCTTTTTCTTCGCCACCGCTGCTAACGGGGCTTTCGTCGCGGACCCCCGGAGTTCTCGTTGTTGGTGCGGGGTTTGTTCCGTGCCTTCGAGCGCCTGCCGCGACGTGTGTGTGTGTGTGCCGACCGTGTTTTTAAATCCGGCATTCTTCCGACTTTTGTTTTTGGTTGAGCGGTCAATGAACGGCCCGCACTTGGCACTGCGCGGACCAACGTCTCCGTAAAAATGCATTAATTAAAGAAGGCTCCCGCTAAAACTCTTCGTGGGGGTAAAGACCAGGCTGCTCCGTCCCGTTACGCGGGCCTTTCATCTTGTTAGTGCACCACGTTCCCGAGCTGCGTTCGAGGCTGACGTACAACTTGAACGGGTCGCCAGCTATGAGCATGGATGGACCCCGACAGTCGGGCAACACTGAACTTGCCCGGAACGCGTCTCCTCCGACTGGAGTGTTTACCCAAAAAGGAGTCCCTCGATTTCCGCCCGATGACGTCATGGGAGCGTCATGCTGTCGCCGGAAGCGATCCTGGCGACGGTTCTGCTGCGGGTCGTTCTCCAGCTTGACAGTCCATGGGAGCTTCGGCAGGACACTACGACGAGAGCGACACTCACGTTCGCTTTTGGCCGGAACATTGTCAGCATGATATACTCCGGCTTCTGGGACGTCTAGTGCTATTTTTTATGTTGCTCGGCGTTTTAGTCGTGTAACATGCCGCTGGCGTATATTTGTTTTAGCGTGGCAAATGTACTCTGCGTACTGCTCTGAACTGTACGGGGGGAGGGGGCCCCGTCAGGTAGCAATGCCTTTTGCCCATGCCTCCCTACCCGGTATCGCCGGTGAAAATGCAAAGAAAGAAAGAAAGAGGGGAGATTTCTCTCCTCCTCCCCAGCCTTCCTAGTGCTTGCCATTTATCCCTCGCCTGGCATCGCCTTACCAGACTGCACGCAACTATAGCGACACGGAGTATAGACGTTCTCTGTTTCCTGTCGTTCCCAGTCACGTGGGTCTGGTATGCGGGATGAAAAAAATAGTAAAACATTTCAACCTGAAGTTTTCGAGAAGATATAGGTGAGGCAAGACAAGAATGTGTGACAGTCACGCATTTTCCGTGAACACCTTCCAGCGGCGTGGAGAGATCAAAACGACGTTTTACCGCGTACCAGAAGTGACGACATTCAAGATGGCTGCACCCTCGTGGAAAAGGTGTGCAGTGCTTGCCCTTTCTCCCCTCGCCTGGCGTTGCCTTCGCTCAACAGCTCCTAGATAAGAAAGCCTGCTTTCCTGCGTCCTTTGGCCACAGATTGGACACGACTACGGCGTCATTGTTCGGCTGCACCTCGTGTCCAATCAGTGAGAACACGACTCTTAGCCGAACGCTGACGCCGTATAGTCGTGTCCAATCCCTGGCCAAAGGGGGCCTTCTTTAGTGACGCAGGAAAGCACTTGGGTGACGAAAATGATCCCTGGAGAAGGGGGACAAAGGACAAACACAAATGTCCGAACACATGATAACCTTAAAAATGCGAGGCGTTCACCCTTGTGGTGTTTGACTGGTGGCAGCTGATAAAACCCGTGTGCTCTACTGTCGTCTAACTCCTGGTTAGCTCATGGAGAGGTCCCTGGTTCCATACCAGGACCAGGCGAATCTTTTCGGTCGCGCACCAGTCATCTAGCTGTGTTGGAGATTTATGTTTGTCCTTTGTCTTCCTTGTTCCCCTTCTCCGGGGATTATTTTCATTCTTGTCCAGCTCGCTTGCACCTTTGCATTTAATTGCATTAAAATCAAGCACTCGGGCTTTGTTATCTAGGAGGTATTGCTTCGCCTGTACTGCCAAGTACTGCAGGTAGCTAGTGACACGGAGTATAGTGTGCGTGAAAGGGGAGCGGAAATACCTCGAAGGGTACTTTCTTATCCTCGACTAGCAAATACTAGACGCGTTCCGAGGAAGGAGGGGCAGCTGTGGAGGCGGAGCTTGGTCGCAGACGCGGTCGCTCCCTCTGCTTTACTTGCGGACCGCATAGTGTCAGCCACCGAATTTCACCGCCCAGCTCGGTATTCTACACGGGCACCTTTCTCCACACCGGCTTACTGTTTTTCATGTACGGGTTTCGGCCGGGAAAACAGATGGGTGAGACCGAGGATGGCACGTTCTCGCTGTGTGGCGCTCTCCGTCCATCCGGGCGGCGAAGGGGGCGCAAACGGTGCCGCTGTCGACCCTGACACCCTTCGGGTCACCTGCCTCCCGGGCTCGTTCAGGCCCCGTCCGCAAGCAGCTTTGGCCATTCTTTTTTTGGAAGAGATGTCGAGGTTTGCGTCGCGGTCGGAAAGCCGGCTGGAGCGGAGCTGCAGCGGCATCGATTTTCCTCGGGCGACACAGCGGCGTGCCGCTCGAACGGCTCCTGGGTCGGCCAAGGACGCGCTCGGTTTCGCCAATCAGATAGAAGACAATGCTTGCGCATGACGTCATCGTTAGTGGATCCCCGACCCGCCGAAAGTGACAAACACGCTGAAGCTTGACGACAGAGCGGCAGACGCGTCCGTCTTGGCGTCGCCGCGTGCTAACTTCGCGCTCGTTGTGAGACGCTGCACGACCTGCTGGCGGGGATGCTGGCTTGGCGGCGCTGCATAGATTCACTACTAGTCACGTTTTTCTTTTTTTTTTTCCCCTTGGCGGTGGGGGGGGGGGGGGGGGGGGTGGAGACGCAGACATTGTTTTCTAGGTGGTATTCGCTTGGCTCGGTGCGATTCTCCGGAGGACACGCGCCTGCGACGGCGCACGGCCATCGTGGCTTCCCCCTTTAAGGAGCTACTACTCCCTTTATTTTTCGAGTGTGGGGTATGGACTGGAAATTGCGCGGCCATGTAGCGTCGCGCGGGGTCTCGCGTAAACCACAACCTATCGCGCACGAAACAGCTAGCACCAAACAGGTTCTCGCGGACGCTCTGCGCAGATGGTTTGGTCGCACCAGCGTGTCCACTCTTCCCTCGGTAACGTTCCCGAACGCGTTCGAATGCAAACGCCGGACGCCGGCGTTCAAACGCGTCTGACGAGTGCAGTGGAGACAAAGGCAGCTAGCTTCGCGTATACTAATCACTCCAACCAGAGATCTGACGTCCCTCTCGTCTCCTCCTTTCCCTCAGTTGCTTGGCGCATTTTGTTCGGAAGGCTTTCGTTCACGGGCCCCACGGTGCCTGAACGCGACGCCAATGCCCAGCGACTTCGCCCTGGCGTGTCCCAGCTATCGCTCTGACTCCACTGTGCATTAACGCAGGATTGCTCTTTTTTTATGTGCTATGCATTGTATCGCGAACGAACATTCCGTCGTAAAATAATTTCTTTTAACTATGGCTTCGTTCGCTGAGATAATTATCATCCTTTTCGCAGAAATAAGGATTTTTTTTTGTAGCATGATTGTGTTTACCTTGCTTATTCACCAAAACTATTTGGTATGTGGGAATAACATAAAGTCTGTCTTCTTACAGATCACGGTTCTTTTTGTAGAATGCTCATTTATAAAAAAAGAATTTTTGTCACAAAACTTTGTTGCAGGTTTTTCTTTTTTTTTTATTGATCAAAATTATTTTTGAGCTCTTTATTTACCTAAAACTTGCGTTCTTGACGAACAACGTATTTTTAACCGACAAGCTCTTGTCTGTATATTAAAATAGCGGAGCAGTTTCCGTAGTTTAACCGCAATTTTCCGGGTATTTCCCGTTATATTACGAACATTTTTTGACATACATTGGACTGTACTCGCCCTCTTCCCGGCTCCAAATTGCCACCTGCGATTAACGCGCGCATGCTCCGTTCATTTTTGGCAACACGACACTCGCCTAACAACAGAGAACAAACCCAGTAGAGCTCACGCTGTAATATACCTCGAGTCCAGCCGTTAGTTCAGTCCTAGATGTCTGACGCAACTTCCGGCCAGCGCTGATATTGGCTCGCGTCGGGCGAAATGCTTCGCTCGGCGGCGGCAAGAATTACTCCCGGACCGACCCAGATAGATGTGCCGCCGGCGGCGAGTGGATTTTGACGCCGGGCGTCCAACTCCGCTCGCTGCCGGGACAGATCCCTGTGTGTGGGTGGCGCCAGTGTGAAAACAGTCCCCAACCACTTCCTGTTCTGAACTAGACGGCAGGTGTCGCAGTATTTGCGAAATCACGCCATATTCTCGAAATGGCCACTTATAGCACTGTCAGACTTAATTCACGCTTAGGATCAAAGAGTGATGAGCGAAAGATGAGGAAATGTATACATGAACCGGAAGCGTGCGGGGCCTACCCAATAGGTTGTTGCCAGGCAAAAAAGGGGCGAATACCACGAAGGCGGGACTCCGCGAAGCGAATATATGCGAAGTATACGAACGATTATACCGGCACTGTGCGGCGTAAAGCCACGCAAGGGCAGCACCCCACTGTGCGATACAAAGGCTGTATTGCTCGATATAAAGGCGCAGAAAGGCCGTGCCTGGGCCTTTGCACAGCCCGAGGAACGCGGGTGGAGAAACGATCGGTGTCCTCTGCCGAGGTTCATCGTCCTGGGCCCGCTTTCTCACGGCAGCTCCAGGCGGTCTAATGCGACGTCCTCGCAGGGCGCTCTGAAGGCGCCGCTTATGGCCCGGGGGGAAGTGGCCCGTCCCCCGAGCAGCTCGGAGCAGCTTCCCGATGGCCGATAGAGAACGCTTCCCGCCGGCACCCGCTTTGTACGCGGGGTCGCCGGGTTAACGTCGTCCGCCGGGCTCGCTAGCTGCGCCGGCCGACTCGGAGCGGGGCGGTGCCCACTTACGAGGCCTTTCCCACCCCAGACGTCATCAGTAGTGGGTCCATGCAGCGCCTTCATGCGCAGGCCGTCCAGGTGATGGTGCCGGTGCATGCGAGCGGGAACTGGTCTGGCAACCGTGGGTTGAAGAACGTTTGGAAGGGGCACCAGTCCGGCAACTATGGGCGCGCCAGGCTCGGAGATGGACCGCTCTACGCACTATAGCGGGAAAAAAGGCGCCGCCCATAGGATCTTCCAACGGGAATACAGTAATACACACACCGTGGTTTCTCAGGTCGCTCCAAGGCCCTGATTGGGGACATATCTTGAGTCGCCTTCGATGGCCGGCTCCCTGGACGGCGCTCGTCCTCCGGGAAAGGCGCTCGAATGATTCCACTTTGCGGCGCTGGAGTACCTACGCTCTTGGGCCACAGTGTCTGGTTCGTCAACAGAACTCGCTTCTTTTGTTGGCCAACACTGGCCCGCATGCGGGCCGTGGGCGCATTTCATCTGAAAGAAGCGCGGGCCGCGTGCGTGGGGCTCCTCGGGCAGAGGAGTTCTCGATAGGGGCTCGCAGATCCGAATGCCGAACGCGTTTGAAGAGTGACTAGAGACAAAGGCAGTTAGCCTTGCATCTACCCTCTAATCATTCCAACCCGAGCTCGGTGTCCCTCAGTTTGTACCGTCGAGTCCCGCGCATCCACAACGGCGGCGTAGGCGCGGCTCCGGGTATCGTGGTGGGAAGTAGAGAAGCACTCCCCTAATACGGAGGCGGTTTTGTTTTATAGCCGCACGCCCTCCCGCGAGCGCCGAGTCTGTGCGGCGTGTCACGTCGGGACGGGCCAAGTCTGCTCCTCCGGCCGGTTTGACAGTCGTCCTGCGCGCTGTGACAGTGTGCCGGGCGGTCCGCTGCCCGGCTGACTGCGGCGAGGTTGTTCAACCGGCGTCTGTGCCACCGCTCGCTCGGGCCCACCGGGAATTCTATTTGGGACGGGAGAGTGGCCGCCACCGCTCGAGCCCGTCGTCGTCGTGCTGCATCGGCGCGGCCGCACCCGCCCTCGGGATGTTTCGTGAGAGCGCAGCGCGTTTTCTCGACGTGCTTCGCCGACGATGGGGGCAGGACGACTATTTCCTGAACAGCAGGTCGCTTCGAGGGGTTCACCCGTCGGGTGTTTTCATCCCGTTAATCTATCGAGCTCGCGTTTGATGAGGTTCCTGCTGTCTGTTGGATCTCGGCTCGAGGCTGGTTCGCAGCTCGGATGTGACCTCGCATCAACCTCCAGCTCGTTCCCACATTGACCTCGAGGGAGAGGTACTTGCACCGACTGCGCTCCGTGCCGCGGAGACACCGAGCGACGACAGGCCCCCCGACCTGCCGCGTGCAGTTGCCCCGCGCAAACGGATGCGGCGGTCGACCATTGTGCCTCGTCACCGGCAGTGTTTGCGGTGGCGCGCCGTGTGGGCCCTCGCTTTCACGACTACCCGGAACGGCGTGGTCGGACGGCGCTGATGATTCGTCGCGGGGCCAGCGCGATAAGATAGCGGCCGCCATTCGGAGCTGACAAAGGGCCGCCTTTGGGGCCCCAGAGGGTGCCGCTGTCCGCCGGCGGACCCTTTTCACCCTCTGGGCGGGTCAGCAACCCTGGGTCACGTGTGCCTCTCGGGGGGCGTGTGCGCGACTCGCTCGTGCGCCCCGCCGAGGTGAACTCGAGCACAGTTGACACCGCCTTCCGCGGTTGCTCTCGAGACAGGCTTTCGCTCCACGTTCCTCCAAGACGGTAACGAGAGCTCGTTCCTTCTCAATCTCTGAACGAGTTCCCGTTACGTTTCTAAGACTGGAACGTGTCGTCATACTAAAACGTCTTTTGCGTACTATTTGAATGAAATGTAGTGCCGGCTAATTCGTAAATAAATAAAGCGAGTGAATATTCATATCGAACTAAGTGTCCGAGTCGCCACGGTCACGTTCGTTCCGGGTGTTTGTTTTCGACTATCTCTCGGACACTTCCCCATCGGGACACTGAGGGGATATTTATGCTCGCCAAGGTTCCTGTTCGAACGTGACTTATTAGAGCCCAACTACCCAGAACGCAATTTGCGGTTCGAAATTCGTTTTCTTCCCGACCGAAAACCGCCGATCGAGAACTGGCCGATTTCAGGCATGCTCATTCTCTTTTCCACGGTCACGTGCCGTCCAAAATATGGCGTACCAAATGCACTTAAGGTCGTGGGTCATCTGAGGGACGCATTCAATTTTAAAATAGAAAAGGAACATGAACCCCAGTTTTGTGGTCTCCAAGAAAACTGCAAATACGTTGATCGAAAAAAAAAAAGAAAAGAAAAAGTTGCACAGATTAGAGGAAGTCCATGTACTACGTTATTCCGTTATTCTCAATATGGAAAATTGCGCCGACATCGCGACCGACGCGATGGCGGCGGTCGACAAATCAACGTTGCTACGGACGTGGGACCGCTACTTCGGAACTGTCGTTCGCCGTATCGGCAAATCGGTCTTCAAGCGCAGAGCGGCGAGCGGAACGAATATAAGTGCGAAACAATTGCACGACAAACGGTGCACGCAATGTCGTCTTCGTCGTCGTCTGCTTCCCTCGCCGGAGAAGCGGAGGCAGTGGAGGAGCGAAAAACAAAAAACTGGGTAAGGAGCGATAGTCACGTGACTTCCGGCAACTCTCCTCCTCCACGTTTCCCCCTCCTCTCGTTAGGCTAGTCGGGTCACGATTCTCTGCGCATATTTCGGTTTTGATATTCCTAAAACAATGACAATATACTTTAATTGTTTTCTGAAACAACATCTCACCGCACAATCTATACGCGATTTTGCAGCAAGATATTCGTTGCGTAGTGTCCTGATACAGTATTAAATCGCCTGGCAACAAAAAAAAATGTTTTGAGGGTTTTAATTTTTTTGTTATGTAGGAGGTTGAAGTAGTCGATAATAAAAAGCAAAATGCCTACTAAATTTGGGTAAGCTATTGCGGATGTATAAAAGAAAAGCAGTTCCTTCTGCCTTCGGAAGCGTAACGCGTTCCCGTTCCAGCGACGTAAAATAGAAGAGCGACGTTCCTCCTAAAGGGAAGGCGTTCCAGAAAGGTCGTTCCTCGGGACGCCGTTCCGTCCAACACCAAGGCCGTGTTCCAAAGTTTACTCGATCTCACTTTAGGGTAAAGGTTCTGTACCTTGGCGCTGGAAAACCTACTCGCGTCCAGCGTTTCTCCATCTGTTTGTCACCTGACATGACCCTCCGGAGTAACTCACATCCGTTCTAGTTGGAACACGGCCCAGAGAAAGGCATCCCGGAGGCGTCTGCGGTTCGCACGCCCATGCCCAGTAGCGTCGGCGAAGCGTTCGGGGACGTATTTTGAAAAGACGAGCGTTTTCCGTTGTCGCCGACGGCTCGGATCCTCGGAGGGTGTGGCTCATCCTCCTCCCGCGTTAGCACTTTTGACGGACTGACACGCCCTCGACGGCGTCCCTGCTGCTCGAGTTGCGGCTGCTCCGTGTTCATCGAGACGCGCGTGTTTTCATCCGGCGTGTTTGGTGCACTCGCTATCGAAAAGCGAGAAAGAACCACAATGTCGGGCCAGGTTGTGCGCCCGAACAAATAACGGTGGTGCCGAAAACGGGTGCCTCACCTCGAAGCGGGTCTCTGGAGAATTTCGTTTCCAACTGCTTTTATCGCTTTTTTTTTTGTTTTTTTTGTTCTTCGCCCTAATTTGTCGTGGGGGAGGTAGACGCAGTGTACGCTTTTCGGTCTTTTTCGTGGCCAGTTCTCACGGCGCGCTCGGAGAATGCGAACGCGGCAACCGCCTTTTGTCTCCTTTTGTTTTGTCTCGCGATTTATCCGCTTATTTTTTGCGCGTGTGTTCCCCGCGAGGGCTTAGCGGCGCAGGCTTGGATGGAGCTCGTCTTCGGCGCCGTTGTTGGTGCCGTGTAATCTCGACTTTTGCGGGAAGCGAGGAGAGCGAGCGCCGTGTGCTGCGGGTCGTGTTGGTAACCCAGTAAAAGCGGTCAGTGTACCGCGGAGTCCCGCGCGGTGTTCCCCCTCGGCCCGCTTTGCTCTCTCGCCGACGGACTTTTTGGCGGGCAAAAAGAGCGAGAAACGTGCTTCGCCCTTTGCCAACGCGCTCCGAGCGAAACCAGAAAGACGTGCTGCAATCCCAGTTTCTTTTTCTTTCTTTTTTTTTTAATTTTTTATGCGGAGCTTAGCGAGTCGCCGTGTGGCTTCCCTGAGGTGGTCTTGGGCTCAAACAGACGCAAAGGACATACTCTGCCTGCACTGCACCGGGATGCACTCGAAGCACCGGTGGCTGGTCTTTGCCTCGTCAGTTCGGCCAGCGAGACGACCCCTTCCCAAACGGGATCAGCATAGGGATGCAGGCAGCGCCGCCCAGTTTGCGCCAGCACGGCCGACAGCACGTCTCGCCACGAACGCGACGCTATCACGCGACGACCCTGGTCGTACAACTCACCTGCACAGACCGCATTATTCTACTTTTGTTTGCTTTTATATATATATATATATATATATATATATATATATATATATATAAATAAATCTGTCTGAAGTTCAATCAAACAGCCTGTATATTTCCCGTGGCATTTCGCATCGTGCCTTTCTTTCGTGTTTCCTTTCTGTTGTCGTGAGCCTGGTAATGATAACTGAACTCGGAGTTGTCCTAGACTCGTCTTCGTTCGCAGACGATAGTGGAATCGATCGAAGGGGCTTTTTGTTGGTCACAGCATTGCACCGGTTGAAAGGAGCTTCGAAGACAATATCGTCTCGGCGTCCGGAACGACCCCTTGCGGACTCCTTGCGTCCCTGTTCGTCAGGGGTGGGGGTAAAGACGGAAGCAGAACGCTGCAAATCCTGAACACTGACTTCGGTGGTCCCGAGGGAAAGAACGAGAAAGAAAGACTGCGAGTCTAGCTATACTTGGTTCTAATTCATAATACAAAATAAACGCAAAAAAGAAAAAAAAAAAAAAAACGAGGACAAGAATATGAGTAGCACAATGGACAGGGCGTAACTTTCAACTGAAATTTATTAGAATACTCATAAAAATTGTAAAATTGCACATGCGCAAAGAGGATACACTTCGGTTAAACACCCGAAGAAGTCGGGCGCAAACGTAGTGCGACGCCCCAAGCTGTTTGGGGGCCCCCCAAGCACACCCCTATTCTAAAACTCCCTAACATCCAAACGCTTCTCGCCAAAGAAACAATTTTTTTTTTTTTTTTTTTTTTGGGGGGGGGGGGGGGGGGGAGGGGGGGGGGTGATTTTTGAAGATTGTCGCTTACGACGCAGCTCCGTCACGAAGCTCGTCGGAGCGTCTTGGTCCGTTCTCGCCGCGTCGGTCGCGACCTCGAGATTCGGGCATTCCGGGCGCCCCGCGGCGAAGCGCTCTTCCGTGGCTCCTCGAAGCGGGCCGCGGTGGGGGCAGAGCTGACAGCGCAGATACGCCATCGGCAATCCACCGCCTCCCTGCAGCCGCATGCCCGAGAGCGACGCTCCCCGTTGGCTTGGTCGGTCGTACTGTGGGCGGAGTTTCGCGGTAGGGATGCCATGAAACCACATTTGGTCGTCGTTACGGGAAGTCGTGGACTTTTAGGGTTAATACCGGTTAGCATCGAATAACGCATTCGTAACCTTCGCTGTGGAAAGCCTTCGTGGATCCGCCCGCGAATCCGGAAGTGTAAACGCACCATGAAAGAGACGGTGGCGATCTCACGAGCAACTTCTCGGTGGTGGCGAGCTGGAACTGCGTTTATTTATTGCCACCTCGGAAGGTGTCGTCCGGTTGCCTCCGGCATCGTCGAGTCATCCGATGGACTACTTACTCCTTTTCGGACACGGTGCAATGGCGAGGAGCGTTGTGGAGCGTTGACCTATAGAGCGCGGTCACGTGGCCCTCGCGTCGATCGCGTATTGGGCGCTGGTCACGGCCTGCCCTCCGCCGTCGGCGGCAACCGACTTGTTTCGCCCCCTGGAAGTCCCCTCGGCGCTGCCCGATCGGGGGCTTATTTCGGCCGGCCGGCCTCTCCAATTTTCCTTTGTCGGCGCAGGCTTGTTTGCTCGGTTCGAGCTTGACTGGCGAGCGCTGTCCCCGCTGGCGAGAACGGCGGCGCTGTGCTCGACGCTCTTTTGACGCTGACGAGCGGCGACGCTTCGCGGAACGGCCGCGTTTGTCGGCGGCCGGGTTTGGATGTCCGCGCTCGGCCAGCTCTGTCCCGTGGGATCCGGTGCATGCGCCCGCTACTGGCTTCCGGACCGCCCAACCTTTCTTTCTTCGGTGGAATCTTGCCCCGTCCTTGGTGTACACCTGGCGGCCGATCCTCGTTTTCAAATCCATTTCTCGACCAAGTGGGTGGTTCTTGCGCGCTCTCGGGGCTTGTATTTTCCTGCGAAGAGAGCGGAAAGAGGAAAGCGTAACGATTGGGCGTCCTGTGTGGGCCGGCAGACGCCTCGTGGAAGCGACGACGGCTTGGGGTTCTTTTTTGTTTTGTTCCGAGGCGGAGCCCAAAAAAGAGAACAACGTCTCGATTGAATGTCCAGCGAGGCGTCCAGTATTGGACGTTTTGTTTCCATGGTCATTTTGTGTCTTTGGACGTTTTGACACGCATTGCGTGACCTGGGGCCCTAATCTGCACTGCGGGACAAAGAGACATCGCCGCCTGCTGCGATTGGTAGCTCCCTGGTCCCGCTTGGTCCCACCGTGTATATCAGGGACTCTGATGGACGTTTTGACTCGATGGACATTTCTTCTCTTCGGGCATTTTGACCGCAAACAAGTTTCGGTCCGTCGGCTGCCGGCGCGCGCGTTCCTTCGAAGGGAACACCTTCCCGATCAGAGCGCTCGGAGTGAAGCGTACTCGACACTTGAGAAAGCCCGTATACTCGCCAGTTTTAAAGATACTCCTCCGCAGGTGACCCGCTCACCACTTACGAAAGTCACCAGTCTTGTTCTCGACAGCAGTTTACATAAAAGGGTAAAAGCGTAATCTCTCCAAGTTAAGGGAATGCATCACTGAAGCTGTTGGAAGCGGGTGTAACGTCGGTTACACCATCTGCTGTAGCAGCTTTTTCTCCAGCCTCGAGAAATGAAAGGTGTTGCGTGTAACAGCAGCCAGTTTTACGATTAGAAAAGGTGTGTTACTCGAAAAAAGGGTGCTAAAGGATGTAGTCGTGGGTGTCTCTATAACTCCCTTTTAGGGTGCCGCGTTTACCTGGATGCGACCGTGTACCGGATCGGATCGATACTTCATCGGGACGAAGAACTAGGGGGGGGGGGGGGGGGGGGGGGGGGGGGGCGTTCTCGATTCGATACGCTACCGTCGTGTAAACGCAGTATGCGAGGTGAACAAAAACACCCCTTGAAGTGTTCACCTCTTCCCTTGGTGTGTTTGTTGGTCGTGCGTCGTAAGGAGAGCCGCTGACTGCTTCTTTCCCTGCGCCGCTCTGCTCGGGGGGCGTCGTTGTGGGGGGCGGCCGATTGGACGTGCCCCGGCTTGATTGAGTGATTGGGCTTCTTCCCTTTTTGGCCGAGATAGAGACCACCCGTCGGCGGAAGGGAGGCCCCCTCGGAGAGTGCCGGTGGTCGCTGGGGGCGGCGGCGGTGTGCGCCCCGATTGGAATGCCGCGGCACGGTCAACAGCCCTGCCGACACCGCTGTGAGCTGCACTCGTTTCCGCGCTGACGGACACTCTCTGAGAGCTGCTCACTTTGGCGTCGTTGGGGGCGGGCTTCCTTTTCTTTTTTTTTTTTTTTGCCTCGTTTGTTAGGTGGTGGTGGAATGCGCGAGGGAGGGTGTTACATCTCTCGACTGCTTGCTGCTGCTGAGCGTCACGGGGCGAGAGCGCGCCTTTCTTGTAGTTTCTGCCCGAAGGAAACACACCTCACGTGACGCTGTTGTCGGCTAGCTGAGCGCGCCTCGAGACCTTCGATAAAGACATTCCCCCGAGTTGTGGCCGTTTTGTGTTTGCCATTGTCGGGGATTTGCTCTTTCTTGTCCGCGGGTGTCTGCCGATCGATCGAGGTTCGCGTGTGCGTTCTGGTGCCAGCGTGGCAGCTATAGCCGTTGATTGAGACTTCGTCCGTGTCGTTCTGTGTTTTGTCCCTTGTCCGTATCCCCAGTCTCGGGTTTACAACTATGCTTGTTTTCTCGCTCGCGTTAGACAACACGCTTGGCGTACTTGTTAAGGCCCGTTCACACTCTTGCAACCGAGTACGACCGAGAGAGACGAGATCTGTTAAAACTTCTTCAAATTTCTTAGGACGAGGGAACACACTGGCATTCTGGCGCCATCTATGCGGTGACCCTGGAACTGCATTTCACAAGAGCGAAGGTTTCGCGGGGATTCCGAGGTCAATGTGCGTAATACCTATAAGAAAGGCTCGTTTATAACGTTGACAATAGTTTTTCGAGCCAAGAAAGACCGCCAACCGCCAAGTTTACATGCTACCCAATAGATGGCGCCAGTGTGTCCTCTCGTTGTAAGAGGTTTTAAGGAACCCAGTTTTAAGAGGTCGCAAGAGTGTGAACGGGCCTTTAGAATCACTTGGGGAAATATCCACAAACGCTGCCTTAAAAAAAAAAAAAAAAAAAAAAAAAAAAAAAGTTTCCGATTTGTACGCGTTTTACTTGTAAGCGCTTGTTGAACAGCTGCGCAAAACGCTTTGAGCAGGCCTGCCACGCACGAGCACTCGGGAGGTGAAAGCGTCCGTCGGTACCACGGTGTAATTAGAAGGCCGTTGGCGAAACAACATGATCGTGCTTGTAGCACCGGCTGCGCTCGCACCTAACGGTGAAAAAGAGCATATGGATGGAAGGCATCTGAAATTCTGCGCACCTAAGAAATGAGATTAGAGATCTTCTATGATACTCTCTTGTGCGTTTGTTTTAATTATGTCCTTTTTTTCTTTTCTTGTTTTTTGTTTGTTTTATTTTAGTTAAACCGAAAGTTCTATCGTTCTCCTGTTTGAGCGGATGAAAAAGGCTTAATATACCCCTCCCTCTTTTTTTTTTCTTTTTTTTTTCTTTAGGAAAAAAAAAAAAGAACTACACAATCTGGTTTCAAAGTAAGAATAAAACGGGGACCTCAGAAGGAGGGCACGCGGTGCCTGGCCGCTCGCTTTCCGGAAAAGAGCGTAAAATCGGAACTCGGTCTGTGGGCGAGCAGCGCGCGCGCGCCAAAGCTCGCGCACGCTGCTGCGCAACAAAAGGAATCGGTGGCAAAGAGAATTCGCCTCGGGTGGTCGCCGCTGCAGCAGCGGCGGCGGTGACCTACCGCGAGCGAGAGCGGAGCAGCGCGAGTCCTTTCCGAGAATCCCCCCAACCGCGGTATTTATCCTGCCGTTCGGGCCGCGGCTGTCCGTCGGCGGCAGCGGCGGAATGACCGCCGGGAGTCCCTCCCTCCCTCATCCAGAAGCAAAGAGAAGCCGCGCTGAGAAGGCCGGAGGCGTCTTTGACGGCACCACCGCTTCGTTTCTTTATCGTTTCCTCGCTTCACCGTCGTGTTGGCGGTGGCTCGGTGCGCGCTGGTGAGCCCACGAGCGGCTCGGGGCGTCGCTGCCGCCGCCCGAGAGCTAGAGGGTCCCCGTCGACCCGTTCGACGACAGGAGGCGCCTTATTGATGACAGCTCCATTAGGGCTCCGCGAACCAGGGACGCGCTGGGCCTCGTGGGTGGTGACGGCGGAGGAGCGCTTTCGGGTCCTCCTTCGGCCCGTCCGGCTCTTCCACGCTCTGGGGCCTCCGGGAAAGTTGCTCACGCTGGCTCACGAGGGGCTCGCGGAGATCTTTTTGCCTTCCGATGGCGATACTTTCCCGATGTCTTCACCCGCGCATCGCACGGTCACTACCGCGAATGAGTACCCGAGCGCGAAAGCCATCTGCTAAAACTCTCTCATATATTTTGTCCTCTCCGCGTCGTAATCGTTGCCGGTAAACATTTGCAAAAAGCAGAAACATGTATGGCAGTCACAAAAGCCCCCCAAGCTTTGCCAGAATAATAATAAAAAAAAAAAAAAAACTCCGTCCGAGAACGGTTTAATACCCTAGTTACAGGGGCACCAACGTTAATAGTGGGGGTCAGTCTGGAGGACCGCGGGCCGCTGCGGTATATATATAGCGGGCGAAACAGTGGCGCTGCCGTCACCGTGAGATCGGTTCTCCCCGCGTCTTCTTCTACACTTGCATCGCTTGCATGGTCTGCTGTGGGCTCCGACAGATCCGCTAGCGTGCACCGCTTTTATAATGATCAGCTAATCTCAAAGTGTAAATCCGCTTTTTTTTTTTTTTTTTTAGAAATTGTCGATTTGAGAGGGCTGTTGTTTGGGTTGTGACAGTTGGAAAGAGTTCACGGGACATCCAGCACACACTTTGAGGGAGTCGACACAGCCTGAGAACACTCCAAATTCTTATTGCTGAGTCGTACTTTAGTCCTATAGCTTGCCTCTGGCACCAACTTTCCTCCTGTGTTGAATGTGACAGCCCTCATCACAGAAACTACGCCTTGCTCTTCCACAAGCTCGTAGAAAATCGCGTGATCCTCGGGTGTCCTTTGACATTCTCATTTTATGACTGGCGACTGTGTTCCTGAAATTTTGAAACAGATTTTGTCTCTTCGGTTGCTGTCATCGTCGACTGCTTGTAATTGTCGCATCAGGGCAACAGAACTGGCTGCAACCTGAGCAAATGTGCGGGGACATTCGGAAACAGACGTGGCACAGCGTTTCTTTTGATTACCATTGGACCTGGGCCATCAGAACCGTCTGCCCATCAATGACGTGCGAGTAATGACGATTAATGTCGTCGGGCCGAAGACACAAACCGCACACAGTCTTTTTGTTTGTCGGGATTGAAGAAAGAATAAACATGTAAGTCAAAGACAACTCAATCATGAAAGATGAGGTTCTGTTCTATTGTCGCACATGTTTATCCTTTCTTCAATCCTGACCCGCACCAACGCGCTCCTCGTCCATCAGTTTCTTGTGTGAGCGTGAAATTTTTCTGAGGGATCGCGTTCTCCCATAGTTTCAGGCGCACGGCATCCTTCGGGGCGGTAAGAAAGTGGCGCTTCTCTTCGCTTTTCGACGCTTGTGAGGCGTGCCCGCTGCGACAACCGGGAGCGCAGCAGGTCGGCATGCTTGTCCATTATTGGCGAACGACTCAAAGCTCCAGGCGCCAGGAAGCAACACTTACGAGCTTAGGACGCGCCACCGATGACACGAGCTAAAGCAACAGCAGCGAGCACGACACCGTCGAGAATCGATGTTAGGGCGGCCCCAGCGCAAGCTCTCGCGCGCTCTACGAATCGGTGCGCAGCATAGCATCCGGCCGCCGAAAGTGAAAAGGTGTAGAGCGGCAGACAACGGATGAGAGGAGAGCCACGTGACGGGCGCCCCGCTGTGGTGAGACGCCGAAACACACTTCTCCCGAGCGATGGGATGTCCGTTCGTGCTCCTCGCGTTCCTCGCGCGTCCTCGCCGCTGCAAAAGCTGTGCGCTCACTACCAGCTTACCCGAGAAATGCTCTGTGCTACCAGATCCTCGCGCTCCAAATCTGCGACCGGGCGCTGTATGGCTCCGTCGTCGAACTGCCAGACTTTGTGAGTATAGAGGAGGCTACGAATTGGTGCCACGCCGGGAAGCTCAGTCACGTGGGTTCCGCATCTGGTATGCGGTACGAAAAAAACAATAAGACGTTTCAGCCTGGAATATGCGAGAAAATATAGGTGAGGCAAAGCAAGAATGTGTGACAATCACGCATTTTTCGTAAACACCTTCCAGCGGCGTGGGAAGATCAAAACGATGTTTTACCGGGTACCAGAAGTGACGACATTCAAGATGGCTGCGCCCTTGTGGCAAAATGTTTATTCTCCATTTTTCCTCGTGATGTACCGGAGGAAAGGCTACAAACGCGAGCTCGCTGCTCTAGGGCACATCTCGGCGGAACAAGCTCCCGTGCGTTATAAGCGCTGCTGCCAACGCTGTGAGCTCGCGCGCTTGTAGCCTTCGCTGTGGTACAACATGGTGAAACGGAGTATAGTAACGTTGACGGGCACCCTTAATACCCTTGTTACACGGGCACACTTAACTGCAGTTATGCTAAGCCACAGTTAGCGCACAATACTTGCCGACAACATTCTGCGGCTATGCAGTTAAAGCTATGGGCGAACGTGCGTTTGAGCATCTTGAGCATCTATCGAACTAGGGGGCGCGCGCTCTTCACTTGTTATGGAATAGCTCTCCGAAAGTATAGTGCGGTATCCGTGGTGCCGCGCAACAGCAGTTAAGCTGAGTTAACTGCGGTTAAGTGTGCCCGTGTAACAGGGGTATAACAGCTGTTACGTTAGGTTAGGCTCAACCGCAGTTCTACTCTCCGACAGCTCTTCGAGAAGAAGAGTGCGCGTGGTCGGCTTTGCTGGGCGCTCAAGGAATGCACGCTTTGACTGCTTAGCCGCATACATCTTGTCCAAGGGTAGACTGGTTGGCTATTCTGTGGAACCGGCGTATGCCTCGCGTCGTGCTTGCATGCTGTTCCGAAACAATGACCGGCCCTCGTAGGCACTGCCATGCGGGCGTTTTTCCTTTTCGCTGTCGAGCGCCGTCGCGTGTCTCCGTAACAATCGTTCTTGGCCCAGAAAGTATTGGCGCCATTGTCGCGTGCGCTGTGCACGCGCGACGAGGCTTGCCGTCCTGCGGAGACTGCGCCGAGTTTCTTCGCGAAACGTTGATTCGCCCCGAAGAACGGACGCCGGACCGATGCCGCAACGCGTCAGAAACGATCGAGGGAGCGACATACCAGATTTAATCGCTCTTGCGTCCTACGGCTTTCGTGTCCCTGCCGCGACAAACGACCGTGTATTTCGTCCACCGCGCAGCTCACCGTCGGCTCGGTTGTCGGCCCAGGGAATCTCGCGCGGTACCGCGTCTGTTCAGCCGGCTTTTTCAGCCGCCACTTGCTGTCTCTCGAGCGTGCAGAAAGAAAGCTTCGTAACAGGCTGTATCTAACGCGTCCGCATCCGCAAATGGTGTCTATTTTTTTAACGCAGAATTTGTTAAGGGTTAGTTCCTTAAAAATAGTAGAAAAAAAAAAACTATCACGCATAAACATAAGTGTTATTATAGCCTCCTAGATACTGACTAAGCCTGGCAGACGGCCGTGAGAAGCGGCCGCCGAAAAGGAAAAGGTGGAGCGGCAGACAACGGATGAGGAGAGAGCCACGTGACTGGCGCCCCGCTGCGGCGAGACGCCGAAACACACTTCTCCCGGGCGAACAAGTGTGTTTCGGGTCCTCACTGCTGCAAAAGCTGTGCGCTGACGTCCAGGTTCCCTGAGAAATGGCTCTTTGATGCTCTGTGCTACCAGATCCTCGCGCTCCAAATCTGCGACCGGGCACTGTATGGCTCCGTCGTCGAACTGCCATGCTTTGTGAGTATAGGGGAGGCTATGGTGTAACAGTTTAAATTTTGCGAGAAACCAGGGCCGGCTTGCTAGAAACAGCGTCTCAGCTTAGACAGTGTGAAAGAAAGCCTGCGAAGCTGCGCGAGAGCTTGAGAGTCGAGACTCCGCTTCACGTGCCACTCCACTCATGCACTAGCTTCGGCACTACTTTCTTTCGCACAGTCTCAGCTCAGACACTGATTCTATTAGCCCCGTGCGCGACCGAAAGCGTCGCTGTGGTCGGCCTTCCACGATTGGCCGAACGCTGACTATGACGTCGGAAAGGGGATTATCATCGACGGAAATAAGAGGAATGAAAGAACTTTACTTTTGACGGTGTTGGCAGTGTTCCTTCGAGAGCGCAATGATTTCAAGCTTCCACCATGGTAATAAAAAACACCATCGAACTTGTTTTTTGCAAGGTAATGACGTCACAACGGGGAACCACAGGAGGGCGCCACCAAAACTTCTCGCCGCTAATAGAGGGTATTCACTGGACGCCATATTTGTGGGTGCTGTTTAGAGCGCATGCTCAGAACGAGCTCACATTACTAGGCTGCTAAGAGCGGCAATCTTGATGGTGTGGAATGCACGTTGCAAAAGAACTGTGGAAGCTTGCCATGAGCACGCGCTCAGCAGTCGCGCGGCAAAGCTGGAAGCGCGAGCGCGAAAGTTCCGTGCCTTCAGGCTTTGCTCCAGCGCGAGCTGGGGAAAAACGCAAAAAGAGCTGGTCTCGGGCTTCTAGCTTTGGCTGGCGGCTATATCTGTGGGCTCGGCTGCGGAGCGCGTGCTGAACGCGAGCTTCCGCAGTTTTTTCGCCACGTGCATTCCGCACCACCAAGATTGCCGGTCTTGGCAGCCTATTAATGCGAGCTCGTTCTGAGCATGCGCTCTAAACAGTGACCTCAAATATGGCGGCCAGTGAATACCTCCTATAGCAAGCCGGCCCTGTCCCCCCCCCCCCCCCCCCCCTAAATATTACGAGGAAACGCTTCCAAATGTTGGGCCTGTGTAATAAAACGAGAAAAAGTAAAGCTCGGAGAACACGCTGCACAGTCTGTGTTCCCTGACTGTATCCGTACGATTAAGTTTATTTTATTTTCGGTCTGATGGGACGAGGACAAGTCCTTTTAGGTTGCATTTCTGTCGCGGTCATGTGCCAATAATTTGTGGGTTGTTTTTCTTGCCTCTGAAAGACTAAAAGCGACGAGATGTTTCGGTGGCGTCCCATCCTGAACATCACGACCAGGACTCTTTATTTTATTTTTATTTACAGAAAAAATCCTGCAGCGCCGAAGCTCTGGCATTATAGCAGGTACAGTCCATCTAAAAAAAAAAGAAAAAAAAGAAGAAAACTCTCAAGGGCAAAAACAAAAGGACGTCCCACAGTAGCGTTTTCTTACGTCTGCTCACGTTGAGTCACAGGAAGGGACGCGTATTGGGACTTTCTCACGGAGTCAAGTCATGGAACAAATCCAGGTCCCTGATTGGTCTATTTGAACGTCCCGCTCTTTTGCAAGCAGAAGAGGACCGTGACATTTTCGCGCCCGTTGTTTGAGCTAAGACGGAACACTAAAACCGAACAGCATGGACGCGACGGCGTATACCCATGATGACCACCGAGGACGGCGGCGTGCACGTAGGCTGGCGATTCGGGAATGTTTCTCTCGGCCCTGGAATGCTTGAATCGAGCATAAAGACGCACCGTAGCGTCCGATCATGCACGAGACACGCTCCTTTGCAAGCCTGTGGCACCATCCGTCTACGCGCCCTAACAAAGCGTCTCAAAAAAAAAAAATAAAAGCAAAATGTTTATATAAAGAAATGAAAATTGCAGCTCGCGCTCTCAGTGGCCCTGTCAAAATGCTAACGAGGCTTTCTTGTTGCTTCTTTGTACCTGTTTTTCTTTGTGTCCACCTATGAAATTCTGTCAGCTTAGCATCCGCGAACAACGTGAAAATGCGTAATGACGCTCAACCGAAACGCGGCCGAGAGATGTTAGATTTCGCGAGCCAGAGGCGCTGTCCGAACTTGAGGGCTGCAGTCCTATTTGCGGTAAACAGTTTTTGATAGCCTGGCAGTTCGACGACGGAGCCATTGAGTGCCCGGTCGCAGATTTGGAGCGCGAGGATATGGTATAGCACAGAGCATCGAAGAGCCATTTCTCAGGGAACCTGGACGCTAGCGCACAGCTTTTGCAGCGGCGAGGACCCTAAACACGCTTGTACGCTCGGGAGAAGTGTGTTTTGGCGTCTGGCCGCAGCGGGGCGCCGGTCACGTGGCTCTGATCTCATCCGTTGTCTGTCGCTCCTCTTTTTTTAAATTTCGGCGGCCGCTTCTCGTGGCGATCTGCCAGGCTTTGTCAGTATAGAGAAGGCCATGCTCTGATGCATATGCATGGAACAGAAAATCTAAAAACTTCGACCGACCACACGTTTACTTTGCGTACCGAGCGTACGCAACCGGGCGAAATTCGTCACTTGTTCGAAGCGTTTTCTTTTTTTCTTTGAATATTCCTAGAATGCTGACCCTAGAGCACTATATACCTCGTTCGGAGCAGAGTAGCGCAATCTAGAACGCCATCTGTCGGCGACTAGCGGCGAACGCCCGGAGGTTCCAACTCCGGTCAGAAATGCATGGGGAACGTGAAAAAATCGTTGTTTCTTCAATGTTGTGGAGATGTACGGAACGACAATAGTTTTTGACATAATAAAGGAACATTTTTTAATTATTTGCGTTGAGTTGTGTGCAAAGTAAGGACGTAATTGTTTTAAAAAAGTTGCTTTAATTATTTGCGTTGAGTTGTGTGCAAAGTAAGGACGTAATTGTTTTAAAAAAGTTGCATGAGCGGCATCATGCAGCAGACGACGCGGCCACGTCACAGCGTTCACGTGACCTGCTCCGGCCAACCCAAAAAGCCCATCTCCGCTGCGTGCAAAAAACGTCTGGTTCATACGCCATTGCCTTGGAAATTGCCTTCTCAAAATTTGCACACGCATCCGATATTATTAAAACTTTGATAAAGTGTTTAGTGCTTTACCAGCTTCACGACAGACTAGTTTCGAAAAATGTGAACTCGCCGTTTATTTTGTGATCAGCCGTCTTGCGTCGATCTCCATGTATTCTCCCATAGGGCGGGCCGCCTCCTGGAACCCTGAGTACCACGTGACTCGCGCCGAGCTGCTCTGTCGGCCATGTTGTCGGCGAAACACGCGGATCAAAGGATTGCGCTACTCTGCTCCGTAGGAGCTATATAGTGCTCTAGCTGACCCCACGGTATGCAGTGTGATTGACAGCATAGGTCTGTGTGTGCAGTACTGAAGATAGAAACGACGGGGAATGGGAA
This sequence comes from Ixodes persulcatus, assembly GCA_013358835.2. Lineage (NCBI taxonomy): Eukaryota > Metazoa > Arthropoda > Arachnida > Ixodida > Ixodidae > Ixodes > Ixodes persulcatus. Next base: position 2,121,688 of record JABSTQ010009160.1, on the reverse strand, counting down.
GCAGGGGGCACACGCTTCGCTCACAGTTACCACGAACATGCAGCACCCGGGTTTTCTTTTTCGCGACAGCTGAGAGGCAGTTGTTGAGAATACTTATCAATTCTCACGAAACTATTCGTTACACGCCGGGGTAGTTTGGTGTGCTGTAAGCAGGGTTGTAAAATTTACTTCTAAAATGTACCTAAGATACAGTTACTCATATGAAAAGGTACCTAGGTACTCGCTTAAAAATGTACCTAGGTACAGGAACAGTTACTTCAAATATACTTTATCTATTTTCCCCTAATTTGTCAGAATATATTGCAAGTAAAGCTTTTTATACTAAGGATACACACAAAAACGAGTTCGATAAATGTACTTTATTGGTGTCAATGCGAGAAATAAGGAAAGCCGCATTCACATGAGCATTCCAGGACACGTTATCTTTTTCGATGTCGGTTTGAGATGAAGGAAGCAGGTCGCTATTTTCCCTGAACGGAGTGATTCGATAAATTGGTGTCGCTAGAACGGCATCGCGAATCCACCGTTCGCTCAAATGAACACCGCCAATCGCTAAGGTGTCAGTGCTTTCCAGGTCGTACCCAACTCAACGTTAATCGCGGCACATCCTAGTCTGTTTATACTTCAAGATTTAGAGTTTCTATCATTTTGATGAAGGGAATAGAAAAGTACCTGTAAAAAGTAACTTCACTTAGTTACAAGTTATTGGAAAATGTACCTAAGATGCAGATACAGAGAAATGAAAGTACCTAGGTTTCTTCCTCAGGTACAACAAACGTACCTAGATACCGATTTTCAGTTACTTGTACCTAGGTACTTTACAAGTATAGAGTGCGAAAAGGCGCGGGTGTCGCGTTTACGCTAACCGTGTCCCGCAGTGCAATTTCTTCCCGGGTTCACGCTCTAATGCCTCTGGGCAAACGATGGTTTCGAATGTCGGTGCGACGAGTGACTGACAGTTGCCTTCTATTTACGCCGTTATTTTGGCACTCCTCTCATAAGTAACGCCTCCTCGTGTTTGATGGGGTATCCGAATAATTAAACGAATTTATTAATAACAAGCAGATTGTGAGGTGTACGTACACGAGTTAACTGTGATGGGACTGACGAGCTGGTCAATTTTGAGCATTGGGTGAATTCCGAGATCGGTGAACGAAGAAAATGAACAAAAGTCTTTGTTCCTCGGTGTCTGGTTTTCCGAACGTTAATTGGTGGGTTATCTATTTCGTGCTCCTCGGGCTTCCGGAAGACAGCATAGTTGGGAGTAAGAGGAAGGTACAAAAGTAGAACAGCTACGGGACCGCTTCTTTTTTTTTTTTTTTGCTGCGTTCGAGTTGCGTGAGGTGCGAGGCGAGGGGGGGGGGGGGGGGGGGCAACTTTTTTTGAGGCAGCGACGAGTCCTCACGACGTCGTCCCGAAGACGGGGAAAATACTTCCAGCCGGGCGCCACGGGGTCCCGCTGTCAGGACCGATAGCGCGGGGCAGCGAGAAGGGAAGCGCGCGCGCCGCACGTGCCGAGCGCGTGCCTGCGCGTGCCCGGGCTCAGGCTGGCGAGGGAGGGACGGCAGACGGGCCGCTGAAAGCCGCCAGAAGAAGCAAAGCCAAAGCGTCGCTTCCGTTTCTCTCGAGTCGGAGGAGCAACACATGGCTCTGCGGGGGAGGGACGGAGACGTAACTCGCAGTCCTCCTGGGGAGATGAGGACCGGCCAACGAAATGGAAAGAAAAGAAGGAAATGATGGTCGCGGAGAGGGGCCCGAGGCGACAGAGGCGGATTTCGCGACGGCATCTGCCGTAGTTTGGTCCGTCTGCGGAGGTGCGTGCGCGGTGTAAAAATACGCTTTTTTCGGGAGAGCGCCAATTAGGCGCACGTGCCCGCTGCTGGTTCCTCGTTGCTTTCCCATTTCGGTCCTTTTCGGGGTTGCCCTTTTTGCTCTTTCCATCCATCCGGGATGGGCGGCACCGTCGCCAGCTGCCGGTGAGTCGCGCGTCGCGAGCGCTCCTGCCGCCCTCCCGCGCATGCGCCGGGTCCCTTTCCTCCTCCCCGCACCCTCTTCCTCCTCTCCCGGTCCCCCTCCGCCGCCGCCGGCCGTCCCGTACCGTTCGCCAGTGGCGTACGCTCCCTCGGTCCTTGTGGTGGTCGTTCGGCGGTTCTGTCGGTGCTCGTGTCGTGGTCTACCCTGTCTCGGATGCCCTCCGGCATGTGTGCTCGCTGTCGGCTCTCGGCGTGCCGTCGCCGCCGCCTCCGCTGCCCGTCCGTCAGCCCCCGGATGCCCGGATTTTGGCCGTGAGCGAGAGTGCGCGATCGACCGCGATGGTGCTGGCGACGAGAGACGACGTGGTCGGCGGTGCACGGCCGTCGACGTGCCGGTGTGTCGGCGGAGCGACGAGGACGCGCGACGCCGTGTCGCCGCAGTGTAGCACGACGTGCGCCTGCCGCTGCTGCTGCTGCGAGTCGCCCGGATGCTGCTGCTGCCCCAGCTTCATGGTGCTCGAACCTGCGAGGAGCCTAGGTAAAGCAAGCCGTCTCTCAGAGCCCGCTCTCGCGCGCCGGTCTCGCTGCGACCATTATCGACGCCACTGCACTAGTGACTAGGGTGCGCCGAGAACGCGGAGTCGTACGTAGGTGCCGATCTCGGTCCTGCTGCCCTCGCGTTGGGCGTACAGAAAATATCGCTTGGACGAGCCCCGCTCGGGCTGATCAGCTCATTTCCCAGAGTCTCGCAGCGACGACAGTCCGTCGAACAGGCAGGCTCCTAAGTCCAGTAACAACACACACACACACACAAATAAGTCACCGATGTAAAGTTTGTTTACAAAAAGCTCTCATCGACTGGTTGTAGTTATAGCAGGCTGTTTCTAGTACTTGCACCCAGAGATAAGGAAACCAAAATAGGAAATCTGACAACTCAATCCAACCAGCTCGCCCACCCACTTTCTCTCTTTTAGTGGCCTCTCGTTTTGTTGTGCGATAGATCCTTCTATGACAGTCGCCCATTTTTCTTTATTTTGCCCGTTTCCCCCTCGTGCATTGAACGGCCCGCTGGCGCCTTGTTCCGTCCTGGCTGGCGTTTGTTCCCCTCGGTGTTTGGCAGATCGTTGGAGGCTGTTCCCTTTCGCAGCCCGTCCTTCCTTTCGTCGCCCGGGCCGTCAGTCTGCTGTCGAGTTTTACGGCGCTGTTTGGCGCGGCGTCCCGGTCGTTGGCTCTGCCGCGACGGACGCCCGTGTTGTCTCGCTCCAGCGGCGACTTCCGGACGCGGCCTGCACCGTCTCTCCCCGGCGTGACAACTTGTTGCTTTTCGGCTCCCTCCGTCCTTTCTCTGGCCCCGACCGCCTCGATGGCGTGTTTATTTGAGTCGCCGCGTCTTTCCTCGATTGCGGGGCTCGTCAGACGGTCTGCGCGGGGTGGTTGGCACGGCGCTCGGAGATCCACGCACGTTACGGGCTCCCACATCTTGGTGGGTTCGAATCCCGTCCCGAGGTGCCCGCATTCTGTCGGTGACCGAGGTTCCTCTCGCACGTGAAAAGAAGCCCGGGTGGTCGGAATTCACCCTCAGCATTTCGCTCGGTCGTGCCAGGTTGCTCTAATTTGGTCCGGCACGTAAAACGCTCTAATTTGATTTCGCCGGCTAGCACTTTGCGTCTCGGGGACGAGAAGTGCTGGGATGGGAAGTATGTTTTTTTCTAGACGGTCTGGAATCCCGCGGTCGTGGCACGCGTGGTGCCCGCCGCAGTGGACAGCGGAACGAAGAGGGATCACGTGTCGAGCAACCCGGAAGCACTTAGCGGGGGCCTCCTGCGGCAAGGGACACCGCCATTAGGGTCGGATTAACGAGGTTCGGACGCGTTTTCGGTTTCCTGCACGGCTAAGCCAGTCTCTCTGCCGCGTCTTTTGTTCCTCGCCGAAGCGGGAGTCGCGCATTCCGCCGCGCTGGCCATTGTTTGGGGCCTGGTTCCTTCTTCGCTCGGTCGTTTGTCGCCCCAACAATGAGGCTGGGAGCGAATTGCGGGGCGCTTTCTTTTTGGCCCGGGGAGGTCTTCTGCCGCGGCCTGTTTGTGGCTTGGCCTCCCAGGCGGCCGAGAGAGCGTCCGCGAGTCGGTCGCCGGCTCCCGGAGCGAGAATCGTTTTCACCTCGAGAACCGCAGTAGTTTGCCCCTTTATGTGGAGAGGTAAGATATATGTAGGTGCATTTTAGGTTGGATATGTTTTCTCATGAAGACGAACACGCTTCACACGCCAAAAACATTGCTTCTTCCTCCCACACCCAAATTATTCGCGCGGCGTATGAACAGTGCGCATAACTTGCTCTTTTTCTCCCCCAAAGCTCATCACTAGTGAATCCACGCAGCGCTGCCTTGCTTTCGTAACTGTCAGCGCATCTTGCAGTCCCTCACGAACGCGACGCTAGCACGAGGTGACGCCAAGACGGATGCGTCTGCCGCTTAGAGCGAGTCCGGGTCCACTAACGATGACGTCATGCACAGGCCTTCTCTTGTGGGTGGTGTTTACGAACGCGTCGGGGAGACTGGCGGCGGTCCTGTTGGCATCTTTCAATGCTACGAGAGCCCGAGACCGGCTTTCCAGCAATGCTCGAACATACGTCATCATCGTGTAATCGGCAGCCGGATGTCTTGCCATTTGTCGGACTTCATCGCTTCGGAACTCCTTGTGCAACGTTAGAACAATGCTACCTATAAGACGAGGCATGCGCATGACGTCATCGTTGCTGGATCCCCAACCATGCGGCAAAGACGCTGAAGTTCCACGAGAGGAGCACGCGTTCGTCTTGGCGTCGCCGCATGCTAACGTCACGCTCGTTGTGAGGCTGCGAGACGCGCTGCCGACGATGGTGACGCGAAGTAGGCGGTGCTTCGTGGACCCACTAGGGATGACGTTTGGAGGGGCGGGAGAGGCGCAGTCCTTGAGGTGGTTTTTGTCAGGCACGCTCTCGGAATTTCGTCGCGATCGTGTCATTGATTGAAGTTTCGCTGAGGTTCCAGCAACGCCTTGCCGGCAGACGTTGCGACGTCGCGTCGCAACGCCGCGGAGAAACGCGCGTTCAGCAATAATAATAATAAAAAAAAAATTAAACGAACATAGTGACGTAACACATCCAAGAATTTACGCGGGGCCCAAGTACGGTTCTGGTGACTTAATAAGGCGTTTTAGTAGGTCCTTCCCATGACTCCGATAACGATATCCCATTCTCTGCAGACGCCTTCGGGCCTGCGTTGTGTCGTCATCGGGTGTAACTATCGGAGGCATCATAACTATCTACTAAAACTCCCTACTGAGCCGCCAGAACCGTACTTGGGCCCCGCGTAAATTCTTGGATGTGTTACGTCACTATGTTCGTTTAATTTTTTTTATTAATATTATTACTACTGAACGCGCGTTTCTCTTCCGTCGTATTATGCTGAAGTTTCCGAGGACGACGACGACGTCGGGTGTCCTTCAATAGCCCTCGAAGACGCCCTTCGAAGGAATGGTCTTTAGGCGTGTTTTCCTCGCGTCGTTAGCAGAGGTGACGCAACGGGAGCATTCGTGTTCAGACATGTCGGCGCTTGCTGCAAACTGTCTCGAGTCTGAAATTGGATACAATGGGGGCTGCGGGGAAAGGATAAAGGCGCTATTATGCTTCGGGTGCATCGCGCTCATCACGCGCGGAGGCAAGAAAGAAGGCCGAGGGTTTGTTGGTGGGCCCCTTTTCGGAGCGGCGAGGGATGAGTTAGTTTCATCGTTGAGAACGTTCGTTTGTCGTTTGGTGGTTGTCTTTTGGTTTTTGTGGCCTTGCTACGTATGTGATACAAATAAATCATAAATGTTCCCTGCTCCTTACTCGGGTGGACGCGATACTTTTCACTCCAAAGGATGTTCGTGCGTTTATTTATTTATTTATTTTTTTTTTTTGCAGAGCGCTCGAAAAACGAAAAAAAATCCTGCAATCTAAAAAAAGACAAAGAAAAAAAAACACGTTTGTTAAAAGAAAAAAATCGGTATACTTTATTGAGCAGGGTGTTTCACAGCTCACGTCACGCTGTCACATCGCAGAATTTATTTTTGAGTCTTTTGTGACCCCGTAGATCCGGATGACTCTCTGTGTGTGTTCGGCGGGACCGGAGGGATGAGGTTTAGAGAAGCTCATTTTAGCGTACGTCGTTTTAACGACCCCAGTTTATCGAATTCCTTTACAGAGAAACCCAGTTTGGAGAAAATGGCGCGAGCTTCCTTTTAGGAAATTCGACCGCCGCGGTCGAATTTTTTCAACCAGCGCTTTTTGATAAACCGCGTACCTCTCAAAACTGAGGCTCTGCTTTCTATCGAGCTTGGATAAAAGGTGCCCGGTCTCTGAAACGTGTTTCGATGAAACGGCGTTCGATCAACCGTAGTACACCAACGCGTGGGAACTTTCCGAGTGTTGTCGCCGCTTGGCTTCGATGATGAAAACCGGCCGCACAAAAAGGGGGGCATGAAGCCGCACTCGCACTCATAGTTTGCAGACACCGTCTGAGACGCCCTTCTTCCTTATGAACTGACTGCAGACATGTTTGAAGTTTGATGCGTGTGTGCGGCCAACGTCTTTTTGTACGACGTTGATTGTGCGGTGTTACGGCGGCCTCATGGTAGGGGGCAGGAGAGTCAGGTGCCGTGACCAATCGCGAGTGCCGCGAAAGAACTCTGGCTAGCGCGGTCTCCTCTGGGTGTTGCGTCGGCGTGAGAATAGCGTGCGCGTCGGCGAAAGCCCCTTTCCGTGCGCCCAGAAATCTGCTTCGGCGGGGAGAAAGTGCCGTGGGAAACGCGGGCGGACCGCTTTTTCGACTCTCTCATTGCACTGCCTTTCTCGTTCGTTCGTCGGCGAGCTACGTTCCGGCGGCCCTCGGGGGATCGGCTCACCCTGTCGTGTCGTGATGTTACGGCGGCAGCCCTCGAGTAGGACGACCCAACACCTCCTGGGTAACAAAGCCGGAGTGCCGAGTGAGATGGCGTCATCGGAGAAGAAAGATGGTGCACACAGATTAGAAACGAGTGCTGCGTTAGGGCTCGGCTTCGAGTCAATTTTGAGACGAACGTTGACGCCATCGTCGTGTCCAATTAGGGAGTTTTTGTAGATGGTTTTCGCCGTCCCGCACCGCTCTCCGCAACCCGCTACGATACCCGGAACTCTACAGTCGAGGCCATCGGCGCGCAGGCGCAGTAGCGGCTTCTTCGTTGCGGAGGGGAAAACGCGGTCTACGAAAGCTTCCTATTGGTGATCAGCGTTGGCCTTCCCCAATGACGCCATCTCAATCGGCAGTACGGTTTTGTTGCCTAAGAGCTGTTGCCCTGCCGCCTTCGATCCGTGTGGACGCGACTTGCTTGTCGGAGGCGGCACTTAGAACCTACCGGTTATGTACATAACCTGTACATAGCCCGGGGAAGGGCCGGACAGTCAGTCCGAAGCTGGTAACGTGTTCCGGGGACGAAGTAACAACATAGTTACTTTTTACGCGTAGCTTTTAAGCTGATGTAACACGTTCCTTTCGAACTGCAGTAGCGAGTGGCATCCGTAGTTTTAGTGAGTGACGATTCCGAGTAGCGCTCTTTCGTTATTTTATTTTAGTGACATCTACGTGCCAGCTCCGAATTGACCGATTTTATTGCACGGAAAAGTGCATTCGTAAGCTGTAGGTTCCTCTTTTTAACGTAGTTTGTCGCTGGCTGTTGACTCCGATCGTGTGACCGAATCAGAGGCTTGGTTGGGAAGAAAACCGGCCGCAGTTCGTCGATCGCAGTCTCGACGACATGTTTTTGAACAGTCGGGGCGTGTCTTTCTCTGAGCTCGGCTACGATTCAGTCAGTGAGATAACAAACTGTATTCGTCGCTCGTTCGGGCTCGAGTAAGCGTGTGCCGCTTTTTCCGGGTCAGACGTCAGATTGCCCAGGCACTTCCCAACCGTCTTCCACGGAAGGCGTTCCGAAAGCGGGAGCCCGAGTGTTGCTGCTGTACCTAGAACGCGTCTCCCACTTAGCGGTCTCTAGCGCCCTATTCCGCCCGTGCATCGGTCCTCAAGGCCGTGTTCCAAAATTTACTCGATCTTACTTCAGTGTAAGCGTTTTGTACCTTGGCGTTCCAAGACCTTCCCGCGTCCAGGGCTTTTCAATCTGTGTTGTCACGTGACACGACCCGCCGGAGTAACTCGGATCCATTTGAGTATGATTCGGAACAGAGCCGAAATCGGCAACAAACGTCATAAAGGCCGCACTGTCATGTTGTCGGATGTCGCAAAAAAATTAGGTCCTAAAAAAAAAGAAAAAAAAGCCCGGCGTCCCAACAGGTAGTTTAGATTGAAGAGGGTCCTGCTCAAACCACGGGGAAGGCTCGCAATTTAGTGGCGGAGGATGGTCGCAAACGCGCGTGCGTTGTCGCGTGGCGACGAGGAAACAAGGCGGAAACGCTTGCGGACGATCAACGCTTTTGCCACCCCCTCGCAGCTCGAAATGCAAACGTAAACCACGTGACCCCGATCCACCAGTTGGAAACTCCCTGTAACACGTCCCGACTTGTGGTGTTTGCCACATCCAGCACCGCTGCTGCAGCCATGGGATCGTGACCGGCGACACTTTGGTGGCGTCACAAAGCGTGAATCTAGACTTTTTTTTTTTTTTTTTTTTTTTTTGAGACGCCCGAGTCGGAGACGCGTTGCAGGCGACGCGAGGCCTTCCTCTCCGGCGGCCGGTCGCGGACCGAACGCCTGGCTCAGCGCCTCGGGGTCCTCGACCCGCGACCGGGCGCCGGCCTTCCTTTCCGGGCCGAATCGGGAGCGTGGCCCGCGGTGGTGGCGGGCGGGGGATCGGCGCGGCCGAGGCGCGTGGGCGACGTTCCCACGGTCGCTGGGCGGACGGCCCCGGAACTGGCGTCGCTGCCACCCGCTGCGCCGACGGGCCTCGGACTCCCTGCGCTCTTGCCGCCTCGCTTTCTGCGTCCCGCCACCCCGTCTGCGTCGACGGGATGGCTGCGTCCTTCGAAAAAGAAAGAAGAAAGGTTGTCGTCCCGACGCAATCACTGTATACGATGAGCTGCTTCGGACGAACGCGTTACTTCATAATCTAAGCCCCGAGACACAAAGTGTACTGCGCCAACACGGCAGGTATGTTGCCGCAGCTCGGTAGCAGCCCGAAAGGTGTTTCTACTGCCCCGTATAGCACACTCGGAGCCAATCTCTTCGATCTGCCCACAATTCCGGCCAATCTCGAGGCCCGACAAATGTTACGACCTGAAATATCCCAGTCCGTGCCGTGGCACCCCGAGCGTGATGCGAGCGTCTGAAAGTATGACGTTACGGACGTCATGTTCAGGAATATAGGTTTGAAACGTGTTCGCAGTGTTGAAATTTGCCAGACCCGCTGACTGCTGTGATAGTCTCTCGTCCAGACATGTACACGTTGCTAAATTGGAGTAACTAAGTACGTCACTCGTTACTGCGATTCAAACAAAACGCGTTGCCTCAGCTCGAAAGTATCGCGCTATTTTCTCGTTACTCCGAATGTGTCGTTTTTATGAAGCCGCTCGCAATATTTGTCGTCGTTACTAATTCATCTTTTAAACGCGTTCATTCCGAGATAACAGTGGCTAGACTGACACACCTCGCGCGCATCTTTATCATGGTCTATCTAGCGTTTATGGTCTATCTAACCTCGAAGGCCCTTGGGAATTACACAAGGTGGGGGTAACCAAATAGGGGGGGTCTGCGAAAATTCGAATCGAACGATTGTCCGAATAATTTGATTCGACTTCCGGATTCCTGGTATCCGAATTTTTGAAGAATTCGATTAATCCAATATTAGAGTGCCGCTAGCAAAAATGCAGGTTTATTCGGGAAACTGGTGAAATAGTCCTTATAGGCTTGTGTTAGATCTACATCGAGCCTGCATTCAGCAGCTTTGACTAACGAACGATTTCGACTGGAAGTAGTTAGTTCCTTGTGTTTCTCGAACGAAGCATGCGGTCTTGCTACAAGGTTCTCTCGTGCGCACGGCGAAAAGCCGAAATCCACGCACGTCGCTCTTTTGAATTTAATGGTCTTGCGTGACCTCCAGCCACCTCTGTGCACTCTAAGCCTATTCTCGGTTGTTACGCTCATAACGGGACAAAAATTATGATCACTTTAAATAACAGCTAGAACTAAATGAGCCTCTTTTGCTAATTCATCGCTCCCCCGCGTCAAGTGACGTGCCAGGGTTAGGTGACGTAAGATGTAACCCGATTCAAAGGGTCCAGCCGTTTACGTTTTTTTTTTTTTTGTCTAGTCTCGTTAATATGGAGAATAAACTTTTTGGTCTTCGTATTCGATTTGATCTTGGATGTTTTAGCCATTATTCGGCACTATTAGATTCGAATTCGATTCGAGTTAAAATTTCACTATTTGCACACCCTTACTCGTGACAGCATCAAAAAGTCACGCATTACAGACAAGTTTGCCTCCGGGGCACTCCGAGGGATTGGCTCTCGAGTCCCGGGCTCCACGTGCCCGGATCCCGTGGCGGTCGCGACAGTCGTCGGCGGCGGTCTCCGTGGGCGGCTTGCTTCCCCCTCAGTCTCGGCGGCCGAGGCCTTCTCTGCGCGGCGCCGGGGCGCGTTCGGCATCCGTCAGCGGCGGTGACTCATTGACGGGCCGTCTTCTCCCACGCGGCAGGGAGGCGGTGTCGACGACCCGGCCGCTGCCCGCTCCTCTGGCCCACTTCCACTCAACCCGCGCTCTCAGTCCGCGACGCACGAAACCTCCTCTTTTGCCAGAGACGAAACACGTGTGTTTGCGGACATCGAGAAAAAAAAAAAATATAGATTTGCGCATTATTAATGCTACTCGCGCAGTTGTTCACACGGTTGTCAAATGAAGAAGCGATGCTTTGGGCGTTTGAAACGTGTACGCCTTGATAGAATAACATAAAGCTAATCTAAGACATATCTGAATTTGACACGGAAAGGAGGAAATTCGTGTCACTCCGCTTAAAGCAAAGCTTTTTTTCTTTCTTTTTATTGAAGTTTTTGAGGTAGGTCTGACAAAGCGGCGATGTCGGGAGGGAGGAACCGCCGCCGGCAGAACGCGGGGCGCACTCGCGGTGGTTAATTACAGCGAGAATTACTAGGGCAGAACAAGTAATTCGTTACACTTATGCTTTACTTTTAGAGTAACGCAGTAACGGTTGTTTTTTTTTTTTTTTAGCTCTGATTGACGTGAACGATGTTAAACACTTAAAATAGATCGTCTCCTCCGTTCCGGAACGCTGCAGTGAAGTCCAGCGGCGCGCATGCGCTCTAGTGGCATCTTCGTTGCGGGGAGCGTAGCGCGGAGGGGGGGAAATGGGGAGTTTTCGTAGATCGGTTCCGCTTTCCCGCAACGCTCTCCGCAACTCGCTACGATACCCGGAACTCAATGGTTAAGGCCATCGGCGCGCAGGCGCAGTAGCGGCTTCTTCGTTGCGGAGGGCTTAGCGGAAGAAGAAGCGCGGTATACGAAAACTTCCTAATGCGATATCAGTTTTGCGCACCGAGGTGTATTTGCTCATCCTTGTTTGACCGTTCGGGGACTCATTTTACGGTATTTTATACTCGTCACTTGTTCTTCCTTTGTTTCACCGCTTCGCTCATGGTTAGGACGTGGGAGCTGAGTTCTGAGTGCCGTTCGAGTCGGCTTGCCGTATTATTTTTCAATACCACCAAAATCGTTGGCCGTCACTGTCAGGGCTCAACGGAGTATAGCTGGAATAAACGGATGGGACTCGAATGTTCTTTATTTGCCAGTGTCGGACAATAAGGCAGAGCGTGCGCTTGTCTGTCACTCACTCTGTATATAGAGCACGAAGCTGTACCGTGACAAAATCAGGAAAAGCAGTCGTAATCGTAATTCAGCTTTAACGATCGCTGACGATAAAAGTAATTAAATTACAACTACAATTACTTTTAACCGAGAGTAATTACGAGTATCCAGAAAAGAGTTTAAAATGCGGAAATTTAATTCGTGTAATTGAATGACTACCCGTGTTCCCTGCACGCAACATCTGAGACGGAGGCATCATTCCAGTGTTCACAAGTCCGCATCCCGGCGTGCAACCTTCACATGCAAGCACGCGCGACTTCGTCGCTTCTGCGTCTTACCTTAACATCCTCACTAGTGATTTCACGCAGCGCCGTACGTCAGTATCTTGGGCATGGCGTCTTGCAGCGTTTTCAGAACGAGCGCGACGCTAGCACGCACCGACGCCATGCAAGATGCATGGACGCGTCTGCCGCTTTGTGGCGACTGTCATCGACCTTCAGAGTGTTTGCTGCTTGTAGCGGGTCGGGGTCCACTAACGATGACGCGGGTCTTGTCTCGTAGGTGGTATCGGCAAACCCCGCTTCGTGCCGCCGGGCGCATGAACGTCTTCGTTTGGTGCAGTAAAGATGTGCCTGCTCGTTTCTTCGTTTATTTTTGGGGCGATGAGACGCTTAGGCGGCCGCTCCTAAACTCGTCGGCTATTGCACAGAGCAGTAGCGCACCTCGCCTGGTCTGCAGAAGCTTTTCCTGCTTCTTTTCCCAAAACCTTATAAAATGTAGGGCTAAGTGTTTTAACGCCCTCTCTCTCTCTCTCTATTTGTGTGTGTGTGTGTGTGTGTGTGTGTGTGTGTGTGTGTGTGTGTGTGTGTGTGTGTGTGTGTGTGTGTGTGTGTGTGTGTGTGTGTGTTAATATAGATGGAGCTTGTGGAAGTCAGATAGAAGCAGCAGTGTACCCGACCTAAAAGAGGAATAAAAAAAAATTAAGTATCTGGGGCGTGTTTGGCACAATAATTGGCCGAAAAGTGGCGCAGCCTCGCGCTGCGGCAATTGTTTAAAAGAATGCGTTAGTCCTAGAGGAATTTGTCTCGCTTTTTCGTTGTAGCCGCCTTGCTGTTCTCTTTTGTGAACGGTACCGCCGCAGTGAACGTTGAGTGCGTGCTTCGCTATATCGTTTGTTTTTGCCCGCGGGCGTCAAAGCCGGTTAGCTGGTTTACGCGAGAGCCAGACCTGCGAGTTTGGGAGAGGGTAAAAGCTGGATTAAACGAGAAATAGACGTAATTTCCGTGGAATGTAGCTCAAAAGCTGCCGCGCTTTCTTAGGGAATACCGAAGATAAGCGTGTAACGTTGGGAGTTTTTAAAAGCCTTCGACTGTGTGAGCCGTAATGTTCTAAAAACTAAATTTTTATGAAATCAAAGGGCATTCCCTTGCTCCGAGTTGGAAGCTATTTCAGTTGCCAACAGCAATGAAAAAGAAACTGCCATTTCTCATTTATGAAATCGGTCCGGACAGGGGTACGCCGAGGCAGTGTCTTGGGGACATTACTGTTAGTATTTAACTTGTTTAGACATTATATTGTCCAATAGAGTGAAATACCTCGTTTGTGATTTATGCTAATAATGCTTTTTTTCTTAATAATATGATGCGTTAGTGTATGAAGCAAATAACCGCTTAGAAAAGCTTACTTTGTGGACTGTGTCAAATTATTTTAAAATAAATGAAAATAGAACTACAACCATTATTTAAACCAAAAAAAAAAATAGAATGTGCAACGCCACTGCTAGATTAATATTGAACGCTTCTGAAATTGAATTGGTAACTAGTGCGAAAACATTAGGGGGGGGGGCATTCCCGCCTAATGTTTTCGCTCATATCCGATACCTTACCCTAAAACTCGAAAATCATGGGTGAATGCTCTTCAAATATCGGTATATCTTACCACCCAACGTAAAAATCTCAGTTTATCATGCGTCATTCAATTCTCGGTTATCTTATTGTCACATAGTCTGGGGAACTACAACTTGTATGAACATAAATAAATTGTTTTTGTTGCGGAAGAATGCTATTCGCGTCGTAGCCAATGCTTCGTATTACTCGTACACTGAACCACTCTTCCATAAGTATAGTCACGAAAATTAACACTGCAATTGTAAACTTGCTACAATGTATGCGGGATATCTTAAATTTACGAATCATTGGTTGCAACAAACTGCTAACCCAACTGGAAATAAGATTGCGTACGGAGTCCGCAGCGCCGTCTCTTGGAGAATGCCACGTCCTACTACCCACCCTATTGAATAGAGCAAGGCGTTCACATTTACCTCGCAAACAGAAAGGCATTGTACCATTTTTTCCCCTCTCTGTTTATGTTTTTTTTTTTTTTTTTGGGGGGGTGTGTAACCTGTTAATTCCTGTTTAAATATTTTGATATGTGTTTTGCCCGCCAAGCTGGCAAATGTAGAGGGGGCAGGGCCCCTGTCAAACGGCATTATAGCAGCTTTTTTCCCTCTGTTCTCTTACCCGCATTATGTTGTGTAAATCGAATATGTCGTGTCTAAGTTCAGTCCGACACAGAGAACCACGTTGAACTGGATCATATTTATCGTTATTGGTGCCGGTTTCACGCTTGTTAGTCCGGGAGTTGCTGAACATTGGCGTAGTTTCGAAGGGGAAAAAAAGAAAGAAAAAGAAATGTTTGGTTGGTTGTTGGTGCCTCGCGAACGTGGGCTTTTGGCAGCCCACCAGCAGCTTGGAGACTGCGAACACATACATCGCGGCGCTATCAGCGCAGCGCTGACTTCGCGCTAAACGCGTGCTAACGGGAGCCTTCACCAGGTTTGTATCGCACCGTCAAACCGGTTGGTCGTGGCCATACTTGGGTAGTAATTCAATTACTGTCGTTTAATTACTTTTATTTGTAATTTTAATTGTAATTAATTAATTTTGACTAAAAGGAATTGTAATTGTAATTTAATTACTTTCTAGCGTCAGTAATCGCAAAATTTCAGAAACATTTACAATTTTGCAAAACTTTGTGGCGCCGACGGAACCTCTTCGAAAGCCTCAGTGCTCGCACAAGCGGCCTAGCTCTCGGTGAAACACTCACGCACAGACACAAACTCACACACACGCACAACATAAATAGCGTCGCATTGTTTGTTGTTTTGTTGCTTACACTGCGGGCTTAGAGACAATCCTCTTATGAGCCTACCTCAACGGCGCCGTGTCGCGCCGTCTGCGGTGCGAGAAGAACAATAAACATGCTAAAATATTAAAAGAAAAAAAAATTAGCTGCAGCTTTCAGCCGAGGTTGGGAATTTTAATTGTCTATGAAGTTATTTTTCTTTCTTTTTTGCCAGTTTTTTTACGTCGTTGTTTTTCTTCGGATATTATTTGCGTAAGCACTTTGGAGACTGACCTCGCACCTGTGAATATTAGGGAGTTGTAGTAGATCGTTTTTCTCCTCCGCTACGGTATCCCCGAAGAAAACGCCGCAGCTGCGCATGCGCGTCGCCAGCCTTGTCTGCGTAGTTCAAGGTCTTGTGGCGGATTACGGAGCGCTATCCGGGTGCTTAGCGGGCTGCGGAAACGGTCTACTACAATTCCCTATTGTCGCCAATGATTCGGGAGCCCGGATTCGGTTCTTATATATTTCTGAGCCATTATAATTTCAACTCGATGTAAATAATTTACAATGCCACGATGTTTGTATGCGAATGTGGTTGTATTAGCGTGTGTGGATTTTACTTTTATATTATCACTCGTAAAATATTCCTATATGACTAATTGTCACATTTTTATTGGCCTGGCTCACTGAAGTCTGTCAACCCAATTTTTTCTTTAGCGATCTGGCATCTTGCAGCGTATCAACTAATTAGTACTTCCTTTCCCCATACTGGTAAGTTCTATTGTGAATTTACCAAAATTCATAAAAAGAGAGTACAATACGTGAACATAGGAGTAAGGAATGAACAAATACGTTGCATTTTATACAACTCGTTTAAAGTCATATGGCCAAGTCGGGTCGCTGTCAGATCAGAAATAAGTAATTGTAAAAAAATTTCATTACTTTTTAAAAGTAATTTGTAATTGTAATTAATTACTTTTCACGTAGTAATAATTGTAATTGTAGTTAAAATACTTTTGAAGCAAAGTAATTGTAATTAAATTTCATTTTGGAAGTAACTTACCCATGTATGGTCGTGGCAGACGGTAAGTAGCTGACGACACGTGAACAGCGCTGCACCACTGCATCTGGGGACATGCCTTTCTTTCGCGTTAGCAGCCATTTCTTCTGTCGACAGTCTTACTGTTACGCCTCGTACAACGAGCGTGTCAGGTCCCTTTTTTACCTATCGAGAGAGACGTCGGTATTTCGAGGTAGCGGATATTCTGCCGAACGACCTCTCCGGCCCAGAAGCCTTTGTGACCCCAGCTCCTCCCTCTAGGCGGAGTTCGAGTCCCGAGACGAAAAGTGGGAAGAGCAGCCACGTCCTTCCTTCGTGGATGCTCGTTGTAAGGGCTTGCACTGTGACGACGGCCGCTTTTTCGGTACGGACTGTCCATTGTGTGTGCCTCTAGTGAAGAGCGTTTGCGCTAAAGTCGGTCTCGTACACATTACTCTAAAAAAAAAGTTATCGATTACTATTACCCTTGGTTGAGAAGTATTCAATTAGATCACTGAATTAAAATGAAACGGAATTGAGCGTTACATGAAAAGTGACCATTCCTTTTCCGAGTGCTTCGAAACGTCACGTGTTTTTGCCGGTTTGAAAACGGGCCCTTCGTGCTGTCCATGATTGAACAAGAATCATCGTATTACATAGCTACAAAATTATTCCCAAGGGTAATTGACTATTTGAGTACTCGTAACGAGTACCCTACAAGTCTGGAACAAGTTCGTCCAGCGCCCGCCCCCATTTATCCGGACGCTCGCTTTTTCCCCTGCCACGAGGACGTCGAACCGTTCGCTGTGTCAGGTCGGAATGTGGGCGGTTCGGTGAAGCGGGGGCGGTTTCCCCGATGTCTAGTGGAGCGGGACTGTGTGTTTTGGACACACTAGGTGTCAGTGTTGTAACCGGAACAAAGAGCTCCAAAATTTACATTAAAAAAAAATTAAAAAACGCGCTTTGTGATAACGTTACATCATCCCCCTTCCTCAACTTAATGATTTTGGTGCGCGCTTTTGCACATATCTTTTTGGCCGAAATGAGCTGATATGTGTTTGCTTCATTTGGCTCACCGTTCGGAGTCTCTCCAGAGTAAAAAGAGTTATTTCGAGAAAAAAGAAATGCGGTACCTGTAGTAGAGATAGAGAGCTTTAGTAGATGGATGACTCCGGTAAAGATAGCCGATACTCCTGCCGCCGCCTTTGCGCATGCACGGTAGTATCCTTATCGGGGGCTATACCGCGTGATGTTGTCGCCGGCTCCTCGGCGAGTGGTCGGCTCAGGTGTGTCCCTTGCTCGCAGGAGGCGCTGGGTCGTGCGTGTCTTCGGCGGCCTGGGCGGCCAAGGCCTTCCCGGTGCCGGACAAGAGGATGGCCTTGGCCAGCCCCCCCGGATGGCTCGTGCTGGTCGTCCTCGCCGCCGCTCTACTCCGGATAGCAGGTAACCTCCTCCGGGCACTCGGGAGAACCACCCAGACGGTCCTGGTGCCGGTCGCCCTTCTCATTTGGGCCCTCCAGTACGCACTGCGCATGCGCGAGTCTTTTGCCGTAGCACGTCAGCAGTTCGTACCGTATCGGATGTGCGAATACGGTTCCCTAAAACTCCCTGATTGATCTAGCTCGTACAATACCGCCTGGAACACAAGGCCTGCGCCTTTGCCCCCTCCCATACGTCATCACTAGTGGATCCAGGCAGTACCGCCTAGCTTGCGTCAGCATCGATGCCGGCGCGTCTTGCAGCGTCTCACAAGGAGCGCGACGTTAGCACGTGGCAGCGCCAAGACGAGCCCGCGTCTGCCGCCTTGCAACGGCTCTCGTGGAGCTTGAACGTGTTTGCCGCTCGGGGCGGGGATTCACGAACGATGACGTCGCGCGTAGGCCTGGTCTTCCAGGTGGTACTGGCTGGTCGCGGGGCAGCGCTCGGTGTTCCGAGGGGGTGCAGACTACACGCGGAGTGTAGGCATTACTGGAATGAAAGTAATGGAATAGGTTACTCGTTACTTCCACATAAAAAGAACACGTTACAGACCTACGTTACTTTAAAATAAAAAAGAACGCGTTACCAATAGAGAGTAACGCATTTAACTTTTGCGTTAGTTTCTTTTTTTTTTTTCATTTTCGAATTAAAACGTTTTCCATTTTTTCTATTTTTATTTCTTTCTTTTGTCGCTGCAGGTATGCACAAGCGCCATAGTTTAAAAAAAAAATGTTATGTCCACACAACTATTTATTTTTTTGGCTCCACCCGATTACTCAAAGGAAAACCGTCGAAAACGCGAAACTTTGCGCCTACAAACACGAAAACAAATTGAAGTTTACTCGAAATAAGTCGGGGTTTTTAGTAGATCCTGCCGATTACTCCGATAACGATGCCCGATACCGCGCCTACGCCGTTGCTTGTGCATCGTATCGTTATCAATACCATTATTGGAGGTATCGGAACGCTCTACTACACCTCCGTTCTCCGCTAAGCTGGCGGGGCGGTTAAAGCTACGTGCTGGTTCGTCGCCAGTCAACCGTCGGTCTTGCACCATGTGATCACGCTCTTTCCCCACGCTCTCGGCCCTCGGGCAAAGAGCGGGGTCATACAACCGTAAAAAGCGGGCGATTGATCAGACTAAGAAACACGCAGCTTCCATTTCCATTGCCCTGTCTGCTTAGCAGAAAACAAAGTATAGTACCGTAATCACCTTATCCGTTACCCTTTTGAACAAGTAACGAGTCCGTTACTGCGTTTCCGAGGAAAGTGACGCGCTGCCGGCAATGCCGTTGCCTGCATTGCGTTTACCGCCAACAGGGCTCCAGAGAAGGGCCGCCTCCTCGGCGCACGCCGGTGCCTCGGGGACTTCCCGACGCGCGCAGCTGACTCTAGGCTCGAGCATCGGGAGGTGCTAGCGGGGAGCCAGCTGGGTCGGCCCCCTCGCACCCGGGGGTGGGGAGCCGGGGCCCGCCCGGACGCCGTGTCCCCGGGGCACACCTGGCCCTGGGCGACCGCGCGTGCTGCCGCGGGACCCTATGGGGCGAGGGGGGAGAGCTAGAAGACAAGGCCTGCGCATGACGTCATGGTCGGTAGATCCCCCGGCAAACGCGCTAGAGTCGGACGAGAGAAGCGACAGTCGCGTCCCTCTCGGCGTCGCCGCGCCTGCTAGAGTCGCACTTGGGAGGCGCTACGAGTCGCCCTGGCGGCGGCGTTGACGCTAAGTAGGCGGCGATGCCTCGATCCACTGGTGATGACGTTTTGGAGCGAAAGGTGCGGGCCTTGTCTTCTGGGTGGCCCTGACCCGCGCACCCGGGGGAAGCGAGTCCCTCTTCTTCCCCCCCTGGGGACAAGGCGTGCTCGCTCCCCGTCGGCGCCCTAGCCTGGTGCCGGAGAGCGCAGATGTGCGTCGCTCTCCCGCACCGGTCCTCGTCGTCGGACAGTGCGCTGGGGAGAAGCGCTCGCGGGGCCAATCAACCGCCTCTCTTTCGTCACCTGACCCCGCTGTCCGCGCCTGGCGATGGGCGTGTGCCTGATCACGCCGAGAAGGATAGACTCGTGTGAGACTGGTCCAACGGGCAGGCAGCTTCGCCCGCACTATCAGCTTCGGGGGGAACGGAGTACGGCAGAAACGGCCTCGGCGCCGCTGGGAGGGGTGTCCGCCGAGTTTGTCTCGAGAATGTTTTATTTGAATATGCGTTTTTTTTTTCTTTAATTGCTTACTCATGCGCGTGACTATGCTCGTCGTTGTTGAGTACGTCGGCGGTGTGGGGGACAAAGAGGATGCGAGTTTGTGTGTCGTGTCGTTTTCTTCTTTTTTTTTTTTTGTGAACGGTTTTTGTTGCAGTTAAATTAATACTCGCGGTACTTTGCCACGCGACTACTGAATCCTATTTCTGCATCACGCGGAAATTTTGACCGGCGCAGTTTTTCTTTGGTTCGGGCCACGACAGACTTTGATGCACATAACAACGCGTAGTGCTGACGTAGAGACCGGATCAATAGGAATTTGCGTGTTTCTCGACGTAATTCTTAAAAATAGCCGTAACTGAACCGTGTCACAACTTACAAGTTTGTAGTCCAAACGCGTAACTGGTACCCCGGGGAATTACACGGGCCGTTTTGACCGTACACGGGCCAGCGGCCGTCGGCGACCGCTATCCGCGATTAGACGACTGAACCGGGGTGGTATCGAGGGCTGGCCCACATTGAACGCGACTTCTGTCGTGCGAGGCAAAAGTCGTGTTGAGTGCGGGCAACCCCCGCGCGTCCTCCGAGCCGTCTTCTGCCAGGCAGAAACTCCTTTCTCCACAAATTCCCGAGCTGTCGCGGACTACAGTCCCCGACACCTTAGGAGACAATTGTGTTCACGTTCTTGCTTCGGAATTTGTCCTTGGCTCTATCTAACGAAGCAATATCTCTGCGTGAAACGCCGCAAAAGAATGTGCTTCCTTTTTGTGTTTGCGGTTTTTTTTTTATCGAATCCCCTCTCGCTGATAGCGATGAGATGTGCACCGGTGCGTGACTGCAGACGGCCACGTGGTATTATGGCGGCGCCCACGTCTGAATACATGCGCCGCGGTCTACTCTCGTTTTTTTCTTCGGCCGATCGAACGAACCTGTCGGGGTTTCCCTCTGTTTCCGCGTGCTTTGGAAGTGCCGTTGAGCGGGCAGGCAGCGGCCGTAAATTGTTTCGGGCAATCAGCATTCCCTTTGTGCGGTTTCCTCCTTTCGGTAGCGCGCGCACATTCCCGGCGCCGACGGTTGCGTTGCCCGTCGGCGACTTGAGAAGAGCGCCGTCGCTGTCGGTGGAGCGTGGCCACGTCCGCGTCTGGCTCTCTTTGTTCTCTTCGGGCGCTAATATCATTCGGCCGCTTGTTTAACCCACGAGGAAGTTGTTTGGCCGTTTCCAAGGGGGCGCGGCCACGCTCAGAGGCGGCCTTTGAGACGCCAGGCCTATTACCAGCGCCGAGAATCTTTTCTTTGATTCCTGAAACGTTAAGTTATCATCCTTTCCCAGTACTTGGTTTTTGAGCGCTGTACACTCACAAAAGAAGAAGAAGAAAAAAAAAAGGATGTACGTGCATCTATTCTTTTTACGGAGGCCCAACTATTGCGATCGTAGAGGAATTTCGCCAAACAACGATTTTTACAAAAAATTAAAAAAAGAAGAAAAAAAAAACGCGTTGTGACAAGGGAGCAGGGTGTTCCACATGTTCAGGTCGTGCTGATAGTCGTTTCGTCACGAACGCAACTTACTCCCTTGAAACCTTTTTTTTTTTTTTTTTTTCGTCCGGTCATGTGTTGAGATGCCATTGTTCCTGGGCTTGCCGCGTGTTGAAAGAAAAAGTAGAGGCTCCGTCTCCTCGTTTTTCGCTCTCTTTATTATTTTTTAATGCGATGGCGTTAAGTAGCTCGTGTCGCAGAAGCCGGAATCGGTGGCGTGATGGGAAAATCCTGATTGGTCGATAGGGTCATGACGTCACAGCCACATGACCTCGCGCGGAAATTTCAAACAACGCTCACGCGAAACGTGACGTCACGCGTGGAATGAAAGTGATGAAAACCTGACACGTAATGCGAATTAAAGGTCGCCGCATGTCTCAAAGGATTTCACTTTATAAAGTATAATTCCTTTGCCTTAAAGAATTTTTTGGGGGGATTGGAACCCACGACACATCGGTTGCGAGCCAGACACGCTAGCGACTAGGCCACGCAAGGCACGGCGAATGAGAAGGCGATGCGGACGAGGCCTACTAACGCTAGCGCGTTCCACTCTTAAAGGCTGAACCGCATTTAAGCGATTTGACGAGACAAGCGACGGCGACCCGCTTCGCTCTCGCTCGGTCAGTCGCGCGACGAAGCAAACCGCATGAAAGCGACGTGAGCAAGCGACCAAGAGGGTGAGCGACGTTTTTTTAGAAATCCGAACGACGTGACAAGCAACAGTGAAATATCTCCGTCGCTCGTCGCTGACTCTCGTCGCTGGCCAAATCGCTTTCATGTGGTTCAGCCTTTAAAGGCGAAACTTAAGCGCCCTCCAAGTTTTTTTAGAGCCAGGAGAGTTGTTCGTCGTACGACCGACAAATGCGACGCGTTCGTCTGTCGCGCACCGGAATATTGTCCCGAACAAGGAGACGAACGCAAGACCGAAACCGCTTGATCGGGCGAACTCGTTCGTGCCCGAGGACGTAAACGACAGCGTCGAGGGGACGACCTGCAGCCCCACATTCCTTTTCGGTGGCGAGATACTGGACCGGAGCCAGGGACAACTTGCGCGATTGAACCGTTCCATCGGTGTGAACGGAGCCGAAACCGAAAAGGCGGATGCATAGCAAACCCTGTCCCTCCCTTCGCGAGAAAGCCGCGTACTCTGGCAACTCGGCCACGCGCGCGGCCAAGAAAGGAAATTATACAAACAAGAAGAGTTACTACATTCGTACGCGAAACAAGGGCACCAGCCCGATAGTCTGTTTTAGAACATCGGCGTTTTTTGACCTTCTGATCCATAACTAACGTAGCGACGCGCTCGTCAGAAGTAATTGCGATGCGCACTGTATTTATGATAACTTCTTCCCAGCTATGATAGGCTTCTTTTTTTTTTTTCTCTCTTCTTTTCTTTATTTGTTGGAGCGTTGGCGGGGGCGGCTCTGTGGCCGCCTAATGTTCCGGCGGAGGAAAGACCTCGTGTAAGCGGAGTGCGCGCGGGTGGTCGTGCTCGCCGGCGCGACCGATTTGGCACGCTGTAGGGCCCCTCGGACCGTCCGTGAGCGCCCCGATGCCGGCTCGGACCGCGCGGCCATTATGCGGCGCCGCTGAACTCCGACCCTCGGCGCCGCGCGTCAAGGCCGTTCATCCTCGCTCCGATGACCAGGGATCGGAGACCGTTCGCTGGGATATCACTCAATGTCAAACAGAAAATATGTTTAATCGACTCCGTACCATGAAAAATTCATGATTTGTATATATACTAAATGCTAAATATTTAAATAGGAAAAGAAAAAAGATCAACAGTCGCTATTTTGAAGTTATAGCTAATTTAACAGAAAACATGTCTGCATATCCGACATGAAGTATGGAACCGTGGGAAGTACCGTTTCTTAGAACAAATTATGGCCATCACACATGAACATACTCTTCCGAACATTCTAAACCAGCTTAGCGTCAACAATATTGAAATTAACGATATATCAGTGAGCAATTTACGCGATGTTTTTCAGGCTTATCGTCTAATTCTAACAAATTGTTACGTCAACTTTTTTATGTAAACGTTTTTTTGCTTATTTGTGAAATGCGCAAATTTGCATTTCAAAACTTGCTCCACTGCTGCTGCTTTTTTTTTTTTTGGGGGGGGGGGGGAGGGGGGGGGGTAAGTAGACGTCAGTAGAGCAAGCGAGTTTTATCAGCTTCCATCAGCTGATAAAACCCGTTTGCTCTACTAACGTCTAACTCCTGGGGGGCTATGTCCGACAAATGTTTCGTTTCTCCTAAAAAGAAACGGAAGTGACGGAACTGACGATATCGCGTCTGATTGGCTAGAGGCTCAAATGACAAAAGAGGGAACTTTCGTCATTTCAACCTCTAACCAATCAGACGCGATATCGTCAGTTCGTCACTTCCGTTTCTTGTTTCTTTTTAGGAGAAATGAAACATTTGTCAAACATAGCCCCCCCCCCCCCCCCCCCGTTAGCTCACTTGGTAGAGCGCTCCAATGGAAATGGAGAGGTCCCTGGTTCGATACCACTTTTTCAGAATAATTTTTCGGTCGCACACCAGTCACCTAGCTGTGTTTGGAGATTTGTGTTTGTCCCCCTTGTTCCCCTTCTCCAGGGATTATTATCGTTCTTGTCCAGCTCGCTTGCGCCTTTGCATTATTTGCACTACCATAATAGCGTTAACAACCCGCCTTTTAAACTTGGGGGTTTTGGAGTATCCAATTGCCCACTGCACGCGCTCTCTGAAAAAGTAGAAAGAAATAGCCGATAGGAATATGCCGTCGTAGTCCTGTCAATGCCAAGAGCTCGTGCCGTAAAACCCGCTTTTACGCTTTTTGAAAGATAAAAGCCGATGCCCGACGACTTGGCCGTGCTGTGTAGTAACGCAGAACTGATAAAAAAAAAAAAAAATTTTTTTTTAGTGGATCTCTGACTCTTTCCAAGCTGCAAACACGCTGAAGCTCGATGAGAGTCGTCGCAGAGCGGCACACTTGACCGCTTTGGCGTCGCGCTCGTAGAGAGACGCTCCGAGGCGCGCTTCGAGACTCGAGGTTGCGATGAAACGGAACGGCGTTACCGCGTGCGAAGTGTTGCGCCGTTGCGTCGCATTTCAGGTTTTCTTTCTATGCGGAGCGCAAGTTCGTCTGCTTCTTTTGCAGGGGTTGTGGTGACGTCAGAACGCCGAGCTCTGATTGGCTCTGATGGAAGGAGAGTGAGTAGACCTCAAAGAAAGCTGCCTCGAGGTCTACCACTATCCTTCAATAAGAACCAATCAGAGCTCGACGTCTTTCTGACGTCACCGCAACTCCTGCGCAAGAAGCAGACGACTTGCTCTCCGCATATTTTGGGCCGCGCACACCTATAGGCGTGCGTAAGGTATGCCCCATTGTCAGGGGCCTCCGAAGCAGCGGAACCCTGTCTGGTGCGGCTGCCCGTAGGGAGGGAACGTCTCGTGAAAGGAGCCGGCGACACGGCTCAGGGCCCCGCTCGGCGGCGGCGGACGCCCGGTCGCTCAGCCGTCGCGCCTCTTTCCCCTCGGCTGCGCGGCTTTCTTGCCGGACGGTGATTAGCGGGCGCTGCATCCACGCCTCTGTTTGTTCCGGCCGCTGCTCCTCCGCCGAGTCGCCTCGCTCGCTGCGAGGGGTCCGAGCACTCGCCGCAACGGGACCCGGGTTCGGCCAATACCGCCTAGAAGAGAAAGGCCTTTACCCTCCAAACGTCATCCATCACTCGTGGATCCACGCAGCGCCGCCTACGCTGCGTCAGTGTCGGCGCGTCTCGCAACGAGCGCGGCGCTAGCGTCGCCAAGACGGACGCAGCTTTACGACGACTCTCGCCGAGCTTCAGCATATGTAGCGCTTGGGGCGAGTCCGGGGTCCACTAACGATGACGTCACGCCCAGGTCTTGTCTTCTAGCTGGTTAGCGTCGCCGACCGGCAGCGGAGGGGCACTGATCGGACTAGTTCGTATCTCGTCCTGTGTAGTCGAGGGCGGCGCAAAAATGACCGGTCGCTGGTTGGAAGGATAATCGGCCAGCGGAGAAGCGACCTTTTCCGTCATTACTAAGTAGTTTTGGTAGATCGTTCCCATAGCTCCGATAACGGTACGATCTACGGAAACTCCCCATGGTTCCTATCGTTCCGGTGAGTGGATATAAACGGTCTACTAAAAGTCGCTATTAACGGCCGTTTCCAACGCGTGGGAGACGCCGCTGCCCTTCGCCCGTAAAAAACGGCAACGCTCTCTGAAACGCCACCCGACTGAAGGTTCTTTGAACGTTTGTTCCTCGCGCTCGCGTTGCCCATCTGACGGGGTCGTGGCTGCTGCGTGGAATGCGGAGCTCGTTCCATTCTATACGTAGATCCCCGGAGCTATCTGGCACTGCGTTCCGAGCGTCGACCCTGCTCCTTCGGGTTCGTACATCGAGCGAACGAGGCGTCGAAAATTCGCCGTCGCCGGAACTCCTTCGTAGTGCGTACACGTGCCACGGATTCTGCGCTGGCAGCTTTGTTCGGCCACGAGGCGGCCCTTCCATCGGCTCGTCGTTGCTTGTCGGACGAGGACCGCGCGCTAATTGGCACTCCTCGTCCGAATGTAGCAGAGTCACTCGGGTGGCCAGGGAGAGATCCCAGGCGCGCGTTGTTTGTCCCCCGTCGAGACGCGCAGTGAACTCGAGCGAGACACGAATGTGGGCAAGTCTCTCTCTCTCGCACGTATGTACCATGCCGTCGTCGCAGTGGCGAGACCGCGCGAGGCGTCCCGCCCTTCCGTGGACGGGGATGGTCCGTCGCCCGTCTCGCGCCAGGACTCCTGGAGATGTCGGGGCTCTTTTCCCGTCCGCGGATACATGACGGCCTTCGATTTCCGTGTCATATTGCCGTATCGGTGGCTCAAAACAGTTTGTTTTACGTCAGCGTTTCGACCGTCGTGCTCCCTGCGGCTTCGCAAGATTGGCAGGTTAATACTTGAGGGAAAGCTCCTCCCACCACTTTCCAGTTTAGCAGAGGGAACGCTGACCTCCTCTTCAGCGTTCCTAATGTGGAAGTATGAGGTAGGGCTCTCGTATTTCGGAAGATCAGAATTGCTTACGCCTCGCGAATTGCCAGGCGCAAAGAAAGAAGGTTCGACTCAGAGTGGCGACTTCCGTAGTGTCAGTAAGTGAGCGTCACGGCTGGCTCGGCAGTGACTGCCCAGCCGCTCGCTCAGTGGGAAAAGCAGAGGCTCGGTTGTTGTCTTTCCCATCAAAGAAGGAAGACTCCTTTTCCGTGCGGTGCACGCGTTGGCAGCTTCGGAGGGAGGGCTCTGCGGGAACCGCATTCCGGTGTGCTCGGGCGAGTTTGGCCGGCGGCCGCTCCATCAACCGCCCGGACGCGACGCGCCGCCGACGACGACAACCCGACGTCGCTTTCACGCGCCCACGCGCCGCCTGTGCGCGGAGGACGAGGGGGGGAGGACGCCCCGAGGGAGGCGCACTTCGCTCATCTCCCAGCCCATCGTGCTTCGAAAAATCGCGTCTTTATCGGTGCAGCTAGGCTGCATTCCTCACTGGCGTTCGAATCTGTATCCAGACTGTCTTTTGTATGATGTATAACCAGTGTACCCCGGCTTTACAGAGCCTTTCGTTTCCGGCAACCCTGTAACAAAACGAAAGCCGTTTCTATGAACAAATAGTATTACAACTTTTTTTTTTTTTTTTTTTTTTTTTTTTGCGGAGGAGTTTAAGCGGACCCGATCTTCCCTAAAGGATTTTCGCCGGCATCGCGGAGGTGCCGGGTGTTGGTGAAGCTGGAGCGAGAGGGGCGATTTTTACCGGTGGGGGTCATCGTGGCGCGCAGGATGCCGCCGATGCCGCTCTGGTTTGCAGGGGACGGAGGGGGCAAGGTGACAAATGAAGTGTCCCTTTCTTCCTCGGCCGCCGTCGGGGCTTCCGTTTCCGTCCGTACTTCCGGTTGGAGAGGAAACGCGCCTGCAGCTTTCTTTTTTTGCCGCCTCGGTCTCCATTTCGACTGTGGGCGCGCGGCCGCCCTGTCTACCTCCGAAGCTGGCGTCTTGGTTGTGTGTGTATTCCCTTTTCGCCCGTGTTTCCCCTCTCCTCGGCTGCCTTTTCAGAGCGACCGCAGGGAACAAACAGTCGCAGCTGGAGTTTCTCTCCTCCGTCTCCGCCGTGACACGCCACTTGGGGGAAACGGAAGGCGCTTGTTCTTTCGCTTTCCTCAAGTTACGCTCACTTTTAAAAAGTAACCGCTTTACTTTTAAGTTATTGTCCCATAAATACGCAAATTCGGTTAGGAAAAGGTTTCCACAAATAAAAAAAAAAAGAGTTAGAAAATGGCCCCCCAAGTTTCTTACAGAGAGCGCAAGTCAAGTTGGCGCTAGGCGAACGTGACACTCGAAATATCGGAACACGTATTTTGAAAAAGGGAAAGAGTGGCTAGATCGTACTCCTCCTAGGATTTAATGTCGAAGAAATTGTGAAAAGTAAGGACAAAAGCAACGTCCTTGCTCGGGCCGTTACTCCAGGAAAGTTAATAGAACTAGTTACAGGTTTGATCACGCAAAAGTAGCACGTTTCACCTAAAAGTGGGCAAAAAGTAACGAAGCAACGATAACGCGTTCCATGTGACGCGTCACTACGTAAGTGTGCGACCCGCACTTTGAGGCGGCGCAGCGACCCCTGCCGTAGCTATCGTGCCGGGAGATGATGTCCGAGGTGACTGCTGGGAAGTTGGGGCTGGAGTTTCTAAAGGATTCGCTCGTGTTTAAGGTCCTTGGGTTTTGAGGTTCGTGTGTCTGATCGGCACGGGAACGATTTCGGGTGACCCGCACGACTCTCTTTTCTTGCCGCTTTCCTCAATCCAGATTTTTTTTTTTTTTTTTTTTTTTGGGGGGGGGGGGGGGGGGGGGAGGCGCTTCATTGTTTAATTTTTTGGCTACATTGTATCGGGGCCTGTTAAAGTGACAGGAACTTGTGGGACGGAGCCCGGAAGTTGTTCTAATTCTCTTAATTTTTTTTTTTAATTTTATTATTATTTTATTATTGATACTACATCTTTCGGCAAAACACAGTAACAACCATAAACTTTTTTTTTCATTTGTTCAAAGTTTCTTTGCAATCTTTGTTAACTACGTTTGACACTTGCATTACATGGAAACATATTTGCATATACACAGTCGACAGTAACCATCGTCGAGCGACCGAGAAAGGGGAAAAAATAGCGAGGATATGGTGATTGCGTTTGTGGAGCTGTTGGGGTTTACGCGCATGCGCGTTGGGGTTTACGCGCATGCGCAGTGCCACCGCTGTTGTGGCCGAACGCTTACAGCCATTGGGTTGGCGTTTAGCAACAACGCCGAGATGCAAGATCCTCCGGTATGTTTTTGTTTTTTTTTTCTTTGGTTTTCTTTGTGGTTTCTTCTTCTGGGTTGCTCGCTGGAGCGGGCGTTTGGAAAAGCGGGCCGAGAGGGGCGGGCGTCCCGCCATCTGCCGCGTGCCATGTGCCGCTCGGCGCGTGCCCCGCTTGTGCCTTTTCTTCTCCTCCTCTCCCCCGCGCCCCTAATTCCCCCCCACGGTCCCCGCTTTTCTTCGCCCCTCTTCCTGTGTCCCCCGTTTGGAGGTGCACGCTCCAGCTGATACCTCTTTGCAGGAACAGACATGCCCCCTTCTTTTTCTCCTTTTTTTTTTTTCTTCTTGGTTTGGTTTCTACTCCTCTCTGCTAGGTGTTGTTAGCTTTGCGCGTTTGTGTTTTCTTATTTGTTTAATTCGTGATATCCTCTACCTCCATCTTTCTATCTACCCTTTGCTACATTTGTCTTTACTATATTTTTGTTTCTTTATTTTCCTTTCACAGCTTAGCAAGCCGGCGCAAAGCGCTGGTTGACCCCGCTGTTTTCAGATAAATGCTTATTCGCTCTATCGACGCTAATTAAGGCTTGTCCTTGTCTTTTATGTTCTTCCCTTTATATTAAGGCCGTTCTAAGCTTACGCAGCGCAGTCGGTACCCGTACGTGCACTGGCGATGATCGGTACCGAGTGGAGCAAACCCGATAAACGACGGTTACAACTTATTTCGAAGCTACCGCAAAAATCGGTGGGTGCAGGTCGTTACTGTCAGAAGATTTTTTTTTTTTTTTTTTTTTTGCGGGTCATGAAGACGTACTTTGTGGTTAGTTCACTTGTTCTGGAAGCACAGACACGAGAACTGCGTCTTCCCTAAACTTGGGGAGCCCAAAATGTACCGTGCGTTCATTATGCGGATGCTTTGTTATGGGGAGGTTTGGGTGGTTTCGGATGCGTTACACGCAACTCGTCTGCTTCCGCGAGGTGATCAGACTGATCGAGAAAAGTTTCCTTTCATTCAGCACCTGTGAGGTCGTGAGATTACGTGGAGAGCTATATGCTTTGTCACTTGGGGGCCAACTGCGCGCGCCGACGGTCGCAATTGCTTCGGGGCGGTCGTGGCGGGTTCTGATCAGGCATTAAAGGACAAACTGTAAGTAGAAAAATAGGTTGGAAATTATTTTCGAGCCTAAGGTTTTATTTAAATCATCACAGTAGACTGGTGTAATTTAAATCATCTTGAGTTTTCATTTCCACTCTGCGTGCCACTGTATTTTCTGGTGGTAAGGGATCAGAAGAACTCGGCCGCAAGTAAACGCAAGTGACAGGTGTGCCGACCGTCGCGAATCGAACGCGCGTCGGAATGGAAGTGGTGTCGGGCCCTTTAACGGGGGAGCGACGACCAATGTTATGCGGCCCGCCAAGTGCGATGGCAGCGCCCCCCGTGTAAGGCAGCGCGTCAATATTTGCTCTTCCACCATCCCTCCCCGGTTCGGGTTGGCGTGTCGGTTCCGAGCTGCGGGTTTTACGGACTGATCGCTTTTTACGAGTGGGGACCGCCAGTGTCCCCGGCGTTGTTTACGACCACTCGGCCCGCTTTACGACGCCTGGCCCGCCCTCACCCGCGCAGCCCACTTTTCCCGATTCCGAGATCTGCCCCGCTCTTCTTCCCGATGGGATGCTAACGAACCCCTACCGAATGGGGCGAGGGGCCCGCCGGATGAAGGGGGTTGTCCCCCAGCGGAGGAGACTCGAAGCAGCGAAACGGGGGAGCTCGCGCCAGTCCAAAAGTGGAGCTGGAGTGCTCCTATGACGGCCACATTGAGCAACATCGTGGGATCGGTCCAAGCGCGACCCGATCGGGTACTGTGGCACGGCTAGAGACCGGATCTTTGGACGGATCGCCACTCGCCCGGGCATGCCGAGTGTTGGCGCACCTGGCGTCCTCCCACCAACGCTGATGTGAGCGGAGGTGGGGAAGCGGCCTTGTTGTTGGAGCGCGCGAGCATCTCGTGGACGCTTGCAGGGAGCTCCATCGAGAGGAAGGGCCACTGCCGAGCCGTCCGTCTGGCGCGTGCCGCGGCTACTTTCTCCCTCTTCTTGGTCCTGGCCAGCTGCTCTTCTTCCTCCCTCCTTCTGTGTGCGCCACTCTGTGTTGTTTGGTTTTCCCGTCTGCGGTTTTCGCCTCTCGTCTTGCCACGCGCCGTCTTGCCCCCTCCTCCCATCCCTGCACGTTGGACGGGGTCAGCGAAGAGGGACCTTCTCCGCGCATTGCTTGGGGTCGTGTCCTGACCGCGTCTGGCCCGGCTGCTGCCGACAGATCTTACTGGGGGAACCCCCGAAAAATGAGACCGGAGAGGAGGGGCGGCGGCAGTGACCTCGGCGTCGAAGACCAGGTGCTCGAAGGGAACCCCGGGTCCTTCCCTTCTCCCGCGAGGGGCCCCCGTGCGAGGAGGGCTGCGTGTGTGTCGCTCCCCCCGCGGTCTTTCTGCCCGGTTGCTCCTCGCATGCTGCGGCGCGTGCGCGCCAGATGTCCGACCGATGTGCGCTCTCGCGCGCGCCGTCGGCTTTCGGGCCGCCGAGGAAGTCGAGACAGGTGGAGGAGGCCCTTTTCTTCCCCCTCGCCCCCGGGGGGATAGAAACAAGAAAGAGGCTGCCCTTTTGTTGCTCCGGTCGGTCCGGTCGGTCTCGGTCCGACTCCGGCTGCTCGGACCACTGGGAGGAGGAGGACTCCGGGAGGCCAGCTGTTGACCGGAGGTCCGGACGGGGCCGCCGTGGTCGCCCATGCGGACACCGCGGCGGTGTCCAGGTGTTGGACAAGGAGCGCTGTCTCTGTGGGGGCGGTCTTAGCGCCCGGTAATTGCGCGCGCGCGAGGCCCCCTCGCTGTTGAGGACCCCTTTGTTTAGCGCTGCGACAGAGCGCACTGGCGCCGCCTCGACAACTCGGCGGGCTCCAGCAACGCGGGCACCTCGGTGGGGGCGCCCCTGGCGACGGTGGCCACGGTCCGTCGGCGCGATTAAATCGGCCGGAATTGAGCCCGACTGACGGAAAGAGCGCCGAGCCCGTGCGAGGGGCGCCCCCCTCGCTCCCCTCGGTGGCCAGTTATTTAAAAAAAGAGGCTTCCTCTGCCCCCGTGGTACGCCGCCGTCCCCTGTTGTTAGACTCATAATGAGACTGGTAAAAGCGTCGGGATTGTGCGGTCGTCGTTGTGCCTTGTTTGTCGGTGATTTATTTGCGAGCGCGGTTCCCAGGTCCGGTCTGTCGTGTCCGGTCGCTCTCTGGCGTGCGCGAGCACAAAGCTTCGCTGGGCGACTCCCGACGCGCTCATCGGCTGTTTTCCTCTCGCGCGCGTCCGGGCCGCCTTCGTGCAAAGCTTCGTGGCGGGCTCATGGGACTGCCGGGTGCGCGGAGGACGCGGCTGGACCGACCATTCGTTCCGGGAGAACGCGGGTTGAAGCGAGGTCGTCGGCAAACAAAGCAGCGCCACTCGCCGTCGCACGACCGCTGACGGAATTCTGCGAAGTCGTGGCCTTTTTTCTTCTTTCGCGCGACATGCAGGGTCTCGAGTTTCGAGGCTGTGCTTGCCTTCCAGTAGGGCCTGGGGATTGCAGCTTGGCCTGGTGTGGCCCACTCCCAGAAAGCCGCAATCCCCCCCACTCTTTCCACTTGAGCGAATGCCGGGGAGAGGCGGGCCCTTCCTCTCCCGCTCAGGTGGAAAGGGTTTTGCGGGAGCTAGTAAGCGAACCAACTGTCGGGAGAGATGGCATGCCACGTCCAGCAGTAAAGTTTTATGATACGGGTTGCGCCATAGGTCGGCAATCTCACTGTGCCGAAACGTGGCACGAGGCAGCGCGCTGGCGGGCAAAGAATGGCGGCACCTTCTGGTTGGGATCACGTTACCTAACGGTCAAAACAATGCAAAAAAAAAAAAAAAACTTGTTTACTATGTTTTGCATTTTGCGAGGTAATTCTCGCTGTTTTATCAATGTGACTGTCGACTGCGTGAAACGTAGCATCTTTTCCGAGAGAATTCCTATACTCGGGGAAGGTGCTAGGGAGCCTGGTAAGGCGACCCCTGTTGTCACCTTTTGGCTCAGCTCTAGGGCAATTTCGTATTGTCTGAATTTTGAAATAGACAGCACTTTTTTTTTTCTTAAGTTTATAGGCGACACTTTTGCTTTCACGGAGTTCATATTGCCTCACGTGGCAAAATAAACTCCGTGGCACACTTTCATTCCTTCTCCTTCCGTGCTTTTTTGGCATTGTCAACTGGAATTGTGATCGGCGCCAAGATTGAGTGTTTTCTCATTCCGGGGGTATGTTCGTCTCAGACATGGATTCCTCTTGCCTCGCAGATGGTTGTTCTTCGCGATCCACTCCGAAGCCCCGGGCGCCCCAGTCCACGGTGCGGCCCAACATCACATTCCAGACGTACACGTGCCCGGAGGCATATGCAAAGTGGTACTGCCTCAACGGAGCCACCTGCTTCGCCATCAAGATCGGGGAGTCTATCCTCTACAACTGCGAGTGAGTGTTCTCACGTTTGCCTCTTGAGCGATGACTGCACGCCAGTGTCCTAGGCCTTAGCAAAAAAAGTAATGAAACGTGTTACTCGTTACTTTCAAGTAAAAGAAATGCGTTGGCCACTTTGTTAGCTTAAAATAAAAAGAATGTGTTACCGTTACCCATAAAAAGTTATGCACATTACTTTTCATTTATGAATTCGTTTTCACTGTTTTGATGTTACAGGTATGCATAGTCACCATATTAAAAAAAACAAAAACATGAACATGTATAACATTGCAGGAACTTAAAAACTTAAAAAATGGCTAGAAACAAAAAAAAATTAAGTGTGTTTTTTTTAATTTTTTGGAAAGAAGATGTAATGAGTAAGGGTTTGTTTTGAAAGAAATAAGTAGCGTATGTATCTTATAGGGGAAACTGTTTTTATAATGTAAAGTATGTTGCTATTTTATTAAAAAAAAGTAAAAGTGTTACCAATAATGCTGTTACTTGTAACATGTTAGCACCAACACTGCTGCATGGGGACCTCAAATATGGTCGGAGACGCAATGCCATATTTTAACATTCAAAGAATGAACGCCCAGAGCTGTAAGGTTTACTTTAATGAAGTAGTACAGTTGCAGTTACTTTTTCAAGTGTATTAGTTACTGTTACTCGCAGGAAGTTACGAAATTGTGCTCCAAATACTTTTTAAATATCCCACGGCATCAGGCTGAGCTAAAAGTTATTTTGCTTATGGGGTAAAATTTGAAGCTCGAAAGGTTCTGGAAAGCTGAGTTGAATCTTTAATAATGTGATTTTTAGTTGCGTAGCCCTTAACTTTGGGACTCCCAAACATTCATAAAATTGTGGGTGGCTGTGCTTGTAGATTGCTACAGTGGGAGCCTGGCTGACACGAAATTTCCCCTCCTCCTAGTAACGAGCTGCAGGTATATTTTCATCTGCTTAGAGAATGAAATGTTCCTGTACTGCAATCCAGAACCAGAGCAGTCTCCCTCTAGCTCATTGCCAATTGATGCGGAGGCATTGGTAGACATGCTGTTTCGAGAGATTAGAATAGCACCGACATGCTGCAAGTGAATATGTATCTGAAGAGGATCTTCAAGAAAACATGATTACCCATGTACATCGATCGTTTCGACCGCAATTTCATAAAAAAAGTGTTCTGTATTCTCCAACTCCATTAAGCCATTGTACTCAAGGAATAAGCTGAAAACCTGACTGCTTCCAAAATTTCTGTTCTAAGAGTGCAGGTTTTCTCTAGCTTTGCCATGTTTTTGCTCTGTGCAGTGTCAAGACCTTTGTTTTGCGGTGCTAGTTGGTTTGTATTGGAGTCTGACATTCTGGCATCTTTGTGTTCTTCTCCAGGTGTGCAGACGGGTACATGGGGCAGAGGTGCGAGTTCAAAGACCTCGATGGAACTTATCTGCGTGAGTACTCAGTTTGGCTATTAAATTTGACATTCTGCCAGACTTGGACGTAGTTGAACTACTCTACTCAAACTACTGTAGCTTAACTACTTTTCCGAGTAACTTGGTAACTTTTTATTACAACTTTATTTGGGTAATTAGTAGTTTTATTTAACTACGTTTTCAGGTAACTTCTACTCAAATTACTAACTACTTTCAAAATTTAGTGCTAATTTTGCTCATCACGAAAGTTTGAGCGCAGAAATAAATAAGACACTGGCAGATGAAGTGGCATTCCCGAACAAGGGGCCCCCTTACATTCCGTTCCCACGCACTTATACTCGGCAACCGTAGAAGCTGCATCGCAGGCGTCCTTGGGCCAAGGTGGCGACGAGCCCCGGCGCGCACGAGAGCAGGAAGATACTTAACAAGCCTTGGTCGGGTATTGACCTAATCTGGTAATGCACACAGATGCCGCGCCTCCAGCTGCAACCGTGAAAGAAGGGGACACTCCGAGGGTTGTTGTTGTTTTCATGTTGTCTGCCTTTAGTGAGTTCTGCCTCAAGCGGTTGGGGAGTCCCACGGGAGACGCCACTGGGATGACCTCGCTGCTGGGCGCCTGTTCCCATGGTTGTCTCGCCGTCAGCGCATACGCCCTTGCAAAGCCGGACTCCCCCGCTCACAAACGCAGACACAGATAATCCGTTCATGGGAGCACGTTCCCGCTTCCAGCTGCAACTAAACAAGCGACAATGCTTGCTCACGTAATCCTTCGCCGACCTTCCACGCCAGGGAGACTTCTTTGGTCAAAACGATTTACTGTCAGGCGTGTCAGGCGCTTCAGGATACTGTAGTCGCCGGCGAGGATTGCGAGTCACCCTTAGGAGATCCTTTTGTGGACCCGGCGTCAGCGGCGAAGTATACTTCGTTTCATCTTCTATTCAACCAATATATATGTATATACGTATATATAGTAGCGTAGCACTAGCATTGCAACGAGACGCGCAGACGTCCGGATGATCTCATCGTCGTGGCGCGAGACTTGAACCTTTGACGGTCAGGTGCACTCGCTCAGCCTACTCTCCGAGCGTCGTGGGAATAAAGAGGGGCCAGTCATAACAATCTAAACTTGCTGAAGAAAAAAAAAAGAGTAGAATTTGTTATAAAATACCCTCTAGCCGAGGCAAACCTCACAAGTTTCGTCATGAACACCTAAGATGCCGACATTCGCTTACCCGACCCTGCACAGCCTGTTTCACAAATTCAACGCTGCCGTTCCCTCCAGCGCGTCGGTGGAACGTCTTTTTAGTTTGACTGGGGACGTCGTTAGGAGGAAAAGGGGAAAACTCTCCTATCAAAAACTTTGAAAGTGAATTGCTTCCTGCGAGATAATAAACTATTTTGGTGAAAACGCAAGCCATAAGATGACTGCATTTATTTTAGGCTCGCAGGGTTTTTTACGGACCAAAACTGCTGTTCGTTTTTGCTACCATAAAAATATAAAAAAGTAACTTCGAAAGTAACTTCAAAGTAACTTGCTACTTTTTACAGTAGTTAGTAGTTTACTCAATTACTATTAGAAATGCGTAATTTCTACTCTACTCTAATTAATTTTGGCGTCGATACTCAGTAACTTAACTTAACTACCTTTTTTGAGTAATTTGTACATGTCTGCATTCTCCCCAAGCCTGAGAGCGTTAATAAACCTCTTTTCAGCGCACTTTTTGCATCGCTCATTTTATCAATCTGAAAGTGTATCGCTTTGGTGCCTTACCTAATATGTGGGACTAGATTGCCACATTTGCATGAACTATGCTTTGCAAAGCTTGCCACTACAGCCGTGCCAATGCCTTTTATAAAACTCGGTTTTCATTATTTGCAAACAACTGCAAGAGCATTGTGAAACAAAGCTGTTAATAATTTTTGAAGAAAGAAAAGTCTTTGCCTCATTAGCTTTTCTTTTGTATATTTTGCAATCATACACAGAAAATGCCATTGCTGTAAATGATGCCACCACAAATTTTTATCAACTGGCTCCTGCTACGTAACTGTTGATATATTTCACAGTGCTTTTGTGTGCAGCTAATGATTAGCTTTTAGATGCTGCTAAGCTATACTCCGTGTCACTGGTTGTGTGTAGTGCATGCGAAGACAACGCGAGGCGAAGAGAGAAAGGGCAAGCACTAGGAAAGGGGGACGGGAGAGGAGGGCAATGGAGGGTGAGGGGGTAAAGGGAGAACATATTAATGTTGGAGAAGAGAAGACGTTTCTCTCCTTCCCAGCCTTCCTAGCGCTTGCCCTTTCTCCCTTCGCCTGGCATTGCCTTCGCCTGTACTGCACGCAACTAGTGACAAGGAGTATAGTGGTGGCTTTCAATGTCCCTACTTCATTAACATTAACAGCAAAAAGCGTGGTGAACAAAATGTGCTTACAAAGGACTGGTTTTTGGGGCAACACACGAAAGCTTGCAGATTGACAGCCAGCTGGAGCATGTTTGCATGCCATGGTGGCTAATGTAAACTCCCTATCGTGTCTTTTTTTCCTTCTTTTTTTCGGTGGACTTAAGGGTGTTTTTGCCAAAAGTTCTGTCTGTGGCATGGCTTTTCGTTTTGTCGCATTCAGTACACTATCGGGCTAAATTGGGCTCGTAGTCGAATGTTACGGGCCTCGTGCAACCTGTAGCAATTGGTCTCTAATCGGTGTTCAAATTTTGTTCTCCTTTGCAGCGACGCGGCAGCGTGTACTTATAGAAAAGGCGGGACTTGCGGGCGGAGTGACGCTGGCCGTGCTACTGGTCTTTCTGATCGTCGTCTTTGTATACCTCTACTACAGGTGAGTCCCTCGCGGGCATTTTGGGAAATGGTACGACTAGCGTCTCGTCGGATTTATTTGGCCAAAATAGAAAGGCCACGGACGAAAAAGAAATATTCAGCGGGAAGGCAGGGCCGCCACGCAGCAGGCAATGTCAAGAGGTCACGATTAAGAGCCACCAAACGTTCTTACAGCATCGGAATGCCCGTGCTTCCTTTCTTAACCACAGAGCCGTAATGGAGGTCATCAAGCCATCACTAAGACGACTTGAAGGCGAAAGCCCAAGCACCGATGCATTAAAGACAGACACATGATTTATTTAATTCACTTTGGTTCCTCTTAATTCGCTTTTTCCTCCTTCTTAATTTCATTGCCTCTAATTCGCCCGAGTGGTCACGTAAACGTGATAGCGAACCTCACTTTTGGCTCTGGTTCATTGGCTAACTCGGATCGTTGCGTCGGCTGTGGTCCCGGTGATAGCGAACCTCCAAAGACGGCGCGTTCTCTGACGACACACTTTTGGCGCCGCTTCACTGGTACCTTTCGTTTTGGTACCTTTCGTGTTGCCGACAAGTTTTCTGAAGGTCGACTGAACAATGAGACATATAAGGCTTTCGCCTTAGTAAAGAAGTTTCGGTCTAGTATAGAACCCTGCAAAGCATCTTCAGCCACGACATCTTTTGCATAGACGTTGGAAAACATGTGCCATATGATAGAGACTTTGGCGATGTGGGAGACTTTGAGAAGCCTTTATGTTGGGGCAACCTGTCACAAGGTTTTCAACGAAAGGATGCAATTAGACACAATACTTCAATCCTTGATGCTCTTGCAAGGTTACATTTATGTAGCTCGGCACTAATATATTTGAAGGGGACCTGGTAATTGCATAGCTGCTCCAAAGAACGTGCTCATGGGCTTTTTAATAGAGGAAACCTTTGACAAGCTCACGTTTTCTCACGGATAATTGTAAGCTTGGTTGTAACATTTTAGAATTACCAGTAGCACAATTTCTTCCGACTTCTAGCATCATTCAGCGAATTTTTAGATTTGATGGCAGGGCAGATTTTTTTTTTTTTTTTTTTTTTTTTTTTTTTTTTTTTTAACGCCTACCTGGGCATTTAGTCACTTGAAAGTAAGTGGCTTTTGCCCCTGAGCCGGCAAGCATTAAAGGGACGCTGAACCGAAATTTGGAGCTCACAAAACAAGGCTGGAGCGGTAGGTGAGACGCTGCAAAACCCCAAAAACATCACTCATACAGCGATATCCCTAACGGATGGCCGTATTTTTTGGAAAAGAAGCGTGCGATTGAACACAGCCGATGAGGCCGGCGAGACACGTGACGTCGTGATTCTCATCCCCTCTCCTCTTCGCTTTGTCCCCCCGAGCGGGTCAACCAAAACGTGGAGGAGAGAAGCGAGGCTTCTTTCCTTCATTCTCAACTTTTCCAAGAGAATCGTGGCGTCATAGCCCTCGCTTGATCGCGCCCTTCTTTTTCAACAATACGGCCATCCCTTTGGGATTTCGATGTATAAGTGATGTTTTGGAGTTTGTAGCATCTCGTTCAAAGCTTCTGTGGCCTTATTCTGTGCAATCCCAACTTCAGATCAGCTTCCCTTTAAGCCTAAAAACGTAAACAAACCTGTTTTAAAAAATTTTTGAATTACTCAAATCTTGGTTTAGATGTCACCGTTAGATTGCTGTATCCCTTTTGTTTTGAGCCTTACCCAGTTTTCTCTTAAACAGTGCCAAATGTGGAAGCTTCGACCAATTCGCTTTGCTCCTCTCTTCCTCCAGGCGTAGAAAAGACAAAACATACTTTGATGCACCCGAGGAGCCCAAGCTGTTCTTCTGTGGCAAGCCGAGGAACGGAACTCGGGACATCCATCCTGTCCTCAAGCAGACGGTGAGTGCCCTGTCCCCTCGCCTGTCGGCCTGTCTCGGCTCGAGCGTGGGTAACCGTGTGTGCAGCCACTTATTTGTAAACTACTGGAAAGCTATCGGGTGCATAACCCAAAGCCACGAGAAACTTTATTGAGAGAAAGGCAGACGAGTGTTGAAGTCATCTAGAGGAACTACTAGAAAGGTGTGCGAACATTGTGAGGCGTTTTTGTAGCACCGTGGAAAAACTTGGAAGAGGTGCTGTCTCTTGATTGACTGCAGACTTCGAAAATAATTCGAAATTTGCTCGGAAACGTGTAAATAGCCGTGCAAAGCTGTCGATAAAGTCGTTTAGTTTGGACCGTCTATGGTGCTTCCGAGAGTTGTCCTCTGTCTACGAGTTCTGACATTTGTAAAAAAATGTAGTATTTCGGTAGTCATCGTACCAAATTTGCCTTAATAATTTCGGTTAAAGGGGCTGATTTGGCAAATGTAAAGCACTATCTGAAGTCTAAGAAAAGCTGTTTTGTCACGAAGCTGCAATCCCCTGGCAGTTTTAAATGGCTAATTACTGTGTGCGCCTCTCGGGGTTCTGTGGGACACTTGGCTGTTGTATGTGCAACTTCTCTGCCACTTTTTGTTTTTTGTGCTTTGTCGCTCTAAAATCATGAAAGAGACCACCTTTTCATTGTTTGATTCTCACTCCTACCGTGCCACATCGGTGCAAATGAATTGGACCCTCTTTATAGTAAATTGCGAAAATCAGTTTTACGTGCTACGACCCTGTAATTTAGCACAAAATTGTGTCTAGGCGTTGCATTTCTTTTGAGAGATAATCAAAAAAGAAACATCAATCGGAAAACAAAATAAAAACCAACATTGTTTTATGGACTATGATGGAGTTGCACTTTTTTTGTGTCAAAGTAGAAAACAACATTGCTGTGAACCAATGAAACAATGAATTGAAAAAAAAGCACGAAATCGGGACAAATTCGGAAGGACTTTCTGTTCTTTTTTTCCTATTTTCATTAAAGGTACAGTGGCCCAATTTTTTAATAATATCACGCGAGCGTCGGCTGCCGGGACGGCCAGCGCTGTGCTGCGAAGAAATGCGGCGTCACGGGAGAGATTAGGCGCTTACAAAGCTCTTTCCGGGGCAAGCGTCGTCTGCTAGGTTATTCTGTTGACTGCACACAGCCCCTGTTCATTACCTGCTGGCATAGCTAACCGCCTTTAAGCAAAGATCTGAAGAGCGCTTGCTTGCGTGATACTGCTCAGGCGTGGCATAAACCACGCGTCATCTTGAGTTTAATTTACTTTTTCTTTCATTTCATGTTTGCGTTTCACAAAAAATGAAAAATACGGTGACGCGACAAACTGAATGCGGCGATGCATTAAACTATATACCGCGGACAATGCTACGAGCCATCGAAACCAATCCAGTGCTTTCACCCTGCCACGTGACATCGTGCTTCCCCATGCAGTTGTACCCAACGGGAAGGCCGCGTGACACACTTTTAGCGATGGACTGGTCAAGATGGCTCGTAGCGTCGGCTGCGGTACAACACAAAGTGAAATGGATTATCAGGTTTTTCGCTTGGTGTTTTGTATTATCAACTGCGTTGTTGCTGTCGTCATCTAGTCTATGTAGCCGGGCGACGCTCGCTTGATATTATTAAAAAATTGGGCCACTGTACAAC
The DNA here is from genome assembly GCA_013358835.2 of Ixodes persulcatus. Taxonomy (NCBI): domain Eukaryota; kingdom Metazoa; phylum Arthropoda; class Arachnida; order Ixodida; family Ixodidae; genus Ixodes; species Ixodes persulcatus. The sequence continues at coordinate 2,080,872 of JABSTQ010009160.1, read as the reverse complement.
GGAACGTCGATCTTGAACTTTACATTATAATGTGCCGCTTGTTTTAAATAAATGCCTCACAAACAACATAAAAATATGCACGATTAGCAAACAACTTGCGCTCTTATATCTTCGTTGTTCCCTGACTTAGTGTTACAATGTTTACAAAGTCCGATTTTTAATCTATTTTTTGTTTCATCAAATGTTACGCTAGTAGAGTGTTGCACTACCGAGCTGCTGCCAATGTAATAAGGGTCCCAGACCCAGTCAAGCTGTCTCAACATCTTTTTATCTGGGACTCCTTCCAGTGTTTCTGGAAAATAAAGCTTTGATTTGATTTGATTTGAAATAGAAATTAGTTTAGAGTTCGCTCGTAACTCCAGTTGTATCTTGCGGTGTAAATGTTGCAATAAAAGTTTTCTTCGTTTTTGTGGTAAAAATTCCTTTACAGTCGAAACTCATTAATTTAAACTCGAGGGGGGCCGAAAATTTGTTTGAATAAAGCAAAGTATGAATTATCGGGAGTTTCCTCCCATAGAGACGCATAGGATGGACTCTGCATGTTAGTTTGAATTATCCGCAAGTTTGAATTGAGAGAGTTTGAATTAATGAGAGTCAACTGTACAATGAAAGTTTTTTTTTTTTTTTTTTTTCTGATGTTTTTTTAGTTTGGCGTTTCTTTGAATTAAACCTACATTGTCCGAAATTGGCAAATTATGACATTTCACTGAGGGGCCACGCTTGCACAGTAACATTTCGAACCTCAACTCTGTTGGTGTGAAACAGGCCCCTCCCAATGCATTTGTAAAATGGATAATCGTCCACTTGACATAGAGGGTTTATTCTAATTCTTTATAGCGGACTGTATTTTTTTACCGTAAGTAAAACCAACCGCCGAGATACACTTTTGAGGAACACCTCCTCACCCAGGCACCGATATTTTGGGTCAGTCTTGCGCCATAAAAAGTGGTTTGGAAGTGGCGATACTCGACACACCCATAACCCGTCTCCCTTTGTGTCTTTTTGTGCAGGATCTCGAGCGAGGACCCAGCGACCGGTCGAGGCGCACCAGCAGCTAAGGTGCCCGGCGGAGGGCCCCCACCACCGCCTTCGTCGTCGCCGCGAGCCCGTGCGTCCACCCTTCTCCCGAGTGACGGCCGACGGGGACGCTCCTCCGCTTCGTCGAGTGATCTGCCGCGCCGAGACGAGGAAACGGCACTACTGCCGCACCATTATTATTATTTAAGTTTTTTTAGGACAAACTCTTCCAAGACGCCGCCCTCGCAGAGACTCGCCGGTGCAAGGATCGGCCGACCCTCCCCCAATTGTTGGACATTTTCTGGGGGAGGCACCCCCGCTCTACGGGCGCCCGGTTGGCGGAGTTACGGGTGTTGCGCGTTGTTGTAGGTCTCAAAAGGCGGCAACGCCTCTGCGTTATTCCGACCGTTTTTTTTAACCCCCCCGGCATTGAGAACATTCCCACGTGCCGTCTGCCCTTCTGCCGGCGGTGCCCCGGGGGAGGCTCGTGTGTGTTGCGAGCCCCTCTCTGCCGCTCGCTCGGAGAACGTCTGACCGTGAAACCTTCTCTCGTTTCTGTGCCGATCCGGAGTGTCCAATGAGAATGTCTAAAAGGGGGGACCCCGCGGTTGCGACGAGGCGGGGGAGGACGCGGTCGACTGCTTTCCGGGGGAAATTCTCGCTGGCGCATTCGACCATCGTGCTGCCGTCCTGTTGAGTGTGTGTGTGTGTGCGTGTAGATAGTGTACATACGGTGCGAGCTCTTTGCGAAGAAAAAGGGAAAAAAACAATCACTGGCTGCCCTCCTTTGTTTCTTGTTGTCCTCTTTGTTTGTGTGGCTGGTCCCTTCGGAAGAAAGGAGCGACACTAAACGGAGCTTCGGGGCAGCGGCGTTCGTTGGCACGGTTCCACGTGTAATTTATGGGGGGGGGGGGGGGGGGAACAAAAATGGCCGCCCCTACCCCGATTTCCAGCCTCTCTCCCTCCTTCTCTTGCCCTTCCTCGGGACAGTGAAAACAGAACGGAGGGATGCGAAATCGACACTGAATGTGTCTGGTCCTGGCTTCTGAGCAACATTCGTTTGCCAATTTTTTTTATTTTTTTTAAGGCTCGGGAGAAACTGCAACACTTGCACACATTTCCACGGAGGGGGGCTAATCCTTTCAGTTCCTATTGTCGTCGGGCTTCTGTATATTTAAAGAAAGAAAAAGAAAAGAGGATCTTGTTGAAAATGGATGTAATCTAAAGAAGGAAGCAATTGTTTACACTATGTTATTGTTCATGTTTGACGTTCTTCTGGAAGCTGTGGTGACCCTGTGAAAAGCTTTTTTTGCCCGAAGCGTTGAATCCGAGGTTGTGCAGTGGCCACTTTTCTGTCGCAAGCAGTTGGCTGGCCTGTTTTTCATTGACGTTACAACTGCTTCACCAGTTCAAATCTCTGCACCAAGCCTGTTGAGCAGACTGTTGGATGACTTTAGCTAAACAAAAAGAAACCTTGGGAATCTGAGTGAGCGCACTGAATTAGGGAACCTTAGGCAACATCACGTATTGAATGGCTGTGCATGATTTTATCTAGTCCTCTGTTTCTTCTTGCAGACTGGTTCAAATGGTCCCGTGTATTGTATAAAACAAATGCTGAACCCCTCGCTCCTTCCAGCCCTTTTCCTCCAGTGACTTTCACTCGAAAATTGTCCGCCCTCTATTTGAAGGCTCAGACCAAAGCTGATGATAACTTAGGTGCATCTTGTTTATTTATGAGGAAAAAACCGTCGTGATGTGTAGATTTGTTTTTGGACAGGGCTACAAGCCCTCTGTCCAAGGTCGCAGAGAATAAAAGTCATTTGTAACAACTTGTGTTTTTTTGCATTTGTTTTTCCCTTTTAAAGTGTCTTTCTATGTGGGATACAGGGGGGGGTCTGACTTTTTGTATTATTATTTATTTTAAAATACTGTACACCAAGTTAGGGTGCATTACAAGTGTGGTTTATGAAAGTCAGATTTTTATAAACACGGACTCCAAGTTTAGTACTCCCCTAAGGACGTAGTCGAGAGTCCTGGGAGAACTTTGTGGAAACTAGTTGCTTTGCACATGCTTTTTGGGTGCACATCTGGGCAAAAGCCAAACTACTTTTCAGGAATTTTGTGGTCTTGTTGCAATCAATGAAGAATGATGCACAGATATTGTGGACAGTGGACACGTTGCAAGTGGAAATTCAATTTTAACTATACTTCAGTCACATTGTTTGTTTTCCACCAATTGGAGTTCTACAAATTTCGGAAAGGAAAGGTATAACAATTTGTACTTGTCACCTTGAGATTGTTTTCCACCAATTGGAGTTCTACAAATTTCGGAAAGGAAAGGTATAACAATTTGTACTTGTCACCTTGAGAAAGAAGCAAGTCTTGCCTATAGTTCATGCTTTATAAGTAGTTCTCACAAACGTTGGTTGTCGAAGAAAAGGTGTTGCCTTTTGCATTGGAAACATGTGCCTTTCCATGAACTAACATTGGCATCCAAATTCAGCACAAAGGAAAATTACCCCGAATTGAAGCATGCAGGTAAGTCAAAGGAATAAAAGGAAAGTGACGTAAAGGCTGGAAGACAACGAAACATCTTTCCAACTGGCAGCTTAGACGTTTACAAGTGTTCAAGGTGCCACTTGGGGAGATGTTTTGTGTTGTTTTTGTGATTTGTTGCTTATCTTTTATCGCTAAGAGAAATTGTGAATTTAACAAGGCTCGTTACACCGCAAAACTTTGTGCAAATAATGTGACGTCTTTTGAGGCCTGCACTTACTTATCGCAACCTTTAATCTACTGGCCGCTGTCGTTTGAAAGAGCAGACGACAATTCGAACGAGTTTGAAAGAACATGGTTAAAATTGCGCACGAAACGAAAGGAACAGTGAAGTGACAAGCGCAATTTTCCTTTTCTCTCTTCACTGTTCCTTTTCTTTTTGTGCGCAATTTTAACCATGTTCAATCATTACCAACTCGCCCAACTAACCACCTTACTAGAGTTTGAAAGAGCTGACGACAATTTGAACGATCAGACGGCCGTTTGAACGTGAAGGCTCGCTGAACGTAGTCCGCTGGTGATCCGGACAACTTGACGGTTTTCCGGCGTTCATGTTGGAGCAAAACAAATCTGACGACCACAAGTATCCGTCAGTTCATTACAAAGTGATTCCCGCACAAGTAATCACAGTCCAATGGTGTCTGGTTTTCCCAGGCACCTATCCACGTTCTCGGACAAACCGAGCAGGCAGAACACAGATTGGTGGAACTGCTACTAAATATTAAAAAGTTTTTTTTAATGTGCACTATGTGCGAAGAATAGGGTTGCGCGAATATTCGAATAGTAGTTGTAACTTCGATGCCCGTACTTTTTAAAGTGTTGATCGCCTGGAGCTGAGCCGGTTGGTTTGACATGCTTCCTTGATGCAAGGAAGCCTGTTCTTTGTTTTCTCCTCTCCTTCGCTTTTCCTCTTCGTTCAGCTGGTATTCAAGGAAGTGTTGATCGCGACGGGTTAGCCCCCTTGAGTGCGCTTCTCCTAAAGCACTAGTGCACTGCGGACAAGCAATACCCACGGAGCTAACACCGCGATCGCGCGACTCGCTTCGCCGCAACGCAGCCGCGCGCTTAGGCGAAAATCACACCTTCAAAGCGGTATGGTGCACGCGCACGCCTAATGTACTAAAAAAGAAAAAAAAAAAAACTTGCAATTTTTTGTAAGACCGGCTTAGAGCACAGCTCTTGAGGAGGAGGAGGGGAGGGGTACGTCCATGCTCCCCCTCCGTACCCTCCCCTCCTCCTCTCCTGCTCCCCTCCCATTTAGCGGGAACTTTACCAGCACTTTCCCGCTAAATTTAGCGAAACTTTTCCCCCGAATTTAGCGAAAATTTTCCCGCTAAATTTAGCGGGGAAACTGAATTGGTGTTGAGTTCACGCGACGTCAATTTCCCCGCTAAATTTAGCTGAAAAATTTCCGCTAAAATTTTCTGCTAAATTTAGCGTGACGTCACGAAGGTAAAATTTTCCCGCTAAATTTTGCGGAAAAAGTTTTCGCTAAACTTGGCGGAAAATTGTTCCGCTGAATTTGGCGGGGAAATTTCCTCGCTAAATCTAGCGTAAAATTTCCCCGCTAAATTTAGCGAAAACTTTTTCTGACAAATATAGCGGGAAAATTTTACCCTCGTGATGTCACACGTGACGTCACGTGAGCCAGTTTAATCCTCGTGACATCACGTGTGACGTCATTATGGGAAGCGTCCCATAATGCAACGCGCGGTTACGCCGACGCCGCTCAACCCGCAAACGGGAGCCTAAGAGCTGCGCTTTAAAAAAAGAAAACAGTGTGATTGTTGATATTTACATTGCAGTAAAATGTTCAAAATTTAACTGTGGCTATTACGCGAGGGTATATGTCAGGCAACGATGTTCTAACAAACTCTGGACATTATTGGCGCTTGCTTTTGTAGCGCAGCTCTTAGGCGCCCGTTTCCAGGTTTGAGGCGCCGCCGTCGGCGTGACCGCGCGTTGCATTATGGGGCGTTTCCCCGCTAAAGTTAGCGGGGGAATGTTCCCGCTAAATTTAGCGGGAAAAGTTCTCGCTAAATTTAGCGGAAACATGTTCCCGCTAAATTTAGTGGAAAATTTAGCGAACATTTTCCCGCTAAATTTAGCGAACATTTCCCCCCATATTTAGCGCGGACACTGAATTAGTGTGGAGGTCACGTGACGTCAATTTTCCGCTAAATTTAGCGTAAAAGTTTTTCCGCTAAATTTAGCGAAGAAATTTCCCCGCTATCGTGCATGCTGGCTCACCGTGCGTGCTGGCTGGTTGACTTCACATGTGAGTACTGTGTACTTTGGTACTCTTTCCGCGCGGCTGTATGACCCTGGTTTCCATGCATTTCCTGGTGAAGCAACAGGCCGTAGCGAAGTGGCAGTGATCAAGCGACCGTGCTCGAACTCGGGGTCATTGAGACGGTGCTGGACTGTTTCGGGAGAAGGAGTGTTTCGACCGCGACCCCCCGCCAGAGCTTCATTCTATTGGCGGCGTGTGCGAACTACAGGGGGCGCTTCTCTAGCTATCATCATCATCGTTTGTGACATCACGGGTAGGACAGACCGCGCAGATCTTGGATCCCTCGGCTCGTCAGCTCGCTTCATGCGCTGTTTGGGTACCGCGCGGCGAGGCGTTCATGTGCTGAGTTTATTTGGTGAAGTGATATTTGTAGTAGGACATTTTACCAAAGTTTGAAAGCGCACGTGGCACGCGTTGACGTGCTAACAAGCACTGAGGTGTCGAAGCGCTCAGATGGTGGTGTGCTGTTCTCTAACCCAGCACAAAAGCTGGATGATGAAAATAGAATATTCAGCGCTTTATCCCACTACAACATCTTCCGCGGCGAATAAGGCGTATTATTTATTATGATTAGGACAAAATAAAACTAAGAAAGGAATGGCTCATAAAATTGAATACAGGAAAGCGAAATTCGGAGAACCTCTCGCCTGAGTAGTAAACACTCAGTGAAAGCGACTCAGTGTATCCTGTTGGTTTCAACGGTGTTCTGTGAGTGCTGGGCTTTTATAGACGTTTCGACTGTTTACAAAAATCACAGTCCACACGTGATACATCACAGTCCAGCCAAGCGCTCGCTCGCAATTGTGGCCAGGCGCGTGCATAACACACAAACACAGCAATGAACGTTAATGCGAAAGCATTAACTGTCTCATGGAGCGAGCTGACGTCATCAGTGTGAAGCGCGAAAACGGCAGATAGTTTCCTTCGGTTCCATTGGCCGGCGCGCGTCGACGGGACTCCCATTGGCCGCTGCGCTCGTCAGTTTCCACGACGTGTTCATCAGCGCGGAGCGTCCAAGGTCACCAGGGAGCACACGCGCCGACCGGCGACGAAAAATACGCAGCAGACGAAAAAGGGAGCGGACGAGCGGCTTGCATGCTTTCGCATTTACAATTCATAATGAATGCTTAGGTGTACCTCAATCTTTTTGAACATTTCAAAGTATTTTTGTTTATATATAAAAAGCAGCTCCGAGGCGCTGTTATTCATTAGAAAGATCACTCACAAAAACGTTATACTCGTTTATTTAATAAATAAACCGTTTTTAATCGGCATAGGTGCGAACTAACGTAGCCACTCCGTACTTTGACATAGCATGTCGTCTGCTCGCATCCTACCAGATGCGTCACAGGAGGACGCCCGCGAGCGCGAGGTGGCGCCACCAAAACATCTCGTCGCCAAGGAAGCTCTAGCGTGACGAAATCGTAAAAAATAGTTATAATTCTTATTTACATCTTGCCATTACTGAGGCCAGAATTTGTGTTTAATGACGACTACAATGACTTTTATTCATGAGTAAGGAATTGCAATTACAAAGTTTAGAACGTGAGCATTTACACAAATTACCCCGGAAGTAATTAGCGCTTGTCTTGTCTGCACCCTTCTACTTCCTATTGTTTTATTTATTTTTTTTGTGCGCTGTGCCGATTTTACTAAGTATTTGCTACATTTTATAGCGCAGTTGACGAACTTTTCTTTGTTAGAATGGACTCCAAGGACTGAATTGCTTACTCGTTTGACTGAATGTTTATGTATATTTGAATTTTTTATTATTATTGTTCTACCTACACCATGCCTTGGCCTTCAAAAGTTGGCTGGCAGTATCTTCAAAATAAATAAATGAATTACAGTAATTCAAATTTCGTTAATTTAATTACTCCCCGAGAATAAACAGGGCGGGGCAGAATTTAGTTTTCGAAATTCTAACAACTACTTAGGTTTGTTTTGACGACAGGCGAATATTTAAAACTGCTGAGTAAATTTTAGGTAATTCGCTTATTAATTATCGCTTTACATTCATACCCTGACAACGACCGTCGATAATGTTAAACGGAAAGGTCAATTTTTATTTAAATTACTTTGTTTTTAGATTTATCTCAGTTGTACGTGAAATATGCTGCATTTATCACTCTTTTAATTGTTACTAAGTGTCACTGCTGCAATAGTACAGTTTTTTTGTTTGTTTCTTTTTTGTGTGCGTGTGTGTGTTTGCATGCCTACCTGCGTGTTGATTGCTTCTTTACAATGTATACGCCTCACGACTTTGAGGCAGTGGCATACGAATGATGCATGTGTTGACACATTGGAATGTGGAAATAGCCAATTTTTCATCCTCATCCCAGAATAGACTTCCGTAAGCCATCCCAGCGTGTTTGCCTGTTACGAGAGAGCTTGGCTCCCTAATTGATTTCTAAATCTGGAAGGCCTCGTCCGCCTATTTGTGCGAGCCGATCCTCCTCTCCCCAGACTGGTTACGTCACTGGCCGCATTGACTGCGTGGCGGTGTAATATGTAATATTTCGCTCCACCAATCATTTTTGATGGCCACACTGGATTGAAACATGACTTCGAATATGTTCCCCGATTAAAGGAAATGTATCGTTCTACTGGTTGTATCAAGTGTACCGCAAAATTCGGTTTCTTAACCTATCGCGTTCCGATTGTGTATAACGTTGGCCACACCGGGTGCATTTTTTCTATGAAATTCACAAAGAGCGAGCTTACCTGAGAAAAAAGTAAAAAAAGAAAAAGGCTTAGCTCCTATGGAAAACTCATTGAAGCCACCGGTCTTCAAACCATAGGGCGCCCTATGCTTTGAAGACCGGTGGCTTCGCTGCGTTTCCATAGGAGGTAAGCCTTTTTCTTTTTTTTTTAGTTTTTTCTCAGAATTTCGTAGAAAAAATGCACCACCTGTGGCCAACGCTATACAAAATCGGAACGCGATAGGTTAAGAAACCGAATTTTGCGGTCGATTTAAAGAGCCTGGCCGCCCCTTGATACACCCAGTATTTTCTGCTATCCGCTGCTTGCAGACATGTCAATGCGTCCCGGTTCTATAAAGACACGCCAACATATCTGATTGTTCCGGCGGTCTTCCGTTCCAAAAGTTCCGCGAATCTGAGTCGACAAGTTTCGCGAGGAACATCTTCTTTGAAAAAGAGCCAAGACGTCCTTTCCGCTCGCAAGCACCAAGTTGGAAACCATTTCACGAGAATCACGACTTCTATTATTACAACACGTAACTTTCCGCTCAAAGCCCCGCCAGAAACACAACGTAAGGAATAGTTCAGAACTCTGGTATTCTTTGATGCTTTCGTAGAAGCACAAGCAGACGATGAAGCTTTTTCCGCAGCAGACGACGACTTTAACGCTTGCCTGTCTCTTCGAGAGATGGCACCACAGGCCCAGCGACGATGGCGACGATCCACCGGTGTTTGTTGCTACCAGCGCCGCTGCCGCCCACTGTACCGGCGGAAGGAGCGGCGCGCAATCCGGGCGGCAACTTCGCTTTGCTGATCGGCGGATTATCGTGGACACCAGCGCCCCAGGTCCAAATTCTTGGTCGCTGCGGCGCGGATGACGACGCGGCGTGAGTTTCCGTCACTGAGCCACCGTGCATCGCGCTCGTTTCGAACGGCGGCCACCTGCGAGTTGTTTTGAGAGGACACTTTCTCGCTCACTCCCACCTGCTGGCCGCGAGCCCATCTTCGCGCGCTCGAGGAAGCAAAGCTCCGAGTACGTCGCAACCAAACATCTTCGCCGGGGACGCTACATCATGCTACCCGGTGAGCCTGTTGACTTTGGCACTAGCCTTTTCTTCTAATCGTGTTTCCTTTTTTATTTTTATGTTTTCTCGTGTTGTTTTTTGCCAGTACGTTATTTACTGCTGGGCGCCAGAGTTTCAGTCCTTATCTTTTTCTCGTAAAGTTTTAGCGGCGCCTTCTGAGAACCGTCGCGGGTGCGATCATTGACGAAGATGTATGACGGCGTGTTCAAAGCCCGCCAGGGAAACGTAGTCCGAGTCGGCGACCTGCGCTGTCACCTGCCCGCATTACCTGAGCGCGCGGGCTGTTTCAGCAGTGCCGGGTTCCCGTTGGTCGCATGCACGCAGCTTCTCGCTCGTTCTCCGTCGAATGGGACGAACTTGTGTCTTGGTATCCCTGATCTCATGGACTACGCAGAGATCGGTCGTCGTCCCGTTCCCCGTGACAAAATAAAAACAAAAAGACGGGCAAGAGAAACAAACGCGCGTCTCTTCTCGCAGTCGCAGATTGATGTACCTCGACTGAAAAGACGAAGGAAACGGTCTGCTGCTTGCTTTCACGCCTGTCGCTGTCTAAACTTCCGTACGTTACTTTTATACCAAAAGAGAAAGTTCCGCACGATCAGTATTGAAACTCTAGCTTTACAATGGTTAATTGCGCTGCATGACAGTCATGTCTTATACAGGGTGATTTTTTTTTGTCCATTTCGAAAAAAATCGTACTCGGTGCTATGGCTTACGCCCGAGGCAATAAATGTCACCCTTGCACTCGGCTTCGAATCGAAACCCTGCGCGCAAAGGGCGCAAGTGACGTCGATTACCCCGCCGGTTCCGCCAACAAAGCCAGTAGCGACAACGTTGCATTTCCCCGCTTAGTTTCGGTTTCAGAAAGACCCCCAACTTGGCCCCGGGACTAAAAGAACCATAAAGACACGTTCACAGTGCAAGTACTCATGGGCGTACCAACCGGGGAAGGTGGGGGGGGGGGGGGCAAGGGGGGCGCTTGCCCCCCCCCCCCCCCCCTTCCCCCAGTTCTCAGACTGGGGCGGCAAAGCATGTGTTTTGCCCCCCCTTGAAACAGCCGCCACTGGGCAGGACAAACACTCAAAGAACAGGCTTTCGCCCGTACCATGGAGGCTCACTGTACCCGCTCTAAGATAAATAAATTAAATAGTAAATAGCACTGAAACTATACACTGGATTAAGGTTCGAATGTTTCATCATAGTTATTTTAGGTGGAGAGATGCACACTTGCAGGATTCCTTTACGTGCTCTTTTGCTTCAAAGGGCCCTTGCGTAGCTTCGCTTGGGAGGGAGCGTTAGAGCCCGGTGGCTAAAGGGAGGAGCGTATACTTTTGTTACGCTCCGTTCGAAACTTTGAGATTTTTAGATTTGTTTAAATAAGAATGTGACGCAGAGCGGTCGTGTCCGCTTGCGTCGCCTCGGCAAGAGAAATCTCGTGTACCTTCGCGCACGTATGTTCGCCGAGAAATGTTCGCGCGTCACAAGCCGGAAGTTGCCAGCGATCGTTCCCCACCTTGCTGGGTCTTCCAAACCGTTTGTGACGTGCACCTCCCATAAAAGTGCAAATCCGTCCTGTATTGAAAATCGCAGTAGCGAGGATAATGCCGACGTCGCGCTCACGAGTCACGACGACCGCCAAAGTGGAGCCGCGCTATAGTTCACTGTAGCCGCGGACAGCCGCGGTCCTGGAAACTGCCGTTTTTTTAGCTGTGCTCGTCCTGGCTTTATAGCCAAGTTCTCATCCCGAATCCTCCTTGGAGAAGCCCAAAGACGCTCTGTGTACGCACGCAATTTCTGAAAAAAAAAAAAAAAAGGCGTATGCTAAAATAGGGAGTTTTAGAATAACGTACGCAATTTTAGCGCACGCTAGCGCTAGATTTAGCGCTTGTATTAGCGCACGCAACGCGAGAGAGTTTTAGAATAGCGTTTCTCCGTCGCGACGCAAAAGCCCAAGCATCTCGCGCTTGCGACGCCACCAAGATACACTCACAATTTGTATTTCACACACGAAATGCTGTAACTTTAGAAAAAAAAAAAGTTTTTTGGTCCAGAGTATTATTTTAGATTTGTTCAAACGTAAGAATGCGACGCGAGCGGTTGACCGGTCGTGTCCGCTTGCGTCGCCTCGGCAAGAGAAGTCTCGTGTACTGACCTTCGCACATCGTACCTTCGCCGAGATATATATGTTCGCGCGTCACAAGCATCAAGTTGCCGGTGATCGTTGCCAAACTGAGTACAATAGGGAGTTTTAGAATAGCGCACGCTAAAGCTTTGCGTGCGCAAAGAATAGCGTCGTCGCCACTGCGCATGCTCCGAACGCAAACCAGGTTTTGCGCTTTGCGTGCGCAATTTTAGCGTGCGCTATTTCTCGGAAATAGCGTGCGTACGCAAAGGGTCTTTGCGCTCCTCTAAGGAGGATTCGTGATGAGAAGTTGGCTAAAGCCAAGACGAGCACAGTTAAAAAGAAAAAAATGGCGGCCCGCAGGCCCATAGAGGCGGTCGCTTTGGCGGCGTCGTGAGCGTGACGTCGGCGGCATCCTCGCGACTGCGATTTTCAATACGGGACGACACTGCTCTCGATTTGGAAAACCCAGTAGGGTGGGCAACGATCACCGGCAACTTGATGCTTGCGACGAGCGAACATTTATCGGCGAAGGTCAGTACACTCTTGCCGAGGCGACGCATGCGGCAGACACGACCGGTCAACCGCTCGCGTCGCACTCTCACGTTTAAACAAATGTAAAATTGTTACTCCGGACCAAAAATCTTGTTTTTTCAAAAGTTGCAGCATTTCGTATGTGAAATAAAAATCGTGACTGTATCTTCGTGGCGTTGCAAGCGCGAGATGCTTGGGCTTTTGCGTCGCGGCGGAGAAACGCTATTCTAAAACTCTGCTTGCGTCGCGTGCGCGAAAGCAAGCGCTAAATTTAGCGCTAGCGTGCGCTAAAATTGCGTACGTTATTCTTATACTCCCTAATGTCGTCCCGTATTGAAAATCGCAGTCGCGAGGATGCAACCGACGTCGCACTCACGACGCCGCCAAAGCAGCCGCCGACATAATCCTGGAAGCCGCCATTTTTTCCAACTCTGCTCGTCTTGGCTTTAGCCAACTTCTCATCACGAATCCTCCTTGGAGAAGCGCAAAGACTCTTTGCGTACGCACGCTATTTCCGAGAAATAGCGCACGCTAAAATTGCGCACGCACAGCGCAAAACCTGGTTTGCATTCGGAGCATGCGCAGTGGCGACGACGCTATTCTTTGCGTACGCAAAGCTTTAGCGTGCGCTATTCTAAAACTCCCTAATAGCGCACGCAAAGCGCAAACCGGAGTTAGCGTTTGGCGCATGCGCAGTGGCGACGGCGCTATGTTTTGAGTGCGCAAAGCTTTAGCGTGCGCTGTTCTAAAACTGCCCACTCTTTGTGACGGGTTTCTTCTTTGTATGACGGTCCATGCACAGGGCCGGCCTAGGGGTGGGCGACCTGGGCGGTCGCCCGGGGCGCCATCAAAAGCCCCTTGTGAATATATATATATATTGCTTTATTATTTATTTGAACACGGCGCCCGACACGACGTTATATGCTCGATCGGCGTTCGTTTTTGGAATGCGGTACTCGTCTGACAAAACGCTCGTGTTGGGCCACTGCTCAGATGTCCTTCAGGAACAGCCGAAGCCTCTGGGTAAAAAGCTTCTTCGGGAGGGCTGTTTGATGTTTCCGCGGGCACCTGTACCCGTTTTCACCTCAAGAAAAAAAGAAGTTTTGCGCATTGTTCATACGCGGCGCGAAGTAGTTCTAGGTTTGGTCCTCGGAGGAAAAAGCGATGCTTTTGACGTTTGGAACTTGTACCTCTTGATAAGGTAACATTTATCTAATCTAAAATGCACCTGCATATATCTTAATTCTCCACATAAAGGGGGAAATTAGTAATGCTCCGCGAGGAGCCGGACTTGTTTTACTACGGTTCTTGAGGTGAAAACAGGTATAAAAGAAGACGAAGGCCTGCGCCTTTCCCTACAAACATTGATCACGCCACGCACCGCCACCGAGTTTGCGTTTTTCGGTGAAAATATACATTTCGTATTTACCTTCGCAAGAGCATTATAGGTCCTCGTTGCTGCTGCGCCAGTAAACTCCTAATCCTTTGTAAGAAAATAGAATATCGCCGCACTAGTAGCTTCCGCTGGCCGCCAATATCGCCACTAAACGTTTACGGAACTCCCTCGCGCCTTTGAATTCCGATAAACTGCAGTGGACTAAATAGGGCGTTTTCGTAGATGGTTCTCGCCGTCCCGCAACGCTCTCCGCAACCCGCTACGGTATCCGGAACTCTACAGTCAAGGCCATCGGCGCGCAGGCGCAGTAGCAGCGGCTTCGTTGAGGATGGATTAGCGGAGGGGGAAACGCGGTCTACGAACACTCCCTAATCTGGCACCTGGCGGAGTTCCCTCGTGGGATGCGAAGCACAAACCTTTGTATCTAACTTGTTTCCTGTCCTCAAGCATGTTTGAAGCAGCTTCGCGCATGCGTGAACATGTGTGCAGACAGTTTTTGTATGACCAATGTGAGGAAGAAGCACGAGAGTGTCTGCAGGCTGCCTTGCGTACCATGTATACGACCGACTGCGACTTTATATGGTGGCGAAAGGGCTGCCATTGGCTGCGCAGCTGGGACTGTGGCCCAGTGGCGTAGCCAGGAATTATTTTCGGGGGGGGATTTCCCTGACCGGGGTCGGGGGAATTTGTCCCATCTTCGCGTGTAGTAGTCGATGTGCTGTACCCCGGCTGGTTGGAACAATTCGGTAGTCGTACAATATTTGTATCCCTTTACTAAAAAATAAATGAATAAAGTGAGAATATTGGGGTGGGGGCTTGATTCCTGAAATTACCCTTCTGCCTACGCCGGTGCTGTGACCCTTCTGATTGGTTTATTCGAGGGAGCGATCGGGGTTCCGACCGAGCGAACGGCGCTTCAGTGGCGAATTGTAGTAGACCGTCTCCGCAGCCCGCTAAGCACCCGGATAGCGCTCCGTAATCCGCCACAAGACCTTGCACTATGCAGACGATGCTGGCGGCGCGCATGCGCAGCTGCGGCGTTTTCTTAGCGGATACCGTAGCGGAGGAGAAAAACGGTTATCTCACTCGGGACGTTGTCGGACGCTTTGTTCTCGCCCGCGGAGGGACGGAGAAAAGAGCTCCACCGTTTTATCGGTGCTCTCCGGCCCCTAGTGCCGAACCGGCGCAGCCGCGCACCCGCAATCTTATCGAAAGGTCCGCTCTCTCGCTCGCGCTCGTAAACATCTCGGGAAACGGGGCATCCAGGGCGTTCAACTTCCGGGCCTTTTTTTCGCTCTTCCCGCCGCGCGACCCCGGCCCGTCGCTTTGCTCTCCCGGCTCTCTGGCGCCTCGTACGCGTCTCTGCGAGACTTGTCCCTCGGGCTTACAAGGCCCTCCAGCGTCTCGCAGTAGCGTCTCGTAGCGTCTCACAGCGAGCGCGACGCAAGCGCGGCCATGCTCAGACGGACGCGCCTCCACTTTGCGGCGTCTCCAGCCTGTTTGCTGCTTACGGCGGGTCGGGGATCCACGGATGATGACGTCATGCGTGGGCCTCGTCCTCTAGATGGGATTGCCCCTGCACGCTCAGGGTACTTTACGGCGCGCTCTCGGAAGTACGCTGCCCTGCGATGCATTCGGGACGCCGATCATCGGTCTTCTCCTTGTCAGTGCACAGCCACTGAGAAGGGCGATCAGCGTAGTACCTTTAGAAGACAAGCGCATGACGTCATCGTTAGTGGGTCCCCGACCCACCCGAGGCGGCGAACACGCTGAAGCTCTACGAGAGACGACACGCTGAAGCTCTACGAGAGACGCCGCAGAGGGGCAGACGCGTCCGTCTTGACGTCGCCGCCTGCTAGCGTCGCGCTCGTCCTGAGACGCTCTGCGACGCCCTGGCGGCGATGCTGACGCAGAGGCGCTGGTGCTGAAGTTTGGAGGGAGGCAAGTCTCGTTGTTTTGGGTGGTATAGACGTTTCCACTGTTTACAAAAATCACAGTCCACACGTGTTAAATCACAGTCCAGAACGCGCACGTTCGTCGCTTCGGAAAGCGAGCAAATCACGCGCCATACGCACGAACACTGAAAATGGAACCTGCCAAGTGTCCTTTTTTGGAAAGGTCTATAGACCAAGCTCGACCTTCAACTCGGCTTCTTTGCCGGCCGGGAGAGTAAGCAAGCAGCGCCTGACGAGAGGCGAGTTGCAGCGTCAGCGTGCACGTCATCATCCTCGACGGCGCGCCTCGTGAGTTGCACGCTTGCAAAACGAGCGCTCGGATTACGTAGCATCAGACTGCTACGCCACTACAGCGCTCGCTTTCGAATCGATACGAACGCTGCCCGAATTACGACGACGTTAGAACAGCACATGCGGAACCTCCGTGTTGTACGAGGCTGCGGCTTAGACGTTCGACGCGGACCGCTGATATCAGCTGCTCGCGTGCAGCCTGCTTTCTGCCCGAGGTTGGAAAACGAAATATATATATATATATATTTAAACACCTTATACACCCTCAAGGGGCATTATGTAAAAGGGTAGGGGAAAGGGTCGCAAAGCAGAATAAATCGAAAATACTGAGCAGTACACATGCATCAAAGGCCCCAAAAAGTAGTTAAATCTTGGCGAAAAATAACTCGATTACTTTGACAAACGATGTTATCGGGCAGGTTTTTGCAGTCAGCAATGGCGGTTGGCAAAAACGAGCAGAAAAACAAGAATAACTTACAAAAGATAAATTTAATTTTTTTATTCAGATATGGACAGCGCCATGGGGCATTACAGTAGGGGGGAAGTTGGGAATGAAAAACAAATAGTTCTACGAAGGTTCAAAGAGCAATATACGCGAGCCATAAATATTTCAGCATCATAACAAAGTGCAGGCTACATAAAAACACATGAGTTACATGACACATCGATCATCGATGCGCCCGCATTGATAACTCTTACATGAGTTATCGATGCGGGCTGAAACATAGAACGGTTGAAAGAGAAGTGATGAGTGAAGTGATGGCGAATAGTAAATTTTATGCGGAAGACATAGCTTTAATACTCTGCGGCGTATATCAAGTGAATGAAGGTCAGCACGAGTTTTAAGTTTAGTTAGACTGGTATGACGTAAATGAAACGAACGGCTCTGTTTTGAAGTGCTTCCAGTGAAGCAGCTAAGTAATGATAATGAGGGTTCCAAATGCTGCAAGCGTATTCCAAGATCGGTCGAACAAGCGTGACGTATGTTAGTTGTTTAAGAGAAGATGGGACAGAATTAATTGGTTACGTTTTAAATAACCGAGACTACGGTTAGCTCTTGAAAGAATTTAATTAATATGCATCTTCCATGATAGATCTGACGTTAGGTGAACACCGAGGTATTTGTAAGATTGAACTAATTTTAACGGGGTATTTTGAAAATGATATTGACTAGGGTACAAACAAGACTTACTAGGGCGAATGAAACGAACGTGCTTGCATTTAGAAGAGTTTAAAATTACGAGCCAGTTAGTACACCATGAGCTGATAGTTAGTAAGTCATCGTAAAGGGCAGTAGATTCTAATGGGTTACTAATCCGACGACGAATAACGCAGTCATCGGCGAAAAGACGAATTTGTGAGGTCAAGGAGTTCGGTAAATCGTTTATATAGATAAACACACACACACACACACACACACGCACACGCACACGCACACACACACACACACACACACACACACACACACACACACATATATATATCCTTGTAACATGGTCTTTTTCGTAATAACAATATTAATCATCTTTATTGGCCCAGTATTGCAGAAAGGCAACAGCCCGTAGCATATGCTTAGAACATGGGACCTTTTGCAAAGTATTTTACTATCCACATGAAAAAAAAAAAAATAATACTTCTGACAGAACGACACACCTCTATTTATTCTGCTTCGATCCGTCTGACAGTGAATTTCGCCCTTCCTCTTTACCGACGCCACTAAAGACATGGTATTAAATAAACATTAAAAATAAAGGTTAGCAATTTTTATTTCTAACCTTTTTTAGTTAGAGATAAAAGCGCAGGGGGACAAGTTCTGATCTGCGATATTTTTATCGCAGATCAGAACCTGTCCCCCTGCGCTTCAGTCATCTGAAGCGCAGGGGGACAGGTTCTGATCTGCGTTGCCTTACCAATAAGTTAACCCTTTAACAATCTGGGGTGCCATGGAACTGGCGTGGTGATACTCAGAGGAACGTTGGAATCTGGTCGTGATCGCTCGTGTCTTGTGTCCACTCGAGACCGTGCAGGACGGAAATTCAGGTCGCTGTTCCTTATTCCTAAGGTTCCGTGTTCTCGGGGGTTTCATTTTTTTTCGTAATCGGTGTTTTTCGGTGTTTATTTTCAGTGCCAGGCAAGAAGTCGTGGTTAATGTGATAAAACAAGTGCCATATCTATGAATTTGTAACACCAAAGTCTGGTTGGGACACGCGTGTCGAGAAATTCATTTTACGCGAAAAATAACTTTTAGAGCAATATTGACGGCGCGAGACTGCATTTTAAATTCTGCACGCAAAGTCCACGACGGCACGGGATGAACATACACTCTTTCCACCTCGATGTGATGGCCAAGCCGATCCACCTCTCCTCTACGCGCCCGAAATGCCGAGAGAGAAAACAAGTGGAAAGGAGGTGACTACCGACTAAATCGCGTCTCGCGCCGTCAATTTTTTTTCGCCTAAAATTAGTATTATTATTATTTTTTTTTTTTACACCCGTGTCCCAACCAGACTGTTTGAAGAAATACATTTTTTTCCTTTTTGGGGGCCTTTTAAGTCGGCAACAAATATCTCAACAGGAAAAAAAAAACAAAAAAACAAAAAACAAAAAAACAGCTTTTTGTAAAAATTAACGCGTTCCTGATATTCGTTACTGTTCTTAAAAATTAACGAAATACAGTTACTTCACAAAAATAACGAACATTAATTTTGCATTGGTATCATTGGAGAAATGATATCCCGGAGAAGAAACTTGAAAGCATAATCTTCACACCTTTCGGCAAATTTTACAGAATGCGCATTACTTTGTTTTTTCTTTAAGCTAAAACAAAAAGCAATATTACCCAAAAGTAACGTGCAACGTGATTTAGTAGACAATACCGTGAAATAATAACGATAGATAATTTACTCATTAGTAATTTCGAAGCTAACGAGTGCGTTGTTACTGGACCAATTGAAACGCGTTACTTGTAACAATGCCGTCAGGCTCGGCGGTGCTGGGAACCCAGCTCCGACTGTTCGCGATCGAAGACATGCCCGACGCAGGTTCGTCTGCGCGCTGCGAGCAACTGGGGAAAACAGGACGACGCTAGAGCGCCGTTTTCCTCATCCACTTTACGACACGTCCCCCGTGTCGAGACGCGCCCGTGATTTTCGCCGCCCCACTAACAGCCGCTGAGAGACGCCGACTGATGCGCAATCCGCGAGCGCTCCACCGTCGGTCGGACCTGGAAGCAGAGAACGACGTGTAAAAGAAGACACGAGGAAACGCTTTGAGTGCTCCTGCGCAATTAAGGGTTTTCTTTTTCTGTTTTATAGAGAGTTTCCGTTAAGGGACGCAATATTGCGGCGCTTTGGCGCGTCGGGAGCGATGAATCGCGCGTTTCTCGCTCCGACGGGGGAATCAAAGCTGTTCCCTTTTGGTTCTAAAATTTTCTTGGGCGTGGAGTGGCGACAGCGGGCCGTCAATGTTCAGTCAAGATCCGTCGCCGGAATCATGAGCTTGACTCGGCCTTTGTCCTTTTTCTTGGCGGAGTGCAGGGGGTAGCAGTGACGTCAGAACGCTGAGCCCTGATTGGCTGATGACGACCCCCCTATCTGAGCGTCGTCTGCTCCTTTCCAACGTCGTCTGCTCGCAACTATGTCTGCATCTGTCTTACCTTTCCTGCGACTTTCGAAAGTGCAGAGGCCAGATTCACGAAACGATCTTACGCCAAAAATGTGCGTAGGACGAAACGTAAGAACAAATTCGTATTCACGAAACGAAATTATCGTAAGTTTTGTGCAGGTTACGACGGAATCCTACGACAGCTCCGACGCTGTCTTACGCACTTCTTACGACCAAATCAGCATGGCCGACAGCGTCGCCCAGTTACTTGGTCGCGACGACCAACGGACGTTTATTTTTGTACGTGCTCTTCTCACGCGTCCCGACAAGCAGCAAGAAAAAAAGTAAAAAAATACTTGAAATAAACCAGGACGAACAAGAACGCTGGATCCACAAACACCCGGGAGATGCTCCAACGGCCACTATTCCACGGACCCCGACCAAGCGAGCTCGGCAGATAGGCCTAGCAGGCACTCCGTCTCACGCGCAGCGGTGCTCCGACGGTCCTTGGCCAAGATCGTCTGCCCACGACCGGCTGGCGTGCTGAATGGAATATGCCCGCGCGACCCTTGTGAACCCTTCCCGTATTAGACTTGATCGCTGACCTCAATTTTAGATTAAGAGGTCAATCTCTTCCTCTTGTCATCTTGTTTTCCGAGGCAGCGGTGACTCTCGCCGGTGAAAAAGCGGTGAATCTCCGACAGACGCAGGAAAGGTAAAGCAGCCATAGCTTTGACTAGCAGACGTAAAGCAGACGACGTTAACTACACCAACCCGCCGACGTGAGGAGTGAGGAGTCTCGCCGCACACGCAAGGAGGAAAAAAGTATTTGGGAGGGAACTTGCGGACACTCTCGGTTCTTAGCAGACAAACCTCGGCGCCTCGGGACACGTCGCCAGTGAGTCCTTTGATTTCCCTCCTTGATGCGCGTCTGCTAGTTAGACAAAAACAACGTATCGCTCGAGTTTTTTCGTCTGCCCTCTCTGAAAGGCGAAGTCGAGCTCGCTCGTAAAGACCTGCACTTCCGAAAGTCGCATGAAAGGCAAGACAGACACAGACGATGTTGCGAGCAGACGACGTTGCAAAGGAGCAGACGACGCTCAGTAGGGGGTCGCGATCAGCCAATCAGGGCTCGACGTTCTGACGTCACCGCTACCTCCTTTCTCATGCGCAGAAGACGAAAATGAGCCCACTTGCGAGGCGTATAGCTTCGTGCCACTGCGGTGACGCGTCTACGACTGGTGTGTTTACCGCGACCATAAAGGTGGTCCCTCGAATTCCGCCTGATGACGTCGTAGAAGTCTCACGCTGCCGCCGTCAGCGATCCTTGAGGTGTCGCAGCAACGGTGGTGGATCTGGCACACGCCTGTCCTGTTGCTCGTCGCTCTCCATCTTGCCAGTCCACGGAAGCTTCCCCGGGCAGGGGTGGGGACGCCGCGACGACAGCGACACTCGTGTTCTCTCCTGCTTTTTGCTTGGACTTTTACGCCCAACCGCCAGGATCGCGACATCCGACAGCGTGACACTCCGGCTTTTGTCAAGTGCTTTATTGTTACCGTCTTCTAGTTGGAGACGCGTTGCAGGCAGCGTATGAGGAGAGCAAGTCGTCTGCTTCTTGAGCAGGAGTTGCAGTGACGTCAGAGCGACGCCGAGCTCTGATTGGCTTTGATTAAACGGATAGTGGGTAGACCTCAGTGCTAGATGCCTCAAAATCTAACCACAATTTTGTTTTTAATCAGCTATTAAGATTTTGGCGTTCCGACATCATCGTAACCCGTGTCCAAGAAGCAGACGAACTTGCACTCCGCATAGTGTCACGATCGCCCCCTTTCGGGCCTCGCCCTACCCGCCTGCTGATGTTTTGCGTCGTCCGGGAACGCATTGAATCCGCCGCTGAGACGCCGACAGATTTCTCATATGGTGTCACGTTGAGCTAGAGTGCTTGCGTGTTCGATGAAGTTTGCTTCCATCGTATAATCGCCGCTAATGGAGTTTTCCAGCGTCGATATACAGTAAAAAAAAAGAAAAAGAAAAAAAAAAAACTTTCAGAATGATCGCCGGATTTTCACACACACACACACACACACACACACACACACACACACACACACACACACACACACACGCACACACGCACACACACACACACACACACACACACACACATATATATATATATATATATATATATATATATATATATATATATATATATATATATATATATATACACGCACGACCGCACGACGAAGGCGGGTGGACATCGGAGGCACGAGGAAGAGACACCCCCGCACGGTTAATGAGGACTGGCAGCAGTGAACAGGCAACGCGTCACCTCGGAGGTCGCTAACGAAGCTCTGGACGGCGTCGCCTACAGCGTCGGTCGAGGAGGCGATGTACCCGGGCTGGCGCATTACCACTTAGAAGACAAGGCCTGCGCGTGACGTCATTGTAAGTGGAACCCGCCCCAAGTGGCCAACACGCCGAAGCCAGATAAAAAATAAAACGCGCTTGTATCGATTAAAATTTCTTCAGTTGAATTTGACGTTCGGGCTATTGCCATCGGCAATATTAATTTGTCCCACGACAAAAGTCTCACACAAGTGTTGCTTCGATAAACGTTGATACTGTTCGAGGCGGGGCTTAGGCCGCACGTCCGGAGGCTTCCTGGCTCGTGACGACGACCATTCCCCGAAGAGAAGAACCCAGGGGTCCAGTGGAGGTGGGAGAATTGGTAACGTAACGAACGGTTTAATTACATGGTAGCGATACAGTCGTCAAATCCGAGAGAACAACTCAGCAGCCCCACGCCCCGCCTTATATAGGGGTCCGTTTTCTCCCTCACTCTCCGCCAGGGCAGCAGGTGCGACCGCCAAGTGCGTTGCAGCAAAGCCCGCCGCGTCGTAGCCAGAAATGCGTCATAGCCATGGTTCTCCGCAGTTAGGCCAGGCCTCTCTCCCCTTCCGGAGCGCACGAACCCACACGCACACACACACACGTCCCGTTGACGTCACGGACGCGTTGAGACTCGTTTCGGGCAGACTTCGACAGCTGGGCGACGGTCTTGAACACGTCGGGACTCGTTTCGGGCAAACTTCGACAGGTGGGCGACAGTCCAGAACACGTCGGGACTCGTTTCGGGACTCGTTTCCGCAGCGTTGAAACTCGAAAAAGGTTGCCGAAGGTTCCATTCTTAACAGCCCCTCCGGGGCCAGGGAAACCTCGAATGGCCGGTGGTACAATCGCTGGCCTGAAGAGGTGGGCTTGGAGTAGGCCTTGAGAAGACGCTGCAAGCACCAAACAAACTCCCAAACCTCTCACAACGGAGGCATCAGCGGAAACGTCCCCCACAGCACCACGCCACACCGCAGTCAAACGCTCGGAATTCGCCAAAGACCCGCCAGACTGGATTACGGATTACCAAAATTTGGTACAATTCCGGGTATCGAGACCCCCTGTCGCCAAAAAAACTCATTTTTCCAACGAGGTCACTAAGAACAAAATACAAAAGACAAAACCCTTCGCAATTTGTGAGGTCATTTTGGGCAAAGTGCCCCCACTTTGATCCTCATTCCCGTGGATGACGAAAACCTCTGAGATCATCCCTACTGTTTTGGTGATATCAGAAAAATCGGCTCAACCCATCGGCATTGCCGTTCAATTTACCTTTCTTGTACCTTACGCTGAAGTTATATTGCTGGAGAGTGAGACTCCATCGGAGCAAGCGGCCATTTTTGGGCGACATTTGGCGAAGCCACGTAAGGGGACAATGATCGGTCTCGAAGGTGAACCTCGCCCCATACAGGTAACACGACAACTTCTGTGCCGCCCACACCAAACACGCGCACTCCTTTTCAGAGGCGCAGTAAGCCTCCTCTCTCACGGTTAGTTTACGACTAGCGTACAAAATTGGATGTTCTTCCTGGTCATCTCCCAGCTGACTTAACACCACCCCCAGCCCTCTGTCACTAGCGTCACATTGCACTACGAACTCTTTGTCGTAATCCGGTGCACGAAGCACGGGACGGGAAATCAGCGCCCCCTTTAAACCTTGAAACGCTCTTTCCTTCGCCGCGTCCCAAACCACGTTACCCGGCGCTCCCTTTCGGAGTGCATCAGTCAAGGGGCTTGCTACCTGGGAATAGTCGGGTATGTAGCGCTGATAATACCCGACAAGTCCCAGAAACGAGCGAATGTCAGTTTTTGTCCGGGGTGTCGGAAAGTCGGCGATCGGAGCAATCTTGAGCTCCGAAGGCCGCCTCGTTCCCTGGCCGACAACATGACCCAGGTAACTCACATGTGAACAACCAAGATTGCACTTTTTGGCCTTACAGGTTAGCCCCGCGTCACGCAACCTAGTGAACACGCTTCTTAGGTGCACGATATGCTCCTCCCACGTGTCGGAAAATATCGCGACATCATCTAAATAAGGGAGCGCAAAACCGTCCATACCTTTCAGGACTTTGTCCATCAATTTAGAGAAGCTGAATGGCGCATTCTTGAGCCCGAAACTCAGTACGAGAGGCCGTAAAGTCCCCACCGGAGAAATGAACGCGGCGTACCGGCTCGCACTTTCCGACATAGGAACCTGCCAATAACCGCGTACGAGATCGAGCGTCGAAATGTACCTCGCGGAACATTTATGGGGAAAACTCCCCATAAAAGGAACGCCAACGCGTTCCTTTTATGGGGAGTTTTAGTAGACCGTTTCTGCAGCCCGCTAAGCACCCGCATAGCGCTCCGTAATCCGCCACAACTATGCAGACAAGGCTGGCGGCGCGCATGGGCAGCTGCGGCTTTTTTGTTTACGGATACCGTAGCGGAGGGGAAAAAAAAAACAATCTACTACAACTCTCTATTTTGAGGTAACGGTAACACGTTCTTTTCATTTGCAAGTGACATATTTCGTTAGTTTTGTTCGGTAACACTTATACAACACTGGTGTCCAGTAGTGTGCGTGTGCACGTGTTACCTTTGTTTCACGCCCTATGGATTGTCTCTCCCTCTATATTAGGGAGTTTTCGTAGACCGCGTTTCCCCCTCCGCTAAGCCCTCCGCAACGAAGAAGTTGCTACTGCGCTTGCGCGCCGATAGCCTTGGCTGTAGAGTTCCGGGTATCGTAGCGGGTTGCGGAGGGCGTTGCGGGACGGCGAAAACGATCTACGAAAACTCCCTATTTTCTTTTTTAATTCCCTATACCCATTAGCCTAGGTTAGTGTATGTCTTTCATTTCGTGATCTCTCTTTTTTTCTTTGAGTGGTCTGCAGGAAAGTAGGCGCGTTGTTATTTTTTCAGGGTCGCGCTGCTAGCGAACCAGGGCAGTATGAGTGCTCATAAAGAAAGGAACAAAGAAAGATATGTAGCACACAGACACACACACACACGCAGGATGACAGCCACACGCATACTGACAAACACACCGGGGGAGACATGTCGCTATTTGCCAAGAAGTTCAATCTGATTTCGAAAGCTCGACGTACCATTTTCTCCCGCTCTCCGAAATCACTTCGTGCCTGCAGAAAGAAGTGTGTTGTCGTTTCTGGTGTCCCCGTCAAATTGATTTTGGAGTGTCGCCACTTCATTCCTTTGGGTTGCTTTCTGGGGCTTATTTTACGTCGTTTCTTTTTCTTTTTTTCTTTTTTAGGAAACGGCATTAGAAACGGGCTATCGATCGGGGGGATCTGGACCGGATGTCCACCAACCCGTCACGCTTCGCCGAAAATGAGCTTACATAAGGGAAGCGGCGATCGATACGAACAAAGGACTGGATAAGGGAGTCATTCGAGCAGATATACGGGAATTGAGGTTGCAGCGCGGTTAGCTCCGACAGCCTCCTTGGCGCTCTTCAGACAGCTCGCTCGCGAAGATCGCGCGATTTGTTCGATACAGTTTGAATGCTTGAATGCTTGTTCTGTGTACGCGTGCGTAGCGTTCGGAGAACAGTCAGAAGTTTGTCTCGCTGCTGAATGCACCTGGACGCATATTAGGAATGGGGGCGGAGCCTGCGTCTCGCAGATGTTCTGTCCCTTCTCGTGCCGCAACATTTCGAGAAAATTTTGTCGTAGCGGAGCTGCCTTTTCGCCAGAGTCGACAGTCGCGGTGAAAAGCCGCGTTTGTTCTCCGTGTCTTCGCGCAGAGGTAATGAGGGCTGCATGCTATTTTCGGAAATGGCGGTGAATAATGGGTTAAGTCATATATGGCCACTGAGTAGTTGTTTCTTTTCTCACTGACGAAACATTTAACACGGTCAACTTATAACTTATAAGGTACACTTTTGTTTCTGTCTTA
Source organism: Ixodes persulcatus (assembly GCA_013358835.2). Lineage (NCBI taxonomy): Eukaryota > Metazoa > Arthropoda > Arachnida > Ixodida > Ixodidae > Ixodes > Ixodes persulcatus. The sequence continues at coordinate 2,055,030 of JABSTQ010009160.1, read as the reverse complement.
TAGCCACCATTACTTCTTCAAAGAAATGACCAGATGACGTCTCGAAAGACGATAACGCGTTTTCACATGCCCATACTTTTTTTTTTTTTTTGGTTAGAGGTTGGTGAATTTTTCTACTCGAACTCGGTTGTGTATAGTCCCCGATCAACGCGCTCGTCCCCGTGTCTTTCCAAGGAGGCAACTTCTGTATAAGCTCGCTCCGGCGGGCACCCAGCAGCAAAGGTTTACTACCGATTTGGTGTCAAGTCATAAATCTGCCGCACCCCCCCTCCCCCCCCCCCCCCCCCCCACACACACACACACACAGACTGCACAAACACACAGATACAAACAACAACAAAAAATTGGGCACACATGGTGAAAACAACAAAAATCTCAGCTTGCCCAAAAAACACTTTTTCGTGACCTTTGCCACTGTGTCTATAAAGACCAAATTTGGGGAATGTACATACCTTGAAATCGGGAATTGTACTTTCCTCGGCAAGTACCAGAAAATATACTTAAATCGAAGCACAAGTCTATATCCAGAGAATGTACTTCAAGTAAAGTCCGAGTTTTCTAAATCTAATTGAAGTAGTACTTATTTCCCAACGCTGGAAAAGACCCGATCAGGGCGCATGGCCGACACGGCGGTTGGTGTACGGGCACCGCTCGCACTCTGGGCCAGTTCCCCATGTTATTTGGAGGGGAAAGAACGCGCTCAGCCGGTGTGCGCCGATTCCCCTTAAGGCCCGTTCACACAGTTGCGTTCGGAGCGACCACTGTGCTTACGAACGAATGCAACCGCTGCGACTTCAACGACAACTGTGCGCGACGTGTACACACACATACAACCGTGTGCAACCACACGAACCAACAGCCAATGAGAAACGAGCTTCAGCTCTTGCTCCTAGCCAATAGTAAGCAACCAAGCTATAGGCTTACAAACATGGCGTACGCGAGGTCCTCACCCAGCGCCTCACCGGAGCAGCCGGAGGTTTCGGCTACGGCGTACAGTTACGAAGATCTGCTGTGCACCTTCAATAGTTGTGTAAAGACTGGTTCAGACGTCTGAAACGAACCCGTTATCCACGACTTCGTCCGTTGTGACCAGAGCGACCGGAACGACCGCTCTGCGCCGCGCGTACACTTCTGCAAGCACTGCAACAAGCGCAGCGGGTCGGCAGCACGGCGACCGCCTCTCCGTCGCCGTCAGCTGTTTCAGCGGTGCCTCTATAAAAAAGGGGACGCGCCGCCACTCACTTGCGTAAGAGAAAATAGACAGACCGTCTTCTATGACCTCACGCTTTATTTCTTTTTCAGGATACGCTTGCAGGGTAGTGCATTAAAAAAAGAAAAAGATGCAGTACGCCGTCTTGCACGATCACGACTTTAATACACAACTTTGCCAACAGTACAAATCTCGCCACAAGCCTTTTCTACGATTACAAAAGAAGATGTAATCTTGGCAGCGATATAGCAACGTAGAAATAGAATTTCGTGATCAGATAGAGGTTGCGAGCGTTCAGGATTGCTAACACTAATCACCTTTCTCGGGCGATGAAAGCGCGTGCAAATTCGCATCCTTAATACAATGCGCACCAGAAATACCTTGACCTTCATCGCAAGCATGGAATGCACCAAAAAAGAAATCCGGGCGATGTTCGAGGTCACAAATGCGAAGAAAGCACCACTGTAGTCGAAGTAAACAAACACGACGGCACGGGCGTTTCTGCTGTCTTGAGAGTGCCGCCACGAGATCGCCGCACGAGTAGGTGGATCTTCCCTTCTAGTACGTGCTGGGTTATCATAACGACACACGACGAAAATTCACAGTCAAGGATAGCGCTTTTACGCGGAACGATGAGCTTCCACCACGCCGTCCACGTCGACGAACACCACCGACGCCATGTTTACAAATAGAAGGAGCCCGGCACGACCGGCATGCAACGCGCGCGACCAAGCTCTCCTCGATCTGTGATTGGTCTGTCGTTGCGGTCGTTCCCTAACGTAAGGAAAAGTTCAGCCTGGCTCAACTCCTTGCGTTGCGAACGAACACGAACGAAACGACCGTTTGGCGCTTCGTTGCTATGGTAACTCGTCGTTCCAACCGGTTGCATTCGTTCATAAGCGTAGTGGTCGCTCCGAACGGAACTGTGTGAACGGGCCTTTAGTGGCGTTATCACAAAGTTAACGTTAGAGAGGTTTAGTAGACCGTTCCGGCTCCGATAACGATACCCGATACTCAGCCGGCACTCCTGCGCATGCATCGTATCGTTATCGGGGGTATCCATTCCGTATCGCAACGTTATCGCGTTTTCCCTCTCGGAACGTCATGGAGCGCTCCACAAGAACGCCGCACCCCTGTGGCTCTTTCGTATTGCTGGAAAACACACCCTCTGTCACAGGTTTGCTCCTGCGTGGGCACTGCACCACGGCACACGCGGAACGATCTGCCTCCCCAAGGCCGGGTGGCACCGCGCCCCCGAAAGAAAGGCGTCCGCCCCTTCTGCCTCCGACACCGATCATCGTGCTCAGGACATACCTCGTGCACATCTAGCGTTTTCTCGTCGCACAAGTTACAGGTGCGAGCTAGGCTGAGAGCTAGGTTGGGTTCTTGTGTTGTTCCTCTCCATAAGTAACTACATAGTAAATACCGTTCCTTAAAGTAACGAGGGTACCGAAAAAATCACTAGATACAAACGCCTTACGTACAAATGTGTGCCAGTGCTTCCGAGATAGGTTTAGAAGGATGGGTGGTTCTGTGCAATGTCAGGCAGAACACTTCGAAAAGAGGTAGAAGTTGGGAAAAAAATCTTCGGTTAGTCACGTGCGTCTCAAATATTTTCTAGTGACCCTAGTATAGTGCGACTTAGGAGGTTTTCCCGCTTCCGAATGGTCGCGTACATTTACGAGATTTGATAGCAAAAAATTACACCATCTTCCCGAGGGGAACCATGGGGTGATGCGGAGCATCGTGTTGGTTCCGAGGAAAGAGTCAGTTGCGTGCTGACGTCGAGAGATGGCGCCACCGACTGCCCTAGCGTTACCCCCTACGCGAGCCTTCGTCGCGGCTCGCGGCAGAGAAACTTGGAACGCTCGCCGCTCGCCGTTTATTTTTTTTCACACTTGAAGGAGAGGAGACTAGAGGAGGAGAGTTGCCCGTGCGCGCGCGGTGTGAGGAGAAGCGAACGCACGCGCAGTGCACGCAGCTGGTAGAGAGAGAGAGCGGAGAGAGTAACGCGCAGCTGTTGGAGAGAGGGAAGGAGGAGAGTTGCGCGTGCGTAGTTCGAGTGCCGACTACAACGCCGACGCCGCGGGACATAGACCCGAGCAAGAGATGCTCCGCATCTAAAACGCCCGTAGCCCTGGCTGACGGCGTATGCGAAAATCACCTCCTACGCCGAGCTGAAATCCCCAAACGCGCTTTTCTCCCGACGACAGAAGTTAAGCCTCCGTTTTCCCGATTCTTTCAGTGTCGGCCCCGAGCGCATGAAGCGCGCAATTCGTTTCAAGAATCGCAGCGCTGCGATCGATGGGCGCCAATGGGCTAGACAAATCTCCACGGTGTCTTCGCCTGCTCGAGAAGGCAAATCCGTTGTGCGCCTAACGACGCCTCTTTCGGTGGGCGAGGCGCCGCCGCCCGCATGGTCGGCCGATCCTCTTCTTCCAGCGTTGCTCGTCCGTTGCTTTGCTCTTTTTTCGATACTTTCTCGTTCGCTAGACAATCCCTTTTTGAGGGCGTATGTGCCTGTTCGTCCCCGCGCCTTTGTTGGCTAATCCTGTTTGCCAGCGAGACAGCTTAGGCGACAGTGTCCTCGTTCGGCGCTCGCGTTGCTGATTGAGCCACGTCCACCACCTACGCAGCCGGGTGGAGGGAAACATCGCTTTATCTGCCGATCGGAAAGCTCTAAAAGTTTTGAAGCAATGGTGAGGGTGCAGGACAGGTGCAGGCTAGCTTAAATTGAGCATAGTTGTAAACCCGAGACTGGGGAAACGGACAAGGAGTCCGCGTCGTTCTGTGTTTGTCCCTTGGCCGTTTCCCCAGTCTCGGGTTTACAACTATGCTCTAAAAGTTTCCTTCCCGGCTGCTGCATTCTTTTTTTTTTTTTTCTCTTTGTATTGCGTTGTTACGTTAAAGCGAGCTCTGGACAGCATGAAACATTAATCGATGTCGTGTCGTTCGGAGAGCAGCGTGCGTGTGCCCGTGTTGGGCAGCGTGCCTTTGCTCGAAGCGGTGCCGCTCATTCGACGTCGAGCTCAAAACCTCAAGCAGCGCGACCGTCTAAGCAAGTTATATAAAAGACGCCGCCTTCGTGGTGCGGGCTGCTCGGCAGGATTAGTCCGGTAGAGTCTTTTGTGAGACTGCGCAGCGACGATAAAAATGGAAGGAAGATCGCCAAATAAAAGGCAGCCCCCATTGTTGGCGGAGATTCCCCTCTGCTGGGATCCCTATTCTTCCCTCGAGATCGTCGGAAAGTTCCCCGCCGCAAAAAAACCGCTTTGTCTCGTCGAGCCTCGCGCGCGGGCCCCTTTTATTAGCGGGACTCCTAAGAAGATTACTATATTTTCAATACCGGTTTCACTGCAATATTGTATAGTACTATGGGGTACAACTACAAAAACAAATATAAGCAAGTTACTTATACTGCAAAAAAAGACCGTTCGATTTATTGGAAACCTTCAGAAATGTGATCACTCAATGCCACTTTTTTGAGAGTATAAGGATATTGACTGTAGAGCAAATTATGACGCTAAAAATATCAATCCTTATTTTTAACGAGATCAGACAGAATTGATAACTATTTTTTAACACGTATGCGAAAACCTCAGGAAACTACAGTCTACGATGTAGTCATTACGTAAAAAGAAAAGTTTGTACAAATTATGGCTTTCATATCCCATTCCAGACACATTGAATACACACCCTACCATAGCTGAAATGGTGCAAAACAACGGTTCCTCTCGGACATTTAAAGATAACCTCGTAAGATATATTTTAAGTCTCTCATGACCTGCAGTTCGTATCCCGACTTTTGTGTTGCGTTCATTTATATTTTGTACATATGCTCGTTGGTAATAGAATTCATTTCAGTGTTCGTTTTGTTTTCTGCTGAGTGCTGTAAAAAAAAACTAGGGGCTGTGGTCCCGTCAGAAGACGTTTGTCTTCTTTTAAACCCAGCGCCCCAGACTTCTCTTTCGTCTGAAATAAAGACTACATATATACATACTCATAATAAAACGGTTTTATAACCTTTATTCATGGCCGCGATTCACACGACGGACTGATCCGCGAACGGATTGATCACGTGACGAGACGTCCGAGGATCGTCCGTCTCCCAGGCGCATCCACACGGAGGAGACGGCTAGCAGACGACATCGAGGACGGCCCGAACCCGTTCGCCATCCCTGTGTCGCGAACCGCCAACATCGCACTGCGGCCACCGTTAAACAAGAGTGAAAGCGACGTTTGCCGCTGTGCGCTGTTGTTGTCGTCGTTGTGTGCCGCTGTTACGTGGAGCGAGAAAGAAGACGCTTAACTAACCCAAGGTAGGACACAATCATGGTCCTGCGCTCGAGGAGGCTTCGACTACAGTGTACTTCGACGACACAATCCTTGGCCTCGCGGAGGGGCGTTTGGAGATTCCTTCACGCACCGCGCGCTCGCGCACAGCATTTCAAGTACAAGCCACAAAAAAAAAAGAAAAAAAAAGAAAAGTTTTGCTGGAGGAAAGGCTGCATAGACGTGCATAAAATATGGCGACGGGCTAGACTCAGGGCCGGATTAAGGTACGGGCTAAGGGGGCTGCAGCCCAGGGCCCCAGGCTGCCAAGGGGCCCCGTGCTGGCCCCTGGAAATATGAAAGGAAAATAAAAATAAAAATAAGGCTAGTCGGTTTCAGTTTAAAACAGCTCAAACCTAAAGGAGGATCACATGAGCCTCTGGGCCCTGGTTTTTAGTCACTAGTCTTGCCAAAAAGTTGCCTTCTCTAGACGAGCTGGTGTTCGTGAACTCGTAAAAGACTGTGCTAGAGTAACAAAATGTTAGCGTTGCCTCCCACCCTTCTTGTGGAAGGGAGCAAAGCTGTCGATGCTGGCGGTCCTGTTTGAAGTCTTTTCTAATTGAAGCCAGACGGTAGGACGGCCACGGGGTTCTCTATTGTACTGGGGCCCCGACGAATTTTGCGGAGAATGGTGGCTTGGAAGGCAAGCAAAAAAAGTGTTGCCGAAGGCTACACGAGCAACATACATGCTACACAATATTTTTTTTTTGTCATTTAGCGTAGTTCCATATGGAAATTTTCCTCCGAAACGGCAAGTTTCATAACAAGAAAAAAGAAATATCGGCGAACCTCCCAAAGCCATCCTTTCTAACCACTAACAGGCGTGTCAAGGAGCCGGTTCTTGAGATGTCACCCAAAAGTTTTCGAGAGGCAGCAACTGCAAGAAACTGCTCTGGAGCCTGTGTCTGATCTCAGTGATCTGCCAGTGCGAGACAACACTTTTCTTGCCTCTGAGGTATGACCTATTATTCTTAGCTTAAAGTAATACGTCTAAATGGATAAAAAATTCTTAATTAGTCGGCGGGGACACGTACTGTATAAATAAAGTTGTAGACTTGGTCACACACAAGTTCATAGGAACGCGGAGTCATTATTTTCAACTTTTCAACGGATGTTTACGAGGCCCTGCTCGACATGCGCGACACTTACTTATCATTTTCTCTAATCGTTCATTGCTTGGCGTTTTGTACCTCTTAGTGAGTGATTGGCTATTTCCGAAACAGCCTCTAATCCACAACCGCATCTGCTTGATTTCCACCCATTGAAACCTTAATTTCCTAATCATCGAATCTACAGATACAAGAACCTTCCGAGATATATCATAAAATGAACGATATTTGTATTTTATAAGTTGGTGAAACATAGATATTACCGTCATGGTCGTTACCACTACCACTATCGTCATCATAGTCAGTATATCACCACCATTAGGGGCCTCGTAAACAGCTTTAGCCCAGGGCCCCAACATTCCTTAATCCGGCCCTGGCTAGACTACTTTGGACAGAAACGTATAGAAAAGGACGCGAGTACCGGAACCCGAGGTGCAAAGTTGCTCTTCTTTCACACGTGGAACCAAAAGTCGCGTGACAAAACGAACCAGCGAACGCACAAAACAGAATGACACGCTCTATTTGTTTTGCTCATCCGAAAACAAGAGAAGCGTGGTATTTCCAAATGAAAAAAAAAAAAGAAAAGATGGAAAACGCCGCACTGCTGCTGGACTGTAAACGCTCTCCAACGAAGAATCTGCGAGTGAAAACTGGCGCTCGGCTATTTCAGTCCACGCGTCCGCGGCGTGGCGCGGATCTCAGGAATCGGTGACGTGATGGTCACGTGGTACATGGTCCGCGGACAAAAATTCCGATTCGGTCTTTCTTGTGAAATAACCATTACCATGCCATTACGGACGAGTCTTTCGCCTTCTCTTCTTCGTACACACCAACAATATTTACGTCCTTAAAGGGGCGATGCAACGATTTTTAGTATTTTGCGCAAATACCGCTTAGAACGGATCCCTGACGTTAATGACCTGTGGTGAAATACCCGTTCGTTTTTCACCACACGCAATCGAAGTCGCAGAAATAATAAAGAAAAACGAGCAGAGTTCACCCCCTCAACTCGCAGCCAGAACAAGCGGCCACGTGATCTGGAGCCGATTATATGCCGCCAATGTTGATCATAGCCATGCGCTGGGGTTGGCAGGGTTGGCAAGGCACAGGACACGCGCTGAGTTTTAGACATTGTTAAGGTTCGGCAGTTGTCGTCATTGCAGCGATTGGACACAGGACACTACCCAAATGCTTCTCAAGCTATCGATTATCACGAGCCCAAATCGAGTGTTCACGCCATGCTCGAGTCCAATCTATGAGCCACATTCAAATATCGTCACTGGGCGGTAGTACTACCGCCCAGCTACGTCATCAGGTTTTGCGAAGGAGAGATTGGATGAAAACACTCGGTTTTGTCCTCGAAATTACAGCGCAACAAAGGAGTTTCTTGGCCAGTGGCGCTGCGTGCGAGTATCCTTGAGTCCCACTAGTGCCAGTAAGCTCGTGTAAAGTGAAAAACATTCCAATTGAATATCGTTGCACCGCCCCTTTAAGGATGTAAATATAGACCCTTAATGCTGTGAATCAGCTCGTCTCAGGGCTAACACCCTAAGGGTGGTAAAGGAACACCCTTAGACTGCGGGTGAAGACAAAACAAAATATAATGCTGGCGATCTATAGACTCTACGGATTTTTTTTTTTAAACGAGCAACACGGTCAGAAGCAACAATTACCACACGCGGTCCTCACCTGCACCGAAAGAGCCGATATACACGCAGTAAATCACGCGCGAGTGATGAATCACGACCCTGCCGACTGCTCCGCCACCTTCTATACTTGACGATTCAAAGACACTCATTCGCAAATAACCGTAATAATAATTACAAGGGTTTTTTTTTTCTACTCTTCGATATATTACGTGAAGTTAATCTCACTATAATAGGAATATGTCTCCAAGTCAAGAAGTGGTGCAAGCAAACATTATTCGACATGGTCGCTGAACCAAGCTCCGCGAAACTCATTTTTTTTTTTTTTAAGTTTGAGCACGTTCTAAAAAAGATGTTTGCCGCACCACATTTTACTACATCCGTCACACACCAATATATTAATTGATACCCGAGGCAACATCCCCTATTTTACGATTAAAATGCGCGTGTCAGTCAAAATGAGGGCTGTAAAGATGTAGCCATTAATGAAATAAAACTACACAAAAAAGGCATTTTTCTCGGCTGCAAAATTGCCTAGTGCGTATAGAACATTGCTCTAACACAGGGGTCAGGATCTGCGCGATGCCGCAGATTCATGCGTACCCACTGTGACGTGCACCCCGGTGTTTTAGTTTCGAAGAAACAGCCTTCCCCTGGCGACGTTATCGCCTACACTCCTGGTATTCCTCTTTTCCGCTCACATCAAATGGCGGACAAAAGCTACGCTTTTTGGACAACGCGCATTTTTCGCTGCATTCGCGAGAAGAAGCGTCATCACTTGTGGATCGACGCAGCGCCGCCTAGCTTGCGTCAGCATCAGCGCGTCACAACGAGGGCGACGCTAGCACGCGGCCACGTCAAGACGGACGGGCCTTGACGTGGCCGCGTGCTTCAGCGCGTTCGCCGTTTGGGGCGCGTCGTGGATTCACTAATGATGACGTCATGCGCAGGTCTTGTCTGCTATAGGTGGACGCGGCTCCACCGTGTCCACCTAGCGGAGCCGACGCAGTGGAGCCGCGTCCGCCTGCGCCGGCTCCACCTAGAGCTAGGTGGAGCCGACACAGCTGTTGCCATAGCAACCCGCACGTCGCAAGCCGTTGCAGTCGCAGTCACTCGGTCGGACTCGACGCAAGCCTGTGTGAATCGCCCTTTACGACGAGCCAATGGGGAGGCGCTGTGCTGCACGACGCAACGCAGCGCAACGCGGTCGACGCAACTGTGTGAACGAGCCTTCACGCAAGTGTGTGAACCAGCATTAGGCCTCTTACTACCGCACCGCGCAGCGGCAATGGCGGTTGTAAGCGGCTTAAAATCCCGTTGCCATAGCAACCCGTAAAAGGATTAACGTCGCAAGCCGTTGCACGTCGCAGTCGGTCGGACTCGCGCAACGATGTCACACTGCTTACACATCATACAAAAGACAGTCTGCGTACAGATTCGAACACGAGTCACCGCGCGATCCGTGCTTCGAATGAAGTACGGATATTGCGGTGACTCGTGTTTGCAGACTGTCTTTTGTATGACGTATGACAGTGTGACCCCAGCGGACAGTGACTGTCTTTTGTATGACGTATGACAGTGTGACCCCAATCAGACCGCGAGATTGAAAGACGGGGGAAAGTGTCTGGCTGGAGTGATTCCTGCGAGTCTGAGCAATTAGCTGATCTAGCTTTATATAAGAGCCACGACCTCTCGATCCAGTCTCTTATCAAGCGGCCGTGTAAGAGCTGTGCCGCTCGAGCAGCGGGAGCACCTGTGCCCAGCTTTCGGTTTAGACCGTGAAAGTAAAGGATGGAGGATCGCAGCGAGCGTCACCGACTGCGACCATCTGTGTCAACAGTACGTAGCTGCCCGTGCGCCTCGAATATAGACACATGCAGAGGTGCCGCTAATACACTGTTTTCACGCGTTGAAGAAACGGTGCACATGAACTAGCTTGCTGATCTCTGGTCACCTATTCACAGTAAAAATCTGGAATACGCTCGCGCGGCGATCCAGCTGCCGTGCTCGCTATATGTACCTCACGCAAACAAACGTTAAGAAAATAACACTTACCTAGGAGGTTGCCGATGGTCTTCCAGGAATTCTCCCGCTTTATCTTGTCACGATAATCGTGTCGGGATGTATCCCATATCCAAGGAAACTGCTCTACTTTTTCAATAAGTACTACCTCAAAACAAGAACTAAACTCGTCGGCCATCTTCGAGGGAACGGGAGTCGGGACAGACGGGATGAAGAAAAAAGTAGGAGGAGCCACATTCCTTTTTTTTTTTTGTCGGCTCCTTATTGGTTCGTCGGAGGGCCGCTTGCAACTCCTTACGACCAGGTACGACTGGCTAAGCGCAGTAGCGCAGACCTCGGCGTCCTCGGTTGCCATGGCAACCAAGTGGTTGTAAGAGGTTTTAGGAAGTTTTAGTGCACTCGGTCGATGTCGGTCGCAAGAGTGTGAACGGGCCTTAAAGGCCCGTTCACACTCTTGCGACCTCTTGAACCTGGGTTCCTTAAAACTCCTTAAACCGGAGGACACACTGGCGCCATCTATTGGGTAGCAGTGTAAACTCGGCGGTCCGGCATATTCTTTTATTTCTCTCGCGCATTATCCTTTCTTTCTTGGCTCGAAAATCTTTTGTGAATGTTATGAACGAGCCTTTCTATGGGTATTACGCACATTTGACCTCGGAAATCCCGCAAAACCTTCGCTCTTGTGAAATTCAGTTCCAGGGTCACCGCATAGATGGCGCCACAATGCGAGTGTGTTTAGAGTTCCTGTATAGGCTCCCTACGGGAGCCAGAGTTGCGCGTTCACGCATGGCATGTGGATCCAGCTCCTCACGTGACTGAATTCGGCGAATAGCAGCGCCGCGCGTTCGAGGCGCGCGGCGGGCTCAAAAGCCTGGGAACGTACGCCGGGGCGCGTGCAACGTCTACTTTGCTGCACGACACTTGATACGGCTCCTCACGTGATCGGATCTCGGCGAATAGCGGCGAGGGCGGCACGCGGCTTGTGGAATCAAACGCGCAACTCTGGCTCCCGTAGGGAGCCTATACAGGAACTCTAAGTGTGTTCCCTCGTTCTAAAAAAATTTAAAGGAGCGATGCAACAATTTTTGTACTTTGCGCAAATACCACTTAGCACAGATCCCTGAGGTTAATTACCTATAAAACACGCGTTCGTTTTTCACCCCTCGTAATAGAAGTCCCAGAAAAAAATTAAAGAAAAACGAGCAGCGTTCACCCCCTCAACTCGCAGCCAGAACAAGCGGCCGCGTGATCTGGAGCCGATTATATGCCGCCAATGTTGATCATAGCCACGCGCTGGGGTTGGCAAAGCACAGGACACGCGCTGAGTTCCAGACATTGTTATGGCTCGGCTATTGTCGTCGTTGCAGCGATTGGACACGGGCCACTACCCGAATGCTTCTCGAGCTAGTAATTATCACGAGCCCAAATCGAGTGCCCACGCAATGCTCGGATCCAATCTTTGAACAGCATTCAAATATCGTCATATGGGTGTACTGCGATCCCAACGTTACGTCATCAAATTTTGCAAAGGAGAGATTGAATGAAAATGATCGCTTTTGTCCTCGAAATTACACCGCATCAAAGGAGTTTCTTGGCCAGTGGCGTTGCATGCGAGTAACCTTGAGTCCCACTGGTGCCAGTAAGCTCGTGTAAAGTGAAAAACAATCCAATTGAATATCGTTGCACCGCTCCTTTAAGAAGTTTTAAGAGATCTCGTCTCTCTCCGTCGTACCCGGTCGCAAGACTGTGAACGGGCCTTTAGGCACGAGTCGGCACAGCGGAGTAGAAAGATTAACTTTTGCGGCTGCTTTTTCGGCAGGCTTCGCAACCGCGACCCTGTGCGTTTCATTCCCTTTGCTCGGTTTCCCATTTCGGCCGCCAAGACGTGCCAGTTTTAGCTCTCCTTCGCGTCTTTTCTGTTCACGTCCTCTGGAGTTGCGAATGCGATCAACGAACCTGTACTAGGTATTATGTGCGCATGAAACCATGTTTGGATCTTGAGCCGCCTTGCTCTTGGCGCGAGAAAACCATGCGGAGCACACGTTTCGCGTGCACGTCTTTCTAAAGCCTGGTTCAGACAGTTGCGTTTGACTGCGTTTGACTGCGTTGCGGCTGCGAGAAACCAGGACATCCCTGCTGCTTATATCGCGTGTCAAGATGATTCCTTGGATTGGATTCCACGCTTCATACGAAGCGCAGATGTGCCGGCGACTCGCTTTCGGTTCTCGACGCAACGCAGTCAAACGCACTCAAACGCAAGTGTGTGAACCGGCCTTTACGCGGTAGGATTAAGGCCGGTTCAGACACTTGCGTTTGACTGCGTTGCGTCGAGAACCGAAAGCGAGTCACCGGCACATATGTGCTTCGTATGAAGTGTGGAATCCAATTCAAGGAATCATCTTGGCACGCCATATAAGCAGCAGGGATGTCCTGGTTTCTCGATGCCGCAACGAAGTCAAACGCAACTGTCTGAACCAGGCTTTAGGCTCTCGTTTCTAAAGCATTCCAGGCTCTGGGAAACTTTATAGGGTTGACTTTGGAAACGACTTATAAAAGTTGTAACCAAAGTTGTCCGGACCCTAGCCGCGTGAGGGACGCTTCGATCGCGGTCGTTTTGCATGCGCTCTGAAGCTGCTGAAAAGCGCAACATCCATCCCCGTTTAAAGGCACGCTCGTGCAATGCGTGCAAACTTCCTCAGTCCCCCCCCCCCCCCCCCCCCTCCCCCGGGGGTGTTTATGAGAATATACTTCCAAAATCTCTACAAATAAAGGAAAAAAAAAATTTCCCCAGGAACAAATTGCTAGCCAGGATGAACGTCAGGGATTACACACACACACACACACACACACACACACACACACACACACACACACACACACACACACACACACACACACACACACACACACACACACACACACACACACACACACACACACACACACACACACACACACGCACGCACGCACGCACACGCACACACACAAACGCTAATTAGCAACATAATTACTCAAAATGTACTAACGAACTTTTTCAGTAGTGAAAATAAACATGTCGTTCCAATTAAAAACTTTCTGACTCATCGAAAACCCCTAATTAGTCAATTTTGAGGAAACTCGACGCACGTGTGCATTCGCGTTTTCGCCTGGCCACCCTTCCGCCTGCTGCACTATTAGCAACTTTCGGGCACCTCCACGCTTCTCACGTGCTTCGTGTCTCCCTAAAATACACTGATTTAGGGGTTTTCCATGACACTCAGCAAGCTTCCAATTGGAACCGTATGTTTGTTTTTACTGCCTAAGAAAAAGTTGATTACCAGATTTTAGCTAATTGTTTCGCTAATTAGTGTCATCCCCCCCCCCCCCCCCCCCCTTAAGTTTTTGAAGTTGGCTAAGGCTGGCAGTTTGTTCCCGAAAAGAGACGATTTTCTTCTCAACCGCCCCATTCATCTTTGAAAGTATTTGCAGAAACAGCCGGTCTCCTGTGGGCGTTCGTCGCTGCCCCTATTCTTAGCGCGGCGCAATCCCGGGACATGGTCACGGAGCGATATGCAGAGTGCTCGTCAGCGGCTCGCGAAGGCGGCCGAAGGGAGCTAATAAAGGTGCACGGTCCCTCGCCGACGCGGGGCATGTCCCCGTTCGTTCGCGTCGTCCAGCGCGCTTGCCAAGTGGGTTAGAAGGCGGCCGGCGCGGTTGTCGCCGTGCGGGGACCGCCACCTTGACAGCAGGGGCGCGCGTCACTGGTGGTGGGTGACGCACGCGCAGTGGGCGGAAGCCGCGGGACCTGACATGATGAGAGGGGACAGCGCGCGTTGGCGGTCGCCCGGGTTAGATCCCTGATGACTTCCAGATTGCTCTGCTGGATGGAGGGCAACCGGAAGACCGGGGCGCCCTTTTCCACTTCCGGAGGCCGTGTCGGCGTTGTCGGACGCGCTTACGGACAAAATGGCTAACGTAATTGCCTAAAAAAAAAAAAAAGGTAAGTTAGCGTTTTTTTTTGTTGTTTTTTTGTGTTCGGGTGGCATATTGTTATTGCGCTTATAAATTGTCCTTCTGCGGAGGTTTTCATTTTATTTAATTTTCTCGTTCTTACCATATTGCGGTGCAAGGTACGGTATTTAACGTGAGATCTGGATTTGTCTTCTCATTTTCTTATATAGCGCAGATCTTGAGTGAGCTAAATGAAGAACAGACTGCAATTCCGCGTCAAGATTAGAGGAACCAGGCAATCGATTGGGTAGCAAAAAAGTAAAAAAAAGGGAATGCGAGAGCTTGGACGGAACGCAGGAAAGTGCGGGTCAGAAGGCTGCGCTATACACGGACCCGCATGGGCGTCCCTCTTAATTCAAAACGCTCTTTTATTTTTATTTTTATTTTACCTACACAGCGCCGTATTCAGAACAACTGACCACAAACTGATCTGGAGTCTGGACTTGCGTTGTGCGCGACGACGTCAGTCGCGTTCTCGCGAGGCAACCAGTGTGGCAGCGTGCACTGGATCTGAAATGTTCGGAAGAACGCCAGTAGCCGAGACGTCGGGTGTTGGTGCCGCCTTCTTTCGCGCGTCTGCTCGCCAACTGGCGTTCTCCTCGACGACGGCGCAGAAGTGAGCGCATGGCGTCGCAGCGGAGGGGACTCTGCGAGGCAAAGTGGTTCATTGGTTACAACTTACTTCACAGTTTGAAGAGGATTAAAGTGCCGAGCCCCTTCCCCGAGCCACTTCAGTTCGCCGTCCCCCAAATCATCTTTGCGATAAGCATTTCCTGTCGTGCTCTGAAAGGATAATGGCTGCGTGTACGGAGATAATGACTTCTTGGTGGGTTCTACGGTTCTACCTGTCACATATGGAGATCGCTACAACCGGACCGTCGGCGGACGTCTGCTTCCGTACTTCGTTGTGTAACATCGCCACAAGTCAATGAATTACTTAACGTATCGCAGTGACGTAGCGTTCCATTTTTTTTTTCGGGGCGGGAGAGGAGAACTGAGGTGACTGATGTCCATGAATTGAGGAGGGAGGAAGAGGGCGCCACCATATTCCTCAGTGGGGTGCGCTCTTGGGCGCGGCCATAATCCGATTACGACACCTTAGCAAGGCTTCGTAATAGGATTATGACTCGTCCAGGCGCACCCCAGCCAAGCAAGCCCCATAAACCTCCCCCCCCTGGATGCGCCACTGACGTATAGACCCTTTTTTTCAAGGGCGCCGCCATCTTGAATTGTCGTCACTTCCAGTATGGGCGAAAACATTGTTTGGCCGTCGCCACGCTAGTAGAAGACACTTGAGATACAAGCGTAACCGTCACACATTATCGTTTTGCCTCCCCCTTATTTTTTTACTAGTTACAGGTTGAAACATTTCAGTATTTTTTCGTCGCCCATACTGGATATACGCCTATTAGGTGGCTGGGGACGAGAGTACACAGAAAAGTTTACAGATCCCAGCAGGGTGGTACGATTGCCTGTCGACGATCGTTTGACAAATCTGTTTATATCGATAGGAATTTGGGAATTCATTAAGCCCTTTCATTCGTGCCGCAACAACTTAATATATTGACCTAACTTGTTCAACTGAATACTTTTGACGAACTGACGCAAGCGTATATGGGTAGAAACTGAGGGAGAGACAAGAGGGACGTCGGAACACGGAGCTCCGGTTGGAATGATTAATGGGTCGACGAAAAGCTTTGTCTCTAAGGCTCTTGCGTCGACCCACTAACCAAACAAGTTCGGTGTTCTGACGTCCCTCTCGTCTCCTTCTCTCCCTCGGTCTGTACTGTCACTGAACTGAATACTGTGGTCCCGAAGGCCAGGAAGAGTGGACGTCCATCATGGAGGGAGCGGTCATGCCCCCGCCCCCCTTCCCCTCCTTTAACTTTGCCACTGGTTTCCAATGCTAGCCTGTAAGAAACCGGACAAGTTCATGTAAGCACAGTAGCTGAAAGTCATTTTTGCATCGGTCAAAAATTACGGACACTGCCCCTTTCTGATTTCTCGGTCCTTGTGGCAAAGCGTCTGATAAAACAGACACACGTCCCTAAAGAGGCGGCTTCACGGCGTCGAGTCTTGCGCGCAGCCGTCCCTGGAGGTGCAAACCCGGTGGACACTCGCCAGTGGCGTGGGGTTACTCGTCACTCAAGTCGTGAAGCGTTTCGTTGAGAGGAGCCGCGGTGTTCTTAGGCGCCTTGAGCAACGAAACGCTCCGCCAAGCCATTGCTGCAGAGGTGGGTGGTATACGGTGCAACCAACGCCTCCAGACTCTCGAGGTAGGCTTCAATTTCCACGGACGTAGACTGTGACCCATTGTGCAGATACCAGAGTTTTGGGTTCAAAACCGCAAAACAACTCTTGTAAACACGCGATGGAGCTCTCCGAGGTCGTGCTTTTCGTGGGTTCCGTCAAGTTTGAATGATCGTCCGCTACGACCAAAATGGCCAATTGTAGGGTCCCGCGAAATGAACCCGCACTCGCTTCCACGGTCGTGTCGGCCAGACCCGTGGGTGTTGGAGAGCCTCGCAGGGGACGTTGATTTTGGCACGCAGCTAGTGTTAATTGAGTGTCTTTCGATGTCTTGGTCTGTGCCAGACCTCCTTGGTGCTCCAAATTCCGGGGTGCCCCTGACGCAATTCGTCCAACAGGAACTTGCGAGTCGGAAGCACTTTTACGGAAAAATGAAACCAGTTTCAATTGAAAGTGTAAATGATTCACTCCATAAACCGCGTTGAGTCTCAATTGAAACTCAATTGGTTTTTCTTATGTGTTCCTATTGAATCTTCGCAGGATATTGGCCACCGCGTTTCAATTAAATTTTAGCAATTTCATTTCAATAGAATTTGACAATAGTGTTTCAGTAGAATTTTTGCAATTGTGTTCCAATAGTTTTTGCGGTTGAGTTTCAATAGAACTTTTGCAACTGTGTTTCAATAAGTTTTGTTGCAACTGCGTTAAAAAAAAAAAAAAAAAAAAGCTTTGCAACTTGTTTTTGGAACTTTTATCTTATAACGAAGCACACGAAGGAAACGAACAGAAACATCATAAAGCACTCACGATACACTAATAAAACTTTTTCTCACTCACTCATCATACTCCCCTCGACTACTCCACCGCCTTATATTAGCGAGGAGATCGAACTGTAAGGGGCGCTCTGACCCCTTTGTTGTCCCCACACCTCGGTGTTTACCCAACACAAGGACTGTGGTGTTTACCCAACACACCTAAGTGTTAGTGTTTACCCAACACAAGGACTGTGGCGTTTACCCACACCTCGGTGTTTACCTAACACAAGGACATGCCCACAGGCCTTGTGGGCATGTTCACGTCTTAACGTAAAAATACTAACAATAAACAAAGTGACGTTTTTTGTTAGTGCCGGATCTCTCCCGAAAGCAGCCCTCAGAGAATGCGAGCTTCAGCCCTTAGGGCTTTTGTGCTGAGCTGGGCACCGTGCATGCTGCATTGTTCATGCAGGCCGGAGTGGTGACAAACGAGCCCCTCCTCCCCCTCGGGCGACCGGAGAACACGAACTCCTGTCGAACGCGGACGCGCCGAGTCATTGTTATTTGTTTTCCCCATTCGTGTGTTTCGAAGTTAGCCGCTTGGGGCGCCACGGTCTGATCTCTTCCCCAATATCCTACATATGGAAGGTATTCATTTGGTCATTGACCAACTCAGCATTTATTAAGGTTCCCAATATGCTATCTCCACCTCGGAAGTATGATGATAAACAGTGTTTTGACGTAATTGGATCTATCCCTAAGTAAAGAAATAACATTGGTAGAGCAATAACCGTTCGGTGCATTCGCTAAATCCACAATAGCGATTCCTAGCCGGTATGTTATCGCTTCTCTGCATAGCACCACTCGGGACAAGACGAGGCACGGTAGTTGCTCGCTTTCAAACATTTTATTGCTTCTTTTCTTCACGAAGTGACTATAGTGATATAGGCTCAATGATGTCACTATAGTCATTGACAGAGTGAGTACGGAATGGCGTGTCTTTGAAACACGTGGCCTTCAGAAGGCGCTCCATGCGCGCCCGCGCTTGATGGGCACGAGACGTTGAAGCGTTTTCGAGGGGGAGACTCAAGCTTGAGTGGAGACAAGTGAAGCTCCTCCCTGTTCTCACCTTGTCAGTGACCTTAGAGTTATTATAATGCGCGCTATGCTTTCGAAAGGGGTCCTAAGTTTTGGATTCCATTTCTTGCACAAATGAATCCGAGTAAATATGGTTATTCTGAGAGACATAAGTGTACTCATGGTTATTTGCAACTGTGCCGTTGCTGGGTTCCTCAACAGGAAAGGGCGCAAACCAGCTGATGTCAACTACTCAGTAATAAAAACTCCTTTGAATTTCTAATGAGGAGACGAAGAAATATCTGTCAAGCAATAAAACTCAAGTGCATGTCCATTGACTAAGCTCGAAATTATGAATGACAAAACTCGTTTATATATATAATGAGTAAACTTAACATAATCAGTATTGAGCTCCTAATTATGAAACTCATTTGCAAATGTAATAAGTAAATTCAAAATAATCGATATTGAGTTCTAGACGATAAAACCCATTTGAGTATCTAATGAGTAAATTCAAGTGAAAGGATATTGAGTTCATAATGAGCGAACTCAATTGCATTGTAAATAAGCAACAACACGTATCCCGGGCCCTGGCGCAGCTCACGGTGCCTGAAAAAGAAGGGTTTGAGCGCGACATCCGAGACACGATTTGGTCAGCCCGCAAGGATGCATGACTTACGTCAAAACGATCTCGTCGTGCCATGCGATGGCACGGCAGTTGACAGGCATGCTTTGGAAACATTGAAACGCTCGTCCGCTGGCTCGTCTGCTGATTAGCTGATGGGTAGACGTGACAGGCAACCTCTGCGTCAGCACTTTCGGTGGATGATTTAAATCTCAGCTTGTACGAGTACGCCAACAGTGTGACGGCCCAACGCTGGAGTCCCGCGGCACTTATGGTCGATATGCCTGCCTTTGGTCCAAACATTGGGGACTTTTAGAAACCCATACCGTGTTCTGCGTACTGCTTTGAAGCATGCATTTAAAGGAGCGGCGTAACGATTTTGTACGTTGCGCAAATACCGCTTAGAACGGATCCCTGACGTTAATGACCTGTGGTGAAAAACCCGGTCGTTTTTCACCACACGCAATCGAAGTCGCAGAAACAATTAAAGAAAAACGAGCAGGGTGCATTCCCTCAACTCGCAGCCAGAACAAGCGGCCACGTGATCTGGAGCCGATTATATGTCGCCAATGTTGATCATAGCCACGCGCTGGGGTTGGCGAGGCACAGGACACGCGCTAAGTTCCAGACATTGTTATGGTTCGGCTATTGTCGTCATTGCAGCGATTGGACACGATCCACTACCCGAATGCTTCTCGAGCTATCGATTATCACGAGCCCAAATCGAGTGCTCACGCAATGCTCGCGTCCAATCTATGAGCCGCATTCAAATATCGTCACTGGGCGTATACTGCGACCGCCCAGCTACGTCGTCAAGTTTTGCGAAGGAGAGATTGAATGAAAACGCTCGTTTTTTTTTGTCCTTGAAATTACACCGCAACAAAGGAGTTTCTTGGCCATGGTGGCGTTGCGTGCGAGTATCCTTGAGCCCCACTATAGTGCTAGTAAGCTCCTGTAAAGTGAGAAAAAAAAAAACATTCTAATTGGATATCGTTTCACCGCCCCTTTAAGCGCGCGCCTCGAGTGATACCGTGAGCGCGGGGTGCGTGCTTAAAAGCATGTTTCAAAGGCTCCACTATATATAGTGCGGTACGCGGAACACGGTAACGGTTTGCTAAATGTCCCCATTGTCTGAAGCGGCTTGGGCAGCACAAAGCAGAACAAAAGGGCGTCCATAAGGAGAAATGGAATTTCCAGCCGTCTGAGGGAGTGTGCGCTCGACTTCGGACGGAGTCGGCAATAGAGAGTTTAGTAGATCGTACCGGTAGCTCCGATAACGGTACGATGCATGCGCAAAGACGTCGGCGGAGTTTCGTCATCGGAGCCGTCGGAACGGCCTACTACCAATGATTGCGAGGAATGTCCTGGTGAGGTAAGACTCCTGCCGAAGTGTTCACCGCTCCAGCTTCGTGGGTCCTGGTTTCTGCGGTCCCGGACGGATTGGAAGCTATTTCAGGGCGGGCTCGTTGCTCGTTCGTGCAGGGCTTTCGAAATACCCCACATAACTCGGGAGCGGGCTCTCAGGATCGATGCCGTAAACACGCACATACCGCTTCCGAAGCCTTCCGTAAGCTCAACACTCGTCGTCGGCGCTAAGCAGCTCGCACTCCGGCCGCTCGTCGCCTGCTTTATTTTATAATCTCCTCTCTCGGAGACGTGCGCGAGTGAAGCGAGAAGGCACGTGGCCAGGTTCCCTTAGGGTGCCTACATGTAGCGGCGGAAACATGTAGGCGCCCTAGGTTCCCTAGGTCGTCTTTTACACTCCGGTATCGGCACCCGCACACGATACACAGTAAATGTTTGGTGTTTCCGCATCACTTCATACAAAGATGGTCGGGGCATTGTTTTTATAGCTATGTAAAATGTTCCTAGGAAAATATTCGGATATTTGTCAACGCCGTAGTTAATTGTTTTTTGTTTTTTTTCGGAGATATAAAATTTCGAAGCTCGAGGTGCGAACATTGCCAAGGTTTCACTTCGGTACTTTCCACAGCCGTCAATTTTATACGGAAGAATGCACGTAGTGATAATGTTTGCTATTTATATTGTGAAATGTTTACGACGGCTACACAAAGCATAACAAATTATTATAAATTATTATATGCAAAAAAGAAAAAAAAAACTACGAAAAGCGTTAAGTGAATACGTTTTAGAGACATATTCACAAATTATTTACCAACAAACTACTTACATGAAACGTCACAAAATACATCAAAATTCGCATCTTGAAATGACTTTTACGTATATATATATAAATATTGTATGCTTAGCCAATATTGTAGTTTTGTTATTAATGTAGAAACGCAGCTGATTTCTCTAAATTTGGCAAACAATTGGGCGTCAATTTTGCTTAACCGTTTGCAGTGACTTGAACTAACTTGTGAAGGCAAAACATTGAGTAACTAATGACCCCCCAAAGAGAAAAGCGAGAACAAACCGCAAACTGAGCCATCTTGTCTTCGCTAAACAGGCTTTGCCGCACGACGTCTGCTCCAATTAGATATTTTCTAGAACCATACCAAGGCTGCGGTGCTACTCAATCGTAGAGTGTAGAAAGTCACGCTGTCCGTAGTCTTTGCGTTTCCTTGCGGGTCTTTCATACTGGCCGTGATTGAATTAGATCGCCGAATTAGAAACTACTTCTCAATTCCCCCATTTTGCTAGACCCTTTTGTTGGAGTCTTGGTTCGAGGATTGCTTGGAAGGAAACTCGTAGAAACGAAGAGCGTCATAGGAAGGTGGAGAGAAAGACTAATAACGGTTATAAGTAGTTTTAGCGCTTCCAAAAGTATTAAGATCACTCTTGCGATTGCTTCCTAATAAGTGGAATCAAATTATTACGAAATCCCTCTAAAAAGGAACGCTATTAATTTGGTTACTTATAATGAGTACCGCAGAAGTCTGGACTATATTCTGCAACAAGCACGAGAGTACGAGGTCGCGGTAGTCGCGGCTTTAAAACATTCTTCTGCAGAACGAATGCTCGCGCTAGAAAGGCGCGTCCAAAAGCCACGAGTGCGGGCTAGCTCGCCGAGTTACCGAGTATAGACCCCTTTTTTACGATTGCCGAAAGGAGGCGCTTTTGGCAATTTACGAACTTACGGTCAAATGAGAGGGCAAACAACCCCTGTCATAGCGCCGCTTCTTGTAACGTTCGTGAAATATTTTATGGCCGCTTCTCCAGGTATCCAGGTGGTTAGCGAAAGGACATCTTAGCGAGAGCTTTCTTGGAGATCTTTTATTACTTCTTTAAGACAAACGGTCCTCTCTTGTACGTTTCATATCACATTGTAAGGACCTCGCTAAATCCCAAACTCTGTGATTTCCGTAGACCCTCATCGTCCCAGTAATTTTGACATCGACAGGCTCGAAAGGCCCGCCGAAACTGAGCGACCAGAGGTATCTTGGGAGCCAAGAAACGGCTCGTGTTTGTAAACGGTAAAAGTAGAAGTTCCTGACCTACGGGAACAGCATATCGAGGAACTCTTAAAAGTGTCTATGACCACCACCCGTCGGCGCCCCCGAAAAGCTTGGGCGGTTTTTCTGGCTTTCCCGCGGCGCGCCCCGGTCGAAGCGGAGCTAGGAGGCCAGCTGCGGCGCGAGTCCTGCAAGCTGTCCCTTGACACGGGTGCGGGTCATCTGTCTGCCGTCGGGGTCGGGCCGCCCGGGAGGAAACTCGCCCGTGTTTCTGCCAAGGCGTTTGGAAGGTGACCGGCATTATAATACCGTCACGCAAAAGACAGTCTGTATACACACTGTCTTACACTTGTTTCTTCTGGACGGTCTCATTGGTTTACAAAAACTAGCGAACGCCGTGTCGTTTTTATGGAGCAATGTGGCTGCGGCTTTAGACTCCACTGGAACATTCAAGTTGCAAGGTCACCTCATTTTCTTCTCTGGTTCGTGAGTAGGTGGAAGCGCGAAAACCATCTTAATATATGCGAAATTTTATCGAAAATGACGTCATGACACAGCAACATCCTCGTAATGTCATCAAACGATCGTGGTGGTGACACCTGATCTCGCCAATGTTTCGGACACTAAGAATGGCGACGTTCGCCTTAGGAGCATCGTTTTCCGCAAATCCGTTGAACTGGGGGATGCGGCATTCTAATCCCAAAACCAAATGCCAGTCGCAACGATGAGGTCACTGCGACTCCCCGCCACCGGAGCCTCGCCCGCGAAGGAGACGGTTGTGACCATTCTCCGGAAGCGTGAAGGTGTCATCTTCGCCCACAGCAACAGAAAGTTCTCCAAAGAGCTAAAAAAAAAAAATCTTTTTGGGATTGGAGAAAAAAAAAATTACAGGAAAAGGCCACATTTGTGATTTGTCCTCGCAACAATGCTCCGGTTCATCGGGCGACACCACTTCAAATATTTCATCACGAAAGCAGTATTAAACTGCCAAGTCCCCCCACCCCTTTCGACTTCAGCAGATCGAACACTGGAGTGTCTGCGACCTCTCCTCTCTAGCGTTCGCTCTGCTAAAGTCGAAAGGGGTGGAGTAGGTACAAGGCCAGCGGTTGCTGTAAGGCGCCCGCGCAATTTTTCCGTCTCTTATCTAGCCCCAGCCTTGTACCTGCTCCACGAGTGGTAACTTCAGCGCACCACTGCGCTTCACACGCGCTCAAAGTCTTTTTGAAAATGACTGATTTAGGGGTTTTGGACGACGCTCAGCAAGTTTCTAATTGGAACCATATGTCTATTTTCACTAATTAAAAAGTTAATTAGTGAATTTTAATTAATTAGCCGACTTACCGCAAAGATTAGCCACCCACATAATGTCCCCCTGGGCGTATAACTCACTCGCACAAACCGCATAAGTGTAGCTTTCGCGGCTTTTTTTTTTAAACAAATCTGCAAAAATAAAACAAAACGGTATATATATATATATATATATATATATATATATATATATATATATATATATATATATATAACGTCTTGCTTTTGTTTTAGCCCGGATGCGTGCGGAAGTGTTTGGACGAGCAGCGACGGCTGGAGCGACCGGCCAAGTGACGTCACGACGGTTTTCGAGCCGGCCAATCGAAATATTTAGTGTCTGAAAGGGGGGGGGGGGGGGGGGGGGGGGTAGCAGCCCGCCAAGCCCCGCCCCGTGCTTACAAGGTGCTTACATCTTTCATTGCCTGTAGAGTTGATTGACGTATGAAAGGTTGGTTGTAAATTTATATCTTCGTGCCGTAAGATTATTTTAATCGACTGTTCTTTTATGTTCGAGAAACAAATAATCAAGGTTGAGTCATTATTTTTTTCAAGTGTATTCTGAGATTGCTTCTCCCGCTTTGGTTTTAAACGTTAACAAACATAGCTGCCGGCGTCTGCAGAGTGCTGAACGAGCGCCGGGTCGTTGAACTCCTCGATTTTTATGAGTGCGAGTGGTTTTGAGTTTACAACGGTATATTTAGAGGAAGAGCTCCTCAACCGACGTAGTTTGCAACAAACAACTGCCGCAAGTACGCGCCCTTCGGAAGCCGCGCTGTGCGGATGCTTGTTTTTGTAGCGGGACTGGCCTAAGCCTGGCCTCCCAGATCAACTATTTTGATCGATCTGGCTTGATTTCTTTCTTTTCGCGTGTTGATGCTGAATAAAGATGTTGGGGTTGTAAAAGCGGCCCCGCTGCTCTGTGAATTGAGCAACCGTCGTGATTGCGACCATGCTTTGTGTACCGAGAAGATACCTACACATGTAAGAATTTGCGAGCCACTTGGTTTGTCTAGGTATATATTCCCGGCATTGCGCCTCAAAAGGCAAGCTTTTAACTCTTGCAGTGCACCTGGCCTACCAAAACGAATATTTTTACATCGCTTTTTAATTGTGCGTCATGACGCTCACCCACTTTGCTCACGGATGCCATGCGAAAAAAAAAAAAAAAAAAATAACAAGAGCAGTAAAGCTAGAAAGTCTGCATATTTATTTTGTTGATCTTTTAGTTCTCTCGGTCGCTTATTGCGCACATCGATAGACGCTGCAGACTCCTGTATTGGACCTTGGCTCGTTGATGATGGAACGCTAGAACGCCGCTTTTATGGTGCCGTCTTCTGAGCGTCAGTGTAGCCTATACACAAGTCAACGAAATGAATTGGCAAACTCTCTCCATCTTCCCAACGGAAAAGCTCTTTCCCTGACTCACCTGCTCGGACCATGGGACTCAGCATCGGAAAGGGTCAAATCAACGACCTCCTTCATCCGCTTTCTTCAGAAGACAAAACTGGACCGAATACTCTAAATCCATCCCATACTTTTAAATGAACAGACAACAAAGTACGGAATTTCCTTTTCCTTTGTGTATATACAGGGTGTCACAAACGAAAATTTACAGTGTCTTTTTTACCGCAAAAATAAACTAGGCATCGCCGAACGCTCATTCTCCGCCCAAAGGTAGCGCTAGAGGTTACAACCAGATGCCAAAGTTTCAGCCCGATCCGATAACTTATTTTCTGAAAATTTCAATGGGAAAATGGCGACCGACGGAGTTTTCGAATACATGGGGCTCTATGGCACCATGTATTCGAAACTCTATGGCACATCAAAAAAGAGTAAACCTTATACATCCTATCTTTTTATTAAGCGACTGTGGTTCTTGCAATTGCTCTCCTCAAGAAGCAAAATATTTAGGACTAACTTTTGATGAAAACTTAACATGGAATAGCCACATTGAAAATTTAGTAAAACGCCTACGATTGGTTTTAGCGTATATGTATAACTAAGAAATTTGTGTGATATTACACTCAGAAAAAAAGTTTACGAAGCGCTCGGAGGCTCTCTCTTGCGTTATGGAATCACTGTGCTCCTGTTCTTCCCACCGAAAACAAAAATTAAATAAACTAATTTATAAAATTGCAACTAGTATTGCTTATGGTTCTAAATATGAAAACCTTGATAAAGCAGAAAAATTGGCCTCCCTCCAAATATTGCGAATTGAGGAATTAAGGGAATTTGTTGTTCTAATAAAATATTATTATAATAATAATTACAAGCACAGAGTCACCAGACAAAAGACCCTAAGACATTCGGAAACCTTTTCTATCCCTATGGCATACACAAATTGCGGACGACGTCTAAGAAAATACTATGTTCCCTCCTGCTTTAATAAACTTCCTCAAGATTTATGCGACTTGCCATCTTTAAAAGAAGCAAAACAGAAACTCAAGGAATGGTGTTGTCGGTTTGAATTATAAACGTTATCAATTCTCTTGTATTATCTATTTTCCCAGCGGACTCGTCACAACGATTTTAACATTATGTAAACTTGTTTTAGGCAAGATGTTACTGCCATCATTTACTTTGTTTTGAGAGAGATGTATGCACTGTTTGAGCGCGTTGCTGGGTTGCCATGGTCCCGCACACAAGCGCTTGTGCGCTTATGCGGGCCATCGATCTCACTGTACAAAACACTGTGCAATAAAGGATTTATTATTATTATTATTATTATTATTATTATTATTATTATTATTATTATTATTATTATTAAAAAAAAACCGAAAACGGGCAAAAATGGGCTCCATTTTCCCATTGAAATTTTCAGAAAGTCACTTATAACTGCAGAGAGCTTTGCTAGACATTCGTCTAGTGTAGTCCACGCAAATGCGCTGTTCGCCATTTGCTTTTTCTGCGGTGACCATTGGAGCACAGTATTCTGTGACGGTGACCTCTGTGACGCGTTCGATGACATGAAGCTTTTGCATCTTCGAGAACTCCTTGTCCACAGGGGGAAGCATCGCCAGTGACATCAACCTTGGATACGTAATGTCTTTAAGCAAATATGTACGAAATTTATTGTTCCAATATTTTTGTCAAAACGTGCACTCCCCCCTCATACAATGCCCGAAAGGGCGCTTTGGGGTATATTAAATAAATAAATAAATAAATAAATAAGTGAAGGACTTCGAGTCTGGACGAAGAACTCGGTTTTCATCTGTCCGAGCCCCGCGAAGTCAGCTGAGGGTATATCTTGGTGTTCGGAAACATATTTTTGCGGCTTGCCTCACGACTCACGTTGAGGAGCTGTTGGAGGACTCCGAGATATCTGATTGTCGGTCGTCCGAGGGGTGCTTCTTCTGGCCCCTCGACCACAAAAATACCTTGAACTTGTTGGCCGCCCAATTATGTAGCCCGGAAGTGTCCTGCGGTTGAAACCTTGTGAAGATATGGACCAAAGAAATGCCTTTTCTGGCTTTCGCAGAGGGCCCATCACTTCGAGATTGTAGTCGCGCGGCACGATGGCAGTGACGTGGGCGCCCGTGTGACCTTGGATGTTCACTGATGAGGGGATTCTCCAGCCTGCTGCCTCGGAGTTCGCCTATAGGAACGTCTCTTCCACTTCCGCTCTGCGGCGCGCTGGACGAGCTGCTGTGGAAACGGGCGCAAAGTCAGGATTGAAGGGAGCCTTGAGCCTCTTTGCGAAGCAGGCTGGGCCATGACGTCGTGGCAGTGTTGCGACCGAGGAGTTCCCCAGGAAAACTCAGGCAGGGCCAGGCCAGGACAGGAACCGCAGGCCGACTCCAGGCAGGAACATCAGGAGACGGGAGGGTCTCTCACGATAAACTCTGTTTAATTACATATGTACAGAAGTTTCCACATCGTCCGAGAGCACACTTTGCGACCTCTCGGTTGCTCTTTTTATAGCGTCGCTGTAGGTGCTCCAGCGGCTGGCAGCCAATGGTGGCCGAACTGCCAACGAACGTCATGTTCAGGCCCCGCCCCCACTCATGCTCTCGAGCACGCACGCACACGCACACACTGCAGCGTCGAACGGGCCTCCCAATCCGGCGCCGGGGCACTCTTGACCTCGAAAGCCGCGCCAGGAGCAGGTGACGAAGGGTCCGCACCTCGAAAGCCGCGCCAGGAGCAGGTGACGAAGGGTCCGCCGTCAGCTCGTGAGACGTTGACCGTGATGGAGACGATCCCCTCAATGTGCGGCGTCGAGGCTCAGGAAAGGATTAGCGGGCTAAGCCGCAAGTGGCGCCAGACAAAAACCCGAACCGAACGTACTCGCCCGGAAGTCCCGCCGCCGGCGTCGTCCCTCGGAATCCTCTCCCGGCAGTGCAGCTGGCTCCTGGATCGACTGACTTCCACCTCGGGCCGGCGCGATTACAGCCAGAGAGAAGAGCTCAGCTCATCTCCGCTCCCAGGTGTGGCGGCGTCATCCCGGCGCCGGGCGACGCGTTCTGTCCACAACGGCTCAGACAGCCGGGCGCCGACGTTCAATGGGAAGGCCAAACCCCGCCGGGTGGACAAGAAGGGGGGCAAAGGAAAAGACGTGGCCTTGGTCAAGGCCCATCGCAACAACAGGCAGGTATGAAGCTGTATTCCATGGACACGGTATCGTGGAATACAGCTGCCACCACGTCGGTGTTGGGCTTATATTGATTGAACTAGGGTTAAAAATGCAACTTGCATATAGTTCTATCAAAACGATAAGAGTGCTTTCCTTGTAGTTTTTTGTTTTTTTTGTTCTTGTTATGTTGTTGTTCTTCTTTTCCCAAAAAATGTTATCTACCTGTGAAATTGTGCCAGCTTAGCGTCCGCTAGCAACGTGAATAAGCGAAACGTGACCGAGAAATATTCGCTTTTGCTCGCCGGAGGCGCAACTTGAGAGCTATTCCGTTTCACGATAACTTGGCGAACTGTGGAGGCCACGGTCCCCGGCGAACCAATAAGAGTGTCGCAGCGAATCACATGTCACCAAGTCACGGGCAGGGTCGTAAAGTATCTAGGTATACAAGTAACTGGAAATCGTTGTCTAGGTACTTTTGTTGTACCATGACTCCTGAGGTACAAACAAGGTACTTTCGTTTCTCGATATCTGTTTCTGTATCTTAGGAACATTTTCCAGTAACTTGTAACTAAGTGAAGTTACTTTTTACAGGTACTTTTCTATTCACTTCGTCAAAATGGTAGGAACTATAAATCTTAATGTATTAACACACTACTATGTGACGTGATTAACGTTGAGTTTGGTATACGACCTAGGAAGCACTGACTTGAAAGATGTGCGCAGTTTCTGTTTCCTGTATCTTGTCCTGGGGGTGGCTCTCTTCTGCCATAAATACAATATAAAGTATAATTGAAAATAAATTATAATTACAATTGTAAAGCAATATAACATCGCGTATATAATACAGTTTCCACTCAATAAATCGGACTCAAATTTTGCAGTTATCAAAACTAAACAAATTTCGAAAAAAACAACAAAAAGCTTACATTTCTTCCAACTAACGAAAGAAAACACACACACGCACACAACACAGGGAAATTTGAAGCCTTTTGCTCGTCGTCGCGAAGGTTAGGTGCATGTACACTCGACTCGTGCGTTTCTTTATGCGGCCGGCGTCTTCTAGGCCCGTCGACGTCAGCGCCGGCTCTGAGGGCAAGAACGTCAGCAAGCGAGTTTCGGCGGTCTCGGCGTGACACGGTAAACAGTGGAAGCTGTGGCCTCGGTGAACCAATTGGAGCGTGGGGATAAGGCACGTGAGGACTCGACTTCCGATGTGGACATCGCATTGACACCAATAATTAGCACATATATCGAACTCGTTTTTGTGTGTATCCTTACTTAGTATCAAAAGCTTTGCTTCCAATATATTCTGACAAATGTGGGGAAATAAATAAAATATCTTTGAGGTAACTGTACCTGTACCTAGGTACATTTTGAAGCGAGTACCTAGGTACGTACTTATACTCCGTCTCACTAAATCCGCGCAGTACAGTCAAAGCTACAGGGGAGAGAGTGTATCCCGATGTGTTCAAGAGGAGGAAAAGGAGGAACGGGGAAATCCCAGCCCCTTTCTCCCGTCCCTTCTTTCCCTCCTCTTGAACAGGTTGACATACTCCCTTTCCCCTGTAGCTTTCACTGTACTGCACGCATTTAGTGAGACGAAGATAGGTACCTTTTCCTATGGGTAACTGTAGCTGTATCTTAGGTACATTTTTGAAGTAACTTTTACAAGCGTGGTAACGGGAGCGTGTGTCACTACGCCAAATGCGAGGCCCGGAGGAACCGGCCAAAACTCGTCTGCTGCGAAACCAACCAACTTTGGATGCACGTCCACCGCCGCAGCGTTGCCGTCCGCTAGAGTAGCGAGCTCTTTGGGAACAGTTCATGATACAACCACACGCTAAATTTACCGGTCAAATCTGGCGGGTGCTAATGCCCGAGCTAAGTTTTGTCGGAAGCGGTCGATTGCAGGGCTGCGATCGTTCAAAAACCACGTTGCTCTCGGTAAAGGCTTGATCCGAATTAAGTATTGTTGAAAAGTAATATGTCTTCGTCTTTCTTTCCTGTCGTGTCGATAGAGACGCAATCGCGCGAGTTCAATTGCCATTAAAAGAAGAAGCCTGGAACCTTTTTTGTCGCGGACGGCGCTGTTGCTGTGGTAACGAAGCTCCCGTCAACGTTAGCTCCCGTGGCCTTGACCATGGAGTATTATCACGTGCCTTGCTCCGATGCCCTTATTGGGTCGCGGGAGCCGCAGCCTCCCCATTTCGCCAAGTTATCGTGATTCGTGAAACGTAGTTCTGCTCTGCGCTTGCTTGAACCGCGCTACAGACCTGAGGCGAAGCCGTCGTGCTGCAGCTCGGCCGGCGTCTAAAATGAAGATGGCTGCTATTGGCGACGTGCGCGATCGAAAGCGTCGCGGTGGTCGGCCTTCCACGATTGGCCGACTGCTGACTATGACGTCAGCAAAGGAGCACTCATGGACGGAAATAAGAGGAACGTGAGGACTTCAATTTTGACGGTGTTGACAGTGCTGGTTCAAGAAGGCTATGATTTCAAGCTTCCGCCATGCTAATTACAAACACTATCGAACTTGTTGTTCGCAAGGTAATAACGTCACGAAAGGTCACCATACGAGGGCGCCACCGAAACATCTCGCCGCTATATACTCTGTTTCACCTTATGTTGTATTGGCGACGTGCGCGACCGTAAGCGTCGCTGTGGTCGGCCTTCCACGATTGGCCGAACGCTGACTATGACGTCAGAAAAGGATTTATCATCGACGGAAATAAGAGGAATGAAAGAACTTTAATTTTGACGGTGTTGGCAGTGTTTCTTTGAGAGCGCAATGATTTCAAGCTTCCACCATGCTATTTACAAACACCATCGAACTTTTTGTTTGCAAGGTAATGACGTCACAAGGGGGAGCCACAGGAGGGCGCCACCAAAACATCTCGCCGCTAATACCGCAGTGAAGGCTAGAAGCGCGAGCTCATAGCGTTGGTAGCTCTTGTGCCGCCGAGATGTGCCCTAGAGCAAGGAGCTCGCGCTTGTAGCCTTTCCTGCGGTACATCATAAGGTGGAATAGAGTATTAGCGGCGAGAAGTTTTGGTGGCGCCCTCCTATGGTTCCCCGTTGTGACGTCATTACCTTGCAAACAACAAGTTCGATGGTGTTTGTAAATAGCATGATGGAAGCTTGAAATCGTTGCACTCTCAAAGGAACACTGCCAACACCGTCAAAATTAAAGTTCTTTCATTCCTCTTATTTCGTCAATGATAAATCCCCTATCCGACGTCATAGTCAGCGTTCGGCCAATCGTGGAAGGCCGACCACAGCGACGCTTGTGTTCGCTCTCGGGGCTAATAGTCACAGCAATGTTCGCTGCTCATCGGTTCCTCCAAGCGATGATAAACAAAAAGGAATAAACGTAGCTAGCCCCTTCTGTTTACGAACGGGCGCAAAACAAACATGAACGGGGGAAGGATGTTTTTGCAGCAGCGACAAGCGGCTCGGTTCGGTCGCCTGCTTCTCCGAGTGCCGACTAGACATGTACGCGTTACTGAAATAAAGGAACTAATACCGTTACTCACTCAGAAAGGAAGTAAGTACGTTACTCGTGTGCGAATCAAAAGGAACGCGTTACATCAGCTTTAAAGTAAGGTGTTATTTTTTCCTTGCTCCGAATGTGTCGTTTTTATGAAGCAGTAGCCGTGCCAGTATTTGTCGTCGTTAATAATTCCTCTCTTTTAACGCGCTCATTCAGGGATAACTCTGGCAATCCTGACATACCTTGTGCACAGTGGTGCAGCCAAGAATTTTTTTCAGGGGGGGGGGGGGGGGGGGCTGAACGCTGTTTTTTTGTGCACATCTTTTTATGGTCTATCTCAGGGCTGGCCTGGCTGACCCGGCCTAAGAGCCGCAAACAGAACCACGAAACTTCCAAGAGCCGCGCGGGGGGGGGGGGGGGGGGGGGGGGGGGGCGGCAAACTTTTGTCTAGAGCAATAAACGAAACTCGAACTACTTTCAATCTGTCCGATTCTGAAGCAGTCCAACTGTACGTAAGGTAGCAGTAGCACAAGACTACCAAACCGCAACCTTTCTTTCGATTTAAAACGCGTTCCATTTCTCTTTTTGGTGAAGTGCTCGTGTGACCGGGTGGAAGGCGGGGGGGCGGGGGAAGGGGGGGGGGGGGGGTTTAGGGGAGGAAGCCGGGAGCCGCACTTTAACACGCAAAGAGCCGCATGCGGCTCGCGAGCCGCAGCTTGGCCACCCCTGGTCTATCTAGTGATTTCTCGTCGCGCAAATTACAGGCGCGAGCTGGGGTGAGAAGTAGGTTGTGTCCTTGTTTTATTCACGTTCTCCTCCACAAGTGACTAAATACCCTTACTCGTTGCTTCATAAAAAAGTAATGAAGATAAGTTACTCATTCCTTCTGCTAAAAAAAGCAACTCGTTCGTTTTCAGAGCGCAGCTCCGCGCGCGTTGCATTATATGAGGTCACAGACCTATGAATCCCCGCTAAATTTAGCGGGGAAACTGAATTGGTGTTGAAGCCACGTGACGTCCCTTTTCCCGCTAAATCTAGCGGGGAAACTTAATGCGTGTAAAGGTCGCATGAGACGAAGTCACGTGACGTCATCTTCCCCGCTAAATGTAGCGGGGAAAGCGAATTGGTTTTGAGGTCACGTGACGGCAATTTTCTCGCTAAATTTAGCGGGGAAACTGCGTCGTCATGTGACGTGACAGGCCACGGCTTCACGAAATCCGGAGCAACAAGCCAAAGAACGTTTCACGTTAAAAAGCCCCTATATATATATATATATATATATATATATATATATATATATATATTGTTAAGAATGGAACCTTCGGCAACCTTTTCCGAGTTTCAACGCTGCGGAAACGAGTCCCGAAACGAGTCCCGACGTGTTCTGGACTGTCGCCCACCTGTCGAAGCCTGCCCAAAACGAGTCTCAACGCGTCCGTGACGTCAACGGGACGTGTGTGTGTGTGCGTGTGGGTTCGTGCGCTCCGGAAGGGGAGAGAGGCCTGGCCTAACTGCGGAGAACCATGGCTACGACGCGGCGGACTTTGCTGCAACGCACTTGGCGGTCGCACCTGCTGCCCTGGCGGAGAGTGAGGGAGAAAACGGACCCTATATAAGGCGGGGCGTGAGGCGGCTCCAGGGGTTCTCTCGGATTTGACGACTGTATCGCAACCATGTAATTAAACCGTTCGTTACGTTACCAATTCTCCCACCTCCACTGGACCCCTGGGTTCTTCACTTCGGGGAATGGTCGTCGTCACGAGCCAGGAGGCCTCCGGACGTGCGGCTTAAACCCCGCCTCGAACAACTGGTTGGCAGCGGTTGGGATCGGACCATGCGACATCGTGCTACATCTGTGGGTGAGCGTTTGGGCTTTGCTTTGGGATTCGCCAGGCTTCAGATTATGGGTAATTAATTTTGAACTGCTGGGAATCCTTAGTGTTTGACTCGTGCGCTAGGTTTGTGTACAACCTCGCGACAAGTTTTATAGCAAAGCCAAAGCTAAAGAGCAGCGATCATGGATCTAATGAGGTTACTGAGAGCAGATTTATCCTGTTTATTTGAAGAATTGGGTGTGGAGGTGGAGCAAAAGATGAAGAAATCTGAGATCAGTAAAGCGATTTCAGAGAGCGCGGAAGCAGAGGAAATTAAAATTGCGTGGGAACTGCTTCAGAACGCTAAGAGTGAAGCTGCAGCAAGAGAGGAACGAGAGCAGGATCAGGCTGCAGCGAGAGAGGAACGAGCGCAGACTGCTGCGACAGAGCAGCGAACGCTGAAAAGGCTAGAGCTCGAAATTGAACAACAGCGATTGAACTCGCAGAACAGTAGAGTTGGGGCTCCGGTACGAGCAAGTGAGACCGAGTCGTATCAAATGAAGAAGCTCCTGCAGCCGTTTAAAGTTGGGGAAGACGTGGGCCTGTTCTTAGTGAACTTTGAGAGGACATGTGAGAAGTTGAGCTTCGCCCCAGAAACGTGGCCGCAACGGCTTTTGACTTTGTTGCCCTGTGAGGCTGCAGAGGTTGTCGCGCGCCTTAGTGCTGGAGACGCGGACGACTACGACAAGGTGAAGTCCAGCCTTTTGAAGCGGTATCGCCTTTCTGCCGAGGCGTTCCGTCAAAGGTTTAGAAACGCATCCAAAAAGAGCAGCGAGGGCTACTCGGAATTCGCGTACGGGCTTAAAACCAATTTGATAGAATGGTTGAAGAGCGAGGAAGTGTACGAAAGCCGAGACAAGGTAGTCGAGTGTGTGTGCCTCGAACAGTTCTTTCGTAGCATTCCGCAGTCAGTTAAGCTCTGGGTGCAGGATAGGGTGGGAGTCGACTCTGTCGAAAGGGCCGCTGAGCTAGCCGAAGAGTATGCAACGCGTAGAAAGCTGAGCGGAGAGGGAAGCGAACCCGGCCGGAGCGATCAGCGCAAGACCTTCCGACAGGGAGACGGCTCGCGAGAAAACGGGCCCGAGAAGCCCGAAGCAGGACAAAAGGTCCCAGAAAAGAGCGCAGAACACTCGAACGGAGACGAGGCGCGGAAAAGCCCAACAGGGCAGTTCGAGGCAAGGAAGCCGTTCCTGTGCTACAACTGTCAGGAGCCGGGACACACAGCGGCCAGATGTAAGAAACCGCGGGTTGTGTCCTCGTACGTGAACGTTAGTGACGAGGACCTGAAGCTTCTTCGTCCCTATCTTCACGAGCTCCAGGTAAACGGAAAGCCGTGCAGGGTGCTTCGGGACAGTGCAGCGACGATGGACGTTGTTCATCCGTCGTATGTAACGACCTCCGATTTTACTGGAAAGGTAGTTTGGATCAAGCAGCTGCTCGAAAAGCACAGTGTCTGTCTGCCTATGACGACAGTAAGGATAACTGGCCCGTTCGGAGGGCTAGTGACAGAGGCGGCAGTCTCGCAAACAGTCCCGTTGGAGTATCCTTATTTGTTTTCTAACCGGTCAGATTTCCTGCTGCGCGAAAGGGGTCAACAACTGGGAGAAGGGCTAGTTCAGTCATGTACGAGGTCCAAATCGCGTCAGGTCGCCCCTTTGTTGACGAGTGATCCAGCGCCAGAGGCAGCTGACGGGGAGCAAGCACTCCCAGAGTTGGAGGCAGAAAACCGGGATGAGAGGGACCAGGTTGTAGAACAGCCTGACCTCTTAGCACTAGAAAGCGTACGCCGTCCCAACGCGCCAAAGAAAAAGGCGGAGGAAGACGGGATCAGTGAAAGATCTCTCGTAGCTCCGGCGTCACGTAACGTTGGTCCTCTGCTACGAGTAGACAGAGTGTCTTTGACAGTCGAGCAGAAGAGCGACCCTAGTGTGTCAGGGTTTCGCGGTACAGCTCAGGAGATTGCTAGGACCAATGTGACGGGGAATGAAAGAGGCGGATTGTTTTATCAGCGCTATAAGGACCGCATTTTCACGTCTAGAAATCACGTGAAAATCGATCACTATGACTTCAGCGTAAGAAAAAGGAAAGGCAAATTTAACGGCAATGCCGATGGGTTGAGCAGATTTTTCTGATATCACCAAAAACAGTAGGGATGATCTCAGAGGTTTTCGTCATCCACGGGAATGAGGATCAAAGTGGGGGCACTTTGCCCAAAATGACCTCACAAATTGTGAAGGGTTTTGTCTTTTGTATTTTGTTCATACTGACCTCGTTGGAAAAATGAGTTTTTTTGGCGACAGGGGGTCTCGATACCCGGAATTGTACCAAGTATTGGTAATCCGTAATCCAGTCTGGCGGGTCTCTGGCGGATTCCGAGCGTTTGACTGCGGTGTGGCGTGGTGTTGTGGGGGACGTTTCCGCTGATGCCTCCGCTGTGAGAGGTTTGGGAGTTTGTTTGGTGCTTGCAGCGTCTTCTCAAGGCCTACTCCAAGCCCACCTCTTCAGGCCAGCGATTGTACCACCGGCCATTCGAGGTTTCCCTGGCCCCGGAGGGGCTGTTAAGAATGGAACCTTCGGCAACCTTTTCCGAGTTTCAACGCTGCGGAAACGAGTCCCGACGTGTTCTGGACTGTCGCCCACCTGTCGAAGCCTGCCCAAAACGAGTCTCAACGCGACCGTGACGTCAACGGGACGTGTGTGTGTGTGTGTGTGTGGGTTCGTGCGCTCCGGAAGGGGAGAGAGGCCTGGCCTAACTGCGGAGAACCATGGCTACGACGCACTTCTGGCTACGACGCGGCGGACTTTGCTGCAACGCACTTGGCGGTCGCACCTGCTGCCCTGGCGGAGAGTGAGGGAGAAAACGGACCCTATATAAGGCGGGGCGTGAGGCGGCTCCAGGGGTTCTCTCGGATTTGACGACTGTATCGCAACCATGTAATTACACCGTTCGTTACGTTACCAATTCTCCCACCTCCACTGGACCCCTGGGTTCTTCACTTCGGGGAATGGTCGTCGTCACGAGCCAGGAGGCCTCCGGACGTGCGGCTTAAACCCCGCCTCGAACAATATATATATATATATATATATATATATATATATATATATATATATATATATATATAGTTTTTTTTTTAAAGGTTTTGTTGGGACACGCGTGTCAAAAAATAGATTTTACGCGAAAAAAACATTTTTTTAAAGCAATATTGACGGCGCGAGACGCGTTTTTGTCGGCAGTCATCTCCTTTCCACTTGTTTTCGTTTTCTCTCTCGGCATTCCGGGCGCGTGGAGGAGGAGAGGTGCATCAGCTTCGCCTTCACGTTGAGGTGGAAAGAGCAAATTACCATCTGGCTGAGCGAATGATCACTCCCAACGTCATGGACTTCGCGCGCAGAATTTCAAATAAATCTCTCGCCGTCAATATTGGTCTAAAAATGTTTTTTTCGCGTAAAGTTTATTTCTCGACACGCGTGTCCCAACCAAACTGTTTAAAAAAAAAAAAAAAGATTTTTTTTAGGGGCTTTTTAAAACAAATAAACACCGCGCGCGTTGCATTGCCACCGTACTCTCCTCGTCGTCTCTGGCGTGGGTGGGTGCTTCTTTCTTGCGTGTCCGCAGCTGGAACTGTGCGCTCAGCGGGGAAACTGAATAGGAGGGCAGCTGTGCTCATACAGCAGGGAGGGGGCATTGTTCGCGCCTTGACTTTGGACGACTCTCCCTCCAGCTCGCTGGTATTACAACTTGCTTGGTAGAAAAGGGCCTCTTCGACGAGTGACGATATAAGGGTGCGCTCCGCGAGGACCCCGCTACTGCGCAGCCACTTTGACGAGTCAACGCAATCAACACGCATGACGACGCACATCGGGAAAGCGCAGGACATATTCCGGCTCATTTCGTGTGCTGCGCCGGTCGTCGAACGCTCTACGGGAACTCCCTATGAATAAAATAAGATCTCCGTCGTCTTTCGACGGTGCGGTCGACGACGTCGAACGCTCTCGTACATCCTCGCGGTTCATAGACAGGCAGCGGGCTAAGTAGGTCGTGTATCCGTCCCGCAGTGGTGAAATAATACGGGGACAACAATACGGCTATCGTCGGCACTTCTACCAGGGGAGGAGAAACGCGCGAAACCGCATCGCGCTATGTGCATGACGACATCGTCCCCTTTCTCCGCGGTCACGGTAGAGCAGACTTGTACGTGATGAGCCACAAGTAACTGATTACTTCTAATCAACTACATTTTATTGTAACTTTTTAACGCTTTAATTACTTTTTTCCTGCGGCAGCGTTTGCTGTAATTTAATTAATATTTTACGCGATCAATTACGAGTAATCAATTCTATGTTTCCGAGAAAGCTAAAATTATTGAGTCGAGTTTTTTTACGTAAAAAATCGTTCCGTTTGCCACTGCGTCACTCGTCTATGTTGCACCAACGTTGGGCACTTTTTTTCTACCCCTAAACAACTAATAAAAGAGTCTCGTTACCTGTGTACCGGTTCTGCACTGACCTCATCTAAACGCCGCTCCTATTGTACGCTTGCAGTTGCTGATATGTGTTGGCTTTGTTACGTGACGTCATTCTCATCACTTCCCTACACATGCGTGTATATGAGATGCCGACACACTGCGTTTCGTGTTACTCTGTAAAATAATTAGACTTTCTAACGCCAGATTCCGAGGAAAATAAACGACTAAAAATCGTTGAACCATAGGACACTTTCGATGAGGCAGAAAAAACAATAAAAAAAACCCCGCAAGCGTCGAACACGGTGAGATCGTTCAGGCTGGAGGCCAAGGCTCGACTTTCCTGAACGGTATTTTTGATCACTTATACGTCTGACCTCTTCTACGAAAATCTGTGCTTACAATCTGTGTATATTCACGTACGTAAAAAAAAAAAACAAATAAAAAGAAACCTATCTATTTGATGTGCTCGTACGAAAAAGAATCCCCTTCACCCCAAAAGCTCTGTATACACACGAAAAAAGAAAAGAAATATAAACATTTGATTAGGGGAACGGGAGCCTTTGGAAAACATCAGCATATGAAGCGAGGGCTGACTCGTTGGAACGAGATACTTGTTTCTGCACGCACGATAGAAGAGGCTGATATTACTCGGAAATCCCCGTCGACTAAATTAATTTCGTAATTCTCCCGACCGCCGCGCGCATCCGTGCGCACGCTGACGGCTCTGATTACGTGCGCGGTGAGTGCAGTGCAGATGTCAGCGTTGGCGGAAGCTCGGTTTCCACGGAACCGCGCGCTTTGCGAGCGAGAACCGTACGAAACTCGATGAGACGGTTGCAGGAGCCGCGATCCAGCGACTGTCCTAGAGGAAGGCACTGCAGCTTTGCCAACGCATAAACAAATTTGAGATTTTTTTTTTTTTTTTTTTTTTTTTTTTGGGGGGGGGGGGGGGGTTGCAGAGCGATGAGGTCACGTTCGGTACGTTGCCCAGATTTATTTTGCTGGCCCTATGTTTGCTATGTCATTATAACAGTAGGTCTAAACATTTAGTCTTAACTAACTAAACTTTTCTTCTTAAAGGAGCTGTGCAACGATATTCAATTGGAATGTTTTTCACTTTACACGAGCTTACTGGCACTAGTGGGACTCAAGGATACTCGTATGCAATGCCACTGGCCAAGAAACTCCTTTGTTACGGTGTAATTTCAAGGACAAAAGCGATCATTTTCATTCAATCTCTCCCTTGCAAAATTCGATGACGTAACGCGGGGATCGCAGTACACCCGTATGACGATATTTGAATGCGGTTCATAGATTGGACCCGAGCATTGCGTGGGCACTCGATTTAGGCTCGTGATAATTGATAGCTCGAGAAGCATTCGAGTAGTGGCCCGTGTCCAATCGCTGCAACGACGACAATAGCCGAGCCATAACAATGTCTGGAACTCAGCGCGTGTCCTGTGCTTTGCCAACCCCAGCGCGTGGCTATGATCAACATTGGCGGCATATAATCGGCTCCAGATCACGTGGCCGCTTGTTCTGGCTGCGAGTTGAGGGCGTGAACGCTGCTCGTTGTTTTTTAATTTTTTTCTGGGACTTCTAATGCGTCGGGTGAAAAACGAAGGCGTGTTTCATAGGTCATTAACGTCAGGGATCCGTTCTAAGCGGTATTTGCGCAAAGTAAAAAAATTGTTGCATAGCCCCTTTAAATAAGGGTGGTATATATGCATTTTGTCTATAAAAAAGGTTGATCTTAGAAAACTTGGCATGGGCGGTCACCCCCCCCCCCCTCCCCCTTTTCCCCTTTCCTCTAAATCCGCCTTTGCGCCGTCGTTTCGTTGTAATTAGCGGCGAGATGTTTTGGTGGCGCCCTCCTACGGTTCCCCCTTGTGACGTCATTACCTTGCAAACAACAAGTTCGATGGTGTTTGTAAATAGCATGGTGGAAGCTTGAAATCATTGCGCTCTCAAAGGAACACTGCCAACACCGTCAAAATTAAAGTTCTTTCATTCCTCTTATTCCCGTCGATGATAAATCCTTTTCTGACGTCATAGTCAGCATTCGGCCAACCGTGGAAGGCCGACCACAGCGACGCTTTCGGTCGCGCACGTCGCCTATAGACGTTTCCACTGTTTACAAAAATCACAGTCCACACGTGTTAAATCACAGTCCAGAACGCGCACGTTCGTCGCTTCGGAAAGCGAGCAAATCATGCGCCATACGCACGAACACTGAAAATGGAACCTGCCAAGTGCCCTTTTTTGGAAAGGTCTATAGACCTTTCCAATGTTTACAAAATCACAGTCCAGCGTGCGATCTTCACAGCCCAGCACGTGCGTGGTCGTCGCTTCGGAAAGCGAGCAAAGCACGTTTTTGGAAAGGTCTATAGACCATTCTAAAAAAGAGCGTGTGGCCGGTGCCATTTTGAGTGTTCGTGCGTATGGCGCGTTCTTTGCTCGCTTTCCGAAGCGACGACCACGCACGTGCTGGACTGTGAAGATCGCACGCTGGACTGTGATTTTGTAAACATTGGAAAGGTCTATAGACCTACTGCTAAATTACCCGAGCATCAATGAGAATGCTGGGAATGTAAGTACACGCGCCTCACGCTTTAAAACGGTTACTGCTGCAGACGCGTCGTCAGCACGTGCGGCGCGTGTAACAAAACTTTGCAGCATGCTTTTTGGTGCTTAAAAGCTTGGCGCCTTGACTGGTACCCCATGCGTGCAAGCGCGTGCAACTTGAGCATGAATGTAGCTTTGACAAGCTTGCAATTGCACGTAGAATAGAAAAGTATTTCTTATCCTAAAATTTTAGTGCAGGAAGTATTGACATCGCAACACATATTTCTCACCATGCCTAGAAAACTTGGCCCAAGTTTGGCCCTCCAACGGCTCGCGGTTCTGATAAGATGCATTCATGTACACGTTACTGAAATAAAGTAACTCAATAGCGTTACGCGTTACTCACTCAAAAATGAACAAAGTGCGCTACTCGTTACCGCGATTCAAAAGGAGCGCGTTGCCTCGGCTCCGAAGTAACCCGTTATTTTCTCGTTACTCGGAATGTTTTCATGAAGGAGCAGTCGCTTTCAATACTTGTCGTCGTGGATAATTCCTCGCCCTTTAACGCGTTCATCCAAAGATTACACTGAGGGGCCATGAGCCGAACGATGCCCATTTCCGGACGACGTCGTTGGCGCGGCGGTGGAGAGCCTGGATTTTAGAGAGGGAGCGACTGAAACCGGGCAATGTAATGGAGGACGCCTCACACGCCGATTGGTCGCGCTAGTGCGCACGCGCTGCTTTGTCGGTTGGCGAGGAGGCAAGCGGGCGCGAAGGCGGAGACGCTTGCGGACGATCAACGCTTTGGTCGCCTCCCCGCAGCTCGTATTGAACCAGAAAACCACGTGAGCCCAATCGGGCAGTTAGAAACTCGCAAATCTAGGCGCGGCACAAGCGGACGGTCTCGCGTGTCTCGTCGTCGCAATGGCCGGCGTCCGGCGCTCTGTCTGACACCGGAGCTGCGCGGGCAGCGAACTCCGTCGGTCAGAAAGAGGAATCGGCGCCGTGGGTTGCGACGGAACCGGAGCCGCCCATTGTTGCGAACCCGTCGAGAATTTTGTCGCAATCGGACGTTTCTCGTTCCAGGCCGCAGAGTCGCCGGATGCTGAAATTCGACCTCCCCATTTCGGAAATCTGGCGCAGTGCTTTGTCCCGCCGATTCCGACTAGAGCGACAAACAGAAGCGACCGACGAGCCTCAAACACGTACAGTACGTGCGCGCGAGGTACTTTTGGCGGGCTAGCGGTCTCTGAGCTCGTGAAGAAAGCACGAGTGATTGTAAGCCTGCCAAAAATATCTTCTCGCGCGTGCTGCATGCACGCGTGAAGGCCCATTCCCGCAGGGGCGTTTGCTTACGTCTTTTTACGTTAGGACTGGTTCACACAGCCCCGTTTTCTTACATTACATTACGTTACAAAAGCTTACATCTGCTTACGCCAACGTCACCGCGACATATGTGCTTCATATTAAGCGTGGCTACCAATTCAAGGAGCAGGGGTGGAACGGCTGCGCCATCCTGCGCCATTTTGCGGAAACTGCGCCTCAGCCAATACCTCGCGCCATTGTGCTCCAAATCGCACAACGTGCAGAAAAAAAAAAAAAAAATGTCTTGGTTTCGGTTTTTATCTACTCGATTGGCAACAATGAGCGCGTTTAGCTTGTTCGGCCTTGCAATTTTTTGTTCCGTTTATTTTCCCTGTGTATCCCGAGTCGGAAGCGCGCGAAAAAACCCCGGGGTCGGACTCCAATCGCTACATCACCTGCGACTGGATTCTTATTCTTCAACCATAAGCGGTTGTCAACCGAGGTGAGGTCGAGTCGTTAAGCGTCAGATTGGCTGAGGCTCTGCGGCCCGGGTTCCGGACGTCAACCTGTTAAAAACACATTAGCAACAGATTCCTTTTAGTGCTTTATCGTTAGAAGTTTGAACCGCATTCTTGCAAGATGAATCGTGATTTGATTGAACTGAAACGCGGTCCTATTTGAAACCTTGCCGGCCAGCAGCTTTCACACGAGCGGTAGATCTGCTCGGCGTACTTTAATCCTGCTCCGGCTCATCGCGTCGAACACGATAACTCCGTTAATCGTAGTCTGCTCCTTCGATATTGAGTTGTACAATAGGATAAACTCGAAATTTGTTGCCCTGTAATTCCTCCGCACAACTGCACGTCCGTTGCTTACGCACGTCACGTGGTTCGCACATAAAATTACTATGTCGAGAACGTGTGGGTTGTGCGATAAGCAGTGCTGGTTTGCATTTTGAGCAGCTGAAAACCAATCAGAAAATGTCAAGGAAACTATGTTCAGAAACATATAGTACTCGCTTTTTGGTTCTCAATAAGGCCAAGTTTTCGCATATGTTCCTAACCACTTCTGTTCATCTGTGCTGCTAAACACAATTGAAATTGCGCCCGTGCTCGTCTAAGACACAAGCTGAAGTGCAAGGAAAACTGATTTGAGCTGCTCCTAGCCTGCTCCAGAATGTAGTTTCTGCTGCTTCCAACCTGCTTCAAAACGGTTGTTTCAGCTGCTCCTGTGGCTGCTCCCAAGTACATTTTTTGAGTCCCACCCCTGAAGGAGATAGCCTGGCACGCGACATTGGAGGCACGAATGTTTTGGTGACTTACACGAAACGGAAGGAAAGGGTGCTGTCACTGCTGTGTGACCAGCCTTGAACCAGCCTTTACGTTACCACCGGAACATCCGTACTTTGTATGCCGCGTGCGAAGGTGCTATTTGTTTCGCTGCCGTGCTCCTTACGAATCACAGATTTCTGGGTGACATTCGACGGTATAGCAGGCTCCCGTAACATACACAACTTAAAGGGGCGATGCAACAATTTTTGTACTTTGCGCAAATACCGCTTAG
Organism: Ixodes persulcatus; assembly: GCA_013358835.2. Classification (NCBI taxonomy): domain Eukaryota; kingdom Metazoa; phylum Arthropoda; class Arachnida; order Ixodida; family Ixodidae; genus Ixodes; species Ixodes persulcatus. The sequence continues at coordinate 2,011,454 of JABSTQ010009160.1, read as the reverse complement.
AACGGATCCCTGACGTTAATGACCTATGAAACACGCGTTCGTTTTTCACCCCCGCAATAGAAGTCCAAGTAAAAAATTAAAGAAAAACGAGCAGCGTTCACCCCCTCAACTCGCAGCCAGAACAAGCGGCCACGTGATCTGGAGCCGATTATATGCCGCCAATGTTGATCATAGCCACGTGCTCGGGTTGACAAAGCACAGAACACGCGCTGAGTTCCAGACATTGTTATGGCTCGGCTATTGTCGTCGTTGCAGCGATTGGACACGGGCCACATCCCGAAGGCTTCTCGAGCTAGTAATTATCACGAGCACAAATCGAGTTCCCACGCAATGCTCGGGTCCAATCTATGAACAGCATTCAAATATCGTCATATGGGTGTACTGCGATCCCCACGTTACGTCATCAAATTTTGCAAAGGAGAGATTGAATGAAAATGATCGCTTTTGTCTCTGAAATTACACTGCAACAAAGGCGTTTCTTGGCCAGTGGCGTTGCGTGCGAGTAACCTTGAGTCCCACTAGTGCCAGTAAGCTCGTGTAAAGTGAAAAACACTCCAATTGAATATCGTTGCACAGCCCCTTTAAGCACACGGCGCTCTGTGGACCGGCCTTTAGAGGCTCGTCGGTGTCGCTTTTTTTTGTTTGCCATTCTAGTGGCACATCAGTGAAACCGCTACACCAGACAAAATCTGGGGAAATTTCTATGAGAGTCTGGTGTCGCGACCACTTTACAGTCTGGCAACGTTGTTTCGGGGTCTCTCGCCGGCTCCTGCAGTTGTCAGATTGCGTTCAGAGAGAGAATGAGCATTTATTAAAAAGAAGACAGCGAGGTCAGCCAGCGCTTTGTGCCGGCTTGCTACGCTGTGAAAGATGAAATTAAAAAAAAGGAAATAAGAAGAAATAGTATAGACAGATATAGCAAAGAAATTAGTACAAAGAAAGAAGATAAAGAGATAAAAAAAAACATGCGCACGCACACAATACACACACACACCCTCACAGAACTGTTACGTTGGCAAGTGTTGGCTCACTTCGCAGCCCATTGGACTGCAGTTCCTTAAAGTGTTTGTTGAAGATGTGTCTTCTTAATGAAATGTGAAAGAGCTTCAGTGGCCTTGTAACTATCTGGGGTGGAAGACCAGGGTCCAAACAGAAGCTTCAAGTCCACCGGGTCCTCTTCCTTTAATTTCAGGCGAGTCTTCAGTGCGGTCCTTTCAATACTGTAATCCCCGCAGGCACACAGGACGTGTTCGATGTTATGAACTGTTCTACACGATGAACAATCGGAAGATTCAGCTTTGCCAATTTTATGAAGATAGTATTTAGTATACGCAACATTGAGCCGCAAACGATGTAACACCGTCTCAAATTTCCTTGGTAGTCCTCGTGGTATCCGGAATTCGAGTTTAGGATCAATACGGTGAAGGCTGTAATAGTGATATTGCGGATTTTCCCATAAAGATAGTGAGATTCCATTTCCGATAGATTTGATTAAATGATTGGCACCAGATCTTGAAAACGGAATGGGTACAGAAATCGTGCTCTCGTGGGCGTCTTTAGCGGCTCTATCTGCGCACACGTTTCCAATTATCCCGGAGTGGCCCGGAATCCACTGCAAGATGAAGTGATGTCCCTGATTCGATGCATACTGAATAGCCTGTAAAATATCATGCACTAGTTGTGAGTTAATGTTGTCTTTTCTTATCGAAGAAAGAGCGTACAACGCAGACCTGGAGTCGACAAGTATTGCCCAACTTCGTGGGCTTTCAGCGCCCGCGTGTACAACAACTGCACGAATAGCTGCTAGTTCTGTTGCTGTTGATGAAGTGGCGTGACTTAGTTTAGCCTTTATGTATGTGGCTGTGGACGGAATGCATACCCCCAGGGCTGAAGATGTGGGAATTGTAGAACCATCGGTGTAGATGTGAGTAAACGACTCGTAAGTTCTTTGAATATATTCGAAAGATATCTGTGCAATTACCGGGGAAGGAGCTGAATGTTTTTTAGTGATTCCTGGTATGCTTGTTCTTATTTCTAAATGAGGGTACTTCCAAGGTGGATATTGTGGAATCGCAGCTGCCTCAATTGAACTTGGCATATAGTCTTCTAGTATCATAATAACTTGCGCAAAGCCATATGGTGGTCTAGATTTTACAATGTCTACCAGGTGGTGTTTATACACTCTGGTTTTGTGTCGAAGATGAGCTCGCAGTGTTTCTTGCGTCCTTAATATTGCGGGAGATTTCGCTCGAGATTCCGCCAGAGTTCCAGAGGTGGAGGTACATTTTGGCAATCCTAAGCAGGCACGAAGTGCTTGTGCTTGGGCGCTTTCAAGTTCTTTAAAACAAGACCGCGAGACACGTTGCATGGCTGGCAAACTGTAGCGCATAAGACCGACAAATAGAGCGTTATACAGAGCCATAAGCGCCGGTACAGAGCATCCCCATCTGGTTCCACTGATCATCTTGATTATGTGTGTAAACGAGGTGAGCTTTTTCTTTAGCCGTTTACAATGGGGTCCCCACGTCATTTGCCTATCGAGAGTCACGCCCAAAAATGCATGTTCGGAGACATATGGGATTGGGGTTCCTTCTAAGTTAATGGGGTATCTGTGTGTTTGTTTCATTGTAAACGCCAACGCCGCTGACTTCTCTGGTGATATGTAGAAGCCTCGGCTGCTAAGGTACCGTGCGGTAATGTTGAGGGCTTTTTGTAGCCTGGCTCTGTTTATATATAAAGACTTGCTCGATGACCAGAAACATATATAGTCAGCGTATAAAGATACATGTACAGAAACAGGGAGTATCTTCAGAAGGCCTATTAGGCATATGTTAAACAGCATTGGGCTGAGAACCCCACCTTGGGGAACCCCCTGTTTGACCTCATGGAAGTCAGTGTTGCCATCTTGTGTCGATATATAGACTTTTCGTTCTTTAAGGTAACTGGAAATCCATGTGAATAAGCGTCCTCCGAAACCAATTGCCTTCATGTCGGAAAGTATGGCTTCCTGTTCTACCGAATCGAAGGCTGCTTTTATGTCAACAAATACTGCGGTGGTGACCTGCTTGACTGATTTCATTTGCTCTATGCTAGAGTCTAGAGACTAGATCTATAACGTTGTCAATACTGCATCTGCCACGTCGGAAACCACTCATGGATGAACGATAAATGCACCTATTTTCAAGATCCCACTCCATGCGTGCAAGCAGCATGCGTTCCATTATTTTGCTTATGCATCTAGTTAATGCGATCGGGCGATATGAATTGATATCGAGTGGTGGTTTCCCTGGTTTGAGAATTGGTATTACCCGAGCAATTTTCCAATCTTGGGGTATAATGCCAGTCTCCCATGAGGTATTGAATAAAGTGAGTAGGGCCATTCTTGCTGTTTCCCCCAAGTGACGTAAGGCTAAATAGCGTATGCCATCTGGACCTGGACAGGACTTAGTGTTGGATGTAGCGAGTGCTATGTCTAGTTCCTTTAAGTTGAAACGGTCGTCCATAGAGTTACATGCACTTACAGGGACGTGTCCAGCTGGTGCACCCTTGCTGTGATTCTTACCGGAGGGGGAGCTTGTAATCTTGATGCAGAACTCTTCTGCCACGACTGTTTCAGATATTTGGCGTCTTAAAGAAATGGCTATGAAGGGGTGAATTTGCTTTGGCCTTACGCTGAGGCTTCGCGTGATGTGCCATATTCGGGTAGTTGGCTTCCTGGGATCGAGGCCGGAACTCAGTGACCTCCAGCGTCTTCTTGAAAGTTTGTCTAAGTGCCGCTGTACATGTTTTTGTGCTCGTCTGGAAGCCTGAATATCTTCAACTTCTTTCGTTTTTCTTGCTTTTCGTTCAGCCCTTCGACGGATGGCACGAAGACGCTCATATTCTCCATCGACCGTTGTCTGTGGGTTTGCGACGTTGAAAGATTTCGTTGCTTCTGAAGTGAAAGATGTTATGGAATTCACAAAAGATTCTGTTGCAGTGAGCGTAGAACTGACAGATTCCAATTTCTCTTGAAATATTTTCCAGTCGGTATAAGGTACCGAGAATCGCCGTTTGGAACAACGCAGACCTCTCACTGTGGTGTATGTAGGTGCATGGTCACTTCCGTGAGTTTCAATGTCAGCGAACCATGTAGTTTCTTCAGCGAGACCTGAAGATGCAAATGAAACATCTAAAGGGCTGTTCACTGATGCACCTTTAAAGAATGTAGGACTTCCATCATTGAGTATCACGAGATCATGGTTTAGCGTAATTCCAAGTAATGCTCTTCCTCGAGCATTATTCTTCGTACTTCCCCACAGTCAGGCACGTATCCAGGGGGGCGGCCCATGGGGCACAGCCCCCCCCCCCCCCGAAATCTTCCATTTTGCTGGGACCTCCTCTCCCCCCTCCCCCTCATACAGCATTTTGTCATGGGCGGCCCCCCCCCCCCCCCCCCCGAAACAAAATCCTGGCTACGTGCCTGCCCACAGTGTATGGTGAGCATTAAAATCTCCTGTCAGAAGACGTGGTGACGGGGTTTGTTGGAGAATAGCTTCAAGTCTCTTAGTGTCAAATTCTGCTCGAGGAGGTATATAACCAGCTATAACACTGAATGAGATATCACCTTTTTTATAGTCACAGCAATATATTCATTTGTCCTATGGGACGAAATATTGTGCTCAATAAATGTGAGATCTTTTCGAATGCCGAGTAAAACTCTGCTAAGACCGTTTTCTCTGTGGGAGTGAAGAAGTTGATAACCAGATAATCTGATGTTAGGTCCTACTCTTGATTACGAAATTGCTACTACAGGAATTTTGTGTTTGAAGAGGAATTGCCGAAAATTTGACAGCCTATTTCGAAAACCTCTTGCGTTCCATTGAAGGACAGTGGCCTCACTTCGTAATTTATCTAGTGACACCAGAGCATCACGAATAGAAGAACAGCATCAATCAACGTAATAAGCGCTTTGGCTATAGGCGAATCCCAAGAGCAAAGAAGATTGCGGATGACATTGACAACTGTCTGAATCTTGGCCTCAGACATTGGTGGTTGCTGTCGTGTAGACTTCTTTTCGGGCCGTTTGGTTTCTCCTTCTGATTTATCAGTGGATTTTGAAACTTGTGTGGGAAGAGTTGGAAATTCATCTTCACTGTTAAATTTGAGTGGGGGATTACTCGCTTTTTTCTTTGCGTATTTCTGCGGGTGTCTCGGGTTGGACTGCTCGGCTGATGAGGAGTCTTCGCTCGTTGGGAGTTTTTGAGCTGCGGATGGTTTGTCTTTCTTTGACGCAGTCATTTTAGGGGTCTCTTCTGTCAGTTGCTCTTTCGATGCGAGCAGCGCCGCTTTCGCTGACGCATAGCCAACTTTAGCTTGGCTCTTGTACTTGTATATCTTTTGTTCTCTTTGGTATGCCGGACAAAGATGAGATGTCGAGTCATGAGCTTTGCCGCAGTTCGTGCAGAGGGGGTTGTCTGCATTGCAGCCGGTGCGTTCATGTGGTCCCCCGCAGCGTGTGCAACGTGACTCTTTCGTGCACGCGGTTCGAATGTGTCCAAACCTATTGCATTTAGAGCATTGGCGAGGTTTCTCTACAAACGGTTCCATCCTGTATCTTGTATATCCAATCGTGATGTATTCCGGCAAAATGTCTGTGTTGAGGACCACCTTAACAATTTGGGACGTGCCTAGCCGACGAACGGAGATAACAGGCGCCGTAGCTCGTATCGCCACCTGAAGTTCCGTGTCGTTTATGTCTGACGGTACTCCGTATACAACTCCGATGGCCGATTCACGGGGAAAAGGCTTGTAAGCCTGGACAGGGATGCCTCCGATGGTGGTCAGTGCAAGCAAAGCTTTTGTCGCGTCTCTGTTTAGCCTTCGGTTTGGCCTGACAAGAATGATTCCATCTGGGGCAGTCATCTCTAGCTTCTCGGTGATTTTCAGCGGATTGATAGTGGCGGTTATTTTGGATGGATCTTTTGGCTTACCACTACGAGGTGGGGATGTTCTTGTCTCGTATTTTTGACGGTATTATTACTTGTCTCGGAGCTGCTGGAAGCTTTGCGTTTTTTGCGACTCTGGACCAGATTATATAAGTCGGAATCGTCACCGGGATCGTCGGAGATGCTCTCGTAGTAGGAGATTCTGCTCGAAGCACTTGACGTACCCATAGGCAATTCATCCATTTCGACTGAAGGTATGTCCTGGCCGGAGGAAGGGCCGGCCTCGGCCATGGCAGATGAGCGATCGACTCAATTCGAAGAAAATGTTACGTTTCGCTGGCCAGGGAGGTGAGAACTTTGATTAAAAAGGAAAAATATTGAGACGAGCTCAGGATCAGCAACGATATGATCGACTTCTTCTTCTTCAAAACCGATTGCGTTCAGAGCGACCGTAACGACTACGAACGAATGCGACAGGTTAAAAAAAAAGGCAAATAAAAAAAATAAAAAAGTCATTGCCATGGCAACGAGGTGCCAAAAGTCCGCGCCGTTCTCTACGCCCTGATATTCGCCCTTGCCAGGAACCTGGGTTTGCTGAGCGCGCTCTCCCTCGCCGGGACGAGCCGCGTCGGAGCTCGTTCTGGCCGTTCCAGTTGTACCCCGGCCGTTGTGCCTCGTCGTGCCCCGTCGAGGCCTCCACGCGGCGTCATCCATCTCGTCTTCCTCCGGTCGGCGCATCCGAGGCGGACCGCGGCGAAGAACGCTGCCGCCGTCCAGCGAGGCAATGGGTCCCGTGACCCCTTCCCCACTCCCGCAGAACCGAAGTCACGTGACCATGATCCCGGCGCCTCGTGGGCTCGGCAGCGTTCTTCGCAGTCCACATCTCGGGGAGAACTCGGCTTTTTTTATGCCCCTCCACCGAACGTCCCTACTCGGGAACGCTCAGCCGAGAAAAAAGGACTCCGACCGATGCACGTTCAGTGACCAATCACCCGTTACTTCTCCCGGACATCTCCCCTATTCATTCGCTTTTGCCCCTTCCTCGGATCGGACGTGTGTGCGTTCCACGCAGTGCTGCGAGCGGCGGCTGCTGTCCCGGCGCCGGGTGCACAAAGACGTTCAATCAGAAGAGAGCTCCTTTTTCCCTGGCGCCGTCCGTTTCGTGTTGTTAGGCGCTTACCACAGAGCCCTCACAAAGGCTGCAGTCTGACTGTATTTATCTTTCGGGAAGAATAGGGAATGGGGATTCTTTCTCGGAGGACAGTGCGGATTTAGGACGGGCGGGGTGCGAGGCATCGGCTGTTGTCATCATTTTTTGTCGCACCCAACTAGGGATGTCGCGAACCCCCCGAAGTTAGAGTTCGAAAGATTTCGAGAATTTAGACGCAACTTTAAAACGCCGCTGAGATTCGAATTCGAAGAATTCGAAAATGTCAAGGTTTCTGAAGATTCGATATGACAAGAGCTCGCTTTTTACAACCCTAACGAAAAAAATATATTTTTTTTTTTTGAGAACCAAGGTTGAAAAATTCGAACATATCGAATTTCTTCGCGGTACAAATTCAAAAAGTTCGAAAGCTTGTAATTTAATTTCGATTTCTTCGAACTTCGCGGACGGAGAATGAACTCCGCAGTTTCTAATAATGTTTCAACAAAATAATAATAAAAACAAAATCGGGGAATGTGTTAGAAATTTTACTGAACACTATGCACATGTCTTTGATGCCATAGATACTTCTTTCTTATGAGTACTGTCGTACTGACTGTACTACCCGTATTACTCACTATTTATCGTAACTCATGAAACAGGCGTTCAACTGGTGAAACGGTTTACCAGAAAGCCCCGAGATGCGCCACAAAACCCCCGAGACCACGGAGGTTTTATAGAACGTTTATAGGGCAAGCGTAACATGCTTATAGCACTTAACGCTTACCCGGAGAAGTAAAAACAAGCAAAAGGGGGCCATGGGAATGACGTTTAGCTCAATGTTGGACGCCCATGTCGTAGCCTTGACTGCGCTGTTTTTTGCGCCTCACTTCGCCCGCTCGAGTCACCCGAACTTGGCGAGTTGCAAAGTTTGCCGGGCCGTTTATGAAACATTTAGACAGAACTACGCCGTAATATTTGACGTGTGGTCTTCCTAGGTGATACTGAAGAGGGCTGCATTGTTTTTATTTCTAAACAAAAATGAAGCGGAGTTGCTTTTTAATGGCCGACGTACAACTTCGGTTCTGCAAGTTTTCTGGAAATAAATAAGCGAGATTATCCTCTTAGCGCTCCTTCGCTCCTAAGCTGCAAGGGGAGTCAAGTTGCGGAGTTAAAGTATGTTGTGTTGTTGTTCCTCCCGGTGGTGTGGGAGGCAGGTTCCGCTCCGATGGGCTGGAGCGTGGCGGCACGAACGTCGATGAGTGACGGGTCGACTCACTGCTTGAATAGAACTATGTGCATTTATTTACACCTTAGTTACACGTCCCAACTTGGGAGACCATCCTGCCTCGTCTAACGTCTCGACCCCCGTCCCCAATTTCTCTCAATCAAATCCAAAGTCCGAATCTCTCAAAATCCTCTCCGCACTCCTTTTGTAGGCCCGTATGGGCCTCCTTTCCCCTCAGGAACCGACCAATCCTTTCAAATTCTACCACTCCCACGTGGTACACTGTTCTCCAATGGTCGGCGAGCTGTCAACTTGGCGCCGCAACCGCCAAACCCGAATTCCTTGTAGAGTTAAATTCCAACCGCTAAATTATTGCTTCGGGCAAAGAGCGACAATTTTACACTAAGCGGCAAAACCCTCTACACACAGGCACACTCGGTTAGCATCCACAAGTAACCCCAAGAACGGGCCGTCCCGCTGTCTGTCCGAGCAGACTCCCGAAACCCGAGATGTTTCCTAACGACCGCGGGGGACCCGCTTCGTCCGCTCGGCCGCTCTGCCCCCGGGAATGCTCCCTCCAAAATGCCGATACCAGCCTAGAAAGCTAAAAAAAAAAAAAATGCCGACGCAGCTCTGAGAAGTTCTAACAAAAGAAAACACCTTAATAAATAAGCATGACTTCTATATACTTAACTTGCGGCAAGGTTAAAAAGTGGAAAGGACGCAGGAAAGAAGGATGCGGGTAAAAGTGGAAAGCTTGAAGTGTACGTCGGTCTATAAAGGGCCGGTTCAACGATTATCGGACTTTTTAACTGCGGGAATTATTCTGTGTCACCTATGAAACGAAGAGCAAAAACCGTATTTTCTTGTGCGCGCTAAATTTGATATATATATATATATATATATATATATATATATATATATATATATATATATATATATATATATATATATATATATATATATATATAAAGATGTGACGTACTCTGGGGAACCACCTGGTTTCCCCTCTGGGTTCTCTCTTCGGAGACCCGAGCCGCTTCCTCCACGATTGTCGACTTTTCAAAGATTAGCATCGTCAAAGGTCGAGGTGAGTGATCGACACAAAAGGCGGTTCGCCACGGGTGATGACGGGGAGTGTAGCAGTGGAGGGGGACAGGTTTTCCTAACTTCTGCGTGTGCCCCAGAAACGTGTCACCGTAGTTCCCGTAACCGCCACACGCGGCTGCAGATGGGCAAATAATTAGTTTTAGAGCGTAGCTCTTAGGCGCCCGTTTCCGGGTTGAGCGGTGTCGGCGTAACCACGCGCGTTGCATCATGGGACATTTCCCCGCTAAAGGTAGCGGGAAATCTTTTTCCGCTAAATTTAGCGGCACATCTTCCCGTGCTTTGCATTGTGGAACATTTCCCCGCTAAAGTTAACGGGAAAATATTTCCGCTAAATTTAACGGGGAAATTGACGTCACGTGACCTCAACAACAATTCAATTTCCCCGCTAAATTTAGCGGGAAAATGTTCGCTAAATGTAGCGGGAAATTTAGCGAACATTTCCCGGTAAATCGGAGGGGATCAGGAGCGGAGGATGGAGAGGGAGGAGGGCCCATATTCCTCCCTCCGTACCCTCCCCTCGTCCTCCTCAAGAGCTGCGCTCTAATTCGGCATTACAGAGTATAGTAAACGTCTTTCATTTTTTTCTTTTGTCGCTTGTGTCTAGATAAACAATATAAAAAATACTAACTGCAAATTGTTTCGGCATTAAAATCGTTGCACTACCCCTTCAACGCCGTCACTCCGCTTCAGCTTCCGATGGAGCCCAGCGGCTATCCCAGCTGATCCAGCTCTGCGAACGCACCATGAGACTACGCGTCCGACTTGTCGCCGCTCCCCTCCCCAAGGTCACGATAGGCGCAGCGAGCAGACAACCAAGTGCCTCGTCTACTCTCTGCGCCTATCAGGAGATGGCGCCACAAGCTAATAGCGTCGCTTATTAAAGGGACACTGACAGGATATTTCTGCTTGCCAAGGGTTTTTATTTGTACATGACATATAAGAGCCCAATTACCCAGAAAACAATTCGCGGCTCGAAATTCGTTTTCTTTCCGCCCGAAAACCGCCGATCGAGAACTGGCCGGTTTGAATCGCGCTCACTCTCTTCTCCATGGTCACGAGCTGTTTTCCTATGGTCTAGACACAACCACCAAATGTAATCAAAGTCGCTGGTCATTGAAGGCACACACGCAATATTAAGAACAGAAAAGAAATATGATACCCATTTTTTGTGGCTTCTAAAAAGCTGCAAATACGTTGATTGGAGAGAAAAAAGCTGCACAGCAATTCTTGACTTCCGCCCAACTCTCTCCTCCTCTACTTTTTTTCTTCCTCCCCAGTCCGGTTTCGGTTTCATGCAGTTGCGTTTTTTGACTTTATTAAAAATATATGTGACGCTGTAGCAAAATATTTAATGGGTATACTCTTCTGACACCATAATAAATTGCCTGGCAAAACATATAAAGAACAAAATGGGGGGTGGGTGTCAGTGTCCTTTTAAGGCCCCGTCACACCGGGGCAACACGATGGCAACAGTCATGTTATCCAACAGTAACACAACACGTTGTCCAACAGTCGGGCAACTTGTTGCTCGCACCCCGTGTTGTCCGACAAACCTGTCACATCGCGGCAACAGCAGCAGAACATGGACGACAACGAAAATGTTGCCTCGGTATGACAGCTTTCGGTAACAAAAACAGCAACAACTTGCGTTGAACAACATGTGTTGCCCTGATCGGCGGCTGAGAGCAATTCGGGCTGGCAACACGACAACACAGATAGCTTCGGTGGCAGAGCTAGTTCCCTATGAACGTCTTTTTTAAGAGCTTACTAAAATAAAGACTTGGAAAACGTTATTTAACAATAATTAAGGCTGGCGTGCAGCTAAAATATTTAGATGAATGTTTTTACTGCGTAGTTAGGGAAAGCGATTGTCGAGATGGTCCCAGCTACGGTCGTGAACGTTCAGACTGGTGTTGAAATTAAAACAGCGTAGAGACCAGTTCAAATTACTGCTAGTGAAATAAATGATGGCGTGCCTATTCACCCACTGATAAAGTATAATAAAAAATAATCCAGGAAAGCAAAGATGAAAACATCGAAGCATTAAAACGTCCGCTCTGATCATGATTGTCGATGCTTGGAACTTGGAAGCAGCTGCTACCAGACACCCTGAATTGGTTCAAAAATCCCCAGGACGTTTTGGGGAATGAAGCAATTGCAAGCAGGCGGTAGGTAAATAGACAGCTTTGAACTTCAATAATAAACGCACATCAACACAATTTAACTACACCCTTTTCAGTGTCCTCATTGATAATGTTCATACATATAAATATCTCGGACTTCATTTCACGCCCAACCTTTCATGGGAACCACATATTAACCACGTCACGGCAAAGGCTAATCAAACTTTAGGCTTTCTAAGACGTCACTTGCACTTGGCAACACGGGAAATAAAACTGATTGCATACACATCTCTTCTTCGTCTAAAGCTGGAATACGCATCTCTCATCTGGAACCCGCATCAGTCATATCTCATTGACAAGTTAGAAGCCATTCAAAATCGAGCCACCCGCTTCGTTCTCCGAAATTATACCCGTACAAGTATAACAACACTAAAACAACAAACTGATATACCCCTTCTTGCAGACCGACGTAAAATAACTCGACTAACTTCCCTTCATCATCTGTACTATCATTCACCCTCAAAGAAAGAAAAATATTGCCCAGCTGCCAACCACGTCTCGGCACGTACAGACAATTCACAGAAACTTCAGCTCGCCACTCCTAGAACTAACACCTTCAAATTTTCTCCGTTGCAGTTATCTATATCAGACTAGAATTCCCTCCCCGACGAACATCGTAACAGTAAAATAATCCATTAGATTTCGTTCCGCAATTGCCACTCTTTATAATACGTAAGAAAGAGCGGAAAGGGGAAAGGATTCCTAACTCTTGTTGATTTGTATGTGTATTGTTGTTTTTGCCCCCCCACCCCCCTTATGTAGAGCCCCTATCGGGCTCTATAAGGGTATATTAAATGAAATGAAATTTATTCTACGGATTGTTATGAAGGCCGATCCTGTCGGTACATGTCGCAGTTTTTAAGCACTGTCAGTTCAACTCAGCACCACGTTACAAAAGACGCTTTGGGGTACTGCCGGTTTCACTCAATTTTACAGTACAAATAGGAATTGCATGAAAGAAAGAACCAGACAGAAACACGGTGGCGTAAATGCCGAACATATATCAGCGATCTCACTTTTCTCGGTTATGCCCGTGTCCCACTAGAGCGACAAACAGAAACAAACGACAGCGACAAGCCTCAAACCAGGGTCTTTCGCGATTTGAGAAGCTTTGTAGAATAAAGGAGGCTATGCTCAAACACGAGCATCATGCACGCGGGGCTATCACGACTAAACACCTGCCAAAGGTACCATCGCGAGCAAGCTGCATGGGTTTGAGGCTTGTCGCTGTCTTTTGTTTCTGTCTGTCGCTCTAGTGGGACACGGGCATTAGGGCGCTATCTTCTTTGTCAGAGCATGAAGAACATTGAAATAAAGGGTCCAAAATACTCCCCGTGTCAAGTTTTCTAATCACAGTCACTGGTTGATGTCGTCCCGTGGTAATTTCCGGCCCTTCAAACGCACTAGCACTTCGCAGAGTCCCATTTCCAGCGACGCCACGCCGCACACGAACGAAGGGAAACAATCAAGATGGCGGAGTGTTCCCCGCATTGTACCCGCCGTCAGTGCGGTGTGACAGGGTGGCCGGACAGCAAATCGGCCAGCACGGTTGCCGGGCAGCAGCAACATGTTGTCCGACTGTTTTTGTGGCCGCGATGCGACAGTGTCGCCGGCAACACGATTTCCTCGTGCTGCCGGATAGAGTTGTCCAACTGCTGCCTCAGTGTGACAGGGCTTTTAGATAGCCTGCATTACAGAAAGTTCCCAACTGCTCGATCGGAATCACGTGGTTTATGGGCCGCTATACGAGCTGCGAAGATGTGCCGAAACCGTTGATCGTCTGCAAACGTTTTTGCCTTTCCTCCCAGCGTTCATTCTCGCCACACGAAAGCGCAGCGCACGTGCGACCAATCTCCGCAGGAGGCGTCCGCCATTAAAGGGGAACTCCGTCGATTTTTTGGTAAACTTCGATTTGGCTGGAAATTTGCAGACTGCACTAATAAACCTTTCTCAAATGATAACCAAAATATTTTATAAAAATAATTTTTTTCCGTGAAGTTATTGAATTTTCAAGTTACGCCGGCCGCCCGGGTTCCAGGAGGCGACTCTCTACTGGCAACAATGAAAAATCCCTACTTTTCCCTACCCGCGTACGTCACGGATGTGCAGGCGGACGAGCGACTCCGGCAGCCGCGAAGTGGCTTTCCGGGCGCCAGCGATCGAGATTATTTTTTCGCCGCTTCAAGGTTGAAAGTTTCTTTGCAATGGGTAGCAATCTGTGCTCCGCGATAGATTGTAGAAACAGTGCCGGGAAAAAATCTTCTTTTTTAACCCTTGTTTTCGTGGGAGAAAAACAAAATTCGTTCCCCGGCAGCAATGGAGGCCAGCCACGTCAAGGTGCTTTTGCGCGAGCTGTGTGCCGAGAGAACTAGTGTCACTTGAAACATACTCACTTATGCTCGGAATACTTTATAGCCGCGTGCTCCGAGTTGAGTATCCTTCAGCAGCTGGAACTGCTTCAAGAGCGGCAAGCGCAAACTCAAGCCGGCTACGACATCCGTCCAAAGAAGAGCGCTAATAATATCGAGAAAAATAGTACACAATCTATCACTTTAGTCGACATTTTGCGCAGTCACATTTGTTATTCACAATTGGCTCAGTGATTTTTTTTTAATTTTTTTATAAACACTATGAATATATTTCTGTTTCGGACATCGAATCTAGCCTCGGGCTACTCTCGGAGTTCCACTCACGCGGCCGATACGTTGAAGACGAGAAGTGAAACGTCAGTTCAAGTCTGAATTTAGACATGACTTTCGACATATTGCTATTCCTGTCTGCTATTACAGAGGTTTATGGAGCAGGTGTTGAGCTCCATTAATATACGATAGAGCCTTTGCCTGGTTTGTCAAATGGTTGGCGTGCAATATTCTCTGCAGAAGAAGTGATGAAAACGTCTTTAATTTATTCTATTGCGGAGAAACTTTATATAGGGCTGAAAAGTTTTTTTTCTTTTTTTTTAACCATGAAAATATTAATGTTGAGGGGAGGCATGCAAATTTACAGCTGATGGAAACTGTGCTAAACCAACTTAACTTAAAAAAAAAAGAAATCTTATATTGAATTACCCCCTTCCCATGTGCTCTCGTGGATGGGTGTTTGAACGCGTTGCATTCTACTAAAAAAAACAAAAAAAAAACAAACGGGTACACATTTTTTTATTAACTTTTGTTAACTTATTTTGAATTAAAAGTTTTAAGATGTCTTTCTGTACCTTACGCACTATTGTATCTTCAAGCAAATATTCTTTATTTGAAGATGAACAGTGTATTTGTGTATTTTATACGCATTCCATTGCACCTTGATGTTTGGCTGGGTGGTTGCAGAGTTCTTTTAATGGTCATTTTAACACGATCTTCATGACCAGTAACCTGTCATCTGATCTACACGAATGCAGTTCATTCCATTTTAGAGATTTCATATTTTACGAGAATCACAGTCTACATGTGTTGGGTCCCAGCCCAGAACGCACATATTCGTCGCTTTGGAAGGCGAGCAATGTACGCGCCGCACGCACGAACGCTGAAAATGGCATCGATCAGAAGCGCTTTTCAGAAATGCTCTATAGATATCTTGCTAAATTACTTCAGCACCAAGGAGCATATTCATGCCAGAAGAGTAGTTACACGTGCTGGCGCCTGCAACAGAAACTTTTCTAAAGAAAATCTAAAACAAAGGCACGTTCCTTCGGGTTATACGAGCGTGTGCGGCATCTGTACCCACATTCCGAGCATTCTCCGTGGTGCTTTGGCAATATGTCAAAAAATGTATTGCGGGACTCTTCGACCTTTCTTCGCCAGCCAACGAGAGAACGGATTTACTAGCGATATCACGAAACTAGCGGGCCGCGGCTTGAGCGTACCGAGTTGCAAAAACGGTTTGATCAAAATTCCAATTGCTCCCGTTTTAATTTTTTATTTTGTTTACTTTCTCATAGGCCAAGGTCATACTTTGTGCAAATATAGATAATTATCGACTTCAAATAGCACGAACGCCCAGGTTTTCTCGCTGTTAAACGCGAGAAAGGTGGCCGCGAGTGTATCCGATTGCCGGCCGCGCGCCTCGCTGCACATTCGTGACGTCACGCTTGGGTGGCGGGGAAAACTGGGGAAAAAATAGGGAGAACAATGTTTCGGTTTCGGCCGCAAACAAAATATCACTTTTTTAATTAACTAGAGTGAATCTGGGAGAACGAGATAGCATTTCGGAATCAGGAAGCCTTCCGCATTCAGATTATGCCTTTGAATTAGGTAGCTCGAAAAATCGGCGGAGTTCCCCTTTAAGTGCAAACGCTCCCCATGGTTTAAAATGGATCCTCTCTTTCATCTAGTCTTTCTCTAGTTGGCTTCGACGGCTCGTGTCATCTGCGGTCCAACGCAAGGTGAACCAGAGTTTAGGAACTGGTTTCTTTCGGTATCAAAGCACCTATACTTTGTTGGTTTGGCGAACAGAAACAACGTTAAAATTTAACGTCATTTCCATCGAATGACATTATCCACTCCTGGCGAAGTGCGGTGGACGCTCGTCTTCAAGATCGCGAGCTGAGTCGCCAATCACTTAATGTAATGCGAATGAAAGGACGGTGAGTTTTGCCGCGTGGCAGGGCAAATTCTTTTTGGCGCCGAATAAAGCCTCATTTACGTGGTGCGATTTTGCTTCCGATTTCGTGCAGTTGTCGCGTGTTGCAGAACAAAGTAGATTTTCTCAGGAAGCGAAACTATGCTGGTGAGTCGGTTAGGAAACACAATTTCATCTCCGTGCCTCAGTGCTTAGATCTGAGATTTTCTCACTGGCATCTGTCGCGAGAAGTCAAGGAACGAGAACAGATTGACATCTAGAGGGCGAGGACATGTATCAGCGGATCTTTCGCTCTAAACCGAGCCGCAAAAATCGCCGCCTGCATATAGAAAGCTCAAACTGTCACCGAATGTGCATTGGGCGGGCCAGTTTTACTGTGGCAAATTTCAGGGTGCAATTCTCTTCCTGTAAAAAAGATAAATAAATAAATAAATTAAATAAATAAAAATGATGAGCAACAAACTTGCTGAAGTCCACGTTGGGCGCGTTCGAAAACGATCAAGCTAGCGACGCCAGAGCGACGCTGTATAGGCTCCCTACCTGCTCATTAGGGAGTTGTAGTAGATCGTTTTTCTTCTCCGCTACGGTATCCGCAAAGAAAACGCCGCAGCTGCGCATGCTTGCCGCCAGCATTGTCTGCATAGTTCAAGGTCTTGTGGCGGATTACGGAGCGCTATCCGGGTGCTTAGCGGGCTGCAGAAACGGTCCACTACAACTCCCTATTCACACTGGAAGCGGATCCGCGTTCGCAAAGCGGTTGCGAACGCGGTTGTATAAAGATCCAGTACAATTGCACGCGTACTTGATGTCATCGAGTGCGCGTGCAATACAACCGCGTTCGCAACCGCTTTACGAACGCGGATCCGCTTCCAGTGTGAATGAGCGGTTAAGGGGTATCCAAACAGGATACTACAAAACACAGGACTCCGGCAAATCGTGCGGCGCTCCGCTTCCGGCTGTCGGGGGGAAATTCCCCCCCGTCAAATCTGCCGGGGGGAAACTTCCCCTCGTCAAATCTCCCCCTCGCTTCCTCCACGGCGGCCTTGCTCTGCTCATCACGTGGGTCCGGAGAGCCACTCACACGCTCTGTTGGCTGTCGGTCAATTTTGACGATTTTTGCAGGAGTCGTGTGGCCTGACGATTTTTGTAGTAGCCTGTTTGGACAGGCCTTTAGGGAGCCAGAGTTGCGCGTCTGTTTTCCACGTGCCGCCGCGCCGCTATTCGCCGAGATCCGATCACGTGACGATCCGGATCAAATGCCGTGCAGGAAAGTAGACGTTGCACGCGCCCCGACAGTACGTTCCCCTGCTTTTGAGCGCGCCGCGCGCCTCGAACGCGCGGCGCCGCTATTCGCCGAATTCAGTCACGTGAGAAGCAGGATCAACATGCCGTGCAGGAAAGATGGCGCTACGGGGATGAACGCGCAACTCTACGGGGAGCCACGGGGAGCTAGAGTAACTGTATATATATACAGTTACTCTACGGGGAGCTCGGGGAGCTAAAGTCCCTGTATCTGGGAAAAGTGGCGCATTCTCTTTCCTTCTCCTCTAAAAACCCTCCTTACCCAACCTCTGAGTTCCGGTTTGCGACGGAGGCGCCCTCTGGAATTTCCCAAGCGTCTCGACGTCTCGGTCAGCTGAAGCGGTCGAGATGCCGATCGTGTGGACTTTTCTCGTCAGACATGTGTGGCAGTGACCTCATTTAGAGCTCGCATTCGTATCCGACCGCCCTGAAGCCGCTCTAGATCTGTTCGTCCAACCGTGGATCCCGAAAGTGCTTTTGGATAATCGTCCCTTCCGAGCTGCATTAGGTCAGTGTCTCGCGAGTGTTCGGCTTCGCAGCTGGAGCGGGCGAGTTGCCGATCGTGTGGACTTTTCTAGTCATATAAGTGTGGCAGTGACCTCATTTAGAGCCCGCATTCGTATCCGACAGTCCTGAAGCCGCTCTAGATTTGCTCGTCCAACAGTGGATCCCGAAAGTGCTTTGGATAATCGTCCCTTCCGAGCTGCAATAGGTCAGTGTCTCGTGAGTGTTCGGCTTCGCAGCTGGAGCGGGCGAGTTGCCGATCGTGTGGACTTTTCTCGTCATATAAGTGTGGCGATGGGCTCATTTAGAGCCCGCATTCGTATCCGACCGTCCTGAAGCCGCTCGAGATCTGTTCGTCCTACCGTGGATCCCGAAAGTGCTTTGGATAATCGTCCCTACCGAGTTGCATTAGGTCAGTGTCTCGTGAGTGTTCGGCTTCACAGGAATTGCAAGTCGCTTTTAATCATCATATCAAACCGCCAAATTGCAATTTTATTCTCAACGATTTCAAACGATTGACTACTTTATAATACGTGACCTTGGCGAGCTTCCGGGAGGGTTTGGCCTACGGGCGCTAAAAACAATTTGGCGGCCTAGAAAGCAAGATGCTATTTTCTTTCTTTTGGGGGCAGCGGTGATGTGGTTGACGATTTCTGTGCGTGTATTCTGTGCATGCTGTAAAAATTTGCGGCACCGCGGGCCTTTCGCTACGGGGCTACGCGGTGTCGCTTTTCTTGCGAGCGTAATACATACCGTTTTCGTTATTTTAATTGATGAAACCGTTTTTAGACATGAAAACTCCGTTTTCGTTTAGTTTTGTTACTCCGTAATTTTATCAGTGTCTGTTTCTTTTGTTTATCGTTCATACTAAAACAAATCCAGGTTTAATTACGATTTACGCTGCTTTTAGACTCCTGGGCCAGCGTCCTAGGTCTAGAAACCTGGTGCAGACTTGGAAACCAGCGCTCGGTTTCGGCGCCTAATCGAGTCAAGCAATTGCAGGTTATTTCAGTAAAAGGGAATGAGTGAGCCAAAAATAATTCAAATCTCATCCAGAGAGCAATGCAAAACAAGCGAATGCGAGATCAAAATCTCCATGAAAATACACAAGCACAGATGACATTAAAGAGAACAAAATCAGTCACAATTTTATTCATTTCACAGAACTGCCAGCCAAGTAAACGGCCACGGCAGAAGTATTCACTAAAAGTAAATACATGCAGAGTACATAACAGATCATGACACAGAGATGCACCATACACCATCAAAATACTTTATTAGTTCACGAATGTGCAGGTTGCTTTACTGACAGGTGCAGTCACTGTTACATATCATAAAGTAGTTCTAAAGCCCTTACACCTTCTAATGCTGTTACTGGTATGGTATAGCCAAAGACAATAAATTGTACAAACCACATGGGGTTAAACATCGAGCTGCTTGATGAGACGGGTCTGCAGGTATCCGACTTCAGATGCATACTCGAGATAAGGATGCATGAGTGTGTTATATGCTGCAAGTTTGACTCACCTTGTATGCTAAAGAGTCCATCAGCTCGTGAATTATGTCTGACACAAACCTGAAGTCCTGGAGATGCCAATGAAGTGTGCGTTTTACAGGCAAAGGCTACCCCAATTCCCTAGTACCACATTGAAACCATGGGAAACCCAAGAAAGATGAATCCTAAAAACTTTCTCGAGGATGCCTTTACTTTATGCAGTCCTCTTCATAGTGGACTTTCTGCAACGAGAAAGCGCTTAAGTCCAAATTTTAAATTGTTCTCATCACGTTGCACCTCATACTCCTGTCGTTGTGCCATTATCAGTTTTATCTGCATAGAATATAGTTGTCTTTGTAGCTCTTTGTTATTCATCAGTACACCAGAAAGACCTGCATTCTGATGATACGGCCTGATGCCAAGTGTAAACAGTGTGCCTGAAAAAGAATAAAAGATTATTATTTAGTCTTGTCAAGTGGCTAAGAGTGAGACAATAAAATCGGATGTAAGTAACAGTGTGTAACTGTCTGCACTCTGCCAGGAAATAAGCAGCAGTCGAAAATGAAAACTCATCAGCTGTTGCTGCGGCAATCTGTCCAGGACAAGCTGGAGAAGCAAGGGCCTGTAGAGCGCTGCTCAGACCTTGTTCAGGCAGCCATGGGACGATACACACTTGA
Source organism: Ixodes persulcatus (assembly GCA_013358835.2). Taxonomy (NCBI): domain Eukaryota; kingdom Metazoa; phylum Arthropoda; class Arachnida; order Ixodida; family Ixodidae; genus Ixodes; species Ixodes persulcatus. The sequence continues at coordinate 1,991,303 of JABSTQ010009160.1, read as the reverse complement.
ACGAATAAATGAGCAGAGACGACAGTCTTTGTAGGTGTGTTTCGGTCAACCTGGAAACAGTATCATTATGCTAAACTCACCAACACACAACACACCTCTATAGTCCGTTGCAACCTAAGAACGAAGGGCGAGGGTAAGACTGGCCGGGGAGGAGGAAGCAGACGGAACGCTAAAGAGAGAAGGAGGTTTCCCCCTCTCTTCTCCAGCGTTCCGTCTGCTTCCTCCTCCCCGGCCCGTCTTATCCTCGCCCTTCGTTCTTAGGTTGCAACGGACTATAGAACGAATAAATGAGCAGAGACGACAGTCGTTGGAGGTGTGCCTCGGTCGACCTGGAAACAGTATCATTGTGCTAAACTCACCGACACACTAACACACTTCTAGAACGAATAAATGAGCAGAGACGAAAGTTGTTGGAGGTGTGCCTCGGTCGACCTAGAAACGGTATCATTGTGCTAAACTCACCAACACACTAACACACTTCTAGAACGAATAAATGAGCAGAGACGACAGTCGTTGGAGGTTTGCCTCGGTCGACCTGGAAACAGTATCATTGTGCGAAACTCACCAACACACTAACACACTTCTAGAACGAATAAATAAGCAGAGACGACAGTCGTTGGAGGTGTGCCTCGGTCGACCTGGAAACAGTATCACTGTGCTAAACTCACCAACACACTAACACACTTCTAGAACGAATAAATGAGCAGAGACGACAGTCGTTGGAGGTGTGCCTCGGTTGACCTGGAAACAGTATCACTGTGCTAAACTCACCAGCAACTTGGGGGGGGGGGAGGGGGGGGGGTTGCCAAATTAGGCTGCTATAGCGAAGCTGGGAAAGTTAGGTTCTGTACAGCACTGCTTGAAACTTCCTGGGGGGTCTCAGGAGGACACACTCGCCTAGAATTGACAAAGATGGCACTAGTGATAGGTGAGCCTCAGTTGACCTGGGAAGAATATCGGACTGCCAAACTCACCAACAGCTGCGATCACTGCGGCAGATTGCCCCGAGGGAAAAGCTCCGCTTGGACCTTGCTGGGGGCCCTCCAATGGACACACACTCCTAGAATGGACAGAGATGGCACTAGTGGTAGGTGTACCTCGGTCGACCAAGTAATAGTATCAGACAGCCAAACTAAAGAGCAGCTGCGGTTGTACTGTGGGCATTGCCTTGTGGTGTTCTATTCAGGTTTTGCTGGGGGTGCCTCGGTAACTTTAGGGAGCCAACATAAAAAACAAATAAATAGAACTGCATTTTGTAAAGGAGGCATCCAAAATCATCAGTTTGTGTATTGAATTTGTATTGTAAAACAGATATGTGTCTTACTGAATGAAAAATTGGTTTGTGAGATGTACATACCACTTACATTTCCAGTTTCCTTGCAGTGGTGGTTTACTCTCTTGGTTGAAGGTAACGAAAAAAGAAATGTTTGAAAGAGCATCTTTCCTCAATTTTTTGCTCTCCTTTGTTTTGCATGATTAGTGTTTTGATTTGGTCGATACTGAAGTGGTCCTGTAATAGATTGAAGAAATCGGATTTTAGTCGAGAGCAGATCATGTAACGCCACCTCAAACGCCCGTGTCTGCAGATCCCAGGTTAGCCTGCCAAAGACCTGCACGTAAAGTTTGCGCTGTCAAAGCTGCTCGCGCGTGTGGGGTTGATCTCAAATGTTTTATTTGCTTGCGTTTTTGTTTCAATAAGACTGCGAGCGAAGGAGACCCTATTGACACTGCGAGAGCGAACGCACTTTGAGCGGGCTAAGCACACACGCTCGTCCAGTAAGAGCGTCGTCAGAGACATACTCGTGCTTGTCGCACTGGCTCCGCTCGCACTCATATTGAAACGGAGTACAGATACATCCACATGCTCGGGTCCGCAGCCGCGGCAGCGTTGCAAGCTATGTGTGCGAAACAAAGTATGGTACGCGAGCACGTACGCAAAGCTTGACGAGAGCGCGTACTCCGCACCGCACGCACCCGTAATTGGGAGCGGCGCCGATGCCACCACAAGCACGAACAGGAGCAGGCCGTTTTGAACTACTTAAGGCCCCTACGCACAGTTGCGTTTGAAACCGTCTCACTGCGTTGCGACTGCGAGAACGCAGGACATCCGTACTTCTTTTATCGCATGCCAAGCCATCCCTTGAATTGGATTCCACGCTTCATACGAATGTGCCGGTCACTCACTTTCGTTTCTCGACTCAACGCAGTTGAACGCTCTCAAACGCAACTGTGCGTAGGGGCCTTTGCTTCCACGGCACGGGCGTCCGTGCATGCCAAGCTGGCAATGTTGTGCTCGCTATTACATCGCTCGCGTTTACGGTGGAATGGAGTGCATAGCTCGCTCTAAACAGCTGTCTGTCTTCTTGCATGCTGGTGAGCTTTATACGGAGCACTCACCTCGCATAACTTTGCCGCTCCCGTCGGGTTGAAATCTTTTCGATCGATTCGGTGAAGCAAGATCTTCCTCCGAGGTTCATTTTCCGTTCCAGAGGGAACACTGAAAAGCTTTCCGGCCGACTCTTCTACAGGCGCAGCAGCTCGTCAGCTGCGGCGTAGCAGCATCTTGGGAAATTCATGGCGAGCGGAAGTCCAAAACCGAAAGCCAGATGTCACGTGACGACCGGCCAATAGTGTGCGCGGCGGCTAGTTCAAAGAATGGCGCCACTTTTCCCAGGATAGAGGGGCTTTACGGGGAGCCAGAGATTGGCGCCATCTCCCGATAGGCGCAGCAAGCAGACGACGCACCTTTGTTGTCTGCTCGCTGCGCCTATCGGAAGATGGCGCAACGCCCGTCTCCCGAAGGGGCGAGGGATCATGGATGACGTCGATGAAGAGAGAGTGGGAGCGCGGCGGGAGCAATCATCCTCTCCCCGCGACCACTCGGGTTTTGGCGTATGAACAGCGCCGGGTTTCGTCGGGGCATTACAGGGGGAAACGAAATGTTTGCACTTAATTCTTTGTTTAGATGTGGTCTATGTTTTGCCGGCAGTCAAGAAACACTAGCCTAATGTTTCTGGGCTGCGGGCAGTGAAGTCAAGAGAACTAATTTTAAAACGAATTAACAGATTTCAAAATTGCATCTGGTGGCGGTCTGTAAACCTCCGTTGGAATGCCGTCACATCATGAGTGAGCAGCGCCAGTTCGCGGCAGTATGAGCTCGCTTGTGGAGTTACTGAATCCTGAATGTGACTTGGCGGAGAACGCCAACGCGTCTACGATACTCCGTTCGCACCTAAGCTGAGACTGCAGTCAAAAAGCTACAAGCGCGAGCTACCCCGCGCTCATGACTTTGAGGCACGCATTTCTAGCGCGAGCGCTCGTTCTGCGGAAGAACACTTCAAAGCAGCAAACTCGAGCTCTCGTGGTTGTGGCATTGGATGCAGCAACGTTGCTGCAGTCTCAGCTCCACAGCACTTATGCAACGTGCATTCCACACCATCAGATATCTCCGTTCTTTTCTTTGCAAACGTTAGGTAGGAGCTTGATCTGAGGATGCGAAGACCTGGGCCAAACCAACCCCCCCCCCCCCCCCCCCCCCTTCCCCCCCGGGATGCGCTCTCAATAGCGCGTTCCAATATGGCACCCAGTGAACTGAAAATCTTATATACATAGCTTGCAGGCGTCACCATTGCTTGGTACTGACGGTTATTTCTACTTAGTGGTTCCCTGGAACTACCATTTCTTTGATGTCTACCTAACACGGTAAACGGAATGCTCGTGGCACATGAAATACCGGGCATGGCCGCAAATGACGTTACGGACAGGCTATTCGTAGAACTACAGTCTACATAGGACATAGGGCGCACCTGCAGTTCTCGGATATTACTATGGTGCCTGGAACGCGTCTCCGACTGGTGTGTTACCGCGGCCAAAAAGATGGTCCCTTGATTTCCACCTAATGACGTCATAGAAGTGTCATGCTGTCGCTGGTCGCGACCCTGGCGGCGTCCTAACAGTTGTGGTATATATGGCAGACGCCTGTTCTGCTCCAGGTCGCTCTCCACTGTGACAGTCCACGGAAGCTACAGCAGCTGGAAGTTGGGACGCCTGGGACGCCGTGACGACAGCGACACTCGCGTTCGCTCGTGCTTTTCGCCAGCATTTCTATGACCAACCGACAGGATCGCGACAGAGAACAGCATGACACTCTGGCTTCTGTGACGTCATTTGTTGCCACTCGGGGACCACTTTTGATGTATGGGCGGGATAGGACGCTAAACACGCGCGTTGACGCCACCAAGCGGCAAGGCTCACAACTACAGTAGTACCATTGGCCGTGCATAAACTATTGACGTACAGTTTAACACCGCAGATGTTGTGACTGTAACGTCTGCAAATAACGGCGATTTCGATGGTGTGGAATGCGCGTTGCAGAAGCACTGTGGAGCTGAGATTGCAGCCAACGTTGATTGCAGCCAGACTTGTGCCTATTCAAATACTCTTTTCAAGATACTGTATTTCAAATACTTTTTCAAGTATCTTGGTATCCTGCAAATACCTTTGATCGAGAGTATTTGATACTCTATTTTAATTAAAATTCCGAGTATATTGTACTCATTATCTCGAATACATTTTTGACATTCCGTCATTTTCCGAGTTTTTCGGTATGAAGTGGCGTGGGCGTGGCACGAGCAAACGTTAACATTCTTTCGAGCAACCAAATCCTCTTGCTATCTCCGATAAGCTACGGTGACTTAAATTGAGCTCGTGAAAACATCGCTTTTGTGCCGATGGTGATTCACATTTCACAGCAAAGTTCGTACATGAAGGTTTTCCGCTCACCTTCCCAAAGGCGCCTTTTGTTTCCATAGAGTTTCCCCCCAAAAAAATCCTCAAACAAAAGGTGTGGTTTAGGGAAGGAAGTAAAGATGCCACCCTGAGTCGCAACGCAGACCGGGAAACGACCTACGACAACAATGCAGACTTGGGTGTCAAGAAATTAACAAATAGAAGGAAATGAGAAGTGTAAAAAAAAAGTACATTTTTGTTTTGCTTTTTGTATATTTGACCCCGCTAGGGCAAACGTCGAGGTTTTCTTTAGTTTCTTTTCTTTTTCTCTTCAGTCCGTCACCTATTGCTCTCGCGAACACTGTCGGTAAGCGAACATTGATAAGCAGAGAACAGTACAGGAAACGAACTACGAGCTGGATGACCTCTCAAAATGACAACAAAGCGTCTCGCAACGTTAAAGGGGGGGTGCAACGATTTCCGGACTTCGGTCAAAGATTTGTGGAAGTTGCCCTCTGACACTTCTGAAGTAAAGAACAGAAAACCGATTTTGCCTGCGTGTCCTAGTTGTCGGGTAAAAAAAAGATAAATATTTGCATTTCGGGCACCCGTTCAACTCACTCCCAGTCTTCAGGGTCACACCTGGTCGCACTCCCAGTGACGTCATTCGGAGTGCCGTGTAGGTTCCCGTGTGCTATCTCGGAGGACGCTTCCTCCCCCTCTCTCTGCTGACATTAGCGGGCGTTATGCTGCAGCTTAGAGCCGAACGAGGTCACGTAATCTTTTCGCCGTAGTTCCTTCGACTGCCACTTGGGGCTGCAGGTGGGCGAAAAAGCTCGGCTTTTGCTTTGCAATTGTGCAGCGGAATCGCGACATTTTTAATGATTCTCTATCCTCCGGGACACGATAAACAACGTAAAAATGACAAGACGCAAATTCTTTTAATCATAAAATCGTTGCACCGCCCCTTTAAGTGCCTTTCTGAACGAAACCTAATAGAAGAAGGTGCGACCACTGCCGTGGCTATTATGTGGGTTCGCTTTGTTATCCATTCACTCATATCCGTATCCCAAGTTCGTTTATAGTGAACACCTCATTTAGGGAATATGGAGTGTAGTTAAACGATGCGTCTAAGGTGCGCCGCAGGACGTGATATTAAGCAAGGTCACTATTGGCGACGCGCTCTGACCCGTTTGCCAACCCCACACCTCGATGTTTACCCAACACAAGGCCTGTGCACATGCCCATAGTCCTTTTGGGCATGTTCATGTAATTCTTTTTAATAGAGCGCGGGGCACAGTGCAATGTAAAAATACCAACAATTAGTGAAGTGACGTTAAGTGCCAGATCTCTCCCGAAAGCAGTCGTCAGAGGATGCGAGCTCGACCCACTTGGGCTTTTGTGCTGAGCTGGGCACCTTGCATGCTGCATTGTTCATGCAGGCCAGAGTGGTAACAAAAGAGCCCCTCCCGGGCCGCTGTTTCTGTCGCGGAAGGCTGCTCGCGTTCTCGGGATACTTGAGTCTGGGAAAAGCAACGTGCTCTAAAAAGGAACCGGGGGAGAAACAGCCGCGTGAAGAGATCTAAGCTGGCTTGACCGAGGGGGACGAGACGCAGACAGGCGGGGCAAAGCCGTACAAATTGGAAACGGTCGAGTGACACAGTCGGCGGCAAGAAAACGAAGTATGGAGGGACAGGCAAGCGGGTATTACGTAAGCCCCACTTAGGTAGGACCAAAGAAGAAGGGAACCCCGGTGAGCTTACCCGCTCATCGGCGACCATTAGCGAGCAGCCCGCCCTGTCGTGTCCCGACCGCCTCGGGGGCCGCTCCGACGCCAAGCAATAACACTGACAAGGCCTGCGCATGACGTCATCCTTGGTGGATCCCTGAACAGCCCCAAACACGCCGATGCTCGACCAGGGTCAAATATATCCCAAACGTAGCACCGACATTTGAAATATTTATTTGTGCAAAACAGATTACCGAGAACAGAGTATTTTTGCGCAATGTACGTAGTGTACTGTATGCCTTCGTGAGGAGGCAGCTCGTCAAGCTGATTTTTCAGCTTTTATTTCCCCAAGCTCCCCCATCGCTTTGCGGGGAAATAACGGTATTATATTATAAAGCGGCAGACGCGTCCGTCTTGGCGTCGCTTTTGGGAGGCGTTGGCCAGCGTCGCGCTCGTTGTGAGACGCTGCGAGACGCGCTGGCGGCGCTGCGTCGAAGTGATGGCGTTTGGGGGGGGCCTTAGGCGCTCACGGGATCTCTGCCACTGCCCGGCCGGTCGTGCACGCGCGCTGCCGCTAATGACTGCTTCGATTGGGCGTCGGTGAGCCCGCAGGTACGCGTCCGCCCCTCTACGTAGACTTGCCTGGTCCCCCCTGGGAAACGAGTCCGAGGTAGTGGTTGAGGAATCCCCGCCGAGTCTGTTTCCACTTTCTGGCATTGCTTTCGAGATGTGCGTCGCAGCAGACAGAGTGACGCGGCCTTCGCGCGCCTGGGGGTCATGAGCCAAGCGTGACCTTGGGCTAGCTGAGGATGAGGTGCCCTTGCCGGAGGCATCCCTTCCTGCGACGGCAGAGCTTCTTTTCTAGTTTCGTTGGCACGTCACAAGTCGTGCACGGGGCTCACCAATATTTTGCTTTCTTCTCATGCGAGTGCGAACGAAGGGGCGCTTACGTGGAAATGTCCCCGAAGCACTTTCTACGTTGCGTGTGCTGATAATAATAATAATAATATTGTTGTGTCGATATTTATACTGCGTGTAGTTGGTCAGCCATTTCGAAGTTGCGACGAGTCACTCGCTGTAGATGGGCAATTTAGCCAGTGCAGTACAACCGCTATTCTGAGCTCTTTAACGTGCACCACGCAGTAGTGATACACGACCGCACGCCGGTACAATGCTCATCCAGATCGAAACGGGCAGGGGTGGGGATAGACCTATTGCTATTAGCGGCGAGAAGTTTTGGTGGCGCCCTCCTGTGGTTCCCCCTTGTGACGTCATTACCTTGCAAACAACAAGTTCGATAGTGTTTGTTATTAGCATGGTGGAAGCTTGAAATCATTGCGCTCTCAAAGGAACACTGCCAACACCGTCAAAATTAAAGTTCTTTCATTCCTCTTATTTCCGTCGATGATAAATCCCCTTTCCGACGTCATAGTCAGCGTTCGGCCAATCGTGGAAGGCCGACCACAGCGACGCTTTCGGTCGCGCACGGGGCTAATATTACCCAAGCATCAAGGAGAATGCAGGAATTGGTGTTCCACGCGCCGCACCTGCTGGCCTCAGCAATAGTAACTGTTCTAAAGCAAAAACCTAAAACAAATAGTATCTTGCACGCGCGTTCGTCAACGCTTTATTTTGGTTATTTACTTTGAATATTTTATACGGGGAAGGCGTGCGCGTGTGGCGCGTGGAACACCGATCCCTGCATTCTCCTTGATGCCTGGGTAATATAGCAAATGGTCTATTAGCTCCGTGCGCGACCGAAAGCGTCGCTGTGGTCGGCCTTCCACCAGCTGCCTTCCACGATTGGCCGAACGCTGACTATGACGTCGGAAAGGGGATTTATCGTCGACGGAAATAAGAGGAATGAAAGAACTTTAATTTTGACGGTGTTGGCAGTGTTCCTTTGAGAACGCAATGATTTCAAGCTTCCACCATGCTAATAACAAACACCATCGAACTTGTTGTTTGCAAGGTAATGACGTCACAAGGGGGAACCACAGGAGGGCGCCACATCCCTGGGTTCTGCAGCTCGAGCTTTCGCTCCGCGTGCTCCGAGCTGGTGTGCGCTAAAGCCCCTCTATCCTGGGAAAAGTGGCGCCATTTGTTGTTGTAGAAATGCTCGAGACACGTGCCGCGCGCCAATTCTGGGAATAACATGGCGTCTGAAATCTAGCTCAGGGCTGCGCTGTGCCGCCATGATCTTCCCAAAAGCTGCACGTTGCACGTGCCTCGTGCATCGACGCCAGGGATTTCCCCAGACCCCCCCTAGGGGGGGTTTAGACTCCCCCCCCTCGTTTTTCCGAAGGCACCCCCTTAATTCACAACGACTCCTATATTCGCAATGCCCCCCCCCCCCCTTTAACCCCCCCCCAAAAAAAAATTTAGACACCCCCCCCCCCCTGATTTTCAATTCCTGTTGAAACCCCTGATCGACGCACCTTGCACTACTTTTGAAACATGAAGGGGCTTTAGTGTGCGCTAGCCCACTCGGCCACCGATCCCCCTTTCCGTGTGCTGCACTGCTCTCTTTGCAGCATTCGCGAGCTTTTGCAGCACCTGCGAGCTTCTCCGAGAGAAGGTCACTTCTAACATTGTGCGAATAGCTTCGTGCCATGAAGAGGAAACAGACATATAAAATAAGGTGTGTGCAGACCACAATTGGGCCAGGGATAGCCGACAGGAGATGATAGAACGAGACTAAAGGCCCGTTCACACTTTTGCAACCGAGTACGACCGATGGAGACGAGATCTGTTAAAACTTCGTAAACTTTCTTAGGACGAGGGAACACATAAACACACTGGCATTCTGGCGCCATCTATGCGGTGACCCTGGAACTGCGTTTCACAAGACTGAAGGTTTTGTGGGATTTCCGAGGTCAAATGTGCGTAATACCTATAAGAAAGGCTCGTTTATAACGTTGACAAAAGTTTTTCGAGCCAGAAAGAAAGAATAATGCGCGAGAGAAATAGAAAACATGCCGGACCGCCAAGTTCACACTTGTACCCAATAGATGGCGCCAGTGTGTCCTCTTGTTCTAAGATATATTAAGAGGTTCTAATAGCATCTTCGATCAACTCGTACCGGTGATCGCCCTGAAACCTGGACAGTGCACAGCGCTCCTCGGTCGTGCAGCACGAAGTCGGTGCGACATCGAAGACAAACTGCGCCGCGGCGGTGCACCGCGGCGAGCTCCACCATGCGTCACCTCGCATTTTGTTTGTTTTTTCTTGCGTAAGTCCACGCGCGGTGCCCGTCTGCTGTCAATTTCTCCTATTTTTTTACTCGCGGATTTGGCGATCCCACACGAATGAACATCGTGGACGTGATTGTCGATGGAGTCACGAAAGCGGGTGACAATTTCACAGCATATACCGAGAAAGAGAACCACCACATAATGGCCGTACCTCGGTGTCATCGAAACACCTCGCAACGCTTTCCACGAAGTTCATACCTTTCGGGCGCTCCTTGCCACCGCAGCAATCGCCGGTAACCGCGGTGATGATAAGAAGCTCGTCGTCTCGCTCTCAGAAAAGCTGAGGAATTCATCGAGCGCAGATGCGAGGCGTGTTCGTTTTCGCAAGGTCGCCACCTCGACAGACTGCGCGTCTGCTATTCCCGCCATTTCCTCGATTCCCGCTCCTGACCGCAATGCCTGATGGGACTGCACCCCGGCGCACCGTCGATTTTCTCGGTGCGCGTTGGGGCAACGAAAAGCTGCACCGGGAGGGTGCGCACCGGTGCACTCGATCGAAGACGACGGGGCGCACCTCCGTGCACCGGTGCGCACCGGTGCGGATGATCGAGGATGCTATAAGGCACCCGATTTTAAGAGGTCGCAAGAGTCTGAACGGGCCTTAACTGTGCCTTCCTCCTCGCCCAACACGAAACATCAGCGTAGCTTGCCCGGCGTCATAGCAACGCGAGGTACTGATTGGCTCGGACTCATCAGGGCACCCCGAAAGGATGCCTCAACGGTTGCGCCCAATCAGAGTGCTGCGGCCATGGGCAAAGTTCGCTGACGTGGCTTTTACGACGTGAAAACAGAACAAAACGTGAGTCAGGGTGCAAAACTTATTAATTGCCGACCAGACCCTTACGTAACGCGTCCCAACAGATACGTAATTCGATACTTTTAGGGTAAAGAAGTAGGAATTGGTTGCCTTCTGAGAGCTTGCAGCGAACAACGTATTATACCGACAGCTTTAAAGGGGTAGGGAAACGAAATTCCAGCGCTCATTTTTTAGCTTTGATGTGTCGCATGTTGCAGCATAACCTCAAAAACACCAGTCTTGCGTTCAAAGGCACGAGCAAACGAATTTTAAAGCTAATTAAACGATCTTTCAATGTGCACCTGGTGGATGCATGCGGAGCCTATTTGGGAGGTAATCTAGCAACGTTGGGGAACTTGCTACGTAGTCGTGACGTAGCAGATTCTTTCGGAGCAGCGCCGCCCTTTGGAATTTCAACATTTTCCTTCTTAGCTTTCCTCCTCAACTCACAAATCGCGCATAGAACCAAACAGTCCACGAAGACTGAAAGGAGGGACTCCCCTCTTTCTCGGACCCTGTTTGTGCACCCCGATACAGCCATCCTCCCCCTAGAAGATTAGCCCGTCGCTCAAAACTCGAACAAAAAAAGTTGCTTTCCCCACCCCGTTCACCCCTAAGCTGACAGTGTTGTGGAAGCTACGTCCTCCTTTGGCCAGCCACACGCTCGTCACCCCACGGGTACTTCGAACGGCTCGGTTGTAACACGTTGACGCTATTGACACCACCACAACGCTGACAACGCCACCAAGGGCAAAGCTCATCACCACGCCAGCCTTGCTACGTCACGAATGCGGGGAATCTTTCTGTTTTTGTTTGCGCCGGATATCCCATGACGCATCGCGCTCTCTGTTCGCTTCTCTTCGGGCGCTCGCTCGAGTGCACCGTTTGGAACGAAAAATATTACCAGTCGTTCAAAATACAAACGTGCGATTATCATTTACGGTTATTATCCGTCATGCTTGATTCATTTCCGAACGAAATTTGAATTTAAAGGGGTACGGAAACAAAAATTTAAAGGGGTACGGAAACAAAAATTGAAATATTCAAATTTCGTTCGGAAATGAATCAAATTTCAATTTTTGTTTCCGTACCCCTTTAAGGAGCTCGTTGTGCAGAAAAGCCGGTATCGGCGCGACGGGAGAGTCCTGATTGGTCCATAAGTAAATCATTTGCCAAGAATTTTATGCGGAGGCGGGATCGAACCCGCGACCCTTCGGTTGCGAGCCAGGCACGCTATACACTCTAAACAAAAAGGTGTGGTGGGCACACCCACAGGGGGCTGAAGTGCTGCCACATATACTACACCCATAAAGGTGTACAAGTACACCTCAAAATGAGGTGCACACATACACCCTTTATATGTGCACCCTTTTATACACTTCCAGCATTCGGGGTGCACATATACACCCCATATTGGGGTGTGTCACTACTCCTTTCTTAAACCCTCACTGTCGTTTTGGTGTGCAGGTACACCCCAATTTAAGGTATGCAAGTATTCCCGTCTTTACACCCACGCAATGTTTGGGAGTAAAGATACACCCACCTACAGGGTTTGCTATTACACCGTTGTTTACACCCACCCCACTCATAGGGAACAGAGATACACCCGCCAATCAAGGTTTACTATTACACAGTTTTTTACACCCACCCCGCTCATAGGGATCATAAGTACACCTCATTCAATGGTGTACCATTACACCTCTTTCAGGCACGTAGCCAGGATTTTGTTTCGGGGCGGGGGGGGGGCGCCGAAACAAAATCCTGTATGAGGGGGAGGGGGGAGAGGAGGTCCCAGCAAAATGGAAGATTTCGGGGGGGGGGGGGGGGGCCGGGCCCCATGGGCCTCCCCCCTGGATACGTGCCTGACCTCTTTGTGCACCCACCTCAAGGAAACCGGTAAAAAATGTACGCGCCCAGGTGGTTGCAAAAAGGCAGGTAAACAGACACAAGGGATTGTTTTCAAATCTCCTAGAAGTTTATTTGACAGCCTATTCCGTAAACAAGTACAAGCGTGTAAGCAATCCGTGATGTGTGAAGATGTACAACGAAGCTGTTACACAACTGAGAAGATTACTAAGCAAACAAGAACCGTGGGTGAGTCTTAGGTAGTGTCTATTCTCCCAGCAGCCGGCAGAATTATTTACCCGAAATTCCGCCGGCAGTCGCCACTCATTGGCGATACAATCACTTCATCGAACGACGTTTCATCGACAAGCGATGTTTCATAGACAGCTCAGATTAGCTTTCCTATATAAGCTTCTCTCTTTTTTTTTTTTTTTGTAATGAGCCGCTTTAAACTATATGCGCGAAGTGACATGTACGGGTGGCTACAGGTAGAGTAAAATTTCTGTAATGAGCCGCCGCAGACTGTCGCCACGAAGCGACGTGAACGGGTGGGCTGGGTCGGTGAGCACGCGCCTCAGAGACACACGCGCGACAAAATGTCCCTACAACGTGCATTTCGCGTAACGAGTGACGATCAAACCTTAGTGTCGACGAGACGTGTCTACAAAACGTGTATCAACGAAAAGGTGTCCATGAAACGCGTTTTCACAAAACGCCGCGTTAGAATAAGAAAGTCAGTATTTTACCTGCAGTTATCACATGATTGTAGACAACTAATGACAGGCGACTGCCGCTAGAATTTCGGGGAAATTATTCTCCCGGCTGCTAGGAAATAGGCACTGCCTAATTTTAGACGTAATCCAGAACGGAACGGTCAATTGCTGCAAAGGAGTAGGTTGCAGCTCACAATTACGATGAAAATACCGGACTTGTAATATGTAATCCGAGATATATGTCGACACGGGCACTACAGAACAACCACACAAACACACAAAAAGAAAGGGGCCTGTGGAGATTCAACACGATGTGGCAGAAGAAGTAATTTGCCAAACCGAACACTAAACGCATCACATGAATTCCTTGGCTTTTTTTTAAGAAATCGCTTGTTGCCGATGTACGCGTAGGACTTTTCAAACACTGGAGGCCTTGGTACACTCGAATACATTGTCACGGACGAAATCTCCGGCAGCCCCGCTGGTCGCAGCACAGCACACAAGAAACTAGGCCGGGAATCAGACATTCCCGGATCGGAAAGAGCTACTACGTCATCCGTGAAACCTTTACCACATGATCGCGCTCCTGCCATTACCCGCGCCCAGTCAGCGGACTCAAGGGATAAAAAAGCCTCCGGTTCATTGGTCCGGAGTGCGCAGCTTCTTCCACGCTTTCAGCTTAGGGAGAGAAATAAAGGAGAGGAGTATACGAAAATAGCAGCTCCTTCAAGGCCAAAAGAGGCTGCCCTCGCAAAGGCTTATCTTCAGGGTTACCCCAACTATGAACACAACGAGAGGATTTGTCCCTTATATCCTCTTGAAAGTTCGACCCAAAGTTAATAGTGCAGTGGATGCCACCCGTGGCCTTGGCCTTCAGGCAGGTGCCGTGCTTTGCCTTATCTCTAGCTCGGAGACTGTAGTCACGTGATCCTACCCGGAGATTCAATTGGCCTAAAACAAACATAGCGTCTACTCTACTGTCAGTACCGAGTGAACATAACAGCTCCATACATTCCGAAGAAACTGCCCAACCCAAAAAGTGACCCCCAAGGGGGAATCCAAGCACAAGCTGATCGGGGCGCGTGTCTAGCGTGGCGGTGCACTGATACACCTAAAGGTTTTTAAGGGAGAGGAGGATGCTCATTTTCGGTGCACAAGTACACTGGCTGGGCAACGGAGGGTGCATCTTTCAGGAAAAGGCCTGATATCCCCGACTACACCCGTTTTTTCTCAGTGCGGTGCGCAACGGAGGGTGCAGCTTTCAGGAAAACGCCTGATTTACCCGACTATACCCGTTTTTTCTTAAGAGTGTACCCACTAGGCTACGCAGACGCTTAAAAAAAGAAGAAAAATATATAGATTTTAATTGCATGAAAAAAAAAAGAAACAAGAGAATAAAACACAAAAGAAATCAAAACACAATCACTTCGTATTAATACTTTATATCAACTCGATTGGTTCGCAATTTTCTTTTCGTTCAAGCTACTTCCATATAACGGTATGCGAGTCGCGAAGCACAAAAATACACAGATTGTCATGAAGTATAGAACAAACCTCGCGCCTCAAATTAGAGTATTAACGTGGTCAGAAATTTATCATATACTACTCATTCGAAAACGATGAACTGAGATGTTAACATATGTTCAAAAATGTGGTAGGCTTAGTCATGCATCAAAGGGACTGAACCATTCTGGTACCGGACCTTGGCAACTTCTTCCGTAAAGAGAGATCTTGTCGGACGTGGTGGTTCAGCATTTATATCTATCACGCGGCACTTCCAAAGGCTATGTCCTCTAGTAGCAAGGGTAAATCATATGGAACAAGTTCGTGCGTTTCAACAGGAAGAAATCGTATGCTATATTCCGTAAAATCAATATCATTTTGCAGTGTTCGTTGAAGAACACCCCCCAAAAAGACTGCGTCATTGCAGTAACTGAAGCAATGTTCGATGCTCTCAGGCTTGTTATGCATAGTCACAGTTTATCGACCGCCACCGGGTGAAGCGAATCAAGCACCCTTGGGGTCCCTTTTGGGGCAGATAGAGGAGAAGAAGCACCGCGAGACTCGGACACATGGGCCTTTTATTGTCCGACTAGAGATGCCACGTGGCTGCTCCCCCTTTGGGGTTGATACTCTGGACACGGGGCGCGGCACATCAGTTCTCGGCCACGGGGTCACAGTCTGCTGGCAGAAACGGTGTGTCTCGACTCTCGACTCCATCCGGATCGGTGGGCGACTTGACGCAGTTGTCATCGGCGGCCGCACTCGTTGGTATGCGGCTGGCGCGGTGCGTCGGCCGGGAAGGTTGCTCAGCCGTCCCCGGGCTCGGCGGAGGTGCCTTCTCTTTTCTGTCGTTCGGCCCTGCTCCCTCCCGTCCTTCTTCTCCTCCGCTCCTGCGATCCCGACGTCGTCCCCTGAGAGCGTCCCCTCTCGTCCTCCTCCTTCCTTTATGCCCTCGGTTTTCCCTGCGTCCCTAGCTGAACCCCCTTTCCATCGGGCCCGCAGCCACTCTTTCCCAAATCAAAGTTTCGCCTCTGTATCTTCAGAAACAGAAAACATCCCGCTGAAGTACCGCACGTATGACAATTACGCAAATTTCGAAATCACTCATGAAAGGTTCCAATAAATTTCGGTTTCTTGCTTTGTTGAAATCTTAAGCCGGGGTCACACTGCTCGTACACATCGCGACACTGTTAGCGCGAACACGACATCGGCGCATTTTCACATTTTACTTCTAAATCGTATTAGCGAGAACGAAATTTTATCGCTTACATTATAGAAGTAAATGAGCTCTTTCCGTAACAATAATAACTTGGATGAGATCCCTTGGTTTTAAAGCGAAAAACTGGAAAAACCGGCGATCGCTTGTTCGCACTAACAGTGTCGCGCTCTGTACATCACACAAAAGACAGTCTGGAATCACGAGTCACTGCAATGTCCGTGGTTCAAATGCCGCGTTTTCTCCTTTAACCCATTCCCCTGCGGCCTTTGAAGCACGGATCTCGCGGTGACTCGCGTTCGAATCTGCATGCCCGGCTCTCTTTTGTTAGATGTATAAACTGTGTGACCCCGGCTTTAGTTCATTGTACAGCGAGGATGTCTATCTTTTGGTGATGGAAGTCAACAGCCAGCTTTTCGGTACGAACATTTGAAAATATAGCGGACTATTTTGTACCTTCTTTCTTTCGAAAGCTCTCCGCCTTTTCACTTTGATACATCCGCGGTTCCCAAAGGGCGTCAGCGGTTCCAACCTGACGTCAGCCGAGCCCAGCTCACGCATTGGACACGAGAACTGCGTCATCGGACGTATGCACTCGTCAACAATAAATCCATCGACGAATATTCGGATTCGCGTTCGTGGCCAATGAGTGAACTCACGTTTGTAGCTAATGAACGTATCGTCACTGGGGAATGACAAGTTCTATGTTGTGCATTAGCAGCACGGTGGAAGCTAGGAGTCATCGCACCGGTGCCGAAGAATGTCACGGCGACGTGATTTCACAATTCGCATTTGAGTTGAGGATTAAAGCTAAGGAGGAAGAAGTAGCAAAATCGTTTCATGCATTTTCATAACTCTTTCATGAAACGATTATCCTACTTCTTCCTCCTTAGTTTTAATCCTCAACTCAAATGCGAATTGTGAAATCACGTCGTCGTGACATTCTTTCGGCATCGGCGCGATGACTCCTAGCTTCCACCGTGCTTTTTATGCACACCATAGAACTCGTCATTCCCCAGTGAGGATAAGTTCCGTCAGGGCACTCATTGGCCACAAACGCGAATCCGAATATTCGTTGACGGATTTATTGTTGACGAGCGCATACGTCCGAGTGACGCAGTTCTCGTGTCCAATGCGTGAGCTGGGCTCGGCTGACGTCAGGTTGGAACCGCTGACGCGCTTTGGGAACCGCGGATGTATCATAGTGAAAAGGCGGAGAGCTTTCGAAGGAAAGAAGGTGCAAAATAGTCCGCTATATTTTCAGATGTTCGCACCGAAAAGCTGGCTGTTGACTTTCTACCCTCTTTCTTTTGGCCAACTAAACGATATGCGATTAGTAAAGTCCCAATTTAAAATCATTTATCCCAGCCCAAAATTCGTTTCATGGCCCCTTAGCGGAAGAGCGCTACGCATGACAATTTATGTTTTGGGTATTGGGGGCGGGGGAATTTTCCCCGACAGGCGCAGAGCCTGTTTTATGCTTCTTGTACGGTTTGTGTCTTTTGGCTGCCTTAGTGGGCTGCCTGTTTGTGATCTAAAAGCTTTGACTTTGAGATTGAGGTGTTACCTGGCATTTCGTTCTTGTGTGGGTCTTCGTGAACCATGCTAGTCTCAGTCGTGGTTCCCTGACCGTCTTCTTTGGAAGTCGCTGTCTCTTCAAGGTTCTTCTCTTGCATTGTGTTGACAGCAAGAGGTGGAAAAAAACTCTGATACTTCCCTCGTCGTGGAAGATGTTGTGTTCGCTCCTTGTGTAGCTGGCTCTTGGAGTCGTACCTCAGCCTCTCATGGTGGCTATGCAGGGGTGCGTTTTTCTTCATAGTGAACGGGAGATTAAATGTCGCTTGTCGGTTTGACGACCTCACTGACGTCCATGAGGTTTTCCGTTGAAGGTTCTTCACATTGGAAAGTTCCTGGACGCAGTCTGTCTTAATGCGTAAGCACGCAGTCTTCTACAGTGTGCCCGAAGCGTCGGCACTGAGAGCATCGCGGTATCCACAGTACTGGTGGATGTGCCCGACCCTGTTGCACCGTAGACAAAGTGGGGGTCGACCGGCTTTAAGCACGAGACACTGGCATCCATAGTCCATTAGCAGGTATGGAATTTGGGAAAGATGACACACCTTCCGCTAGCGACAGTGTCACTTCTCTATTCATGGTCTGCATGGTCTCCATTCCTGGAACCCTCCACTTCTCACGTTCGATAACACGGTAGAAGAGTTGATCGAGGGACATCTCTTCTCGCAATACACACGTCTCACTACCACACATACAGGTAGAGCCATTCTACAGAAACTAGGCATTCATCACGAGAGCTCATCAAGCCCGAAACACACGCTTCCACATGCCATCAGAGCCAATCTTCACACTCCTCCGCTTCCCAAAAACATGCATCCGGAACACCACCCAGACCGCAGGAAAGCTCGAAGCGCGGCACTCCACAAACGATACGGCCAGCTTGAGGGCGTCGTGTACACGGACGCTGCAGACTATCCCCACCAAAAGGCCATGACCATGGTCGCCACCGACGGCCATGGGGTCCCCCTTTCCGGGGGCTCGATCCCAACAACCAATTCGGAAACAGCGGAAGAGGTCGCTATTGCCATAGCCCTCCTTGTCCCCAACACTCAAACAATCATATCGGACTCTATAAGCGCGCAATTCTTAACTTCGCGAGGGGCAGGATTTCTGAGGCTACCCTCAGAGTTCTAACACGCACCTCCAAAATTATTAACGACATGGTCAGTCTAATCTGGGCCCCGGCTCATACCTCCCTCCCCGGAAACGAAGCCGCCCGTATACCACCACCCGAGAGCTATAGCATACCGGGCACAGGGGACAATGACGGGAACAGGTAACGAGCCGGTCAGTCACAGAGACACACTGACCTCGTACCAAAAAATTACGTAATCATATAGATTAGCACGCAGGACCCTTCCTGCGGGACACAAATCGCTAACCAAGAGCCAGGAATGGACCTGGCGACGACTCCAAACAAACACGTATCCAAATCCTGCCCTTTATTCGCACTGGTTGCCGGACATACACTCGGAAGTATGCAAATTCTGCTCCTCGCGAGCTACACTATCTCACATTATGTCGGAGTGTCCAAATTCCATTCGCATGCAATGATACGGAGCAGTGGAACGCGCTGATGCACAGCTCGAAAGCGGACGTCCAGAAGGACTGCGACTGGGCCGAGGAAGCAGCCACGGTCTGGGGTTTGCTACCCTCCCCCTCTTCTGCTTCATCGTAGAGGAGGACATGGGATGTGCCCTGGACAACACGTGGCCGTCTCTCCACGTATCGGCTTGACCCTACAAATCTAATAGATTATAAATAAAGTTTTGTCCTCCTCCTCCTCACGTTCGATTGAGACCACTTTTCCGAACGGCTCTATATAGTGCTTCAACTATTGGGCGATCTTCGATGTGACTCGGTAACCACAGCAGCTTTAGCTTGGTTTTAGGGTCGATCACAAGGCATCTCCGGCCTTTTACGGTGAGCTCTTTACATACGGCCAATTTGTCCATTGTAGGGGCATTCGCGCACGTTATCATCCATACGTGCTGGTATTTTCTGAAACTAATTATGTCATCTTGGTTGATGACGGGGAAAATGGCATCCCTGAAGTCCGGGGCACGATATGGTCGATCGGCCATGTCCGCATGAAGGAAGAGCGAATTAAGTACGACGTTACTTGAAGGTCAACGGGCATCAGAATACGGTAGGTGTCCATATTGTTGGCAGAGGCACTCAGACGTGGAAGGAATAACTCGGGCTGGAGGCCGATTTTTAGCTTTCTCGGGAGAACATGAAAACGCCTGCCGTTCCAGGCCACGCAGACACGCTTGGGCGGCTTGGAAACGAGCGGGGGTTTATATATTAGCTATCCACTCTTTTTTAGTTACCTATACAGGCATTTTTGCTTTCTTAACTACGCGCACAAAAATAACATCCACAAAGTCTTGGAACGGACTGTATTCGCAACTCCGGTGGTGTGCGTATAATTTCCTTTCTTCTGTTTTGCACTTCGGCCTCCAGGCCGCGTCAGTTTTCGCTGCTTACTTGGATAGGCGGGTTGGACAGATAGAGACTTCGTTAACTTTTAATTGACACAGGCACGCAGCCAGGATTTTGTTTTGGGGGGGGGGGGGGGGGGGACGGCCCGCCCATGACAAAATGCTCTATGAGGTGGAGGGGGAGAGGAGGCTCCAGCAAAATGGAAGATTGGGAGGGGGGGGGGGATGGAGTAGATTATAACTCGAACCTGGTATAATCTTGAATCCTCTAGTTTGATAATAATTTCGGTCCTGCGACTCTATGTCAAAAAAAAAAAAAAGATGTTGGCTGGATCAGGCCACACGAATATTCCGGAATCGTTGTGGATTGACCGTGTTAAGAATGGAACCTTCGGCAACCTTTTCCGAGTTTCAACGCTGCGGAAACGAGTCCCGAAACGAGTCCCGACGTGTCAGGACTGCCGGCCACCTGTCGAAGCCTGCCCAAAACGTGTCTCAACGCGTCCGTGACGTCAACGGGACGTGTGTGTGTGTGCGTGTGGGTTCGTGCGCTCCGGAAGGGGAGAGAGGCCTGGCCTAACTGCGGAGAACCATGGCTATGACTCATTTCTGGCTACGACGCGGCGGACTTTTCTGCTACGCACTCGGCGGTCGCACCTGCTGCCCTGGCGGAGAGTGAGGGAGAAAACGGACCCTATATAAGGCGGGGCGTGAGACGGCTCCAGTGGAATTCTCTTGGATTTGACGACTGTATCGCTACCATGTAATTAAACCGTTCGTTACGTTACCAATTCTCCCACCTCCACTGGACCCCTGGGTTCTTCACTTCGGGGAATGGTCGTCGTCAAAGGCCAGGAAGCCTCCGGACGTGCGGCCTAAGCCCCGCCTCGAACAACTGGTTGGCAGCGGTTGGGATCGGACCATGCGACATCGTGCTACATCTGCGGGTGAGCGTTTGGACTTTGCTTTGAGATTCGCCAGGCTTCAGATTATGGGTAATTAATTTTGAACTGCTGGGAATCCTTAGTGTTTGACTCGTGCGCTAGGTTTTGGTATAACCTCGCGACAAGTTTTAGAACAAAGCCAAAGCTAAAAAGCAGCGATCATGGATCTAATGAGGTTACTGAGAACAGATTTACTCTGTTTATGTGAAGAATTGGGTGTGGAGGTGGAGCAAAAGATGAAGAAATCTGAGATCAGTAAAGCGATTTCAGAGAGCGCGGAAGCAGAGGAAATTAAAATTGCGTGGGAACTGCTTCAGAACGCTAAGAGTGAAGCTGCAGCAAGAGAGGAACGAGAGCGAGAACAGGCTGCAGCGAAAGAGGAACGAGAGCAGGAGCAGGCTGCAGCTAGAGAGGAACGAGCACAGACTGCAGCGAAAGAGGAACGAGAACAGGAGCGGGCTGCAGCGACAGAGGAGCGAGCGCTGAAAAGGCTAGAGCTCGAAATTGAACAACAGCGATTAAACTCGCAGAACAGTAGAGTTGGGGCTCCGCTACGAGCAAGTGAGACCGAGTCGTATCAAATGAAGAAGCTCATGCAGCCGTTTAAAGTTGGGGAAGACGTGGGCCTATTCTTAGTTAACTTTGAGAGGACATGTGAGAAGTTGAGCTTCGCCCCAGAAACGTGGCCGCAACGGCTTTTGACTCTGTTGCCCTGTGAGGCTGCAGAGGTTGTCGCGCGCCTTAGTGCTGGAGACGCGGACGACTACGACAAGGTGAAGTCCAGCCTTTTGAAGCGGTACCGCCTTTCTGCCGAGGCGTTCCGTCAAAGGTTTAGAAACGCATCCAAAAAGAGCAGCGAGGGCTACTCGGAATTCGCGTACGGGCTTAAAACCAACCTGATAGAATGGTTGAAGAGCGAGGAAGTGTACGAAAGCCGAGACAAGGTAGTCGAGTGTGTGTGCCTCGAACAGTTCTTTCGTAGCATTCCGCAGTCAGTCAAGCTCTGGGTGCAGGACAGGGTGGGAGTCGACTCTGTCGAAAGGGCCGCTGAGCTAGCCGAAGAGTACGCAACGCGTAGAAAGCTGAGCGGAGAGGAAAGCGAATCCGGCCGAAGCGATCAGCGCAAGACCTTCCGACAGGGAAATGACTCGCGAGAAAACGGGCCCGAGAAGCCCGAAGCAGGACAAAAGGTCCCAGAAAAGAGCGCAGAACACTCGAACGGAGACGAGGCGCGGAAAAGCCCAACAGGGCAGTTCGAGGCAAGGAAGCCGTTCCTGTGCTACAACTGTCAGGAGCCGGGACACACAGCGGCCAGATGTAAGAAACCGCGGGTTGTGTTCTCGTACGTGAACGGTAGTGACGAGGACCTGAAGCTCCTTCGTCCCTATCTTCACGAGCTCCAGGTAAACGGAAAGCCGTGCAGGGTGCTTCGTGACAGTGCAGCGACGATGGACGTTGTTCATCCGTCGTATGTAACGCCATCCGATTTTACTGGAAAGGTAGTTTGGATCAAGCAGCTGCTCGAAAAGCACAGTGTCTGTCTGCCTATGGCGACAGTAAGGATAACTGGCCCGTTCGGAGAGCTAGTGACAGAGGCGGCTGTCTCGCAAACAGTCCCGTTGGAGTATCCTTATTTGTTTTCTAACCGGTCAGATTTCCTGCTGCGCGAAAGGGGTCAACAACTGGGAGAAGGGCTAGTTCAGTCGTGTACGAGGTCCAAATCGCGTCAGGTCGCCCCTTTGTTGACGAGTGATCCAGAGCCAGAGGCAGCTGACGGGGAGCAAGCACTCCCAGAGTTGGAGACAGAAAACCGGGATGAGAGGGACCAGGTTGTAGAACAGCCTGATCTCGTAGCACTAGAAAGCGTACGCCGTCCCAACGCGCCGGCGGAAAAGGCGGAGGAAGAGGGGATCAGTGAAAGATCTCTCGTAGCTCCGGCGTCACGTAACTTTGGTCCTCTGCTACGAGTAGACAGAGTGTCTTTGACAGTCGAGCAGAAGAGCGACCCTAGTGTGTCAGGGTTTCGCTGTACAGCTCAGGAGATTGCTAGGACCAATGTGACGAGGAATGAAAGAGGCGGATTGTTTTATCGGCGTTATAAGGACCGCATTTTCACGTCTAGAAATCACGTGAAAATCGATCACTATGACTTCAGCGTAAGAAAAAGAAAGGCAAATTTAACGGCAATACCGATGGGTTGAGCAGATTTTTCTGACATCACGAAAAATAGTAGGGATGATCTCAGAGGTCTTCGTCATCCACGGGAATGAGGATCTAAGTGGGGGCACTTCGTTGAAACCCCAAAAGGACCTCACAAATTGCGAAGAGTTTTTGTCTTTTGTATTTTGTTCTTAGTGACCTCGTTGGAAAAATGAGTTTTTTTGGCGACAGGGGGTCTCGATACCCGGAATTGTACCAAATTTTGGTAATCCGTAATCCGGTCTGGCGGGTCTTTGGCGAATTCCGAGCGTTTGACTGCGGTGTGGCGTGGTGTTGTGGGGGACGTTTCCGCTGATGCCTCCGTTGAGAGGTTTAGGAGTTTGTTTGGTGCTTGCAGCGTCTTCTCAAGGCCTACTCCAAGCCCACCTCTTCAGGCCAGCGATTGTACCACCGGCCATTCGAGGTTTCCCTGGCCCCGGAGGGGCTGTTAAGAATGGAACCTTCGGCAACCTTTTCCGAGTTTCAACGCTGCGGAAACGAGTCCCGAAACGAGTCCCGACGTGTCAGGACTGCCGGCCACCTGTCGAAGCCTGCCCAAAACGTGTCTCAACGCGTCCGTGACGTCAACGGGACGTGTGTGTGTGTGCGTGTGGGTTCGTGCGCTCCGGAAGGGGAGAGAGGCCTGGCCTAACTGCGGAGAACCATGGCTATGACTCATTTCTGGCTACGACGCGGCGGACTTTTCTGCTACGCACTCGGCGGTCGCACCTGCTGCCCTGGCGGAGAGTGAGGGAGAAAACGGACCCTATATAAGGCGGGGCGTGAGACGGCTCCAGTGGTTCTCTTGGATTTGACGACTGTATCGCTACCATGTAATTAAACCGTTCGTTACGTTACCAATTCTCCCACCTCCACTGGACCCCTGGGTTCTTCACTTCGGGGAATGGTCGTCGTCAAAGGCCAGGAAGCCTCCGGACGTGCGGCCTAAGCCCCGCCTCGAACAACCGGAACCATCGGATCTGTTGACTGTACGCACGTACACACGCACATACACTTACACAGACGGGTAAAGTCAGAAGAGAGGGAGGCCCAAGGTCACGTAGGTAGTACCTTCTTTTTGACTCGCAACGCAACAGAGCCAGGCGACGCAAAGCAAAGACACAGGGGGATGAAACCAAGGTCGCGTCGCATCGTCAGCTTGTTTTCCAACAGACTGGATTGGATTCGGCCCGATTTGAAGTCGGACGCCTCGAATCGAGCGCAAATTGAAATCGGAGCCGCCTGATTGACACTGGACAAGACAGACGGGATCTGACTTTCATCCGACATTTTCGTACGAACAAGCAACACACTAGGGGCTTTTCGTAGATCGTGCGTTGCGTACTGCGGGCGCATGCTCGATCCGCGCTCAAAGTGACGGCAGGAGCTCCCGCAACGCAAAACTCTTGCGCGCACGAGGCGCCTTGCTTTCTGAATTTTTTTTTTTCTGTATCGCGCCCAGTATCATGAGTCATAACCTTGGACAAAACAGTAGGGAGTTTTAGGGAACCGTTTTTGGCCATCCGATGCGGTACGATGGGCCCTCCGGGACGAACTGCGCATGTGCGAGTCTTCTCTGGTAGCGCATGCGCAGTGCGTACCGGAAGGCCCATCGTATCGTATCGGGTGCGCAAAAACGGTTCCCTAAAACTCCCCAATAGGAACTTATAGAATCTATCGCGTTCGTATTGGCGACCGAACTGTAGGGCGCTTTGTCCGGCTTGGTTTTTAGAGTAACTAAATGGCGGAGCCAGAGTATCGCCTTCCTTTTCCTAACGCCGCCAACCCCTCATTGGTGGAGAAGGGGTCACATGCGCAAAATTTTACTACTGCGCTTGTGGGGAGGCGGACTTAGGGAGCGCCGGGTTTCGGGTGAGACATATCTTTCGCTCTGCATTTTTAGCTCTGACAGGACAACAGCTGTTGTCCTATCGCAAGTGTTCCTTTCGCAGTCCTCGTTTTTGAAGCGATAGCGGGCGACACTTTGCGTAGATTTCGGCCTCGTCTCCTGTCCTCACTGCTAGGGAAACCCTTCTCTCCGCTCCCCGCTCTTGGCGCGCAGCCAGGGAAGTTGGGTTTTCCCGTCAGCGGCGAGTCTTCCGTGCCGTCTGCATGAAAGACTTGTTTTCAAACATTACTCGCGTTACGCGAAATCCCACTTTGGCAGTATCCAGTTGCTACGCGTAATGTCGAACGGTTTTAGAAACTTCCACCGCGGTTACCCACTTCATGGATCACCGAGTACTTGTGGCAGTCGTCCGTGGCATCCACGACGCCAACCACGACGGCTATGAGAAATAAAATCTTCGCACCTCCTATCGCTTTCGTTCTTTGGCACATTGTGGGCAAAAAATACTTTTTTTTTCTATATTTGTTATTTTTGTTATCAAGTTTAACTCTTTCCTAGTGCAAGCCCTATCTTACATTGAATTTTTGTTTTTTATATGAAAGGCCGTTATTGGCAGACTGGGCTCTCGCTACTGTCGCGTTTGTTGTCGCCATAATCTTTAATTCTCTGGCGAATTTTATTCCCCGTTACGTTCGTTTATCTGGGACGATGCGGCGGGACCGACGAACTCGCCCGAGACCACGCAACCCGTCGTTTCAAAAGTGAGCCCTGCAGCAGTCGTTCGCCCGCGCGTTTACGCCTCGAGCCGAGAGATGGAGCAAGCGGTCTCGCACTGGTCGACCCGCTTCTCGAACGCCAAAACAAACGCCACGGTCGCGTGGCTGCACGGGCTTCCGTGCCGCCCGTCGCCGCTCCGTCGATGCTCGACTTGGTTGGTCGTCGTGGCTCTTGTTCTCGTGCCTGGAACGTCGACGTCAAGTTGTTCGTCGCACACTGCAGCTTTGGACCGCCGCGTCCACACAGTCCACGCCACGCTGGTCCACGCCGCCACTCGGCGCAAACAGAGCGGCCGCGCCTCGCTGGCTGCGGGAGGGCTGCCCCGGCGGCAGTCACCTTGGGGGAAGCTCCGTCGACGTCCTCGTGACGCGGCCTCTGACGACACCGGGGACTCCCCCTCCACCCGACGAGAGTCTGGGGAGTCCTCGGCGAGCATCCGTCGACTGCGCCGTGCTTCGCGTCCCCCGTGGCAGCGGTCAGCGTTCAGTGATCGACGCCTCCACGCGCGTCCCCCGGGTCCTCGACATCCGGTGTGTTCCCCGCACCGGCGACCGACCACCTACCGCCAGCGACGCATGCTGACGCCCAGAGCCAACGGCCACGAACGGCGCCTACGTTTTGGGCGACGCCGGACCGCGAGAGTGATCGTGTTCGCGGGTGCGCGGTCGTCGCCGTGGCCACGTGTGTGTCTGTGCCGCACTGGGCTCCGCCCGACATGCTGACAGCGTGCGTGGCCGGCTGCACACCAAGGTGAGGCGGCTTCTTTTCCGCGCCGCGTGTTCCCCGCTCCTCCGCTACATTCCCACCGCTTCTTACACATGCAGAGTGGAGTTACAAGGTAGCATCACACCAGCGAGCTGGAGAAAAGTTCGCCTGACACCTTATTATCTACATATTAAAAAAAAAATAATAATAATAAAGTCAGGGGTGTAGTCAAAGCTGTCCGGAAGAACTCCGAAGAGGTCCGACGCCCTGGCGGCAGCTGATGTTTCGCCGAAGGTTTGTTCATAGAGCCTCGAAGAAGCCGGGTTGCCGAGTTTCTTTGCGTAACGTCGTTCGCCTCGCCTTCTGGGGCTCGAAGAAGCTCGGTCGGTTATTTATCACATCGCCGGCCGCTCCTCTAACGATTGACGCATTCTTCCACAACTAAATAACGCGCGTTGCCCGTGGGGCTACACCGACAACGGGATCATCTCGCGTTGCTAATAATGCGTACCTCAAACATGCAAACAAAAAAAAAGTAAAAGAAAAAAAAAAACAGCAAGGGGGAAGAGCGTTTTCCTAAGGCGGCAGCGTAGCAGGTATCGCGTCTTCGCTTGCGTCGTGGAAGACACGTGTTTGGGCTATTGATATGGCCGGCGAGAGTCTGATGGTATCTGATCGGTCTGTTGATACCCGAGGAACATCGTGCGTATCGAGTGCCGCCCATTTTCTTTCTTTTTGTGTCGTTGGTTCGTGTGTGGCGCGCTGCTCTGCGCGCGGTTGCGCAACTTCCTTCACCTTGGCTGCGCGCGGCAAGTCCGAGGCGCCGGTCAAGCCCTCGATTTCTTCCCGCCCAAGACACGTCTGTCCCTTGTGACCCGCCGCCGCCTCGCGGAGGCACCGCGGAGGCAGCAGCGATGAACGCTGGCGCAACAGGATTTTCGGTGATATTTTTTTTGCTGTTGTTGCTGTTATTGTTTGGATTGCTTAGAAACACTTCCGGGTGGCGCGGAGGCAGTTCTTGTTCTGGCTCATCTCTTCCACGTCTCGGTAGGTCGCTCGATGTGTTTATCATATTTTTGACGTTTTGCTTTTCGCTCTGCTCGCGTCTCTGCGCTGTATTTTTTTTAGCGATTTTTTTTTGTTGTTTGTCGTTGTCTGTGTCATTTAACTTCACCAACGCGCTCACGTCGAACTAAGTCAACCGTTCATAGCAGTTCTTTTGCATGCAAATGGCAGTTCCGGACAATATACTTGCACAGCGTCTCTCTCTCTCTCTCCCCCCCCCCCCTTTCCCTCCCTCCGTAGTATAAATGCTATACTATCGAAACCCATTTGTAAAGCCTCCGTTTCATTTGCGATATTATTTTTGTACCAGTCGTTTTTGCGTTTAATTTTCTTTAAAACGTGTATACATTTGACAATATCTTTTTAATGCAATTTTTTTCGTAATTGCACCTCGTCACTATACTTTATCCTTGCGTGGTCTATTCAATATATATATATATATATATATATATATATATATATATATATATATATATATATATATATATTTTTTTTTTTTTTTAATTCTTGATTTAGTGATTTCTGTATTCCTACTCTTTCTTCTTTTTCATTTTGATGGGACGCTCATCAATATATCGTCCATCCACTGCTCTGGGACCAGGCATACACGGCGCTCAGTTTGTTGGCGATGAATCTCGTATAGCCATTGTATACCGACAACAATACGCGCGCTGTAAGGCCAAACTAAAGAAATATCGCGCACTTTGGGATGGGGAGACTCCCTCGACAGTGAGCTTTGTGACCTTTTCGTAAATGTTTTTTTTTTTAAATTTATTTGTTCAATATTTTTATGTGCGCGTGTAATTGTGTGCAGATCTGCGAAGCAGCTAGGAGATGTTTCAGCGCTCTCGGCTACGTCGTTCTTTGATCGCTTCGACTGGAATCGTGCGCAATGCGTTTCGTCGGTTCTCGGTTTTTGTGTTTATTTGCGTTGGACGTGGTTCTTCCGACCCCTAGCTCCTTTCCCTCTCTCTCCAAAGTCGGTCTTTAAGTCTGTTTTTTTTTGTTTTTTTTTTTTTTTTGCTTTGGTATTTGTTACGAATTTGGACGACTAGGTCCGAGGCGTTTGTGCTTTCTGCGTTCGTATTACAACTTAGACGCGTTGTAACAGCCCTTGGCGCTCGCAGCGCCCAGTACAGGATAACAAATGAACGAAAGTATGAACCAAAGCTGAAAAGCAGCTGACCCCAGTGTCGTTAAAGGGGCGGCGCAACAATTTTTGTACTTTGCGGGAATACCTTTTAGAACGAATCTCTGGCGTTTATGACCGACAAAATACGCGTTCGTTTTTTTCCCAACGCAATCGAAGTCGCAGACAAAAATTAAAGATAAACGAGCAGCGTTCAACCCCCTCAAATCGCAGAAAGAACAAGCGGCCACGTGATCTGGAGCCGAATATATGCCGCCAATGTTGATCATAGCCACGCGCTGGGGTTGGCAAGGCACAGGACACGCGCTGAGTTCTAGAATTGTTAGGGTTCGGCTATCGTCGTCATTGCCGCGTTTGGACACAAGCCACTACCCGTATGCTTGTCGGACTATTGATTGTCACGAGCTTACATCGAGCGCTTACGCAATACCCGGGTTCAATCTATGAGCCGGATTCAAATATCGTCACTGGGGGACTATGGCGACACTGCGACCCCAACCCCAACGCTACGTCATCAAGTTTTGCGAAGGAGAGGCTGAAAGAAAACGCTCGCTTTTAGCCTCGAAATTCCACCGCAACAACGAGGTTTCTTGGTCAATGGCGTTGCGTGCAAATAAAGACCTTAAAAAAAAAAGGGCTTTTGGCCGTTTTTATTTTAGTGCGCATGGCGTGCGATTTGCTCGTTTCCGAAGCGACGAACATGCCCGTGCTTGTCTGAGGAAAGCTGGACCGCCCCTTTAATAAGAGCGGAGAAGATCGACGTTTCACCTACGTTTCAACGAGGAGAGCAATAGGTGTTGATGATGATGCGGCTTTTCCCTTTGTGGCGGGCGAGCGGGTGTAATGAAGAGGACGCACACCCTTTTTACGCTATCGCTACCTGCAGGGTGTAGGAAGGGTGTAAATGACCATTGTACCCTTGTTTCACCTATACACCTTTTCTACGTGGGCGCCGCCATCTTCAATTCTGGCACTTCCGGTATGCGTGAAAACGTCGCTTTCTTCTCCCCTCGACAGTAGAATGTGTTATCATTTTAATTGCAACCGTCAGTCGTTCTTGTTATCACCCTTCTATACTTTTTTACTTGTTCGGGGTTGTAATCTCTTGCTTTTTTTTTCGGAACGCATACGCATACCATATGGGGACGACGTGGCTGGGTGCGAGGCTAAACGAAAAAGGTGTATAAAAACTAAAAAAAATAATCGCGTAAAAATGCTGTAAGGGTGTAGGAAGGGTGTTGCAAAATACACCGTTTCTACACCTATATAGGTGTGAACATGTTTAGTGTGTAAGATGATTATTTTCCTCCGTCTTTCGCCACCAGTGTTCAGTCTCGTTTTTGTAGTCTGCACACACTGCACGCACGGCCCGTTGTCCTTGCTCTCCGTTGCATGGGGCGGCTGTGCTGGTCGTGCAGGCGTTCCCTATGACTCCGTCTGTTGCATTCCCTGGTGTCGTTATCGCGAAACCCAGGGCGTCTAGGAGCTCTCGTTGGGGGTTGATCGAAGCTGATGGAGGTTCATAGCCCGCGGCAGCGGGCGCTCACAAAAGAACACCGGGTGTTCCCTTCTTTCTTTTCCCTCGCCACACACGCCCGACACACCTCGACTCCACCTTGGGCTCTAAGCTTTTGCTGTAGGAGAGTTCGGAGGGTCCCCTCTGGCGCCTCGGAACAGAACTGCCCAAAGTGTTGTATATATATATATTACACTCTTAAAAAAAAGGGTACTGTAGTACCCTCCTTAAGGGGGTAACCGACTTGCACACAGGGCAACCCCTTTTGGAGGTATCGTTACCGCCTGCAACGAGGGTGCAAACTTACCCCCTGGGTTAGGGTACAACATTGCCTCGTTTTGGAGGTAACCTTAGTTCCTTTTGGTGTTAAAAGTGCATCCTTTATGGGTCAGCCTTTACCTCCTTTAGGGGGGAATTTCAACCCTTTTGAGAGGTAAGACGACGTAATTGAGGGCGCTGCTTTTACCTCCTTTTGGAGGGAACTATGATCCACTTTGGGGTTGAATGCACACGATGAGGAAAACAGCTCAGAAATCGCGAACTACGAAGAACAAAAACGACAGAAAAGTGCTGTCCTGTCAGGTTTGTTCTTCGTAGTCCGGGCTTTCCGAGCTGTTTTCCCCATCATGTATAACAGCAACCAACTGGTCCAGTTCACCACCTTATTACAGGTTAAATGCACACTTGATGGAATCACTTTGGAATCACATGACAATGTTTTATTGTGGCTGTCACAAACAAAATGGCATAAAAATCAATGGCATGACTAGACATCT
The DNA here is from genome assembly GCA_013358835.2 of Ixodes persulcatus. Lineage (NCBI taxonomy): Eukaryota > Metazoa > Arthropoda > Arachnida > Ixodida > Ixodidae > Ixodes > Ixodes persulcatus. The sequence goes on along the minus strand of JABSTQ010009160.1, from coordinate 1,960,519 downwards.
TATAAACGTTCTAAGATGAAACCACTAAGCGCAATAAAGGCATCTGGAACAACACTTTCGGGGCTCTAGTCGGAGCTAAAGATGAACTAGAGGCAGAATGCAACCAGGACTGCCTCAGCAGGCGACGCGGCTTCGAGACCTCCCTCCACTGCCACATAGCTGGGAGCCTCAGGATTAATTAGGCTTGAGCTGACAGCCACCGGGTAGATTGCACTGCCTGCCTGGAACCAAAAAAATGTGGAAATCATGTGATATGAAGTTGAAACATATCATCCCCAATTTGAAGAAACTGTGAAGAAATATTAGATTTTTCTAAGACGCATTTGGAGCATTTGATGGGCCACTGATTCCAGCATTATAAAGCATCGACCATACTTACCAGACGTGACCAGTTTAACTGTTGTCTAACTACCACTGACTAAAATTATCACATGGCGGGTGATAATCATAGATTAGTAAGCACTTTGTATTCACCGGTCATGTTTAAATTTGTCCCCCGATTTACTTAGGTAACTAACAAATCTTAGTCAAAGGGGTACAACTACTGTAGCAGGTTAGTATATACAAGTGCTGATTGTTGGGCGAGTTGGTATTGTACGTGAAAAAAACATGATTGCGCTTTAAGACAAGGACAGAGGAAGAACATACACCACAGAGCGCTACACCACATTAGCTACTCAGCACCACAGCAGATCCCTATGACCGCCAACCCTAACTGCCGAACTTCGCAAAAAATATGCAAATATTTTTGCCGAAGTGCTCTGCCAGATGAAAATTGAATTTGTTTTATTTAGACATGAGATGAACAGCACACAAGGACGAGAACACATAAAAAGAACACACCAAAAAAGACACACTAAAGCGCCTTGTGTGTCTTACTCTAATTTCTTTACTCGAAGTATACCCTCAATTTTCTCTGGAAATGAACGAACACCACACACACAAAGAAAATTTAAAAATCAAGAACCTCATTTCAATTGCCCAAATGCGAACAAGAACATCAAAATAATATATCTGACTACGCTTACCTGCAGTTGCGTCCAAGGTAGCAGGCATCCAGTACCCTCGACGAAATCACCCTACAACGTTGAGGCAGTAGGAAAGAAATATATTCAATCAACTTCAAATAATGCAAACTTAGCCATCTGACTCGCCTATTGCATGATCAGCTTTTAAAAATGCCTGCTCACACGCAGAAAAAAAATGCCAAGACGATATACTTGCTAGTCTCTCTGCCGGCAATAACTTAATGACCTTATTCAGTAATATACGACTATTAATGTTAGCGAAGCGTATGAATAATTTCTAACTGCCGAATGTCGAACTTCGGCAAATATGTAAATTTTTTTGCCGAAGTAATTTGCCAGATTAAAATTTAAAATTGAATCTATGTTTTATTTAGACATGACAAGAACAGCACACAAGCGCGAAAACACACAAAAAAAAAATAACACCGAAAAAGACACACTCAAGCGCCTTGTGGGTCTTACTCTAATTTATTTACTCGAAGTATACACTCAATTTTCTCTCGGAAATGAACAAACAGCACACACACAAAATAAACATAAAGATCAAGAGCCCCATTTCAAGTGCACAAATGGGAACAAGAAAATCAAAATAAAACATTGCACTACGCTTACCTGCAGTAAACAGTGTTAAGAACTGTCACGAGATGCGTCCAAAGTAGCAGGCATCCAGTACCCTCGACGAAATCACCCTGCAACGTTGCCGCAGGACGAAAGAAATATATTCAATCAACTTCAAATAACGCAAACTTGAGCCATTTCTAACTCGCCTACCGAATGATTACTTTAAAAATAACCTGATCACACGCAAAAAAAAAAAGCCAAGACAACACTATAATTGCTAGTCTCTCTGCCGGCAACAACTTAATGACCTTATTCCGTAATATACTACTTTTAATGTTTGCGAAGCGCACGAATAATTTCTAACTGCCGAATGTCGAACTTCGGCAAATATGTAAATATTCTTGCCGAAATAGTTTTCCAGATTAAAATTGAATGTATGTCTGATTTAGACATGAGAAGAACAGCACACAAGGACGAAAACACACACAAAAAAAAACACCAAAAAAGACACACTCAAGAGCCTTGTGTGTCTTGCTCTAATTCATTTACTCGAAGTATACCTCACTTTTCTCTCGGAAATGAACGAACAGCACACACACAAAATCAACATAAAAATCAAGAGCCCCATTTCAAGTGCACAAACTGGAACAAGAAAATCAAAATAAAATATCGGACTCCGCTTACCTGCAGTAAGCAGTGTTAAGAACTGTCACGAGATGAGTCCAAGGTAGCAGGCATCCAGTACCCTCGACGAAATCACCCTACAACGTTGCCGCAGGACGAAAGAAATATATTCAATCAACTTCAAATAATGCAAACTTGAGTTATATCTAACTCGCCTACTGAATGATCAGAGTTTTAGAAATGCCTGATCACACGCAAAGAAAATGCCAAGACAATATAATTGCTAGCCCGCTGCCTGTAACAACTTCATGACCTTATTCCGTAATATAATACTATCAATGTTTGCGAAGCGCACGAATAATTAGCTCAGACATTTATATTCGGTATTTCAAGGTAACGTGACATTTTACCAAACTATTTACTAAACCTCGTTAAATAAAAAATTAAAAAAAAACAACGTTGATATTAAAAATCAGTGTTTAACACTGATGTTTACAAATATCACCGACGTTGAGAATAAATCGCGCCGGTTGGCCGGTGCCGCCAATGAATGCCTGATCGACTACTGCTCTACGGGGAAAAAACAAAATAAAACAAAAAACAACCAGCTTATGAGATTTTCAATTATTTCATCAGATCCTCAATTTAACGTCCGACGCGACACACCAACGGCCCCAAAAAGAGAAAACCTCCTACCCCCTCACGCCTTAAACGTAGGCGACACCCGATTCAAACGGCGTCTTGCCGCCCGTCTCGCCGAACCGCCGCTCTCCCCCTTCGTCCACCCGCAAAAAACATACACCGGGAAAAGCTGCTGGCTAAGCCACTGCTTAGCGTATGTCAACCTTCTAAATGTGCGCTAGTGCAAGCGACAGTCATTCCTGTTCTTGCTCTTTATGATCTTCGATGGTCTAAACCGTGTCTGCGTTCGCGCCACACACTAATTTTATCGAACGCTCGACGCCTTCAAACGTGCCAACATGTCCGCCAACCCTTTGTCTAAGGAAGACGGGGGTCGCCTTCCCGGGCGGTCATAACCGACGCCAACTGCCGACCGCGCAGAACATTTCCTTACCTGCATACGGTGCACACGACTTGGATCTTCGACTGAAGTCAATGCAGCGCTCTCGGTGACCTCGTAAGAAGAAACTGAGCCGAACAGAACAATAAAGAACGTTCCTGCACCGGGACGCCTCCGTCGAACGTTCGAGAAGAAACACCGTTATGCCGTCATGACCGGGCGCGTCGGCGGGGAAGGCGCGGGCGCTCCCTGTCGCCCGGGCAGGCGCTCTCCCACGCATGCGCGAATAATCACGTGTCATACGAGGAGACCAGTTAGCGAACTCGTTTGCGCCTTTCCACAGCCAATCGCACCGCCCAGGCTTTGGCAGTGCAAAACAGGTGCACCCTCTGGGAGGTAACACATGCCTCCTTCGTGCCCCTACGCGGCGAACTTCACCTGGTAGCACCGCATTCTTCGTGTTTGCTGCGAATAAGGAGGTAACAAGCGGCGCGCTTCACCCCTGGCCGGGAGGAGGGTGGTAAAGGCGGTCTGTTACCTCCTTTTGGTCCCCTTTTTTCTAAGAGTGTACAGTCGTGTTTCAGCCGATATGTGTTGTTTTTGTTCTCTTTATAGAGCTCCAGCGCAGGCTTTGTAGACCATATGCCTAAAGAAGCGGCATCTAGCGTACTTATGATCAAATTATCAAGTTTCCCGCCATATTGGGAGTTCCCGTATCGATAGTTTCGCAAACATTGATCCCGGCAGAGCGGGAGTCGTAGATCTAAAATATGATCACGTGCTGCCAGTCTAGTCCGAACGAAACCTTCACGCATCGTCTTTGATAAATACTGTCCACTTACCTGGATGGCCCAGTTCATTGGCTGAGGGACGAGTCTTGCGACTTTGTTGCTCCCAGTGCCTTTTCCGCAGTCTCGCGGCCGTCTCTTCGTTGCACGAAACACTAAACAGCAACCCATTGAATGTACAGTGCGCGACACTGTTAGCGCGAACAAGCGATCGCCGGTTTTTCCAGTTTTTCTCTTTAAAAACCAAGGGATGTCGTCCAAGTTATTATTGGTACGGAAAGAGCTCATTTAGTTCTATAATTTAAGCGATAACATTTCGTGCTCGCTAATGCTATTTAGAAGTAAAATGCGAAAATGCGCCGATGTCGTGTTCGCGCTAACAGTGTCGCGATGTGTACAAATACAGTTTCCTAATATTACGAAAACCGTGTGTACTGAAACCTTTCAACATTTCTCGTTTGTTGTTGAAACATTTTAATTACATGAAACTGAAATAAACCGCCGTGTCGCTTGAGTGTAGTCCTCTGAAACGGTGACGTGGGGAGGGAAAAATGAGACAAAGAGCCAGGACAGAGAGAAAGATAGAAAGGAAGAGTTATATGTATACAAGGGAAGGCTCGCTGCCTGCACGAATACAAGCAGCGAGTCGCAAGAGATCGCAGGACTCGGTCGTAAACAAACGCAAGTGTATGAACGGGCCTTTGCGGGCCATGGACGTTGTGGTCGTTCTTGTCTACGTTGTGGTCGCTTCGCCTGTAGCTTCGCCTGGCCACTGAATTCGCACACGAGCGGATGTCGTTGCCCTCCCAGACACCAGGGTGGTCACCACCGGGGCCTCGACTGTGACGTCGCTTTCCCGCCCTGCGACACACACGAAGAACGGCGGTTCTGATCTGGAGAGCGCATGAAGAAGGTAGAGCATGGGTCGTCAAACGTTTTGGCTAAGGAACGGAAATTTATCGCAGTTTTAAGGGCCGGATAAGACAATTGAAACGAAGAATTAATCGATAAATAAGCCTGAAAAACATTTAAATAAAAAAATATAAACGAGCAAAAATTTAAACAAAATGTAAGGAGGTTGAGTACATATACTTTATTTTTAAATTAAATAGGTTGCTAATTATGACAATACAAAATACTTGTGACCCAGAAAACTCACCAGTGTTCGAGGCGGGGCTTAGGCCGCACGTCCGGAGGCTTCCTGGCTCGTGACGACGACCATTCCCCGAAGTGAAGAACCCAGGGGTCCAGTGGAGGTGGGAGAATTGGTAACGTAACGAACGGTTTAATTACATGGTAGCGATACAGTCGTCAAATCCAAGAGAACAACTCAGCCGTCTCACGCCCCGCCTTATATAGGGTCCGTTTTCTCCCTCACTCTCCGCCAGGGCAGCAGGTGCGACCGCCGAGTGCGTAGCAGAAAAGTCCGCCGCGTCGTAGCCAGAAATGAGTCATAGCCATGGTTCTCGATCCGCAGTTAGGCCAGGCCTCTCTCCCCTTCCGGAGCGCACGAACCCACACGCACACACACACACGTCCCGTTGACGTCACGGACGCGTTGAGACACGTTTTGGGCAGGCTTCGACAGGTGGCCGGCAGTCCTGACACGTCGGGACTCGTTTCGGGACTCGTTTCCGCAGCGTTGAAACTCGGAAAAGGTTGCCGAAGGTTCCATTCTTAACAGCCCCTCCGGGGCCAGGGAAACCTCGAATGGCCGGTGGTACAATCGCTGGCCTGAAGAGGTGGGCTTGGAGTAGGCCTTGAGAAGACGCTGCAAGCACCAAACAAACTCCCAAACCTCTCAACGGAGGCATCAGCGGAAACGTCCCCCACAACACCACGCCACACCGCAGTCAAACGCTCGGAATTCGCCAAAGACCCGCCAGACTGGATTACGGATTACCAAAATTTGGTACAATTCCGGGTATCGAGACCCCCTGTCGCCAAAAAAAACTCATTTTTCCAACGAGGTCACTAAGAACAAAATACAAAAGACAAAACCCTTCGCAATTTGTGAGGTCATTTTGGGCAAAGTGCCCCCACTTTGATCCTCATTCCCGTGGATGACGAAAACCTCTGAGATCATCCCTACTGTTTTGGTGATATCAGACAAATCTGCTCAACCCATCGGCATTGCCGTTAAATTTGCCTTTCCTTTTTCTTACGCGGAAGTCGTAGTAATCGATTTTCACGTGATTTCTAGACGTGAAAATGCGGTCCTTATAGCGCCGATAAAACAATCCGCCTTTTTCATGCCCCGTCACATTGGTCCTAGCAATCTCCTGAGCTGTATCGCGAAACCCTGACACACTAGGGTCGCTCTTCTGCTCGACTCTGTCTACTCGTAGTAGAGGACCATAGTTACGTGACGCCGGAGCTACGAGAGATCCTTTAATGATCCCGTCTTCCTCCGCCTTTTTCGCGGGCTCGTTGGGACGGCGTACGCTTTCTAGCGCTGCGAGGTCAGGCTGTTCTACAACCTGGTCCCTCTCATCCCGGTTTTCTGCCTCCAACTCTGGGAGTGCTTGCTCCCCGTCAGTTGCCTCTGGCTCTGGATCCCTCGTCAACAAAGGGGCTACCTGACGCGATTTGGACCTCGTACACGACTGAACTAGCCCTTTTCCCAGTTGTTGACCCCTTTCGCGCAGCAGGAAATCTGACCGGTTAGAAAACAAATAAGGATATTCCAACGGGACTGTTTGCGAGACAGCCGCCTCTGTCACTAGCTCTCCGAACGGGCCAGTTACCCTCACTGTCGCCATAGGCAGACAGACACTGTGCTTTTCAAGCAGCTGCTTGATCCAAACTACCTTTCCCGTAAAATCGGATGGCGTTACATACGACGGATGAACAACGTCCATCGTCGCTGCACTGTCCCGGAGCACCCTGCACGGCTTTCCGTTTACCTGGAGCTCGTGAAGATAGGGACGAAGAAGCTTCAGGTCCTTGTCACTACCGTTCACGTACGAGAATACAACCCGCGGTTTCTTACATCTGGCCGCTGTGTGTCCCGGCTCCTGACAGTTGTAGCACAGGAACGGCTTCCTTGCCTCGAACTGCCCTGTTGGGCTTTTCCGCGCCTCGTCTCCGTTCGAGTGTTCTGCGCTCTTTTCTGGGACCTTTTGTCCTGCTTCGGGCTTCTCGGGCCCGTTTTCTCGCGAGTCATTTCCGTGTCGGAAGGTCTTGCGCTGATCGCTTTGGCCGGATTCGCTTCCCTCTCCGCTCAGCTTTCTACGCGTTGCGTACTCTTCGGCTAGCTCAGCGGCCCTTTCGACAGAGTCGACTCCCACCCTGTCCTGCACCCAGAGCTTGACTGACTGCGGAATGCTACGAAAGAACTGTTCGAGGCACACACACTCGACTACCTTGTCTCGGCTTTCGTACACTTCCTCGCTCTTCAACCATTCTATCAGGTTGGTTTTAAGCCCGTACGCGAATTCCGAGTAGCCCTCGCTGCTCTTTTTGGATGCGTTTCTAAACCTTTGACGGAACGCCTCGGCAGAAAGGCGGTACCGCTTCAAAAGGCTGGACTTCACCTTGTCGTAGTCGTCCGCGTCTCCAGCACTAAGGCGCGCGACAACCTCTGCAGCCTCACAGGGCAACAGAGTCAAAAGCCGTTGCGGCCACGTTTCTGGGGCGAAGCTCAACTTCTCACATGTCCTCTCAAAGTTAACTAAGAATAGGCCCACGTCTTCCCCAACTTTAAACGGCTGCATGAGCTTCTTCATTTGATACGACTCGGTCTCACTTGCTCGTACCGGAGCCCCAACTCTACTGTTCTGCGAGTTTAATCGCTGTTGTTCAATTTCGAGCTCTAGCCTTTTCAGCGCTCGCTCCTCTGTCGCTGCAGTCTGTGCTCGTTCCTCTCTAGCTGCAGCCTGCTCCTGCTCTCGTTCCTCTTTCGCTGCAGCCTGTTCTCGCTCTCGTTCCTCTCTTGCTGCAGCTTCACTCTTAGCGTTCTGAAGCAGTTCCCACGCAATTTTAATTTCCTCTGCTTCCGCGCTCTCTGAAATCGCTTTACTGATCTCAGATTTCTTCATCTTTTGCTCCACCTCCACACCCAATTCTTCACACAAACAGAGTAAATCTGTTCTCAGTAACCTCATTAGATCCATGATCGCTGCTTTTTAGCTTTGGCTTTGTTCTAAAACTTGTCGCGAGGTTGTACCAAAACCCTAGCGCACGAGTCAAACACTAAGGATTCCCAGCAGTTCAAAATTAATTACCCATAATCTGAAGCCTGGCGAATCTCAAAGCAAAGTCCAAACGCTCACCCGCAGATGTAGCACGATGTCGCATGGTCCGATCCCAACCGCTGCCAACCAGTTGTTCGAGGCGGGGCTTAGGCCGCACGTCCGGAGGCTTCCTGGCTCGTGACGACGACCATTCCCCGAAGTGAAGAACCCAGGGGTCCCGTGGAGGTGGGAGAATTGGTAACGTAACGAACGGTTTAATTACATGGTAGCGATACAGTCGTCAAATCCAAGAGAACAACTCAGCCGTCTCACGCCCCGCCTTATATAGGGTCCGTTTTCTTCCTCACTCTCCGCCAGGGCAGCAGGTGCGACCGCCGAGTGCGTAGCAGAAAAGTCCGCCGCGTCGTAGCCAGAAATGAGTCATAGCCATGGTTCTCCGCAGTTAGGCCAGGCCTCTCTCCCCTTCCGGAGCGCACGAACCCACACCCACACACACACACGTCCCGTTGACGTCACGGACGCGTTGAGACACGTTTTGGGCAGGCTTCGACAGGTGGCCGGCAGTCCTGACACGTCGGGACTCGTTTCGGGACTCGTTTCCGCAGCGTTGAAACTCGGAAAAGGTTGCCGAAGGTTCCATTCTTAACACCAGGCATAAATCAAAGCGCGTATGAGCTTTGGCATATTCGCACGGTACAGAAGACAAATGAGAATGGTAGCTCTGATGATAGCAATATTCAATAGTTATAAGACGGGGCACAAAGAGCGAGATACATGAGAACGCAGAGGAATTTTAACATGGTTACACAGGCATGAAATAGGAGACTACTAATAGTGGTGATGACAGTGTCCAACAAATATTAGGGCGAGGAACCCGCGTTGTGATGCAGTTTTCTCTCATTCTTTCTGATAACTTTTTTTCGCGCTTTCAAAGCACGTCGCGACGCTTTGTTTTCTTTTTTTAGATGCGGAACATCTCTTGCTCGGGTCTATGTCCCGCGGCGTCGGCGTTGTAGTCGGCACTCGAACTACGCACGCGCAATTCTCCTCCTTCCCTCTCTCCAACAGCTGCGCGTTACTCTCTCCGCTCTCTCTCTCTACCAGCTGCGTGCACTGCGCGTGCGTTCGCTTCTCCTCACACCGCGCGCGCACGCGCAACTCTCATCCTCTAGTCTCCTCTCCTTCAAGTGTGAAAAAAAAAAAAAATAAACGGCGAGCGGCGAGCGTTCCAAGTTTCTCTGCCGCGAGCCGCGACGAAGGCTCGCGTAGGGGGTAACGCTAGGGCAGTCGGTGGCGCCATCTCTCGACGTCAGCACGCAACTGACTCTTTCCTCGGAACCACACCATCACCCCATGGGTTCAGTGGTTCCCCTCGGGAAGATGGTGTATTTTTTTTTTTATTTTTTTTTTTAGCAGCGATTTGCGGTTTGGGCGTCAGACCGTCCGCGGGTCGGTCTGAACAACGCCTCCGCGGGCCAGGTCTGTTTCGCGGGCCGGGGTTGGGAGACCCTCGCCGTAGACCGAGAGCCCCCTGTCACCGGCAGCTCTGGGCTGGCTTGCTAGAAACAGCGTCTCTACTCAGACTGGGGGAAAGAAAGCACTGCCAAAGCCCGCTTACTAGCCGAGGGGGACTCAAACCGCGTCCCAAGAAGCTCGCGCGCCCCAGCCTTTAGAGTGCTTTCTTTAACCCAGTCTCAGTGAGACGCCGTTCTATACTTCGTTTCACGTTATGTGCGAGCGAAGTCAAAGCTAGAAGCGCGAGCCCAACGCTCTGAGCGTTCCGGCTTCTCACGTGCGCTCGTGCACTACAGGCGCTGTTACACGCAGCATGCTCGCGTTTGTAGCGTCGGCTTCGCTCGTACATAAGGTGAAACGAACTATAGCAAGCCGGTCCTGCAGAGATCAGTGACGCAGATTCGGACGACACCACCAGGGAGCTGACGAACGATGCAGATTTCGCCTGGTCGTGTTCGTAAATGGGACCTGCACGTTCCACGGGATACCGTTCCGTCTGGGGCGCGCGAGTTCCTGCACGTCACCCGTGGAGTCACGTGCATGGTCGCTGCCTCTGCGCCGTGTGTTCTCCGAACGTCGACTGGCATCTCCAGTCTGTCATTCTGGCCTCCTGCGTTCCCCAGGGGCTGCTTGCGAAAAGGGACTTGTTAGGCATTGTTTTGGGTAGTACAAACTTTAGCGTCTCAAACTGTCACGCATGCAGAAGCGTGCCAGTTCTGGTGCCGAGCGCGAGATCACGATGAAAATACAAAGAAACAACAAAAAATTCGAACGCCGTCAAAGCTAAGGCGCTAAGCGCGTGAGCCAAGAACAGCCGTTCCGCGCGTTCCAAAGTAGACATGACAAAGAAAAAGAAAAATTAAAGCGTCGCTTCACAGGTTTTTTGACGTCACCACCCAGAGATAAGAGACGCGTACCCTAGCGGTGGTGTCATGAATTTGGCACTTTTGGTTGTCTTGCGGCGTTGAGTCTGGCCGATTTCTGGCGTCCAAAAGTGTTTTTTCGTTCTACAGGACCAGACAGAATTAAAAAAGCTCAACCAACGTGCCATAACTAGTGCGAGGCTCAATCAAGTGAGCTTGTACTACCCAAAATGAGGGCGCTACAGTTTGTTCAAAGCTTCAGCGCAGGAGGCCTGATCGTACATCCGCTCGGAACACGTGCTCGTGTCGTATACGACGACGGGTGCACTTTCTGTTTTATTGGCTCGCTCATCTGTCCGCTTTCTTTGGGAGTGTATGTATCGGGCCGCGCTCTCGTGCCCGGTGCAGGAGTGAAACCTTCCCGAAGGGAGAGAAGAACTCGGGGTGGGGTTAAATTTGGGTCTGCCGCGACGACAGACCACGGAGTGTGGGGCTCTCGGGGCACCGCGTTTGCGTTCACCGCGCGTCCACCCAGCCGTTCTGTCCGACGTCGACGCCCCTGATCACGTGATTTGGCTGGCTGCGTGATATTTATTATTATTATTATTATTATTTGGTTTTTGCACGTTTCGATAGCAGTGACGTGCCTCGATACCAGTGACTGGCCCACACCTTCTCTGAGCATCTATTTTTGCTTTCCTTGTGCGTATCGCCGATCTCTCGTTTTGTTCCAATACGATTCTGGCGACGTTCGCGCTCTCCCCTTTCTCTTTTGACTAGGTGCGCCGGCGCCAGACCGCAATACCACCGGGGTCGTTGCATTGCAGTTCGAACACTCCGGTCGGGGTGGGTATAGTTGGATTTCTCTCAATTAAACATATTATAGTTTTTTTTAAGTTTTAAAGTTTTACTGATTAGGCCCCTATTCAAATGGAATAGGGGCCTAATCGTAATGGTCAGTTGGCTAATTAAGTTAAGTTTGTTAATTAACTTTTTAATAAATGAAAATAGACATAAGGTTCCAATTAGAAACTTGCTGATCGTCATCGAAAACCACTAAATCGGTCATTTTCAGAACGACTGAGCGCGTCGGAAGCGTAGTAGCGCACTAAAATTACCACTCGTGGAGCAGGTATACAAGGCTAGCGGTTGCGGTAAGGCGCCCGCGCGATTTTTCCGTCTCTTATGAGAGCCCCAGCGTAGCACCTGCTCCACGAGTGTTAACTTTAACACACTACTGCGCTTCTCACGCGCTCAGTCTTTCTAAAAATGACTGATTTAAGGGTTTTGGACGACGCTCAGCAAGTTTCTATTTCGAATTATATTACTATTTTCACTAATTAAGAAGTTAATTAACAAAATTGACTTAATTAGCCGACTGATCGTTACGATTAGCCCCAAATACTATGTCCGCCTGGCCGTATAACTCGCCTGCACAAACTGCGTAAGTGTAGCTTTCACAGCTTTTTTAAAACAATTCTGTAAAGCTTAAAAAAAAAAAAAACACCTGTATAACAATCCTGTCTAAAAAAAACGACTTAATTTTTTTTTTTTTTACGAAAGAATATTAAGTTGGAGCAAGGTGAAAATCAAATTTTGTGTGTTTGATTTTTGTACGAAGTTTTGTTCTCGTTATGCATACTGAAAAGATTAAAGGGGCACTGAAGTCGATTCTGAGATCGTCCTTTTCTGGTGACCACTTAATCTAGACGCTCTAAGCATCCCAACAAACCCGAAATGACAATCGTGCAAAGATTATTTCCTCGTTAAAAGCGTGTTCAAGGATCGCGACACGCCGTTTTTGGGAAGAATTTTTTTTCGGAGTGGAGTGGTCGACGAAGGGCGCTTGTCGGCGAGTTGCAATCGACGGCTTCGCCCGCGGTGAAAAAGAGGAGTCCTATATGAATGTGTACCTATCAGACTCTCTTCGAAACGAGTTATAATAAAATTATTCGGAATCTGCGCGTATTGAAGGGCTTTGGTAGGTCCACACAGTGTTGTAGTGCGCGAGAAAAAAGTGTCCACATGTTTTTCTCTTGCCCTGAGGTTAATAGGCGGTTTTGTAATATAGGATTTGGTATGTGTGGGAACTAACATATTTTAAACAATCTAAGATCAAAATCGACCTTTTTCAACATTGACTTCAGTGCCACCTTAAACTATAGGATTTTTTTTCGTGTAAATCTATTGTATGCCGAGTATTTTTTTGTTATACTCGTGGCAAATAAGCCAAATTTCATTACCGAGATAAAAAAAAAAAATGCCAAACATTATATCCCTTGACGTTCGGGGGACATGTTTGGAGCCTTGTATCTCCATATTATTTTTAATTAGCGCTTACCAAATACGACTTTCATCGAGCTCCAGCGCGTTTGCCGCTTGCGGCTGTTCGGAGGTCCCTCGATAAAATTCACGCTTAGCGTTTCTTACAAGTACCGCCAACCATCGTTACCATGAACGCTCAAGACACGTGCCACGAGTGAGTGCTCCGCCTCCGTTCGCTTCAAAAGTCCACTAATTTCCTTGCTGTGCCGTCATTTGCTTCCAGGGGCTGCACGAAGCACACGCCACGGTGGCGCATTTGACCTTGCTGGAGTGAAACGATTGCGTTCGGCCATACCCGAGCGCTATTTCTGAACGCACGCGGAAAAATGATTACAGGACGCTACGAGCGAAGTGGCTCGGAAGTTGGAACCTAGTCCCGCTCTGCGGCTGATTACGAAGCATGGTCTGGTGAACTCGGTGACGCTTCATCTGATTCGTCTGTTTCCGTGTAGGAGCATGTCCTGGATGCTCCGCTCATCTGAATGTCCAGTGTTTTCTCAGAATATGTCCTGGGATAACCATATCGAATACTTCAATAGAAAATTGTCAACAGCTGTATTAATGATATGTCGGCATAGGTATATACTTCCTACATCTGTTAAAATATTATTATACAAATCGTTATTTTATTCCAATTATTGCTCGTTGGTTCGAACTTCGGAGTACTACCACTGAAACCAATCTTGAGAAAATGCACTTGCTTCAAAAAGAATGTTGCGAGTAATTGCAAAAGTATCTTATCTTTCGCACACGGAAAACCTGTTTAAAACTTATAATATACTCAGTATTCCCAATCTTTATAACTATAGGCTCTATACAAAAGTTAAAACAGAATTTCTCTATAACACTTCGTCCCTGGTAAAATTGTCTGGCTTATACAACAACATATCGTACCTATACCAAATTCGCAATCCTGATTACTGGCACGCACCGACGTGTCCGTTAAACACTGGAAAATAAATGTTAGCAGACCGAATCCCCAAACTTCTAAATGTATTGCATTCTGAAGGTGTGTTTATAGATAAACTCTGGGTGACTTGCGCTCTGTCATTCATGGTTTCGCACATATAAATTCAGTTCATACGTGTTTTTTTTTCTTTTTGTTTAGTTTAAACGTTTGTTTTGTGTTGATTTACGACTGTCGACTAATATGGTGCTCAGTGACTTTTTTCAATTTCTTTTACGTTTTTCGTTTTTTTTTTTTCGTTTCGATATTGATTTTCTGCTGCTGCTGCAGAATGTACTGGGGCCGAGACTCGTCAAGCCGCGTAGCGCGGCGTTTATTCTTGGTTACACAATGACGTGTAACGGAAATAATTTTAAATAAACTATTATTATTGTTATTACAGCGTCCCTGCCAAGTAAGGACGTGCCTCGGTCCGAGATGCAAAACAGGACTTGCGCTTATCGCGTCTTGAACGTAACTGTACCCATAAAGGCGCCCAAAACGTTGCGCTCTCGGGAATAGTTCAGCAACGTAACAGGTAGAGGGCACAACCTTGGCCTCACTGACGAACCGCTGCTTGAACGTAAACTTGTCTGTTACAGACACAGACGGTCTGGTGTCTAGCGAGACGTTGTGGTAAATTTTGCCTTAGACGCTCCAGTGATGCGATTCACGAATATTTGTTCAACTTGCTCGCGCCGTGGCCCTCGATAATAGGCTCGGTGCGTGCTTCTGCACACGTCACCGAAGTGACCACGACGACCGCAATAGGTGAGCGGCGTTTGGCAACTTCCGGTTCCTTAGGAAATTTTGTTTAACTGTTGACAAACAACGACGATTATTTGCAAGCTTGTCTAAGCATGGTTCCGAAAACTACAGTCTGGAGGTTTCAGAACCATGCTTGTACAGGCTTGCAGCTCATTGCCGTCGTTTTTAAACAGTGAAACAAAATTTTCTAAGGAACCGGAAGTTCCTAAACGCCGCTCACCTATTGCAGTAAACCATAGCCTCCTCTATACTCGCAAAGCCTGGCAGTTCGACGACAGAGCCATAGAGTCCCCGGTCGCAGATTTGGAGCGGGAGAATCTGGTAGCACAGAGCATTTCTCGGGGAACCTGGACGTCAGCGCACAGCTTTTGCAGCGCCGAGAACCCGAAACATGGTTTTCAAACCCGACGAGAAAAGAACCGGTAGCGCGAGGGGCACGCGCGGACATTCCATCGCTCGGGAGAAGTGTGTTTCGGCGTCTCGCCATAGCGGGGCGCCCGTCACGTGGCTCTCCTCTCGTCCGCTGTCTGCTGCTCTACCCTTTCAATTTCGGCTGCCGCTTCTCGTGGCGATCTGCCAGGCTTTAGTAAACACGCGGAGGAGATCGTAAGTAAATATACCGGGCTAGGCGTGTCGTAGCTCGGGCAGTGTTCCCAACCGTGGGTGCAGTTGGCGCACGTGCGCCCCTGGCATCTCTATAGGGGGTATTCACTGGACGCCATATTTGAGGTCATTGTTTAGAGCGCATGCTCGGAACGAGCTCACATTAATAGCCTGCTAGGACCGGCAATGTTGATGGTGCGGAATGCACGTTGCAAAAGAACTGCGGAAGCTCGCAGTCAGCACGCGCTCAGCAGCAGCGCACACGGATATGGCCGCCAGTGAATACTCCCTATAGTTCCGTCGTGGAGACTGCTGGTTTACAGCGTTCCGCCTTAACAGTCCACCTCCAGAAAATCGAACACGGCCGGTACCTCCTCAGGCTTCACAGGGCGGCACAGCTGAAGAGCGTGCACCGCGCGTGCACTGAGAGGATAATCTTCGCGTCTTACCTGGATGTCTCGAAGGAGAACGACGGTATACACAAATAGTATACATCTCGCTGCGGAGTGTCTCGAGACGCTTCGATTCTTAAAAACAACGAAGACACTCGCTGGGTAGAATCTCGGCTGGTGACCGTGCTTCGAAGACGCGCTACTTCCAGTTGTCACGTGGCATGTCGCTTGGGAGTTTGAGGATGGCCACGAAGACGCGGCTGGTCGATTCGGTTAGTTCGCCGGGGCTCGGCCGACAAAACAAAAGACCGAGCTGACATCTCGACGAGGGGGACGAGTCCGGGCTACACCGTGCCCGGATGATCCTGCAGCCAGAACCTTGATTCATGCCAGTGTGGCTGGGTCGAGTCTCTGTACACGTAGGCGTCGTGTCTCAGAAGCCCCTCTTCGATGGCTCTCCGCTTCATTGCAGTGCAGTCACCGTTGATGAAACATCCGAATGTCCTGTCGCATCGCAGTGATTAGTAGTATGCAGCTGCCGTTGGAGGGCCTCGTCGCGTCCGTCACCTCAGCGTTGGTCGCACCGAAGATCTGCTGCACATCCGCTTTCCGCAGCCTCTCCGCTCTGGGTGCCTCGTCCCCTGGTTTCGCGGGACTGGCTTGGCTGCAATGACCCCCTCGTCTCCCCAAGGCCGTTGCGGGACTCCAGTTTTTGCACTCGTCAAACTCCCAGGCAGGGATCTCGAGGATGTCCCTCCCTGCCGGCGATGTTTCCAGCCTCTGCCATTGAGACGCCTCCGCTTCCCTCGCCTGGTCTTCCAACTTGTTTGCTCTCGAGATAGCGCAAAGGTCTGTCAGTTCAGTCGACCTCGGCAGTCCGGTGACCACCCTCGCATCGCTTCTTTCTTTAGGTTCGCGCTTGTTTCTCTGCGTCTTTACCAGCCGGAGATAGTGTATCCAGCCTGTGGACGGCCAGTGCTCTGACCAGTATTCTTAGGACTTTCTAATCGGCATCCGTGGTCTTGTGCGTTGTCCTCTTGTCAAGGTTGACCGCCTTTTACGCGAACGGCGGTCACTCGACGTCATCAGCGTGACACCAACCACATGACCACGTAACGTAACGCCGTCACATTGCTTTATCACGTGACGTAGTGTCACGTCACACCGCGACGTGACCCATGGTGGCACTAACCACGTGACCGTTGTCAGTATCCACGCACGACGATTGTGTCAGGTGTGAGTGTGACTAAAGTGTGTGACGCAACCCTTGACTTTTAAGGCCCGTTCACATACTTGGAGGTTTACTTAGGAGTGATATTTTATGACGAGAGAACGCACTGACACGCTGGTGCCATCTGAGAGATGATACTGGAACTGCATTTCACCATAGCGATGTTTTGCTGTATTTACGAGATCAGATGTGCGTATTATCTACAATAAATGGTCATTATAACCATCCCAAAAGTTTTTCGCGTAAAAAAAAAAGAAAAAAAAAGCTGAAATATACGTAAATGCTAAGTGTTCCACGGCTAGCCGATAGGTGGGTCAGTGTGTTCTCTCCTCGAAAGATTTTAAGGCACACAGTCGTAAGCAGTGTGTATGAACCAGTTTTTATTAATTGGTTACGGGAGGGAAAGGGGTTGGGGGAGAGAGTTAAATGTTTTGAGCAAGCCGGACCGACTCGATGTAGTCGAGGGAGTCCAAGACATACCTCGACAAACCTCACTCATGAGGGCCCTCACTCACCCTCATCTTCATAGGTGAGGTGAGGGTGAGTGAGTTTCTGAACCAGGAAAATTCATGAGTGTGAGGGTGAGTGAGGGCCGTGAGGACTATTAGGGCTGCATGTGAGGACCGTGGGTGCGCGAGGGCCGTGAGGGCGGTGAGTGCCGTTAGGTTCAGTGAGGGTGAGTGAAGGGCTGAAGTGAGTGTGACCGTGAAGATGAGGGTGGGTGAGTGTGGCTGTGAGGGTGAGTGAGGGGCTTAGGTGAGTGTGGCTGGGAGGGTGAGTGAGGGCGACCGAAAATGCCGACCTCTGGTCCAAGACGACCCTTCTGCGTCCGGGCGACCCTCCTGGAAGAGTCCCTCTAATGTCTCGGTCTGGCCTGCGGCGGAAGCAATTCGATGGCCCCCTCGCGTTCCCTTTGGCTCCACGGGCAGCTCCAACGACGTGTTCAATGTTCGCGAGGAAGTGGCACTCCTCGCACAGGCTGTCCTGCTGTTCAGTGGTCACTCTTGTTGAAGAGGCTCCCTCGGCCGGTGTCATAGCGGTGCCGGTTCGCGAGTTTCCAACCCTTCTCAGGCACATTCCGACGGAAGCGGGTGCCCACCTCGTTCTCGTTGCTCAGCGAGACGTCGCTTTCTTCCCGGGCGGGCTTTCATTTATGCAGATTCATAGACCTTCCTGCGTCCCTTTGGCGACGACTGGGCGAGTTGAGCCTGGGCCGGGCGAGAAGCACGGATGAGCATCATACGGAAGTGCGGTCGCGTGTCGCTACTGCACGTTATAGACCCCATGGCTAGCGGTGGTTCTGCAATGGCTAAATGTAACATCTAAACACCAGACGCCCATTGGTTCTCACAAACTTACTTCTATTCAAACATACACACGACATTAATGTTTTTTGGGGGGGAGGGAGGCGTGGCGGCATTTGAGAGCGCGGGGCTCTGTGAGCCGCCTTTACGTCGGCTACTCCGGTGTACATGGTAGCGCCGTGAGAAAGTGACCGGAAAAGGAACGCATTTTTCTCTTTTTGTTGTTTTGCTGTGTTTGCCTGCTGCCTGTGTTGTGAGTGTAGCCTGGTACTTTTTTTTTTTTATAGGGGCCTAGTCATTGTCGCCTTTTTGCCCCAGCTCCGTGTCAATCTCTGTATTGTCAAAACTCCAAATAAACAAAAAAAAAAAATTGTAAGCCGGTAACAGAAAGGAACGCACGCGGTCGCTCTTTAAACGAGTCTCGGTGCCACCTTCCTTCAGTAGCGCGCGCACGTCTGGAGATAACAACAAATGACGTGAGGCGAGCCTCGGCCCTGTTATGAGCTCGGCGGCGCTCGTAATCGACGCTGATTTGAGCTCTCCATGTCCCCGCCACGCGGGGTGGAGAGGGAGGCGTCCTTGGGCAGTGTGTGTTGTTGTTGCGAGTGCCTCGCCAGACCGGGCTCCGTCTATTCGGACGGCGGGGGAACGCGGAAAAAGTGAGTGGCAGACCGCGGAGATGGTCGCCGGCGCAACAGCGAGCGAGGGCCGACGCGGTGGAGCCGTTGGCCGAGGCTACCGCACGCCTGCAGACCGAAAGAACAGCGGACGGGTTTGGGGGCGACCCGCTCTCGTCGCGCGTTCGTGTGTCAACGAACTTGGCGTTTGTAGAAAGCGCGCGACGATGCGAAGGGTGGGCCGAGCGAACGCAGTGGCCGAGCTCTGCCACGGCCGAGGTGCTGCGCCCCCATGCTCATGCCGCCTGGTTGTAAACGGGTGCGAGCTTGGCGTCCCGGCTGGTGTCCCCGTGTCACTGTACCGCCCATGCTTGCAAAAAACGCGCGTGCAAGTACCGCTGAGGCAACTGTGTCGGTATCTGGGAACACAGCTGCCTCAACAGTTGCGAATTTGCAGAGGGTAAGCGAATTGGCGAAGTAAAGAAATCATACTTTTGGTTCTTCATTTCTAGGCTAGGTGGCGCAAGCTACCTCCCGTTATAAAGGGTACAGCCGTTGGCATCCATCCATCCATCCACTGCTGATAAGTTATACATGACACAACACAGTGTTCGCTGCAGACGACTTCTGCGGACACGCCTCTTCGAAACGCTTCATACGTGTGCTATCTGCAGCCAGTTTTTGTATGCCCAATGTAACCGTCGTGCCAGAAAGAAACGCTTTTTGTGTGATGTACTAGCAGTGTGGCTTTACGAACATTTTATCCCGAGGGCACTATTTGTAAACAATAGAATCGTCCAAACACGCTTTTCAATACATAGATTGCACGTGACGTCATTCGCGGCCGTTGCAGGTTTTTCTTTTCCGCCGCCAGCGCTCGGTTCACCGTTAGTTTCACACCGCAAAAATTGTAGTTGGTGGAAATAACAAACAAATAAACAAGTGGAAATAACCGTCAGTACCCAGCAATGGTGAGGCGTGCAAGATATATGTATATCGCACCCACCTACTTCTGATGAAGCTGGGTACAATCATAACCTCCTCTATGCTCACAAAGCCTGGCATTTCGACGACGGAGCCATAGACTGCCTGGTCGCAGATTTGGAGCGCGAGGATCTGGTAGCACAGAGCATTTCTCGGGGAACCTGGTCGTTAGCGCACAGCTTTTGCAGTGGCCAGGACCCGAAACATGGTTTTCAAATCCGACGTGAAAAGTAGCGGTAGCGCGAGGAACGCGAGGAGCACGAGGGGACACTCCATCGCTCGGGAGAAGTGTGTTTCGACGTCTCGCCGCAGCGGGGCGCCCGTCACGTAGCTCTCCTCTCATCCGTTGTCTGCCGCTCTACCTTTTCAATTTCGGCGGCCGCTTCTCGTGGCGATCTGCCAGGTTTTGTCAGTATAGAAGAGACTATGGTACAGTGCACATCTGCGCGTGCAAGAGACGCGGCAAGTCATGTTCGCTCCGGAGCGTCTGTGTGTGTGTGTTCCGCGCCGTTGGCCGCCAGAAGTCTTCGGACTTTTGAGGAGAAGCGGCCGAGCTTCCGAACGGGTGTGCGGCAGGGCACGCGGTTGTCCGCGGGTCTATCCCCGTCGGGTTGGGCTGGGCGCGCGGTGTGCCGGCTGCGTTCTGGCCCGCTCGGCTTTATCGCTGATAAAGTCACTCTATCCAGTGACTATATCGCCGACGGAACGAGAGCCGTAAGCTGACGGCGGGCAACACGAGACCGCGCTCGGGCTGATCGCCAGCGGAGGGCCGACGGTCGCGTCGTCTTCGGTGGGGTCGCGCAGCCGGACCCCCGCTTTTTTGTCCGCTGCGCTGTCTTCCGCGCACGTAGTTGACAGCAGATGCCTCATCCGACACCACCTAGAAAACCGGGGTGCTGAATTCTCCACGTCACCTACCGAGGCCCAGCACGCGGGGCACTACGTCAAGGTTCGGCTGGAACTCACGCTCAATCATTGAGGTTCTCATCGATTTCAACCAGTGAATTGCCAGAACGATCACCGGGAAACTTCCGGCCTCCACAAAGCGTTGACGGGAGTAGATTGAAGAAAACGAAGATCATGTCCGTGCACAAGTCTGGGGAACGCAGTCCCCGCCAACGTCGCGGTTGTATGCAGCCAGCATTCCAGGAGTCGGGAGGCACCCCGTGGGCGTTCTCCCGATGTTGTATTGGCGCTGAAACCTCGGTCGCCCTTAGGATCACTCAGCTATAGCCTATAGCTAGGGCTCCGTGTTTTCGTATAAATCCGAAAAACTCCGAAAAACACCCGCCGGTAAAATTTTTGTCAATTCGGATTTATCCGATAAACTCCGAATTTTACGTGCCCATGCCACCCCACAGCAAAAAAAAAAAAAAATAATAATAATAAAAAAAAAAATTCTTACAGTTTGAGCAGCGCAGGATCGGGGTCCTGGGAAAATGACACCATAATTATCTTTCAAGCCTCAGATCGTTGTCCAAAGGGGGTCTTACGGCTTGTCTCGTCTAGAGTTCCTGTATAGACCTTTTCTTTAACGGCGCCGCCATCTTGAGAATTGCGGCGCCGACGACGCCGTCTAGCGGCTTAGAAAAAGAAATACCGGCTAGTTCTGGCAGCACAGCTATCTGGGTAGGCAACGGTGTGGGTATGTGGGGAACCTGGCTAGACTTGGCTACGGTGGGCTGCAATAACTTGGTTGGAGCTTGTCCGGTTGAATCCAGCTGGCTACTCACAGGCCATCACCTTGCCTCCTCGAGAGAACGAGGACGAAGACGGTGGGGTGTTTTGATTGAGTTTCCACAGCGAAGTATATATGAGCAGTTTAATATATGCTATGCAGGTAAGCTCTCGGCATTTGATAGCTCCATCTTGAGTGGGGGCATGTAGACGTTTTAATACCTTTCACAAACCATGGGGCTTGCAGTGATAACCTAATTGGACCACCTGCACCGGGAATTAAAATCGGGCCTCTTGTCGTAGACGAAGTGGTCGTGAGCTTAGACGTGACGTTGAGTCTGATACGAAACTCTCGCGATTCAAGCTCGCAATCGTCTGACTTCATAAATAAGGATTCTTGGGGAAAATGCGAGGCTCGATAACACTGCGGCCACACTCGCGCTGCAGCTTCTTGTGATCATGGCACACTTTCTGCTATTGTTCTTATGCGTTTTAAAATTATTTATCCATCCGACGACCACGCCGTGGTAGCGAGACAACCGTAGATTTTCGGAAATTGCAGCACGGTAAAAAGGAGCATTCGGAACTAACTCATGCACGACGTCCGTTTTTAAGCCTTTTCGCCCATACCCTTGGCGGTTGCATTCCCTGTGTCAGCGGGCAATCCAAAAATTCACCAAGTCGAGGGTACGTCAGTTACTGGCTGGTTTGAGGTTATGCGAAAAAGGTCTATAGACCTTTCCAATGTTTACAAAATCACAGTCCAGCGTGCGATCTTCACAGCCCAGCACGTGCGTGGTCGTCGCTTCGGAAAGCGAGGAAAGCACGCGCCATACGCACGAACGCTCAAAATGGCACCGGCCAGAAGCTCGTTTTTGGAAAGGTCTATTAGCCCCGTGCGCGACCGAAAGCGTCGCTGTGGTCGGCCTTCCATGATTGGCCGAACGCTGACTATGACGTCGGAAAGGGGATTTATCATCGACGGAAATAAGAGGAATGAAAGAACTTTAATTTTGACGGTGTTGGCAGTGTTCCTTTGAGAGCGCAATGATTTCAAGCTTCCACCATGCTAATAACAAACACCATCGAACTTGTTGTTTGCAAGGTAATGACGTCACAAGGGGGAACCACAGGAGGGCGCCACCAAAACATCTCGCCGCTAATAGGCTCCCTACGGGAGCCAGAGTTGCGCGTTTGATTCCAGGTGCCGCGTGCCGCCCTCGCCGCTATTCGCCGAGATCCGATCACGTGAGGAGCCGTATCAAGTGTCGTGCAGCAAAGTAGACGTTGCACGCGCCCCGGCGTACGTTCCCAGGCTTTTGAGCCCGCCGCGCGCCTCGAACGCGCGGCGCTGCTATTCGCCGAATTCAGTCACGTGAGGAGCTGGATCCACATGCCATGCGTGAACGCGCAACTCTGGCTCCCGTAGGGAGCCTATAGACCTTTCCAAAAAAGGACACTTGGCAGGTTCCATTTTCAGTGTTCGTGCGTATGGCGCGTGATTTTTCCGAAGCGACGAACGTGCGCGTTCTGGACTGTGACACGTGTGGACTGTGATTTTTGTAAACAGTGGAAACGTCTATACAGGAACTCTAGACGAGACTAGAGTTCCTGTATAGGCTCCCTACGGGAGTCAGAGTTGCGCGTTCATTCATGGCATGTGGATTCAGCTCCTCACGTGACTGAATTCGGCGAATAGCAGCGCCGCACGTTCGAGGGCGCACGGCGAGCATAAAAGCCCGGGGAACGTACGCCGGGGCGCGTGCAACGTCTACTTTGCTGCACGACACTTGATACGGCTCCTCACGTGATCGGATCTCGGCGAATAGCGGCGAGGGCGGCACGCGGCATGTGGAATCAAACGCGCAACTCTCGTCAAGGTTGGTTCAGGGAAGCAGGTCATCGTACCATTCGTGTCACGACAAAAGCCACTCTTTTGGTTTCCAGTTTGGGCCATGGGATTTGGGATTTAGAGAAACGAGAGGGTATGTTTCTGGGGGTATCAGTGAAAGGCTATGGACCATAGATTGTGTAAAATAGAGAAGAGGGGCAGTTGAAACTTCTCTATTATATCCTTAACCACTCCACCTCGCGCCGACCTTGTTACTTACGTAGAAGAAGAAAGAGCAAAGCGCAAAGTCACAGTTGCGGCTTTTCTCGACGTGAAGGGAGCGTTCGATCGTGTCACGCATGAGGCTGTCCTCCAAGCACTTTTAGAGGTTGGCGTAGGGGGGCGTCTCTATGCATGGATAAAGAGTTACCTCACAAGACGCTCAATTTTCATGACGACGCAAGAGGGTGATACAGCCGATCACTACGTCTACCGAGGGGTTCCTCAAGGAGGCGTTTTGAGCCCTACACTATTTAACCTTACACTCATTCGACTGGACCAAGTGCTGCCATCAAACGTTAACGCGTCATTATATGCAGATGATATCTGTATATGGGCCTCTGGTTCTACTCAGGTGCAAGCAAAAGCAAGAATACAGGTTGCATTGAGAAGACTTCAAAAATATCTCTACCTTCGAGGCCTTGAAATCTCTGCCGCCAAATCAGCTGCCATCGCTTTTACAAGGCGTAACATGGATTCATATCCCCTACGTATCTGTAACCAGACAATTCCATACGTAACTAGTCATATGTTCCTTGGAGTATACATTGACAGGGGATTGACATGGACGACGCATATTTAAAAAAAGAAGCTCACAGGCTTTGTTGATCTCTCTCGTTTTATTAGTGGCACTACGTGGGGCGCGACAGTACCGGCTCTCCTCCGTCTATATCGAGCTCTTTTTGTAGGCCTGCTGCGATACAGTCTGCCCGCAATACATGGCCTATGTCAAACAAATGTCAACACAATCAAAAGCATACAAGCGCGCGCTCTTCGTGCATGTCTTGGACTTCCGACTTGTACTTCGACCGCTGGCACAATTGCAGAAGCTCACGCTACACCGGTAGAAGTTTTGCTTATGCTGGAAACAGTAAGAGTCCACTTAAGGCACATTACAAAACATGCTAATCACCCTCTCTCCCATATTGACCTTGAACGTCAACACTCAAGCTCTGTCCCAAATGAGAGCCCACTTTCCAGATGATCTTGCACCGGCAAAGATTTCAATAGTACCCCCATGGAGGCTTCCCGTGCCTGATGTCACAGTGGACATTAAGGAAAATCAGGAAGAAAGCAAACACCCCAATCTCCGTAATTTTGCAACTTGTGTTATCGAATATACTTTGTGATCATGCGTCAACAACTCATGTTAACACTGATGGGTCAGTAAGTTCGAATAGCTCAACAGCATGTGTGGTTATCCCCAGTCACCTAACAACGAAGGCATTTAAGCTTAGCCACATGACGTCATCTACTGCCTCTGAATTAGTGGCAATTAATCAAGCTCTTGAAATGATCTTCCCGAAACCGCCCGAACACTGGACAATATTTTCGGACTGTAAACCGGCACTACAAGTGATATCCACATTTATGAGACATAATCAAAACGATCAAATCCTTTATGACGTTCTACTGAATCTTAAAAGATGCTTCGACCTGGGACACACTATTAAATTTCAATGGATCCCAAGTCACTGTCACATACCTGGGAACGAGGCAGCTGATGCTGGTGCGAAATCAGCCCATTTCTTAACTCCAAACGTCATGGTGCCGTACTGTCAAAACGACATACGGTCTCTCATTAATCACTACGCCTTCACCGAAACAAGAAAATTGTGGCATACTGCGACCTATCATCAGTATGGACCTCTCTACGCTTTGGATCCGGATCTTTTGTTCCACACTCCAAGTGATATGCCACGGCGGACGGAGGCAGTGATACATAGACTGAGACTCGGTGTAGCATACCCACACACGTTTCTTCATCGGATTGGACAGGTCACAACACCCAAGTGCCCAAGTTGTGACTCTATTGAAACAATTAATCACATCTTGTGTGATTGCGTCATCTACGACGCAGAAAGGACACAACTCAAAAACATAGCATGACTAGAGAACCGACCCTTCTCCGTGACTAAGGTGCTTGGTGCTTGGGACAATCCACACAAAGAAGCCAAGGCCACTTCCTAAAAACAACACGCCTGGACTTCTGCTTATAGAAGATGACGTTCAGTGTTAGTGAATAGCGCAGTGTTAGTGTTCAAACTTCGTAGTTTATTTTTTTATCTTTCTGTTCTTTCTTCTCTCTTTTAATCCTCTCACCCCTTCCCCCCAAAACAAAGTAGCAAACCGGGACAAAATACCCCAGGTTAACTTCTTTGTCTTCCTTTCTGCCCTTTCTTCTTCCACCTCGCGCGGCCGCGGGATAGATTGATGGGATGACTACGAGCTTCCTTACGGCTACCTCCGGCAGTTTATTGATTTTAAGGTATCGGACGTTTATCGAAGCCACACTTGTGTGCGACTTTTGTCGTGGGACAAATTAGTATTGCCAATGACACCAACGCCAAATTCAACTAAACAAATCCTAATTGATACAAGCGCGTTTTATTTTTTATCTGGCATATTGCCGTCCGGTTAATATTTATTATTTTTTAATAGGAAACACTGCATAATCAATCTCCGAATTTCGGAGAATCGGGGATTTACGAAAAATAAACTCCGATAAACACCGAAATTTTGCTAAAAAATAAACTCCGAAAAACAGCCTCCGAATTTCACAAAAAAATAAACTCCGAAAACACGGAGTCCTACCTATAGCCCCCCAAACCGAACTTGCGTGGTTCCGACAACGTGGTTCGAGACGCGGCACTCGGTTTAGCTTACGAAACGGCAGCCGTTCACGGGTGCCTTTAGGGTCTCTGGATGCTCCGCGATGTCTGGGAGCCCCCGGGCCGGGTGAAAGGTCTGCGACCATGACGTCCTTCGAAGGAGTAACAAATATCTCCATCGAACTCCGTGCGGAGGATGTTCTGCCCATCAAAATGGACTATTCTTTCCTAATCTGCGCTGTGTGAGGAAGGGAGAGACACGCGCTCGAGTGTTATGTCCAGAGTGTGGGCGTCGACGTGACGTCAGGCGGAGTTCCACCAACGGGGAGCGTGCGGGGAAGGCGTCGTCCGGTCGGCGGGGGCGCTTGCCGCCCACCTCTGTCCGTTTGGTGACGGACAGCGTGACGCCGGCTGGGTGTTTACAAAACACGCGACGTCATATCGGCAGCGCTCTCGGGCATCCGGGAAAACAACAACAAGATAAGCCGTTCATGACGCGAAGGGTTCCGCTTTATCGAGGGGGAGTCGCTGACGCCTGCCGCGATAAGCTTGGATAAACACGCTCAAACACTCTCTTTCCCTCCCGTAACTCGTGAGTAACGTGACAAGAAAGGCCCGGTCGGTCTGGTGCCTTTGCCTGTGCTCGGTAGCCAGGAAGGAAAAGGGGGGGGGGGGGGGGGGTGGAAGGTGCCTCCGTTTCGAATGTGCCCTCCTCACCTTTTACGGCGCTCCATTAGAGTTGACAGAGAAATCTATAGCCGCATACGCGTCTTTTAAATGGCGCCCGCCGCCTTCCGCTGCACCGCAAGTATTTGTTTTTGTTGTTTTGGTTTTGTTTGGACAGAGAGCACGCCGGACAACACTGGCAACGACACATAGTGAACTTCGCGCCGTTGTTTTGGTTGCGCAGGACGTGCGATGCTCCTCGTTTTGCGTGCTCTAGAGTCACCGAATGTTCCCAGAGTACAGAATTCCATTCAATCCGTTTAACCGAAGTAAATCCCGCACAATCCAGCTCTGATTAACTGGCTTCGCCCGTGGCGAAAGTTATCAGTCGGCCATTTTGTAAACCCCCCCCCCCCCCCCCAAAAAAAAAAAAAAAAAAAAAAAAAAAAAACATTTTGCGTTGCCACGGTTACGCACGGGTGGGAGCTCTGGGCATCGTTGAGTTAGGACCAAACGGAAGGTGCATTGATTTTCTCTAGATTTTTTTTTTTTAATATCAATTAGCCGCTAATTTGATTTGCCAGAGAATATTGCTGGCTTGTTCGCTCGCTCCGGTTGCGCTGGTGCAGCGTTTCAAACTACGCGTCAGACGCTAAGCCTAACACTCGACTTCGATGTGTTTCGAGACGAGACAACGAAGGACAATTTTCGCACCGCTCGGGACGAAGGAAAGTACTTTATTGTATTTGTTTGTTTCTTTATTGATACTGGCGGACCTTTACAGGGCCTTTACAGGAGTGGTAATGCATACAAGATGTAAACGAAAAATCGGCCCTGTACAGGGCCTTCACAGGAGTGATATGCATACAAGATATAAAAGCACAATAATGCACAGACACTTTAGAAAAGTGATTCACCCGGAGGAAGAAAAAGCAGAAGAAATACATTCGAAACACAAAGTCACGGCACATTTTCAAACACTATACTCTTTATATTTTTAACAAAATCACAGACATTTGTCATAGTGACGACGGAATTAGGGAGGAGTTGGTTCATTCCTTTATGGTCCTGGGAAAGAAACTAAATTTAAAACAGTCATTCTTGACAGATGGTTCCCTGATGATGTGCATGCTATGACGATGTCTCGTACATTCACTGACGCGTATACGTCCATGTATTTATTTTTGTCTATCTTAACAGACAAGCCAGTGTGGCCACAGGCCAGGAACGTGGATTGAAGAGCTCACACGAGAACGAACTCTAAAGAGTGTACGCGCTTCGCTTCTACCGCACAGGCCAGCGCCATATTGGGGATCGCGACTGCTACGCCGCGACTCGGTTCTGAAACGAAGCTTGGGAGTTTCGGTACTCTGGGAACATTCAGTGACGCTAGCGTGCTCATGTCTCAAAAAATGTGCTAAAACTGTTTCTGTGATGTGGCTGAAAGATGGAAGAGTATTTCTGAAACCATCGCAAGTGCCCTAACGGCGGCGACAATTAGAGCCAGTAGATCCACTCAAAAGCGCAATTTCAAGCCACGGTTCTTTCTCCAAAATGCCATTTAATTATAACTACAATTTAACTACAATGACTACTACGTGAAAAGTAATTAATTGCAATTACAAATTACTTTTAAAAAGTATTGCAATTACTTTACAAGTTATTTATTTCTGAGGGCGACCCGATTTGGGCCACATAACGTTAAACAAGTTGTATAGAATGCAACGTATTTGTTCATTCCTTGCCCCAATGTTTGAAGAGGCTTAAACATCGCTGCATAAATGTCACGTATTGTACTTTCCTTTTATGAATTATGCAAAATTCATGATAGAACGTGGCAGTTTGTGGCAATGAACTTCTACGTTCTTACATTTTCAATAAATAAATAATAAATGAGTTCATTTACTCGAAGACGCCAGATCGCGAAAGAAAAAATTGGGTTGACACACTTTTGTCAGGCAAGCAAATAAAAATGCGACAGTTCGGGGGCCCCAAATCAATGGTGACGATATTCACAGGTGCGAGGTCAGTCTCCAAAATGCTTTTACAAATAATATTCAAAGTAAAACCAACAAGAAATGAACTTGAAAATAAGACAGATACAAATATGCGACAATACTAAAAAAAAGGTGTAAAAAAATTGGCAAAAAAAAAAAAAACTTTATAGACAATTAAATTTCCAACCTCGGCTAAAAGCTGAAGCTTTCCTTTTTTTCTCTCTCTCTCTCTCTCTCTCTTTATTACTTTGGCACGTTTACGCTATTCATTTCTGCTCGCACCGCAGACGGTGCCAGACGGCGCCGTTGAGGTAGGCTCCAAAGAGGATTGCTTCTTAAGGCCCTGTCACACTGAGGCAACACGACGGCAACAGCAACACAACACGTTGTCCGACAGTCGGGCAACTTGTTGCTCGCTCCCCATGTTGTCCGACAAACCTGTCACATCGCGGCAACAGCACGACAACATGGACGACAACTAAAATGTTGCCTCGGTATGACAGCTTTCGGCAACAAAAACAGCAGCAACTTGTGTTGGACAACGTGTGTTGCCCTGATCGCTGGCTGAGCGAACTTCGGGCCGGCAACACGACAACATAGATAGCTTCGATGGTAGAGCTAGTTCCCTATCAATAACGTCTTACTCAAATAAAGGCTTGGAAAATGTTATTTAACAATAATTAGGGCTGGCGTGCAGCTAAAATATTTTCGATTAATGTTTTCGCTGCGTAGTTACGGAAAGCGATTTTCGAAATGGTCACAGCTACGGTCGTGAACGTTCAGACTGGTGTTGAAATTAGAACTGCCGAGAGACCAGCTCACATTACTGATAGTGAAATAAAATGACATGCCTACTCACCCGCTGATGACGTATAATAAAAATAACCCAGAAAACCAAAGATTAAAAAATCGAAGCATTAAAACGACCATTCTGATCATGATTGATGATGCTTGGAACTTGGAAACAGCCGCTACCAGACACCTGAATTGGTTCAAAAATCCCCAGGACGTTTTAGGGAATGAAGCAATTGCAAGCAGGCGGTAGGTAAATAGACAGCTTTGAACTTCAATAATAAACGCACATCAACACAATTTAACTACACCCTTTTCAGTGTCCTCCCCCCCCCCCCCCCTTTGTGACCCGCTGCAACACCCCGGCCACCCGACCCTTTCCACCCCCCTGAGCTCTGCACCCGTCCGGGGCGCCCCCGGACGGGTGCAGACGGGTGATTCTTCATGAGTGTTGAAGATTTTTAGAAGTACTGCACGATTGTTCATAATTTGATCAGGATATATGCTGCATTTATTTTGATATCTTCAAACTTTGCATTCTGATCTCAAAACAAATCCACCGAATATTTTAGATAACCCGCCGCTGTACACCCGAATATGCTTTTACGAATGTTTATCTGTATAATATACAGGTTTTTTTTTAATGCTTTACAGATTTGTTTTGAAAAAAGTCCCCGAAAGCTGCACTAATGCGGTCTGTGCAGGTGGTGAGTCATATGCGGCCAGGGGGACGTAATGTAGGGGGATCGTCGCGATAAGTCGGATGATTAACGATTTTTTTTTTCATTTAACTTTCTTATTTGTGTAAATAAGCGCATGGTTTCAATCTGAAAATTGCTGAGCGCAATAGAAAACCATTATACCTCGTTTCACGATAACTTGGCGCACGTCACGGGAGCGTTTGTGTTACTGCGCCAAATCCGAGGCCCGGATGGTATCGGCATGTTGTCTGCTGGCCAAGAGTCGTCTGCTGCGACACCAGCCGACTTCGGATGAACGTCCACCGCCGCACCATGGCCGTCCGCTAGAGCTCTTCGGGAACATTTCATGTGACAACCATACGTTCAACTTACACGCGAATCTGGAGCGTGCTAATGCCAGGGCGATGGTTTGAGCGGAAGCAGTCGATTACACAGCTGCGATCGTTGAAAAGCCACGTTGTTCTCGGGGAAAAACAAAAATATAAATGAATAAGAAAAATGGGGAGCGGTAAAAGATAAATGAAACTCATAAATTCGCTTATTTTTTATACATATTCGATAGAGATGGAATCGCGCCAGTTCAATTGCTGTTAAAAGAAAAATGAAGCCTAGAACTACTTTTTGCCGCGGACGGCGCTGTTGCTGTGGCGGTAACGAAGCCTCCGTGGCTTCGACCATGGTGTGTTGTCACGTGACTCGCTCCGACGGTCTTCTTGGGTCGCGGGGGCCGCGGCGTTCGCAGTTCGCCAAGTTATCGTGAAACGAAGAATAAATAAGCAAATAATAATAAATAAAAAAAGATTTGGGGAATTTAGTTGGGCGCGATATGACTTCTGTTCCTGTCGCGCCGTAAGCACCTCAAACGTCATCGGCGTCGTCATTTTAGTGCCACGAGATGTGCCTCCAGCTCGTAGAACTGCTAATACTCCCATCATGTAAACGACAGTCTGTAGGCAGTGTGTAATGCGTGACTCGTATGACGGCTACATTGGTCATACAAATACTATCTTCAGACATGTTCGAAGCAAGATACTTTGAACATGGTTGAGGCGCACATGTCATGTCTGCAGCGCTTCATTTGTACGCAGTAGGGACATGGGCGTCGGCAGGATTTTGTCTTGGGGGGGGGGGGGGGGGGGGCAAACTGAGAGCCCCTTTTCGGGCGTGTGCGCTCAAGGGGAAAAGGGGGGGGGGGGGTCTCACAGTAAAGCACGAAAGAGCTGAATACAGCCTGCAAGATACACATATTTTTATGAAACAATTATTTTTAAAAGTGCAACGGATCAGTAATTTCAACGTAAGAAAAAAACAAAAAAAAACATTATATATATATATATGTATAGGCACAGTGAAAAAAAAAAAGGAATTTAGTCTATGACGCGACAAAACAACAAAACGGTCCACTGTGTTTTCTTCTACTTCGTCCTTGTCTTTGCGCTGTTTTGTTTTTATCGATCCACTCAGTTTATAATTATCTCACAAATAACACAAAACACGAAGCTTTTATAGACAAGTATATGCATCATATATGTACCTTACACAATAAAATAGCAAGACATTGCACGTAAGTCACGCGCGCACATAATAACTTGTCGCAGCAGTGAACGTTACCCTTTTATTTCCATATTTAGCAATATTTGACGTTTACACAAGTTTTTAAAAGCTACCCCAAGATGGACAGTGTTCCAATTTACAACTCTAATTTTCTGCACAAAAGTGTCTGCCCTCGTAATATTAATTCGAAGCATTTCCCGGGGTGTGGTTCGTGGAAGACATCTCAAAGCTGCGTTAGCTGTGTTGGAAAGCTAGCACGGCGGGGCTACCGCCGGAGGGTTAGTTGCCATTGTAACTTTCCGTATTTCCTCGACCCGGGTTCCCTTAGCTTGCCATGGTCGCTCCGTCTCATTTCAGAACTGGAGTAAAATTTTAGCCCTCTTATCTTTATATTGGTTGTTATATATCTGATCAAGCTCAGCTTTGCATGAATACTCCCACAGCTAAAGACGAGTTCGACATACCTGTGAGAGTCAAGTTGAGGGCAAAGCCAATGTTCAGCTGGCTCTTTAAAGCCGGAGGATGCTCAGGAGTGACGGAGACAGCAGGTACATCGATAGATTGCAGGTCATGACGCAACTCTGAGGTCATGTGCTTCTTCGTTGCACAAGATGGAATCTCATTATCAAAAGCTTCTGATGTCCATTTTCACTCCTGACCCATATCAGCCCACGGTTATATAAAAAAGTGGGATTGGGTGCGGAATGTGGCCCTTTCAAGCAACTGGGCTAGGAAGAGAGAGCCAGCATGCAAAGTGTGCCCCCTGTCACAGATATTCGACGGTGTCACGTGTGTGAACACGATGGTGTCCATGAGGACGGTCCGACACGCCTCTTTCGCGTGAGTTATGGCCCGGGGGAGTATCGTTGTTGACATGGGGCGAACAGCGTTTCGCAGAACTCATTGTCCTAAAGAGGACGCCTGGCCCCGATTTTGACCCCCTTTTCTCCTTTCCATTACCGCAACATGCTACGGGCAAAGGAGAAGAAAACTCCAAAGGCACATATACAAAACAGAGCACTGGCGTGAGCAGTGGCGTAAACGGGGGTGGGTTGGGGGGTCGAAACCCTTCCATAATGCCAAAGCTCCCCCCCCCCCCCCCCTCTCTCTTCCCCCCGGTGCCCGCTCGCTCAACTCCTTACGCAGTCGGTTTTACGAGGGGCCCGGAGCGAAGGGGGAGCGCGGACTATCTCCAACTTGTAGCTACGACGATTTGTTCTGTTGGGCTTTTTGGAAGAATCCCGCTCTGTGTAGAAGACGTCCTGTTTTGGGGGCATTTTCCTCGCTTTCACCCGAATGCCTGTGATTCATCACAAGACAGGACTGCGATGTTCTCGGAAGTGGGTCCCCTCCCTATGTTTTTTTTTTTTTTTTTTTTTTTTTTTTTTTTGCCAGCTGGGCGCGGCTGATTGCAACTGACCGAGGGGAGACCTTATTTTTTTTTTGCGTTTCTTGCTGAAGGCTCCACGGAACCAAATAGCGTGGATTTTGTTTCTAGGATTGCTTTCGGTTTCTCCGCTTGGTAAGAAAGCTATGGCGCGACGTCATTCGATTCCCCGTACCCGAGAGAGCTGGGGAAGGGAGGGGGGGGGGGGGGGGGGGGGCAAGTGCCCCTTTTGCACCCCCCTGCCGACGCCCATGAGTAGGGAGCCTTCATGTGCGCTTTGCTAGGGTGATGCCACCCTTTGTAATACCGCTCGCCGACAAACCACCAGCCATTTTGGTTCTCGGCGACAATCCGTGGGGCTTATAACTAGGGTTCGGATTTTTCGGTTTAAACCGATAAAAACCGATAAAAGTACGCCGAATCCATTTCCGGAAATTCGGTTTTAACCGAAAAATGTCAGTTTTTAGGTTCGGCATTTTCGAATTAAACCGATAAAAACCGATAAAAGTACGTCGAATCCATTTTCTAAAATTCAGTTTTAAACGGAAAAAGTCACTTTGACCTTTTAGTCGTACCGCAGAGCAGTGGCGAAAAAGTGGAACGACAGTGTCTATCGAAACGTGTCCGAACGTATGCGATACACGGGTGCCATCACGACGTTTCAGTTTAATGTGCGCGTCATCGATCGGAATGTGAAGTTCGAAGTGCCCCATGACTTTGCCATGTACGAGCGTGTTTTCAAACTCGTTGTAAGGAAGACTTACTTATGCAAGCTCTGCATGTTGCGTTGTGCTTCAAAACGTCGCACCGTGTCTCTTTTGGCGGTCACAATTGGTTGATTGGCCGATTTTGGCTGAGGCAGCGCTTCATCTCCTCAGCCTGCCAGTGTCCAGTGTTAGCCTTGAGAGGGCATTCTCGAAGCTCAGTGTCATATTAACAGAAAATAAAGAGTGCGGATCAACGAGGAGAACCTGGGAAAGTACATGCGTGTGTGTACTATAATAAGATCACGTAATCCTGATATACAGAAGGTGAAGTTCCATGATATTGGGCATAGGCCTCATATCTGACATGTTTGTTTCTTCTGTGTTTTTTTCTTTTCTTTTACAGTTGCACACATTTGCCGAATAAAGTGTAGTCAGCGCGCTTCAATGTTCTCAAAACGTCGTAAACAGTACGATGACCTTTCTTTTCCAATGTATCTGTGCCGTTATTCTTTGAGTGATCACAAATATTAGAGGTACAAGGATAATCTGATCCGGTAACCGTTGGTGTTTATTTTATATTCACCGAAAAAAGCCGATAAACTTGTGTGGGCATAAATATACGCCGAAAAAAAAAATTGAATTTTAATATAAACACCGAAAAAAGTACGCCGAATTTTGAAAAAATAGAAACCGAAAACGCGGAACCCTACTTATAACCCTCCCGGAAACAAGCACCTTATCTCACAAGTTCGGAGCAGCGTTGTGGAACCCACGGAGGGAGGATTAGCATTTTCCCCCTCTGATGGGAGGACCGATGGACACAAAGGCCACTTTCGGCGCACGGGGAAGCAATGAGAGGAACAAAATGGCGGTGGAAGAGGGTGTGGGAAAGGGAAACAGGCAGTTGGCATCACTCTATGCGAAGCGCACATGAAAGCACCTTAGTACGCAGTGTGATGCCGGTGAGGCGAGGTGGCTGGTTGCTTCGTTCCACCTGTGGAGAACCGCGCGTTCAGAGAGCAATCTCTGTCGAGCCGCAGCTGTGCTCGGCGGCGCCTCGGGTCATGCAGCGGCATCCGTCCACGTGGAAGCGGGACAAGCTGCTGTCGGGCTTCTCTCGAACTCGGCCGCCTTCGCGCGCCGACGCGTGCCGTCGCCGGGGCGCCGCGGCGTTCCCCAGGTGGAGGCCGCCTCCTCCGCCGTCCTCTGCGCGGCACGCCAGCCGTCCGATTTTGGTCACTGCCAGAGCGAGGGTTGCCTCGCAGAGCGAGCGAAGATTGCGTTCATAGACGTCTGCTAACGCCAGCGAAGAACGTTGACCGTCTGCTGCTACGAAACGCCATTCGCAGACTGAAATAAGACTAGGCAACACCGTACGTCGTCTGCTAACAGACCGGAAAAAGTTGATTCGTCAACTTTTTCTGATTGGCTGATTGGCAATCGTCAATTGCCAATCAGAGCGCGGCGTCGTTCTGACGTCACCGCAACTCCTGCACAAGAAGCAGACGACTTGCTCTCCGCGTTCGTCTGCTGCCAACGTTATTAAACCACTCGGTTGGGAAACTGCCATAAAGGCTGCTTTCAAAAAGTGGCCCCGATTTGTCCTCGAGCACCGAGCTAATGACGAACACAACGCCACCATTTCTCCCGCAGCGGCCATTCGAGGAACCGCACGTTACTTCTATTTTGGCTTCAATCGACCATTTTGGCGCCGAAGCAGATACAGTGGAAGAGGACGCGCCGCGTCTTACTACCGAAGTTAAAATGCACTATAGGTCGGGACGCGCTACCTGAAAGCACCGCTGAGACATGGTTGTATAAAAACAATATTAATTGTGCCGCAAAACCTTGCAAACTAAGATTTTAAAAACATCACGCGCCCTTCATTTTGTACTAAACTCCAATAAATTTCACACAGAAAGAGTCTTTTCCGTTTGTTTTTACGCAAAAACAGGTTTTCTAAAAGCTCAAAGTGACCACAGTACAGACAAATGTTAAAGAGTGGCGCTGTTGTCGTATTTAGCTCGGTCTCGGTGGACGCCAGCGGCCCAGGTTTCGACGGCGAGTTTCCCTACTGAGTGTTTTAGTAACGTTGTCTGCTGCGAACCGAGCGCCGTGGCGAAGAGCGGACGCAGGCTGAAATTCTGATCGTCTGCTTTTTTTTTTTTTTATCTTGGAAGCAATCGACAACTCTCGCCTCGATTGCAAATCTCAAGTTGTTCTGCTGCCGTACGCAAGCTGACATCGACCGGCGGATGAAGAAGTAGTACTAAGGACAAGCACATCAAAGGCAGCGACCTTTTTTTGCTGTTTGTATGTTGGGGATACGTTCTCACCAAAATATTGTCCGATTGTGAACTGGCGACGGTCATAAATGTCCGATTGGTTGATTACGAGCAAGCTGTGCCGCCACGTCCAATCAGCAGCTGAGAACGCTCATTTTGACCAAAATTGTACCTCAGGTGTGACCACGGGCAGGGACCTCTTGACGTGCGACCCAACCTGCTGCTCGTCTTTTTTATCTTTTTTTTTTTGCCGCAGAGGATTTGGGGAGTGCCACGAAGTGGGGGAAAATGAATAAATATAAAATTCTTACTCCGTTTAAAAACAGTAAATTACTTCAAAGGAAAAAGAAATGCTAGATTCGGACCAGTGGCAAGCGATGGATTCATGCCCAGTGTGATGTCGAGAGGCGACGGAACGCGGAGGTTAATATATATAATTCAATAAAATAAATTAGACGATAAAAAGCCGCGCACGGTAACAGCACGAACAACTACCAACAAAACTCTAACAGGCGTTCACCACAAAGGACACCGACAAACCTTGGGCAGCGTGGCCACGAAGAAACAAACAACACAAAACCAGAACACTGCGAAACAACACGCCGCTCGCGGCACAAATGCAGCCGGGAACAAACGTTCGCCGGCGCAAATAACAGAACGTTCTCAAAAGGCAAAGTCTGAACTGCCGGATTCAGGGTCCAGGAGAACGTTTGCAAGCTCACCGATGCTGGGTTGAGGACGGGTCCGGGAGATCGTTGTCGTCTCGTTGCTTAGCAGGCCGACGCAACACCGCACTCCCGAAACGAAAGCAACACACCGCCCGTGGTCAAAAACACGCCCGAAGGCAAAGCACGATCGAAGGCAAAAGCACGCACGAATATCAAGCTCCGAAAAGGCAACAACTAGGGTCTCGGCCTTCCAAAGAAACAAATATTCACAAACTCACGACGGGAGCCCCGGGCAGACGGCCGCTCACTCTGGAACCACCCCGCCCAAAAGCCAGTCATTTTTGTAGCCCAACTTCGCAAGCAGGCAAGACCGAAAAACATTGCATTTGTCATTGTGTAGTCCCCCCCTGTTTGTCCTTGTCCATTTGGCGCTGTTCTTCCACGACGAAAAACATTGTCCCACTATGACCTTTCGAGACGTCTCGAAATAGCCACGTTCCTCCTCGAAGAAAACCAAAACAATCATGAGGGTCACTCGAAGTCGAGTGATCCCCGACCACGACCAGGTTTAAAATAGTACTAAAAATCCCCGAACTACAAAAGGACAGCCCGGAAAACCCTAAACTGGCGAAAAGCTCAGGTGAACCGGCTTATACCACACGAAAAATGAACACAAACAAAATCTACTGAAATTCGTGACAGGGAGAGAACTCTACGAAAGGACAACGCATTCCTCGAGGCGTAGAAAACTGGGGCCCGTGAGGCTGAGCGTGCCGCTCGTGCAGATCCCGTCCTCTTTCATGCCATCAGTCTATAGACCTTTCCAATGTTTACAAAATCACAGTCCAGCGTGCGATCTTCACAGCCCAGCACGTGCGTGTTCGTCGCTTCGGAAAGCGAGCAAAGCACGCGCCATACGCACGAACGCTCAAAATGGCACCGGCCACAAGCTCGTTTTTGGAAAGGTCTATAAGGAGTATTCACTGGGCGCCATATTTGTGGGTGCTGTCTAGAGTGCATGCTCAGAACGAGCCCACATTAATAGGCTGCTAAGACCGGCAATCTTGAGGGTGCGGAATGCACGTTACAAAAGAACTGTGGAAGCTCGCCATCAGCACGCGCTCAGCAGTCGCGTCAGGTTCCATTTTCAGTGTTCGTACGTATGGCGCGTGATTTGCTCGCTTTCCGAAGCGACGAACGTGCGCGTTCTGGGCTGTGATTTAACACGTGTGGACTGTGATTTTGGTAAACAGTGGAAACGTCTATAGACGCTTTACACACGCGCCAGATTGAGCCGCCATAGCCGCCCTTCTCTTGTCTTACCAAAATGCCGAGCCGCTGAAACGGGCGTTGACGAGTCTCCACAACGGCCTATGCTGGGAGGAAGGACACATTAACACTTAAAATGGCAATAACCTGTCCTGCTGTGGAAATGATGAAGTCAAGCGAACAGAAGCGGCGCCCATGAACAGCTGCTGTAAAGCGTCTATACGATTTGAAATTGCCCATCCTGGAGCAAGAGAGATCCTCGGACTATACTTGGTTTCAGCTTCGTTTCGAGCGCTGCCGATGTTATGAGCCGAAGGGCCAATCAAACAGCGAAGAGGCACAACGTCTTGGCGTGCTCTCTGCAGTTGATAGGACCAGCCGGTATTCGCCGTCTCTCTGTGCGCGCTCCTCCGCCGGCTTGTCCTGTCAAGCGCAGAGAGCACACCATGACGCTGCGCTTTTTGCGCTGTTTGATTGGCCCTTCGGCTCATGACATGGGCCGTCAGGAATCGCTAGGCACATTTAGTATCCCTCTCCCCCATAACCCTCACGATCCATAAAGGCCCCGTCACACTGAGGCAACAGCAACACAACATGTGGTCCAACAGTCGGGCAACTTGTTGCTCGCTTCCCGCGTTGTCCCACAACCCTGTCACATCGCGGAAACATCAGCACATCGTGGAGACAACGAAAATGTTGCCTCGGTATGACAGCTAAGTTTGTTCGGTGAAATTTGTATTTCCTTAATGCACGTGCTTCCAACCGACCTATGTGGTCCCTCGACAACCATCGATCCCCCTTTGCTTCACGCTGTAGATTGAAGAGAGGGTTCATCTTAAACCGCGGGGAGCGTGTGCAGCAATTTAATGGCGGTCACGTCCCACGCCGATTGGTCGTATGTGCCGCGTGGCGAGGAGGAAAGTAGGCGGCAAGGCGGAGACGCTCGAGGACGCGGTCGTCACCTCGTATTGAAAACGCTGCCCCTAAAGGAAACTCGCTGTGTTTATCCCAACTACTGACTGCCGAAGCTTCCGTAGACTCGAGCTGAAGAGCGAGCGACCTGCAGCATGTCTGCCACATCCACTCCCGCTGCTTCGACGCCGCCAGGATCGGGACCGCGGCGACAACTTGACAGTTCTATGACGTCATCGGGCAGAAATCGAGGAACCACTTCTTTGGGGGCGCGTGAAGACACCAGTCGTATGGCATCGTACAACAACGGAGGAAGGAGGTCGAGGAGACACGGTCAGTCAGCCCACCTGCTCAGTTGAACCGGGGGTCAGACGCGGCTTCAGCGGAGCCCACTGAAAAGTGCGAGAGATGACGGAGGCGCTTCGCTTCCGTCCCGCGTGGCCCAGATCACGGTGGCCCGGATGCGAGGGACCGGTCCTTGCCCCCCGCCCACGCTCGGCGTCGTCTGCTCGCCGTCTGTCGCCGTCAGCCACAACGGGGTCAAACAAAACGGGGACGGTTTCTTTTGAGGCAGTGTCGGGATGGTCCCCCTCTTTTGTTTCATCCTCTCTGGCCTTTCTCGGTACGATTGCGGCTACGGAATCTATTACTGACGCCGCTGAGCTTGTTTCTCTTGCGCGTTTCTTAGAACGAAAGACAAAAGACCCGGTGGTCGCTGCAGGTATGGTGACATAATTATCTGCGGAAACGCCTTAGGCATCTTCCAAGCGTGTTTGCTTCATGGTGCGTACACGTATGATTGGAACATGTCTGCACGGGGATCGGTGGCCGGGTCGGCTAGCGCACACCAGTTCGAAGCACATGGAGCGAGAGTCGCGCTGCAGAACCCAGGGATCTTGGGCTCAATCCCCACCCCTACCGGTTTCGATCTGATGAGCATCGTACCGGCGTGCGGTCGTGTATCACTACTGCGTGATGCACGTTAAAGGGGCCACGAAACAATTTTTCTACTTTTGCTAAATACTACTTAGAATCACTCCTTAACGTTTATAACTGCAGCAGAATTTCAGACCTTTCTCAAATCCGAGCAGGATTTGAGAAAGATCTCAAGTAACGCAGCATATCCAATATACAGTGATACAGTGTCGACAATAGTCACTTAACGACGATCGGACGGAATCCGGCCTGTTTTAGGGCACGTTTTGAAGAGAGCCGTTTTTTTGCCCAGCACCAAAGCAAATGAACACATAGACCGTTTTACTGAAAGAGGGCAAGAAAGAAAAGTGGAAAGGGCTACCTGCGCTTTCCTCCTTGCTGGTTTGTTAAGAACGAGCGGAAGACCCGAATGAAAACTTTGGAAGCGTGTGCACTGCAGTGATGGGATTGCTGCGCCATTTGCGCCAAACTGTGCCAAAGTGCTTACCCTGCTACACCCTGCTACATTTGACCATAATGTGAGGAATTAATTTGCGCCAACATTGTGCCAGAACTTAAGTTCACTTAAATAATACTGAAAATATAACAGCTGCAGGCCTCGCTACCGGGCGGATCGTTAGGGTAGGCTCGTGCGGGTTTTCAGGACCTTCGATAATCGCCGCAAATAACGTACTATTCGATTTGATTTCGCACCGAACACTGACAGTACTCGGAAGTTTCGCAGTAAGTCTCGTGGTCTGTTCTGGTGGGTTAGTTAGCTTTGTTGAGTGCGCTTCTCACCGCGTACTGGTGTACTGCAGTGATGCGACAATTGCGAACTATGCATCGCGAGGTTGCGTGTCTTGCTTCGCCGCAGCGCACACGCGTGCTAAGGGGAAAGGTACTACTTCTCCAGAGCGAGACGTGGTGCAAGAACTCTTTTGTAGGTTTATTTTTTATCCTTTGTTTTTTGTCTGAATTAGGAATTACAGTTTTGTTACAACCCCCCTATAACTTGAAGGACACATAAATCTAGGCGCTCAAAATAGTTGTATTTTAACATTTGTTCAGTGGGATTTCCTACCTAAAATAATCATTCACGGTAGATTGCGTTGTGCTTCATCAGTCGTCTTCTTGTTACCGTGTCTGGTGCTTCCACACGCAACTAAAGAGCTAGTGTTTGTTCTCCTCCTAATACTTGCCGTCTCTCCTCCTCACATTTGCAGTGATATAAATGAAAATGAAGTGTGCGGTTATGCTCCAAAAGCTCTTTTGGCTTCTCCAAAATGAACTTTTGGCTGCTCCAATAGCTTCTCCAATAGCTGCTCCAAAATTACTACGACCAATCACATCACTGCGTGTGTTGCTCCGAGTTCGGTGGTTTTCTTCCCGGTTTCCTCCATTTCTTTACTTCCAGATTTAATTAGAGCTAGCGCATTCAATGACGACAATCCTCTGGTCATCGGGACAGCATTCTTCGTTAATAGGTTGCACGCATAACAACCGAAAGTGCAGAATATTATCAGAGAACATCTGTTTCGCGCACGGAATCCTGCAAGGCAGCCGCGACTCAAATGTCTTCAGACTTCATCGCTTTCCAAATGACCAAAACCTCCGGCGGCAGTGGATTGCGTCCGTAAACCGAAAAGACTTTTCCTCGACGCCATCCTCTCGACTGTGCTCGGAACACTTTGTGAATGGAGCGCGCACCGAACTTAATTCGCTGCACCGTCGATCAACATGAGGTTTTAGTTTGTAAATTTTCTTAACTTAATTTATCTTAATGTTGATTTTTTACAATGGTGACGTTGACTCGATTTTATAATCGACAATGCTTAGTTAAAGGCTCATTTCCGCCGCCGGGTGTGAGTGGAAATTGTCGAAAAGTTAGTTCTATCGTGCTTTTTTTTTTTTTTTTAATCGCGGTCTCCTGCGCGATACCAGAGAGCCATGAAATTACGTTGACCGTCACAACGCGACTGGATTTTCTTATTTTGAAAACTAGTACATAATTTAGCTGAAAAACAACTTCAATTTCTATTGCTGAAACACATGCTCATGCATCGATTTCAAATCGTTGAATCATTGATCGATTCGCTCCGGCAATGGGCCCATCTCTTCTTTGCTGTTTTCAGTCCCCGACAAAGGACACACTCGTCGACACGGGATTCTCAAATTAAACTTTTATAAACATCTTCAAGCCGTAGGGAGCTGCCTTCGATCGTTCCCTGCAGTGTTCTTATTTCGCGCGTCCTTGTTCACATTATATTTCATTGCCGTGGACGACACGAAACGCCAAAAATATTATCGGTGTACCGTATCTAAAACGACAAAAAACCCGAAGGGAAATTTAACCGCTGTTAACTGATGCAGTATTTTGTGTACTCGCTTCCGACTTCGTGGCGCTTTCAGTGCCGCACTACTCGGCATCGCCGCACTGGTGGATGCTGTAGTGCGGGGCAAGAAACGTTCCCAACTAGTTGAAAAACGCCATCCGCTGCGCACAAGAACACAAGACGCGCCCTAAGTTGAATACCCAGCACTTTGGAGCACCCTACACTCTAAAAAAAAGGGTGTCACGGGGTACACCCATAGCGGGTGTAAGTGCTTGTCACATATACTACACCCTTTGGGGGAACACTTGCCCACCCAAAATATGGGAGTACGTGTACACCCGTTGGTGGGGTGCACATGTACACCTTTTTCTATAGAAATCTCACTCGAAGGGAACACAGGTGCACCCCATTCAATCGGTGTACAGGCTACACCTCTTTCTACACCCAATGAAATGAAAGGGAACACAGATGCACCCCGTTCGAAGGTGTACCATTGCACCGCTTCATAAACCCGCCTCACTCAAAGGGAACACAGATGCACCCCGCTCAATAGTGTACCATTACTCCCCTTTCTACACCTACTGCTCTCAGAGGGAACACAGGAGCACCCCGTTCAATAGTGTACTGTTGCACCTCTTTCTACACCCACTGAATTCGAAGAGAACACAGGTGCACCCGATTCAAAGGTGCATGGTCACATCACTTTATGCACCCGCTTCATAACTAACTTCATAAACCTATTTAAGACATCGAGGAAACCCTTAAAAAATGTATGCGCCCCGGTGATAGCAAAAAAGCAGGTAAACGGACACACGGAATTGTTTTCAAATCTCATAGAAGTTTATTAGACAGCCTATTCCGTAAATAAGTACAAACTTGCAAGCAATCCGTGATATGTGAAGAGGTACGAAGAAGCTGTTACACAACTGAGAAGATTACTAAGCAAACAAGAAACGGAAGTGAGATCTTAAGCTGAACTCCAGTGGAAACGAATTTATGTTACGAATTACTGCACGCGCCCGACGAACGACGTTTGCGGCGACAGCGTACCAGCCAGTGTGTTGTACGGCGCAGAGCAGGGGGGGGGAAATCGCGGTTAGTCGCAGGCAAGGCGTCCTGGAGTTGGTTTACATTTTATTCTGAAGCCGCCGCAGACTGTCGCCAACAGCGGCAGCAGTCGGCCTGATCATTGA
This sequence comes from Ixodes persulcatus, assembly GCA_013358835.2. Taxonomy (NCBI): domain Eukaryota; kingdom Metazoa; phylum Arthropoda; class Arachnida; order Ixodida; family Ixodidae; genus Ixodes; species Ixodes persulcatus. Next base: position 1,916,972 of record JABSTQ010009160.1, on the reverse strand, counting down.
ACGCGCCTCAGACATACACGCTAGCGCATTCAATGACGACAATCCTCTGGTCATCGGGACAGCATTCTTCGTTAATAGGTTGCACGCATAACAACCGAAAGTGCAGAATATTATCAGAGAACATCTGTATCGCGCACGGAATCCTGCAAGGCAGCCGCGACTCAAATGTCTTCAGACTTCATCGCTTTCCAAATGACCAAAACCTCCGGCGGCAGTGGATTGCGTCCGTAAACCGAAAAGACTTTTCCTCGACGCCATCCTCTCGACTGTGCTCGGAACACTTTGTGAATGGAGCGCGCACCGAACTTAACGCTGCACCGTCGATCAACATGAGGTTTTAGTTTGTAAATTTTCTTAACTTAATTTATCTTAATGTTGATGTTTTACAGTGGTGACGTTGACTCGATTTTATAATCGACAAGGCTTAGTTAAAGGCTCATTTCCGCCGCCGGGTGTGAGTGGAAATTGTCGAAAAGTTAGTTCTATCGTGCTTTTTTTTTTTTTTTTTAATCGCGGTCTCCTGCGCGATACCAGAGAGCCATGAAATTACGTTGACCGTCACAACGCGACTGGATTTTCTTATTTGAAAACTAGTACATAATTTAGCTGAAAAACAACTTCAATTTCTATTGCTGAAACACATGCTCATGCATCGATTTCAAATCGTTGGATCATTGATCGACTCGCTCCGGCAATGGGCCCATCTCTACTTTGCTGTTTTCAGTCACCGACAAAGGACACACTCGTCGACACGGGATTCTCAAATTAAACTTTTATAAACATCTTCAAGCCGGAGCTGCCTTCGATCGTTCCCTGCAGTGTTCTTATTTCGCGCGCCCTTGTTCACATTATATTTCATTGTCGTGGACGACACGAAACGGCAAAAATATTATAGGTGTACCGTATCTAAAACGACAAAAAACCCGAAGGGAAATTTAACCGCTGTTAACTGATGCAGTATTTTGTGTACTCGCTTCCGACTTCGTGGCGCTTTCAGTGCCGCACTACTCGGCATCGCCGCACTGGTGGATGCTGTAGTGCGGGGCAAGAAACGTTCCCAACTAGTTGAAAAACGCCATCCGCTGCGCACAAGAACACAAGACGCGCCCTAAGTTGAATACCCAGCACTTTGGAACACCTATACTAGCACACCAACGCGGGACCGGCGCCCAGAAGATCACTTTGGACAACGTTTCTAAGCACTCAGCATGGCTGCGGAACCTGACGCTCGCTAGATGGCGCTAGAGTTTTCAAAATGGCGCCACCCATGACCCGACCCTATCAGCTATATTTCGCGAAAACCGGGAACATAGCCGGGAAGGCTTTTCGGAGATTATCTCAACGGAAATAATCCTCGAAGAACATCGAACGGCCCGCGTAGCGGGCTGCTTGACATTCGCTCTCTTCGTTCGTTTTCTGCGAAGGCCGATCAGGCTACGAGCCCTGGTATTCCCTAGTTCTCGCAGTGGAAGATAACACAAAAAGGATAAGTATCCTGAACAGGCAAATCAAATAAAATCTTTCAAGGAAAGCCGGCGAATTCCGAATGCACAATCAGGTGAGGAGTCACGCTGACCGGGTTTCCACAGCTCAGGCGGGTGGCAGAAATTTCTGACTGATGGGTCACTCGATTCGCAAAATGGCGGCGGCTAGATGGCTCTTTAGGGCAATGCCTTGTAGGTGGTATCGGTCGAGGCAGGACTGCCAGCAGCAGCGGCAACCGGGGACGAAGCACCCGCCGTCGTATCTCGGCGGTGGCCCTCTCGGCGTGTTCGGACGCGGTCGAACGCTGCTGCCTGAATGGATCTTCGAGCAGCTGATAGACACTAGGAAAAACAGTCGGTTACCACCGCCGGATATACCACTGTTGTTGTTGACATACAAAGAAAAGGAGCCGCCGTCTCGCTTGTCCATCCGGAGTCGAGCTGTAATTCGGTGGCGACCTCTTCGGGCTCCTCCCCTTGACGTCGCGACCAGGATCGCTCTTGGCAAAGATTATTGGCTCAGTCACGCTGTTCATACGATGAAATAGTCCTCACAGACCTGGGCGGGATCTGAATCAAGCCTGCACGCACAAGCCTGGACTAACGAGCCATTTCTGCAGAATGTAGGAGTCCTTTCCAGCTTCTTAAGTGCACTCGACAAAAGCCCGTAACCACGCACGTCGCCATTTTTAATTCAAGAATCTGGCGTCACCTGCAGCCAGGTTTGTGCACCCTAAACCTCGGTTGTTAGGCCCATATAATATGACAAATTATTGTCAGAAGACAAAGAGCAGCGATAATTGAACCGGCCCGTTCCGCTAGTCCTGTCGCTCCCCGCGGCGTCGAGCGAGGTGCTAACCCGGTTTCACCTTATGTCCGGCCGCAGCGGAGGCTTCATCGGATGCAATCGGAGTTTTAAAATTAAAAGCGCTAAAGATAGACAATTATAACAAAGGAAGGCGAACAGGACGAGCGCTCATCCTGTTCGCCTTCCCTTTTTGTTGTTAGCGCTTTTAATTTTGTAAGTCATGAACCAACTCGCCGGCTTCGCCACTTTAGTCCATTCGGAGGCCGTGTGAGTTGAGAGAAAGCGTAATCACGTGCTACGTTCAGAGCTGGGATGGCTTCTCCGCTGCGGCCGGTCGTAAGGTGAAACGGAGTAGGGCTTGGTGGTGCAAGACGTCGTACGATTCAAACGGTTCAGCCATATCCGTTTGTCTCTTCGGCACGTTCCGTATCCTCACGTGCACATGGTGCGATTTTACTCGCAAGTGCGCAATTGCAACGTCGCTCGTGTATAAAAACAATGTGCGAGGAAACGAAAGCGATAGTTGTCGCACGGTCCCGCAATGCGGGTGGAATGATGCCGTCACGTTCCTGAGGACGTATAGCGCGACGTAATTCTTATTGCCGTCGTGGATACCACTGGTGGCCGCCACCAGTGCTTGGTGATCCGTGAAGTCAGTGGGTAAGCGTGCTGGAAGTTTGTAAAACCATCCAACATTACGCGTAGCAGCTGGATGCTGCCAAAGTGGGATTTAGCATAACACGAGTAATGTTTGAAAACAAATCTTTCAAGCAGACGACACGGAAAACTCCTCTCGAGGCGTCGTATACTGGCGGGATGTCGGGGCGGCCGACAGGAAAACCTGACTTCCCTGGCCTCGCGCGAAGAGCGGAGAAAAGGGTTTTCTTATAGCGGCGACGACAGGAGACGAGCCCGAAATCTCTGCAAAGTGTCGCCCGTAAAGCTATCGCTTAAAAACAACAACAACAACAACAACAACGTGGTGGCAGGTGCGTTAACGATGCTGCGAGATAGCAGGCAAGGTCGCACCATGTGGCGTGGTCATTAACACCGTTTTCGTTCGTGCTGGCCTGTCGTCGTTCCATGTAAAATAATAAACAGGTAAGGCTTTTTTTTTCTATCTGTGCTGTTTTTCTTTAATGGGATTACGTTCGTCAGCCTTCCCCGGAAAAATATGATACATAAACACGAACGGTATGCGCATGCGCGGGAGAGCTGTGAGTGAATACATTGAGGAGAAAGAACAAGATTGCAAACGTCCTTCAAGGAGGATTGAGACAAGATTTTGAGCACGACTCTGGACCAGTGTGCCACGGGGGGACGCTCGTGAAACGATAGTTATGTGCCATTCTCTGCTCCTTCTTGCGGGCATGCGCGGGTCTGAAGGCGAGGCGCTCACTGGATGGGCCGCAGTCTTGACAATGCTTTGCAAGAGGCTGGAGCGGACTGAAGGGAGAAGCGGTCACGTGCACTAAGTATGACCATCTTTATTCGACGCAAATGTTAATCAGCGGGATATAACCTTGATAGAAGATAAGCACGTAATTCGAGTACGTAGTCGTCACCCAAGCACCGCAGAAACAAAAGCCGGTTTCTATACTCCGTCTCATTAAAACCGTGCAGTACAACCAAACGAATGCAGGGGAGAGAGCGTATGCCAACCTGTTCAAGAGGACGGGGGAATCCAACACCTCGGGAATCTTAGCCCTTCTCTCCCGTTCCTCCTTTCCCTCCTCTTGAACAGGTCGGGATACACTCTCGCTCCTGTAGCTTTGGCTGTAGTGCACGATTGTGAACATTGCGAATACATTTTAGAATTCTATATTCGACGTCCTACTTTACGAATTCGATTCGAGTTGAAATTTCACTATTCGCACACCTTTGTATAGCTCAAGGTTAACAGCCTGTTCGTCACTCTTATGGTGAATTCCACTGGTAGTTTTGGAGCGCGCCGGGATCAGTAGACCATTTCCGAGATCGAGCACGCGATTCGAACGGAGTCGCTCCGCCTCCAGATTCCGATGGGAACATGAGCACTCCTCCCGCTCCGGGATCGGCCACCTTCCCGGGAATCCCCTTCCCGCGGTCCCGGGCCTCGAAGCACATGTTTTCGCAATCGTGGCGGTAACAACACGTGTTCAACGCACGAGCGAAGTTAATCATGATGTGGAAGATGCGTGTCGATAAGCGATGTGCATCAGCGTAGCCCACTTGCGTATTCACCGGAATATTCGTGAACGGTGTCCAAGTACGTCTCGATTTTCAGCCTCTTCTGCGGAGGTCCGAAAAGGCAGTCGAATTCATGCGCGACATGGAAGCAACCCTCGTCGTCGCCGCTATACTCGAGCCGCTGGACGAACTGTCATCAAGCAGAAGCAGCCGCAAAGCGGGCGGCACTTCGCGAGCGGCCATTACAAATTCTTTCGAGGGGAGGTGCCCGGCGAGAAAGGCAGTCACGTGTGCGCGCCGAGGGCTGGCCAGGCTGGCTTCCGGTCGAACCCGCGACATTGGCAGAGCGACCTTTCTCGGATTTGGATCGAGATCTGCAGTGAGAGCTGATCCAAAACGTCGGGTGGAACACGTCCGTCTTGACCCCGATCGCCCATTGAAATAGGCGTGCTCCAGAAACGTCGATCCCGGCGCGCTCCAGAACGACCAGTGAAATTCGCCATTAGATCTGTCGATGAATGCGGGCGTGTGGATCGCAATGCCCGAGTCCCACTAGAGCGACAGAAACAGCCGACAAGCCTCAAACACGTGCATTACGCACACGATGGTATATCTTTGGGGGTCTTCCAGTCTTTCGGTGCTCGCGCACGATTGATTGGCAGCAACAGAACGAGTCCCACCAGAGACGTCGTGCGTTTGACCAATCTCTGGAGGCCGACCACGCGTTTGGTCACGCAGGTTGCAACCCGTTTTATGTTCTTTTTTTCCTGCTTTCGCGGGGTGCAAATAACCCTCCCTTCTGGCGCTTTCTAGAACGTTCCTCGCTCCTGTCACGAGCTCGTTGACTCTCTTGGGGTACGGCGCGTAAGGAACGTCGCCCGCCCCTGAAACGCGGCATTATTAATAGCAGCGTGCGGTCGCCAAAGCAAAGATACGTCGTTGCGCGCTTGGCGGCCGCCTTTTCGCCTGGCCCATTCAGAGTTTGTCCAAACCCAGTTTCAAAATAGACGCGTCACAGAGTCGCGGCGGAGCGCGCTCGGCGGGCACCACGACCGCCCTCTTATTTTTCTCCGTGCATGCGAGCCTTCCGCTCAGTGTTGGCGTTAACGCGTTTCGAGTAACGGTCTTACCGATAACATGTTATTACAGCGGAGCTGTTAAGGGCTAATTTCCCCAGTTTCGTGTCCGCGGACAAATAAATCTCGACACAACCCTCTGGACAGCTACCGCCATCTATGAACGACGGCGGTAACCAGACAATCGGCTTGCGGGTTGTCTGGTTGCCGACGTCGCTCATAGACGGCGCCGCATAGTATAGCTCCGCTGCTCTTCCTTCTTCACCAAAATGGAAAAACAAAACAAAAAACATTTTTTTCTGTTTTTTTTTTGCAAACGTAGTGACGTAGTTTTTACGTTTCCAAAAAACAGTGACGTATAACGTACTTTCGTTACTTATTTGGGGTAACGGGCGACGTAGTTACTTTACTTGTTTCATGTTCTTCCAGAGGTTTAAATAAAATTGCACTTAATATTCTTTTCTTCGTGTTTCTAGGCGCCAAGTTATACGAATCATGATACTCATCAAACACACCTTCCATCGTTTGCCTCTCTTTTCCCAGGTGGAACCGTAAAAAGATGTTTCGGCATGGATATAATGGGCTCATTCGATTCACCTGCACCAGCCTGCACCCACGCAGAAAAGTGCAGGGCAATAACGGTTGTGTTCCGCTCGTCAATCGAACGGCGGTGTGCACCGAGTGGAGCTGGGCCCGGTAAACCCAATGAACCCAATATGGTTCTTGAAATATGGCGCTTACACCAGGCACATAGCCAGGGGGAGGGGGGGGGGGGTTGGATTTCGGTAGCCCCCCCCTCCCCCCCGAAATCTTCCATTTTGCTGGGGCCTCCTCTCCCCCCTCCCCCTCATACAGCATTTTGTCATGGGCGCCCCCCCCCCCCCCCCCCCCGAAACAAAATCCTGGCTACGTGCCTGGCTTACACATACCTGTAACTTGAAAAAAAAAAAAATCGTTTTAATTAATTAATAAAATTAACGCAAAAATAAGGTGCGTTACTCGCGTAACGCATACTTAACGCATACTGCGAACAAAGTGAAAAAAATATTGTTTTTGTTTTAATATTTAGATAAATCAGATTTATTTGATCGAAATCTGATTGTTGCTTTTTTCTATATGAGTCAGATTAATATGATTTAAATAACTGCAGCTAGAAAATAGTGACTCTTCATTACTAGGTATCTTTTTAAACGAGGCACAATGATTGATCAGTCATCCGATCACTCATAATGCGGAAGAAATAATTATTGTAAATTTAAAGTACAGTTTAATTAACTACTTTTTACCGGTGTAACCCCCTAGCCATACAAAAAGAGAAAAGAAACAGCTTGATTTTTTGGGTTGCTTCTTTTTCGTTCGGATTCGCTCGCAATAAGGCATTAGTAATTTTTGTTTCTTTCTTTCACGTCCTGATTTGATTGCAATACGAAGTGGAAGGTAGAAAGAAAGCTCAGTGAACCGATTGGCTCGGAAGAGCAATACTGTCTGTTCTTGTTCAGTCTAGTAGAAATCTTTCTTGCTCGATCATATTTTTTTTTTTTTCGGTACAAAACAAATTTACATATAAATCATCATATGATAAACAGTATATGAAAGTTTTTTTTTTTTTCTTTTTCGGAATTTTTACGCGGAAAAGTTTGATGTAAACTATCAGAGTAGAACTGGTCTGATTTGAATCACGGTTTCGGTCTGATTTCAATCACGGTTTAAATCATCTTGATTTTTCTTTTTCAGCCTGTTTACTGGGAGGCACTCACTTGATCGAATGACGTTTTAGCAAACGCCCACGTTTCACCGAATGACACTTTAGCGAATAGTCGGACGCCGCGAAGCGGCGTTTTCGGGTGGGCCAAATGGGTTCACATTTTTGTAATGAGCCGCCGCAGACTGTCGCCGCAAAGTGGCGTAAGCGCAGCGCGGCGGAAGGGTTAACGCGCGCCCCCGTTATTCGCTAAAACATCGATTCACTCAATTGTCGCTGTTCGCTAAAACGTCATTCGCTCATGTATTATGGACCCGTGTTTACTAATTGGTTACTTCTGTTTCGGTAACGCCTGCAAGACTGGCTTTCATCTATATGCTTTCGTCGGTCATTGGCGGATGTGCATGGACGCCAGTGATGCTCGTCGGGGGCTGCACCCACTGCGCATGTCCTGAGGGCGGGAGCGCTGTCTGCGCAAGGGCGTCGATTCACACGACGGACCGAATCGCGATTTTCGTCCGCGGACCGTGTACCACGTGACTGTCACGTCACCGATTCCTGCGCCTCGTCCGTGAACGCTTCGTCGCTTCTTCGCCGAAGCCTTTTTGCTCGCGGAATTTTGGCGGGAGATTGACTTGAAGAGCGTTTAGTCTAGCAAGGGCACAATGTTTTCTTTATTACTTTTCTTTTTTTCTAAGACGAATAAAACAAAAATAGCACATCATTATGTTTTGTGCATTTTCTGGCTCATTTCGTCGCGCGATTCTTTGTTCCACGCATGAAAGAAAATACTGCAACTTTGTCCGGCTGACGCGACGCAGGTTCCGGTATTCCTCCGGGTCCGTGTCATGAAGCTTCTGTCGAAACTCGTCTAGCACGCCGGGATCATTCCTGCGCGTACAATCAGCCTTTCACCGTGCCAGACCTCTCTCGTAACTGTGGTGTACGTAAGTGTTGTGCACGTGCGCGGAGTGCGTGAAGGCATCTCCAAACGCCCCTCCGCCAGCCCAGAACTTCGTCACATCTACGCCGAAGCCTTCTTGAGCAGGATGCATGCCTGTGTCACCGTCCTGTCTTGGGTTAGTAAAGCGTGGCGCTTCCTGTCTTGTTCTGTACAAAACAGCGGCGTACGATTCTTTGTCGCGGTAGCAAACGTCGATATCTCTCTTGGACAATGGTGCCACGGTGCGATGTTGGAGTTTCTGGGCACTGTGGGGTGGCGAACAGGTTCGGTCCGTCCTCACTGGCGTCTGCTCGTCGTCTTCCTCGCGTGGATGCGCTTGGGAGACGGACGAACCGCGGACATGTCGTCACGTGATCAATCCGTCCGCGGATCAGTCCGTCGTAGGTCCGTGCGGACCAACTGACGCGCAGTTGCTCAGCCCCTGCTGGCGCCTCGACGTGACGTCCGGGACAGGGGCGTCGGTGCTGCCGCCTATTCGCGAGCGACTGCAGAAGTTGTCGTTGCTAGGGGTTCCATGTCGAGAACGTCGGTGGTGAAACGGTTCTTCGAAGCTACACTCGTTTTCACCTGAAGAACCGTAGTAAAAAAAGCCCGGCCCCTCGCGGAGCGTTACTGACTTCCTCCTTTATGTGGAGAATTAAGATCTATGTAGGTGCAGTTTAGGTTAGATATATGTTATCTTATTAAGACGCGTACAGGTTTTAAACGCCATCGGCATCGCTTCTTACTCGGACAACAAAATCTTGCAAGAACTACTTCGCATGGTGTATGAACATTGCGCGAAACTTGCTTTTTTTTTTTTTTTTTTTTGAGGTTAAAACGAGTTGCCGTATGTGAACGACTGCTGTTTGAATCATCGGAGTGGTCGGCGATTGACGAGACAAAGAGCCTTCCTTTGATATGCCGGTGCCGATCGGCGCTCGAAACCGACAGAAAGGCGCGGGAGGCGAGCGTCAAAAAGCAGCGCCGCCAGCCTTGTTATTCGCGCGCTCCAGAGGTCGAGCTTGTCAGACTTCTCGGGCCCCCGCAGCTGCCCGCGGAGATCCAAGTTCCTCGCGCCGTCACGTGCACACCGCATCAAAGGCCCGGGCCGCTTGTGGACTCCGTCCGAGGTCGGCGCGAGCGCGCACTCGCCGCGCTCTGTGCATCGCGCGTCGACGTGGCCGATGGGCACCTCGACGCGCGGGTCTCGGTGGCAAGCCTTTGTGAGGTGCCGACTTGGCACCTCACAAAGGTAATCCGTTATTGTTGTTGCAAGCAATTTTGTAAGTGCCACGTTACTTTTTTTTTTTCGGCGCTAATTCGTAATGTAATCTCGTTACAAATATTGGTGACAAATTACTTTTGATTACTCGTTACTTTTTTTTTTTTTAACAATATGAACATAATACAGAAACTGGAGCAATATGAGCAGGCAATTCAGCGGCATAAAGATAATTCAACAAAATAGGGAACATTTTGAAGGGGAGAATAACCAAAAAGAAAACACGATTTTTTTTTTTTTTTTTGCATGACCAATTACTAGAAAAACGTGTAAGGCATATACAAATATGCGAGAAACAAAGATCAGGAAGACAACGCCGAGTTGGCGTTGTCTTCTTCAGGAAACGTGATGGCGATAGAGCGAGACCCCTACTATACTCTGTTTCACCCAGACTTGTGCCTATCTCAAATACTCTACTCAAGATACTGTATCTTAAATACTTTTTGGAGTATCTTGGTATCTTGCAAATACCTTTGATGGAGAGTATTTAATACTCTATTTTAATTACAATTCCGAGTATCTTGTACTCATTATCTTAAATACACTTTTCGGTATGAAGTGGGGTGGGCGTGGCACGAGCAAACGAACATTCTTTCGAGCAACCGAATCCTGTTGCTAGCTCCGATTAGCTACGGTGACTTTAACTGAGCTCGTGAAAATATCGCTTTTTTGCCGACTGTGACTCATATTTCAGCCCAAAGTTCGTACAATGAAGGTTCTCCCCTCGCCTTCCCAAAGGCGCCTTTTGTTTCTATAAAGTTTCCTCCCGAAAAATCCTCAAACAAAAGATGTGGTTTTACGGAAGTAAAGATGCCACCCTGAGGCGCAAGCAGACCGGGAAACGACCAACGAGAACAATGCAGACTTGAGTGTCAAGAAAATAACAAATGAAAGAAAATGAGAAGTGGACACGCACAAAAAAGTAGACATTTTTGTTTCGCTTTTTGTATATTTGGCCCTGCTAAGGCAAAACGTCAAGGTTTTTTTTTTTTGTTTTTTTTTGTCAGTCCGGCACTTATTGCTCTCGCGAACACTGTCTGTAAGCGAACATTGATAAGCAGAGAACAGTACAGGAAACGAACTAGGACCTGGATGATCTCTCAAAATGCCAACAAAGTGTACCCCCGACGTTGAGTGCTTTTCTGAACGCAACCTAATTGGAGAAGGTGCGACCACTGCCGTGGCTATTATGTGGGTTCTCTTTGTTATCCATTCACTCATATCCGTGTCCCAAGTTCGATTGTAGTTAAACGATGCGTCTAACGTGCGCCGCAGGATGTGATATTCAGCGATGTCACTATTGGCGAAGCGCTCTGACCCGTTTGTCACCCCCACACCTCGGTGTTTACCCAACACAAGGCCTGTGCACATGCCCACAGGCCTTGTGGACATGTTCGTGTCATCTTTTTTAATAGAGCGCAAGGCACAGTATTGAAAAAATATCAACAATTAGTGAAGTGACGTTGAGTGCCGGATCTCCCCCGAAAGCAGTCGTCAGAGGATGCGAACTTGACCCACTTGGGCTTTTGTGCTGAGCTGGGCACTGTGCATGCTGCATTGTTCATGCAGGCCGGAGTGGTAACGAAAGAGCCCCTCCTCCCCCTCACCGGAGAACACGAACTCCAGCCGAACGCTGACGCCGCGTTCGGTTAAGTCAGCCGAGAGCTCAGCCATTGTATTTGTTGTCCCCATCCATCTAGTTCTAAAGTTAACCGCTTGGGGCGCCACGGTATGATCTCCTCCCCAATAGCTAAAGCGACCTCTTTCTTATTTTCCCAGAAATGTTTTGTAACATCTATCAGTGATATTGCCACGCGCGTTGCCCAGCAAGCGCATGGCCGAATGGTTACCGCGCTTGGCTCTCGCGCTTGCCTCTCGCGCGGAGGCTGCTCTTGCGTGGAGGCTCTCGCGCGGAGGCTCCGGGTTTGATACCAGAAAGCGGACTTCTCTTTTATTTATTCCTTCAACTTGACATTCTGTTAAGTTCGAGAATTTTGTCGTCTGATCGATTTACGAATGTTCTACGCGCCGAACTTTCTACGTCGAATGTTCCAGAAACCCACGCGGGTACAAAACGTGCTCCGAGTGGCGGTCCGCAGTCAGTCTCGCCCCAGCTGTCGATCTTGCTGTTTCACCGGCATCGACGCCTGCGACGGTAGCCTTTTTCTATTTTGTTTTGTTTACAAGTTCGCCCCCTTAAACGTTTAGTTTCTTTAGTTATTCGCCGCCTCATCATTTATCATTCGTGAAAATATTTTGGTCTTTATAGTCGGACTACATAAAATAGCCCTACGATACTTTTTTCCCCGTTTTGTGTTGCGTACTAATAAACCACTCTGGTAACCCAGATTTGCGTAGCTGCATAATTGTCGTTGTCAATGACGTCGATACAAATTAAGCAATGCGGAAGTATCTTCAAAAGTAACTGAAATACATTTCTAAGTATTTGTACTCTACTCAAGATACTTTACAGTGAAAGTAACTTGAGTAGTATTTTAAATACTTTATGAAGCAGGTATTTAGTAACTTAACTTAAATACTTTTATCGAGTATTTTGTCCAACACTGGTTTCACCTACCACGGACTGTAGTGGACGCTACGAACAATCCCAGCCAATCCAGCGTTGTGCACGTATCACATTACCCGCGCGTCGCTGCGGCCCTCTCGAAGGTCACGTGACACTAACACGGCATTGGATTGGCTACAGTGCCGCGTAGCGTCCGCTGCGGTACATCGCAAGCTGAAACGGTTTTGAAATGAAAGGACCGACTGAAAGAAAGGGCAGAAAGACGAGGGGTATTGTTTCGAATGACCTTACCACTGGCTTGTGCGATCGGGAATCTGGCCAAGAAAGAAGTTCATTTTTCGTCAGAGTACGGCGCTATAACGACAGATGAAGCAGGTCCATCGTTACAGGCAAGTCATTCTGCGGTTCGTGCGGATGCTGATGAGTAGGACATTCCTATTATTTAATTTTCTGAACTAGGATGATAGTTGTCTCGTATTTACTCATCCTAATTTGTTTCACCGGCCCTGTTCAGTTGCAACGATTACGGTATTTCCGCTGAGTAAAATATTTTTGCTACATCCCACTGGGAAAGTGCTTGTGGTGGAGTAAGGAAACAGTGAAGCGCTTGGCGGCAAGGGCCAGTCTTCAAAGTAATCAATTTATGACGTCCTATCAGCTAAAAATAACATTGGAGGCAAAAGCAAATTGTTGTGTGTATGTTTATACAACTGGAAGTTAGTCTGCCTCAGTGGGCGTCTAATGTCTGCTCTAGATGAGCAATTTAGCCAGTGCAGTACAACCGCCAACCTGGGCTCTTTAACGTGCACCACGCAGTAGTGATACACGACCGCACGCCGGTACGATGCTCATCCAGATCGAAACGGGCAGGGGCGGGGATTGAACTCAGGATCCTGGGAATATTGGAGGTATTACAATTTTCTGGCTTCCAAAAGAAATGGTTCAAGAAAAAAATGAAAGACGTTTACAATTCTCTGTAATGCCGAATTAGAGCGCAGCTCTTGAGGAGGAGGAGGAGGAGGAGGAGAAGGTACGGAGGGGAGAATATGCCCCTCCTTCTCCTCTTCATCAAATTTAGCGGGGAAATTTTTCCTTCGCCAAATTTAGCGGGGAAATTTTTCCGCTAAATAGCGGGGAATCTTTCCGCTAAGTTTAGCAAATATCCTGCTAAATATAGCGGGGAAATTTTACCCTCGTGACGTCACATGTGTCGTCACATGCCCATACCCATAATGCAACGCGCGGTTACGCCGACGCCGACGATGCCGCTCAAGCCGGAAACGGGCGCCTAAGAGATGCGCTCTAAAAAGTACCCGCCTAACTACATCGGTGGTCCACAACCATTGATGTATCGCGGACCTGTTGCGGATCGGCGGAGATTATGGAGGACCCCTTTCGTGGCGAGGGGAAGGGAAATGTATTGGTAAATTATGATAATGATTTAATACATGGATCTAGCTAAGGGCTAGTGTGAAGTAGGCTTCTCTCATTGACATACACACGAGAAAACTCACCCGAAAATTAAAACGTTTCTTCTCAATTTAGGGAAAAACAAAAATGAAAGACGTTTACAACTTCCTGTAACGCCGATTTAAAGCGCAGCTCTTGAGGAGGAGGAGGAGGGGAAGGTACTGAGGGGAGGGTATGCCCCTCCTCCTCATCCTTACCCTCTCCTCCTGCCCTCCTCCTTCTTTCACGCGCGAAACGTGCGTCGTCACGCGACGTTTCGGCGCGGTGCCGAAACGTCCGCGCGGTGCATTATGGGAAACGTCCCATAATGCACCGCGGTGACGTTTCGGCATGGTGACGTCTCGGCAACGTGCCGAAACGTCTGCGCGTTGCATTATGGGAAACGTCCCATAATGCACCGTTACATTTGAGGCGATCGGTAATTTGTAATTGCAATCTATTACATTTTTCAAGTAACGGGCACAAGTCTGGAGACGGCCACTGGCATTGCCCCCTCGGCAGCTTGGCCTTGTCGACGGCGAAACCGATTACACGAAGCCCGATCGCTTGTGTTTCAAGTGCATCGTGGACCGTGGTATCTGGGTCTGATCGGTTGGCCGCACAAAAACGAAGATGAACAGAAATCGCCCGCTGCCTAAAGCCTTTCGTACGAGTTGCGTAATGCGTAATGCCCGCTGGCCGCATGGGTGGACGTGCTTGTTTTTAGTGATGGGTCCGTCGATATGGAATTGGCCACCCAATCATGGAGAGTATTAGCAGGTCGTTCGGGTAACGATACTCCGCCTTTGCGCGTGCATCGCATCATTATCGGAGCATGTCCACTAAAACTCCCAGATAAGTCTTGCTGCAGCCAGCGGGAACGGACGGTCTGATAGAAGAGGAGCCAGGCAATGCTAACTAGGGATGCCGCAAACTCTTTTCGAACCGAAGTTTTGATGATCAAATCAAACGGTTCGAAAGATATCGAATTTTCGAAGTTTCTACATCGGAAAATTCGACGGAAGTCGAATTTTCGAACTTGTTAAACTAAGAACTTCGACGCTTTTCGAAATTTCGATCTTTGCACGTTCAGAAATGCAATGTTTTTCGAACCTTCGACCTTATTACGTTAAAAATTCGATCCTTTGCGAACTTCCGAACCTATTACGCTGCAAAAATCCATACTCGTCGAACTTTCAAACCTGATAAACTAAAAAATAAAAAAACAAATTCGATTTTCGAATTTTTTACAATAAAAGGTTCGAATCTTTTCGAACTTCCTACGCTAAGAAATTTGATAATTTTCGAACTTTGGAACTTATTTATCTAGAGAATTCGAAAAATTTCAAACTTTCGATTCCTGAAAAGTTAAAAGGTCGACGAACTTCCAACTTTTAGGGCAGAAGTTCGAAGTTCGTTAATTTCGAAAGACCGGCGGGCAGTTCATTCGGATTCAAGCAGTGAGGTACATTCGTAATTTTTTTATTTCGAATTTTCACATGCCGTGCCGCATTCCTTGCGAAAGACAATGCCGTTTATTTCAATGTTCTGGCATGCTTAGTTTTAAAGAAATAAGTTCCCGAAGGAGCGAGGAAGGACGACGGGTGTTTGACGATTGTCGTTTGTGCCATATTTGAAGCGCGCTATGGCCGAAGCTATTTATGGTAGAGTTGTTCAACTTTTTAAGAATGATCCATGTATAGCCTAGGTAAGTTTCTTTTTAAGATATGATTATTTTTATTCAAAATGAGTTTCGAAGAAATGTCCAAACATGTATCTACAGGCAATTATGCCCTAAACTATGTCATTTTTTTTTTCGTGTAAATTGTTTGAGGTATGGCATTTAAATTAGCACCACAGACAGTACAGTACATTTCCATCTGCGGAATGCAAAATAATGTATTTATTGTTTTTTTTCACGTTGAGGAATAAATTAACTCATGGGGGAAGATTTCTAATATTGTTCAAGTTCAGCACTCCAATACAAAAAACGCCATTTTTAATTTTTTTTTTTTCGCTTCACGTTTTTGGGACGTGTTTCTTTTAGCCTGTACACATTTTGGTAGGAGAAACTTGTTTCGAAGTTCTGGGCCTCTGAATATGCAAGAATACAACACTTCCTGCGGGTTCTGGGTAGCTTTTTTTTCTTTTTTTTTTTTTCTACAGCTTTTTATTTCTGCATTTATTGTTATGGTTAATTTTTTTTTTTTTTTTAAATATGGCACAGTTATTTAGGTCGAAAAGACATAGCTTTGAATTTCCGAACCACTAACCATGTGACGAGTAGTGCCTTCTGACAACGAGTTTCTAACAATGAGCATCTACGCGATCTCTTATGCAGTGAAGAGCGACAGTAGCTATACATAGGCATAAATAATTTCAGATTAAAATGAGCTCGACCACGCCCTCTTTCCTCGTATTGTTTTCTTTAACAGTCAAAAATAGCGGGGGGGGGAGGAGGGGGGGGGAGCCCCCCCCCCCCCCCCCTCCCTTCTCTTTATTTTTTTCCTCTTCCGACGCCACTGTTGTGGTAGAACGCTCCTTGACCTCGAGTTGTGTGGGCTTGTGTGCTTTTTGCTCAGCGTTTCTTCCGTCCCAGAAAATAAACCTCCAGGACAATTACAAACTTAACTCACTCGGGCGGCGTTCGATCGGATTACTACCAGCGTGCAAGGGGGTGGGGAGGTAGTTTGCCAGATCGCTTCAAGGTTTTTTTGAGCCTCAACCACCTGCCCGCCCCTGGCCGTTTCGAACTGGATGAGTATCGTTAAACAGTGCCTTCGTGTGATCACTACTGCGTGATGCACGTTAAAGAACCCCCCCCCCCCCCCCCCCCCGGGCTGACGGTCACAATTACTGATCTATGGTCACACGTCACTTTGCACTGGCAAATATTCCAGCACATCCGGGACACTCGTCGTCTCATTTAATTGCCTGACCAACTTCGCGCAGTCTCAATATCAAACCCGAACTTTTGTAAACCTGATTTCGTGAAAACCAGTGAGGCGTGAAAACGTTATTTGAAACTGTGGAGGAACATGCAAACTGGACTTCGAACTTTAAAAAAAATTCGAAATCCTCGCAGTGTTTTTTTTTTTTTTCTTAAATTTAGCCCTAAAAGAGAATAGAAACCTTAGAACTTTTCAAACTTTATGTAGAAAGAAATTCGAAATCTTCTAATTTTTCGAACTTTGTCTATACAAATTCGAAAAGTTCCAATTTTTCAAATTTCAGATCCAAAGAAATTCGAAATCTTCGAATTTTCAAACTTCAGATCTTAAGAAATTCAAAATTTTTGAATCTCGAATTTCAAGTTCGAAATTTTCGAATTTCTGGAACTTCAAGTAAAAAAATTATTCGAAATATTCGAACCCGAACTTTTAGACCCCCTGAAAGCTTCGAAATTTTCGATTTCGAACCTCGTAGGGTTCGAAAATATCAAAATCTTTCGAATTCGAACCTCGGTTCGGTTCGAAAACATCGAAGCCTTTCGAATTCGAACCTAGCGTGGTTCGCGACATCCCTGACGCATACACAACCAGGCCGAAACATTCGGGCGTTGCGTTCTGGCGTAACATGCATCCTTGAAATTCACGCCTGACCTTCGACGCATTTTCAAGTCAGCAACGAGCGACTTATAAAAGTAACAATAATGACAACAACAAACGTGCATACACGCGTCTGTTCTTAATTTTATTACTGCCGTTCCATGGTCATATGTATTCCTGCTCGGCGCGGAACTACACGAATCAAAAGCAAAGCGAGGGAAAACAGAAAGAAGCTGGCGCGGTGTTCTGACGAGCAAGGCAGCTGCGCTTGCACCTGTGTCCCAAGCGAGCCCGTGACGTCAGGATGACGTGAGCGCGCAGGCGCAGACGTGTCCATCACGCTGTCTGTCATCCGCGGTTGCTCGGGCCGACAAGGCCGAGGGGTTGGAATATCTGGGCAGCTGACTTGTCGAACTTATTTTCGGAAAGAGCGTCCGGGAGGAAGGACGCCCTGCTGCCTCCCCTGCTGCGGGGCAGCTGTTCTCTGGCTGGAGCCCGGACGACGGCGCCTGGCGGGCGGCGATCGGCGGACACGGAGCGCATTCGCGTCCGTCCGAGATTCGAACGGAAATCGTTAATGCACAGTTGCGTTCTGCTGACCGGAGAGATTTCGCGCGCGTCCGTGGCCCGGCATCGGCGGGGTAAAGCGGTACACGTGGAGGGGAGACGGTTGTCGAAGGTAGCACAAGGGGAGAGGGCAGACCTCCAAAAGAACTCCTAACAACAACCAGGGACAAAAGTGAGGAAAACACAACCCGAGGGCGCCCCTCCCACGCTTTGTACCGTCGCTCTCTGTGTGCCACCGACGCGGTCTCGAGGGGGGAGCACGACGCTGGGGAACAGTCTTCGGCAGTAGCGCGTTACTCTAACTTCGTTACTTTTTTTTTTTTTTTTTTCAGCCTTGGGTGAGTTACATTAAAAAATCAATTAGTTACAGCTGGAGTGACTTTCACGTATCGAGGTTACCGTTACAGTTACCGCGACGAAAACGTAATTAGTTACAGTTACCTTTAAAAAGTATCGGCATTACTTTCCAGCTATTTTTCATAAGACTACAAAAAAAAAAAAAATTAGAAAATTCCCGGAAAGTACAAGTTGGCACAAGTTAGCACAAGGCGAACATGACACAAAGTATCGGAATACATCATTTGAAAAGTGCGTGGGATGGCTAGATAATACACGTCAAATAATGTCTTATCCCCCCCCCCCCCCCTCCCCCCCAAAAAAAAAAAATTAAAAAAAATGTTACTATTAAAAGAACTGTAACGATAACTTAATTACTCTTTGCAAAGGTAACTAATAGTAGCCGCAAAGATACAGTTGTCAGAAAATGGACCCTCTTTTGCTAACACTACAGTGGGCTTGAGCCTATAAAGAGGCTGGGCCCGACAGCAGAAGCGATAACAAAAATAAAAGAAGTAAAGAATTACCCTTCGCCGTAAGGGTTGGCGCAGATAACTAAAATCTTCTACTTCTAAGTTTTCTTTTTTAAATTTTGCGCGTATATGTATTTGTTTCGTTTGAAACTTGCGCGCGAATCTCGCTTCGTCTTCACCCTTTCCGACCTCCCCGACTACATCCCTCTTCCGAAAACCGTCAAAGTCGACTCACGCACTTGCGTTTGACTACGACCAGGGCCGGTCCTACACCATCAAGCGCCCTGGGCGAACTCCGGCCGTGGCACCCCCCCCCCCCCCCCTCCCCGCCTTTTTAGAGTGCTGCGGTGCCCCCCCCCCCCCCCCCCTTTTTTTTTTTATGAGGTTTTGGGTTGCTGCCGAGGCCGCTCACCCCTAGAGCCGGCCCCGAGTCCTGACTACGACCGACTGAGACAAGGTCGGTTTCTAATACCCCTGTCAGACGGGCACCTTGAATGTCATTTGCGCTAAAGGCCTTTAGGATTTTCAAATGACATTTAAGTCGTGTCGTGTCAGACCACTGTCAGACGGGCAACTCAAATGTCATTTAGGTGATGTCTATCACGATAGCGGTCTGTTGTTAACCCGGCAAACTAGTGTTTATTTTATTGTTTACTAAGTAAATAAAATGTAATGAATTCTCAGAACATAAAATTCAAACACGGTGATGAAAACTAAGTACACGTTTTGACGGAGACAAGGCGTTTTGTGGCAACTATGACACGACGTCAGCAATCCCAAGTAATCCGTAGCCGTAGCCGGTCCGCCGCTTGGCTCGTCTGCTTTCGGAACTCCGTGCATCTTGCTCGCCGTTGTTCCTCGCGCTCTTTCGTTCTTCGCCGGATTCGTATACCTCGTTGACGTTTACGTCTGCGATCGATTCAAGCGAAGACCGCGACCCTGTAGCGATGGAGCCTGCTGACGACAATGATCGTAGTGCGATGGATCCGGAACTGCCGGAACGTCGGATCGCGTTACTGACGCGCAACTGAGACCGCGAGTATATTAAACAAATATATCGCAAAAGGTGTTTGAGATATACACGTTATAAGCATTTTTTTTCTAAAAATAATTGCTACAAGCATTGTTTTCAATTGTATTTATATTATTTATAATGTTTTATTTCAATTCGCGGAACTTGTGCTGACCGCTGTTGACGAGATTACACATTTACGAGCCGTAAATGAGTTTGGAAGAACTCAGTTGAGCTCGAATGTCATTTAAGTCAAATGTCATTTGAGTTGCCGTGTGACACTGCCTAAATGACATTTACACTGAATGTCATTTGGGGTAAATGTCATTTGAGGTGCCCGTCTGACAGGGGTATAAGCCTCTTGTGACGGCTTACGACCCACTGTATTGCTGCGCAGGCGGTTGTAAGCCGTCTCAACTTCTCAAGAGGCTTAAGGTCCGTTCACACACAAAGGCCCCCTCACACTCTTGCAACCGAGTAAGACCGACTGAGACAAGAGCGGGCTTTAAGCCTCTTGCGACGGCTTAGGACCGGATGCGCTGCTCCGGAGCTGCTCCTAAGCCGTCGCAAGAGCCTTAAAACCAGTCTTGTCTCAGCCGGTCCTACTCGGTTGCAAGCGTGTGAACAGGCCCCAGCGTGTCGCTCTCATAAAGGCCCATAGACACACTTGCAACCGAGTAGGACCGACCGAGACAAGAGCGGTTTTTAAAGGGGTACTCCGGCGCGACTTTTCGAGCTACCTCAACTAACTATATTTTCTGACTCCCCGGCCTTTACCCTTTCCGGTATGCTATTTAGTATCGCGAAATTCATAATAGTTATTGTGAAATCGGCAAATGAAAATGATGCAAAAATCAACATTCAAAAATGCCCGCACTTTTCAGTGCCGTGACGTCAGTGGCGGGCAGGCTTGCCAGTCGAGCAAGCAGTCTAAAAAATAGAATATGCCAGTCATTTGTTCCGTGCTGGAGCGCAGGTACCGGAGTGAGCTTCCAAAGCATTCATTTGACACCATGAAACTGCTTCCAATCAGTTGGGAACAAATTCTACAGTCTAAAGAGTGAACCCCTGCCTTCCACTGACGTCACTTTTTCGTTGTTGCCAGTAGAGACTTTCAGTTTGAAAAACACGGTGAGGACCAAAACTCTAAATTCAATAACTTCGTGAAAGAAAATTATTTTAACCTAATATTTGGGATACTATTTTAGCGATATTGTTTGGCGAGTTTAGAAAAATTTCAAGCAAATCGGGGACCATGAAGAAATCGCCGGAGTACCCCTTTAAGCCCCTTGCAACGAGGGCCGAATGCGCTGCTGCGGAGCTGGTCCTAAGCCGCCGCAAGAGGCTTAGAACATATCTTGTCTCAGCCAGTTCTACTCGGTTGCAAGCGTGTGAACAGGCCGTGACGCTTCCAGCGTGTCGCTCTTTCATAAAGGCCCGTTCACACACAACCGAGTAGGACCGACTGAGACAATAGCGGTTTTTAAGCCTCTTGCAAAGGCTTAGGACCGGATGCGCTGCTGCAGAGCTGGTCCTAAGCCGTCGGAAGAGGCTTAAAATCGGGTCTTGTCTCAGCCGGTCCTACTCGGTTGCAAGTGCGTGAAGGGGCTTAAAAAGCCGGTCGACTACGACCGAGTCCAACAGAACCGGTTTTTTAAGCCTCTTACGACCGCGCCGCGCAGCAGCAATGGCGGTCGTAAGCGACTTATACGGTCCTTGTTGCCATAGCAACCCGTAAAAGGACTAACGTCGCAAGCAGTCGCAGTCGGTCAGACTCACGCAAGTGTGTGAACCAGCCTTAACAGCTGAACCGTTCGGCGTCTCGTGAGGGGACGAGCCTCGAGGGCATCTGTCTTTGTTCGCAAAAATGCTTTCTTCTTTTTTTTTTTTTTGCATTTGAAGTTGCGAAAAATTTTCTTTGAGGCTAGTCTGGACTCCGGAGACTAGCCTGAAAGCTGACGCTTCCTTTGCGAAAGCAAGCAATAGACGACGTTTCAGTTGAGCGAATCGCCCTCTCCCAGGCCGTGTGCCCGTGGCCCGTGGTTGACTTTTTTGAGCTGCATTGCATAGAATGAATTAAAGAGGAAAATCAAAATACATTTCAAGATGACTTTGTGCTGTTTTTGTTCATTTCTTTCTCCGACTTTGTTTGAAGGCTAACGACGGTCTTTCACATCGTTCAGTCCCAAATTGTCTGGCTACCTGATGATCCCCTCCCCATTCTTGTAATTGACCGGTCTGTTCGTCTGTATGAAAGAGACAGAGAGAACTTTACAAGTAAAAAAATAACTAGTTTGACGGAAGTTGATCCTTCAAAGGATATGGCGTCATGAGTGACAATTGGGAGGCGTTACCGTGGTCGCGTTATGAAAGGAACTTTGAGCTGAATAAATTTAGTGAAAATAACTTCACTGCCTGCTGCAAATACTGCAAGAAAGAGTCTGTGGTCGGGAAGTCCTCTTCATCCAATATTCGCAAGCACCTCGGGGTGAGTTTTGACCCGTATTTCTGGACAGTAGCACTGTAGGTTGCATCGCATTACCTTTTCTTTAATCCCCCCCCCCCCCCCCTTCTTCGTGCTTCGCAGTGTTTGTGCGTAAACGCCTTATCGACGATTTCCCTAACACTAAGAAACATTTCTCGCGACTAAATACCGCACTTCCGTCGAGCGTGCTTGTTGAACGTCTCTTTAGCAAGGGGCGGAATGTCTCTAACACAGAGAGGGTAAAGCTGAGTGACGAGAACTTCGAAAATAATTGCTGCTTCGGTACAACATAGACTAAATAATAGCACGACACTCCATTTAAAAGTAAATTCGGAGTTTTCAGAATCCCAAATAAATGTAACTTTTATAATTTTTTGATAGCTTCAGTGTCTACATTGCTAAATAAATGAAAAGAAGAGTATATATTATAATTGTAACTTATTTACATTGCTGGGAAACTAACTGTGATTGTAAATAATTACTTTTGAAGAGTAACTGACCCAGGACTGCTTTCACTGCTCTGAAGGACGCCTCGCCCGTTCGTTGTCCCTGTTTCGTGCGTTGCGCGCTTATGCCCTTTCCAAACCTTGCCGCGGGATCCAGAAGACCCTCGCCGCAGACCCTTGCCTCCCCTTTTCCCTTCCGCTTTTCCTTCGCGCCTTCGCAACTTCCGCGGATGATCGGTGTTGGATGCTCGCCAGATAAATGTCTCGCTGACCGCGGCAAAAAACGAAACGAGCTGACGGTGAATTGAACGCTTGGCCGCACCGCGCGAACATTTCCGTTCATTTAGTTGCTTGTTTCGCACCCTTCTCCTGTGCACGGGCGCTATACAAAGAAAGAGATTGCGGTCCGAGAGAGGGACGGCAGTTGACGGCCTTAGACGAAGCAGTTGCAACGCTTCCATCAAGTGGCTTAGATCAGACTCGATTCAGTTTCCTTCTCTTTGCACACACACACGGACATCGCAAGTTCTCCAGCGCTTTTCTGCTCCCAGAAGACGCGTAGTTTAGCCGAGTTTAGACGTCTCGCCGACGTCATTTTGGTGCCGTGAACCAGCGTCTGGTGCGGCGCCGCCTCGGGGCAGTCTCGTGGACTATGACCTTCGTCGCATGACATCCGATGCCCCCCCACCAGGAGCCCAGGTAAACAAGTTAGAAGCAAAAGAATTCCCCCCCCCCCCCCCTCCATATGCGCCATGTTTTTTTAGTGCTCCGCGTTAAACCCATCTCTATGTCGCTTGCAGCCTCCCAAGTGCGTGTGTTTTAGGTGAGCAGCGGGCGCGCCATTTCCGCGCCCCGAGGCAGACACGATTTCAACTTGCGGTGATAGATAACCACAACAGTAAAAGTACGCTTCCCTATTATTCTGTATGGACATTTTCCGTTTAGTCGTCGCAATCTTGAATTCTGGAACTTCCGGTATGTCGGAAAACAATTCCTTGCAAAATTATCAGTGAGTTTCCATTGAGTTTCTAATGCATTCTTATAGGATACATTACAAACTCAATGGGAACTCATTGATATTTTTAGTAAGGGCCGTTTTGCTCTCGCCACTAAATTAGGTGTTCACGATTTTACCGCGGCTGTCAATCCTTCTTGTTTCGCCCCTTCTCTGTTATTCTGCTCAATCCAAGTTGTAATGTCTCGCTTTTTTTCTTCTTTTTTTCTTTTTCATCGCCCATATTGAATGTGTGAACTACGTGGCTGGGGATGAGGCTAAACAAGTGGCTTTCCCCTATTTCCAAAGTTTTTGAACACGCGGATGCGATGTTTTGACACTGTTGCGGAGGAAATAAACGAACATTATTGATTGCAGATCGCACTAATTATACTTGCCTTCAGCTTTACTTTGATCGTTTATATGCACAGATCGTTACTGATCCAGTGTTAGTGCGTAATTCTTGACGAAAGGCTCTCGTTGCACTTGACATGTAAACTGTTTTAATTGGAAACCGCACACTACCGCCAGTTGAACCTCTAGCGTTCATTATAACTATGATTGTTGGCTCATTTACTTTCCGGTTGCCAGACTCTCAGCAGATGCCGGCTAGATTGGCGGCTCTTAGCCTCCTTGTCGACGCTACCTGCATCCCCTCTTCCCGTGTGTAACCACACTCAACAACATGTCGACGCTACCGCCACGCGTGGTCACGTACAGAGCTCTGCCATAGAGTGACGAAGATGTTTCGTGACCGGTAGCGTATTGAAGGACTCTGGCCGTTCTATCAATTAGCAGTCCGGAAAAGTAGGTACAATAAATAGGTTGGTCGCTGCCACGTTTTGCCTCTGTCTGGTTCCTTTTGTTGCTTCATCTTATCCCAGCTCATCCAGCCCCAAGATGCAGCAACAAAAGGAGTCCCCCCCCCCCCCCCCCCCCCCTCCTCCGTACTGTTAAGAGTGGGAGAGGGGGAAGGCTGGCGAGGAGGATTTTCACCCTGGTTGAAAAATATCCTGCAGCGGACTCAACGCGCCCATCATCGGGAACACCTGTTTTAGCGAATGATGGTTCCAATTCGAAAGCCGTTTCATCAACTCACCTTATCCGAGGTATCCGCGGGCTATCTAAACTGAAACTGGAAAGCCAGTAATTTTTTTTTAAACCAATAAAGGATGTAAAGGAATTTTAAAAAGAAGTAAGGAAATGTTTAAATAAAAGTAATTGAATTGCTGACATAATACCGAGGAGGATAATGTTATTTGTTAGCACGAAGAGGAACTGGAAAGTTTACATCTTAATAAAAAATTAAAAAAAAAAATCTATACATCTTAATGTTGGGCCATAAGTTGTGCGATTAACACGTTCGTTGTCCTCGAAACAAGACCTTTGATTGAAGAGAAAAAAGAAAAGGAGACTTGGCTTGCAACATGAGCCAATTGCCATGATCCATATCACCTTAGAGCGTGAAAGCTGGATTTCCAAAGTGATGTGGATCATGTCAATTTTATAAACGCATTATATTCCCAGTTCCATACCTATTGGAATCACTCTCGATACCCGAAATGATACTGAGTATTTTGTCATTGTTCAAGTGATAACAAATCGGCATGACTGGGACTTGAAGCGTCTCAAGGGATTTAACCTTGGTTGTGGACGTGAATCAATTTTGTTGATATCCGTTCGCGGTCACTTGACACCTTGAAGTGATTTGGCAGATATTACTTTAGAAACACTAGGTAATCCTGGTGTTCTAACTGATATCACATTAGAAGCACTTTTCAGCGCTCGTCCCGTGTACCTCTATTCTTTCGTCTTCGTTGTTTCGCGCCCTTCTACTTCCCTTAATACACTCGAAGTGATATCGCTTAATATTTTCGCCCTAAGGAATGGAAGTTGCCTCTCGGTCTATTTCGCGAGACGTGTTCACCTGTTTGGCATCCCGCTCCCGTTGCAACGGAAGTTGCCGTTCCCGGTTCGTTTCACCCGCCTCGCTACTTCTTGCTCCTCGAGCGCAAACGTATCTCACGTTTTCTTTTTGTTTTCCGCAGTTTCCTCGGCACATCGCTGTTGCTCTTGCGCCTCGGCGGCATTATTGCAACATCGAGAGGCTCTCCCGCGGAGTGGAGGCACTGCGGATCACTACGAATCGAGTGGTCTCCGCAGCAGCCAATGGCGGCTCCCTTAGTTACAAACAGAAAGATGGGTACGAAAGTGCGGAGGGTTCACCGACAAACGCGATCGCATCGAAGCAAAATGCCAACCGGCATCCGGCCACTCGGGTCTCCGTCCGGAGGAGAGGTCCTTGGATGACGCAACTGCCTTGTCGTGGCGGCATTGGGGCTTCCGAGTCCCGACATCGAGAGAGCCTAGATGGAAGAGAGGGTTCAACCCAAACCGTGGAGAGCAGTTGCGATGTTATGGCGGACGCCTCCTGCCAAGTAACGTTGCCTCCTGCGTTGTCTCGTGGCGAGGAGGGAGGCGGGCGGGAAGCAAAGCGGGAAGGCGGATCGACACCTCCTCGCAGTAGGAGGGAAACTCTGTAATGTGGGCACTCTACTTACATCACAGACAGGCATCGAGGCTGGTCGGCGGTCGCTCCCGGACGCCGTGCGCGCAATTTCGAGCGTTCTCTCGGAGCGTGTGCTGCTGCGGCCTTCGATCGGCCGTCCTGCCTGTCTGCCGATGATGAACGAGCCTTTCGGCCGGCCGGGATCCCTGATCCAGGGAGCCCCTGCTTCCGCCGTTCCGCCTGCGTCGCCGTCCGGCTTATCTGGCGCGCGCGGCTCCATCGTATGTTTACGGGCCCGTGGGTAACGAACCGTGAGCCGAGCCACTGCTGCCTGACTGATTGGATCCCGAGTCGGACCAGACACGAAGGCTACGAGAAAGGCCAGACTCGAGGCGGCTCTCGCCGGCGCCTTCACGCGAGCAGTTTGTGTTTGCGGTCGGAAGGCGGGCAGGCCAAATGAGGCGGGTGAAAGACCCGAGTCCTTGTTGCTCAACAGTATACCGTTGAGTGACTATTTTCTTGTTTTGTACGTTTTCGCTTTGTAACGGTTCACTTATTACAGCGGAGCTGTTAAGGGCTAGTTTCCCCAGGATTGTGTCCGCCAGCAAACAAATGATGACACAAAACTCTGGACAGCTACCGCCATCTACGCACTATCCTCACCATTTCGGCGCAGCCTTCGCCTCGTCGTCGTCTACTCAGGCGAAGTACGGTCGCGCGCTACACCGCGTGGCCGATCAGAAACACAGCCACCACAGTGTCATCGTCTACTGCCGCTGACGCATGTTCTGTCTCCGGTGGTGGGAAAATATAAAGCACCGCACTGGCTAAATTGCTCATCTACAGCTGAGACACCAGACGCCCACTGAGGCAGACTAACTTCCGGCTGTATAAGCATACACACAACAATTTGCAATTTGGAAAATATAAAAGCAGACTGCGTAGCTCGAAGAAGACGACTTACTTACCCAGGCACGCGATGCACCGGAATGTTCGCCGACTGCCGCTACCAAGGCAATAAACCGCCGTTCTTTTTCTATCTTGGGATTTGTCTCACCACGACGCAGTATCCCACAATCCTAAAAAAAGGAAAAAAATAAAGAATTATTTATTATTGCTCGATTTTAATATTTAAAGTAGAGGGACACGAAAATAGCACATTCTATGCCCACCGTATAGTTTCATTTTAGGCAAAAGGACAGTCGAAGGCTCAAACACATACAATCACGAACACATAAAAGCGCAAATCTAGGGGCATTCGCTGCGTTTGATTGCTTTAGCCGATGAAAGAACACGTACACGCAGATGACAGATGCCATGATTTCGCACATTTGACGTTATTTGATTGGTCGCTTTGACTCGTAGCGTCGCCTGCGCTTTGACTTAAGACGAAACGAAATGTAGAAATTGCTAATCAACTGCGCTGGCCCCATCATCTCAATTTCCAGGCGATTTTGGCGATGTCAGGAGCTATAAGTTGCGAGAAAAAAGTCGTAATTTTCGCACACAATGTGCCAAGAAACGAAAGCGATAGCTGTAGCACGGTCGCGCAATGCGGGTGGAATGGTGCCGTCACGTACCTGATGAGGGATCGAGGTGCGACGTGGTTAGTTCTCGTAGCCGTCGTGGGTGGCGTCGTGGATGCCACTGACGACCGCCACCAGTGCTTGGTGATCCGTGAAGTGGGTAACCGCGGTGGAAGTTTCTAGAACCATCCAACATTACGCGTAGCAACTGTATACTGCCAAAGTGGGATTTCGCGTGACGCGAGTAATGTTCGAAAACTAGTCTTTCAAGCAGACGACACGGAAGACTCCTTTCGTCCCGTCGTTACTGGCCGGTATGCCGGGGCTCCCTTCTCCCCTCTCTCCGCACTGTGCGGCCGGCGAGAAAACTCGACTTCCCTGGCCTCGGGCCAAGAGAGGAGGGAAGAGTTTTTCAATAGCGACGCGACGACAGCCCATGAACTCGAAATCTCTGCAAAGTGTCGTCCGTAAACTAATCGCTTTAAAGTTTGCATCATAGTGGGATGGCAGCTCTAGGATCTTTTACTCCTTATAGTATATCTGCCACATGCCCGCGCGCCGTGGCTGCAGTGTAGCGTGGCATTTGCACCGCTCGCGTCAACGTTTACGGCCTCGCACCAGCGCGCGCGCGTCGAGCTTCACCGCTTTGCACCGGAGTGTTAGGAGCAGCGGCTGACATGCGGGAGCGCATGGGTTAGCGCGATTGGCTCGGAAATTATGCTCGGTAGTATTATTACAGGTCAACCTTATTTGGTCTTGACCATAGGCTGACCTCTAATATTAAGAATGCGGTGCCGAGAAAGGAGAAAAGAACGCTATATTTGAAGAAATGCGGTAGTCATTGTAGTTCCCACGCAGCAGCAAATCGAAAGGGCAGTGACATTTGACTCAACACTTGTTTGAACGCCGCTAAAGCTTACGATGGGCCAGCTAAACAAAAATTACACACACACACACACACACACGCACACTATTTACGCTGCTGGACTTGCAACTGCAACAACAATGCTCCTCTTTTTTTTCTGCTTTTTCGGGATGAGGTGGTTGCGCATTATTATTCTTTTATCCTTGCTCGGACGCTTTGGCCCGAAAAGCAGAAATTAAAAAAGCGCCTAAAATAAAAATAAAATATGATTTATGCGATAAAAAAGAGAAAGAAAATATTAATTATTAGAAAAGAGAAAAAGAGGAGCATTAAACAGTTGCAAGTCCAGCGGTGTTAATGGTGTTCTTTTTGTGTGTGTTGTAATCCTTATTCAGCCGGCCCATCCCATAGCGCAGCTTAAGCCGCTAAAGCGCACTCTCACTTTTAAAACAAAAATCTACCAGTAGGTTCTCGTTCTCATATGTGGGTTGTTTTCACAGTTTATGATATTAGAATCTTGAGGTGTGTGCTCATTCAACTTGGGGGTACGCGTATTTTTGTTGATATACTTTTCAGCGGATACATTGATTTTTTTCTGATATTAGAGAAATTATATATAAAGGCTAAATTAACTATCGAGTGTAAAAAGGGGAGGAAGAGAAGGAAAACACCAGTTTTTAATGGAACCTACTCTGGGCTGGGGCTTATTTCTAAAAAGAAGACTCTGTATTCATTTTGAGTCCTATCCATTCTTACTGCAAAAGTCAATAAGTAATATGCCTCAGTATCAAAGAGGAACCCTCCGCAATTATTAGATAATAACTCATTTAGCGATGCAATTAAATTTTCATTTTCGAGTGACGTGCTAGCAGTTGTTGGCATCTGCTCCAAAAGCGTCAGTGGTTGCTCCAAGCCTGCTAGCCTGCTGCAAAAGGTCAAATGCCGCTTCCATCACCGCAGAGTAAAACCTTTGGGCAAATCCGGGGCCCTGATTCCCGCTCTTTTGGTAGCAGCAGACGACCGTGACTCTTTTGCGATCATTCTTTGAGATGAGATTGCTCGTGACAGTAAACCGAGTAGCGTTGACGCGACGTACCATACGCGGACGGGACCACCGAAGACGGCGGCGACATGATGCCTGGCGGGCGGTAAACAACGGTAGTTTTGCCGGCAAAAGCCACCAACCTCGGCGGGCGAGGCAGGCGAGTTGTAGGCTGAGAAAAAAACAACAATAACAAAATATCAAGTTGCTCTTCCGGCCCTTTTCGTTGCCTGCTTGGCGGTGGCGCTGGCTGTGAGACGGCACATGCGCAGTTCTTTTCGAAAGACGGGCGCCTGCGCATGTTCCGGAGCTGCTCGTTCGTGACGATTTTCTCGTAGAAAACGACCCCTAGAACACACTGTGCGTTAAAAAGAGAACCTTGATCTGAAGTTGTGCGTGGTGGGCGTGGCAGGTGTTCCGGCGGCTGGGCGGAGGAGCGACCTGGAGCCTAGCGGGGGCCCCGTGACGGCCCTGTGGCGACCCCTGTGGCAGCCCGGCTGGCACCCCCGTGGAGCCCTCGTGGGCATGACCGCCGCCGCTGGCAACCAAGATGGCGGCGACCTGGACGAGGCGCGCATCGAGGCCTGGCTTGACGAGCACCCTGCTTTCGTCGGAGACTACTTCATGCGCAAGGCTTCCAGAAAGGTGCGGCCCGCTCCAGGTCTGCGCCCTGGTCGCTGCCCGGTTCATCATCATTGTCACAATTGCTGCCAGTCGTCATCATTCCCACTCTCATTATTGCTACCCTATTCTTATTACTCTCATCCATGGTCATTATTGCTTATATCATCACTGTCTTCACTCGCCGCTACCATCGCCGTAACCATTATTGCCGTCATGATCACTGCCACTAATCATTGTCACTACCACTGTGGCCATCAGTGTTGCTATCTTCCTTGTCAATAATCTTCACTGCTGATCACTTTTATCACCACTGCCACTACACCGAAAATTCCTACAAATAGGGTGGTTAAGAAAAGGCGGGTGGCTGTGTATACGACACGGCCGCAGGTTTTAGGCGTTACAACTAAGCTCTCGTGACAATGTCTACGTGCCGAGTCTAGTGAAATGAAACGCCTGTATCAAATTAACTGAAAGGCCTCGGGTCCATCGCCATTAAACTTTGTTGTAGCACTTTATGTCCCTCGTTGAACTGACGGCATTCACGTAGGTTGTGTTCTATCGAACCTTGGACATCACAGTTGGTGCAGTCCGCGGAGTGTCTCTTTCCAATCCGGCAAAGGAACTGCAGAGTGAATGCCACGCCAAGACGCAGTCGGTGCAGAACCATCTCCAATTTTCTCAGAAGTCCAGAGATGGAACGCGGAATTTAAGTTGAGGGTCCAGAGAGTATAGCCTGGGGTGGTGGCAGTTTGCATTCGTCCAGTATTCCAGCGAGATTGTCTTTGCCATGTTGTAAACCAGAGCACTCGTGTCACATCTGGAGTATGGTATATTTATTTTATTGCCTTTGTTAGCGGATTTTGCGGCACTATTTGCTGCCTCATTTCCGGCGACACCACAGTGACCTGGTATCCCCTGAAGATATTTGATGACCCTTTTGGCGTGCCTCATGGCAGAAATAACAGATCTGGTACGCGACTATAATATTTGTAGTGCCGGCTTTGAGTCACTGAATATTGTTCATCGTTGTGGTGTTTGGGTCATGATGTTTTGTATTGCCGCTCGTATAGCCGTTCATTCGGATGCAGTTGATGCCGCTTTGTGTCCAATCTTGAGACTGATAGAATGGCTGTGGGGTGGCACTACAATTCCAACCACAGCGCGCCTCAGATGAGGGCCCGTCGGTGTACACATGCGTCGTCAAACTACAAGTTTCATTGATTACCTTCAATGTCAGTTGTTTCAGAACATGGGATGGAGTTGATGCCTTCTTAGATACATCTTTGATGTTGTTAAGAATGGAACCTTCGGCAACCTTCTTCCGAGTTTCAACGCTGCGGAAACGAGTCCCGAAACGAGTCCCGACGTGTTCAGGACTGACGCCCACCTGTCGAAGGCTGCCCAAAACGTGTCTCAACGCGTCCGTGACGTCAACGGGACGTGTGTGTGTGTGCGTGTGGGTTCGTGCGCTCCGGAAGGGGAGAGAGGCCTGGCCTAACTGCGGAGAACCTTGGCTATGACTCATTTCTGACTACGTCGCGGCGGACCCAGCTGCAAAGCACGTGGCGGTCGCACCTGCTGCCCTGGCGGAGAGAGAGGGAGAAAACGGACCCCTATATAAGGCGGGGCGTGAGGGCTCCATTTGTTCTCTTGGATTTGACGACTGTATCGCTACCATGTAATTAAACCGTTCGTTACGTTACCAATTCTCCCACCTCCACTGGACCCCTGGGTTCTTCACTTCGGGGAATGGTCATCGTCAAAGGCCAGGAAGCCTCCGGACGTGCGGCCTAAGCCCCCCCTCGAACAATGTGCAGTGCCACTTGTGGAGCCAAGAACTGGTATGCATTTCTCCAAGGGAAAAACGAAATCATCTAGAATGCTATTGCAGTTTGTCTCCTGCTGGGCTTCCTAGTGCATTCAGTTGATGTTTCGGTTAATTTGCGGCTCGAAATTCGTTTTCTTTCCGCCCTAAAACTGCCGATCGAGAACTGGCCGGTTTGAGTTGCGCTCCCTTTCTTCTCCGTGGTCACGTGCCGTTTCCTATGGTTTAGACACAACCACTAAATATATTCAAAGTCGTGGGTCATCGAAGGCACACACTCAATACTAAAAATAGACAAAAGAAATATTATACCCATTTTTTTTTTGTTGCTTGTAAAACGATGCAAATGTGTTGATTGAGGATAAAAAAGTTTCACAGCCGCGTTACTTCCGGTAACTTTCTCCTCTTTATTTCTTTTTCCTCCCCAGTCCAGTTTCAATTTCGGATTCGAGCAATTGCGTTTTTTTTTACTTTAATTAAAAATATACGTAACGCTGTAGCAAAATATTGATTGGAGAGTCTTCTGACACCATAATAAATCGCCTGGCAAAAAAAAAAAAAAAAAAGAGGGGGGGGGGGGTGTGTCAAATCCCGGGAGAGAGGCATCTGAACTTGGGACATATTTATTTATTTATTTATTTATTTACCCTAAGGGCCCTTTCGGGCATTACATAGGGGGGAATTTTTAACACCAATATTAGAAACAATACAAACAATGAATAGATAGCCGTAACACACTGCGAGCAAGAAAAAGAAAAGAAAAAGCCACGAAGAAACAACTCAAACTTGCCATGGCGAAGCAAAGCATACAGAGTGACAATGACTTAGGATTTTTCTGAGATAAAAGAAATCAAGAGGCCTAAAAAAGTTTGGTAATCCTGTATGACTGCAACGTTACTTGGTAAGGCGTTCCATTCATTAATTGCGAGGTTCAGCGGGGAGTATTTGTATAGGTTAGTACGTGCAAATACTGCATTTACTTTGTTAGGATGATCAAAGCGGGGAAAAATGCGGGTAGCGCACACAATGTGCGTTTGACGGAAAGATGATGAACTATGGTAGATTTTATGAAATAACGAAAAACGTGCGATTCGCCGTCTGGTCGCGAGGGGCATTAAATCTAAAGATTCTTTGATACGGGTGATGCTACTAGTAGGAGAGTAATCGCGTGCTATAAACCGGGCTGCTTTATTTTGTAGTGACTCCAGGCTGTTAATTAAGTAAGCTTGGTGTGGATTCCATATCACTGAGGTGTATTCCAGTTTACTTCTTACAAGGGATGTATATGCCATAAGTTTCGTGTTAGTGTCAGCTAGAAATAAGTGCCTTCTCAAGAAACCTAATATTTTAGAAGCATCCCTTAAAGTTATTTCAATATGGAGGTTCCATGAGAGACTAGGTGTTAAATGAATTCCTAGATATTTATATGATTGTACCCTTTCAATATCTGTATTGTTAATTTTATAAGTATGTTCGGTTATCTTCTTTTTTGTAGTAAAAGTCATGCATTTAGTTTTTGTTGTGTTAATCTGCATTTGCCAATGAGAACACCACCTTGAAGTTTTCTCGAGGTCAGCTTGAAGTACAGTATTGTCAAAGGGAGAAGTTATGGTCCGATAGATCAACTAGAATCTCAAAACGTTTACATCGAATGGCTTTCCAGGATACTTCTCGGGTCTGTATACGCTCTTACTGCGCATCAAGCGGGCTGTCTTGATGTGACAAGCAAAAATCCAGCGCCCTCGACGCTTTTCGAACCAGCACACAAAGCCTGTCAAGCGCTCACTTCCGGGACAAGCCGCTTACTTCCGGTGGCTTCATACCTGTTTGCTGAATGCGCCATCCAGCCCCCAAGTGGAGATAATCGCGCTTCCCGGCTTGTTCGCTGCAGCTCGAGTGAAGCCACCGGACGGCCATCTTGCTCGTAGACGATTTGCCGTTTTGCTAGCGTTGCAGAGGCTTGCGGCAGCGTGCTACAGACACGTTTTTTAGTCGTTCGTCGTCATTCGCAGAAGAAGTTTTTTTAAGACCGTGTGAAACCGTTGAGACTTGACGTTGTGAACACGCGGAAAATTTTACGAAAGCGCAACGCTACAGGAAAAATGCACAACTCGTCGAAAGCAAGTTTCGCCGGTCTCGCGGCGGGATCAAAGCTTCATTGGCACGCGGAAGTGCTGCGTCTCTTAATAAAGCCACTATTTTAACGTTTTACGAAAGTGACGTCACAGACGTCGAAATAATTTTTGAGCTATTTTGACGGTTGACGTCGACTTGCGACAGTGCAAGTCGCGCAAATAGCGCATTGTATTGAAATAAATTTGGCAAGCTCTCGAACAACTTCAGCTTGTCGCGGCAAACGAACACGCCTAACCTTCCGTTTGCTCTTCTGTCGCTTTTTCTCGTGGGACCACCGATGTCAGCGCTCAAGGTTTGCCGCGTTCTGCTCCCGTCTTCACCCCTCTGGTGCCGACCTACGGGTATTGCACTGCCTCCGGGACCGGCTGTACAGTTCACAACTGGGTCATTCCACGTCAAACGTCCCAGACGTTGCGCTCGACGATTTCCGATTTTTAAAAGAAAATTAATTGCCTTATGGTGTCGTCACCTGCAAAGTTTTGGAGACACATCTTGTCAACCACTACAAACACCAGCACTTTTACGGTCGACGATGCTCTTGAAACGGTCCCCAGAAAAATAGCTAATCTCTTCAATCTACAGTTTAAATCAGTGTTTACACGTGATGTTGAAATTATACCCGCTTATCCCAACTTTGACCACCTACCATTTCTTAAGAATGTACATTTCAATGAACAAGGAATTCTTAACTTGCTCTTAAATCTAGACCCTCAGAAGTCCAGTGGTCATCCAGATGGATTGCCAAACGTGTTTTTGAAACGATATGCAGATTTATCTCCAAGTACAATCATAATATCTAATAAATAATTAACAGAAGGCGAACTGCCGACCGACTGGAAGATGGCCAGAATTAAACCTCTACATAAAACTGGATATAAACAGGTATTGGCAGTGGCGTAACTACCTAGATATGATGGCGCCCATACAAATGAAATTTCGCGCCCCTCATGATGATAGTGATAACGACATCATCATCATCATGATATTATTATTATTATTATTATTATTATTATTATTATTATTATTATTATTACTCGGCTCGGCGCCCCCTCCCAAGTGGCGCCCGGAACACTTGTACCCCCCTGCCCCCCCCCCCCCCCTCCCTAGTTACGCCACTGGGTATTGGCTAACTACAGACCCTATATCATAAACTCGTTCCGTCTGCAAACTCCTTGACCACATTATAAATAAACATATTTTTGAATTTCTTGAAACATATGACGGACTATCCGGCAGTCAACATGGCTTCAGAAAAGAATTTCCACTACAACGTAGTTGTTTGGAACAGTTCACGAACTAGCTACCGCCTGAAACAAAAATAGTCAGGTAGACGTAATTTTTATCGACGTTGCGAAAGCGTTCGACAACGTGTCACATGTAAAGCTCATAGAAAAGTGAAATAATTACTTAAAAAATGATCAGATCATCGGTTGGATGCAAGCGTACCTTACAAAGCGTTATCAATACCTTTAATAATGAGTGTTCTTTCTTGCTCTCGGTTGATTCTGGTGTACCCCAAGGTTCGGTACTTGCTCCTTTGTTGTCTTTGTTATTTATCAGCGATATTCCTGTCGACATTTATGTTAAAATACGCCTTTATGCCGGCGACTGTGTGCTGCATAATGAAGTTACATGTGTTGATCAGTGTTGCCAGATGGAAAAAATCGAAGTCAGTAGATGGACCCTCTACATATCAGTAGGTCACCCAAAAAATCAGTAGATACTTTAATTTAGCTAAACTCGCCAAACAACATCGCTAAAATAGTATCCCAAATATTAGGGTAAAATATATTTTTTTTTTTTTCACGAAGTTATTAAATTTACAATTTTGGTCCTCACCGTGTTTTTCAGACTGAAAGTCTCTACTGGCAACAACGAAAAAGTGACGTCAGTGGAAGGCAGGGGTTCACTCTTTGGACTGTAGAATTTGTTCCCAACTGATTTGAAGCAGTTTCATGGTGTCTAATGAATGCTTTGGAAGCTCGCTCCAGGATCCGCGCTCCAGCACCGAACAAATGATTGCCATATCCTATTTTTTAGACTGCTCGCTCGACTGGCAAGCCTGCCCGCCACTGACGTCACGGCACTGAAAAGTGCGGGTAAATTTGAATGTTGGTTTTTGCATCATTTTCATTTGCCGATTTCGCAATAACTATTATGAATTTCGCGATACTAAATAGCATACCGGAAAGGGTAAAAGCCGGGGAGTCAGAAAATATAGTTAACTGAGGTAGCTCAAAAATCGCCGAGTACCCCTTTAATAGGTAATATAACATAATAAATATTATACTTATAAACACACATAGAAATTAATTGCAGTTTTTGCTTGCTGCATTTGTCTTTTCTAATTCGCATTTTCCAGCGGCCTTGTGCACATCACATTCCTTGCAGAAAGCGAAATGATTACCTTTAGTACTTTCCCACGCTGTATTATACTTCCCTATATACTTTTTATTTTTTGGAGGGGGCCGGAGGGGTGCGGTTGCCGCTATCTGAAGAGTCGCCACTCATTATCGTACGTGGACGAAACCTGGCAAAACCAAAGTCGTATCGGTTTCGTAAGTACGCGCGTACGCGGCTGCGTTGCCTGTGTACTACGGCTTTGGGTGGATAGCTGAGGGAATCGACGTATCTGAATACGTAGATACATATGTATAGTCTCGTTTTTGATAATTTTACATGCGCTTGCTGACTAATACGAGAGCCAGTGCTTCAAACTGCGTATTGTTATGCCCTTGGGAATGGGTTTTCTATCTATAAAAAAAAAAAAAAAAGTCAGTAGCTTTTCTTTTTTATCAGGGAATCAACAGACAGCGTGCAAAATCGGTAGATCTACTGAGAAATCAGTAGACCTGTCAACACTGGTGTTGATGATCAAATTAGGCTTAATGATGATTTAGATAAGATTTTGAAGTGGTTACTACCTGACAAATGTGTGTAAACTATGAGAAAAGTGCCTGTTTGTCAGTGACTAACAAAAAAAAAAAAAGCCACTTTCATTCCCCTATCGTCTTAATGAGCATATCCCAACAAAGGTAAATGAATTCAAGTACCTGGGTCTCTGGATCTTAGTTTTGCTCCCTCTAATGCCTTCCGTAGACTTCTTCTCAGATGAACACTAAAGTCAACCACTACAGTCACACAACTTCTAGCATACAAAACTCTAATTCACCCTGTTGTGGAATATGACAACATTATTTGGGACCCATTCACACAAGGAAGTATTAACCACATGCAACGAATACAAAAACAGAGCTGTCAGATTCATTCATTCATTCATTCAGATACGAAACAAAGCTGTCAGAAAAGCTTCCATTTCAGAGCTTACCAAAAAGCTTGGGTTTGTCTCAATCCAGGAAAGAAACCGCACATGAAGACTTTGATTTTTATTTCAATTAATTAAGGGGCAGTACGAAAGTAACGTATATAAATATATAACCTTTTCTATGGGTATGCCACCTGTGGAAGAAACCCGCTTACCATTAAATCTTGCCAATCGCGCATCGATAGTTTCAGATTTTCTTTTTTTTTTTTCCCCCGAACGATTGTAGAATGGAACGGGCTTCCTTACAAAACTACTCGTCAAGACTCTGTCAGTGCGTTTGTTTCTGCCTTGTGTTTTGATTGGGAGAGCGCCTTTAGAGCGCGCGACACTGGAGCGCCGACGTTAGAGCGCGCGACACGAGGGCGCTCGTCACCAGAGCCCATGACCAGTTGAGCGCGCGACAGGAGAGCGCACCCCACTTGAGCGAACACCGCAAAATGTGTGATGTACCCGCGGCTCCACAGACAGAACGAAATTGCTTGACTCATCGGATCGGAGCATTGGTGATTTTTAATTGATTGAATATGCCTTTAATAATAAAAAAATAAAAAATAAAACGGGTACGACTGTTTCTAACCAATTGTTTACTGACATCGGAGGGAAAAGGGGGCAGGGGAGTGAAGTTTGCAGTTGAGTGGAGCAGCCAGTCTAAGATTTCTTCACAGCGCTGCGGTACGCCTCTCGGATATACTATAAATAGTTTAGTTTTTGCTATATTTGGTCTATTCTTGACAAGCATTTGGGCTCCGATCTATTTGGTGGCTATTTAGATGTCCCTCGCATAAGTTGAAATGGTATTCTGACGTCCATGTCCGTAATGAAGAAAGCTCACCGCTAAAAAAAGTATCAGTAAAAAAACTCATTGAAGGAAAGCTCAGCGCAATTTTATCGGGTGCAGATCTTTCCAGTCTTTTGACGGATACAGAAAAACCTCCCCTGCAAATCTGTGATATACAAAATCAAAGAACTATACTTCGTCTCACCTTAGTATGGACTATTGTTAGCCGCGCGTGCTAAAAGCGCGAGCTAGTCGCTTTGAATGAAGCCACGGCGGCTGCACGAGCGCTCGTGCAGCAAGTGCTCTAGTCAAGGCAGTCAAGGCTGGCCGCTCGCGCTAGCTCAGCCTTCCCGGTTAGTCCATGCTAGGGTGAGACGAAGTATAATGAAGCTAGGTCAGCTGCAATGTTTTTTTTCTGCGAAAATACACGCTACAGATATATATCTTTTTTTTTTCTTTCAGCTTTTTGTAACACTTCTTGGTTTGTCACACGCAAAACTTTCGTCAACTCATTTCGCAATGTCATTGCTGAATTCCCCGGCATTAATCACTGTCAATTTTACACAAAACACGCGATGCCCGAACAAGTAGTCGGTCCGGTCGGGCCACTCGCGCTGGACTGGTTCTGCGCTCTCGAGTCGCGCGCGCTAACGTCGCAGCGCTCTTGTGTCGCGCGCGCTAACGTCGCAGCGCTCTTGAGTCACGCGCGCTAACGTCGCAGCGCTCTCGAGTCGCGCGCGCTAACGTCGCAGGGCTCTTGAGTCGCGCGCTCTAACGTCGCGGCGCTCTAGTGTCTCGCGCGCTAACGTCGTGGCGCTCTACTGTCGGCACTCTAAAGGCCTGTTCACACATGCAGCGGAGCGCTACACGCGTAGCGCTTACCTCGCGCTAAGCGCGTGCTGACGGGAGCGTTCACCAGCTTTGTATCGCACCGTCAAAACTGTTGCTCATGGCAGACGATAAGTAGCTGACGGCACGTGAGGAGCGCTACATCAGCGCTTCGCTGCATGTGAGAACCGACCTTAAAGGCCGGTTCTCAAATGGAGCGAAGTGCTGATGTAGCGCTCCTCACGTGCCGTCAGCTACTTATCGCCTGCCACGAGCAACAGTTTTGGCGGTGCGATACAAAGCTGGTGAACGCTCCGGTCAGCACGCGCTTAGCGCGAGGTTAGCGCTATGCTTGTAGCGCTCCGCTGCATGTGTGAACAGGGGTGCTATGTTGCGCTTTTTAGACTCCCAGGAGACTTGGAAGAAGGAAGTGACGTCAACGACTAGAGCAAACGCAGATTGGATGTTGACAGAAGAAAACAAAATCAACATCCAATCTGCATTTGCTGCGTTGTTGACGTCACTTCCTTCTCCCTAGTCTCCTGGGAGTCCAAAAAGCGCAACATAGCCCCCCAGGCCTTAATGTCGGCGCTCTTGTGTTGTACAGCCGTTTTGATTGATGTAACTCCTTTGTACTTTTATGTTTCTTTTTGTGTTTTTCCACCCTGCTACGATCCCTCATAAGGGATCAGCAGTATTTGTAAATAAAATAAAAAAAGCATAAAAAGGAAAAGTTTCGCCGTTTTTTTTTTTTTTTTTATGGCTTGAGCGTGATTTTAGCTTTTTAACTTGGGCGTAAAAGTAGGCATCATTTAATAATTTAGTAAAAATCTGAATTTTTTCGAAATGCTTCACAATCCACTTTTTAAAATTTGAAAGGCTTTTAGCATATAAAATAAGTAAAATGTTGTCACGGCAAAAAATAAAAAAGAAAGAAAGGAACATTTTATGGGAACAAACTGCCAGCCGTGGCAGCAGTGGCGTCACAAGGGTCAGCGGCACTCGAGGCGATCCCGCGGCCCCCCCCCCCCCCCCCCCCCCCCCTTTTCTTGTGACACCACTGCAAGGCAGTCATCAGGGATTACAAAAAAAAAACATATTAATTAGTTGAGTAATTCACTTAAATTTACTAATGAACCTATTTAGTAGTGAAAGTAAACATATGGTTTCAGTTAAAACTTGCTGAGCATCATCGATAACTACTAAAGAAACTTATTAGAAGAATAGATATAAGGCACCTAAAGCCTTTTCCGGCTTTCCGAAGAAACGCTTGATTTGGACGCATTTTTAGGTTTCGGCTTCCTGTCGAAGTGCATCATTGTGCCAGCAGTCCTGCCCCGTCATGGCCGAGGTGCGCAACGCTCGCGTGTCACACTTCCTTCTAATGAGGAAAGCGAGGCGGTAGCTGCGCGCTTCGGCCACGGGAGTGTAGGGTTGCTGGCACAATGGTACTCTCCGATAGGTACCAATATTCTCAATGTTTCATTCTCTTTTTAATCTTTCCAGGTGCTCATGTGCACCATCCCGGCTTCAATGTGTTCTTTTCTCCTAGGCGTGCGACTGCGGTATGCACTCTTTTTGAAATGTTGATCACGGTTGATTAGCGTAGTTCAGTGCGCTTCTCACCGCAACACCTGCGGAAGCGAGCTCTGGGGGTGTTGCTTCTCCGCTGTGCGCCAATGCTCAGTAAGAAGCGCGCTTGACGGAGCTAACCCACCATGATTAACATTTCGTAAAGTATGAATATCTCAGTTCACCTCATGGGCAGATAGATTAAGGTAAACTTTTTTTTCTAGAAAAAAACAAACAACGTGCATCAGCTTTCTTAAAAATGTTTAGTTTTTGGTGACATGGCACATACTAAATCAACAAAAGAGATCTGGGCAACGCTTCACCCGTAACGTCATCTTTTTGCAGACGTCCCCCTCCCCCCCCGGTCACCCAAATGCACATCCCCCCCAAACTAGGACCCATAAATCCACCCTGGTGTACCTCGAAGCGAATATCAAATAGCGGATTATTAGAAGCTACTATTAAAAATTCAAATATTCCCACACATTTTATTGATATTCAGTTTTGCCTTTATTTGATATAGCCAACAATCACAGTTATTTTTACGCTAGCTTTGCCCAAATAATCATGAAAAAAAAAAGTTTCCAGGATGGAGAGAAAAAAACAAGGTGGCACTCCTCTGTGGTAAAAACAAATAGAAGCATTGTATTTCCCTTCGATTTTTGGAGCTCAATATGGTTGAGAGTTACAAATTAGATATTAGAACTAAGACACTGACGTAAAAGCACTGAGTGTGGCTTCCCCCTCTATCAAACTAAATCCCAAATGCAAAGAACTGTTTTTCTTTGTACTTTATAATTTTGACTCGTTGAGCGATGGAATTCTTTTAGCATCTAAATATGTAAAAAAAGAATAGCTAAGTACCAAGTCCTTTAATTTGAGGAGAAACAGGAGTTATTTTCTGTAATGCATGTACCGGTCCATAAAGGCTTTTACGAAAACAGCCAACTTTTCCCATGAGAGTGGCTTCCTGGCCGGCCATATTGGTGTCTTAGTCACGAGTGCACGTTGGCAGTTAGGTTGAGCCGTATTCATTTTGTGATATCAAGCTCAGTTCCATAGAGGTAGAGGAAGCAGCTGCGCAAAGACTAGGACAGATTGTCATTTCACAGCTGCCCCCTAGTCAGTGCCCCCGACTCTTCGGAAACTCCCCCCTAAATTTTGCAAATTGGGATCTCCGTGGTTCCCCCTTCTCCC
Organism: Ixodes persulcatus; assembly: GCA_013358835.2. Lineage (NCBI taxonomy): Eukaryota > Metazoa > Arthropoda > Arachnida > Ixodida > Ixodidae > Ixodes > Ixodes persulcatus. The sequence goes on along the minus strand of JABSTQ010009160.1, from coordinate 1,875,441 downwards.
CAATAGACCTTTCCAAAAATATATGGTGCCCCCCCCCCCCCCCCCCCCCTCCTCCCCCAGACTTCTTGACGCATTGTGATGTTGCGATGTACGGCACGTGAGCCTTTCCAAAGATATATGGTGCCCCCCCCCCCCCGATGTCTTGATGCATTGTGACGTTGCAATGTATGGCACGTGAAATTATCCCGGAAGCGAAGACAAAGTTGACGTTTGTTTAGCATTTCGTGATTTCAGAACGCAGAGAAGGCAGAAAGAAAGCAAAACAAAGTATGTGGTATGACTTCGTTCTGTGTTTGTTTTAGTTTTTGTGCTTTCCGAGCTCCTAATGATGAGGGAGAATAAACTGTGCCGCTTCCAGTATATACGAGGCGTCCGAGTTGGAACATGAATACATCAGAACAGCCCCACCATTCCCCTCGTCACGGGGTCTCTCGCGATTTTCCAGAAAGGTCTATTGGAAGGGCAGCGAAAGGATAGAGAGAGGAACCTGCCATCTGCACGAAGGGGAATGGAAGGACCCTTAGGGCACGGGAGGGGCGGAGGCGAGCCGGGAGAAGGCCTCAGCCCGTCTTCCCTGTCCAGGTGGTGGACTCGTGGCTGCTGGCGCACGCGGTGCCCCAGAGTGTGGTGCAAGACCAGGGCCACAATGCGGCGGTGGTGCGCTGCAACTCCGGCGGCTCGGCCTCCCTCAACGGCTCACGCGTCTCCCCGCCCATGCGCAAGATATCAGCGTGCGAGTTCGACCGGGGCAGCCCCCTGCGCCCCATCGTGCAGACAAGCTTCGACGGCACGCCCACTTTCCTTGCTTTGCCGGCCGCCGGCGAGACCCAGGTGAGCGCCTTTTGCCGCAGCGGCCGCCCGGTCCTTGCAGCGCCGGACTACGCTGCCTGGAACGCGCTTCCGACTGGTGTGTTTGGCGTCTTGTCCCGCCCACGCACCAAGAGGGGTCTCGAATGTGACAACAGCCGACGTCACAGAAGCCGGCGTGTCACGCTGTCGGATGTCACTATCCTGGCTGTTTGGTGTAGACGTCCCAACAAAAAGTATGAGTGAACGCGAATGTCGCTGTTGTCGCGGCGTTCCAACTCCGGGCTGCGGAGGCTTCCACATAATGTCAAGTTGGAGAGCGGCCTGCAGCGGAACAGGCATTTGCCACACCCACCACCGTTGTTGCGACACCGTCAGGATTGCGGCCTGCGACGACATATGACACTTCTACGATGTTGTCAGGTTATCACTGGTGGAAATCGAGGGTCCATTGTTTAGTACACAAAAAAACACATACATTCCAGGCACCGTAGCTGAACGGGGCATTTCGGTTTCTACACCTAGGTGCGGCTGCAGTCGCCGCGTATTTGCTGAGGTCATACGCAACGAGAAGGCGAGTGTACCGGGTGTGTCCGAGAAGACATTCCGACGCCTTGTGTGGTGCGTCAGAGTTAACAACGTTTTGCCAAAATCATGGTGCCTGGAACCCCTTTCCGACTGGTGTGTTTACCGCGGCCTAAAAAGTGGCCCCTCGATTTCTGCCCAAGGACGTCGCAGAAGTGTCATACCGTTGCCGGCCATGACACTGGCAGTGTCCCAGCTGTGGTGGTGGATGTTGCAGAAGCCTGTTCTGCTGCAGGTCGCTCTCCAGATTGACAGTGTTTGGAGGCCTTGGCAGCCGGGAGTTGGGACGCCGTGACAACTACGACACTTGCGTCCACTCATACTCTTTCCAGAACCTTTACACCCAACCCTCAGGATCGCAACATCTGACAGTGTGACACTTCCGGCTTTCGTGACATAATTTTTTGCCGTTTCGGGATCACTTTCAATGCATAGGTGGACTGTACGATGCTAAGCACACCAGTCGGAGACGCATATTCCAGGCATCGTACCAAAAGTCACTGAACCCCGACGCGTTACTTAAGTCAAAAGTTAAAAGCAGTCTCCCGAACGTGTGAGCAGGCCACCGTCTTCCGCCAGTAGTAGACATCGACCGGTGCTAGTGCTAGATGGTGGTGCTAGCTGTCCGTTCCACATTGTGGTGGCTGCGTGTGGAAAGTATGCTTGTGTCGACCGACGGCCAGCACAATCTTTAAAGTTTCAACGGCATTTAGCCGGTAAAAGAATTACACTTCCAACTAGCTCAACTTTGTCCTCAACACTGCCACATTTTACCATCATAGCCGCTACAAATATTCCTCCGACTGCAGCAGTCGTTCAAGCCTCCGTTCAGTAGTTGCCTTTTTTTTGTTTTACGAACGACTCTGAAAATTGTTATACGTGTTTTTTTTTTTCTAAAGAAACCTCTGGTGAGCCAAAGCGTTGTCCAGCGTAACGCCCCAAGGGAGTTGGGCGGCTGCTTCTTGGTGGGGAGATATGGTTGAAACCCGAGCTGTCTTCGCAGAGAAAAAGTGACCGCCGTCGGACGTTTCTGCAGAATGCCTCCGCGCCGCGGCAGCAGCGACGGAGTCGCCAGGAATTACGAGCACTCAACGAGAGGGAGCTGATCTTCGAACTGGTCAAGGACATCTGCAATGAACTGGACATCCGAATGCTGTGCCACAAGATTCTTCAGAATGTCACGGTTTGTTGTTCTCTTTTGCCCCCTTGATCTCTTCCCGCTGAACCAAACTTGTTGCTTGTGGAGCAGCTCATCCCACGACCTCCATTGCCCACACGGCCGTATTTAGTTCCGGCGACATTTTACAGCGAAGCTGTTATACACTAGGGTCTGGGAAAAAATGTGTCCTCACATTTCGACAGAGAACTCCCCATTGGTCGTGGCAAGTATGAATAAATACAAATAAGAAGAGGGGGCAACCAGCGTGAGTCAGCCTTCCTTGGCATTATTAGATAGTGAGGTCCTGATCCCTTGTTATCATCTCTGGGCACCGTCCTCAAGGTCGTCCTAGAAGTTGTCCTTGAGGTTGTCCGAGAGGTCGTCCTAGGCATCGTCCTTCAGTCAATGTCCTCGAGGTCGTCCTTGAGGCCCTCCTAGACATCGTCCTCGAGGTCGTCCTAGAAGTCGTCCTTGAGGTCGTCCTCTAGGCGTCGTCCTCAAGGTAGTCCTAGAAGTTGTCCTTGAGGTCGTCCTCGAGGTTGTCCTAGAAGTCGTCCGAAAGGTTGTCCTAGGCGTCGTCCTCGAGGTCATCCTACAAGCTAGTAGTCCTTGAGGTCGTCCTAGACGTCGTCTTTTAGGCAGCATTCTCGACGTCGTCCCCTAGGCGTCGTCCTCGAGGTCGTCCTAGATGTCGTCCTTGAGGTTGTCTTAGACGTCGTCCTCTTGGCATCGTCCTAGATGTCGTGAAGATAACAGCTTCGCTGGTCCTCCATCTTGACGTGAAGTGAAAGGGCTCTACAATTTTTTAGGAGGCATCGAGGGGGGATTAATTGGTGGCCAAGCGTGGCACACGCAGCCGAGGCTCGTGCTGTAGATTTTCCGGGGATGCTGCATTCGGTCCCCACCCCTGTCCGTTTGGTCTGGACGAGCATCGTAGCGACGTGCAGTCGCGCACCGGCGTGATGCATGTTAGGGACCTCGGGCTAGCAGTTGTACTACAGTGGCTAAATTTATTATCTGCAAAGTGAATCAGTGTTGCTATAATTTGGGAGACCTACCTAACGCTGTCTAAGTGTGTAACGTCTAATTTGGTAGTAGGCATTTGAGCTTTGTGGCTTCTTTTCAACTTTAAGGGGCTTTTTGAATGCGACCATGAAATGATTTGTTTCAGTTTGATAACCTACCATAAAATACCGCAGAAGCACCCACTTCGTTCAAGCGCCCACTATTAACATTTCCCGAACTTGGGAATTCTGCAAATTATACATTAAGCACCCGATTTGACCGGACAAGCACCCTTGTTTGGATGAACCCAATTTTCAGTGAAAGTGTAGTGGGTGCTCATGCAATATTTTGCAGTAGTGCATGTGTATGCTACTTTTTCTAATAGAGAAAATGTTTTAGGCTCGCAGTCCTTTTCGTCCTAATTTTATTCCAGCCGCGCAATCCCGCATCCTCAGCAAATAAGGAAAGGATCACCTCGTCGACGGATGATCCACTAGTCGGGCTTGACGGGGGTCGAATATACAGATGGAGAGATTTTAAGCGTCGGAAGTAGCGAAACAAGAAAGGCAAGCAAAAACGAAAGTGCCGTTGCCTGTAATTGTTTTAGACAACGACTTGCCCCAACGAACGATCCTGCAACGTCCTAACGAGATAATCGCGTGCCGGAGAGAAGGGTCATGTCCCACCATTTCTTTCGTTTTACGCTCTCTTTAATCTTTGCTTGCCTCAAATCTCAGTTGTATGGTTTGGATAGCTCACCTAAACGACAAGAGTATGCCAACTCTCTGCATGGGGCGAAATCCGGACAAAACCGGTTCTTCGGCCACTGGTCACGCGCCGTCTCTCGAGTGCAGAACTGGAAGGAGCCTGCCCGTGGTGCAGGTGATAACGAATGCGGACCGGTGCTCGCTCTTCCTGGTGCACGGGGACAGGGACTCGACCGAGCGGTGCCTGGTGAGCCAGCTCTTCGACGTCTCCTGCCAGTCCACGCTGGAGCAGGTGCGCTACGAGGAGGTGCGGGTGCCCTGGGGCTCGGGCATCGTGGGCTACGTCGCCCAGAGCAAGGAGGCCGTCAACATCCCGGACTGCTACAACGTGAGCCCCCTCCCTATGCCAGGGACCTCCCCCAAGTGAAACCGTGCATCCCAGTTCCGTCAAATTCCCGTCGAGTGGCTGTAGGGGTTTAGTAGTTGATATATACACAATGGCGAAGGGTTGGCTCGAACTTACAGAAACGATTATCTGCCGTGTGCCGTGTGCCACACCCGGGTAACTCGAACAACGTGCGGATGAATGGGTTAGCACCTCGTCCATCCACACCGGACAAACACAGTATTTGTGGTGTGCCGCACCCGGATAGCTTGTAGGATGAATTATGGCAGGTAACATTCAATTTATTAATTTTCTAGAGTAAATCTTCTTTATAAATATCGTATTTACTCGCATAATGAACGCACTCGCATAATGAACCCACCCCCCCCCACAACGGGTACCAAAATTTGGACTTTTTTCCCCCTCGCCTAATGAAAGCGCCTCCAGTTTTCGGTTCCAGGAGTCTCGAACTGTGTCCAACTTAGCTAGCCACCAAGCCCACCAAGCCAATTTTCTTCTGCCGCCAAACGGTCAGGCCAAGTCAAGCCAAGCCAAGCCGCTCTCATAATGGCTGCAAGTGCGTAGTTGCGGAAGTGATCAACCGTGAAACCGAGTGGCGTGCACACTTGATGAAGCTTGGGTCGAAATATTGCCCAGCCCCGAACATTCTTTGCCAATCGGATGCATTGATGTCAACAAACACGCCATCGTCTGTGGTCCGCTTTTGGACAGTGAAATCTTGAAAGTGGTTAGGCCTAAGAATGGTCACATTGCTCTCCGTGGTGAGCGAGTTTCGTAGGGCGCTTTTCCTTCGGCAAAAGGCACGCCTATAAAGGTTCGCAATTTATAAAGCGTGGTTACTGAGACGTGCCCACAACCAGCCATGGGTGCGCCTCCGTCAGTGGAGACGTGCCACAGTACCTTGCCGTGTCATAGTGGCACCTAATATGACATTTTCACAAAGTGTGTAAATGCAAAAATTTTACCCTGCGTAATTTACCCCCCAAATATGTGTCAATTTTTCGGGGAAAAAAGTGTGTTTATTAGGCGAGTAAAAACGGTAATAGTTATTTTGTGTGTACGTGAACAGCCTGTGACAAAGATTACGCACATACAAATAAGTACCGTAAAATTCCGAGCAAGCGCCCCCACCCGAGCAAGAGCCCCCCCCAACTTCACCGCTAATTTCACATTTCCGTGCCGTTCCGGGAAAGCGCCCCCCCTCCCCGCTCCGCACCCGTATCACGCACCGCGCTGACCGCGCCCAGGGAACACTGGCCTGCGAAGTTCAGTCCAAGAACCCAATCCAATCCAATCCTACTTTGCAGTCCAATCAGCCCGGTCACTAGGCGCCATTGTCGCTTTGTTTTGGGGGTGTCAGGCCTTCTATGCGTTCTTACACAGTAGTAAAGAAAATTGAGGTCGTCCAATGGCATTGTGAAAACGGGAAGGACGTACACCAGACGGTCTCGACTCCTCAAGCTCGAACGGATACGGGAATGGGACAAGAATTTTGACAATTTGCTGCAGTCAAACTACGGGAAAGCCAAAGTTCGACGAAAGCTAAGTAACGGCGTGCCGGTGTTTAGTGAATATGTGGACGACGTTCTCTTTGAATACCTGGAGCGCGAAAGAAGTGCAGAATGAGCCATTAGCAACCGGCTTCTTTCTGAAGAGGCTGTCAAAATAGCCAACGGCATGCAGTTGGGAAACATTGCGGAATGCTGCAAACTTTTTCTTGCGGCCGACTTTGAGGAGTGTTTGCGGTTTTGAAAGTGATTGACATAGCAGTGACAAATCTTTGGCCTATGTTCTCAGAGATAAATAAAATATTAAATCTGTGCACTGCGCTTTATTTTTTTTCTGGCGGAAAAATTTTGTCGTCGCCATCTTGAATTTTGGTGCCGTTCCGGGATAGCGCCCCCCCCACTTTGCAGGTAATTTTGACTTGCTTGCGGGGGGGGGGGGGGGCTTGCTCGGAATTTTACGGTATATTAAATCAAAGTTGTTAGTCAGCTGTTTTGTTCTGTTACTGTCCTTTCTTCGTTCGTTTCTGTAACTTCAAACTGACCCTTCACTAAGGCCATAGGGCGCCCGGAATGCCTCTCTGACTCGCATATTTAGCGTCGCATACCGCCGTCAAAGTTACCCCGATACGTGTTTGGATAAAGCCGTCTGGCGAGGGTACGGCTGTTGTTGCGGTCCCGGCAGTCGGTCATAGAATTGCCGGTGAAGAAGATAGGACACGGGTGGTCTCTGCCCTCCTGGCGCTCCCGCCCACGACGGCCGGAGGTCTCATCGGCCAGTTAGGTGCAGGGCAAGTGCAGGCAGGTAAGAACGGTTGCAGAATGCGGCAGATCGTAGGCGCCGACATCCATGGTTTCGAGAGAAAGAATGAGAAAGAGACTGACAGAAGAGCACGAAAAGAAAGCGGATGATGGGACGTTAGACATGTTTGTTTTGCTGCGATAAGTTATACTTGTTCGAACTTGTTATCTATTTTTATACAATGCGCGATGCCACGTGTTTTTCTGCAAAGTAAGCTAGTGCTAGGTACAGACGTTATAGGTGATATTTTCCTGCTTCTTCGTGTATATTCGGTGTCGCAAGCGGGATGTGCCCATTGGGACCACCCACAGGGACCACCGATGTCTGCATCTATGCCATTCCGAACCGGCCGGAATGCGTGGGACCTTTTCCTCTAAATTATTATATTAACTGTATGGGTAAGCAGCGGCGGGAAAGGTGCCTGCCCTGGCCGCCCCCGTTGTCGGGATTATGATGACCCGTGGCAATGTCATCAAGCGGAAATTGGGGGAATGCGATAAACATGAGTGCCGGCCCGAAGAACGGCCTAGGGGCGGGCGACGCTGTCAATGATTGTGGTCTCGCCCCCAGGACTTCCGGTTCAACAAGAGCATAGATCTGAGGACGGGCTACAGGACGCGGTGCATGCTATGCATGCCCGTGTTCGACCGCGACGGGGAGGTGATTGGCGTGGCCCAGGTGATCAACAAGAAGGACCACAACGGCCATGATGTCTTCAACCGCAACGACGAAAAGGTGCCTGCCCCTCTCTGTGTCTTTCTTTTGGCCCAGGCACAACTTCAAAAGGCTGACTTCTAGCAGACGAGAACTGGGCCGAGTTTTGTTAGTCCAGCATTTAAAATGTTCAACTCTATTATTCTTTTACTTTCGAGAAATGTGTTGCATTTATTGTCGTGTATCTTAATCACATAGCCAGGAAAAAGTAAACACTGCATGTTCTCGTGTCAAAAAGGAGCTAAAGAGTTTTCTGATTGTGTTTTTTTTTTTTTGGTCTGACTTCATTTTTTTTTGTGCTGTACCGTAATTCATGCATTCCATAAAACCCTAAACACTGTGACCCAATATCAGGATTTCCCCGCTTCTACTGTAGAGTAAACAGGTCAAAGATCGATGGGCCCTCCCTCTTGTGCCAGGAGGAGCCAAGGGGTGGAAAAGCAAGGTCGTAAGACAGCACTTGTCCTGCAATCACCAATCGCAACTCAACCAACTTCATCTAATTTTTTATGGCAAAATTGGGACTTTTTTTTCCCCATTTCACCAATATTTTTTGGTACCTCAGATAACTCATCAAACTTCTTTTGTGTCGCCACCTATGCATTGTTTTTTAAGCGAAATTATTTCCAATGCTTGGGAATAGATGGTGCTTCCTCCCTTGCGATAAAAATAGTGAGCGTTTAAAGACGCACTTCCCAAGACCAACTGAGGAGCAGCGTGTATATAGACACGCCCTCCCATGCTGTGGTCAAAATTGCCATGCGTCTAAAGACGCGCTCCCCATTTAAGGGGCTAGCATGCTTCTCGTATAAGGCCCACCTGTGCGTACATAATTTGCATTTTGTTTTTACAGTTTATGACACACATACCAGGTCAGTGTTGAGCCCAAAAAACATGAAATAAAAAACCTGATGCCAGGCACGTCGTCATTATTTCAGCAGCGTATCGCTAGTGTTCCCACCAAGGACACGCTAGCGAGAGTATGTCGATTTGCCTGTCACTAATGCGATGTGTGTATGAGAGGTGTACTACCGTAACATCTCTAGAGATAGCCCACCTAGGATCGTCGAAAGCAAATCAGGTGAAAATAAGGAGTGAGCTAACTTTTGGTATGCGATTAAAAAGAAGTTGAAAAATGTTAGTTTTATATTTTATGACCTGCGAAACTTGTGATCGCAGGGAGGGGCAATGATCCAAAGACGACTGTCCTTACAAGTCAGCAATGTTTACTTATCTCCCGGCTTGACTAGGTAACGTCCCTTCTGCCGAGGTAACCTTTGGCCACGGACCTGCTAATATTAGAAGTGGACTATCTCTCTGTGTTTTTGAAAAAATACCAAATCATGCCAAACATAGGGGTGGGTCATCTTTGGGGGGTGGGGCATCTCTCCGGATATATTATGGTAATACCTTTTATGTATGCATCATTGTGGGCAGGGCTTTGCAGTGCACTTTGGAAATCGGGGAACAGGGACGCAAAAAGTGATAGATAAATCAGTCGTATCTGCCTTTTGCAAATAGTATCGATTGATTTAGCCCTTCAAAACAGAAATTGCAACATGACTCTTACAGCAATTAACTAAAATGTGAATTATCAGGTTATTTTTAGAGGGGCACTACAGTGGATTTTGACATTGTCTTTTTATGCTGCAGACTCAATCTGCACGCCCTAAGCATCCTAGAAAACTCAAAACTACGGTCATGCATGACATAACTCTTCCCCGAGACTGCAGGCCAGCAGAAGACGACACACACACGAAAGGTCTTTTTGAGAGCAGGGTTTTGAGACCTTTTGTGTGTCGTCCTTTGCTTGCTTGCAGTCTTGGGGTTGTGTCGTGTCTAATCTTCGCAAGCTCGTTTATGCTTCGACTTTCTGTTCAATCACACATGGCCTTTTTCCCCCCATCAAAACCGGGACTAAACGTCGCATTCTGACGCTCCCTCTAACATAGATATCAGGAAAGGGGGAATGCAATGTTTGGCCACACTTTTAATGGGGAAAAAGGCCTCACACGATTGTAATCTTGGGTTTTCTAGATTGCAGGGTGCTCTGACCGAGTTTGTGCTATATGAAAAGACAGTCTCGGAATCTACTTCAGTGCCCCTTTAAAAAAGCACTTTCACGTCAAAATAATTTTATTTTTTTTATTATCTGAAACGATTGAAAACGATGCCTGGACATTACCCTCAAAATTCAAAACTTGGGAATTCAGTATTTGTGAAATAAAAAAACAATTTTCAAATGCCGAATTCGAAGTTCTCGTGCGATCCGCACCAGTGCAGTGACTTAAAATATTGAGCCGTCCTGCAAGTCGAGTTTCTCCGACGCCTCCGAACCGCCGCCACCAGAAGTGTCGTGTCCGCCGGCGTCCCGGGAACAATCGGTTTCCTCTGTGCGTGCCGCCTATCGCTGCGAGCAGACGACGCATGACTTTCGAGTTTGAAGTTCTTTTAGGGCCCTTTCAGCGATCTCAAATTCTTTGAAACGATGTGAGGTCGAAGACAACGTGCAGTGGACTTTTGTGAGTGACGTGAGGGGTCACGTCGTGCTGGTTCTGCACAAAAGGCTGCCCCAGCGGAGTCACAGCCGAAACTACGATACACAAACACCAAATCCAGTTGTTTTGAGCGTCTTGTTATTTCCTTTTCGAAGTCTGAGAGGTCATCCGGCACCTAAAAGAGACCACTTCATCCGCCTCCCGGACTCGCCAATCATTCTCTGCTACATGCGTCGAACGCCGCCATGTTATTTGAGGGAGGATAAAAAACCAGGAGGCGGGGATCTTATGGTGCGTATATTTTTTCTGCTTTACTACTCAGGTCTTCTCGGAGTACCTTCAGTTCTGCGGCTTAGTGCTGAGGAATGCACAGTTGTACGAGCGTTCAGAACTGGAAAACACAAGAAATCAGGTGAGCCAGCATGAAGTCACATTGTCAGTTGTCTCTTTGTATCACTACTGATTTTGATTACACCAGTAGTTGTGACTAGTATCGTTACATCAGCGTGCTAGCAATACCACGTTTGACAACTGGTCATTTTTTAACCGAATGGAATGTTGGGCCAGTTGTTATGTATTGATATTGAACTAGCATGACCAGACACGAATGCAGTGAGAAACAAAACAAAACAAATGCTGTTTAAAATAAAAAGAAAATGAATGAGGCCGCTTAGACACCAGTAGTGGCAGTTGGAATTTTTACAGCAGAGCTGTTAAGGGCTAGTTTCCTCAGTATTGTGTCCGTGAACGAATAAATCTTGACACAAAACGCTGGACAGCTATCGCCATCTATGAGCAACGGCGGCAACCAGACAACCGGCTTGTTGGTTGTCTGGTTGTCGTTGTTCATAAATGGCAGCAACCTTTCCAGCCTTCCCACTCTGGTTTTCACCAAAGTGGAAAGGTTGAAATTCTCTAGGCGTCGTCCTAGAAGTCGACCTGTACACCGTCCTAGAGGTCATCCTTGAGGTTGTTCTAGAAGTCGTCCTTGAGGTCGTCCTACACGTTGTCATCGAGGTCATCCTAGAAGTCGTCCTTAAGGTCATCCTAGACGTCATCCTAGACGTTGTCCTAGACATCGTCCCTGAGGTCGTCCTAGGCGTCGTCCTTGAGGTCGTCCTAGACGTCGTCCCTGAGGTGATCCTAGGTCGTCCCAGAAGTCAGCCTTGAGGTCGTCCTAGACGTCGTCCCACTATAGTACAGCTCCGCTGGTCTTCCTTCTTCACCAGAGCGGAAAGGCTGCAAGTTTTAGCTGCCACGACAACTGTTCGACAGATGTTCGTATCAGTTTAGCAGACTGGTATTGAACCAAAAGGCAGAGATATGTATGAGGTAATTTTTGTCCTGTAGATTGATGTGATTCATTACATACAGCTTCTGCCCTTATGGCATTCTGCAGACAGATTAAACCCAAAATGGCCGATTAATATTTGTTTTCTTATGGAGGGCTGGTGACGCTACCGTAAAATACCCGAAGAGCACCCACCCCACTTTCACTGAAAATTGGGTTAATCTAGACATGGGTGCTTGTCCGGTCAAATCAGGCACTTAACTTATAGTTCGCAGAATTCCCAAGTTTGGGAAATGTCAAATAATGGGCGCTTGAATAAAAGGGGTGCTTCCGCAATATCTTAAGGTAATTCAGCCATTTTTTTTTTTTTTTCGAGCATATGGAGTGCAATAAAATGTTAGTGGATTTTTACTTACCCATAAATGCTCAAAATAATTTTCGACACTTTCATACAATGTAGTAATATTTTAATTCTGCTGCACAGTGCAGCTAAGAGCATAACAGGAATATCTATTGTTTTTCTTTTTTTAGTAGTTTTATCTTTATTTTTGCACATAGATGTTTCTACTGCAATGAATATGCAATGAAACAAAAAGCAGGTTCATAGATTATAAAAAATGTCCATTGAATCTATTCATTTATTTTGTAGTACTATTAAAAGAGTCGGCAATCGAGTGGGTAAAAGGTGCCACGAAAAATGTACTTATTACTATGTTACTCTGCGTCATATTTCGGTTTTGAAATGGGTTATCTAAATGAATGAGAAAACCATAGCTTCCATTCACTGAGGAAAGGGGCGGAGAAACTGAACCTTGGTGCAGAAGTCTTGCCTCCCCGTAATGGGTAAATGGCTGTGCGTGTGTACAGAGGTGGTGTGCTCCCTGGCAGGCATACCTCAGCAAGGCTCACTCATGAACGCACTGACTCTCCTCACTCACCCTCACCGATCAGGCGTTAGCTGAGGGGGAGTGAGTTCGTAAGCCTCGGAAAATCGCGAGTTTGAGGTCGAGCAAGGGTGTGAGTTTGGTGACTAGTTTGGGGAGTCCATGAGTTTGTAAGTGAGGAATTGGAGGTGAGGGCATCCGTGAAGGTAAGGGTGAGTGAGTTTGGAACTTTTTTCTAGTCGTGAGTTTGAGGTTGGGACTATTTCTTTTGAATTGGTTGTTAGTGAGCTCGAGCAAAAATGACTACTTCTGCTGGCAGGTACTGCTGGACTTGGCCCGCATGGTGTTTGAGGAGCAGAGCACCATAGAGCAGGTGGTGTACCGCATCATGGTGCACATGCAGGCGCTGCTCGAGTGCGAGCGCTGCCAAGTTCTCCTCGTCGACCACAAGACCAAGGTGACCACCCCTGCTGGGCAAATGGGCCCTGCTTCGTGGAAAGTGGTCGAACACGCGACGCTCTCGGTGTTGTGCATGGAACGTGTCTCAGACCTGTGTGTTTAGCGTCCCATTCCGCCCACGCATCGAATCCCCAAGTGGCAACGGAGGATGCCACAAAAGCCGGGGTGTCACGCTGTCGGATGTCGCAATCCTGGCGGTTTTGTGTACAAGTTCTTGAAAAAAAGCACGAGAGAATGCGCGCGTCGCTGCCGTTGTCGCGATCTCCCAACTCCTGGCTGCCTTAACTTCCACGAACTGTCAAGCTAGAGAGCGACCTGCAGCAGAATGGGCGCCTGCGGCATTCACCACCGCCGCTGCGACACCACCGGGGTCGCGGCTGGGGACAGCGTGACGCTTTTATAACGTCGTCGGACAGAAATCGAGGGACCACTTTTTAGGACGCAGTAATTATGCACCAGTCGGAGATGCGTTCCAAGTACCGTGGCGCTCAGGTTTCATTTTGCAAGGTGCTATACTTCGTTGGGAGAGTCGAAATAAGTTGCAACAAAGGGTTAGTTCACACACTTGCACTTGACTGTGCCGCGTGTGTTGCGATCTTTCGTAACCGCCGGCACACTGGCGCCACTTATCGGGTACGTCTGGAATGCCTCCAACCCGCGAATACCTAGACCGAAGGTTTTGCGGTATTTTCGAGATCAAATCTGCGCGCTATGTATGACAAATAGTTGCTTATAACATTGTCGGAATTATTTTGAGCCCACGGTGGACGAATTGTGGACAGAAAATTAGAAAAATGTATACGCATTTCAGAAGTGTTTTTGGGCTGCCCGATATATGGTGCCAGGCTGCCAGCGAAAGTTCAAGGAAATTTTGATTCTGTTGCGAGACCGGCGAAACTTAGTTTCGACGCGTTGTGCCTTTTTTCTGCGACACTGTCCGTAAAAATTTCCACGTGTTCTCAATGGCAAGTATCACGGCTTACAGATGGTTTTAAAGGACTTCTTCGGCGAATGATGACGAACGAGTAGAAATTATGTCTTCAGCACGCTGCCGCAAGCCTCCGCAACGCTCCAAAAACGCAATTTTTCGACATGCAAGATGGCCGTCCAGTGGCTTCACTCGCGGGAGCGGGAAGCGCGATTTAGAAATTGTCACAGAGATCAGTGGTTTGTAGCCCTAAATCCAGGGCGCAGCCGTGAAAGCAGGTAGAGAGTAAAGTGGAAATGTGCTGAATATAGCCAACATCGCCAACATTCCCCCCCGGGGGGGGGGGGGGGGGGGGTGTATAAGTGTGCACCCCCCTGGAAAACGTTCTGCGGACGCCCATGGTGCCAGCGCTTACGAGAGATTGCAACATGCACGGCACGCTCGGCATAGTGAAGCGTAACTGTGCGAACCAGCCTTAAGAGAGCAGGTCAGCTAGGCGCTTCTTTTCGAATTTTCAAATCCCACAGCCCACGAACAAGCTCATTAATTTCCTCCAATTTTGTTCCGTTCAGGCAAAAAGAAGCTCTCAGTTATTTATTACTGACCCAACTTGTATGGGAGCTGAGCTGCCGAGTACATGATCATTTGTTTGCATTGTCAACGTATCGCACTAAATTGTTTAGCCACATGTATTTATTTTATGTCGATCTAGAGAAACGGCAGGTTCGTCTGCACTCGATTCATTAAATGGGGCCCGGAAACAAGCCACTTTTGCATAAGTTTGCTGTGGACTGTCTGGACATAGCTTGCATTGTGTCTATAGTTATGCATGAGCATTTACCCTCTTCTCCTGCATCTCGGCCTAACCTCTTGCACCGACAAGGCGAATGTGTTGTTTAGGTAAACATTCTGTGCATCTTAACTCAGTGTTCATTACAGTTATCGGAAGTTCTGCGGTGAGAGTATGGGCACGGAGGTAATGCGAGACATCGCTAAAATGGCGTAGAATGAACAGGGTCTGATATTACCATATTTCCTGGACTATAAGTTGCACCCTTCTATAAGTTGCACTTCTATGTATTGAGCCGTTTTCACAGAAAAGTTGATATATAAGTCGCACCTCTTCGCATAGTTCACACTATGAATTTCTTTTTTTTTTTTTTTAGGCGCATCGGTATTGCGGGGTTGGAATTTTGCACAATTGGCTAGTTCACACGTAGCGTTTGACGCGCAAAAACTTTGACGTTTCGACTCATGAGAAATGCCCGTAGCAAGGTACTGTCTGGCAGGGGCAATCGAGTGTTTTGCAACAAAAGGACGTAAAACGTGCGAAATGAGAAGATAGTCGGCTTTATTCGAGTGTACACACGCTGAGTGAACGAAAAGTTAACGTGCCAGACGCTCGTGAACCTGACCACTAGGCCCAGCCTAGGCCAAGTCACGGAGACGGCATGAGCATCAACGCATGGGCAGATAGATAAATCTTGTCACACTTTGGGTACCGCTAAGATGGTTAGCCACGATCCTTCCTTTTTACATGTAGCAACACGGCTGGAGTATGGCAGATAAAAACTGCTCATCAAACAGAAACTAAAAAAAGACACGCAAAACTTTTCTGCAATGCGTGTATACCAGCCCATTTACCTTTCAGTGTTACTGGACTGAAGCAAAAAAATATGAAACCGTGGCAGAATTAGGCTATGTCGATGACATGCTGTAAAGGCTTTATTCTTGTTGCCTTGCTTATTTGCATTGAGCCGCTTTGAGGAAATCGTCAAATTCCTCACTTTCTGAGTCTGTTATGAAAAGTGTAGAAGAGTGCGGTGACAGCAGTGCCTCCTAAAAGGAGCGACACCACCTATGGCTTCATAGTTACGGCGTTCTGTTAAAAATGGTGCGCGGTGCATAAAAAAATTACGTCTCACCATGAATTTAAAAAAAAAAAAACTTGGATATAAGTGGCATTGTTGTATAAGACGCACCAAGAAAAATGTCTGAACATAATCGTGACTTATACACTGGAAAATATGGCAAGTGTTTTCCCTCTACAGTCTTGCATTAGAAGAATTGGTTTGCTGTACATCATTAGCAGGCTTTAACATTATTCTGGCGGGCTGGACAACATATTAGTCACTGGCGGCACAAGACGCGCAGGAAGTCTCTTTCAGATGCCTCTAGCACATGCTCACTGCCCTCCTTCGTTGCTTTGGCTGCGCATGCCCACTTGAGGCTCTCTAGATACTGAAGCGTTTTTGACGGTAGGAAGCTCACGCCGCAGGTGGGATAACTGAAGGACGTTCCTGCTGTTCTTATCTTGTCGGCGACTATACGTGCCTGAAATTCGCACATCAAAAACCATTTCGTGACTTTTAAATGTGTTCGTTTTTGTGCCCCGTAGACAACTTTTCACCGTGTGTTCGATCTCGAAGCCAAGGATGTTCTCAAGGACGACATGTCCTGCTGCACTAGGTGAGCAGACTGGCTGATGTCGTCTCAGCGTCTCCTAAAAGTGACTTGCAGTGCAGAGTATATCTGCTCTCTATTATCGCGGTAATGTTAAATGCATGGGGTCTTTAATCTGTTTAATCTAAAAAACCGTGAAAGCTACACTAATGCGGTCTGTGCATGTGGGTTATATAGCCACGGGGAACATAATATTGGAGGATGAAGGTTGGCTCACACACTTGCGTCGAGTCCGACTAAGTGCAACTGCAACGCCTTTCAACTTACAGGTTGCTATGGCAACAGCTGTGTTGCAGCTCTTGCCATAGCAACCTGTATGTTGCTATGGCAACAGCTGGCTAGGGATGCTAGGAGTGCACTTTTTCGCACCCCTAGCGTTGTGCCAGTTGCATGAGTTTTAAGTTAGTGCACCGCCCAAGCTCGCACCTTAAATCTTTCTACAATTTACCTATTTAGTAGTTTTTAATTACGCTCTGTAAGTTTCTATTCGAGACCATATGTGCACCACACAAGCTCGCACCTTAAATCTTTCTAAAATTTACTTATTTAATAGTTTTTGATGACACTCAGTAAGTTTCTTATCGAGAGCATACGTTTAGTTTCTTTAACTAAAACATTAATTGACAAATTTTAGTTAATTGTCAGACTTATTGTAACAATTTCCGTTCTATCTGATGTCCCCCTGGCCATATAACTCACCTGCACAGATCACATAGTAGCTTTCACGACCTTTTTAAGACAAATCTGTAAGGCTAGAAAAGCGTAGAGCTGTTAAAAAGCTTGTGGGTGAGCTGAATGGCTATTTTTTTTTAATCCGTTCTAGTCATGTGCGAATAGTGGATTTTGAGTTTGAAGCTAATTCAAAGTGAATATAGTAGTTTTGGCCGAATATTTTCAAATTGAGTATTGAATAGTTTCTCAGTCTTTCACTACCATGCGCCATGAAAACTCAGCTGAAGGAGGTTCTTCCCAACCTTACACTTTTACACTTCTAAGCTCAAAGCTCAGTTAGTTTTAATATAACTATATGAACTGGGGCATGTAAATGACAGATTTTTTGCAGCTATCCTAATCAGGGGAATTTATAAATTTGCTTGCAGTGTGCAAATATGCTTTCTATTTCAAATTTGGCAAGAAAGAAAAAAACAAGCACAAATGACGAACGCGGGCTGTGAAGACATCGCTGTCTAACATATATTCTCGCATAATCACGGCGTGTTGGCCCCGTCAAGTGCACTTCTCACCGAGCACCTGTGCACTGCAGGGATGTAATACCTGCAGGGCCCAGGAGCTTTGTGGGTATTACTTCCCCGCAGTGCACAGGCGCACAATGAGATGCACACTCAACGAGGTTAACCCACCGCAATCAACACTTAAAAAAGTATGAATATTGCAGCTCACCTCGAAGCAAATATCGAATAACCTATTATTTGAAAATACTATTTGAAAATTTGAGTATTCACACAACACTAACCCATTTAAATCGGATGTGGAGGAAATTAGTGTCAAAGTATGCTGGTGCTATATGTAGGACATCATCTTATGCTTCTATTATTTTCTTTTGTAGCCCCTATGAAGGAAGGTTTCCCATCAACACGGGCATCACAGGGTGTGTTGTGGCCACGGGTCAGGTGTGTATAACAGTTTCCACAGTAAATCAGCCTCGTGTCAATTATTTACGAAAATAATCCCTGGAGAAGGGGGACAAAGGACAAACACAAGTCTCCAAACAGAGCTAGGTGACTGGTGCGTGACCGAAAAAATCCGCCTGGTCCTGGTATCGAATCGGGGACCTTTCCATTTCCAGTGGAGCGCTCTACCAACTGAGCTAACCAGGAGCTAGACGTCAGTAGAGCAAACGGGTTTTATCAGCTGCCACCAGTCTAACACCAACAAGGGTGAATGCCTGCATTTCAAGGTTATGATGGTAATCCAATTAATGCGAAGGTGCAAGCGAGCTGGACAAGAATGACGAAAATAATCCCTGGAACCAGTCACATCTGTATTTGGGGATTTGTGTTTGTCACTTGCACCTTTGCATTAATTGCATTATCACAATTAATTAATCAGTATTTATTTTTATAAGGAGAATCACCCTCATTGAAACTGTCCTTGGAAAGGGCCCTCAGGTCAGGTTTAGAGGGAGGGGGGGGAGTGACCCTCCTACTCCCTACTCAAGGATGAATTTTGTATGAATGCCTCACTTTTTCTGAAATAGCAGTTATTTGGTCAACGAGACATGTCTGTGCAGCCAAAGTGAAATATTGGGATTTGGCCTTCTTTTAACGCAGAATTGCATTCTTTAGGAAACCAACCTGTATTTCCCAGTGCACGTCGTGGTGCCCCATGCCAGAGTGGAAGTTGGCCAACTGCAAAATTGTTGTTCACCAAAAAAAAAAAAATGCTGTTGTATTTTTATTTGTTGATCATATGCAGAATTGCGTTTTGTAAGAAGGAACTGTGCAGACGCTGACTGCAGTCTCGGCCTTCAAGGCATGCAAAACCGTGTCAGCGTCCCCACGTGCTCTTTTTGTACCGTTTCTTTTTTTACAGCAGTAGCTGTTAATGCCCCTTCCCGGCAAAAGACGCTCATGTACGAACACAAAATCCTACTCTACAGCAGAGGCACTGCCCTCCCGCTCCCTGTCGTTCCTCACACATACACGCCAACTGCAGCAAGGCTCCCTCTTCCTCCCCTCCCCCACCCGCATAGGCCGCCACTGTTTCGAAAAACCTATGTGATCATGGGGAAAGTGCTCTTATCGTTCCTGCTACATCCGCATACCCTTTCCTCCATTCACATATGATTAATGCAGGTTTTCAGGGCATCTTTGCCTAACATATACTGATGCATAAGCCAGTTTAATTTTTAAAATTTGACTGCAATGTAGTTATCAACATTCACAAAGTTCCCATTTCTTTTTACATACACTAGATGCGTGCGTGCACCATCCCACTTTGAAAGTGTGCTTTCCTCCTAAGCATGCGGCTGCAATATTGGTACTTTTCAAAGTGTTGATCACGGCGTTTTAGCCCCATTGAGCTCTGCAGTTGTTGCTTCTCCGCAGTGCACCAGAGCTCGGTAGGAAGCGCGCTCAAGAGGGCTAACCTGCCGCGATCAACACTTGGAAAAATATTAATATCACTGTTCATGTCGAAGCGAATATCGAATAGCGTAGTTATTCGAAACTGCTATTAGAAAATTCGAATATTCCGACAAGACTAGAAATGTGCTTAACCTCAAAAACCCCATGTATCGATTTATCCTTCTCACTTTCTCTCCAGCTTTCTTTCCTCGAGTGCAAGCCCCCTTGTTTGGGCGCTGGTAATACGCTACTCATAGGTGTGAAGCAAAGCAGTAGGGCACAAAATTTAGGATTGCAAACTGACTTTACACATTATTCGTTATGAATTATCTTGCATGTCACGCCACTGCTTTGAAAGAAACACTATTGGACTATTGAAATTTTTTGCATTATATGAAAGTTTGACGTTTTCTTTCTGGATTCTGAGGGAATGATGCAATAATAAGTCAAAATTTCTGCTAAAAGAATGTTTAAGCTCCCGCCAAACTCCTCTGAATAGAAAATCTGTCTCTGTTTGATGCCCCAACAGAAGCATTGCCTGTTGCACCGCCGCGCTCCATCCTAGTTTTATTTTGTCGTACAAGCAAGCCCACAGACGTTGTGCAATGATAGCACTAAACATGTAGCGATGTCATGTGTATTTTTATCACTCTAAATTTAGTGGTAAAACTTGCCAACTTAATTGAGCAGAAAAAGGATGAGCGCTCTGTTTGTGACGTTACATCTCTCTTTGATGTTACATCTCTTCACCATCACCCCCAGCCAAAAACGTATCCTCTTTTAAAACAGTTAATTATTCTCTTTCTCTGACCCGGAGTAAGAGCCAGCCCACATAATTTGATGAAAAGCATAAATAAATTTTCCACTGTCACCCCACTCTCCCCCCCTTTCCCTTCAAACTTTAATCATAAATCCACCCTTATTTTGCTAGCGTAAATGAGATGTTAGAAGACAGAGCTTCAATAATGGAGTTATAGTTGCACAGCTACCCGGGGTGCAGTTTAATGAAGTTCCAAATAAAATTTTACTTGTACAGATGTATCTACTTACAGTCATAAACACCTACCTGCTTGCAAAGAAGTAACCAATTATGCTCCACTTATCTGTTGAGAGGGAGGCGTTGCGATTACTGATCATTTTTTGCAGATTAATAATATTTTTATTATCATTAGGGTGGTGCTAATATTTAAATTTCCGAAGAGTTGTTTCGAATAATACGCGATTCAATATTTGCTTCGAGATAAACTGCAGTATTAATATTTTCCTAAGTGTTGATTGCGGCGAGTTAGCCCCGTTGAGTGCGCTTCTCGTCAAACGCCTGTGCGCTGCGGGGAAGCAATACCGGCGTAGCTAGCCGGCTCCGCGGGTATTACTTTCCCCGCAGTGCACAGGTGCTCGACGTGAAGCGCACTCAACGGGGCTAACTTGCAGCGATTATGCCAGACTATATTTTTAGGCAGCGAAGTCTTGACAACCTGCGTTCATTATTCGTGCTTGTTTTTTTTTCTTTTCAAATTTGAGATTGAAGAAAGAACATTTGCATTTATAAATATACTCTATTAGGATAGTTGCTACAAATTTGTCGTTTACATGCTATGATTCATAAATATAGTTATAATAAAATTAACTGAGGTTAGAAGTGGACAAATGGACCTTTATGAGTTCAGCTGAATCTTCATTTAAGCATATCATAGAGTAGTGAAAGGCCTGAAGAAATGATTCCATATTCATTTAAAATCTATTCGGACAAAACTTCTATTCGCTTCGAACTCAAAATCCACTATTCGCACATGCCTACAGTCTCACAATGAAGTCGTTCGAAAGCTAACAAACTTTGTCAACATTCTACACAGGCCAAGGAGTGTCTGACTCAGAATCATGCATCGATGCGTGGCTTACTTCTGCTTAATTTAAGCTGTACACAAGCTAGAAAAAAACTCTGCTCTTTGTACAGTCACTCTAGAGAATGGTGCTCGAGGAACCGCTGGGCGTAGCCTGGACAGCATCTGGGTTTCCAGGAATCCAGTTTGAAAAGCCATGTTGCGTCAAAATCTTCTTCTATGTTCAGCTAGAAAAATAGCCTCTATCTCCTTTATTCAACTTGGCAAATAAACTGCGCAAGAGCTTTTGATAGGGAGCTGACGAGATATCTGAAGCAAGTTTTGCAACGCCTCTCAATGATATAAATTTGTCCCCCCCTTACAACTATGGGGTCATGATGACGTTGTCACAAACACTTCTCACAAACCCCAGCACTCTCTTCTTGGGTTTGGTACACAGTAGTGAAAAGCTTGGAATTATTCAATATTCAGTTAAAAACTATTCGGCCAAAATCACTATTCACTTTAAACTCGCTTCAAACTCGAAAACCCACTATTCGCACATGCCTGTATACTCATATTATTATTATTATTATTTTTTATTGTTCATTGTTGCATTGGCCATCTCTCTGCACAGCCAGTTACCAACATTAAAACACTTTTTTTTTTCTGCTTGTTCCGTCTTCAGATTGCAAATATTCCCGATGCATACAAGGATGAGCGGTTTGATTCGAAGGTATGTATTGTACGATTTTTACGGAATTAACATGAAGTTTGCTTTGATGTCTCCTCCTGCTTGTTTGCTTATATTTTTCCAAACAGTGCAAAACAAATATTTTTAGCAGGAGCTGCATGTTTTGTCTTGACTTGGCTTCTTTTAGCAGCTTGTTTTGAGTTGATCTGTCTTGACTCGTCAACTTCCTCGACGGTTGTCTCGATGGGGCTCACCTCACCTGGCAAGTCTTGACTCTTCTCTCGACGATTGACCGGTCTCGATGCAGGTTGATGAAGGAGGCATGTTCAAACACAAGTCGATTCTGTGCATTCCAATCTACAACGCCGGTCGCTTGGTCCTGGGAGTGGCCCAGCTCATCAACAAGCTCAACGGCGAACCTTTCAACAAGAACGACGAGCAGCTGCTTGAAGTGAGCGTGGCTTCCTTCCTAGAGCTGCAGAAATTACTCCTGAGAAGTAATTAAGCTACAGTTACAGTTAATCAAGCCAGAACGTATTCAAGTTACGTAAACAGTTTCACCTATTTTGCACATCTCAAAGGTACCGAATCCCTGTCGTTGAAGAGGTATCGAGACAGTGGCTGTTTGTATTAATGTTTTGTTGAGTAAAAATCTCCGTCGTTGCAACGAGATGGACTTGTTTGGGTACATGCAGTCAAAGTCCTCCTAAAATCTGTTATAAAAAGCAGCAACGGCACCGTGCAAGTGGGACATATGTGTTGTCTGGGTTAACCTCGAAGCGAAAGATTAAAAAGAAAAATTGTGAGAAGGGAGGAACATAATGGAGTGTGCACGAAAGAGTGTGTATCGTAGTCGTTGTATACATTTTGCGAGTCCCGCCTCGTATTTTAGTCCTTCGTCTCAAAGCTTGAAACTACGCTTATTGAGAGAATTTCCGAGTGGTCAGCAGGACCGGACTGTGTAGTGGTGCCCCCTGGCAGTTTCGGCACCCATGTGTTTCCGTTCAGGCATTTGCCATCTTCTGCGGGCTGGGCATCCAGAACACCCAAATGTACGAGAAGGTGGTCAAGGCCATGGCCAAGCAGAGGGTCACCCTGGAGGTGCTCTCCTACCACGCCACGGCACCCCTCGACGAAGCCAGGAAACTCAGCGTGAGCCCCTCCTCTATTTGTTGCGGACAGATGCCCGGGGGAATCGAGACGTCGGTCGGTTTGGGCCAAAACAATTGTGCATTCTTGTCCGTGTTTTGTTCTTTTTAAGTGAATCCACAACCATGACACTCTCTTACCGTGACACCGTGCGTTGGGAGTTGTTGCGTTTGTCTGCCCAGATTATTTCTCAATGGACCCATTCTTTTGCTGAGCTGCAACTGCACGTGCATTTTTTCCGAAGCAAATAAGAGAAAATTATGCATTCATGGGAAAGTGACTGCATAATTTGTCTTTAATGATCCTTGTGCCTTGTGGAACGCATGAAATCTGCTACAAAGCTGACATATTTCATTTGCAAACGGCGTTCATGCAGCGTATGCTGTCCAGGTCGGCAACCACCGAGAGCATATTGGTTCTGTGCAGTTGTAGAAGAAAATGGTGCAGCGTAGTAACCAGAAAAGACGTGCAGCTTTCGAGTCGGTGGTACGGGTTTGCATTGCGACATTGGGAAACGGGAACGTGGAAATTAGAAGTTTGAACGCTCTGGTGATATGGGATTTCGAGCTCCGGATGCGGTCGACTTTGTCTCCGTGCTCAAACCACGACGGGTGGATTGCCTACGCTGAAACCATGCTCGAACACGTTGCAGGAGTGCATGCTTCCATCGACGCAGTCACTGAAGCTGCAGGACTTCAAGTTTAACGACTTCAGCCTTGACGATGACGGAATGCTGACGGCCTGTCTGCGGATTTTTCTAGAGCTGGATTTCCTCAACAGGTTTCACATCGAGTACACCGTAAGTAACATTCCACGGTACAGTCGTGAACACGATCGTTTGTTCGGGGGAGAAGTGGGCAGTTGAAGAGGAAAAGCTCGAGTTAGGCTGAGGGGAAAAATGGTTTCCTTTGAAGGATACTATAGCTCACTTAATGCCCAATGTTACCATTCTTGTTTGTGAGACTAAGAGTGTGAATGTTAACCTCCTGTATTTTTCTCTGCCCCCTACAGTAATGCCCTCGAGGCATAGTAGGAGAACTCCGTAAATAAATAAATAAACAATCGGCCATGCTTTGAAAGCATCAAAAACCTCATCTTCTCTTCCTAATACGACGACTTACGAGAAGCTTTTTGGTCCTAGGACACTGTCACTCATTTAATCCCAATGTTACCGAATTGGCTGTCCAGCAGTTACAGTTATCAGAAGCATGCTCTTGTTTTCGTTTTATGCCATTGACAATCCAGGAACCTCGAACTGGTTGTGTCGTTTTGTTTGGCGCTTTGCAGGTGCTCTGCCGCTGGCTGCTGAGCGTCAAGAAGAACTACCGCGGCGTGTCGTACCACAACTGGCGGCATGCCTTCAACGTGGGACAAATGATGTTTGCCATTCTGACGGTACGTGTGGATGGGTCGCCGCACCCTGCAGCAGGGTTACGAGCAGGGATCGTGACCTGTCTCACCTCCTTTCCCCGCGGAACAGAATACCAAGCTGCACGAGGTCCTCGGGGACCTGGAGACCTTTGGCCTGATCGTGGCCTGCTTCTGCCACGACCTGGACCACCGGGGCACCAACAACTCCTTCCAGATCAAGTGGGTCCCACGACGCTGTCCCGCTACGCTGCTTGGAACGCGTCTCCGACTGGTGTGCTTAGTGTCCTGTCCCGCCCATGCATCTAAAGTGGTCCCCAACTGGCAACAGATGACGTCGCAAAAGCCAGACTGTCAGGCTGTCAGATGTTACGGTCCTGACGGTTGGGCATGAAAGTTCTGGAACAAAACAGGAGAAAATGCGATCGTTCCAACTCCTGTCTGGGGAAACTTCCATGGACTGTCTAGCTAGAGAGCAACCCGCAGTAGAACGGGCATCTGCCACACTCACCACTGCTGCCGTGAGACCGCCTGGATGGCGGCCGGCAACATGGCACTCGTACGACGTCATCAGGCGGAAATTGAGGGACCACTTTACGGTAAACACACCAGTCAGAGACGCATCCAGGCGCCATAGTCCGGAATGGGGTGTTGCAGGCGGAGCAAATATGACTAAAAATTAAAAAAAACAGTATGGATCCAGCAAATCCAAAAAATTTAAAATTGGGGCAAACTGCCGCTATAAAGGACACATTGCTGGGCTTGCAAAGCTGCGGGCACGGACGTCGAACCATTTGGTAATTCGGACAAGAATTGTAGTTGGATCATAAAGAGCAAGTCAAACTACATACAGTAATCCCTCATTATAACGAAATTGCTTTTATCGAAGTCAATGTGGTCCCGACCGAAATGCACGCATTTTTAACCGGATTATTTCTAAGTGTATCGGCGGCCAACCACGCTTATTACGAAGGCCGTGGGGCCGAAAGCATGCAAGCCTACACAGAGGCGCACGGAGACCCTTGCGTTCCCTCCCCGATCTCCACCGAGGCAAACGGCAAACTGGGAGAACAGAGTGAACGGGTGACGGAGGGCAGAGCGTGCAGAGTTGGCAGAGCGCCGCTTCCGATGCTAATGCGCCGACGCGGGGACGTGGGCAGAGAGCAGCGAAAGCAGTGTCAACGTTCCAACGCTACTCACGTTGCCCGTAGCCGCCGCTGCCCGACTTCTATCGGAATCGGGTCAAGAGAGCGATGGAGCCCGGAGGAAATCATCCCTTCAGGAGCCCCCGACGCGCGCGCCTGCGGCGTATTACACGCACGCGTGCATCGTATGGGAGATTGGGAGTGTTTGCCGAAAGTCGCTTAGATCTGCGAGGTTGAAGAAGAGTGGCCGGCCCAAGTCTGAAATCGGCAAAGAATTCGACATTCTGGCATCGGCTGCTCGACACTGTCCACCACTTTGTAAAACAAGCAAGGCATATTGGACAGGTTCGAGAAGTTTCTCTTGCAGGGGAAAGCACACCCGCGACCCGAAGATGAAAGATCACCAACTGCTTTGTGCACATCGGATTATCTCGTGAGCATGCTTGCCGAGCCGGCGCACGATTTTCATAGTTGCAAAAATCTCTGCTGGAGTGTGGGAAAACATGTTGGCAAAGCCGCCAAGGACAACTTTGATTCGTTTGCGCTTGTCGATGCGGATGTTCCCGTTGTTGCTCCTGCCACGGATGCTCTGATCGTAGACCTTGTATGCGGCCAGGGTAAACACGAAGTGACGTCGAAGAGGCTCCTTAGGAAACGCCGGCGACTGCGGAGACGCGAAACGTCCTACGGCTGCTTTGGAACAAAGTGGACTGCAGCGGCGGTGACAGTGTTCTTGCGATGCCTGGAGCAGTTTGAGAAGTGATACGGGGATGAAATTATCTGCAAACTGTACTTAATCATTTTTTTACTCAGGAAAGCTGCTGCGAGATGTTCAAAACCAAGGTTTGTTTGATTAAATATATGGTCGGAGTGTTCCACAATGTTCCCGTCCACCTTCAAGGCTGCTGGCACTTCTTTTTGCTCTATCGCTTTTACTGAATTACCACTTATATTGAATTTCTTTGCTGTCCCGTTGGCTTCGTTACAATGTGGGATTACTGTATGCATGCGTAAAGTGTGACACAGGTAGCACAAACTGGTGATTTCTAGAACTTTTTGTCCTGAGAAATCAAATGTTTTCATCAAAATTCATGGGAACATAGTGATGGCTCAGGCGAGCGGGTGTACGTTTACCATGTTGTTAAAACACCCGAGAATGGGTGAGAAAATCTCGAAGGCATTCAAAGTAGAAGAGACGGGGAAAGAAGTCAGTCAGACGACGTCGTCTGACTGACTTTTTAGAGCGCAGCTCTTAGGCGCCCGTTTCTGGCTTGAGCGGCGTCGCCGTCGCCGTCGGCGTCGGCGTCGGCGTAACCGCGCGGTGCGCATTATGGGAAATATCCCATAATGCACCGCGCGAGCCCCCCCCCCCCCCGGGTCACGTGACCCCGGGGGGGGGGGGGGGGGCACGTGACCTCGGGGGCGGGGGGTCACGTGACCCCGGGGGGGGGGGGGGTCACGTGACCCCGGAGGGAGGGCTCGCGCGGTGCATTATGGGACATTTCCCATAATGCACCGCGCGACCCCCCCCCCCCCTCCCTGGGGTCACGCGTGACCTCCCCCCCCCCCCCGGAGGAATTAAAGAATGAGGGGAGGAGGAGGGGTATACCCTCCCCTGAGTACCCTTCCCTCCTCCTCCTCAAGAGCTGCGCTCCAATTCGGCGTTACAGGGAGTTGTAAACGGCTTTCACTTTTTTCTTTGTCTTTTCTACTTTGTTGTTTTGATATTTTCTCACCCAGTCTCAGGTGTTTAAATTTTAACGAAATAGCACAATTTTACTGGGTAACACTACTGTTGAACTTCGATTTTAGCATTGCAATTGGTCTTCCAGGCTCCCAAAACCCTCCAGTTGCCCCACATCTTGCAAGTGAGCGTTTACAAATAAGATTTCACTACAAAATCTGGTGGTAGTAGAGGAATTCAGTTCAATGACCCTCACTTTGTACGGTTATGGGAGTAGTGCCTAGCACCGCAGGAAAGCGTGCAGTTGGGAAAGCAAAACAGGGCCTTTTCGACGTCGGCGTACGCAACAGTCTTTATGTTCTTTTTTTCGGTACTTCAATCACTGGCACTTACGGTAGCCATAATGCTGTCTTTCAACTTCAAAATCGTCAAAAACGAACTCTGCGAAATTTCATACTTCTCGTGAACCGTCTTTTTCTTTTCGCCATTCGTCACTTCAGCGATTATTTTCGCCTTGATGTCGAGCGACAGAATTTTCTTTTTTGCGCGGTGCACCACTCATTGTTCCAAGAAGAATATAACCACTTCCAGTACAACACTCGATGCACGAAACGAGTTTTGTTGTTGCAGACACGCAAGAGCTCTAGTTCGTTGGGCGTGGGTGCATGTAATGGCGGAGTTTTTTTTTTTTCCACAAGAGGCAAAGGCTACGAGGCTCCTCCTCCTCCTCCTTCTCATTATCATCATCATCACTACCACCACCACCCCCGGTGTGTACTTTTTTTTATTTTGTGAAAAAGACATTTTTATGCTTAGTTTTCAACAATAAGGTTTGTTTTTGTTAAATATTTGTTTTTCTCGCCCAGGCTGTCGATATGTGTATGTGTGATTTCCAAAGACTTTGTTAAATCGAAACTGCGGCGCAAAAGTACTTCGGTAAATCGAGAGATAAAATACATTGTCTTCAATGGAAGCATTAAGATAGGAGACGAAAGAAATAACATGAAATCGGGAATTTCGTTAGATCGGTGTTCATTAGATCGAGGTTGAACCACTGATCTCAATGACAATTGCTAGATCGCGTTTGCCCGCTCCGCGAATGCGGTCACTGGCGGCCATCTTTTTGGTAGAGTTATATCACCTCTAGCCAAGATACAGCGGCTGAAGCCACCTGGCAGCCACCATCATCCATCCATGGCAGACGGCGTTTTGGCAGTTGTGGTGGCAGGCTGCCATCAAAATAGCGTGGGTGATATTCCGTGATGATTGAAATTGTTTGAAGAAACATGTTTTTAAAACACGGCGTGGACGGTAGCCCGGTCTTTGAGGACCCGGTGAAAGTTTCACGAAATCGCGCAGCACCGGGGAAAAGCAGCACAGCACGCATCGAAAGCAGACACCGGTACGTAGTCTGCTTTCGATGCGAGCTGCGCTGCTTTCCTCCGGTGCTGCGCTTTCGTAGAACTTTCGCCGGGTCCTCAAAGACGAGGCTACCGTTCACGCCGGGTTTCAAGAATCTGCTTCGTCGAACAACTTCAATCAAGCACGAAATATCACCCACAGTACAGTGTACTAGATCTACGGCTATTTTATGGCAGCCTGCCGCCATTGCGCTGTCCGCCATATTACTATGATGGCTAGAGATGATATAACTCTACCAAAAAGATGGCCGACCGTGGCCGCATTCCCGTCCATAGGCGGTGCTGGTCAAACGCGATCCAGCAATTGTCATTGAGATCAGTGGGTTGAACTGTATATGCGACTGCTTATTTACTGTGACTATACATGTTTAAAAGTATGGCCTCAGGGTGCCGCCATCTTGCTTAGTTGGGGTGCGCTGGGCGCGGCCGTAATCCGATTACAACGCCTTAGCAAGGTGTTGTAATCGGATTATTATGCTCCCAAGCACACCCCAACCAAGCAAGACTGCAGCGCCCTGATGCTGGACTTGCAAACAGGTATACCATATTTTTTTGCACTAAATATTTTGTGAACACTATGCCCAAGTGATTCCCACTTTTCTAAATATTTCGCAGGAAGTCTACAGAGGCTTCCCGCAAAACTTGTCTGCACACGGCATAGTGATGAAGTTGATTACATCAATTGCGAGATTTTGGGGGCTTCGGTGAAGCAGTGTTGGTGCAGCGTGTCACCATCCTCAGTTTCATTGATATTATTCGTAGAATTTTCATCTGAGCGAAAACCTGTTTGTGCCTAAACAAAAAACGTAATAATTTTTTTTTCTATCTTGATGTAGATTATTACAAGAACCAAACAGATTTCTGGCAGAGCTATGTGTGGAGCTTATTCCAGAGCATTTTTTGCACCTTGTGTATTCGTTGAACAGGTCATCATCTCCATTGGCTCAGCTGTATTCAACATCCACTATGGAACATCACCACTTTGACCAGTGCATCATGATACTCAACAGTCAGGTAATGCCTTTGTCTAAGTCTGTGATCCTAACTGTAAAAGTTAATTACCCGATTAAAAGTAATTAGAGCACAGTTTAGTTTTTGCTGAAATGTACAAGCTGTCCTCAAGAAGAATTTACAGGGTTTTTTCACCGCAAAAATAAACTGCGTCGCCGAACGCTTATTTTCTGCCCAAACGTAGTGCAAGGATCAATGAAAAAATTAAAACACCCGGAGACAAGGACAGACAGCAGAGTTCTTTCAACTATACTCCGTTCACCCTTAAGCTGAGACAGCAGCCAAAGCTGCAAGCTCGAGCTAGCCCGTGCTCCTGGCTTTGAGACGTGAAATTCTAGCGCGAGTGCTCGTTCTGCGGAAGATTGTTTTAAAGCAGCGACCTCGGGCTTGTGGCATTGGCTGTAGTCTCAGCTTAAGGGTGAACGGAGTATAACAACAAACATTTACTGATGTCTCCTTCAATGCGTACGCCCTCTCTCCCAACTTCTTAAACTGAATTAAGAAGAAGGTACTTGGAAAAACACCTGGAAAAGGAAGAAAACCCCAAAATTAAAGGGCAGCTCCGGTCAATATTTTTTTATTTGGAATTACGACTGTCTTCAGCTAGAGCAGTGTCCCTGAATTACGAGGCATAATTTTTTTTCTCGATATTGTGCGTAGTTTTATAAATATCCTGGCTCAAACTTTGGTTTCGGGCATTTACGGCAAAACAGAAACTATCTGCTAGAGGGATGGCAACACCGATCATCAGCCATACAGCCGCAACGTGAAGTCGCAAGAGTGCTGTGATACGCGGTACAACTAATCGAAAAAAACGCCCAAATTGAGTGTTTTTCTTGAATGCCGAAGAATGCTGCATGTGCTTTGTATCTTTCAAAAGGGGGCTGATTAGTGATTTCTGACAATGCCCAGCCATTTTCCAACTGAGACCATTCTTTAAATTTACTATTTAAAAAGTCAATTACTCGGAAGTAATATCGATAACCGAATTATACCAAACGTTATTAGAGTTTTTTAAGTGGGAACCTTTGGCTGAGACTGATACGTCATCAACCTCTTTTCTGCGCGATGCATACTTTATGCAGAAACGATTTGACCAACGTTCCGCAAAACAGACCGTTATCTGCATCGTTAAAGAGGCCTAGGGTTCGTAAACATGTACCGTGAACAGTGAGATCTGAAATCTCCTTTTCTTCGAACATTTTTGAGTGATCCATTTCACACCGGCCCTGCAGTTGTTTTGTGATAAGTTTGAGCTTTTTATTTCGTTTAGGCGTCGGGAGTTCGACTTTTGCGCGGATGTACGGGCATTCCTGCATGCCCCACCCCACTAACTCCCGCACGGAATGCAGCATACACCAGCCGTTGTGGAACGATCTCGGGGAGTGAATTCGTTTTCCCCGTTGGGGCCTCCTTGACCTGCAGGGCAACCAGATCCTCAGCCACGTTTCTCCGGCTGAGTACACCACCATCATCCGCGTGGTTGAGGAGTCCATCTTGGCCACAGACCTGGCGGTCTACTTCAGGTGGGAACTGCCGCCCAGAGGCCGACCGGGGGCATGCCCTAGTGCTCGAAATGAGGTGTTTTTGCAGGTATCCTCGCACGTCTGAGCTATATTAAGTAGGGCTGGGCAATTAATTGTTTAACCTTTTAATTAATCGAAGGATGCTTTAATTGTGGTTAATTATTTGAACAGCTTAATCGGTTTGGTTCTGAGCTAGAAATTTCGAGAAGAAAGTAGAACTGCCTGCTTCAGGTTGCTTGAGAGGAATTTATTTATTTTAGCGGGCTGCACTCTTGTATTCCGCAGTAATGCACTTGAACATTTGCTATGATTACAGTCGGGAGTGAATATAAAGTTAAAATCAAAATGTGAAAAGTTTGTTTCTAAAAATGCTTGCTTGTGTTTCGTTTCTAAAATTGCTTGCTTGTTTTTTTGTTTTTTTCTGCTTTTATGGTGCCACAGCGTCAATTTTCAAAGGAGGCTGTATATTCCGCCATTTATGACATTGCAAGAAATAGTCTCAAGAAACGTGTAGTTTGACACTTTTTTTTAGATATTATGTTTGAAGGTCAATGCCAATGATAATTTGATTAATTCTTCGCATAAAGGGTAGCGATTAATCGGATTAAAACTTTTGATCAATGCCCAGTCCTAATAAAAAGAATCGCGAGCCATTGAGGCCGAGACGAAATGAGGCGGGTGAGGAATCTGAGTACAGAGAGTGAAAACACGAGACCGAGGATACGTGCGAAGGTCTAGAAATGTTGACAGTTTTCTGGCCTAAAGTCACTGGACGTTTCCAGAATACCGAAGCTATCAAGCTTCGTTTCAGAACCGCGTTACGGCACTGCATCGCGGACCTTCAGACTGGAGGGTTCGAAAGGTGCCCTGCTGTATACTCACCTTGTCAGTGGCTGTCGTCGTCATGAAGAGCCCTAGCGGAAATTGAGACCCCCCTTGCCTTCCGTCTTGCCATAAGTCTTGCCATAATCCACTGACTGTTCAGAGCTTGACCCGCACGTGTGGTTTACGTGCATTTTTTCACTCGGCATCAAGACGATTGGCATGAACCACCGAGAAGGTTCAATAATTGGCTCGTCTTGTTTGTCTCCCAAATCACTTTTATTTTTTTTTTAATTCATCTTTCCAGCACAGAGTGAAAGTAGGCTCATATCAGCAACATGAACTGACGCATCCTCTCAATTTCCCTTTCCGCTCAGGAAGAGGGGTCTGTTTTTCAAGCTCGTCGAGAACAAGGAGTACCAGTGGAACAACGGTGACCATCGTGAGTTGCTCAGGTACTGACACTTCCATTGTGTCACCGCACTAGTAATCGGTCCGTAATGTACTCTGCTGAAACAGGGGGAGTGCTAGGAAAGCTGACAGGTGCTTAGTGCAAATGTGTTACACGCAAAATGACAGCCATGCCACCATCTATCTGCTCGCAAACGGGCAGCACACCAAAGGGCTTTATCGAGTGAGCATCCCAAATTACTCGGTTCCTGAGAAGCAATTTTGGGTTTGCAGTTTTAAGTTCTAAGTGGGGGAATGTCGAGCTCTACGACAGGCTCGGTGCCTGCTTTACTGCTAGTGGGTTCCTTTTTTTCCCAGGAACATGCTCATGACAGCATGCGACATTGGAGCCATCACAAAGCCCTGGGAGGTTCAAAGAGTGGTATGTTCTCCTTATATTCCGCTGCATTTATCTTACTTTGTTTTGGATCAAGCTTGAAACACTCGCATTTGTATTTTTCCTATGCCTATGCGGAACACAAGTTCGTCTGCTTTTCTTCCAATGGTTGTGGTGACGTCAAAACACCAAGCTCTGATTGGCTCTGATTGAAGGATAGCGGGGGCAGACCTCAAAGCAAGCTGCCTTGAGGTCTACCCACTATCCTTCAATCAGAGCCAATCAGAGCTAGGCGTTCTGACGTCATTACAACCCCGCAAAAGAAGCAGACAAACTTGCACTCCGCATTGGCTCTGCACACTTTACCGTCAAAAATTTGTGCCTCCCTCGATTTGGGGAGGTTAAGAATAGTGGGCAATAGCTCACTATTCTAACCGCCCCAAGTATGTATGCGCTGCTGTATGCCGTGCTGCATAGACATAAACGCATCTGATCCACTTCGCATTTAATCACAAAAATTAAGTTCACTTGCCGTGACACTACAGGGTCCGATCGGGAAAAGTAAACCCTACGTCTCGGCCCGCGTAAAAAAACTATGCATTGCAGAACGCTCAAACTCCGCCAGAATGTAACCTTAGCAATCCAAGCAAGATGCCCGATGCCAAAGTTTCAGCGCGATCTGATAACTTAACAGGGGTGGAACGGCTGCGTCATTTGCGTCTTTTTGCGCCAGATGCATTTGTCTGCGCCATCCTGCGCCATTTTGCGGAAACTGCGCCACAGCCAATGCCTCGTGCCATTGGGCTCCAAATCGCACAACTTGCGCC
The DNA here is from genome assembly GCA_013358835.2 of Ixodes persulcatus. NCBI lineage: Eukaryota > Metazoa > Arthropoda > Arachnida > Ixodida > Ixodidae > Ixodes > Ixodes persulcatus. The sequence goes on along the minus strand of JABSTQ010009160.1, from coordinate 1,841,888 downwards.
AAAAAAATTATATTTTGTCTTGGTTTCGGTTATTATCGACTCAATACGCAACAATGAGCGCATTTAGCTTGGTCGGTCTTGCAATTTTTTGTTCCGTTTATTTCCCCTGTGTATCCCAAGTCGGAAGCGCGCGAAAAAATTCGGGGGTTGGATTACAAGCGCTACAGCACCTGCGACTGGATCCTTATTCTTCAACCATAAACTGTTAAGCAAGTCAGCCGAGGTGAGGTTGCGTCGTTAAGCGTCAGATTGCCTGAGGCTCTGCGGCCCGGGCTCCGGACGTCAGCCTGTTGAAAACAAATGACCAAAAGATTCCTTTTAGGGCTTCATCGTTAGAAGTTGGAACCGCATTCCTGCAAGATAAATCGTGATTTGATTGAACTGAAACGCGGTCCGATCCGAAACCTTGCCGGCCAGCAGCTCTCACGCGAGCGGTAGATCTGCTCGGCGTATTTTAAATCTTGCTCCGGCTCATCGCTTCGAATACGATAACTTCGTTAATCGTAGTCTACTGCTTCGATATTGAGTTGTACAATAGGATAAAATCGAAATTTGTTGCCCTGTTCCTCCGCGCAACTGCACATCCGTTGCTTACGCACGTCACATGATTCGCACATATAATTACTATGTCGAACACGTGTGGGTTGTGCTATAAGCAGTGCTGGTTTGCATTTTAGGCAGCTGAAAGCCACTCAGAAATTATCAAGGACGCTATCTTCAGAAACATATGGTACTTGCTTTTCAGTTCTCACTAAGGCCAAGTTTTCGCATCTGTTACACTGTTATCCCATCTACCTAGGTTTTTAACCACTCATATGCATCTGTGCTGCTAAGCACAATTGAAATCGCTCACGTGCTCGTCTAAGACTCAAGCTGAAGTGCAATGAAAACTGATTTGAGCTGCGCCTAGCCTGCTCCAGAATGTAGTTTTAGCTGCTCCCAACCTGCTCCAAAACATCTGTTTCAGCTGCTCCCGTGGCTGCTCCCAAGTACATTTCATGAGTTCCACCTCTGCTTAATCAAAAGTTATAACTGATTTTCTTAAAATTTCAATGGGAAAATGGCGGCCGACGGAGTTTTCGAACACATGGGGCTCTATGGCACCAGAAACCGAAAACGGGCAAAAATGGGCTCCATTTTCCCAATGAAATCTTCAGAAAATCACTTATAACTTTTGATTAAGTTATCGGATCGCGCTGAAACTTTGGCATCTTGCTTGGACCGCTGGGGTTACATTCTGGCGGAGTTTGAGCGTTCTGCGATGCATAGTTTTTTTATGCGGGCCGAAAAGTAGGGTTTACTTTTCTCAATTGGACCCTGTAGTTTACTGCAAAGGTGGGACTAGGTGATGCATTCTTTTTGCCAAAGTATTGAAGGAAAGGCTCAGCTGAATCAAAGATTTTCATTAAAATCCAGGATTTTTTTGTGGATCAATAGAGATTTATATTTTTTTATGTCGAGGTGGAAAAAACAAAAGGAACTTGTAGTCATTTTGATCATTGGGACATTGTCGAGACCTGGTAAGGGAGGAAAGAAATTTATCCCTATTTTGCGCCTGTTTTGTCCTTTCAAATAACAGTGTGTGTTCACTTTGACAAGAACAAAGGTTAAGCAATCCATAGGAAAATTTGGGTTTTAAATTGTTACTCTTGATCGTTGCAAATTTGTTCTAATTTGCGGCGTTTTGGCGTGCAAAACGATCTTGGGATTCTTTTAAGAATTACACCCATTTGACTCGCTGAGTACGATATGTTTTGCATGCAAATTACATTTTGGCAAAGAAATGTTTTGTCTTGTAAAGGGGGTACTGAGTTATAGGCATCAACGTTCAAAGGCTCTTTCAAATTAGGTTTCTTTTTAAAACCAGGTGGCTGATCTTGTGACAATGGAGTTCTTCCAGCAAGGGGACATGGAAAGACAGGAGCTGAAGATCCAGCCCATTGTAAGTCTGCGACAAAACACATACCTGCCTTTCTTTTGAGAAAAGTTGTAAAATTTCCTGCCTGTCAAGCTGCAGTGCAAGACCTACATTTCGCAAATACAAAGTGAAAAATATTTTCCACCCCAAACCCAACGCTCTTCAAGGCAGCTTCCCCTCAAGCGCTGTAGTCGAATTTGGTGCATGTGACCCTTTCTCTGCCAATGAGGAGTTGGCGGCGAAAAGAAAAGGAAGGCAATACTCTTACTCCGCCATTTAGTTACCCTGTAGAAGCCTAGAGCATTATCTGGGAGTGCCTCACTCAAAGGGGTTAGAAAATGTCGAACCTTTTTGAACCTAATAGCTTCTAATGAAACTTTTCAGTGGTTAGAGGCTTGTTGAGACTAAGTCTGGCTGGTTAAAACAAATGATGATGATGATGATGATGATGATAAAGCATATACAGTCAAACCCGTTTATATCGAACTCGCAAAAAAACGTCTATCAGTTCGATATAGCGGGTAATTCAATTTAAAAGTTTGAATGAATTTGACTCTCAAAAATCCACTTTCTGCTTAGTATATACTACACAATGAAATAGTCTTGCATCTTCTGCTTTTTCTTCATTGCATCCGCGATAACGATATTTTTCTAGGCTATCGACGGACTCCAAAATGCTGAGTCCGCTGCCTTTTATATTTGCGCATTAGAGCCGAACTATGCCGAGAGCACGGAGCTCGTCCGAGCAGGAGCACCTTCTCCTGCAGAGCGCGGTTTTGCTCTGCAAGTTGGCTTTCCCCTAAGACAGGTGGCTGCTTTGGGAGAAAACCAGCTAGCAGAGCAGCTGGCTTTTTTTCTATTCCGGGCGGCTGCGTCAACCACCCGAAAGAAAAAAAAACTCAGTCTTTTCACACTGGTGAAGAACGAAGAGCAGCGGAGCTGTGGCTTCTGTTCTCGGCAGTGGCTTTCCAGGCGAGCAATCTGCTCTTCTTTCGCGAGGGAATCTGAAGCGCTCGACGCTGTGAAACTTTAGGCGATAGCGGCCTCGCGGCAGTTGCGGAACCATTCGCGCTGCTGCGCACATCGCCGCTCGTTCCGTTCCCGCTCTTCTTCCTCCGAAGAAATGTTGCCGTCATCTATAAACGACTGCAGCAACCAGTTGTCTGGTTGCCGAGCCTGGAAAGGTTGCCGCGATCTATGAGCGACGGCGGCAAGCTGACAACCAGCAAACACAACACTCTGGACAGCTACCGCCATCTATGATCGACGGCGACAACCAGAGTGTTGTGTCGACCACGGGTGTCGACATTTGTTTGGTACCGGAAAATATTCTCTTTTGCGGATGGAGCGGGGAGAGGGAGCACGGAGCTTTTGTGCTCCCTCCGCAAAAGAAATTTTTTTTTTTCCTCCTCAATAAAGTTATTTCCTTCTCCTCCTCCGGGCGGTCGACGCGGCCGCTCGGAGGAGATAAAAAGCCAGCGGAGCCAGCGTGCTCTGCAAGCTGGCTTTCCCCTAATGCGTCCGCTCGCGTTGGGGGAAAGCCAGCTTGCAGAGCAAAACGGCGCTCTTGGCAGCTCAATATATTGGTAGCGGCTGCTATTTTTGTTTGATGTAACCGTAGTTTTTGCTATATATTATCACTGTAATATTACTGTGCACAAATATTGTTCGATATAAGGAATAATTCGATGTAAACGGGTTCGATATAATCGGGTTTGACTGTAGTACAATCTTTCTCTAAGGGTTTTTAATTAAGGGCCATGGTTTTTGCTCCAGGACATGATGAACCGCGACAAACAAGACCAGCTCCCAGCGATGCAGCTGGGATTCATCGATTCCATCTGCCTTCCTCTCTACAGGGTATGTCATCGGCCGCATGGTTTATCTGTCTGCACACTTTCAGTGTACATGCAAGTAATAGTCACTTGAGTAATAGTTACTATCACTTGAAGAAAAGCGTACGCCCGAAACATTGTGTATACCTTCCCGTCCACGTATTTTTTCGAGTAGCACAACCATATATTTGCGATTTCGTGTTTAAACTCATTGTGCTCGGCAGCGCCCCCATTCTCTTCAATATTCCAAGGTTGTATCGCGGGTCTTTGCCCTGGTAGATGAACCTAGTTTTAACCCGGGTTCCATGTTTTCAGGGCTTCTTGTATATTTTTTCAAGTCGGGGGCGTTTTTTTTTTTCTTCGCAAATTTGATGTTTTTTGGTGTCTTTCTTTCTATAGGACCATTAACAGATCTCTATAGGACCAATAGAGATCTTTAATGGTCCTACAAAAAAAATTTATGGGACCAATATAAATGTCTGTAGTTCCGATAGAGATTTCTATTGGTCCAACGGGGATGGCTATTGGTTCTGTAGGGCAGTGGTTCTCAAATGGGCGTCTGTGGACCATTTGGAGTCCCTGAAGGCCGTCTTAGGTTCCCGAAGCCCTTGACCGTCAGTCAAGCAGAACAATCAAACCATTTTGTTATATTATGCCACAAAGATAAATTGGCCAATCCATGTGCACTGAGTGAGTAGGCTTGATTCTCATCTGTGTTAAAGCTTGAAAGTTTGTTTGTGCACATTCAGTTTCCTTCATTTACTCTTCTGTCATTGTAATCATCCAATATTCCCCCCTTCCCTGCCTAGTGATCAGAGTCTTTTATCACTACCGCCCATCCAGAAGGGGTCCCTGAAACATCACTGGTTGAGAATTACTGCTGTAGAGATTTCTATTGGACCAATAAAAATCCTATTGGTCAGACTGAAAGCTCTATTTGTTCAATAGTAAGGCCTGTTAGACTGCTAGGAGCTTCTGTTTGTCTTATACCCCATGCACGCAATCATAAAGGTAGTACCTTTATCTAAGGGACCTTAATCATTTCACTATCTTCCACGTATTGCACGTGTTTGCGACCCGAGACACAGACCATTTGCAATCGGCTGATTCGCCCATTGCAAAGGGACCTATGTTAAAAGTACCGTTATACTGGCCGTGTGAATATGGCATAATAGCAACTTCTATTGGTTTTAGTAGAAATGTCCATCAGACCAAGTGGACACGTCTGTTCGAGTAGCAGAGATTCCTCGTGTTGTGAAAATATTCAAAATTTCAAATCGTAATTTCGAATAATACACTATAATTCAATATTTGCTTGGAGATGAACTGCGATATTCATATTTTTAAAAGTGTTGATCGTGGCGGGTTAGTGCCGCTGAGCGCACTTAACGAAGTAACCTACCGAGATCAACACTTGGAGAAGTATGAATACGTATTGTGATTGCGTTTGGGGGAGAAAAGCACACTTTCGAAGTGGGATAGTGCATGCAAGCACCTGGTGTATTTAAAAAGAAGTGGAAACTTTGTGAATGTTGATATCTACATTGCAGTTAAATTTTCAAAATTAAACTGCGTCTGTTATGCAGTAGTATATGTTAGGAAGAGATGCCCTGACAACCTGCATTCATCACTCATGATTTTTGATTTTTGTTTTACAAATTCGAGATTGAAGGAAGTGCCGAATAGCAAGATTCGTTAATCTACTCAATTAGGTACATCTGGGCATCTCTTTAGGTACATCTGGGCATCTCTATAGTTTTCATTTTATGTCAAATCTGTCGTTTACTTGCCATCCCAAGGCATCAAACTTTATGAGGTGAAAGTTCATAACTATAGCTAGATTAAAATTGGCTTATAAATAGACGAGTGGAAGCATGGGAACAACCTTCACGAGCTTAGCTGGGTTTTCGTTTGAGCATGGTGCAACAGTAGTGAAGGGCTTGGAGAAACTATTTGGTATTCGATTCAAAAGTATTTGTTCAAAACCACTACAGTCTAAGCTCGTTATAACGGACCTTGATTTTGACCAAGATTTCGGTCTGTTGTAAAAGGAGTATGTTTTATGCAGATATGAAGTTGAGTCAATGGTGCATGGAGAAAAACCACACAGATCGGTATGTTATACCCAAATGTCTGTTGTAACCAGGTCTGTTATAACGAGCTTAGACTGTATTTACTTCGAATGCGCTTTGAACTAAAAATCCACTATTGGTACATGACGAGATGTCTATTGGCCCAGAAGAGATGTTGGTGGAACTGACTGCATCGGTCTATTAGAGCAATGCGAAGGACCGAGACGGGGAGCTGGTGCAAGTGCTGGAAGGAGGGCCCTTTTGCCCAGGCCTTCTCCCGGATCCACGAGCGTCTGGGTGCCCTGCTGGAGGGGGTGGAGCACAACCGGCGCGAGTGGCAGCGCCTGGCGGAGGCACGGATGGCCGCCGTCAACGGTGACCAGAACAGTCCCGGGGACGGGGAGGCCGACAAGCGCAGGGCAGGTAACACACGCCCGTGTAACACCGTTCGATCCATGCAGGTACACTGGCTAAGGGGCTCGTTTCGGCCGCCCTAGCCGCGGTTAGATTTCGCTCTAAAATATCTCGAAATGCGACGCCCTTTACCAACTCGCGTCATTGTACTACTGTTGTTCCTAAAAGGGGTCACGACGCGAATGTTTAAGAAATGTTCACTGATTCTCGTTACCAAATCTTTCCACACTCTAAAACAGTTTTTTTATGTCTGTACATATTATGAGTATTGGCCGAGCTCTTTCCGTGCACTGCAGCGGTTGGTTCTCCCAAGTGCTTTGTGGGAGAGCAGACGCTCCAGATTTCTTTGAGTGTAGTTTAAAGGGGCACTGACACACCAAAATCATATTTTTTTTTATTATCCGAAACGATTTAGAACGATGCCGGGACATTACCCTCAAAATTTGAAACTTTAAAATTCAGTATTTGTGAATTCAAAAAACAATTTCCAAATGCCGAATTTGAAGTTCCCGCGCGATCCGCGCCAGTGCAGTGAGTCACATTTTGCGGTCTCCTGCGACTCGACTTTCCTTCGGACCTCCGCCGTTGTCACGGCGACCCCAACCGAGGAGGAGGTGAGGGATAGAAAGGCGCCGGCGGGAAAAAACCGGTCTTTCTCCGACTCGCCAACGGGCGCTGCCAAGTTTTCCGAGGGAGGGTACAAATCTAGGAAGCAACATCACACCGAACTCTGATTTCTGGTATTTCAAAAAGAGGGGCCTTAGTGCGTTCGCAATTGCGTTAAAAAACATGTTTTACGATTGCCGTTGTTAAATGTTATAGAAATGTCACCTACAAAGCTTCTAAATTTCCTGATTTTTGACGTCACCGATCAAAAGAAGCGAGGAGGTGAAGGCGGGAAATACAAATGCCAAAACTAAAAAGGCGCGCGCGCGCGCGGGAAAGTTTTTTTTCGCGATGCGGTTTTTTTTGCGTGTCTATGACTACAAGTTGCATCGTTTTAGACAATAAAAAAAATACGACCTTTGGGTTGTCAGTGCCCCTTTAAGGGGAGACACTGGCTTAAAAAATATTTTTTAACCACTCGTGTGATCGGAATGAAATTCGCAGGGGATATTGAGGTCAGATAAGGGGGTACTGCACAAACTTTGACTTCTCTAGGACAATTTTCTTAGAAGCTAGGCGTTTGTGTATGAAACTGTGGCACTCTTCTCTAGGGAATATATGGTATACAAATTAAGCCAATAAACCACAATTTTATTGCTTGAAGATAAAGTAGGGAGTGTAGGACTTCGAGCTATCTAGCCTGTATTATAGAAATGTAAATATTGGCGAAAGAAAAACTACCTCCTTTAATGAGGAGCATTTTCTTTGTACAGTCCCCGACCGATTATTCGGACTTCACAGGAACCGAAAGAACGTCCGAATAATAGGGCAGTCCGAAAAATCAGCAGATTGAAAAACTTGCCTTTATTACTTCTAAGTGGGCTTAAAAAAGTCGTAAATAGTGCCTTGCTTCAGGTTACGCCTGCAGTGCTTTGTTCTAGGTTACGCCTCCGTTTGCGTTCGGCAACTTTCTGTTAGCTTGAGAATCGCCGCCTTCTTTTCTAGCGTTATGGTCGAGTACTTTCTATGCTTCTCAACGACACACCGCGGCGGCAGAAGAACAGATGGGGCCATGACGTCCAAGCCAGCGTTGTCCGAATGAGATCAGAGGCGCAAATCCACGAAGGCAAAATGGCGACTGGCGACGCGAAAGTGGGGCGGAGGAGGCGCGAAGGGATGGAAGGAAAAAAAGCAAAATCTGGCAAAATGATAATAATGATGATGATGATGACGACGTGCAGCTAAATGGAAAAAAGGGCTAGCTTAGCGTCACCTAGCGATAGGACTTGGGAGTACTCAAGTAGCGCTGCCAAACCAAGCCAATCCATGTGCAGCCAACATAGAATTCAAAATGGCCGCTTCCCGGTGGTGTTTCCCGTTGATCGCTCGTGACGATTTTGTCCGAATAATCAAACTTTCGAACTTCAAGCTGTCCAAAACGTTGGTCGTGAATATGCACTATTTCTATGGGGTAAGTCACGGTTCCTCCTTTAGGTCCAAAATATCGAACAAGTCCGAAAAAACAGGCCGACGACTGTATACTGATTTGTCAATACATCACTTTAACTTCATTGACTTTGACTTAATGCCAGGTAAAGTGGATAGCCCAACTTCTAGTAAATTTCAGTTCATAAACGCCTGGAACAAGGAATAGGAATACTTTTACAGTCAAGCAAAAGATTCGTTCATACGAAGTTTGTAGCAAAAAAATGAAACTGAGAAAAATGGATTTGAACATTGAGACTCTTTACTTTATTAATTTCTCACAATTTGCATCCTCTGAAAGGCCCCAGCAGAGTAGGTCTGTCCTTCGACTGCCCTTTTCTTTTGTGTCTTGAGGATTGCCTGCAGCGTCCTGTTTGTGGGCCACTTGGCCCACAAACAGGATGATGCTATGTTGCTATAGTTGCTATGTGCCTTCTGCTTTGCTTTTGTGACCTTGGATTGCATGTCCTTGTCAAAGTGCTATCTCCATTTCGAAAAGATCCCCCTCAAGGCCCTTGGGGCCCAAGGTGACGTTGAGCACTGCGAGTAGAACAGCCGTTTCTACCGTTCTTTGAGACGCTGAAGTCCCTCTTCAAACACCACCTCTAGTCAAAAGCATTGAATAACTCGTCCACATTCTGGGCCTTCATTTTAGTGCATCTCTCGAGAAGGTTATGCAGGGTAAATGGTAGTACAGAGGAACCAATTCCTTTGCAATTTCCCTAGAGCAGGCAGGGCTGTGCATCTGGGGCTTTCCCATTGTCTCCAGTGATGCAAGGTGGTTGTGATGGCACCATGAATCTTTTCCTTGAAGGCAGGCCTGATGCTGGAGCTCTTCATCAGTAGGGCGAGAGGGCAGGAGGCTGCTAAACACGCTTTTCTGCATCGCCTGAACTTTTGAAGTATTCAGCTTCAGTGCGCATGCATAATAGTTTGTCAATTTTTTCATGACCAGATTGGTCAACTTGCACCGTCAACTGAGTCCTTTCTTTTTCTTTCTTGAGAGTCTCTGTTCAAGAGTTCATCCCTACACCGAGCACGGAGAGGTTGGTGGATGAAAACGGTCAATAATTGTTGGCTGATAGCTCAACAGAATGGTTCCGTCCAGAATGTGACACGCGTTGCCGTCCCGTCAAAAATATTTTGTATCAAGGTAAATGTTCAATATATGCTTTAGAAATTTTCTGGAAGGGTGCGTTATTAGTTTATAGGACCTAAAAGGTAAAACTTAAGAAAACTGCACTTTTTTAAAAAATGTTTGACATTTACGTTAGTGTCCCCCTCAAATACGAAAGGGACATCCGACACGCCCAGAAATACAGGTTTTTCCTCGTAAAGTGCATTAAAAAGCATTACCCGTTTTTATGTCTTTCATTTTCCCGCATCATACATTTTTTTACTGTGGTCCCCTGAAAAACGAAACATGGGGTTCTACCTTATATCTGCCAAGACAGAAAAGCAAAGTCAAGTTGAAATCAGAGAACCAATGCGGAATAACGTAATGTCAGCAGGATATTGAAGTGAACTGGAACAGAAAGCCGAAGAAGAAATGCTGTTTTTCTGCAAACTGGAACAGACATCAGGTTACAAGCATAAATCACTAATTAGCAAATTATTAGCAAAACTCGACAAACTAACTTTTAAAATATTCACTTTAGCTGGCACACTCCAATGGTGACAAGGTCTGTTGCCCATCATCAAAATGTGTCTCAGCTCTTGTCGGATCTTAGAAAACTAAATTCTGCTGCACATTGTTTTCGGACAAATGTAAGTTGTGAGGGGACAGTGGTATCGAAACAAAAACGAAAAGAGCGAAGGAAGTTGCACCCCAAGGCGATGTCGGCCGCGACAGCGGGTGGTGGATAATTGTGACCCGATATGGCAGCAGCACATTACCTCCTCGCATTTTTTTTCGGTACCTCGTATTATATATGTTGCCTCGCGGATAAAATTGATATCAATTTAACTTGCAGGCCCCGTTGCCGTGCTGTGACCATCGAGCCCAGCCCCCGGTCAACGTAGTCTGGCACACTGACCCGCGAGCAGTTTGACCAGAAAAGTGGACAGCCTAAGAATTTGGAGACCATCTGTCGCTGCCACAACTAGCAGAAGGATTTCTGCCATCCTCCCAGCAGTCTGTCGCGGGATAGTTTCTCGACGCGCCGGTCACGCACCTCATAGTGGCAACGGTCTTCCGCAACTCCTTCCTTTACGGAAGCGTCCGGTCGACGGGCAGAGGAGCGTGACGCGCTGCAAGAAGAAAAGCATCCGAGGAGCCTTCCGTCACCTGCTCGGTACTCGTAGGATTGGCCCTCGATGAGAGCAACTCGGATTTACGAAAGCTCGTACGTGCCACACGACACGCTATAAATTTATGCGCGAGATTGTATATAGTCGCACGTGACCTTACAGCTGAGATTTGTACATGTCTATTGTGCACGGTGCAAATTTTGTTTCGTCTCGCATAGTTGTCCCGACGCCGTGGCGCGAGAAAGTGGAGCTCAGTTTGGTTTCCACGCCGGGTGAAAATCTTGGGCAGTTTGCTTTACGAACGGGCTTCGAAGCGATCTCGCACCCTTGACTGAACTCGGCGTGGCCGTCGTGTATTTTGCCGTGTGTGCACGGACGTGCCGGGAAGCGCCGGTGTGGTGCAGTGCGCCGTGTGTGGGCTGGGACAGTATGAGTGTCTGTTGTCGAGTGTGTAGTGTTGTAGTGTACGGTTGCAAGGGCGTAGCTTTGCTACGACAGACTCTTGATCGGGAGCTCTTCACTTCCTCTGTGTCGGTCATTCGCGAGCGGTGAATTCCACGCCGTGTTGAGCAGTGACGCCCGACGGGCGTGTTGCAGTACACCCTAAGCATCTCCCAGGAGAAATCTAGTGCCGCTGTACAGTTCCTGTCGGCAAACTGCGAGTGTGAATAGTTTCAAAAACGAATACCAAAAAAGTTGTTGTTGAACTCGCCGAGAGAAGAGTATTATGATTTGAAAGGTTTTCGAAGTGTCAGTTTCGTATGACTCGGAATTTTTATTCTGACATCGGAGGAAAGAAGAACCTACGAGAAAAGGCACCCCACACTTTACGTGGAAGCCATTTAGTAAGTTGCAAACGTTGGCGGTCTTGACCGATGCCAGGATTCGGTAAAGCCCAAGCGCATTGCCCCCGAATTGTTTGTAGTTCCACATATTCCTAATTTATTTTTATTTTTTGTGGCTTTAGTCGGAGGCCAGAGGATTTCTTCCGAAATCCTGGCTCAATGCCTCATGTTTGTGCACGTGTGTCCATACCCATCTGTACATAAGGCATACGTGCCCGCTCACCGGCACGCTACCTCATTTCACTCCAACGTATTGTTCGCACCAATTCGATTATGCTCGTAGATTAGCCGTCGCATTCAACCCGGAATGCTAGTGCAATGTTTTCGACGGTCGACTGTGCTTCCACACCAAAATGAGTTGCGGCTGAAGCCAACTTCAGCTTTCTCCAACACCTTTTGTCATTTTGTGGCGCTAAGCGAAAATATGGGACTGTGAATCTGTCACGCAATCATCCTTGGTTGGTACTCAAATTATGGTAGACACTTGCACTGTTTGTTTACACTTGGCGAGCATTTGTATTGCTGAAAACTGGTACAACTTAACTAAAGCATAATGACCTCCTACATTTATTGAGGCTAGTATATGTAAAAAAGAGCATTGTCATTTATCAATTTTCAATTTTTTCATGCTCTGCTAGAACATGCAAAGAAATAGGTTACCTTTGTACATCTGATGATGCATATATTAAACAACTGAAACCTTTGTTAAACTGTTGACACTATTTATTTTACCTCATTAGTTTCACGGAGCTTTTTTGTTTTGTTTTGCAACTGTATGGATTATTTTCACTTTGTTTTTCAAATGTAATAAGAACGCTGATGGAGTCCAGCTTTAGTGTGGTGCTGTCATGCAATTTTAATGCCATCATGCAATAATTGAAGTTGGAAAGTTGGTTGCTCTTAGTTAACAAATGCACTTTTTGAACTGATTTTAAATATTTAAATGGAATCAAAATGCAATGTTGTAATTTTCCCAGATTAATTGAATTGTATTTTTGACTTCTATAAATAATGCCATCTTAAACCTCTTGGTGTGTACACTTTTGCAACCTTTTTGTTGCTACAGTCGGAGTACATGGTGTAGTGTTGGTTATATCCTGAGAGCTAACCCATCTAAAATAAAAAAAAAGAGCAAGAAAAGCTAGCTTTAAAGAAAGCAATTAGTGGCCAGATCCTTTGTTCTTTTACATCACTCCAGATTTGCGATTATTGAAAAGTTGTGGCAATAGCTTCTGCACTCATCATTCAAATTGTTAAGCTAACAGCCACTGCCACTCTATGTGGAAAAAAAAAAAATCTTTTGCAGTTCCCGAGCCCTCCAAATTGGTAGTTTCTTTTACTGTTTTCTCTAAAGAAGAAGTTGAGCACAAAATGGGTTGGGTTGCTTCTCAGAATAGTGCACTAGTATATATTTCTGTGTGCTGTAGATGTGTAAATTGTGTGTGTGTCATCTGCATTTGCAAGCATCAAACATTTTGCACACTCGTTTGATCTTTTGACCAATACTTTATATATATAGTATATATAGTCGTATGTATGTACAGCTCTGAAGATACATTGAAAACGCTGTTGTATGGATCTATTGGGTATTTATTAAAATCTATATTGTCATTTGCTATGGGCTGGCTGTTCAGTGTCGCCTATTTGCTTGCTCAAATTGTGGATGTGCTACATTTAACGGAACTTGCATTGTCTAGGGATGATCCTCGTTTAAAACAGAAATGTTTTATGAAACCACATCTTAGAGAGCCTTTGTTTGCACACAAGAAAGAATGCAAGTTTTTCTATTCTAATAACAGAGTTCGTCCAATTATCAAAGAGTGGCGTGCTGCAAACCAAAAAACCAAATTTGACGTTTGTGTTTCTACAGCGTCAGGTCGGTCTGCCTTTAAGGTACAAAAATGTTCCAAAAGCCAAGATTCATGATAAAAAAGCAAATACCTCCGACTTATATAACATTAATATCAACAATTTATAAGTAGACGTTTCATCTATACTTATAAATGGCTGCACTGATGATGTCTCCCACATAGGAGACGAAACGTCACTTATAAATTGTTGATATTGTTATATAAGTCGGAGATATTTGCTTTTTAATCTTTAATCTTTTTTTACCTATTTTCACATACTTTCTTTGTTTCGTTTCCTTTTGTGCACCACGCTGAAGGCGTCATGCTGTTTGTGGGCACGTATCAAATAAATAAATAAATAAATAAGGTACGGCGACACTGGTTTACGCTGTAGATGAGAAATTTAACCAGTGTAGTACCACTGCTAGCCTGGGTTCTTTAACGGGCGTCACGGGCTGGTACAATGCTCGTCCAGAGATCAAAACTGGCAGGGGTGGGGATTGAACCCAGGACATTGTACATTATTATTATAATGCAATTAAATGCAAAGGTGCAAGCGAGCTGGACAAGAATGACAAAAATCCCCGGAGAAGGGGAACATGCACGCTGGCGTGCTGACTGTCGCTGACCTGGCGCTGACTAGAGTTCCTGTATTCCCTCTAGTGCGCCGCGCGCCTCGAACGCGCAGCACCGCTATTCGCCGAATTCAGTCGCGTGAGGAGCACGATCAACATGCCACATGCAGGAAAGACGCCGCTACATGGGGTGAACACGGACCTCTATCACTCTATGGCCGTGTTCCAAAATTTACTCGATCTTACTCTAGGGTAAAGGTTTTGTACCTTGGCGTTCTAAAACCTACCCCCGTCCAGCGTTTTTCAATCTGTGTTGTCACGTGACACGACCCGCCGGAGTAACTCAGATCCATTTGGGTAAGATTTGGAACACGGCCTAGCACTGACGCACACGCAGCGCCATGAAGTGGCCGGTCGTTGACACTGACACACAGCGTCAGTTTCAACGACCTGGTCACCCTATGGCGCTGCGTGTCCGGAAAATGGGATCATGGCCGGTCGACGCGCGCTAGCCAATGGGACCGAAGCGGTGTAAAAGGTGCCGTGGCTAACCGGCGAATGGGAGCTGGCTTGACATGGAGAAGGATTTAAAAGCCGTTTGGCGTCGTTTCAAAGCTGATGACGTCGGCTCGCTCCATGAGACAGTTAATGCTTTCGCATTAAAAACACAGACAACGCGACTGAAAGATCTGTGACTTGCCACATCGATTTACTATTCTATTGTATTTTGTAATATTTACTACCAAGCTACCATTACCTCCAAGATTCTAGGCGAGCAAACCTCTCCTTTGGCTCTTCCAAACGCTCGATTGCTTAGCCCCAGGCGAAGATCAGTCCACTTCCAGCTGGAGTATGGAACTGGTCCCAGCTGGAAATGAGGCAATCCAGCTGGATTCCAGCTGAAATCCAGCTGTACTGCCTCATTTCCAGCTGGGACCAGTTTCATAATCCAGCTGGAAGTGGGCTGATTTTCGCCTGGGGCAGAAGGAGAGTATAGCACTGCTTCTCTAGAGCTCAGCAAGTCGGTATTGATACGGAGCCGGCATTAGCACCTCAAAAGTCAAATGTGCATGTAGTATGGAGCTTGTATTTCCATTAACACCACAAAGGCCGGTGGCAATCAGTTCCTTGAACGACTTTTCATGGACAGATTGTTTCGTAGACACTGCAACGTTCATCAAGTTTGTTTCATCGAAAGGTTCCCGCGATTGTTTCACTGACACGTCTTGCAACGTTTTCTGGAAAGCGTCTTTCTGTGTACATCGTCTCGATTGCCGACATCCGGATGGTAGCCTAACTTGCTGAGCCCTTTGCGGTTCCGATGAGGCCTGGTGCAAGCGTTTGTTGGGAAGCAACGAAGGTGACCTTTGTCATAGTGTTTGGGGTTTGTTTTAGTGAATTACATCTCGGTAGGTGCTGCACAGTGGTACGTAAATATGCTATGTCTAGAGTGCTGTCCGAAAGAACACTTGCGGAGAGTTCAAGTGTCATCCAACAGCACTCCATGTGCAAACTTCAATTGTCGTCCGAAAGTGTTAAGCACAAGTCGCACTTATTCCGATGTGTGTTCCATCAGCCACTCGCCGACGATTTGTTTTAATAGCAAGGCAAATGCTACAGAAGCGAGCAGCATGTCTTTTTTACTTAGTTGCCTGCGCCGTACAGGACCTCTAAACTCGTCAAACGCGAAGTTGAAGCTTTCAGTAAATATACAGTAAATATCTAGTGAGTAGCGTTATTTCCTATCTCTGTCTCCTTCCTGTTTTGTCTTTGCGCTACATTGTGAATATTCAAAACCAACTAGCCGAACAGCTCATTTTGATTGAGGCCGAAGTTGACGAAGCGCACCGATTGGCCTTTCACGACGATGACTTCGCGCTTTTTTTTGCCGACGTCCAATCGGCGCGCTCCTCGGACTTTCGGCTCCAACTTTGTGTTTGACGAAGTGGCATTCTCTCGAAGGTTGCGATTGTGATTTAAAATAAATTTGGGCTTAAATCTCATGTACTCCTGCACCAACCTCCTCTACCATAAAAAAAAAATTAAAAAAAAAATTGAGGCATGGAGTACTTAAATTGAGCCCTAAATATTCTATTAAGACTACCAGCCAGGCATGCTAACCATTGCGCTATTGAAACGAGGTAGGAATGTGACTCATAATTAGTGAATTTAACACAAAGTAAAGTGAAAGTATGCATACTAATTTCTACCACAATATGTCAATAGCATGCAGTTCTTCATTAACCGGGGACTTTCAGGACACTGGCGACATGGGGACTTTTTTTGTCTCCCTTTTGCCAATATTTTTTTGTACCATGCATATCTCATCAAACTTTTATTGTGCTGCCATCTAGGAATAATGTTTCTAAAGCAACATTATTTCCGATGTTTGGGGATATATGGCGCTTCCTCCCGTGCGATAAAGAGTGAGCGTTTAAAGACGTGCTCCCCAAAATCAACTGAAGGGCAGCGCGTCTATAGACATGCCCCCCAAGCCGCCGCGCATCTAAAGACGTGTTCCCTCGTTAAGGGGTTATTGGAACAGTATCAACAGCATTTGCTAGGTAGGACTACCGTAGGATGGCACTCTGATGCAGGCATAAAGTGCTGTCGGCTGTCACTTTAGACACTGCATTCTTTCACAGCGAAGCTGTTATGCACTAGGATCTAGAAAAAAATGTGTCCGCGAATGTTGACAGAAAACTGTCCATTGGTCGTGGAAAGTATGAATAAATAAAAATAAAAAGGGGGGGCAACCAGCGTGAGTCAGCCTTTCTTGGCATTATTAGATAGGTCCTGATCCCTTGTTATCTCTAGGCATCATCCTCGAGGTCGTCCTAGGCGTCGTCCTCGAGGTCGTTCTCTAGGCGTCATCCTCGAGGTTGTTCTAGAAGTCGTCCTTGAGGTCGTCCCAGACGTCGTCCTCGAGGTCGTCCTAGAAGTCGTCCATGAGGTGATCCTAGACGTCGTCCTCGGTTGTTCTAGAAGTCGTCCTTGAGGTTGTCCTAGACGTCGTCCTCTAGGCATCGTCCTAGACGTCGTAAAAATAACAGCTTCGCTGGTCCTCCATCTTCACATGAAGTGGAAGGGCTCTACAATTTTTTTTCACCAATCAATAATAAGTTTATTCTTTAGTGTAAGGCATTGTATCAAACTGTCGGAGGGCAGAGTCATCGGAAGTCTCGCAGGCCATGCTAACTGTGCACTAAACCCAACTTTGACTAAACCTGTTGAACCAACGGCAAGAATCTAAGAGAAGACCTTAAAACGCTAGCTTTTGCCAAATGCTGACGTCTCTGCCATTTTACTGCCCAAGTGCTTTTCGTTTCTCAAAGTTTGTGCGATTTTGCTTGACACACGTTGCGGCTAATGCGTTCATGCCATGTTGCCAGCTAAATTTGGTTTCTTGACAGCATTGCATCGTGGCAGCAGGGTGATGACATTTCAGCCAGTAAGGCGAGTGAGCTGGTTATCGTTCATAACAGATCCAGAGACAGAGGACAAAAGTGTGCAGTCTCTTGGCAAAAGCTCGTAACATGGACTAACTGTGACGACTACAAGCACGAGCAGGTAGCTTTCATGGTGCTCACTGCCCTGAGCACTCGTGTAGCCAAGGTGCAATCATACACCGGGAGCTCGCACTTGTAGCTTTTCACGTTAGTTCATGTTAAGGTGAGACAAAGCATCGGTGCTTCTATGCCCCAAGGTTCATTTGTACGTTAACTTTGAAATGTGTTGCCGGCACTCGATCCATCAAAGGCAGTCTCCACACTGGCACAGACACTCAACGAGGCACCCTAAAGAGAACCAAAGGAAACGAGTGCGAAATACTATTGTTCTTGTCCGGAGAGGCACACATCTGCAATAGTAGTTCAGAAGCAGCAACAAGATGCAAAAGAGGTGGCGCTTCAATCAACTGCTGACCAACGATGTGGAAAGATTTGCTCAGAAAACGACTATGGGAGTTTAATAAAGTAATCTGTATGGAAGACAGCGGGAAGTTGGCCTGCCCAGAGGGTCGTCCCATGTCTCCGCTGTAGATGAAAAATCTAGCCAGTACAGTATGGACCGCTAGCCTGCGGCCATTAACGTGCATCATGCAGTAGTGATACACAAATGCACACTGGTACGTTTGATGGTCATCGAGATGGAAACGAGCAGGAGTGGGGATCAAATCCAGGATCCCTAGGTTACGCAGTGCGAGCTTTGGTTCCACATGCTCCGGGCTGCAGTGTGCCAACGCGCTCGGCCACCGGACCCCTCGGGAGTTTGCCAACTGACAAAAACTAACGCTGAAGAAAAATTTCTCCACAGTATCAAAAAAATTCTAGTGGCAGCTACAATAAAAAAAAAGAGCCTCTCTTTTTTTATATACATTGTGATGTTGGAGAAGCTGTCAGGTCCTTACAAATACGATATGCTCCCTGAGCATGCGTCTAAACTGGCCGCTGCCATCAGCAGATCATTTAGGCTGGGAGCACGGATCAGTGCTAAAGAAATAAAGAAGCAGATATCGACTATGTGCTCATTTAAAAAAACAAAAAACATTTCAAGGCAGTTTATTGCAAAACTTCATGTCAGATGCAGCCCTTTTGGAGCGCAATCTCAATATTTCTTAGCCAAAACATTCACTCCATAAAGGTAGTCAAATACACAAGCGCTTATACTACACACACACACAAAAAAGAAGCCCGTGTGATATACAGTCCACTTTGACCAGTCCTTCCTATACAAGTACAAGTTACAATGCAAGACACATTTCTTCACAGAATGACTAAAATGAGCTCAAATATGAGCTATGACTCCTCCATAAAAGCACAAAATGATCCACTAATGGCAAAGAATCTCTCCACCAACATGCTGCTCGAAATATATTGTTCTTCATGATTTCTCCAAGGGCAGTTCATCACAGAAAGGCAAAGACCATCTGCTAGGGTTAAGCCTAACGGTCATAGTTAGGCTTAGTGGTCTTCGACATACAAAAACCTGACACAGAGGCTAAAAACTAGGACAAACACAATGTTTCAAATATGGCCACTAAATTTTTGTTCACCACACTTTCTTTATACAATCATCTCTGCACTAGTGCCCTCTCAATAATTTCCACAAGCTCCACATCGTCTGCAAAGTTCAATCGGGCCACTCCCAGGTAATCTTTTCATCTCTGATTGAGCGCTTGTTGACAGACGTACATGTGGGGTTTTTGTGAGGGTCTGAAAGGTTCAGTTGTAGATTACGTGGGATTGACTGATTGAAGTTTGCAGGCGATTTGGAACGTTCACAAATTGTTGAGAGGGAGCTAGGGTGGAGATGACTTTATAAAGCAGGGGTCTCAAACACGCGGCCCGCGGGCCGCATGCGGCCCGCGCGGCGTTTTCTTGCGGCCCGCGCAGCCAGGCATAAATAACTTTTTTTTTTAATTTAATTTTGACCTTTTTAATGATGTTTTTACTTTCGCTCATCCCGAGTGTGTAAAAAGCTTGCTAAAAAATAAAATCCAAGCTGTTCGACTTTGACCATATGCCAGGATACATGACGCAAACGTAGAGCGTGATGTCATGAAATAGTGTCTGTGGAAGAGAGAGGGCCGCTTTTGGCTAAAAATAGATAGTCGGACCGGACGGGGTAGCCGAGGCGTCGACAAAGGGCTTCCAAGAGTCCTTGGCCCAGGCGTCGAAGCATAGCCTCCTATAATCCTGGTCCGCACCTTCACACATGCGGATGGCGTATCCGGGGCAACTAATCTCCCCCTCCGTTCCACCCCACCTTCTTCCTATGCTCCGTTCGCCCCTAAGCTGACAGTGCGGTGGAAGCTGCACGCTCGCTGGACCACTCAACTGTCGGCCTTGAACCATGTGACCACTCCCCCCCTCCGCGCTCCTGCGCGTTGAGCGAGGTCAAGCGATAAGATGGGTCCGGCGAATATGTAGCCCCCAGCGCACTGTCAGCTTAGGGGTGAAGTATAACCTTGTCAGAGCGTTTGGTTCTCCCAACCTCCCTTTTGTGTTCATTGTCACTTCACTTATCCTTTGCACCCAAGTTTATCTCAGTCGAAACTGGTGGATTCTAGGGTGCCTACAGCGGCGGAAACATGTAGGCACCCTAGTGGATTCCATCGTTGTATGCTTCCCTTCAAGTTCTTGGAAAAGCATTTTACCCTGAATGCGGTCACCCGCTCTCCACGCCCATAGTGATCTTCGGTTGACGGTGGCGTTGTGCACCCGAGATTTGCATCGATTAGCACAGGTTGTTGCGTTCTGTTTCAACGATTCAGTCGTGCGACGTCAACTCTCAAGCAGACATTTCGATGTCGTTGTCCAAGGTGTCTGCAAAACGCAAAGTTGAAGACGAGAAGCGGATCTTTCAAGAGCGATGGGAACTATCCTATTTCTTCACGGAATCGCGAAACAAGGTGCTGTGTTTAATTTGTCATCAGACTGTAGCTGTGCCAAAGGAATATAATGTGCGACGTCACTTCATGTCATGCCATCAAGAGAAGTATGAAGCCCTCACCGGAAAGATCCGCGAGAACACGGTGTCCCAACTTAAGGCGTCACTGGGAAAACAGCAAGACCTTTTCCAAAAGGCGGTCAAAACAAGCGACGAAACGGTGAGAGCTAGCTTTATTGTTTCCGAGCTTATCGCCAAATCGTCAAAGCCATTTACTGATGGCCTGTTCATAAAAAAGTGCCTGCTTGAGGTTGCTGACGCTGTCTGTCCCAGCATAAAGAAGACATTTGAGAAGATAAGCCTTTCCCCAAACACAGTGACAGAAAGAATTAATGAGCTCAGTGAAAACGTCGAGAAAGAATTATTCACCCGATGCAACGGCTTCAACGCATTCTCAATCGCCGTCGACGAGAGCACAGATATTACTGATAACGCTCAGTGCGCCATTTTTGTAAGGGGCGTAAACAAAGATTTGGACGTCACAGAAGAACTCTTGGATCTAGTGCCAATGAAAGGAACAACCACCGGTGCTGATATTGTTTCTGCCCTCGAAAGAGTGGTTGATCGTGCCGGGCTGCCATGGGAGAAATTGGTGTGCCTCGCAACCGACGGCGCACCGTCAATGGTGGGAAAGAAAAGCGGCCTTGTCGGACGATTGAGGACGAAACTGACTGGACTGGATATCAGCAAGCGATTTGCAGCAGTCCACTGCATTTTACACCAAGAGGCACTCTGCAGCAAGTCATTGCAGATGAAAGGAGTCATGGACATTGTGGTTGGTGCAGTGAACTTCATTCGCTCCAGAGCGTTAAACCATCGACAGTTTGTATCTCTGTTGGAGATGGTTGGCAGCGAGCATAGCGAAATTTTGTACCACACTGAGGTACGGTGGCTGAGTCGCGGGAAAGTTCTGAAGAGGTTTTTTTTTATCTTCGACACGAGATTGATACCTTTTTGAAAAGCAAGAACAAGGCCATCTCTGAACTGTCCGACTCCAGCTGGCTTTGCTCCCTCGCATTCCTCACGGATATCACCTAGTACCTGAACCGTCTAAATGGGAAACTTCAGGGGAAGGACAAACTTATTACGACAATGTATGATGACATCCAGGCGTTTCAATCGAAGTTACAGCTGTGGGAGCGCCAAATGAGGCTGCTCAAACTCGACCATTTTCCGACGCTCCAGTCACTAGGGCACGCGAGCCAAGAATCGTGCGACACCTTTTCGGACCTCCTGCGTGATCTCCAACAAGAATTCCAAGAACGGTTCCAGGACGTGAGCAACCTCTCAAGCGAATTTAAACTTTTTTCCTTGCCCTTCTCAGTGCGAGTGGACGACGTTGCACCTGAACTACAGATGGAACTGCTTGAACTGCAAGCGAACACCGTACTCAAGCAGAAGTTTGAGGACGTCGGAGTCCCGAAGTTCTACAAGTTCCTCGACGAGGCAAGCTTCCCCTTGCTGCGCCAACAAGCAGTGAAAATAATCGCCATGTTCGGGAGCACGTACTTGTGCGAGCAACTGTTTTCCTTGCTAAAGGTAAACAAGTCGACACTTCGGTCAAGGATGACCGACGAACATCTGCGATCGATCATGAGGGTCGTCTCGGCACAAGGGTTAAAGGCGGACATTGATTTTCTCGTCGCTGCTAAGCGCTGTCAGGTGTCAAGCCAGCGCTCATAGAATTTTAGCTCCCACATTTGTGGTTCACATGAATAAATATATCTTGGCTTTCATAGATTGTTTTGGAGATTATCTTTGTAATGCTGCGAATTGCAACATAATTTACGCAGGTAAACTCTGCGGCAATGAGTTGTAGCATGGTTGGTGCAGATTTCGACTGTTGACAAAAGCGGTGATGGTATCTGGTATGAACCCCGTGTTGGTCAAAATCAGAAACTGGACGTCACACACTTCCGAATGGCGACAATGGCAAATCCAACCAAACCCCCCCCGCTCCCGACGTGCCGGCCCTTGCGAACCTAGGATTTCTGAATGCGGCCCGGCTCTTAACGTGAGTTTGAGACCCCTGTTATAAAGGAAGTGTATGTGAATAAAATTTAATAGCCACGTTTGAGACATTGCGTTTGTCCTCGCATTTTGCCTCCGTCTCGGGTTTTAGTATGTCAAATAAACCCCAGCCGGCCTGCCTAGTAACATTGTCTTCAATCAGTGGTCTTGTCCCCTTGGTCTCGACCTGTCCTCCGCCTTTTCGCTGCGACTTCTTCTGCTGTCGATGCTCTTCCGGGAGTGAGAACTCCTCCCACTTCTGGTAGGGTCTCTGGACGATTCCCGACGAGCGCTTCTAGATGAGTCCCTCGACCTGCTGTGCCCCGCTGGAGAGTCTGCTCTGGGTCGTCTGCTGCTCGAAGGACCCCGCTGGTGCGGCTCCCTGGAGCCAGGCACCCGCTGCTTCAGGCTCCTCTCGAGGACCCTCCTCTGGTGGCTCAGCTGAGGGAACAACTCTGCCCAGCAGACGACGAGTTCCAGTATATTATTTGAATCTAATGTCCCCATATGAGCCTTCTTAGCTTATCTGGGTATTACTGTAATATTCCGAGAGACAGCCCACCAAAAATCGAGAGCAAATCGGGTGAAAATAAGGAGTGGGCTAACTTTCGGTGTGCAATTGAGAAAAGTAAAAAAAATGCTATCCTTAGGTCATGTGTCCCTGACAAACTTGTTATCGCAACAAGGGGCAATGAATCAAAGATGACTTCTCAGTCAGCAATGTTAGCTCCTATTCCGCCATAGCTAACTAGCCAAATTTATGCCAAGGTCATCATTGATCCAAACACTACAATTACTAGGAATGGGCTATCTTTTGGTGTTTAAAAGAAAATAGCAAGTCAAGCCAAAAATAGGGGGCGGGTTATCTTTCGAGGGTGCGGCATCTTCCGGGATATTACAATAAGCCGTAAAATGTGAAAAAAAAAAGTAATAAATTATATGATATTGTAAAGGCAGGTTCACACACTCGGTCATCCCGCACACGCGACCGCTTACGACCCAGTGTGTTAAAACCTCTTGCGATCTCTTACGACAAGAGAACAACACACTGGAGGCACCTATTGAATAGCCTTGTAACACTTAAAAATTTTCGTTTCGTCCTACTTTTCTGACACTACCAAAGCGTAACCAAAAGAAAATTTCAATAAATGTTCATTCCACCCCACTCCACCCCACCCCTACTTTTTCACGCATCATACTTTCTTTATTGACTCGAAAAACTTTTGACAATATGTTTTAAACAACCATTTCTCATAAGTACTATGTGCATTTGATCTTGCAAATGCAGTAGTGAAATGCAGTTCCAGGGCTACGTCACAGACGGTGCCAGTGTGTCCTCATAAAAGATCACAAGAACTCGTTCGTAAACAAACGCAAGTATGTGAACCAGCCTAAACTGGGGAACTCGTCTTTAGATGCGCCTCTATTTTCACCCTGAGATAGAGAGCGTGTCTAAAGACGCACGAGACTTCTTTAAAATGGAAAGAGCGTGCCGTGAATCGCGTGGCAATTTTTGCCAGAAGTTATAAAATGCTTCCATCTATTGAACACAATACCAAACACGTTTAGGTTTATTTGCATTCGCTGCCTTGCAAAATAATTTATTTGTTTTAGTAGGAAATATAACTTCTTATTCTCATTCTCGATTATACTCCGTTTCACGATAACTTG
Source organism: Ixodes persulcatus (assembly GCA_013358835.2). Classification (NCBI taxonomy): domain Eukaryota; kingdom Metazoa; phylum Arthropoda; class Arachnida; order Ixodida; family Ixodidae; genus Ixodes; species Ixodes persulcatus. The sequence continues at coordinate 1,817,907 of JABSTQ010009160.1, read as the reverse complement.
GCGAACTGTGGAGGCTGCGGCCCCCGCGCCCAATAACATTGCCAGAGAAAGTCACGTGCTAACAATCCATGGTCGAGGTCACCTAGGCCTCATTACCGCCACAGCAACAGCGCCGTCCATGACAAAAAGTAGTTCTACCCCGTGTCCCAAATAGCGGCCAGGCTCTTTAAATCGACCGCAAAAATCGGTTTTTTAACCTATCCCGTTACGATTTTGTACAGCGTCGGCCACAGGTGGTACATTTTTTTTTATATAAACCATAGGGCACCCCATGGTTTGAAGACCGGTGGCTTCGCTGCGTTTTCATAGGAGTTAAGCCTTTTTCTTTTTTTACTTTTTCCCCAGGTGCGCTCTTTGCAAATTTTATAGAAAAAAATGCACCACCTGTGGCCAACGCTGTACAAAATGGTAACGCGATAGGTTAAGAAACCGATTTTTGCAATCGATTTAAAGAGCCTGGCCACTATTTGGAACACGCAATAGGTTTCTTTTTCTTTTAACGGCGATTGAACTCTCGCGTTTTCTTCTCTATGAGAATATATAAGAAAAAATAAGGAATAAATGTTGACGAATTTATGAGTTTCAATTATATTTGAAACAAAAGAGTGACGCCGCATCCGTATTCGCTCCCGATATTTTTCTCTTTGTAGCGCCGTGGCCATTGACAATTGCAGCCGTGTATTCGATCGCTTCCGCTCAAAACATCGCCCTGGTATAAGCATCTACCGTATGGTTGTCTCATGAACTCTTTCCAAACAGCTCGCTACTCTAGCGGACGGCAATGTTGCGACAGCAGACGTTTGTCCGAAGTTGGTTGGTTTCGCAGCAGATGACTCTTGGCCACCAGCAGACGACAGACGTTTCCCTGGCGCAGTGACACACGCTCCCGTGACGTGGTGTCATGTGCCTCGCTCCAATGCTTTTGTTGGCTCGCGGGGGCCGTACCTCCGTGGTTTGCCAAGTTATCGTAAAACGAAGTACAGGGATGCTTGGTAGCGGCGCAAAGTTTTGACAGACATACAAATCGCGGCGTTGCTTCAGTGGTGACCTAAAGAGGTCACATGAAGGTAAATGGTGTTTGCTACAGATAACAAAAAACTGCTGTCCTCTTGCTAATAAAATTTATAAAATTGCTTCTAACTTTTTGTGAAACATGTAAGGGTTTCCCCATATTTACTGCCAATGTTTTCAAGCAAAAATACATCTCTCTACACAGCATAATTTGTTTAAGCAATGCAAAACCCTGCAAATTTTTCTTTAAATACACAGCAGCAGAAGTACAAACCGTTTTCATACAATTAATAAAAGCTTAATTATGAAAGGCTGACAAAAAAATAATTGCACGCTATAAGTACAGAGTCAAACACCTTTATAAAAAACAAAACATGGGACCAACAAAACCTTTTCACCCTCCTCGGCATGGACGCTGCCATCTTGAAATCACGTGACGCGGCAGCCATTAGGTTGCTTCAACTTTCTGCTCCGCTCTCCCCTCCGCGCCTTGGCGGATGCGTTGTATTCGTGTTTTTCGTCGCGTTTCACCGCTCTTTCTTGCCTTACCTCGGAAAATGTAGTCCGATACGTCTACTTGACGACTAAGACATCTCGGGGGCTCAGATGTCCTTATGACAACTGAGGTTTGTTTACTAATAGTGGCGGAACATTCTCAGTGAGAAGCGCGTATATTTATATCGCGCATTTAGGATCGGAAGGCGTCAGGAATAGTCATCGCAAGAAAACTATCTGCATTTCCTGAAAGTATTGTTCTTTGCAACGTTTCTTTTGATTATGTGAGGAAACTCGCGGATGAGATAGACAACGATTGTTTAACTTGTATTTTATCTGAGGCTAAAAGTAATGTACGTCAACATCAAGCGATTTGTTTGTTCATAATATCACACCTACATGTGTAGTAGGTTCTCAATATTTTTTTGCACTTATGAAGTTTAAGAAATTGTATACCGTGCTCGCTCCCATTTCGACAGTCATTTAAGTGATTTATTGATGATATTTAAATAACCAGTTCAATCCACTTAATTTATTTTAACACAAAGGTTGGGACTTCCCGCGTAAGAAACTGATACAGACACTTAACAGTAGCGAGTTTTAGAAAAAAGTGCACTAAGAAATAACGTTGTTTGTTACTCTCTGCAAATCCAAAACGCGGTTTGGGTTCGACGCATAAGCAATAATGACAACGGTTTATTTATTTTTTTTTTTGCGTACGTTGTTTTATTTTTTTTGCCAGTATCTAAAATCCGCAATATTTGACGCCGAAAAAAAAAAAAGAGCCGTCTGCATAACAATTACTTGAGTTTAGGATTGTCGATGGCAAATAGGCGAATATAGGTTTACTTTTGGTGGCTGGCGATGCCGAAATTTACAAAGCGAATCTGTTCAAACAAATAAATATTTGTTCACACAGGTCTGTGAAGTTTTGCCTCGCTAGAATTCAGCAAAACTTTCCGAGGTATTTCTCCTCCTGCGCCCTTTAATTTTATTTGGCCAATTTTTCGGAAGACAAATGCCAGATTTAATTTGACGGGCCTGTCACTTATATCATATCTTGAGTAAGCAAATGTTCATATAACAATAGTTTATTTCATTGGGCCAATATCGCGAAATGCTGCTTATGAGTACTTTAGCATTGTTGAAAATTTAAGATATTTCCTACTCGGCCTGTCAAAACATGCTCGAGTTCTGAATTAAAAAAAAGAGGCCGAGACGATAATAGTTGTTTATATCAATTATCTGCGTCATTACACGATACATTTTTAGTCAGCGAAGTTCACTAAAGGTTGGGTGCCCTCGAAAACCAAACAGTGAGTAGTAAACTCGTGAGTTCATCTGTTCTGACCGTATCAGCACATTGCTAATCAAGCTGTCGATATGCTTCTCTACATTCCCATGTTAGTCTCGTCATCAGTTTGTTTTTCTTGAAACTAGTGTTATCGGGTACGGCCGTAGACGATAGTAATCTTCACTGTACATCAGTCACGCGTTTCGCAACCGACCATAATCAGGTACATCAAAGGAGTTGGTAAACAAAATCCCGCAATTTAGGCTAAAATACACCTCGTAGTCCTCAAAGTGGCTCAATACCACTGTTTCATTGGTTGTGTGGTACAATAAAAATGATCGTATCGCAAAATTAAACAAAAACAACGTAAAACAGCAACATAGCCGCGTTCATGTTGAAACCGAAACCAACCAAATTGAAGCAACCTAATGGTGCCGAGTGCGTCAGCGCCCTCTATCCGCCGGTGAGGCAACTACTAAAATGAAATGGTCTATACAAGTCACTTCACTGTACAAAGATTAAAGCAAGACCTCAAACTTGTGAAAGCACTAAAAGTCTACCATGTACTGAACAAATCTAATATGATGGCACCAAATCTATCATATTGATCTATTTTTAATCCGAAGTCTGATATTTCGCAACATTGGTTAACTCGAGCGTTTTCATATCACCAAATAGATCATGGCACCAATCGATTATTGCTTATAGATAGGGTTCCGTGTTGGCGGCATAAACCGATAAGTCCTGGAAAGTAACCCCACAGCCAGTTTTCTCGGAATCGAGAAAAAACAGAAAAACCTAGTTAAAAGCTGTCTTTAAATAAAAAAAAAAGAGAAAAAAAAAATTCACGCTTTGTGGGAGATTTTTTATGTACCGCTTTCATTTTTGTTGACCCGGGACATAGATACGCACTGAACTGCCCATGAGACTGCATTTTTGCCTGGGGATCCACAATTTTGTCTTGTCTCACCGTTAGCGGGATATTTTTCGAGTGTTCGGGTCACACGCCCTGGAGGTTGCAGAATCCGCGTCCTGTTTTCTTCACCACTACAAACGCAAATTTTTTGCCCACACTGAAACTAGGCTTTAAAAAACATCACATCTGTGAAAAAAAAAAAAAAAAATTCGAATTTAAATAAAATAAACTTTAGAAGCATAGAACCCCATTTACAGTGAATGGCACTCAAAGTGGAGTCCACGTGTTTTAAAATCAAAACCGCTCGAGAAAGCTAAAAAAAAAAAGACGACTCTAAAAGCTGGAGACAACATAAAAAAAAAAAAAGATTCTAAAAAAAATAAGATAAGGAAAGAAAAGCAGGTACTGCCATCAAAGAATCGTGGCATTGCAAAACAATTGAGGACACACTCCTTAGGCTGTGGCTACAATGAGAATCGGAAACAAAAAAACCTGTCTTGTTTGTTTGTTTTCCTTTTTTTTTTTTTTCATTCCATTTTTTTTTACTAGCTGGGAAAATGTTGCAAAGCTGTCCCTTCTGTCCTCTTTCTTGTCTCGGAGGTGCACAATGTTTCTTGAACGCGCAAAAAGAACAAAAATGCGCTCTGCTGACTTATGCTGACTGTTGTTGCAATTCTCTTGATGGGCCTTTACCATTTACTTATTTATTTACAAAAACAACCTGCAGTGTCAAGGCATTTTAGCAGTTACAGCCTGGTATAAATAACAAACAAAAACATGTTTGTGGAACATGAACAGGTAACATATTAGTAAAGGCTATTAATTAGACACAAAATTAAGTAAAAAAAAAAACAAGCAAGTCAAAAATCGGAATCACTTCCTGAAAGAAGCGACCCCATGTTAATACCTCTATGTACGACAGAATATTTCTTTGATTTTTATTGAACATCTACGCGACTTGAAAAAGAGTTTGGTAATTATAAATAGCAGTCTTTGTTATTTCCTGTCAGGTTATTCAAATAGCGTGTTTTTGCAAAACTTTATGCATGAATAAATGTCTGCTCAGTTGAAAGCAAAGTTCTACAAATCTTGCCATCCATACAAGAGCAAAATCGTCAAAAACTTCATACTGTCGCCAAAAGTTCTGTGTCCCACTTGGGCTCGTTATTGCGCATGTGACTCAGAAGGCGGTCTAAAAGTTAAGAGGTATCACACGCTTCAATCAGTTCTTCATTTTAAAAATGACATAGACTAACTCCGCAACTATTCGGCAATAGGCCAAAAATAGTTCCATGGTTCCTTTAAAATGGGTACTCTGGCGCTTTATTTATGGTGTCCGATTTGCCTCGGAATTGGCCAAACACACCAACAAATATTGCTGGACTAGTAACCCATATATTAGGCTAAAATTTTTTTTTCCCGAGAAATTAGTGAATTACACATTTGGTCCTCACCTTTTCTTTGCTTCAAACTAAAAGTCTCTACTGGCAATAATGAAGAGGTGATGTCAGCGGCAAATAGGGGATCACTCTTTGGGCCGTAGAATTTGTTCCCAACTGACTGCAAGCAGTTTCATGGTGTCAAATGAATGCTTCGGAAACTCGCTCCATTCCTCGTGCATCCACACAAAAAAAGATACCCGGCACACTCTCTTTTTAGACTGCCTGCTCGACCTGCAAGCCTGCCTGCCAGTGACCTCATGGCACTGCAGAGCAAAGCACATTTGGATGTTGGTTTTGGCATCATTTTTTTTTTTCACTTGCCAATTTCAGAATGACAGTTCCGAATTTTGCGGTACTAGATAGCACGCCGGAAAGGGTAAAGGCCTGGGATTCAGAAAATATAGTTTGTTGGGGCAGCTCCACAAATCGCCGGAGTACCCTTATGGCAACAAACTCATCTTTCTGCATTCTTTCATCCGCTTCTTTAGATAGAGGCCCTGTTATGGGGGGCACAGAAGGCAGGCCCAGGTTGTACACTGCCGCGTAATGCGCGAAGACAGAACGCTCGTACCTTTGGATGCTTCCAAGGCCTTCGAAGCAGCGGCCATCTCTGCCTGCTGAATGCTGAAAAGACAAAAAGCTGCGCTTTAAAAGCAAAAGAAATGCATGAATACGCCATTTTGCTCTTTTATATTTTTGGCTCCCTCAAGGTTGAAACGAGAAAAGGATGCAAAATGGAGTGTAGATTCTTCGAAACCATGCAGAATGAAAAACACACCTGTGACCAGAGCCAGTGGCCAGCCTTTTTCTTCTGAAGTACACCGCAACAGTGTAGACCCGTGTGTTTGTGGGACCCTTACATTCTATTACCCTGTAAACACAAATAATGCAACAGTTAAACTTTGAAAGAAAGAAAAAAAGTGTAAAACACAGGATTGTGTGCTTTCTCTAGAAGGCACATGAGGATCATTGAAGCCCTTGAATCGAGCCTCAAATGATGACAATGTATTTGCATTTATCTACCAATTAAAAATCAGTAATTAAAAACTTGTTTGCAGGTTTAGACAGCAGGGACACCAGAGCGGCATCCCTGCTGTAAATGGGCAATTGAGTCAATGCAATACATCTGCAAACCCGGGGCCTTAACATGCACTATGCAGTGGTGATTACACAAACGCATGCCACTACAAAAGCTAATCCAAACGAGCAGGGGCTGTTATGAATGATTTCGAAATTTGTGGTTTTGAAAAGATGACTACACCGTTGAGTACGCTTTCTCTAGCGACACGAATGCCCACCAGGGAAGCCACTCTCCCTGCCGGGAGAAGCAGCCTGTGGCACAGTCCGCGTGAAATTTCCCACCATGCACGGTTTTGCGGTGCCTGTTTGCCCCTTCACCAAAACGCAAATATTAAAAATATCGTACTAATTTTTCGCACTGCCAGTCTTGTACCTGGGGCATGAGTAAAACCTTTAACGCACCCCCATGTTGCCATTCGTCCAAAAATTCGCTGATATAGGGGTTTTTAATGACGCTCAGCAAGTTTCTAATCAGAACCATATGTTGTTTTTTTATAATTATAAAGTTTATTAGTATATTTTAGGTAATTATTTCGCTGATTAGTATGTTCATTGCAATCCCCGACGTCTGCCGCGGCTGGCAGTTTGTTCCCCAAAAAGTTAATTCTTTTCTCATACATCCTAGTTTTAGGGATGTTTCAAAGTCTTAACAGAAACACCCAGTATAACCTACTTAAAGAGTAACTCTGCTTCATTTTTGTTTAAAAAAAAACAACAATGCAGTCGTTTTCAGTATTACCTAGGAAGACCACACGTCAAATATTAGAACCTAGTTCTGTCTAAATGTTTCTTAAAACGGTTCGGCAGTCTTTGGACTGCACAAAGTTGCCGAAATCAGCTGAATCTAGCGGGCGAATTGAGGCACAATCAATAGTGCAGTCAAGGCTACAGTGTTGGTGTAGCCAACATTGAGCTAAATGTCATTGCCATTGCTACTTCTTGTTTGTTTTTACTTCTCTGGGCTAACGTAACAGATGACATAAGCAACGTCTCCTCTCGGCATTGGCCAATTGCGTTGGCTCCATGGTGTCCCCGTATAATTTGAGCAACGCACCCATCCTGCCTGCACAGCCTGCTTTTCAGCTTTAAGAGCCGTCCGGTCATCTCCCATTACCCAACTGCCATCGTCGTCTCACCGGCAGTGATTATTGTCTTTTGGGGTTTCGTTCACACTACATGCGCCGGCCCAGTCTCCAATTTCTAGCTGCGATACGTGGCAAAAAAACCAGAGGTTCACGATGTTGTGTGTCTGCCTGCACTAATTATTAATTGTACAGTCCAGGAGTTTTTTTAAAGCGGGAGTTTTATAGGGCCAACCAACCTCAGGAGCCGTGTAAGCACGAAATGTGTAAGCCAGTCAGTCTGTAACCACTAAACGATTTTTAAGAAAAACTAGTACCAGAGATGGAACTCCGGTCACCGGCGTGGAAGCCAAGTGCACTGCTGACTGAGCTACGGACCTACCATGCAGGAATAGGAGGAGCATAAGCAGGTGGTGTGAAAAAGTGCACGGAGCAGAGAGAGGTGGAAAGGGCAAGAAAGAAAGGAGCAGAAGAAGTGATGTAAAAAGAGGGCGCGGAATGAGTGGAAAGGGCAGGAAAGTGCATTTCCCCTCTCTTGGTGATTCAGAAAATTCAGTGCAAAGGCTTCGTATCTGGGTGGTGCTGAAGGGTGGTGCTGAAGGGAAGCATTATCAGCAACACGAAGAGACAATCGTGTCACGTAATCTGTTTCCATACAAAACTCTGCTCTTGGCACCACCTGAACTTAAAGCACCACCCACCCCAGGCACTGAAAGACTAAATTTCATCCTGCTCCAGGCACCACCGAAACTAAGAGCTCCACCCACCCTATAAAGCTACCAAATCTAAACATGTGTAACAGAATTGCCAAACATCCACCCAATATTTTTTCACTTGTTTCCCGGTGACAGAGCGTGTCAGAATGTCTGGGAGAACACTGTGCTTCAAATCCTGGAAACCTCTTCATGCTAACTGACCGGACATTGATCTGTTCCGATCACTTCTTGCCAGACTGCTACGGACAAAATTTGCACATGTTAGCTGACGCTGGCCTCTCAAAAAAGTACACGCGTCTGAAGCTGGACACTGTGTTGTCGATCCTCGCTGGTAGGACACCTTCCGAAAAACAAGCAGACAGTTCATGCGTGAAACGTCATCGGATCCGAGTATGTATTTTCCTCTCTCGCCGCATGCCCGTCCCAACATTGGCCCGCCTCAATCCCGCTCGTCGTCGCGTAAAGGATTATGTGACCGCTTGTACCACGTGGTAGCCATCATTTTGGCAGCCTGAGGCCAATGTTGCCCAATGGAGCCAAAGGTTTGGTTTCGGTTTCTGCTCATGTTTAAAGTAAGATTTCACCAAATATATCTCATTTTCTCGAAGCAAATGACGTAGTGCCTATACTTAGTGCTTTTTTTAATGTGAAATCACCTCATAACCCCAAATTTTTCGGAATTAAGCGGAGTCGCCCTTTATGTTTAGTGTCCTTAGTTTAGATCTTAGCGTGTGTACCGACAGCATACTGCCGAAATTATGGCAAGGTGTCCAAGACGACTGCCTATGCCGCTCCCCTACGTATCACGGTGGGTAGAACTCGCGGCACTCTTTCTGCATCTCGTTTGAAAACTTGACACCGAGTAGAACAGCGGCAGGACCCACTTGTAGACGGGAATGTCGGGTTCGCCACCGTCCATGGAGCGCAGTGTAAGGCAGCACTGCTGCAGCTTGCTCTTGGGGTCGTTCCAGTCTTGGTTCAAGATGAAGTCCTGGGACAAGGACCCACACTTACTTCCAGGCTGGAGCCAACTACTATAGTAGTCAGCCGTCACCATACTCCAGCTATGCTGCTTCAAAACTCGTTAATTCATTTGCTATCGAAACATTGCGGCACCAATCCGAGAGTCACGTCGGCAGTGGCACAGCTTTGCAGCATTCGCGCAAGAAAACGAAGAACAAATATTACTCCAGCAACTATCCCACTAACGAACACCCTAAATATGAGGCTTTCAGACTTTGTGACCCCAAAGAATCATGTTTACCGCCGTAATGACACGGAGACAACTTGCCACAGCAGCACAGTGATGCATGCCTACCATTTCCTTTCCTGCATTCGTACACTAGGGCCCAGCTAAGACTGCACGCCACTGGTACAGTAGTCTGCCTGTGGACGGGGATTATTGGGCAAATCTGAGTGCTCGAGGAATCCCTGTGTGCCCGGCAACCCAGTTCGAGTATCCATGCTTGCAAAGAACCGTCCCACAACTGGGTCGCTGCCATGGCCACAATTTCTGCTTGATGAATGTGAGTACTATACAAAACTAGGAAGTAATGTATGATTCAATTACATTTGTCAACATATCTCCGTGCCAGATGCCTAATTTCTCTACCATGAACAAAATTAGTGTAGTTTTCAAACTTGACTTTTGTGTTTCCTTGTTCCTTAGAAGTAGCCATCAGAATTTTGCCTGTAGATTGTACGCAGAACAATATTAAAAGATAGCAGTTGCCAATCTTATATACTGTAAACGACATAATTTTCGCGGGCTCAAATTTTCGCGAATCGGGCCAAAGCTGAAAATTTGAAATTATTCGCGGGTTCTAATTTTCGCGAATCGAGTGTAGCTTCCGTAGCGTTCACATATTGCCCGAATTGTTCGCGGGATGTATTTTTCGCGTTTTTAGGCGATTCGCGAAATCCGCGAAAATTAGGTCCTCGCGAAACTTTTGTCGTTTACAGTATATACTAGGAATATTGACTGTGTGCACGGTATCATTAAGGCCCGTTCACATTCTTGCGACTGCTTGCGACCTCTTAGAACTGTGTGCCTTGAAACCTTTTACAACGAGAGGACACACTGGCGCCATCTATTGGGTAACAGTGTAAACTTGGCAGTCTGGCATATTTTCTATTTCTCTCGCGCATTATCCTTTCTTGCTTGGCTCGAAAAACTATTGTCAACATTATAAACGAGCCTTTCTTATAGGTATTACACACATTTGACCTTGGAAATCCTACAAAACCTTTGCTCTTGTGAAATGCAGTTCCAGGGTCACCGCATAGATGGTGCCAGAATGCCAGTGTGTTCCCTCTTCCTGAGAAATTTTAAGAGGTTTCAACAGGTCTCGTCTCTCTCGGTCGTACTCGGTTGCAAGAGTGTGAACGGGCTTTTAGGGACTACCACTAAGTAAAGAAAATTAGTTTTTTTAAACAATAATAAAAAGTGTGCAGTCGACTCTCGGTAATTCAAAGTCGCATAATTCAAATTTTCGGTTAGTTCGAAGCATGGGCCTGGTCCCGGTAATCGTATGTACAATGCTATGAGGAAAAACACGCGGTAATTCGAAGGCTAAATGTTGGGAGCTGGTTAATTCGAAGGATTTTTTGTCTGTGCCTAAAATCCGGAAACCCCGGGAGCGAAAAAAACAAATGCCAAGCGCCAAGCGCGAATACGCAACGCCATGACCTGCGGCCGCGTCACTGGCGTCGCCGCACTAGGGATGATGCAATCTGATGCAATGTGGGATGGCGCCACGGCGCGCTGCGGCTCGGCGGCGAGGAAGCAAACAAACAGCCTTGCGCGCGCGGCTGTTTGCTTATTTGCTTTGGGCTCTGCTCTCCCACTCTGCGCTCTGCCCTCGAGAGGAGAGAGGGAGATAGGTGGCGAGAAGGTTGGGTTGCGTTCGGCGGAACGGCGGAACCGCGGAACGGCGCGAGCGGGAGTTTTGACAACGAAGATCCGAAAGTGTGTTGGCTCGTTCGTACGTGCTTTCGCACGGCCCAACAATCGCTCCGTCACGCTGCTTTGGTATCACGATGGCTCAACGGAGTAAGTACCGTGCACTGGACCTCGCTACCAAAGTTAAGGTGCTGCAAGAAGTCGAAGAGAGTGCGCCGTCAAAGCAGAACATCGCCCAGAAATACGATATCAAGCCGAGTACGCTCTCAACATACTTGAAGAACAAGCATTCAATAATGAATGCGTACGAGCAAGAGAAGTTTCAAGCTTCACGTAAAAGAATGCGCACTGGTGCGCATCCAGATGTTGAAGCGGCACTCTTATTGTGGATCAAGGAAGCACGAAGCCACAAACTGCCGTCGCCGACGAAGCTGGGCCAGAAGAGGTACCCGCAGGTAGTGAACTGAGGGAAGCCCTTGGAGATGTTCCGTTTGATGAGTATGTCGATGTTGACAAGCACGTCGAGGTCTCTGGTCCGCTTTCGGACGTCGAAATAATCAAAGTGGTTAGGCCTGGTGTGGTACGGTGCAAGGAAGTGACGATGACTCTGACGACGAGGAACTCTCGCCGCCGTCGATTCCCGCGCCGAGTGCCGCTGATGCGGAAACTGCATTGGGCGTCGTAGAACGTTTTTTCTCGGGCGAAGAGAATGCCGAAGACGCCTTACAATGCATACGTAACTTGCAGAGCCGAGTGACGGCGGCGCGGATGCGTCAGCGAAAACAATCTAAGATCGACCAGTTCTTCTCCTAAGTGAGTACTGAATAAAATTAACTCAGTTTTATATGTGCTTTTTTAATTCGAAGTTCGCTTAATTCGAAGCATTTTGCTGTCCCTGTGAGCTTCGAATTACCGAGAGTCTACTGTATACTTCTAATACAGCTTTTACATTCTTTCAAAATTAGTAAAAATGGTATAGCACTACTAGCGCTCGGCTGACAATTGACCCAATCCCAAAAATTGGCGTTTCCTTAAATCAGGAACATTCAGGAGAGCGCTGCAGTAAGACCACGAAAACAAACTTCATGCTTCGATTAAACTGCGCTGCAAAAGATTAAGAATAATGACAGTGAGAAAATGACGCAACATACAGAAATAAGCGCCTATTTCTGAATATTGCGTCGTCTTTCTCGTCTCAGTGTCGTTATTTGTAATCCTTTGAAGCGCAGTTTAACCGAAGCATGAAAAACCAACTACCCACACCCCAAGCACTGTTAGATGAGCTTCAACCTATTCCCACCTGCAGCCGTGGGAAGAAACAGACTTGGCAGAAGGCATTGCAGTACTCCAGCCCCTTGTCCACAAACAGCGCCCCGAGGAAGGCTGGGCCGACGAGGAAGAAAACATGAGGAATCACAAATTAGCAGCACCGTTTCAGATTTTGGCCAAAAACGGCACACTCAACCATCGCCGTTTGCACAACGTTGTGTTTTTTGTCGGGCATTCATTCTTGGATGAAGCACGCAGAAAAACCTAGATATTGTGGCAAGCTTTTAGTTTGAGTGCCGCATTTTCAATGCTTACATTTTCTTTGAATTGGCAAGTGGTGCTCAGCACTCTTCAGTCTTCATATTTTTCTAGGCCGATAATTTGCCTGCCTTTCACGTAAACAGTTTTTCCATTGAATAAAAACACAAGCTCAAATGTGCGATACGCCTTCCAGGGAAGAAGAGAAGGGCGTAGGAATGGTACCGCTTACCCAAGAATCGCTTTCATTCCTGACAAACGTCGTGAGATGGTGCTATGCGACTGAAAAGGCCACGAAGTGCGCGAGATCATTCACGTGCCGTGCAAATGAGGTCGCTTTTGCGGGGTCCATACCACTGACCCAGGATAGCTCAAATGTGAATGTCACCAACAGCCAAAAAGCTTAGCGGAAAAACTGATGGCACATGACCTATGTGCCAATTCAATTTCCTCACTACATTTAACGGAAAAAGTGATGTCACGTGATCTATGCACCAATAAGTGTAGCAGAAAAGTTGACGTCACGTGACGTATTCACCAATTCAGTTTTCTCACTAAATTCAGCAGAAAAACTGATTCCGCGTGACCTATGAAACAACTCAGTTTCCCCGCTAAAGTTGGCGGAAAAACACATTACGACCTTGAAGTAGTTTTTTTATCAGGAATGTATAGACGCTAAATCAATGCAACATTGATTTAGCGTTTATGTCTTCGACGTCGTCCTTGAGGTCGTCTTAGAAGTTATCCTTGAGGCCGCTCTAAAAGTTGTCCTAAAGTTTGTCTTTGACGCGTCCTAAACGTCGTTCTTAACGTCATCCTCTAGGACGCTGTCCTTGACGTCGTCCCAAACGTTGTCCGTGACGTTGTCCATTTCCTCATAACAAAAGAGGGAGGTAAACATGACGAATGCTATCGCAATTCATAGAAAACCAACAATAGTGGTTTCTGCAGACATTTGTTTCCTAATGTATCGCCTAATATTTCGACGAACCTTTCACAAAAAGCAGGCACTAAGCTCAAACATCAGGCGAGTATTTTTTTTTTTTTTTTTTTTTTTTACAGCAACGTGGGGCTACACTACCAAAGTACAGAATGTAAGGGCACAAGCGAGACGTGCCCATCCATCCCTGCCCCAGTGAAAGCGGTGTGTCCTCACCTTCGAGGATGTCTGCCCTGTCCTTGGTCTTGAGCTCCCCCTTGGGGTAAGGGTAAATGGTGAACTCCACCATGCCCAAATCATCGCACACCACCGCCTGCGTCCGGTTGTTCACCAGCGAGCTCCGCAGCAGCTGCGACAAACACGCCCTCTCCGTGAAGCTCCGAGCACCCACTGTGTTTTTTCAAAAAGAGACTCGGTAGCACCTCCCGAGTTCTGGGATCTAAAGGCCCATTCAAACATTCGCGTTTGTTTAAAACCGAGCTCTTGGTATTCCTTATGACGAGAAAACACTTTGACATGCTGGCGCCATCTATGAGGGGACCCTAGAACTGCATTTCACCAGAGAAAAGGTATTGTGGTATTTGCAAGATCAAATGTACATATTATCTGTGAGAAATGGGTGTTTATAAGATTGTCAAAAGGTTTTTGAGCCAAGAAAGAAAGAATTAACTGTAAGATTCCATGGTTACCCGACTAGATGGCACCAGCATGTTCTCATAAGAGATCACAAGAGGTTTCAAAGCAAGCGGTCATAAGCAGTCGCAAGTGTGTGAACCAGCCTTAAAAGCCACTCAAAGACTGCCAGTGTTTTATAAAGATACAAATTGAATAGGCCAGAAAATCAAAAACTTCTCAGAAGTCCCCAGGTCGGCCGCCACAAACCTTTCAAGAGCCGAGTTCAACGAGTCTGAGCATCATTAAAATGTCAGAGTTTGGCAGGTTCGAAACGCAGAGAGGACCTTTGAGGACGCACAACAAAGCTTTGAGCACGAAGGTGTCAGTCCGAAGAATGTCTTCGGCACCCGAGTCCTTGTACGTTACGGTAGAGCATTTTCAGCAAAAATGTGAGTACAGTGAAGCAAAGTTGAGGTATGCTCGTAAGAAAGGTATACAAGCATTTAGGGCACTGCTAGAGTGACGACATTGACAAAGATGTTTTCTGGAAGAGCTCACTTTACTGTAGAGAAGTTCTACTGTAGTACGCAAAACATTACCGCAAACTGCAAATAAAAACAAAATATTTCAACCCTCGAGTGTTTGCAAAAGGTTTCCAGTTTGTGAGACCCATCAATTTGGCAAATCAGCAAGTTGGCAGTTTGTGGAACCGATCCACTTAATTAACTCTAGAAAATATTAGTAAACCAGCTGACTCAGCAGGCTAAAATGTTGGAATACTACCGAACCTTTCTAAGCCCGGAAATTAAGAGTAGCTTCGTATGAGTCCAATTTGAAAAACAAATAGTTGGTAGCATCCCTTAATATACGAAAGAGTCAGACAAAGAGGACGGACAGACAAGATGTTTGCCCTGTCCGTCCTCTTTGTCCGACTCTCGTATATTTTTGAATCGATTACCAACGCGCTCAATCCAAGTTTAGCACCCTTAGTTTGTGATATCAAAACCCTGCATGAATTAACAATAAAAAAAAATTACCCTCTTATATTTGCCAACACCATCGCTGCGTGTCGTGTTCCATGCTCAGTGTCTAGCAACAGGTTTTCTCGAGCTCACTCTAGCTCCCACCATTGCGTATGTAGGGTAGACTTTTTTTTGTTTTTTGTACGAAATTATTGCTGCCTTGTTGCTTTCTACGGAGAACAATGCCGACTTGTGAAGAAAGAAGCCGTGCCGTTCGTTCGACTCAACATACTGACTCGCATTGTTTTCCCAACAAAAAAAAAATTGGGTTGTGTGTATGTTTATACAGCCTAGAACTTGGTCTGCCTCAACGGGCGACGAGCCTCCCAGCTGTAGATGAGCGATTTAGCCAGTGCAGTATAACCGCTACCCTGGGGTCTTTAACGTGCATCACGCAGTAGTGATACACGACCACACGAAGGTACGATGCTCATCCAGATCGAAACGGGCAGGGGTGGGGATTGAACCCAGGATCCTGGGTTCTGCAGCGCGAGCTTTCGCTCCACGTGCTCCGAGCTGGTGTGCGCTAGACCACTCGGCCACCGATCCCCCCCTGTTTTTCCGACAAGACAGCAGTTTACCGTGCTCCTCAAACACATGGATCTGCACATCGTAAACAAACATTCACAGTTCAATCAATTCATCCCCAAGCTGAAAATAATTTGAACTTCAGCATTGCTATAGTACTTGTTTGTACAAATATTCCCACTTTCTTCTTATATGCCTCCTCGCCTTCTAGGCAACGTCCCAATAAAGCGGTGTAGAAGCCCGCAGACTCTTTGAGTAATAATGTACACACAAAAAAATTGCTAGGCTCATAATTGAAGATCAGTGCAGGGCTCCAATACAGCACTTAGATTGGGAAAACACTCTAAGACTGTTCACAGATTTGTGTTTGAGTATAGCTGGCTGCGTCGCTTGTAACTGCCTACGACAACAGACAAACTGGCGCCACATGTCGGGGAGCCCTAAATATTTTTGATCTGCGTATACATTTCCTTATTTTTCACCCATTCACTATGAGCTTAAAATAATTCGAATATTGTTGTAAGCGACCGATTTTCATGGAGGTAGTGCGTAAATTTCATCTCACGAATACAGCAAAACATTGGGTATAGTTGAAGACAGGAAGCATTCAGGAACTGTTTGCACGTTGTCGCCAGGGCTACCCGATAGATGGCGCCAGTGTTATCACATCGTAAGCAGTTCCAAGCAGTCGTAACACAGTCAGTCACAGTCAAACGCAAAATGTTTCAAAGAAAGGGTGACAACAACCCTGCAATATTTGAGAACAATCCACACAGTAATGCGAGAGCGTGCGAGAGGTTTTCCAAGTGTGTTCAGCGGAGATCTTTGTGTAGCTTTCGAATAAAAGTAAGGACAGCCCTGGACTACCACGAGACGTGGCGTGAGAAATACCCGAGGGTGAATTCTCTGGTTGACTACACCGCACGGCCACACACTCCAGAACCCACACCATGTCACGTGCGTTACCGAGAGGTGGCCCTCATGGTGTTCGGGGAAGTACTTGTAGAGGTACTCCGAGGCTACCAGCTGAAGCACCGTGTCTCCCAGGAACTCTAGCCTCTGGTTCGAACCCCTGGACACAAGAGCAGTGGAGCAACGCCTTCAGTTACCAAGAGATCTCTCCGGCAAAAAGTGTGCCGGCGGTGACCCTCGTGTCCTCAACGGATAAGAAAGACAGCGCAGTTCTGCTACACAGCAGAAATGTGCGCCAAGGTCCCCATGACAGCCACCATCGTGCCCAGAGCTACCTCTCAATAGTTTCGGGAGGTCCATCTTTCGAGGCTCTGTCTTCTCGCATCGGAGAAGCAGCGGGAGAATGCATTAGCACACCACAGCTCTTTGCACGAATGATCCAGGGATCAACTGACAGATCATAGATGGATCCAATATGGACGGGCATTCAATGCCCAAGTACCGTGAGAAGCAAACATTCTTGCTTGGTTACCATCAACTGCTTGTCGGCACTCGGCGATGGACACTTTGAAACATTGTTTGCGCTATAAAACACAATTACACGCAACCCGGTCACACGCAACGTTCAAAGGTTAAACAAGCTTCCTAATCAGCAGACTTCAGTGTAAGATCGGCACTTCGCGAGCACCGAGTGCAAAATATGTTCTGCCAAAAATCAATGCTCTGCAAAGTCGCTTGCTCGCAGTACTGCAAACGGTTTTTATATTTGTTGACCACTTTTTTGCCAATAAGAAGCCGGCGGCGAACGGAGAAGAAATTGGTACTCTGGCTCCACCACATTTAGTTAGTGCTCTAGCATCACCGACCCATGGCATGTGCTATACGGGCAAAATGGACAGGCACAGCGCAACTTATGTAGGGTCCCTGCATGTGGCAACCGTCTCTTGCTTGGGTGCCCTTCGAGAGAGTGAGTGAGTGTCCTGCTCACAGGGTGAGGTTGTTGAACCCGATGCTGCGGTGAGTGAAGGCCTTGGCCAGTAGGCGGATGTGGGTGAACTCGATGCCCGTGAGCTCTTCAAACTCGTGCAGCTTCTGCAAGCGCAGTGGCAAAATGGTCAGTACATCCCAGAGGCAGCCTCGAAGTACGCCACGTAATGTCCCAGTAAAAGCAAAAACCGGCCCCTTTGATGGGAACCCCCGTCCACAGTCCCGAGCTGTAACTAATTAAGAATATTGAAAATACAACATTCAGTGCCAATATTAGTAACTAAGTTATACATAAAAAATTAAAATTAAATTGCAGCAACAATACCCGAATTAATGTTTTTGGACTAACTCGAAACCTGGTTCATTTATTGTCACTTGTCGGAACAATGTTGACAAGCGCGCACGGTGATTTAGTTTCAACATTGGCACTACATATTGTCATTGCCTCAAAATCTATTCTAAGTAGGGTGCCAAACCGAGAAAGAACCGTGCCAATATCTTTTCCACATTGAAAACTTGACCGTTGGTTGGCCACTGCAGCACACGTCAATATCATGGAATATATCCACGGTGATCAGAATGTACCTTCACTGATTTTTAAGCACAACTCTATCTATAGTTGGTGACAAGTTAAGAAACAGTCACTTTCTCACATCTGTGAGAAAGTAACTGACTCGCAACCCAATTACATTCCTGTGCAAATGATAGGAACTGTAGCTCAACGTTAGCAGACCCACCTTGAGCAGCGGCACAGAGTCGATCCACTTGCGGTCGCCTTCCGGGACTTGCTCCTGAAAGTTAGGGAACATTTAGAAGAAGAGAGTGCAGCGCGTTCAGCAGCAAAACGCCCGAGTCATCCAACTCGAAAGAGATATAAAGCATTGCATGTATGGTTCTCTGGGTGTTCTTTTTTCTAGATTAGCAATGGGCCAGAACCAGACATGTAAACATCACTGAAATAAAGTAACTAAAATACCATTACTCATTACTTCATCAAAAAGCAATGAAAATAAGTTATTCATTCCCTCTCCTAATCAGAAACAACGAAGGTCATTACTTCGTTGTACGAGGGGCGTTCATAAAGTTTGTATTATCGGCACAAAAAGTAAAGGAAACAGAACAAAACAGACATTAACATGAGTGCGCGTCCCTCTAGTTTCCGCACAGTATAAACATCGTAGCTCGGAACGCCGCTAGGGAGACGAAACAAAAATGGCACCGCCCGTCGGTGCCAAGCACATGCAGTGATCCGTTTTTTTCATTTGAAGGGAAGCAATGCCAAGGATATTCATTCCAATCTGGGAGCATTGTTCGGGGACAACGTCCCAGTTTACGACACTCTTGGTTAAATGTCACAGACGCTTCTAGTGTGGCCAAATAAGAGGAAAGCATTTCAAGGACGGCGACCAAGTGACTTGCTGAAGTGGAGCGATTCCTGTAACACTCAAGACGAGGAGTTCTATAACAATGGCCTCCGGCATGTGGTGCATCGCTGGAAAAAGTGGGTAACTTTTGGTGGCGAACATGTAGAAAAAGTCTCAACTTCTACTCGAGTTTGATTGCTAAATCTCTATTTCTTCGCTGACAATAATACAAACTTTATGAACGCCCCTCGGACATACTGAAGTAAAATAGCACAAACACAAAGATAGGAAGAAGAATGGGACAAGACAGAGCGCTAACTCACAACTAGAGATATTGCTACAAGCGAGGAAGGAAAAGAAAAAAACACCGCATTCCACAGCTTCGCACGTGCATTCAACACCCTGCCCCCTGATGGTTGATCCCCTTTGCACATGCGGAGGCCCCATCGTCAACATCAGGAAATCTATTCCCTTTCTTGACAACATCATTGACTGGTGCACTGACATCAGTGAACCATCAGTGACGTTGACTGGACGGTCCAGCAGAACCGTCCAGTCAGGAGAAATACAGACAGTTGAGGAGGAAAAGGGATGCAACCTTCCTAATTGCACCTTTTTAGCAAAAAAACGGTGCATGAAAACAAACATTCTTGCCTGTTGCACTCTCTACGACTGTGAAGTGTTTGTCCCGAGGATAAGATGGCCAAAACAAACTGACTTGTAGTTCCTTTCAAGACAACCTCAGTGTATACATCTGTGGCGGCAGTACCTGTAGCGGGTGGAGCGGGTAGTTGACCCAGACCCCGAGCAGGTCCGGCTCCGAGAAGAGGGTGGTTGAGAACACCTGGTCGGCCACCCTGATGCCGCTGTCCAGGAACAGGGCCCCTGCACGTCGGACGCAGACGGTCTCTCGGTTGGTTGCCCCCAAACACTCCGCACTTCGGCGTGACTCCCGCCGCTCTGTCACTCAGATTGTGCAGTAGCGTGCGACCACAATTCACATTGCACAAGGTCACCAGTAATATCTGAGAAGTAAAAGATGCCCTTACACGACCGGAGTGGAGCAAGCTGTTGAGCAGAAAATATAGCAGGACCGAGGGCAATGGCAAAAAACCCCGAAAGAGCGCCCTCCGTTTCATTCATTATTTTGCTAAAAGATTGGCATGCGGCAGAGCGTAACCGAGAAACAAAGATTGTGTAGCAGCTTCTTTATGATTTTAATTGTAACAGCATACAGTGACCCTTAGGCAAGACGTGCTACCCACAGTCCTCGACACCCCTGACTCTTTGTGAGTGTCGCAATAGTGTGAATGCTGTGGCTGACTCAAGCTTTTTAAGGCAACTCGAGTCCTTGCAAAATTTACAAAATAAAAACTGCACAAGCATTGGACATCCTATAACTCTACGGACGTTTCACCCTCTACCGCACCTTCTATTTTGCAAACGTCCAGACTCCGTGAGGTGTTTAAAAACCGAGACTGCAAAACTCAGGTCACCACAATCTGTTTAAGGATACCTTCAATATGGAGGATCTCCGCCCAAGGGAGCACCACGTGTAATCGTCTGCGACGTCGGACGCCAATTTCCCCGTTCCTTTGCACGCACCCCCCACCCCACCTCAACTTCGTACGCTGCATCGAAGATGGGCAAGAAATTCAAAAACAGCTGAAATGCATGAGTCGTATTCTACCCCAAAACATGCAAACAAAAATCAGAAAACTTGAATATGTTTAGCGGTGCCATATTTCCTGCCAAACATGTAGTCAAAAAAATGTCACACCGGTGAAACGACCTGCAAAGAGTCTCATTACCCTGGAAGGAGGATGCTAGCTACTCATTGAGGCACCCTAGCCTACCCCAGTGGGTAAAGAAACCAGCTACAACTGCCACTGCTGGCTGCATGCCTTCACTTCCAACCTCGCTGACACACAAAAGCAGGATGTTTTGGTTCTCCGATTCTGTCTAAGCGACCTGGAGCAAGAAGTGACTGACCCATGAGAGCTTCGAAGCAGTTTGCCATGGCGTGCCGCAGCTCCAGGTCATGGCACAGATCCGACCCGTGGGCGTACAGCATGTACTTCTCCAGCTCCAGTTTCTGCATCCGAGACGGCAGAGTGGTAGGTCAGTCTCTAGTGTTGTGCGAATATTTGAATTTTCGAATAGTAGTTTCTAATGATACGCTATTCGATATTCGCTTCGAGATGAACTGCAATATTCATAGTTTTCTAAGTGTTGACTGTGGCGGGCTAGCTCCGTTGAGAGCGCTTCTCATTGAGCCCGTGTGCACTGCGGGAAAGTAATACCTGCGGAGCTTGCGGGCTCCGCGAGTATATCTTTCCCGCAGTGCACAGGTGCTCGACGTGAAGCGCACTCAACGGGGCGAACTTGCCGTGATTATGCGAGATTATATTTTAGGCAGCGAAGTCTTGACAACCTGCGTTCATCGTTCGTGCTTGTTTTCTTTTTGTCAAACTTGAAATTAAAGAAAGAATGTTTGCCTAAAGCAAGAAGATTTATAAATCTACTCGATTAGGATAGCTGCAAACAATCTTGTCATTTACATGCCACAGTTCATAAATAGTCATATTAAAATTAATTGAGTTTAGAAGTGGACAAGTGGAAGGTTGGAAACAACCTTCATGTGTTCAGCTGAATCTTCATTTAAGCATGGCACATAGTAGTTAAAGGCTTGAGGAAATGATCAGATATTCGATTAAAAAATATTCGGACAAAACTAATATTCACTTTGAACTCAAAATCCACTATTTGCAGATGGCTACAGTCTCTCAGTGAAGTCAAACGAGAGCTAATAAACTTTGTCAACATACTACACAGGTTAGGGAGTATCTGACTCAGAATAATGCGTTAATGTATGGCTCACTTCTGCTTTAAGCTGTACTCAAGCTAGAAAAAACACTGGTCTTTGTACAGTCACTCCAAAGAATGGTGCCCGAGGAACCGCTGGGCGTAGTCTAAACAGCATCTGGGGTTTCCAAGAATTCAGTTTGAAAAGCCATGTTGTGGCAAATTGTTCTTCAATGAATTTCAACCTAGAAAAATAGCCTGTATCTCCTTTAATCAACTCGACAACTAAACTGCGCAAGAGCTCTTGATAGAGAGCCGACGAGATATCAGAAGAAGTTTTGCAACGCCTCTGAACCATAAAAATGTTTCCCCTCCTTACAACTATGTGGTCATGATGACATTGTCACAAACACCCCTCACAAACCCCAGCACTGTTGCACACCTACTTTCACTCAGGGAAGATGACACCGAGTGAAACAAAAAGCCAAGAAGTTTCCTCCAACGTGCCTATTGCAAAGGTATGTCGTGCAGGCAGAGAGAAGAAAATGTGAGGCAAAATTTGCAGCTGGTCTACATGAAGGAACTCCTCCGAATGGAGTATTACCTTGGCAAGGACAGCCAGGTGCTGGTTTTGCACGATGGCTGCCCGGTAGGTTGCCAGACCACCTTCCTCCAAGTCCGGGAACATGAAGAAGAGGTGGATGCTCGACAGGAACTCCACCACCGCGTCCCCGAGAAACTCCAGCCGCTCGTTGTGGCTGATGCTCGACGCCGTCTCCTCCTGGCGCCCAAAGCGGGACATGATGTTGATCAGCGTGTTGATGCCTGCAAGGTCGTTCACATGCCTCAGCCCCTCTTTGCACTGGCAGTGGCAGAGCCAGAGTTACAAAAAGTGACTAGCTTACAGTAGAAACTCTTTACAAAAAAACTTTCAGCCTTTTCACTCTGGTGAAGAAGGAAAAGCAGCGGAGCTGTAGCTTCTGTTCTCGGCGGTGGCTTTCCAGGCGAGCGATCTGCTCTTCTTTCGCAAGGGAATCTGAAGCGCTCGGCGCAGTGTAACTTTAGGCGATAGCGGCCTCTCGGGGGTTGCGGAACCATTCGCGCTGCTGCGCACATCTATGAGCGACGGCGGCAAGCAAACAACCGGCAAACACAACACTCTGGACAGCTACCGCCATCTATGAGCTATGGCGGCAACCAGAGTGTTGTGTTGGCCACGGGTGTTGGGTACTGGACACGATCCTGGGGAAACTAGCCATTAACAGCTCCGCTGTAAAAAGTTGATTTTTGTAAAACGTTTTTAGCGAGATCAGTAGCTCAAATAAATACTTATGCCAGTATTACAGGCATATTAACAATGAGAAAAGATTGAGCAGTCCTGCGCTAATCCACAGTACAGTCACAGCGATAGCTGCGACAAGTCACGGCTAAGTTGTTGGGCATCGGCATCACATTCACGAATGGTGGGGTGCGTGAACAAAAATGCGTTCGGAACAAAACAAAAATCTGACCATTTTTTTCCAAACTCTTGTTTCTTTTCTGTTCCTGAGCGCGTGAAAGCGGGTCTCCCGGCACGAGCACTTGGCACTGACAGTGCAACAATGGCATCTTAGGCGGTTGCAGAACCCAGTGATGTGATTGGCCTAAGCCATTTTGGAGCACCTTTTGGAGCAGTCAAAACAGTGTTTTGGAGCAGCAGAAGTGTTCTTTGGAGCAGCCAGAACAGTGTTTTGGAGCAGCAGAAGGGGCTTTGCGAGCAGCTTAAACAGTGTTTCGGAGCAGCAAAATGGCTTTTGGCGCAGGTATTCTTAGAAAATACAAATATTTCTTTTAATTGCTATAGACAAATGAAGGGCACTTTGTGCTGTGTTGTGACGTGACGTGTTGTGCCGAAACGCACTGCTTGTGTTTTTATTGCTAAGACATCCACAAGTGTACAGTGCTGTAGGCGTTGCCGAGGAATTCCGAAAAACCGCTTGCCACCGTTGGACTGGTTCCCGACGTGCCATATTTTCGTCAAAAGTAAGCAAACGTAAAACAATGAACTGAAAGCGTCCCGGCTGGTGCCTCTGTCGTGCAATCTTGTTCGCATGCACGTGAGGGCAACTTCGGCAGGCTTGCAGTTGCGCGTGCTTCGTCGCGCGAGCGGAGACAACGGCTGTTCAATCGAAACGGAAACCATGCCGCCCTGCTCCGTCGCAAAATGGTTCCTAAAATTGTATGCAACATGTAACTGTCCAGCAGCGAGTGATTGCCAAGCTGGCAGGCGAGGTATAAGCTAAACACGAAGAAAAAAAGAACCTGAGCGCATCGATGCTTGACATCTCGAGCCAGGGTCAAAAGGTTCTTGGAGCGCTTTGTCCAGCGACTGAACTCGAGACAAACAAGTGCGCTGTGCGGGTTCAGCGTACAGATTTTGCCTTATTTGCTTTAGCTCATTTCTCTTCACCAACTTTCTTTCACGGCACATTTTTCACGTACCCGGGACCCTTTAAAAAAAAAGCCCACCGAAAGAAAACTAGGTAATCAATCTTTCGGCAAGCAGTCTTTGAGTTAAAGAGGGATTTTTGTAGTAGCGTATGATTTAAACAAGAACAGAAATGTTGATGAACAAGCGGTAGTAGTTACGTTTCAATTTAGAAAGCGCCATATCTGCAGCGGCGTGGGGACGGCAACACCTGACGTCGCGCGACCACGGTGACTGTGGTCGCGCGAGTGCTTCAGCTCACATAGTAACTCTCGCCACGCAAAAGCGTGGTTTTGTTTCGCAGCATGACGGCATGGTTGGCATCCGGCATACTAGCGTCGGAGCGTCCGCACACGTTCGCATCCATCGTTGAAAATAGTCTAAAAAAGACGCGGGACGAGACCCTTAGACGACGACAGCGCGAAACGGCTGGAAAAACCATGCAAGACCGGATGGATGATTGATGCAGGGTACTTTGTGTCGGGCAGTGTCGGGCAGTGTCGGGTTGTCGCTTGCGCCACCTAACTTATGCATGCTCAATTAGGTTCTCAGTTTAGTTTCAATTTTGAAAGGCGACCGAAATTGGTCCTTTGGCACAGGCTTGGCGCAGATTACCCATATTTTGGTGAAATGTTGCAGGATGTAGCAGGGTTAGCCCCTTGGCGCAGCGCAGTTTGGCGCAATTGGCGCAGCAATCACATCACTGAGAACCGTTCGCGCTGCTGCGCACATCTATGAGTGACGGCGGCAAGCAAACAACCGACAAACACAACACTCTGGACAGCTACCGCCATCTATGAGCTACGGCGGCAACCAGAGTGTTGTGTCGGCCACGGGTGTTGGGTACTGGACACGATCCTGGGGAAACTAGCCATTAACAGCTCCGCTGTAAAAAGTTGATTTTTGTAAAACGTTTTTAGCGAGATCAGTAGCTCAAATAAATACTTATGCCAGTATTACAGGCATATTAACAATGAGAAAAGGATTGAGCAGTCCTGCGCTAATCCACAGTACAGTCACAGCGATAGCTGCGACAAGTCACGGCTAAGTTGTTGGGCATCGGCATCACATTCACGAATGGTGGGGTGCGTGAACAAAAATGCGTTCGGAACAAAACAAAAATCTGACCATTTTTTTCCAAACTCTTGTTTCTTTTCTGTTCCGGAGCACGTGAAAGCGAGTCTCCCGGCACAAGCCCTTGGCACTGACAGTGCTACAATGGCATCTTGTTTTTGTTTTTTGTTTTTTCTACAGAGTATGTGCACTGGGCATTGGGTACGATAAAACCCCTAAGTTTAGAGCAGCTTGTTAACGCTGTGGCATAGCTTAGTGGTAACACCTCCGCTCCGCATGCGGCGGACCCAGGTTCGATTCCCGCAGGCGACGGGCTATCTTTTTCAAGAATTCGGCAACATCGACGACGGACGGCCTATATTGCCAAGTACAACATCAACAACGACTAAAACTACAAATACTACATTAACAACTACTACTACTACTATTACAACTAGGACATCAAAGACGGACGTCATTTGCAGTGGTAGAAAGAACCCATAACGGCTATCGCTATAAAAACATCTGGTGTGCGTCTCGTGCCACATATATTTTCCGTGTTGGCTCCTCCGAGCATAGGCTTTTTATACTGCATGTCAAATGTGGAACTCTGTTAACTTCTGCTTACTCTTCCAGCTCTGCCGGAACGTTCCGAAAATACAAGTATGATTACATTCAGTTTCACAGCCAAGAGTTTTGTCCCAAACAAACCTGACCACCCTTGGCAAGAAAACAAAAAATCCGAGGACACCTAAGCACTTCTTTTTAGTTGTGAATGCGAAAGCATGAATGTCGTTCTTCTGTTCTCTTAGTTCGTCTGCGGTGTGGTGGCGTGGACGACCACGTTTCACCGGCCGACGGCCCAGAGCGCGCTCTTATGAAGTGGCCGCGCCACACTCGGCTGTACACCCACTCCGGAGCTTGCTTGAATGGGCTCTGGCACCACCGCCGGCCACCGCTCCCACTTACCGGCGACCGGGTCGCTGCGTGCACTGCGCCGCCATGGAGAGGGCTTCTCTGGTTTCTGAGAAATCATCAGATTTCTGCTACATACGACATTGGGACAGAGGAAGGTGCCGTTTGGCATGGCTTCAATGCTGATGACGTCGGTTCGCTCCATGGGACAGTTAATGCTTTCGCATATAAAAAGAGCCTAAAGGGGACAAGAAAGAAGTGCCGGACAAAAAGGGGGCCCACCTCTCTTCCTGGTGTTGAGGTAGTGGATCCTGCGATCTCCGTACTCAGGCTGCCTAATGCCGCAGTTGGTGAGCGAGTTGCGGGCGTGGTCCGGGTTCGTGCCAAAGTTCTCCCGGTACGAGGGGTGGGTCAGGGCCAGCTGAAAGAGGTCAGCGGTGCCCCATGGTAAGGAGAGAGTCAATAAACAACACCACAGCTCACTTACATAATAAGCCTGTAAAGGGCTACTGGCTCCACTCAGTACCTTCAGACTCCCCGAAGTCCCGCCCAAGACCAGTCGTCCCTATTAAGGCCGGCCTTATACCATAAAGCGCCCAGGGCAAACTTCGGCCCTGATGCACCCCCGTTTTTGTGCGCCCATATCTACTAGGTATGACATCACATTGTTAGTAAACATGTGAGTAGTAACCCAACATGAGCATTTTGTCACCCAAGAATGCACTCTAAAAACAAACGCCGATCGAGCATATAGCATCGTGTCAAGCGCTCTGTTCACAAGTAAATAATAAAAATAAAATTCAATAGGGGCCCCCCTATTGATCGCGCCCAGGTTGCCCACCCCTAGGCCCGGTACTGGTCCTCACCTGCAGTAGGTATCGGTCCTTGAACTCTGTCCCGATGATGCTCTCGAGGAAGTCCAGAGACTTGTGGAACCTCAGGTGGCAGACAAGAACCGGAAGTAGCAGAGCATGCTGCAGGCACCAGAAAGACTGCTATTCACCACGCTTAAGCATGAACACTACCACTGAGAGCTAGCAGCACCCACGGGCTCTTTTCATAAACTGTCTGCTAGTACCTATACATATTGGCATGTATGGCTTGTCTACTATGCTGTCTTGAAACTCTTGCCCAAAGAAACACAAGGTTTATGTAAAGAATGCCACCACAAAGTAGAGCATTCACCGTGTAACAACCACCTGACAAGGAAGGCAAGTGGGACTGTGGGAGCTCTCGCCAGAAGTCAAAAGCTTCGCAAGCTTCGTTAACAATGGCACTTTTTCGCGCTTTCTGAAGCTCCCAAGAACCCGCTTCTTCCTTTGCCGCACTGTAACTTGGAAGTCGTAATGAGCAATGTCCGTTACATAGCAACCCCAAAGCATGCCACAGTTTCCTTCGTAAATTTGGGGATTCGCCGCCTAGCTTCGACGGCGGCTGCGTCACGCTAAAAACTATTGCAGAATCTGCACTTGAGTTTCATGCCAAGCACAATGGCCCTTCAAGCTGTTTACAGTAATGCTCTGAAGACACAGACACGAGTGGGATCAGGCACCTACACCTCTTGCTTTAGGCCCCCCAGCAGAGAACGCAGACATAAAAGAGGGGGAAGGGAACGGCGCACCTGAACAATGTCGCACATGATTCCCGTTCTGAAGAAGTTCTCGCTGCTTACCACCACCGTCACATCTCTCTTCAGGTTGCTGAAAGCAAGGAAAGAAATGAAAGGATTGATTATAGAGTAGACATACAAATTAAAGATTAAGACACCCTTTCGTTTAGTGACAGCATCTATAAGTAATGAATCCCAAAACACTGCAGCCAGTGGATCCACAGAAAAAAAAGTGACATCATCATAATATCTGTTATATTTCTTGCTCCCATTTAATTTTCGCCCCTTCCCCCACCTTTATTATTTTTGCACGACTGGCCAGCTACAGGGTCGCGCAATTCACTACTAGTTGTCAATTCGTAAAAGGCCGCAGTACTTTGCGTTTTGTTCCACCTGCGTGCTTAAGGCTGGTTCGCCCACTTTCGTTTGCTTACGACCGACTTCTTAACCTCCTACGACGAGAAAACACACTGGCTCGCTGGCATCACCTATGAGGTAACCCCAAAAGTGCGTTACACTAGAGCAAAGGCTTTGCAGTATTTGTGGGATCAAATATACACACTATCTGGGTTAATGGTCGTTTATAACATAGTCAAAAGTTTTTTGAGACAGTAAAGAAAAAATGATGCACGAAAAAAAGTAGGAAATATACGGAAATGCCAAATGTTCCACGCAATAGATGGCGCCAGCGTGTCCTCTCGTTGTAAGAGATCAGAAGAAGGTTTAATGCACTCAATCGTGAGCAGTCGCGAGTGTGTGAACCAGGCTTTATTTTTTCGCTTCAAAACTCCCTGAGGAGTGTCGAAGGCCACCGTTGCTCGTACTGCACGAACCCACACTGCCCCGCTTCGAGCAGGCTTTGGCTAGGGAGCCCATATTTCAGAGAGTTTCCAACTGCTCAATTAGGGTCACGTGGTAAACGGGCCGCGTTTGCAATACGAGCTGCGAGGAGGTGACAAAAGCATTGGTCGTCTGCAAACGTCTTACCGCCCTCTTTCCCCTCGCCGCCCGACGCACGTGCACTTTCGACATATAATTGGAAACGTTCCCCATGGCCTGAGTTGGAGCCTCTCTTCGATCTAGGCTCTCTAGTTTCAATGTATCTCGGTGCGAGGCCCCCGACCTTTTGAGCCGCATCTCTTGCAGCTTGGCCTCCTTCTGGAGCAGCTTGTGGCGGTCCGTGTACAGCACCTTGGGCTTGTTGGCCAGCAGGTGCCGGAACTTGACATAGTCCCGCCAGGCCTTCTGATACCTGGGGACGGGACGGCGCGTGCCACTCGCATTAACGTCTGGTCGGGACCGAGAGGGCGGTACAACAAGATACCGAATTTTCTGGATCATAGTCCGAGCGCATACTGACGGCACCTTTCACGGTTCTTTTGTAATGTGCATTCCACACTACCAAGATTGCCGGTCTTAACAGCCTATTAATGTGAGCTCCTTCTGAGCATGCACTCTAAACAGCGCCCTCAAATATGGCATCCAATGAATGCCCCTTATTAAGATCTGTCATTATGATGAAATGCGATGAATTTAGTGAATGACAGATATTATGTTAATTATGGTTGCTGTAATTTACTAGCTTTTTTGCATTAATAAAGCGGGTGCTTTTTAAGGTGTGCTGCGTATGAAAATATTTTACATTAGAAATATGCACCGGGAAAGGACTACACACCATCATCTAAAGAGAAGCTTTTTTCTTTCAGGCAAAATTTGTTCTTGCAAACAATGCACTGGATGTGAACCGAAAAATATGGTAGACACTTCTACAAACACACAGCCACAGTTTTGTATAGGCTCCCGCCTGAGTGGCGGCTAGCACGTGTCCAAGAGCCACTCTCTCACCAAGCAGGCAGGCAAGCGAGCAGGCAAGCGGGTGTGCAACTCACATGGGGTTTCCGGCGTAACTGAGCTGGGGCGGCCGTATCCCAAAGTGGACGATCTCGGGGAAGACTCCGCCCTGCGTCCCGCACAGCTCTCGGTCTAGCTGGTCTACCCGCAGGGCACAAGGCTTCATTCCGGGATTCACCACTATCATGCCCTTCACCTGCACGCCGCAGAAACGCACGTTTGGGCTCGATTCATGGCACAATCTCTCGACATAAAACGCAATAAATCACGTAACAAATCTAGAGAAAAAGGTCTGCCATCCTTTCGCGCACTTCGGTCCGAGTTGGTTTGAGTTGGACCCTCCCTTCCATCTAGGCTTTCTACAGAACACACTAGCAAGCTGGCACCATCTATAAGGTGACCTAGAAACAGCATTTCACTAGAGCGAAAGTTTTGCGGTATTTGCAAGATCAAATCTATGTACCATCTACGAGATATGGTCGTGTACAGTCGAATCTCGTTAACTTGAACTCGAGGGGGACCGAAAATTTGTTCATATTAAATGGAGGCCGAATTAAAGAAAGCCCATTAAATGGAGTACCTACATGCAGCGCTGCGTTGGGCGGCGCATGTGCACTGAGCTAACACACGAGTGACCAGTCGTGGGACATTTATTTACACCGATCACCAACGGAAGTAATCAGTGATGCATGCCTGTGCACGCGCGCATTCCTCAGTCGTGAATGAACAAACATCTCTTGGAGCTTGGAGACTAGCTCTAACGTGGCATCAGCATTCTCTTGGCACGAGAAGTAACGCGCGGTTGTGTCCAGCACCGACGCTACGTCAGTTGCACTAGGGGGAGGCACCTCTTCGCTGGCATCAGAATCTTTGCCACTGAGGGTTGAAAGGTCTTCAGATGTGGCCTGTTGAAAGCACGTAGCCTGAATGATCTCGGCATCAGTTATCCATGACGCTTGGAATTCAGATAACGCCAGTCACACACCCACTGAAAACATGCTGAAGTGCAGCAACGCGCGAGTGCAAGGCAAGAAACGTAACTGTCGCGCTCCCGCCGGAAACATGCCGAAGCTCAGCAACGCGCGGGTGCAAGCCAAAAAATGTAACTGTCCGCGCCCACCGAAAGCACGCCAAACCGCAGCAACACGCGAGTGCAAGGCAAGAAACGTAACTGTCGCGCTCCCGCCGAAAACCAACCGAAAATACGCCGAAGATCAGCGGCGCAGCACCACAGCACCGTCACCGTGCAAGAGAAAAAACGACAACCGCCGCTGCCAGCACTGCACCGCTCATCGCAGCATTCAAGGCCTCCACATCATTGGTTGTCATGGTTACTTGGAACTGAAGTCGGGAGTAGCAGCTGGCGCACGGCGTAGCGCGGCCACATGGCCAGGTTGGAGGTGCTGCTGCGTGAGTTTGCCCGCTCCTGAGAGTATGGTCGGCGGCGCGGGATGTTAGAATTAATTGGCGCGAACGCTTGAGCGTTTGAATTACCGGGAGTTTTCGCACATTGAAATACATATAGTGCGGACCGGACCACAGCATCAGTTCGAATAAACCGAAAGTTTGCATTAAGCGTGTTCGAATTAACGAGATTCGACTGTATTATTCTCAAACTCTTCGATCTCGAGGAAACCCTATCTGCCTCAGACAGCAGCGAAGGAACCCCTCCTGATCTCGGTATTGGTGCAGTAAAGCGGTACGGGAGACTACGAACCTTGTAAACAATAATGTCCATACTAGGAAGTGTTTGACCTATTGTTAGGTATCAAGGAGTGGCTCAGAATTGCTATAATAATAGTACTTAAACTGGAAGAACGCTTTACTTAAGTGCAGAAACGGTCAAGAAAACCTGAGAGCTCAGGGGACCCTCGATGGTACTCCAGGAACCCATCTGAGAACCCATGGTTTAAACCATAATGAAAAGCTAAAAAAAAAAAAGATTATATATATATACTGTAACTGCAAGTGTTCCACCCGATAGATAACGGCAGTGGGTTCTCTTATCGTAAGAGAATAGGTTTTAAGGCACATGGTCACAAGCAGTGGTAAGTGTGTGAACCAGCCTAATTTGTCCCGGCAACACGGAGTAGGGTTCCCAAACAGACCTGGTCAGCAAAGCCCTGCCACTTGCTCTGGGACATCTTGCAGAGGCGGGGCAGCTCGGGAGCAGCCACCAGGGGCACGCTGCTCGTCAGAAGGTACTGCAGCACCACGTTCAGGGACAGCAGCTCCTTGCCGTTGTCTGCCGCGAGAGACAGACGGTGCCCGGCGTCATGTGGCCGACCACAACACCCGTTCGGTATCGACAAGCTCTCACTCCACACCCCTTCCAGGGTGAAAATCTCTTCGTAGACACTGGCGAGAAATCTGGCCACAACAGGGAAAACTTAAAGAATTGCGCGCGTTTGTTTGTGTTTTAGCCTAACAAGATTATTGCCTAGCACCCTCGCATTCGTGGTCATCCGTCTCTCGAAGCATTTTAATCAATGGCAAAAGATTGTTTCACCCGAGTTTTGCGAGTGGGACGAAGATGCGTATACAGGCTGGTTTACGCAGCACCGTTTGCTTAAGTTGCATTATGTTACAGAAGCTTACATGCGAATGAGACTTATAGTGACTATAACAAGGTTGAGATTAAAAATGATGCAGTAGCGCAGCTTTGAGCCAAAACAAATTTGACTGCCACCTTTTGAAAGTTCAATTGCCACTTTACAGCTGCAAAACAATACAGGCTTAGTATACCACTCATTCCAATATACAGCTAATTTATTTATTCACTCAGTGCAAACAGCTTCACTGTTCCGAGAAGTGCCACACCTGTGGAGCGCATGATCCGAGCACAGACGCACGTGCTGGCACTCAATGGGTTGTACAAACCCTGGTAATATGGCTTTTAAACACATCTGTGCAGCTCGTGGCAACCCGAAGTCCGCTCACAACGAAAGTGTGAAACACTTCCCCACATGGTCAATTCGGGTGCATAGTGTTTTCGAACAAAGTTGAGCATTTGCGCTTGTAGGCGAGGAATTTACCAGCGCACCTCAAACAAACTATCACCGCATCATTTGAGGAAAGAACAGCGGACCTACATAGGGCACCTGCTGAACTGCAGTGCATTATCTCAAAATCCCAGATTCAGACAAAAGTACCAAGAGATGCAAGCAACACAGGTAACATCACCTGTGCAGCCCATTATTTTCGGAGACAGCACCCACATCATTCGTGTTCTTAGGCCCCGTCTTCCGAGATGTGGGAAGAACACATAGAACTCCAGTAACGTTTGTAGATTGACGAGGACGAGGAGTATTGACGACATTTTATGAGCACAATGAGGCAATACAAAAAGACACGGGGATAAGTAGAAGAAATATAAAGGCACAAAGCTGGCTAGCGACTGTTGATTTCTTTTACTCTAAGTCTAGAGCGTCATTGCATTCTTTTTACCTGTCCCCGTGTCTTTTCTGCATCATTTTATTTTTCTCGTCAAACGTTGAAGGAAGACACTCCCAAATGTCAGTGACGATCGAGGCGTGCAGTGCACCGACCTTCGAGCTTGCGTGCAAAGCGGGGCATGAAGTGGAAGCGGGGGCAGCCCTCCGGGTCCCCGTGTGCCCTCCAGTCCAGGTCGAGCATCTCAAGCACTTCGGTGAACAGGTAGCGGGAGAGCAGCTCCAGCCCGCACACCGTGAAGTTCTCGGGGAACTTCTCCTCCAGGTAGAGCACCGCATACTCAATGTTGAAGCGGATCACCCGGCAGGTGGGCAGCTTGGGCAGTGCCCAATGAGACAGCATCGAGAAGCCCTCAAAGACGAACTCGTGCCCGTCGTGCCGGATGGTCGTCGGGCACTTCATCTGCGTGGGAGGACGGACGGACGCTTGTCACTCCAAGACGGAAAAGCCGTTTGCTTCGCTCGCCTTTGTGCTTCCGAGTCGGAGTCTCCCACCATGAAAAAAAATGTATCGCTGAAGCTGCTACGGATTCGCGGCCGTGTTTCATTCACCTCAGCAAAGACATTCTATGCACGCATTCACGCCCCTCGGCGACTATAAAGAGCGCCGTCGTTAAACCGAAGCGCCCCTATCGTCTGCACCCCCTTGTGAGCAGAAAAGCGGGCGACATGTTCCAAGAACTGCAGCTGCTCTGACCGGCCTGGCATCGAGGGGTAATTCGAAGGTGAAGAGGGGGTAGGACAAACAGTTTTCTACGCGAGAATGCAGTGCTTCACAGATACTTATATATTCCTAGCAGCCTGTTTTCTCCAAGTAATCTTTAGTCTTTAAGGGGGACACTGGCTACAGGTTTAACTTCCGAACAACTCAAGTGATCGGAATGAAATTCGCGGGAGATTTAACATCAGATGTGTGTATATTGTGCAAACTTTCAGCTCTCAAGGACAATTTTACATACCTGCATTAAATGTGTCACTGTTCGTTAAGAAATCTATGATATGCAAATGAAGCTATTAAGCACCATTTAAACTGGTTGAATATAAAGTGAGAAATGTGGGACTTCGGGCTATCCAGTTTTTATAACTCAAATGTAAATATTTCAGGAAGAGTTACTACCTCAAAAATATGAGACGCATATCTGCCCTGTGTAAATTTTTTAAAACTTGGTATTTTCTTAATGAGGACTTCAACTTAGAACAAAATAAAGTAGATAGCCCGATTCCCCAGTAAATTTCAGTTCAGAAACATTTGTGGTATCAGAATGCTTTTACCTTCAAACAAAAGATTCCTTTGTATAAAATTTGCAGAAAAAAGTGGAACTGAGAAAAATGCATTCAAACATTGAACTCCTTTACTTTGTTACTGCCTCACAATGTGTTGAAAATATTTTATATCAACGCGACTATTTGGCGTATGTTTATCAAATATACCCTAGTGTAAGGGTGTATAAGTTTCTAAAACTGAAAACTTCAAATTTGAAAAATTAATATTTTCAAAAAGTTTGAAATTCAGGCCCATGTCTTTTGTCTTTAGAAAGCTATAGTCTTTAGGTAACTTTTATAATCACTGAGAGAATAAAAACAGCAGGGAGCGTCTTTGAAAACGCCCGGTCTCCAGCACGCGCTCTGTGCCTTCCGCCGAGTTTTGGCCGAGCACGCACGCTCAAGGTACGTGAGACGCCGAAGCCTTCTCAAAGGTGCACAGCTCGTGCTGGGACGACTCAACTCCTCCCTACTGTTCCCACCTTGTTAGTGGCATCTCTATGCGGGGGCACAGTGTGAACGCCTAGAAACGCAATATATTCCAACGACCTTCGCATTATTTAATGTATTCGACACGTCGGTCTGGCAGAGAAAAGAAGGCATCAAGACCCCCGCACCGAAACACCTGCTGCGACTGCCCTTTGGAGTAGTTAGCTCAAAAGCCAGTCATCTGGCAACTACATCACCGGAAACTGCGAGAGGGCAATGGTCTTTATGTCGCACTCTTTCCAAGCGTCGTTAAGGGTACGGCGATTCCCCGTTGCCCCATGATAATTCTTTTCGACTGATACGGACAGAAACAAACAAAATCAAACGAATGTCTCGAAGAAGGATTCGGGCCCGAGTGACACCGTCTGCTTACGTTAACGCGTGCGACGACTGAGCAGCGGCCACCCACCATAAAGTTGGTCCTGGGTGTGACGGCGATGCGGTAGTGGTGCAGGCGCCCCACGTTGTTGGTGTTGGGGTCGCAGGGGGCCAGGGGGCCCTCGCCCGGGTAGATGCCGTGCCGGATGCCCGACCGCTGGGCACGGGCACTGCACCGGCACAGCGGGCCGTCGTTCATCTGCAACCGGGACGACTGGCTCGTGAGCGGGAGGCGCAATGACCAGCGTGGCCCCACCCCAACGGGAGATGGTCTCTAAACCGGTCATTTGATTATCAAAATGCAACTGTGGTTGAGGGAGGGGAGAAACAAACTACTGTCGAGACCGGTTATAACGAAGTCGGTTATAACGAAATAGCGGATATAACGAAGTGATTTCCGATTCCCGTTGACTTTGTTATAACCGGTCTGGACAGTATGTCTAATCTGTCAACATACTCCCACAATCGAAATGTTACCATTTTCTGTCAAAGGGAACATCTCTTAAAGGGGTCATGACACAAATTTCAAGAAGTTAGATTATTCCTGATGCAAGATATGTTACTTGACATATCTATGCACCAAATTTCATGATTTTAGAGGTTTAGTTGCTCCAAAAAATTAATTTCTTAATTAATGTTTAGAATCTGGATATGGTGACCACTAGGCATATGCGAATAGTAGATTTTGAGATCGAAGGGAATTTGAAATTAATAGCGAGTTTGGCCAAATATTTTCAAATTGAATATTGAATAGAAGTTTGAACTGTTTTTCCAGGTCTTTCGCTACTGCATCATGCTACTTAGGCCACTTGGCTGTTTGCAGACACGCAAATAAACCCTATCTATTTATCTATCTATGCTGGAACGAAAACCCAGCTGAACTTGTGAAGGTTATTTACAAGCTTTCACTTGTGCATTTCTAATGTAACTATTACATGTGTTAATTGTGGCCCCAAAAAGATCAAATCCTACATTGGGATGGCTAGTAAATGATGCATGTTCTATAATGCATAAAGTGCAGTATTTAGGGTGTGACTGTTTAAAATTACTTAAATGACATTAAACTGTCGTTTTGAGGAGAAAACCCTTTTTTTTTTTCATCAATTTCCCCGGTACATTGAGCAGGAAACTGGGTGCACATGGGTCTCGTGGCATCAGTTTCCCCGCTGAATTTAGTGATGAAACTGAACTGGTGGTGTATAGATAGGGTTGTTCGTTTTTGGGTTTTATATTTTTTCTAATTCGGGGGTTCAAAATCGGGTGCTATTTTCAAGCTGATAATCGAGGAGAAATCGGGTATTTTGTGGAAACGTTCCGAAATTCGGGTTTTTTCGGGTTAAATTTACACATGTACTCAATAATACATTCATTTTTTTTATCGTAGCGTATTACGAGCTTTTTAACGCTAACGCGTTAAAATTAGGGATCTGTTTCAAGCTGGTAATCGGGGGGACATCAGGGTTTTCCACCTTTGATTGCCGTCGGTCGCTTCAAAGGATGCACCGCCACGGAATAATCCTTTCCCTCAGGTGTCAACAAAAAACGTTCAGCCTTTCCACTCTCGTGAAGAAGGAAGACCAGCGAAGCTGTACTCGATACACTGCCGCAACGCGCACGCGCCTGTTTCCCGCTTCTTCTCGTCCGACACGCCGCCGATCGTGGATACGTCTCCGGCGAACCAGAATCAGTTGCGCACGGCGCACTTGACGACAAACGGGTTCTCCACGAACTCCATCCGGAACCTCGCCGTCGCACCCGGGAAATGTTCAGCCGGCATGGAGTGCTGTCGTCGCCGGGCCTCACGCTTGCGCTTTGCCTCCGTGGCACGATCGTCGTCCGTGGCGTTGGCCCACCGGCGCCCTTTACATCGCTGGTACTGTTCTCGGCGGCGGCTCTCCAGGCGAGTGATGTGCTCTTTGGCAAGGGAATCTGAAGCGCTGGACGCAGTGGAAGTCGAAGCGACAGCGGCTTTGCGGCGGTTGCAGACCCATTCGCGCTGCTGCTTACGTCGCCGCTCCTTCCGCATGCCAGTCTCCTTTCACCGAAAGGGCGCGCAGCCGACCCATCCTGAGTCCAAACCGAAACTCATAAGAGTGTAGGAAACAGAGCGCAAAACAGACGAAGACGAAGAAACACACGTGACGAGCGCTGCGCTCGTTACGTGTGCTTCTTCTTCGTCGTTGTCTGTTTTTCGCGCTGTCTCCTACGATGAATTTTCACCAACGCGCCCAACTATCCATTCTTCCATGATAGCTGGAAAGGTTGCCGCTATCTATGAGTGACGGCGGTAACCAGACTGGTTGTGTGCTTGCCGCCGTCGCTTATAGATGGCGGTAGCTGTACCAGGTAGATTTGTGTCGACATACCGGACACGATCCTGGGGAACCAAGCCCTTAACAGCTCCGCTGTAAAACCCCAACCGTTCGAGGGACGGTCGTCTTCGATCAGATATTTCGCTATGGAATAAACGTGTTAAGTTTTTCCGATCTGTTTACGCGACTGACTGGCTCGGACGTTGTTCGTGAGAAAGGTTGGACGCCAGCGAGATGGCCGTGCTACCCGAGAGATCCTGCTGGGTGTCGACACCTCACCGGTCGAAGGGGGATTGATAGTACATTTCACAAGCTGCCTGCAGCAGGGCCGAAGCTACATGGCGTGCTGAGGCGGTTCCACCTGCACAGCGGGTGGACGGAAATGTCCCTCCGAGGCCCCAATGCCTATTGTCGCTTTTCCTCAGCCGGCCTCCGTAGAAAGTCACGGTGAGTTAGGCGCGCTCGTTGGGCGGTTGGTTGAGAGTCGAGTAGCGTCCACAGTGCTGCACGCAGCTTGCGAAATGAACTATAGGTCATTGTTGTCCCGAGGTAGGGTAGCTGGCACGTGTGCACCACAAACACCATGCGGCGTAAAAATAAATAGGTTGGTTATGTGGTTTTGACATTCGGGGATAAATCGGGTTTAACCCGATTCTCCGGACACATGTTAGGGGTGTAAAAATCTGGTAAAATCGGGTTTTACCCAAAAACGAACAACCCTACGTATAGATCATCTGACATTAAATTTCCTGCTAGATTTAGTAAGCAAATTGTATTGATGTGTCACGTGTTGTTAAGTCACGTGACATCAATATCCCCGCTAAATTTAGCGGGGAAAATGAAGATGTTTGGGTCACGTGACATTGATTTCCCTGCCAAATTTAGCAAGTAAACTGAATTGGTGTATAGGTCATGTGACGTCAAGTCACGTGGCATCAATTTCCCGCTAAATTTAGAGAGGGTAATTAAATTTATGTATAGGTCACACTATGTTTTGTCTGTTTGTGACAACAGATCACGTGACATCAATTTTCCCGCCGACCTTGGCAAGAAAACTTATTTGGCGTATAGATCACACCACGTCAGGTCATGTGACATCAATAGATGTCATATGACCTGAACACCAATTTAGTGTCCCCACTAAATTGAGTGGGAAATGCACTGGACGGACATAATCTTGGGATTGAGGTGGTTCTGATCAAGACTTTCATGCTTTAAAAAACAATAACAAATTATCAATGCAGATTCCCAGGGCATCTCTGCCTAACATATCCAGGGGTGTGCATGCACTATCCTCCTTTTAGAGTGTGCTCTTCTCCTAAGCATGTGACTGCAATATTTGTACTTTTCCAAGTGTTCATCGCTGCAGATTAGCGCCGTTAAGCACGTTTCTTACCGAAGGGCCGGTGCACTTTGGAGAAGCAAGACCTGCAGAGCTCGCTTCTGCGGGTCTTGCTTCTCCCCAGTGCGCCGGTACTCGGCAGGAAGCACAGCACACCGCGCTCAACACTTTTAAGAAGGTACAAACTCTTGACATCAATCGAGCAGTTAGATGCTCTCTTATTCAAGATATGTAACTCAAGCCCTCTGCGCCACATTTTCCCGCCACTCTCGCTTCTTCTTTCCTCATGGGAAACTGAACTATTGGCCAGCAAGCGCTGCCTACCTTGGCGTCATTCGCGACTCCAGCGACCTATAGGAGGCGCCACCACCAAACAAACATGGCGGCTGAGTCCAGGTCGCGTCGGCTCGGCCGGGCCGCCTGAACGGGTGGCGCATTCAATTTAACAGATTTTCTTTTGTTTAATGCCCAATTTTATAGGTATTTGAACTGCGACAATTAAGTGTAGCCGGTGCACATAAACTTGCAGAGCATAGTTTTGTTTTCCCGGTGTTTTTTGTTCTTTTCATGTCAAACTTTCATTTCGAAAATTTTGTTCAAAACCGAAACTATGGGCTCCGGAGAGACGGTAACAGACTCCAGTTTTGATCAGCTAAGGAAAGCGGCGATGACTACAGAATTGTTCCACCAAAAGTAAATTTCAGCTAACTCGCATGCCTTGACCATGCGACTTATCTGTCCGCGAAATCGAGCTTTTGTGTGTATCCGCAATAAAGAAACAGCTCCAGTCGTCTGCTCGGTCAACAATGCAGGCTGCAGGAAAATTACGAAAATTAAGCAAGTGCTTCTTGAGCCAAGGAGCATGTTAACCCGCTGGCGCCCTACTAAGCAGCTGATACTCGTATTTCAATTCAGGTCTTAGTAGTAATCGAGAAGTCATTTTGACTTACTAAGTAAAATTTTTGCGTCCGTATTTACTCGCATAATCAACGGACCTCTAAATCCGGAAAAATCCACGTAACTTCTTATTCTTTGCGCGCAGCGCGCGACTCCAAAACCAAACTGCAATGCGCAAAAAAAAAAAAAATGCTCCTGTTTTTTTTTTGTTTCCGTGTTTGTTTGTTTTTTCCCCCGCCTTTCGCAAGTTGTTTTGTTTGCCTACGCTTCTCCGCTTTTCTTATCTCCTTGCGCGCGACGCGCGACCTCCGGACCAAACTGCGCTGTGCAAAAAAAAAAAAGGAAAAAAAAAAAGCTCCTCTTTATGTTTTTCTCTTTTCTCTTGGTTCCGTGGGTTTTTTTTTTTTTTCTTTGCCGCTTTTCGCGAGCTCTTCGTTTGCCCACGCCCATGCATTCGCGACCTCGCTCACCAGGATAGAAAAGTGCGTTCACTTCGAGGGCTTCTCGCTTCTCTTTCCAAAGTGCGAGGAGGGGGCGAGGGCAGGATGCCTTCATTACTATGTCCCACTAAAGCGATATTAGTATATTCTCCGGGTTGAAATATGAGCTTAGTTGACTAGCTATTAGGTGAACTGCTGAATAAAAGTATATTTGACAGACAGAAAGATACTACTTAAACTCAGCCAAATGGTTCTAGCCGGTAGCACGGAGAGGACTGCAGACAAACTGAAGAGAGTCTTCATCGGAGATTCACGCAGGACCTCTCTGCATTGAACTTGACTTCGAAACCTGAACGAAGAAAATTAGTATTTTTTTGTGGCCAGGTCAACCTGAGCAATGTAGACGTATATTGCTGCTGGCTTCGACGAGGTGTAATATAAATATTGGAGGCACGATAGATCATATTGCCATGACAGCTTCTAACTTTGCGAGGCGCGTTCCCCACCTTTTGAAAGCAGGTAATTTCCCTCATTAATCATATGCAGCGAGCAGGTTTTCCTGAATCAAGTAATTGCGAAATCAGCCCAACTCCTTCAGTATGGTTCAGAGGCTTTTTCGGCGAAAAGCAGCCAAGATGAATAGCCAACGCACCGACCGGCGCGGGTGGCTCAAACCTGAAGCGAATCAAACACAACCAAACTCAAGAATAGCAGCTATCGAACCTTCCCATGCACTAGACTGCAACATTGGTGTT
This sequence comes from Ixodes persulcatus, assembly GCA_013358835.2. NCBI lineage: Eukaryota > Metazoa > Arthropoda > Arachnida > Ixodida > Ixodidae > Ixodes > Ixodes persulcatus. Next base: position 1,777,046 of record JABSTQ010009160.1, on the reverse strand, counting down.
CCCTCCAGTGAAATACCTCGTCTGTCGTCCTCAGTCCACTATTCTACATCCTTATAAAGAAACCCCTTATCAGTTACCAAGTAGTTGTCACTTTGAATGTGATTCAAGACAGACAAGAAAACAAAACATTTTTCCCTGATTCCTCCCCATCCAAGAAATCGAAAGCACTGCGACCGTGTGTTGTGGAGTAAACGGGCTTTCAAACACGTGATGGAAAGGAAACAATCTACTGAGGCTTCACCACACTAATGAACACTCAAGCAAACTTAAGAAATTTTTAGACCTTCGTCAAATTACATTGTTTGCCACCACGCCGACAACACGTGTCTGCGAAAGCCACCAGAGACGCGGAGGGGCGCAAAGCGACCTGTACCGGCTGGTTCCCGGCTTTCCCGCTTGGTGGTGTCCATTTTGCTGGAGTCGCGAATAGGATATCTTAAAAGCGAGCGAAATGTAAGTTTGACACTTTTCTGGACTAACTATAAGTTTGTACATTTTTGAACAAGTGTAACTGTATCTGTAATTTAATAACATATCAGCTGAAGTAATTGTTAGGTAAATACTCATTAGGAAACATTTTTACAGCTCCGATTCCTCGCAACGCAAGTAGCGCACTGAGATGGGACCCAGATCGGCCCGGTGCAGGTAACCCCTAGGCGCAGCACGGGCCGCCCACTTTTCGTTGCTTAAGACGCTGTGCTGCGACAACAAACACTCGTTTGGGCTCAGTGCCGTTCGTCCACATGGCACACAGAGGCTGTATATTCACTAGATAGTCCTCCAAAGCGCTGCCTATCATGCACACAAAGGTCGCATCTACGCTCGGGGGAACAAGTAGATACCTCTCCAGGGTCGTTGAACCAGAGCTCGGGGTGCAGCCTGTACGGGTGCTTCTTCTTCACCTCCAGCTCCTCCATGGCGTTGTCCTCGTCAGACTCGGACTCGTTGCTGGACGAGTCGCTGCTCCCAGGGTTAGCAACTGCGGGGAAACGGGAAGCTACGCTCCGTCTCACTCGTTGAGCGCAGTGCATCTGAAGCCACAGGAAAGTTGTACAAATTTTGAGTGACGCAATAATCTGTGTGAAAAGGGGGATACACAAAAAGAGGGGGGAGTTCCTCATTTCCCTCTACTCTAACTGCCTGGGTTACACTCTCGCCTCTGTACCTTTGGTAGCAACTACTGAAATAGAGTATAGATCCTGTTTTGTAGATCATGATCGCCCGATACAAAGGGTTCAGCTGCCATAACCCAATTCAATCCAAAGATCCTCCAGTGGCCTGAGACGGCTTGTCCAACGTTCTTAGATCTGTCAATTGACAGCTCCACGAAAGAGCAGCATTTGAAATCAGTTCTTTTTTTGCCTGCAAGCAAGCAGGATAGGCCGGATAGCGTCCCTAGTGCCACCAACATCAATGCCTCCATGGGCAACAGAGAAGGATTCAAACGACGCTCTTTTTGCACCGACTTTTGTGCAAACTTTATGTTTATCATAAAAAGCCACGATAGAATACCTATCCACCGCAAGTAATGTGCATCCAACGTTCCACCGGTTCCGCCACTTCTGTCCATTGGGCGGGCCGATAGTGTAGCGAGCACCACCGAGCGCACGTGCCACAAAACGGCGCCAACCATTCTACAAAGTCTGTCAACGGACACTGAACTAGTAACGTGGGCTTGTCTAGCCCGGATCAGCCATAGTTCCGCCCTTGATGTCCCCCCCGGGTCAGGTTTTCCTTTCCAACGTTCGACGGGGACCAACACCGAGACTCGCATTTTAGCGTGGAAATGCAATCACTAAGCCTTGAGGAGGAAGTTTTGCAGTGCCAAGTTTTGGCATTTGTTTCAAAGCTCACTAGCAGCGTAGGAAGAGTGAGGGAGATTAATAATTTTGGGGAGAAGAGAGAGAGTGGGAAACGAAATGGGCGTCTGTTGCATTCGCCTGCGCCACTGCACCACCGCCCAAATTGCAGCAAACCGCATCATTCACCAGCTGCAATGCCACCAACGAGGATGAAAACCGACAACTCCAGCAAACATGCCAGTCGGAGACGCGTTCCATACATCCGCTAAAAGACTGCCTTTCAGCAGATGCTATGTCTCGTCGCCATCTTCAAAAAACACCACCTAATTATTCCCTCCTCCCGATAAACCCCCTTGAGGTGCGACAATGACCTGCCGAGGACAGAAGAGAGGCAGAAGGGGCCCTCACTGGGGTGTGACTTGGGGTTGCAGAGTTTGCTCCTGCGCGGGGGTGGCTGGTAGGGCTCCTGCTTGCTTCTGGCCACGGCTGCCCTCTCCACTAGCTCCAGGCGGAACCGCTCCTGGAGGGCGTGCAGCTTCGCCGTGCCCGTCACCAGCCCCGGCACCTGCACATCCCATCGCACTCTCATGAATCCCATCCACCCCGCCCATGTGCGACTCGGAAACTCGAACATCCCCCGAGCACGGTCCTGATTGGCGTGTTAATGGCGGTGGCGTTTTTTCCCTTCTATTTCTGTCTAGCAACGTCGCAGCTGCCACATTTAAAGACCTTTCGCACCCTCGCATTTGCTTATCGCTTACGACTGAGTTTTTGCAATCTTGTATGACGGAGAACACACTGGCATGCTGCCGCCATCTATAAGGCAGCCCTGGAACCGCATTTCACTAGAGCGAAGGTTTGCGGTATTTGCAAGATCAAATGCACATACTATCCGTAAAAAATGGTTGTTTATAACATTGTTAAAAGTTTTTCGAGCCAACAAAGAATGATGTGCAAAAAAACAGGAATTACACGGAAATGCCTAGTGTTCCACGGCTACCTGATAGATGGTGCTAGTGCTCTCTCGTCGGCTTGCCACATAGGATTGCGACAGGTGACTAAAGGCATTGCCCGCATCTGCGATGTAATAGTATGTTGCCACTTCGGGATCACCCTCCAAGTATGGGCGTCCCCCTCGCAAAGTTGCGTGGCTGCCCGCGGATGGGCGACCCGTTAAGGCCTGTCCAAATAGGATACTACAAAAATCTTGAGGCGACACGACTCCGTCAAAAATCGTGAAAATTGAAGCGTCCGATAGTCCGATGTCTGTTTGCTTTGGACACCGGCCAAGTGATTACACGATTTTCCTCCTTGCTTCCTCCACTTTTCGGTGACCTCGGTTTTCGTTCTCATCGGGCTTGACGTCACACGCCACCTGCCAATGCTGTCCATCTGTTCTGACGTGCCCTTGAATCCTTGATTGTTTTCCGAAATTTGCTCAATCTTACTCCAGGGTGAGGGTTTTGTACCTTTGCGTAGGAAAACCTACCCGCGTCCAGCATCGCTCTATCCGTGTTATCACGTGACATGACCCACCGGAATAGCTTGGATCTAATTGGGTAAGATTTCGAACACAGACCTTCCCTTTCCCGTTTCAGGACCTGCAGAGCAGCGGAGGCCTTGAGCGATTGACCGACAGCCGACAGAGCTTGTTAGTGGCTGTCCGGACCCCCGTGATGAGCATGTTCAAGGCCCCCGTGAAAGGCACGGGCGACCAACGGAGGGCACTTTCCTCCCGGCAAAAAAAACGGACAGAAGCGGAGCACCGCACGATTTATGTCGGAGTCGTATCGCCTCACGATTTTTGTAGTATCCTGTTTGGACAGGCCTTTAAACCACCTTGCGCGAGGGTCGTACTTAGATTAAATGATTCTTTAAATTAAGCTTAATTAAAATATTACTACCGTGCTCCAAAAGTAAATTACAAACACTTTGCTCCAAAAGTAGTTAATTACGAGTATAATTACTACCACACAAAAGTAAAGCGCACCACAAACGAAGTGTCGTACTAAACGGACAGAAATCTTCGCCCGTATTTGTATTGTTGGGGGTGCCTCGAGGAAATGTTCTGGGACCCTCGTCATTCCTCGTATTTATTAATGACATTTGCAAAAATGCACATTCTGATATTAAATTATTCGCAAATGATTGCATTTTATGTATATTTGTCGAAAATGACGGCAATGTTTGTACACTACAAAGGGACTTGGGAATGTTAGAACGCCGGTGCGATCGTTAAGAAATGAGATTGAATATAAAGAAGTGCAAATACGCACATTTACTCGATCTACAGTTTTCTAAACTAGTACATACGAGCTAGAAAATCATGACTTTGAACGGGTAGACAAACGTAAGTATCTGGGAGTGCATTTTTCCGACAATTTAAAATAAAATGACCACGTAGATAATACTGTGACTAAGGCGAGCAAAATGTTACATTTTATTTGAAGGAATTTTAAGAATACAGTATGCAGCGTAAAACACACGCTGTACTTTTTTTTTAATCGGATTGATTTTAGAACACACTTGTATAATTTGGGATTTGCCTCAATGTTACCTCGCAAATAAGCTAGAGCAAATTCAAAATCGGGCATTAAGATTTGTAGCGAGTGATTACAGCCCATACTCAAGTTGAACAGAAATGAAGAAGAGACTAGGGGTCATAAAATTGAAAGAATAAAACACTGAGGACAGGCACAGGACAACCATGTTCTTTCATTTAGCAACAACGTTTATTTTGGGCAGAAAGAAGATTTGATTACTGTTGCTGATGTTTTTTATGATAGACTGCAAAGAAACATTCTCAAGTGAAAATGTTTTTGTTGTGTGATGCTTGTATTTTGATTTTCCTCTCCCCCTGCATAATGCCAAATGGTGCAGCAGGTATCTATGCAAATAAATAGTAGGAAAAGTAATGAAGTTATAACTCTGTGTTACTTTAAGAAAGTAATGCAGTAAATATATACTTTAGTTGAGCGCACTGGTGATAGTCAAATACAAGAATAATAAAACATGAGGGATGGACAAAACAACAGATTTTTCGTGTTGCTTTGTCCGTCCTTTATGTTTCATTTTTTTTTGTATTTAATGCAGTAACCTTTGCCACATTTGTTTTGTCAAGTTTACTAATTGTAAGATGCATATGTGAATTGCCTTATTATTTTCTATATCACAAATATTGTTAATTATTTTTAGCTTTTGGAAATTTAAAGTAAAATTGAAAATGAAAGCCAGCTTCTAATCACTGGTGGAAGCATGTCTTCTCTTCTTTCAGAAACTAAGGAACAGAGTATTATAAGTCATTATGGAAAGCAATTGAAACCATAATGCAAAGTTTGCAATTAACAATACCAAAAGCAAGTGAAGTACATTTACGTACATTTTTAATCAAAAGCAAGGAATTCCTGAACCTCCCACGAGGCAGACAAAGGGACGAGGGATTGGTGCCTTTAGGTAGTGCATGCACCTCAACCCAGATAAAACTTTTGCGGGTAAAGATTGGCTCACAAAGGGGCAAAACCGGAGAACAGGGTGTCTAGCAAATTATTATTTTGAAATTCCCTGACTTTTCCAGGTTTTCCCTGACATTTTCAGGTGAAATTCCCTGACCACTGTAGAGGCAGCTAAATATATAAGACCATTAAAACATAAGGCATTGAGCATTGAGCACTGTGAGGATCATTTTGCACGGGCTTAATCTAACTTGCATATTCCGAAATATTCGAACTCGTCTAGATCGAATTAAATGAGCACTTTCTTGCCGCTGACATAGTCAGTGAAGAGGCCACTTCTGGAAACACGATGAAAACACGACGCTCAACCACACACGTCAATAACCGAATGGCAGCATGGCCGCCAGATGCACACTTTCGGATACTTTCGGCTTAAGGCTTGGATTGGGTTGGAATCTGCGGCTTCTCCCATTTGTTACTAAATCTAGTAGCTCTAACTGGATCTAGCCTAGTGTCGCGCCCTCAATCTAATCCAAGGCTTGGACTGGATTTATCGGCTGTTCCCTTTACATCGGGTAGCACACTCTACATCAAGTGAGTAGAGCCCGCGCTCCGCTTCAAGCAGAATTTTTTGCCAATTTTTCTGTCCCCAAGACCTCAAGTCTTCGCTCAGGGCACTCGATGGCGTTTACGGCCCATTTTCCCTGACTGGGCTCGCTTATTGACAATATCCCTGACAATTCCCCGATTTTTCCCGTTAATTAAAATTTCCCTGACAATTCCCGGTTTTCCCGGTCGCTAGACACCCTGGGAGAAAAATGGGATCTGCGACGGAACTTGTCGAGCGTGCCATCCCACACGCTCAAAATCACGACGCCGATAACAGCTTCAAGTCGAGATGTTCTCTGGACCTTGACACTTGCCGGAGCGCTGACTAGTACAGACAGACAAACTCAAACTAAATTTGGGTAGATGCAGTCCGCAAATCCGAATTAGGGGACACATCTTTGTGGCAGTACCGCTGCGCCCCACACATTTGGAAGACACCAGAGCGGCGATGGCATCCGAACCTTCTCGTCTCGTTGGTAGTAGAGGTCAGCCGGGCTGCAGCGGATCCATCGCGCAGACTCCGACAAGAAGTCCTCTTCCTCCTCCTCCTGGGCCACGGGACAGGAGCCCTCGTCCGAGGCGTCGCTGCGGATACCACATCGGGGGACGTCGGCGGACGTCCGCAGTGCTCATGGGGGCCGGTCTAAAACCCCACATTTTGTGGCTAGGTCAGTGCCCGATACATTTTGCTAAGCTATGGTGCCTAGAAAGCGTCTCTTACTTGTGTGTTTACGGCGTCCAAAAAAGTGGTCCCTCCATTTCTGCCTGATGACGTCATAGAAGTGTCATGTTGTTGCCGACGGCAATCCTGGCGGTGTCCTAGCAGCAGTGGTGGGTGTAACAGACGACTGTTCTGATGCAGGTCGCCCTCAAGAGTGACAGTCCATGGAAACTTCGGCAGTCGGGAGTTGCGACGCCATGACGACAACGACACTCGCGTTTGATCGTGCTTTTTCCCAGAACTTCCACAAACAACCACCAGGATCACGACATACGACAGCATGACACTCCAGCTTTTGCGACGTCGTTTGTTGCCGCTTCGGCAACACTTTCGATGCATGGGCAGAATAGGACGCTAAACACGCCAGTCAGAGACGCGTTGTAAGCAGCGTAGCTACGCCACCCAGGTAGCACGCCAGAGAAACGTCTAACTTGGCACAAGCTTGGCAATTATAGGGGTCTAACTTGGGGATAAGATTTTTCTCCAAGGCATTAGCTAGCGCCAGACATTTCTTGGGCATTTCTCTGGCTTGCCACGTAAGTGCCAAAGCGCCAGACTTCAGCCAAAGATGCCACGTATGAACCGAAGAACCAGCAGCAAAGCCTAATTTTTACAGCGGAGCTGTTAAGGGCTAGGTTCCCGAGGATCGTGTCCGGTACAAAACACTTGTCGACAAAAACGCCTCTGGACAGCTACCGCCATCTATAAGCGACAGCGGCAAGCACACAACCAGTATGGTTCCCGCCGTCGCTGGTAGATGGCGCCAACCTTTCCAGCTATCATAGAAGAATGGATAGTTGGGTGGCGCGTTGGTGAGAATTCATCGTAAGGAACAGCGCGAAAAACAGACGACGACAAAGAAGAAGCACACGTAACGAGCGCAGCGCTCGTCACATGTGTTTCTTTGTCCTCGTCTGTTTTGTGCACTGTTTCCTACGCTCTTATCAGTTTCGGTTTAGACTGAGGATGGGTCAGCCGCGTGCCCTTTCGGGAAAAGAAGACTGGCTGCGGAAGGAGCGGCGACGTACGCAGCAGCGCGAATGGGTCCGTAACCGCCGCAAAGCCGCTGTCGCCTCAACTTCCACTGCGTCGAGCGCTTCAGATTCCCTTGCCAAAGAAGAGCACATCGCTCGTCTGGAAAGCCGCCGCCGAGAACAGAACCAGCAATGTAAAGGGCACCGGCGGGCCAACGCCACGGACGACGATCGTGCCACGGAGGCCAAGCGCAAGCGCGAGGCCTGGCGAAGACTGCACTCCACGCCGGCTGAACAGTTCCCAGGCGCGACGGCAATGTTCCGTAGGGAGTTCGTGGATTACCCGTTTGGCGTCACGTGCGCCGTGTGCAACCGACTCTGGGTCGCCGGAGACGTATCCACGATCGGCGGCATGTCGGACAAGAAGAAGCGGGAAACGGGCGCGTGCGCATTGCGGCAGTGTATCGAGTACAGCTCCGCTGGTCTTCCTTCTTCACGAGAGTGGAAAGGCTGAACGTTTTTTTTTTCACTTCTTTGTCAATTAAGGCCCAAAGTGGCCACACAAAAACCAAACTACCACGGGTGAAGCCTACATATGGCACTTGTTCAAAGATTTAGGGTCAAAGTCACCAGATGACAGACTGACTAACAGCTGTGAACTATTGGCTCTGCTTTGGCTTCTTCGAGATTTTTAAGGCCCTAACCTCCCGGACAAAAATCAAAATTTGGCCCAAAGAACCGCGCTACCTGGGAAATTGTTTCAAATGCAGCCTCGGAGCTGCATAAAAAAAAATGACCGCATCTCCAAGTGGTGAATGTTGTTGATTGGGGCGAAGCTCGGGTGGTGCTGATGATACTGATTTTGGTCATAGGTATTGCTGCTTGCTGTCGGCGTTGACGCTTTGCCGCCGCTTCCCGAGCTCTCAACTCCGGGTCCGCTTGGCGTTTTTGACGCTGTGCAGCTGCTTCTCGCGCCCTGGTCTCCGGAGCAGCTTGCTGTCTACGTAGACGCTGAGGCGCTGCATGCCGAGCTTTTCGGTCCTTTTCATTCATGGCAGTAGGAGAATGTGTGGTTTTCTTCTTTTTCTTTTTTTAAGCAGACAGATGGGATGGCATCTCAGAACCCCCTACTCTTTTTTTTTTCTTCTTTTTCTTTTTTCATAATTTTTTTTTCATCTTTTTTTGCAATTTTTTTTCGCCCTACACGAGCACGTGAGCATGTGCTCGTGAGCATGTGATCTCACGAGCAGAAGCACGAGCACCCGACGCCGGCCTATGGCGGGCAGACATACGGACATGGCTAGCCCCTAAGGAGCTTCGCCCCTAAAACAATAAAAACCGGCAGTCTTTCATTTTCCCTAAACGGGTCGTGCTGCACAACCTGGCCTCGGGGAGTCGAGCATGACACGGCTAAGGCTGGTTCAAACACTTGCGAGTGCTTATGACAGAGTTTAGAACTTGTTAGGATCTCTTCAAAGAAAGAACATACTGGCACCATCTTTAAAGTTACTGTGGAACACTTGGCATTTCCGTATATTTTCTGTAGTTGTAGAGCACCACTCTTTCTTTCTTGGCCCCAAAAAATCTTGACTACCGTAAAGTCTCGTAATAACGCCCACAAAAAATGAAGAAATAAATTATGAAAAGCATGAGGTGGGCTATCTTTGTGGATGCCACAGCAAAACTTTATAAAAATTAAGGATAAACACCTGGGCACCCTCTACAAACCACTGTGACGCGGCAACTGATACTGCAGAGCATTTACACGGAAAATTTGTGTTTCACGACGCGATAAACACGCGGGAATTTGCTACATACTCCTGTGTCACAGGAAAGGACACCGCAGCTTGCAGATGCAGCACATTCGCGTCTCACGGTGCAAAAGGCCCGCAGAAACCCGCCGAGAACTCGCATCTCACGGAAATTAATACCGCAGATCACAGAAGCAGCAGATTCAAGCTTCGTGGTGCAATAGACGTGCAGGAACCCACTACAAACTTGCCTGTCACGAGAACCGATATCGCACACGCAGACTGCGGACAAAAAAAACGGGAATCCGGTACAAACTCGCACGTCACAGGAACGAATACAGCAGGTCGTGGACGTAGCAGAATTGCATTTCACGATGCAATATACACATGCGGGAACAACTCGCGTGTTACGGAAACCGATATCACGCGTGGAGATTGCGGACACAAATGCGGGAATACGCTATAAACTCACTTGTCAGACGTACCGGTACTGCAGATCGCGCGGTTGATGCGATTCCTAGTCGGACATCGCGCGGCGTCCGACAGGAATCAGGGGGTGGGCAATGTTTCGGAACTTCTATGTTACGGATATTTAGCCAGAAAAACAGGAAGGGCGATCTCTCGCGGGAGGGCGTTCTTACCAAATTTTTAAGGTATGTTATAAAGTACCATTTTTCATAAATAGCATGTACATTTGATCTTGCAAATACCGCAAAACCTTCGCTCCAGTAGAATGCAGTTCCAGTGTCACCTCGTAGATGGCGCCAGCATGTCCATTGTGTTCTTTAGAGGGCCTAGAATGAAGAGAGTCCAACTGAAACCATGGGAACATTCCCAATTTAATGGCAGATACCTCCTGCACCAATTGGTCGCGAGTGTGCATACGCCGCGTCTTCGAGTAACAAGGGGAAGAGAGGGCGGAAAGGCTGCGACATTTGCCTCCTCTCAGCTCATACTGCAAATGTGGCCCATATAACACAGGACCCAGATCGAGCAGTTGGAAACTCTCCGTAACATAGGCTCTCTAGTGTCCTCTCGTCGTAAGATGTCGCGAGAACTCGATCGTAAGCAAGCGCAAGTGGGTGGACGGGCCTTTGGGACCCGGAGGGACCACCGGGAGCGAGACCGACCCTTCGGGCTGCGGTGGCGAAGCGTCCCGGCCGGGGCCCTTGGGGGTCCTCCTGGTGCCCCTCTCCCTCCTCCTCTCCTGGGACGGGCGCTCCCTGGGCCGGGCGGGGGGCGGCGGCCTCTCGTCCGGGGACACGGACCCCCTCTCGCCGCTGCCGCGAGACCGTCGGCGCCTCTGGGGTCCCGGCGAGCGCGGGCGTTCTCGGTGCCTCGGGCGGCTCCCGTGTCCGCTCCGGCTCCTCGAGGAGTGGCCGTGACGCTCGCGGGAACTCCGGCGCGGGGAACGACCCTCTCTGCTACGGCGGCCCTCCCTCGACCTGGAGGAGTTCAATTATGATGTGTAGGACGTGTCTCCCACCATTGGGATCGCGACATCCAACAGCGTGACACTCCGGCTTTTGTGATGTCATTTGTTGGCACTTTGGTGCCACATTCGATACATGGGCAGAATAGGACACTAAACCCGCCGGTCAATCGCGCATTTTAAGGCAGTGTAGTTCCGTCGGTCTGGTGACAACGACCCCTTACAATGACCCGCTCCTACCTCACGCCATCGAGGAATCGAATGGTTCTCTGTCAACCTGTCGTCGAACCCCACTTTGTTTTGCTGCACTCAATAAACATCCAACGCCGTAGATTGGCAAACTGTAAACTGAGCTCTGCATTCTGCACTTAGCCTTATTTTCTCGTGTACTTCGTAAAGTGTGAAGCAGTGTTTTCATTTGCCTCGGCCACCCAATAGGCAACTGACAATGTTGTTAAATTAGCAATAAATGAATAAAAACTGACACACCAGTCACTGCTAAAAGCCACCTATGAGAAAGCCACTGTCACAGGTCCACTTTTTCCATTGTTTCTTTGCATGTACTCTAAAGGTGCGAGAAGGCAAATCCATTAAAGTTCCTAGCGCTGCAATAAAACCATGTCTCTTTTCTCGTGCAGTTAGTCCCTGACATCATTCTCTGTCATTCTAGCCCCTTACAACCATAGGAAATGCTTAAAGGCAGAAGCAGCACCGCAAAAAGTACCGTCGAGCGGAGCCACATCTTTCTAAACCAATCGGGGGTTGCCGCACTTCGCAACTGTCGTCTAGGAATGGCGATGAGCCGGATCTAGCCTAGAAAATATTTCGGGCTTTCTCGTGGCACATCAGTAAACTGAGAGTTGCAGAAAGGAGGAATGTCACTGAAACATAGCCCCAACGAACAAGGAGGAATGCAAAAGATTCAGCCCAATACATTACCTACTAAATTGAAAGTTAGAAGCGATTTAGTTTTCGACGAAAGGTTGTCGGCCTCTGTCGTTAGCAGACGTAAGTCGGCTATGTGACAGCGCGGCTCAAAGATGATGCCGGCAGTCGTATGCACGTGAAGGTGGTATCTATGGGAAGACTTAGTGTCGAGCTGAAAACTGATGCCATCTACAAGCCGCAACGACTAATAGCTGGCCTATGTCTGCTAGTGATGGGGGAAATGCTGCTGATCACTCAAGATCTTCACGAAATCATTCTTAACTTTCGATTTATTTTAAGTAAAAAGTTGAACCAAAAAATTTTGTATCTCGCCTTGAGGCAACTTTCCTGTAAAGTTGCGAAGCTCTTTGAAGCACGGTAGACTTGCATACCGCGAAAGACTCTTAACATTTGTTTCGAGTGGATTCGGTACTGTGGTATCAGACTTCAAGTCGACTATCACCTGCTTTTTCTTTTGTCGCTTTGCATTTCCTGCAAAGACTCAATTCGAGAAGTGGTTAAAATTACCACTCTTTTTCCCCTTCTGCTGTCGATTTTCGAGACAAAATTTTTGGAATACCTGTCGCGGCCTCGACGCGATCCTCTGTCGCGGTCCCGCTCCGAGCTGCTGCTTCCCGTCGCGTGCGTCGCTTCCGGCCTCCAGCTGGGCAGCACCGGGGCACACCTGAGTCCACCAGAGGAAGGCAGTGGGGCCTCGGGTTAGTCTCACATAAAGGAAAGCCCCAGAATGACATTTACGAGTACGCCGTGCCACGCTCTTCATTCTATAGCTCTCCCATCTTGTAGTTCAGGGACTCTCAAACTTTTCAACCTCCAGGATCGCCTTATCCTTTCGACTGAAAACCGGGGAATCCCTTCCGGCCTTGATGCAATGAAGCGATGCAGAAGCCTACAGACCTGGTAAAAAGCAATGCGCATATTTATTATTATTATTATTTGGCTCATAGCTCAATGGGTGGCTCAGTTATGCTAAGAGAGGAAAGAATACTTCACTTTGGTGCAAGGATGGTCAAGGAAATTTGAGGGCTCGGGGAACCCTTTAGTTACTAGGAACCCAGTTTGAGAACCTACGGTGTCCAAGAGAATGGGGGCGCTTTTTATTTGTTCTACGCTTTTCATTTGTTTGCGAACACTGTCAACCTCTCACTCGATTGTCGTTAGGAGTAAGGTCTACAACACACAGGAAGACAAAACAAGAGTCAACGAGTTTATAATAAGCCAACTGAAGAGAAGAAAAATCCTGAAGAAAAAAGAAGAGCTTGGTGCTAAACATAAAACGGCAATCCCAAACTTCTCGCCTATTCTTTCACCCGATGATTGGCAGCCTCCCCAATCACTGTGAGGGCTTGAAGTGAGCTTCCGACCACCTACCCGGGGTAAGGCTGGGGTGCAAACTGCTGCAGTGCTGGACCAGGATATGTGTACGGACCTGAGGGGCAGGGGAGAAAAGACCATCACCTACCGACCTAGAGGCCCGTTCACATTCGCATTTGCTTAGGACCGAGCTCCTGTGAACTCTTGCGGCGAGAGAACACGGTAGCATGCTGGCACCATCTACCAACTAAATCGCGTCTCGCCCCGTCAATATTGCTCTAAAAAAATTATTTTTTTTGCGTAAAATTAATTTCTTGATGCGCGTGTCCCAACCAGATTGTTTAAAAAAACACTTTTTTTTTCTTTTTAGGGGCACCCTTAAAACTGCTGGCCATCAAACAAACTCTGTTTTTCCGAGCACACTCAGTCGAGGTGGCGGTCGTTGGCCGACGTAACGCTACACGGACTTGAGAAGGACTGTGAACAATGTTTACTCCATTTAACGCAGGGAAATCTTTCGAGAAACATGTCACCACCTACACGGGTAGCACCCTCAGGACACACTGGCCAAATGAAGACAACAAACGACCCTTTACTACCTGCCGAGTAACACGCAAGCGAAATCGATCTAACCCACTGTAGATAAACAGCCAAAATCAGTTCCACTTACAACCGCGTCGCTTTTTGGAAACGATGACAACAAGTTTAGTCACCCCCGGAGAAGAGACCACGCCAGCGTCGAAACATTGGGACAACTACATTTTAAGGCTTCGTTGGAAGTTTTACGATATATTTATTGTTTTTGCCCTGTCGTGCAAGCGAGAGATTCCAGGCACCCAGAGCTAAACCCACATGCCGTCACGGCACAGTGCCTGGAACGCACCTTAGACTGCCACGTTTAGCGTCTTCTACCACCCGCGCATCAAAAGAAGACCCGAAGTGGCAACGAACGACGTTGCGGGACGACGTTGCCCGTCGCGCTGTCCGGCTGCCGAAGCTTCCGTGGACTGTCACGGTGGAGAGGAAGCCGCGGCAGAACGTCTGCCGTGCCAGTGCTGGGATCGTGGCAGGCGACGACCCAACGCTGCTAAACGATGCCGTCGGGCGAAAATCGAGGGACCACGTTTGAGGACGGGGAAAAGGCGCCGGTTGGAGACGCGTACCAGGGACCATAGGGCAAGTTCACGTGACCACAATTTAACATTTTGTTGTAAGAGTGAGCGAGTAAAAATTGCTTTATTTGCAAGAAAAAAAAAAAGGTGCGATGAAACTTAGTAAGCTTTTGTGCACTACCTAATCAAGGGTGTCGTGTGAATCTTTGAAATACTCGCTTTCAACCAATACCACCCGGAAGACAAGTCCCTTCCCCTCCAAACATCATCACTAGTGGATCCAGGCACTGCTGCCTAGCTTGAGTCAGCGTCGCAGCCAGCGTCACGTGTGGTGTCTCAAAATGAGTGCGGAGTTAGCACGTTTAGACGGACGCGTGGGTCGGGAATCCGCTAATGACGACGTCGTGAGCGGGCCTCGTCTTCTGGGTGGCATTGTTTCAGCACGCGTAAGACAGCTTACGACAACAAAATGGTGGATGAAATTATGTCACTGAAAACACCACCCTATAGTTGCGGTGCCCAAGGAGGGACCGGAGGTGGGCTCACCGGACAGGGGGGCCAGAGGCATCACTGAGACGCAGGAAGCCGAGCTCCACTGGGCGGAGGCGGCGTGCAGCGTGAGCTGCCCCTGGGATGCCAACACGCCGGCCCCGTAGCCGCGGGCGGCCACGGCCCCGTACGACCCGGCCGGTCGGTACTGGGCCGCCCCGCCGGGCACGGCCGCCGTCCAGGCAGACCCGGCCACCAGAGGCCCCTGCGGCCCTCCCACCAGGGGTCCTTGCGCTGTGCACGGGACTAGCGCTGCGGTGCAGTACGCCGGGAGGCCCGGCTGGCCGACCAGGGCTCCCGTACCGCAGCCCGGCCGGGCGGTCAGGTTCAGGCTGGACGATCAATCATTTTATTTGCATCTATACAAGTACAGATGCTGGGAGGCAGATAAAAACCCGAGAGTTGATGACACGGTCGCTGGTCTCCTTGACAAAATGAGCTACAACGAGAAAACATGACTAACACGTGTCGCAAAGAAATAAAAAAGAAAAACGCAGAGCAAATAGTTGTGTTTATTATTACAACGTTTGTGAAAACACTTCTTATTGATTTGTACATTCTACCCGGATATCACTTCGTATGAGGTTGGTAAGTATGGTAGACCAGGCACGTAGCCGGGGTGGGGGGCATCCATGGGGCCCGGGCTTCCCCCAAAATCTTCCATGTTGCTGGGGCCTCCTCTCCCCTCCTGCCCCCCCTACAGCATTTTGTCATGGGCGGGCCCCTCCGAATCAAAATCCTGGCTATGTGCCTGAGGTAGACAATGGTTTAACACGTAAAATATGACAGTTCCGCCCCCCCCCCCTTTTTTTCTTTTCTTTGGAATAATTTGAGAAAAGGAACGGGCCGTTCACCCCCGTCTTCGGAAGACGCAACTGTATCATTCATTATGGTCACGCTGGTGACTAGATCATAGGATGCAGAAAGGGGTTCTGGCTGCCTTGTGCAAACAGTTCCAGATTTTAGTTTTGTAAAAATTCAAAGGGAGTTTTACGGGGCTTTCGCTAGCCAATCTTAGACGCCCACCTTTGAGGGCGAGCAAATTTTATAATTGGTCGAAATGGAAATTACCGACGGCGCGGCGTTGCGTGCAATGAAAATGGGATCTTACTTTGACGGGTTCATGCTGAATGAACGGTTCCTAGTTCAGCAGCCATCACCCAACAGCACAGAGAACCGAATTGGTAGAAATTCCCGAGTCTCGTGGTAGAAGCAGCGCTGCGCTTTGATCCTCCAAAAGGCCGAGAACTTCTTGAAAGAGGGAGACCAAGGAACCGAGGTACCAAGGCGATCAAAAGGCAACCAACAGCAACCAAGGTAAACGTGATGTCTATGACAACTTGAGTGCCGATAAAGCCGTTGAAGCCGTGGATCTTGCCCACGCTCCTTATGATGTACCGCAGGAAAGGCTACAAGCGCGAGCTCCTTGCTCTGGGGCACATCCCGGCGGCACAAGCTCTCGTGAGCTGCCAACGCTATGAGCTCGCGCTTCTAGCCTTCGCTGCCACTGTGTTCGCTGCGGTACAAGGTGAAACGACGTATAGATAAATAAATAGTAAATCATACTAA
Organism: Ixodes persulcatus; assembly: GCA_013358835.2. NCBI lineage: Eukaryota > Metazoa > Arthropoda > Arachnida > Ixodida > Ixodidae > Ixodes > Ixodes persulcatus. The sequence goes on along the minus strand of JABSTQ010009160.1, from coordinate 1,760,813 downwards.
AACTGTACACTGGTTCAAAGGGCCCCTGAAAAAAAAAAAAAATTAACCGTCTGGTTGGGAGACGCGTGTCAAAAAAAATAATTTTACGCGAAGGAAAAAAGTATTCGATCCTCCTTTTTTACTTTTCGTTTTTGACTCCGTAAGTGTGACGTCATGGGTCCAAACAAACCGTTGCTAGGGTCGTTGTTATGGACGAATACATATGGCTCGGTTTCGCTACGAAAACCCAACCGTTCAAAAATCAGGAGTAGGATTTAAACTTCTAAAAACCACAAATGTAGAAAGCTTGAATGTCATATATGTTTCGACAGAAGTGTGCCGGTAATCGCTCGTTTCTGAAATATTCACGACTGCAACTTCCGGTCCTCAAGATGCCTGCAGCAGACGACAAATGCAAGAAGTATGCCGTCTGCCGCACGCCGGCCGGTCAAACCGGGGCCGTCGTTTGAATCGTGTGAATAAAGACGATATTCTGACATCGCATTTGTTTGAAATATGAGTATCAGACATATATAAGAATTCATAGTGGGGTGCGATGCAAAATATGGTTTATCGAAAGTCCGGGCGTCGATCGAGATGATCGTCTGCTAAAAGATCGCATTGCACGGTGCACCCGTGAGAGAAGCACTTCAGGCGATCGGTAGAGATCCCAAATTTTGTTTGCGGACTCGCGCTATGCGAGGGTGCTTCGTATACCTGGTTGTAACCATCGCGTGGTGAAAGACCCTTGCAGTTTCTTCAGATTTCCGCAAGACCCCAAAGCGCGAAAGAACTGGATAAAAAACATAAGGTGAGTTCATTACAGATTGTACTCGCATCGCGGGTTCGATGGAGATCTTCCCCAAAAGAGCACATCCACGGAATTTTATGTATACCAAGGGGAAAAAAAAAAAAAAATACTGCGAAATTGCGATAGACATGCAATTCTTTAATAACCTGACAACCACAATAATAATAATAACAAACGACTTACCTCGACGGCGTACGATTTGTTTCTTCCTGCACTACGCCGGTAATGCACTTCAGGTCGTCGTCGTAACTGATCTGCATGACGTGGTTTGATTTTACTGCATTTTCACCCCTCGTAACTAAGCTGGGTTTTTCACAGAAAAAAAAAAAAACGCACATTGCGGAGGCCTTTACGGCCATGGTGATGCACTTGTTTTTGTCGCTCGTTTACCGACACAATTCAATGAAGACACCCGCTGCAACAGAGGCCAGCAAATCTATCGTGTCGTCTGCTACCAAAGCAAAGCGGAGTGTAGTCTTCAGAAATGGCTTTCATCGTTGCGATACGACACTGAGACGACAAGAACATCTTCATAATTCGATATCAAGAAGTTAGGTTGCTTACAAAAAAATTATTTACTTACTTGTAAGCATAAATCTAGCGTCATGTGGAGTCTCCATGCATTAGTCCATAGCAACGTCCCTAGCAACGGTTTGTTTGGACCTAGACGCCTTGTTGTGACGTCATCACTTACGGGGTGGAAAGAGCGTATGGCCCAAATCTCACGCGTGTCCCAACCAAATTGTCTAATTTTTTCGTCTTCTTTTTTTCAGGAGTTATACATTATGATTGAAACTGTAATTGAAACCTACTGTCCCTTTTTCCATAGAGTTATTACAATAAACGCTAGAGGCTCAGCTGGCGCTAGTGTGCTGTTGCATTTTGAAGCAGACAGCAAGACTTCCGGTAATGCATTCCTATGGGAAAAAGCGAATGCATTTTCTCTCTGCGCTCGACTATAAGAGCAAATATCACGAATCATTTGGACATTCTCAGTCACGCAGACAAAATAATTGGTCAGTTACAGCATTTTTATTTGAAATTCGTGGCATGAAAAACAAACCACTTCGTACGTGTATTTATGTGCACTGTCGGACACTGTTAGCGCGAACACGGCGTCGACGCTTTCCAGCAAGGACATCTGGAAAACCAAGAGAGACGGCAAGAACTACGCAGTAATACTGGATAAGTAACTCCTCGTCGGCTCTGCTCCTCGTGCTTGCAGACGATCAAAATAAATTGAAAGTCACGTAATACAGTCCGATTTGCAATAAATAAGTACTGCTTTATTCTTTCTGCTCGTGAATATGTGCGAAGATGCTTGTTTGGGTTCAAATCATCACCCGCACGCTCCAAATCTTTGCAATAGGATTGAAGCCAGAGAACAGGTGCCCGATAAAAATCTGCCCGAAATAGGAAAGAATAAGAAAACACACTTTTAGTAGCCCACGTACTTTATTCTTTAAGTTTCGAACGTTTTTTTATCACTCGTAAAGATGCACGACGGGTCATTTTCATATAGTGATAGGGCGTGCATATTAACAATAGACAGTATAAGCACCAACGGAATGCTGGCGAACTTTGAACACACTTTACATTTCTTTCGGTCGTTATTTTGCTTAGAATCGTCGTTTGTTTCTACATACCTGCCATGGAACAGAGGTTTGGGCCTGAAATATAGCGAAGTTTAACATCGTTCAGTGTTAAAGAAAAAATGCTGTAACTAAAGCAATTACACTATCACCATATTAATAAAGGTACATACTATCCGGTACAACCGAGATAACAAAAGTTATTCATGTTATTTTCCGGCGAAGAGACAAAATTCACGCGCGTTTTCCCATAGGAATGCACAGGAAGACTGGAAAAGTAGACTGCATGCTGTCTGCTTCAATTTGCAACCGGAAGTCCCGTAGACACTAGCGCCAGCTGAGCCTCTAGCGTGTATTGTAATAACTCTATGCCTTTTTCCTCCTTCACGGGTGTTCCGTTTTTCAAACTGCAGTCTCAGGTTTCAATCATCATGTATGACTTACATTAGCTCGCCTGCACATTAACCGTTTTTTCATTGATCATCATAAATATTCTCATTGTAGAATTATCCGAGGCTGTGGTGACGACAGAAAAAGCTGCATTTAATAGCTCTTTTCATTTTCTGTCGTCACCGTTAGGGGTGTCGCAAACTTTTGTCGAACCGGATTTTTAGGGTTCGGCTGGGTCAAACCGGTTCGACGAACCTTTGTGTGGACAGTGTGGCCAGACCTTGATACAAGCATGTCTAGGTTTGGAGATTTTTTTTTTATGCAAAGGGTTGTTTTATTTTATAAACAGTTGCAATTAAAAGAAACCAATTATAATCACTGAAGCCACCTGGCCAGCCTGTCGCGCATGCGCACACGAGTCGAACCTCAATTAAGGTTCGTCGAAGTTTCCACTTCAAGTTCGAAAAGTCGAACTCGAACCTCGGCTGGTTCGCGACACCCCTATAGTCGGTTACAAGTTAAGAAGTTAGGAGATGCCCCTCCCACAAGCGTGATGCGCCGGTTTCAAATCCCTCCGCAGTCGAAAGAAGAGTCCACTGGAAACGCTCCTTGTTCCGCTTCAATGGATAGATAATGGCCACAGAGTGGTACTAACTTGTCTTCGACCCCCACTTTTTAATAAAGCGACCTTTGTATTCATCGGAGGGGGAAGCGAGCCCCTGAAAGCAGCCTTTGTATCCATCAGAGGGGGAAGCTTATCCCCGAAAGTCGTCTTTGTTTCCATCGGAGGGGGAAGACTCTAATCTCCCTCTCGTGGCTTCCGGAATGCTAAGTCAAAGTCGAAAGATAAAGCAAATATGTACAGAAAGGCAAGACCCTCCTCGCGCGTTGTCCGCAACGTCACGGAAACAATGGGACGCTATTGGATGCGGAGGTGGCGGAGGGATATATGATTCCCTTTGAGGGGCATTTGCCGCTACCTTCTTGACTTGTAACCTACTATAGTCACTGTACCCCACCTCACTCACCATGGCTCCCCTCGCGTCGTTCGACGCGCCACACGGCTGCTATGGTAACCAGCGTAGTCTCGGGTAATAGGTACTACGATGATGAGCTTACATCAGGCTCACAATTGTGCCCTCACGTTGATTAAGCGTAACAGCGTACCACAATAGAAACACTCACAAACACAGACACACGCCGAGTGAGTGTATATTTTTTTTTAATGTGTTTGTGTTTGCGAGTGTTTCTCTTGCGGTGCGCTGTTATGCTAATCAACATGAACTACTAACTCGCCCAGTCAGCAGTCCTGCGCCCTCGCGTTTCGTTCGTAAATATTGCGCTTTCTTTTGTTAGTGTAGGAGGAGCGGGGGGGATACTGTTACGTACACGTGTTCTATCCATGCGCTTACCGAAAAAATGTTCTTGGATATTTCAGTCTCTCTTTAAGAACAGCTACAGATTATTTGACTGTAAAGGCACAAACTCGTGGTTTTTTTTTTTTTTTTCTCCTAAATTTGTTGATTTTGACTTTTGAGTCACATGTTCACACAGGGGTGCTGTCGCTTTTTTCCTCGGTCATATGTGGGGACGTCACAGAAACCTAATTATCTGAAACACCTTTAAATGTTTGGTTATAGCTATACCCTGTTGCAGGTAAACAAAAAGGAGCACAAGCTCCTCCCACAAAGCCATCCATCCTTTCCACTGAGCGGAAGGAGCAAAGGAGTTGAGGTTGAACTCGCCTACTCTATGGCATTCTCTCTGCTTAGTGGAAAGGGTGGAGGCCTTTGCAGGAGTCGCTTGTGCTGCTTTTCTGAAAGGCCTACGTACAGCCTCGGTTTTCTGCAGGGAAGATTGTCCTCTTAGCGTCCTCCTCTCCTGAACTGCGAGGAAGCCGTGTTGGGGTAGTGTAAGAAGTGTAGAGGATATAATAAAGGAGGAGACTGGCAGAAGTGGAAAGCGTATGTCGGCCTTAAACCTGCAACAGGGTATAGTGTACAGCTGAAAGACGTCTTACCAACCATCTCAAAAACGCACTTCTAAATACAGAAATTCAAGGCCTCAAAAAGAATAAATATTTTGCAACTCAGCCAGTACACCAAATTATTTTCTGGGTCAAGCTGTGAAACACTGTTTTTCTTACTTTTTTTGTGCGTGCTGTGGAATGCTAATCTTACATTACCTTCTCTGTGTGTTTGTTGTTCTACCGGGTGGATCAAGGAGACGGCAGGCTCTTTAAATCGACCGCAAAATTCGGTTTCTTAACCTATCGCGCTACGACTTTGTGCAGCGCTGCCCACAGATGGTGCATTTTTTTTGTAAAATTTGCAAAGAGCAAACTTACCTGAGGAAAAAGTAAAGAAAGAAAAAGGCTTAGCTCCTATGGAAACGCAGCGACGCCACCGGTCTTCAAAGAGCACGGCGCCGTTTCGCACGGGACACAAGAGATGGCGCAATGAACGCCGCCAACGAACGAGCATACGGCGTCGAGAGCCAGCGTCTTTAGCAGACAATCTTTTCGACTCAAAAGCAGCGCGCGTTCCGCAGGCGGCGACAGTCGCAGAAACAATTACAGGCGCGGTAACAACAAGCAACTGCAGTTCCTTGTCTGCTAAATACGCCGGCTCTCGGCGTCGTCTGCCCGTTCGTTGGCAGCAGTTGGCGTCGTGACCGCTTGCGCCCTCTCTTGTCTCCCGTGTGAAACGGCGCCGTGTTGTTTGCAGACCGGTGGCGTCGCTGCTTTTCCATAGGAGCTAAGCCTTTTTCTTTCTTTACTTTTTCCTCAGGTAAATTTGCTCTTTGCAAATTTTACAAAAAAAATGCACCATCTGTGGGCAGCGCTGCACAAAGTCGTAGCGCGATAGGTTAAGAAACCGAATTTTGCGGTCGATTTAAAGAGCCTGCCGTCTCCTTGAGCCACCCGGTAGTATGACATGTCATTCTATCGGGTGAATTAAATGTTCGCCAACAGGTGAGCTAAATGCTTGCAAGAATACAGCTGTCATCTGCTAACGCAAGCGGAGAATATAGTGGTCTGTCTGCAACGAAAGTGGAAGGTTGGCATTTTGCAGCTAATTGGGAAGCACACGACTTGACGGTTACACCTGCTCGACCTCGAGGATTTTTCAGAGACAGACACTGTGAATGCTACCAACGTTGATGTTGCCGGTATTGACTAGGGGCAGTGTGAAATGCTCTGAAATAGCGGTCACCCTTTTTTAATAACTTATAAAAACAGCAAAAAGTGAAAAAGCCCAGGCAGTTCTGTATGCACAAACTTCCGCTCGTCAGATTGAACGATGCATGTTTTATACAGTGTAGCTGAACAGGGGAGAAAGTACAGATATTTACAATCCAAAAACTGCACTTGTATAACAGAACAGCTTCCAGTAGTCCTCTACCTACTTACGTCACATAAAAGTATAGAACATGCGTTATATAAAAATATAAAACCTAAATTGGCGGTACTTTGGCTCGGTTGTTTCCGGCCTATGAGGGCGGCACTGGGAGACCCCCCCGCACAGTCTGCCGCAGAGTTACTTCTTCAGCAGCATGGGAGAGCTGGTTAGGTGCAGCAGGCTGAGCGCTGAGGGAGGGGTGTACGCAATCCGTCGACGCACTCTGCGGCCGGGAGTCGTCCCCGGCTCCTGCGAGGGGGTGGCACCGTGCGGACGCTGCTCAGTCTGGCGCTCTCCCTTGACCGGACTGGCCTGGGACAGCAAGAACAGCTGCTGCGGACTAAGGCCAGTCTCCTTGGACTTGCTACGGGTGAAGCGCGTTGTGAGCTCCGTCAGGACGGGAGATCTGACGACACCTTGCGAAGAATCTCCGTTCGTCTTGGTGTCGCCGCTCCGAGAACCCCGGATGGTGCCGTTCGGGAGATTCTGTCGAAGGCACTCTTCGGTGTCTGGCTCCTTGCGGGGAGAAGAGTCTACGAGCTTTTCAAACAGACGCCTTGGGGTTTCGGGTTCGGCCCCCGACAACTTGAGACATGGTTTCTTCGAAGCCGGGGAGTCCTCTCGAGCCTTTCCGAGCGGAGAGTGTGGCACCGACGGCGAGCCGAGCAACTTCTTGGACACCCTCCTCCGCGGGGTGACGCTGCCCCGCCGACTGGGAGCGCCTTGTGGCGACTCTCCGAGGACGACGACGCCCGAAAAGAGGACGGCCTTTGCAGGCGTCCTCTCGCAACTGCTCATTGAGAGGTGGCCCTCGGGAGAGGAGAAGAGACTCTCGGAACCGTTCCACCTGGGGGGGGTCTCCTGCGAAAAGGGTGCCCTGGAGGGCGGCACCCGCTTCGGAGTTGCAGCAGCCCTCTCCAGAGTTTTTCCAACCAACTTGGAAGGAGACGGGGAGCTGAAGACGTCCTCGGTGGCTTTTGGCACCCTCTTTTCTGGTGTCTCCTCCACGACCGGCACGGTAACAACAATGCGCGACCTGCGGCGCAATAGTTCCTGCCGACGCTGGACGAGCCTCCGCCCCTGCCGACGGGTCGGAGTTTCCGGAACGAACGTGGTCTTGAGTACTCTGCACTGCCCCAGCTGTGGAGAGCCCGTCGTCGCCGTAAAGAGGTCTCGACGAACGCATCCAGGCTCCGGCTTTTTTGGAGGCGTCCTGACTGGCTTTGTGTCGAGCCGCCTGCGCTTCGGAACTCTCGGAACGACGATCTGGCGTTTCGAGAGGGAGGTGGATGAAGAGGGCTGGGAAAGGTCAACTCGGGCGAGGGACCTGTTGTCGGCCGCGTCGCGAAGTGTCTGGGAGTTGAAGGACGACGGGATGCTCGACAGGAAGGAGTCTTGCGACGCCGCAGAAGTGGGCCCGTCGAGCCGTCCGAAGTCTCCTTCCGAGCCGAGCAGCGAGCCCCCATCGTCCGAGAAGAGGGGTACGCTCAGCTCGTCTCCGACCTCCACGAGGACGTCCCGCAGGGTGGCCAGGTAAGTGTCTCGCACGATTCCCCTGAGGAACTCGCTGGCGACGGACGGGCTGTGGACGAAGGACAGTGTGCGCAGCAGCGAGGTCACCCTCTCGACGCAGGTGCCAGTCGGGCCGAAGCTCACCTCTTCTTCCAATGCGAGCAGCGCCTGAAGCTGGTACTCGCGGAGACGGCGCCGCTGACTTGTGTCGTCCCCGGAGCCGCCATACTTTTCGGCGATCTGGGAGCAACCAAGCACAAAGTGCGTCCGCAGCACCTCACAAACAGACGATTGTTTCCCGTTGCTCCGTGGCTGGGATTCCACGAAACGCTTGATAACACTGACAATGTTCTGTGCACATGTGAGCAGGGACGTAGAGAGGCCGGAGTCCAATGCACCAGAGTATGACTCTTTCAGGTGTGCCAGGAGCTGCTCCTGGTCGGCGTAGCTCGTGCCCCGCGGCACCCTGAGGGAGCTGCGGGATCCCTGGGCGCATGCTGGCTTCTCCCGGCGGCCCGGAGCCCTCCGCGCGTCTGCGTAGCTGTGGGCCAGAATGTCGGCCGACCTGCCGCCGGGCTTGAGGGAGGCACCGAGGCTCTTCCGCGCCGCCGGTCTGGACGTCTGCTGGGGCAGCCGCTCGTTCTGCGGCATGGCTGCATCGTCCTCCGTGCCTCCCACAGACCCGAGCCTGTAGCTACGCCGCAGCCTTTTCAGCATCTCTCCACACTCCTCGTCTGTATCGTGTTGGTCCGAGCCTGGGAATGGGCTCACGGAAGATGGAGCCACGTACCAGCGCTCCAGCGCAGCCGCCCTGAAGGGAGGCCAACGCGACGAGCCGTCGCCAGTCACTGTTCTTTGTGGGCACCACTCAATTGGGTCAGTGGGGGGCAACAGGTACCGGTCGGAATCGTCGCCGTCCGCTGCGGCCCGGGGTGAGCGCCTTCCAGTGTGCTGCTCGCCGAAGGCCGGGGGTTTGGTCACAACCTGGAGGCAGAAGGCGGAGCCGAAGAGCGGCGAGAGAAACGCGTACTGCTTTGTGGGCAGGTCGGACACCAGCTCTACGAAAAGGACCTCCCTTTGGCGCTGCAGACAGTTCAGGATCCCCCGGAGACGCGCCGAGTCGTCGGCACCGGCGGCAGCACTTCCGTCGGGGCAGCGGAACACTTCCACCCTCCGGGAACTTAGGGCACGCGCACCGGCGCACGCTCGAGTCCTGGCGAGGATCCGGACCTCCTTCCAGCGGGCGCGCGGTTCGGGCAGCGGGTCGTCCGGGCAGAAGAGTGCCGAGCCGACCCGTTCTTGGCCGAGCATAACGGCGGCGGCGGCGACGAGCGGCGGGTGCTGCTGGCCCCACGAACCCCCCTTGAGGCACAGGTCGGCGATCGCCGAGAAGGGCGCGCAGTCGGCCCCGGCTCTGACTAGAGCTTCGAGCGGAACTGCGTCGCCACCCAGGCGACCCAAGGCACTCTGGATGAGGGCGTGTGCGCTGTCCTTGGACTCTAGGCCGGTGTCGATCCACAGCAGCTTGGCCGCCAGCGAGTCCACCAAAAGCCGCCGCACCTGGGCTGGAACCATCGCCTCGGCGACGTCGCTCCCGTCCAGCTGGGAGGCGTCTTTTTTGCCCAGGAAGAAGGCTACTTCGTCCTCGGACCGCGGGCACCGCGACAGATTGAAGATGTAGTTGCCCCCGCTGCAGGCGTTCTCGCGGTCCCCGGTGCCGCCCCTTTTGCGCTTCCTGCGCTTCACCGGCGAGGCCATGCTCGGGGCGTCCCACGGAAACTCGGACGCAACCTGGGTGAGGGCCGTCCGAAGGATGGCGCACGGCGGGTCCCGGTCTCCGACGGCGCGCTGCCCCGCGCGGCCCATGGCTTGGCAGGCGCTCCGGTAGCGCTCCAAGCGCTGCGCCAGTTCCTCCTCGAACTCCTCGAAGTGGTCGAGGTTGAACTCCCGGAACGGCCGCCTGTCCATCCGCTGCCGCGCCAGGCCGCTGCTGCTGTAGAACTTGTAGCCCCATCGGGTCCTTTCCCTGCCGAAGTACGTGAGGAGCTTGAGGCAGCCGTACCTGACGGAATTCACGGCCTGCTGGTAATCGCCGACGGCGGGTTCATCTTCGTAGGTGTAGAAGGAGGCAACGTCGATGGCGAAGACGACCTGGGTCGACTCGGACATAATCTCAGGCGATGAGGCTGCGTCGACTGCATCGCAAAACGAGCGGAATTTCGTACCAGCAACCGTTTGAAGGCAGGTTTTGAAGGAGGCACACTGGGACACTAGCTCGAAGTAGCCATCATAAAATCATAAAAGCTTGATGTGAACCGCGATGGGAATGCTGTTCCTGCGACGGACCGACGGATGGACCCACCGTTGGGATCGTTGGGATGGACGAACGTCGGAATCACTGTCGTCACTGTCAGAATACGTGTCCGAGTTTCAAGAAATAACACTATTAAAAAGCTTAAGTTTTATTATCAGTCCTTCAAACGAAAATGAAACGTCTTCAAACTGAGCGGAATCGCGCACCGCACCATGTGAGAGCCACACGCACCAACAAATGCACACGTGCGTTTGTGTTGTTTCTTTCACTGACTTCAGGCCTGTGGTTCAGGCCCTTCAGTTTCAGACATCAGTCATCACTAATGCATGAATGCAAGTTTACATAAACAAACCAAGCAGATCTCCGAGGACCAGCGGAAGCGCCGGTAGCGCCAGGCAACGCTGGTGCCAAGGGCCGAGATGCGCCATGATCGCTCTATTTCTGCTTGAATTACAAATTAATCTGAACCGGACGGGCGATCTTGGCGCTTTCGCGACGGCGCACAAAAATAACCGCGACTGATTCCGATTTATTTTCGCGGGGTTATTGACAATGAAGCACAATTCGTCCGAGCCCGCAGTTTCGGATGCCAAGCGAGGGTGGGCAAGGAACCTCGAGAGGCAAGTGACTGCTGCCGCTATTAGGCCTAGGCTCTAGTCAGCCTTTTCTCTTGACACTGCGCAAATCTGGGGGACGAAGCGAACCAGTGAACTGCGTGCGCCTTGTCGGCATGTGTGGCGTCGAGTGGAGCGACAAGCTGGTCGTGGATCTCGTGGTAGTCGGGCCGAGATGTGCTTGGTAGGGCGTCTGACGGCGCGGACTGTTGCATGTCGCTGTCGAAAGCCCCACCGGACTTCGTAGCGGGTTGCCACACGGTAGGCGGGTTTGATTTCCTTTGCGTATCAAGTCGATCGGCAGTAGTGGTCGAGACTTGTGCAAGCCGGAGATGAAGAAGTTATTCTCGCGCTTCGAGAGGATCGACCAGGGCGCAGCTAGAGAAGCCAACAACTTCGTCGGCAAAGTTTTCACCGTGGGACGGACGACAGTCACGGTGGAGGACGTGATAGCCGAAGGTGAGTGCTTCCTCCAGCACCCTTGGCACCCTCCGTGGTTGCCGTCGCGACCGCTGGCGGAGCGCCCTTGGCCCCTCGAACCTCTCCAGGTGTCCCCGTTGGGCGCGAGTCCCCCTTCACCTGACCGAACGCGGCCCGACCGCAGGCGGTTTTCTAGCTCGCAACTTCCCGCAGCGAGCTTGTCCGAGTGCAAGCGCTCGGTTATCGCGGGAGAAAATGGAGGGTAAAGGAGAGCCGTCCGAAGGGGCTGTCCTGACCAGACGGCGTCAGTTCTGTGTCGTTCAACGCGCGCTGTCGGTACTAAAAGTCAACATGGGTGGCCGCCCGGAAAACGGAGTCGCGGCACGTCTAGACGGCTCTGGTGCACTTTGCCCTGGGCCCGCGCGACGCCGGGTGCGAACCGCGGCACTTGGAGGAGCGTGCGGTCGCTGCCTGCTCTCGTATCTCGTAACCTTGCCTTTTTGCTCGAGAGATTATGTGCCGTCAATGCAGGTATCTGATCCGTAGAGATTTCTTGGTACAGGTTGCGTTTTAGGGCATTGATCGTTGCACTCCGAAGACGCCTATGCAACAATACTGGGTTGGAAGGTTTCTCACATCACACAGTGGCTAGGATTATCCCATTGAGATGATAGGTGATAGTTGATAGGTTGGACAGGAGCAGTGCACAAACGCTCGGTTTCAGCTCATGACAACCAAAACCTGTATGAGCATTTGGGGTGGTGGGTCTTGTCCGGCCGCTGCAATGATGGCAGTAGTTGAATCCTTAAAACGTCCGAAACTGCACATAGCTGTGATGAGCATAGGCGGCATATTATTGGTACCAAATCGCGTGGCTACCTGTTCTGGTCACGAGTTGAGAAGAAAGTACTTCTCGTTTTTCTTTTTCTTTTTTACGACTGTCCTTGCGTCTAGAGGAAAGCAAATGCATGTTTCATTTGTTATAAACATCAACGAATAATTCTAACCGGTATTCACTGAAACTACAAAACTTGTTGCATCACCCCATTAAGATGCTTAATTTTTATCTCTTACCATGTCTATGTTAATGTAGGTAAAATTTGTAAGCCTGGAAAAACCGCCTGCATGTGCATGTGACACATGAGCCACCAGCTGAGACTCCATGCTTGCAGTTGTGTACAGATTAGTGCGCAACATTAAAAACACTGGCCAGGTGGCATGAGCTATCACCCGATCATAACGTTGAGCAGTATCCATCCATCCATTCATTAATCTGCCTGTTCATACCTTTCTTGGGCCCATTGCTAGCTTCTTCACACTGTCAATCACTTCAAACAGAGCCAGGCATGTTGGAGACTCGTTTCATATGTAACTTACGTAGCTTCACTATACTTGTTTTCACCTCAAGGAGGAGGGAAATTTTGCGCACTGTTCATACACCGTGCGAAGTAGTACTTTCAAGATTTGGTTGTCTGAGGAAGAAGCTATGCTTTTGGAGTTTTAAAACCATATGTCTTGATAAGATAACACATATCTAATCTAAAATGCATCCCTGTATATCTTAATTCTCCACATAAAGGAGAAAATTTGTAACGCTCCGAGGAGCCAAACTTTTTTTTACTACAGTTCTTGAGGTGAAAATAAATATAATTATCTGGCGTTTCTTTGTTTTTTTTTTCATGGTTTGGTTTGCTTTAAAATTGTCTAAACGCACCAACAAACATAGCTGAATTAATTCCCCAAATATTAGGTCAAAATATTTTTTTTTTTTTTTTGTGAAGTTATTAAATTTTGGTGCATACCCTTTTTTTGAATCTGAAAGTCTCTACGGGCAAGAGTAAAAAGAAGTGATGCCAGCAGCAGCCAAAGGTTCACTTTTTGGGAAGTGGAATTTGTTCCCACCTGATCACATGAAGTTTGATGGTGTCAAATGAAAACTTTGGAAGCTCGCGCAGCAGCCCGGAACAAATGCGCGGCACACTGCTTTCTAGACAGCCTGCTCGACCTGCAGGCCCGCCTGCCAGTGGCGTCGTGGCACTGAAAAGTGAGAGCATATTTGAATGTCAGTTTTGGCATCGACTTCATTTGCCGATTTCACGACAACTATTCTGAATTTAGAGATGCTAAATAGCGAGCCAGAAAGGGTAAGGGCTGAGTCCTTGGAAAATGTTAGTTTAGGTAGCTAAAAAAATCGCCCATAAAGGGATACTTCAACGAAATTTGAAATATACCTGTCGTGTTCAGAAATAGACAGAATATGATTCACAATATCCATAAATGACCATCGCACATTTGTATTTTGAGCCTGACGGTTGTATTAGCAAGCTGGCAAGCGCTCGGAGAGTAGCCAGCGGAGAGCACATCACATCCGGCGCAATCGTGACATAGTTTGTCTCGGGATGAGGAAAGCTGCGGCTAGGCTGACGTCGGCAGGATGTCTTAGCCGTTCCAGCCACCGAAGTGGTTGAAGCACGCCAGCAATCGGGCCACCGCAACCGTACGTCTGCTTTTGCGTGGAGTTAATCTTCTATAATCTTGTAGAGGAAGAATCGCGACTTCTGGGACACACAAAAGAGAGTCCTGTTGAGTGGGGAGTTCCTCCCTCCCCTCTTCTCTTGTGCTGGCCGTAAACCTCTCGGGAAGACGTCAGATTCAAAGCATGTATTGTTCTAGGCGAGACAGTTGTCGTCACTACCTGTCAAGGATCCTAGACGGGCATTACAAACGAGGCTTTAGCGACATTCACCAGGTGCTCTTTGCTAATCGTTTCATTTGTTTTAAAATTCCTTTTCGTGTTTTTTTTTTAACAAGATATTGGTGTGACCGATGTAACACTGCTCTTTTGTACGCGTATAGACCAAAAAATAAGCGCAGAAATTTTGTTGTAGTATCCCTTTAAGCCTCGGGCTATATGACCGTGCCACATCTTGATCTAGAGACACATATTTGGCCTCTAGATGTTTTTCGCCGCTTATAGCCTCGAAGTGCAAAGGTCAAACCTAGGTGTCGGCAGTGACTTGCTGTGAGACCTCGTGCTCGTTCGACACTTTGGTCCCGGCCTCTCAACCAGATCCTGATGTAGGCAAAGGCGGCGCTGCGGTGCCTGCAACCCGCCTCCAACCGGTGTGTTTGTCCTAAAAAGTGGTCCCTCGATTTCTGCCTAATGATATCGTAGAAGCGTCACGCCGTTGCCACTAGTGACCCCGGCGGCGTCGCGGCAGCGGTGGTGAATGTGGTGGACCCCCGTTCTGCTGCAGGTTGCCCTTTATCTTGATGGTCCATGGAAGCTTTGGCAGCCAGAAACTGACACGCCGCGACGACAGCACTCACATTGTCTCAATCTCTTTTCTTCTTTTTTTTAACTTTTATGCTCAATTGCCAGAATCGCAACATTCAACAGCACGACACTTCATTTCTTGCAACATCATTTGTTTTCACTTCGGGGACCACTTTAGATGCGTTGGTGCAATAGGACGCTAAACACGCCATGTGGAGACTCGTTCCAGGTACCGTAATGGCACTGGCAGGTCTGCCTCTGCCTCGTTGTCTCAACGTGAGGGTATATCGTTTCTCCTTTCACCCCCAGGTGGATTTGCAATAGTGTTCCTGGTGAAGGGCCCTAACGGAGTCCGCTATGCCCTCAAACGAATGTTCGTCAACGAGGAGCACGGCCTCACCGTCTGCAAGCGGGAGATTCAGATAGCGGTACATACCTTTTCTCCTTTCGTGCCCCTTCGTCGAATGAGGAAGAGCGTTCGTTAGGATTCTGCCTTTCTGGTTCGGTTCAAACAAATGGTGTAAATATGCCCCGTTAAATATTTTCGGAAGAAAGCTTGGATGTTTGGGACTCTGACCCAAAAAGGGCACCCGATATTTATCTCCCAAAATGTCTTTTGCCGATCTCCAGCTTTTAGTATCCTGAAGCAACTTCCTGGCATGTGTCTTAAAGGGTAACTGCAAAGAAAAAACAGGGTATTTTTAAACAGCCTAATTGGGACAAGCATGTCCCAAAACAATTTTTCCGCCAAAAAAAAATTTTTTTTACAGCGATATTTATTGCGCGAGAATGATTTTAGTTTGCGGCTATTTAGTCCGTTTTAAATCGCGCGCCACAAAGTTGGTATTATACGTCACGTAGTGGCTGCTATACGTCACGGAGTGACGTATAACAGCCACTCCACGCGCGTCGAAAGAGCGGGAGTTTCAAATGTGGAGAAGTTGTTACTCTGGTAAATTGCGTCCTGTGGCGTAAATATTGCTAGAAAAAATTTGTTTTTTCGCGGAAGATTTGTTTTGTGACCAGCTTGTCCCAATTAGGCTGTTTAAAAAAAAAAACACTTTTTTTCTTTGCAGTTACCCTTTAACAGAAAGCGACACTAGTGTTGACTAACTGGCCCACAAACAGAAAGGAATTTGGGAACGAGATGATTGTTAGAGTGCAGCCAGGGGTTTGGGAGACTCCCAGTGGTGAGAGGTGGCCCTTCCCATTTCAGAGCAACCTGAGTGGCCACAAGAACATCATTGGCTTCGTGGACTCGGTCATCAACCATGTCGGCGGGGGTGTCTACGAGGTCCTCATGCTGATGCACTACTACAAAGGTCTCTGTCGCCCTTAATCCTGGGGGTCCGATTTTTTTCACCGCGAGATCTAATTTGCCTTTCACTATGCGAGCGAAGGTAGCGCTCGTGGACTGTTCGTCTGCTAACGTGAGTGGAGAATGTTGTTCGTCTGCTACGAAGGTTATTTGCTGATGGAAACAAAACCGTGAAAAAATGTTGATAGTCTGCTATGGAACCAAGCCCCGCAGCAAAGTGAAATTGGATGCAGGCTCAAATTGTGATTGTTCGCTTTTTCACGTTGAAAGCCATTGACGGAGAGCCCTCGCTTAGTTTGCAAATCTGATGTTATTCTGCTGACATACACAAGCTAACATCAACCAGTAGATGGAGTAGTAAGGACAAGCACATCAGAGGTCGCGAAACTTCCAATGTGATATGTAAGGTGGCAAGATGTTCTTAACAAGATATTACCTAATTGTAACTTTTCAAATGAGTGAAAATTGTTTCATTAGTTGATAATGTGCAAGCTGTGGTGTCATGTCTAGTCAGCAGCTGAAAATGCTGTTGCTCTCACCTTGACCAAAATCAGACTCCAGGTCCCTTGTTTGTGTTTAGATGTTCTTCAGAATCGCTATTACCTACCCTGTCCAGTGCAGGACCTGAAGCTGTAATGGCAGCACTATGCAGCTTTTCTGTGTGGCAAAAACTGAATATTTTTGAGGGCATAGGGCAGGCAGTGGAGAATCGATCGCAAGAAATTGATCTGTGTTTATGTCACCTTCGATTTGCCAAGTTGAGACTGCCCGACTAGTTTTAACACAGAATGTGTTATATGGCCGGAACCTAACCATATCCGGTTTGGTGCCAGCAACGAAATTCGACATGCTAACTGCCACCCGAATGCCGATGCAGCACGTGTCATCTCACTGATTGAACACCAGTGCCAGCCGAACCTCCTTTTTGAATGCCTCCGTGTTACTTCCGACGAAGGTAAAACATCACGTGTTTAGACATACGTACAGTGGCACCCTTTTTTGTGAAACAAGCACGCTCCGGGCTTCCCCAGAGAAAGGGTGCAAAAGAAAAACGATAAAAAGGCAACAGGTTGAGGTAGTTATGAGTGTTTGGTTCTCTTTTGCCACGAGCTGATGCCAGGGCTGTGCTCGGTGTCGCTGCGTTTCAATTTTTTTGTTTTCCGCACGCTCCGTCCACTGCATCTCGCACTTTAACAGGCTCTGAGAAGGTGGCGTTTACACAAGATGACACCCACAAGTAAGACAACCACAAAGCGCTGATGCACTTACCTTGCACGACACAGGGCTACTTTGCGCCATCAAGTGTCTACATGTGTACACAGTTTCACCACACTAACAGATCACATTCTGTGTTACCACTGCCTATCTACGTCAGTACGGCAAAGGGGTAACTTTTTCCTTTTTTGCTTTTGTTGCCACCCTAAAAGCAGGAATGTTTCAGATCCTGTGATAGTTATTGATGACTTTTGGAAAGGATCTCACGGGAGGCGAGACCCTTTCCAAGGGGGTTTAACCTATCAATTTAAAGGGGTGAGTGAAATCCAAGCAACCTCAGAAGTGGCCAGTGGCCCCAGTGCGAGTTTTGGAGCAGTAGTACAATAAGCAGAAAGAAGCGGATGTTTTCAAATTTAGTGTGCGGCGTTGTGCCCCTTGCAAAATTGTGTGCTGGGAGTGCAGCCCGACTCGGAGCATTTGATGTGCCCTATGAACCGACTCCAGCTTTCCCATCTTGGCCTGCTGCATATCTTGTTGCACCAGATAGAGGAGAGGATAAGCTCCAAATATAGGATGCTGCTGAGCAGAAAGGATGAAATAAAGCGTTGATCCCTCGCACTACTTCTTTAATATGCTCGACACCTAAGAATGAATTAAAAAAATGGCTTGGCAGTATCCAGAATCTTGTTATATGGGCTCCAGCTAGAATACGTCTAATTAAACATTCTACAGTAATGTCGGAACTAGTCCCAATAGTAGCCCAACGCTCGGCGTGCTCAGTGTAGCTACGCTTGTTGCACGCTGAGCAACAACAAAGAGGAAACATTTTTTTTTTTATTCGGTAAATCAGATTTATTTGATTTAAATTATATATATTCCATTTAAATCCAATTATTTTTATTTAAATCACTATCTAGAAAATAGCGATTCTTTACCACTAGATGTATTTTTCAACGTGGCAGATTGACAGATCAATTTGTTTAATCACTGGTAACAATGAAGAAAAGAATAATTGCTGCAAATGTAAAGTACAGTTTAGATTAATGTTTTTGTTGATGTATTTCCTGCCATACCAGGTCAAAAACAGTTGGAATTTTTGGCTAATTATAAATCTTTAGTTTTTTTTTTTAGTTTTGACTCGATTGAAGTAGGACATTACTTCTTTGTTTCTTATGCGCACAGATTTTGTTGCGATATCATGTAGCTGACGAATGAAGTGTGAGGTAGAAATCAAGCTCACGCTCAGATTTTCTCTGAAGAGCGCTTTTTTTTGCTCATATTCAGTTCAATATGTCTTTCTCGCTCGATGATCCTTTCATTTAAATACTAAACAAATGCATATAGAAAGCATTGAGTGTAAAATAAACTGTGAATAAGAAATGTTCCCGGGTTTATTTCTGAGGGAAAGGTTCGATTTAAATCATCATATTAAAACTGGTCTGATTTAGATCATGATTTAAGATATAAATCATACTGATTTTTATTCTCCACCCTGTGCAAAAGACAGTCTGTAGACTCTCGTCTGATGTGTGTTTCTTGTAGGATGGTCCTGTTCACGCTGGTCATGCAAAAACTGTGTGCAGCCATTTTCTAAGCGTATAATGCGTGCATGACGAACGAGCAGTGTGGCTTAAAGTTGGCGTCTCTGGCAGGGCATGTGCTGCAGTTGATGAACGACAAGCTGCACACGGGCTTCTCGGAGGCAGAGGTGCTCAAGATCTTCTGCGACGTCTGCGAGGCGGTGTCGCGGCTGCACCACTGTCAGACGCCCATCGTGCACAGGGACCTCAAGGTGGGCTCCCAGTTAATTTATCTATTTCGGGACCAGAGGCATTACAGAAGGGAGCAGAGTATGAAAGTAAAACATAGTAAAAAAAATAGTTTGATTGATTCCTGACTTTTTTTTATATCATTTACAGTACCCATTAAGCCCGACTGATATTTGTCTATTTTCGTGGTGCGGGGGTTAACAGCTTGCAACGTTTCAAACATTTCGTCAAACTGTCTTTCGCTAACTGTTTTCTTTAATGCTTCGGTTGTTGGACCAGGCTTTTGGGACCATGTATGGGGGGACCTGGATACACTTCAACATCCCCCGAGAGCAAAACCACTCGGCCAAGAACGTCAAAACACTGACTGCACAAAGATAACGCACTCCCGGGCATAAAAACATCAATAACGCACGTTTTATTTATTCTTATTTATTTTTTGTATTCTGGGTAAACAAACATACAGTTTGAACAAGCTCGCATCACTACGCTGTTCCCACGCCCACTGAAAGTTCCAGGCTCGTGCCAGCCGTCGGACGACTAGGGAACACGTGCTCGTGCGGGCTCGGTGTCCTGCTTGTTGCGATTGGCCCTTACCAGCTCGTTTGTGCCCTTGCATGTCGCGCATCAGGTCCTCTTGTTCTGTTGCCCAGGTGGAGAATATCCTCATCAGCGATTCTGGGAACTATGTGCTGTGCGACTTTGGGAGTGCCACAGCCAAGAACTTGAATCCACAGGCCCAGGGGGTGGCGGCTGTCGAAGAGGAAATTCTCAAGTGAGGCCGCACGCCAGCCCCAGTTCTCCGGGTGCTGTTGTTGAGGGCTCGTTTAAGAGATGCTGAGGTTGTTTTCGGAGTTTCATCATAAGGTCGTGGCAAGTAGGAAAGGTGTCTCAGGCACTACTTCTAGAGGTCGTAGGATCAGACGGCACTCAGTTGGTTCGGATGGGAGGGTAACCTCTCAGTAAGCCTCATTAATAGTTTATGTACAGGGACATGAATGACAGTGATCTGACACCATCTAGTACATCAGTATATTGGATGTATGTCAGTAGAGAGAATTGGTGAATAGACCTATTGCTAAATTACCCAAGCATCAAGGAGGATGCAGGGAATGGTGTTCCACGCACCGCACGAGCTGGCGTCTGCAGTAGTAACTATTCTAAAGCAAAAGCTAAAACAAATGGCATCTTGCACGCACGTTTGTCATCGCTTTATTTTGGTTATTTACTTTGAATCTTTTATATGGGGAAGGCGTGCTCGTGGGGTGTGTGGAAGACCATTCCCTGCATTCTTCTTGATGCTTGGGTAATTTAGCAATAGGGCTATTAGGTTAGCCTTGAACACCACTACAATATTGAACCATGTTCTAATGGACAACATCAGTCCTGCGGATGTTTCTTATGTTCAATTTCACTCTGTGAATATTTTTTTTTCTTTTTTTGGAGCTTTTGAATCTCTCTTAATCTTCATAATAATGTATTAGTGATTGCCTCCAGACCATTTATTTCATGCGAGAAATTAATTATCTGGTGAGGCAAGCTCACTAACCTAGGTCTGTTTGTCTGTGGAGTGAGCACTAGAATAATATCCTCAAAGAAGAGCCTTTCCTGTTAAAGAGATGCATCGGCGGAAGTTTCTACCAAAGAGAGGAAAACTGTGTCTTTTTGCTGCTCTGAAGCTTCTCGACAGTTGCGTAGGAGAGTAAAAGGATGTCATTGTTGCAGGTACACCACGCTGGCTTACCGTGCTCCCGAGATGGTGGAATTATACAGCGGGAAACTCATCACCACCAAGGCAGACATTTGGGTGAGCTCAGAAAGCCGTTTTGCAATGGGCGATGGGCCATTGTGCGAGGTCCATAGCTGGCTCCGGACCTTCTGGTTTGCAGCCAGCTGCTTTTTGTTTTGCAATATCTTTACCATAAGCAGTGATTCCACTCCTGCGCCTTTTTGCGCCAGACGCAATTTCCTGCACCATCCTGATAAAAATCTGCCATATTGCGCCAAATAGCTTGGCTGGCCGAATTAGGCAGCGACTTGCGCCACCTAGCCGTGGCAAAGTGAACGGCACCTAGTGGCTGTGCTGTCAACTGGGGCAGGTGCTTCTTTTCGAGGCAAGTGCGAGCCTTTCCGGGTTCACGCCTAAGCTGGCAGGCATCAACAAAAAGCTGCAAAAGCTTTAAGGGCGGGCCTTCGATAGGTTTTTTGTGTTCAAAATAAACAATGCAGAGCAAGTTGCGTCAACAGTTGTGTCAACCTTTTTATATTGGAGATCTGTTTAGTAATCCCTCACATTAGATTTCTATAAAAGAAAAGTTCTTCGTAGTTAAGCCTGTGGTGACTAACATTACAAAGTGGTGCTCAAAGTGGCTCTGAATTGCACTTATGTGTGCTCCAAGGTGCTCCAGAAGCCATTTTTAGGTGCTCCTAAGTGCTCCAAAATTCCTTTTTGCATGAGGGACTTTTGCGAGCGCAGCAAACAGGAAGTCGCAATTTATTGTGGGTAAACTTTCAAGGTAAAAAGTGCACTCCACGCTTCTCGCAACTAGCAAAGACTTGTTGCAGCGCTGTCAGGTACGACTGTGAAGGTGCACAGCAGTGGTACGAACCGGGCAACGTGGCATTCTTTCGAGTGAAATGTGCCTCGTCGCTTGCGTTAGTGGTGGTCGCTTATAAAAGATGGTGTGCAGTATCGGAGGGCCTTAATTTTGAGGTCCCCTTCAACGAGAGGGGCACCCAAAACGGCCTGTTGACGGAAACCACTCTGTTGCAGGCCCTGGGCTGTCTGCTGTACAAGTTGTGCTTCTTCAGCTTGCCCTTTGGCGAGAGCGTCCTGGCCATCCAGAATGGAAACTTCACTATCCCTGACAACTCTAGGTATTCCAAGCAGCTGCATTCCCTGATACGTGAGTACCCCTTCCCCTCCCCCGGGGGTGGCCATTTTGTTTGTAGGAGTGTGCCTGCCTGCAGTGAACTAGACTGGGTTGGGAGGGCGGTCTCTGGTGGGACGTCGCTTGCAATTACCCAGTTTTAATGCAATAGCATTATTAAGCTACTACTCAAGATTTTTAGCTATGTATATTCTGGCCTGCTAATGTGCAGTAGACCATTTCAGCTCACTGTTCTTGCACCCCATTGCGTCGCACATATGCGGAACGACAGCACGCACTCCTTCACATTCGCGTCCTCTTCGAAGGACCCGACAACCCTGAGGTCATCCCTAGAGGTTGTCCTAGACATCGCCCTCTAGGATGTCATCCTTGAGGTCGCCTAGAGGTCGTTCTCTAGGACAATGTTAAGAACAACGTCTAGGACGACCTCTGGGGTGATCTCAATGACAAGGATTTAGCGTCGTCCTAGAAGACGATGCTAAATTTAGCGGAAAAATTGACGTCGTGACCTATGCACCAACTCATTTTCCGTGCTAAATTTGGCGGTGTGCAACGATAAATGCTGTCGCATTCATAGATAATCAGCCGTGTGGTTTCTACAAATTAACTGCCCTGTAATTTTTTTTTAGCTCTACAGTGGGGGAAAAGGATACAAGGAGCTATACTTTGTTTCGCCTTACAATGTACCACAATGGATGCTACGAGTTATCTTAGCCAATCCGATGTACCATGCATGTCACGTGACTTCATGCTCTGCATAGCGCTCCACCCAACTGGAAGGTCACGTGACATGCTCCGAGCTGTTGATTGGCTCCGGTGGCTCGTAGTGTTTGCTGGGGTACATCATCGGGTGAAACGAAGCAATAGTAATCTGGGCTGGTTTGCGTAGAATCAACAGACAAAAATCTTTGTTAACTGGAACCAGTCTTAGCACGATTTCGAGGACGAGTTGTTTCAAGCGGGCTGGTTCCGGGCCTACCTCGAATGCATGCGCCACAAGCTTGGTACAAAGTAATCTGTTACCATTGTGTCGCAATTCCTATAGAAAAAGATTGACTTCAACAGTGCCCTTGTTTAGAATAATATACCTAGCAGTGAGAAAGCCAAGTGATGTTTTGGTATCTTTAAACATGTTTTTTCTTGAGTTGCAAAAATAAAAGTTGAGATCAGATACTTGTCATTCTGTGTTTCAGATTAGTAAGATGTAGACTTATCCATTGTTAGTATTTCGTGACGTTATTTTTTTATGTTGTGCGCATTGCCTGTTGCATTCAGATATCTTTTGTTATTGAACCCCTAACTAGCCTTTGGCTATGGGTCCAAACACTGATTGTATATGATTGCGACATCTTTTTAAATAAAATGAAATAAACAAAAAGTTACAGTAAGTGCAATATGACGGTTCTACTGTTATTCGAGATATTTATGCGGCAGACATGCCAGTATTTGCCAATCAATGTGTCACAATTTGAAAATGCTTTTCGACTTTTAGTATTGTGACTAAGAAATGAAGGTGTGTTTAACTTAACGCCAAGGACCACGCATATTTGGAGTGATGTTCGCATAGTGTTGTTTTGAAGTGCATACATGTGTACCTCAACTTGTTTTTTATGTATTGTTGTTTGCTTGCTTCTTCAAAGCTTCGTAACATTATCAAGCCGGGTTGTGCTTTCGGGAAAGTGGGGTTCTTTGTACGGTTTTTTGGTTTTGCTTTTTCTGCCTACCTTTTTACATGTGCGCTTTGGTCACATTTTGCATTTATAATTGATTCCATTTAATCAAAAAGTGTGGCCATGGGGAGATGTCTGAGATGTGATTCGTGTTAAATGACATTTCTCCTTCCCCCAGGGTTCATGTTGGAGGTCCAGCCAGAGAAGAGGCCAGACATCTTCCAGGTATCCTACGTGGCTTTCACCCTGGCTGGCAAGGAGTGTCCTGTTCAGAACCTCCACGTGGGTACCGGCGTTTTCAGTGCCCTCTTCGGACTCGTCTCACAAAAAAGATGCCAAATGTCGATCTCAGGACACCTTCCTTTGAAAGCGTGATTGGTCGCACAACCTCCAAGGCCGCCTCGTGGAAATGACTGTACCATTGAGAACCTGTGCAAAGGTTTCTGGCCATTTTTGGTACTGATAAAAATAGTTTCAGGTCACGCTCCCTCCGAGAACACTGGTTATCTATAAAAAGAAACTAATTTCTGTGCGCGAAAATTTAATTCCTAAGTTAGTTATCAGCCTTAGCATGAATTGCCCTTGGTTTTCCCAAAGAGTAGAGTGTGTTATCCAAAAAAAAAAGGCTTTTCGGAAGGGTTAAATATTCTAATGACGAGCATGACTGACAGTTGTACAACGATCGTATGCGTTTGGACAAGAATGAAATAAGAAAAGCAAAGAAATGTTTTTTAATCGTGATTTGTCGAGCATATTTAAAACTAATCCCAAGAATTTTCGGCAGGTCGTTAATCCTAAAGAAAGAAGCACACTTCCTCCGATACAAGAAGGCAACGTAAGACTATGCTTCTGAATGAGCTCCGACACCTTACGCATTTTTTGTGAAGTGTTTACAAATGAGCTTCCTTAGTCAGAGCAGCATACTGTGTACACCACGCCCGTGAATTCACAAATGGACGATGTTGACGGGGTTTTCAGTGCCATTCATCGTTTCCAGGTGAAATCAAGCCTGGGGTCTGACGGGCCGTGTTCAAAGCTGCCCAAATTAACGGGGAATGTGTCAGGTGTTTTGCTTGCCAGCTTATTCCAGCAGTCTCTTGATACCGGTTTCATCCCGGCGGCATGGAAATGGGCAAATTTAATACCTATTCACAAGTCTTGTAATTGTAAGAGTGTACCAAATTATAGACCTATTTCACTCATGTCCATGCCTTGTAAACGTTTAGACGATATAGTCTATTCACTTGTATTGAAACACTTTGCTTCTAATAATATACTTCCTAACCAGCATGGTTTTCAACGAGACCTTTCATGTGAATCTCAACTTTTTGAACTGGTAACCGATTCACCCACCAGCATTCACTCATCTCCTCAAACTGACACAGCTTTTATCAATTTTTCAAAAGTATTGGATTGGGTCCCTACACTCGTATTACAAGAAATAACAGTGTCTTAATATTAATGAAGCTGTAATTGCTTGGATTTGAGATATTTTGAACAATAGAAATCAATTGGTTATCGTAAGTGACATTAGTATGTGTTAAATTGGGAGTTCCCCAAGAATCTGTGTTTGGCCCAGTTTTGTTTTTATTATATATAAACAACCGTTCAAATGACCTTTCGTAAAAACATTTGCCTATTCGCCGACGACTGTGGTTTGCCGCCAAATAGCAGATCATGCTGACTGTCTTGCTCTTTAAAGAGACTTGGATAGCCCACTTTCATGGTGTGATGCATAGTGGATGCAAATAAATGTAGAAAAAGCGAAACTAGGACATTTCCTAACTATCTTACAATGTTTCATTACAATTACAAAAATATAGATTTCAATTTAAAAAAAGTAAGTTCATATAAATACTTAGGCGTTCCCTTAACTCGTAATCTATCATGGAATACCCATATAGAATATTTTAGTAAGAGCACAAATCAAACATTAGGTTTTTTTAAGAAGACATTTATACGTGGCAACAGTGGAAACTGAGCTACTTGCGTTCGCCACTCTCATTAGGCCAAAGTTGGAAGGTGCATCTATAATTTGGAACCCAGATCAAAATTCTGAGGACACCTAAGCACTTCTGATGAGTTCTGAATGCGAAAGCATGAACGTTGTTTTTCTGCTCTCTTAGTTCGTCTACAGTCTACTGGCGTGGACGGCAACGTTTAGCAACTGCCGAGGTTGCGGCCTCCGACGATATAGATGCCTCAGGTGCCGGCACGTTCCTCGGCGCCGAGGGGAACAGAAGCGGTCGCAGCCCCGTTGCCCTGCGGCAACGCGAGCGGCATCCGAGCACGTGCTCTCGTGAAGCGGCTGCCAATGGCTATCTAGGAGCCGTTTTGCTCAGCCAATGGGAGAATGGGCATTTTTTTCGCGGTTAGAGACACCGCCGGCTCCACTCCATGGGATAGTTAATGCGTTTGCATTAAAAATACTTAATCAACAGTGTTGAATCAATGCAAAACGGGGCAACTCGGTTCATACTAAAATTACACTCGCCTGTAGGTGTCGCACAGCTTAAAGATTCCATCAGTTTATTGCCGCTCTATCACAGGAGGTACCTCGCAAGCTTGTTCCATTTCCATAAAATTTATTTATAGCACATCTGAATTTTGTCAAGCTAGCATCCTACCGCCCACGCTCATTTTCCCTCGTCATGATCACCCTAACAAAGTTTGCATTCCCTTTGCCAAGACCACCGTATAAACTCGTGTAAGGGCCGCACTATTTTTTCCCGATTTGAGGGCAAATTTTAGAGGTGCAACCCATACACGGATAAAAAAAAAAAAAAATCTGTATCCACATTCTTAAATGAACGTACATGAGCGTGCTCGGCTGCACTGGTCGGAAACTCCTTCACTCCGGAATCCGCACTCAGTCGTCAGTCGGATTTAATTAGTTTACATACCACGCAATACGCATCTTTTTTTTTTTTCTGTACTTGATAGCATGCACGGCAATTTCGACTTGAATCCCGTATGACTGTTGAAGTGGTACTTGCCCATAGCTCTCAGATTGCGCGAAAAGACTGGACAAGTCACGATGCTTTGACACGAATCAAAGAACACAAGGAAACCTCCCCCAGAGCGTACAGTGGCGTTCGGAAACTGAGTGCACGCGCGAGCCGAGCACGCTGAATCCCCATTCCTCGCGCTTGCCACCGAACCTGACACTGACATATCGTTTATCTTTTCTCAATGCCTTGGCGCAACATAAATGCATCCCGACAGTGCGGCCGACCACGATCGAGGTCGACAGCCATTTTGCCATGTGGTGATACGGATGAGTGGAGAGCAAATATCGGGCATGCGGACGCATGCCACTACGTGCTCAGGTGGTGGCTAGCGCCACCTAGCGAAATATATTCATAGAAACGTGGCATTACAGTCGGCGCGCCTCAAAAACAAGGGGGTGCGGCGCATACGCGAATAATTTAGGTAATTTCTTTTTGCAATGCCTTGTCCTAAATACGGGGGTGTGGCCCATACATGGGTGCGGCCCTTACACGCGATTATACGGTAATTTGCTCGAATTGTCCCCCATTCATCCTGGCCACAACTGACTGGAATGAACTGACAAGTGAAATAGCTCTCACCAGGGACCACAACATCTTTTATGTCACTGCTGCATGACTCTTCATGACTCGCCACTTGTAAACATGTCTATCACTTACTTAAAAGCAGCACTTGTGGTTTTTTTGTTTTTTTCTGCACGAGTGATTGCAACCATTTTTTGTGGATTTGTCATTCAAATTTGTATTGGTGTCGTTCAATTTATTTTTTATTTTTCATATTGGTAGTATTTGTACAATTATGCGTATGTTTTGTGATACCCCGCTCTATGTAATGCCCTATCGAACCTTTAGAGATAAAAAAATAAATAAACTCGCTGTTCCCCAACAGAGTTGAACGCTTGAGAGATGTTTCCGCATGCAACAGATCTGCAGATTTTGAAACCTTAATTTTATGATATTTCAAGATGTCATTTTTATGATTTCAGAACGCTTGCCGTTAGCTTTGCAATTCACTTTTAAAAAGCGCGACGCCCGATGTTGCCAGAGGGACAGGCATCGGGGCATAGACAACGGTTTTGCATCTCTGCGCTTTGGACAGAAAGGCGTGTGCCATGTGGATGCCTCGACTAAAGCCCCTCGATAAAATTCACGCTTAGCGTCTCTTACAAGTACCAACAACCATTGTTGCACGCTTGTGCGAGACGTGCCACGAGTGATTGCTCCTCCACCATTCACTTCCAAGGGTTGTTCATTTCGGTGCATCGCCGCCATTTTCTTCCGAGGGCCACGCGATGCACGGGCCTCGTGCAATGGCGCATTTGACACTGCATGTAAAACTAACACAAACGCGTAAAAATGCCTCAGCACCCGAGGAAATCCGCCCCTGACGCCTGCTTCTTTGCAGAACTCGCCAGTACCCAACATCGAGCAGCTGCCGGTGCCGCAGTGGGATGCCGAGAGCAGGCTGGCGTCCTCCAAGCCCCAGCGGTGAGTGTGGCCACGGTCTTTCGGAAAAGATATTGCGCCGTACCCCAGAGACCATCCGACAAAGCCGAGGATTGCCAAGCGTGCTCGGATGGGATTCAGGTGTCGTCTGCTCCTTCCACTTCTTTAACGACGCTTCGACGGGAGCCCTTTTCAACGCACAAAGCTCGCAGCAAATTCGCTCTTGGGATTGCTGTCCCGCAAAGTCTAACAAATCGTGCCCGTACGTGCCTTAGCTTCGGCAAGCGCTTGTTGCCTCTCGTGTTTGACTTTTTAGGCGCGCAAGGTGTTCACATTGAGCTGACAAACAGAAAGGCATTGTACTAATTTTTTTTCTTTCTAACTACGTATTATGTCTCTTCTATACCTAAAATACTGGGGGAGCACACACACCACTCTCACTGAAAACTGGCTTAATCTAGGCACGGGCGCTTCTCCGGTAAAATTGCGTGCTTAACGTATAATTTGCAGAATTCCCAAGTTTGGGAAATGTTAGTGGTGGGCACTTGAAGGAAGTGGGCGTTTCCGCGGTATTTTACGGTAACTCATTAATTCCTGTTGAAATATTTTGTTACTTTTTTCTGCCCACCAAGCTGACAAATGTAGGGGGCAGGGGCCCTGCCAAGCTGCATTATCGCAGCTTTTTTTACCTGTCACCTTACTCGCATTTTGTACTCCGGGTGTAAAAATAAAAAATTGAATTGAATCCGTGTGTCAATTGTTATTGAAGGTAAAAAATTTGTGCTGGAGGCAGATCATCTACTGCTAATCTTGCGTTGCAACAGACTGTAGTTTTCCGGTTCCACTGTGCTTCCGCCGTTGGGCGCGTAGGACCTCTGCCCGTTGCCACCGCGCCGGCGGTCGAAGCTGCCGCACACGGTGGTTGTCAGTGTGCGGGTTTGCTGGGGCACCCCCTTGCAGGAGCCAGCAGGTGCCCGTGTCGGAGGGGACGTCGGTGGCCCCCCGCCAGCGGCCCAAGGGCTCCCAGGCGCCCCCCGGGGTCGGGGGCCTGCCCCTGATGCCCCAGGGGTCCGTGGCTCCGGCCCGGAGGCTGACCCCGACCACCCCGCAGCCCCTCGTGCCACCGGTCACCCCCAACCCGGGTGAGTCGCCGGTTGGAACTTTCCCGCGGCATGCCAGGGTCCTAGAGTCCGTAAGAGGAGGAGAGTTTTGCTACGTTGGTAGCACCTCTGGCCTTAACTCGGGCACCTGTCTTAGCCGTGGAGGTAATGTAATAATGATCTAGAAGGAAAGGTTACACTGAGTTCAGGCCGTTTCGAAACGGCGGTGCATAGACGCGGACATCGGTGGTCCCGATGGGACCATATTGCTGGTGACGCTCGATATACGCAACGAAGCAGAAAGGCGTCACTTGCAAGGTCTGTGTCTAGTGTTTTACTAACTTTATTTTGCACAAAAACACCAGCACCGTGATTGCATAAAAATAAGTAAATTTTACGAGCCCCCTAACAACTTCAACTCGTTGCTGCGAAACTAACGTGCCAAACCTATTGGGTACTTTTCTTTTCTGTTTTCTGTCGCTCTCTTCTTTCCTCCTTTCTTTCAAGACCACTGATGTCAGTGCTTAAGATTTTCCGCGTTCAGTTATTGTCTCTTTCCCCCTGGTCCCAGGGGAACGCGCTGATGCAGTGTTTTCTCGAGTGGCCCGAAATTTGATGGAGGGCCGTTACAAAGAAAAGCTGTGCCTCGTAACTGAGGTTTCAGTTGCGCATTGAAAGCTCCCTACCTGGTTCAAATGAAGAATGAGACCGCATGTTGGCCGTCTCGAACGAGACATTAGTCGAACCCCTTGATGGCAACACTATTATAACACAGAATGTGTTATACGGCTGGTACCTAACCGTTTCCGGTTTCACACTCCTGACACGAAAGATGAAAACACGAGTGCCAGCCGTACGTCTTGCTCGATAAAACCTGAGCAACACCCGCGGAACAGATCACGTGGTCGAACATAGGGCAACGCGCTCTGCTCCTGAGCGTGCGTTAAACGATTGAGCTTCGGGCTTCCAACGTTCCTGCCAAGTGTGCATGGTTTTGGTTTTTTCCACTTTGGTGCGTTTTTTAATAGAGCTGTTCGCAAGAAAACCGCGGCGCACTTCGGTGCACTTCACCGTCCAAATTAAACGAAACCATTGGAAAACTTTGATACCGCTTGCGTCCTACACCACACCCAAGCACACGACAGGAGTAAAGGAAGCCATTGAGGGTGCCCGAATGAGCGAACCAGTAGCAGCAGGGTTACAAAGTTTCAGTGGCATTACCTGAAAGGCTCAGACTTGTCGAGTGACTTCAGTTGAAGTGGGCCGAGTGCCGTTTGCCTCATCACTCGCGGCACCTTATCTGTTTCATGAACAATTGAGTTGTTTGACTTCTTTTTTTTTTCTATTGCTGAAAGAATTTTATTTGAAGTTCCGACTTGTCAAATTATTGAGCTCAGGTCGATTATTGAGTGATGGGAACTGGGTTCTACTATTGATTTGCAAACCACAACAATGGTGGGTTAGCTACTCATCTCCAAGGGGATCAGTCAGAGTGTGTGAGCACTCTACAGCTCGGAGCGCAGGAAGCGAAAGCTCGTTCGTTGGAACCCAGGGATCTTTCCTGGGTTCTGCCCATTTCGATCCAGATGAGCACCATACTTGCATATGTTCATGTGTCACTACTGTGCAGTGCAGGTTGAAGACCCCTATAGTTGGTGGCAGGTTCAGAGTTTGGGGGAAACTCCTCTCGCCTCTTTCCACTTTGGCAGAATGAGTGCTGGAGGGGAGGCGACCTCCTCTTCAGCGTTTGCTCTGCCAAAGTTGAAAGAGGTTGGAGGAGTCTCCCCTGAACTCTTAACCTGCCACGAACTATAGTTAACAGCGATGATAACTAGAGAATGAGCTAGCTGGTGACTATTCATAGCTGTCAAAGTACGAGACTGAGGGACACAGACGGGGTTCTCCCCACAGTGGGCGGCAGTGGGTTTGCCGCCCACCAGTCCGGCTGGTTGCCCGTCTCTATATTTTGCCTCCGCAGGGCAAGACGATGGTGATTTTGAAAATGCACGACGCCCCAGATTGTCGTGTTTGGCAGACTTGTGTGTCACTATGCCACAGAACTGCATAATATCTGCAAACAAAATTACTGCTGAGCGGCAGAGAAAGTGCTGAGAAGACCGAAAGCTGCGCAATTGTCCCCTCCTCCTCCTCCTCCTCCTCTTCCCAATGCTCTGGAAATTGTCAGATGTCCATATCAAAAATTTTTTGGGAACACTGGACACAGAAGAGGGAACATACACACACAGAGTCTGTTTCTTTTTCTGTGTCCCTCAGTTTCAGGCATGTCTAATTATAAATTCCCCAAGGTTGGTAGTCATACTGCACTGGGTTTGATTGTTCACCTACGGCGTGAACCAGTGCTGTTATAAGTCAAAGTCAAATTTGGGGGTTTTACATGCCAAACCAACGAAGGACATCTGGCACTCCCCAGCAGTGGACTGAGGATTAATTTCGACCACCTGGGAATCTTTTGACGTGCAACCGAAATTTGGTTACACGGCGCCTTCTCTGTCATATTGTGGGCACCTCGGCCAGGATTCGAACCCACCACCTGGGGATTCGTAGGATGGCGCTTTGCCTCCGAGCCACCGAGGAGACCCCATTACTGTAAAACCCTTAATGTTCGCGAGCCCCTAATTTTCGCGGATTTCGCGAATTGAAAAATTCGCGAAATTTAAGGGCACGCGAAAATTTCGGTCCTTAAGAGTTTTAATGTAGGCGCATGGAAGTCGCGAAGTTTAGTGGACGCGATTATGTCCTCTGTGACCGATTCGCGAAAAATAAGGGCCGCGAAAATATAGGGTTTTACAGTATATCTCAAGAGCAGATTAACATCACAATGTCTGAACTTCTCTTGTCCAATGTGCACGCACTTGTTCATCTACTGCTTCTTTAGACACCAGTTGCAATGATTCCAAAGCCTAACTGTCGCCTGTTGCAACAATCCTTTAGGCACCTATTGCAACAATTCTTTTCAACATTGCAGAGATGAAGACTTTGCCAGGTAGGTTGACAACCTATAGCCTAAAAATCTTCCTCCTTTCTTTTTTTTTTTTTTGCTGTGGTTGTTTTTAGATGCACAGTAGAACCTCATTGATACATTCTCGGTTGATGTGTTCCCCCCGCTGTTACATTCACTAATGCCAGTCCCATTAAGCTCCTATAGCGACATGTGTATTAATAGCCCGTGCTTGCGTTGGAAACCAATCAACCAACTCACAAAACTCAAAAGGATTCAATGGTGGCTTCTGCATTAAAAGAGCCAAATCCTGATGAGATCTCATGATCATCACATCGAAGTTGTGCTATGAACTGGCACATGCACATCGGGCTTCACCACTTTGCATTAGCATGCTAGGAGCAGCAGCCGACGCAGGGGAGCGTCTAGTTTGCTGGTGGGCTCTGAAGTATTGCTCCAGCTTATAACATCCCTTGGTTGCACTTATTAGTAGACTTAAAAATTAAAAAACAGTGCCCCCCCCAAACAAAAAGACATTAATTTGAATACATATGGTAATTCCTCACATCTGCGAAAGTCAACTTGAAATAGATGCGACAGTTGCTTCCTATCTTATTTGTACACTCCCAAGAGCATTGCTGGTCATTAGGTTTCCCCAGATCGTACGTTTCCTTACCGTGGTCTCCTGAGCAGCATATCAATGAGGTTCTACTGTAGCATTCTTGATGACACTTAAAAAGTGTATTACGCATAAAACAATTTTAAATTCGCACTTTCCAACGACATAGCTGCCTCCTCGTGAATTTTGAGCGAACTACCGTAGAGTCCCAAAGGAATGTTTGCTTATTGTGAAAAGATAGATGGTGAAAAATATGGATTGGGTGACCTTTCGTTCTGCAACAGCTACACAAAAAATTAGTACTCTGCTGTTACGCACCTGCTATTAAATCGCAAGAGACGTGCTATGATGCTTGTAGCGGACATAGTGAACTTGCATCCTGTGGCGCTGTTCCCTAGCATTAAAGGGGCCATGCCACGCAGAAAGTAATATCTGAGATAGCTACGTCGCTAGAACCATCACTTTTTGCCCCCATCACATCCACTTTTTAAATGTGAGCGTGGTGCAGGAAAAGAATGGCAGGCAAGTCTTTTGATCGCCTCGACTGCGAGCTTCCTATCCTCTGTGGCACTCCTTCATCTCGTTGGCACGCGCAGACGAGCACAATGGAAGGCTACGAGCAAATGCTGATTGCTGTCGAAAGAGATTCTTGTCCTGTCAGTGACTAGAATGGGATCTTGGTTTAATCTGCTGGAGCAGGCAGGGATCCTTTTTCACCCTATGGATATTTAGCCAGGGTACAGGCCGGACATTCATTCGGGATTTTGTGGTGCATCCGGAGCAGTCGTGACACTTTTTTTCTCTTCGTCTCCAGTGGGCCAGCACATTCGCTTCTGGGTGAACAAAATTAAAGGTAGTCAAATTTCTCGTTCTTCCGGACGTTTGAGCTACGGCATCACCCACACAACGAACGTGTACTCAATTCTGGAATGCATAAAATTACACTGGGCGAGGGTGTAGCTTTACATCGTTGTGTAGTAGGCTTTATTCCTAGGCAGCTATCAGTTTGGTTTGCACGCAACTCCCCGCCTGCGAACAAAACAACATTTCTTTTTTTATATGCGGCGTACCGCCCCAAGCATTGCAACGCATTGCCCGCATTCCCACTTACAAAGGTTGTAGACGAAAAGTGCACTTTGGTTAAAAGAACAATGCCCCCCCACCCCACCTACAGTAATCCCTCATTATACCAAAATCGCCTTTTCGAAATTATCGCTTTTATCGAAGTTCAACATGGTCCTAAACGAAATGCACATATTTTTAACCGGATTATTCTAAGTGTATCAGCGGCCAACCACGCTTATTACGAAGGCCGCGGGGTCGAAAGCATGTCAGCCTACACAGAGGCACACGGAGACCCTTACATTGTTTTCCCCTTCTCCACCGAGGCAAACTGGGAAAACGGACATAACGGGTGACTGAGCGCAGAGCTGGCAGAGCACCGCTTCCGACGCCAATGCACCAACGCGGAAATGCGAGCAGGGAGCAGCGTCAACGTTCCGACACTACTCGCGGCGCCTGCAGCCAACGCTGCTCGACTCCTGTCGGAATCGGGTCAAGGGAGCGATGGAATCCGGAGGAGATCAGCCTTTCAGGAGCCCCCTACGCAGGCGCTCTTGCGGCGTACTACATGCACACATGCATCATATGGGAGATTGGAAGTGTTTACCGAAAGCCGATTAGATCTGCGAGGTTGAGAAAAGTGGCCGGCCCAAGTCCGAAGTCGCCAAAGAATTTGACATTCTTGCATCGGCTGTTCAACACTGTCCACCATTTTGCAGAACAAGCAAGGCGTATTGGACGGGCTCAAGAAGTTTCTCATGTAGGAGGAAGCAAGTTCGCGACCCGAAAATGAAAGATCCCCAATTGTTTCATGCTCACCAGATTTTCTCTCGCAAGCATGCTTGCCAAGCCGGCGCAAGATTTCCATAGCTGCAACGATTTCTGCAGGGGTGTGTGAAAGCATGTTGGCAAAGACACCGAGGATAATTTTAATTTGTTTGCACTTGTCGATGCGGACGTTGCCGTTGTTGCTCATGCCAGGAATGCTGCGATCGTAGACCTTGCGTGCGGCCAGGCTAAACACGAAGCGACGTCGGAGAGGCACCTCGGGAAACGCCGACGACTGCGGAGGTGCGAAACATCCTACGCCTGCTTCGAAACAAAGTGGAGTACAGCGGCGGTGACTGTTTTTGCGATGCCTGGAGCATTTCGAGAGAACTGATGCCCGGATAAAATTATCGGCAAACTCCACTTAATTATTTTTTCACTCAGCAAAGCTGCCGCAAGATGTTCATAACTAAGGTTTGTTTGATTTAATATACGGTCGGAGTGTTCTGCAGTGTTCCCGTCCTCCTTCAAGGCTGCTGGCACTGTTTTTTTTGGCTCTATCGCTTTTATCGAATTACCGCTTATATCAAATTTTTTTGCCGTCCCGTTGGCTTCGTTATAACGAGGGATTACTGTATGTCCGCTGGAAAGTGCGAACGGTCAGCTGCTGTTATTGCGTCGAAAAGTGCCAATGACTGATCATTGCGCTACGAGTGCGACACCCGACAATGAGTCAAGCCTGCGCTCAACCGCTTTCCATTCTTTTTTTGCAGCCTTCTCGGGAGTTGGGCGCCTCCGACGACCCTTCATATACATGTATTTATGACGACAGCCTCAAATAAATGCTGCGTACCGCTTCTTGTTTACTTGTCATTTGCTGATGCCCGACCGTAAGTCTACTTTATACGGGAACCCTCTGTGGACCTTGTTTGTCGGTAGCACCGTAGCAAGCAAGGGCACGGGAGAGGGTGTCGGCAACGGAGCACAAATGTTGGTGCGACGTTATAGCGTGCATGGCAGAGGCATGGTGCTGCACAGAGCGAGGTGGAGTGGTGAGCGGTGCACTAAACCCCGCCCTTGCGCCCTTTCCTGCATAGGAACAGGGGCTGCTTACTGGGGTAAGAGCTGCATTTTAGTAGGATAACCTAATAGGTGCAGAGGCATTTGAGGTTCAGATTGTGTGTGCGGCAGCATTTTAGAAAAAATTATGCGAAGCCCCCTAAGATATGTGGATGAAAAAGAAAATATATGTTCACAGTTCTTTTTCTACTGCATACCGATCTGATATAAAATGCTGCTCCTTTAGTTGCTGACACACTTCCGCCGCGTTTGATGGAATCTCTAAGCCGGGCGACCTTTTAGACCCTCTTATCGTTTTCTTTATAAATTACCTTCCAGGGGTCCATTGTTTCTGATCTAGCCTTTCGTTTTCCTGGTAGGCTCTGCTCTTTTTTTCCTCTTTTTTTTTGTGAGCTGGGCAATGGGTTTTACCTTAGTTTGATTGCTGAGTTGGCACTTTGTGACACAGTTGAGGTGTTTCCTTAAAGTGACCCCGACAAGCCAGCAAGAGGATGAGGCATCATCCGGTTTGTGAGACACTGGACGGAGCACCGGTGGGCGGAAGCGGGACGTCTAGCCCACGACCAGTCGGGCAGTCGCTTGGCATAGGCTGGAACTCTCCGCCATCTTTCTCGTGCCGTGTTTGTAACGTCCGAGGGAGGAGCTGTGTGTGGAGTGTGTGCTGTTTATGGAACAATTTTGACACTGGCATGTAAACCAATCTGTAGACAAGGACGTATGTAGGGGCTTCCAGTAACCAATGTGATAACTAAAAAAAAAAGGAAAAGGACTGCTTTAAGGACAATAAGCCATTCGGAGGGTTTATGGGAGTCGTATGGCCACCAAGAAGTGTAGGTTTTTTTTCATGGAATGCAACGCTTCCGGAGCATATTTAAGTTGCTAGCGATTGGGGTGTACACCAAGTTGCACTCGAGTTTCGGATCTCTAAAATGTTATTGAGAGGCCCTCAGTTGCGTGACACCGGTAAAACTAGATTTTGGGCCCTGACACGTGCCTTTCTCGCCCAACAGACTACGAGAACCTGCGGAGCCCCGTGGGAAGCGGCGTCCCCTTCCGGAGCCCGGGGGCGCCGGCGGGTGGGGCGCTGCTGCCGCCGCCCCCGCAGGCGTCGGCCTCGGCACCCCCGTCGGCGGTGGTGACGCCCAGCCAGCCCGGTGCCAAGATGGCCGCCACGTCCCTCGAGGCCTTCTTCGTGCCCTACTGCAACGTCGAGCCGCCGGGGTTTGCCAGCCAGGCCGGCAACAATGGGGCGCTGCCGTCGGCGCCCACTCTGGTGATGGCCGTCAACGAGACACCCGTGCCCCTGGTGGCGTCCGGGGGCATTTCGGCCCTTCCGCCGATGCCGCCTGCCAGGTGCGTGAGGGGCGTGGGCTCTCGCTCGCCCCGTGTGTTTGGCCCATTTGTGTCCGGAGCTGCGAAGTATGACCGGGCATTTGAGTCGCTGTATAGACGGCTGTCCAAACAGGATACAGCTAATGCCAGCAGAAAAGGCGTACACTTGCCTCAAGAAACGTGAAAGTTGCGGCACTCGCGTCCGTTCTCAGTTTGGACGTTACCCCGCAAACAGCGCGGCTTTCTTCCTCGCTCTCGCGAGGAAAGGGAAGCAGTTTTCTTTAGTGATGGACCGAATCTGCCGAACTTCAGATTCGGCAAAGTTCGGCAAATGCCATACTTTTGAGGGAAAGTTCAGCAAAGATTCGGCGAAAATTCGGCAAATGTTTGCGCACGCACGAGAACGCGACGGAGCCATGAATTGCAAATGGACGCCGTGCAGTCGTGCGGTTACCATCGTGGAGTGTAGTACAACCAGCGGTTACGGCGCGGTGTGGAGTAGGCAACACGGTAACTGTGCGTTTGTGAGCGAGTGTGGTTCTCTTCAATATTTTCTGCCTCAAGAATAGAAGATGGACCAGTAATTTACGCAGTCCACTGCGCATGTGACAAATGATGCAGTGCATTCTGAAACATTGTAACATTGACTGACAATTACTTTAAAGCACTCCTCGCAATTATGACAATTCTGTTTTCGGCTCAGGAGTAGTATGTTCCAAAACAAAATAATATTTTTTTTTTTTTTCATTTATTGTTATTTCGCGATTTTCATGTATCTGCATAAAACTAAATACAGGACTATAATGCTCGACGTTGCACATTTGACATTTCTAACTCTCCCTATCTTCTGAAACAGTTTGTGTGTGTCCTAACACCAGAAATTGGCATTTTAAAGGTTAAAAGCGAGACGTTGCGAATATGGGACGCACTTTCATGCAAAGCTGACGTCAAGTGACTCAAATCAAAAAACATGCATATTTACAATATTATTATTCTCTTATGGTGAAGGCTCAGCAACCGTTGCATTTGTTTTCGCGCACAAAACGGTGACTTCCAGAGAAAGCAAGAACGCAGCGTTATTGCCTTCATTTTAACAATGTACACAGACATGCAGGCTTGCGCTGATGATGCCTCAAAACCGAAACTCTCGTAGCGTGATTCGCCACGCTCGCTTCTACCCAGCCTCGTGGTCACTCCACTTCTGCAAGGAGTCACTAAAATTGACATTAAACACACAAAAACAAGACCGATACAATTATCTTGTAGAATATCACCTTATTTCGTAATAACTATGTCAATATGCATTAGATGTTGCATATAAGTTGAGAAAAAGGGAACATAAAACCCTTTTTCGCCAGAAAAAACGAAATATCAGCATTAAGTCTGGTAACAATGTATTTTTGCCGAATCTTTGCCGAATCTTTAGAAAAGTTCGGCAAAAGTTCAGCTTTGCCGAATCCCGAGATTCGGCGCCGAACTTTCGATTCGGCAAAAGTTCGGCCCATCACTAGTTTTCTTCTTGCCTGGTGATGATTCTTAGGTCGGGCTTTAAGCTAAAATGAATTATCTGTAACTAACTCGCTGTATGTCTTTTTCTTTTAAGTTTTTGCTTGAACTTGGTTTATTTGCAGTTTGGTATGAAAATTGTGTTGACAAGTGCACGTACTGGTTTTGATTGGATCTCGTTATCGGTGCTACCCGTTTTTGGCACTTCGAGTGCCGAATCGAGACACAACTGTGTTAGTGTCTTTTTTTTCATTTGAAACCGAGTCATGAACACATATTAGGATTGATTTGAACGTAGCTTAGTCAGTTTCAGCTGCATTTCGGCATAAGTTGGTGTAACCCAACCTCCTCCTCGGGAATAATCGTCGTGGCTCCGGCCTGCGCCATCGAACGAGGTGCCCCCCACGGGGCGATCTCCTTCGTATTCAATGTCTCGAGGGACGTCTGGGCAGGGTGCACGTGCCGCTTCGAGCCGTCTGGTTTCGGGCGACGCAGGTTTGCGGTGGGCCTGGTGGTGCCCCCAGACGTGGGTGGCGGTGCGCCAGGTTTGGCGGAGTCCCTGGGGCCGACACCCCCCTCTTCGCCAACTCCCAGCCAGCGGAGCCACCACCGGCGCAACGTTAGCGACACCTCCGCCTTTGTCAAGTATGTGGCTCCCCGTTTCTCTTTTTGTGCGCCCGCAACCAGGCTAGTTGAATAGGTAGTCCCAAAGATGCGCCCACGACACCTTCGGCAGATTTGTCATTTCTTCAAGGAACAAGCGCTCTTTCTTTTAACTGAAGTATCGGGAAGGCATGTCAATCTCTTATAAGTAAATTTCGTGAAGTACTGCAGTTAGTCCTCGGCGGTGAGACTTTTAAAGTATGCGCTACTCACTGGGGGCCCTCAGAAACGAGCAAAAACAATAGCTAACTGGAAGTAACGTACATACTACTCCCCCCGGAAGTTTGGCCATTATTTGTTTACCTCCTCCGTGTACAGTAACTGCAACTGTTCCACGCATGGAGGTAGGAAGCTTTTGGAGACAACATGACGCTGTGGAGGGACATGTCCCCAACGTTGACCAAAACCAAGAGATGCTATTCGACGAAAAGGAGAGCCAACTTGGTGCCAACTTGGTGCCAACAGCAGCTTTGGTCAACCTTGGGAGGGTGACCAAAGCAACTGTTGGCATCAAGTCAGCTCTTTTTTTCGTCCAATAGCGTCTCGGTTTTGGTCATCGTTTGGTCTCCAGAAGCTTCCTAGCTTTATGGCTCCACAGCTACCTGACCGATGGTGCCAGGGTGTTCTCTCGTCCCAATTAAGAGGTTTTAAAGGGATACTACTACGAAATTTCGGCGCTCATTTTTTGGTCTATATGTGTTCAAAGGAGCAGTATCACATCGAACACACCAATATCTTGTTAAAAAAGTCACGAGAAGGAATTTTAAAACAAATTAAACGATTAGCAAAGAGCACCTGGTGGATGTCGCTAATGCCTCAGTTTGTAATACCCGTCTAGGAACCTTGAGAGATGGTGACGGTAACTGTCTCGCCTCCGGCAACGATGAGAGAAGAAAGGAAGGAGGAACTCCTCTCTTCCCGAGAATCCCTTTTGTGTGTCCCAGAAGTCACTATTGTCCCTCTACAAGATTATAGAAGATTAACCCGTCACTCAAAATTCGTACAAAAGGAGCCTCTTCGGTGGCTGGAACAACTAGGCCATCCTCTCGACATCAGCCTCGCCGTAGCTTTGCTCGTTCCGAGACGAACTACGTCACGATTGCGTTGGATGTCACGTGGTCTCCGCTGGCTGTTCTCCGAGTGCTTGCCGGAGTGGGCTGTTTATAACGAAAAATACAGCCACCAGACTCAAAATACAAACGTGCGATTGTCATTTACTGATATTGTGGATCATATTCAACCTATTTTTGAACAGGACAGGTATACTTAAAATTTTGTTGAAGTATCCCTTTAAAGGCACATGGGTCATATGCAGTTGCAAGTGTGCTATCAGCCTTTAAAGCGACTGCTTTTTGCCGCTCACCGCCACTTGCCCCTTCAGAAAGGACGACCGTCTGAGTGGGGCGACTCTGTGCAACCCCCGGGCTTGTCGGGCCAGGCCCTTTGTGCAGGAGACATCTCAATTCCTGGCCCCCTTCGAGGTGTCCCAGGGCCGGGTCCCGTCCCCGGCCTCCTCGGACAACCCCTCGCAGCATTGGAACCCGTTTGCGGACGACCGGATGGTGGAGGACCACCTGTTTGGACAGGAGTTTGACAAGATACGCCGGGGCTCCCAGAGCAGTGAGTGGCCCCTTTCCTCCCTGCCGAGAAGTTCCTCTCGACCAAAGCTGGTGCGGCGCCGTATTGCG
Source organism: Ixodes persulcatus (assembly GCA_013358835.2). NCBI lineage: Eukaryota > Metazoa > Arthropoda > Arachnida > Ixodida > Ixodidae > Ixodes > Ixodes persulcatus. Next base: position 1,720,409 of record JABSTQ010009160.1, on the reverse strand, counting down.
TCGCCTGGAAAACGAAAAACCTCCGAGAAATGTGCGCCGTTAATTTGGGCTTTATTCTTCCTGAGGCCATTGTAACGCCGATGGAATTGACAGGGTGTCACGTATCGAGGCACTCGTGCCCGTTGACGGCTGCACCCGTTGTGGCGTGCTCTCATTCACGTGCTCGGCGCATTCTTCGGGAGTGTGGCGGCTGTCATGTAAGCCGCCCCTATGCGTGCTCTCTCCTGCCAGGCATCTCCAATGTGAAGAGTCGCGAGAGTCTAGTCATGAGCAGCGGAGACCTGGTGGACCCCTTTGGCGCAGCGCCCTTCAGCCGATCCGGTGAGGTGCCCCTCCCTCACGCTCTTGTCATGCCAGCTCTCGCGTCTGAGCGTGCGTGCGTGCCGGCAACCGTCCCATTTTGCACAATAAATGTGGCGTCTCAGGAGAGTTTCAGCCACCATAGAATAGACCGAAGGAATCAGTCTGTACCTAAAAAACTATAATTTTTGTCAAAGGTGCTCTTGGGTACTTGGCTTCACCTCGCGAATTTCAAAAATGCACTGTTCATATAAACAAAACAAAATTAATGTGAAACTAGCATATAATCGAACCTCGTTGATGGCGTTTGCTGTCTTTTAGGGGCGAAGCTCCTTAGGGGCTAGCCATGTCCGTCCGCCGTCCGCTGTCCGCCGTAGGGCCCGGCGTCGGGTGCTCGTGCTTCTGCTCGTGAGATCACATGCTCACGTGCTCGTGTAGGGAAAAAAAAAAAAAAATTGGAAAAAAAACTTTAAAAAATTATGAAAAAAGAAAAAAAAGAGTAGGCGGTTTGAGATGCCATCCCATCTGTCTGCTTAAAAAAAGAAAAAGAAGAAAACCACACATTCTCCTACTGACATGAATGAAAAGGCTCGGCATGCTGCGGCTCCGCGTCTACGCAGACAAGCACCACCAGAGTTTTATTATTGTTGTTGTTTTCAGCCGTTACATTTACAAATGCTGGTTCCTTTTGAGCTCCTGTAGGGACATTTATATTATTCATTGTAATTGCCATCCCGGCTGTTGCCGCTTTATGCGGCCAACACGAAGCGTTGGGCTGCCCTGTTGTTGGCATTGCAGCTGCCTTCTTCCCTTTGCTCCACCTCACTCTCTTGAGCCCCTTTGCCTTTTGGCACTGTGCTTTTAGCACAGTTTAGCATGACCTGGAACTAGGTTCGAAATGTGTGCCCGTCATCTTCGTAGACAAAGAAGGCTGGCTTTTAAGGAGAATTTCATTTGAACATTTATTTCACGACATTCCTAATCACTTCAGCTACAGCTTGCTCGTCAACCATGCTGGCCATACCATTGTCTGGACTTCCAGACGATGACACTGCCATCACCGTGACACATCACTATCTGCGAGTGGAAGATTTCGAGGAGACACTCGTCAAAATGGCTGAGTGTCAGCTTCTGGGATAAGACTGAGTCGGAGCGACCTACTTCCAATAAGATCAGTCAATTATCGTAGTCAATCCTGCGCTGGCACGAGGTGGTGGCACTTAGCGTCGGCGCACGTGCCACCACCACTAAAAATGAACTTTATTGTTGTTGTAATTGTCGTAGTCGGACGTCCGACGTCAATATTGTCAAATGCTAAAAAAAAAAAAATCGCCCGCCGTCGCGGTGTTTTCAGGATTCTATCCCGGGTTCGTTACTTGTGAAGCAGGCGCGTTACCTCACAGCTACGCTGCAGCTTTGAGAATCTGCTTTATCGGAGTTTGATAAGCACGGTGCGTATGAGTCTCGCGTAGCACCCGCTAGATGGCCACAGTTGCTGCAACGTAGTGATAGCGCGGCGCGCCCACTTCACGGAAGCAGCGCGCTCGGCCGTCTGATGGCGAAGCGTGGCCGCCCACGCCACTACGCCACAGACGAACTAAGGGAGCGGAAAAGCGCCATTCATGCTTTCGCATTCACAACTCGTAAGAAGTGCTTAGGTGTCTTTGTCCTCTGACTTTTTTTTCATTGTGAGTTTACGTAAAATAAGCTTTTTGCAGACATTACAACTTGAGTTTTGTTTACTATCCTTGCGTGTTACTTTTTTCCTTTCACTACATCGTGTGACTAGTGCCTGGTGCCTGGCATCTGCCTTATAGGGGGCTGAGCCCCCCTCCCCCCCGGCTCCGGCACCTCTGCCCACTGAGGCCAATTATTAGCACATGTGGAAGGAGCCCAATAGACAACGAGGCAGAGACGATGTTAAAAAAAGAGTGATTCAGCACTGGTATGCTGAGTAATTACATACTCGGAATCCGTGCAGACCCGATTTTTGAGTCCCAACGTCCTTTATTAGTCAACTTCACATAAATTGAATTTCCTTTGGCATTGCAGGAAAGCGTATACACAGGCTTTGCTCACAAAGGGCTCCCAGTAAATCCAGTCTAGTAAGTCCAGTGTACTGGAGCGTAGGCAAATGCGTCGGGTTTTGCCGGTGTTTGCCGACTGTTTGCTCGTCGCCACTACAGTACCTGGAACGCATCTCGGACTGGTGCGTTTAGCGTCCCATTCTGGCCACGCATCGAAAGCGTTCCCAAAGTGGCAACAAATGACCTCACAAAAGCCGGAGTGTCACGCTGTCGGATGTCGCGATTTTGACGGTGGAAGGTAGAAGTTGCGGCAAAAAGTAGTGAATGCAAGTGTCGCCGTCGTTACGGCTCCCCTACTCCCTGCTGCCAAGCTTCCGTGGATTGTCAAGCTGGAAAGCAACCTGCAGCGGAACAGGTGCCGGCCACATCCAACACGTTGTCGCGACACCGGCAGGGTCGTGGCCGGCGACAGCGTGAGACATGTGACGACGTCTGGCAGAAATTGAGGAACCGCGTTTTTAGGACGTTGTAAACACACCGGTGGGAGAGGCGTTCCAGGCACGGTGGCGCCGCTGACCGGCTGTCCAGAGAAGTGACCGGTGGCGTGCTTGCGCCAACTCGCAGGCAAGTCGGGCCGGGCCAGGAGTTCGTCTGCCAGGGGCGCCATCCACGCACACGGGTTGGCCCTGCCGCATTCTGGAGGTAATCGCCTGTGGCTGGGTCGCCTCTAGCTGCCGCGCAGCGTCACTGTCCCGTCGTGCAGCCGAGGCGGTGGCGGAGTGCGGGGTTGTTGCGGCGCTTCGCCACTTCTCTCATCGGCTGAAGACCCGTGGCTCGGGATCGTGCTTTCTAATTGCTCGACATCAAAAAGAACTGTCGGCCGTATTTTTTATTTTTATTCCCAAGGTTGTCTTGTATGATCTACTGTAGGATATGGCTACTCTACCGGATATGGCTACTCTACCGGAGCATTGCACGAAAAAGTGGTCCTGTTCTTTGGGACTCCGGATGAATCCGACGTTACCGGCTCAAAATCTAATTTTGTTTTGTTCTTTTTTTTTTTCTTTGCACAAAAATATTTTAGTACTTTAGGTTCAGGTGCCCGAAATGGTTGTCTTAAATTACGGTGTAATCTAGTGTCCCAAACGAGCGCAGAGATTCAGGCCCTGCAGTGTTCAAGCTAGTATAGTGGTGCCGAAGTTGCCTCTCCAGAACCTATTGTTGGGCTTTTCCTGGAGAGCCACCTGACCTGTAACCACGTCTTTGTGTTGACGCGGCAGTTTGTGCAGTTAGGTTCTGAGCCTTTTGTTGCGAGTGTTGCAAGCTCTTTTGTTTCCTTTGGCTCTGGAATGTCTGTGTAGACCATAGCAGAGACAGTTTGCCTCGTTGCTTTATTTTGTAGCGTTAGCTACACTGGCCGAGGTTGAGCAGTTTCGCGTGACCCTCATAATGAGCCGTGCTCACTATGCGGAGCGCTCGGCGGCAGAGCTCCGCATAATGAGCACGCATAATGAGCATGGCTCGCGTAATGAGCACAGGCTCATTATGAGAGCCACGCGAAGCCGCCGCCGCGCCAGCCGCTCATTTTGTGCGCATAAGCTCGCGCTACGTATATCCTGGCATAGCCGAGCTAAGCCACCGCAATTTTTTATTTTTAATTGCGAGAGAGTTGGCCTTGTTATGTGTTGCTAGTGCCTTGTCTGCATTTACTGATGCAAGTTTGTTTTTAAAGCTTGTTGCCTCAGCATTTTGGAAGTTGCTTAAGCTCTAGTCAATCAGCAGAAGGCTTTTTGGGCATTCAATAAAATGCATGCACTGAGGGGGTTGGAGGGGGAGGGTTTAGTGCAACAAACGCTTTCAGGCCTTTGCTATTGTTGTCACACCCTCTGGTTTGCGAGTGTACAACTTGTTTGGGCTGCACGAGCCTTTCAAAGGGACAATGAAGGCCAGTTAAAGCTGTTTGTATAATGAAAGTGTTTTTTGCAGTTGCTAGCAGATTCAGAAAGCTAGGGTGTTTCCGGAAATATTTGTGTGCCAAGTTTTTTTTTTGTAAGAAGTGCATTCAGGGACCCATGTAGCATTTGCAAGATTGCGCCCGAGCTAGTTTTTCTTTGTCTTCACTTTCAACTGTCATCACCTACTTTACATTTCCATTTTGGATGTGGGGAGTCAGCGGTCAGCAGTCTTGCTTCTTTCCTCCACTAAAAACAATCAGCAAGGTGCAATTAGGAGCTGTTCCCTCAGTTTTCTCCGGTAGATTAGGCCACACAATTTGGGTGCGCAGCTTTTGGTTATATCGACGTTGAAACTGGTTACGCAGGTGCATGCTAGTTGCATGCACTTGCCCTTTCTTTCCTGAAACTGTGGATGTGTTGGTACAGCAGTAAATCCAGCAAACTCTCTGCACTTGGAGCCTTCTTATTGTGAGATGCTGGCTTTCTCTGCATTGGGCATTTTGCCAGGAGGCAAGCTGCTATTCGGTGAACAGAATGTGGCAGATCATGCCTCCAAACTGTTGTGGTAGCAAGCGTATTGTGCCATTATAAGTTTTTGCGGAATTGGCAGGTTTTTTCACTTCTTGCTCCCAGCCCCTCCGGAAGCGTTCTAGTCAAGAGAACTGGAACGGTCAGTACTGCTTACACCAGCCTGTGATAATGTTGCATCATGTTGCAGCCCTGGTACTGTAGTCACGTGAATGCTCTCAAAGGGGAAAGTAAGCCACATTTTACGCTGACAACTTTCTTTTGTACAAGATGCGCATGTGTCCGATATAACGGTGAATGACTGTGTTGGCATTTTGTTACGGCTTGTTCATTGTACCTTTTTTTTTTTTTTCTTTTTAATGTTGTTTGAGCCTTGCCCAGTTTGCCTGTGCACGTCTTTGTGGGTTTGCATCGTGCCACCGCATTTGCTCGCACATTGTGTTAAATGGACACTGCACGCGCAGAAAGCATTTTTGAAAACTGCTTGGATAGGCCACATTTGTCACAGAAAGCCCGTTCCCCCAAAATTGATTAATTCAATATTTATGCTGCAACACACAGTTTGAGTTTGAAGCGATTTCGTGTGCTTGCACAAGCTGGTTCAAAAGTGACTTTTTATGTCAGAGTGAATGTCACAGTGACGTCAGAACAGGAGCCACTCTGTCAGCCTCCCATTGGCTGGGAGGAGTGCAGAGGAGGTACGGCTAAAAGAGACGAGAGTGAAAAGCATGGAGGAGAATTGGCCACTACGCTTCATTCACGATTTCATTTTATTTGCCTCTCGCGGCTTAAGTGCAGTTGAATATTTTATATTTTCGCGGAAAATGCATTGTGGGACATGCATGACCCATCCCAATAGTTTCTGAAGTCGTGTGCTTTCCCAGACGGCATGTGAAGAGCAAACAGTCAGTGCATGAGAGACTGCGCAGTGGACAGGGCATGCTGAGGGCCTCAGCAGGCCCAGGATGCCCGGATGTGGATTTGTCGCATTTGCTCTCTGCCCGCTGTATGAGGAAACCAATTCGCGAGCTCTTTGAAGGGGTACTAAAGAGGTTTGTTAGCTTGTCTTCTTTTGGCAATAACTTCATCGGAGCCACTTAAGAAACACAGTTATTTTCTTTTTCTATGACAATGACTTGATCTGAGCATCCTAAAGAGCCCAGAATTACTCTCATGTGCAGTCTATTTCTCTATTAAGAGGGATTAAACATTTGTGCATTATAGTTTGGGGGAAGAACATAGTACCAGATGTCGGTTGACAAAGAATGCCCGTAAACTAACCGCAATTGACCTCCCACGCGACGGACAAGCAAGGTGATTTTCGTTTACCGTGTTGGAGGCCATGGCTCGCAATTGGCCGACTGGCGCCCTTTGTCATCTAGCTTCTGGAATATGCTCCTCCCCCAAACTGCAACATGCAGACGTTTGATAGCGTTCAAAGGAAATAGGCGGCTCACCACAGTAATCTTGTGATTTTAGGATGCTTTCCGCATCCCTTAATTATGACCATCAAAAACTGAGTCAAGAACCTCTTGACCTAAGGACCTGTTGTGGGATAGGCATGTCAACCAGTAGGCACGTAAACATTGGTGCATGGCTCTTGTGGTCTCCCCAGCATGTTGTTATGCATGTGGTGTGTGTTTTGTTTCGCTGCTTGCTGCATACTAACCAGGTGGCTGAGCTGAATTGGAAGTGAAATTGGGCAATAAAAGAGTCTGAGATTGCTATCGCATAACTCGCTTTATTTCGGAACGGGTTTGGAATGTTGGACGGGAGTGGGGACAGAGGTGCGGCAGAGAAACGGAGACGGGAAGAAAAGCAGGCATGCTGGACATCCGTCGCAATCGTTTGCACCTGGCCTCGTAGTATTATGGCCCTCCATGTGTCTGACTCTGTAAGATACCGAGGCTAACACGCTTTGTTACGTCGTGTCTGACTGCGCTGGCCCGTAAACTGGGCTACAAGACAAATGGACCTCTCGCAAAACTCCCGATGAATTATGGAAACGTCCTGTATTCCTCACTCACGTGACCGAGGAGAGAAGGAAAGTGTAGCGCAGTTGCGTTCCCTCCATCGTCCGCTACGGCCGGTTCTACCTGTCCAGTTCCCAGAATTCCTTTCAGAGCCGCAGGGGGCGCTGCACGTCTTTCTGCGGGGTTATTGACGGACTGGGCCGTAATGGCATTCTACAGTTGCGTGATCTGTCTGATGCACTCTTTTTTTTTTTTCTTCTGCGGAAGATAGTAAGTAAACAAATTCCGATGCCACGTAGTGTTGTGCGGATCATCTGTTGTGTGCAAGCAGTTAAGTTCAATAATAGTTTTGTTAACACTGCATAAAATAGACATCTCGACGTGACAGCAGCAAAGGCAATGAGAATGCTGAAGGCTGGAAACTGGTTTTATTTTGCCACTTTCAATTGGTGGGAATTAAAATCCAAGTCGGATGACTTGAGGGGATACTTGCACAAATTCTAGCGACACTTACTCTTTCCATTGATTTCTCTGAAGAGTCTCAAGACCAGGAATTTGAATGAGAAAGAGCGACGAGGCAAACTTTTAAAACGTTGCGCGAGAGGGAGGAAAAGACAGCACCACATCACCGTCTCTCCAAACACCGCAGGTACGGCGGCGCTCGAAGAAGACCATGGCGACCTGCTGGCGCCCAGGGCACGCCACTGCAGCGAGCACTCGAGCACCTCCCAGGAGAGCCGGGAGGCCGCGGTGCCCCCCACGGTCTTTGGAACGTCCCCATTTGCGAGAGCGCCCCCCGAAGACCGCTCCAAGTACGAGAAGCTCCTGGACGACGTGGAGGAGGATGCAACGGCGAGGGCGACTGGCCACAAGCAGACGCGGCTGCTCTCGGCCGAGGAGGACAAGGACTCCATCGGCTCTGCCAGCGACCTCCAGGCCAGGGTGGAGCTGAGCGAGGAGGAGGAAGTGGACCTCGCCGGGAGGCCCGAGGCCAAGGAGCGTCCCCGCAGGGCACCGTGCGAGGGCGCACCCCACGAGGCGCCCAGAGGGTTCCCGGACGCGTTCGTGGGGCACGCCGAGGGAGAGCGGCCCCTGCTGGAAGACGACCAGCTGTCGGACGCGGAACCCAAGCCGGCAGCGGACGACCTCGCAGTCCTCGTCGCCAAGACCCTGCCGCCCCCGCCCAAGCGGGAGCCTGCCACGGAGGGCCCGGCGCCCGCGGACATCTTCACAGAGGCTCCGTTCCGCAAGCCCCGGCCAGGCAGGAGGTCGTCAGATAGCAACCGGCCGGCAGCGGCCGCGTTGCCCGTGGAGAACAGGCAGGGGCGGGCACCACCCCACGACTTTCCCGCGGACTACCGGAGGCTCGCGACGCACGCCAACTCTGAGGGCGAGCTTTCGAGGGGGTTGCCTTCCGCCGCCGCCGACCTCTTCGGCGCGGCGCCCTTCGCGCAGCCGCCCGGCGCCGTCGACAACGGCGCGACGGCGGAGCTTGGAACGGCGCTCCGTCACAACTCGGTCGGGGTGGTCCTTCCGCCGCCCCAGCCGGAAGTGCCGACGCGCGCCCTCAGCCACCAGGACCTGTTCGGGGCGGTGCCGTTTGCGCTGGACAACGGGAGCGTCCTCGGGGAGGCGGACGGGTCCCCGGACAGCCCCGCCGGCTCTGAGGAGGGGGAGGAGGGCGCCCTGCACAGGTTCCGCAAGGAGCGCAGTCGGCGCTACCAGCAGCTGCGGACGGAGGAGGACGCAGCCATGACGGAGGATCTGGTGGAGGCCCGGGGCAGGGTCGCGGCCGGCCGGCGCAGGAAGAATGCCGACAAGGCCACCAATGCCTTCTCCAACCTGAGCTTCGAGGACATCGGCAGCGAGGAGGACGCGGGCCCGGCCTTCCTGCCCGACTTCCGGGCCTCGGCCGTGGGCAAGTGAGGCTCTCCCCCCGGCCCTCGACGAGAAGCGAGATGTGATAGTACATATTGTACATTCGCGATTATTATTACTCTTATTATTATTATTATCGCCGAAATGGGGCATCTATATAAATATATATATATATATATATGATATAAGCGCGATTTTGTTATTAGCCGACATCTTCCATTGTCTGATTTTGTGGCCCGTAAGGAAAGACGCGCGTCTCCGGGTCGGTTCATGCTGGGAGTAATAAAGTTTAAATGGTGGCTCAAGTAATGAGGGGGGCAAAAGGTTATTCTGGGAGCTCCTGTGGTGCTTTCGCTGCGACTAGAAGAGCTGGTGCTACGGCGAGTCCGGGTCGGTCGAGAGAGAAGCTTCTAGACCCCCTCGGACGACGAGTGCCGTGGGTGTCGCTGCCAAACGGTACCGGCTCGCTGCGTCTAAATAAGATGCCAGGGACTGCCTCGAGAGTGCGTGTTTCTCGGTATGCCACCGATCATATTTATGAATCGTTTCGAATGAGGAATGTGAAAGTTGTTGAAAAAGCACTTTTTGTTAAATGTTTCCAAGTTTTTTATATTTATTTATGTGTCCGTTAAGAATGTGTTGCAGGTTCGGAAGTACTACTTTGCCATTTTCCTCGTTCGAAGGCAAAGGACAACTCGTAAATGCAGTCACGGCGCGTTGCGTGTCTTATTTTGTGTGGAAGATTTCTCTGTAGAGAAAAGAGGATGACTAATATCTAAATGAAGAATTATGGGTCTACAAACCTTGTCTATATCGTATAGGAACACATTTGCTATATGTTTTATAGATTAGTTGTAGGTATTTAATAATAAAAGGAATGCAGTAACCACGTCGTCTCCTTTTACTGGTTATCGTCGACAGCGGTGGCATGCACCGCCAAGCTTTCAACGAAAACCTCGGTGAGTACAATTTACGCGCACCGACTTGAGTTGTGCAGTCTTTGCAGATTGATGCAGCAAGCCAGTGAAGGCTCATTGGTAGAAGCCAGGCTGCGGATCCAAAAAGGAAAATGCAGTCTCGTCCTTAAAAGTGCCATTTAAAAGGTCGGTGTTTGACGCGCACGACTGGAAAAGTTGAGCTACAGTAGACTCATTAATTCAAACTCCAGGAAGCCACAAATTTTGTTTGAATTGTCGGTTCGAGTTATCAAATTTATCTAAATACGATGCAAGATACAATGATTTGCCATATGAATGGCTACACATACAAAGCAGATACAGTCGCCGACCGATATTTCGGACTCGACGGGGATCGCGCAAACGTCCGAATAATCACGCAGTCCGAAAAAATGAAATCTGCCAAAAAAAATGCCTTTATTGGCACTTTACATACCAAGTGTCCGAAATTTCAGTCACTTTTATACATTAACTCTATGGGGCGAGTGGCGGTTCCGTGAAAATGGTCAGAATAATTGGGCAAGTCCGAAATTTCGGCGTCCGAAAAATAGGTCGGCGACTGTATTTGATGATTTCCTCTACATAGGCCTGATCAGAAGCAGGTATGCCACACATGGAACATATGTATGACATAAGTTCATTCCCTCAAAAAAGTTTATTGTGGACTGTTAAGGCAGCACATGACAAAACTAAGCTTGTTAATCAGCCTGAGAAGTCTAATGGAACTATTGAACACGACACACGAGCGATGAAAACGGGCAGCTCACTGCAGTTTTCATAGCAACTTGTGCAAACTCTGTGACATGGACCTATGCCATGCCGCCAGGTCACAGCCTTCGCGCAAGTTGCTATGAAAATTTCCGCACGGTGCCCGTTTTCATAGCTCATAGTGCCTTGCTCGAGCCCCGTAGAGTGCGCTCCCCACCGAGCACCGGTGCACTGCGGAGAACAGGCACGTAGCCAGGATTTTGTTTCGGGGGGGGGGCCCGCCCATGACAAATTGCTGTATGAGGGGGAGGGGGGAGAGGAGGTCCCAGCAAAATGGAAGATTTCGGGGGGGGCCCGGGCCCCATGGGCCTCCCCCCTGGATACGTGCCTGGCGGAGAAGTAACCCGAGGAAGCAAGCTCCGCGGGTGTTGCCTCTCTGCAGTGCAGCAATGCTCGGAAAGAAGTGCACTCAACGGGGCCACGAGAACAAAAAGTATAAATTGCAGGAAAACGCCGTTCAAATTATATGGCTTATGAATACATTAAAAACAGTGGGACAACCAAACTTTGGAAATTTGTTTGAATTAACCAGAAGTATGAAATATCAGAGTTTGAATCACGCAAGACTACTGCACTATTAGGACTCTTTGTTCCTGCACAACCTCAGTTGCCAGGTGCTATCGATGGGAGTACACACTGCAAATTTAGGTTGACTTCGGTTCTTTGTAAAAGCGGTACTCTGACACTATGATCGGTGACGGGGTGAGTCTTTCAAACGCCTCCATCACGCGCTCCTTGCCTTCTGCCGTGCTTTGGCTGTGCGTGCACACTCCAGGTGTACGAGGTGTGCCGCCGTAGGTAGGAAGCTTGCTCCGGAGGCGGGGCAACTGAAGCTCCTCCCTGTTGTCCTCACCTTGTCAGGGACTATGAACAACCGAGGTACAGGTTGCAATGTAGACACTGTGCAAAGCAAGCCCCCGAGGCATGCACCAACAATCAATACCGTTTATTAATACGCCGTCCCACCGCCGTGCGGGGACACCCGTTCACTGTTCAGACTTCTGGGGGTTTTTGTGCATTTGCAACGCCTTGACTGACACAATCTTCCCGGCGGAAGGCCCCGTGACGAAAACTCCGGTCAGGCTGTTGCCGTACACGCAGCCCGTGTCGAGGCCCGTGCAGCGGGGCCACGTCTGCAGCATGCGCTTGGCGTCGTGGCCGAAGTACACGTGGGCAGGGCCGTTCCAGAGGCTGCCCCAGGGCACGGATCCCTCGCAATCGTTGCTGACACCGAGAATGCCGCCCTGCTCCCAGGGGTCGCGCACAAGCAGGTTGCGCATGCTCACCATGTTCCGGGGGGAGGTGGCCAGGCCTTGTCCGGGCACGAGGCCGCCGTGCACCACCAGCGCATTGAGGCTGGGCAGGCTGAGCGTGTAGGGCAGCTCCTGGAGGAAGCGGACGTGCTGGCCGCTCAGGTGCCCGATCCAGCTGTTCTCGGGGGACAGCTGGTAGTCCGGGTCACGGGACGCCAGGTACTCCCTCAGGACCGCCTGCGCAGGGGAGGTCCATACGTGGGGACACCCGAGAAACCTGGCCAAAGGAGCCTCAATCTCCCTTTGATACCCCCATGATCATAAAGGCATCTTTAGTTAAGAGTATGGGCTGATATGCCAGTTGCAAAGGGACCTATGTTAAAGGTACCGCTGTGCTGACCACATGAACGAGGTACTATAAGGATGCCTACTTTTGTAGAGTCGGGATCAATGTGTTGCTCAACCTACTGGTGGTTCTTGCCAAGAAAAACTGTCAATGGTGTGAAACATGCCGCAGAAGGTAAGTGCTCGGCAGCACAGCCACCACAATGTCAACTGATGTGACGTCGGTTGAAGTCGTGCATAGTCTTGCAACAAGAGGTATGTAGTAGAAGCGTCGCCTCCAGTGCAAGCTTTCCACCAGCAACGCTTCAGTATCTCGTGAGCACGCACACACAAAGCCAGTGAGGAAGGCAACAAGTGTGTGCTAGAGGCCAAGCTTCTGCAGGGTTTGTGTCATAGCGAACAACAGATGGCCTGCACTGATCTTGCATTGCCTTCCACTGTGGTGGCCCCGCTGAAGGACGTGCCTACGGTCAGTGGCACATTTGGGGAGAGGGGGGGGAGGATGTCCCGACTTCTTGAATTTCACGTGTAAAAATTTAGGGCCGGAAAAATGGGTGGTGGGCATGTTTTCTCAAACGTCTAATATGCTGGCCCCCCTCTATAAACACCTGCATCTGCTTATGCCTTTGGCAGCATACATTACATACCACCCAACGTTTTTCTTGGCAAGAACAAAGAGGAATGACCACCAGCATGGCCCGAAGACATCAGTTGCAAGCCATGTATAGTTTTTTTTGGGAGAGGTTAAATACTTAAAGAGCAGCGAAATTTCTTCTAAAATCGCCACACCCGAAATAGTGGTCACCTAAAGATGGGCTTACGAGTGGATATTTCTCGGTGATATTTCACCGAATAGTGTTCATTAATCTAAAGCAGTGTGGCAGCTGTGGAGGATTCGGAGGGGGGTGGGGGTCTGGATGTCCTGACACCCCTCTTGAATTCTGCATGTGTCAAATTTTAGGGTGGGGAAATGGGGTGGGGGGAGAGGTCTTAAACATAAGGAGTGTGGCGCCACCTGTTCTCAAGTGCACTTGGAAGGTAGCTCAAAACACAGACAGGAGGAAGACGGAACATTGTTACCGATGGTGGGGAAAGGACGAGGACTATACATGGCTTGCACCCGATGTCTTCGTGCCATGCTGGTGGTCATTCCTACTCGCTCCAGCACCCGTTTTCCGCCTACCGTATAATCCCGCCCATTCTGAAGAGAAATGGTGAAAAATATCGGGTGGGCGATCTTTGGCAATGAGACAGCGAAAGTTTATCAGAAATGACTTATAAACACCACACCCGCTATCGCCACATGGCGCGGGAACCGCGCAGATTGCGCACGCGGCAAATTCGCGTTCCACGGCGATAAAACACGCGGGAACTCGCAACGAACTCGCATATGTCACAGGAACCGATATTGCGCGCGCAGCCCGCGGACACGGCGAACTCCGGTTTCCATGGTGCAACTCGCCACGTACCGATGCCGCAAATCGCGCGGTTGAACCGTTGGGAATCTGGGGTGGGCGATGTTTCGGAATTTTCAAACAAGCCACACCCCCGCGCTGCGCTTACGCCGCTTCGCGGCGACAGACCGCGATGGCTCATTGTAACTCACTTGGCCCACCCGTAAACGCCGCTTCGCGGCGGCCGATTATTCGCTAAAGTGTCATTCGGTGAAATGTCGGCGTCCGCTACAACATAACTCGATCAAGTGAGTGCCTCCCTGGGCGGGTAGTTTCGAAGCTTCTGTTCTATCAGCGGTCCGAAGCTGCTTTCGTAAACAGTGAAGGGGCCGACGTACTTCGTCGTGGTTGCCCCGCACACTCTGGCAGGTGATGTTGTTGCCCATGATGAAGTCGAGGACTTGCTCGCTCTTGGGCCCCTTGTTGACCAGATCGCCGACGAACAGCTTGAGCGTGTCCTTGTCATTAGCGCGCTGCGAGTGCAGCAGTTCCATGAGCTCGTCGTAGCAGCCGTGGACGTCGCCAATGATCAGCACCTGCTTGAAGGAGGCGACGAACTCTGCGCTTAGCGTTTTGTGCATCTGTGCCGGGAAGGGCAGCCCAAAATGATGTACCGGGGCGGCATGGCTGAAGTAGGATCTGACGATGGAGACTAGAAGGGACGTCATTGCTCCCATGGCGACACGGCGGCACCACACCTAAGATTCGCAAAACATCCGAGTGCGACTTGCCAGGCTTTAGCTGCTTTAGCGCTCGCAAGTTCCAATTTCGTTTATCATTGTTGCTTTCCGGCGTTTTTATATCTGTCTGTTTCCGGAATCCAGAGGTCTCGCAAGCCCTTTCTCGTAACAAAAAGTGTATTCTCATTTTATATAATTATAACTACAGTAATTGTGTAATGTTTTACCTCTAGTCGGGTCAAATACGCTGCGACTTAGCAAAATATAATGACAGTGACTTTTTTTATTAGGGAATCACGAGCATTTTTTCAAGAAACCAAGGCACAGGTGCAATTTGTGATTCCGCAGAGCTGTACATACTGTTTATTATTATTATTATTATTTTTATTATTATTATTATTATTATTATTATTATTATTATTATTATTATTATTATTATTATTATTATTATTATTATTATTATTATTATTATTATCTCTAATAAGGCTTTGTTTCTACTTGCACTCCAGTGAAAGCCAAAAACGTGCCCTCCCAGAGCCATTTTTCCGGCTCTTCGGTGGCGCCATGGCGCCATCGTGAGCATATTCGTTGCTATTCTGCGAGCACAAGGCCACGAGGCTTCCTCCTCGTCATCCTCATTTGCGCGAGAGCCCGCGCAAATCAAACTCTAAATCACGACCAACGGTGATCAAAATCTCAGGCTCGCACTACCAGCAGCTTTGGCGATGCTAGCAATGCTGTACTCACATGTCACCATCAGGACAATCTGTTGGTAGAGCAAACTTATCGTTCGACATGAACAAAAGTTTTGACCAACGTTACGTTTTGACGGCGTGAAAGGAATATGGCGAACGCTCGCTGTCCGCACGCGTTTAACCGCAAAGCGCACAGTTATGGCCGATTGCTAGAAGGTTTCACCCATTGCACAATGGCGAAATAGCCGACACCGCAAAACTTAATGCAAGGATATGCAGGCGAGCTGGTAACGTTTCTATACAGGGTGTCACAAAAGAAAATTTACACGGTCTTTTTTACTGCAAAAATAAACTAGGCATCGCCGAACGCTCATTCTCCGCCCAAAGGTAGCGCTAGAGGTCACAACCAGATGCCAAAGTTTCAGCCCGATCCGATAACTTAATCAAAAGTTATAAGGGATTTTCTGAAAATTTCAATGGGAAAATGGCGGCCGACGGAGTTTTCAAACACATGGGGCTCTATGGCACCAGAAACCGAAAACGGGCAAAAATGGGCTCCATTTTCCCATTGACATTTTCAGAAAATCCCTTATAACTTTTGATTAAGTTATCGGATCGGAACTCAATGCGAATTGATGTTGAAAGTTCACCAGCTCGTCTGTATTTTTTTTTCTGTTATTTCTTTAGACATGATTATATTACAAGAAGGAACAAATAAATGGTAGATAATAACCAAGTCTCGCAGACCAGGCAGACATCAAGCCACCATAAAGCCTATTGCACTGAATGCTCCTCACGAACAAAGCACAGTACACACAAGCGTGTTGAATATGATGCCCGTAACAACCACTGGCGAACTCAGTGGGTGCCGGATGACCTAACACCCCCCGTGCCCCCCCCCCCCTATTTTCCCCTCAAATTCAGCAAGAGTAAAAAAAAAAGGGGGGGGGGGGGGGGGTCTCAAACTTCTGTTACACTGACACCCCCCTCCCTGGAAACACCTGCATCCGGCCCTGGTTTCAACCCCATGAAAGAGTCCCCTTCCGGCGGTGTGATTGGTTGAGGAGTTATGCATGCGGTAATTAAGGCATTTGTCGACTAACCAGTCGGTTATTAATCATTTAATTTCAAGACCTTAATTTTTACAAATGTAGTTAAAGTTACTCATGCAAAGTCCCGTTCCAATTAGTGTGAAAACATTCCGTGACCTTGAGGGGGCCGCGATTCCCAAAGCCGGCGTCACACTGCTTCTCATACAAAAGACAGTCTGCAAACAGATTCAAACGCAAGACACCGCAAGATCCGTGCTTCGAATGCTGCATGGCAATGAGTTCAACGAGAAACTTGGTACGCGGCATTCGAACCAGGAATATTGCGGTGTCTCGTGTTTGCAGACTGTGTTTTGTAGGATCACGATGTAGACAGTGGCGGATCCAAGGGGGGGGGGGGGGGGGAGGGGGGGCGACGGGGGCGGCCGCCCTCCCCAAACCAAGTCCCCTCCCTCCCCCTTTCTGGGAGGGCAATTTGACATGGGTGGACCCCCCGGTGGACACGAAAGAATGGGAGAATAGCATCCTTACAAATTTTCCGCCCCCCCCCCCCCCCTCAAAACGGCGTTCTGGATCCGCCCCTGGATGTAGAATACCCGAGACTGTGGTAAAAGCTGGGAAACTTGGTCGAAGAAAAAGGCAGGGGAGAAGAACGTCTCAAACTCAGCTACTGCGTTTATTTCCTCAAAGCCTTATATATCCACAACCTAATCACCGACCACCGACGTCACAAAGTCAACCTTTGTTATACAATCCTACCTACACTGGTATGAGCAGTGTGACCCCGGCTTGACGGTTCGCTTTCAAGGCAGTTGACTTTCATTTAGTATCATGGCAGAACTTTGATGCCCTTGAGAGTGCGAAAAGGGTACTCCAGAGAATTACACCCATGACTACACCCTTTCAGCACTCTTATTTTTAATAATATACCCTCATCGGGTCACACAAAAATAATGATTTTCCATAAAAAAAAAAAATGAAAGCCGTTTACAACTCCCTGTAACGCCGAATTAGAGCGCAGCTCTTGAGGAGGGGGGGGGGGGGGTCACGTGACCTCGGGGGGGGGGGGGGGGGGGGCGGTCACGTGACCTGGAGGGTCGCGTGACCTGGGGGGGTCACGTGGCAGGGGGGTCACGTGACCTTGCGGTTACGCCGACGGCGACGCCGCTCAAGCCGGAAACGGGCGCCTAAGAGCTGCGCTCTAAAATAAGAAAAGAACTATGGGAGGTTTTCGGGAAGCGTAACCTATGTGCAATAGCGGATTTCGCGTACTACGCGAAATCCGCTATTGCACCTAGGTTACGCTTCCAGGTGGACACTGCAAGGATAATCACATCCGTGATTTTCCTAATCAACTCAATCTATTCATAAACATTTTAATTCGCGTACTTAGGATATATGTGTTTATATTGGAAAATTCGAGGCGGCTCCAAGACTGCTATTATTTTGTATAATTCTCGTAACCAGCCCTCGTTCAGAGATATTCCACTTCGAATAGACCGATCTCACCAGCTAGTTTGAGATACGCCACCGCTGCCGACATGCATCGTGGGAGCTGTGGTCTTTCTGCACGCGCGACAACCCTGCTGGAGGTCTCCGCGAGCAGAGCACGAGGCGGCATGAGCTGTCTCGTGAACTGGCGTCTGCCTCCTACGAACTACAGTTATGGTGGCGTCACGCATGCGTGGAACGCTTGGTGAGATCGGCCAATTGGCCACCGCGAAGGTTGGCGCAGAAGCCCTCCTCGCTGCGACGCAGGTTGATCGTGGCGTATGACATCCAACAACGGACGGGGCTGATAATAGCTCTTCGCCAGCCGAGAGCGAGAGATAAACTCTTATCAGCCCCGCCTCGTTCTCATACGCAATGTCGTACGCAAATACGCGGTCAAACTGCTCGTACGTCATACAAAGAGACGGTGTTTGCATGAGAACAGAAAAGGGCAGTCTGCAGACTCAGTCTCGGGCGTGTTTCTTCCTTGTATCGGGGTCTTGTCACGTTTGTTGTACAAACATTGTTTGCAGACATCTGACATTGACCGGAGAGCAGGAACTCGATATCTGCGACCAATCAGCATCTGTGTGCGCTGCCCTACGCCGCGTTTGCTACGCTCAACGAAGTCAGCGAAACCTTCGTGTCTCGAATGTCGCCTGCCAGGCTCTCTCCTCCAACTGGTATAGTTAATATATGAAGCACAGATGTCCCGGATGACTCGTGGCGTAAGCAGACGTAAAGGGCTGTGCATGGGCGCCGCCATGACCGACCTTCAGTTTTTGTTTTCTCTTATTCCGTTCGCTCCGCTTCATCATTGGCACAGCAGGACAGGTTAGAGCCATTTTAGGTGCCTCTGTGTCCTTCTCCCCAACATAGGCCTCGCTTCAGCGGATCGGCATCTCGGTAAGACTTTAAGTAAGACAAGAGACGGTCGGCAATGGACCTTTTGTAGAAACATTGGTTCTAGAGTAAATGGTTCTAGTATCCTCTCTCTCTTCCTTCTGGCCGAGCAGAGAGGGAAGATGGTTTCTTTGTGTCCACTTCGGGGCAGAAGATAACCCACGATAGGGACAAAGGCGAGTTTGAGGGAGCCGTATCTAGGTCACACAGGGATTTCCCCAGACCCCCCCTAGGGGGGGTATACACCCCCCCTAGTTTTCCTGGACACCCCCCCTTGAATCTAAAAAAAAAAAAAAGGAAAAAATAAAATTTTTTTTTTTCAGATTAAGTAGAAAACACCACCTTTCAGGTGTATATATAGAGAAAGGGAAACATACATTACGGGTATGAGCATTTGGTTAATAGACGTCTGTAATTTAGCTAATGGACTAAAAAAGAAACAGTTTTATATTTTATCTAGCCTCGCCTCGCATCGCCTCCCCCCCCCGAGCCATTGGGACACCCCCCCTTGATTAGAATCCTGGGGAAAAAACCCCTGAGGTCACAGCGCCTCAATCGGTGAACAGGATTTGGCTGACGCTTTGGGTGTCGAACGGGTGGGTTCGAGCCACTAAAGGCCCGTTCACACTCTTGCGACCGAGTTCGACCGAGAGAGACCAGACCGGTTTTTAAGCCTCTTGCGCTCTCTTAGGACCAGCTCCGCTGCAGCGGAGCTCGTCCTAAGAAGTCGTAAGAGGCTTAAAAACCGGTCTGGTCTCTCTCGGTCGAACTCGGTCGCAAGAGTGTGAACGGGCCTTTAGTCTCGAACCCATGGTCGCGTGTCTAGGTGGCAGCACATATTCGCCAAAAGGTCCATGGCGGCAACGGCAAACATTTTTTGGGGGGTGTCAGTGTCCCTTTAAAGGTCCGCAAATTTGTCAACGGAATCTTGATCTGTAACTATAGCGTTCCGTGTTTTTAGTAAATACCGATAAACCCCGATAAATAACCCCCGAAGTGGTTTTTTTCGAAAATCCCCGAGTTTAGGAATAATCTGCAACTTTTTTTGGGGGGCTTCTGTTTTTTTGTATTGGGATGACGCGTTAAAGTTGAGATATATAAAAGTGCCCAAAAACGGCAGGGACAAAGAAGAATGGAAACAACACAAGGCGCTGGCCCAACCAGTGGCGTCACAAGGGGGGGGGGGGGGGGGGGCGGACCGCTTCGGGTGCAGCGCTCAGGGGGGCGTCGCGGCGGGCCACACGAGGGGGGGGGGGGGGGGGGAGTCGCGGCGGACCACGTGAGAGCGGGGGCGGGGGGGGGGGGGGGGGAGTCGCGCAACACCTCATAGAAGAGAGCCGCGGAGGGCCACGCGAGAGCGAGGGGGAGGGGGGGGGGGGGGGGGGGGAGTCGCGCAACACCTTCTAGAAGAGAGTCGCGGCGGGCCACGAGAGGGCGGGGGGGGGGGGGGGAAGTCGCGGCGGGCTACCGCCCCGGGTCCCGCTGACCCTCGTGACGCCACTGGGCCCAACGTTCCTCTTTGCTGCCGTTTTTCAAGTATTTGGGTCACTCTTTTTATACAGGGTCCATGGACCCTGTAAGAAAAGAGGACATGGGGGTAAGGGTTTAATTGGGGCCACAAATTTATAGGTATGCAGTTGCCTTATATTAACATTAGACCCGATAGACCCCGATTTCTTGCCTGGCACAGAAAATAAGCACCGAAAAACACCGACAGCCCGAATTCGAAGAACCGGTTATTTTCACGATGTGAACCAAATTTGTGTTTGTCCTTTGTCCCTCTGTTCCCCTTCTCCAGGGATTATTGTCGTCATTGTCGAGCTCACTTGCACATTTCCATTTAATTGCATTTAATCAAAGAGAACGAGTCTTCGTAATCGTTATTTACACACTCTCTCTCTCTCTCTCTTTAGAGTTACTGAAAACGTGAAATTTCTCCGTCACTATTAATTAATCGGTTAACTCCCCACTCCATGGATGCGGAGCACCGTGACCCGCGACGGGTCCGATCGGCGACCCACGGGGCCTCGCACGGCCGCTCGACGTGTACCTGCGCCCACGGCCGACGGGCTTTGGTGTTTGTTCTCTCGTCGTTGAATTCCTCGCTTTCGTCATCGGCGTTACGGAGCGGCGGGTTGGCGGCGGCGGCAACAAGGTCCTTCGGCGCGGAAGGCCTTCTGTCGGCGGCGTCGGCCCACGCACCGTCCACCTTGGCCGACGCGCACACGTCGACGCCGCGGCTGCAAGCAAGCAGAGGCTCGCACGGCCCTTGAGGTACCGTGCACGTTTGGCTGGCTGGTGAGACGTCCGCGACCAAAGTGTGCCGTCCGACGGTGATGGTGCCTCGATGTTGTGAGACGCCGGTCATCGGTTCGTCGTCGGAACGGAAGATTGACGTCCGGTCGGTCGGGAGGGTTCACGCTCGGCTCCTTCCGTCGAGATGTCGCTCCGGGGGCAGTGTCTGGTCGAAATCGTCATTCTGCTCTTGTCAGGTAGGTCCGGACGCCGTGCCTCTTCTCTCGGGGCTGGGCTGCGGTTCCGTAGCAAGAGGTGCAACCGTGCAACGACCATACACGTAGTAAAGGCTGGACCTTTTTGCGGGATCGGTAATACGCCCACGGGAACGCATGGAGCCTTTGATTTTCGTTCTTTCGTCGGACAGCTGTTCGTGTTTACGAGCAAAAGAAAGCTGTCACAAGTTCCCGTGCGAAAAAACTTAGAATTTAATAGGCCGAGCGATATAGTGAATGGACTCCTGTGAGGCGAGAGGAACAAGACGGGGACAACGGGTTTAATTGAAATCATACGTCAAAACGGCACCGCAGCTATTAAAAAATGCATACGCGCAAAAAAGAAAAGAAATGCAGCTTGTCCTTGTAGCACTCCGGTGCACTTTGCCCTTTAGGCGCAACTCGTTCAAGAAAGAGAGGAATACAAATGAGCCTGTTCACAACACCCAGGCGCGCGACCACCTTAGTAGGCGCACACGACGCAACAGGTGAGAGGCGCGGGTCGGGACGGTGGTGGGAGTCGCCGCGCCGAAACGGGGAAGTCCGTGTGTCCCTTGGTTTGTTCCGGAGATACTGCTCCGCACGACACTCCTCCGCGAGCTCACACAATCGAAAGAACGAAGGCTCTTTCCGCGTCCGGCGTACCACGTGGGCCATCGTACCTCCCGAAACAACACCACAGAGTGCTTCAACATAACATATAACCAACCAACACGTTTAGTAGATTCCTTGGGCGTGCGGTGGAGGACATACCAAAAACGCCACAATAAAAAAAAAAAAAGAACAAAAACTTGTCGAATTTTGTGACAAAGGAACATAGGCCAAGACCGTGCACTGGCCACGCGGAGCAGGTCAATTTGATGACCTCGGGGGGGATCGGTGGCCGAGTGGGCTATACTTCGTCTCACCCTATCATGGACTAACCGCGAAGGCTGTGCTAGCGCGAGCGGCCTTGGCTGCTTTGACTAGAGCACTTGCTGCACGAGCGCTCGTGCAGCCGCCGCGGCTTCATTCAAAGCGGCTAGCTCGCGCTTTTAGCACGCGCGGCTAACAATAGTCCATACTAAGGTGAGACGAAGTATGCGGAGGGCAAGTTCGTCTGCTTCTTGCGCAGGGGGTAGCGGTGACGTCAGAACGCCGAGCCCTGATTGGCTGATCGCGCCCCCCTATCTGAGCGTCGTCTGCTCCTGTGCAACGTCGTCTGCTCGCAACGTCGTCTGCGTCTGTCTTACCTTTCCTGCGACTTTCGAAAGTGCAGAGGCCAGATTCACGAAACGATCTTACGCCGAAAATGTGCGTAAGACAAAACGTGAGAACAAATTCGTATTCACGAAACGAAATTATCGTAAGTTTTGCGCAGGTTACGATGGAATCCTACGACAGCTCCGAAGCTGTCTTACGCACTTCTTACGATCAACTCAGCATGGCCGACAGCGTCGCTCAGTTACTTGGTCGCGACGATCAACGGACGTTTATTTTTGTACGTGCTCTTCTCACGCGTCCCGACTACAAGCGGCAAGAAAAAAAGTAAAAAATACTTGAAATAAACCACGACGAACAAGAACGCTGGATCCACAAACACCCGGGAAATCCTCCAACGGCCACGATTCCACTGACCCCGTCCAAGCGAGCTCGGCAGATAGGCCTAGCAGCGGCGCAGCGGTGCTCCGACGGTCCTTGGCCAAGACCGTCTGCCACGACCGGCTGGCGTGCTGAATGGAATATGCCCGCACGACCCTTGTGAACCCTTCCCGTATTATACTTTGATCGCTCACCTCAATTTTAGATTAAGAGGTCAATCTCTCCCTCTTGTAATCTCCTTGTTTTCCGAGGCAGCGGTGACTCTCGCCGGTGAAAAAGCGGTGATCTCCGACAGACGCAGGAAAGGTAAAGCAGCCATCGCTTTGACTAGCAGACGTAAAGCAAAATTAACTGCGCTAACCCGCCGACGCCGTTAAAGAGTGAGGAGTCTCGCCGCACACGAAAGGAGGAAAAAAGTATTCGGGAGGGAATTTGCGGACACTAACACCCTCACTCTCGGTTCTTAGCAAACAAACCTCGGTGCCTCGGGACACCTCGCCAGTGAGTGCTTTGACTTCTCTCCTTGATGCGCGTCTGCTAGTTGTTAGACAAAAACAACGTACCGCTCGAGTTATTTCGTCTGCCCTCTCTGAAAGGCGAAGCCGAACTCGCTCCAAAGTCGCAGGAAAGGTAAGACAGACGCAGACGACGTTGCGAGCAGACGACGTTGCAAAGAAGCAGACGACGCTCAGATAGGGGGTCGCGATCAGCCAATCAGGGCTCGGCGTTCTGATGTCACCGCTACTTCCTTTCTCATGCACAGAAGACGAAAATGAGCCCACTTGCGAGGCGTATAGACCTTTCCAAAAAAGGACACTTGGCAGGTTCCATTTTCAGTGTTCGTGCGTATGGCGCGTGATTTGCTCGCTTTCCGAAGCGACGAACGTGCGCGTTCTGGACTGTGATTTAACACGTGTGGACTGTGATTTTTGTAAACAGTGGAAACGTCTATATGCAAAACCCAGGATACTGGGTTCAATCCCCGCCCCTGCCCGTTTCGATCTGGATGAGCATCGTACCGGCGTGCGGTCGTGTATCACTACTGCTTGATGCACGTTAAAGACCCCAGGCTAGCGGTTGTACTGCATTGGCTAAATTTCTCATCTACAGCTGGGAGACTCGTCGCCCGTTGAGGCAGACCAAGTTCTAGGCTGTATAAACATACCTACAACCCAATTTGTTTTTTGATGACCTCGTGCGGTTTGGCCTGCATGTCAAGACACACGAGACATGTGCGTCGTGGCATGTGCACGATTGAGCGCGAGGTTACTCGCCTAAGTAGCGGCGCAAGCGTCGCTAAAAATATCTTTCATTACTACACTGATATCTGTAGAAAGCCAAGACGGGTCCCCCCTGTTAAAGTAACGCTCTCTATACATATAACCAGTGTTGCGTAAAGTACATACATATAAAATGTACTTAAAGTAAAGCAGCGGCATAGGCAGAGGGGGGGGGGGGGGGGTTGGGGGGGTCGAACCCCCCCCCCCCCCCAAAATGACAAACCTAACCTCCCCCCCCCCCCCCCCCCCGTGGGCTTGCTTGCTCCCCTGCTCACGCAGTCGGTTTTGCACGGAGCATGGAGCAAGGGGAGTGCGGACTATGTCCAACTTATATGCTTTCGGGAAAAGTGTTTGTGGGGTAGAAAATGCTGAAATAAATAAAATAGGCAATATTTCTTTATTCCTGTTTATTTGATGGGATGCGGAACTTGATCTCAGATATATAGACCAACTCAATTCTCTGACGTCACGCCGTGGCGGTGGCGCTGCTGTCGGCACTGGGCATGCGCAGGTGATTCGCCTAGGCCGAATCTGGTTTCTGCGCGCGCGCAGTGCCCTCGCCTGGTGGGCAAACGCGGGCTTGTTTGTAAACAATGTGTTGGTCGATAGAGAAAAAGGATATTTCGAAACATTTGTGGGGTGAAGGATGGTAATTTGAAGGCCATGTATTAGAAACTATCCTCACTAAAATACACACTTCAATCAAACCAAAGCGAACATAATAAAACGAACACATGGTTATAATATAAAGCAATGTCAGTGATGTGTTAAATGATCTGTAAAAACAACTGCACTGTAAGCAACGGGTGGCGCTGCGCTTGCGCACACCTTGAGTACTCATCAGAATTGCGTGCGTTCGACTAGAAATTACCACGAATAAAAAAGTAAGTGTGACTAGTTATTTCAGAAAGCAATTTACAGGCTCTCTTGATCATCTCATATATGCCAAGCGCCTACACATTAAAATGCAGCCGCCTGCGTTCACGATAAATATCCAGGACGTCCTCCGCTTCAACTTCAATGTCGCGGTGAACATTCAAAAGCGCGAGTCCGAGCAGTCGCTCATTCGA
Organism: Ixodes persulcatus; assembly: GCA_013358835.2. Lineage (NCBI taxonomy): Eukaryota > Metazoa > Arthropoda > Arachnida > Ixodida > Ixodidae > Ixodes > Ixodes persulcatus. The sequence goes on along the minus strand of JABSTQ010009160.1, from coordinate 1,695,713 downwards.
AGTGGACGCTCTCAGGTATGTTTTGAACCGTCGTAAGAGAACAAGCACTCAGCTCCCACCGTTGTTACGCGCAGAGTCAATAGGATCTTAGTCGATGAACGTTTGAGAATCGGCGGCGTGCGCGAACTACAGGGGGCGCTTCTCTAGCTATCATAATCATCGTTTGTGACTTCACGGACAGACCGCGCAGTTCTTGGATCCCTCGGCTCGTCAGCTCGCTTCATGCGCTGTTGGGGTAACGCGCGGCAAAGCATGTTTCACGCGTTGCGTTTATTTGGTGAAGTGATATTTGTGGTAGGGCATTTTACCGAAGCTTTAAAGTTGCTATAAATTACTACCGTTTGTAGGTTTCGTTTTTGCGAACCCAAACGCACATAATGCGTGATGCGCTCCTCAGCGAGCGATTTTAAATTTGTAAACAATTCTGGGTAAAAATAGAATAGAACAAATTAATCAATCGCCCGAATTTGCCGGGCCATGGCCGACAAATTAAGAATTTATGAACATTTATTATTTTCTTTCGAGCAGAAGTCGCGATGTGACAAACTTCTTTGCCGCGTTTTCGATTCGGGAGGAGCTAAGCGTCATTTGCTGACGAGCATTTGCTGAGCAGCAACTGTCGAGACACACCTGGATAGAAACGTCGGTATCGGCAAGCTCAATGCAGCTAAAACAAGTGTGCGGCGCACGCAACTGTGCGCACGTGCACAGCCAAGAAGACAGCACGTCAACTACTCATGGTGAATTCAAAACCTTTTTTTTTTAAAGCGGCCTCCACAGATTCGAAAAAAAAAACAACAAACAAGAGTCAGAGAGATTCTGAATCACCCTGACGCACGCCGCGCAAGCTGTAATGTAATGCTCCAGGCTTGTTTTTGAACATTTTAAATTTTTTCTAATAAAAAAGCAACTCCGAGGCGCTGTTATTTATTAGAAAGATCAATCACGAAAACTTTATACGCGTTTCTTTAATAAATAAACCTTTTTAATCTGCATAGTTGCGAACTAACATAGCCACTCCGTGCTTTGACATAGCAAGTCGTCTGCTCGGATCCTACCAGCTGCGTCACAGGAGGGCGCCCGCGAGGTGGCGCAACCAAAAACACCTCCGGAGAGAGGGCGACCACCTGTAGCGTGGACGTGACGGGTGTTTCACGTTTCTCCGTCTTGCATTTGGAAGCCCATAGAGTTTAGGAACTGAAACCAGGCCTGAATAGAGCTCCAAAAACTCTTCAGCGCCGGGAGCTGTCCCGCTGTCCGTGATCTTTGCAGGCAGAAGCGACGAAAGTACTAATGGCAACGTACGCCGGTGCTTTTTAAATCCACCATCTAACTGCGTGATCAGGTAAGCCATGAAAGGAAGGAACATGGAGCGCTTAAAATGCTCTTCCGTGCTTCTATAGCGGGAATGTTGCAGCGGTGACGTTGCTGACTTGTTACTCGCGGCATCTGAATTTCAACTTCTGCTGTCTCGGCCATTTTAATGGCGGCTTGGAATATGGCCTAGTGTTTGTGGGTGGACGTTTGCTCTGATTTTTCAGCGTCGAGATTTTTTGTGTGTTGCTGTTTAATGTTTTCTGACAGTATAGCTATCCTTTTGTTTTGTCTGGCTGGCACGTGTTGGTAACGCAGTGCTACCTCAAAAAGCGGAGGAAGTTGTGTGCTGTGAGGAAGCTTTTAAAGTTAGTGGGCCGCAACTGATGACAGTAGAACAGGGAGCCCAAATGAAGCCTGCAACGTTTTAAAAAATAACAATGCAGCTTCACCCGTTTTACCTTAACAGCACCTCCCTAATCTTTGCGTGAGCGTCCGTAGCGCCGAATTCACCCTGCCTCGTCATTGGGGGGATAATGTTTTTGAACTCCTCCCGAAATAAAATCCTGGCTACGCCACTGAAGTAAAGTACGAAGTAAATGAGAAATTATGTAGGGGAATTTCCGAGAAATGAGAACCGTGTTCTTCGGCTCGGGTAAATAAGCTATGCATCGCAGAAAAACATCGTGAGAATGTCACGCTAGCGGTTGGGAGTGAACGCGAAAGTTTGAGAACATGCCGTCACCGGGATCCAAAAGAGAAATTGAGAAAAACGAAATTTTTTTATGAGCCGACGTCCTGCAAAGCCTAATATCGTCAAATTAATAAATGGCACTGTGGCACCTGAAATGTCTAATTCAGTGAGAAAAAAAAAAAAAAAACATTGTCACGAATGACAATTGATGAGGCAATGGAGACTGAATCAAACTAAACGTTTAATGGGGTGAACTTGTGCCCAGAACAAAACAGACAAAGGCTAGCGTCGCAGGCGTCGATGGCGGCGAAACAGCAGGATCGAACGGATTCCGCATGGGATCCGCTCGCCATGCGGAGTCCCTTATGTACACGCGTGGGCTTCTGGAACATTCGGCGGGTAGAACATTCGGAACTCGATCGAACGACAATGTTCTCGAACTTACGAGAACACCAAACATTCCGGTAACTGGAATTGAACCTAGACCTTCCGCGCGACAGTCAAGCGCGGTAACCACTCGGCCACGCACGCTTTTTTTTTTATTTTATTTTTTTATTCTTCGGTTACACACGCGCTCGCTCGGCCACGCGCGTAGCAGTATATGTATATATTGTGCCCACAGTGTCATTGACGTCGGCTCAAAGAGAAATTTCGTTTTTCTCAATTATTTTTTGATCACGTTAACGTCATGTTCTCGAACTTTCGCGTTCTATCCCAACCACTAGGGCCACATCCTCAAGAAGTTTGAGCTTCCTGCGATGCATGCATAGTTTATTTACCCGGGTCAAAAAACACGGCTCTCTTTTCTCGGGAACTCCCTATAGTAATTTTTTTTTCTCATTTAGGATCTATAGAAACAGCGTTAACAAGAACAAAAGGCACCAACAATTATTCCTCTCTTCCAAGGATCCTCGCCGGACTTTTTTTACCTAATTCATTTCCCCCAGGGCAATCGATGTGATAAATTCGTATTTAGCAAATCGATTGCTCGTCCTTAGCTTAGCTGCAGTCTCTGATTGTGTTATGTTATGTATAATCTTCACCAGCTCCTTTCCGCCCAGACTTTCTGTTCATAAATTTGTATTAACTTTTTTTATATTTTATTTTTACTGAGGTCGCATAAAATTAGGAAATCTTGAACATCCAAAATCGGCGCGTTAAAACTGGAAACTTGAAAACTCCAATCTTCCCTGAGTCGTCGCTACAAGGCAGAGGAAAAGCTCCGCACTTGAGAGAAACAAAAAAGAAGCCTCAGATTTTAGCAAACCCGGAAAACGCCCTGTCCCCTCGACACCTTCATTCTCTCGGCGCGACGCGCGGAGAGAAAAATCTCAAGGGCGCCGCCGCGCTCAGTTCTTCGAGATTCGAGGCAACGCCTCGGCCGCATGCTCATCAAGCGCCTCTCCATTACGAGACTTCACGAGAATCGAGAATTCAGACTTAGCCGACGGCTGTTTTTGTACACTGTGCGACACTGTTCCTAGAGCGAACAAGTAATCGCCGGTTTGATCTTTTTTTTTTTTTTTTCTTTAAATTTAAGGGCTGTTATTAAAACTACAATAATTGTGCAAAGTGCTCATCTGGAGGAATAACCTGAGTGGTAAAATTCCCGCCAATACCCTTTCAGAGTACAATACGAAAAGGCGCCGATGTCGTGTTCGTGCTAACAGTGTCACGCAGTCTAGGTCACTAGGGAAGGAAGAGGGAAACCTCGACCGCCTGGTTCATGGCCTCCGAGACTGCCGGTGAGCAAAGCCTCCTCTGGCCGCTCCGTTCCTCAAGAAGGACCCAATAGAAGAAAACGGCTCGTGGATAGAGCAACAAGTGTTTTCGCAAGTTGCTAATTCAGCCTCAGTCTCACTATCAGCTTTGGATGTTATTGTAGCGTGAGCTACACTGGCCGAGGTTGAGCAGTTTCGCGTGGCTCGCATAATGAGCCGTGCTCCGTGCTGCGCATGCGCGAGGAGCAGTGACGTCACATGGCGCACAGCTTGCGCGCCGGAGCCGCCGCCGCCGCGGGCTCCGCCGCCACCGCGCGCGCCTCGCCGGTCTGCGCATTCCAGAGGAGTGACGTCATAGCCGCGGCAGACGCACTGGCGCCGCCGCGTGCCCAGCTGTGCGCCTCCGTTGCGCAGTAGCCAAGTCTGACGCTGCACCGGAGCCGCTTGATAGCGCCTCTCATTTTGTGCGCATAAGCTCACGCTACGTATATCCTGGCATAGCCGAGCTAAGCCACCGCAATTTTTTCTTTTATGTCCGTAGCATTGCAGCATTGAAAACGCGGTTTTTGGCTACTCTCACCGCCTTTATATCTTTTTTATACTATGGTGTTCTGGTGAGAGGTAGAAATCCAGAGCAGTTAAAAACAGCCATGAGAGGAATTGAAAATGATCAACCAATCCGTTTGGTTCTCGCACCCGTACTGGTGTTAGAGGCGTACCCAGAAAGCAATGCCAAACCAAGGCGGCTTGATATCAGGGACGCAATCATTGTTGTTGCAGTTTTACGACCTCCTTCACCCTGCTTTTGAAGGGAATCACTTTGCTTGCGTCCACTGCCTGCACGCGGTTCGTTCGACTTGAATATATAAGTTGTAAAAGTCGTAAAAATATATACTTAAATGTTTCAGCGAAGAATGACAAACTTAATAAAATGAGTGTATCCGAGGTAAAAAGATAATTTACTCGGGACCGCATTACTCGTGATGACGGGCGTCAGAAAATGCGCGGCACTTACCGATTAGTTTGCTAATCAATTAATAATGACTCATTAACTTTTAATTAGTGAAAATAGACATATGGTTCCAATTAGAAACTTGCTGAGCGTCATCGAAAACCACTAAATCAATCATTTTCAGAACGACTGAGCGCGTGAGAAGCGTATAGTAGTGCGCTAAAGTTACCCCTCGTGGAGCAGGTACAAGGCTAGCGGTTGCGATAAGGCGCCCCGCAATTTCTCGGTCTCTTATCAGAGCCCCAGCATTGTACCTACTCCACGAGTGGTAACTTCAGCGCACTACTACGCTTCTCATGCGTTCAGTCTTTCTGAAAAAAGACTGATTTAGTGGTCTTCGATGACGCCCAGCAAGTTTCTGATTGGAACCGTATGTCTATTTTCCACAATTAAAAAAGCTAATGAGTCATTTTAACTAGTTAGCGAATTAATTGGTAAGTATCGCGCATTTTCTGACGTCCGTCGTCACGAGTAATGCGGTCCCGAGAAAATGATATTTTTACCTCGAATACACTATTATGAGACACTTTTGTCAGTCTTCGCTGTATTTCGCGGACCGACAATTTCCTGGCAGATCTCAACAGGTGTCCTGCTGTAGTTTCTTGGGCCCTATTGCTATCTTGCAATCAGGTATGTCACAATTCTCTGTGTTGTTAGGGTTGTTATTTAGCATATATACTTTAATAACATTTCACGTTCCATTTAAAATTATGTCATGTTCCAGTACGCTGGCGTCGCTGTTTCACTGGGGCTACGATGTAGCAGTGCAGCAGTTGCAGTCTGACGCGGCTCAAATTATGTGTTGGTTTGCTCACAATCTTATATATATATCACTGTGCAAACAGAGAATGATTTCGTAACCTATAGAAACCACGGGTCCGAGTATTTTATTAGTATATTAAATTTGGGTATTATTGACAGTGACTTTTCATATAATACTCGCCTTGCGCATTGTTGTAAAGGCTTACAACTAAAATAGATGTTGTTTTAAAAGCCATAGTGTCGGCTACAATACCGTTGTCGGGGGACGAAACCATTCTTATGATTTAGGTACGCCGAGGTTTCCCTCCTTGTTCAGATTTTATATACAACCTGCACAAAGTTGCAAAATCTTTTGAGCGTTCTTTGAAATCAGCTGTTTGGTTTGAGACACCGCATGCATACATTAAATACCAAAAGCAGGTACGCTGCTTTTTTTATATCTCATAATCTTATAGGTGTCCTGAGGAGGTTTCTGAGATCGCCTAAATATGGAGACAACTCACTCTCCTGGCTCTAAGCTAGAAATTCCTAAATTATGGGAATACGCGGCCGATTTCCAATATTAAAAAAGCAATCAAAGATAGCAACACACGGAGGTCATCTCCGGCGTTGGGGGGATGAGGAGTAGGACCATTGTCAGCCAATAGCGAGCGAAGGATCCTCGCGCCTCCTACCGGTGGAACCGCGGATTGATATCTGGAATGCGCGAGGCTCGTTGCCCATACAGCCCCGGACTACGATATAAGTTATAACCCAGCGAGCGCGCGTTCGAGAGCTGACGACCGGACACATCACTCCCGTGTAAAAAAAAAAAAAAAAAAAAAAAAAAAAGAAACAAGCATAGTGTGTTGTTTTTGAGACGATTATTGCAGTAGTACATGTTCCCGCTCCGCGAAAAAATAACGTTTTTGACTACTCTTATTTTCTTTTATCATCTACAAAAGCATACATATTTTGTAATAACAGCGCTTGCAATCTCAACGAAATGTCGCGTTTTCATTGGTCACATATGTCGTCCTGGCTGCCGGAACAATGCTCCTCCCGTCGTCGGAGACGACCTCGGTGTGTTCGAACTTTTATTGTTTTTTTAATAGGGAAATCGGCCACGCATCGTTATGGTTTATGGATTTCTAGGATGCCTAGAGGCCACTGAGAGAGTTATCGCCATATTTAGGCCATCTCAGAAACCTCCTCAGGGCACCACGATGAAAAGCTTTTCCCCGTTGTTGTTCCGACAGTGCAGACACGCTTACGAGCAGCTTATCACGGCGCAAAGGCGTGTATTTCTACTTATCGACAGGGAAGCCGCTGCTGCGCCTCCGCCATCCGTTTAAGTTGGTCCGAAACGCCACGGGCAAGACCACCTAGCGCGTGTAGTAGTATACGCGTCTGCAAACGGAACTCCCGGCTAAAAGAAGCGCGAAGGCCAGCGACGCTCCGAGGCAGAGCGACTTGGTTCCTTCCGCGTTCTCCCGTTCCTTCGGAGCAAAAATTACGCCGCGCGACTACATCAACCGACAGAAAGAAAGAAATGAAAAAAGAGAAGACTGGAGGGGTTCCGTCGACCGCCACAACACCGGGCACAGAAGTCAACGCGTGGGGACACCGCGTTCAATGGTTCGGGCAGATTACGGTAGATGATCTGGGAAGTGTACGTTTCTTGCGCAATTGCATCTAAAGTCACTGGCAGAACGAAAACGACAAGGATGAGCTTCAGTAGTCCTCGTCCTCGCCCCCCCCTCCCCCCCCCCCCCTCCAGGGAGCTTCCTCCCTTCAATAACGGCGTCTTTCGAGCGTGCAGGCGCAGTCAAAGCGCGACGGAAGGCAGAGAGCGCTCGACGGAGGCCGGGTTTTCTGAAGGGACGCCCTGTCGTTCTTACCCTGTCAGCGAGTCTCGTTGCAATCGCTTATTAAAGTTAATTATGCTTTGTTTCGATTCAAAGACCAACCACCACGGGGGGAGGGGGAGGGGGGAAGGAGGGGGGGGGGGGGTCTGCAGAGAGATCTGACGTCACGGACGGATGTGACTCCCTGGCAACGGGCGAAGCGTTGGCCAGATATATTTTATTGACATAATATTTGCCATTTCACCAGAAACTAAACATTTATTACTGAAAAAAAAAGCTGCTGTATACGAGGGGCGTTCATAAAGTTCGTATTATCGGCACAAAACATTAAAAAAAAAAACGGAACAAAACAGGCATCAAATGAGCGCGCGTCCCTCTAGTTTCGCACATATAAACACCGCATGCTATAGTAGCTCGGAACGCCGCTTGGGAGTCGGAAACTAAAATGGCACCGCCCGTCGGTGCGAAACTAAAATGGCACCGCCCGTCGGTGCCAAGCACACGCAGTGATCCGTTGTTTCATTTGAAGGGAAGCAAGCCAAGGATATTAATTCCAATGTGGAAGCGTTGTTGGGGGACAACCACCTCAGTTTATGACACTTTGGTTAACTGGCACAGACGCTTCCAGTGTGGCCAAATAAGAGGAAGCATTTCAAGGCGGCGACCCAAGTGATTGCTCAAGTGTAGCGATTCTGAACAACTCAATACGAGGAGTTCTAATGGCACCGGGCATGTGGTGAATCGCTGGAAAAAGTGGGTAACTTTTGGTGGCGAACATGTAGACAAAGTCTCAACTCCTACTCGAGTTTGATTGCCGAATCTCTATTCCTTTGTGACAATAATACGAACTTTATGAACGCCCCTCGTATATGTGTCGTTCTATTTTTTTTATTATTTTTTTTCTCGGGAGGTGAATGCGGAAGGAGGTGGTTTTGATTCGACACTCCCGTCACGGAAGAGTCGCTGGCAACGAGTAGCGCGGGTGTCGAGAATAAATCGGTGTGAATTTGGGGATTTGTCAGCACAACCTTGAAAAGTATACTGCAACTGAACCAAGTTACGAGTCACTCCAAAACCGCAGCAAAGTTACGGTTACATTCACTGAAATTTCATCGTAACTTTGGAAATGTTCTTATGGGAGAACGAGACAACACCGTGCAGACGCTCCGTCCCGTAGCATGTGCAGCCGTGTCACTGGCTACGCATTGGCAATCGCAGTCAGTCGGCGGCTCTTGGAACAGGATCTCATGAACTCGGACGTTCCATTACAATTGCTTTTGCTTTCGACCCCCCCCCCCCCACCCCAACCCAAGATCGTCAATTAGTAGGTGATCGCTTCGCCGCACCGCACGGCATCACCCTTTTCCACACCCTTTAATAATGAAGGGTGTTCCTGGCAACATCACTTTGCTTTCAAATTGTAAAGAGCGCATTACTAATAATAATAATGATGCTAAGGTAATATAGCCACGGATACAATCTATGAAACACCACTTGCACCCCCTTAAGGGTGTACAAAATGTAATGTGTAGCCTAGCACGCCATTGTGCACGCGTGAATCTCAACATAAATGACATTACACGGAGCCCTCCGTAGCTCTGTCGTTCAGGCACGGTGCTTCGAATGGTGGGTTCAGTCAGCAGTGCGAAAAAAAGGCATATAATCTTAGACCACTGCTAATATAGCATAGAACGAAAGACACTCTGTGTCTGAGGTCTGTGTCTGAGGAGGCATTCCTTGTATGACAGTCACATTGGTTATTCAAAAAGTGTATTTAAACATGCTCGCAGCATGTTCGAAGCATACTTGCTTTGAACATACCGGAAGTGATTCTGTCATCGTGTCCCTGTCTTTTGTATGAAGTATGCGCAGGGTGACTGCGGTCTAGACTGAGCGCTGGTGCCAATAATGCTACCCGAAAAGCAAGGGAAAAGAAAAATCCTATAACTTTTTCAGAAGTCAATCGAGCAACATCGATGACGGCCCCTTTTTTTGCGCACAGATCACGTGATTTGATCCGAGTACTCGCTGAACGCTGACGAGGCACTCGTTTTTAATACGAGTTGAGCCGAGCCATATACCCGGTCGCAGATTTGGAGTGCGAGGATCTGGTAGCACAGAGCATCAAAGAGCCATTTCTCGGGGGAACCTGAACGTCAGCGCACAGCTTTTGCAGCGGCCAGGACCCGAAACACACTTGTTCGCTCGGGAGAAGTGTACGTTTCGGCGTCTCGCCGCAGCGGGGCGCCAGTCACGTGGCACTCCTCTCATCCGTTGTCTGCCACTTCACCTTTTCTATTTCGGTGGCCGCTTCTCGTGGCGATCTGCCAGGCTTTGCCAGTATACAGGAGGCTATGGCCGAGCTCATGCCGAACGCAGACGCAGCGGCGTGTCCAATACTTGCTCAGAGTAGGTGAGCGAGCAGCGAGCAATGGCGGACAGGCAATGGTGTGTCACGTGACGTCTATTTCCCCGCTAAACTTTGCGGGGAACTGAATGGTTGTATAGGTCACGCGACGTGAAATCACGTGATGTCGATTTTTCCCGCTAAATTTAGCGCGGAAACTGGATTGATGTTTTGGCCACAATACGCGAATTTTTCCGCTAAAATTTGCTGGGAAACTGAAGTGGTCTGTATGTTCCGTGACGTCAGGGCACGTCGCATCAATTTTCCCGCTAAAATTAGCTGAGAAACTGAACTGAATTTAGCGGCAAACGCACGGACGGACGCACAAACGGACAACATTTTGGGATTGGGTTGGTGTAACGTGAAAAGCATTTCCTGCTTTAAAACTAAAAGAGTGCCGGAACAGGCTCGAAGGGCTCGGCTACCAGAATTGCTGCTGATGTATGTCAATGGCAGCAACTGAATTTCGACCTCAATTTGCGGTCGGCGACGAACCGAATATGTAGTAGACTCGTCGAAGAAAGGGCCGAACGTTCTGCAAAACTTTCGGCCCTCAGTTCTCAGAATTTTGAGCTGCAGCAGCGGTCGGCACGGGTCACTCGATCGGGTCAAGGCTTGCCAGCCGCGCGATGGCAATGTGTTTTGAAAGGGCAGAGCAAGTCGTCCTGAGCATTATGCAGCGGCGCCCGGGGCCGCGTGGGCAATGGCTCGGCGCCAGCCCCGCTTAATCGTCACGTGGGCGGTTCGAGGGATTTTCCCCGACTCGTGCTCGCTCTGATGCGGAATAATTTTCTGTTTTTTGCTGAATAGAGACCTCAATAGATCCTAAACGTTCATAGGACCCACAGTACGGGAACCCGTTTGGCGCGTTAGCGTCAACATGAAATAAATACTGGACAGGGCTTTAGTAGATGGTTTTGCGTACGCGAGAAAATGGAGGGTCGGGATCGCGCACGCAGAATGCAACAAGACTGCGTCTTGCGGATGCACGCATGTTTTGATCTTGCGTTGGCACCTTGCTCTTTGGTTCGATACCCACCTGTTTCAGTCTGACGGTGAGCGTCGTACCGGCGTGGGGGGCTGTGTGCACTTTGAAGACCACAGTCGTACTGCACTCGCTAAATTGCCCGTCGACAGAGTTGGCACCCTGCGTCACTTCGGAGCAGAGTAATTCCCCGCTGTCTGAACCTCCCCTCAACGACCTTGACAATTTGACCACTTTCCTTCGTAGTGCACGCGGGGGCGACTTTCTGAGATAACTCACTTACAACTGGGGGCCAGTGAGGTGGTGCATCTTGCGCTATGCATCAGCACTCTGTGCCACAGCAGACACAAAGGTATGGTACTTCAGCATTTTAAAATAGAGTAAAACTATACGCACTCCGGAGTGCACTTCGAACGGAAATGGCTATACGCACTCCGCTAAACTCGTATAAAACGAATGGTCACAGCCAGTTTTCTAAGCGAGGAGATTGAGCGCGCCATAGACGGTTTGTCGTCCCACAAAACGCCGGGACCTGACGGCCTTAGTGGAGAGTTTTATAAAACATTCAGGGATCCGTTGTCCTCTTTCATTTTAGAAGTGATTCGCGAGGCTTATTCTTTTAAAGCGTTGCCACCTTCCTTTTTGCAAACGCACACCGTTTTTATCCCAAAGACGCCAGACGCGATACAGGCGAGATGCGTCACCGAATATCGACCAATCACTTTGTGCAACGTCGATTATAAAATATTTGTACGAGTTTTGACCAGCAGATTACAGCATGTTGTCAGAGAGCTAGTTAGTGAACACCAAACCTGTGGGATCCGGAGACGATCCATTCAAACAAACATTCATGTTGCGCGTACTATTTTAGAATCTGTCGAAAACGAAGCAGGCCATGGATGGGTAGCCATGATCCAAGTCGATTTGCAGAAAGCATTCGACCGCGTGCAGCATGATGTACTTTGGGCTGTTTTAAAGCGGGTAAATGTATGTAATATTATTTTTGGCGGGATCTGTATGGCGTACACCGGGTGCACCACCAAGTTAGTATTGAATCATTCTTTAACATCGAAAATTTCCGTGTCGGCCTCCGTGAGGCAGGGGCGTCCCTTGTCCCCGTTGTTGTTTGCTTTGTATTTGGAGCCCTTATGTTTAAGCATAATTCAAAGCAAGAATGTGAGAGGTTTTTTAATGGGTTCTGTAGAAACGAAAGTCTTGTCTTACGCGGACGATATCGCGCTGTTTTGTGCCGACAAGAAGAGTGTCGTAGAAGCTCTCAGTCTTTGCACGTCTTTCTGCGCTGCAACGGGGGCTGCGGTTAATCCGGACAAAAGTGTTGGTTTATGGCATGGGACGTGGGATACAACGCCAGTAGTGTACGAAGGGATACGATGGGACACTACCCCGAGTAAATACCTCGGGGCCCCGTTGCAGCATATGAAAAGCACAACACCATACTGGGAGGGTGTAGTAGAGCAACTTAGGAAAAGCACATCCGGGTGGCGCAACCGCAATTTGTCTATTTTTGCTCGTGCAACTGTATGTAATGTATTTTTAACCGCCAAGCTATGGTATGTCCTCCAAGTCTTATGCTGTACGCGAAGCTGCATCCAGAAGATGCATCGAGTTTTCGCGCTCTTTGTTTGGTTGTCGGGGAGCGAACCGATGTGCCGAGACAATCTTTTTCGCCGTGTCTCCAAAGGAGGGGTGGGGCTCGCCCATCTTTTTGTTCGAAAGACCGTTTCTCGTTTTCTTTTCTTACGCGATCAACAGAATCCACTGTTGCAGGTTATGATCCAAACACGCTTAGCTCAATTTCTGCCGTCTTACATTGTGTCTTCAGAGGTCGGTCCGCCCGCAAAGATGGGTGGGTTTATAAAGGAAGTTGTAGACTCCTTTCAATTTTTGGTAGTGAGATTTTCAATGGACTATTTGTCGAGTGTAACACGCAAAAGATTGACCCGCGACCTTCTTGACGTACTTTTTTCGGTGCCACTTTACCGACTGCCGTATGTGGCAGGTCCTGGACAGGACGTACTGACCTGTGTTAAGAAAATGTGTGTGCCGCCAGCGGTAAAATCGTTTTTCTTCCGTTTACACACTGCCACCTTGCCAGTGAAGGTAAGGCTTCAGGAGCGGGGCATGTACTTCGTTCCTTGGGGTGTCGATTGCTTGTTGTGTCGGCAGCCTGAGACTATCGAGCATGCGTTCCTGCATTGCTGGGACGCTGTCTTCTTTTGGGATGTTTTACAGCGGACCCTGAAAAAAGATATGTCCATTGATGAATACACCATTCGTTTTCTTCCCGTGGAGAAAGGTGAAACTGTGCCTTACGATCTGTTTATGGCCCTTGGATTGTACGGTCTGTGGAAGTCCCGTATGGCGGTGCGGCATGCCGAAGTCCGCCCAAAGTCAGCGCGTGTATTTTTTATTGAAGTCGTTTTGCAGGTCAAGAGTGTTTTAGAAATGAGTGAGACCCCGTCCGAGTGGGTTGGCTTGTTAGATGACTTAATAGGTATGAAGGAGTTTTAAGGATCGTTACGGCCCCAAGTGAGGGCACGAGGCGTTTTGGCCCCAGTGCCTTGTGAGTGTATTGCGTGTTTTGTGCAAATAAAGAAAAAAAAAGATGGCATTGCGTAGGGGTTAAGACGTCGGCTTTGTACGCAAGTGGACGCGGGTTCGATCCGCGGTGGGCCTACTTTTTTTCCCCTTTTTTTTTTTCTGGAACATTTTGTTTTGTCGAGGCATTTGGCGATATTTACGACATTTATTTTTGCGATGAACACTAAGAAAACCGAATGTTGTCGCCGAAACTTCGCAGAACTAAATGGTATGGGACTCCCTTTCCGGAGGTGCGATCGGGGACAGCGGGGCTTGTGTTGCAGACTGGACGCCGCGAAGCGGCGTGTACTGGTTAAGTTTTGTAATTAGCAGCCGATACTGTCGCCGCGAAGCGGCGACAGTATCGGGTGACCCAAAGGGTGACCCAAATGACATGAGTTCTCCGCGGTGTGCGTATAGCCATTTCTGACCTAAGTGCACTCCGGAGTGCGTATAGCTTTACTCTTTAAAATATTGCCCAACTTTCGCTACCATCTTGCAACTGAAGCGACTAAAGAATAGAATGCACACTACATAGCGCGCGCGGAGCCGTCAGCACGAACAAGGTGCGATAGCCATGGGTTTTCTTGTTTTTTCTACTTGGGGGTATAGCCGTGCGAAAAGTCCTCAGGCATGACCCCATGTCAAGCGGCAAAGATTTGTGCCAGTCACAGTCAATATGCTCTCTCTCTCTCAAATAATAGTGTAGCGGTAATTTTATTTATTTCTTTAAGAGGGTGTGTGTGTGCGAGGGGGGAGGGGGGGGGGGGGGGGAGACATGATTTGGGAAGCAGGGAGTGGGGGGCATCATTCATACGCATATTATAATGTCGACTGACCTTCGAAAGTGGGGGGTCTAAATCCCATAAGCCGCCTGCGTGTCGACGCCACTGCTCTCAATAGGGTGAAGACTTGAGCGAGTTGGTTTTGCATATTGACGATTAAAAACAGCGCGAACGAGACGAAGTACAACGCTCTGTCTATCTACGTCTCCTCTTGCCCTTCGTCTCCTTCGAGCTGTTTTTGATCGTGAATACTGCTCTCAAGTTCGCGCTAACAGTGTTACAATGAGCAGTACCTTCTTTGTCAAGTAGTCAGGCGGTAATGCTACTGTTCCAAAGGGCGTGAGCAGTGAAAACCCTTCTTTCGTTTCTTTGCCACGCTTTCACAGCGACTTCCGCCGCCGGCCCGGCCCTGCCGTCGCACAAGGAAGCCTCAAGGTGGGCCACCGATGGTCCAGCCGAACCTTCCCCAAGCGTGCCTGGCGTCGGCTCTGAAGGCGTCGATGTCGCCCTCTTGGGGGCTTCGACCGACAGCGCGGAAGGCACCCTGACGCCGCCGACCACGACACCGCAGGCTGCCGGCGTTACAGACGTCGTCCAGACCTCGTCCAGTGACGTCCCCGGGACCTTGCCGCCCAGCTCCTCGGGTGAGCCGGCCCTTCTCGAGTACAGGAGCATCGGCCGCGTGGACGCGCTCCAGTCGTCAGAAGTGGCCGCTCCGTCGGAGGAGCCCCTGGAGACCGGCGGCGGCTCCGGGCGGTCATTCACGAGGGACCAGTCGGCGGTGCTGGCGGCAGAAGCACCCCGATCGGGAAGAGGTGAGTACGTGCATCTCGGAGCAGCGCGAACCCAGTTCGACGTCGCGGATGTTGCCATTATAATTAAATTTAAAATCAAATCAAACCAAAAAGTATTTATCAAGCACAATCATCCCCCTCCCCCTACACACAAACACACAAAAAGGGGGGGGGGGGGGGGTCAATTAAAACTGCTACGAGGTAGCGAACAGTTCTGTTTGCCCACTCGGCAGCGTGCAAAGCTAGACAGAAAGGCATGGGACCCGAGAATATATGACTACACGTTCACAAGGAAACTCGTGCAAGGTCTAGCATTTTCCTGTTATGGAATAATCTTCGCATCGGCGCATGTCACGGACGTACAACATGTCGATCGCCCTTGTCGGTTTAATTTATGGCGGAAGACCAGGGATTGGTGTTTCGGGGTGCGGTGTTTAGTAGGGGTTTCTTGAGAGTGTGTGTGAAGTCGATAGAGCATGAACTTCCTTTGATTAACTTGTTGCTCGAGCGGTCACAATTGTCGACCGCGCGCTCCGAGTCGAGGGAAACTCTCTGTTCGCCAGGCAAGAATGGCCAGCTGCCGGAGTACGACTTCGACAACCCGAGCAGCGGCGGCACCAACGTCTACATCATCGCCATCATCGGCCTGGTGCCCGCCGCAGGTGCTGTCATCTGGTGCGTCCGGAAAGCGCTCTCCAAGGGAGAAAAGGCAAGTGGTTGGGGACGGCAAATCAGTTCGTTGAACGAGGTTTCATCGTTTCGTTGGCGGACGCTGCGACGCTTCTTCGTTTGTTTGTGTGTTTATGTATTTATTTCTTTACATATTCATTCATTTATTTAAATATTATTTTTTATATTGCTGGCCCGAGGGCCGTGACAGGGAGGATATTTCCAATAAAACATGAAATAATCAATTTAACGATAACAATGAATTGACAACAATAATCGAAGGCACGTGGCGTGTACACTACACTACAACACACGATATATCCATGTGTAACTTCAAAGAGAGGAAAAAGCAAGAAAATAACACAGGGGCGATATGCTTATATTTTAAACGCAGTAAACAAGTCGAACAGCATCCTCAAACATCGAAACGTCGTTGGTATCCGCAGTATCGTTCCATCGAAAGTTACCCGCGTTCGTTTCATTACAATTTACTCTGCCCATCACCTTCTTGGTTTACCATTCGGATAAGCGCCCTCTATTTACTGCTCGCTACGTTTCTGTTTTTTTTTTTTTGTTTCGGAAGTATACTGTAGCTTTTTTGTCACCGGGATACTCCCAGTGAGCGATATCAAGTAATCCCATCCACCCAGCGAAACAAACGTTTGAAGGCGAATCGACGCAAGAGCGTGCGTTTCACGAAATCCCGAAATTGTGTCCGTCCGTCCGTCCGTGCATTTTTCGCTAAATTTAGCGGGCAAAGTGGCGTCACGTGACGTAACCTGATGTCACGTGACCTATATACATTGGTGAAACTGACGGCACGTGACCTACACGTCAACTCAGTTTCCCCGCTAAATTTAGCGGGAAAATTCGCGTCTTGTGACATAGACACCAATCCAGTTTCCCCGCTATATATTTAGCGGGGGAAATCGATGTCCATTCAGATTCCCCGCTAATTTTGCGAAAAAAATATTCGTTACATGACACAACAATTCCCTATAATGCATTTCATGCATTATACAACCTTTATTTTTATTTATTTTTTGTTCAATTAATGCAAAGGGGCGATTGGCATGCTCTAACGCACGTGCGGAACCCTTCATTTCATTTATTTACCTCAAAGGCATCTGATGATGCATTACATAAGGGGGGACAGCAAAAAGGGAGGAATGGTCATAATAGTAATTAACACATACAAAAGCAAAAAAAAAAAAAAAAGAAGCGAACATTTTATATAAAAATTCACCAAATACATATAACTAAAGCACAGTGCTAGAGCAGAAATTGAATATATGATCGGGATGAATCACTACGTGCAGTGGCGTAACTAGGGGGGGGGGGGGGGAGCAAGGGGGTACAAGTGCCCCGGGCGCCACTTGGAAGGGGGCGCCGAGCCGAGTCCACCCATAATAATATTATAATGATGATGCTGACGATGTCATTATCACTATCATCATGAGGGGCGCGAAATTTCATTTGCCATGGGCGCCGTCATATCTAGTTACGTCACTGACTACGTGTGCGGGGAAACTGTTCCAATCTTTTATACACATGATAGTACATGAACCAAGTTAGTACGTGACTTACTTGGCTCAACTTTGCATGTGTGATCAAGCCTGCGAGATATGAACCGTGCAGGTATACAGAAAGATGTCCGGAAAAGTGATTCGCTGTGGTAAATTTGATTGAAAAAGCATCAACAAGAAACCTTGCGTGATTTTCTAAAGAAATTGGTTCCAGGTTTCGCTTCAGCTCTGATACACTTGTTAGTGGAGCGTATACCCGTGGCAGATAAAACGCGCGGCCTTGTTTTGTAAAGCTTCTAATTTTATAGCTGAAATACATGCGGTAAGGCTTCCATATCATGCTGGCATATTCGAGTTTCGGAAGTATAATTGACTTATAAGCAAGAAGTTTAGTTTTCTGGGTAGCGGAATAAATGTTCCGTTAAAAAAAAACAAAAAAAAAAAAACCTATAGTTTGCGGGATGCATTTGGTGGCAAGAGGGCCCGCGCCGTTGTAGTCAATGAGGAGGCTGCGTGACCAATGGTTAGAGATGCTGCTCACGTCTTCCCATTGGGAAGACGTGGGCAGCGTCTGATTACCGATCATTTGTGCCCACGGTGCATGGCGCCGCACCTAAGCATGCACGAGCTCTGGAAAGTGTAAACAAAGAGCGCTTTCAGTGGAAGCGAAATGCAACGTTGTCACGCTGCACCCAAACTATACGCTTCGCCTTTCGCTCCGCCATCGATGTGTCGTCTTGAACAATCGGACAGACGCTTCGTGGTAATGGAACAGACGCGTGACGCGTTGGCAGACGGACGGGCCCGCAATGCTTGCAAACCAAAGCCATCGACAAGGACATATGGTTCAAATCATGGTCAGTATTGCGAGAAAGAACCACGTAAAAACAACGAAACAAAATTTTCAACGTCATCTGAACTTCCGCTATGCCTCCGACAGCACCAACCTATCATGCGCACTGAATGCGCCGTGATCCTGTTTTTCTTTGTAAATGAGTGGTTTAGCCGGTGTTAGCCAACGCGCAAAGCGTTGGCTAACACCGGCTAAACCACTCCAAAGTTACGATAGAGCCTGATTGGCTCTATCGTAGCTTCGGTTGCAGTCAGAGTGAAACGGAATATACTTTCCACGATGTCCTCGACATCGACCCAATGGACGAAGGTGGCAATTTTTGCGCGCAGGGTGAGGTCCCGGCGACGGCCCCTGCGGAGGACAAGGAGTCGGGCCACGAGACGCCGACCAAGTACGCCTACGTTCAAGAGGCGTACAACAGGGAGTACGGCAAGGTGATCAGCCAGCTGGTGGCCACGGTGAGTCCGCCCAAAACTGCGGATGACCCTGAACCAGCTTTGCGGGCCTGTGTGGTAGAATCCGTCTATTCTGCGAAAAATTGCTAAAAAAAAAAGGAATAAAAAAGAATAAAAGCGATAAATTTGGAGAAATTCGTAGCGAGAGAGAACTCGCCTTACAATCATTCTACCCAGACAAAACAGCGAGTAATCGAAATTGTGATTTCCTATGATATTCACTTTTTTTCCCTTTAATTCCTCTCGCACCCCTTCATCTGACCGTACGAAGGCGATCGCCCGTGTAATAAGGTGTTCATGCTGCCAACGCAGCTTTTGTGCAACTTCATCTCCTTAGTAGAATGTACATTTGGGCGAGTTGATATGAGTTCATCGTAAAAAAACAGGGTGAAAGCGACAGGACAAAAAGGAAGAACTACACAGGACAGGCCCTGACAAACAAACGGGAAACGAAGAAGTGTAAAATCCACGGTGCGCCCTGTGCCTGCGCGAACGCAGTGCCATCTACGCATTCCAATTAAAAATCATTTAGCCAGCGCTTGTTCCGCGCAGTCCTTCCTTTTTGTCCTGTCCCTTTCGCGCTGTTTTTCGCGATTATTCATCTCCGCCAATGGCTCGGCACACACTGAAACGTCTATCTCTCCACGATGTCCATGATATATCCCGTTTGCCCACCTTGGGATATCTCTGGGATGTCCCCACCGGAGGTCGTTGTCCATATTTCTCGCATTTATCCATACACTCAAAAGGTCCCAACGGATTTCTGTATTTGGGCAGCGCGATACCTAAAGAAGGCGCGCCGCTCGAAACTTCGATCCCCTTCGAATGTTCCCACGTTTGCCAGCGTCTGCGCTCACAAATTACTCGATCTCATTTAACAGTAAAAGTTTCCAACATCAGAAATCGCAAACCTATACCCGCGTTCGGCATTGCTCTCTACAGGGTGTTTATTTCTTCTTATTGAGTGGGTGCGGATTAAAAAAAAGGGGAGGACTAATTGAAAAAATACATGTAGAACTTCAACATACAGACATACATACACAAAAAAAAAATCCAGAAATATTTTATAGGTGTGGACAAAGAAGCCACTGTAATAGGACATATTAAATAATTATTTCAGATGACAGGGACGGATTTATGGGTCATGCTTTGGGGAGGGCGGGGAGGAGGGGAAAGGGGGGGGGGGTCGTCACGGGAATAGCCGTTGCCCGGATCTCTTTTGTTGACCTAACATTTGCCATTTTACCAAAAACTAAGCATTAATATTTATTTCTAACCCTCCCCCCCCCCCCCCCCCTTCTTAAATCCGCCCCTGCCAGATGATAGAGCATTTCTAAAAATACCGGTGCTCCAGATTCACGCTATCTGATCCGGCAGATTATTCCATTCTGTTACATGGCAACGGGATGAAATGATTTGTTAAAAGTAACAGTGAACAGGATTCCGACGTAAACGCCAAGGCACGAAAGATGACGATTCGTTCATCTCCGCTTGAATCAGGAGATGCTGTGTTGGAATATGAAATATGCATGCTTCTGCGAGATGCTTGCGGGTTCGACGGCTGGGAAATTACCGAAACGACATTCACCGGTGTCAGCGACTGATAAAACCGACACGAGAAGAGTTTTTCACTCCTCATTTTATCCGATTGCTCTTCGTTCTCTGGTGGGTCAAATATGTCTATTGGAACGTGGATGATCGCTGCTCTTCGTGGTTTGGTCACCTTCGTCGCCTGTAACAGACGACGAAGGTAACCTTAGAAGGGAAGCGGACTCACGGAAGGAACGCGGGTAGTGGGCGAGGGCAAGCGAGCATTTGCGGTACCCTCTGTTGGGGTAACTGAACGGGGAGGTGTGCTCATTACCTGCATCGATTTAATCCAGGTATCCAGGACGAAAGTAGGATCGAATCTGATCAAAATTTCTGCCAAGAACTACGTACCTTTTCCCGCGTCGCCGCATGTGCTGGGATCATCTACTATTGATAGCAATGAGCAGTACTCCGTTGCATGCTGCTGCTGACCGCTTTTCCAGTCATTGCGCTTGATCTTATTTTATCGGCCTTTTCGGTGGCCGACGTCTGGGCGTGATCCACAGGCCCCCCGGCGCAGCAGCCCCGACCCGCCGGGACCCGAGGAGTTTCCGAGGAGCTGCGTCCGGTTGGAGAAAGTCCTGGGCGAAGGCAACTTCGGCCGTGTCTGGAAGGCCACGGCCGTCGACCCCGGCGGCCCCGCTCGCACCGTGGCCGTTAAGACGCTCAAGGGTGCGCATCCAACGCGCGCCTCGGTTACCTTTTGATTAATTAATCAATTAATTCAATCAGTTCTACCTTAACAACTCCATAATCGTAAAAAAGAAGCAAAAAGAAAACCTTTTAGGGTGAAGTTTGGCAATTCCCTGCCCCTTTTAAAGATATAAAACAGCTTTGTCAGCACCTAAGTTAATCGTATAGTCAAACAAACCCAGGCAAAAAAAAAAAATCAACGCAATAAAAGTTCACAACAGAGTTCACAACATTTGCAAAATTCCCAACGTCCGCAAAAAAAAAAAAAAGAAAGGACAACATTTAGGTTTTTTTTAATTTATATAATATTTTTTGTCCAATAAACATATATGCTCAGATAAGATCATATAAGAACAATATAAGATTATATAAGAAGTTAAAAGAAACTTGTCAATAATTTAAAAGAAACTTGTATGCAAGTTTCGACCATGCGGCACGTTTCAGACCACACTTCCGTCCGCGGGACAGTGTTCTCAAATAACGGTCTTATGGCTTACGATTATGTTAAAACACTTGAGACTGGTTGTGAAAAAACCTTGAAACAACCAAAATTAGAAGAGACAGGGAAAAAAGTCAGCGAGACGACGTTTCAAACTCGGCTAATAAGTTTATTTAGTAAACCTTTTACATATTATACCTTTGAAACCAAGGTCCTCAGCAACAACTAAAAATGTGTAAGCGCCGACTCTGACCCTGAAAGCTTCGTGTAAAGCGGAGCTCAGGTGAACTGACATCGTTCAGAAACTAACGACGTATTGTTCGGACTTTACTGAGGTCGGTGAAATAAACATTTGCCTCCGCTCTCGCTAGCCTTAGCGGCATAATAGCTTCTTTCTTTTATATATATTAATAAATTCCAACGATTATTTTAATAAACGGGTTCATCTTTATCTTTTGTTGTATTATGTTGGCTGCATCCCCAGTGGAATCTTCCAGGGGCATTCGCGTGAGATTGGGATGTTCTGGGGATTTTGTTGGTGACGACCTTGGTTTCAAAGGTGTATATAAGAGGTTTACTGAGTAAACTTATTAGCTAAGTTCGAGACGTTGTCTGGCTCACCTATTTTCCTGTTTCTTTTACTTTTGGTTGTTTCAAGGTTCTTTTCACACCCAGTCTCAGGTGTTTTAACAAAATGGTAAACTTACACCAGCTCGCCTGCGCCCTCACTGTGTTTTGGTCTTATGGCCTTAGCATCCAGAAACACTCAGCGTCAGCATTTTAAGCAGTCTATAATACCGCAGCACGCAAATTAAAGGGACTGTCTTCGCAAGGAGCTTGTGTCTTCAGCACTGCTGGGGTTAACAACGGCATGCTTTGGGGCCTCTTGTTTAGCAGTAATTGGCAAACGCTCTTTTAGATTGCGAACGTCTCCTGTAGAAAATTTGAAACTGAAGTCCGTGATGGTCGTTACAAAGGATATATCGTTTGGCGTGGTAGCAACTGTTTAGAATGTTTTGAAAGCGCGTGATTTTCTCGCAAATATGCTATTTCAAACATGCACTCTTGAACTGCACCGTCGCATGATGTATCTTTAATCCGCAGAAGCCTGCAAGCACACTGCACACTATGGTGCCTGGCACATCGGTTTCCGACCGGTGTGCTTCGCGTCTTTTGAACGCCAATATATCATTCCCGGAACGCCAACAAGAGACGTGACGCCGGGTCACGGGGTTGCCGTGATCCCTGTGGTTGGTTGTAGAAGCGCTGGCATCCGTGGCTGACCCACTGGCTGCCGGAGTCCACTTTTGGGGTTGCCGAGCGAGTGGCAGAGAACCTCTGCCGTGTCCTTCCATGTCCGCCTCCATGCCATCGCGGTGTTCCGTATCATTATCCAACTGTGGCGTTCCAAGGCGGTTCATGTCAGAATGTCTCGGGTTTTCATGATGCTAAAAGTTCACCAGCTGCGCCTTCTTTTACTTCTGTCATAGTATACATAGAAACCGGTGGAGAGGGTCATTTCCATCCGCGGGGGGTTGAAATTTTGTCGACCGAGGGGTTGTTTTGTCGACCGTCTTGACGCGGAGGCCCTTGACTGTTGCAGAGTACGCGAACAACGATGAGAAGCGGGACCTCATTCGCGAAATGCAAGTCATGCGGGAGCTGGGCAAGCACCCCAACGTGGTCGAGTTCCTCGGCTGCTGCACTCGAGACGGTGAGGCGCCCTTTCTGCAACGGAACGAGATGCACGAAGCTGTATCGCCGACTCCGAGTTGATTACCTGGCGCAGAAATGACGAAGTATACACTGTAAAAAAATTTGCCCTCTTTTACGGAGAAATTCTCTGGCACCTATGCTGCCGGAAAGGTCATCCGTAATCCTAATAACGGAAAAATCCTTTTAAACACGTACACAATCCGCAAATAAAAGGACGTTCCGTAAAACAGATTACGGAAAGTGCTCTACTATCCGTAACGCTATTCAAGAGTTGTCCGTGAAACAACGGACTGGAATATGCATTCCGTAAAACCTATTACGGAAATCGCTCTAGTATCCGTAAAAGTGTTTAAAAGTTGTCCGTAAACGAGCAAACAGAGTAGGCTTTCCGTAAATTATATTACGGAAAGCACTTTTGAGTATCCGTAATCCTATGCGGAGCGCAAGTTTGTCTGCTTCTTGCACAGGGGTTGCGGTGATGTCAGAAGGCCGAGCTCTTATTGGCTGATTGAACAAAAAAAAAAAAAAAAAAATAGTGGGTAGACCTCATGGTGTCTAGCATTGTGGTCTACCCACTATATCCTTCCAATCAAAGCCAATGAGAGCTCGTCACCGTTCTGACGTCACCGTATACCAGCTACAAATATAACACAGTTAGCACCAACAAACGATTATATATTTTTTTCCTTAGAATTGAAAGGCTGCAGGATGAAAACGAATAGTGGAAATTTGTGCTCGTTCGGGGAAATGGTAAAAATTGGTGCTCGTCAATATCCGGTCTTAGTAAAATCTGTAGCGCAGTGTAGATCACGTTTCCGACATCACTCCGAGGCGGTGGCGCAGGCTTTGTACGCGCATACTTTTGAATTGACGGAGAAATGAGTAATGTCCAACCTCGTCGCTAATGTCACACTATCAACTTCAATGCCGTACTCCAAACTTCCACCGGGCGTTTTATACTTACCATCGAACTTCTTGCTTGCAATCATAACACATGGTCATGAAGTTAGGGGTGGCAGAGACGTCGGTACTATTTCGAGGGAGGGGGGATTTTTTTTTAGATGCGGAGCATCTCTTGCTCGGGTCTATGTCCCGCGGCGTCGGCGTCGTAGTCCGCACTCACACTACGCATGCGCAACTCTCCTCTCCTTCAAGTGTGAGCGGTAGCGCGCTGCGCTGGCTGCGCGCGTTCCCCATCACGTGACCGGGGTGGGGTCTGAGGCGAAACCGTGTTTCCCCGGAGGAGGGAAAGGAGGAAAGTTTTCGGCGCGCGGGTCGCAGCGCCAGGCCAGGCCTTTCTAGTGGGGTGAGCTTTCCCCGCAACTCCGCGGCTGTCGTCTGCTAGCATTTCCCGACCGCTCGCGTCCGTTGCAGCCTAGATCTCGCCGGCTAGCCCGGTCTCGACAAGGAAACCTGCAAGCGCTGTTAGGGCATTTTGCGCCGCCTTACCGTGCGGTCTGATTAGACTTTCAAAGTTATTCGTGCTACATCAGTTCACCGCTGTTGACTCCACTTCACTCCGTTCTTCCGATGAAGTGTGATGGAAGCAACAGTCCCGTCAGTTAGTGGGTTGGCGCAAGCAAGCGTCAGCACCACCCCGATGCTCCGCATCACCCCATGGTTCCCCTCGGGAAGATGGTGTAATTTTTTTCTTTCCCCGCAGTGTGTAATATATACATAACAATTTTTAAAAATATCTGGAGGGAAGATCCTCCCTCCTCCCCTCTCCCCTTTGTTCCGACGCCACTGGGGTTAGGAACCTTAAACTAAAGACGTTTTCGAGATCGTCATTTCTTGGTGATAACTTATCTTACGGGATCCTCATCCCAGAAATCGAAAAATTATGCTCGTGTGACGCCTATTTCCCTACTAAAAATGTGATTGAAAGGGGCACTGACACACCAAAATCATATTTTTTTTTATTATCCGAAACGATTGAAAACGATGTCGGGACATTACCCTCAAAATTTGAAACTTTAAAATTCAGTATTTGTGAATTAAAAAAACAATTTCCAAATGCCGAATTTGAAGTTCCCGCGCGATCCGCGCCAGTGCAGGGACTCAAATTTTGCGGTCTCCTGCGACTCGACTTTCTTTCGGACCTCCGCCGTTGCCACGGCGACCAGAAGCGAGGAGGAGGTGAGGGATAGAAGGGCGCCGGCGGGAAACAACTGGTTTCCCGACTCGCCAACGAGCGCCGGCACGTTTTCCGAGGGAGGGTACAAATCTAGGAAGCAACATCACACCGAACTCTGATTTTTGGTATTTCAAAAAGAGGAGCCGTAGTGCGTTCGCAATTGCGTTAAAAAACATGTTTTACGATTGCCGTTATTTAATGTTATAGAAATGTCACCCACAAAGCTTCTAAATTTCCTGATTTTTGACGTCACCGATCAAAAGAAGCGAGGAGGTGAGCGGCGGGAAATACAAACGCCAAAACTAAAAAGGCGCGCGCGCGCGCGGGAAAATTTTTTTTCGCGATGCGGTTTTTGTTTTTGCGTGTCTATGACTACAAGTTGCATCGTTTTAGACAATAAAAAAAAAAATACGACCTTTGGGTTGTCAGTGCCCCTTGAAGTTCCTGCCATGCCCCTTTCTGAGCGGAAAAGTCTGGAGCACAAAATTCAGCGGAGGCGCCGGCCGCGTGACGTCAGCCAGTCGCCAACTGCCTCTCTCGGAAGGCGGCTTGCGATTGGCTGACGCACGCCCGTCGTCGCGCCGCCGGCGCCTCCGCTGAATTTTGTGCTCCAGACTTTTCCGCTCAGAAAGGGGCGTGGCAGGAACTTCAATCACATTTTTAGTAGGGAAATAGGCGTCGCACGAGCATAATTTTTCGATTTCTGGGATGAGGATCCCGTAGAATGAGTTATCACCAAGAACAGACGATCTCAGAATTCCGTTTCTCAGAAACGTCTTTAGCGTACCTCTAAGAGGGCGCCACCACGACAGGCCGCCAATAAGGGGGATCGGTGGCCGAGTGGGCTAAAGCAGGCAACACATGAGCCACAAAAACGGGCGCCGCGCGGCAGTTCCCATAGCCGCTTGCGCGGACGCTGTGACGTGGCGGCTTTTCATTGGTCCACGTCACAGCGCCTTGGGCTGTTGCTATGGGAATCACCACGCGGCGCCCGTTTTTGTCGCTCATGTGTTCCCTGCTTAACGTCCGTGACGGTGAAGTGGGATGCTCGCAGAGCCGCTGCTGCTCATCATGGAGCTGGTGTCCCGGGGCAAACTGCTGGGCTTCCTGCGGGAGCACCGTGCCCGGGGCGCGTACTACAACAGCCCCGAGGGCGACGGCGCCTTGGGCCCCAGGGACCTGGCGCAGTTCGCCCAGCAGGTCTCGCAGGGCATGCACTACATCGGCAGCCGAGGGGTGAGTAGAAGACTTCGTCAGAATCTAGCTTGGCGCATAGCAGGCTCAGCAAAAAGCTTTCGAACGTGTAGTTACCAAAGTGTATAAAGGTATCTTTTCTCTCTCTCTTTCTCTCTCTCTTTTTTGTTCTTTCTACAGTGGCAAGAGTAGCAGAAGCAGGCGGAAAGCGTTCGCTTTCTGCTGCATCTGTCAGATCAGATGGCGCCACGAACAAAAAACGGACTTCATCTGCTTCGGTGTCTTCTCGTCTGTTTTTTTTTTTCGACAAGTCGTCCCGCACAACATGTCGAAGTTGTGCGGTTTTTCAGAAAGCTGTAAAATGCAGCGCGTGCCTTCTATCGTACTCCAATTTTTTTTTTTTTTATTTAGTGCTTTTCGATGATGCTCAGCAAGTTTCCAAATGAAACCATGCCATGGTTTCATTTGGAAACCATGGCGTGGCATTAAGTATAAAAGGACCTTAAGCTTAATATTTAAAAAAAAAATAATGCGAAAGTAATTAACAACTTAATTATCCCGAACTTTAATAATTTACCTAAATAGGCCCCTGGCCTATACACTTTTTTTACGTGGGCGCCGCCATCTTCAATTCTGGCACTTCCGGTATGCGTGAAAACATCGCTTTCTTCTCGCCTCGACAGTAGAACGTGTTAAAATTTTAATTGCAACCGTAAGTCGTTCTTGTTATGACCCTTCTATACTTTTTTACTTGTTCGGTGTTGTAATCTCTTGCTTTTTTTTCGGAACACATACCGGATATGGGGACAACGTGGCTGGGTCCGAGGCTAAACAAAAAAGGTGTATAGGACCAAAACGACACAAGCCTTTTTTTGGTGCGATGCATAGTTTTCGCAATATCGAATTTGTCCACATTTCGTGAAACACCCTGTATACGTATATGCAAGGTGTTCAGCGAAACGCGGAACAAATCGTTCCTGCCAATATTACGTATTGCACAGAAAAAAAAAAAAAAGCTTGTGACGTTCTGGTCCTGGGCCAGGGGCCCATTTAGGAAAATTACTAAAGTTCGGGATAATTAAATTGTTAATAATTTTTCTAATATTGAGTTTGAGGGCATGGTTTCACTTATAAACTTGCTGGGCATCATTGAAAACCCTTTATCAACCTCATTTAGACAGGTATAAAGAGATCCGCGTCGTGTTGTCCACCTTGTCCCCGCTCTCCATGGGGTTAAAATGTCTATAAAGCACGGCCGGCATTTTATAACGTTTGGGAAAACCCTTCTTTTTTTTTTTTTTTTACGCGTTTTCTGGTTTCGTTTCTTTATCCAAACGCAAACTCAACATTAGAAAAATTTAATTACGGAAAAATAATTAACAACTTAATTATCCCGAACTTTAATAATTTTCCTAAATGGTCCCCTGGCCAAGGACCAGAACGTCACAAGCCTTTTCTCTGTGCGATACGTAGTTGCATCCTATCCGAGGATGAGAGTCTTGTTGCGCTTGACGGTGAAAAACGAATATCACTTTCCGCTGCCATGGCAGCCGACGACTCGGATGGGAAAGAGTTCGTTGAACCAGGACAACCGTATGCAACCGTGTCTAGTGGTCGGACATCCGGGCCCGCGGCAGAACGATGCCTCCCCCCAGCATCGCTGGGACAACGACATGCCCGAGACCATGACCCACGGTACCCCCGGTATCGGTGGCACTATAGCAGCACGCGCAACAAAGTAGCGGGGGAATATTGCTCACACATCCTGAAGGCACGTAGCTTATACAGCACCCGGCCTCTATCGGCGTTGATTAGGTGACATAAAAAGTACATAACAAATGACCAATTTGACGGTAAATTTACACTGAAATGTAAGTCAACGGAAGCTGGTATTAGGGATGGCCCTTGTTTCCCTCGTGCGATTACTTACATTGTCAGGTCAACACTGGTCCTCCGGGTCTTGAACCGACGTTTTTCTTGTTTCTACCCTTCTGAAGCTTACTGCCCCAGTGCCCCCGAGTGTTCTGGCAAGTCAAAATCCGTAAAGGAAAAACCCTTTCCCTGCTTGTTGCGTTTGTTACAGAATAAATAAATGGGCAGTAGAAAAAAAAAAGCAAACCTCAAGGGATTTTTTTATTATTTATTCTCCTGCAAACTAGCGCGAAGAGTTTACGCCTATTCTATGGTTGTATTAAGGTAAAGTTAGCCATTGTTCAGAACAGTTCTAGGAAATGTTCCTAAAGTGTAAGTGGCGCCGTTGTCGTAGATAATCCACCGGGACCTGGCCGCCCGGAACGTGCTCGTCGACGAACACGGCTGCTGCAAGGTTGCCGACTTCGGACTCTCCAGGAGCATTAGGGACTCCGAGACGGACGTCTACCACCAGAAGTCCAAGGCAAGGGACTTCGTCCGTTTCCGAGCCAGAATGTCAGGAACCTCGATGTCTTGCAGGGCGCCCTCCCGGTGCGGTGGATGGCTCCGGAGTGCTTGTACCTTCAGGTGTTCACCTTCAAGTCCGACGTCTGGGCGTTCGGAATTCTGCTGTGGGAAATCGTCACTTTGGGTAGGTGGGGGAACAAAAGGCCACGGAGCCTGCACGTTTAGCACACCGTTGCCGGAGATGTAATTTTCTACCACTGTTCCTGGACATGCGCCTAGTGGTTTTTGGTTTTCTTTTCGCGTAATGCGTAATCATAACGGGACAGAAAAACTCCGGCGACTCCGTCTACCCTTAAGCTGACAGTGCGGTGGAAGCTACGTGTTCGCTGGATCCGTCATACGCCATCTTTCACCACGTGATCACCCTTCCGCTCCTAGCCACGAGCAGAGAGCAAGCTGAGGTAATTAAAGGAAGGCGGTTAATTGGTCCGGCGAGCCAGTTGTTTCTACTGCACTGTCAGCTTAGCTGGAATACAAGCGCAACTCCGTCTTGCGCATACTCGCTCGGATTTTCTGAACTTCCCTTTCCGTCTCACCTTTCCTCCTCGCAGCCGTAGAGCGTACTTTGTTTTAGATAAATATTTGCCGTACGAATACATTATTAGAGGAGCCACTTTTGATACCAGTGGAGGAGAATAAATGGAGCGAAAGTACCACCCACTTCTTCAATTTCTTTCAATACCCAGACATCCCTTTCGAAAAGGGGAACACTAACGGGCTAGCGCGAGGAACTCTAGCTCAAGTATGCCGTGGCAAGGTACGAAAACACCACACACCCAGCGCGGTTTCGGACGCGATTGTCTTCCCGCAGGCTCGACGCCCTACCCCGGCCTGGGCGCTCAGGAGGTGATCCGCCACGTGCGCGACGGTCACGTGATGACGCAGCCGACCCACTGCCGTTGGGAGCTGTACCGCCTGATGAGGTCCTGCTGGAACCCGAACCCCAACGAGAGGCCCAGCTTCGAGCAGCTCTCCTCTGACCTGGACAGCCTCATCAAGCTGAACGCCGGTTACATCGACCTGGACAACTTCCCAGAACACGCGTACTGCAACGTGTACTACGGCGTCGACGAGAAGCTTTGAAGGGCCGTCGACTCGCGGAGGCGCCGCGCATGCGCCTCAGTTACCGCTCTGCCGTCGCCGGTTGTTCTTCACTGTACGAGGCGTCATCCACGAAGCGCACGGTCCCAGGATGCCGGCTTCATCCTTCTGGAAGAGGATGTGATTCCGGAGAACTGTCCCGGACGTGCATCGGAACTTGCTTCGAGGGGCTGGCCGGCAAAAGACGAAGTTGGGGGTTTACACGCCCCTCGGTCTGCTACAAACGCCGGCGTCATTGTCTTGACAGGCGGCCACGGGCCGGGGATTTCCTGGTTTCTGTAGGTTGCTGTGTGCGGTTTAGCAAACCTATAATGCGAATTGTATTTTTTTTTTTTTGGTAAGTAAACTTGCGTTGATTTACGAACCCGGTTTTATGTTTCGTGTACTCACGGTTCAAACTTGAACGTGCCAGAAGTTACAATGTTGCTGCTGTTAGCTGCTTTGCGTCGTATGCTAAGTACATTTATCGGGATACATGTCTGATTATAAATTTATAATTTATACTTTTTTTTCAATCCAAGCTCTTTAACTCAACAATGCGCACAGGTAGGAACTAATGGATACGATCTGACATCTAATATTTAAATTATCGGGTTTTTAGTAAATTCTATGTGATTAATGTTGTCTTTAATTCGTCTTATGGCGACGCGTTAATTATACTTCTAGGAGACCAGGGTTATAAAGAAACCAAGTACAATTCGGTAACTATAGTTATCTCGTTTCTTTAGAATATATATATATATTTAATTTGGGAGGTAAAAATCGGGTGCTATCTTTCAAGTTGAATCAGGGAGGAATCGGGCTTTTGTGGCTGCTTTAGAGTTAGTTGCATTGGAAAGATACGATGCAATGTAATACATAAGAAAGTAATCCAAAATACATTACATAATGCGTTATTTTTTATCTTTTTATGATTTTGAGAGTTTATAGCCTCAAACTCGCATGTTTCCCCAGACTTCACCTCAAACGTTTTATAACCGACAGGATCTTTGTTTTTGGATATATTTTTTTCTCGGTGTCATCGACACATTCAGAAACTTTCCATAAACACGAACAAGGCAGTTCGAACGTCCGCGCCTCGTTTATCGCAGTTCGTTCTGTCTTTGACGTTCGTGTTCCGAGGTCCGGTGTCAAACACGTATGCAGTGCTTTATACGGATCCCCCCAACACACTCCAGGTTGAGCGCGATACCCCCCAGCATTTTCTGCGGAAAGTACATACAAGGCTACGTCCCCCCCTCTCCCCCCCTCCCCCCCACTTCTCTACAGCCCCTCAAAAGTTGTGACACCCCCCAGGTTGAAAATTCTGGACAAACCCCTGCGCGTCTGCATGCCGTCCGAGAAATGGTGAAGTGACTGCAGTCCTGCCGGAGTCAGTTGGGCTGTCCTGTAAAAATACATCACCTACAAAAAAAAAAAAAAAGTAAAGATAAGAACAACAACCCTTACAATAGTGAAAAAAAAATAAAAATAAAAACATTGTTACCTTCACTTCTCCTAGATCTCTTACCCGGAAAAAAAAAATATTCCAGTTCACTGTCGAATGTTATCATTTTGTAGCAGCTAGACCTTGCTCGCTGTGACAGAAGTGTCCTCATTCTTACCTGGTGACTCCC
This sequence comes from Ixodes persulcatus, assembly GCA_013358835.2. NCBI lineage: Eukaryota > Metazoa > Arthropoda > Arachnida > Ixodida > Ixodidae > Ixodes > Ixodes persulcatus. The sequence continues at coordinate 1,664,363 of JABSTQ010009160.1, read as the reverse complement.
TGCTCAATCACCTGCATGCACCGCTGTTCCACATTCAAGACCGAGAGGCCAAAGCTTTGTCCCGCGCTTGGCCATAAATGGATGCCCAGAAGATGTTTTCGACGTCCTGACCTACGCCAAGAGACACGTGTGTGCACTCTTCTGAGACAGCGACATCTGATCCTTTCCGCACAAGCATGAAAGTGCACCGGAATATTTGAGAAAAAATGTATAACGCAACTAACTCGTCAAAAAAAAAAAAAAAAAAAAACGGAAATTAGGAGTTATTTACGCAGTGAGTATAAGTTTATTTATTCAAGTACCCATTGCTGGGCATTACATTACATACAAGAATAATACAAAAGGGTCATAGGGACAGCTAGATCAGTCGTACGGGTCAGTGAATAAAAGAAGATAAGAGAAAGTACAAAAATGACAGAGAGGGGACATATTTCTGAATAACGCGAGTTATGTAGAACACAACGCACAAGCAGTCATACGGGTCAGTGAATAAAATAAGATAAGAGAAAGTACAAAAATGACAGGGAGGGGACATTTGTGAATAACGCGAGTTATGTAGAACACAACGCACAATACACGGAAGATTGCAGAATGTGCACGTACACACAGATGTAAACAAACAAAAAAAAAAAAAAAAAAAGAAGGTAAGTGCCAGGGAAGGTAAGTGCCAGACTCAAGCTTTGCGGGGGTGTCAGAAGATATTATGGTGGGGCGGCAGAGGAAGTTTTCTTCCAGAAGGCTCGATTGTGAATTCGCAGAAAATGCTCGCGGGGTGATGCAGTTTACTGACGTGGTATTTGAACACAATCTGTGTTACTTAAAGTTATACATACCCATCTATTTACATTAGAATGCATATTCCTGACAAAGGAATATGCATAGGTATAGGCCTACAGGCTTAGGGGCACCCTCCAAAAAGTTAAAATAAATAAATAATGTTTTCGCTTCTCTCTCAAATTTTGGAAGGCAAGATAAAGGTACTGACAGACACGGGGAAAGCAAAAACCCAGTGAGAAAATGGCGCTAGGGGTGGTGATAGAATGCGAAAATTTGAACACATGACGTCACCTAAAAAAAAAAAAAAGAACGAGAAACAAGTTTTTATTAGCCGACATCCACCTAAGCCTAATTTTCATCATACCGATATTTGAAATTTTGGGCGCCTTTAGCATTCTGTTCAGTGAAAAAACTAACCAGTTAGAAATACAATATTGTTTTCTTTCTTGCCGATACGTTTTGTTTCACTGACATAACTGCTACACGCGCCCAGAATTTTAAATTTAAATTTGATGAATTAATGAACTGAATGTAAGGGTGCAAACGAGGTGGTGAAGCATGACAAAAACAAAAAAAAAAACAAAAAAAAACCGAGCCATGCGGGTGCATCATGTATGTGTTATTTTTACCCTCAGTCTCTGCATGGGTTTCTGTCATGTTTGATAAATATTATTAGGCCTAGGGACCCATAGAGACTGTTTGCTTTTCTTTTGTATCTTTTGATCCAGGTAAAGCCATGTGCTCAAACTTTCGAATTTTATCGCCACCGCTGGCGTCACATTCTCACGGAGTTTCAGCCTTTTTATTTATTTTAACGTAAACGTGTTCAACAGACATATATTTGGCTAGTGAAATGACTAACCATATGTGATTTGCCATTCCAAAGAAATTTTTGTTATAAAAAGAAAATCTGCGGCGTTTTTATTTATCTAATGCACATTCAAGCTGAACCATTATAGTTCAAAGAGGTAAAATGTTTTTACAAATTTGGCAAAAAATTTAAAAAAAGATATTAAAAAAACATTTTCATAGTGTGATACGTGTTTCAAACGGTACAAAGCAGTAAAAACAAGTCGAAAGTTAAAAAAAAGGGTAGAAGCTGAAAGAAAAAATTAAAACAAGACGCAGAAAACAGTTTGCTGGCAAGAAAGCAAGAAATAAGAAAGAAATGACTGAAACCAGTTTTCAAGACAACTTAAACTTTTGCTCATAGGCTGTTCGAACGTCCCATCTGCACGCATTTGAACGGTTGTTTTTGTTATCAATACAAATGCACACTCGCCTTATGTTGTGCGTGTTTTGTATAAAAAAAAAATAGCATGGTACGCAAAGCTAAAGTTGACCTGCATTATACAGTTCCATATAAAAGAACAAAAAAATCGACGCCCGAACGGGGACTCGAACCCCGGACCGTTAGGTTAAAAGCCTAACGCTCTACCGACTGAGCTATCCGGGCGCGCTGATTTAGGGTATTCGATGTTATAATTTAAAACGTGTGTACTACTGTTATCCTTTTTAGTACCCAATTTAGATCTTTTGCGTTTCTCTTGCTTCATAATTTTATTACGCAGAGACACTGCAAACAAAACTATATCTTTACGTTGGCTTGCATCTGTTGTGACAGTTTCTGGCGGCTAAACCTGTTTGGAAATGTCTTCGTTCTGCTTTGCTACGTACTGACACCGCTGACACATTCATAAAGCCGACAGTGTACCGACACTATGATATACAATTTACGGATTACGTTTCATTTGTATTTTCACACTTTCTAAACGCTTTCTAGGCCAAACGGACCAAGGCAGGCAGATTCAGAAGGCTGGAAAGGTGCTGGAAAGCATGGCCAGAGCCGAATCGGCTAGCACTAGGGCCGAATCCAACAATCCGATCGAAGCTGTTCGTCACCACGCACTCGACGTGCTCGACCACACTCGACGAAGTAGAAAATCGAACAATTTCATCCACACAGTCAAGTCGGCCGAGTTAGACTAGCGAATAATCGGGAATGCGGTCTACGGACTCCTTACAGGGCAACGGCCGGTGGCCTGCGAAGCCCCCGATCAAGTTCCGAGAGTTGCTACCGATGGAACTCAAAGACAAGGTGTCGGGCAAGAAGGGGAAGTCTTCGGGTGAGCGAGCGGGTTTGGTCAACTCCGACGGAGCGGTCTGCAGTGAATCCTCGCGTTCTTTGCAGACGTCGCATGTCTGCCGGAGATGATGACTCTCTTCGCCTGCCTGTCGGAAAAGAACTACGACTCGAACAACTGCCCGCAAGAGGCGTCGGCCTTCCAAAGCTGCTACGATCGCCACCTGGTAGGTCTGGCACCGTCCGCGCCCGCTCGGCGGTGTCTCATCCGATTGCCCTCTCGTTTCAGCTGAAGCTCGCCGAATATCGACAGACCGGCTCTCAGGGCATCTTGACGCCCGGATTGAAGGCGTCGCAGCTCACGTCCCAACAAGCCAACACGCTCCTCAGAAAATACCCCATCGCCAAGATGCTGAGGAAAGTCCGTTGAATCACCCAAGTAGCACCATCGACCCACGCTCGTTACATATAGGATTAATAAATTTAATTTGTTTTATTTAAGTATTACTGTTAAAACAAGAACGCCAGCGAGCTGCTTTAATGTAAATACCTTGAATAGTGGGACAGAAGGGGCATCACAAACACGACTTGTAACCAAACACGAAGGCATTCGAAACTTGCAGAAATTAGAACTTGAACCTCCTAGAGACCTAAGGTTGATTTATACTTAAACCTGTTTTCCATCCCGTCCCTTCCCCTGGGATTAAATGTCTTAAGAATGAACGTTGAAAGCCCAAATCCATTTTAGTCGGTTATCATCTTATAGATGGGAGCGAAGCTGCAAGAGCAAAAGACTCCTCTCGTAGCTGATCGTCAATGTCTTGCCTGGAAAATACCAACCACTGTTTGGAGCACTTCTACTAATGAGTCGTAATGTTGCACATAGATTACAAAATGCAGACTAGTGACACTGATGCAACTTAGATTGAACCATGTGCAGCCTACTGTGGCATCCCGTAAGCTAGCTCGCACTTGTCCTCTGTTTAATTTTCAATACTTGTGAGAAGGAAAGAAAGACCGAAGAAGTTGCCAAACTGGAGAAATTGCATCGCCTGGATTTAACGATTTAGAAGTAGGACATGCAGTTTGAGTTTTGGGGCTGCTGATTCAAACGTGAGTGGGCAAGAAACGAAGTCCAGCATCTCTTCTCCAAATTGCAGAAAGATGGGTCATGTCTGAGTTCAGGACATGGAGGTAGTCAGCATTGTAGTTGATCATCAAGATACCTTCCATTTCAAAATGGCAGTGCTGTTAAATTTCGATGGCATGCAGTCACGGGGAAAATGCTCAGAAATAGTGTGACTAAACGGCCTACTTGGGTAAATTCCTTCTGAAAAATAATGTAATTACAATTGCAACGACTTAGCTCTAAAGCGAATTATTACAATTAAAATTACTTGCACACAAAAAGTGAATAATTACGAGTATGCATTACTTTTAGAAAGTAATGCAATTACTTTGCAAATACTTCCCTTTGAGAGAAACCCGACTTGGGTTATGCTAACATGACTGCATTTTTTCTTCACTGAAAGGTATTTTTCTATTTGTGTCTGTTGAAGGTTCAGTATATGCCATTTTGCATTCATCACATTTTGTGCCTTTAGTTCACACAGAAAGAATAAAACACTGAAATGGACGAAGGATAGACACAGTACTTCCGTTGAGCAACGACACATTTATATGATGCCCATTGCACTACGAACACCACTTTAGTCACAGAGAAATGGAAGGAAAATGAAAATACTAGAAAAAGATAAAGATCGCTGAATTTAACTCCCTGAAAAAGAAGAAGTACATTATAGTGCGATGGACATTATATAAATTTGTCGTTTCACGTTGAAAGTGCACACCAGCTCGGAGCATGTGGAGCGAAAGCTCGCACTGCAGAACCCAGGGATCCTTGATTCAATCCCACCCATGCCCGTTTCGATCTGGATGAGCATCGTACCGGCATGCGGACGGTCGTGTTATGCCAAAACAATCCATTGGGGCTCCGAGCCTTAATTATTATCTTGATCAAAGACGTGAATCATTAGAAGATAATCAATGTACAAATCACAATCACATTATTTTCATCCTCTCCATCCTGACAATCAAAGACACTAGCTTTTTTGAAGGCATCTTTTGTGCCCCTCCACAGGTGCAGTGGCTTTGGCAGTTTCTCATCTGTGCATCCATGATTGGTACCCTGGTGCAGTGTCTGTGCTTTCAAAGCACCTGTATTTGGCAAAAGGGCAATGAGAAAGGCGCTCAGTGCACTTTTGCCTATCAATAACTCTGTAAACCAAAGGTCCAGGCTGACAAAATGATTAAAAATATAATTGTAATAAAAATATTGCAATTACTGAGGTTAAAGGTAATTGCATTACAACTGCAGAAGTAACAAACTACAATTAAACATTACTTAAAAATTAATTAAATTACAGTAATTCAAGTACTCCCCAAGTATGCTAAGTGGCAACAAAAGTGCTTGTGCCCAGAGAGGCTCTCAGTCAGCTTAGTGTTTTGTGGACGGCTTTGTGAGAAGTGCAAGCACATGGCTTTCTTTACACGAGTGCTCGTACACACAAAGCATTTTACGCTGCTCTTGGCCTCGTCTTGACGCCGCTGCACACATCTTGTGAGAGAAATAAACACCGTGCTCCAAAATGGCCAGATGGCACGAGCCACCCTAAATCGCATTTCAGAGCTGCTTCGTTCATCTGAACGAAGTTCTGAGCGTGTGGGGACCAGCAAGCCTTCCCAGCGTTGAAATTGGACCGAGTCATTTCGGATCACCTCTTGGAGCAGCAACAATAATGTTTGGTGTACAAGCATATATTTAATCCTCATTCATTCCACTGTGGATGCTTTGTTAAGATCATGTGCTTGCATTGACCTGTCCAGCCTTTGCTTTCCCAGTTCTGTGCAGCCACTCATAAGCACCCATTACACAGCAGACAGTTTGATTCTACAAACACTCACCTAGCTCTGTAGTTGTGCTTAAAAGCAGCATACACACGGCAACAGGGATATTGTGACAAAGGAGCTATTCTTCTTTTGTTTTAAAAGGTCCGTTGCAGCAGCCACTTTTGAAACACACAATGACTGATGATGTATATAGCATTGACATATCTGAGTGGTTCTCTTAAAAACTACATTGGTAAACAAAATGTTGGAATAATTTTGAGCACTAAAAAATAGATGTTTTGCACATGTCTAAAACTTCAAAGAAAACTGCAATTCCAAATTCGGTTAAGAAAAAAAGTGAAAGCGGTTTACAACTCCCTGTAACACCGAATTAGAGCACAGCTCTTGAGGAGGAGGAGGGAAGGGTACGGGGGGGGGGGGTCACGTGACCTTGTGGGGGTCACGTGACGATGACGATGCCAATGACGTCATCAGTGATGATGACGATGCGGATGCCGGTGACGTCATCAGTGATGATGCGTATGCCGGTGACGTCATCAGTGATGATGATCTCATCGGGGGGGGGGTCACGTGACCCGGTGGGGGGGCTCGCGCGGTGCATTATGAGACATTTCCCATAATGCACCGCGCGGTTACGGAAACGGGGCCCCTAAGAGCTGCGCTCTAAAAACAAAAAAAAAAAAAACATAGGTTTTGTCATTTTATTATGCACGAGTGGTAGTTTAATGAATATATTTTAATGAAAAATGGATGTGGGTCAGTTCAACGAAAGTTAAAGGGGCACTGACACACCAAAATCATATTTTTTTTTTTAATTATCCGGAACGATCGAAAACGATGCCGGGACATTACCCTCAAAATTTGAAACTTTAAAATTCAGTATTTGTGAATTAAAAAAAAAAAAAACAATTTCCAAATGCCGAATTTGAAGTTCCCGCGCGATCCGCGCCAGTGCAGTGAGTCAAATTTTGCGGTCTCCTGCGACTCGACTTTCTTTCGGACCTCCGCCGTTGCCACGGCAACCCCAAGCGAGGAGGTGAGGGATACAAGGGCGCCGGCGGGAAAAAACCGGTTTTTCTCCGACTCTCCAAGCTCGCCAACGAGCGCGCCGCCAAGTTTTCCGAGGGAGGGTACAAATCTAGGAAGCAACATCACACCGAACTCTGATTTCTGGTATTTCAAAAAGAGGGGCCGTAGTGCGTTCGCAATTGCGTTAAAAAACATGTTTTACGATTGCCGTTATTAAATGTTATAGAAATGTCACCTACAAAGCTTCTAAATTTCCTGATTTTTGACGTCACCGATCAAAAGAAGCAAGGAGGTGGCGGCGGGAGATTTAAACGCCAAAACTAAAAAGGCGCGCGCGCGCGCGAAAATTTTTTTTTTTCGCGATGCGGTTTTTTTTTTTTTGGTGTCTATGACTACAAGTTGCATCGCTTTAGACAATAAAAAAAATACGATCTTTGGGTTGTCAGTGCCCCTTTAAGATTATTCCTAAGCTCCCATTTGTACACTGCGAGAAAAAGTGCATTTAGTTGTAATTTATACTTTATTGGCTGCCCTCTAACAGTTGGATGCCTAAAAAAAGAAGAGGTGGGAACTAAATGAGGGATTTGACATAAAAAAATAAATCTGTAGTGCAGCTCGCTACGCGGTTTTGTAGAGAAGAGATTCTCTCGCTATACCTAAATATATTTTCCTAAATCTGGAATTTGAAAATAAATCACGACCAAGAATGCATGCAACTTGTCGGTATAAACTATCACAGTCTAAAAGCACCAATATCTTTTTTTTAGATTTAAAGCAGGGTCGTTACCCAGTTACACCAACATTCACCTAATACTTCTTTTTTATTTTTCAATACTTCGTGCGCGTGCCCCACACCACTGAGGAGCGTTTTTCGCCTAAAGACGCGGCTGCGTTGCGGTCAGCCGAGATACGCAGGCCCACGATGTCTACTCCGCGGGCTTCTCTGCAATGCACGAAGGCCCTGTGAGAAGCGCACTCAACAGAGCTAACTGAACTCGCCCGAATGGGCCACAAACAGCGAGAAATACTGCAAAAAGTACTGTTGTGAGTGTTCCGCACTGATAAATTGAACAGTACACTCGGCATCAAACCTGAGCCGTCTGAGCGGTGCGCTCCGGAATGCGCATGCGACATCAGCCGGCGGACGCTGGGCCGGAGATAGCGCGCCTCTGAGCTGCTGGTGCACGAGAACTCGTGCCGCCGAGATGTGCCCGAGAGCAAGGAGCTCGCGCTTGATAGCTTTCCCTGCGGTACGACACAAGGTGAAACCATGTGTTTTTTCACTTCGAGCGGTGCGCGTGTCGGGACCACGATTTCATAGTTCCGTGTGTTCTATCGTAATAGACCCCTTTCGAAAGTCACGTGTCAATTAAAAAAAAAAAAAATCTGATCCACTGCACAATGGTGGAATAGCCGACCCAGCGGAAGGCGCAAGTATCGCGAGCGGGTAGCTCCGAGCTGTGCTCCCGCTGCACGAGGGTTCGTGCGGCCCGGTCGCAATCGAACACAAGAAGCTCGCCCTTGTATCCACCATTGTGCAGGGATTCTACACCTACCAATAGAGGGCACAATTTCGAAAGGGGTCTTTTTGAATCTTGTGTTCTGATTTTGCGGATGGTGAACGCATAAGGGTAGTGCCGAAATGCCGTCGGCGAAACAGCGACAAAACTCTTGCTCTGCACGCCATGGTGCAGCGCTGGGCAGTTGCCAACGTTTGTGCTGTCCCTCGTGTAGACTCAGCCGGCCTCCCGAGGAGCGCTCGGCGCCGCGCCTCCAGGCTGCGAAATCAAGACGCTCGGTGTGGCGGCCCGCGTGCCGCTTGCTCCACATTATTGTAGGTTCTAGTCCGCCATGGTGCAGCGCTGGGCAGTTGCCAACGTTTGTGCTGTCCCTCGTGTAGACTCAGCCGGCCTCCCGAGGAGCGCTCGGCGCCTCCAGGCTGCGAAATCAAGACGCTCGGTGTGGCGGCCCGCGCGCCGCTTGCTCCACATTATTGTAGGTTCTAGTTCCGTAGTCGCGCACAACCGCGCATGGTGGGCGCGGGAAAATACGGATTTTCTTGTTTGCCTGTAATGCTTCCTCGCCGCTACCAGTCCAAGTGCTTGTAATCTCTGCACTTCCGATAAATTGCTTTCACAATGAGAGCACAACCACGGCCTGTGATTCCGCGGTAATGAACGTGGGTCGTTTACTAAAATTCCGTTCTTTAAAGCTTCCTGCCGCTTGTAGAAGCAGAACCAAGCTCGTAATGACGCAATCGAAATGTTTGATGTCTGAATGAATCTTCCAGTATATAGCATGTCACTAGACGCTTGGGTTTTCATGCAGATATTTTAATTCAGTTGGCTTCGATTAAAAGCAAGAATTAAAAAAAAAGTGATGAACGAAAAGAAAAAAAAAATTACACGAGGACTACAAGCAGCGCGCCCCGCTGTCCTCCGCAGAGGCCGGCCGGGCGGAGCGACATGACTGCAAGCCAAGCAGAGCCTAAACGGAGCGGGAATTTCCCGCTCCCCCCCCCCCCCCCTTTTTCCGGCCACGCCTGACACGTGACCCGAGAAAGGAGGGGGGGGGGGGAGGGGGGGCTCCCATTCCGACGCGTGGGCTGGAGCGCCAGGAGAGGGCTTCTCTGTGGAGTGGCGTTCCTTGGAACTATGACGCGTCGCAGCCAGTGGGAATTTAACTGCCGTTTTTCACCGCTACGGACAGAATTTAGGTGCCGGTTTTCGCGGTTACAGACAACGCCGGCTTCGCTCCATGGGACAGTTTATGCTTTCGCATTAAAATGTCGAGAGACAGTAATTTTAAGTGTTTATGCTGAAGCATGTGAGGTGGCACGTAGACTCAGTGGAGAGTAAGACCGCCTTGAGCCGCTTTTAGGCTTGCGATCTTCGACGGAAGCAAGCGCGCGAGTTCAGCGGCTAAATTCCTCTCGGAAGAACGCGCGATAATGCGGAGCCGGCGGCGCGTGGGCCGCCACATGGAACGCCTTTATTTCGCAGCCTGGAGGCGGCCAGCGCTCCTCTGGCGGCCCGCGGAGTCTTCAGAAGGGTTAGCACAAACGTTGGCATCTGCCCAGCGCTGCACAATGGGGGCCCATGCTCAGAGGCGCGCTATCTCGGGCCCAGTGTCCTCCGCCAAACGTCGCAAGCGCAGCCCAGAGCGCACCGCTCCCGCGCTCTAGACAGGTGTGATGCCGAGTCTACGTTATTCGAAGAACGAAATTTTTTGAAAATTCGGCGAAATGCAGCAGGGTAAAGACTTGGCGGAAATAGAGCAGCAGCTTCCTCCGGTTGGATATTCAGAAATTGGATTTGTCGATGGACAAGCGGGCTTGGCAACATACGTACGGTACCGCATGCATGCCTCGCCACCACAGTCAGCGCCACCGCCTGGTATCACGTCCGTAAATTTATACATGATACGGAAGCTTGCACTTGCCGACGGTACGTTGCCGTTAAGCTGGCAAGTCCATAACTCGCGACTCCTGAGCTGACAGTGCGGTAGCTGCGTTCTCACGTTGTAGCAGTCATAACTCATCTTTCGCCACGTGATCAAGCTTCCGTCCATAATGTGGTCAGCTGATGAAAGGGAGGTGGCAAATCAATTGAATGGATTGGATGTCATATCATGCAAAGACACGTCCGATGCAAACACGATGAACCTGCCTGAGGGGTGTATAATCTCTCGTCCTATCTGAAGCAAACATCATGTCTTTTTTTTGTACGAGGTATGCGCAGTGTGAGAGCGGCTTTAGGGCTGAACGGAGCATAGCAGCCAACGTGCAAGTCCATGCATGTTTGGACAGTTCCAGCAGTGAAAACGATTTCTCCATCAGAGAAGACGTCCGAGAAGCCGCTCCTCTTCGTCTCAGAAGTTAACGTCGGGTCGTCCTCGGATGGACGTGGCAGTCATGAAGAAATAAAAGATTCTCACCCCTTTGCGACCGTCGCTTGGGTGGTTGGTCGCATAAATGAACACAAGAATGAGTGACAAGTGAAGCGAGCTGATTAAGGTCAAGAAAAAGAAGACGGGCAGTAAAGAAGACGGAGAGGTTAACCTGGGGTATTAAAACCATACTAAAACACCTCAGATTTTAGTATGTGCCGTTTCGTTCCATTATAAAATAAGATAAAAAAAAAAAAAACTGCTTCCGAGTTTTAGATATTCCTTTCAAATATTTAATGTTCGGCCTTTGCGACCAAGGAAATGGGCATTTTATTTAAAATGCTCACCATCCGACAAACCGAAAGTCGCAGCTAATTCTACGCTGAAACAACTTGCAACCCGCTTCTTTAAAGTCGCAATTGTTTTTATGTAAAGGAAGGGTAATGTAGCTTGTACCGTCCAATACATTGAAGCATCATGTTGCTAACGATCGTGCCGCAGCGTAATTGATGTCGCGGTACGACCGCTGGCAGGTCGTAGCTGTATCAGAAATCCTATGTGCACTCCACCAAAGCGGCACCAAAGATTCATATTTTCGCGCGTGCAGCCGCGCATGCGCACACCTTCCGGATAATGCGCCGGTGTCGACACCTGTCGCGATCAATACCACGCGCTTCAGGCGAGCCCCTCCGGTCCCAACACTACCCAAGTATTCTAGTACACTGTAGCCATGGTGCAGCGCTGGGCAGTTGCCAACGTTTGTGCTGTCCCTCGTGTAGACTCAGCCGGCCTCCCGAGGAGCGCTCGGCGCCTCCAGGCTGCGAAATCAAGACGCTCGGTGTGGCGGCCCGCGCGCCGCTTGCTCCACATTATTGTAGGTTCTAGTTCCGTAGTCGCGCACAACCGCGCATGGTGGGCGCGGGAAAATACGGATTTTCTTGTTTGCCTGTAATGCTTCCTCGCCGCTACCAGTCCAAGTGCTTGTAATCTCTGCACTTCCGATAAATTGCTTTCACAATGAGAGCACAACCACGGCCTGTGATTCCGCGGTAATGAACGTGTTTTACGATTGCCGTTATTAAATGTTATAGAAATGTCACCTACAAAGCTTCTACATTTCCTGATTTTTGACGTCACCGATCAAAAGAAGCAAGGAGGTGGCGGCGGGAGATTTAAACGCCAAAACTAAAAAAACGCGCGCGCGCGCGAAAAATTTTTTTTTCGCGATGCGGTTTTTTTTTTGCGTGTCTATGACTACAAGTTGCATCGTTTTAGACAATAAAAAAAAAAAAACGATCTTTGGGTTGTCAGTGCCCCTTTAAGATTATTCCTAAGCTCCCATTTGTACACTGCGAGAAAAAGTGCATTTAGTTGTAATTTATACTTTATTGGCTGCCCTCTAACAGTTGGATGCCTAAAAAAAGAGGTGAGAACTAAATGAGGGATTTGACATAAAAAAAATAAATCTGTAGTGCAGCTCGCTACGCGGTTTTGTAGAGAAGAGATTCTCTCGCTATACCTAAATATATTTTCCTAAATCTGGAATTTGAAAATAAATCACGACCAAGAATGCATGCAACTTGTCGGTATAAACTATCACAGTCTAAAAGCACCAATATCTTTTTTTTAGATTTAAAGCAGGGTCGTTACCCAGTTACACCAACATTCACCTAATACTTCTTTTTTATTTTTCAATACTTCGTGCGCGTGCCCCACACCACTGAGGAGCGTTTTTCGCCTAAAGACGCGGCTGCGTTGCGGTCAGCCGAAATACGCAGGACCACGATGTCTACTCCGCGGGCTTCTCTGCAATGCACGAAGGCCCTGTGAGAAGCGCACTCAACAGAGCTAACTGAACTCGCCCGAATGGGCCACAAACAGCGAGAAATACTGCAAAAAGTACTGTTGTGAGTGTTCCGCACTGATAAATTGAACAGTACACTCGGCATCAAACCTGAGCCGACTGAGCGGTGCGCTCCGGAATGCGCATGCGACATCAGCCGGCGGACGCTGGGCCGGAGATAGCGCGCCTCTGAGCTGCGCCGCCATGGTGCAGCGCTGGGCAGTTGCCAACATTTGTGCTGTCCCTCGTGTAGACTCAGCCGGCCTCCCGAGGAGCGCTCGGCGCCTCCAGGCTGCGAAATCAAGACGCTCGGTGTGGCGGCCCGCGTGCCGCTTGCTCCACATTATTGTAGGTTCTAGTCCGCCATGGTGCAGCGCTGGGCAGTTGCCAACGTTTGTGCTGTCCCTCGTGTAGACTCAGCCGGCCTCCCGAGGAGCGCTCGGCGCCTCCAGGCTGCGAAATCAAGACGCTCGGTGTGGCGGCCCGCGCGCCGCTTGCTCCACATTATTGTAGGTTCTAGTTCCGTAGTCGCGCACAACCGCGCATGGTGGGCGCGGGAAAATACGGATTTTCTTGTTTGCCTGTAATGCTTCCTCGCCGCTACCAGTCCAAGTGCTTGTAATCTCTGCACTTCCGATAAATTGCTTTCACAATGAGAGCACAACCACGGCCTGTGATTCCGCGGTAATGAACGTGGGTCGTTTACTAAAATTCCGTTCTTTAAAGCTTCCTGCCGCTTGTAGAAGCAGAACCAAGCTCGTAATGACGCAATCGAAATGTTTGATGTCTGAATGAATCTTCCAGTATATAGCATGTCACTAGACGCTTGGGTTTTCATGCAGATATTTTAATTCAGTTGGCTTCGATTAAAAGCAAGAATTAAAAAAAAGTGATGAACGAAAAGAAAAAAAAATTACACGAGGACAAGCAGCGCGCCCCGCTGTCCTCCGCAGAGGCCGGCCGGGCGGAGCGACATGACTGCAAGCCAAGCAGAGCCTAAACGGAGCGGGAATTTCCCGCTCCCCCCCCCCCCCCCCCCCTTTTTCCGGCCACGCCTGACACGTGACCCGAGAAAGGAAGGGGGGGAGGGGGGGCTCACATTCCGACGCGTGGGCTGGAGCGCCAGGAGAGGGCTTCTCTGTGGAGTGGCGTTCCTTGGAACTATGACGCGTCGCAGCCAGTGGGAATTTAACTGCCGTTTTTCACCGCTACGGACGGAATTTAGGTGCCGGTTTTCGCGGTTACAGACAACGCCGGCTTCGCTCCATGGGACAGTTTATGCTTTCGCATTAAAATGTCGAGAGACAGTAATTTTAAGTGTTTATGCTGAAGCATGTGAGGTGGCACGTAGACTCAGTGGAGAGTAAGACCGCCTTGAGCCGCTTTTAGGCTTGCGATCTTCGACGGAAGCAAGCGCGCGAGTTCAGCGGCTAAATTCCTCTCGGAAGAACGCGCGATAATGCGGAGCCGGCGGCGCGTGGGCCGCCACATGGAACGCCTTTATTTCGCAGCCTGGAGGCGGCCAGCGCTCCTCTGGCGGCCCGCGGAGTCTTCAGAAGGGTTAGCACAAACGTTGGCATCTGCCCAGCGCTGCACAATGGGGGCCCATGCTCAGAGGCGCGCTATCTCGGGCCCAGTGTCCTCCGCCAAACGTCGCAAGCGCAGCCCAGAGCGCACCGCTCCCGCGCTCTAGACAGGTGTGATGCCGAGTCTACGTTATTCGAAGAACGAAATTTTTTGAAAATTCGGCGAAATGCAGCAGGGTAAAGACTTGGCGGAAATAGAGCAGCAGCTTCCTCCGGTTGGATATTCAGCAATTGGATTTGTCGATGGACAAGCGGGCTTGGCAACATGCGTACGGTACCGCATGCATGCCTCGCCACCGCAGTCAGCGCCACCGCCTGGTATCACGTCCGTAAATTTATACATGATACGGAAGCTTGCACTTGCCGACGGTACGTTGCCGTCAAGCTGGCAAGTCCATAACTCGCGACTCCTGAGCTGACAGTGCGGTAGCTGCGTTCTCACGTTGTAGCAGTCATAACTCATCTTTCGCCACGTGATCAAGCTTCCGCCCATAATGTGGTCAGCTGATGAAAGGGAGGTGGCAAATCAATTGAATGGATTGGATGTCATATCATGCAAAGACACGTCCGATGCAAACACGATGAACCTGCCTGAGGGGTGTATAATCTCTCGTCCTATCTGAAGCAAACATCATGTCTTTTTTTTTTTTTTGTACGAGGTATGCGCAGTGTGAGAGCGGCTTTAGGGCTGAACGGAGCATAGCAGCCAACGTGCAAGTCCATGCATGTTTGGACAGTTCCAGCAGTGAAAACGATTTCTCCATCAGAGAAGACGTCCGAGAAGCCGCTCTCTTCGTCTCAGAAGTGTAGCTTCGGGCACAGACGATACCAGCGTTGGTGGGATCGAGACGAAAATCGGGGCAGTCTCGATCGGTCAACAGGAGGAGGGGGGAGGGGGAGGGAGGGGGGGAGGGAGGCTATGTGCAAAGCGCGCCGCGAAAGCCTCTATCAGCACTGAAGCGTGAGGGCCGCCGTGCTCGACCTTTGTGTGGCCACGTGACCCAACATCCGATAGACTCTCTATAAACGGACACGCACCGACTTCGCCACCATCGAGTGGTCGGACAACATCCGCAAGCATGCTGCTCGCCGTGCTCGTCGTCGCTGCCGCTCTGGGTTCCACGGAGCCGCTCCGTAAGTAGGCAACACACTCCGATTCACCACCCGAAGTCAAAGCATCGGGAGATAACACTTCGCAGAACGTCTATCATATTCCGTTTTACCATAAGTGCGAGCAAAGCCAAAGCTACAAGCGCGAGCATGTCGCCTTGAACGGCGCTTTCACTGCACGAGCTGGCGTGCTCGGGAAGCCCGCTCAAAGCGTGGTCGGCGTGGTGCTCTCTCTCGTCTGTTGGTGGTTCTGCTTCGCTCGCATTAATGGGGAATGCAGTGCCATTTTCAAGCGATTGCAACGCTAACTACAAAAAAAAAACAAAAAAAACTACTATGCGTTTTTGCAAAAAACAAAAAGGCCGGTTGTTATGAGGCATGCCCTCGGATCGGCCATTTTCCGAACTCCCGGTCTGGAATGATAGGTGTGTGTAGCCACCCGTCAAAACCAGCGCGTGCGTAGTCGGCGGCCAGCCCCCTGTTTGTTTAGGCAGTTTGTTTAAATGAGGAAAGCGCCGAGGCTCGATCGTTGACCTTTTAGGAGAAAAACTTTCCACTAATCATATGTGGGGGCAACAGAACAGAGCTACTGCTGTTTCATTGTGACTATGCATGTGTTTTATTGGATAGTTTACTACTTCAACCCCATGTGCCAGGAAAAAAAAACAAAAACGGCTTCTGGATAATTACAAAAAACAAATATGCTTTTCGTGTTAAGACTCGTCAAAGTATTAGGGTGGAGAAAATCAGCCATCTGCGCGTCAAATCCCGATTACGAACCCATTGAAAAGCACGGCGGAAGGGCTGAAACACGTAGCTGATCTCGCTACTTCGCCATCCCCTTCCGCACGAGAAAGTTCGTCTGCACGAACCCCAGCGTCCCCTGCATAGACACACACGCGAACGTAGTCTGAAGCTAGCAACAGCCGGCGCCGTTTTCCGATAACGCTATACTCTGTTTCATACTTAGCGTGCAACGCTGTCAAAGCTATACTGGCGCGAGCGCGTGGCTTCATCGATGGTTTTGTTTGCGCGAGAACGCGTGCAAATGATCAACGAGATCAAGCCCCACGCTCGCGCCAGTAGCTTTGACAGCGTTGCACGCTAAGTATGAAACAGAGTATAGCTTGGGGCGCCAAACTAGGCTTCCAAACAGACCGTGCTGAGCGCGTAGTGATGGACGCGGCATTTGACTTTTTGTAGGAGGCGAAATGTTGGTTTGGGAGCAGCCTTGACCCTTTTGGAGCAGATTTGAACGTGTTAAACGATGACCGCATCATTAAATGAAGCAATCTCTGATAATAATTGAGGGTTGATCTTTGATATTATTACCTTTTGTAATTATAATACATATAAATAAGTACAAAATGTACAGGGTGTCACAAAAAAATTTACACGTTCTTTTTTTACCGCAAAAATAAACTAGGCATCGCCGAACGCTCATTCTCCGCCCAAAGGTAGCGCTAGAGGTCACAACCAGATGCCAAAGTTTCAGCCCGATCCGATAACTTAATCAAAAGTTATAAGTGATTTTCTGAAAATTTCAATGGGAAAATGGCGACCGAGGGAGTTTTCGAATACACGGGGCTCTATGGCACCAGAAACCGAAAACGGGCGAAAATGGGCTCCATTTTCCCATTGAAATTTTCAGAAAATTACTTATAACTTTTGATTAAGTTATCGGATCGGGCTGAAACCTTGGCATCTGGTTGTGACCTCTAGCGCTACCTTTTGGGCGGAGAATGAGCGTTCGGCGATGCCTAGTTTGTTTTTGCGGCGAAAAAAAGTTTTTTTTTGTTTTTGTGACACCTTGTACGTGATGGTGACACACAACAGACTTTTTTTTTTAAATAAGGTTCAGGTCAAGCTAGGCTCCGTTCATAAAGGGGATTAAGAAAAAAAAAGTTGAAAAATTAATCATCATAGCAACGTACTTCAGTCGAGTGTGTGGCTCTCCCACTCCATCTTCTACGCTCATAGTTATTGTAGCCTGTCAATATAATTGATTTAATATTCCGGAAAGAACTAGCCTTTCCCTTGAAACGTCGATCAATGAGAAATATGTTGCACCAAGAATTATGATCCTACAAAACTCAAAAATCTAATTTCATACACTGCAAACCCCCCTCCCCCCAAAACGACCAAAATTAGATTTGAGCTTCACTCCCAATTCATCGGAGTCCTTTCGAGTCGGAGTTTGGAGTCTTTTCGGTAGTCTGCTGCGCGGGAACTGCCTTCACTACTTATTCAAATGTATATATATGTCCACGTTTTTTGTTTCGTTTTTCTTTTTCGGCACAGCTCTTTAAAATTAGGTTGACCTACAATCAATGCCAAAACATCATGAGCCTTTCCACTGTGTGAAGGTGGATGACCAGTGAAGCTGTTTAGCACACAACACAGACGTGACGCAGAATTTAGCGTGTGCTCCACTAAAGTTGTCTAATTTAGCCGCATGGTACCCGCGTCTTTTTGATGCGTTCTACGCCCCGCGACGTTCGTCGTCTTGTCTGATTTGCCGCCCGCCGCCGCTGGTGGTGTTCGCCGCCCGCCGTCGCCGCTGACATTGCCGTTCCCGCCGTTGCTCTTCGTAGGCGCGTTGCTCTTCGGGAGTCCGGACTATGCGCGGCCTCACCATTACGACGAGAGAAGTGAAATAGACCGTATTGCTAAATTACTCAAGAATCCAGGAGAATGCAGGGAATGGTGTTCCACGCGCCGCACGTGCCGGCGTCTACAGCAGTAACTGTTCTAAAGCAAAAGCCTAAAACAAATGGTATTTTGCACGCACGTTCGTCAACGCTTTATTTTTGGTTATTTACTTCGAACCTTTTTACGGGGAAGGCGTGCGCGTGCGGCGGTGCGAGCGTAACGTTTCTGGTCACGCACACGGAAAATCCACGGAACCCTAGCCATAAACAGCTTCGATGTAAAAAGGTCGACCTGTAAATAGCACCGAGTATAATTTCCGAGCCCATCGCGCTAACTCATGGGTGTTCGCCCGCGTAAGCTGCTTCTCCTATACTTCGTTTCACCTTATGTGCGAGCGAAGGCAAAGCTGGAAGCGCGAGCACGAAAGCTACGTGCGTTCAGGCTTTGCTCGAGCGCGCGAGCTGGGAAGAAACGCAAAAAGCGCTGGTCTTGCGCTTCTAGCTTTGGCTTCGCTCGAAGGTGAAACGAAGTATGCGACGCAGTGAAGCTCGACGCACGCGCGCCAGTGCGAGGTGGTGAAGGGTGACGCGAGCGGCGATAGTGCTACATCGTGGAGGCATGTAGTACGTGGCTGAGGTTAAAGTGATCTGATCAGGAGCATGAGACCCTGATTCTGCCTTATCACAGCAGCCGCCATACCACCATTGTATGCATTTTTTCTCGAGACTTCAAGAAAAAAAAAAAGGAAGTTTTGCGCAAAAAAAAAATGGGTTGTGTGTATGTTTATACAGCCTAGAACTTGGTCTGCCTCGACGGGCGACGAGTCTCCCAGCTGTAGATGAGATATTTAGCCAGTGCAGTACAACCGCTAGCCTGGGGTCTTTAACGTGCACCACGCAGTAGTAATACACGACGGCACGCCGGTACGATGCTCATCCAGATCGAAACGGGCAGGGGTGGGGATTGAACTCAGGATCCCCGAGTTCTGCAGCGCGAGCTTTCGCTCCACGTTGTTAAGAATGGAACCTTCGGCAACCTTCTTCCGAGTTTCAACGCTGCGGAAACGAGTCACGATCTGTTCAGGACTGTCGCCCACCTGTCGGAGCCTGCCCAAAACTAGTCTCGACGCGTCCGTGACGTCAACGGGACGTGTGTGTGTGTGCGTGTGGGTTCGTGCGCTCCGGAAGGGGAGAGAGGCATGGCCTAACTGCGGAGAACCATGGCTACGACGCACTTCTGGCTATACGACGCGGCGGACTTTGCTGCAACGCACTTGGCGGCGGTTTGCTACTCGCACCTGCTGCCCTGGCGGAGAGTGAGGGAGAAAACGGACCCTATATAAGGCGGAGCGTGAGGCTGCTCCGTTGTTCTCTCGGATTTGACGACTGTATCGCAACCATGTAATTAAACCGTTCGTTACGTTACCAATTCTCCCACCTCCACTGGACCCCTGGGTTCTTCACTTCGGGGAATGGTCGTCGTCACGAGCCAGGAAGCCTCCGGACGTGCGGCTTAAACCCCGCCTCGAACAACTGGTTGGCAGCGGTTGGGATCGGACCATGCGACATCGTGCTACATCTGTGGGTGAGCGTTTGGACTTTGCTTTGAGATTCGCCGGGCTTCAGATTATGGGTAATTAATTTTGAACTGCTGGGAATCCTTAGGTTTTGACTCGTGCGCTAGGTTTTGGTACAACCTCGCGACAAGTTTTAGAACAAAGCCAAAGCTAAAAAGCAGCGATCATGGATCTAATGAGGTTACTGAGAACAGATTTACTCTGTTTATGTGAAGAATTGGGTGTGGAGGTGGAGCAAAAGATGAAAAAATCTGAGATCAGTAAAGCGATTTCAGAGAGCGCGGAAGCAGAGGAAATTAAAATTGCGTGGGAACTGCTTCAGAACGCTAAGAGCGAAGCTGCAGCGAGAGAGGAACGAGAACGAGAGCAGGAGCAGGCTGCAGCGAGAGAGGAACAAGCGCAGACTGCAGCGAGAGAGGAACGAGAACGAGAGCAGGAGCAGGCTGCAGCGAGAGAGGAACAAGCGCAGACTGCAGCGAGAGAGGAACGAGCGCAGGCTGCAGCGAGAGAGGGACAAGCGCAGGCTGCAGCGAGAGAGGAACGAGCGCAAGCTGCAGCGAGAGAGGAACGAGAGCAGGAGCAGGCTGCGGCGAGAGAGGAACGAGCGCAGGCTGCAGCGAGAGAGGAACGAGCGCAGGCTGCGACAGAAGAGCGAGCGCTGAAAAGGCTAGAGCTCGAAATTGAACAACAGCGATTAAACTCGCAGAACAGTAGAGTTGGGGCTCCGGTACGAGCAAGTGAGACCGAGTCGTATCAAATGAAGAAGCTCATGCAGCCGTTTAAAGTTTGGGAAGACGTGGGCCTATTCTTAGTTAACTTTGAGAGGACATGTGAGAAGTTGAGCTTCGCCCCAGAAACGTGGCCGCAACGGCTTTTGACTTTGTTGCCCTGTGAGGCTGCAGAGGTTGTCGCGCGCCTTAGTGCTGGAGACGCGGACGACTACGACAAGGTGACGTCCAGCCTTTTGAAGCGGTACCGCCTTTCTGCCGAGGCGTTCCGTCAAAGGTTTAGAAACGCATCCAAAAAGAGCAGCGAGGGCTACTCGGAATTCGCGTACGGGCTTAAAACCAACTTGATAGAATGGTTGAAGAGCGAGGAAGTGTACGAAAGCCGAGACAAGGTTGTCGAGTGTGCGTGCCTCGAACAGTTCTTTCGTAGCATTCCGCAGTCAGTCAAGCTCTGGGTGCAGGATAGGGTGGGAGTCGACTCTGTCGAAAGGGCCGCTAAGCTAGCCGAAAAGTACACAACGCGTAGAAAGCTGAGCGGAGAGGAAAGCGAACCAGGCCGGAGCGATCCCACTGTGCGTAAGCCCTTCCAACAGGGAAACGGCTCGCGAGAAAGCGGGCCCGAGAAGCCCGAAGCAGGACAAAAGGTCCCAGAAAAGAGCGCAGAACACTCGAACGGAGACGAGGCGCGGAAAAGCCCAACAGGGCAGTTCGAGGCAAGGAAGCCGTTCCTGTGCTACAACTGTCAGGAGCCGGGACACACAGCGGCCAGATGTAAGAAACCGCGGGTTGTGTTCTCGTACGTGAACGGTAGTGACAGGGACCTGAAGCATCTTCGTCCCTATCTTCACGAGCTCCAGGTAAACGGAAAGCCGTGCAGGGTGCTTCGGGACAGTGCAGCGACGATGGACGTTGTTCATCCGTCGTATGTAACGACCTCCGATTTTACTGGAAAGGTAGTTTGGATCAAGCAGCTGCTCGAAAAGCACAGTGTCTGTCTGCCTATGGCGACAGTAAGGATAACTGGCCCGTTCGGAGAGCTAGTGACAGAGGCGGCTGTCTCGCAAACAGTCCCGTTGGAGTATCCTTATTTGTTTTCTAACCGGTCAGATTTCCTGCTGCGCGAAAGGGGTCAACAACTGGGAGAAGGGCTAGTTCAGTCGTGTGCGAGGTCCAAATCGCGTCAGGTCGCCCCTTTGTTGACGAGTGATTCAGAGCCAGAGGCAGCTGACGGGGAGCAAGCACTCCCAGAGTTGGAGGCAGAAAACCGGGATGAGAGGGACCAGGTTGTAGAACAGCCCGACCTCGTAGCACTAGAAAGCGTACGCCGTCCCAACGCGCCGGCGAAAAAGGCGGAGGAAGACGGGATCAGTGAAAGATCTCTCGTAGCTCCGGCGTCACGTAACTTTGGTCCTCTGCTACGAGTGGACAGAGTGTCTTTGACAGTCGAGCAGAAGAGCGACCCTAGTGTGTCAGGGTTTCGCGGTACAGCTCAGGAGATTGCTAGGACCAATGTGACGGGGCATGAAAAAGGCGGATTGTTTTATCGGCGCTTTAAGGACCGCATTTTCACGTCTAGAAATCACGTGAAAATCGATCACTATGACTTCAGCGTAAGAAAAAGGAAAGGCAAATTTAACGGCAATGTCGATGGGTTGAGCAGATGTTTCTGATATCACCAAAAACAGTAGGGATGATCTCAGAGGTCTTCGTCATCCACGGGAATGAGGATCTAAGTGGGGGCACTTCGTTAAGAGGGCGCGGTACCTCTATTTATTCGTCCGTTTCAGCCACCAGATGGCGCGCGGCTCGCGACGTGGTTGAACGCGCGACTTCTAGATGGCGCCAGTATCGGAGTGTGAAAAGGCCCGCGTTATCCGCTGCGTGAAATAGATCCCCGAAATGTGTCGTGTTCTCCCGGCGGAGGAAGCTTCTCCCTCCCTCGCGCGCGCTTGGTATGTCTGTGGTCAGTCAGCTCAGTGTGCATTGCATCGGACTTCAGTGATAATACGTGCGGTGGCCGAGTCCGGCCTCTGTGCTGGGTGATGCAGTGGGTGGGTGTAGGAAAAAATGTCCCCGGAAAAAATGTCCCGGAAAAAATGGCCCCGGAAAAAAAGTCCCCGGAAAAAAAGGCCCCGGAAAAAAAGGCCCCAGGTGGAAAGTAGGAAAAAATGTCCCCAAAGGATTTTCTATCTCTGGGTTTCCCTGATCCTCATGGCCTTCGGGCGGTCCGGTCATATGTCCTTGGGGAAAAAAGGCACCGTGTGGCAAGTAGGAAAAAACGGCCCCAACAAATAAGGAAATATACAATTCTGCGAAATACTTACACATCGCGACACTGTTAGCTCGAACACGACATCGGCGTATTTTCACATTTTACTTAGAAAGAGTATTAGTGGGAACGAAATTTTACCGTCTGCATAATATCCACAAATAAGCACTCTTAATGACAATTAACCTTTAGTTTCTATAAGAAAAATATAAAAAATGCTAACGATCGCTTGTTTGTGTTAAGTGTCGCGCTTTTTACCTATTTGGAAATGGTACACAAGTACCTCTCAAATTTCCCAAACACAATAATTTGGTTTTGGCTAGAAGTGCTTATTTCACAATGGAAAGCAAACAAAAACGTCGCGCTCTTTACCTATTTGGAAATGGCACACAAGTACTTCTCCAATTTCCCTAACACAATAATTTGGTTTTGGCTAGAAGTGTTATAAATGTTTATTTCACAATGAAAAAACAAAGAAAAACAGTTGAGATGCAATGTTACAAAATCAGGAATGAAATGACAGACTCTAGATTCATACACAAAAGTCAAAAGCGGATCGTACGGCAGTGGAACAAATGTCCCTTTGGGGCCATTTTTTCCTACTTTCCACCTGGGGCCTTTTTTTCCGGGGACATATTTTCCGGGGACTTTTTTTCCGGGGACATTTTTTCCGGGGACGTTTTTTCCGGGGACATTTCTTCCGGAACCCGCAGTGGGTGGCGCTTGTTTCTGTTCGGAGGTAGGAATAAAAATGTCGGTCCCCTTTCTTACGACGCTCGTTTCTATAGCTTGGGTGTTCTATCTCAAGTGACGTACAGTACCGCCTTTTCGAAATCGTCCTTTGCGGCGAGAGTGAAGTCGCACCTGTTGCCATACCAACCATAATGCACAGAAAGAAATATGAACGGGGAAAGGATAAAATACGAGGTACCATGGTGTTGTGAAAGTTGGAGATAGCGAGATTTAGCAGGCCGTTTTTCTCCTCTGTATCGGTATCCCCAAAGAAGGCGCCGCAACTGAGCATTCACGCCTCCAGTCTTTTCTGCATAGTTCAAGGTCTCGTGGCGGATTACGCAGAGCTAAACTGGCGCTTAGCGGGTTGTGGAAACGATCTGCTGAAACTCCCTATTCTCCTCGCTCTATTCTTCCGAACTCCCTTTCCCTTCTCAGCCCTTTCATTCTCCCTTCGTTCTTGCCCTAGTCCAGTTTCCCCTACAAAAATATGTTTTGAAGTCGAAGTAAATAAATATTGTTGCAGTTCAGGGTTGCCTTCTGGCGCTTTGGCCTTTTAGCGACTTCATTATCCGGTGTTCAGCATTTCGATGTTTGTTATTTTGATAATGCGAAGTTTTGAACTGAACAAATCACCTCTATTCACCAAGGAAAGAAAAAGAATTCTCAGGACGAACTTTAATATTCTGAGTTGATAAACATCCGCCGGTGACGAAAATACAAAATTGGTTACAGCCGAAAAACTCCGGTGGTTGGAAATATTCGGCCTGGGTAAAACTAAAACACTCCAGTCGGTGAATGTTCCCGCCCCAGCGACGGCTAGTTTCTTCGAAACGCCTCCTCTGTAGAAGTTTGTGAAACGTGTTATCTCGTCGATCCTCCATCCTTCCGGTGCCTATTCAGAGGTCGGTGTAGTTCTTGGAAGACAACGCCAACAACATTAGTGTCGTCCGGAACTATTGACCTTAGAAACGCGCCTCTTCGCTTGGGGAACTGAGATGCGTTGATTGTTATTTGTTTCTTTTGCCTACTACAGACCATTCCAAAACTCGCCTTCTGGGTGCCACCAACTTTGTCTACTGGGCTGTGAAGCGCGTTCAAGCGTGCGCAATAGCTCTCTAGGCCAAAAGATTGTACACTGCGTATACGTTCACAGCTCAATGACTTAGGCATTTTTCGTCGGGATAAATGCTCCCACGAGAAGAAAAGCGTATGAAATATATGAATTGAATTCGAAATTTGAAATGTTCTTGTCCAATCACATTTTTCTTCCTCGGTTAGCAACGCTTTTTAGCGTCATCACGAGACGTTCAACCATAATACACTGCTGTTTAAAAAGTAAGCGTCGAAAAACATGCGCCGATTTTTGGTCAAAAATAAACACCGGAAAAACATACCCTAATCATTACCCATGCCACCTTTTTGGCAATATGTGAATTTCCAGAAGAACAGCGAGTTATCACCCTCCCCTAGAAATACCCTGGCTACAGAGCAGGCGACCCGTTTTTCCTCGCGTCAGATTGCGGTGACCACGAAACGTATGGAGGTCACAGGACGTCCGTGAAAAATATAAAGAAGGCAAAAAACGATCTACTCTGTGCACGTTTCATCCCCAATTTCCACGACCCCAAGGCCGAAGGACGTTAGTGTGAAAGATAACAATAAAATAAAACTTTGTGTCAAAAAAAAAAAAAAAAAAAAAAAAAAACCACGGAGATCTATTTAGCGATAACCAGGAAAGCGAGACACGCACACTGATGCCTCGGCGTGCAGAATGAAACAGGATACGGGCGCGCGCGGAAGAACACCTTGCACAGTGCCGATCCGGCCGATCGCCGAAAGGACGATTTCGAAATTTCGTGGACAGCGAGCGCCTCCTCACGGGAGAGAGAGGTACCTTAAAAACAATGAAAACAAGCACCGACACCTTGGGTCTTTATATTCGCTGTAGTTACGGAACAGATCGACCTACGTGAATAATTTTGATATTATTCGATTCCGTAATAAATTTAGAAGACATTCAATGAAATACTTTTTTGTTTGCATTGAAATAATTTTGTAAATTCGCTCCGAACGTAAGAGTGCCGAATTAGCCGATTTTGACCATTTTCATGATTTTTTAAAGAATATAACCAAATTTATAATAAAACATTTGTTCCATTTAATGTCTCGATAATGCCTCAATGTCTTTAAAGCCGAAATTTTCAAGAAGATCCGCGCAGCCGTTATTATGTGAGAATTTTTCTAAGTTGGCGAAAAACCTCATGTATTCTCTATGGGGCTCTGAGGTGCGCCCCCTCTTAAAACCCAAAAAGGACCTCACAAATTGCGAAGAGTTTTTGTGTTTTGTTCATAGTGACCTCTTTGGAAAAATGAGTTTTGTTTTGGCGACAGCGGGTCAATTTGCATTGTTTTGGCAAATTTTGGTAATCCGTAATCCAGTCTGGCGGGTTTCTGGCGAATTCCGAGCGTTTGACTGCGGTGTGGCGTGGTGTTGTGGGTGACGTTTCCGCTAATGCCTCCGTAGTAAGAGGTTTGGGAGTTTGTTTAGTGCTTGCAGCGTCTTCTCAAGGCCTACTCCAAGCCCACCTCTTCAGGCCAGCGATTGTACCACCGGCCATTCGAGGTTTCCCTGGCCCCGGAGGGGCTGTTAAGAATGGAACCTTCGGCAACCTTCTTCCGAGTTTCAACGCTGCGGAAACGAGTCACGATCTGTTCAGGACTGTCGCCCACCTGTCGGAGCCTGCCCAAAACGAGTCTCAACGCGTCCGTGACGTCAACGGGACGTGTGTGTGTGTGCGTGTGGGTTCGTGCGCTCCGGAAGGGGAGAGAGGCATGGCCTAACTGCGGAGAACCATGGCTACGACGCGGCGGACTTTGCTGCAACGCACTTAACGGCGGTTTGCTACTCGCACCTGCTGCCCTGGCGGAGAGTGAGGGAGAAAACGGACCCTATAGACCGACACGCTGTTTACAAACAAGCCCTCTTTGCCCACACCATGGTGTGGGCACTGCGCGTGCGCAGAAACCGAATGCGCGCGAAGTGAAGCGTCTGCGCCTGCGCAGTGCCGTCAACAGCGCCACCGCAGCTGCGTGACGTCAGGGCCGCGTGCCGGTCTATATAAGGCGGAGCGTGAGGCTGCTCCGTTGTTCTCTCGGATTTGACGACTGTATCGCAACCATGTAATTAAACCGTTCGTTACGTTACCAATTCTCCCACCTCCACTGGACCCCTGGGTTCTTCACTTCGGGGAATGGTCGTCGTCACGAGCCAGGAAGCCTCCGGACGTGCGGCTTAAACCCCGCCTCGAACAACGTGCTCCGAGCTGGTGTGCGCTAGACCACTCGGCCACCAATCCCCCCCCCCCCCCCCCCCCCCCCCCCACCCCCGAAGTTTTGCGCATATTGTTTGTACGCTGCGCAAAGTAGTTCTTACAAAATTTGGTTGTCGGAAGAAGAAGCGATGCTTGTGGCTTTTGAAACGTGTATGTCTTGATAATATAACATATATCTAATCTAAAATGCACCTACTTATACCTTAATTCTCTACATGAAGTGGGAACTCGGTAATAGACTGCAAAAAGCCGAACTTTTTTTTTTTTTTTTTTACTACGGTTTATGAGGTGAAAACGAGTATTGCTCTATCTTAAGCAGGCGGTATTCGGAAACACGCACTTATCGAGAGTTCCTGATAAGTACACGATTATTTTGTTTGTGTCGCGCGTCGCCCAAGAGCAGCGGAGGGACTCGGTCGGCAGATCAAAACCTCCAGGAACTGCGGAACTGGGGGTGCGGGTGGATGGGGGCAGAGCACCGAGCACCTAAATTTTACAGTAAAGCTCAGTCCGTCCCCCCCCCCCCCCCCCCTTTTTTTCTTTTTATCGTACACGATTTATTTTGTGGCTTTCCAAGTTCCTTCCTTGGCCTACAGCGACTTGCGAAATTTCCAATCGGTTATCCTCGCCTAGCCACGTGCAAATTTCTAAAAGTGATTCTCTGCAAACCGAGCTTGAGTGCGGCTTGTCTTTGCTGTAGGGCTTTTAAGATTGCCAGAAGCACTACGCATAATAGTTTTCGCAATATCTGCGAGTTTAAAGCAGGCGGAAAAACGTCGCGCATGCTGAATAACGAGGCGAATAAAACGCAGAAGCAAATATTTCTTTAAAAAAAGGCAGAAAAAGTTTGATAAAAAGTTATAACGTAAGCACACGCGAAAAATCACGTTCAGCTCTAGCTTTTTTTTTCTGAAAAAAAAAAAGTACCAAAACAAAACAAATTACTTCCTTCCCTCCCTCCCTCCCCTGTGTGTGTGTTTGTGTGTATATATATACATATATAAAAGGCCACTCAGCTGCTTTTGAGATTGTCAGTCCGTAATTTTCAATTTTTCAGTCTCGGAACACAGCAACTTGATTACTCCTGCACACTTTTCTTCTCGCAATTCCACAGAGTATTTCTGAATCATGCACCTACGTCTTTCCTCATTAGAATTAAATTCAGGTACGTTAGATCTTCAACCAGTAGCAACCAGTAGATCAGAAGAAAAGCGAGGAAGAGAATGAGAAACATTTGTTAGTATAGAAGTTGTAAATACGGCGAGAATGAGGAAGCGTGGAGCACGTTTTGTTCACTATAATCACAAGCTAGTCGTTCGCCTTTTAGGGACACTGACAGGGCACCAGCTCGCCGGCGCTTTTTACCTCACAGGGTGTTTATGCTCGCCAAGGTTTTTATTTGTACATGACATACGAGAGCCCAACTACCCAGAACACAATTGGTGGCTCGAAATTCGTTTTCTTTCCGCCCGAAAACCGCCGATCGAGAACTGCTCGGTCTGAGTCGCGCTCACTCTCTTCTTCGTGGTCACGTGCCGCTTTCTGTGATTTAGACACAGCCACCAAAGATAGTCAAGATCGAGGGCCATTCAAAGCACACACCCAATACTAAAAATAGACACAAATATGATGGGTCATTCCATGCCAAACGTCCCAGGCGTGACGCTCGACCATCGCCGACTCTTTCGTAAAAAATCACAGGGGTTCCCTATGTGTTGAATAGTCACTTGCCTAAATATTTTCGTCCACAATTTTTTTTGGCCGCGCTAGCGCTGTTTGAAATTCCCGGAGGCGCGCGAAACCAGGCACAAGTAAAAAAAAATTGCCAAAAGTACAGATCTTTAGTTATCAACGCACATTTTTTTCTGTCCTATTTTACTTGCATTGTTGCTTCATATGAGGCCAATTTCAAATATAGTGTTTTTTTTTTGGTTCGTTTGTTTTTAATTGAAAACAAAATGCTGAAATTGTGCCGTTTTCGAGATTTTTTTTTTGTTTAAATTTGGGAGTCTATACCCGTGCTAGGAGTGTTTTCCGCATCTATTGTAGATACACTTTTTGTATGAAATAGCTTCCTACCGTTAAAGCAACCGTTTTTTTTTTTTTTTTTTTTTTGTTATATTAAAGCGTAAACTTGCGCGAAACGGCATTTTGGTTTAAACTGCAAATTTCGCAATGAGGTTGGTCCAAGTAAAACTATGCTAGAACACTCAAGCGATAGAGCGCCATGTGAACTCGTGACTTAAACTTTAAACGAAGTAATATTTTTTTTTTTTAAGCGAGAAAATATTTTTTTGAAGTTGTGCTCCCGCGACACCGCGCGGAGTGGTTCCATGCGGCAGCTTGAAGACCGGTGGCGTCGCTGCGTTTCCATAGAAGCTAAGCCTTTTTCTTTCTTTACTTTTTCCTCAGGTAAGTTCGCTCTTTGCAGATTATATATATAAATAAATAAAAAAAAATGCACAACCTGTGAGCAACGCTGCACAAAGTCGTAGCGCGATAGGTGAAGAAACCGAATTTTGCGGTCGATTTAAAGAGCCTGGCCTCTCCTTGAATCACCCAGTAGATCGCTTGGCAAAAAAAAAAATAAAAAATAAAAAAAAACAAGAATTGGATTGTTTGGCAAACATTTTTTGGCAAGTGATTGATTATGGTGTCGGAAACTACCCAATCGATATTTTTGCTAGTGTCACGTATATTGTTTAATAGTAAAAAAAAAAAAAAAAAAAACGCAAATGCTCGAAACTTAATCTGGACTGGAAAAAGGTACCAAAAATCACGTAGCTGTGCAACTTTTTTTAAACGTATTTGCAGTTTTTTAGAAGCCACAGAAAAATTGGTATCATAATTTTTTTGTCCATTTCTAGTATTGAGTGTGTGCCTTCGATGACCCACTTTACCTTAGGTGGTCGAGTCTGAACCATAGAAAACTGCACGTGACCGCGGAAAAGAGAGTGAGCGAGACTCAAACCGGCCAGTTCTCGATCGGCGGTTTTCGGGGGGAGAGAAAACAAATTTCGAGCCGAAAATTGTGTTGTGGGTAGTTGGGCTCTCGTATGTCATGTACACATAAAAACCTTGGCGAGCATGAATACCGTCAGTGTCCCTCACCAACAGGTTTGTCTTCGCACTTCCTCCTGGTTGTAGACTAGGACCAGAAAATTATTTATGAAGGCAGTCATCCGAAATTCTTTTCGTTACAGCA
This sequence comes from Ixodes persulcatus, assembly GCA_013358835.2. Lineage (NCBI taxonomy): Eukaryota > Metazoa > Arthropoda > Arachnida > Ixodida > Ixodidae > Ixodes > Ixodes persulcatus. The sequence goes on along the minus strand of JABSTQ010009160.1, from coordinate 1,634,640 downwards.
TCCTTCATTCGTGCCATTAGTTTCATGCTCCCCAAAAGCCTATACTTACGAAGAATATGCCAATGCTCCAAAATAATTTGTATCCAACACAGGGTGGCCCTTTGGAGGCCAGAGCGACAAGGATGGCTTCGTGATAACGGCACCCGGTGTCAAGCTGGACAACAGCACTGCAGGAGAGTCCAATGCTACCGGGCCAGACCGTGGCGACAGGTGCCAGTGCGTAGGAGCGGACTGCGGCTGCTGCATCCACATGAGCGTCCCCAGGATTGGGCTCAACGACACGGGTCAGTCCAACACCGGATGCCTCTCAACGTCGGTGGCGTTGAGACGGGAAAATTCCGATTGGTCGATAGGGTCACGTCACAGCCATACGACATCGCGCGGGAATTTCAAACAACCCTCAATGCTCACGTGAAACGCAACATCACACGTGTAATGAAAGTGATTAAAAAAATGAAATGTATTGCGAATTAAAGGTTGCCGCATGTCTCAAATGATTTCACTTTATAAAGTAATTTTTCCTTCCTTTTCCAGGGTGCGTGAACGTGACCTACAACTCCGCTCAGTATGCTCTCTCCTTCACAGTCTCTCTGGGAGACAGCATTGTCTTCAACAGAACGATTTCAGGTAAGCAACCACTGACAGCGTAAGAAATGAATGGTGTGGCTTATGTTCAAACTTCTTGCTTCACAATTCTTTCTTTGACTTTCCGATCGGCACGCCCAGAGTTTCTTTAGCTGTCGGCAACTAAAGCAATTAACACGCTCCCCAGTTGCACCACCGACTGGATGTGGCAAATTTTAATTTTCCTCGGTACCAACATCTTTACGCAGAGATGAAAACTGAAAGCATAAATCGCCCCTTGGGAATGCCTCGTTCACAACTGGCCCATTTACAGCCAACACAATTTCTACTTGGTGAGCGGACTAGTGTAATCCGACAATGATAAAATCCAAATTTCAATTGTTATACGATTATCGTTGTATCTGGACTTACGAAACTGATTGTTCCTAGTCTTGAAACTGATCGTTATAAGTGCCACATCGTTTATGTAGTATCGTTACAAGTGGATTGCAGTGTACGATAAAATGCTTTCAGGGGACCTTTGAACTTACCGGCAATTTTTAAGGCACATTTAGGAGATCAGGGGTAATGAACTTCCGGTATCACCCCATGTTTAAGCTCACCCAAGCGGTAAAAAAAAGCAACAAGGAAGTTGACGCCCGTTCACACATTTGCATTCGCTTAGGACAGAGTTCTTGCGATCTCTTGCTGGAGAACGCACCGGTGTGCCGACACCATCTATGAGGTGGCCCTGGAACTGCCTTTCACCATACTCTATCTCGTGAGTTGTGTGCAGCAAAGGCAAAGGCATAGGCACGGGCACATGGCTTTCAGATTTGCTTTCCTTTCGCGAATGCTCGTGAAAGATACGCAAACCTAAAAGCCATGCGCTTGCGCCTGTGCTTTTGCCTTTGTTGCACGCAACTCATGAGATGGAATATAGAGCAAAGGTTTTGCAGCATATGCGAGATCCAATGTGCACACAAAAGAAATATATGGAAATGCCTTCCACGCCCACCCCACAGATGGCGCTAACGTGTTGAGATCCAAACATGTTTCAAAGCACTCGGTGTTAAGCGTTTGCAAGTGCGTGGACCGGTTTTTACAATGCAGCGTAAAGGACACACTAAAAGGCACGGCCAAAGTTGCACAAAGTGTGCGTCATCTCCCTCACGCCGAGGCAGAGAAAGACGGGAGAGAGAGATGATGCATAAACGTAGGTCCCCTCCCCGCAGGCAAGGACCCGCCGCGGATGTGCTTCTCGGCCCCGCAGATCGAGCGCCTGGCCCGCCTCTGCCTGCACTTCTACAACATGAGCTACAGCAGGGACCGCGTGTCGGGCTGCCTGCGCATGGAGGCCCAGGTGCTCGGAGAGGTGGTGGCCTCCTACCAGCTGGGCTGCTTCGACCTCGCCGATGTCCGCACCCGCATCCGCGACGCTCTGGCCGGAATGAGGCCCTTCCGGCCGCAGTTGGACGCCAGAGACATCGTCGTTCAGAGTGGCCACGCGAGCGCCTCCCCGGGAGTCGTGAACTCCCGCTGACGCTGCCCGCGAAGCTTGCACGGACTTCTGGAGTGTATGCACGAAAATCTTGAGACCATTTTGAACCGAATTCAAGGCAAATGAGCGTGGGTCTTGACGGGAGCGAGACAGCGAGCTTACGGACAACGTCCAGGGACGGTGCCGTGATTTCGTGCTGGCTACCAAAAAGGAGAGACGGCCTCGCCAATGAACACTTGGGGCAGTATAGACCATTCCAGGAAAGAGCTCCTGGCCGGTGTCATTTTCAACGTTCGCGAGTGTGTCGCATGGGTTGCTCGCATTTAGCAGTGATGAACGTGCACACGGTGGGCTGCGTTTGTAAACATTAGAATGGTGTATATTGATGTTTGCAGCCTTTACACCTGCCTCCGTTTCACTTCTCTACTTTTGTTTTCGTCGTAATAATGGTAAGGTGAGTCCATCGCCAAGTTAACTGGGCCAGTTTTTTTCACCGACGACAAGGGTAGAATGCTCAGGTGGGACGAAGCCCCTCCGGGGGGCCTTGTCCCCCTGGGGAGGCCTTATCCAAAATTAAGTTTCTCGGTGACCCCACTGGCCTTCCGCAGAGGCGCCTATTCACAAGCGCGTCTTGTGGTCAGTTGGTGCAGTGTAGAAAAAAGCCTTAGAGGGATACTACAACGAAATTTCAAAGCTTTTTTTCTTGGTCTACACGTGTTTAAGGGAGCAGTATCACATCGACACACCAATCTATTGTTGAAAAGACACGAAAAGAATTTTTAAAAAGAATTACACAATTAGCAAAGGGCACCCCGTGGATGTTGTCGAAGCTTCGTTTGTAATGCCAGTCTAGGAACCTTGACAGGTAGTGACGATGCCCGTATTGCCTCCGGCCACCAAGAAAGTAGAGGTGAAGAAGGAACTCCCCTCTTACTGGGACCCTCTTTTGTGTGTCCCAGACGTCGCTATTGTCCCTCTACAAGATTACAGAAGATTATTACCCCTTCACTCAAAAATTCCCACAAAAGCAGCTTTGGGTGCTTTGGTGGCTGGAACTAGGGCATCCTGTCGACATCAGCCTCGCCGCAGCTTTGCTCGTCCAGAGACAATCTATGGCGCGATTGCGCCGGATGTCACGTGTTCTCCTCTGGCTGCCCTCCGTGCGCTTGCCAGAGTGGGCCGTTTATAATGAAAAATAAATCCACCAGGCTCAAAATACAAACGTGCGATTGTCATTTACGGATACTGTGGATCATATTCGGCTTATTTCTGAACACGACGAGTATATTTCAAATTTCGTTGAAGCACCCCTTTAAACTGCAATGAAATTGCTGCATGGAGGTTTACACGGTGGAAACTCATGGTGAATTCCGCTCGCAGATCTCGAGCGCTCCAAAAGCGCTCCATTTGGAGCGCGCATATTCCGCTCGCAGATCTGGCTCGAGCTGGTCATCTTCCCCTCGTAGATCTCTGGCAACGCCCGCTCCACGGAGCGCCTCAAACTCCGCCGAACTTGCTCTGCGGGATTTCACAGATCTCTCCGGAAATTGACAGAGCGGCCCACGTGATTTCCTTTGCGCATGCGCGGCGAGGTTGGCGAGGTCGGCGGGCCGGACGGGTCGTCGAGTTGGATCTGTTCGGGTGCATCGGTTGTTTACGTGGGATTGTGACGGCTCGAACGCTTCTACCTCGCGTAGATCAGGGATACAAAGCCGGGACTGTGGAGCGTGGTAAATCGTAAGTGCTGACATCTGTGATCGTGAGAGGAAGAACGACAGGAAAGCCGGAGGCAGACGCAAGGTTAGGCCTGTTCATTCCGCAGCCAATGATTGTTTACCTTTTTACACGGCACTCCGCCGGCGTTTTCCCGTGCAATAAAGCAAGAAGAGATTAGGCAACGACCGTGCAAGTGATGGTTTGTTACCTCTGTGTTTATTAAAGTCGTACCAGAAATCTGAACTCCGCCGCTGGCAATCGCTGTCCGTGTACAGAAGATTACCCCTTCACTCAAAAATTCCCACAAAAGCAGCTTTGGGTGCTTTGGTGGCTGGAACTAGGGCATCCTGTCGACATCAGCCTCGCCGCAGCTTTGCTCGTCCAGAGACAATCTACGGCGCGATTGCGCCGGATGTCACGTGTTCTCCTCTGGCTGCCCTCCGTGCGCTTGCCAGAGTGGGCCGTTTATAATGAAAAATAAATCCACCAGGCTCAAAATACAAACGTGTGATTGTCATTTACGGATACTGTGGATCATATTCGGCTTATTTCTGAACACGACGGGTATATTTCAAATTTCGTTGAAGCACCCCTTTAAACTGCAATGAAATTGCTGCATGGAGGTTTACACGGTGGAAACTCAGTCCACCTCAAGTGCCTCGAGTCTTCAATATGCACCACAGAGCAAAAAAGGTTGCAACCTCGAGCGGCGTCGCTCTGGTGGCACAGGGTCCGAGCTATGGGACTCTGCCAAAAAAAAAAAAAAAAAGATGCAGCGAGGGTTTTCATTTTCCACTTATCTCGCTTGAAATAATTTACTCGACAACTGCCTCACTGGCCTTCTTCCAAATAGCATTACTGGAAGATGGCTTCACTGTTGCTCTAGCAGTGATGCAGATAGCAGGGGCAGATTGCCCATTCAAACTCTAAACGTGTGCCAAGCTCACGAGATAAGGCCCGACCGCTACGCTCTGCCAATGCAAAATCCGTGGGGCGACCATGTAGCCCCAAAAAATGAAATCGACTGAAGCGTGAAGCGTACTAAACTCTCGTTTTTACACGTCTGCCAGTATATCCATTATTTGATTGTACCATAACTATGCCAATACCACCTAGAAGACAAGGCCTGCGCCTCCCCCTTCCCCCTCCCCCCCCCCCCCCCCAAATGCCACCATTCATAGATTTACACAGCGCCACCTAGCTCGCCGACGCCAAGATGGGCGCGTCCGCCGCTTTGAGTAGGTCAGGGATCCAACGATGTCTAGGGGGTACTGATTTTGCCCCCAAATACAAAACAGAAGCGAGACACACGGCCAAAATTATGCTTGTTTATAGAAGTTGCGTAAAATCGATAGCTTCAGTCGAGAGAGAACTGCACCAGAATCGGGAAAAGCGACGCAAATTAACAACCACGACTCGCCAACCGACGCAAGACACAATGAACCGCGAAACGTCAGTTTATTTCACTTTGTGAGCAAAGCGGTCCTTGCCAATGTACACCGCGGTTCCGCGGGAAAGAGTGAACTAAAGCCGCCCCCCGAAAGCGGCGCCCCTTCCGACCCCCGCCACGCCCGAGTTGCGCGAGAGCGAGCCACCCACGGAAGAAAGCACCGCACGGAGCAGACCGGACTCGGGCGTTCTCGGACGGCTCCAAAGAGATCGTTGCACGCGCCGTCCTTGAGATTCTCCTCGAGGGACCGACGAGGCGACCAGTCTGTCGCTGCGAGCGGAATGATGCAGCCCGCGTCCCCCGCAACGGAAAACGCTTCGATACCTCGCAACTGGACACGAGCCTCAAAGAAATTTCTTCTCTCTAAGCACACTTCCCACAATTCTTTGCATTGCAGCCGTTGCGCGGCGAAGTTCCTCGCTACTTATCGGGCCCCACTGGGCATGTATATGAAAGAGGAAATAAAAAAAAAATAAAGGAAGAAAAACTGACTAGGTATTTTTCTTTTCACCAGACAAGTGCAACTGTTTGTGCCAGAGGAAGCCGGGGTGGCGGCCTTCCCCGAGCGTGGCGCGCATCCGTATCCGACGCCAGACGGTCTTCCGCACGGTCACCAGTACTGCTCCAAGGGGAAGGGGCGGGGCCAATCGTGCCGCCTTATTATGTACACTTGCTGCACGGATCGATGTGCACCTGCCGCATGCCTCTGGTGCAGATTTATGTACAACTCGTCGACAAAACGCTCGCCGAGAAATTTAAGTAGGCGGACACCGTTAAAAACACAGACAGGGACAGCCCCGTGACGACTCCCTGCACTTCGTACGAAGAGGCCACGAAAAAAGCGCTTTTCCAAACTGCAATGCTACACGCGTGGGAAAACAAAATCTCACTAGATGGAGGTATGCTCACCGTCTTTTCTTTCCACCGTAAACACGAGCAACTGATGCCGGATAAAACATTTCACAACCCCCCAGGAAGAGTGGCGCGGGCGTCGCCGTTCCTGCAATGACCCTTTCTAAAACAAACTTCTCAATAGACCCTTTTCAAAATTCAGCGCCACCTGGTGGCTTTAAAAGCAGTTTCACATTCAACAAGCTAATAGCGGTCATGAAACTGTATTTCATCGGGCACCGTCACTTCAGCACACCAATGGCAGATGAGTATTGGTTCATCGATCATATTAAAAATCTTTCTCGATCTGTGTCGGTTTCAATGGTGCGAGGACAAGAACTGGCCAGTACAAAGCCGCGACTCGTAGGCCCCTCTACTAAATTTCTGCCTCAAAAGGTTTTATAGAGCCCAACTTATGCCAAAAGATAGCTTGGACCAGACTCTAAAATAGACGTTTAAGCAGCCTGTGCATCCAATTAGCACATCGTGTTGTATTGACGTCTCGAATGTCCAGGCCTCGCATATCCTCCGCTCCGTAATATCTTAAACTTCTTCCTTCATTGGCCTCAAGAAGGCTGCCATTAGCTGGCACTGATGCCAAGCACCGAGATGATGATGATGGTGATCAAAGTTGCCAGCCTAAATTTCGAAAAGGGTCCATTGTTAACCAAGTCGAAGAGATGAGGCAGCCTCGGCAGCGCAGACGAGCCCGGCTCGTGACGCGCGCTTCGTCTTTTCGAGGCACGACCCCGGCGGCCCCTTGGCACAGGGTTGGCGACTTTCGTGCAGCAAGGAACGAAGCGTACACGAGCCGCACTCGTCCCAGAAGAAAAGGCCGAGGAAAAAGAAGCTTTCTCGAAGCATTTAAAAGAGATTAAACGCTAAAAACTTCAGATGTAAAACTGGCCCAAACAAAAAAAAAAAAACTAGAGCGACGACCATACAAATAACACTACCGCTTCGGTATGTCGACCACTTCCCAACCCGAGGGCACGTAAACGTCCGAAACCGCGAAATCGACTTGTGACTTTGTCACTTCGTGCGCAGACCGCAGGGCACGTGAACTGACCGCGAAGCATGCGCGACGACACCGAGCTCCAGAGAGTCTCGTAGCCATCGTGTCTCGGTCACGGCTAGCGACTCGTGCTCGGACGGGCAAACGGAGCCGCATGAGACGACTGCTGCAGTTCCCGTCGGAGACGAGAGCTTTTAGCACGGACTAACGACGACAAACCACCTCGATCGAGACAATCGAGAACCGAACCGTGAGGGGGGGAAGACAACCTAACTCGACCAGTGGCTTGCTACTCGAGAAAGAAAGGCACAACCGAACGAGACTGGCAACGGCGCACAATAAACACGGTGCAGGCCTCTTCGCACGCAAAAAGCCAGAAAAAAAAAAAAAAAAAAAAAAAGGGCAGCGCGCAGACACTTGCACAAATAAAGAGTGCTACGCTCGGGCGACGTGCGAAACGCCCCGTCGTGCTTCGCTTTGACTATGCTCCCCCCTCCCCAGGTCTGGCACCCCCTAGAGCCCTCCCAAAGAACCGGCGCCATGAGCAAGACCACAAACCGAGCGCGCGTCTCCGATACTTTTTTGGGGGGGCGGGGCCTAAGCCCCTTCGACGGAAGCCACGCGCCACCGTGACCCTTAAACAGAAAAGGTGGAGGGCATGGCAGCCCGGGGCGGGGGTCCGCCTCTCCCGGTCGGGGCACGGGTTGGGTTCGGTTGCGCCCCCGCGCTCACAGTCCATCCTCGGAAGGGCCGTCCATGACCTCCGCCAGCCAGGCCGCAACGTCCACCTCCTTCGTTTCGTAGCGCTTGATGAACGGGTGCTCCTGCGAGGAGGGCCCGGATGGGGACACGCACAAGAGCAGGGGGGGGGGGGGGGGGGGGGGGGGCCCTGGAACCCCCCTCTCCCGGGAAAAACTGCCACTACGTAACTAGACTAACATTGGTACAGATAGTTGCACATATTGGTGAAAGGTCAGCTTGAACTTACAGAAACGAACGAAGAAAGGACAGAACAGGACGAAGCAGCTGACTAACAACTTTGATTTAATATGTTTCTTCTTCGTACGTGTAATTGCAGTCTTCAGAGGCTGATCACATACACAAAATAACTATTAAGTACAAAAAAGGCCCCAACATGCGGAAATGATTAAATTTAATGCGGGATAAACTTTGGCAAGCAACATTTCATTAAATCATTTTCCCATGTAAATCTTTTTTGTAACTAATAGTTATTTTGTGTATATGTGAACAGTGCAAAGCTGTTAGTCAGCTTTTTGTCCTCTTCCGTACTTTCTTCGCTCGTTTCTTCAACTTCAAGCCGACCCTTTACTTTTATTACCGCATTCATTCAATTTTTTCTCGACTTTCTCTCGTCACGCACCAATGTCCAAATCGGTGTGATCGCCATTGTGGGTGAGGCAGAAATGGCGGCGTAAAAATTAACACTGAAATGTTTCGCGGGACTACAGATCGAACTTCGCCTATGTGAGCTGGTGTTCAAGAACTAAGCAGTAAACGTCCTTCGATTGCACGGCAAGCTCCACCACTTTCCACAAGTCAGTCGGAATCGTTAGGCGATCGCTCCGCTGCCTCCAGATTTCCAAGCCGCACACAGAAAGACTGCTCTCAGTTCGGAATGAATGGAGGAATCTGCTGGGTGGGCACTCTAGGTTTGCAAAAGGAAGGGGCTTATAAGTATTTGGGTGCACGCTGGCACAAGGAACTGCATTCCTGGAGCCACTTTTGCAACACCGGCGATCGCACAAGCGCGTGTTGCTGCTTGCCCCATCCAGGCTCGCTTCATCGGGTTCCCCAACGGTATGGTGCCTGGAGCGCGTCTCCGAGTGGTGTGTTTAGCGTCCTATCTTGCCCATACATCAAAAGTGGTGCCGAAGTGGCAACGAATGACGTCGCAGAAGCCGGAGCGTCATGCCGTTGCATGTCGCGATCCTGGCGGTTGGTAGTAGAAATGATGGCGAAAAGCACGAGTGAAAGCGGGTGTCGCTGTCGTCACGGCGTCGCAACTTCTGGCTGCCGAAGCTTCCATGAACTGCCACACTGGGGGGGGGCGACGTGCAGCAGAACAGGCGTCTGCCACATACACCACCGCTGCTGGGACACCACCAGGACAGCAACCGGCGATGACATGACACTTCTACGACGTCGTCAGGTGGAAATCGAGGGACCACTTTTTTTTGGACGCGGTAAACACCAGTCAAAGACGCGTTCCGGGCACCATACCGACAGCAGTGGGGCAGAGCGCACCGGCACGGCCATTGGCAGACGAGTGACATTCCCGAGCGGACCCACTCACCAGGAGCTCCCGGTACTTGGGCCTCTCCTTGTAGTTCTTTGTAAGGCTGCAACGAGACGGCACAGAGTCAGATCACCTGCGTGCAGCTCGATTCATAACATCAGCGTATTCCCACGACGTCAGTGTGAGGCAATTTAAACAGACCTTGGGGCTTCTATGATCACCTGACTGCAGGCACTCGAATACGCCTCTTAGATAAATATTACCACAAAAACACAAGTACATATGACACCCTCCTATTGCCTCCTGACAGGATATCACCTCGCCTCAATCAAGGTCATTGCATTAACGTATCACAGGCAAAACACTAGCTTTTAACACCTCATTTTTTTCCACTATTACCATCTGGAACACTCTTCCCGAGGAACTTACTTTAGACCCATCCATTTTCCGCTAGTCAGTCACCCTCTGCTAACCACCACTGTCCTACCAGGTTGTCACTGTGTGCAGCTTTTAATTACTGTTATGTCAATCTTTTTTTTTTGTTTCAAAAATTTATTATATTTGCCCACATTCCCCCCTTATGTAATGCTCCATCAGGCCCTTAAAAGGTAACTGCAAAGAAAAAAAAAGTTTTTTTTAAACAGCCTAATTTGGACAAGCATGTCAAAAAACAACTTTTCCACAAGAAAAACTTTTTTTACAGCAATATTTATTGTGTGAGACTGATTTTAGTTTGCGGCTATTTCGTCAGTTTTAAATCGCGCGCCACGAAGATGGTGTTCCGTGACGTTTAGGTTAGATCTTGGTTGTTAAACCTTTGTTTTATGTTGTAATTTCCTTTTGAGCGGCATATTTGTACGTTTAAGGAATAACCCATGTAATGAGAGTTATTATTTTTTACAAAAGGTTTACAAGAGGGGCACTTCCGTTTGGATTCATACCATAACAAACAAAAGCTTCGCCATTCTTTCATGGCCGCCGTAGTCTCTGCTCCCGCCTGTCTCGCCTACCTCGACTATAGACCGACACGCTGTTTACAAATGAGCCCGCGTTTGCCCACACCAGGTGTGGGCACTGCGCAGTGCGCAGAAACCGAATTCGCGTGAAGTGAAGCGTCTGCGCACTGCGCAGGGCCGTCGACAGCGCCACCGCAGCTGCGTGACGTTAGGGCCGCGTGTCCGTCTATAGTAGGTTGCAACTAAAGAACGAAGGGCGAGGGTAAGACGGGCCGGGGAGGAGGAAGCAGATGGGACGCTAAAAAGAGGAGGAGGTTTCACCCTCTCTTCTCCAGTGTTCCGTCTCCTCCCCGGCCTACCCTACCCTCGCCCTTCGTTCTTGGGTTGCAACGGACTATAGTCGTTTCGCCGAAGTGACCAGTGTTTCGTGTTGACCCAGGTGCTTGAGTGAGACTTCCTGAAGTGAAGTAGTGTGTGTTTAGCAGCTGTCGCCAGTGTTAGTGATGGGAAGCGACACGGGGTTTTGGCTTTCATAGCGCGGTTTGTAACTTTGGTTTTCCTCTTTGCTTTCTTAGCGTGCTTTTTTCTTTTTTTGCTTGCGCGTGCAAATGCCGACTTTTTGGAGATGTCAGCTCCTGTAAAGTGCTGCGAGATGAGTGATCGCAAAAGCGAGTCTTCCAGCAGCCACATTGCCCTGAAAGATCACAAGCTGAATGCTATTTGGCTGCAGGCAATCGGGCGTTCACGTAGCGACAATCGAGTCCAGGTATGCAGGGGTGGAAGCAAGCTTCAGCCTTTTGGAGCAGGTCTGAGAGCAGCAAAGATGCCCCTTTGGAGCAGCTTTGGAGCAGTAAAAGTTCAGCTTTGGAGCAGCTCAGGAGCAACAAAAATCGAGTTTCGTAGCAGTATAAGCAAATCTTGGAGCTGCTTGATGCTATAGGAACCGTGCGGATCTAATTCAAGCCCCGGCCAGGGCACCCCTAGCGGCAAACGGGTCCGTTGCATCGGGGAGCTTCGGCCAGTCGCTGCGTTGGTTGTGCGTTGTAGTGGGTTAGCGCTGTAATTTCTGAGATGGTTATTCCGCACCAAGGAAGCCGCAACAACTGCTGCGTGGTCGGCTGCAACAGTACGTGCAAGATCGCGCACGGCACGAAGTGCTACATCGTCCCTTCGAAGCCGTACGAGGCGGAGTACTGCGCGACCTGGGTGCGACTTGTGCGTCCATACAGGTTAGTGGCATTTCTTACCTTCCAGTTTGCGCTTTGTTTAAGCTGCTGACGAATAATACAATTAACTTTTTTCTATTCTAGCGACGATGGAACAGCATCGACACCGACGGCAAACTCTAAAGTATGCAGCAAATACTTCACCGGAATCGAGAAGCGGAATGCGGTCGCCCACCCTAGCCTACCCTCGCATGTTTCCATCAGTCTACAGGAAGATAGTAGTGGTAATCACGGAACGGCACGAAAAAAATCGCCCAGTTATTGTCAAGCTGATTCAGAAATAAACATACATAATTACCGCAGTCCACTCAATGCCAAGTAAATTTTTTGAGGGCGCGCTTAATTTTGTTTGCAGAGTATGGCGCTCTGTGACATCCACTTGTCCGTCGAAACGGACCTCCTTCACGTCATACACGCGGCCAGATTCATGAAGGAGTTTTCCCTTCGTCATATTGGCACCACGGAAGAAGCTTTCTGGATTCGTAACCGCCTTAAACCCCGTCGTAATCACCACGGGAACACTGTCCGCTGTGCTGCTTATCGCCATTGCTTCCCCCCGATGATTCTGCACCGGCTGCCAAAGAAGCTTTCCGGATTCGTAATTGCCCACTGTGCTCTGTGCTGTTCGTTGCTATTACTTCCCAATGATTCTGCGCCGGCGGCACCGGCTACAGAAGGAACTTTCCGAATTCATAACTGCCTTAAATTTTGTCGTAATCACGACGGGGACACTGTACGCCGTGCTGTTCGTCGCCATTGCTCCCTGATGCTCCTGAGGCGGCTACCGCTAGGTCGCGGCGAACAATAGGCGACCGCCGCGACACGGCCGGCTTGCTCGCTTCCTATAAGCACAGATGTGTTTTTCGAAATACAAAAAGAAATATAAATAAAAAAGCATCTCCATGTGACGTTCCAGAACCATTTCCAAACATGACCTTTCCTTAAATATATTCCAGCCCATAGCAAAAAATATATTTGAATGGCTGCCATTGAGAACTGTCCTGGTGGTAGCGGGTTGGTTCTTCTCATGAATTTACAATAGTAGGCATAGGAAACTAAAGAAAAACAACTTAAGCCTCATGAAAACAAGACTCGCACGTTCCATAAGTTAAAAACAAAACCATTTCAAGCTGCAATAGTATAGTATGAAATAAAGTCCAATACTCACTACAGTTCATCATTAGGAAATACAAATGTTTCGAGTCCCTGTTGAGCAAACAAAAGTATTCCAATACTCAACAGAGTACAAATCTACTCTATCTGATAAAAGTACAAATGCAAAATATTGAAAACTTCATGATACCACCTATACCATTCCTGCTCATACATACACACTTAATTAACCCTTACTAAAAGAGGCATCACTGACTAAATAGAAACAAAACAGCTTGATTAGGAGTTTCATAAAAAAAAAAAAAATTAACTGACAAAACTAGCAAGTAACACCATAAAACGGAAGGTTTTCCTTAAGTCAATACGGAGCGGAAGTTTGTCTGCTTCTTGCACAGGGGTTGCGTGACGTCAAAACGCCGAGCTCTTATTGCTCAATGCTCGCCGAGCATTGAGGTCTACCCACTATCGTTTCAATCAAAACCAATCGGAGCTCGGCGTCGCTCTGAAGTCACCGCATCTCCTGTGCAAGAAGCAGACGACTTGCTCTCCGCATTGCTCGAATGCGTTCTAGCACAACGGTTTAGAATTTGCTTCGCTCGGCAGGACATTCCCGCTGTTCTCCTCGTCCTCCCGCCTGCTTGCTGTTTGGGTGCCAGCAGGTGTATTTGCCACGTACATCATTTACAAGAAACTCTACAGATGATTGAGGCAACCAATTATCGCTTTTATATCTTTTGTTTACGACACAAATGAAGAACGCGGAAGCAGTCTCAGCAAAAGCACCCCAAACACGCAAAAATAAATATATATTATGCCAAATGTTTATTTTTCTATAGAGTAGTTATTGCTTTCCCCAGAAATTAGATGATAGGTGAACAAATGCCAGCAAGCTCTTATGTACATTTATATACCATAAGGTCCTGAAAGAATGCCCACCCAAAATGAAAAGGTAAATTGTGTGTCTGTGTGTGTGTGCGCGTGCATGTGTGTGCGTGCGTTCGTGCGCGCACACGCGCGCGTTTCGGGGGAGGGGGGGCACTACAAGCTACGTGAAACGGAAACTCTTCAACTTCAAAGTTTCTTAACTTTCCCCTCACCACAGTCTCGGGTTTTAAACATCATAACTATCACCAGCTCACCTGCGCACTCACTGTCTTTTCATTACTGATACATATCGCAGACACGGCGAACTCGAGAGCGCAATAGGTATGTGGGAATTCGCTAGGAACTCCCCTGTCACGGGCACGGCAGCAGAACGCGGACGCAGTGCATTCGCGCTTCACAGTGCGATATAGACGCAAGAAACCGGCCCCTTCAAACTCGGGTGTCACGGGAACCGATATTGCGCGCAAATCTCAGACAAAAAAAAGTGTGGGAACAAATTGGGAATTTGCATGTCATGGGAAGGGACACCCCGCATAGTATGGATGCTGCAGATTCGCATGTCACGGTGCGATAAGCACGAGAGAACCCGCGGCGAGCACGCTTGTCGCGTACCAATACCGCAAATCCCTCAATAAATAAAATTTAAAAAAAAAAATAAAAATCGTTCAGCCTTTTCACTTTCGTGAAGAAGGAAGACCAGCGGAGCTGTACTCGATACACCCTGTGCTTCTTCTTCGTCGTCTGTTTTTCGCGCTGTTTCCTACGATGAATTCCCACCAACGCGCCCAACTATCCATTCTTCTGTTATAGCTGGAAAGGTCGGCGCCATCTACGAGCGACGGCGGAAACCATACTGGTTGTGTGCTTGCCGCCGTCGCTTATAGATGGCGGTAGCTGTCCTAGTAGGTTTGTGTAGAGATACACGGACACGATCCTGGGGAACCTAGCCCTTAACAGCTCCGCTGTAAAAAAACAAACAAAAAAAACGGGATGTGTGACTTTCGGGGAGCGGGCGCTTGTAAGAGACTTTACGGCGATTTAATGCGTGTGTGTCGTATTCCGAATACACTCGATCATGCTCAGTGCCACTGTGCAAAAAAAAAAAAAAAAAAGATTAGGTGAATGACGAAACGATGCATCGAAGCATCGTCTCGTCGTTTGTCAGAGTTCTGATGAGTACTCTGACAAAGCGACCTGTGCATGTGCCATTTTCGGAGATCAGACTTACACGCTGTTGACACGACCACATCGGTATGGTGGTTTCATAGCAATAGGGCCTTTAAAACGTTACCGCGTACCGCGCACTGCTGGAGCCTTTGAAGCATGCTTTTAAGCGCGCGCCCCGCGGTCACGGTATCACTCGGGCGCGCGCTTAAAGGACACATGCAAAGAAAAAAATGTTTTTTAAACAGCTTAGATAGAAAAAGGATATCATAAAACGATTTTACAACGAAGAAAAAAAAATTTTTAGAGCTATATTTACGGCGCTATACGAATTCGTAGTTTTCGCTCGCGGGCGCCGCAGAAAAGCGGCCCTTATTTATCACGTGACGGGCCCATATTTGTCACGTGGTGCTTGCGCTCTTTCGGAAGCTTCCTATGGCCTTTAAAAGTAACTTATTCATCTTTGTTTGAAGTATAACAAAAAACTAAGATTAATAAATAACTTTTAGAGCCCGAAGGAAACTCCTGAAAAAGTGCAAGCATACGTGATAGACCTGTGCGCCGGTCAGATGACGGCGGCAGCGGCGGCGGTGGCGGCGTGTAGAAACGCGTTGAAGCGGTGTCGTACAATGCTCAGCGTGCGGCGGCGGCGTGGCTTTGCGGCGCCAGCGACGCAGGGCGGCGGCGCGCGGGCCTACCACTGTGACCAGCGGCGGCTCCGGCGGGCGCCAACTACAAATTCGTATAGTGCCGTAAATATAGCTCTAAAATTTTCTTGTCTTCGTTGTAAAATCGTTTTATGATATCCTTTTTCCATCTAAGCTGTTTAAAAAAAATTTTTTTTTCTTTGCATCTGTCCTTTAAAAGCATGCTTCAAAGGCTCCTGTAGTGCGCGGTATGCGGCAATGGTTTGCTAAAAGTCCCTATTTTTTCAGAATTACCTAAACAAACACAACACAGTAAACCACTGTGGCCAATTAAAAAGGAAACTCCAATAAATATAGCCTTGAAAAAAAATCTTGTTTGGCTAGTTTTGGTGCAACAGGTGCGCTTGGGATCAGGATGGCGCAGCAAAAGTGGATTGGCGCACAATGGCGCATTTGGCGCAGCGCTTCCACCCCTGGGTATGTTCTCGTCATTTCGCTCCGGACGCCTTCGAGATTCGCACCGGGTTCACCGAACGTCCGCGACTGAGACACAGCTGTTAGGTAGAAGACCTGGCCAGGTTATTACGTAACAGCTGTCCGGAGAAGCCTTCGGACGTTCAAATTCTGCTTTAGACGACAAATTGTTTTTTTCTCGGCTCCCAAATTATTTTATGTAATTATCGTAAATCTTGGCTTGTGATTACGCCTTTGTAGATCATCTTATTTGTTTTGTTGAAGAGACGCAAACGACGGGCATAATAAAATCGTTTGCATATTCCGCATACCTCGCAAAAGAACTTCCCCAGTCATCTTGCAAAACACAGAGTCCGCACCGTCCTGACTTCCCAGTCTTTTAGCTGCTTTAGAGCAGTTTGTACCTGCTAGTAGGTATGCCTACTGAAACTGCAACTTAAGGCAGTTTCAGTAGGGTGATTCCACGAGAGATCGAACCAGGAGGTCCACTCAACATTTTTATTTTTCCTGGTTTTTTTATATGTGATGTGCACTCAAATGAATCGCACGAAACGGAACTTTTTGTCTCGAAACCGCGTTTCCACTACGAGAAAAAAAATATTTTAAGATTGCGCGACGGCGCCGCTCCCACCGCTGACTGCGTTAGGTGCCAACTTTGCGGTCCTGTGGGAGGCAGGCAAAGAGTGGTACGCCAGAAATATTTCTTGTTTTATGTAACACACCAAAGTTTAAGTCAACTGCATGCAAATATTGTGTGCCTTGTGAATTAAAAAATATATATAAAAAATTCCTAACTTTCGACCAGGCGCAACAAAGACACTAACTTTCAGGCCTTCTACCTCAATCTGTATGGCATTAACGAGTTCGAAAGCTACACATAATATAGGCCAGGGCATCTAAATTGTTCGTCAAAAATATGAGCTTCCGACAAAAATTTAAACATAACAAAAAATTATTTTGAAAAAACACATTTTCAAAAAAATACCCATATTGAAAAAACAAAATAAAAAAAAGCCCGGTCTCGATTTTATTAAAACTCTGGGGTACAACTCTCCTTAGCCCAGGCAAAAAGAAAGTGCAAAAACATGTTGCATCATTTGCTTGGTACAAAAATTGTAACCGGTCAAAGTGGTGGTTGCAAAGCGTCTTGACTCCGGCGTTTTTCGTTTCTCCCCGCCGCTAACTTTTTTTTTTCCTAAAAAATTGCAACTTTATTTTTTTTTTTCACAACTAAGAAAATTTATGTGTTGTAGCTTGCTGTCAGAGAAGATATATTTCCAGATTTTCTTTTGCTTGTGGCCGTCTACGGGCACCCATGAAAGTTTACGATGGGTGATTCCACGACAGATCGAACCTGCAAGTCCGCTCGACATTTTTTCTTTTTATATGCGATGTAAACACAAATGAATCACACGAAGCTCAACTTTGTTTATCAAGAAAGCGTTTTCACTTCGAGAAAAAAATATTCTTTAATTTAGATTGCGTGACGGCCCTGCTTCTACCACGGACTGCAATAGTTGCCAACTTTGCGGTCCTGTGGACGGCAGGCTAAAAAGTGGTAAAACAGAAATGTTGTTGTTTCTTATAATGCATCAAAATTTAAGTCAACTGCATGCAATTATTATCTTTTCTATAAAATAAAAAAATATATATAAAAAGTGCATAACTTAGACTAGGCGAAACAAATACACTAACTTTGTGGCCTTCTACCCCAATATGTATGACCTTAACGAGCTTGAAAACTATACACAATATAGGCCAGGGCATCCAAAATATACTTACAAAATATGAATTTTTGGAAAAAATATAAACATTAAGAAATATTTTTTGAACAACACATTTAAAAAAATACACATATTGAAAAAAATAAAGAACCCGGTTTTCATTCTATTAAAACTTTGGAGTACAACTCTCCTTAGGCCAGGCAAAAAAACATACAAAAACATTGCACCATTTCCTTGGTACAAAAGTTCTAACCGGTCAAAGTGGCGGTTGCGAAGCGTCTTGACTCCGGCGCTTTCGCTTCTTCCCACCGCTGGTCTCTCTTTGCACTTTTTGATAAAGTCCACTTTTTTTACCGCTCCGTACGAGACGTTCAGTCTGATAGTAAGTATTTACTCGAAACACCACAAAAGTTAGCGATGCTTCTGTTACTTAGAACAGGCACACATACAATTAAATTGTTGTTGGCCTTCCTGGATGCCTTGCGAGTTCGAACCAATGTCAAGATGGCACATTCGCTATAATCAGATTTAAAAAGGTTTAATTTCAGTGAGCTCGATTGCAGCAGTTCCCGCCACCAAGAGGACATGACCGCACTGCTGATCTTGTGTGCCTTTCCTGGGCACACACGCACAAACACACAGCTGTCCAGATGACATCACTGCCGCGAAGACATCGATTCTGCCACCGCGCATTCTAAAAAAAGTCTAGATGAACTGTCACAGTAATCCACCTTGATGCGATCAGAGTTTAGTGGATTCTCCAAATTTCCTTCAAGAGGAAGCGTTGACGAGCCGTCATCTTTAGGTAGCTGTTACGTTTTTAGACGCAAGGAAGGAAGCGCCTGAACGTTCGTGCCGGAGTAAGGCTGAAGACTGCCTGAGTTTTGTTTATTAGAACTGTAGACAATAAAGAAGCGATGCCTCAGGTACAGGAGTATGGTGCGCTTATGTTACCGCGGAGCCAAGGAGGATGTTATGTTTGCCCAGCGGTAAACGCGAGCTCAAATATCTTACCAGCTCCTGACGGCGAGAGGGACCGGGAGCCACGTATACTCCGCGGCAAACATAAACCTCCTCTATGGCTCCGCCGTAACATAAGCGTCCCATACCCTTGTACCCGAAGCCGGTCTTTTATTATCTACAGTTCTAATAAACAAGATATGCGAAGTCCAAGCGCGATCAAGTTCAAGAAGTCCTGCCTTGCCCAGCCTCCTTCGCACCCCCCCCCCCCCTTCCCTCCCTCCCTCCTTTTTTCCAAACACACGCTGCAGTTGTTCCCCGAGCAGGAGCTCGTATTTCGCTTACGGCGCGCGCTGAAACAGGAATCATCGTTTCGTGTTTGTATGTCCTTCACAAGTGCCCGGGGCAGCTTCAAAACGTATGCGAATACAGAAGTGTGATATGCTGGTTCTCCACCAGAACCTTGCACGCATGAGCGTACTTTCATGAGTGCCCGTAGACAGCCACAAGCAAAAGAAAATCTGGAAAGATATCGTCTCTGACAGCAAGCTACAAAACATAAATTTTCTTATTTTTGAAAAAAAAAATAAAGTTGGAATTTTTTAGGGGAAAAAAAAAGTTAGCAGCGGGGAGAAACGAAAAACGCCGGAGTCAAGGCGCTTTGCAACCGCCACTTTGACCGGTTACAATTTTTGTACCAAGCAAATGATGCAACATGTTTTTGCACTTTCCTTTTGCCTGGCCTAAGGAGAGTTGTACCCCAGAGTTTTAATAAAATCGAGACCGGGCTTTTTTTTATTTTGTTTTTTCAATATGGGTATTTTTTTGAAAATGTGTTTTTTCAAAATAATTTTTTGTCATTTTTAAATTTTTGTCGGAAGTTCATATTTCTGACGAACAATTTAGATGCCCTGGCCTATATTATGTGTAGCTTTCGAACTCGTTAATGCCATACAGATTGAGGTAGAAGGCCTGGAAGTTAGTGTGTTTGTTGCGCCTGGTCGAAAGTTAGAAATTTTTTATATATTTTTTTAATTCATTAAGCACACAATATTCGCATGCAGTTGACTTACACTTTGGTGTGTTACATGAAACAAGAAACATTTCTGGCGTACCACTTTTTGCCTGCCTCCCACAGGACCGCAAAGTTGGCACCTAACGCAGTCAACGGTGGGAGCGGCGCCGTCGCACAATCTTGAAACATTTTTTTTTCTCGTAGTGAAAACGCGGTTTCGAGACAAAAAGTTTTGTTTCGTGCGATTCATTTGAGTGCACATTACATATAAAAAAACCAGAAAAAATAAAAATGTTGAGTGGACCTGCTGGTTCGATCTCTCGTGGAATCACCCAGTAGGCATACCTACTGAAACAGGGGAAAGCTTGCACACCTACTGAAACTGGGGAAAGCTTGGTTACCCTCCCCAATTTCTGAACTCTCAAGTGATTGTATCATGATAAATGCACCAACGCCTCTTCCCAAAATAAAAAAAAGCACCATGTTCACTACGTAAAAAATGGTCTCAGTTCATGCATCTGTGGGCAGGTAGGAAATCTTGCCCAAATTTATTCACACCGTATGATGAGCGCTACAAACTCGCACAAGATTTACAGGAAAATGTCGGTGGTGACTTAAGTTTCCCTTAACCCCTTAAAGGGGAACCACCAGAAATATTCTTCCGCCTGGCGGAAAGTCCTCCTCGCCATCTTTCTTTCCCTTTCTCTCTTGAATTGTAGCACGGCGAGGCGAGGGGAAACGTCCCCTTTTGCGCCGGCTTCTTGCGAGAGGATAAGCCGAGAAAATCCCCATTCTGAGCGACGGGCGATGGGTGCGGCAGCAGCGACCTCGTGACTTACAGGTATCTTCTGCTCCAATCGCGTAAAATGCCCATTTTTTGGCGCTCGCCAAGCCTAGCCCCTCGGGTGCAGGTTTTACGGAGCTGCAAGGCTGCGCCCTCGCAGTCACCCAGTTTGAGCTGTCGAAGTTCTTTGGTTTAGCCCGTGGCAAAGTAAACGCGTACTTGGGAGGTGCGATGCATCCCCGCACCCATTGAAGGAATGTTTCATAGATATTCTCGGTTGATCAAGGAGCTCAAAACACATGCGCGAGATGTGGTGACTTGAATATGTAAGGATGACTTAAATCTTCACAAAAAATTCCATCTTCAAAAAAAAAAAAAACGGCTTATCACGCTCAAACCTGCCTCAAATTGGGATCGATAGAAAAGAAAACGATGTACTAGGCGCGGGCATCTTGTAGAAGGTCTCTGTTTTCTAGCAGCGAGCACAAATTACTGGAGAACTTTACCAGACTATGTTTTCAGGCCACACTATATTTAGCGGGAGCTCGCGCTGCCACTTCGATGCATTCTCTGAAGCGCGCGCCTGAAGTGGCAGCGGGCTTTTGAAAACGATTTACTAAAATGCCCTGTTGTGTGCCTAACTCGCAGAACATGATGGCCAACAAAATGTTTGAAATTCATATTTACACATTCACAACAACCACCTGAGGTGAGAGGGCATCAAGGGTGGAAATCAATACTAGAAAGTTTTAGTAGGTCGCTTTTAGCCAATTCGATAACCGTACGGTCCCTACCCCACATCGAAATGTAAGCTAGACTCGCTGTTTAGATTCTTTATGGAGGTCGGCTATGGAGCGGAAAATACAATATTAAACCCCTTTTTGGCGAGTCTAGCGTGTCGTGATATGGTTCAACGTTGCTTGCATTGGTACCATAGCACGGGCCGCCACTTCGAAGTATTTGTGGTTTCTCAAAGAAACTAAAGCAAAAGCAGACCATTTTTTTAACGTGACACAGAATTGTATTTACCATTGTAAAAAACCTTTTAGGTACTCTACGCCACGCAGTTAGCACGAACAAACTATCGCCGGTGTTTAGATAGATAAAACTGAAATAGAACTGAAAAAGCATACGAGTGTAACCGAGATAGAACTGAAAAAGCATACGAGTGTAACCGTAGCAATCTCCGACCAAGCCTGAACCTCACTTTTTTTTAAAACCACGGAGATGACTGCTTTTGACGGATTGATAAAGCAAGCCAAAGCCGCTAATAAGTGTGACATCGTTGTCAGCTGTGATAACCAAGGCGCTGCGACGATTTTTTGAAACCTTTCATCTATTAAAACAAATTATGTAATAAATCCATTGCCATATTATGCTTGCGCTGATCTTGTAGCGGTATGCGTACATAACGCGGCACTGTTAGTCTGAACGCGACATCGGTGCTTTTTACTGTTTCTGCCCAGCAACATGTATTGTCTAGCACTGAGCTCTGCCACTTAGGTTGGATAGTTGCATTAACAGTTTTCTAAACATCATTCCCTTCTAAGAAAACAAAATTAGAAAGACCGGCGATAGTTTTTCCGTACTAACTGTGTGGCAGTATACCTAAACTGTGTTTGCAATGACAAATTACAAACGCTTTTCACGTTTAAAAAAAAATCGGCTACATTTCTTTTTTTCATTTTTAATGCCTCAAAAATACTTTAAAGTGGCAGTACGCGCTATAGCACTGATTTAAGCAACGTTAAACTATAACATGACACGCTTCGATAGTCGCACTCGATAAAGAATGCTCACAGAAAGGTTATAGCTTATATACTGTTGAAGGGTACGGTTATCCAAGAGCTAAAAACGATCCACTAAAACTTTTTAGTATCGACACACAATATTGCTGCCTTCTCACCTCATGTGGTTGTTGGGATGGGTAAATATAAATGTAATCTACATTCGTTGGCCATCATATAGTGTGAGTTACGCACACAATAATTTGTGCTCGCTGCTAAAAAACAGAGACCTTCTACAAGACGCCCGCGCCTGGTACATTGTTTTCTTTTCCATCGATCCCAATTTGAGGTAGGTTTGAGCGTGATAAGCCGTTTTTGGGCTCGGCAGGAATCGTGGAGCGATGACCACTAAACTGTTACTCTTCGTTATACAGATACTGTGCTTCCCGGAACATGGCCCCTCCCAACCCGTTCAACTGCCCGAGCCAGCTCCCGCCACTATCTTCAGGGAGGATACGCCCTTTCGTGACAATGAAGATTTCGACTCATCACGCAAGGCTGATTTCCGTGGTCTCCCCCTGGTGGATCCTCGGCACTCCAGCACGGTGGCGCTTCCGTCGACAACAGCCTCGGCAATCACTACAAAAGACCGCACGTTCCGGCAGTTCGCCCATGGGCTCGGCAGGAATCGTGGAGCGATGACCACTAAACTGTTACTCTTCGTTATACAGGTTGGTGAACCGAAATCGTTTCCCTCTCTGAAGTGTACCTATATCCACGTTCTGCCGAGCCCACGGTCATGCCTAGTTGCTATTTGGAAATGGCTGCTCTTATGTACATGTGGTGACATTGAATCCAATCCGGGACCCCTCTCTAATGCACAAAGCGAAGAACTTTTGTTAAGTATTCACATGATTGTACAGAAACTTGACGCCGGACAGACTGCTCTGATGGACCAAGTAAGAGTACTCGGAGAAAAGCAGACGCAAACGGCTCCTAGCTAGCCTGTCCTCCCGAGTCACAAACCTCGAAGCTGAGCTTGTTTCATTGAAGTTAAATCCTGCGCCGGTTTGTGCTGAGGATGCTAGAACCAGTGTCTCTGAATCTCAACTGAGGCAGCTAGAAGCACGCTGCGACGACGCAGAAAGTCGCTCACGCAGAGTAACTTGCTGTTTTATGGTCTTTCTGTTGACTAGGCAACGGAAACTAGGGCCGAATCGGAGCAGCTCGCCCGCTCTGTGTGCGCCGAAAAAAACAAAGTTTTGTTTCTTAAGAAAAAAAATACAGACCATTCTTTCGGCCGGTTTCAAACTGAAGGGCACTTCTACATTGATTGGCGAAGACTTTCCGGCAAACGTACGTGTTGCCGAAAGGGAACTGCTTGCATTTGTGAAACCAAAAAAGTGTCGTTTTAGGCTACGATTTGATAAGCTATACATGGATGAAAATAGCTTCGTTTATGATTATACTAACCAATGTGTCGTTCCCCGGAGCGTATAGCAACCGAAGAACAAAAAGCAGGTCTTTTCTGCTCCTTCTGCTTCGTCAATAAAGCGAGCTGATGAAACATTCTGCTGTTACTCTGTTTTGTTTACTAATATAAGGAGCTTGCTTCCTAAACGTGACAATCTGTACTCTCTTATCGATTCATTGCAAGCCGATTTCGTTCTTCTAACCGAAACGTGGCTCACCCCCGAGGTTCATGACTTTGAAATATTTCCTTTCAACATAAATTATGCAATATAAAGATGCGATAGGTTTAACAGAAGGGGCGGGGGAGTGCTGATAGCGATAAACAACCGCTTTTTGTCATCGTTGGTGGTTACAGCAACTGGCTTGGAGATGGTTTGGATTCATATTTCATCACCTTCAACACAGATACTGCTTGGCCTTTGTTACAGACCACCTGACATGAGTAGAGACTTTGTTCCTTTATTACACTAATGTCTTAGCAACTTATTTTCAAAATTTCCCAAAGCAACTCGTGTACTTCTCGATGATTTTAACTATCCCGCCATTAATGGGGACACCTTATATACCATCATAATGAATCAAAACAATTTATAGATATGTGTTTAGATTTCAACCTCAAACAGCTCATTATTCAACACACAAGAATCACTTCTCAGAGCAGCGACATACTGGACCTGTGTCTTTCTACAGATCCTAGTATTATTAATAACATTTCATTACTTCCTGGGCTCAGTGATCAGCTCATAGCACATTTTAAGTTTTCCTTTCTTATTACACGCAAATGCCCTAACCAAAAACAAATTAGAGATTATAATAAAGCTGACTACGCTTCAATTAACACAGAATTAGAAATATTTTATGAACAATTTCGTGAAACATTTCGCTTGCGCACAGTTGAACAAAACTGGATCCAATTTAAAAATAAGTTATCCTTTTTAGCCCGGAAATACGTACCCCTGGTTAATATTAAAACCGACGGACACAATCCATGGTTTACTAAAGCAATTAAGAGAATAGGCAACAAAAAGAAGAGGTTATTTAAGAGAGTTAAGCTATCACCCGCCAATAAGGAGGCACGGAATAAATATGAAGAATGTGAAAAATTATACAGGCAAGAAATTGCAAAAGCTAAATCGAAATTTTATGAAAAAGACCTATTAAAAGTATTGTTTGATAATCCCAAACAGTTCTGGAATATGATCAATCTTAAACCTTTCACCCCTCTCGCTTTCACTAACATCGAAGGACTGGCTTTAACTGACAAGCAGTGTGCTGATTGCCTAAATAAATATTTTTGTTCTGCGTTTACCAATGAAAACCTTAACACTGTTCTGGAGATTCATATTCCTAATCATCCACAAATGGAAGCGATTACTATCAACCCGTTCGGTGTCTTAAAAACCATCGAAAATCAGAAACTTACCTCAAGTACAGGGGATGACCTCATCAATTCCAAGATTCTATTCAACACCAAACACATATCATCTCTCTTTCTGTCTGACATTTTCCGTGAATCCTTGCTTCTGGTTACATTCCCCTTGACTGGAAAATCTCCCGTGTCATCCCTATTCATAAGTCCGGAGACCGAAATTCACCTCTTAATTATCGCCCCATATCGCTCATTAGTATCCCATCCAAAATTATTGAACACATCATATTTTCAAACGTCATAAAATATATTGAGTCCAATAATCTTCTCAACGTTAATCAACATGGATTTAGGAAAGGACTATCATGTGAAACGCAACTCCTAGAATTCGTACATAACATTCACTCTAACCTTGAACATAAAAAACAAGTCGATGCCATCTTTCTTGACTTTGCAAAAGCCTTCGATAGGGTACCTCATAATCGTCTTTTAACCAAACTTCACCATTTTAAAATTGATCCCCTTATCATCGCCTGGATATCAGAATTTCTTTCTGGTCGCTCTCAATACACCGTCGCAAATAACTCAGAGTCATCTCGAACTAACGTAACATCAGGCGTCCCTCAAGGAAGCGTACTCGGACCACTTCTTTTTCTAATCTACATTAATGATCTCCCTCTCTGTGTCGCTTCCACCATCCGCCTTTTTGCAGATGACTGTGTAATTTATCGCACAATCACGAATACTGACGATCATTCATCCCTGCAAACCGACTTATCATCCATCGCTCATTTGTGTGACACGTGGCAGATGTCGTTGAACTTAGATAAATGCAAAGTGCTAACCTTTTCTCGTATTTTGTCACTATCTTCTTACACCTACAATATTAACGACACAGTTCTCAGTAGTGCTTCATCCTACAAATATCTTGGTCTTCATATAACAAGCGATTTAACATGGGCCACTCATATTAATCACATAATCGCTAAGGCAAACAGCACACTGGGTTTTCTACGAAGGAACTTGAGACTCGCCCCCCCCTAAAGTGAAACAGATCGCATACCTAAATTTAGTCCGCCCAAAGCTAGAGTACGCTGCATCCGTATGGTCCCCGTGGCAAAACTACCTTAACGAGAACTAGAAAGTGTGCAAAACAGAGGTTTGAGATTTATTTATTCTGATTATTCTTTTTACACTAGTGTTTCTGGTTTGCGAGAGCGAGCGAATCTTCCTGAGCTCGCTTTAAGACGAAAGATATCTCGATTGACGCAGTTTTACAAGGTCTACCACCACAACTCTACGCTTAGAAAAATTTTACTCCCACGTCCCATTTCGTTTTTCCCAAGACTAGACAACAGCTGTAAAATAGAGCCTATATTTGCCTCCAACACATCCTACGCCAATTCTTTCTCCCTTTGACAATATTAGAATGGAATGCTTTACCTGATAACATAGTTACAACTAACAATTTGGACGTATTTAAAAAGCTACTAGGTGAACATTTAGATCCCTGTGCAAACAATGCTGAGTCTTAACATGTTAAAACGTGCCCTTCGTTTATTTTTGTGTGTGTTTATTTGTATTTGTTATTGCTGCTCACGGGTTTATATTACTATGTTCTATATTGAAATGTTCAGTTTCCCATCCCTTGTGTCGCTGCTCACAAGCTTGTATTACTGTTTCTATATTGAAACTTTTAGTTTCCCATCCCTTGTGTAAGGCCCTGTAATAGGGCCTTCGAGGTATTATGAAATAAATAAATAAATAAATAATTAGTGAAGGGTCTACCTGAACTTGAGCGTGAAACCTGGAACGACACGGAAAACAAGATCAGATAATTCCTTTCAACCCACTTAAATGTTAACCCCGGCGAAATTGAGCGCCCACACCGCAGCGGCCAGCATAGGGCTGGATCTTCTCGACCGATTGTTATAACATTTCTTAACTTTAAGAGCAAGTCCGAGGTTCAGCAAAACGCTCACAAGCTAAAAAATTTGGAGTCGCCGAAAATCTGGATTGAAGACGACCTTTCACCTCGACTGCATCTTGCCCTCAAGAAACTCCGTGACTTCGCAAAAGTAAATCGAGGTGCGAGCAGATTTCGGTTATCATACGATAAGCTCATACTAAACGATGTTACTTACGCCTACGATGCAAATACTGAGCAAGTTGTTTGTATTCCAAGAGATAATTTGCGTGATCTGAGCACGTGACAAAACAATAAATCCAGTTCATGCTGCGCTACAAATATTGGTACCCTCTCCTTTCATATAGCCAACTTTCGAAGTCTGCTTCCAAAGCAGATGTACTGCTTACTTGCATCGATGCATGCTCTGTTGATGTCCTGTTAAGAACCGAAAGCTGGCTTTCTTCGAATATTGCAGACTCAGAGTTGTCTTTTTCTAATTTGTTCACTGTTTATCGCAAGGATCGACCCGGTGCCACGGGAGGCGGAGTAATAGTAGCTATTAGAAACAACGTCTCATCCTCTGTTATCTCCCTTAACAGCACGCTTGAAATTTTGTGGGTCACCACAAAGCTGGAATTTCAGACATGCGTAGTTGGCGTATGCTACCGTCCTCCGAACTCTCCGGCCGACTTTGTTGAGGGCCTCACAGAAGTTATCGACGAGATCTAATGTAGATTCCCTAAATGTCCTCTCATATTGGCCGGAGATTTCAACTATCCTGGCATTGACTGGGGCGCCTGTGTTGTACCTGATGAATGTGCAAGGAAAAGTGAGTGCCGTAAGTTACTTGATATGGCCAATTACTTTAATATGAAGCAAATGATTGCCGCTCCTACTCGTGGAGATGCTGTATTAGACTTAGTCTTTACTACTCACCCAGAACACGCTAGTGTACAAGTAATCGAACAAATTAGCGATCATCATGCTATACATTGTGACTTCTTTCTGGTTGTTAATAAGCGGGACTCAATAAGGAAAGAAATATTTGGTTACAAGAGAGTTGATTCGGAAACTTTAGATTCTATGCTACGCAAATTTTCCAGTTCATTTCTTAGTGAATTTGATGAACGGTCTGTGAATGAAAATTGGGTCTTTTTTCGGAAAAAAAACTATTGCAGGTTCAATTCATATGTGTTCCGACTTTAAAAATCGCTCCAAGCTTGCACAAGCCCTGGTTTACAACTACTGTTAAAAGATATATTCAAAAACAGAAACGTCTGTACAGGCGTGCCCTTGACTTAGACTCGGAACATGCCTGGACCGTTTAAACGGTCCAGGCGTGTTCCGAGTTTTACATATGATAGAGTAAGTATGATAATTATCATACTTACTCAATCATATGTAAAAAAACAATAAAAACCGCCAAACAAATATTTTATGACGAGGATGTCTCGAACATGCTTCGAACTGATGCAAACAAATTTTGGAAAGTAATTAATCCTAAACCTTCACCTGTATTGCCGATCGTTTCTAGTGATGACGGGTCTTTTTTGGGCCCACGCCGATTGGCCGCTGGGTTTAACACCTTTTTTAGCAGTGCTTTCACTGAGGAGGATGACTTCCCTCAGCCAGTCGCTTTGCCATCTCATGCTGAATGTATTATGCAGGACATTGTTATCATCAGTCACGCGGTCGAGTGTGCCATTGATCGTTTGAACGCTAACTCCAGCCCGGGCCCTGATGGAATATCAACCAAACTCTTGAAATTAACCAAACACGTATCTGGGGTTCTGCTGGATAGGCTGTTTCAACAATCCCTCTCCTCTGGCGAAATACCTGACGACTGGTAACTTGCCCACGCCATCCCCATTTTTAAGTCTGGTGATAAGAATTCTTTCAACAACTGCAGGCCTATTTCGCTAACCTGCGTGGCATGCAAACTTATGGAACATATACTTTCATCCTAGATTATGACTCCTCTATCGAGTAACAACCTTATCTTTCCGAACCAGCATGGCTTCCAACGCGAGCATTCTTGTGAAACCCAGCTGTTTGAATTCATTCATGACCTTCATGTTTCTGTTCATTCCTCACGTCCCGTTGATGCTGTGTTTATTGATTTCGCGAAAGCTTTTGACCGGGTCCCCCACAACAGATTGATATATAAATTGGGTACTATTAATATAAACGAATTAGTTATTGAATGGATAGCGAGCTTTTTATCAAACGGTCTCAATCTGTCGTGATTAATGAACATGTCTCCTCTCCCACACCCGTAAAGTCTGGCGTCCCACAAGGTTCGGTTCTTGGTCCGGTATTGTTCCTTCTCAATATAAATGACCTTCCCGCTAACATTCAGTCCACCATACGCCTTTTCGCGGGTGATTGCGTCATTTATTGCCCCATACCCACTCCTTTAGATGTGTGCGTACTCCAGCGCGACCTTGAAATAATCAGCCAATGGTGCATTACTTGGTTGATGCAAATCAACATTACAAAAACAAAGTCTGTAACTTTCACCACCAAATTAAATGTTGATCGCGACGCGTACGCAATTGGAGAGAACCAGATTGAAAATGTCACATAAATCAAATATCTCGGCGTCCACTTTTCAGCTAACCTATCATGGAACCTTCATACTGAGCATATCATCAGCAAAGCGTCTAAAACTGTAGGATTTCTTAAACGTTCATTGTTCCAGGCCAATGAAGCAACTAAACGTCTTGCGTATACCTCTCTCATAAGATCGCAGTTGGAGTACGCGTTCATTATTTGGCACCCTCATCAGATGGATCTAACCAATAATATTGAGTCACTTCAAAATAAAGCCGCCCGGTTCATGGCTAAGGATTACTCCCGATACTCAAGTGTGACTAACATAAAACATTCCCTCAACCTCTCGTCACTTCATTGTCGTAGATATATTTCCCGCATGTCCTTCTTCCATAAGCTATACCATGGTTCATCTGCTTTCAGAGATTCATAAATCCAGCCTCCTTATCATGTCTCATCCCGCGTAGATCACCCCTTCAAAGTACGCCCCATTTTCGCTCGCACCAACCTATTCAAAAACTCCACTCTCCTCCTCGCTGTCTCCGATTGGAACAGCCTACCCAGCGATATTGTGTCGATCACCTCAGCCGAGATTTTTACCAACGCCCTAACCAATGTATAACGATGTATGTAGTTTTTGGTTACATAATTTTCACTAAGCATTTTTTGTTTTGTTTTTTTCTGATATTATATGTTGCGCCAACTCCGGACGGGCATCTTGTGGAACATGAATAGTGGCTTCGGTACCCTTGAAGGTGCCAAGGCTTTCCTCCAAGACTTCCGAAAACTCGTGAACTAGAGTTTTCACATCCGAGAAGGAATGGACTGTTGCTTCCACCTCCGAGAAATTGATTCCCAGATCTCGAATCCAATTGCGTCCAAGCAGTGTAGGCGAACCATCTCCTGCAAGGAAGAGAGGTAATACCGCCTTTTTGTATTGGAACTGTAGTCTTGCTTCTATTCTGCCTTGGACCGGAGTCAGTTCCCCGGAGTAACCTCGCAACAGCACCCTAGATTGATCGACAGGTACAGCTGGAAGTAACTTCTGAAACCGTTTTTTTTTTTTGACATGACGGACACCGTCGCTCCGGTATCCATCTCCACGCAAAGTGGCTTGCCGCACACGTTGACAGTAATTGTGAAAATCGGTGACGACGCAGCGCTGTCAACCTGCCTCATGGTCGAAAACCTCGGACGACGTCACTCCGGTATCTTCAGCGTTGTCATCCAGAACGTTCAATGGAAGTGTCTGAGGTGGACGGAGCTTGTGTCTTGGCCCTGAAAAACGCTGCTTTGCAGGTTTGCCTTGGATGACTGGGCGTTCTTCGGTTTTTTTAATTACACACCTTCGACAGGTGTCCCCGTTTCCTGCAGTCGTTGCACGTGGTATTCACATGTTTGCAGCTGGACGCAAGGTGTCCTTCTCCGCAGCGGTAGCAGGTGACGTCTCCCTCCAATGTCATGACATGGTGAGTCGTGAACGCATTGCTGCTAGAGTTTGCCTGGAAAGTCTTTCCGGTGTCCTCCTTCGGGGCTTCCACGGCCAAAACGGTCTGCACAGCATCCTCGAACGTGAGGTCCGGCTGCTCCAGGAGCCTAGTCTATATTGTAACGCTGTTTATTCCGCAGACTATGCGGTCTCTCAGCATGTTTCCTAGCTCTGTTCCAACATTGCAGTCCTCCGACAGGCTCTTCAGTGCTGCAACAAAATTGCTTACGGTTTCCCCTTCCGCGCGAACACGCGAATTGAAACGATAACATTGAACGACGGCAGAAGGCCTGGGACAGGAGTGACTCTCGAGAACGGTAATACCCGTGTCCCACTAGAGCGACAGACAGAAACAAAAGACAGCGACAAGCCTCAAACTCATGCAGCATGCTCGCAATGGTACCTTAGGCAGGCGTGTAGTCGTTCAGTGCTCGTGAAGTAAGCACGAGCGTTTGCAAGCCTGCCAAAGATACCCTCGCGTGCATGATGCTCGTGTTTGAGCATCGCCTCCTTTTTTCAACAAAGACTCTGAAATCGCGAAAGATTCTGGTTTGAGGCTTGTCGCTGTCATTTGTTTCTGTCTGTCGCTCTAGTGGGACGCGGGCATAAGAACGTCGTCTAAGGACTTATCTTGTGGTTTAGCGGGCATCACCAGATCTCGCAATGGGAAGTAGGTCTTCGCGCCGCAACAACTGAAGAAAATGTCATTTTTCTTGTCATCAGCAACATCGTTCGCTGAAAAAAAAAAAAAAGCTTCAAGATGTTTGACGTATGACGGCCAGTCCTCACCATCTCCCTCAAAAGGTTTAATTCTGCCGAACGTGGGCATGGCAAACTCAGAAGCTTGAAGAAAGCCTGGTAGCTGTAGAATACGTTGCGAACTTGCGACGTCCGAAGAACCTGAATGAATTATTTCAGAGCGCAGCTCTTAGGCTCCCGTTTCCGGCTTGAGCGGCGTCGGCGTCGCCGTCGCCTTCGGCGTCGGCGTAACAGTGAGGTCACGTGACGCCACGAGGGTCACGTGACCTCACGGGGGTCACGTGACCTCACGGTTACGCCGACGGCGATGGCGACGCCGCTCGGAGGGAGGAGTAGCAGGCAGGTTGAGGAGGTGAGGAGGGAGGAAGGGTATACCCTCCCCTCAGTACCCTTCCCTCCTTCTCCTCAAGAGCTGCGCTCTAATTCGGTGTTACAGGGAGTTGTAAATGGTTTTAATTTTTTCCCTCGTCGCCAATTGCTACGGTAGATGTATAAACGACCGAGCACGCGAATATGCAGCAAACCTTAGGAACCTCGCGGGACCAGGCCAGTTAGCTGCCCATTGTCGGACATGCCTGTGTAAAGTAGAGCTCGACAATAGAGAGTTTTAGTAGATCGTTTCTCACTCCGATAACGATACCCGATACTCTGCCTCCGCCTTTGCGCTTACATATATAGTATCGTTATCGGGGGTATCGGAGGTATCGGAACGATCTACTAAAACTCTCTATTATGCATGCGCTAGAGTATCGGGTGTTTCGGGCGCAGGTATCGGGAATATCGGAAAATATCGCGCGCACTCCCGTGCCTCGCGAGAGTTGACGAGATCCGGCAAGAGATGAGCGATCATGGCCGCTCCACTCGAGCCTCTTTCTGCCCAAGCGGGTCGAAAACGGTTCACGATCGTCGAGGATATCCTCCTTTTAAGGGAAGTGCTTGCGATGAATCCCTTTGTAAATTCTTCGCGGTGGGACACAGTGGCCGCCAACCTGAATGAAGCACTGGGGAGGAACTTCAGCGTTCGCGGAGTGAGAGACCGCTGCGATCTGCTCCTCGGCCTGTTCAAGCGAGACGACCGCACAAACTTGAGAAAGTAAGTAGCTTTTAAGTCCCGTTTGAAAGTTCAGAAGCGTTTTAGCTAGGGTGCCTTCATGTGCGTTTTGTTTGGCGTGATGACATCTGGCCATTTTGTTTCGAACGTTTGTTTTTATTTTTTGCTCTGAAGCGCGTGAAAGAGCGTGTCCCTGTACGTGCTCGTGGTGCTGACTGCTACGGCGACATTTTGTTTCCTGCGATTTCTTTGTATTTTCCCTGTGAGCGCGTGCTGTCGGCGTCGGGTACTACAAAGGATGGCATCACCCTAAACAGAAGGACATTGAGGCACTCTAGTTTTAGCATACTGCCATACCCTGTCCAACAGCTGGCGCAACTGCGAGCTTGCGCGAGCTCGTTGTTTGGAAACGCACATGCCTGTCATCATCATCAGAAAGCCGGTACATACTGTTTTGTTATAGTCTTTCTTCTTTGCATTCAGAAACTGCAGAATGCTAAGCCGACATGAACCGCTTCTTCTATTCATTGAACATTTTCCTTCACGCGCCGTACATCAGAGTGTCGTGATGTGTCGAGGAAACAATGGGAGGCACTACATATTTTGGAATGGTCTATTGAAGATCTGACTTCATCATACCTGCGTTATATTTTTCATACATTTTCAATGCCCAGCTCCACAGCGTGTGTCGTAATACACCACAAATATTTATGCAATACTCTATTTACAGGTTCTGAGAACTGCCAGATCTTCGTTCAAATAATGAACGGCGTGGAGGATGCCGACGCCTGGCAACCAGGCAACACAGACCAGGTTGTGCAGCTGGTCCCAGCCCCTGTGCCGCTGGTTCCAACCCTGTGCCGCTGGTCCAACCCACCTTGCCACCAGTCCAGGATCGTGTGCCCGTTACTCCTGTCGCACGACCTAGGACTTTGGGCGGACAGGGTAAGCACTGCCATCTTTCAGTAAATGCTTCAAGCATACGTTGAACTTTTGAAAGAGGATACACATAACCCCATTTGTTGAAATTCTCAAAATCGGCTGTAGAAGTTTTGTGCTGTCATTTACATTTGTTATTTTTTGCTTACAAGACAGACATATCTCGGTCACTCTTTGAACACACATGAATTACTCAGTATTCTTTGTGCAGTACCTTCATTTGAATGGCCAGGTCAAATAAAATAAAGAGTCAGTCAATTGTCAACCTACACGCTAAGAAAAATTAAAAAGAAGTTGTTCATATGATGCTGTGTGCATTGTTTCCTTTGTTGTATTTTTCCAGCATTTAGGCAGAAGCGGTATAGGGAGCACCTTGGATCGCTGGAGAAGAGAGCAGAGGAGGACCGCAGAATAAAAAAAAACTAGAGATCGCTCTTGAAGAGAGGCGTCTCGCCATGGAGGAGCGCCAGATAGAGAGGCGCCTGGCCATTGAAGAGCGCCAGGTGACCTTAAGCGAGGATCGCTTAGCGTTTGAAAAAGAAAAGTTTCAAGTGCTGCAGGAGGCTGCAGCAGAGGAGAGGAGACATCGTCCCCAACTGCAAGAACATTACGTTCAGGTAGTGAATGGTCAAATTAAAAAGCAAAGTTAAGTGTGAGCAAGTGGTATGACATCCTAATACGCACTACAATAAATCTTTCATTTTATTAAACAATGTAGTTGGGAGAAAAAGGCAGAGGTAGGCCCGTTCGACTTACTATACAAAGAACTATTTTGAGTGTAATATTGAACAGACAGCAAATGCTATGTTGGCAATGACAGGCAAAGCAATAACATGAGAGAGTCAGGGTGTCTAGCAAATTAATCTTTTGAAATTCCCTGACTTTTCCAGGTTTTCCCTGACAATTGAAGCTGAAATTCCCTGACCACTGTAGAGGTGACTAAATATGTGAAACCATTACGACACAAGGCATTGAGCACAGTGAGGATCATTTTGCACGGGCTTAATCTAACTTGCATATTCCGGAATATTCGGGTTCGTCCAGTCCTGAATAAACGAGCGCTTTCTCGCCGCCAACATCGTCAGTGAAGAGCTGGGCCGCTTCCGGAAACACGATGAAAACATGACGCTCAAACACACACGTCAATAACCGAATGGCAACATGGCCGCCAGATGCACTTTCGGATACTTTCGGCTTGGATTGGAATGGGGTCTATACGGCTTTCCCCTTTGTTACTAAACCTAGTAGCTCTAATTTGATCTAGCCTATACTTCGTCTCACCTTAGCATGGACTAACTGCGAAAGCTGTGCAAGCGCGAGCGGGTAGCATTGACTGCCTTGACTGTAGCACCCGCTGCACGAGCGCCCGTGCAGCCGCCGAGGCTTTGTCCATAGCAACTAGCTCGCGCTTTTAGCATGCGCGGCTAACAATAGTCCATGCTAAGGTGAGACGAAGAATAGTGTCGCGCTCTCAACCCAATCCAATCCAATCTCAGGTGTGGACTGGATTTGTCGGCTCTTCCCTTTGCATCGGGTAGCACTCTCTACATCGAATGAGCAGAGCTCGCGCTCCGCTCTAAGCAGCCCCAAGTCCACAAGTCTTCGCTCAAAGCACTCGATGGCATTTCCGGCTCATTTTCCCTGACTGGGCTCGCTTTTTGACAATATCCCTGACAATTCCCTGATTTTTTCTAGTAATTAAAACTTCCCTCACAACTCCCGGTTTTCCCGGTCGCTAGACACCCTGGACAGTAGACAGTGTAAAAAGCTTCTTGCCCGGGGATGGCGACGTTCTGGGCCGTCTTCATTGTATCAGGGACTCGCAGCGCGCTACACAGCTCCGTTAAGTCCATCTGCTCAAAACGAAACTGCTGGCGGAAAGCTTCACTATCTATGTTGAGCACATCCAATTAGCCTCGTCCGGACCTAAACCTCCGCGGAACGGGGTACTCCATATCCAGAAAGGAGAGTTCTTCGATTTCGTCCCACCTCAAAAACGCTAAGGCCAAGGGATCCTCGAAAACGCACGTCGCCATGGCTCAAGTTGGTCACTCGCTCTACTCGTTGACGCCCGTGCCACCCGTGCTTCCTATGGCTTCCCGTGGCAAGCCACTGGGGGAGACTAGATTGGCTTGTCTCTACTTGGCTAGATGTAGGTTGCTGCTGCATTTCTGTAATTTCTGCAACTTACAAAACTTAATTGATGTTTTTTTAATTGTATTAAATGTAAGAACTGTTATTTTTCCTTCAGTGAAACATTTTTTTTTAATTCGTTATTTTTCATTTTGGAAAGTGCAAATCGTTTCCAATAGGGAGCGCCCCAGCGCCTCAAGCGACCGTATCGGATGTATCGTCTTCAAAATAGTCTACTATAGTTCGTCTCACCCTAGCATGGACTAACCGCGAAAGCTGTGCTAGCGCGAGCGGCCAGCCTTGACTCCCTTGACTAGAGCACTTGCTGCTCGAGCGCTCGTGCTGCCGCCTCGGCTTCATTCAAAGCAACTAGCTCGCGCTTTTAGCACGCGCGGCTAACAATAGTCCATACTAAGGTGAGACGAAGTATAAATGCGCATTCCTGCTCTGTGTATCGGTATCGTATGGTTATTGTATCGTTATAGGGTATCGTTATAGGAACGATCTACTAAAACTCTCTACTGTCCACATAATAGGACACCATAAAAACCAGGTTGCAAGGAAGGCCCTTGCTATAGACGAAGAAGATGAAAAATGCGCCTTCAATCACCTTGCAAGGCAAAGAAAAACTTTTTCTACTCGGCACCCTTTCCCCCGCCCCCTTTTTTCCCCACTGCGGCCTCGAACCATCCTTGTCATTAAAGGACTTCATTCAATCTACACGGCACCCTTCGTGGGTAATTAATTAAAACCAGAGGCAAAAAAAAAATAAAAGCAATGGGAAAGAAAGGGCAGAGGCAAAAGGGGAATGGATATAAATTAATAGAAGAGGAAGATGTAATAAAACAGTTGGTAGTCCAACGGTCGGTTCGCCGTTCTTTTCTTCAGTCTTCCTCCTTCCTTTGTTCAGCTGGTTCCACCTGAGAAAAGCCACGGCTGCTACGATATCCGCGACATTTTCATCGAAGACATTCAGTCGAAAACGAAGAAAAGCGGTCGGAACATTATGGTAAGCGGTGCCCACGCACGTCCCGAGGGCTTAAAGTGCAAGTATAATTTCAGATTTGTTATTTACCTTCGCCGGTAGAGTTTATAAAATTTTTGTCGTTCGTGTTTGACATTGGCTACTCAAGTAACACAAACTGGGCTCCAGAAGGAGCCCACTTTGTGCTACTTGCGGGCCCAATTTGTGTGCTCCTTTTGGAGCACACAAAGCAGCACTTGCGGGTCGCAAGTGCTGCTTTTGGCGCACACAAAGTGGGCTCCAAAAGGAGCCCACACAAGAAGGGCCACGAGGGCCCTCCTTGTGTGGCCCACAGGGGGCCTAAGTGGTCAGCCCTCTGAGGTCGCCCTGGGAACCTCAGTTCGTTCGGGGTCATTGCATAATTTCCTCAGGTTGTTTGGTATTGCAGTGCATACCAAATTGAGCATGCCTCACTTTCCCCGTGCGTCTACTGGAAATATGACCATTTTGATAGATCAATTAAACGCCTTGAGCAAGTACATACGAAATTAGGCATTTCAAGTGTACAAAATGAAACTAGAAAAACTGGACATTTTCATATAAAATTAAAGTTGGACCGGTAATCGGGATTCATAGTTAGCTTGAGCCGTCTACAGATACGACATTCTGGCGAGCGTGTTTCGAACTCACCCTCAAATTCAACCCTCTGCGTAAAAAATTGCACCCCACGTAAAAGGAACTTCTCAAAATACACGCTGAGTAGTAGGTTGTTAATAAAGTTTAGCAAGCCTGAAATTTCGCACTCGTGCTTGAAACTAGAGTTTTCGGTGATCTGGAATCAAATTAAGCCGATCTTCTATGTTGAATTTTCAGAACGTGCAGTAAACATCCTCACTATTAGCGTAAATAGCCGTTTTGGGAGTTGTACATTTAGTCCAAGTTGGGTATGTTCACGGTTTGCTCCCTTGGAGCCCACATCTCTGCTAACCTTGCCCCCGTATAGCCGCGGTAGAACCCAGGGGGGTATTGCATGGGCAGCCAAAGTTCGGCATTCCCATGCGGTGCCCCCAAGGAGCCCACGTTTGTGCTAACTCTGCCCCCGCATAAGCGAGGTGGGACCCACGAGGGCATTGCACGAGGGGCCCAAGTTGGGCATGCCCATGCTTTACCACCGTGGAGCCCACATCATTGATAACTTGGCCTCCGCACAGCGAGCTGCGACCCAGGGGGGCTTTACTTAGGCAGCCCAAGTTGGGCACGCCCACGCTTTGCACCGTGGAGCCCGCACCATTGTTAACGTGGCCCACGCGCAGTCTAGGTAAGAGTCATGGGGGTTTTACATGGGCTGCCAAGTGGCACAACGTAGGCGACAACGCAAAACCGAGGCGCAGCGATGGCGCTGCTGCGCGTAACCGGCGACACTCGGGATGAAAGATTGGCTCCTCGAAGACAACAACTAGCGGACCGTAGGCGTCGATTGAAGGAAGCTGTGGTGACTGCATCCAAAACTGCCGACGCCCGGAAGAACAGACTTACTCTCCGGAGACAACAGTATGCGGATTGTTGCGAGGTTGCGATTCCCATCCTTCGCTGACGATTAAAAAAAATATATTTTGTGTTTTTTTGTGGGAAAGCTGTTAAAAAGGTCACCGGAGGATATAAAATCCCTAGAGCCTTTTATCTGATTTTATCTAGCTATTCTGTTGACTTGGCTGTTGGCCCTCTTTTCAATAGAAAATCAAGAAATTATCTTTCGCCCTCAAAATGTTTTTTGTTGCTTTTCAAATTAAAACCCGCAGCTTTTCAATTAAAAATCAACAGCCGTCTAGAAAAAAAGTTTACACCTTAGCTATTTATTTATTAAAGTTGCGGAAAGCCTGCTACGGCTTTTCGCTCTGCTCCAGATTCGCGCAAACTAACTTCCAAATAGTCTGAAGTTTCTTGTTTGTATTTTGTGTAAAATTGTGTCCCTACAGAATTTGAACGCACTACATACGTCCGACACATGCACAAAAGAAACCAAGATAGCGAACACAAAGCACTTGAAGCCATTGGATCCTGGGAAATTAGAGCCAAGCTCCCTTATTGCCACCATTGTGGTTCGTGAAATAAGCAGTTTTTTTTACTTCCCCATTCTTGGTGATCTGATCTAAATTCACTGGTGACGGGGAGCTTTGTTTAAAGGTTGCTTGAATACCGAGGTTTTGTTATCCACACATCGTCGAAACAAGCGCCAATCTTCGCATCGCCACCAGATGCAGCGCCAGTGCTTGGCGACAATGAAAAATAAATTTCCTGCCTTGAAATACGCCACTAGAACAATATTACTGTTAGAGATTTTTAGATATAAGCAGGATTGATAAGTTTATTGCGTGCACAGCCCCAAAGACGCCTCTATTGCAGAAGAACGCTTTCAGTACGATGATGCTCCATAGTGATCTTGCTGCGACCGTTTCAAAACAACCCTTTTGAAGCTTCGTAGATATGAATAGAACCGAGATGGCCATTACAACCTGTTTGTGTCCGGCTAGCAGACAGGGAAGGCAACAGCGCTACTTTTCTAGGATCTAGTGACTTGAAACTGTTCCAGAAACTTGTATGCCTACATTTGAAAGGTAATAATTTGGTCGGTGGCCACCTCAGTCTTTATTAAGTTTCAAAGTTTTCCATCTTCTTCTCGGAACTTCGTCATAGTAAAACAGTGTTTTGACGTTCGGCAACTCAATCTTTTAGTAAAAAACAGTGGTACAAGCATTAATTATTCGGCGCAGTCGCTAAAACGACCTCCACAAATGTATCTCCAAGACGGTATGTTATCGCTTTTCTGCATATCGCCACTGAGAACGAGGCGAGTAACAGTAGTTGCTCCACTTTAGAATATATTTTATTGTTGCTTTTCTTTACTACTTGACTACCTTAATAGGGTCAATAAAGTCACTATAGTTACCGACAGAGTTCAGACCAGGGTGTAAGATAGACAGGTGGGGAAACGGCCCATAGAAACCTACCGCAGCGCCGTGACCGGATTGTGTACTCGTCTGCTTGTGGGTAACCCCGATTTGCGACAGATGGCGCTGCGGCGAGAAGAAAACAAATCGGAATCGGATTTGCATGGAACTCTATGGGAGGGTGCGCAAAATAAAACGAGAGCACGACAGTCCTCCATTGAAAATCCGTGAGAAACCATCTCCGTCAGTTTAGCCGGTCGCCACCGGTCGCCCACCCGGAGTGAGAGTTCGCGGTGCGCCACATAGATGGCGCCACAGAAAAATAGAAAACCAACGGGGACACAATCCGGTCGCTCATTTGGCTCTCGTTTCCCCACCTGTCTATCTTACACCCTGATGAGAACGACAGGGCGTGACTTTTGAACACTTGACCTCCAGCACGCGCTCCACGCCTACCGCCATGCTTTGATTCTGCGCGCGCCCTCAAAGCGCGTGAGGCGCCGAAGAGTAGTAAAAGGCAGGAGGCTTGCGCCGGAGCTGACACAACTGAAGCCCCTCCCTGCCATTCTCACCTTGTCAGTGACTATAGATGAGCTTAGTGTAAACTTTCGACATATAATCAAAGACATACCATGTTCAATAAAAAGTAAACAAAGAGCCTCCAGTTTTTCTGTTGACACTGGCTACAGAGAGCCAGCTGACCATTTTCAACACGAAGAAAACAGAACGCCTGCGGTCTTTCTAATGACACTGTCAATTAGAAGTCAGCATAAAAAAATCAACGCACAGTGAAGAGAAAGTCAACAGCTTGTCTTTTGACGCTGCATGTTTTTCAACACAAAATCACCATAATTTTTGTGTACCATAGTGTCACGGATGAGGCCAAGGAACGATGAATAATGAACTGAAAGTAAAGGTTTAATTGGTGAACTTGTGCCAGAAACAAAAGAAAGAACAAGCGTGGAGAAAGCAGCAGCGAGCGTCGACGGCGGCAGCAGCGAGCGACGCTGTGTCGGCATGACAGCTGGTTAGCGCGAGAAAGAATCAATCGGCAATACCGCGCTCGTCTTTTATTCTACGAAACTCGGGTTTTTGAAGATTCGGCCTAGAATGTTTGGGAATGAGCTAAGGCGAGACTTACTAGGCAAGGTCATTCCGGCCTTTGGTTCTTTTACGTTCGGTGCAAGAGCAAACACGAATCTTCTAAATGAATGAACGGAGAAGGGTTCCTTCTTGGTCATGCACGCGGCGTTACTGCCGCCTTTAAAAGTGATCGCCCGATTCTACTTTAAATAAATTAGCACAATGAATAACGGCAAGCAGTAAACTGCATGGGTCGTCTGAACCATAAATAGTCCTCTGTCCTATCGAGCATAAAACGGCCTGAGACGCATGACGTGCACCACCTGCGGTCGCGGTTGGCAGCGTCCTGACGACCGTATTCCGTCCGCAAGCACCTCGTAGTTCAGGTCTCCGAGGCGACGGAGCACCATGTGCGGTCCGAAATAGAGATTCAAGAGCTTCTCGCTAAGGCCGCGGCGTCGTATCGGTGTCCATGCCCTCGCCTTGTCCACCGGTTTGAAATAAACGTCACGTCGGCGGAGGTTGTACCAACAACCGTCGACACGTTGTTGGCCTTGAATCCGCTGGCAGGCTAGCTGGCGTGCCTCCTCTGCTGGCTGACTGATCCCCTTTAAAATGCTGTGTCTGGCGGTGCCGGACGGCCGCCAAACCGACGACTGACCCGCTCAGGTCGTACTCCCACCATATAA
This sequence comes from Ixodes persulcatus, assembly GCA_013358835.2. NCBI lineage: Eukaryota > Metazoa > Arthropoda > Arachnida > Ixodida > Ixodidae > Ixodes > Ixodes persulcatus. The sequence continues at coordinate 1,593,212 of JABSTQ010009160.1, read as the reverse complement.
AGGCTCGTGCCCCCTGGCGGTGGTCCCCCTGTCCCCTCGTATATGGTTAGCTGGAGGCGAGGGGGATCGTTGGCGGGGTTGTCGAGGGTTGACACCCATGCGACCCAACTGGCTTTATTTACAAAGAGGAGGGTTGCAGCCAAAGCGTCAGGTACGTGGAAGGCGCGGATGTGGGCTTTAATGAGCGCGTGGACGACCGCTTGGTTGTCGGAGAGCACCAAGGTCCTTGGTGGCGAGATGAGTATGGCCAAGAGTGCGGCCCAGAGCTTCCGTTGGTAGGTGGTGGTCGGGGTAGGGGACAGTACTGCTAGGTTGCCCTTGCGACAAACAGAAACCAAGTCCGGTGTTGCTGGCATTGGGGTACACATCCTGCAGAACTGGGACGATCCCAAAAGGCACGGTCGTGGTGATCTTGGATACACCTAGTTATAGATACATATAAATATTTTTTGTTTCTTTTTATAAATAAAAGCCCGCACTGATTTGTTTCAGGTCAATTCCAGTAACTGTGGCTTCGTAGTCTCCCCTGTTTTTATTTATAATTGGCTTATTAAAAATACTTTGATTCATTTGGAATCCTTCTTACTTATATTTATAAGTTTGTAATTTGATCACCCATGTGTGTCTACGGTCCCGTCGTCAACCGGCTCATGGGTCAGCATCGAGTCGAGCATAGTATCACTTTTCCGCCATGCACCAGATGAAATAGTGTCATTCCAGTGGTTTCTTGAACTGCCGTGCTATAAGCAAACCTGACGTACGGCAACACTTCGTCCCAGGTCTTGTGCTCTACTTCGGCGCACATGGAAATTATGTCGGCGAGGGTCGTGTTGAACCGCTCCGTGAGCCCGTTGGTCAGAGGGTGGTACGCTGTGGTTCGTCGATGACTGGTTTGGCTGAGCCGAAGAACCTCCCGAGTCCGCTGAGCCGTGGATCCTGGCCCTTGGTCCGCGATCAGTATTTGAGGGGCGCCGTGACGGAGAATGATGGACTGAATGAAAAACTTGGCGACATCCAGAGCTGTCCCGAATGGGAGGGCTTTCGGCTCGGCGTATCGGGTGAGATCCGTCGCGACGACTATCCAACGATTTCCCTCGTTGACTTGGGGAATGACCCCAGTAGATCCATTCCGATCTGCTGGAACGGGGCGGTCGGCGGTGAGATCGGTTGCAACAGTCCTGCAAGCTTCGTTGGTGGTTTGTTGCGTCATTGGCATTCCTGGCATGGCCTTATGTACTGGTGGACGGACTTCGAGAGCTTGGGCCAGAAGTAATTTTCGCGGATTCGTGACTGTGTCATGCTGTAGCCAAGATGCCCTGCTGTCGGATCGTCGTGGCAGGCTTCGAAGATTCTCCTATAGGAGGCCGGCGGGGATTACCAGGAGCCACGCCGAATTTTCGTCCCCCGTGTTCTTTTTGTAAAGCACGCCTTGTCGGACGGCGAAGCTTGCCAGGGCTAGTGAGAAGACACCGGGAACTCTACCTCCTCCTTGTTACACATGGTCGATCAGTGCGCGCAGCTCAAGGTCGGCTCGTTGGAGTCGCGCCATATCGTCGACGTTGACTGCGCCAAAAAAACTGTCCCCATCGTCGTCGTCGCCGGCGGAAGCTGACTTGATGGGGTCCCTTGACAGACAGTCCGCGTCCCTGTGCTTACTGCCAGGCTTGTACACCCCGGACATGTCGAATTCTTACAGTCATAGGCTCTATGGGGAAAGGCGTCCTGACGGATTCTTTAGGTTCGTAAGCCAGCAGAGCGAGTGGTGGTCTGTGACCACTCTGAAAGAAACTTCCGTACAAGTAGGGATGAAACTTGGTTATCGCCCAGACGACTGCAACGCATTCCTTTTCTCGTATGGAGTAATTGCTCTGTCTTGGAGAGCGTCCGACATGTAAAGGTGATTACTCGTTCTGTGCCTTCCTGTATTTGTACCAGTACCGCGCCAAGACCCGTATTACTGGCGCCCGTGTGGACTTCAGTCACTGCATGCTGGTCGAAATGATCGAGGATCGGAGGCGTCTGGAGTCTGTTTCTGCTCATCGAATGCGCGCTGTTCCTCTTCTGCTCAGTGAAATTTTACGGTGTCCTTCGTTAGGTCGGTGAGCGGCGCAGAGATCTAACGGAAATCTCAGATGAAGCGCCTGTAATAGCCGCACAATCCTAAATATCTTCTCACGGCCTTTCTTGTCTTGTGGTGGTGAAACTTCAACCACTGCGCCTGTCTTCTCGGGTTCAAAACGAACACCTTCGTTGCTTAGGACGTGGCCTAGGAACTTTAGTTCGCCGTAAGCGAACTGACATTTCGAAGGCTTCAGCGTCAGTCCCGCGGCCTTATGGCTTGAAACACGGCGTGGAATCGTTGAAGGTGCACGTTCGGCTTAAAGGGGCGATGCAACAATTTTTGTATTTTGCGCAAATACCGCTTAGAACGGATCCCTGACGTTAATGACCTGTGAAATACCCGTTCGTTTTTCACCACACGTAATCGAAGTCGCAGAAAAAAATAAAGAAAAACGAGCAGAGTTCACCCCCTCAACTCGCAGCCAGAACAAGCGGCCACGTGATCTGGAGCCTATTATATGCCGCCAATGTTGATCATAGCCATGCGCTGGTGTTGGCAAGGCACAGGACACGCGCTGAGTTCCAGATATTGTTATGGTTCGGCTGTTGTCGTCATTATAGCGATTGGACTCAGGACACTACCCAAATTCTTCTCGAGCTATATATTATCACGAGCCCAAATCGAGTGCTTACGCAATGCTCGGGTCAATCTATGAGCCGCATTCACATATCGTCACTGGGCGGTACTGCTACCGTCCAGCTACGTCATCAGGTTTTGCGAAGGAGAGATTGAATGAAAACGCTCGGATTTGTCCTCGAAATTACAGCGCAACAAAGGAGTTTCTTGTTCAGTGGCGTTGCGTGCGAGTATCCTTGAGTCCCACCAGTGCCAGTAAGCTCGTGTAAAGTGAAAAACATTCCAATTGAATATCGTTGCACCGCCCCTTTAATCACTTGAGAATACCACGCCATCATCGAGGTAGGCGAGACGGCTCTACCATGTCAGACCCGCCACCACAGTATCCATGACACGCTGGAAAGAGGCTGGTGCCGTACAAAGTCCGAAAGGCGTCACCTTAAACCCGTGCAGTCTGTCGGGCGTGACGAAGGCCGTCTTGTTACGGTCCCGCTCGATGGCTTTGATCCGCCAGTAGCCAGTCTTAGGTTCATCGATGAGAAGTAACGGGCGTGGCGTAGTCGATCGAACGTATCATCGATGCGTAGAAGCGGATAGACGGCTTCCTTTGTCACAAAATTCAGCTTTCGATAGTCCACGCAGAATCTCAGCGCTCTGTCCTTCTTTACCAGCACGACGGGGGAAGAGCAGGGACTGTTTGAAGGCTGGATGTTGTCGTCCTCTAGCATATCTTGAACTTGTTTTCTATTAGCTCCCGTTCTTTCACGGAGACACGGTACGGCGACTGGTGGACAGGAAGGGCATATTTATCCGTAACACTGCAGTGCTTGGCAATCGTCATTTCGCGCACCCTTGATGACGTGGTGAAACATTTGCTGTACTCGGCGACAAGATCAGTCAGCTGTCGTCGTCCCGAAGCTGGGAGCGTCGGGTCGATGTCAAGCTTCGAAGGCGGCGTCCTCAAGTGCAGATATGAGGAGTCTTCTAAGATGGAGACGATCGCGGCTGAGTCCGGAAGTTCCTCGACGTTGCCCAGGACTGTGCCCTTTGTCAGGTGCTGCGATTCCTTTCGGAAGGTCGTCACAAGAGCCATGGTGCGCCCGTCCTTGAGTTCCGTTACGCACCTGGAAATGCCGATTTCCCTCCCCAGGAGAAGTTGAATGTTTCCTTCCAGCAGAGCTTCACTGCACAAAACGGTTGCGATCCCGACCGGCACAAAGCCAATTGACAGCGGCGGCAGGTTCATATAATCGGCAAGGACTCGTACCGCGGCTTGCGTCGCAACGCGATCCTCCGGCGTAGGAATAGGTTTCCGCAGCGTCAACCTGTTCGCTCCAAGGTTGATGACGGCGCTGTATTGAGAAAGAAGCTTCATTCCAAGAATGACGCTTCTTGAACGGTCTTTGAAAACGACGAATTGCAATGGACGGGTCTTCCCGTGGATGTCACCTGCGTGTAGTGCACCTTCTCACTGGTGTAATGAGATGTCCGCCGGACGTTCGTTTTTGCGGGCCATCCCACGGTGTCATCACTTTCCGAAGGCAGGCGAGAGAATGATAAAAAAATTGCGGTGGCTTAGCTTGGCTATGCCAGGATATACGTAGCGTGAGCTTATGCGCACAAAATGAGAGGCGCTATCAAGCGGCTCCGGTGCAGAGTCAGACTTGGCTACTGCGCAACGGAGGCGCACAGCTGAGCACGCGGTGGCGCCAGTGCGTCTGCCGCGGCTATGACGTCACTCCTCTGGAATGCGCAGACCGGCGAGGCGCGCGCGGTGGCGGCGGAGCGCGCGGCGGCGGCGGCTCCGGCGCGCCAGCTGTGCGCCGTGTGACGTCACTGCTCCTCGCGCTTGCGCAGCACGGCTCTTTGACAGCCACGTGAAACTGGTCAAACTCGGCCAGTGTAGCTCACGCTACAAAACCGGCATTACACAACACAGTACCAACAGTGCTGACGTAGTAAACGCATAAAATAACTGCATCCTTGCCTGAAACCTGACACAGCAGTGCATTTAATAGTAAAACTAGCGGTTCGCTGTTCTTTTTGGCCAAGAGTTGTTGTTTGTGCAAGAAATTTATACAAAAAGTTTAACTTATTTTGGAGGGGAGTTTACCTTTTTTGCAGGTAGAATTACCTGAAATCTTGCGATATGTCTTTCAATTCAAACGTCGAACATTGATCTTCCAGTAGAGGTTTTTGAGCTTACACCACAACATTAACATGATAAAAATGTTGTGTCTTTCAGTCCGATGCCTGAAACAAAGTCCGAAGATTCCCGATAACCTGCAATGCAGTCACGAAAACTGGGTTGTAGATGAATTGGTGTGGAAAATTTATTCCCTTTGCTTCCTTATGTACAAGTCACATCACATCAACTTATTTGTGCCTTACAGGAATCAGTTCGACGAAGACTCAAACATCTCTCCTGGTACAAAACATAGGGATTTCTAATGGCATCCGCTTTTCAGTAAATGTGGTCAACAAGGCAACCTCAGACATCAATGTTCTTTGTGAATGCAAGCAGTTCCAAGAGCTTCTTGTTAAGAGCTACTTGCATCTACACCACAAATCAAGCTGCCATTATGGTATATCACACCTAACAATGCTGCGATATAAATCATCCTGTGTATCCATACAGAACACCCCTGACACAAAGACACATCACGTGCACGGCTCGTCGATTAGGGGGGCTATGTTGCACGTTTTGGACTCCCAGGAGACTAGGGAGAAGGAAGTGACGTCAACAACGCTCTTTGGATGTTGATTGGTGGAGTCGCTGATAAGCGGTGCGTGGTGCTGCTAAGATACGTTCATTGACACCTACGTCACTTACCTCTCCCTAGTCTCCTGGGAGTCCAAAACGTGCAACATAGCCCCCTTGGTGTTGAAGCACAAAGATAACAGTTAGAAGACGGCACATACGTTTTGAGTGAAATGTGCTACATATGGCACGTGCACACTCGTGTGCATCGCCACCGCCGCCGTCGCTAAGCAACCGCTTGGCGAACGGAATTCGCTGATGGAGGCGCCGGTGGCGGTGCCGGCCACTGTCCCCGGCCGCCGGGGCCTTCCCTCTCCGCCGTCTTTGCACCCCGACTCACAAGCGCTGAGGCCTTCAATACCGCGCTCGGCTCCTTATCTACTAAAATCGGCTTTTCGAAGATTCGGCCTAGAATGTTCGGGAATTAGCTAAGTCGAGACTGACTAGGCATGGACGTTTCGGCCTCCTTATCTTTTACGGTCGGTGTAAGAGTAAATACGAATCTTCTAGATGAACGGAGAAGCGTTAATTCTCTGTCATGCACGCGGGAATATATCAACATAAAGTCAGAAGAGATTCATTATAGTCAAGAAGAAGTCAATACGTTCTCAATAAAAAGTCAAAAATCATTCCTAAAGGGGAAGTCGAATCCCTGCGCTAAGTGCTAACGTATTTTGACGACAACCAGAGTAGCGAAAACGTCGATTTTGGAATCACTTTTTTCTAGCTGGTGTTGGCTCAGCTCGTTCGTAACACATTCTGAGCGCTTCAAAGTGTACCAGATATGTAACGCTTCTATATATATATATATATATATATATATATATATAATTTTTTTGTTTGTTTTTGTCAAGGAGTCGCCTCGTCGGCGGAAATCGGTTCGACGATTGTCTCGACGCTTAAGCGGGGGCTCCGTGAGCAAGCTCCGGTTCTCGTCCCTTACGTCTGTGGCCCGAAACTCGCTCCGCTCCGCAAAGCACCGGTACCGCTCCCTGGGCCAGCTGTCCAACAAGCTGGTGACGGTGCTCGTGGCCTCGGGTCTCGTCGGAGGCATCGCGCTGGGCGTCGGGCTCCGGGCCTTCGGGAGCTCGCTCACTGCCAGGCAGGTCAGTCTCTGTCCTGTCGAGTCTGCTTCTCAGTTCCTGCTGACCCACTTGCGTTTGCTGGCGGCCGAGTCCTTGTGGCGGTCTCTTACGACGAGAGACCACACTGGCACCCTGGTGCCCTCTATGAGGTGGCCCTGGAATGACATTTCACTAGATCGAAGGTTTTGCAATATTTGCAGGATCAAATGCACGTGCTATTTGTGAAAAATGGTCAATTATAAAATTGTCAAACGTTTATCGAAAAAAAAAGAATGATGAATAAAAAAACAAACAAAAAGGAAATATACGGAATTGCCAGTGTCCCACGGCTACCCGACAGATGGCGCCAGTGTTTTCTCTCGTCGTAGGAGATTTGGGAGGTTCTATGGAACTTGGTCGTAAGCAGTCACAAATGTCTGAACCAGCCGTCGGTGAACTGCTGCTTTGCCAAAAGGCTGAACTTTGAGAATCCCCGAGTGTTTCCCTGGGTGGAGAGCGGGACACGGCGCGAGCCGTCCAGGGCACTGCCGCCTGCCTCCTCTGTACTAAATGGCGATCCAAACGGTTGCAGGTGCCGGAACGGGAATATATTTTTTTTAGTGGTGTGACATCAGTGGTGACGTAATCCGGCTTCCGCGAGCCATAATCAAATAGCGAATTATATTGGACACCACTGCCACCGAGCCATTCTTTGGCTTACACAAAGAAAGAAAATGTCCTCGCGCAAACACAACGGTTTTGGTACTTCGCGTAAGTACCACCATAGCCTCCTTTATTCTAGAAAGCCTGCCAATTCAATTGAGAGCGCGGCCGCCAGAAAAAAGCGAGGAGCAGCGCCGAACGATTACCCATATGGTAGTGCAGAGCGGCTTCAGGGGTACCCTAGAGGTTCCTGTATAGGCTCCTTACGAAAGCCAAAGTTGCGCGTTCAGCCATCTTGAAATCCTAAGTTATGCGGGAAAGTCACACCTCGCGCGTGTAGAAGCTGGGCTCCGTCGATTGCGGCCCGTCACGTGACTGAATTCGGCGAATAGCGGCGCCGCGCATGGAAAACAGGGAAGAGGAGGAAAAAGTTTGGAAACACCTCGGGGTGCGTGTAACGTCTGCTTTCTTGTACGGCGCAGGATTCTTTGAAACAGATGCGCAACTCTGCCTCCCGTAGGGAGCTTATACAGGAATTTTGGGGGGGTAACCGCTTGCGGAGCAGAGTATCGCGAGGATGCTCACAGGGCGGCCATGTTAGGTCCAAGGCTGCACTGCGGCAAGCGACCGTCGCTTCTGCAGGAGATCCGGGGCACGGATGGCATGGTTGTGAGGCGGCCTTCTACAGTGCGGCGTGTAGAGCAGAGAAGATATAGTGCGGCGAAACGCTGCGCGCGCGCCGTCGCCCCGTCGGTTGTTTCCAGTTTTTCTCTATGCACTCGGTAGAACGCAGTAGCCGACGAAAATGGGAACCTTTAGCAAACAGCTGCCGCGTTCCTAGTACCGCACTACCGGAACCTTTGAAGCATGCCTTTAAGCGCGTGCCCCGCGGCCATGCACGGTATCAACCGGGAGCGCGCTTAAAAGCATGCTTCAAAGGCTCCGGCAGTGCGCTGCTCGGAACGTGGCAGCGGTTTGCTAAAAGTCCCTATAGACGTTTGCAAGCATGGCGTCCCGGTTGGTGCCCCATCCGTGCAAGCACGTGCAGCATGCACGTGAAGATAGCCTTGGCAGGCCTGGAATTCCACGTGCTTGCTCACACGAGGAAGAGCATGGCGGCCGCCAGATGCCCTGTTTGCAATCGTCTATAGGAGGTATTCACTGGCCGCCATATTTGAGGTCACTGTTTAGAGCGCATGCTCAGAACGAGGTCGGATTAATCGGCTGCCAAGTCCGGCGATCTTAGTGGTGCGGAATGCACGTGGCGAAAGAACTGTGAAAGCTCGCGTTCAGCACGCGCTCCGCAGCCGAGCACACAGCTATGGCCGCCAGTGAATACTCCCTATTGCCGTCCCTTTGCAAGCCGTAGCTACAGTGTACTAGAATACTTGGGTAGTGTTGGGACCGCAGGAGCTCGCCTGAAGCGCGTTGTATTGATCGCGACAGGTGTCGACACCGGCGCGTTATCCAGAAGGTGTGCGCCTGTGCGGCTGCACGCGCGAAAATATGAATCTTTGGTGCCGCTTTGGTGGAGTGCACATAGGATTTCTGATACAGCTACGACCTGCCAGCGGTCGTACCGCGGCATCAATTACGCTGCGGCACGATCGTTGGCAACATGATGCTTCAATGTATTGGACGGTATAAGCTGCTGTATTGACGGTATAAGCTACCTTCACATAAAAACAATTGCGACTTTAAAGAAGCGGATTGAAAGTTCTTTCAGCGGTGAATTAGCTGCGACTTTCGGTTCGTGGGATGGTGGGCATTTTAAGTGAAATGCCCATTGCCTTTGTTACAAAAGGCCAAACATTAGATACTTGGCGGGGATATCTAAACCTCAGAAGCAGTTTTTGTTTCTATTTTATTTTATGGTGCAACGAAACGGCACATACTAAAGCCCAAGCTTCTTTTAGTATGTTTTTAAGTACCCCAGGTTAACTTCTTTCTTTTTTTCTTCCCGTCTTCTTCTTCTTGACCTTAATCAGCTCGCTTCACCTGTCACTCATTTTTACGTTCATTTATGCGACAACTCACCCAAGCGACGATCGCAAAGAGATGAGAATCTTATATTTCTTCATGGCTGCCACGACCATCCGAGGACCACCCGACGTTCACTTGTAAGAAATGGCTTATAAACCGTGACAATTTTTATCACGGGTTTTAACATTGAACTTAAGTTCAAAAACTGAGACAACGTGGGCTGAAGATTATTCAAAGAAGAAAACAAGCAGCTATTTCACATCATTTAGACCAGGAAACAACAGCACACGTGAATAAGGCAAGGTAAAAGTTGTTAGTCTAATAGTTTATAGCACGGCATTGAAATACATGGTTACAATGTGCAGCACATACATGGTTACAATATGCAGCCCTGAAGGTATACTTGGCATACCACATCAGGTAAGTTGAAGAAACAAATGAACACCGCCTTTTCGATGCTGATCTTGTTAGACTTCGGCTCAAGAGCAGTCTCCAAATAAGCAACACCGTCGAAGTTGCTGAACTTGTGAACAGCCCAGTAGGGAGTTGACATATTCAGGGGGCCTAGTGCGTCGCGATCGATGCCTTGTGGAATCACGGCAGGAGCTTTGCTGTTCACCAATGGTGACAACGGGTCAGTTTCCCGAGCGAGCCCCGAACGCTTTGCAACGATGGGCTCTGGTGGACTTGGCTTCGCTTCTTTTGCTCTCTTGGAGAAGATAATAGCGCTTCAAGACAGGGACGAAGAGTAGGAACGAGACAACACAACCTTTCCTCTCGTCCTGCATGCGGGAGGGTCTCCACCCAGGTCCTTGGGTACACTTGGCAGCAGAGTCGGCACCGCGTCTGGCGTAAGCGGGAGGTGTCCACAAGCAATCCTCACTTCCTTTCCGCCGATAATGTGGACGTAGACAATCAATCAATCAATCAATCAATCAATCAATCAGTTTATTTTTTCTTTCAAGGGGTACACACTCCTTGAAATGGTACCTTGGCGCAAAAGGCGATCGTGTCGCCTGACTGGGCACCAAGATCCAACGGGGGGGGGGGGGGGGGGGAGAGGGGGGGGGTGGGGGGGGGCAAAGTCCAACAGTAACAGCACTAAGGGCTAAACTTTGACAAGAGAAAAATACGGATACAAGATAAAATGGACACACACACACATACACACAAGAGATAATGGATGCACACATAAAATAAATTTGTAAAGAAGAAATACTAGCACACATTGATGTTGTTTATGCAGACATTGTCGTAAAAAACAAAGATTAAAAAATAATATAAAACATCAAGCAAAAAAGTAAATATATAAAAATAAAAAAAGCACTTCGGTAAAAATTCATAAAAGGGAAGAAGCTAGATTACACATTCATAAATTCCAGGCACATATAAAAATAGCAGTCTGGCATTGTCCATACACTAAAAATCTAAAAATAAACGTGATCACAAGGTATACTAGGTTTGTAATAAAAGAGGATGCACAAAAAATGCTAGTTAAAATACTTAAAAATGTATTAGAACATATCTATAGAATTATCAACTCATTGGCAATCAAAAAGGAGCGTAGATTTTTTTTAAATGTAGTCTTGTTTCCAGTAATGGACCTTTTGTAGAAATACGCGGTGCGCATGCGCGGAGTATTTCATGCGCCTGGGTTCGAGAGTATCTAGTTCCAAACAATCCGCCATCTTGCATTTCTCGCCTTTGAGCTGTTTCGTTGTGTCGACCTCGGGGCGGAAGATTACGCACGATGGGGACAAAGGTGAGCTTGGGGGAGCCGTATCTCGGTCACATCGCCTCAATGGGTGAACAGGATGTAGCTGACGTTTTGGGTGTGGAACGGGTGGGAGAGGCCTTGGGCGCGCGTTGTTTTCCAGTCACCTAGTCTCGAACCGATTCGCGTGTCTAGGTGGCAGCACATATTCGCCAAGAGGTCCATTTTGAAATTATTGCCAACTGCATTTAGGAGCTGGGGAACCTGAAAATTGATCATTTGTTTTCCGTAGTTAGTCCTAATAGATGGTAGTCTGTACGTCCTCTTTGCCCTTAAATTATATTCAGACAAATTTGCAGGAATGAGGTCAAAGCCGCTTACTCCGTTTCTATGAATAAGCTGCCCAAGCTTATAATGGTAAAGCTTAGAAAGTGGAAGAATATTAAATGAGTCTAATAAGCTCTCGGCTTCACTACCGTGATTCGAGTTGGCCATTATTCTTAACATACGTTTTTGTAAACTCATAAGTCCATTATAGTTGGTTTTAACCGTGGTGCCCCAAACAAGTAAACAGTAGTGAAGTTTTTGATAAAAGAGGGCGTAGTATATTTGTACCTTCAACCATGTCGGTAAGAGGTCTTTTGTCTTATAAATTATTCCTATTGTTCTAGAGAGGTCACTTTTTATATGCTCAGTTTGTGTTGTCCAGGATAGTTTGTCACTAAACCACACGCCTAGGAATTTGCAATCAGTTATACGGTCTATAATGCAGTTGTTTATTGTCAAACATGGCAGTTTATTGATTTTTTTTATTTTTTGGCGTAAATAACATATACTTTGTTTATGTTATTTAACGAAGGATGTGCAGCTCGCAGACAGCGCTTGTTTCTTCAAGACGCTTGTCCGATCGCTGCAGATTCTTCTCCCAAAGATCTCTTTTGGCTCTGTCCTTTGGAACGCCGAAAAGGGACGCCGTTTTCACTCCTTTCACTCGGATGAGGCCCGTTTTGCAACCAGGTGCAGAGCAAGAGCTCTGTCGCTGTTTCGCTGACGGAATTTCGGCACTACCCTGACGCGTTCACCATCCGCAAAATCAGAACACAAGATTCAAAACATATTACGATCGAACACACGGAACTATGAAATCGTGGTCCCGACACGCGCACCGCTCGAAGTGAAAAACACACGGAACTATACTCTGTTTCACCTTGTGTCCTACCGCAGGAAAGGCTACAAGCGCGAGCTCCTTGCTCTAGGGCACATCTCGGCGGCACAAGCTCTCGTGCACCAAGGGCAGCTGCCAACGCTATGAGCTCGCGCTTCTAGCCTTCGCTGCGGTACAACATAAGGTGAAACGGAGTGTGTAAAATCGTGGTACCAACACATGCACCGCTCAAAGTGAAAAAAAAAAAAATGCGTACCGCGCGATTTTTTTTGGATAACTCGACTACAGCGCCGCCACGAACTGTCAATCCACTTGCCCTCACGAGCTCCCGTTGCCGAGCCGCTCCGGTCCCAACACTACCCAAGCACCCAAGTGTTCTAGTACACTGTACCGTAGCCGCGCGTTGTTGTTTGGGCCGAAGTGCCCGGATGTGCCGGTCGCATATATCACTCCGCGAGCGCCGCAGACGGGAAGCAATGCGTTCGTCCTCCTTGTCGTCTGCTTCCCAGACTTTGGAAACATGTTTTAAAACATCGCTCACGTTATGAAACAAGGCAAATATACTGCACCCATTGGCTACACATAATGTTGAATGGTGAAGGAACCTTTCAGTTTGTTCGATTTTAGTGTGGGATGTATATTTGGCAGATGCGAAACGAGCAACATGCTCCTCCCGAAACTCTGTGCCTGCAAGGTCCTTTTCCCTCATGAATGTCGGATCCAGTTCGGCGCACTTGACTGCTTCTCCACCAAATCTGAGTTGGCGGCACAAAGCAAAGGAACGCGATACTCTCGCTCTGCAGGCAGAGCCTATACAGTTATTCTAGGTCACCCCTTCAGCCAGCGCCAACAAAACACGCGGTGGCCTCTCCGCGAAATAACAACAAAACGTAACGGAGGAAAAAAGAAGAAAGGCGTCTACAACTCCCTGTAATGCCGAATTAAAGCGCAGATCTTGAGGAGGAGGAGGGAAGGGTACGGACGGGACGGTATGCCCCTGCTCCTCGTCCGTACCCTCTACTCCTCCCGTGCTCCTCGCCTCCTCCCCCTCTTCCTCCTCCCCCTTTTCTCCCTGCTCCCTCTTTCTCCTCCTCCTCTCTCCTCCTCCTCCCCCTCCTCCTCCTCTATCCTCTTCCCCTTCCCCTTCTCTCTCCCTCCTCCTCCCTCCCGCGCGGTGCATTATGGGAAACGTCCCAGAACGCAATGCGTGCGTCACCGCGGTGCATTATGGGACGTTTCCCATAATGCATCGCGCGGTTACGCTGACGGCGACGGCGACGCCGACGCCGACGCCGCTCAAGCCAGAAACGGGCGCCAAAGAGCTGCGCTCTAAAAAAGAAAGCAACCTGAGCGTGGAGTAAGGGAAGAGGGGCGGAATAGAGAAGAATCCATGCTAAATGTTTTCCTCAACAACTAAGCAAAAAGGAGCGTGTTCGTGTTTCAGGATTTGGCCGCTGGGTCATTTGTTTGGCGGTGCCAGAGAAAGCCCCTGCGCGCGTCCTGTTTTCCGATTTCTTTTCCCCTTTACAGCGGCCATGTTCTTTCACCATTTGACGGGCTTTGAACAATAGAGGAGGCTATGATACACTTTTTCGCGGTGAGAAGCTCCCTAGGAGCGATTCTGTTTTCCCCCCTATGAGTAGTGCACGTGCACGCGGTTAAGTTTCAATTTTCATAGTGCATCAACGGAACTTGCATCGCTCGAACAAATGAATTTATTTTACGGAGTTTCGAAAGAAAGAAATTGGCCCTTGGCATTTTTGTAGATTTTACAAAGGCGTTTGATTATATAAATCACACTTTAGTGCTAGAAAAGTTCGATATTTACGGAATGCGAGGTCAAGCACTTCTCTCGCTTAAATCTTTATTAAGGTCATCGTAAACAGTTTGTTCATCTTAATGGTTTCGCATCTTCAACAAAGACAATTCTATCCGGTGAACCACAAGGAAGCATATTAGGGCCGTTACTGTTTAATAACATTAATAATACTGTAAACACAAACCTACTAACTAAATTCGTAATATACGCGGATGACACGAGCCTTTTTTTTTGTGGCGAGACTGGCTATCAGCTTATCAGCTGCACAAACGTTACCCTAACAGCGTTGAAAAAATGGTCCTCAGATAACGCGCTAAACATCAATGCGAGTAAAACGAAGGCAATCATCTTTCAGCCTAAAAACAAAAATGTTTCTACAACTAAGACCCTTGTCCTAAATGCAAAGTATATAGATATTGTAGATCATTTTAAGAGTTTAGGTGTAATTTTCAATCAGTACTTACCTTGGGATAATCATGTAAATCATTTACGCACTAGATTGTCAAAGGTCATCGGACTGGTCTTTCGTAACCGTTTTATTCTACCGAGAAATGTTAAGTTTCTTTTATACCAGACTTTATCTTTTTTTCACCTGAATTATTGTTATCTAGTTTGGGGCACAACCACCCGCACAAATCTCCAAAAAATACTCATACTGCAAATATATATATATATACTGTAAACGACTTAATTTTCGCGGGCTTAAATTTCCGCGAATCGTGCCAAAGCTGAAAATTTGCAATTATTCGCGGGTTCTAATTTTCGCGAATCGAGTGTATCTTCCGTAGCGTTCACATATTGTCCGAATTGTTCGCGGGACGTATTTTTCGCGAATTGTAGGCGATTCACGAAATTCGCGGAAATTAGGTCCTCGCGAAAATTGAGTCGTTTACAGTATATATATATATATATATATATATATATATATATATACTGTAAACGACTCAATATATATATATATATATATATATATATATATATATATATATATATATACAGTGAAACCCGTTTAGAACGAACCCACGTACAGCGAGTTATTGTCGATATCGAACTCACGGACATTTTAAATAAAAATGAATGTAAAAGTTACTTTTTATAACGAACAACATATTGGCTATATCGAACTTTTCCCCCCGGGAAGGCTTCCAAAAACGTGCAAGCAATCGTATTCTAGCCTGTACTTTCTCCAAAAAAAGAAGTATGAAAGCAAAAAAATTCCAAAAGCTCGAGTTGCGAACAAAATTGAGCGAAGAGAAGCGATTCAGAAGGGAAGAAAGCTAAAAAATACACTTTGACGCACGCACAGAGAACAAATTCATCCCAAAGCGTTTGTCCACGAAGAAAAACGGTTCAGAAAGGGAGATAAGCTAAAAAACAAACTCTGCAGGCAGGCAAAAAAAAAAAAAAAAATATCACAGCGCGTTGTTACAAGGTGGAAGTGAAGAGATGAGAAAGAAAGAGAAGCTTTCGCCTTACAATGAACGCATCGTGAAGTTCGTTGTAAATGGTTTTTGCTTTATCGAACTACGTGCTATATCGAACTGATCGTAGCGTTTCCTGCTGTTCGTTATAAACGGGTTTGACTATATATATATATGTGTGTGTAGGTCGCAATGAGAATGTTTCTTACAACTCTAACACCCAGGGACTGTTCATAAAAAAATAGTATACTTTCTGTTTACAACATGTACAAGTACAGACTCGTGATCAGTTTCAAGTTAGAAAATAAAAGAAATGGGGATAGATTAGTAAACCTAGCGGAGCTAAAGGAACATGCAACTTCCTAGCCAAACTCGGTCGGCGGAACATTGTAGTGTGCCACTGTGTCATAACAACTATTCAATGCAATCACTCAAATACACACTTCCTACTATATTGAACACACTGATAAAAGATAACATTCATATTATTTCGATTGCAATTCAGGAATTACGAACTTAACTAATGTGGGGCGAAAACGAATGAATCGATTTATGAGACCTGTTTGATTTTTGCATTTTACTTTGTTATGTCGGTTTTCTCTGTGTTGTTCGCTGTTGCTTTGTTTTGACTTCTGTATATGCACTAGAAGGGAGCAAGGGGCTCCGTCAAGCTGTTCGCACAGCTTTGTTCCCTTGTTTCCTCTATTTATGTATCGAAATGGAAAATAAAGCTCCTAATAATAATAATAATAAAAGCTTGGCATTGCACGTGCTTGCACCAGCAGATGAAGTTGAAATATCCTCACTCTGGGTTGTGAAAAAATTGCAGCAAGCTGCGATACCCAAACTTCCCGCCGCGCATAACGATATCGACGTTTATAGCTATGAAACACGCGTTAGATATTCTCCTCGTGCAAAAATTGTCGCGAAGAAAGAAAAAGCGTGCAGGGTTGTTTCCTTTTGTATCGTAAACATGAGAAGCGACCATGTGATAAGATTATATGGCGCCCATGTTTATTATAGCCACGCTCTGAGTTTGGCAAAGCACAAGACACGGGTTGAGATTCATACTTTGTTAAGGTTCGGCTATTGTCGTCATTGAAGCCATTGGACACCAGCCACTACCCGAATGCTTGTCGAGCTATTGATAATCGCGAACCCAAATCGAGTGTTCACGCGATGCTAGGGCTAATCTATGAACCTCACTGAAACATCGTCACTGGGGGACTATGCCAACGTTACTAGATTAGGTCAGTTGCGGAACTGAAAAAAGGTACTGCCCCCCTCCCTCCTCACTCACTTTAGTCCTCCTCCTGTAGTTTGAAGCGCTATCTAGATTGTCGTTACAAAGCCGCGCATTCAATAGAGCATGGTGAAACGCCATATAAACTCTCTGCCTCAAAACATATACATTCCTTTCACAGCGGCCACCACCAAACCGGTGGCGCGTCGAACGACGGGAGGCGAACCGTGGGGGGAGAACGGGAGGGGTACTGTTCGTGGGCAAGCAGCGTCCATGGGCAGTTCCTTAACTGAGCTAATCCAGTAATGTTGGACTATGGTCCGTAGAAAGACTGGCTAGTCTTCCGTCCACTGCCCCCGTCGGCGACTTCTGCGGAATGAAAGCGCCTGGCGGCGCTGCGAGCAATCGGCGTGCCAGAATTTGACAGTTAACAAGCCACAAAAGAAATTTCCAGAAAACACGACAGACACAATTGCAAATCAGCACTTCGAAGATGAATCAGTTACACCTCCAGACCTTCAGAAGCCTTAGCAGTTCCCACCTTGCTGCCCTCTCCTTCTTCATTGCTTTGGTAGGGAGCGTGAAAACGCTATGGATAGCTTTCCAGAAGCATGAAAATTATTTGCTACTGCACTACCTTTGATTAGAGTGTCTTTCAGTTATTTTTCGATTTCAATAGATTCTAAAACACTAATAGTCCAGTCCAGTCCTACCGACTAGGCCAAGCAGACACGCTTGCACGAGTTGGGAACGAGGAGAGGTTTATATTTAGTTATCGCGTTCCGCTCTTAAGCCTCCTCTTGTAATTTTGCAAAGTGCATTCCACACCATCATAGGATTTCCGGTCTTGAGAACCTAAAAGTGTGAGCTCGGTTTGAGCATGCCCAGTGAGCAGTGCACTCAGGTATGGTGTCCAGTGAATACCCCCTATAGATGTATGCCATGCCAGCGATGCACGGTGTTTCCTTCCTTGTTGTCCTTCCTTGCCAGTTCACCTTGAAATTCATTCTGAGGATGTTCATCGGGAGGCCTCGTTCAGTACTGCCGCGCCTTGCAGCTAAGCGTTTTTAGCGTCTTTTTTTTTTTGGTACTGACGCGTTTGCTCTATCTCTGTTATGCGGGCACTCTTAACGCCGCATTTACACTGGCGACTCAACAGCATCCTCAAAACGGTTGCAAGCGCAGTTGCTTTAAGAGGCACTACAAATTTACAAATTCAAGCAGATTCGCTTGGCGGTTGCGATTGGAACGCCAGTATGAATGCAGCCTAAGCTGCAGTTTACTCACATTTAACTGCAGCTTTCTCGGAAGAAGTGAATTGCGCGCGTGCACTGTTTTGAGGGGTGCTCAATAAGGTCATGCGCACGTGCGCCCATAGCTTTGTGTGTATAGCCACAAAATGTTGTCCCCATGTATTGTGTGGTAAATATGGCTCAGCGTAACTGCAGTCAAGTGTGCCCGTGTAACAAAGGCATTACTAGCTTACCTGACACAGACGTCTACCGAGTTGAAAACGCTGGAACTGTTTCGAGTAAAAGAACAGCCTTTTACTTTCACATTATTTGCGCTGCGAGAGTGTTTAAAGAACACCGAGTAAAACGCTCCTTCAGCGTCGTAGAGCTCGTGAAGTGCCCATTGCTTTTTGCACCACCTGACCGCTGTGTACGCGGCGACGCTTCCGACCGCTAATCCACAGTCCACGCTGGGTCTGTCCCAAGGCATGGCAGCTTCGTTCTCTTTTATTAATGCGAAAGCATTAACTGTCTCATGGAGCGAACCGACGTCATAAGCTTTGAAACCATGCAAAACGGCTCCTTAATGAAACCACGCGCAAAGCTAGCCAACGGCACCTTTTACACTTCGGTCTCATTGGCTCGCGCTCGTCGACGAGGCTCCCATTGGCCGCTGCGCGTCAGTTTGTGTGCTGTCATCCTGACTGTGTTATCACACTGTTGTGTCATCAGTAATCACCGCGTTCGCTCGCCTCTTGTAGGTTGTATGGCGCGTGGCAATATATACGGCGCATGGAATAAACCAAGGGGTTCGTTCTGCTGGGAACTACGTTGCTGTCTTTTCCTTCCTCGCGCCGCAAGGCACACGACAGTGTGAACGATCGCCCACCCAATGGCGCAGCGTGTCCGCGAGACAGCGGCTCCACCGTTCCACGCCCAAGGTCAGCGCGTTGTACGTCGCAGATTAAAAAAGGGAGCGAAGAGCGGCGTGCGTGCTTTCACATTCACAACTCATAAGAAGTGCTTAGGTGTACCTCGAGCCTTTTTTCTTCACTTTCTTCTAAATGACACGCTCTTGCTTATATGAGCCGTGGTACATTCGGTGAAACCGTGGGTATTGAACTCGAACTTGCTCACCGTTGAATCGGGATGCATAATCTCCAATAGCAAGGTCGAGTTTTTTTCTTGCAATCTTAATTTCTGTACCCCAAAACGTAAAAAATTAATTCGACGTTTTATTTTGTTTTTTTTTTTCCAAATTTGCCGATACGTAGTACCATTAAGGGACAGACTCAAACCTCACCGATGCACAGAAAGGGGGCCCCAAAAGCCAACTTGACACGACACCGAAATGCACTGTCCAACTTTACCCAAAGCGGCCGCGTTGAAGGGTAGACAACAGCAGCGCGGTCGTTTCTTTCGCCACGGTCAGTGACAGCCATCCCATAAGGCGCACCCTTCACTCACTGCACTGTCCCTATTTTAGCACACTGTACCAGTAATCATCTAGTTAGCAAACATAACCCAGAACGTCGCTTACTTCGTTCCCTAAGGCAACGCGGTAAGGAAACCTTAGATCAAACAAGCCGATTTATTGTGTATTCGTGATTCGTAAGTGCGCCTCCTTACTAAAAGAAAAGGCTCGAGCTTTCCTGAATTCGGAGGTAAGGAGCAGTGTCCTTTGTTATATTCTCCTCCTCAAAGTGAATAGAAAATTTCACAAAACGTTTATTTTTTTCCTCCCTCCCGTGGTACCCACGGCAGCAGAACAACCTGATAACAACCTGATATTTGCAAACGAGGAGCGGGCGGCGCGGGTTGTCCAAGGCTTCCAACGTGAAATAGCTGACGATCATAATTTGAGCTCTTGTCCGATCTTACTTCGACCCGGCGCTCGTTTCGCAGCGGACGATAAACTTTGTTTCGGTCCGTTAGTAGACGACGTATACGGTGTTTTCTTTTTTTATATCCGTCTGCGCATGACGCCTCGTAGCAGACGAACTGCGTTCTTCGGTCGCGTAAACAGACGAATTATCTGAAAACGATGTTTTCACTCCGTCAGCGAGAGGCAATTTACAGGGTGTTCTCGAGCGCCATTAGGGCGTAAGAAAAAGGTATAAATTCATCAATGAAACCGACTGCAATGAAATTTTTCAAAATGGTTTCTTTAGGCTGGGCATTTATACTACTTTATTTTATACGTGTAGGCGTTAGTAAAAATTTAAGCAAAAAAACTTTTTTTTTTTTTTACAGTGTGCCCAAGGATCTAGATGAAGCCTTTTTAATAAGTGACCACAAAAATCGGTTGGCAACGAATCGCGCCACGACTTACCGCAGTGGTGCCTGAAAATGATGAAAACATCGCATAAAATTGCTAAAGAACATTTTAACCCAGTAAAATTTAAAAAAACAAAAAAACAAAGAAGATAACTGTTTTTCTCTACCTACGTCGCCCGTCAACCATCCACGCACCCCCTGACGGGTGCAACAACCGACTGAGGTCGATTGCGACCCCGGGGAGAGCTTACCGCTCGGTCGCGTCAAAAGCAGGCGGCATGTAGCTGAAATTACTCGACGAAGCATCGGTTTTGTTTGTTTTGCCTCAAGTTAATATGTTTTATTAAGCGAGTGTCGTTTATGATAAAACAAATATCGTCTTCTTCTGACGCGACCGGACGGTAAGCTGTCACCGGGGCCGCTGCTGCCATCTGTCGTTTTTTTTGCGCCAGTCAAAGGATGCGTGGATAGCAGACGGGCGCCACGTGTAGGTAGGGAATACCAGTTGACGCTTTTTACTTTTTACTCAGGTAAGTGCTCTTTTTGAAATTTTCATGTGATGTTTTCACCACCTGCGGTCACCTCTGTGGTAAATCGTAGCTCGACACGTTACCAAGACGAATTATGCGGTCACTTTAAAGACTTCATACAGATTCATGTGTACGCTGTATATGCGCAGAAAGGAAAGCGGCAAAAACCTCCTAGTTGACGCTGCTATACTTACATATGGTACCCCACATGGTTGGGTCTGCTGGATCTGCTTTCGGGTATTCATCTCAAAGTTGTTTTTATGTTTTTGCTTTATGTTGTGCCGCCTGCTAGGAGCAGCTCCAAGAAGGTTCCTGCAGTTTTCAATCCCTGAGCATAGAAAAAGAAGCATATTTTTTAGGCGTCCCTTTTTCCCTGAGACCTGCACGTATAAACCTTAAGTATGGTAAATGCACCACCTAAAACATCTGTATAAATCGTTTTAATGCGCCCTTTTTATTGGTTTATATACACAAGATTTGTTTAAGCCCGACTGACGCTCGAGAACAGCCTGTAATCATCGCTCTCGTGCTGACTAGAGTGCCTCAATGTCCTTCTGTTTAGGGTGATGCCATCGTTTGTAGTACCCAATGCCGACAGCACGCGCTCACAGGGAAAATACAAAGAAATCGCAGGAAACAAAATGTCGCCGTAGCACGGTCAGCGCCACGAGCGCGTGCAGAGACACGCTCTTTCACGCGCTTCAGAACAAAAAATAAAAATAACCGTTCGAAACAAAATGGCCAGATGTCATCACCCCAAGCAAAGCGCACATGAAGGCACCCTAGTGCTGACGAAGCTCGGGGCCCAGGTGATGTACGCTTCGTTCCCCGGAGAGCTGTTCCTACGCATGATGGCCGGGATCACGATGCCCCTGGTGTGCTCGAGCGTCGTGGCAGCCGTGGGCAGCACCCCGCTCCACGTGGTCGTCAAGGTGGGTGGTCGGGCCCTGCTGCTGTCGCTGTGCGCCAAGCTGATGGCCGCCACCACGGGGGTCTTGGTCGCCTACTTCCTTGCGCCCGGCATGGTTAACAGGCTCGAGATCACCGCACCGCCGGCCAAGACCCCGACGAGTGTCTCGACGCTCGCCACTGACAAGGTCCTGGACTTTCTCAGGTCAGAGACCTTGTTCCGGCATGGTGCCTGGAACAACATTCTTAAGACCCCTATGCATAGTTGCGTTTGAGAGCGTTTGAGGGCGTTTGACTTGTGTTGCGTCGAGAAACGAAAGCGAGTCACCGGAAGATGTGTGCTTTGTATGAATCGTGGAATCCAATTCAAGGGATAGCTTGGCACGCGACATAAGAAGCAGGGATGTCCTGATCTCTCGCAGCCGCAACGCAGTCAAGCGCACTCAAACGCAGTTGTGCGTACACTCTTAGAAAAAAGAGTCTATATAGTCCTCCCTAAAGGTAGGAACGTTCTTGACACATTGATTCCTTCAGAAAGGAAGAAACTTTTGTTCTGAAAGCAGGGGAGCAAAGTTCCTCCGTCGCCCGCATCTCATTATGGTGGCTACGAATCGAGCAAATTGAGCTCAATAAGGCATAACGAGGACGCTACGCGTCTATTGCACAGGGCGAGAGGAGAAGCAAAAATAAAAACGTAACACGAACACACTTGCATTTTAAGGCCCATTCACAGATATGCAACCGAGTAAAACCGAGAGAGACTAGACCGGTTTTTAAGCCTCTTGCGACGTCTTAGGACCGGATGCGCTGCAGCGGAGCAGGTCCTAAGACGTCGCAAGAGGATTAAAAACCGGTCTAATCTCTTTCACTCTTACTCGGTTGCATATGTGTGAACGGCGCTTTACTGCGACCGACTGAGGCAAGGCCGGTTTTTAAATCTCGCGTAACGGCCTATTACCCGCTGCGCAGCAATGCAGCCTATCGTAGGCCGTCACATGAGGCTTAAAAACAGGTCCTGTAGAAGTTGGTCGTAGTAAAACGCAAGTGTGTGAACGGGTCTTAAATGCTAACGCATTTAAAATGGATACGTATACCAAACGGCGGGACGCGATTATGATTATGATTATGTTAGATCCACAAGACAACAAAATGCTTCATTAAAATAAAAAATAAAACCCGAGCCATTCCACTTTGCGAAGGCGGATGACCAGCGAAGCTGCTAAGCACACGACTAAGACCCGCCCCGAGGAGCCGGAGGAAACTAGACACGCGCGACAGGACCGCCACCCGGCGGAATGTAGACACGCGCAACGGGACCTCCACCCCGGGAGAGCGGAAGGAAAGAAAACTAGGCACGCAAGCGGGGGCTTCGAACGGCGACAAAGAGAGGGCGGTGCGAGCGTAGACATGGCCGACGCGGGGCGCACAGCGGCAAATCTTTGAGAAAC
This sequence comes from Ixodes persulcatus, assembly GCA_013358835.2. Lineage (NCBI taxonomy): Eukaryota > Metazoa > Arthropoda > Arachnida > Ixodida > Ixodidae > Ixodes > Ixodes persulcatus. The sequence goes on along the minus strand of JABSTQ010009160.1, from coordinate 1,570,285 downwards.
CTTTATTATCTACCTGAGAGTCTACTGATCTTGAAAATGGTGCCTATAGATCCGTGCTATAGACCTATTGCTATATTATCCAAGCATCAAGGGGAATGCATGAATTGGTGTTTCACGCACCATACGCGCACGCCTTCGCCGTATAAAAGAATCGAAGTAAATAACCAAAATGAAGCGTTGACGAACGCGCGTGCAAGATACCATTTGTTTTAGGTAGTTGATTTAGAAAAGTTACTACTGCTGATGCCAGCACGTGCGGCACGTGGAACACCAATCCCTGTATTCTCCTTGATGCAAACTTGGGTAATACAACAATCACTGATCTCTTTTCTAGTAGGCTGGATCGCGGATCGGGAGTCCGTCGGTGTCGCCACCGGCAGCCATTGCTTGACACCAGGCATTACACGCAACTCTATGGGAGAAACGCACAAAAGTAAGAATATTGAAGCATGTACGCTATGCTCGGAGGCGAGTATTTTATGGTGTGCTGCGAGCCTTATGTCGAGTTTTGGGAGATCGGAATCGGTATTTGTCAGACGTTCGAACGCCGATTAAGAAAATCAAACGTACCGGAGCACCCACGGCTGAGCTGGCAAGCTTGCTGTCGTAGTGGAGTAGACAAAGGAACTTGCCATCAATGAGACCGTCCTCGGGGAAGCCCAGAAGTTTATGAATGACAAAGAAGTTTCATATCGACAGCGGCTTTCCGGGAGTGAGCGCATTCCGCGTAGCAAAGCATTCGAGCTTGTCGTCTGCTAAACCCAAGCCGACAAAACCGCCATCGACTACGCGGTAACTCTAGGTGACTCTCGCCTCATTGAGCTGCAGTACAGCGGAGTCACTCTCGACCACAAAATATTTATTTATAAGAACTGCGAGGGCTGTTAGCTTTAATGGTTGTACGCAAGCTATTTGACGGGCTTATCCAAAAGCATCCAAAAAGTTTCAGCGCCGACAACGACTAAGAAACGGGGGAAACGGCACTTTTTCTCGTTCTTCCCAGAGTCCCATGCATTGGGTGGTGTCAATCAATGGCCGCCGGTGGCGACACTCGGCCCCAGCTGCCGAGGCCGCGGTCCGCGATCCAGCCTACTATAATAAGGAGTATTCACTGGGCGCCATATTTGTGGGTGATGTCTAGAGCGCATGCTCTGAACGAGCCCACATTAATAGGCTGCAAAGATCGGCAATCTTGAGGGTGCGAAATGCACGTTACAAAAGAACTGTGGAAGCTCGCCATCAGCACGCGCTCAGCAGTCGCGCACACGGATATGGCCGCCAGTGAATACTTCCTATAGAGATCAGTGACAGCAACCAGAGCCGTATATTAGGAGAGTTTGGACAATAGGCGGAGCAAAGGCCGCCGCCAGCGGCGAATATTCCCCCCACGCTTAGAGCGTAAACTAAATTTGTGACACAGCGTCGACCAATCAGGAGACCTCTACTCCATCTCACAAATGTCGACAGTGAAGACAAAGGCACAGGCGCGTGAGCCTAGCTCAGCGAAACGCTATTGTTTGTACGAGACCTCGTGCATTGGAGGCACTTTCCAAAGCCACGCGCTCGTGCCCATGCCTTTGTCTGCACTGCTAGAACAGCGTCCTGAGACTGGCTAAAAGAAAGCAGTGCAAAGGGTGGGGTGCGCGAGCGTCTTGAGACGCGGAGTTCAGCTCGGCACGGCTCAAATTATACTTCGTTTCACTTTACCTGCGAGCGAAGCCAAAGCTAGAAGCGCGAGACCAGCGCTTTTTGCATTTCTCCCCAGCTCGCGCGCTCGAGCAAAGCCTGAACGCACGGAGCTTCCGTGCTCGCGCTTCCAGTTTTGCCTTCGCTCGCACATAAGGTGAAACGAAGTATAGTCGTGGCACAAATTTAGAGCACGCGACCACCGCTAGGGACTGTTTCGCGGCCTGTGGTTGGCCCGAGATGCTCGCCTATTCAAACCAATGTATGGCCAAACTCTCTCAATAAACGGCTCTGACAGCAACAGACCGATCTCACTAAGCGTTCGGCGCATGCGTGATGCCGCCATAATTTTAGTTCACGGAAAGCAGACGGCCGTGCATGCGAGGGCTCGTGCCGTCTCGTGCTCCTCAAGCGCAGAGCTCCAGCAAGGTTAGTGCACGTGCAGAAAGACTAAAGTTCCCTCGATGCATTGCGGCAGCGGCGGCGTAGTCAAACTGGCTGGTGAGATCGGTCTATTGGTCTATTGAAAGCTAATCTACTGAATAGACCTATTGCTAAATTACAGTGTACTAAAATACTTGGGTAGTATTGGGACCGGAGGGGCTCGCCTGAAGCGCGTGGTATTGATCGCGACAGGTGTCGACACCGGCGCGTTATCCAAAAGGTTTGCGCATGCGCGGCTGCACGCGCGAAAATATGAATCTTTGGTGCCGCTTTGGTGGAGTGCACATAGGATTTCTGATACAGCTACGACCTGCCAACGGTCGTACCGCGGCATCAATTACGCTGCGGCACGATCGTTAGCAACATGATGCTTCAATGTATTGGACGGTACAAGGTACATTACCCTTCCTTTACATAAAAACAATTGCGAATTTAAAGAAGCGGATTGCAAGTTGTTTCAGCGTAGAATTAGCTGCGACTTTCGGTTTGTCGGATGGTGAGCATTTTAAATGAAATGCCCATTTCCTTGGTCGCGAAGGCCGAACATTAGATATTTGAAAGGGATATCTAAAACTCGGAAGCGGTTTCTTTTTTTCCTATCTTATTTTATAATGGAACGAAACGGCACATACTAAAGTCCGAGATTGTTTTAGAATGTTTTCAATACCCCAGGTTAACTTCTCTGTCTTCCTTTCTGCCCGTCTCCTTTTTCTTGATCTTAAACAGCTCGCTTCACTTGTCACTCATTCTTGTGTTCATTTATGCGACGAACCACCCACGCGACGGTCGCAAAGGGGTGAGAATCTTTTATTTCTTCATGGCTGCCACTACCATCCGAGGACCACCCGATGTTCACTTGTAAGAAATGGCTAATAAGCCGTGACATTTTTTATCACGCGTTTTAACATTGAACTTAAGTACAAAACTGAGACAACGTGGGCTGAACAAGTAATGCTTTATAAGATTCAAAGAAAACAAGCAACTATTTCACATCATTTTGAGCAGAAAACATGAGCACACGTAGATCAGGCAAGGAAAAAGTTGTAATAGTTTACAGCACGGCATTGAAATAATGGTTACAATGTGCAGCGCATACATGGTTACAATATGCAGCGCAATATCCTCTTGAGGGTAAACCATCTGAAACCCACACGCTGATAACAATACATTTAACCGAAAGCTGCTTTCTGACAACCAGGTAAGTCTCGCCTGAGCTGGGTATTAGAAGTGAAAGACCCATGGTTCCACAGGGGTCCTATCTAGTTCACGCAGACATATAGGATGGTTTTGTTTTATTCTTTACAAAACTTTACAGATCTTACAAAAAAGAGGTGGCAGATACGTGGATGCCGTCTTTCGTTATATCTGTAGGGCTCGGTGGACAATAAATGGGTGAATAACCGTCGTAATGTTTAATAATTAACCAAAATCTGTTAGTTAACTTGTTTATTAACGGCTTAATTGGCCATGGTGCAATTGCAGTTTCAAAGAGAGTCATTATTAAAGGCTAACACAATTTCGACAATTCGCGAAAAGGCAACGAGGTTCGCGAAATTCATCTCAAAAAGTTTGCATTTCTTCGCATGATTCAGAAACCGCGTGATGATAATGATACGCAAAATAGTGACGTAGCCGTCTTGAGGTGTGCTTGGTATACCACGTAGTCGTTTTGAGGTATATTTGGCATACCACATCAGGTAAGTTATCAAAATAAAAAAAAACACCGCCCTTTTGATGCTGATCTTGTTCGACTTCGGCTCAATGGCAGTCTCCAAATAAGCAACACCGTCGAAGTTGCTGAACTTGTGGACAGCCCAGTAGGGAGATAGCACATTCAGGGAGCCTAGTGCGTTACGATCGATGCCTTGTGGAATCGTGGCAGGAGCGTCTCTGTTCACAGCTGGTGACAACGGGTCATTTGGACACCGTAACTTAACCAGCACGCTCCATTTCCACGAGAGCCCCGAACGCTTTGCAACGATGAGCTCTGGTGGATTTGCCTTCCGCTTTTTTTCCTTTCATATTGCGGGAGGGTCACCATTCAGGTTTTGGGGTACACTTGGCAGCAGAGTCGGTACCGCGTCTGGCGTAAGCGCTGGGTGTCCACGAGGGATCCTCATTTCCTTTCCGCCGATGATGTGGACGTAGTCTCTAAGGATGAAGTGGGGTTCGAAGTGCAGCTCGCAGACAGCGCTTGTTGCTTCAAGACGCTTGTCCGGCTGCTGCAGATTCTTCTCCTAACGATATCTTTTGGCTCTGTCCTTTGGAACGCCGAAAAGGAAGGCCGTTTTCACTCCTTTCACTCGGATGAGGCCCGTTTTGCAACCAGGTGCAGAGCAAGAGTTCTGTCGCTGTTTCACCGACGGCATTTTGGCGACGCGCGCACCGCTCGAAGTGAAAAACACACGAAACTATAGACCTTTCCAATGTTTACAAAATCACAGTCCAGCGTGCGATCTTCACAGCCCAGCACGTGCGTGTTCGTCGCTTTGTAAAGCGAGGAAAGCACGCGCCATACGCACGAACGCTCAAGATGGCACCGGCCACACGCTCTTTTTTGGAAAGGTCTATAGACCTTTCCAAAAAAGAGCGAGGGGCCGGTGCCATCTTGAGTGTTTGTGCGTATGGCGCACGCTTTCCTCGCTTTCCGAAGCGACGAACACGCACGTGCTGGGCTGTGAAGATCGCACGCTGGACTGTGATTTTTGTAAACATTGGAAAGGTCTATAGACCTTTCCAAAAACGAGCTTGTGGCCGGTGCCATTTTGAGCGTTCGTGCGTATGGCGCGTGCTTTGCTCGCTTTCCGAAGCGACGAACACGCACGTGCTGGGCTGTGAAGACCGCACGCTGGACTGTGATTTTGTAAACATTGGAAAGGTCTATACTTCGTCTCACCCTAGCATGGACTAACCGCGAAGGCTGAGCTAGCGCGAGCGGCCAGCCTTGACTGCCTTGACTAGAGCACTTGCTGCACGAGCGCTCGTGCAGCCGCCGTGGCTTCATTCAAAGCGACTAGCTCGCGCTTTTAGCACGCGCGGCTAACAATAGTTCATACGAAGGTGAGACGAAGTATATACTCTGTTTCAACTTGTGTCGTACCGCAGGAAAGGCTACAAGCGCGAGCTCCTTACTCTATAGGGCACATCTCGGTGGCCCAAGCTCTCGTGCACCAAGGGCAGCTGCCAACGCTATAAGCTCGCGCTTCTAGCCTTCGCTGCGGTACAACATAAGGTGAAACGGAGTGTATAAAATCGTGGTACCGACACGTGCACAGATCAAAGTGAAAAAAAAAAGGAGGGCTGCGCGATTTTTTCCGGATAACTCGACTACAGCGCCGCCACGAACTGTCAATACACGCGCCCTCACGAGCTCACGTTGACGAGCCGCTCCGGTCCCAACACTACCCAAGTATTCTATACTTCGTTTCACCTTATGCTGTACCGCAGCGAAGGCTAGAAGCGCGAGCTCATAGCGTTGGCAGCCGCTCTTAAGTCACGAGAGCTTGTGCCGCCAAGATGTGCCCCAGAGCAAGGAGCTCGCGCTTGTAGCCTTTCCTGCGGTACATCATAAGGTGAAGCAAAGTATAGTACACTGTAGCTAAATTAACCAAGCATCAAGGAGAATGCAAGGAATGTAGCGGCGTGTGTTCCACGCGCCGCACGTGCCGGCGTCTGCAGCAGTAACTGTTCTAAAGCAAAAAGTTCTAAAGTAACTCTTCTCCGACACGGAGGGGCCCGGACGGAAACTGGCAAAGGGCGGCAGGTGAAGGGCAGGCGAAGAAAAGGCCGAAACGAGGGGAAGACTTTTTCTGCCCAAGAATGGGGATGCCGCACAATGCCAATTGGAATTAAAAATAGGGTTGTGCGTATGTTTATACCACGACCGGCTTTATAGGGGCGACCTGCTCACTCCGCGTGTCCCTATGGGAGCGCGCGGGCCAAGAAATATCACGTGAACGGCTTGGAGGGACCGAGTGTTCCGCTTGGCGCTGCCCTAGCTCAACACCAAAAGCGCGGCGGCCGCTATGGAAGGCAATGGGACCGTGTTGAAAGAAGTTTTTTTCGGATAATTTCTTTCGCATTTAATAGGCAGGCGCCAATGCTAGCATATAGCGTGTTTGGAATAGGGTAAAATGAGTCACTATATCGTAGTTTTCTCGAGCAGAATAGTTAGTATTGTGAGCTAAGCATCTATAGTGTGCATGTACGGGTGTACAGGATGGGGCATCCAGTCGGCGTGCTGGAGCCCACTCCCGTGATCGGAATAAAATATCGAGTTAGATGCTCCGCAGGTGGGCCGTGACGCTCTTGGTGAATGTTCGAAGTGAGACACTGTCGATTGGTGGTGAACTGGTGACTGGCGGGGGGACCTCCGAAGTTGCACTGCTGTTAAATTCATTAAGTTCTTTATTGCTACGGAACGGGCAGGACCGGTATGGCGCCCAGATCAGTTCCAATGGCTTGCTGCCTCGCGCATACCCTTGCTCGAGAGCATGGCTCGCGCTGCCCGGTTTGTGTGAGCGGCAGCTTGGTTGCTTGGTACGCAACACATCTTCCCCCTTAGATGGCGTCTCCATATCTTGAAGGTGGGCGCCTAGCCCGAGAGCTGGTGCGCCGCTCAACTTGGACGGGAACATCCGGTGCAGCTCTTTCTGGAGACTGTACTGGTAGAAACGGAGGCAGCTCTTCAGCAGCAACGGTTGAATGCTGTGCCGGTAGTCTTGCAGGCGGCTCCTCAGCAGCCACAGTCGGAGTGGCAGGACTGGCCTCAGCTGCTGCTGCTGTGAACCACGCTGCTGGTGGCATCGTTTCGCATAAGCCTCTTGCCAAGAGACTGTGGGGCCCGGATGTTTGAGGCGTAATTCCAGATAGTCGTCTTCGAATGTGGTCGACGTGTCTGCGGATTTCTCCAAACGCCGTTTGGAGAAGCCAGGATCGAAGACCGAGCTGCTTCAGTAGTGTTCCTTCTAGCCACCTCGGTTTTCCGCGAAAATTAAAAGCAAACACAGGTTGCCCTTCAACAAAGCGGCGTGAAGGGGTCGTCACCTCTCTTCCTTCCTCGGCTTCTCTTTGGTTGCATGTTTCTGGTTCTGGTGTAACTCGGCTTATGTTTGATGCCAGTTCACGGCCGAACATTAGCAACGCGGGTGTTTTCCCGGTGGAGGATGTGACAGTGGTGTGCTGCTTGTAGAGGAATCTTGCCAGTCTTACTAACAAGCTGCCGACTTTGTCTTTTTGAAGTGCTTGCTTCAATTCAAGGACCATCCGCTCCGCCTGGCCGTTGGTAGCCGGATGGTATGGTGCGCTTGTCACAGGCTCCACACTGTTTCGTTGGTAGAAATCGAGTACCTCCCTTGACACAAACACGCTCCCATTGTCCGACACCACCTTCCGTGGCAATCCGAATGTCGCGAAGATAGCACGCAGTTCTCTAATAACAGCTGTGGAGGTGGCTGAGGTCATCGCTCTCACCTCAGGCCATTTTGTGTACGAGTCCACAACTACGAGGAACAGGTGTCCTTCCATCGGGCCGGCAAAATCAAGGTGTATGGTGTGCCATGGTTGAGATGCATGTTCCTAGTTTGGCACAGCGGCTCACATGGGCAGATTCGGCTGCAGATTCGGCATGCTTCGACTGCATGTTCAATGTCCCCATCGATAGCGGGCCACCATAAGTAGCTCCTGGCTGACGTCTTCATCGAAACGATGCCCTTGTGTCCAGCATGGAGCAAATCCATTGCTTCGGTACGTGCCTGTGTGGGAATGACCACCCTCGAGCCCCAAATAACGCATCCTCGTTGAGTGGACAGCTCTGTCACTTTCTTCTTGTAGGGAGCAAACTCTTCACCCCTGAGGCGGTCAAGTGTTCCTTGTTGCAACGCCTTGAAGATATGAGACAAGATGGGGTCTTGAAGTGTCATTTCTGCGATTCTTTTCGCCGTGAGCGGCGAGACCGGCAGCGCCTCGATCATCAGCACGTCTCCGGGTGGACAGGGTTCGTCCTCACTACCATGTAAGGGAAGGCGACTTAACGCGTCGGCGTTCTGGTGTCTCTTTCCCGGCCGATACACTAGCTCATAGTCGTAGGCTGCCAGCTTGACACACCATCGCATCATCCGTGGAGACAGCACTTGAGGTACTTGCTTCTGTGGTCCCAGGATGCCGAGGAGTGGTTGATGATCCGTGACGATGATTATGTGTCGTCCGGCAATGTACTGATGAAAATGGATTGCCCCGTAGATAATGGCGAGGCCCTCTTTATCCAGCTGCGAGTAGTTCCTCTCAGCGTCTCCCAAAGTCCTGGAAGCAAACGCTATTGGAGCTTCTCGACCTGCGCTATCAACCTGTGCCAAAACGGCACCAACACCGTACGGTGAGGCATCACAGGAGAGTAGAAGAGGTCTAGACTCATCATAATGGATTAATGTGGTCCGCTGCAAGATGAGTTCCTTGAGTTTTCTGAATGCGGTCTTGTGAGGAGCCTCCCAGCTCCACGGCCTGTTCTTCTCTAGAAGGGTATACAGGTCTTTCGCTACTGTTGCTCGGTTTTCCAGAAACCTGTCATAGAAGGCGAGCATCCCGAGAAAAGACTGGAGCGTCGTCTTTGAAGTCGGTTCTGGCAGATCACGAATCGCCTTCAACTTGTCATCCGTTGGATGGATGCCTGCTGAGTTGATCTTGAAACCGAGGAAGGTTACTTCCGGGACACCAAAGAAACATTTTTTTCTGTTGGCACGAAGACCAATATCTTCCAGTCTTGAGAGGACGATGTCTAGTCGATGATTGTGCTCCTCCTGTGTGGACCCAGCGACGATGATATCATCCAGGTATGCACTGATACCTGATATCCCGGCAAGAGTCGTGTCCATGCACCTTTGGAATATTGCTGGAGCCGCGGAAACACCGAAGGGCAGTCGGTTGACACGGTAAAGCCCCTTGACTGTGTTTATAGTCAGAGTCTTGGCTGTAGAGTCAGTGACCTTGAGTTGCTGATATGCTTGTGTCAGGTCTATTGTTGAAAAAATTCTTCCGCCGTGTAGTTTCGCCAAGACCTCTGTGACAGTCGGCAACGGGTAAGATGCTGCTTGGGCTACAGCGTTCACAGTACTGCGGTAATCGCCACAGAGTCGAATACTACCGTCTTTTTTGCGCACGACGACGACCGGAGTTGCCCATTCCGAACGTTGTGCGGGCTCAATCACCTCCTGGTCCGTCAGACGTTGTAGTTCCGCTTCAACGGCTGGCCGGAGTGCGAATGGCACCGTTCGTGATTTCAGGAACTTAGGTTGTGCTCCTTCGTGCAACTCTAGTGTGACCGCTGGTCCCTTGAAGCCATTTAGGTTGCCATCAAACACTGCTGAGTGACGTTCAAGTACGCCTACCAGGCTCTGTTCGTGAAGTACTTGGTGAATGCCGCTGAGGCGAATGCCTAGTGGGGCGAACCAATTACGACCAAGGAGGTTGCATCCTGGGCCGCTCATTATCAATAGAGGAAGTTTTTCACTGCGCTGCTTGAAGCGCACGCTGACGTTAACCGTCCCCAGTGGCTGCAACCCTTCTCCTGACCATGTTCGCAGCTCAATGCTGGCGGGGTGAAGCGGTGGCACGTCACGGGGCCATGATTCCCGATACGTGTCTTCATTGATGATAGAATAGGCTGCCCCTGAATCCACCTCGAATAGCAGTGGCACGCCTTGTACGTCCAAAGATACCATATGTTTCTGGGGTGCTCTCCCCACCCCTGTCATTGCATTTAGGTCATGCAAAATGCTCTCTTCCGTAATCGCGACATCGCGTGGCTCTTCTGAGGAGTCGAAAACGTGCAATCGTCTAGTTGCCTTCGATAAGCTGCTGCTGTTTTTCTTCTTGAAGCAGGCTTTTTCAACGTGACCGAATTTCTTGCAAAACCTGCACTTCGAGGTCCGTGACTCGCACGTTTCGGGATTGTGAAGTTCTTCGCAGCGGTAACAGGGTTTGCGCTGCTCTGGTGGAGCTGTTTGTGCGCGGGCGGTCTTGTTGACTTCGCTGAAGTCAGCTTTGATTTTCTTTTGGTAGTCTTTCGCGTTTTCCGCCCGCACAGCGATATCGAATGCCTTGATGAACGTGAGGTCTTGTTCGGCAAACAATCTTTGTTGCAGAGTGTCGTCTTGCAGTCCGCAGACAAAACGATCACGTAGCATTACGTCGATGGGCAACATCGTTGATCTCAGGTCGGGCCGAACGGTAGGAGTTGCAGTCGCACTCACCGCTGTGGATTCTGACGTTGGAACCGTAGGAGGCTGGGCCGAAGGCAGGGCCGGTGACGTGCCGAAGTTGCAATCTGCCGCGAGAGCTTTTAACGCTGCTACGTAGGCGGCTACTGTTTCGTGCGGCAGTTGGTCCCGAAGCTGAAACTTGCAGCGACTGAACAGCTCCGACGGGCGGGGATCGTAGTGGGCACGCAGCGGACTGACAATTTCTTGGAATGAGTGGTCGCTCGGTGTCCCCGGTGCCACTAATGCCTTGACGGTTTTGAATGTGTTCGGTCCACAAAGGGTCAGCAAGATAGCGCGCTTCTAGCTGCCGTCGGCGATACCGTTGGCTTGGAAGTAGAAATCCAGTCGCTCTGCCCAGGACGACCATCCCTTGCCGGAGAATTCCTCCACGGAGCCGTGAGTCGCCATGCTTCTCTGGATTTACCGTCGTAGAGTTCGTGCCGTTTCCTCGTCGCCAATTGTTAAATTCATTAAGTTATTTATTGCTACGGAACGGGCAGGACCGGTATGGCGCCCAGATCAGTTCCAATGGCTTGCTGCCTCGCGCATACCCTTGCTCGAGAGCATGGCTCGCGCTGCCCGGTTTGTGTGGGCGGCAGCTTGGTTGCTTGGTACGCAACAACTGCACGGGGTGCGAAGGAGTTCTAGTGACGAAGCGTACGGGTTAAAAGGGGCTGCAGTCCACCAGTGCGAGTACGCCGCAGGGAGGAGGCAAAAAGAAGCGAGGAGTCCGGTAGCAGAAAAGTGGCTAGGAGCCGCGTGGTCGCTACTGAAGGACGATGTTAAAGCGGGTCCCTGCCGACTGGACGGACGGAGGAGGGGCAGTGCTCGATAGGATGGTGTTCGGGGGCCAAGTTGGAGCCATAATAAGGTAGGAAGCGCGACGTTGCACCGACTCGAGGGAGGCCACAAGTTGTCTGGTTGCCGAATCCCACACCGAGCAGCAAAACTCCAGGATGGGCAACAGCAGTGCTGTGAGCAGCAATCTGGGCACATCGCGACTGGCTCTTCTTGTGGACCGAATGACGAAGCCAAGGAGTCACCTTTCCCCGGACACGACGTTTTGGACGTAGCGATGGAAATCTAAATGCTGGTCGATGATGACACCTAGGAGGGGGATATGCGCTGTACTTGGGATCTCCACTCGGTTCAGGAAAAGTGTTGGAGGGGTCGAAGGTTGGCGCGAGGCAGTGATGTGCATAGCGCATTTGGTTTAAGTTAAGGGGAAGTTTGTTATCTTTTGACCAAAGAAGAATGCGATCTAGATCAGCTTGTAGCTCTTTACCGAACGTACAGTCGCAATAACGACGAGAAAAGTCTTTAAAATAGAGCCGATTATCGTCAAAACGTCGCCGGTCGGGGAGCGGACACACATAGATACACACGCGAAAGCGTCTGCTAGCGTGGTAAGCAACGGCGCCAGTAAACGCGGTGGCGGTTCAGCGAACTAGAGAAAGTACTAAATAAGCAAAAGCAAATGCGGCGCGCTCGCGCTGCCTCGGGTGACCTGGTCGCCCCTATAAAGCCGGTCGTGGTTTATACAGCCTAGAACTTGGTCTACCTCAACGGGAGTCTCCCAGCTGTAGATGAGAAATTTAGCCATTGCAGTACAACCACTAGCCTGGTGTCTTTAACGTGCATCACGCAGTAGTGATCCAGGACCGCACGCCGGTACGATGCTCATCCAGATCGAAACGGGCAGGGGTGGGGATCGAACCCAGGATCCTGGGTTCTGCAGCGCAAGCTTTCGCTGCACGTGCTCAGAGCTGGTGTACGCTAGCGCACTCGGCCAATTGAAAGTGATCCTTGTTGCCGTATAAAATCCAATTTAAGGTTAATACTGCCATGTGGTTCTTGAGTCCATGTGGGAATTTTCGTTGTCGGGTCGGGGGCTGCATGAAACAGCTTCGGGGGCCGCGGGTTGCCGACCCCTTTGTTAGGCGATCCTTACGCAAGCGCCGGGTTTCCTCAGAGCACGATTCGTAAAGTTACCAGACACACGAACAAAAAGAACGCGAACCTGTTTCATCGCCCTATTAAGGTCCATGAGTGCAGGGGTGCCCGTTGCTTTGAATACAATACAGGGAAAGGACGAAATATTTATAAATGCTGCGAAGATACCGTCACTTCTGTTTAACAGCTTGGAGCATCTGAATGTTCAAAACCGCAAATATTCGCCTCCGATAAGACCACGGTTTTGCTCTTATCGCAGGAACATCTTTCCGCACAGCATTGCCGAGGCCTCCCTATACACCGTGAGTTTATTTATCCGTCCGTGTAGAAGAAAAATGATAGTAACTGAAAAATGCGTGACTCGCTTTTGCGAAACGTTTGCGAAACGAGCTGCCAAAAGAAGTGCTATCGCATTTAAAATATTAATTTATAAGCGAAATATCTACTGACTATTAGGGGTTCTGCTTTTTCTAGGGTGCGTGCTACGCGCACATTTGGCCTCTAGTTCTTTGTGCTCTTGGATTGCGAGCAACCTCTGAGGGTAACTGAAGTAAATCACGACTGCGTCCGATACAAGGGAGTGCTCCGCCCGAGGGCGCTGCGCTCACTTCCCCCTCTATGGAAGGCGACGTCAAGCTTGGCCCTACACGGGCGGTACCGTCAGATTGCGCGACGTTTCGCCTGATGCCGGAGGTGTATCATGTCGTCACGACTTTAACTACCGCATATAACTTTTCTCGACCTATTGAACTACACAATTATTTTTTTTTTTTCGGTCAAGACGTGCTTTTAGTTTTTTGTCTGCATGAGAAAGCTAGGAATCGAATTTCATTGTTTTAGTTGTTCTTGCTTCCAGCCCTAAACGCAATACCACATAAAAGGCAAGCCCAAACGTCATCGCTAGAGGATTCAGGCAGCGCCGCCTAGCAAGCGTCAGCGTCGCCGCCAGCGCGTCTTGCAGCGTCCCACAACGAGGGCGACTCTAAAGCATGCGTCGACGCCAGATGCCACGCCTGTGCCACTCTGCGGCGTGCTCTCGTTGAGCCTCAGCGTATTAGCCGCTTGGGGCGAGTCGCGAATCCACTAACGATGTGCGCGGGCCTTGTCGTCTACAGGTTGTACTAAAGCGTTAAACAGACGTAAAAAAAAAAAGAACAGACTAAGCCAATGAACAGAGTATATATTAAAACTTTACACAAAGGTTTCTCTAGGTGGCGCATTTGTCACACCCAAAATGTATAAGTGAAGGTTTTAGGAAACAAAATTAGGCCTAAAAAAAGCCCTAAAACTTCAGCAGAAGGTTTTTGCCTTTTTCTTTCTGTACGCATTAAAAAGTTTTTTTTTTCAGTTTCTTTTAGTAACCCAGAATCCTACGCTCATAAAATTTGAGTACGATTAATTGACCACCTAAAGACACCTGTGTGTAAAGTTTCCATACACTCCGTTCATTTGTTTATTTAAAATTATCCGCCAAAACTGAAAACACACTGGGTATTGCTAAATGGCGCGGCTACGCAGTTGCGTTTTGCCATAGCCTCCTCCATACCCATAAAGCCTGGCAGTTCGACGAGGGAGCCATAAAGTGCCCGGTCGCAGATTTGGAGCGCGAGGATCTGGTAGCACAGAGCATCAAAGAGCCACTTCTCGGGGAAGCTGGACGTCAGCGTACAGCTTCTGCAGCGACGAGGACCCGAAACACAGTTGTTCGCGCGGAAGAAGTGTTTTTCGGCGTTTTGTCGCCGCAGCGGGGCGCCAATCACGTGGCTCTCCTCTCATCCGTTGTCTGCCGCTCCATCTTTTCCATTTCGGCGGCCGCTTCTCGTGGAGATCTGCCAGGCTTTGTCAGTATAAAGGAGGCTATGGTTTTGCGTTAGCGTCAAGTACTCACTCGCAGCTTTTCATCTGCGTCAGGCACATCTTGTTGGTAAGAGATTAATAATTCCCTCGTCGCCTTTAGCACGCACCCGTTGCCTTTCTTCGTACCTTAAGCTCTGCGTGCACCCTCGAAGCTCACGAGACTCCGGAGTGTTATCGAAGCTGGGAAGCAGGTGCTGGAGGCGAGACAACTCAAAGACCGTTCTCAGCTTGAGAGTGACTGCAGTAGTTTTTCCTGACACCATTTTTTAATTCTATGCTTCTGGAAACCGAAGGGGAGGAGAAGACGAGAGCGCGCGGAGACTTCAGAACACCGAGGGTCTGACTGACTCGGTTGTCAGGATAGTGGGTAGGCCTCAAGGCAGCTAGCATTGAGGTTTACACCCACTATCCTTCCAATCAGAGACAATAAGAGCTCGGCGTACTGATGTCACCACAACCCCTGAAAAGGAAGCAGACGAACTTGCGCTCCGCGTACTACCTTTCACCTTAAAGGCCCACGTACACTTCTCGCTTTCCACTTCTGCCCGCCTCCTTCTTTTCAATATCCTCTCCTCTTTTAGAGCGCAGCTCTTAGGCGCCCGTTTCCGGGTTGAGCGGCGTCGGCGTAACTACGTGTTACATTTTGGGTCCTTTCCCGCGAACGTCCCCGCTAACTTTAGCGGGTTAAGTTTTCCCGCTAAATTTAGCGGGGAAAATGACATCACGACCGCGTGTCACGTCACCCATGAACCAATTCAGCGGCAGGAGAGGAGAGGAGGAGGAAACGAGGAGGAGGAGGGGAGGAGGAGGAGAAGAGAGGAGAAGGAGGGAAGAAAGAGGAGGAAGAAAAGGGGAATACCCTCCCCTCCGTAAACTCCCCTCCGTACACTCCCCTCCGTATCGTTCCCTCCACTTCCTCAAGAGCTACGCTCTAGTTTCGCATTACCGAGACTTGTAAATGTCTTTCATTTTTTACGTTACCCAACTTGGTTCCCCTCGCAGCTTAGGAGAAGGGTGCGCCAAGAGGATTACCTTCCCTACAAAAAACAAAAAACAAAAAACAAACAAGGTTCTTCGTCGCATTTTAAATGGATTATGAAGCGATATCGGGTTGGAATGTTCATGACTTTGAGTACTGGTCCTAGTCTGGCCCAAATATACTTGCACGGACCGCCACCGATTTAGAAGCTTCTTGGTCGATGTGAAGTTGCGAGGATAAAAGGAGACTATTTCTTTCAGACTTGCCTTCGCAAAGCATGATGACGTAATTGTGGAATTGAAATCACCACCGTGACGACAATCGAGCGCGACTCATGAATTGGACACGAGGACTGCGTGAGCGCTCGACTTTGGCTCATAACAATCAATGCCTCGGCGAACACGGTAGTGGCTCGTGTCCAACCACTGCGGTGATGAAAATAGCCGAACTCTAAAGAATGGCTGGAGGTCAGCACGCATTTTCTACTTTGACGACCCCAGCGCGTGGCTACGATTAACGTTGGCGGCATAGGATAGGCACCAGGTCACGTGGCCGCTTATTCTGGTTCTGAGTTGAGGGGATGAACGATGGTCATATTTCTCGAATTTATTTTCCGACTGCCATATTGCTTAGAAATAAATACTATAGGCAAGTTAATTCTGTTGTTAACGTTAGGGTGTGATTCTGAGTATTTAGCGATAGTAGAAAACTCGTTTCATGACTCCTTTAAGTATAGACGCAGCCGACGCTACGAGCTGATGGGACCATCAGAGAGCGTCAAAAGCGCACCATCCTGGTGTTCGTCATGTTTCTGTACGTGCTCCGTCATTGCTGAACCAACGATAAACAAAACAAAAAAAAAGCTTTCAGCCTTTCCACTTTGGTGAAGAAGGAAGAGCAGCGGAGCTGTAGCTTCTGTTCTCGGCGGTGGCTTTCCAGGCGAGAGATCTGCTCTTCTTTCGCAAGAGAATTTGAAGCGCTCGACGCAGTGGAACTTTAGGCGATAGCGGCCTCGCGGAGGTTGCGGAACCATTCGCGCTGCTGCACACATCGTTCCTCGTTGCACTCCCGCTCTTCTTCCTCCAAAGAAAGGTTGCCGCCATCTATGAGCGACGACGGCAACCAGTTGTCTGGTTGCCGCCGTCGCTCATAGATGGCGGTAGCTGTCCCGAGTCGGTGTCATCACTTCTGTGCTGGTGGACACGATCCTGGGGAAACTAGCCCTCAACAGCTCCGCTGTAAGAAGGCCCAGTGCTTGCACTTTTGATGAAGATTGATTGGTCCCATTACTTCCTAGCGTAAGGCTGCGTCATGGACTTAAAAACAAACTGTAGCTGTCTTTGCCTCTACTCACTCATCGAATGCGCTCGAACGCCGAGTGCCGGCGTCTGGCGTTCGAAGTCCGCGTTCGAACGTGTTCGAAGATTGAGTAGAGACAAAGGCAGCTGACGTTGCACCTACGCACTAATCATTGCAGTCAGAGCTCGGAGCTTGCGCGCTCCCGCGCACTCTCGTCTCCTACCCCAGTTTCCACCCTCATGAAACCATTCGTCATTTCATTTGTGCCAAAGATGTCGTGCTATGTGCCACGCGCGGCGCACCTTCGTCGTACCGAAATAATGTTCTTTCGAGTTACAGGTGTCCACTACTGTCTTGACTCCGGACGTCAACGTTACCTTACCAGCAAAAATTGCTCCGCTTTCTGGTAAGCTGAGAAACACAGTCTATATACGTCTTTCACCATGGAGCAGGGGGGATCGGTGGCCGAGTGGGCTAGCGCACACCAGCTTGGAGCACGTGGGGCGGAAGCTCGCGCTGCAGGACCCAGGCATCTTGGGTTCAATCCCCACCCCTGCCCGTTTCGATCTGGATGAGCATCGTACCTGCGTGCGGTCGTGTACCACTACTGCGTGGTGCACGTTAAAGACCCCAGTCTAGCGTTTGTACTGCACTGGCTAAATTGCTCATCTACAGCTGGGAGACAAGTCGCCCGTAGTGTTCCTCAATGGCCCTCTGTTTAGGGTGATGGCATCGTTTGTAGTACCCGATGCCGACAGCGAGCGCTCACAGGGAAAATACAAAGAAATCGCAGGAAACAAAATGTCACCGTAGCACAGTCAGCGCCACGAGCGCGTGCAGGGACACGCTCTTTCACGCGCTTGAGAACAAAAAATACAAATAAGCGTTCGAAACAAAATGGCCAGATGTCATCACCCCAAGCAAAGCGCACATGAAGGCACCCTAGTCGCCCGTTGAGGCAGACTAAGTTCTAGGCTGTATTAACATACATACACCCCAACTTTTTTGTTCACCCTTGATGTGAGACTGCAGCGAAAGCCACAAGCCCAAGAGCTCGAGGTTGCTGTTGTGAAGCGTCATTCCGCAGAACGAGCGCTCGCGTTAGAAATGTGTCTCAAGGCCAGGAGCACGGGATAGCTGTCGCTTGTAGTTTTGGCTGCAGTCTCAGCTTAAAAGTGAACAGATATATATTATCGGCGAGATATTTTGTTGGCGCCGTCCAATGGTTCCCTCTCGTGACGTAAACACCTCGCAAAGAAGTTTGATGGTGTTTGTAATGACTTGGCGGAAGCTTGAAATCATTGCGCTCTCAAAGCGACACTGCCAATACCGTCAATGTTGACGTGCTTACATTACTCTTATTTCCGTCGATGGGAAACTCTTTGCTGACGTCATAGTCAGCATTCGGCCAATCGTGGCAGGCCGACCACTGCGACACTTTCGATAGCTTACGTCACCAGTACTACCAGTTTGTAATAAATCTGCCCTCGATCCGGGGGGGGGGGGGGGGGGGGGGGGACCTTCGAGAGTCGCTGACAGAATGCGAATGGGAGGGCGCGTCTTTCGAATGCTCGGCCTCCAGCACGCGGTCCATGCCTTCCGGATGTGTACTTTGGCTTCTCGCGCGCGCTCGAAGTGCACTGTGAACGCCGATGCGAATTGCCGAAGGTAGAGAAAAAGAGGAAACATTTATTGTGAAACAAACACCTGATCTGGCGCTGAAATAGTAGATCTACTACTTTTTTACAAGCACGTCGTGAACCTGTCGGACCAGGAGTGGCACTAGGTCGGGTCGGTGTTCTTTAGGTGGGGTGATCCAGTTCTCCCAGGAGATAGGGTAGAGGTTGGGGAGGAACTGTAAAGGGGCAGATGTGAGTGGTGTCGTGTGCGGACATTCTCACATCGTGTGTGTGTTGGAAGAAAAGTCTCCGCAGCGCGGGCAAAAGGGGAGCCCCTGCATAAAGTGTGTATAGACCCTTTTCATGGCAAACGCCACCAGGAGGTGTTCTAGTCTTTGACGTCCCAGAGAACTTCCGGTTCATAAAAAGTATGAACACAGCCCACCCTAACACCGCAGTTTGAAATGTCGATGAAGAGTTTAACCACCGATTCTCCAGGTGAACGCGAAAAGAACAAAGAAGCCCGAGATATGTTAAATATTTTCGAATACTCTTGTAAACCAATTTGCCTCCTCCAAGACGTTAAATTGACCAGCCGAGGGTCCTCGTTAAATCTCCAACTTTGATCTGCGTGTAGCATTTATGCTTTCTAGCACTGGCGACAGAAGCAAGCTCGACAGTCTTGCAAAAACGGAGCGACCGGAAGTCGCTTGGGAAGCAGGAGGCAGTTCATGTTTGTAAACAGCAAAAGGGTCTATAGTGCGAGGTCATGAGCGTGTGAGTTTGAGCACGTCGTAATATGGCGTCCTCTTGACGTGTGAAGTTGGGAGGGGGAAGGGGGAGGGTCGAGGCGGTCGTGGACACTTCTTCAAGAATAACTGTTCGGGATTTTTGTTGTTGCTTGCGATGTTCACGTAGGTCACGAGATTCAGGCCAGAGGGTGGGAGGCCCCGGATTTCCTTCAATGCGGGAGAACGCGTGCGTTCTTGAATTTTCGCCCATACCTCGATAGCCTGGAATTCATTGAATGGTGACGTGTTGATGGGGGTGAGTGGTTAGGTTTTGTTGGACGAGAGAGTGTATGTGGGGAAGGAGCGTGTTGTCCCGAAACTGCCGACAGGCTCCTTGACTGTCTGTGCGTTTGAGAATCTGACTGTGATGGTGTATGAGGAGGGGGGATGGCCTCTGCGATGGCTAGTGTTTAGACCGCCGTATCTAGAGTGGTATGCGAGTACTTTTGGCTAATAACTACCGTGCGGCATTGCTCAGAGTGATGGCTGGCGTCAGTGTAATATAGGACTGTATTCGGGGGCTCCGCTTGCCTGGTGAGGCGTTGGACGCTAACTTCCTTTCGGGGGGGGGGGGTATCCGGTGACATGCTTTGCGGCAGGTGTAGAACCGGTAGGCGCTGGAGTGAGTCCCATAGTCTGAAGGTAGGAAGCGCGCACTGGAGGCGAGACAAATGAAGCTGCTCCCATTCATTCTCGTTTTGTCTCTGTCAATAGTGCAGATTTTATGTTGTAGCAGACTATTTAGTACCTTCGTCTTTGACTAACGTGCTCATATCGAAGATGCGTGTATCCCATCCCTGACTTAACACATCTCAAAAAATTCAGCAATGCATAGAGAAGGTGAGCGGCATATGGTGTTATTTTTTTACCGATTAACCTTTAACGTAACGTTCAACGTTTAATGTGTAGCAAAAAAGGAAACGCGGCTATAGAAAGAGACCAATTCAGACCTGTAAATGTTAATCTAAAGAAAACTAGGAAATTGGCAAAACAGCTATGTGAGCGCCTAGCCTTAAGCCAGTTGGCGGGGAAGGTAGAAAATGCTGAACGGGTGCATCTTGAGGTGCTTTTTAGCGCAAAAACACAGAAAGAGGCATGCCCATTTAGAGCCAGTATGACACACAAGGGGTCGTGGCAAAGACAGTTGGCGTCCTACCTCCAAAAACAGGTATCATCTTTCAATATCAAGAACCCTTTCAAAATGTTTAGCCCGGAGGAGCTAGTGGAGTATCTCCAGTTAGATGGCCTGGAATGAATTGTTACCTTTAGGTTTGGAAGACCTTTTTTAACTCCTTACCGCGTAATCGATTCCTGGCATCAGTTAAAAGGTGCATTGAACGTAATGGTCAACTGACCTTTACAACCTCTAGTGGTATAACCCTGAAAATTTTTATGAGTTGTTGATGTTTTATCTGCAGTCAATGATAGTCGGGTGGCGTGATGGATGCCACCGAGAAAAGCAGGTGTGTGTGTTTGGTAATGTGTAGCCCCCATTTTAAGTGACATTTACTTAGTTGAAGTGGATTGCGCAATCGAAAGAGCGCTTGGTGGCATGACTGTTACCAAGGTAGTCCGCTACGTAGACGACTTTTCGGTGTTTCTAGAAAGAGGTGGACAATTGGAAACGCGGTTGGACAAAGTGTTGGAGATATCTACGGAGCTTGGGGGAGGCCTTAAGTTCACCTTTGACATTCCAAAAGAAAGGGTACTTCAGTACCTGGACTTCACTCTTTGACTAGAAGACTCCTATTTTCGCCGGACTACAGGTCGACCCACTCAAAAATTGCCAAGAGGGGCATCGCTCTACCATGTCTAGGATGATCACTAAAAAATCGTGCATCCACGCTCTGAAAGACAGCTTTGAGAAGCAAGATGACAGGCTGGATAAAGCTGGCTATCCATCGGCACTACCGTCAAATAAGCTGCTCATGAAGGTTAAGGGGCTGCCAGTCCTGCAAACGTGTTGTAGAAAGGAAAATACAAGTCGTGTATGTACGTATATACACATGATCTCGCACAATTAAAAAAAAAGTTACCAGCTGCAATAGAATATTTGTAGTTTTTTTTTTTTTTTTGCCCCGCAAGAAAACAAGCCAAAGCTGTTGCAGAGTCAACCCGAAAGCAAAGGGTATAGCAAGAAACATGTGTTGGAAGAAATAGTAGAGTCCGTTGGCTATGGCTATGTGCTATGCGAGTAGTGTATAAGATTCCACTCTCGTGCGGCCGCACCTGCTTTGGGAAGGCTGGACGCTGCCTCAATGATAGGCTCCGAGAACACAGATATTCCTCAAGAGCCACTGTGGGAGGCCACCTGTCGATTCACTGTAAATAATGCCAGTGGGAACCGTCTTTTAGTTCTACCACCATTTTAGGACGACACAAGGACAAGGTGACACGCGAAGTGCTGGATGCATTTCTCATCAACATTACGAGAGACATCTGAAAAACAAATTGCAGTGGCTTAGCTCGGCTATGCCAGGATATACGTAGCGTGAGCTTAGGTTCAGCTGGTTATTCTTAGCTTTCCTGGTTGTCTAGGATTAGTTTGATTATCATGCTTACTGCTGATTCAATGACACACACACGGTATACGCATTATGTGACTACTTCGGGATCCGATGAGTTAAGCTTCTCCGCTCTTCTGCGCCGCTGAGCAGCAATTTCGCTCTCCTTCTCCATGGCTATACCACACTGGTAAACGCCCCGCTATATGTATACCCCCCTGATACCTCTGCGCATGTGCACAAAATGAGAGGCGCTATCAAGCGGCTCCGGTGCGGCGTCAGACTTGGCTACTGCGCAACGGAGGCGCACAGCTGGGCACGCGGCGGCGCCAGTGCGTCTGCCGCGGCTATGACGTCACTCGTCTGGAATGCGCAGACCGCCGAGGCGCGCGCGGCGGCGGCAGAGCGCGCGGCGGCGGCGGCTCCGGCGCGCCAGCTGTGCAGCCGCCTCGGTGGCTCCGAGGCGAGAGCGCTGGCCTACGGATCTCCATGTGTCGGGTTCGGATCCCAGCCGAGGTGCCCGCAATCTGACGGAGGCTTATTGCGGAGGAGGCGCCGTGTAACCGAGCTTTCGGTTGCACGTCAAAAGATCCCCAGGTGGTCCAGATTGATCCTCAGTCCTCCGCTGGGGCGTGCCAGATGGCCGTCGTTGGTTTGGCACGTAAAACCCCCAAATTTGACTTTTTTTGCTCCAGCTGTGCGCCGTGTGACGTAACTGCTCCTCGCGCATGCGCAGCATGGCTCTCCAGGAGCCAGGCGAAACTGCTCAACCTCGGCCAGTGTAGCTCACGCTACAAAAGTGTGGCGCCAGCAGCTGGAGTTCCTGAAACTAGCAATGAAGGGTCGTCGCGTGCCGTAGCGAGCAGCTATCATAGGTGGAAGATGCTCGAGTTAATATGTGGTGCGTTGCTTGTTTTCTTTTTTTTTTACAATTAAAACACGAATAGTTGCGAGTCAGCGCCTGTCCTGTCATGTACGTCCTATTTTGTCCTTTTTTGGACTGTTTTGTCATCATCATGTACAACTACGAACTAGCTCAGCTTTCAACGTCGCACGTAGGACTGTAACTTTGTGAACAATGAAATTATTAGCATTCAGTGACATCACAAGCCGAATGACGGGCGGCATTAGAGAAGCTACATAAAACGCCTGGGGTGGCTTGCTAGAAACCAGTGTTGGATATGATACTCGACAAAAGCATGAAAGATAAGTTATTAAATACCGGCTTTATGAAGTATTTACAATACTACTCACGATACGTTCCCTGCAAAATAACTTGAGTAGAGTACAAATATTTAGAAATGTAATTCAGTTACTTTCTAATAATAATAATAATGACTATAATAACATTTATTGTCACAGCAGGCATCAGTACATAAGTGACAGGTCCTTCTAAGCCGTTATAGGCTTGTACGACCAACAACAACACCAACACCAACAACACCAACAACAACAACACCAACACCAACAACACCAACACCAACACCAACAACACCAACAACAACAACAACAAAAAGACCAACAACAACAACAACAAAAAGACCAACAACACCAACAACAACAACACCAACAACAACAACAACAACAAGACCAACAACAACAAGACCAACAACAACAAGACCAACAACAACAAGACCAACAACAACAAGACCAACAACACCAACAACAACAACACCAACACCAACAACACCAACAACAACAACGCCAACAACACCAACACCAACAACAACAACACCAACAACACCAACACCAACAACACCAACACCAACAACACCAACACCAACACCAACAACACCAACACCAACACCAACAACAACAACAACACCAACAACAACAACACCAACAACAACAACACCAACAACACCAACAACAACAACACCAACAACAACAACAACAACAACAACACCAACAACAACAAGACCAACAACACCAACACCAACAACACCAACAACACCAACACCAACAACACCAACACCAACAACACCAACAACAACAACAACACCAACAACAACAACACCAACAACACCAACACCACCAACAACAACAACACGACCAACAACAACAAGACCAACAACAACAAGACCAACAACACCAACAACAACAAGACCAACACCAACACCAACACCAACAAGACCAACACCAACACCAACACCAACAAGAAGAAGAAGAAGACTAATACTAATACTACTACTACTACTACTAATACTACTACTACTACTAATATAATAATAATAATAATAATAATAGTAATAATAATAATAATAATAATAAATGACTTTGTTTTCATTTTTCATTACAGGAAATGATAGTGCGGACAAAAAAAGCCGCGATAGGCGGCTTGACGAGCTCTCGGCCCGAGTGGCATTCTGCATCAATTACAAGGAACATTAAAAAAATAAAAATAGAAATGTTTTTAGTTATACTGTGAGCACATTTAACCGAGATAATTTTGGTAATTTTTAATAGAATATAAAAACACGAGGTCTATATTTACATAAATAAATGCAAATTCATGAACCTGAGAAGGAATTACTACATTAACAACTTAACCGAGAGCACGCAGTTATAACATACAAATATATACAGAAGCAAATATCACGTCCACCATATACCTGCAGATATACTCCAGTTAGATATATGAGTCGAACAATGCATGAATAAGTCTAAAACATAATTTAGAGGTTTAATTTGTATTCCACATTTATACTGTATGTATTCCTTAATTTCATAAATTCATCAAAGAACTCAAAACTGTTAATGGATTTTGAAAATATTGAATTTAAATTTTTGTATTTAATATACCCCCAAGCCTCATCATCGTAGGTTCGAGAAACTAGATTTACAAAGTGATCATTTAATACATTAGCTAGAGCAGTATTTTTACCTTCTTCTTCGTTAATATACTTTGTCTATGTTGTCAATAATTATGATAATTTTGTTTAATTAAATGACTTTTCTTCCATGTAACATATCAGTGCGTCCAACTGAAGATCTAAAACTGTTGTGATAATACCGTTCCCTAGCAATTCGAAATTCCTTCGTTAGCTGGTTGCGATAAGGTTTAGACTTTTTCAAATCATCTTGATTTCGTGATTAGTTAAATGTTCAGAATAACTTGTTTTTTCATATATCTTTGCTAAACGATTTTAGGTACTCCGTGGTTTTCGAATTCTGAGCGACTTTATTTTTTGTAAGGTCTCTTTTTTATATAGAGTTGTTTAAACCTTTCTAACGATGTATGGTAAGCTGCATCAGGGTCTGTTGCAAAAAAAAAACATCGTTTCAGTTGGCATTTTCAATATCATTTCGAAACATATATCTAAATTATCTGGGGTGATATGTTGAAAGCGTCTAAATGACTGTGCATTCTTTCGAAGATAATTCAGCATTGCGTAATTTGTAGCGACTTCAGTGACACCAGGCTGCTTTATTTGCGAGAAACAGAAGGAAACAAAACAAAACCAAAAGTGTTATTCTGATCAACATACTCAACGTGTCCTTGTAGACGAGCATCGACAGACAGTGAAGCTGAAGAATGTGACGGCCGTCAACTACGCGGGCCTCCTGAGTTTCAGCATTCTCGTGGGTCTTGTCCTGGCAGCGTTTCGAGACCAGCACAACGCGGTGCTCAGCGTGCTGATCAGTCTCAGCGACACCATGATGACGGTCACCTACATCGTCATGTGGTACGCGCCTCTGGGCCTGTTCTCCGTGACCGCTGGCCTGGCGCTCTCGCCCACGGACCTCACGTCTACCATGGGCGACCACGCCATGTACTTCATGGCGGTGCTCATCGCCCTCCTGGTGCATGGCCTCTTCACGATGCCCTGCCTCTACATGGCCCTATCGCGACGCCATCTGGGACCTTTCTTCTTTTTCTTCACGCACCCGCTGTCGCTCGCCTTCGGCAGCGCGTCCAGGTGATCTCAGACGAAGGAGCCTTTGGTTCCCTAGCGTTAAGGCTGCTTCACAAAGCTGCGCTTGCTTACGACCGAGTTGCTGGGATCTCTTACGACGACAGAACACACTGGCAAGCTGGCGCCATTTATGAGGTGGCCCTGGAGCTGCATTTATTTGAGCAAAGGTATTGCAGTGAGATCAAATATGCGTACCATCAATCAGAAATGTTTGTTTACAAAATTGTCAGAAAGTTTTCGAGCCAATAAAAATAGTACGCAGAAAAAAAAGCAAATATACTGAGTAGTAGTGGTAAAACATGTTTATTACACCGGAGAAACTTGGAAAAAATGGAAGTGGAGCGCGTCGATGGCTACGAGACCTGGGCGTCCTGGCACATTACGCACTCGCACAAGGGCAAACAACGCGCAAAAAACACAGGAAACAGTAAAAAGAAAGGCACACACGACAAGCGCTGACTCCCAGCTAAACGTTTAGGTCAAACAAAATCGACAGCAACATTCGCGTCATGGGATGGGCAATCAGCACTTGTCTAAGAAGGCAATCTTTCTGCTGTGTAAATGTAGTGACGTCTGACTGACAGATTTCGTATCTCCTTCAAACAGAGGACATACAGAGGGAAAACTAGATGTACGGAAATCCCAAATGTTCCACGACTGCCCGATAGAAGGCGTCATTGTGTTCTCTGGTCCTAAGAGATCACAGAACACTCGGTCTAAGCGGTCGCAAGAGTGTGAACCAACCGTTCGTTCAACTCCTCCACCCCTTAGGTGATAAGGCCGCAGTGCTGGATGATCTACGTCAGTTACCGTAGGACAGGCACAGGGTGGACTCGAGTTCCCTCGGAAACATTGCGCAGAGCTTGCTTTTAGTCTGTGCCCCGCGACGGCCCTCGATAGATGACGCAAAACATCCCGCAATACGGCGTTAAACATTTCTAAAACCTCCGTCTTGGGTTTTAGAAATGTTTAACTTTAACCATCTCACCTGGCTTATTACGTTATCTCCAAACATACGGCGTTGTTTGAACGTGTTGAGTACTTGCGCTCTCTGCAGGTATTACGAAGTTGAAAGGACTATCGCGTATAGTTAACTTTATACTGTCACTATTTGTCATTTTATTTCTGCTCGAGTGTACCAAGGATGGAAGTTTGGACAAGTAAAGTGTTCATGTTAAAAAAAAATTGTGTCGTAAAAAAATAAAATAAAGCAGCTGGTGTGTGTTTTACGGAGGTATCTGTTAGTACCTCCCTTCTGGGTAACCCGGAGCTGTTCCTATGCTCAAACTCACGTGATCACGGGGGAGAGCGATAACTTCGACCATGTAGGACATGAAAAACCCACTGCTCCAATGACAGCTGCAGGAGTTCATGTTTTAACTAGTGCACCATAACCGGTTCACCGTCTTCGAGACTTTGTAGCAACCTGGAATTGCGGTTGTAATACGTCCGCTGTTTCTCCCTGATCTGGGGTTGACGTTTCTGAACCTCCTGCGGTTGAACAATGCTTGGCTCCAGGTGACTTGCGGGAGATGGTAGGAGAGTCCTTGTTTGCCGAGCTATCAGCCGCTGCACAGGATACTTGAGATAATTGTCTCGACTCTCGAGGAGTGTTGCGCCATTCGAGTAGCGCGGTGAAGTATTCAACCCTACCGTAGGTGTACCTTCTCAGAGTTTTTTTCACCTCTTGTACGGCACGTTCTACCCTATTGTTTGAGCGAGGATGGTAATGGATGGATGGATTCCACGTGAGCGGTGCCCGTCTTACTCAAAAAGGTTTTTGAACTGCTGACCTTTCAACGGTGGACCGTTATCGCTGCCCAGGGTCTTGGCAGGCCGTGCGTCGCAAAGCTTACTGCGCAGCATGAAATTACTCATTGGTCGTCGACCAGCCAAGTGCTCTCATTTAAAAAAAAGAGTAAAAACAACCGTCACTAGGAAGTCTTTGTCATTGTGGTATCACAAGTCGATACCGACAGTCTGCCATGGCAAGTTAGGGATTTCATGACAAAGTAATGGGAGCTTGGCGTGCTTAGGTTTATACTTTTAACATTCAGTACAACTCTTAGCCATTTGTTCAATGTCGCTTGCCATATTAGGCCAAAAATATTGACTCTTGCCCTTGCCTTTATTTTTGTTCGCTCCTCCATGTGTGACATGCAACGTCCCGAGTACATCTGTGTGCAGCCTTGTGGGAATGACGAGTCAGTTGCTGCGAAGGACGAGTCCTTCCTGGACGTAGATTTTATCGCGGTAGTTTCAGAATGCTTGGATATTCGCCGAAACCTTGCTCTTGGTTTCAGGCCATGCTCCACTGGCGTAGTCTCGCAGCATGGTCATGTCCGGATCTCGGTTAATCTCTTTCAACACGTCGTTCAGGCGTTTTTCTGAAATAGGCAGATATTCGATTACGCTCACGTCTAAATGTTGCTTTCTATTTCAAAGGTGAGCCATTTAGAAACCTAGACAAGAGAAAGAGAGAGAAAATAAATGAAAGTGGTGGAGAGATTGGCAGCCTCAGAAACGGCGCCGGCTACCCTGGACAAGGCATCTGCTAGAAGGAATTCTTTTCCGGGCTTCTACACGACAACGATCGCAATCTTCTGCAAGTTCAGCCTCATCTGTTGTAGTCATAGTGGGTACTGGCACAGCGGTTTCTTTAAATAATATTTCTAACGGCTTGTGGTCAAATTCGACGGTCACTTCGGGCTGGCCAAAGATGTAGTGGTGAATGTTTTCGCATGCTAGAGCAATGGTGAGCATTTCATTTTCTATCTGTTCGTACTTCTGCTGGGTTTCTGTTAGCGAACGGGGTGAGTATGTCAGCGGATGGCCGTCTTGAATGATTGCAGCTCCTACGCCCAACTGGCTTGCGTCAACCGAGAGGGTAATCGGTCGATCCTTCTGGTAGTACGTTAGCACTGGTGTTTTTGTCAGGACTTTGCGCAAAGCCTCAAACTGGATTGCTGCAGTTCGTGCCGCACCCAGGCAACTTCTTTCTTTAGCAACTCTCTTAACGGCGTGCTGATTGTCGACACGTTCAGAACAAACCATGATACAAAGTGGACCATGCCGAGGAAGACTTGGAGTTTCTTACGATCTTTTGGCTCCTCGATGGCTTGGATGTCTTGCAGTCTTCCTGGGTCCAGCGCCAGTCCCTTGTTAGTCACAAGGTGAACTAAGTAGAGGACGATTTCCTACTGGAAGTGGCATTTGGACATGTTAAACTTTAAATTGTAGCTTCGACATCTCTTCAACACCTGTTTTAAATTTTCCTCGTCTTTTTGTTTGCTTCGTCTTTATACCAGAATATCATTCATCACCACGGACACTGCTGCTAGACCTTGCAAAATGTGATGCTTGACTCTCTGAAACAACTCTGGCGCGGTTGAGATCCGAATTGGCATTCTCAAAACCCTGTACCTTCCGTAAGGTGCATTCATAGTACGAATTTTTGAGCTTTCATCGTCTAATTTTATCTGCCAGTAGCCAGACGCAGCGTCTAGTGTTGAGAAACACTTTGCCTCTTTCAGGTTTGGTGCGACATCTTGAAATGTTGGCATTGAGTAGTATTTTCTCAACAGAGCTTTGTTCAGGTCTGACGGGTATAAATACACACGGACTGTGTCTTTTTTGACGACTACAACCCTGTAGCTTGACCATTCTGTTGGTTCCGTTACCTTTTCAATGACTTGTTTCGCTTCTATTCGCTCTGGCTTTGTTTGGACCTTTTCTTGCAGCGTCAGAGCGACATGTCTTGCTGGCTTCACAGTCCCTTGGACTGTGAAGCTTGAGCTTGAGGCGATGACGTTTTTCACCTAACGTAAACCTAAAGAAACGGCACTGTAAGGCTCAGCCACTTCATACGGTTGTTTTTCTACCGCTGCTACTCGCACAACGAAGCCACCACAAAAAGTGCCTCTATCGTATTTTTGTTCTCGGACGCACAAAGGCGAATCCTCGCCAAAAAGTTTTCTGAAAAAAAAAAAAAAAATCTTCAGTACGACTTTGCTTTTTTGGCAGGGCTTTCTGGTGATCTTGCGAAGTTGGCACGCTGCGATGACTGAGGTCGCTCCGGTGTCTAACTTGCATTTTGTTGACGTTCCTTCTATGTCGACCGTGACTGTCCATTTGCTCGCTTCCAGAATCGTGTTCACTGATGATTCTAACCAAAAATCCTCCGTGTCTTCGGTTATCTGGTGCACGTTTGGGCAAGTCTTTTTCCTTGACTGCATTTTACTTTTACATCCTTGCTTTCCGCAGTTCAAACAGTCTTTTCCTAACCCTGGACATCTTTCCTGGCGATGCTGCAACGCACATCTCAGCTTTATCAAAGTGTTAAACTCCTGCGACTTCGAGGCTGCTTGGAATTATTGGCACTGCTCCTTACCATGCTTGCGAGCTTGGCACATTTCTAATGTTTTTTGTGTTTTTTTTGTACGTCAGATTTTTTGAGATAACTATTTCCTGAAGTTACAGGTTTCGAATTCCTAGTCTTATTCTGCTTCGGAGCATCCTCTTTTTCATCTCTCTAAATTCGCAATGCTTTGCTAGGACACGTAGTTTTGTTTGCTGCACGCTGAAGCCTCCTCCTTCTTCTTGGTCTCGTGTTCCAAACCGGAATTCCTGATGCGCGAGGTTCGACGCTAGTTTGAAAAATTCCTCGAACTTTGCTATCAGTAACTTGACGTCCTAGCAGGTTTACCTTGTTGAACGTAAACATGCTGTACGTTTTCTGTGCCTCTTCTCCGATCGTCATAAGCAAAGACGCTGCTTGCACCTCTTTTGTCGGCGTTGTGGAGGGGCCACCGTAGGGAAAGCTCGAACTCACTTTTTCAGACCTGCCAATTCTGCCAGGCATCTTTATTCGTGTCCAATGGTTTGGGGGGGGGGGGGGGGGTGGTAGTAGCGACGTCATAAATCTGTACGGCGTTGCAGCGCTGGTGGTGGCCATGAGACGTATCCGTTCCCGCAGTGCCTGGCGTACTATTGATGTTAATGGCGACGATCCGAGCCTGCCCAACGGATCACGGCAGTTCCGAAATCACGCACGTTCTGACACCATGTGTAGAGGGTTGTGTGACAAGCGACGAACGAACGTTTATTTAACAGAACACAAGAGTATATACACAGCAACGATCAGATGGGTTATTTAATGCCAAAGGAGACGCGGCAGTTTTTTTTTTATGTCTGCGATTCATACAAAAAAAGTTAAGTTGGATCAAGAAGCCTCTTAACTCCAAGACAATTTTATTTTGTGAAAATAATTACTTTTATTTTTTGCTGATATAATTTTCTAAATTTCTGGAATTTGCATAAAACCTCTTTAGCTAGGAAAAACATTGGCAAAAGCGGTTGCGTACCATACAAATTTAGGTGGGCACCTGATCACTTACTAAGATGTTCTATCTTACATTAAATGACAAACAGTGAAGGACGCCATTTTGAGTCCAAATAGGAGCTCCAAAAAAACAAAGACTAAGAGATTTCTTTATTTTTTAGTAAACTTGGATTTGAATGTTAGCTACTATACTTTTGTTCCTTTTTTTAAACAAATAATTGAATTTCTTGTAATAAATTTTCAAAGCGTTGTTTTGTTGAGTTTTTATAAGATGTCAAAATTTCAAGTTTATGCAGAAACGGCCATATTGAGATCCATAAAAAGGATGTGGGCAGCGGTTCCTGGAACTTTCAAAATAGCCAACAGTTGAATTAACATTATCTGTTCTGCATATCACGAAAAAAAAAAAGTATTTTTTGAACTTGAGGAAGAAAACGAGAAGGGACGTCCCTTCTCGTTTTCTTCCTCAAGTTTAATTATCCCTACCAACTAGCTCGTTCTGTCCCTATTTTTTGTTGTTGCGGAGAAATTCGTTTTAGATGCGGAGCATCTCTTGCTCGGGTCTATGTCCCGCGGCGTCGTAGTCCGCACTCACACTACGCATGCGCAACTCTCCTCCTCTAGTCTCCTCTCCTTCAAGTGTGAGCGGTAGCGCGCTGCGCGCGTTCCCCATCACGTGACCGGGGCGGGGTCTGAGGCGAAACCGTGTTTCCCCGGAGGAGGGAAAGGAGGAACGTTTTCGGCGCGCGAGTCGCAGCGCCAGGCCAGGCCTTTCTAGTGGGGTGAGCTTTCCCCGCAACTCCGCGACTGTCGTCTGCTAGCATTTCCCGACCGCTCGCGTCCGTTGCAGCCTAGATCTCGCCGGCCAGCCCGGTCTCGACGAGGAAACCTGCAAGCGCTGTTAGGGCATTTTGCGCCGCCTTACCGTGCGGTCTGATTAGACTTTCAAAGTTACTCGTGCTACATCAGTTCACCGCTGTTGACTCCACTTCACTCCGTTCTTCCGATGAAGTGTGATGGAAGCAACAGTCCCGTCAGTTAGTGGGTTGGCGCAAGCAAGCGTCAGCACCACCCCGATGCTCTGCATCACCCCATGGTTCCCCTCGGGAAGATGGTGTAATTTTTTTTATAAGGAGTCTTTCCGACCATGCATCTAGGCGCCCGCCTCGCAGGCGACGCGCGCTGGCGTTCGCCAGCCAGGCGTCGACGCTGTGAGATGCTGCCGCAAGGTCTTCTTCGATCTCCTGAAAACACGTTTGATTTAGTTGAAGTGGACGTTATCCTGACTTCCACGCATCCGTATCCTCTTTACGTTACGTAATTTTATTGGCGTCTTCTACTCTACTTCTGCCCAGGTAACCGCCGACGAACGCAGGCCTGCATCGTCTGCTTCCCGAGTTTGGGAATACATACTGCGCATCGGCCTGGTCTGTCGTATGTCCAGGTATAAAAACAATTCCGACCGTATGCGAACAGCAAGTCGTTTACTTTTTATACAGGAGTTGTGGTGACGTCAGAACGACGCCGAGCCCTGATTGGCTTTGATTGAAGGGATAGTGGGTTGGCCTCAATGCTAGATGCCTTGAGGTCTACCCACTATTGTTTTCAGTCAGCCAATAAGAGCTTGACGTTCTGCCATCATCGCAACCCCTGTGCAAGAAGCAGACGAACTTGCGCTCCGCATAGCTTTTCACTGATGCAAAATGATGATAGTGAAATCGCTTCCCCATTGAACTTAAATATATTTTGGTAGAACCAAGATGTATAGAAGTTCCCTGGCGCATAAACCGAGGACGGGCTGCCCAGGGAGTGACGAAGTCATGGAAGAGACTACGTCACTCTTCTAAGCTTCATTGTGCAGTTCCTCAAGTGGCCGTTGCGGGAGATATGGCGGCGTTGTGATCGCCATTAGCTCGGTTCTGGAGGACGGGTCGGTGCCACTTTTTCAGAGCAGTCTCTATGGCAGTTTCCCAACTGAGTGGTTTAGTAATGTTGGTCTTCAGTTACCTGGGCAGAAGCAGAGTAAAATTAAGACGTCAGCATCATTCCGTAACGCAAATAGAGTAAGGAAGCATGGAAGTCTGTATAACATCCACTTCAGCTAAATAAAACGTGTTTTCAGGAGAGCGCCGAAGACGCTGGCGCGAACGCCGGCGTGCGTCACCTACGAGGCGGGTGCCTGGAGCCTTGGTTGGAGAAGGTCATCTTTAAAAAAAAATTTTTCTGTAACAACAAAAATTACGTTTCAAATTTCTTGATATGTTGAACAGATGAGGTGGACTGAAGTTTCGGTTATTTAGAAAGTTCCGGGCACCGCTGACCGCATTGTTTTTATGGCTCTCAAAATGGCCTTTTCTGCATAAACTTGAGATTTTGACATTTATTAAAACTTAACAAAGCCAGGCTTTGAAACTTTAATACAAGCAATTAAACTTTAGTCTTAAGAAAACAACAGAAAAAAAAATATTGTAGCTTACACCCAAGTTCAAGCTAACAAAAAATGAAGACATCTCATAAAATCTCTTCTTTTTGGAGCTCCTATTGGACTCAAAATGGCGTCTCTCAATGTTTGTATTTTAGTGTAATATAGGGCATATTATTAAGTAATTAGGCGCCCACCTAAATGTGTGCGGTACGCAACCGTTTTTTTTTTTTTACAATGGTTTTCTTAACTACATGGGTTTTATGCAAATTCCAGAAATTTACAGCAGCACGAAATGGGGCTTTACGAAATCCGGAGCAACAAACCAAAAAACGTTTCACGTAAAAAAAAAAAAAGGAAAGCCATTAATCTTTCTTTTTTTCGAGAACGTAGCGAGTTTCCATCCAGCTCTACCGATGCACGATGAAACGGTGGCGTTCCTCCTAAAAGGAACACGTTTCAGAAACGTCGTTCTTTCGAAGACCGTTCTGGACAGCACTGGATAGTACTGCGGGGTGGAAAAGGGGCTGAGAGGGTGCGCCCGTACTCCGATGTGTACACCCTCGTAGCCACCCTCTCCACTTCGCAGTTTCATCACGCTTTCATTCGTACCCGGTATACAAACGTCTTGCAGTGTGTATTAATCCGAGAGCCGTGTGTGTGAAGCGGAGGTCGCTCCTGTGATGGCGCAGTTCTGCCAGCTTGCCGGTGACCATCTCCGCCCTGGAGGACGGCATGGACCTGGATCCCCGCCTGGTGCGGCTGGTGGCGTCCGTCGGGACGGTGCTGAACCAGGACGGCACCGTAATTTACCTGGCCGTCACGGTCCTCTTCTACGCCCAGAAGACTTTCGACAGCTACGACTTCGGCCAATACGTGTTTGTCGGGTGCGTATCGAAGAAATACCTCCTGTGTCATTCGTGTGGAGTTAGGGATCACAAGGCCTAACGCTAAACATGAGGGGTAAAACTTTTGTCCTGTAGTTCTACTCATCCGACATGCATCATATTTTCTTCGGCAACGCAAGAAAGGCAGCTCTTTGCCTACACAAACGATCCTGGGCCTGTTTGCTCGAAGCCGGCTATCTTTAAGCGCGGTAAACGTTAACCGCATTTCCCTACCAGGGGGAATTTTAGGCCACGTGAACATAGAGTAATATACACAAGGAAAAGAGCGGAAACTCCGGCCGGTTCGCGGCCCAGATACGCCTCCAATCTCGCCCGCGAACCGGAGCGACTTCGGAAAGTAGCCTGAAAGATTACTGTTTAAAACTACTCCCGCTAAAAACTGTGGTGCTTTAATATTATTTCAAGAATTGAAAACTGTCATAGATGTCGACTCGGTTCCCCGTTAGGCAGCTTTGCATGTGGTGCGTGCCGCCTGAGAGAAGAAGACGACTGACTTGTCAAGTCAGATGGAACGCTATGGTGTAGACCTCGGGGCAGACGTTCTACTTGTAAATAGACCTGGAACCCTTCCACTATTAAATATATAACATTGGCGACGAGATAAAGAAATAAACGACGACGGCAACGGGGTACGAAGCGGGCGCGCTCGGGCAGCAAGGTACGATGGTGGCAGCCACGACATTTGGCACCATCGGCGAGTTCGTGCCGGGTACCGACGCGACATGGCATTTGTACCTGGAGCGACTAGAGTTCTACTTCATCGCGAACCACCTCCAGGCGTCCGAGAAGAAGCGTGCTGTGTTATGCACGGTCTGTGGGGCGGCGATGTACGCCACCGTTCGTTCTCTCTGTTCGCCGGCTCTTCCGTCCGAGACAAGTTACAAGGAAATCGTCTCGAAGCTGACGGCTCACTTCAATCTAGGCCGTCCGTTATCGTGCAGTCGGTTTTAGTTCGGAAAACGCGAGTAGCGGCAGAATGAGTGCCTCGCTGACTACATCGCGGAGTTTCGTTGGCTGTCGAAGCACTTCGACTTCGGGTCGACGCTGGACGATATGCTCCAAGAAAGGTTGGTCTGCGGTCTCCGGGAAGAGTCCCGTAAACGGATTCCACGTGAATCACGGCAACTGTCTAACTAACTGTCGAAACTGCCTTTGTTTGTTTGGCAGGGTTGCAGCTCTCAGAGGAGCAAGGAGAAAAACTCTGTCAGTATGTTACGCGTCGCAGGGGGCTCGCGGAGCGAAATCTGACTATGCTCCACGCCGAACGCCGAATGAGATCCAGAGTTCAATCTCTGATGCTGCCTGTTGCGATTTGGATAGGCCTTTTGCTATGTGTTACTGTCTGGAGGAAAAGGGGGGGGGGGGGCAGAGCGCGTCATGAAGGATACTAGAAGAAAGTGCAGCTACAGGCGTCCGTCAGACGCGACCATGTGAGACATGGCTGAAAAGAAAACCAAAAAACTTAGTGTTTCATCATGCAGGCGGAAGGGTCCTTCACAAGCGTCTGCCCCTGCGCGCTAACCAAACGTTTAAAGGAACTAAAGAAAGACATGAAATTAACAAAGGTAAACTGTAACTCGCGCCTTTAGCATTCTGTCCGAAAGCTAAAGATACTTGCCATTCAAGCTTTTTCTTCTTGGTTTCTTTCAGAGACCAGACCGCGACCTAAAATCATTTGATTTTATTTCCTAGGGGCGCTACTCAAAACTTGAGTACTGCAGGCCTATGAGCGTATTATCGACATGGGTTTGTGTAATCATCTCTGCGTTCCGTTCATTAAAGGACCAATGCTAGCAGCCGTACAGCGTTAACTAAATTGCTCATTTACAACCAAGAAACCAGTCGCCTCCTTTAGGTGGCTGACGAACTTCACGCACGAAATTTTGTGCGATCTACTAATTGCTAATCACTAACACTACGTTAAGCGGTACCGTACCACGCGATGTCCAAAAGAAAATAATTACGCTTTTTAGGTCCAACACAAAATTAAGTGTAATTGACGGCTCCTGCACATTACATGTCGGAAGATTTCTTATCAAACTATTTTTCTAGAAAATGTTTGAGAACGGTGTATGTTCTGATTTGTTGAAGGACAAGTCTGAGAAGGTGACAGCGCCTCACCAGTATTTCTTGATGTTAAAAGCGTATCATGTGCCCGGTCAATTGTTTGGGAATAGCTGTACCCTCAGAGACTCCTTTTGATTTCATCAAGCAGCTACAATCTCACTTGTCATTCTAGAGACACATGTTCCAAATATGTGTGCTGTTTTGTTTGAAACACAGTTGGGTGACGGTTTTTTCCGTCTCTTTTCCCAGGGATGTCAGAAATGGTTTTTAAAGATGTTTTGCAGAGTGGGTCTCTGTTGGGATGTTTGTTAGCAGGAACCGAGAAAAAGTATATTTCCAGTCTGCTGTTTCTGAGTGAGAATTAGACAAATTCAAAAGGAAATTGTGTATTTTCCCTATGTGAAGTTATGTATACAAAACTAGGAGGTACTTTATTTAACAATGCCCTTTTGGTCTCTATAAAGTTGTTTATACCTGGTTTAATTACCAATGTAGGTTTTTTCTGTTTTAAACAAATACAAAATGTTAAATAATGCCGAATTCATGTATCAAAACTGATGTGGAAACTGTGTCTTATGGCCCTATAGTACACCTCGCTATCTGGTTCCTTTTGGGAGGTTTAGAGGGAAGTTCTTTTATCCTGTGACTTGTGACTTTGTGACACTTTCTGATCAAGATGTGTATTGTTTGAGCTTCGTAAATTATCATGCCACATGTTCTTGGCTGGCAAATAATCATGACGTATGTTTTCCCGGATATCTTCGTCTCATTCACTATGTTGTGAATGATTAATTATGTTAATATTAATTTTATTTTGTAAATATTAATCGCTATCTTAGGAAACGTGTTACGCCAGAACTGATTTATAAGTACATAATTGAGCTAAAAATAAATTGTGTTTGAATCACTTCCTGTTTTACTTATAAAATTCCATAAGCCACGATTTTTCTTGGCTAATTTCATCAAATATTTTACCGCAGCAAAATATATTTTTGTTGTGTGATGTCGGCTAATTTTTACCTTCACAGAGTATGCTGTTTGTAAGTTTAGAATTGCACTTATCGGTAGTAAATACATGTAAATACAGTAAATATTCGGGCCAAAATTGCGACTAAAATATCAAGAGGCCACGTTTGCACGCCCGTGAGCAAAACCGCTGAATTCGAAACTAAAACTACCTACACCGGAACAAAAAAACTGGCATATAAACTTTAAATCCCGCCCGCTAGGTGCGCTGCGTGTTATCTGGGCCACTGGGGCCTATGGCAGTTTCCGCTCTTTACCTTGTGTATATTATTCTATGACGTGACCGGCAGAGTAAGGACGGCGGGGCAACATGAAGGTGCCCCGGCGAGCAAGCGCCTCTCGCACTCTAAGAAAAAATGGAGGAAAAAGGTAGCAACGGTGCGTCTTCCTCCCTTCTACTGACGCGCCCCCAAGCGGACACGAGAAAACGGGAGGAACGAAACGTTTTTTCTCCTTCTCCAGGCAGACGGGAGAAAGCTTTCGCCCTCCCGACTCATCTTCTTTCGGTTTCGTTTTTCGAGCACGTCGCTCACGTTGTTTAATAAATGTTGCTAAGTTGATTGAGCTTCAGCGGCAGCGAAGGCCGCCTGTAATTCCGTCTTCTAGTCCAAACGTGCAGAACATTTCGGTTGCATTGAGGTTTTTATCACTAATTTTATCTAACGAGCAAACGAAGCCGCTAGAAACAGCGAAGTTCCGGAGCAGTGCCAGCAGCGCTACGTACGCTGGGTAAGATGGCCGTCTCCGGATTGCGAATGGATTGCGGGCAGGGAGGATAGAAGGGTAGGAGAGGGCATGACGTCAGCCGCGTAGCCTCCCCAAGCCATGCTCCCTTGACGCCTCGCCTCTTTCTCATTTTCCTCTTACTCTCCTCACTTATCAGCCCAACATGACCATACCACGTGGCCGTAGCTAGCCTTCGTCTAGCCTTCGATCTGATAAAACCTACCGGACGGAGCACGCGCAAGCCTGCAAGGAATCCTCCTACAATCAACCATCCATCTCGCACGTGACATGTCACTGGCACCAATCGCCAGAGAGATCTGCGGTCAAGCTGGGCACAATATCGTGTAAACTTTTTATGACTAGGCTTCACCAATATTGCAACGTGCCTCCTCCTAGTACTTATAACCTCCATGATTGTGGGACCCACGCGGTTCTACAGTAGCGGAACCACGCGGAACTGTGTCGACGTTTTCGACGTTATGGAAGTCGCAGGGACTGCGTCCAAGACAGGCAGGTTTTGCTGCCGGCTGCCTGGGTTCTGGGTGACTTCCGTGCTGAGTTCGGTTCTGTTTTCCGATGCCGAGTGCCAACCGGCAATCAACATGATTCTGTATTTCTGCGTGTCTGCAACATAGCAGCAACTTCGTGATGACAGTGTTGTGCGTTGTGAACAGACGACTGGAATTATTGCCGATGTGACCGTGTGTTCGCGTATCAGTGGTGTAACAACTAGATGAGATGACGTAAACTGTCGGGCATTGATGCCGCTGGTCGGGCCGTGATCGGAGGGGGCGGGGTGTCGCAGGTTGGCATTCCGCTTTACATTACAGAGTTTACGACTACT
This sequence comes from Ixodes persulcatus, assembly GCA_013358835.2. Classification (NCBI taxonomy): domain Eukaryota; kingdom Metazoa; phylum Arthropoda; class Arachnida; order Ixodida; family Ixodidae; genus Ixodes; species Ixodes persulcatus. Next base: position 1,531,647 of record JABSTQ010009160.1, on the reverse strand, counting down.
TGAGGAATTTGGTGCAATCGATGGACGTGCGGATAGTCATGTTGGAACGCTGGTTTGAACAGTAAGCTCCTATCGTACAGTGGCCAATGTGACTGTCGGTTGTCTCTTCCCCGAGAGCGATTGCGCTCTGAGGAAATAAAAGTATTTTGTGTCGAACATGAATTGGGCGGTACCTAGCGCCACCTAGCCTAGCCACTTGCAATTACTCTGCTATCCGGTGGCAAGCGATTTAACCTTCTTTCACACACTACGCGATAAACAGCGGCGAGCGGCTTCGAGTTTGTTTTTTTGAGAGTGGCTTTTGGTTTCGCGGATTGGTTTGCCGTTCCTTTGTAATGTGTGGTTGGCGAAGGAATTGTGACTCGCGAAGTAAGACGTAAAGTGCGCGAAGTAACTGGGTATCGGTTGTCTTCGTTTAACATCGCAGGTCTGACGACGCGAAGACTGAGTGACTGCTTTCGAAACGCAAGTTTCTGTACCTGCGGGGGGAATCTGGCTTCGGAAATAAACACAGTTCGCGGAAAGCTCGTGTTAGGCGTATATTTGCTGCTCCCCTCGTCCCTTACAAGAGACGTAACGTCCTCGTTAAGCCTTATCGAGCTCGATTTTCTCGATTCAGGGCCGCCATAATGAGATGCAGGCAACGGAGGAACTATTTGCTCCCCTGCTTCAGGGACGAAAGTTTCTCTCTAAAGGAACATAGGTTACAAAACCGTTCCTCCCCTTAGGGAGGACTATCGATACTCTTTTTTCTAAGAGTGCGGTTTGGAGCTAATATGTCGTAGTAGCTGCAATATCGGGAGCGTTAATCAGCAATGAATGCTGAAGGAGGCTTTCCTTTTGCCTTACCTCACATAAATCACAAAGCATGAACAATGACCTCGCCGCATTTCTTCGATAGTCTCGATTCTGGCGATTCCTAAGCCTAAATGAACGCGGTAATTGTCGGCATGGCAACGACTCAATCGGCTGGGTATTGATAGCACGCAGAAGCAGACAGCGCCCCAATAGACCTTTTGCTAAATTTCCCAAGCACCAAGGTGCTTGCTACGAGTGTAGTTACACACGCTGCACGTGCTGGCGTCTGCAGTAGTAACAGTTCTAAAGGAAAAGCCTAAAACAAAATTGGCCTTGCCATCTTTTATACGGGGATGGCCAGAGCGCGCGGAGCGTAGAATTATATTTTCAACATTTTCGTCGATGCTTGGGTAATTTAGTAAGGGGCCTATTTTTGCTGGAGCCGAATTATACGGTTTTCAATTTATGATGGTGGTATACATACAGTTCTTACATGCTGACCAACCATGCATGCTGCCGGTGTACCACCCGCCTTTCACTGCTCACGTCTTCCTCATCGTTTCTAGGATTCAACTTAGTCGTCCTTTTTCGAACTTGAAAGAAAATTTCAACGAGGCTTGTCTTTTATTCAGACAGCCAAACATTTACAAATTTTCCAAACAAGGGTTAATTTAGTTTTACTTTACCCAGTATCTGCGCCACGAGCAACAAAAAGTCTTTCTTCAGCTTAAATGTTTACCGCGCTGCGTCGCGAAAACTCGGTAGCGCGCGTTCTTGGCTCCACCCTTTGCGGGGAATTTTCCACGGAAGCCACTTATATTTGCTACAACCAGTAGATTGCACCAGCTACCACCCCATAATATTACACAGACCTATCGCTCATCCAGCCCTCGTCAAACTTGGCTAAGTACTTGTAGCTTTCTAGTAGGGAAGGGCGGTTAACTTTTTACCGCTGATAAAGTTAGGCGGCTTCGAGCAAACAGGCCTTATTGAGTACCCATTGTTGATAAATGTTTTTTTTATCTGCCTTTTGGTAACACTCAGGCGAAAAGATGGCCAAGAAAGTTTGTTTAACCTACTAAAATTTTAATTAAATATGTCTTCCTTTATGTGTGAAAATAAAGCACTTATATGTGGAATTACATTTTATTATGTGTTACTTTATATAGACCTACATGTTTCAACTTCGAAGACCATTGTTGCCTTCAGCCACATTTTGTAGGGAACTATTTCGCGCAGCTCTGCGTAAAACTTTATTTTTGTTTTTATTCTCGATGTGACAAGGACTATTACTGCTTGAAGAAGCTGAAAGAACAGGTCCTGCGAGTGTTCTTTGATGCCTCCTCTGTATACCACGGCACAGTCTCATGTGCATCGTGGTCAGCATGGACGTGGCACCCGCGCCCCAGGCTTGCCTCAAGGTGGCGCTGCGCCTTTTGCGCGCCATGAACGTCTACGAAAGCGGAGCCGTTCACCTTCTCTACACCGACTGGCTTCTGTAAGCGCACCTTTGGAAAAACAACAACAACAACAAAAAGAACAACCACAACATAAGTAGTTTTTTGTTGGGTACCTCGCTGAGTACTAGCGTCGCGCTCGTAGTAAGACGCTGGTAGACGCGCTGACATCGATGCCGACGCCGACTACGCGCGGATGCATAGGTCCACTAGTAATGACGTTTAGAGGAGCAGGTTGCTTTAAGGGGGGCGGAGTGGGGGGGGGGGGCTTGTATTTCAGGTGGTGTTACTACAGTTATACACCTGTTTATCTCCGCCAGGGGGCGGTCTAGCATTTGCGTGATGCCAGAGAGCCTGTATTTCAGAGTTTTTTTTTCAACTGCTCGATCAGGTTTACGTGGTTTATGGGCCGCACTTGCAATAAGAGCTGCGAAGGCGTGCCGAAAGCGTTGATTGCCTGCAAACGTCTCCGCCATTCCACCTGTTTTTCTCATCGCCCCACAAAAACAGCGCATGAGCGCTGGTGACCAATCTTAGTCAGAATCGTCTGTCATTAAATTGCAAAAGCTCCTCATGGTTTAAGATAAACCGTTTCTTCTATCTAGGCTCACTATGTGACGCGACCCCAAAAAAGACGCCTTTGCTAGCGTACGTGAGGCGCAACCAATGTTACTAGATTAGCTAAGTTACGGAACTGCCCATAGACGCTGCTTGCACGAGCAGTGCCGCCCCCTCTGCCCCACGGTTCGCCTTCCGTCGTTTGAAGATGACTGCGGTAATTGCAGTGTATTCCATGGAAGGCCCATGTTTTGATCACCGTGGTTTTGATGCACAGCATCTAGAGTCGTTTCACCGTGCTCTATTGAATGCACAGTTTTGAAACTTCAATCTAAATGGCGCTTCAGACGACGGAAGGCGGACAGAAGCGAGTGAGGGGGGTACCCCTCTCCGCAGGATTTTCACAACTGACCTGATCTAGTAACGTTGGACGCGACCATTTGATATTGACGTGAAGTGGCGTGCTAGCATCCCATCATGCGCGCTCATAGCCTCTATACTGACAAAGCCTGGCAGATCGCCACGAGAAACGACCGCCGAAATGAAAAAGGTGGAGTGGCAGACAACGGATGAGAGAAGAGCCACGTGACTAGCTCCACGCTGCGGCGAGAGGCCGAAACGCAGCGTCTCGCCGCTGCCGCGAGACGCTGCACCGAGACGCGAGGAACCGAAAGTGTGTTTTGGGTCCTCGCCGCTGCAAAAAATAGTGCGCTGACGTCCAGGTTCCCCGAGAAATGGCTCTTTGATGCTCTCTGTACTACCAGACCCTCGGGCTCCAAATCTGCGTCCGGGCACTTTATGGCTCCTTCGTCGAACTGCCATGCTTTGCGAGTATTGAGGAGGGCGTATACTAGCGTCTGTCAGCGTCCCTCTGCGTCTCTCAAAGCGCACTAACAAGGCGCTTGCAAGGACTGAACGCAACGCAGAACGGAAACGCGACCTAAAACTAAACGTTTTTGTTTACTCGCCAGGGGTGCTGCTGAAAACTTGAAGCGTTTCGAACGCCCGGCCTCCAGCTCGCGCTCATCGGCTCTCACTGTGCGTGGGCTGCGCGTGCAGGCTCAAGGCTAAGGAGACAGCGATGCGTTATCAAAGCTATGTCGGAGCAAGACAGAAATGGAATCCAAAATTTCTTCCTTCGATAGCTATGTTGTTAGGGCTGCTGACTCTAAGGTCTTTGGAACCTGGGAACGTAGTGCCATTGCCTTCCCTGCCCGCTAGCCGGACACAAACAGACACTAATATACAGACCACCAAAACCTCGCAAGGCGATTGGCTAATTGGTCCCCGTTGCCATGGCAATCGCCATTTCGGTCCATCTAAATATTCGAAGCTTCAATAAAGTCGTCTTAAACCAGTCGCACCAAGATCACCAGCGTCATCATATTGAAGGCGTTTCTCGTCAATATAAGCGTCTTTGGTACCGTATATGCAATCGACTTATCAACCATGCCCATCTCCACGGATCTCCTACAATTATAATGTTTTTGTTTGCATATTTAAAGACAAAAACATTATCTTTCAATGACTCAAATCTCCAAGCACCAGCACCGCATGTGGTGGATGTACGAAGATGTACGCTCGTTCGCCGGTATGTGAATAGCAAAATCTCGGTATACAGGAAACGTCCCTATAAAGCGACCCGTCACCAGCGAATTTAGATTGGCTCACCAGGAATGGTGAGATAAAAGGGAAATCACTTATTTCATGATCCAAAATGATGACCATACGGGGAGCTTGGCGCTACTTCCCCAGGATCCAGTGACTGTAGTTGAATACTAAAAAAGGCCAGCTGAACTTAGGAAAATAGAATATAGACAGAGAAAGAGACAGGCATACCGCTGGACTACCCACTGTGGTTTAATATTTCACCTCTTTCTGAACCTTGGCTTTGTGCTTTTTTCATTTTTTTCTTTTTCGCTTTTTAAAACACACATAAAACACCGCTTATATCCGAAACCTAACTAAACTAATATTTGAATCACCCGCACTTCACCGGGTTATAAAACACCGAAAATATTGTTTTTCTTTGGTATTGAGCTTGATTGAGGGCTCGCTGACGCACGTGGCTTCATTTCATCGATGGCCAAGGTCTCGAGCACATCTCGTGCATACTGATTCTTGTGTTTTGCGATGATGGTAAAGGCTGGTTCACACATCTGCGTTGGTTGCGTTCGCATGCAATCGAAACGACCGTAACGACAAAGTCACCGGGATAAGCGTTCGCCGAACACAGCATGGCAAGTGATGCAAGGGGTAGCTTCGCGAAGCAATCCATGAGCCACGGTAGTTACGGTGTTTTTGTCGTTACGGTCGTTTCGGTTGCATGCGAACGTAATCGTTGCAAGTGTGTGAACCAGCCTTTAAGGCTGGTTCACACATCTGCGTTGGTTGCGTTCGCAAGCAACCGAAACGACCGTAACAACAAAATCACCGGGATAACTGTTTGTCGTACACAGCATGCCTTTACGCTGTTGAACTCTGCACTGCACGCACAGTTGCGGCAATGTGCCGGTAGATGACCTGCATTTGTGTCTTTTAACGATGCTGCGTGTTCTCTTGTCCTGTCATTGAGGCATCTACCAATTTGGCCAACATAACACTTGCCACACGATAAGGGAATGTGATAAACAACCTCTTTTCACTTGGGGCGCATCGTGTCCTGTGAGCGATGTTGCAGGTTTTCATGTGGTTGGTGTCCTTGTTTACCTTACGGCACATTGAGTAGGCTTTGTTCGGCGCAGAACACACAACCTTGATATCCTGCCTCGCATCTATCTTTTTTAACTTGTGTGTTATTCCAGGAATGTAATTTAATATTGCAATCTTTTGTTTATCTTTTGTTTGCTGATTTCCACCTGTGCCCGATGTCTTGCACTTCAGTTTTGTGGAGATCTTTTCACACACGCTGACCAAGAGAACATTTGGATATCCAGAGTCTCGTAAACGGGAAATTTGTCTTTTAAAACTGGACTCAGTATTATGGTAACACGATTTGTTTAAGGCTGATAGAAGAGCGGTGTTTGCAACACTTTGTTTTATGGTTTTGGAATGTCCTAAATCAAACGGAAGAAATCCTTTGCTTGACCTGGGTTCATACGTCCAGCAAACGTGCCTATTTTTAAATTCCAGTTTCAGATCAAGGAACTTGATACCCCTATCCACGGGTAGTTCGTGTGTAAAAACCAATTCTAAGCAGCATTCTTGGAAGCACTGCAGGACTGACTGTTTGCATCCATTGGTCTTATATCCCACCTCTTTGGTATGTAGTATCATAAAATCATCAACATACCTAAAGATTGCCATGATTCTCTTGTCTTTTAAGTTATCCTTGATGCTCATTCCACGTACTGCCAGGAACAAATCACACAGTTGAGGGGCTATGCGAGACCCAATGCACACTCCACTTTTTTGTAGAAAGTGTTGGCCTTGGTTCGCAACTACTGTCAATGCTAGATATCCACTGAGCAATTATAGGAAGGTATCTACGTTGATTCCCGCCGCATTTTGGAGCGGTATGCTGCCTTGCTCTTCTATGATGTTGCGAAGAATTGTCAGGAGGCTTGCATGGGGTATTGAAAAATACATGTCCTGGATGTCTATTGAAAAACCAGAGGCGACACTTGATTCATCTTCTTGAAGATACAAAATCAGTTGTTCAGAATTTTGAATAACGTACGGATCATTGCGATGTATTAGAGAGAGTTGCTTGGCCAAGAAGGATGACAAACGCACTTGCCAGGTTCCTCTCTCCGAGACAATGGCCCGAAACGGTACATCCGCTTTGTGCGTCTTTGCCGAGAAAACTACTTCCAATTGTACCTCCTTCGTTCTGTAGTGAACGGCCAGACCGAAACGGACGAAGAAGAAGAGGAGATCTCGAGATCTCCTCTTCTTCTTCGTCCGCTTCGGTCTGGCCGTTCACTACAATATTCCCCCCCTGTGAGACCCCGGTTGCGTAGAACGACCGGTGCGCAGTCTCGGCTCCATGGCGGATTAGACCAGAGGAAGACAAGCTGATCGGCGCAGATGCAGGGCAACGTCGGGGAAACGTTCGGCAATGGCTCTACATATCCGAATTTACCACCGACATTCGCTTTGTTAAAGGGGCGATTCAACGATTTTTGTACTTTGCCCAAATACCGTTTACAACGGATCCCTGACGTTAATGACCTGTGAAACACCCGTTCGTTTTACATCGCACGCAATTGAAATCGCAGAAAAAATTAAAGAAAATGAGCGGCGTTCATTCCCTCAACTCGCAGCCAAAACAAGTGGCCACGTGATCTGGACCCGATTATATGCCGCCAATGTTGATCATAGCCACGCGCTGGGGTCGGCAAAGCCACACGCGCTGAGTTCCAGACATTGTTATGGTTCGGCTATTGTCGTCATTGCAGCGATTGGACACGGGCCACTACCCGAATGCTTCTCGAGCTATCGATTATCACGAGCCCAAATCGAGTGCCAACGCAATGCTCGGCTCCAATATATGAGCCACATTCAAATATCGTCACTGGGAGGTGCTGCGGCCACCGAGTTACGTCATCAAGTTTTGCGAAGGAGAGATTGAATGAAAACGCTCGCTTTTGACCTTGAAATTACACCGCAACAAAGGAGTCTCTTGGCCAGTGGCATTGCGTGCGAGTATCCTTGAGTCCCACTAGTGCCAGTAGGCTCGTTTGAAGTGAAGAACATTCCAATCGAATTTCGTTGCACCGCCCCTTTAAGGGCTCCAATAATGCTGCAGCGGACGCTCTCTCTCGAATAGGCGTCAACCTCTGCCTCTCCGAAGGTGCTTCGTTGGACTATACCGAATTGATAGCGTGTCAAAAAGGCGATGCGGAGCTCCAACGCTTACGGACATCATCTAAGACACTTGTTTTTGAGGATATCCCCAGGCAGGGTTCTTCTGACACCGTGGTATGTGACGTGTCGACTGGTCAACCCCGCCCGTTCGTTCCTCTTTCGTTTCGGCATAAGGTTTTTGATGCCATCCACACATTGCCCCACCCGGGCATACGAGCCACCCAACGACTAGTCAGCTCCCGGTTCGTGTGGCCGCGTATGAACACTGACGTGCGCGAATGGGCAAGAACATGCATTGACTGTCAACGCAGCAAGATTCAACGTCACACGGTAACCCCCTTGACCTCCTTCAATCCACCTGACGCTCGTTTTGCTCACATTCATGTCGACATTGTGGGCCCACTTCCTCCATCACACGATTACCGATACCTCCTGACATGTGTCGACAGGTTTACGCGATGGCCGGAGGTCGCTCCTATGAAAGATGCAACGGCGCTGACGGTCGCTGGGACGCTTGTCGACATGTGGGTGAGTCGTTTCGGGGTGCCACAAACCATCACCACCGACCGCGGACGACAATTTGAATCTTCATTGTTTAAAAACCTCTCTCACTTACTCGGCGCACAGCATGTTCACACCACCGCATACCACCCAATGTCTAATGGAATGGTAGAGCGCTTTCATCGGCAACTGAAAGCTGCCATCAAAACACAGGACAAGACTGCGTCATGGACGGAAACCCTGCCTTTGATAATGCTCGGCATCCGCACAGCGTTTAAAGCTGACTTGAACTGCAGTGCAGCCGAGCTGGTTTATGGAACGTCTCTCCGAATACCAGGAGAATTTTTCCAACAAGCCTTCAATCTCCCAATTGACAGCGCCGAGGACTACGCCCACCGTTTGCGGCTCCTAATGCAAGACCTACGCCCCGTTGCTACAAGAATTCCCTCCACACGGAGTACCTTCGTCGGCCCTCATCTGGCAAAGTGTACACATGTATTCATTCGGCACGACGGTGTCAAAGCGCCTCTCCAACCTCCTTACGATGGCCCTTTTCCGGTGGTTTGTCGTGACACCAAGACGTTCACTGTGCTAATCAAAAACAAAGAACAAGTTGTGTCCATCGACCGGGTCAAGCCCGCCCACTTGGACTCCAACAGTGCAACCGGTGCCATCTGACTCATAAAACCTCAAGTGGAAGAAACGACATTCATTTTACGCAAAGCACTAACAAGCCCTCCCCGCTTGCATCGTCTAAGAAAAAAAAAAAAAAAAAAGACGACCGCTTGGTCGCTACGCTTCCTCGCTAGGGGGGGAATATTGTAGTGAACGGCCAGACCGAAGCGGACGAAGAAGAAGAGGAGATCTCGAGACAGAAGATTCGAGGAACCGATCTCGTCGGGACTGGTGGTTCTAACTGGGTGTATTTTAAAATAACGTATTAAATGTTTATGTAGCTTCAATGCTACAGTTCCTTTAATCTTTGTGTATAGGCTGTTTTGGTTGTTTTTTTTCAGCAGCTTCATGATTGCTTGCTTTGCAATCCTGCCTTGTTTTTGCTCTACCGGGATAAAGTTTTTCGCAACAGCGTGAGAGGCGTTTGCTCCATAAGTTCCTGAAGTGAGTACTACAAAGACACCTTCCTTAGCTGAAACACACAGTTTCAGATCTTTGCTTCCTAGCTCCTCGATTGTGGAGCTGAAGCTTATACCCGGGAGCTCTGGGTTCCGATGACTAATGAGGCAATCAATACCTTCACTAATGATTTGCGAGGCTTTCTCCTCATAAGTTTTGGATGCAATGTTCCGAACTATGGCTATCTTATCAATTGGCTTGAGTCTGGGTGGTATGGCATACTTCGGACCTTGTTCGAGTACCTTTGTGGTTTTTTCCGTGATGTCAACTTCACCAATGACTTCGAGAGGCCACCTTTTGGGATCCTCTTGGTGTCGTCTTGCAAGATGCTGCTTTAGAATCGGGATATACCGATTTCTCCATATGGTTTCTGTTGAGTGTCTTGTCATTGTGAATAGATTCATGAAAACATTGTGGTTATCACATTTTGCCCGCAGGACATCTGTGAGCAACCGTTGTTGGCGCCATATTTCGGATTTTATAATCTTGGAGACTCGCATGGCGTGTCCTTGGGATATAAGCGGTGTTTTATGTTGGTTTTAAAAAACAAATAAAAAGAAAAAAACACAAACTCAAGGTTCAGAAAGAGGAGTAAGTATTAAACCACAGTTGGTAGTCCAGCGTATGCCTCTCTCTTTCTCTCTCTATATTCTATTTTCCTAAGTTCAGCTGGCCTTTTTTAGTATTATGCACCAACAGGCTCAACTAGAGCCTGTTACTGTAGTTGACCCTAGCGAAAACAATTGCTGTCATCTCCAGATCTCTGGTTTGAACCCGGCTAGACAGACGGAAGTTTCGTTTCCTTACAAATTCAACAGCGTTGGCGTGCGCACCTTGAAGACTCAGGTGCGGTGACTGGCAGCGATGATGCGATTGACGGGGCTTTTCGCGGAGGACATTTATGCAATTTTCAGGGGAGTTTCCCACTAACGGCGGTCGCTGCAAAAAAGTGCGGAGTCCGCTTCAACGCAGTGCGGCGAAGCGATATCACAATCGCATCAACAGGTTTAGGGGGGGTTCTCTCCGCGACTATAATTAATAGTTATCACCTATTCAAAAGGATTTGACTTGCAGGTATATATTCCTTGAGCTTCGGAGTGTAATGCGTCATGTGAAATATTAATGACAACAACGAAGCATAGTTAGAATTCGGAGAGCGTGTTGCTTTTAACCTTCATAATGGAGGATACGAAACACCTGCGAATTGGTAACTTTTAATTGTCGGGTTTATTAAACCCGACAATTGAATATAAAAGGCGGTGGAGCGGTCAACACTTTCACGATCCTTGGCCGGCTTTCTAGAATCAGCGTTTCAGTTAAGACAGGGTGAAAGAAAGCACTGCCAAACCTAGCGCACAAGCGGAGTGGCGTCTCAAGTCTAGTCTCAAGCTCTCGCACGCACCCGCCTTGGCAAGCTTCCTTTCACTCACTCTCAGCCACCGTGGTCTCAGCTAAGACGCTGTTTCAAGCAAGCCGGCCTAAGTCTCGGGAGTGCTTTAATCAGTTTGTATTTGAGGTTTTTGTCCATATGACACATGTTTGTTGTACCTGTTGCTTGTTAACGTCTTGTCGTAAAATACAGGGTGTCCAAAATAACCCCGTAAAACAAGTCCAAAAACGGACGCTCGCAGAAAGAAATCTGAAACTTTCACCGAATGTGCATGTGGGTGCTGGACTTTACCTTGTGAAATTCAAAGGCGTAGAATCTTTCCTGTAGCAGAATGAGACAAGCCAACTTGCCAAGGTCAAAGGCATGCGTGTTCGCTGATGACCGAGTTAGCAATGGTCGCAACCTGTAGCGCCATCTCCCGATATGCGCAGCGAGCAGAAGACGCACTCTGTCTCCTGCTTGCGGCACCTATCGGGAGATGGTGCCGCACGTTACAACGGTCACTAACTCGGTTATCTGCGAACGTGCCTACCATTGACCATGGCAACTTTATTCGTATCATGTTTTACGGGGAAGGGAACTACGCCTTGAAATTTCCCCACGTAAAATGCACCACCTAACTGCACATTAGGTTAAGTCTTAGCTACTTTTATGCCTGTGTCAATTTTTACAGCTTGTTTCACAGAACCAGAATACATTTTACTGCGGTGAATTCGGTAGGGGACTGTGAGCGTCTTCAGCGATTTTAGATTTCATTTTGCTGTGCTTTTCTTGAAATGGCCTTCTTCTGAATTAATAAAAGACGAAAATTATGTCGTTTTTAGAAACCGTGATTTTTCCAGTTTTGTTGTGCATTGATTGGCACAGTTATTACTCGAGTTAAAATTATCCGCGATCTAGGAGTTCACGTGGAAGCTACAATTATTTTCAATCAGCACGAAACCTCAGGTGCGAATACATAATTTAGAGTTATCGGTGTCATCACAACTATACGTAGTTCTTCAGGAAAAGTTTTTTTTTTTACTTGTTTTGTTCACTTGTACGTTCCCGCGTCGAATGCGGGTCGGCTGCTTGCAATTGTATTGAATCAACTAATTCCGACGCAATTGAATGCCCAAAGAAACAATAATTCGCGTCTTGTATGATCCATACTTTCAACCTAATTATCACTTGATGTACGAAAGAATAAGCAGATTAATGAAGTTAGATACGTTGTACAACAGGAGAACAATACGGGATTTGACGTTCATGTATAAGGTGATGTATAAGGCTCATGTATAAGATGTATAAGTTATCGGTTCAAACTTGTGCCTCAGCTGCTTACGTGTTCTTCGAAGGTCTACTAGGCTGTGTCATCCTTGTGATTCACGTCACGCAGCACTCATGTAATAAAGTTGAAAGTTTACCTAGTTGGTAGTTGTACATGGTGATCAAAAACAACGCAAAATACAAGGAAAAAGGAGGAACATACACTATTCAAAAAGGCACTGGCTCGCAACTATTATTTTTTTATTTCTAGAAAACAAGAATGAAAACGAGCAACGCGCAAGACATTCAAAAGCGCATCTTCCACCCATGATATATGTTCACTGCGGCACACACTGTCCCGTCATTGTCATTTTCAGGAACTCCATCTCGTTCCTAGACGACGCCATCTTACTCCACACTTAAAAAGTTTCGTCCCCCATTGCGGATGCGGAGGTCCATTGCGGACCTCCAGTTCTTCGCGTGTCCCCTTGTCCTCGTGTCATCTTAAAATGGTGGTAGAACTAAAAGACGGTCCGCACAGGCATTCTTTACAGTGAACCAGCAGGTGTCCTCCCACAAGGGCTCCTAGAGAATACTTGTGTTCCGGAGCCTATAGTTCAGGCGGCGTCCCGTCTATAGGTCGGCCCACTCAAAAACTGTAAAGAGGGGCATTGCTACATCTTGTCTATGCTCATCACTGAAACAAATCGTGCTCCGCACTATCAGAAACAGCTTTGAAAAGGGCGATGCAATGGTTTCTGTACTTCGCGCAAATGCCGCTTAGAACGGATCCCTGACGTTAATGACCTGCGAAACACCCGTTCATTTTTCACCACACGCAATCGAAGTCGCAGAAAAAAATATAGAAAAACGAGCAGCGTTCACCCCCTGAACTCGCAGCCAGAAGAAGCGAAATAATTTTATTTGTATAAGAAATTTATTGGTCCAACAAACGCATATGATCAAATAAGATCATACAAGAACATCTAAGAACCGTATAGGAACAAATAAGAGCAATATAAGGTTATATAAAAAAAGTATTAAGAAATATTTTTTTATGTTTCTCCTATCTTCGTATATATTCTTATATTCCATTATATGTTTTTATACGGTTCTTATATGTTCTTATATGATCTTCTTTGATCATATGCGTCGTGTCCTGTCTTCTCGTGTATGCTCTTTTGTCATTGTCGTTTGCGCTGTTTTTGATCACCATCTACAGCAGCACCGAGAACAACCACTAACATCCTTTTTCTTATCGCATGCGTAGATTTCGACACTGTATTAATGCCACTATTTTATACTATTTTATATTCGCATAAGACGAGTTGGAAAGTGCACCACTGAAGAGGCGTGAAGCTGTTTGTGGACAGTGAAAATAAACGAATGAATCAAATATGGACGCCCTATATGCAGGGTGCTTCTTTCTAGGCTTCACAGATTTGGTTGCAAAAGCCGTGAAAGCTACACAGACGCGCATTGTGCAGGTGAGTTATACGGCTAGGGGGACATATATAGGGGGAATATCATGGTGATAAGTCGGCTAATGAACTAAAATATGTTAATTAAATTTTTACTTTCGGAAAATAAATTTATGCTTAGGATTAGAAGTTCTCTGAGTGCCATTGAAAACCACTAAATCAGTTAATAAAATAAAAAAAAATCCGTGAGCATTTCGCGCAGGGATCATATATCCAAGAAAGCATATAAATGCAGCCTCTCAGCACTTTTCACTGGGTGAACATTCCCGAAATCCCACTTCTTCCTTCTTCCTGGTCACGTGTGAGCAGGAAGGACGTGCGCGCGATGTTCGGAAAACGGCAAAGCCATCGCGTTGTTGCGTATTCATGTTGTGCATAAAGGGGCGACGACACCCTGCGCTTACGGCCCGGTGACATGGTAAGACGACTGCGCGTCAAGAACGACGTAGCATGCCTGAAGAACGGAACCGCAGCCCCTGTGGGTCTTCAAAGCCGGCGGCAGGAACTTTCGAGGGCGTCGAAAGCGCGCACCCGCACGCCGGCCGCGCGACGTAACACTAGCAACCGGGGTGCAGTGGGGGAGGGTGGGCCGTGGGTGTATTCGGCCCGCAGACTGTCGCCGCGAGGCGGCGTGAACGAGGTTGCCGGGGTGGGTTGACACGCACCCAGTGGTACACCCGCCGTGGCCCCCACTGCGCGTCGCCGAAACTGGCGAAGGGGGACGTCGCCGGCAATATTCGGTTGCTAGGTGTTACGTGTGGCTGTGGCGCCGCCCCACGGGGTCGTTTCGAAGTTTGAATACGCGTACTCCCACCAGTCCAAGGTCAGCGCATGTACCAGAGCACTAATGCTAACGCATAAACAAAAACATTAAAGCACGTGGAAATTAGAGTGGAGTACCAAACTCACCACTCGTGCAGCAGGGCTAGGCTACAGCCTACCGGTGCGATCACACGCCCGCGCGATGTTTCAATCTCCTATCATTTGCGTTTTCTTACCACCTGCCTTGTGCCTGCTCCATGAGTGATAACTTTATAGCATTATGTCACTTCCCATAATCTCAAATTGTTTCTAGATATTAGTGATACATAAGCGTCCATTGACGCTCAGCAAGTTTCTAATTAGAAATTGTTAATTTGACTTACCTTGACAGTTAGCCCTCTATAATAAATTCTAGCCATGGAAAGGGCGATTCACACACTTACGTCGAGTTCGATCGAGCGCAATTGCAACGGCTCGCGACGAGCGGGTTGCTAAGGCAACAGCTGCGTCGGCTCCGACAAAACCGTTTTTTTACGCGTTTTGTTGGAGCCGACGCAGTTGTCGCCATAGCAACCCGTACGTCGTAAGCTCTGGTAGTCGCACTTGGTCAAGGGCCATAAGCACATAAGCGTTTGAGCGCGGTGCGTTCCGTAGCGGCAAGCGGACGCGTTGCGATGCGAAGAGCGCTTGCGCCATGCTTGTACACACAGTTGTGCTGACACGCAGTCAACCGCAGTCAAGAGCCAATAAGAACGCGCTATCGTCGCTAGCGGCTCACCAATAGTAAGCGAAATCCACGGCAACATGGCGGCGCTCAGTGACAGCGCCGTAGTGTTCGATCTTGGGACAATCCCGCTGGCTTCTCCGACATCAGGGAGTTTTTGTAGACCGCGGTTCCCCCTCCGCTAAGCCCTCCGCAACGAAGAAGTTGCTACTGCGCCTGCGCGCCGATAGCCTTGGCTGTAGAGTTCCGAGTATCGTAGCGGGTTGCGGAGAGCGTTGTGGGACGGCGAAAACCATCTACGAAAACTTCCTATTTTGTCGAACTTGAACATCGCAGCCTTGGGAAAACCAGTCCCCACCGCTCCCCAATACGAAAAAGCAAGCACTGCGAGTGGAACCGGATACGTCTCGCCGAGTCGGCCGAGTGGCGCGAGCGAACACGTCACCTTCCTCTCCTCTCTCGGCTTCTGATTGGTCTAACGCACCGCAACGCTTCGGAAAGTTGAGCGAGTCTCTCCTCGCTTGCGTCGCGCTACCGAGCCTTGCGGGAAGGGGCGCGTCGTACCGCAAGCGACCGCGCCTGGCCGCAAGGACTCCGCAACGCACTCAAGCGCGTTCAAACGCGAATGTGCGTATGGACCTTCAGACTCCGCGAAAGTGTGGTAATCAACCTTAACTCATCTGCTCAGACCGGATTAGTGTAGCTTTCACAAATGTTTAAAACAGATCTGTGAAGCCTAAACAAAATAAACACCCTGTAGATCCGGATGCTGCGAAGGTCGTCTGCATCCCCTCTTTAGGTTGATCGTTACCTGACACCATAAAATAGGGTGTTAGCCCACAAAACAATTGACACCTTATAGAGCCGCAGTCGCACTGCCCATTGGGGTGAGCATCGTACCGGCGGGCGGTCGTGTATCACTACTGCGTGGTGCACCTTAAAGACCGCAGGTTTGCGGTTGTACTGCACTGGCTAAATTCAGCTGGGAGACTCGTCGCCCGTTGAGGCAGACCACTGATCTCTATGACAATTGCTGGATCGCGTTTGACCAGCTCTGCCTATGGAGGGAATGCGGCCACGGTCGGCTATCTTTAGGTCGAGTTATATCATCTCTAGCCATCATAGTAATATGGCGGACAACGCAATGGCGGCAGGCTGCCATAAAATAGCCGTAGATCTAGTACACTGTACCGTTGGTGACATTTCGTGCTTGATTGAAGTTGTTCGACGAAGCAGGTTCTTGAAACACGGCGTGAACGGTAGCCTCGTCTTTGAGGACCCGACGAAAGTTCTACGAAAGCGCAGCACCGGGGGAAAGCAGCGCAGCTCGCATCGAAAGCAGACTACGTACCGGCGTCTGCTTTCGATGCTTCTTTCGATGCGACTTTCGATGCGTGCTGTGCTGCTTTTCCCCGGTGCTGCGCGATTTCGTGAAAATTTCACCGGATCCTCAAAGACGGGCTACCGTTCACGCCGGGCTTTAAAAACATGTTTCGTCAAACAATTTCAATCAATCACGGAATATC
Organism: Ixodes persulcatus; assembly: GCA_013358835.2. Lineage (NCBI taxonomy): Eukaryota > Metazoa > Arthropoda > Arachnida > Ixodida > Ixodidae > Ixodes > Ixodes persulcatus. The sequence continues at coordinate 1,515,259 of JABSTQ010009160.1, read as the reverse complement.
ACCCACGCTATTTTGATGGCAGCCTGCCACCACAACTGCCAAAACGCCGTCTGCCATAGATGGATGATGGTGGCTGCCGAGTGGCTTCAGCACCTGTATCTTGGCTAGAGGTGATTTAACTCTACCTAAAGATGGCCGCCAGTGACCGCATTCGCGGAGCGGGCAAACGCGATCCAGCAATTGTCATAGAGATCAGTGAGGCAGACCAAGTTCTAGGCTGTATAAACATACACACAACCCAATGTTTTATTTCACACCGCCCATACTTCATATAATGAGCTCAGCGTTTTCGGTTTAAACCGAAAACAATCGCTAAAAGTCTGCCGAATCGATTTACCGCATCCGAAACAGGTCTGTTTCTTCAACTGCCGGGTGCACGAAGGGGGGGGGGGGATAATTGGGTATGGCTTTTCTTAGTACTTTGTGCGCACTGTGTACTGCAGTACGCTGTGCTTAAAAATGTGGTACCAAGGGCCGGCGCTAGAGGTGGGCGATCTGGGCCGTCGCCCTGGGCGGCGCCGCCCCCCTTTAGAATTATTGTTATGGCGATTTGTATTGTTTGTTTTGGAGCGCACCGGGATCGACTTTTCCGGAGCGCGCCTATTTCACTGGGCGATCGGGATCGAGACGGAACGTGTTCCACTCGTCGTTTTGGACCAGTGCTCCTACTCCACATCTCGATCCGGATCCCAGAAAAGTCGCTCCGCCGATTCCGGCGGATTCGACCAGAAACCCGCCTGGCCAGCCCTCAGCGCGCACACGTGACTGCCTTCTCGCCGGACATCTCACCGATCTCGTTTCTCGTCTCGGAAGAATTCGTAATGGCCGCTCGCGAAGTGCCGCCCGCTTTACTGCTGCTGCTGCTTGATGACAGTTCGTCGTCAAGTTGCTCGAGCAGCTCCTCCAGCACCTGCGGCTCGACTAGCAGCAACGGCGAGGATTTCTTGTGTGTCCCGCATGATTTCGAGTGCATTTTCGGACCTCCGTAGAAGTGGCCGAAAATCGAGACGTACTTGGACACCGTTCACGAGTATTCCGACGAAAAGGCAAGTGGGCTACGCTGATGCAGTTCGCTTATCGACACGCAACTTTCACATCCTGATCAACTTTGCTCGTGCGTTGAACACGTGTTGTTAGCTCCGCGATTGCGAAAACATGTGCTTCGAGATCCGGGACCGCGGGAAGGGGATTCCCGGGAAGGGGAATGACGGGAAGGCATCCGCCGATTCAGCAGGGGTGCTCATGTTCCATGGGGACCCGGAGGCGGAGCGACTCCGTTCGGAGCGTGTGCTCCATCTCGTATCTGGTCTAAGGATCCCGGCGCGCTCCAAAACCAGCAGTGGAAATCGCCATCAGCTTTCTGCTTATTTGAACACGGCTTCCCGACGTGGAGCGATATGCTCGATCGCCGTCCGTTTTTGGAGTGCGGTTCTCGTCCGACAAAGCGCTCGTGTTGAGCTACTACTCACATGATCACTAACGCCGCGATGTCGTACCTAGTAGATAAGGGGCGTATAAAATAAAAAAGGGGGGGGGGAAGGAGGGCGCCACGGCCGGAGTTTGCCTAGGGTGCTTCATGGTGTAGCTTCATGGTGTAGTGCCGGCCCTGGTGGTACCGGTTATCTTTTGGCGATCACATTTGATTGTTCGGCCAACATTAGGTGCTGCGGTACTTTGCCTCCTTAGCCTGCCTGTTTCAAGTGTGAACGTTGAGAGAGAGAGCTCTCTAAGCTTAGAGTGATGAACGGAAAAGAAAGGTCGCGTATGAACGAAGAAAACCTGGGCAAATGCAGTGCGTGCGTATCACAATCAGACTGAGTAATTGTGACGTCGATTTCAAAGTGAAATGTAAGGTTATCATTTGGACCAACGTCTCACTTGTTTGTAATTCTGTGTGCGTGTTTCTTAATTCCTGCTGCAGTTTGGTGAATAAACGTGCCATTTTGGTTCCTGTCATTTTACGTCATTTTATTTTAACAGGAGTGCTGAAACCGAAACAAATATTCGCCGAAAAAAACGTCTAGCTGTATATCTATTCACCGATAACGACCGAAAATATGCATTCAATATAGAAACAGAAACAATTGTACGCCGAATTAAAAAAAAATTAAAAACCGAAACGCTGAACCCTTCATACAAAGACATGTTCGCTACAGTCATAATGGCTGTGTTCCAAATCTTACCCAAATGGATCCGAGTTATTCCGGCGGGTCGTGTCACGTGACAACACAGATTGAAAAACGCTGGGCGCGGGTAGGTTTTAGAACGCCAAGGTACAAACCCCTGACCCTGGGGTAAGATCGAGTAAACTTTGGAACACGGCCAATGACATCCGCGGATGTGCCTAAAGCATGTTCGAAGCACGTTTTTTTCTATAAATGTGCATGTTTGGAACATGTCTGAAGGCCGTTTTTGTATGACCAATGTTGCCCTCATAAGAGAAAAAACATGGCTTAAGCAGGGGTCACACTGCTCATGCATCATACAAGAGATGGTCTGCCAGCATGAGTCACCGCTATGTCCCTGGTTCGAATGCCACGTGCCGAGATTTCCCCCTCTAACCCGTTTCTACGCGGCATTCGAAGCGCGGATATCGTGGTCACTCGCGTTCGAATCTGTTTGCAGACTGTCTTTGGTATGATGCGCGGTGACCCCGGCTTAAGACTGCCGGCTGTCTTTTGTATGATGTGCTCGTAGTGTGGCCGCGACATTAAAGCTGCGGTCGCACTGCTGTTACAAAAGACACTCCGCAGACAGTGTCTGAGCATAGCCTCCTCTATACTCACAAAGCCTGGCAGTTCGACGATGGAGCCACTGAGTGCCCGGTCGCTGATTTGGAGCGCGAGGATCTGGTAGCACAGAGCATCAAAGAGCCATTTCTCGGGGAACCTGGACATCAGCGCACAGCTATTGCATCGGCGAGGACCCGAAACACACTTGTTCCCTCGGGAGAAGTGTGTTTCGGCGTCTCGCCGCAGCGGGGCGCCAGTCACGTGGTTCTCCTCTCATCCGTTGTCTGCCGCTCCATCTTTTTCATTTCGGCGGCCGCTTCTCGTTGCGATCTGCCAGACTTTGTCAGTATATAGAAGTCTATGGTCTGAGGCATGTTTTTTTTCTCATCACATTTGCCATGCAAACCGTCTGCAAACATGATTGAAGCATACAGACGTACGAAACAAACAAGCTTCTAAGAGGCCTGAAGCGTTTCCCCAGATGCGTTTGTCATAATTTTTGCAGCGAACACACTATCCTTTGTATGGCGTACGCATAGAGGGACCACGGCTTTAAGTGTGTAAATGCGCGTGTGTAGAGGCACATGGGTTCATCCATACTTCGGGAACGTTTCTGAAGTTCCCGCGGTCTTGGCGCAGAGACCGGCTGGCGACGGCGGTGAACGTTCTCGGGGACGGGGTCGTGGCCACGGCGGTGCACCAACAGTGCCACGAGCTGCTTCGGGCTTCGAGCGACGCGGACAATCTGCGAAGAAGGGACAGTCTACGACCAACCTAGACGCTCTTCGTAACCTATACTCCGTTTCACACGAAAGCCTGATTCGCACGGTGCGATTTCGCTCGCAATTTCGCAACTGCGGCGTTCAATCAAGAAACCTCAAACACGCATAATTTTCTATATTTTTATTTTTTAATTTTTTTTACGGCACGAGTGACGTTGCAACTGGGAATTTGCGAGGAAAATCGCAACATGAGAATCAGCCGAAGTTCGACCGCCGCCCTCTTTGTGCGTTTGCTCTTGCAGGCTAAAATAGATCACGTGCAGAAAAAAGAGCAGTATCTCGGCGAATTTATTATTCGCGATTGGTTTAACCGGGAATCGTGAAGGCAATAATACGACGAGCGCAATTACTATGTCCTTTACGCGACGAATTGATTGCCTCTATCGGATTGTAGCGCGGGCTGCGGCCGGCCTCGATGTGAAACGCAATATAGTAGAGATGCCAGCAACAACTGGACCGTAGTGTGTAGGACGGAGCGTGCGCGCTGGTTTTGATTTTTAGTCTGACGTATTAATATACATGTCGTTTAAGTATTTCGGTAACTGCGTGAAAATACTACTTCTTACCGAATAATTCAGTTACAGCTTCAATAAAAAAAAAAAAGAAAGCGCTTGCCATTGCTTACATTTGTCCCATGGGCGTATGACGCGGGTGTATTATATTGGAACCACTAAGTTGAATGTTCGCCTATTTCTTTGAATGTTCGCGTATTGCTTTTTTTTTTTCCGAAGACGACAGAACGCGCATCACACCGACGTTTTAATGGCCCTTTAGCGAATGCAATTTGTAGGTAAATCGTGTTACACGACGCGAAAAAGAATAAACTGTTTTCCGAAGCAAAGTCGTCTGTACATTAGCTTTTAAACCCTCGAAAGTAGGTATAGTGGACTGATAATAATGTGGACACAGCTCTGTACCTTCATCACTCAACTTGGGTCTGGTGTTCTCCATGGTTATCCGGTGTGAACTGGAATAAATGCGTATTTTTGCTCGGAATGTCGCTACGATTCGTGCGAGTCTCGAACATTTTGTCAGTACAGTCCACTGGTCTCTAAATGGCGCTTACCTACTTGTAGAGCCCGGCGCGAGTAAAGCAACCGGAAGTTCGGTGCTTGTCCCTGAAGTTGGGCGTCTGATGGACTTCCTCGTAGCATTCAGTCGTTGCTTGAGTTCGTGCTTTCTCGTGTATTTGAATGGGTTTTTATCCTTTCGCTTTTAATTAATCCCGATAATAAGGTATTTGAATGTGGGACATGCACACTTCATAAACTAGAATCTGAAATTTGTACACAGCAAATGACTTTCAAGAATACTTCTCGGGTGTGCATGCGCTGTTATGGCGCAGAATCAAGCTATTTTGAGATAGGGAAAAAAGAATCATCCAGCGCATTGGACACTTTTGTATAAACGCTCTGAAGAGTTCAAAAACTTTAGAAAGGCTCACTATCCGGGCAAGCAGCTTCCTTCCGGTGGTTTCATACCTGTTTGCTCGATGCGTCATCCAGTCCCCTAGTGATACCACTGGTACTGTCGCGGGGTGTTTCGAGAACTACGGATTAGAATCTTTATTATTACACTATGTCCATCCGTAAGCCGACAGTCCAGTGGATGCTACGCACTAGCCAAACCAGTCTTTGATGCGTGAGTGGTATACAGGCGGCCCTGGCTGGGCGCATGTGCAAACGCTTAAAACGGTTTTTTCGCGCCGTCGCAGTGAGTGTCCACACCTCGTGTGGACACTCACTGCGAAGGATAGACATCTTTTACGACGTGATCACAGGTCCAGAGAACGGGTCAAGGTAATGAAAGGGAGGACGATTGATTGGTCAGGCAAGCTTCCAGGGATGGATGCCTACTGAATTAATTCACGGGCTTGGTAAATGCTGTCGCGATCAGCTCTTAGCTTACGTGGTCTAAATGTGTTGGCAGCATCCAACTTGTCCACCACACTGTCGGCTTTGGAGGGAATGATGTATAGGTCGACCAAAAACTATTATGTTCTGTTATGTTTGCTACTTACGTGAAACTAAAATAATTAAGCTTTCTTTTCTCAAAGCCAGTTTCTTCTATTTTTTGCTCAACCCGCCGGAAGCCTTCCGGTTTACAGAAAGAGAACGTTGGGGGCGCGAGAAAGTTAAGACATTTTGACGCCCAAAACGTGAACCTATAGATCTTTTCTACGTGGGCGCCGCCAGCTTGAATCGCGGAACTTCCGGTATGAGGAAAAACATTGCTTTGCTCTCGCCACGCCAATGGGAGAAGCTTACGTTTTAATCACGACTGTCTATCATTATTGTATTGCACTTGTTCCGAACGATATGCCGGGGACGGTGGTAAACGGATTCGTTTACCACCGTCCCCGGCATATACCGGATTCGTTAATTACGTCGCCGGGGACGGTGGTAAACGATCATGTGTCTTTTGTTTTGTAACACTGGGGTTGGGTTTACTATAGAACTGGGAGGTGTGCTGACCGCGTCGGCATCTCAGTAGGAGCTGGGTGTCGTGTGGCGCAATTCTGCCTTTGGGACCTGCTGGGTGGCGCTGCCAGTCACATACTTCAGCATACTACTACTGACCCGCTCAGCGGGGCCAGGAGGCCGTTTGGGCAATGCTTAGCGAGGCAGGCTTGGGGAGGGCGTTGATTAGACTATTTTTTCTTGTTTTGCGTTGCTTAAGCGATACAATACTGTGTGGCTGCTAGGTGTGACGAAGAGACAAGGAGCTCACAGCGATATTAGATACTTCGAAGAAAAAGACAGAGCGGTGGTGTTTTGTGCCGGAGTGCAACGCAGGTTACAACGCATGCATAAAGAAACACTCCATGTTTGGGACTCCGAGCGACGCGTCTTTGTTTGCAGAACGGGATCGTCTGATAAAAAATTCTACTGTGTCACGCCATTGCATTTGTTTCTAAAGAAAAAAGAAAAAAACTGATCCAGGAAAAAAAAGAAACAAGTCTAAGAAGAATGTGTGACCTGTGTGACATGTCAGAGAAAGCGAATTTGTTCTCAAATGAGATTGTTTTTTTTAATAAAGACAGCCGTTGAAGTTGCTCCATTTATATTGCCAGTCTCGGTGTTTATTTTCATATAATACATGCTCACTAGATATAATAAATTCAGACATTTCCTGGTGTATAAGCTGATAGGCTTTGGCCGAGAATGCAGAAGTCAAGACAAACTCGGTTTCATTAACACATACTACCCAAAAAAGATGTACTGATACCAGAACAAAGACTAGATATTTAAAGGTCGGCACAATGCACAGCTGCCAAAAATGTAATTAAAATAGATTCGAAACTAAAGTGGAGAGGAAACCATCGGACATCATATCATACTTAAACTTCGCTTTCTTAATGCGGTTACGTAAGGTGAGACAGACATTTATTCTTCTATAATAGCGAAAAAAAAATTACAGAAGCGAGATTATGTACTGACCGCTTCCAAACGGCATTTGCGCTTTGAATATAAGCTTCTGCCACTCGCGCAAGTCACGCTTTTTCCCAGGGGTGTGAGATAGGATGGACCTTTATTTTTCTCACAGTTAAGCGCACAAAAAACAAATGAAGAAGACGGAAAATTTCACGTCGAATAAAGAATCTCTGCCGTGACCGCCGGGTTTCTGTCAGCCGTCGGATGGTCACGCTCTGTCCCAAAGTGCCCTCAGCGGCGTGCTTCCACATGGCGACACAATAACGGCCACCGGACCCAATTTAGTACACTTTAACGGGAACTCATGAACGAATGGCATCCTTCTCGTAATCCTATAGACTTCTTCCGTGTAGTCGTGACCATCTTGAACCGCGAGACTTCCGGTATAAAAGATAACATCGTTTTGACCCTTGCCACGCGACTGGGAGGTGTTCGCGTCCCTTGTCACTGTTTTCAATCCTTCTTGTTTGGTCTCGACTATATTGTTTTACTAGTTCTAGGATGCAATGTCTCGAACTTTTTTCGTCGCCCATACCGGATGTGGGAACTACGTGGCTGAGGACTAGAGTAAATAGAAAAGAAGTCTATACTCTGTTTCGCTTTAAACGCGACTACAGCACACGCTAGGATACGATGGAGTCACTGTAGCAGTGTCAAGCATCGCCACGCCGCTCATTGACTTTGTGCGTTTGCTGTCCTCGGGTAAACCGATCGCGCACTGTCGGGTCCCAACCATTGTTCCGGCGAACGCACAAGCGCGTGTCACGATAAGGCGATTGCAAGAAAGGCGCTGGCCGCCGTCATGTCTCTTGTTGTGCAGTCAAGCCCGTGCAATTTCCTGCTTGCCAAAGCTACGTTCACGTGCACGGAGCACGTGCTTGCACCCATGGGGCACCTGTCGGGGCGCCATGCTTCCAATTGTCTATTCGCGGTGAGAAGCTATCTCTAGTGCACGCACTACCCGCGCGGTTATGTTTTAATTTTCATAGTGCATAGAATCTTGAAATTGCACGTGCTTGCGCCAACAGAGGAAGGCCAAATACCTTTACTCTAACCCTAAAAAAAAGGGTGTCGTCTTACACTCTTACACCCTTCTGTCCCATATATATACAATGCATTTAAAACTTCAGTTCGACGTACAACATACTGACGGCAAACAGGCGGCCCCAAATGTTACGAGGGGCTTGATAACTGTGCGATATAACGTATTAAACAGGTAAATTAAGTATCAAAAACTTCAGAAAAAGGAAAACGGAGCTTTTGCAGTAGGACCAAAAAAACCCAGATTTTTTTTTTCTTTTCTGGTTAGTAATGCGTACATTAGTTTTTTTTTATTAAATTTTACCACTTCGCTATCAAGTCACCCGTGAAAGTTGGTACTGTGGGTTCGACGTCAGCGCGCTGAACGTCGAATTAAAGTTTTGGGGTGTCTGATATGGGAATAAGGGTGTAAGGATATACTTTTTTTTTTTTTTCTGAGAGTGAGCTGGGTGGTAAAAAATTCCACCAGACCCCGATTCCTAACCTTCTCGCAGTGAAAAAGGCAATTGCAAGTGGGGCGTCTGTCCGCCTCCATGTCTTTGCTCGTGCAGGTAAGCCCGTGCAAGTGCAAGCTTGCCAAAACTGCGTTCACGTGAGCGCTGCATGTGCTTGCACGCATTCACCAGTCGGGGCGTCATGCTTGCAAATGCGCCACCACTTGCTTCCAAGGGAAGCACGAGATATGAATATCGTGATTTGGTGCATTTGATTTACTACTTGCAAAACGAACACAAACACATCAAGGATCTTTAGAAAAACCTCCATTTCGATTTTTCACCAGCGCGAAATCGACGCACTGTTTCGGGGTATAAAAGTTTTCATCCAGCCGACGATCTCTGCAAAATCGGTTTTGCAGTTCTGAAAATACACCAGGGCCAGCTTGCTAGGACAGCGTCTCAGCTGAGACTAGGTAAAAAAAGCACTGCGAAGGGGCTGGGCGCGCGAGCGTCTTGAGACGTGGTTTGAGCCATGCTCAGATCGTGCGCTGGTTTTGACAGTGCTTTCTTTCCCCCAGCCTTAGCAAATACGTTGTTTCTAGCAAGCCGGTCCAGTACCCTCGGGCCAATATGAGATGCGCCAATTAAGTATAGTTTTAAATGTCCCGTAGGCAGCGGTCGTAACAGTGAGTGTGCGATAGTCGCGCAGATGTTGGTAGTTGCCGCCTTTTTTGGGAATAAAAGTGATTCGAGCGCGAATCACTTGAAAATGTTTTATCTCCGCAAGTTAAGCGACTAAACAGGTTGGCCACTTGTCCGCTGAAATCGGGCCTCAAATTGTTCAGAACCTTAGCTGAGATTTAGTCTAAACCCTGAGCGGCACTTTCGTTCAACAGCGTGATTGCGATGCACACGCCCCACTAGGGTTACAAATTCATCAGTTGCCGCTGACGACAGGGTTTCTTCCAGTGGCAGACTATTCGTAATTTTTCTCTGCACAGTTTTACACGTGTGCTGTGCCAAACATCATGTAGAGTTGTTTTTCAAAATTTCTTCAACATTTTTAAACAAATTCATTTTTCGGGATCAAGCAGTTGTGGAGCACTAGCTGTCCGTGCCATCTAGCGAACCAAGGCATCCCCAGAATATTTTCCCACTTTTTTTCCGCCATCCTGAATGTTCGCCATCCCCTTACAGTGATGTGCTTGTGTTTTTCGCTTCAACAGTGTCTTGCGCTTGGACTCTAAGGTTTCGGTATTTCGCCCATTGTTGCAAAGCCACTGGTGCTTCCCCCAGGGTCTTCGACACTTGTCTGTGTTGCGGAGTAGCGCCTTGTTGCACTTGGAGAAATTTTACCATCCCACCACGGCACTACACGTTTTCATTTTCCTTTGTTGGCTGTTACGATGGGACTTTGTCGTGTTTATTCAGCAATTGCCAAGACGCGCGGCCTCAGCTCGGGCCATGCCCCACGCACTGTTCCTGGCTGAGTCAGCGACATGTTCGCAGGGCTCGTAGCTCACCACCAATCTCTTGCAGTCTTCTCATGTAAATAATATGTAAATAGAACACCATTGAACACTGGCGACGAGGATAAACCTGAATGGTTCAGCAAGGATGGCGCAAGGTCGAATTCCGGACTGCACTCCTGGTACGAGTTGGACGTCCTGGAAGGAACGGCTCGAATTTTATTTCGAGGCCAACGACGTCACAGACCCGTCAAAGAAGCGAGCGCTACTCTTCAGCTTATGTGGGGAGGAAACCTACGGCAAGGTTCGGGATTTAGTTCACCCACAAGTGCCATCTGGGGTCTCCTACGACGACGTTATGCAACGTCTATTACGCCATTTCGAGTCTGGTCCATCGGAACTACTCGGGAGATGGCGATTTCAGAAGCGTGATCAGGAGTCTCACAAAACCATTCCCAAATACGTAGATGCGCTGCGAGCTCTTGCAAAAGATTGCAACTTCGGCACGACAACGGTCACGACCGTGGCACCTGTCATGACAACCGCACAAGGGCCGATCGCGGCTCCACTACCCAACAATCGGCAAGTGGCGCCGGGAGCACCATGCAGCAAGCGTCGGTGGAACAGTTATTAACATCTACAGTTCTTCCACTGGAAGTTATGCTACGGGGCCACTTCATATGTGGCTTTCGAGACGTTCACCTCCAGCAGCGATTACTATCTGAAAGAGCCGTTAGTTTCCAGAAAGCGTTTGATTTGGCTAAGGCAATGGAATCGACGACAGCCCATCAATCAAAAATGAGAGACGGGGTCGACAAGTTACATCAAAACTCTTCAAAAAACGCGATTCTGGATCAACGGCAAAGCCAAAAAACCGGCCCCAAAATCGCTGCTACAGGTGCAACAACGAGAATCATCGACCGGAGGACTGTCGCTATCGCAAGAGCACCTGCAATTACTGCAAAAAGATTGGTCATTTCGAGAAGGCTTGCATCTCAAAGAAGAGACAAGGACAAAGCAAGAAGACTCATCAAGTGAGTGAGTCGAGTGCTGACCATGATGCAGAACTTTACACCCTCCACAAAACGTACGAGGAATCACCAAGTCGACCCCGTTTTCAGATTACCCTCACCATCGACGGTAAAACCTTGCAAATGGAAGTCGAATCGGGAGCTGCAATCACGCTCATCAGTAAAGTAACCTTTGGCAGACTATGGTCTAAAGGAACAGCGAAACTGCAGTCTGAAGAGAAGCAACTTTACACCTTGTCAGGGCAAAGGCTGCCAGTTCTCGGAAAAATTCAGGTAAACGTTCTGCAAACAACTGCCGCGAGAACGCAATCAGTCCAACTCACTCTGCGTGCCGTAAAAGGGCAAGGAGCAAGTCTCCTCGGGCGGGACTGGTTTGCACCGTTGGACATTTCCCTTTCTGGAGTGAACGCCGTGATCTCCATCACCCTGCAGAACGTCTTGGATAGATACCAAGATGTTTTCACCGAACTGCAGAACGGTCACAATGGGTCACCCACATCTATTCCAATGCAGCCGGAAGCACCACCGAAGTTCCTGAAGTGCCGTCCAGTTCCATTCGCTATCCGGTATTCTGTGCTGAAGGAGCTGGATCGCTTGGAAGAACAAGGAATAATAGAACCTGTCCTATCTCCTCAGTGGGCAACTCCAGTAGTGGTAGTGAGGAAGAAGGATGGATCGCTAAGACTTTGCGGTGATTATCGCAGCACAATCAACGCATCTGTCAAGCTTGGGACCTACCCACTGCCGACTGTACCAGAGCTTCTTACCACAATCAGTGGAGGAAAGCACTTTTCAAAGATTGACTTGGCGCAAGCCTACCAGCAGCTGCGACTCGACGAAGCTACGTCTGAGGTATTGTGCATCAATACGATCAAGGGACTGTACCGCGTCAAGCGTTTACCCTGCGGCGTATCTGTGGATCCGGCTATCTTTAAAAAAATTATGGACGTATGCCTTGCTGGGATACCGGGCGCCGCCACATACCATGACGACATCCTCATCACTGGCTCCACCAAGGACCAGCACTTAGAGCGACTCGAAGTAGTTCTACGACGTTTGAGTCAAGCAGACCTCGAGGTCAAGAAAGAAAAGTGCCATTTCGATATGTCGGAGGTTGAATTCCTCGGATACCGAGTGGATGCTGCAGGCATCCGGCCGACACAAGAAAAAGTCAAGGCGATTGTAGAAGCGCTCTACAATCCTGACAAGCCGCTCCTCTTGTTATGCGATGCCTCAGGAGCCGTACTCGCCGAGCTAGACAACCAAGGCCGCGAAGCTCCCATTGCCTACGGCTCTAGAACGCTTGGAAAGAGTGAAAGAAACTATGCCCAGCATGACGAAGAAGGGTTGGCCATAGTGTTCGGAGTTAAACACTTTCATCAGTATATTGCTGGAAGGTCCGTCACAATATACACTGACCGCAAGCCCCTGCTAGGCACCCTCAACTCAGACAGGCAGATGCCACTGGTACTGTCCCCGAGAGTGCTACGCTGGTGCCTGCATCTCCAAAACTACGACTATAACCTGGTTTACCGACTCGGTGCACTCCATCAAAAGGCGGATGCCCTGAGCCGTCTTCCACTGCCCAGCAACGTGGACGAACCACACGGTCCAGCAGACATCCTCATGATTGAGGCGCTCGAGACACCATCGCTCTCAGCAAAGGACATAGCCCGTCTTACGGCAAAGGACCCCCTCCTGGCGAAGGTCTACCAAGCCGTCCAGTCCGGAGCCTCCAAATGCTTGACCGGAAAACAGTTCGCAAGCTATAGGAGTAAATTTCACGAGCTATCGACCCACAAGGGATGCGTCTTATGGGGATCACGTGTGTTTATTCCAAAGGAGACACAGCCAGCAGCCATGAAACTCCTGCACGCAAATCATCCAGGAGTAACAGCCATGAAACGCTGTGCCCGAAGTCATCTTTGATGGCCTGACCTCGACAAAAAAATCGACAGGTGCGTCCAACTCTGCTCAAAGTGTCAGCAAAAAGTACGCGCTCCTGTTGCAGCACCAAGTACAACTTGGGAACGCCCTCAGGAGCCATGGAGTCTACTTCACATGGACTTCGCCGGTCCGTTTATAAGAAAAATGCTTCTGATAGTTGTTGACACATATTCCAAATGGTTGGAAGTCCACATCTGCTCGTCAGTAACTGCTGCCACCGTCATTGACGCCCTCCGATCCATGTTTGCCACATTTGGCATCCCGAAAGTCGTCGGCAGCGACAATGGCACGCCATTTTTAGCCAAGGTCACCAATCAATTCCTGCAAGGCAATAACATCCGGTACATCACAAGCGCCCCCTGTCCCCCGGCAACCAATGGCCAAGCAGAACGAATGGTTCGGGAAACAAAGGAGTCGCTCCGCAAACTTTCACAAGGAAGTCTGAACTGCCGATTGGCACGGTTTTGTTTAAGCAACATACAACATCAAGCTCAACAACTGGGAAAACACAAGCCGAGTTGATGTTCGGACGACAACTGCTTTGCCCATTGGAAAATATTCATCCGCGGGGTAATGAAGGTGAAGATGGCTACAAAGACGCTAAGTTCAGCAATCCACAAACCGTCTTCATTAAGGGATTCGCGGGACAACCGAAATGGATAGAAGCTAAGGTGCTCCACCAGGTTGGTTCCCGATCATTTGAAGTAAAGACTTCAGATGGAAGAATACAAAGAAGACACATCGACGACATGCGAAGTCGGTTAACCCAACATTCGGAACAATGCAGTTCAACATCGTCTCGAATTTCAAGCTATCCAGTTTTCGACTCGGATTCTGATGAACAAAAAGATGTATGTGCCTCAGGCCAGGCATCTTCAGAGACGGAATCCTCGACGGCGAACACCTCTGGTGCGTTTTCACTTCCAGAGCCTACACAGATCTTCAGGGGACAGTGCCCTGCCATGCCAAATACTGAAGCGACATCAGAAAGTTCTCTTGAACCATCCTCCTCGTCTGTTCCGGTTTCTCTACCCAGAACACGCCGCAAGCGCGTTACAAACAAACCAGTGCGTTTTCGAGAAAGTGATTAGTTTTATTGAGAAGGGGGAAGTGTTACGATGGGACTTCGTCGTCTTCATTCAGCAATAGCCAAGACGCGCGGCCTCAGCTCGGGCCACGCCCCACGCACTGTTCCTGTTTGAGCTAGCGACATGTTCGCAGGGCTCGTAGCTCACGACCAATCTCTTGCAGTCTTCTCTCGTAAATCATATGTAAATAGACCACCAGTGAACATTGCCCTTCACGATACAGTATTTAGCGGTGCCTACTTTACGTTCTAGCGAATAATCACCACAGCTGTGGTTGTTGACACGCTGAAAACGTTTGTCCAATGTTTTTACGACAGCATATACATATTTTTCGCGTAGTTGAGTGGTAAACTTGATTTCTGAAATATTCCCGACTCTCTGGACAGTACCAAAGTGCAGAAAATGCTGTTGTTGTGGTGGTGGATGGTTTACTTTCCTTCTTTATCCACAACAATTTTTGAAAACAGTTTCCAGCCTCTTTGTTGCGAGATGCGAGTCCGGCGATCTCGCACAGTTCAAGTATACTGCCCCTCACGATCTTTTCTTAAGTTCAATATTTCCGATTCGGGGGCCTCCACCAGCTGCATAATTATCTTGCCGTGTTATCCTTCCATTCGTCAAATTCAACCAGGTGGCCATAAAAATGTCCTATTGCGGAGAAGCAAAGGACATCCACAATATAACTTCCAGTCTACTATGCCGAACCAGGCAATGCGCACACCTCCCGCTCCAGCCGACCCTACCTTTGCGTCTACCCTAGCGTCACCGAATACTGTGTCAGAGTACCGCATTCACTCTATCTGACTATGTTTTGATTTGGTTGGACTTCATTGGATGGCAAAGTCACGTGAAACAAGACTTGTGCATTCAAATGCAGATCAGTGCAATGCGAATAGTGCCTAAAAAATATTTCATTTATGTGCTTTAAAACAAACTGAAGGCGAGTGATTCTACCAAACCACGAAGAAACGTAGCCCACGACGTGGCGTGGATGCACAAGAAACCACAGATGCAGACAACACTCTGCTCTTCCGCTCCCGAAGTCAGTTACAGCGCCACTTCTAACGCGGATGTCATGGGGAGGCTACACTGGCTCTGCGCCGTTGCTGCAAAGCTCCTGCACTGCTTTGAACTCGGACTGAACTAGTTCTGGACTTTCTGGCTCAATCGAACATGTATACCACCTGGAAGACAATTAGGCCTGCGCCTTTCTCCGCCAAACGTCATCACAAGTGGATCCACGCAGTGCCGCCGAGCTTGCGTCAGCATCGCGGCCGAGCTTGCGTCTGGCAGCGCCTCCCAACGGGCTCGACGCTAGTACTGGGCGACGCTAGGGCGGACAACTTCTGCGTGTCTATGAAGAAACAGCTTAAACACTAAACACTTACATACAGACAGGACAGGACATACACCGAGCTGTGTATGTCCTGTCCTGTCTGTGTGTTTAAGTGTTTATTGTTCAAGCTGTTTCCTCATATACTCTGTTTCACCTTATGTTGTACAGCAGCGAAGACTACAAGCGCGAGCTCCTTGCTCTGGGGCACATCTCGGCGCCACAAGCTCTCGTGCATTAGCAGCAGCTGCCAACGCTATGAACTCGCGCGTCTAGCCTTCGCTGCGGTACAACATAAGGTGAAACTGAGTATAGACCTTTCCAATGTTTACAAAATCACAGTCCAGCGTGCGATCTTCACAGCCCAGCACGTGCGTGTTCGTCGCTTCGGAAAGCGAGCAAAGCACGCGCCATACGCACGCTCGTTTTTGGAAAGGTTTATAGACATGTACCAGCTAGCTCAACTCAAACCGGTTATTCAACTTCTGCGTTTTCTGGCGACTCTCATTGAGTCTTAGCCGCTTTGGGTTGGTCGGGGAACTACCAACCATGACACAATGATCTCTTTCTAGGTGGTATTGATTGAACACAGGCTCGCCGAGTCATGCAGCGCGAGCTTTAGCTTCACGTGCCCCAAGGATTTTATTACACATAAATGTTATCAGGAATCTATAAACCGAAGACGAAGAAGATAGAAGGAGAAGAATGGTAAGTACATTTAGCGCTAATCGAATTTTTGCTAATCGATTTTTTTTACAATTTTCTTTAAACCGCGGGAGTGCGCCTACAACGCCAAAATGTTCCAAAAGCCTGGATTCATGATTACAAAGCAAATGATTACAAAGCAAAGCAAAAGCAAAAAAGAGGGGACGTGAGGGGACCTTTTTGGAGGATTCAGAAGATGGTTTGATTTGTAAATAGACGTCTTTTTTTTTTTCTCCTATCCGTGGAGTCCTGGCTGTTCTTCTTTTCGGTCAGCAACCATCAGCTGCCTTCATCGTCGGGTCCCGGCGCATTCTCATAGAAAGAACATCATAATTACTGGCTTTATGCGCGGCGACGTTATGTAGATGACAATTTCGTTATTCGAAATGAAGATCACGTCAACGACTTCCATGCAACCCTTAAAGGGGTACTCCGGCGATTTTTTCATGGTCGCTGATTTGCTTTAAAATTGGCTCAACACACCGATAGACATGGCTCTACGAGTTCCCCAAGTATTGTGTGAAAAGAAAAAAAATTCGCGAAGTTATTGAATTTTCAAATTTCGTTTTCATCGTGTTTCTCAAAGTGGGAGCCCCTACTGGCAACATTGATGTGTGACGACAGATATGGTACAAAGGGGGCAGTAAGCCATGTTCCCAACTGATTACAAGACGTTTGATGGTGGGAAAAGAATGTTTGGTAACTGATTCACTGAGAAGCACGCAAAAAGCACTTAACATACTCTGTTTAAGACTACACGCACGACCTGAAAGTCTGTACCATATGTGACGTCACAGCCCTGAAGAGCGCGCGAAAATTTGAATGCTGGTTTCGGCATCAACTTCATTTACGGTTTTCTCAATTGCTATTTTGAATTTGGAGAAAATAAATAGCATACCGTGACGACTGAAGTCCGGGTAGTCAGAAAATGCAATTTGTTTAGGTAGCTCAAAAAACGGCCGGAGCACCCCTTTAACAGCATTGGACCATCCACACAGTTCACGAAAAAGTAAACAAAATAACACCCTACCTTTTCTGGACACAACTGTTTGCCGAAGTGACACGGTGTCATCAAGTGGGGAGGAATAAAAATATAATAATAATCCACTTCGAGGTTAACAAAAATTACTTGAAAAGAACGGAAGATTTAGGTTGGACCGGTGACAGGCGATAGGTCCACGCCTGGTGTAGAGGCCGGTGGAGAGGCGACCACACGTAGAGTTATGAAACGAAACAAATTTAATATTTAAAAACACGCATCATACGGCCGACACGGCCACGAAGGAGAGATAAAAAAATAACGAACACAGCAGTCTAGCAAAGTCTCGGGGCACAAGCACTAACATCCCGGTTAGTAATACCACACGTTTTCAAAAACAAAACAAAAAAACTAAAGATGAGGAACTCGAAAGAGTTGGAAACAGGGAAACACAACAGAAAAGTCTTATCTGAGCGGAATCCAAGTCCAGACGCTGCCGAAGGTCGACCTGGGTTCCCGGACGATGAAGACTGGTCTGTCGATCGGAGAGATGATCCGCACGAAACACCGCACCACGCACAGACTCGCACGGGAGAGCCACAAACCGGCCCACAGGCAAAAACACGCACCGCAGTACAAGCTCACACGCGCCCGTAGGCTAAAACGACTCCCAGAGGCTAACTAAGGCCTCCGCCCAACGTTCCGAACTACAGAAAATCCCGACGCGGAAAAAGAAAACGATAGCGGAGCCCCGGTCAGCTCCGGTGTCTCCAACTTCTGCCCAAAAAGTGGTATCCCTACAACGACCAACCCTCCCCCCTCGTTCCCCCCCTCCCCCCCCCCCAAAAAAAAAACAAAAAAAAATTGGCTTGTTTTGTATATTTTACACCAGCCTTGATGGAGAGATGAGAAATTTAGCCAGTGTAGTACAACCGCTAACCTCGGGTTTTAACGTGCATCATGCAGTAGTGATTACACGAACCCGTGCCGGTAAGAAACTCATCCAGATTGAAACGGGCGGGGGCGGTGGGGATTGAACCCATGAGATTTATATTAAAAATAGCGCAAAAAAAGACGGGACAAAAAGACGAAGAAGCACACATCAGAAGCGCTGGGGACCAGGGGTCCCCAGCGCAAGCTTTCGCTCCATGCTCCGAGATGAGACGCGTTAGCCCACTCGGCCACTCCCAGACGGCCTCGAGTATTCACTGGCGGCCATAGCTGTGTGCGCGACTGCTGAGCGCGTGCTGACGGCGAGCTCCCACAGTTCTTTTGCAAAGTGCATTCGGCACCATCAAGATAACCGGTCTTGGCAGCCTAGTAATGTCAGATCGTTCTGAACATGCGCTCTAAACATCGCGCTCTCCGTGGTGGCGGTCCCGTCGCGCATGTCTAGTTTCCTCCGGCTGGCTACGCTCGCACCGCCCTCTCCTTGTCGTCGTTCCATGAGCTTGCGTGCCTAGTTTCCTTTCCCTCCCCGTGGTGGCGGTCCCGTCACGCATGTCTACTTTCCGACGGGAGGCGGTCCTGACGCCCGTGTCTATTTTCCTCCGGCTCCTAGGGGCGGCGATAGTCCTCGACATGTGTGTTTGTACCTTTCGTCAGGATGACCACTTGTTCAAAATTTTGTGTCGTCTTTGCCGTGTGATAAACAGCTTCGCTGGTCATCCACCTTCACAGAGTGGAATGGCTTTTAGATTTTAATGTCCTCTTCCACTGGCTTTTGTGGAGGCTCATCAAGAACCGTTTCAGTTGCTCGGTATCTCGGTTAGACAAGAGAAGGTCAGCAATGGCGGCTGTAATCTGGCTCGTGTGTAAAGCGTCTATAGGCATGCCCAGGGCACGCCACCTAAAATGACCTCCTCCCCCCCCCCCCCCACCAAACACACATGAGCCTACTCACTCCAGAACAAGTGTGTTTGGTTGAAAACCTGGTAAATCGGAGCTAATAACTCGGAATACAAGAAATTCACTGTAGTCGGTGACAGGCCAAGAACGAAGTAGGAGCTCCTCCCACTTCTTTCCACTTTAGTAGAGCGAACGGTGGAGAGGAGGCGACCTCCTCTCCACCGTTCGCTCCGCTGAAGTAGAAAGGAGTGGGAGGAGCTTCCACTTCGTTCTTGACCTGTCACCGACCATAGACCTTTCCAAAAACGAGCTTGTGGCCGGTGCCATTTGGAGCGTTCGTGCGTATGGCGCGTGCTTTGCTCGCTTTCCGAAGCGACGAACACGCACGTGATGGGCTGTGAAGATCGCACGCTGGACTGTGATTTTGTAAACATTGGAAAGGTCTATAGGGCGTATTCACTGGCGGCCATATCTGTGTGCGCTAATGCTGAGCACGTGCTGATGGCGAGCTTCCACAGTTCTTTTGCAACGTGCACCCCGCACCATCAAGATTGCCGGTCTTGGCAGCCTATTAATGCGAGCTCGTTCTGAGCATGCGCTCTAAACAGTGACCTCAAATATGGCGACCAGTGAATACCCCCTATAGATAGACGGCGATAATCAGCTGATCTCCAAACAAAAAAAAAATAGCTGAAGCTGCAAACGTCTTTGTAGAGTTTTCCGCCGGCCTCCTTAAATTAAAGTTTTCTAATCTACACAACCTGACAAGTGTCTTGCTATGGCATATAAGCCAAAAAAAGCGCTATCACATTTAATACGAACGCGTGTTTCGAAGGTTACGAAGCCAAGGATTAACTGCGTAATAGTGAAAGTACAAAGATCGTTGCACCGCCTTTTTAAAATGACATTGTTTGGAAGCCTCAGAGTGGTGGCCGACGTTTCGCTGTAGTCACTGATAACTTCAGAAACACGGCGCGTGACTTTTTGTGTCGGGATCCGTCCACCGTCTTTCTTTCTCCGCTACTGCCGCAGTATTATCGGATCCTTAGCGATGACAATTAGATGATAGGTACTCGCCAGGTACTGCATTTCTACCGGTCATAAAATAAAGCGAGGAGTCCGGATTCGGCGAGAAGGATGTGAGTCTTTCAAGGGCATTTTCGAACGCTTCGGGACTTTTTTTCAGGGTGTATTTTTGGGGGGTTATTTCACGTGTTTTTAAAGCATTTGAGATAACAAAGAACCCTCAATATCGGGAATTTAAGTAGCCCTTTAGGATCATAAGTGAGCAGTTATAGTACGATTACAGTCTAAGCTCGTAATAACAGATCTTGATTTTGACCAAGGTTACGGTCTGTTGTAAAAGGAGTATGTTGTATGCAGATATGAAGTTATGTCAATGGCATGTAGAGGGACACCAACCGAACTTCACAAATCGGTATGTTATATCCAAATATCTGTTGTAACCAGGTCTGTTATAATGAGCATAGGCTATATTAAACGGCAACTCCGGTCCATACTTTCGATTTTGGGATTATGACTTTTTTTGGTGGAGTCAGCGTCATTAAATTACAAGGTGTAATTTTTTTTTCGCGTTATTGTGCGTAGTTTTAAAGATATCGACGCCTCAAAGTTTTGTTTGGGGCGCAGCCGACAAAGCCGAAACTAGCCGCTCGAGGCCCTGGCCACACTGGAAATCAGCCGCTATGTGGACGTGACGTCAGGATCGTTCTCGTTCAACGAGTGCGCAGGCCAAGCGGAAACTACCTCTTTTGCGCTAGCCGTCTAAAGATAGAAGGTATGCTGATTTTGTTTGAATTCCGTATACGTGGTAGTTATCCAGCATATGTAGCAAGAGTTAGTGCATATACCCAAAAGCTAGCGACTGGAAAACCCGTGAACTCGTGCGGTGCCGTACTCGGCGGCCGCTTCCGTACGTGCGCTCTACCGTACTCGTCGCTTGTATACCCAAAAGCTAGTGACTGGAAAACGAGTGAACTCGTTGGGTGCCGTACTCGGCGGCTGTCGCCGTGTGTGCGGTCTTTCGTACTCGTCGCTAGGCCTAAATTGGCATCGGGGCTTCGTGGATGGAGCGGCGTTGCTCTACGCCGCGCTGCCAGTGACGTACAGTACTGGGGGCCCTCTCGCTTTCGCGCTGCGGGTCAGTCCCAGACACGAAGCTTTGAGGCTCTCCGGCGCGGGCCGCGGCGCCCGAACACACGTGTGCAGGGCTGTTCACGTCTGTTTTTTCGTTCTTTTTTCCTGAGGCGCGTAAAAGCCGAATTTGTAAGCTACGACACTAATTTACTACGTAAGTTCGTCTAGGTGGTAAATCTAATTTGTAACATACAAAAAAAAAAAACACTTTTCGCACTCAAGAAAAAAAAAGTTCTATAGGGAGTCATTTTCTTCTCAAAGCTAGCAAAAGTTTTTGTGGGTGACAGAGGAAAACAGAGAACGTTAGCAAGGTCAGAAGAACACTTTCTTTTCCTTCTTTTCCTCAAAGAAGCGGCCTTTACACTGCTCGACCGCGCAACGGGTGCGCCCGTCCGGACCGGAAGAAAAAAAGAGAACGATCCTGACGTCACGGCCCAACGTTGCTTTAGCGATCGGCAACCCGCTGGCCACCCGCTAAGGAGCAGCGGCTCGCGGCCGGTTGCATTTTTATTATTGGCATTAGTTGAGAAAGCGGCGTCCCCTTGACGTAATATTTTGGCTGGGGTCGTATTTTGTGTCACTACAGCGATACCAGTAATTTAGTTCATTTTGAGTTTTGGCCGGAGTTGCCCTTTAAGTTGCGCTTCTTGAAGCTCCATTTTGTTGTGATTCGTCATAGCTTTTAAAAAAAAAGGAGCAATGACACGCCCCAAATTTATTTTTGTTTTGTAATTTTTTGTACACGATTTTGTATGGCGTCAACATAAATCAACATTTTGGTGCCGTCACGTATCTTTTAATTAAAGCGAGGAAATTTACTGAATCGAAACCGAAACATGCGCACGGAGATTCATGGCCGACTACGCGTACCGAGGAGGAAGGACAAACGTGAAGGAGGAGGGAGTTCCCGGAAATATTGTGGCTATATCGCTTCCTACCCAGTTTATTTTTCGTTCTTCCATATCTCTGGCGCGTGAAACAGACGACAACGTCGACGAAGTTGAGTTCATTTGCGTTCGCCACGAACTACACCCTCCCCGCGTAGCATCGTTTATTTATTTATTTATTCAGAATACCTCGCATCGCCTTACAAAGGCATTATTGCGAGAGAGGGGTACAAATACATTTGAGCAAAAGTACAAACGTACAAAAAGTACAAAAAGCACAAAAAGCGCGAGGCCGAACATGAGATAATAATATCAGTTTATAGGTTTGTGAAGCATCACCTAACACACTGGTTGAAGGAAGAAGTAGCAGAAGTTGCTAGAAATTATTCCCTCTGGCAGCGAATTCCAGGTGCTCGTTGTTTCGCTGATAACGTATTTGAAGGCGACAGGGTGTCTCTTGCGCGTGAAACATACATGATTACACTTGGTTATGTTCAAAATCATTCCCCATTTTTCACACTAGGCGGAGATACGACAGATACTTTCTGCAAAGCTAAGCAATCGGACGTGTTCTGAATTTCAGAGTAAAGTACGCAGTCATCAGCATATAGCC
This sequence comes from Ixodes persulcatus, assembly GCA_013358835.2. Lineage (NCBI taxonomy): Eukaryota > Metazoa > Arthropoda > Arachnida > Ixodida > Ixodidae > Ixodes > Ixodes persulcatus. The sequence goes on along the minus strand of JABSTQ010009160.1, from coordinate 1,492,776 downwards.
GTATTTTCGATTGTATGGAGTTAGAGATATCATTGATAAAAATTAAAAATAAAAGTGGTCCCAATACAGACCCCTGTGGTACTACGGACGTAACCCCAACATTACCCGAGCTTTTGACACTGATTAAAACAGATTGCTTTCTATGAGATAGGTAATCCCTGAGCCACGAAAGAATGTTGGATGGACTGTTTAACGTTACTAGTTTATTGATAATGAACGCAGTGAGGTACTGTGTCGAATGCTTTTTGAAAATCAAGGAAAACGCAATCTACTTGAAGCCCGTTATCAAATGAAGTTGCAAGGTCACCGTAGAACTCAACCAACTGCGTGTCGCAGTAAAACCCTTTTCTAAATCCGTGTTGTGCGGTAGTATAAGATAGCAGTTGTTTTCGAGGTGATTAAAAATGTTGCTATAAATTATGTGTTCCATTACTTTGAAGCACGTACGAAGGAGGGAATAGGTCTGTAGTTTTTGACGTGGTCTTTTGGGCTGCTTTTATGTATGAGCACTACGTTTGCTGTTTTCCACTGGCTAGGAAGCCGTCCACTCGAGAGAGACTTTTTAAAAAGGACTTCTAAGTAAGATGAGATGATTCCAGAGCATGATGTGAGAACACGATCGGGTATACCGTCGGGACCACTTGCTTTGTTCAGCTTGAATCCGTTCACCAAATTTAGTATTCTGTCGTATGATATATCGATTTCATCCATCGTGTCAAGGAACCCTTCGTGAGTTATCAGATGCTCCGTGTTAACTACGGATGAAAATACTGGAATTAAAATAATTATTGAAGAGTGTAGCTTTTTTCTCTTCTTCAGCTTACAAGTTGTCCGCAGTCACTAATAGAAGGAATGCCGATTGAGGCCTTATTTTTTTATTTAACATATTTCCAAAGCTCTTTCGGTTTTTGTCTCCGTTTTTCATCAAGAGAGGAATGAAATTTAAGTTTGCATTCATCTGATTTTGTTTTGAATTGTTTATTCAATTCGGCTAAGTGTAAACATGAAAATGTGTCATTCTTTTGTTGATATTTTAGGTATGCCCGCCTCTTCTTTTTAACCAAGGTACGCAATTCAACATTCATCCATGGCTTGTCTCTACGTCACCTGCAACCGAGTAGTTTGGAAGGGATGAATGCATTGACTAAGGAGTTTACTTTATTTCTGAAGAGGTTCCAAAGAGATTCAATGTCGAGTTGGTGAGAGAGCTCTCTAAACTCAGAGAACTAGTCGCATAGATTATTTGGAAAACCTTCATAGTTGCCGCGTTCATAAAAGAAGACTTTCCTAGCTAAATTTGGCCTCTTGATTTCAAGTATATTGGTTATTCGTCCAACTACAACTTCATGGTCACTAATTCCAGGAAAGCTAGAGACAGTCGACATTAGACCTTCCCTGTTGCTAAACAGCAAGACAAAGTTGTCGCCCTTGTTGCACCTAATCTTGTAGGGAAGGATACATGCTGGTGCAACTCAAAGCTTGAAACAAAGTTAAGGAACGTTTTATAAGCCTTAGCGGTATTCAACGTTACGTGTCGACCACCTACCCACTCCATATCTGGGAAGTTAAAATCGCCTCCAGGTACCAGATTGGGTATGTCTATGCTTGACAGAACATCAAATAGAGAAAACAGCGCGTTCGTCAGGGCCAGGAGGTCTATAGAAAAAACCAACAGTAATAAATTCACCATTTTCTGACGCAATCTTGCACCAAACAGATACACATTTTATACCATTCACTCTGACCTCAAAACTTTGAAGCAATTCATGAACTAACACAAAAACTCCTCCACCATGCACATTTCGGTGTCGGCGATACGCAACATAACCAAAAGGAAAAACTTCAGTATCACGAATGGTGTCATCCAGCATGGACTCTGTACCAATGACAACATTGGGTTTTGTCAGAGCGATAAGATCGGCAAACTCTTCCACTTTATTTTTGATACTACGACAATTTATAATCATAACAGCAAGTTCGCGCGTGGTTCTTATCTTACGCCGAGCTTGATACGGTAGCTGCTAGGCTTTTTTTGCTTTTACGCATCCTTCAGCGCTATTATAAAAATAGACTACCCCGTTAATACTTCGCTTATTGAAACGCAGCTTATATGGCATTTTCTGTGAGTTTTCATGCTCCAACAGCTGTTTGCGTTCAAATCTGATCTTCTCCGAAAAATCTTCACCGACTCAAAAGCCACTGTTTTTTAGTTTGAATCCTTGGGATAGAATGTGCTGTTTGACTTTGAAGGATAAAAATCAACAATAATTGGTCTTGGCTTTTCTGAATTTAGGCAGCCTAGCCTATGAGCACGTTTGATGTCGTTCCCTGCTGCGGTCACCTTTAGATTTTTTTGACAGAACTCAATTACTTTTAATTCAGAACGGGACCATGTTTTGTTAGGTTCGTCATTAATTCCGTAAAATAATAAATTGTTTCTTCTTGATCTGTTTTTCCAAGTCATCCTGTCTAGAGGAAACCGCAGCAACTTGCGCTGATAGACTGGTTGAGAGGGTACCGATTTCGTGCATATCATCTTTGCAGCTTTTTAACAGAGCTATTTCTGTTTCCATCGCAGTGAATTTCTTACTCAAGTCTTCGATTTGTTTGTCGAGTCGAACCTGATTCCGGTTTATTTCTGCCACATCGTTTATTAGTGTTTCCTGTCCTTTATCCAGTTTTGGTAGTAGGTCAACTGCCTTCAACAATTTGTAGATTTGGGCGTCCGTAAGGGGCCCGGGGTGAAGTTCAACGTCGCCGGAGAGAATCAATGTCAATTCTACAAGTGTAGCACAAGGATTTGACAGAAAAATGCGACACCAGGAACGCAAGTTTACAAGGGCACTGGGGAACGATGCCGGCTGCCGTTTCGAGGAGTAACGAGCAACTTTATAATAAACAGGACTAACCTGCAGCAGAAGGAAGCGTAAGCGTGCTGCGTCGCCCATGCATGCACCAAACCCCGTCCGAGAGGTGGGCGGTTGCTCTTTTTGTAGACCGAAGTCAAAAGATAACGTTCCAGTCCGTTGCCAGACGAGCGTTGCGCCAGGCAAGAAGTCCACTGATGTTGTCGGTGACGAGGGGAATTGGCTGCGTTCCTCAAAACCATGTTGATTGGAAGTCAGGGGATGAGGCATTTCTTCGACGGCCCATGCCGCAGCGAAGATCTGCAGCAGAAGGAAGCGTAAGCGTGCTGCGTTGCCCATGCCGGCACCAAACCCCGTCCGAGAGGTGGGCGGTTGCTCTTTTTGTAGACCGAAGTCACAAGATAACGGTCCAGTCCGTTGCCAGACGAGCGTTGCGCCAGGCAAGAAGTCCGCTGTTGTTGTCGGTGACGAGGGGAATTGGCTGCGTGCCTCAAAACCACGTTGATTGGAAGTCAGGGGATGAGGCAGTTCTTCGACGGCGCATGCCGCAGCGAAGATCTGCAGCAGAAGGAAGCGTAAGTGTGCTGCGTTGCCCATGCCGGCACCGAACCCCGTCCGAAAAGTGGGTGGTTGCTTCTTTTGGAGACTGAAGTCACAAGATAACGTTCCAGTCCGTTGTCAGACAAGCGTTGCGCCAGGCAAGAAGTCCGCTGATGTTGTTGGTGACGAGGGGAATTGGCTGCGTTCCTCAAAACCACGTTGATTGGAAGTCAGGGGATGAGGCATCTCTTCGACGGCCCATGCCGCATCGAAGATCTGCAGCAGAAGGAAGCGTAAGCGTGCTGCGTTGCCCATGCCGGCACCGAACCAGGAAAAATGTATCTGTATAAGTATCTGTATTCCCGAATATTTTTTGGATTATCTCTGCCCAGTCCTGGAATGTACTTCATTTGATTTGTGCAACATTTTGTTTTTTTCGATCAACCTATTTGCAGTTTTTTGGAGGCAACAAAATGGGGTTCACATTTTTACGACAAAGAGAAGCTGAGCTAGTTGGTTCATCATGGGGAAGAACCAGCTAAACATCCCCAACTCAATTGTTTGAATGTTCCTACAATTGTATGTTCAGCTGGTTCTTCCCAAAGTTCATATTCTTTTTTTATTTTTATTAATGAATGTGTGACTTCGATGACCCACGACTTTGAATATACTTGGAACGCTATAGGTTTAATACCACGTGACCACGGAAAATAAAGTGAGCGCGCCTGAAACTGGCCATTTCTCGACCGGGGGTTTTCGGACAGAAGGAAAACAAATTTCGATCCGCAAATTGTGTTCTGGGTAGTTGGGCTCCTATAGGTCATGCTCATATAAAAAAACTTCGTGGAGTATAAATACCCTGTCAGTGTTTCAAAATTAATTAAAAAAAACACCTGTTTGCTTTTCAGCTTGAAAAGTGCCACGAACAGCCATCTTTTATGTTTTTTGAAGTTTGGTTCTGTTCTTCAACCTTCATAATGAAGAGTTATTTAGCAATGGTGACTGCGTGTATTCAGTTTTTAGATCGATATTTCAACGAATTTTAAATGCCTAAAAATTGTACTTTCTATAAAATAGGTTTCCTATGAATTCAACTTTATGAAAAAGATACTACTGTTATTCATGTAAATCCATGGTAGTTGTTTTGTTTTGCTTTCAATTTCTCGCATATAAAACTCTCGTTGTTGCTAGCTGCGTTTAGTTGTCTGATAGGATTGTTCGTGCGTTCATTGCTTTAGGACATTTTTCTTTTCTGAGCCACGTGCAAGGTGCTCTGTCCTCGTCAGGTAAAATTTCTCTACCGTTTACCCTCCGACCCACGACTCAAGGAGTCGCAATAAATACAATTATTATTATTAATAGGTTCGGCCACGTCACACTGTTATAACGAGTTTCGCTTTGAACTCTTTTCGTGCATCGTAGGAGAACCGACGTGGTACAAGGACGTCTTTAGTACAACGCCAAGAGATGTCTTCGTACCAGGGAGGAACGTCGACGTTGCCGCACCACTCTCCCAAGATTCAGCGGTCTCTTGCCGAGCGGGCGGACGCTGTGCTACCGATGCTCATGGCTGCGGGTCTCTTAAGCGGCATCGTGCTCGGTGCCCTGCTCAAGACTTTTCGGAGTCCGTGGAGTTCGAGACACGTAACGTTCCGTTCTGTGTCCATTAAGAGGCAGATTGCATCTTGTGACCCTTAAACTGCAGTCCCACTTCTCATGCATCGCACAGAAACATGTTGACCAAATTATTAGCGGACAGGCCTCAGGCATGTTCAAAGAGCCTTTGCTTACTATCTGTGCAGAGAGTCTTGGCATGACCAATGTTCCAAGACTATTATACGAGGAGAAGTAACATACCCTCGACAGTGTCTGCAGCAGGTGTACTTTGTATATAGAGGGTGCGCGCCACTTCCGGCCTGCATGACAGGGAAATAGAGGTACTTCCGGTTTTCCTATGTTTACCTGGTGTTTGAGTGGAGCTACGGGAAAGCTACCTTCTGGAAATGTCTCAGAGTCGTGCTTTTAAGCTTTAAGATTTTCTTTGTGCGTACCGGCACAAACAAAATCTCAGGAGTGAAGTTATTTCGATTATCTCGAGGTGGGGGACGCCGCCGACGCCGCCGAGCCTGGTAGATCGCTGAGACGACGGCAATGGACGACGGTGCTAGCACTTCGATGTGCTGCCGAGAGATGGCGCAACACGACAAAAGCGAGCAGAGACATAATGGGAGCGTTTGGCCAAAGGGCGGAGCAAAGGCCGCCGCCAGCGCCGAATATACCCCCCCCCCCCCCCTCCCCCCTGGTTAGAGCGTAAACTAAAAGTGCGGCACAGCGTCGACCAATAGGCAGGCTCGGACGTCACAATATTGGAAATGACATTTAAAGCGTGAAATAGAAGCGTTCAATTTCGCAGCAGCAATGAACGCAACTTCGCAGTTTGCTCTGGTTTGGAGCGTATGTTCGTTTATTCTAGCGTTGAATATGGACGTGACAAAAACCTCACATGCTCCGATTTTCCAGTCACCAAGGGTTACACCTTCATACTCTGGGTGTTGTCCTGCAATACCTGATACTTGAGAGAAAAAAAATTGTTAAAATCATCAGCAATACTCTGTCAGTAGTGAATTGCGAAAGAAGGTAGCCATCATTACTTTTAGTGCACTTCTTCGCGCCATAGAGATTGTTGATGAGCGACCAAGTCCTTTTTTTATATCAGAACGAGCGTTCTTAAACTTATTTTGAAAGTGCATGCATTTTGCCCGACGAATCATGGCATTAACTTTATTTCTATATTGCTTAAATTTCAACCCTAGCATAGTGTTGCCGGGGGAGCGTGTCGACTGTGCCCATAATTGAGATTTTTTTTTTTTTTTTGAAGGCTGCCAATATTTTTAAGGACATCCATTTCTGGTCTATGTTACGTTGTTTAATTTTTACAGTGCTTGTAGCCGCCGTTAGAAAAACGTTTAAACGGAGCTACAAAACTGTTCATAACCGTCAGCTGGAAATATAGTTAGAAGAAAAGTATTCCAATTATGTTGCTCCACAAGCTTGTCGAAATGCCTGGGATCGACAATTGACAACTCCCTCCCAGCGCCAACAGAGGTCAATGGCTTAGATATCTTTGTTAATGAACAACAAACAAAATAACAATCAGCAAGTTTAGTTTCAGTTATTGCACACAGGATTACTACGTTCTGAGTTCGTACGTTTATATGATCGATGTTAGATACCACCAGCTGGCCAGATATAAATTCCTCCCGCGTCGCCTTTTGAATTGTTGCTTTTGAGCCTATTTTAGACAAAACATCATGATAGTCTGTGACTATTGTCACTTTGGGGCGAAGTATGTCAATATTAATATCGCCATTTACACATACAACCTCCTTAGATGAGAGAGAGGACAAAGCTAAATCAAAATCGGCAAAGAAATAGCCATGCATTACAGCACGGGGGACGAAAGATTCAGAAAAGGACCAAAGATAAGTAAGGAGTGCTTAAGTGCAGCTTAAGCTAAATTCATTCCAACAGCACTTCCGGCTGTTGGAATGAATTTGTTAACTGGGTCACCGACCAAATATATTTTATAAGAACAGCCACATCCCCCCCCCCCCCCTCAATCCGATTGGACGAGTATAAGAAAACACTTGATAGCCTGGTATTTTATACTTAGTAAAAGAGTCTGAAGAAACGTTAATCTCAGGGAGCACAAAAGCATCAAAATAAGAGCGAAAAGGGGAGATTAATGCGAGAAAATGGTCCCAGTATTTCCGAATGCTTCAAATATTAACGTGGGTAATACGAAAAGTATTACCTTCGAAACTTGCGAAAAAGTTGTGTATTTCTGAAAAGGAAACAAAAATGCAAATTTAATCACAGTCCATAATCAGACGATACTCTCTGAATCCAACATTCTTTTAGTTTATCAGTTCAAGATCGCGTTCACAGCTGCTGCGCACTGGGGTTGCTTCATCCTGCCGCTTGACAACGATTTTTGCCAAGCGGCAAGATTTCGCGTACACTGGGAACTGTAGACGTTTAAATTTAATATCGAAATGCCAGCGCCACGCCGGCAGAACTACTGCTGCGCGCCAGGCTGCAGAACAGGCTACTCGCATGTGAAAGGTGAGTGGAAAGCGACAATCTTTATTGTTCTAAAGGAGAGAGCCTCAAGAAAAGTCTGGGCGAAAAAATCTGGGTCTGCCAGGCAAGCGCCTTAAAGAAACGATCTCAGTCTGCGAACTTCATTTTCTAGCCGTGCCACATCCTTTGGCACTATGTTCATATAGTTAACGAAAAAGAAATGAAGCTTTCTCGAGGGCGAACGAGGCGCACCGTGCGCAGTTCAGGTGCAGGTTCAGGTGCAGGTGATGCCATCTGTAACGATCGATTCGATGCGCTTCACGGGAGCTGCGCCGATGCAAACACTACCCTTTATTTCTTGTACACTGTAGTTTGATGGTGATGTGAGTATCTCTCCCGGTGGTTAAAACACTCCGCAAGAGTGATTCTCTGTTCACATAACTACCATCATAAAAACAATATACCTATAAAAAAAAAAAAACGCAGCGTGAGATTTTCTTCGATCTGTCGTCGTGGCTCATAACTTCCAGAGTGCTGCAGCTCTGCACTGCTGGGAAAGTACGTGGCTTCGTCTTGCGTCTCATTCGCAAGCACTTTCGTGCGTTAAAAGATGATGAACGCGCTCGCAGATGTAGCCTTGACAGCGTTAGAGCACTGTGGAATTGACGCAAGCTTTGACAGCGTAGCACAAGGTAGTTGACGCCGAGTAGCGTTCCAGGCAAATGGCTGCCATATGTTCATCCTCACTTCGATTATTCAAGACCAATTTTGGGCGCATAAAGTGGTGATGAGGCTTGAAATTCATGGGAAAAAAAAATCGCATTCGTGGGTTTTAGGGCCGGCATGTAAAGTCATTTCTGGGGAAGGTCGCGTTAAACGAGAATTGAAGAAAATGACAGGCAAATCATGCACCTGCTGATTTGATTTGGATGGAACGCTAGAATACTTTGTTTCAGCTTAAGTTCAGATGCAGCCGATACTATAAGCGTGAGCTCCGGGCTTTCAGCGTCCCTGCCAAGCACGCGTGCTCGTTCGATGAAAGGACTGTTCGGGGCCACATACTCGCGCTTGTAGGATCGGCTGCGTCTGGACTTATGCTGAAAAGAAGTTGAGGTAATGTTTCCCCCTACAGAACCGGCCACGTGACCTCAAAACCTCTCATTCATGCCGGATGGAATACCGGCGTCAGTAGCAAACCTCCCCAGGAGTTGGCAATCAGGACAGCTGAACACGGAAAAACAAGGACACGAAGGAAAGGACGGAACAAACACACCGCTGACTAACAACTGACTTAATCTAGTTGGTATGTACCAACCAGCTCAACTAAAACCTGTCGCCCCAGGAGCCGTACCGTGGCCGCGGTAGCCAGTTATAAAGACCCGCCAAAAACATTTAATAGAAACACAAAGCCGCGAAACGTTCTTTGCCGTCCCTCACTTTCTGCCCGGACAGGTGATGTACATCTCCTTCCCCGGGGAACTGTTCTTGCGCATCATGTGCGGAATCTCGATGCCCCTGACCTGCTCGAGCGTCATCGCGGCGGTGGGCGGCAGCTCGATCCGCCTGGTGGCCAAGCTCGGGTTCCGGGCCCTCCTGGTGGCGCTGCTCAGCAAAGTCCTGGCGGCGGCCACGGGCGTCTCGGTGGCCTACGCTTTGTCGCCTGGCTCGGGAGTGAAGCTGGCTCAGAGCCCGCCGGCAATCTCGCCGCCCGCCAAACTGACGGGGCTGCTCTTCGACAGGTTCCTGGACGGACTCAGGTCAGTCCTCGTCAGTTTTGACGGTAATGCGTTAAAAGTAACGGTGTTTTCGGTAGCGCTTATTGATTTACATTTTGACAACAGTAACGGATAATGTAGCCAGGTAGCACAGCTCTTTGGGCCGAAATTTTGCTTTTGTCTAAACGCCCGTTCACACTCTTGCGACCTCTTCAATCTTGGTTCCTTGCGACCTGTTAAACCTCTTGAAACGAGAGGACATAGTGGTGCCATCTATCGGGTTGCAGTGTAAACTTGACGGTCCGGCATATTTTATATTTCTCCCGCGCATAATCCTTTCTTTCTTGGCTCGAAAAACTTTTGGAAACGTTATAAACGAGCTTATCTCATAGGTATTACGCACATTCGACCTCGGAAATGCCGCAAAACTGTCGCTCTTGTGAAATGCAGTTCCACGATCACCGCATAGATGGCGCCATCTAAGCGGTGATCGTAGAACTGTATTTTACAAGAGCGACGGTTTTGCGGCATTTCCGAGGTCGAATGTGCGTAATACCTATGAGATAAGCTCGTTTATAACGTTTCCAAAAGTTTTTCGAGCCAAGAAAGAAAGGATTATGCGCGGGAGAAATATAAAATATGCCGGACCGTCAAGTTTACACTGCAACCCGATAGATGGCGCCACTATGTCCTCTCGTTTCAAGAGGTTTAACAGGTCGCAAGGAACCAAGATTTAAGAGGTCGCAAGAGTGTGAACGGGCCTTTAGAATTCAGGGCCTTATAAAGTTTGGAGGAGCCAAGGTAGAGCCAGACATTGCCTTCGTTGTCTGGGTATTTTGACCCTATTCGCCAAACAAGGGCCAAAGTTAGGCTTGACTTCTGGTTGTTCGTGTGGCAAATTTGAAGCTAAAGTGCCAAACAAGGACCGAGTTTAGGCTTCGCTCCTGGTTGGCTTCGCTGCTGGTTGTTCGGTTCGTGCGTGGCATCTTTGGCACAAGTCTACCACTTTGACAATTATGTGGCGAACCATGGAAAATCCATAGACAAGCCAAAGAAAGGTAATCTAGTACTAGCGCCTTGGAGCCAAACCGTGTTGGGCCCAATTTAGGCCCCTTGGATGGTCAAGCTGGTGCCATGTTAGGTGCTTCTTTTTCCTGTTACCTCGGAAGTCGCATTACTTATTTTGAGTAACGGGTAACGGAGTTACGTTCCTCGTTACATCTTCCAAAAACTTCAAAAGATTACGCTTCCTTTTTTTTCTCGTTTCTAGGCGTGAAGTTGTACGAATTAATTGACATACCTTTAATATTTTGCCTCTCTTCTTCCACGCGAAAATTCCCACTTTAGAAACATCCCGACGCTCACGTCCTTTGTCCCAGATAGTGCAATAGCAGACAGCGCAAAATTGCAGTAACGCAAGAATAACGTGCGTTACTTTTTATCAGTAACGAGCGACGCGTTTCTTTAAATAACGTGGGTCAGTAATGCGTTCCTTTTATTTGCAAGTAATGAGTAACGTATTTTCAAACTTTTTTTAGGTAATGCCTACAATATTGTCAACAATAGGTATACCGGGTTCGATGGAGAAAACAAAACCTAGTATTTCGACCATCATAACTGAACCACATAATATTGCAAGAAAGTTTAAACCGTCCGACTCTGATTTTAACGGTGGGGGTAGAATTTGGAAGTTTCAAGACATGACGCTTCCTGAATCAGGAAGACATGACGTTTCCTGGTACATCGGATTTAAGCATAATATTGTCAAAACGAGAAGGGATATTGTGGGTGCCTCTGGAGTTTATTTTAGTAAAACAAACTTATAAAAATATATGAACTTTTTTGGTTAAAATTGTGTTTACATTCACATACATCCCAGAAGCGCAGACGATGTAAATTATTGTTTTCACGAAAGTTCGCTTAAGTGGACGTTGGCATTACGCACAACACTTGTTTTTTCATCCAGGTAATGTTATGTTCTTAAATTTTCACATGCTATCCCCAACGCTATCGTCACAATATGACGGAGTTTCAGCTTTCCGCAACATTCGGTGTGGCGGGTCGGAAAACTGGGTTTCATTTCTTCGACCGAACCCGGTACATGGGGTGGCTACAGTGGACATTACGATGTAAAACTAGCCGGAAAAATCGGCGCATGCACATAAAAAACTCAAGCTTTCATCAGATGTGCCTGTAGGTGGTCGGTGTTATCTTGTGAAACCTTAATGCCCTTCCAGTTAAAAATGAGACTAACAAACTCGTCAAAGTCCACGGCGGACGTGTTAGCAGAAGACCGAGTTGGCAATGAATGTAACTTGTCGCGCCATCTGCCGAAAGGAGCAGCGAGCAAACGGTGCATTCTGTTGTCTCCTCGCTGGATCTTTTTAAGTTTAGCTTCATGTGCTCAGGCGCTGATTTTTTTATGCTCGTTTTACAGCGTAAGATCCGCTAGCCATCTTATAGTAGGGTGCCTGTGACATGTCTTCGTCTGGGCTGGTTTTAGGGTGAATGCGGGTATCTCCTGGGGACTAAAATAGCCGCAAGAAGGATTTTCTGGTCACGTGATAAGCTTCGTGGGAACAAGCTACCTATAAAGAAAAAAAAACAACACTCAGTGTGAACTTTTTTTTTTTTTGCCTTGTCAAGGCTGGCGTAGCTTCCACAGTGCTGCAGCCCACCACTGCTGCGAGGGCACGTGGCTTCATCCTGCGTCTCACTCCCACGTGCTTTTTCTAATGCCCGTGTTAGGGTGCCTTCATGTGCGCTTTGCTTAGGGTGGAGACATCTGGCCATTTTGTCCCACACTTTTATTTTTCTTTTTTGTTCAGAAGCGCGTGAAAGCGCGTGTCCCTGCACGCGTTTGTGGCGCTGACTGTGCTGTGGCGACATTTTAGTTTCGTCGATTTCTTTGTAATTTACCCGTGAGCGCGTGCTGTCGGCATCGGGTACTACAAAGGGTGGCATCACCCTAAACAGAAGGACATTGAGGCACCCTAGCCCGTGTCCCACTATACTTCGTCTCACCCTAGCATGGACTAACCGCGAAGGCTGTGCTAGCGCGAGCGGCCAGCCTTGACTGCCTTGACTAGAGCACTTGCTGCACGAGCGCTCGTGCAGCCGCCGCGGCTTCATTCAAAGCGACTAGCTCGCTCTTTTAGCACGCGCGGCTAACAATAGTCCATACTAAGGTGAGACGAAGTATAGAGCGACAGACAGAAACAAAAGACAGCGACAAGCCTCAGACCCATGCAGCATGCTCACGATGGGCCCTTTGGCAGGCGTTTAGTCGTTCGGTGCTCGTGAAGTAAGCACGAGCGATTGCAAGTCTGCCAAAGATACCCTCGCGTGCACGATGCTCGTGTTTGAGCATAACCTCCTTTATTCTACAAAGCTTCTCAAATCGTGAAAGACTCTGGTTTGAGGCTTGTCGCTGTCGTTTGTTTCTGTCTGTCGCTCTAGTGGGACACGGGCATAAAGAGGCGCCAAACAGAGCGACACGCTCGCGCAAGTAAATTTGACAGCGGTAGAGCACTGTGGAAGCTAAGGCAGCCTTTACTACGCCTGGGCGCGATGAAAAACAGCGCTAAAAGAGAGAGGACAAAAGAAAAAAAAATAGGACAAACACGCGCTTTTTGTCACGTGATTCCTTTCTTTTCTCCAGTTCCTTCGTGCGCTGTTTCCGCTTATTTGAACGATCACCAACTATCCAAACCTACCACCTGGCTGCCGTAATTACGTCTTTGCGTAAGATATAAAAATTCGATCCCGCACGCAGAAAAAAAGTGAATATGCATGAAATCTAGGTGAAATGAACCGCATTTGTGTACTTTAGAAGTGGCACGTAAATTTAATTTCGGAAACGACGAGCGAGGCTTACGTCTGGCTGGGTGGAATCGGCTGGAACGATAGCTACTTCCTGCCCCGTGAGCCGGTCTTGTGAGCAGACGACCCTAGTGGCGACTATTCGAGTTGCCAGAAGAGATAGTCGCTCCACGTCGCTTTCCAGCTGGATAGCTCGCAGAAGCTTCATCAGCTACGGTTGGGACGCCGCGACGACAGCGACACTCCCGTTCGCTCGTGCTTTTTGCTTTAGCATTCACGACCATCAGGGTAATATTTTGTTTTTGCAAGAATTATTACTATTGTTATTAATATTATTATTATTATTATTATAGGTATCATTGTTAGGGCCTACGCGGAGCAGTTCGCACCTGCCTGGCAACTGTTTTTAATACGTCGGTAAGGTCTGGTGTGTTTCCAGAGTTATGGAAAATATCTAACGTTGTACCTGTTTATAAATTTGGGAAAAAGTCGGAGGCCCCCAACTACCGACATTCGTCGTTACGTAGTTTGTTTTCGAAGGTTTGTGAAGCCGTGGTGCACTTATTTGTTTTTTTTTTTTTAGAAACATCATTGCCGCATGTCAGCACGGCTTTATGCAGGGTCGGTCCACGGTAACCAGATTAACATGTTTTATGAATATCTCTGCACCCATTGTGTGTAATCGTAGTGAGCTTGATGTAATTTACTTTGACCTGAGCAAGGCATTCGATTTAGTAGATCCTAATCTTCTCTTGAACAAATCACAGCGAATGGGAGTGAGAGGATCCATGCTTGCTTGGTTTTCTTGTTACCTAAGAGGTCGCCAGAATAGAGTTAGAATTGAGGGTGTGTACTCTTCTTCATATCACACCACTTCTGGTGTCCCGCAGGCTCGTGTCTGGGATTCCTATTGTTCACATTGTTTGTCAATGATGTACAGTCATGCCTATCCTACTCAACGGTTCTTCAGTTTGTGGATGACATGAAGATAGTTCGAAAATCTAGTCAGAGGAGGACTGCTACGAGCTGCAGGGAAATATAGACAGAATTCGAAACGGGTGCTCGGTCAATAATTTAACACTCGATAGAACAAAAACGAAAGTTGTCACGTACAGTCGCAAAACGGGACAAATTATGTTCCGATACGAAAATGAGTCGAGAGACTCAAATCTAAAGTTTCGCTGTCACGTAAAGACATTTGTTACTGCTATGAGAACGCAAGGAGTGATCAGCCGTATAACGAGTGAATTCTTGCAGCCTTTTGTATTTATCACACTCTTTAAAGGTCTTCGCCGATCCCGCTTGCAATATGCATCTGTAGTCTGGAACGGGTTGGCGAGATCAAGTGAAGCTGTACTTGACCCCGTTCAAAACAAACTCGCCTACCTATCTTAACTACCGCTACTTGCAGAATGAGCAATAAGGTTATTCCAGTGTCTGTGGCTACTACAACATCGAAAATTTGTATCACCGCAGGCTCTCTGCTGACCTTTTTTTTCCTCTTCATATGTTTACACGGCAAGGTTGATTCTCCTGAGATTTTATCCTATATTTCGTTGCGTGTGCCCCACCACAGCACTGTGTCGAGGAGCGAATTTTATCCCCCTGCGGCAAATACGTTGAACCCTGTCACCCGCATGACGCTGAATTACAATGACTTCGCTCCTCATTAAGGCTATTGTAACGCAATTCATGGTGCTCTGAATTTTATTTTTTGCCACGGTTGTTCCTGGAGCAAATTGGTGAATACACTTCTGTGGATGATTGGATGTGTTTTAATGCGAAAGCATTAAAACGCATCCAATTGGATGAGTTTATTACTCCTATTGGCTTCGACAGACCCGTTTTTTTATTTTGTTTTCACTTCAAATGCTGAATAAAGATTATTATTATTATTATTATTATTATTATTATTATTATTATTATTATTATTATTATTATTGTTATTCTTATTAGTAATGTTATTAACCGCTAGGATCGCGTCGTCTAATATCATGATACGCCGGATCCTGTGACATTATGTGTTACCCCTGATCGAAACCACTTTCGATGCAGAGACGGTTTATTACACGGTAAACATAAATTATGCATTTTTAAAATATCCGTCCTCATCTCTCATGACATTAACACAAATACCTACCATAAATGCTGGAGAACTACAGTTTAAGATGCACTCGTTATACAAAAACCAAAGTGCGCACTAACTACGGTATGCAACAACTCGCATTTCTCGTACGATATACACTTAGTAACACCCAAACATAGCTGAATCGGCACGAGGCAACATTTTTGTACATATAAAATAGTCATTGATTGATACATACTAAATTCCTAATTGTCTAGAGTTATTATTTTCAAACATTTTCTTGGCAAACTTTGACGTCATTAACAACGAGTTAGCTGCCTACCTTGATGTGTTTTTAGATGACTTTGATTAACGTTCTGTTGATAAAAATTGGAATATGTTAAAGTGTAAAGTTAATTCGCTCATTCTTTCATTGCTGTCAGATTATTCACTTCAAACCCTCAGTCTCTCGGTATAATGTCAACCTTAAAAGGCTGTCCAATAAAAAAATAACGTATTTTTCGCTGTGATAAGTTTTCGAGTCTTGATGAACGTTGGCAATCGTATCGCTGTGCCGCTGAATATTATAATGCAGCAATCATGGACTCCAAGGTAACCTTTTTTAGCCATACCCTACCTTCTATGTTTTTAGAAAGTACTAAACAATTCTGCAACATTATTAATGATGCGAAACATTTACTCATATCCCTTACTGGTTTAGATGGTCATTCAGAATAATCAGTGTTCCTATGTTTTAAACGACAATTTAGTGAATTAATTTTATTGTGATATTGATAGTTGTTTTCCTATGTACACTCCCCCACAAGCTTTTCGCTATGAACACTTTGGTTTTAATTATGATGATTTAGTTAAGCTAATTGAAAATTTAAAAATGTGTTCTTGTGGTGTCGATAACGTGAGATCTCTGTTTCTAAAGAATACCAAAATGTATAGCTCTATTTTCCTCTCGAAAATGTCTCAATATTCACTTCTACTTGTTACTTTCCCCGATGACTGGAAAATAGGGAAGGTGGTTTCGCTTCCTAAATCGGGTGATAACCTGAGGTTCACTTTTGAAACCCCAAAAGACCAGACAATCCAGTTTTTGGATCTCAGCGTGGACTTGAGCCAGAGTCACGTTTGTTGGTGGCATCATCCCAGGACCACCAAGAATCTCCTTGATTTTAGATCGGGGCATTCTAAGCTCGTCAAAAGAGGCATTGCAAAATCATGTATTCTGTCCGCGGTAACAAAGTCTTGCTACCACAGAGTGGGAGAAAGCCTTGCCGCCCAGGTAGGCAGACTAGAAGACGCCGGTTTCCCGGAATCGGTAATCGCCTCGGCGGCGGAAGCAATAGTGAAAAGCATTAAGGGTGAGGCGCGGGGAAAAGTAGCATAAAAAGTAAAAAAGCAGGTCACAGTCATCCCTTACGTGCACCACATGTCACACGGCTTCAAAAGAGCAGCCTCGAAGTTCGGGGTAGATGTGGTGTTCTCGGCACGTAACAAACTAAGCAGTATTTGCTCTGCAGTGGAAAAGCGCGTTAACAAGGTAGAGAAACAGGGGGAGAGCCCGTGCGGCATGAAACATCGCATTGAGTTCGTGCCATGCACCTTGGGTGTAGTATACAAGATACCCTTCACCTGCGGGAAGGTATACATCGGACAAACGGGGCGGTGCCTCAACATTCGCCTGCGGGAACACCGTAGTTCTTTGACAGGAACAGCAAGCTCCCACTTGGCGTTACACAGCAGGGACTGCGCCTGTACACCGTTACTTGACAAAACCATTGTTTTGTATAAACACAGGGACCAAAAAGCTCGAGAGATTGTTGAAGCTCATAGAATAAAGAAGGAGGGGCCAGCCTGCGTGAGTCAGGCTTCCTTGAATTTGCTGGACAGTGAGGTCGAATTTTTAGATCGGGGATGACGCATGTAACACTGTGTAACAGATAGCACCCAATTTTGTGAGGCGCATGCGCATTTCCGTCGTGATTAGAGAGTCGTGTTGTCGTATGTTTCCTTCGTGGTTCCTGAGAATAAACCTTTCAGTTGTTAGTAAACCTAGTCCTCACAATCACCGGCCTATCTCTCTAATCAGTATCCCCTGTAAAATTATGAAACATATCATTTACTCGCACCTTGTTAGTTTTTTATACTCGAATTCCTTCTTTTCACCTTCTTAACATGGCTTTCTTAAATCTCTTTTTGTGAAACTCAATTATTCTTTTACCTTCTATTCTCGATCGAGGATCCCCGATTATGTTTTTCCTGACTTCTGCAAAGCATTTGACAAGGCTTCCCGAAAAATTCTACTTTTCAAAATTTGCCCACTTAACCGCGATCCCAATGTCTCTTACTAGATTAAATGATTTCTAACAAGCCGTTTTCAGTTTGTTACCACTAACCAAGCCCATTCTCACCTTAATCATGTCACTTCATGTGCCTCTCAAGAGTCTGTTTTCAGCCCATTGCTATCCAGAGGGCAAGTTCGTCTGCTTCTTGCGCAGGGGGTAGCGGTGACGTCAGAACGTCAAGTCCTGATTGGCTGATCGCGACCCCCTATCTGAGCGTCGTCTGCTCCTGTGCAACGTCGTCTGCTTGCCAACGTCGTCTGCGTCTGTCTTACCTTTCCTGCGACTTTCGGAAGTGCAGGTCTTTACGAGCGAGCTCGACTTCGCCTTTCAGAGAGGGCAGACGAAATAACTCGAGCGGTACGATGTTTTTGTCTAACAACTAGCAGACGCGCATCAAGGAGAGAAGTCACAGGACTCACGCGCGAGGTTTCCCGAGGCGCCGAGGTTCGTTTGCTAAGAACCGAGAGTGAGGGTGGTTAGTGTCCGCAAGTTCCCTCTCGAATACTTTTCCCCTCCTTTCGTGTGCGGCGACACTCCTCACTCCTTAACGGCGTCGGCGGGTGGGCACGGTTGGCGCAGTTAACGTCGTCTGCTTTACGTCTGCTAGTCAAAGCGATGGCTGCTTTACCTTTCCTGCGTCTGTCGGAGATTCACCGCTTTTTCACCGGCGAGAACGCGGTCTTCGAAAAAGGCGAAAGGAAATACCTTGAAGGATACAAAAACACCGTACCGCTCGAGTTATTTCGTCTTCCCTCTCTGAAAGGCGAAGTCGAGCACGCTCGTAAAGACCTGCACTTCCGAAAGTCGCAGGAAAGGTAAGACAGACGCAGACGACGTTGCGAGCAGACGACGTTGCAAAGGAGCAGACGACGCTCAGATAGGGGGTCGCGATCAGCCAATCAGGGCTCGGCGTTCTGACGTCACCGCGTCCCCCTGCGCAAGAAGGAGACAAACTTGCCCTCCGCATTACTTATTTACAGTAATGATTAACCTCAAAATCGTTCATCTTCCGTTAGTTTGTTTGCGAATGACTGTGATATCTATCGCGAAGATACTAACAAATTTGATCCTCTTCTAATGACTGATTTAAACGCAGTCATGGAACGGTGAAACGTGCGGTACATGACTCTTAATACAAACAAATAAAAAATATTCTGGTATCTCGACGTAACACATCGCCATTGTCCTACTATCTCGGTACCTTCCCCCTGAAGTTTGTTACATCCTACAAATACTTCGGTGTCCACATTACCTTTAACATGTCAAGGCAAACTCACACTGACCACATATGGAAATGCCAATCCTATGCTCGGTTACAAAAAAAAAAAAAACCACGAAATTTTACATTAGCCCCCGTGTCATTAAAATTACTTTTATTTAAATCCTAGTACCGAGATCCGTCCAGGATCGCGGTCGAGGCTGTCCAAAATTGCGGTGCGCGTTTTATTTTTTCTAACTATCATCGTACAGCCAGCGTGTCATCCATGAAATCTAAAATATCTTTAGCCCCTTCATTCTTTGCGTTCGCAAAATATCTCAATTATGTGTTTTTTTATAAAATTTTCTACACTAACCCTACTCTTAAAGATAATCTTCCTCCTACTCCTCCTCCGTATATTTCCCCTCGCTCGCACTGACCGTCAATTCAAAGTAAGAATTCATGACTCTCACACAAATGTCCACCTCGACTCTTTTGTTCCCAAAACGTCATCGCAATGGAACAGCCTTCCCCCTTCTTTAGTGTGATCAGTCGATTTGTTTAGAATGACGATAACAAATCATTTTCGTTAATGCGGGAGCACCCATATTTTACTGCATTTTTGTACTTGACTTTATTATATCCTATATTTAGTTGTGGTTATTGCCCCTTCCCTCTGTAATGTTTTTGGACCCTGAGGGTATTGAAATAAATAAATAAATAAACGTAAGCGTGAAAGGCGTTCTGCTGAATACTTGACATGTTTAGACAACATCAGACACGGTATATTAAAAAAAAAAGCAAAATGTCCAACGAGATGAAATGTCCGCGGGTCAAAATGTCCTAATATTGGACATTTCGTCTGGATGGACATTTCGTCTCGTTGGACATTTTGTTTCTTTGGACATTCTAACTCGTTGGACATTTTGACCCGATTGGAAATTTCGAATAGATGGATGTTTTGACGCGATGGACATTTTGACCCATTGAACATCTGGTAGTGTTGAACCAGATTCTGACACTATGTGGTGCTGAGACGGACGTCTTTAGATATTCCAATCCAAATACTTACACGCGCTTCGGGTTTTTGTTAAAACGGTAGTATTGTGACCACTTGCGGAAATCTGACTTACTTTGGTTTTTGGGAAAACAGGATATTTTCTATTCACGAAATATCTAATATATGGTGCGGCGCGGACGGTGAAAGTCCGCTAAATTTTAAGCCCTAGCGGTTGGAAGAAAGTTCGAAATTATGTATTAGTGCTCTAGGTAAAAGATTGTGGGTAATTTGTTAAAACTTTCAGTGAACAGATGGGTCCCGTTCCGGGTAACGAACGCTATTCCTATTCATGTATTCGCAAATCTCGGACGCAGGCTCACCGGACAAAAGGTCACCCATTTTTTTCACATACCCGGACAAAAGTTCACATGGAGAAAATTGCATGTTGGTCTTAACACGCGTGTGGACAACTTAGGTGCATGCGTGCGACACTAATATTCAACGATAAATTAAATCTGACAGGCACATGGTTCGATGATTAGAGTGAAAACAAGTTTATTTATTAATTGTTTAGAAACAAATGCAGTCCACTACTGCCTCCAGCATTCTTGGTAGATCTCGGTGTACCCCTCGCAGATATTTTTCAAACGGTTCCGCAAGCGCAGAGTGAATTTTCGCACACGGGTTTCTGGGGCTCACCTCTCCGGTCATGTGTCCATGCCGTGGCAACGAGCGCCTGATCTTGCTGTAGGCATTCAATCAGCCTCTAGATGCTCGGATCAGCGTGGCCGACAAGCTTTAGGAACCCGTTATTTCATCCTTCGCAGGCGTTGTTCGTTCGGTCTTCATCTTGAAGACCGAACTGACTGTCGCACCCGCCGAAGCGACAGTCGCACCCGTGGAGGCGTCGGTCTTATAGAGGCACCGGCCCCTTGGCTGCAGACCCTACCAGCACACAGGGATTTGTGCGGATGTGTACTGGGAGGGCCCGTCGGCGGGGCTCCAGCCGGTGGCAGCCCATCGTGTACACGGTTTTTTTTTTTATTAATTTACGCACAAAAGAGTAGCCACGAGGTCTAGACTGGTGGGAAATGCTGGACCATGTCAGTGATGGAGCACGTACACAAGTGCTTTGTTGTCACAGAGGATGATGGCTTCAACAGGAGCGAGGATTGCAGCGATAAGGAGGGCCAGGAGCTTTTGCAGGTATGTTCCAGGCGGCTTGCTAGAAATGATGGCGACATTTCTTGTGGGGAGGCGGACTCCGAGACCGGAACTGCTAGCGTCGCTGGCCAGCTGGTGGAGTGACTCGGGGATGGTTCAGGGAACTTTGTAGGGGAGGGCTTCCCATACCCTCTCAAAGGTCTTTATCCATTCAGGTGGGACTGGCTGCCCTGAGGTCAACGATTTAAACATGGGCGACGCTCGCATGGCAGTGTCCCTGATATAGGTTGAAGTAGAAGGCCCAGCGGCCCGCTACTCTCTGGTAGGCGTTCACAGGTAGAGGTATTTGAAATGTCTGGAGTGTGGTCGTGAGGTTTCTCACTTTTTGCGCGATGTGCCCGATGATCTCGTTCGCACCGTTGAGCTCGAAGGCGAAGAACTTGATGTGATAAGAGGGTTGGAGAGCACTGTCCTTAAGGTTAATGCGGAGGCCGCACTCCAGAAGTTCTTGGACAATGGACGCAGTCTCATGCTGCAAGAAGTGTGGGGTCCGATGCCCAAGTAAAAAGTTATCTATGGCTCCAGCACCAAAACCCTTGTGCACGTGCCTGCCTTGAGACGGCGTTTGCCATCAGCTTCATGAAGAAGGGAGCCGTTCTTATGCCGAAGGGCATCACAGTGTACTGATAGTTCTCACCAATAAGGCAAAAAGTGGTGCGTTTTGCGGGTGGTAGGTTGGAGCCCAAAATGGAAGAATGCCTCTTCGAGGTCTATTTTTTGTAAAAAAAGAGTTCTTTGGGAGGGAGGCTTTTTGGATGGCCTCGGGCATGGGGGAGGGGGGGGGATTGTAATGCTGGGGTCTAAAGGTGCTTAGTTGGATGCTTACAACTGAGCGCGAACCGGCTCTCTGGCTGGATTTCGGCACTAGCTGGCGGCGTGTTGTTTATGATATAAACTTTACTGCAGCGGAAGACCAGGCTGGCAGGGTCGGCAGGAGGTAAATATCCGAACGATCGTGCATATTTCACTGTTCCGCGGAATTCTCCGGTCGTCGTCGGCGCACAATCAAGCAAAGTGAAGAATTCAGTCTGGTTGCCGCAGCAGAAGGAGCAGAAGTATCACAGAACGAGCGGTTGATATACGTACAATCAAACTAGTACAGCAGGTCGTTGATGTCACCAGTAGACTTTCCTGATGTAAGTTAGTCCTTCGGGCACAAGCTGTGGTGTAAGGAACGCCAGCTCATGCAATATGCCGCACAGCTTTTTATATTGGTCGTTAGTTTTGTACTTGTTCATAAGGAACAACTCCAGTACCTGCAAAGTGTTTACAAAATTGAAACTCAATGGTTTGTATATTACAGTTTTGCGTCAGTTTCCATTTCACATCACCCTGAAATAATTCTTGATTTTAAATATATTTATTACGCACAATGTCGGAAAAATTTTAATTCTTTTAGCCACTTTAAAAATTACTCTGAATCCACCCAAAAAAAACCGATGCATTAGTGAAGAGACATTGTGCCTAACCTTTATGCGCTCGTTTAGGGTGACATAAGCACAGTGAAGAACTGTGGTCACCCTTCGGGTTCAAAAACTTCGGTTCACGAAGTTTCTTGGGCGTGGCACAAGGGTACTCCGGCATACCTTGAGTCAACCAAGCTCGATCTTATCAGCTCCACTCAGTTTCGTTGACCTTAATTTTGGTCCCAAATCGTTGCTTCTGCGCCTGTTATGGTTTATCTGTCGATACCGTTGCATGGGATGGGGTGCCAGTTCTCCTAACGAAGGTGTTACATTCATCGCGTCCGCAGTTTATCCCAGCCAGTGTTTTGCCCGGGTAGCCAAAAAAAAAAAAAAAACCCAAAAAGGTGAGTCCGTGAAAAAACGCGTGAGCCTTTGTCCGGTGAGCTTTTGTCCGGTGAGTTTTTGTCTTGTGAGCTTTTGTTCGGTGAGCGTTTGCTCGGTTACCGTATTCGCAGGCTTTGTTTTGCACCATTTCAGCACTTAAAATATCAGAGCATTGCCTAAAATGTATCCGACTACGCTATATTTTGAAAACTTGAGTCCCTTGCTCTAACCGTTCGAGTTTCATTCTTGCGGGGTTGAGGCTCACCTCAATATAAAGCTTATTTTTACGATGCTTAGAACAGGGTTTCCTTCTTGAAGAGCCTGGAAATTATGTGACACCTAAGGCAATATAATTAAAAGTGATAAATGACGGCAGCAAATGCAATAATAGAATTTGTAATTAAGATACGGTGATCGAAGCAAAGATAAGATAACGCTGGCTAAAACTTTGGATAATCTAGTTGGTTCACAACCAAAAGAACTAAAAAACGAAAAAAGACGAAAAAACAAAAAGGTCATGTTATACTTCTTGGACGTATACATCCGTCATCACCTTATTTTGGACGTCCATGCAGAATCCTTCAACCTGACAGGGAGAGAACACGTAGTGTGTACGAAGAAAGCCAGCATGCTTCAGATTCGGCATCGTATACTTTGTTCACTGCCATCCTAGCTTCCTTCCCTCGAGAAAGGGGACAAATGACTGCATCCTCGCCATAATGAAAGTCACTGCTAGTGGCACTAGTCAGAAGGCGTGAGACAGGGCTCGGTCCATTCTGTGCCTCCCGCAGTTTTTCGCGCGTTCCTATTCCTACCTGACTTGCTCATACTTGATAGAGTCAACATCAGACAGGGTTGCAAGAGCTTTCATAATCATACTGCGTGTATACAGCATTGATTGGGTTGAAAATGACACGTGCTTCAGTACAAGTCTGTGTATTCCACGTATGCAAAAATGGTGTCGCCGTTTCAAGCGCGTTAGTTCGCTCAATGTGATACTGGGAGCGCACCAGTGTCGGCAACTCGTTCTATGTAATTACGGACATCATCAAACGTGGCAGACCGTGCGCAAACCAGATCGAATCTTGTCGCATGAGAAGCGCCTTTTTGTGTTAAACGGGGTCACCGGCCGTGTAAGGTTCCGGAACCTTTTAATTTGTTGTCTTACTTCGTCTGGAGACCCTGCGCACACGATTTTGGGGGAGACGTGTGGGGTTCACTAGGGGATGTTTACGACCTTTGGAAGGGAGAAGTTTGTGCACGGGGCGGGGAGCCCCCTTTGCAGTGCGGGTGTCCCGGTACTCGGGAACAGGCCACGGCGCGGCGGGCCGCGGCGCGTTCCGCGCCCCGCTCGGCAGCCTGCAGCTGGGGAGGCTCCGCGGTTAAGTGTTTTTCTCTGACAGTCGACCAGTGCCACCGCTTGGGGTTGTTTGTTTGGAGAGTCGTTTGTCGCTTCCCATTGACAAGTGCCGGTCGCTTTCCTAGAAGTGTCTCGAGCGCTGTGCTTCGTCTGTCGGCATCTGTCCCTCCAGCCGGTGTTCGGAGTGCCAGGGGTGGTTTGTCGTGTCTAAGGGCCAGACTCGTCTGCGCCTCCTACGCCTGGCTCCTTCTGGCCCTGAACTCGGATCGCCGGATGAGAATGTTGACCCCCACGAGAAAATGGGAAAGAGGGACAGGCTGCTCTCAATAAGAGCACAGGCGAGACAAAGGGATGGGGTCTTTGGTTCGGTACCGTTGGAGAGAAAGGAGCCGCTCTCTAACGGCGGCGAAGTTTGGGGCTCGGGTTGTCGATGTTTGTATTCCTGTATCCCGTATGTTAAATCGACTTTTATTAAACTGTTGCAAAGAAGTATTTGCGTAAACAGTTGTCTTGCCCGAACTGCTATACCACAGCCACCGTCCAACGCATGCCATCCTCCTCCACACCATCGAGGAGGAACCACCATCTACAACCTATCAAGAACCCTACTGGCCGATTGGACCAACTGTCCCTGATAGTGGGGCAAAACCCATGGAACAAAATTGTGTCTCCTCTGACCTTGGCCGACAAAAAAGAAAAATAAAAAAATTAGCACCTTCTTTTGTTCAACGGGGTACCCGAAGGTACCACTGAGGGGAGTGGGCAGTCATTCAACCAGAATGGAGCACTTTGACGTGGCCATTTTGACGTAGATGGACATTCTGTCTCGTTGGACATTTCGTCTTGCTGGACATTTTCACCCTATTGGACATTTCGTCCCTACAGACATTTTGACTCCATGGGCATTTTGACCCGATTGGAGATTTGGTCTCGATGAACAATTTTAACTCGATGGACCTTTTGACCCAATTGCAGATTTCGTCTTGACGGATGTTTCGATACGGGTGTCACGCGGCCTATTGGACATTTTTGGTCGATGGATATTTCGTCTAGTTAGACATTTTGACCAGAAGCCTCATTTTAACGTGTTTTTCTCGTTCTTTCGTGTCTAAGGTTTAGCAAAATCAACCTATCAAGTTCAGATTGTTTTTGCGTATCTAGAGATTATACCGGTAAAAAGTGAGGAAGGGAAGAGGACGCGCAAGGACGTAAGAACGCCGAGCTCTGGTTGGAATGATAGTGGGTATACGAAGAGCTAGCTGTCAGTCTCTATACTCACTCTTCGAATACTTTTGACTGCGTTCGAAGAGTTAGTAAAGGCAAAGGTGGCTCGCTTTGAGTCTACCCACGAATCATTCCAGTCAGAGTTGGCATCCCCGCGCCCTTTCATCTCCTCCTCTTTCTCACTTTCTCTCCGTATAGTCACTGACAGGGTGAGAACAGCAAGGCGTCTTTTTCGAACGCCCGGCCTGATGCAGGTGCTCGTTGCCTTTCACGGTGCTTCGGCTGAGCTGACACGCTCAAGGTTTCCGAGACGCCGAAGCGTCATCGAAGTTGCTCGCACTAATGGCGGGATGAAAGTGGCCCTGCCGTTCTCACCCCGTCAGTGACTACGCAGTGACTTTTCTCATAACATTGTTCTTTTTCAACTACTTTCATGCGCACGATAGCGGAGCGGTTCTTTTTTCTGGGGAATAAAAGCTTCTTTTTTCAACAATTACAATTTTTATCTTTATGCATTCTACGAGTGTAACACTCCTACAATCTTCGAGAATAATAAGTTTTTTAATTATAAATTCGGGATATTGCAAAGATTGTTCTAGGATCCGGGCCTGTGGGAATTGAAGTAAAAACAAAATCACTTTTTTTTTTTTAAATCAACCGATTGTTTTTCTCGAAATGCGAGAAGTCAGTAAATGTGCGTGTGTACTTAACAGGGTTTTCTCACCCGACTTGCAGAAATATGTTTCCGTCAAACGTCGCCGAGGCCTGTGTCTACACGGTAAGCGGTCTGACAAAATCGAAGGTTATATTTCCTCTATTAAAGGTAGAACTCATAAAAGCTAACAAGCTATCAGAACAATTGTAGACCACAGCTTTATGGGCCGTTTCTACGTTATCGTCGGCGTTCTATGCTTGTGACATAATAGAAAGTTGTCAAGAACGTTCGCTCACTTTGCTTGGCCGTTAGAAAGGATTTCCATTCAAACGCTTTTAAACTCAACTTTGTATCATTTACAAAGATACCATTTAGTTGATTTGATAACAAATCAGTTGGTTTTACCCGGACTACAGGTAATGACTGTTTTCGAAAACCCCGAGGTGAACGCTACCCTGGCAGTTGCGTCGCCCCCTGTATCATCTGGTAAGTTTTGGACAAATGTAAGAGCTTGTTGTTTATAATACAACATCACATGGCTGACTAAAAGCTGTTACGACTTCATTTGAAGAGGTACGTAGTGTCAGCTAAGCGCTGTAGAGAACGTGAACTTAAAGGGGGCTATGCAACCATTTTTATACTTTGTGCAAATAGCGCTTAGAAAGAATCCTTGATATCAAAGACCTATAATATACGTGTTCGTTTTTCACCACACGCAATAAAAGTCGCATAAAAAATTTAAAAAAAAACGAGTAGCGTTCACCCCGTCAACTCGCAGCCAGAACAAGCGCCCATGTGATCTGGAGCCGATTATAATGCGCCACTGTTAATCATAGCTACGCGCTGAGGTTGCCAAAGCACATGACACGCACTCAGTTTCAGACATCGTTATGGTTAGGCTATTGTCATTGCAGCGATTGGACACGGGCCACTACCCGAATGTCGTCGAGATATTGATTATCATGAGCCCAAATCGATGGCCACGCAATGCTCGGGTCCAATCTATGAGCCGCATTCAAATATCGTCACTGGGGGATACTCCGATCCCCCAGCTACGTCATCAAGTTTGGCGAAGAAGAGGTTGAAAGAAAACGCTCGCTTTTGTCCTTAAAATGAAACCGCAAAAAAAGAGTTTCTTGGTTAGCGGCGTTGCTTGCGAGTGACCTTCAGTCCCATTAGGTCGTGTAAAGTAAAAACGTTTCGAGCGAATATCGTTGCACGCCCCCTTTACATTGTCACCAAAAATGAAGTGAAAATAACGGTCCTTTTCACAATCATGATTTTACAATATGCATCGAGTTCGCTTGCGAGCTTTCTTTAATCATATATGCTCAAATATTTTCTGGAACTCATTGACTTATCGTATTCTTTTACAACTCAGCAAATCCGAAGAAATACAAAAAAGAAAAGAAAATATCACCACGTGTTCAACGGGAACAGAGACGTTCGCGTCTCTAGCACGAGCACACGTTTGCAAACAGTCGAGCTTCAAAAGCCAGTCTGGCCATCTTTGGTCGAAATTGCTTTCATAAAACCAAACGGTAACCGTGGGCCCGCCTTAGCAAGGGTTGACTACCATAGGTAGAAGAGAATCCCCAAACACTACCAGAAAAATCGCGCGCCCAAGGTTGGTACTTGGAAGGAGGTACTGGGGTGAAGAAGGTACTGGGGTGAACGGAGGTACTGGGCTGAACGTGAACGATCAAGGAGCGGCCAGGCTCTTTAAATCGACCGCAAAATTCGGTTTCTTCACTTTTCGCGTTCCGATTTTGTGCAGCGTTAGCCACAGGTGGTGCAATTTTTTTATAAAATTCGCAAAAAGCGAGCTTACTTGAGGAAAAAGTAAAAAAAAAGGAAAATGCTTAACTCCTATGGAAACGCAGCGAAGCCACCGGTCTTCAAACCATAGGGCGCCCTATGTTTTGAAGACCGCGGTGGCTTCGCTGCGGAAATAGCGCAATTCGGAAATAGCGCGGGCCTTAAATCAGCAACGGTTGTCATCTCCCCAGTTAAGCGAATTCGAAACTAACAGTAGTACACAGAGAGCTGGTCAAAAATTGAGTCCGCCGAAACCAGTGGCCGGGATGGTCTAATCGGTTAAGGCGTCGCCCCGGACAGGCGAAGGTTGCGGGTTCAATCCCCGCTCCTGGCTCAATTTTTCGCCAGCTCTCTTTCCCTTTCCCTTTCCCTAACTTTAATGCAATAAATTCAATAATCACCTTCTCCCCTCTTCGTTCACAATATATATATATATATATATATATATATATATATTTGGTGCGCAGTTTTGTAGTTTGCTGGCGTGATTTTTTTAGCGTTCATTTCACATCATCAGACTGCTAAAGAACCGTCAGACCAATGAGAAAAATTCAATAACTTAGCGGGAAAACCCTATTGTGATTGGTATTTTTGTTACTATTTCGTGTGTGACCGTTAATGTGCTGAAGCAATTTTAAGGCAATTCCCCTACTGTAAAAATTTCAAGAGGGCTTTAAGGAACGCAGGGCGTTCCTGACTTTTCATTATCGCTTTACACTTAATGAGAATACGGCGCCAATAAAAAGGTCAAAGAACAAAATAAAAATAGGTCCCGCCCCGCATTTCTTAAGCTGTCAAAATAACCGCTTTCCTCAGACGACGCTGACGAGCAGTTCGGGCTGACCAAGGTCACGGCGACCAACTACACTGGCCTGGTCTGCTTCGGTGTCCTCGTGGGCCTCGTCCTGGCGGGTTTACGAGACCACCACAACGTGGTCCTCAACGTCTTCGTCAGCCTGAGCAACGCCCTGATGACTGCCAGCTACGTCGTCATGTGGTACTCGCCCGTGGGGATCTGCTCCGTAACCGCCGGCCTGATCGTCGCCTCCGGGAACCTGGAAGCCATCGTGGGGCCGCTGTTTGCGTTCGTGCTGGCGGTGGCTGTGGCGCTCGCGCTGCACGCACTCGCCACGATGCCCGGCCTTCTGCTGGTTTTCTGGCGGCGGCCACTGGTTCCCTTCCTCTACCACGTGACGTTCCCACTGGCCGTGGCCTTCGGAACGTCGTCGAGGTAATGCCTATCGAAACCACACTCGCAGATTCTGAGTGTACAAGCCACCTAGAAGACAAGGCGTGGATCCTCTTTAGTCAGTTACAGGTTAAGAAAAGTTTTCGAGGGAAAGGAAGGCTGAGAAGGAGGAAGCAGACGGAAGGCTGGAGAGAGGGGCAGGTTTCCTTCTCTCTTCTCCAGCAGAAGGGTATGCACTTGGGCTAGTTGGTGATCCATGTGTCTGAGGGTAAAAGCGCTAAAAACAACGGACAAGTAAAAGAAACGAACAACACAGAGCGCTACTTGCAACTGAAGTTTATTCTCGAAAAAAACACATATATATGCACCGTGAAAACCCGACATGTACTTCTCCAGCATTCCGTTTGCTTCCTCATCCCCAGCGGTCCTTTCCCTCGAATACTTTTCTTAGCCTGTAATTGACTATAGTCATGACGTTGGGGCGCCTTTGCTCCGAAACGTCATCACGCGGTTATTTCAAAACGGACGCCCATGCCGCTTTGTGCCGACTCTCGTCGAGCTCCAGCGTGCTTGCAGGTGATGACGCCATGTGCATGCCTTGTCTTCTAGGCGGTGTTGATTATAGTCATATCAACATAAGGAAGACAGTGCGAGGGGAAAAAGGGCGGAAACTAGGAAAGCTGAAGTGGAGAGGAGCGACATCCTTTCTACTACGTCTTTTTTCGTGGGCGCCCTTTTTCTCTCGCACTGCATTTCTTATGTTGCATTGGACTGCTAGTTCCAAAAAGATGGAGTGGTCCCACCTGGCGGCTCCTTATCGTGACGTCGTACCAAAGATACGTGACCGCTTCTGCGCCTCGTTGGCAGCGTGTAGGTTCAGGTGTACCGTTCACAATACCTACTTCTTTTGTCCCCGTCTTTCGGCGCTTCCTTCCAGTCACAATTCATGTATGATTCGTTAATTTGAACGAGAGTTTATGGTTACTTTTGACCTAATTTTTTCGTTGTAATTTTCGTCAAAATACCAAGCAGCGCAAAACAGGACCCAGCGACCAAGTTTCATGTTATCGTACTGACCATGACCAAATCGGTTGTCGTCGTGCCTGTTTCGTGTCTGAGGCAGAACTGACACCGAAGAGCCAATTCAGGGCAACAAAACTAATGAAGGTTTATTCAGTTATAGCTTTTATAACGCGTAAGTGAAAGGAAGAAGGAAGAGGGAAAGCAAGAAAGACATTACAAGCCGCGTGCATGAATCGTGACGGTGCTCGATTTCGCGAACACGATATGACTTCCTTTTTTTTTAGAATGAACAAAAAGACAAAGGTTTTTGGGGGAGGCACACGGGTGACAGGTCTCATGAGCTTTGCACGAAGTTTTCGCCGTAGCCCAGCCGCTGTGGTGATCTTCTGTGGCGTGAAGACCTTAACATTGTTGTGGCCGTGGACGGGCTGCCGGCGGGTGGTTCAGGTAGCAGAGGCGCATCGTCGTTCACGCTTGCTTCATCCGCCGAGTCATCGTCGTAGCTGTCAAAACGTTCTTTCGTCGCAAAAAAATTCTGGCGGTTACGTCGTAAATCATTGCCGTTTTCTGTAGCGATCTGGTAAGACCTACACTCAAAGAAAAAATGGAGAAAAAAGGTAGCAACGGCGCGTCTTCCTCCCTTTTACTGACGCGCCCCAAGCGGACACGAGAAATAGGGAGGGACGAAACGGTTTTCTCCTTCTCCACGCAGACGGGAGAAAGCTTTCGCCCTCCCGACTCATCTTCTTTCGGTTTCGTTTTACGAACACGTCGCGCACGTTGTTTAATAAATGTTATTGAGTTGATTGAGCTTCAGCGGCAGCGAAGGCCGCCTGTAATTCCGTCTTCTAGTCCAAACGTGCAGAACATTTCGGTTGCATTGACGTTTTTATCACTAATTTTATCAAACGAGCAAACGAAGCCGCTAGAAACAGCGAAGTTCCGGAGCAATGCCAGAAGCGCTACGAACACTGGGTAAGATGGCCGTCTCCGGATTGCGGGACCCACGCCGAATTACACTTGCTACAGTAGCGGAACCACGCGGAACTGCGTCGACATTTTCGACGTTATGGAAATCGCAGGAACTGCGTACAAGACAGGCAGGTTTTGCTGCCAGCTGCCTGGGTGCCTTCCGTGCTGAGTTCGGTTCTATTTTCCGATGCCGAGTGCCAACCGGCGTTCAACGTGGTTCTGTCGGAGGCATGCGGTTTAGAGAAGCTCGTTTTAGCGAACGCCGTTTTCCCGACCCCGGTTTATCGAATGCCTTTATAGAAAACCCAGTTTAGAAAAAATGGCGATGAGCCTCCTTTTAGCGAATTCGGCCGCCGCGAAGCGGCGTGTATGGGTAAATCAGGTGAGTTAACATTTTTGTAATGAGCCGCCGCAGACTGCCGCCGCGAAGCGGCGGGAGCGCAGCGGGGGGCATGGCTTAACACGCGCACCAGTGCGAGAAGTAGGAAAGCCTTTTTTTTTTAAAAAAAGCGTCCCCTTTTCGATAAACGGCGTGTCTCTAAACTGAGGCTCTGTTTTCTCTAAACCGTGCTTTGATAAAACGTGCCCATTCTCTAAAGCGTGCATCGATGAATTGGTATTCGATCAACCGTAGTAAACCCGGTTCTGTATTTCTGCGTGTCACCAACATAGCAGCAACATCGTGATGGCGGTGTTGTGGGTCGTGAACAGAAGACTGGAATTATCGCCGATGTGACCGTGTGTTCGCGTATCAGTGGTGTAACAACAAGATGAGATGACGTAAACTGTCGGGCATTGATGCGCTGGTCGGGCCGTGATCGGAGGGGGCGGGGTGTCGCAGGTTAACATTCCGCTTTACATTAAAAAGTTTAAGACCACTTGAGGGATTAGGCACGTGCAATCGATCGACTTGCAGATAGTCATGTTGGAACGCTGGTCTGAACAGTAAGCTCCTATCGTACAGTGGCCAATGTGACTGTAAGTTGCCTCCTCGCCGAGAGCGATTGCGCTCTGGGCAAAGGACTGAACAGTACAAAATAATGACGGAAAGTACGTATATTTACAGTGTGGAATTTTAGCATTAAAAAACAATAGTAGGTAAAATCGAAAAAAAAATGCTACCCTTTATTTTGCTGTTTAAATACTCTACGGTTCCTCGAGAAACTGCCCTTTAAGTGGCGCGCTCGCCACGGCGTAGCTCCGTACACTTAACACCTGCCGCAAGTCGCGGCATTGACTGCATTCAGGTTGATCGAAAAGCGATTTCTCTGCCCGTGCAGCATCACTTCCAGCTGAGTGAATATCCGTTCTACAGAGATTAATTCAAGACGGCAATTGCAGTCCAAATAGAAAAACAAACGCTACAGTAGAAATACAGGCTACGACGTGCCGTACGGGGAAACAAACTCATGGCTTCGAACCGCATTGGAGCGGCTTGATTTATTGGTTTTCAAATAATTTCGGCATGATCGAGCGTTTACTTTTTAATCAGAGATTCTTCCCCCGAGCCATTCAAAATACTCTCAGAGGTATGACATTGCTGGAAAAAAAATGAAAATGCTGGGAATATTTTTTATTGCTTAGGGAGTCGCCGAGAAATTCCGTACGTTCAAAACGACCAGTGTAAAATACGGAAACGCAGAGCTCGGGTGTAGTGTTCGGGTTAGTGTGCGGTTGTATTGATGTTTGTATGTGCCATGTATGTGTATGCGCTCAATGTATGTTCAACTGATGCTTGTAGTATGCGTAACGTGTCTACATGTGTGTATGGCAGAGGTCGTAGAGGCTCCCGAAGATCCCGATGCGTAAGGGTGGCCTGAGAAAATAAACGTATTTTTTGTAGAACATGAATTGGGCGGTACCTAGCGCTACCTAGCCTAGCTACTTGCAATTACTCTGCTTGACCCTGCCATCTGGTGGCAAGCCATTTAACCTTCTTTCACGCTACGCGATAAACAGCGGCTTCGAGTTTGTTCTTTTGAGAGCGGCTTTTGGTTTCGCGGATTGGTTTTCCATTCCTCCGTGATGTGCGGTTGACGAAAGAATTGTGACTCGAGGAACAGTAAGGGTAAGACGTAAAGGGCGCCAAGTAGCTGGGTATCGGTTGTCTCCGTTTAACATCGCAGTGCTGACGACGAGAAGACTGAGTAACTGCTTTCGAAACGGAAGTTTCTGTACCTGCGGGGGGAATCTGGCTTCGGAAATAAACACAGCTCGCGGAAAGCTCGTGTTACGCTTTTATTTGCTGCTCCTCTCGTCCCGTATAAGAGACTTAGCATCCTCGTTAAAGGGGTCATGAAACAATTTTCCTACTTCTTCCTCCTTAGCTTTAATCCTCAACTCAAATGCGAATTGTGAAATCGCGTGGTCGTGACATTCCTTCGGCACCGGTGCGATGACTCCTAGGTTCCACCGTGCTTTTTATGCACACCATAGAACTTGTCATTCCCCAGTGGCAATAAGTTCCGTCAGGGCACTCATTGGCCACGAACGCGAATCCAAATATTCGTCGACGGATTGATTGTTGACGAGCGCATACGTCCGAGTGACGCAGTTCTCGTGTCCAATGCGTGAGCTGGGCTCTGCTGACGTCAGTTCGGCGCCGGTGACGCGCTTTTGGAACCGCGGATGTATCATAGTTAAAAGGCGGAAAGCTTTCGAAGGCAAGAAGGTACAAAATAGTCCGCTATATTTTCAAATGTTCGTACCGAAAAGCTGGCTTTTGACTTTCTAGCCTCTTTCTTTTGGCCAACTAAACGATATGCGATTAGTAAAGTCCGAATTTAAAATCATTCATCCCAACCCAAAATTCGTTTCATGGCCCCTTTAAGCCTCGCTGAGCTCGATTTGCTCGATTTAGGGCCGCCATAATGAGACGCAGGCGACGGAGGAACTATTTGCTCCCCTGCTTCAGGGACGAACGTTTGTCCCTTTCTAAAGGAACATAGGTTACAAGACCGTTTCTCCCCTTAGGGAGGACTGTCGATACCCTTTTTTCTAAGAGTGTAGAGCGCGTCTTGTTGATTATCTTGGCCATCGTCGCACAGCTGTCGCCCTGGATGCGGACAGTTGCTCCTTGTAAAGGCTGAAGATGCCGCCTCATCGGCTGTGCCTGCTGATGCTTCAGCACAACCGTGGGTGGCGTCTTTTTGAACTCTGGAATTGGTGTCCGTAGCCGCCGACCTTGAAGCAGCTCTCCAGGGCATGTCGTCTTCCAAGGAACTGGACCTGTAACTGAACAGTCCAAGCCAGAAATCGTTTCTTCCTTCCGTTTTTTGAGTATTGTTTTGACAATTTGTACCCCTTTTTCGGACTGGCCATCCGAGCGCGGAAACCTTAGGCCACTCGAGCGGGGAAACCTCACAACCAAAAAAGAAACACCTCCTCTCCATTAGGTCACCGGAAGCAAGACACTCAGACATATCCAAATGATTCAGGTTGCCCCCCTCTTTCTTACATAAACCAACCACCTCGACGACCTCCTTTGAAGGCTGACCAGCCCCGAGCGATAACAAGCAACTCAAGCACAACCATTGCTATTCTTTGAAAGCCCTTAAAGCAAAAAGACCTTAGAGACACAAAAAACGCTTTATTCCACTATTCGATGCCAAGGACGGTGGGCTTATACAATTATTAGAGGTCAAAATACGCATGGTCTCTCTCAGAACTCTCCTAACACTTTATTTATCTTTGTGCAACATCAGGGTATCCCTCCACTCAGGCTGACATTCATTACAATCTACAACATATTTAGCGATTTCCGAGTACTGAGCCTTATCTTCAACTGCCCTTTTATGTTCCAAAAGGCTTTCATTTAAACGACCAGTTTGCCCAACATGTGACAGCCCATACCGCAACGGAATGTCGTACACCACTCCTACCTGACACGTTACGTCTGGGTTTTTTATGTTTTTTCTGGCACTTCTGAAGACCACCTGAAAGGGGGATAACCTTTCTAATTTGTGCTGAGCTTCGAAAACTAATTTTACACCAAACCTTTTTGCCACTGACATAAAGTTATGAGAGATTCCATTGTAGTAAGGCACACATGCAATATTCTTCACAACTGGTTTTTCCACTGGAGCCAGATAAAACCTTCTTAACACCTTGAGCACAGCTTTAACAATTACATCCTCGTGATGGCCCGCTTACAAAAGATAACTTTTGCAACTCAGCAGTCTCTCTAACCAAATGCATACAGGTTTTTTACAGGCGTTACCTATCACAGACGCAATGGCACCCCTCTCAACTACTTTCGAGTGATAGCTGTCAGCTGCCAACAAAGGTCTTGCTGATTCCTTGCCGTACCTCCAGCACAGGCCCTTTTCCGAGTGCAACAGGAGGTCTAAGTATTGAATCTTGCCCCGAAGGGTACTTTTCTCGTGAACGTCAAATCCTGGAATTTTCCTAGAGTGTCGTCCTAATCCAGTCCCACCAGGATCACTATAGAGCATCATTGTACTGAGGATATTCCTCGCCAATATAAGCGTCTTTGGCACTGTGTATGCAATCCACTTATCAATCATGCATATATCCACGGATCTTTTACAATTGTATTGTTCTTGCGTATTTCAAAAAAGGAAAGTTATTTTTCAGTGCCTTTAAACACCGACACTGCATGTAGTGGTGATACGAAAGAGGTACGATTGTTTCGCCGCCGTGTGGATAGGTAGAAAGCTACCCGTCACCAGAAAGTTTATTCTGACTGTACAAAAATGAAGAGGTCACCAAGAAATTGCTCATTTCATTAGCTAAAATGTCAACCAAACAGGGAGCTTGGCGACGCGTTCCCACGATCCAGTTACTTTACATTATACATGAACCTTTATACTGAAAGGCGTTTTTCAAAAACGCAGACTTCACAGTGCCAGCTTGAAACCCAACAAACCACTATATAAGGTGACCAGACAAAAAGCCTGACATTCTTTCGCATAGCTCGGTAACAATCGTTTCACTCTGTTTTTAGCGGGATTTAGAAATTGATTACGGGGACATATCGCAGCAGCTTTAGTTGTAAGTGTAGGGACTACAGATTCGTAAACTTAAAAACCGAGGGGGTTGGAAGCAGGCTGATAAAATAGTGATGATTGCAAGTAAATTTATTACTTGTAAATGCAATCGAGTTATTTTTGTGATTACTACCTAGTAAAAGTAACAAAATGACTACAAAATTACCTACAAAAATATCGACTACGAGAAATTTGATTACTTGTAATAGGTCCCGTACAAGTCTGATATTACTCCAAGCAAACGAATGGCTTTGGTGCGGACAGCTTTTGTGTAGTTAGAACTGCTGGACCCGTACAACCTCGGTGTCTTTTCCTTTAGCTTAAGGGGGGCGTCTACCGCCATCTATCGTCGTGTGAACCCGCGCGTAGAGACAGCAGAGACAGCCGTCTCTGCTGTCTTGGCGATTCCGGTGTCTCGGTGCCTCGGTGGCAGCCCTCTATCTCGGCGCAGCAAGAAAGCGCGAGAGCTTGGCAGCACGATTCGCTTGCGTTCTTTCGTATGGAGGTATTCAAACCATTAGGCGTTTGGCACTAAAGGCGCGCTGGCTCTTGCAAATAAGTGAAGTAAAATGTATTGTCCTAGTAAAGTATTTAGGTTCTGCCTTGAGTCCTTAGTGCTCTTGGATTGCGAGGAGCCCCTGGTGGTAACGGAAGTAATCGCGAGGGGAGAAGGTTTATCGCACCCGCTAATCTATCTATTGAATGTTTTGCGAAGTAGTGGCGCCAGACGCTCGCCGTCCTATCCATGGATGCGTTATGATCTGCCCCAAGACGTTATGGTAGCAGGTGGGGAGCTGCGCCTCGTCACTCGGGAGCCGACTGCGCGCGCCGACGTTCGCCGGTTTACGCAGGCTCTTGTGATCGCCCAGTCGGGGGTTCAATTCTCACTGAGCCGCTTGGTAAATGTCGCTTGTTGCACAATTAATTACGCGTAATTAAGAACATGTAGAACTAATTATGAATGCCTCGTCTTCGAATACTTATGCACTGCATACTATGGGCTCTTTATGCTTTTGTTGCCTTGGCAGTGTGTGACGCTTCTTCGTCACACTAGAGCGTGACACGTTTCCCTTAAAGTCCAGTCTATAATCACATTCTGTACTAAAACAAAGTTGGTTTGTAGTGCGTCCACCCTACCGGCGACGATAACGGCTCTTGAAGACGGGCTGGGACTAGACCCTCACCTGGTGAGGCTCCTTGCACCTGTGGGCGTCACCTTCAACATGGACGGTACCATCATCTACATGTGCGTGAGCCTGCTCTTTTTCGCCCAGAAGAACTCGGTCACGCTGGAAACATGGGAGTACGCGCTCATAGGGTGAGGAAGAGTTTTGGCGTCTGCGTGCTTGAAAGCGTCTTGGTTCCAATGGTTTGTGGAGAAGGACATCTCCCGTTTCGTGCTGAACGGGATCTTTCTTGTTTCCGTTTACCATCGGCCACAAACGATTTGCGTCTGCTCTTTAAGGCGATAACTATAGAGATTAGAGAACTCTCCAACGGCCCTTTCGGATAGTGGTGTAGAGACGAAAAAATATAGAAGAGCGACGACAAGGGGGGCGACGAGAGCATAGGAGGGCAGCGCTAGCGGTCAGTTCGCTTCCGGCTAGAGAGAGGAGATCATCGTAAATCGTTTCTCTAAAAGGTATGTTTGGGCTAGTTGGTTGATGAGCGTCTTGGTTTAAAACAGCACGAAAAGATAAGGACAAAGTAATGACGAGACAGGCAACAGCGCAGCGCTGTCGTCTGTCTCGTCTTTGTTCTTGTCTTGTCTCGCTGTGTTAAACCAAAATCCTTTCTCTCCTGAGTAAGTAAAATATATTTTGCCGCAACTTTGTTGTGATGTGTGACCTCCTGGGTGGCAGTCAGGGCTCGGCCAGATCGGACCCGAAAGGCCAACAGTAACAACAGCGCCAACAGACGAGGACAAAAACAAAAAAATTGTAGAGCCCTTCGACTTCGCGTGAAGGCGGAGGACCAGCGAAGCTGTTATCATTACGACGTCTAGGACGATGCTTAGAGGACGACGTCTAGGATGACCTCAGGGATGACTTCTAGGACGACCTCGAGGACGACGCCTAGAGGACGACCTCGAGGACGCCGCCTAGAGGACGGCGTCTAGGACGACCTCAAGGACGACCTCAAAGACGACTTCTAGGACGACCTCGAGGACGATGCCTAGAGATGATAACAAGGGATCAAGACCTCAATACCCAATAATGCCAAAAAAGGCTGACTTACGCTGGTTGCCCCCTCTTTTTCTTTTATTTATTCATGCTTGACCCCTCTTTTTTGTTTTTATTTGTTCATACTTGCCACGACCAATGGGGAGTTTTCTGTCGACATGTGAGGACGCATTTTTTCCCAGAACCTAGAGTATAACAGCTTCGCTCTAAAAACAAAGGCGGAGACACACACAAAGAGCCCTTGTTCGTCACTTATCTCCTCTTTTTGTCCTTTTATTTTTTACGTTTTGCTGGTAGTATAAATTGCCAACTCGCCCAAGCTCCAAAGTTAGCAGGTCTTTCCTGCGTGCCGTCAGCATATCCCACGACGTGTTGCTGTCGCGATACGTACATTTTCCTGCGAAACTTTAGTAGGGAAATTGACGTAATAGTTAGAGGTCGTGGTATCACATGACTTGAGCTGAATTGACGTGGTCGCGTGACATAATGTCACAGTGTCACGTCATTTGACATCCCGATGTTAGGTAATGGGTCGTCCATTTCCCCCCGATATTTAGCTGGGAAGTATACCCGGTGAAATCCGGCAGAAAGTTTTGTTCATTAACAACTCAGCAGGTGATTGCATTAAAACTGTGAGTTGGGCTAGTTAGTACTTATGCATGGTGGTAAATACGCCTAAAAAACACAGACAAAGAGAGAAGCACACATGTCGTCTTGTGTGATTCTCTCTTTGTCCTTGTTTTTTAGACACATTTACCATCATGCAGGTGATTTCACCTTTATTACATTCGACGAATTGTCTAAAGATAAATTTCCTTGGTGGATTTCTAGCACGTTCTTGTTGGTATTTCTTGGGCGTGCAAGCACGCGCTTATATATACTGCACTGATGGCGCGAGCACAGAGCGCTTTGGGACCGTTCCAAGTTACCAAGGGAAATCCGCATAAGCCAGGAAAATCCTCATAAGCCTCTTCCTTCTTGCCTGG
This sequence comes from Ixodes persulcatus, assembly GCA_013358835.2. Classification (NCBI taxonomy): domain Eukaryota; kingdom Metazoa; phylum Arthropoda; class Arachnida; order Ixodida; family Ixodidae; genus Ixodes; species Ixodes persulcatus. The sequence goes on along the minus strand of JABSTQ010009160.1, from coordinate 1,453,696 downwards.
CATTGCGCGGCCCATACAGTCCCCCACTCCCCCGTCCCCCTTCGGTAGACTGCTATGGAAATATAATAGGAGCGTTAGGAGCACGTTCAACATAAACTATATGTTTTTGCCGCTTCCACGGGACATGCATAGAACGTCCAGGCAACCTGAGGATGTCTAAAGAACCATGTGTGTTTACAAGATACAGAACGACACTGGCGCTACCCTCCGTGTCTGCTTGCAAGCAGGTATGGTCGCTTGACGATATCGCAAGTATAAGTACACGGTGGAGCACATTAAGACGGCCCTAGCAATAATTTTGTACGCTCAAGGAGTACCGTATTTCTCGTACTACAGTCCTCACTCAGTGTGTTGTCCGCTGGAAAACATTTTGGTTGAAAAGAAGAAGTTTTTCTTTAGATTCTCAGGTCCTGGTGCATAGTGCACACCTTGTAGGTAGTCTGCACCTTGTGACTAGTCCACACGTTAAACATCTCATACACACCACATCTTGAGAAACGCCTATTTTATTAACTTAGAAAGTAGCTTGTATCATGCATAAATCATTATTTACGAGGGGCGTTCATAAAGTTCGTATTATCGGCACTAAAAATTTAAGAAAGCGGAACAAAACAGGCATCAACTTGAGCGCTCGTCCCCCTAGTTTCCGCACAGTGTACACATCGCGTGCTAACAGTAGCACGGAACGCCGCTAGGGAGTCGAAACCAAAATGGCACCACCCGTCGGAGCCAAGCACATGCAGTGATCCTATTTTTTTTCCATTTGAGGGGAAGCAATGCCAAGGATATTCATTAAAATCTAGGAGCATTGTTCTGGCACAACACCCAAGTTTATGAAACTATAGTTAAATGGCGTTGACGCTTCCAGTGTGGCCAAACAAGAGGAATGCATTTCAAGGACGACGACCAGGTGATTGCTGAAGTGGTGCGATTCCTGAACACTCAAAACGAGGAGTTCTAAAACAATATCCTCCGGCATGTGGTGCATCGCTTGCACAAGTGGATAACGCTTGGTGGCGAACATGTAAAAAAAAGTCTCAACTCCTACTAAAGTTTGATTGATCAATCTCTATTCCTTCGTGACAATGATACGAATTTTATGAACGCCCCTCGTATATATACTTTCAGATATAAAAAAAAATCCCTCACGTCTCGTCGTAATCGACGATGAGGAAAAACAAATCATTGTAGAGTCCGCACCTGCAGGTTGTCCGCAGGATGTATAATTTCAACGCTTAAACGTGTATACTCCGCGGAATATGGTGCTGAAAATATGGTGCGGCTAGATTAGTACCGCTCAGTTTTGCGTTTTTATATCGGCTTATGGAAAGCTTGACAACCGTAAACGTTCCGCAAGAAGCATAATGCAACGAACCTTTCTTACAAATCGACGACAACTGTGCTGCGGATGACCGACGTAGCCTCATGTGCATAGCGGCAAGCCTGGACGCACCGCCCGTGGCACAGTCATCTGTGGCCGTTATGCTGTACCTTCTACGGGGTTTGAAACATCGAGGACACAGACGTGGGCATCCTTCTGCTTACGGACTGGGTTCTGTGAGTACACTGTTTCAACTGTGTGTTCTTCACTTGCTTAGAGCCTTCTGGGCCCGTTCGCTCGAAGCTGGTTAACTCTAACCGGGGTTAGAACATATGCGCGTTTCCCCACAACGGAGGAATTTTAGGTCACGTGACTGGCAGAGTAGGGACGCCGGGTTGAAATAGTACCTATCAACCGACAATGTGGCTGCTACAGCTACTTCGTCACGCTTGTAAGCATTTCTTTTTACAAAAATGAGTCGTTCATGTGTCACGAAAAGGACATTTTAACATAGAGTCTACAGACGGCGTCGACGCCAGCTCGCCCACCGTCCGACTTTGTGCTGCTATCAGCTGAGTGAAACTGCTACACGACGGCGACTGTGCTGTGGGGTAGAGCTACGCTTGACTGGGTCACGTCAAGTTCGATTAAGGTCACGCACCACATTCTCAAGTAAAGGATTTGTTTCTGTGAATGCTATACAGTCAGTGGGACCTTCGAAAATATTACTTAGATGAGTGCTCAGAAGTTTCACGACGAGCAACTTGGTACGGGATCATACCGCTATCAAAATGTCGTGTCAGCAGATCTCACGTTATAATCAACGTTCAGCTTTCTTTTCTTCACTATTAAAACCTACCTCGAGCCGGAGTCGCATGGTGATAAAAAAGTCCCTCTCCAAAACACTGCCTCTAATCGCATCGTCTGGTTTATAAAAGACTTCGCCGTGTACTGTATTTGCAACGAACCCCTGAAAGCACCGACGACCCTTTTATAGCGCGAGATGATTAAACAAAGGCAAGATGTACTAAAATTTCCCCAGAAACAGAGATTATTTACCTCAGAAAAAAATACCGCCTATGACGATCGGAACCATTTCTCAAGAAACAGATGCCTGCACGGCATCCGATTGAGCCTCGGTACTGTCGTCTGCGAACTTGTACAACTGGGAAATCAACAAAACTTCTATTCTGAAGAAAGTTGTAATGTTTTCTCTGGCGCTTGTCTTACTTCAGTTTTTGTTTTCGAACGACTAGATGTCTTGTTAGGATTATGAATATAGATCTAATAGACCCCTTTCCAAATATTGTCCCCTGTTGGCGGCTGTGGAATCCCTGCAGAATAGCGGTCTAAAACCGCAACGTCACGGCACACTTTATGCGCTTGGTGTGCGTAGAAGAAAAAGCACACCCACAGAAAAAGGTGATGAGCGCAGTGACGTTGCACTTTTGACGCTGTTTGATTGGCTCGTCGGCTCCTAGCCTTGGCCGCGCTCCGACGTACGCTATTTTATGGATTGACTTGCACGTTCCACGATGTCAGTTGTTCCGCCATTGTGCAGTGGTTCCGACCTTTTAATATTCGGCACGCGAATTTCGAAGGGAGTCTATAAAAAAAAAAAATCTGCAATCAAAAATGAGTCGGGATGACATCGAGCGAAACCATGAAACGACGACAAAATAATTGGACAGTGGATGAACAATTACAACTAATGCAGGCAGTGGGGAAACGAAAATATCAAGTTATAGGGAAGTTCAGTCGAACAGTCCCGAACCAAACAAAACTACAGGCATGGGATGATATTTCCAAAAGCATCGGCTACTGCGCACTCCCAAACAGTTGCATCCGTGCTGGAGGAAACTTAAAAAAAAATACCAGAAACTTTTACAGTTTGTACAAGAAGCATGATCAGCGCACATTGTGTTCTGAAGTTAAAAACATTTATTGCATTTTTTTAGTGGCATTATAATGTCACGAATGACGAGGTGAGAAACAAAGAATAACTGAGGGAACTGAAACGTTTAATGGGGCGAACTTATGCCCAAAACAAAAGGGAAACAGAAGATAACAATAGAGTGTCGCCGGCGTCGAAGTCGGCGTAACAGCAGGATCGAACGCTGGGGCGAGACTGACTCCGGCTTGTCACGCGGAGCTTCTCATGTACACGGGTGGGCTTCTAGAACATTCGCATACCTGCCAACTCTCCCGAATTGTCCGGGAGCCTCCCGGATTTTGATCACATCTCCCGATTGTATGGACGCGACCTCAAATCTCCCGAAAAGTATCCGCCGAAGGTTTCTTTTTTTTTTATGACGTCTTATTGCTATAATCATCACGCGTGTGTCATTGCGAGTTACTGGAGAGTAGGTTTAGGTTACTCGGGCGGGTTTACCTCGTGACAACTCGGAGCAGTAGCGTAAAACGAGGGTAGATTTTCAAACGCCAAGGTACGAAACCTCTACTCCTCAAGTTAGAGTGCATTTTGGAATACGGCTTATATGACCATGGGTGCGTTAGGATTTAGTTGGCTTTGTCAGGTCGTCGAGTGAGGTGCGGAACGCCGAACTACTCTTCGTGTTTCCCCGAGTTTAGTTGGAACCACTGATCTGTTGGAAGGATTGATGGCACTTTCAAAAGCCAAAAAGAAGTACTTGCAAGTATTTCTGAGATCATACGCGACTGAGTTTCCGTGCTTTGTCGCTTCGCGGAAAGCTGACAAGTATGGATTCTGTACCATGTGTGCCTGTGATGTGTGAGCGTTTCGCACGGTGGCAAGCTTGACATCAAGATACACATCGCTTCACAAAAGCATCAGAACCATGCTCGTGCCGTAGAAGGGCAGGGCACCACAGGCAGTTTACTCCAAAACAACTGCGAAGACAGTGTGATTTGCGCAGAGTGCCTCTTCACGGGGTTTCTTGTCAAACTAAGAAAAAAAAATAATAATGTTTCAATTTTTTAAGTCTTTGCAGCTTATAGATGTGATCTCATTCTGAGCATGCACAGTGAACAGCCAACGCGAATGGAGCATCAAAGAAATATCGCTTTCTCTAAACTACTGTTTTGTGTACCAGGCTGTGAATCGCGTCTAAAGCATGCGTCGGCAGTCCAGTGACTCGGCACTTTTTGCCAAAGCGATTAGCGCTATATAGGTGCATACGAGGCTCAAAACTAAACGTGAAGCCTCCATGTGTAGCTGACGTATTGCAAACACACACGGCTTTTTCAACGCCATGTTTCCTACAAAGTGTCGGCTGCACGGAAATTTCTGCGTCTCGTTGAAAGCTTGCCAGCGAGTTAATCAAATACTGTCACCTACGATTGAAAAAAAACAAAAAAAAACGACGATTTTTTTTTGCAGCGGAGTTGTTAGTTTTTCCAGGATCGAGTCCGTCAGCAAAGAACTGATAACACAGAACTCTGGACAGCTACCGCCATCTATGAGCGACGGCGGCAACCAGGCAACCGGCTTGCCTGTTTTCTGGTTGCCGCCGTCGCTCGTAAATGGTGGCAACCTTTCGAGCCTTTCCACTCTGGCTTGCCGACTTGCGGCCGGCCATTACTTCATTCCCACCATAGTACAGCTTCGATAGTCTTCTTCACCAGAGCGGAAAGGCTGAAAGTTTTCCGACGTGCCAATTTGCAACGTGCGCGGCACGAAGCGTCTCTGTGGCCGGATTTGCACTGCTTTGCAACGCGCACTTAATTATTAATTATTAATTTTATTTTCATCGTCGGCAATAAGCTGTCGACTTCGACGGTGCTGGTTTAAGAACACGATGGCTTCAAGCTTCCACCGCACTTTTTAAACGCACAATCGAAGCTGCTAACAAGTAGCCTGGATCACAACTCGTAACGTTACGACGAGGCAAAGCCTGGTCGTGACGTCGTGGAAAACAATTACGCTGAGAGGCGCCATCAAAACATCTAGTATATTTGTAAGCAGGCTAGCTGGCCGCCACCATACGCCCTGATTTGTAAAAAAACGCAAAATGGCGAGCGTGCCAAAGATAAATTTACGCGCATACCGCACCTGCTTGCACGCATGGCGAATCAGCGGGCTATAGTGGCGTAAACCGCGCAAAGTTCAATTTATTTATACTTACGGAATGATCGATCAACATGTGTGCAACATTGTTTTGGCAACTTTGAGCGAAACAATGCAGACAGCAAATTTGATTGAATATTTCAAAATTCAGTGTAATATTCTTCCTGACATCGAGTACAAAAAAATGCTTCCGACTAGATTGGTAGACGGGTCGGCCTGTGGGTGCAAGGGCGTGGATCCAGATTTAATATTAAAAAGATACTGAAATGAAAATGAAAATATACGTCTCACGTTCAGAAATAAGTTAAATATGTTCAACAATATCTCCAGAAGAAATTCGCACGCTGGTATTTAGAACGGATAGCTATATTGTATGTTCTAAACGTCCGCATCTGGCAAGCGCTCGAAGTGCAGCCATAGGAGAGCGAGGTGCGTCTCGTGGAACTTGTTGCCTCTAGCGCGTTCGTGATGTCACGTTTCACTTCACGAGCAAGGCTACCGCGTGGCTGGCGCGCTTATGAGTAGAGTTCTTTGTTTTCGGTTCGGGGAAAGACTCAAAGCTTCACTGGGAAAAAGGTTTTGTCTATAGCTTTATTTCCGGGTCATCCGAAACACAGCCTCTAATGAACTGTCCTCCAAGCTGCTCTTTTCTACGAAACAATACATATTATATTGTTTTTATTTATTATCGGTGCTGGGACTTTTTTCAAATATATGGGGCACGTGTATCTTCCCTGAAGGTTGGAGAAGTCTATTTTCGAGCACTCCCTGTTTTCGACAAAAGCCCCGATAAACCCCGGTTCTTCGTACCAAACCAGAAAATGATACCAAAAAATATTGAAACTCTGGGAGAAAATAAACCGCAAAAAACACCTCGATTCTGCTGAAGAAATAAACCCCTGAAACACGGAACGCTGTAGCTATGAGCTTCCCCACTTGGTGGAGTCAACGCGCTGCAACCTTGAAATTCGAGATGCCTGAGGTCTGGTTGAGAGACTCGGTAAAGACAAGCGGATTCGAAGTCGATCAACTGCGCCCTAAAACTAAATTGACCTCCTCCTCTTCTCGGTCTCACCCCGTCTCCGCATCTTCCTTTTTACTACCCAGCCGTAGGAGTTGAACTGGCGCGACAGAGAAGGGAAATCCGTTTCAGCCAAGTTTGACAGCTACGCGCGCTTGGTGCTTGACGCAGCACTTCCGCGGAGCGGCACAGCTTTTGGGGGAGCTCGACGTAACGTTGTTTTAAGTTGCTTTGAGAACATGCACGAGGTGCCATTCGGTAATCGTTTTATTCGTGTTAAACAAAGCTTTGGTGTCTTTTTGAACAACCAATTTGTGTCTTTGTAGTGCTTTCACAACATAGTTGACATTTAGACACTAAAATAGCCGCTATAATTTTGTTTCAGTACCCGTTAAAAGCACGCACTGGTTGATACAGAATGAAGCTCTTTTGTGACGCTCGGGCCGTCGCAGGGCTTGAGAAACCAAGTAAAAATTGCGCAGACTGTTACCATACTGCCCCTTTTGTGTTTAAGATAAATTATGTTTGATCATTCCGTAATTATGTAACGCATTTCTGTTAAAACAGAGGTTCAGGCGAGTTGGTTGTTCATGACTGACAAGGAAAACGCGCACCCTCAAAACAAGCACTCTAAAGTTTTCATGCACACAAAAGAAAGAGCCACTTACACAGCGAGAACCTTTGGGTACTGTATACGAGTACAAATGTTGCCTTCTGAGGTCAAGGCCCTATTTGGAGGTTTCATACCATCCGTAGGCCATGGAAAAAGGATCTGCAAAGTACTTTAAGCCGAATGGCATCGACAGAGACAGCACTACCGAAACTGCCTGTTCTTGCAACTGCGTGAGAACAGGAACCATCCCTTCGGAAGAAGAATATGGCGCGATTACGTCTCCCTAACAGAAAACATGACTGAACATCTGTGGAAACTCACTCTATGGAACCTCCGCATCAACAAACCAAAGAAAGAAACGGCTTCGAGTAACCCAGTGCGCACAATAGGCGACATCCATTTATCGGACTCTGTGCAGCATGTTCTCAGTCTAGGTCCGAAGTTCGCGGTGGAGCCTAAGAAGACGAAACCAGAGTTACTTTCCATCGTCAGGCAAGTATCAAGACGAGCGCCATAGACCGAGATTTATCGTTGCACCTCTGAAGGAGTTGACATACTTCTTCGAAAAAAGCCATCAGTTACTCCTCTACCCATTAAGAGGGTAGAAACATACCTAAAAGAGCACTCACTATATCTTATGCCCGCTGACAAAGAAGGAGGCTTTGTCCTCATGCAGGAGGATACATTTCGAGAAAAGGCATTAACAGCAATCGAATCTGTTTTCTGCAGCCACAATGAGACCTCTCTGGAAAAAGTGAAAAGGGAAGCAAAACAATTTTGCCAATCACAAGATTTAAAACAGCTCTGCTCCTATATTGATCGCAGTAAAAAGTTGAGCCTAGAATTATTCTTCAGCGGAAAAACTCACAAAACAGACTGCCCCCTTAGAGTTATCGTTTCTGAAAGGGGAACGTGGCAAAAGTCTGTGGCCTTATATTTACAAGAAACACTGAATATGCTCACCGTTGACGATCCGTACCTGATCAGAAGTTCCTATGAAGTCTTCACCTTCTTCCATGAGCATCAGGGCCGAAAAAATCTCAAAGTGTTCTCCATCGATATTAAGGACCTATACTCTGCCCTGCCCCAAGACCGTCTTCTACAGTGAATTGACGAGAGCATAGACACCTATGTCGCTATTGCATTCCAGAATGCATCAGGCATATCCCAAGGAGAATTTTTGAACTTGATTAACCTCTATCTCAAATCCACGTTCGCTACTTGGGATAGTCACACATACCTACAAAAGCAGGGAGTCTGCATAGGATCATGCATTGCCCCTGTCCTTAGCGACCTCTATCTTGCCCACCAAGACAGGCAGTTACAGCACACCTTGGATACCTCCAAAGTTATACAAGTCTTCCGGTATTTCGATGATTCTTTAATCGTGCTAGAAACCGATGATCACGACTTTACAACCATGGTTGCCGAAGTTCTAGACAGCTTTGAAGGCTGCATGAACCCTTTGGACATTACGCACGAACTTCCAGTTGAACACTCGTTAAGATTCCTGGATCTGCGACTTTTTATTTTACCTTATCCTGTCTGCTGGTCCTACGAGCCCAGGGGGAAAAAGTACCTTTCAACTCGGTGCACTCAAAACTTGTAAAGCGGAGCATTGCGCGGTTAAGTCTCAACAACGCAGTTACAAAATCATGCTGCCATTCCATGCAAACAAGCTTCGACGGGCAAGTCTCTCGATTAAAATGCGCAGGATATCCAACCTTCTTACTAACATCAGTGGCCGAAAGACTCATCAAAGACATCAAGCAAGGGGACCACATTAAACAAAAAGAAAGAGACAGGGCCAAAAAACCGATCACTGTGCCATATATTCACAACTTTTCCCACAGTCTAAAGAAAATAGCTAATAGAGTTAACCTGGAAAGCGTCTTCTCAGCACCTAACAAACTTCATAGCTTGTGCAAGAGAGTAAATACACCCACAAGAACCACAGTCAGGTGCACGAAGAAACATAAAAACAACTTCGTACAGTGTACCGAAAAGGTGGTCTACTCCTTCCCTCTGTCCTGTGGACGACAATACATAGGACAGACCGGACGGTGCGTCAACGATCGCCTTCGTGAGCACAACTGCACTATCACCAACAAAAACTCCGGACACCTGGGAATTCACTGTCGAGACTGTGGCTGCTCAGCGCAGCTGGAGAAATGCACAGTGTTAGGCAGGAACTACGACAAGCTAACAAGAGAAATTATGGAAGCAGAGAATATTGCCAGACAAGAGGAGAGATGTGTCAGCACTCCTTCCATAATGTTATCTAAAAAAGAACTAGAGTACTTAGCCTTACAATACTTTTATGGTTTAGCATCCTATTACAAAAACACAGAAAGAAAAAGGAAGAAGAGAAGGACAATTTTTCCATAGAAACCCCAGTCCACAAAGAAAGACGAAAACGAAAATGGTAAATATAACCAAGAGTTGTCAGTCAGCGCTGTGTGAGTGGCTCTTTCTTTTGTGTGCAAGAAAACTTTAGAGTGCTTGTTTTGAGGGTGCGCTGTTTCCTTGTCCGTAACGCATTTCGTATGCTCGAGCAGTGCCTATAATAACAAATTCCGATAAATACAGATTTGTTTAGTATTCATAACGGCAATAGACCTTTCCAAATTACGGCATATTTGGCGTCAATACCATATTGCACCGCGCGGCGCAGGGAATTGTGGCACTCTTCCAATCTACGCACGGCTAATTCTCTTTTATTACCGCTGCTTGAGAACACAAGCGTTTTAAAACGAACGCAATAAAAAAAATCCAGCCTTTCCACTCTGGTGAAGATGGAAGACCAGCGAAGGTGTGCTATGGTGAGATTGAAGTATTTATAAAAACTGTTCAGCCGGCGCGGCGTCCTGTCGTCGCCGAGCCTCGCGCTTGCGCTTGGCCTTCCCTGGCACGATCGTCGTCCGTGGCGTTGGCCCGCCGGCGCCGGTCACATTGCCGCTTCTATTTTCGGCGGCGTTCCAGGCGAGCGATCTGCTCCTCTTTCGCAAGGGATTCGGAGCCACTCGACGCAGTGGAACTAGAGGCGATAACGGCTTCGCGGCGTTTGCGCGGCCATTCGCGCTGCTGCGCACCTCGCCGCTCCTGCGCTCCCGCTCTTCTTCCTCCGAACGAACGGCACGCGGCCGACCCATCCTGAGTCCAAAGGACAGCTCATAAGAGCGCTAGCGCGATTTCGACGTCACGGGACACAGGACATACACGATTGGTAGGTGAGACGATGACGTAGGGGGATGGTCAACTGGCTCCAGTTTTGTGTCGACGCGCCTCTTGTCCGCGGACACGATAGTAAGGGAACTAGCCCTTAACAGCTTGGCTGTAAAAGTCGCTACATAAACTTTGTTCTATCTATGTGCACTCCTTGAAGTGCCATACATTGGATTATAGTGATGCACCGAAAAAACGGTAGGGCGCTATATTTATTTGTAATGGTGAATTGCTCAGGCTGAAGCCCACTGAAACCAAACAACAAAACGCAAGATTCCTACGCACGTAGCTTGTAGTGAATTTGTGGGAGTGTACAACAGTGACGCATGCGTTTCGTTGAGCCACTACACTCCGCCTCACGTTAACTTGGCGAACTGTGGAGGCTGTGGCCTCCGCGATCCAATAAGGGCGTCGGAGCAAGACACACAACAGAACTCCAAGGTCGATGCCACGGAGGCCCGGTTACCGCCGCAGCAACAGCGCCATACGCGACAAAAAGTAGTTCTAGACATATTTTTTTTGCGTTTTAACGGCGACTGAAGTCGCACGATTGCATCTTTAACGACACTACGCTACACAGCACGAACGAAAGACAAATATATGTTACTTTTTCACGATACTTAATGCGGATCAAGCCTTTTCCAAGGGCATGTCTTTTGAGCGATGCTTCAACGATCGCAGCCCTGTAATCGACCCCTTCCGCTCAAAACGTCAACCTTTATTAGCACCCGCCACAGATTCGTGGTTAACGTGAGCGCATGGTTGTCTCAGGAACTGTTTCCGAAGAGCTCGCTACTCTAGTGGGCGGCAATGTTGCGGAAATGGACGTTAATCGGAAGTTGGTTCATTTCGCAGCAGACGATTCTTTGCCAGCAGACGACAGCCGGTTCTTCCAGGCCTCGCATTTGGCGCAGTGACACACACGCTCCAGTGACGTCATGTCACGTGTCTCACTCCGACGCTCTTATTGGGTCGCGGGGACCGTAGCTTCCACAGTTCGCCAAGTTATCGTAAAACGAAGTAGAGTTCACGCAGAAAGAATAAACCACTAAAATGGACGAAGGACTGACATTCAGTGTTCTTTGCGAGAGTCAGTCCTTCGTTCATTTAAGTGTTTTGTTCCTTCTGTGTGAACTACAGTTTCTCCAACGCGCTCCTCTACGCGCACTTGCCGTGGTTTGGGCTTTCATTTGTTACGCGCTTCGGCGCGTGAACTTTGGCGCCGTCACGACGGTAACTGTAGGGACTGCTGTTCGCATGTGAAAGTCTCGGCGAGGAGGATATACCGGGTGTTTCAGCGCAAGCTTTAACAATTTCCTACCAATAGTGTAGGGGTGTGCGAATATTGAAATTTTCGAATACGAATCGAATACGAATAAGACAAAAAACGGCCTTCGAATATCGAATCGAATATCGAATATGTGTCCTGTAACAAAAAATTGCAAAACAAGAGGTAACAGCAGGTTTTATTGCCTTTTTAAAATAAATCAATGCAACTGCATTTTGCTGGGCGGGAGCAGGCTAAAAATGCTTCTAGTAATGCACTCATTACAAATTATCGTGTAGGAAAATTAACTGTTCAACGTGTTCAGAAAGTATCCCGACGCGCCGCCACAGCATTTCCGCCAGTAGAAAGATCCTTTAATCGGGAAACCTGCGAAATTTCACAAAAGTTTGAAGAAGTTTGACTTATGGACAGTGTTGGCCGGCTGCTACGCGCATATTTCGAATTTTGGGAAACAAATAATTTAGAAAGTAGTTTATTTTATATTTTATAAAATGGTTACCAATGTTTATCCATATAAAAGCGAAAATATGCGCTTTTAACGCTTTCATTAGTTATTAATCTGAACCAGTGATGCCAATAAACCCAACAAATATTGCACTTTTCCTTCGCCAGGTGAGTCCACTAGGTTTTTTGGGGGTTTTTTTCGCGCATGCGCACAAAAGTAGAACTTCAGTCGAACCTTTATCGAACATCACATTGAAAGTTCGAAAAATTCGTACATCGTCTAACTGGAACCTGGGCAGGTTCGCGACATCCCTAGTTTTGAGTCTTGACCGCGTGGGAGTGGCCGGAGTTGTTGTCGATGGCGATGCAATGTTCTGCTCGCACCTAGCTTTTTCTTTTGTTTTTAAATTTTCAAACTTTTATATTAGATAACACTCTCGAGATTTATATTTATATTTCACTCTCGAGGTTTGTTTTGTTGAATCAATTTATAGAGCGCACAATTACATTACATATTGCTATAAAAGTGCCATACAAAAGAGGGCTTGGTGAAAAAGAAACCGAAACTGATCCTGTCTTGCTGCCACCGGACAGATAGAAGGAGAGCAGACCGATAACGCACGCATCATACGCCTTTTTGAGTGAATAAGCATATTCATAGGGGAATGCGTGGCAAGCAGATTATTCGTTACTTGCTCGAATATTCGTAATGTGTGCGAATATTCACCGTCTTTCCCGAATATTCGGCTTTGGCTGAATATTCGGAAACTTCCGAATACTCAATTTTCGAATCGAATACGTTTCGAATAAGGAAAATATTCGATTCGTATTCGAAATTTCGAATATTCGCACACCCCTACAATAGTGTGTTTGAGAAAAAGAAAACCATTTCTTTTAGGGAACAATCTGCCAGCCAACGCGGACATCAGGGTTGCAAAAACATTATAATTAGAAAAATAATAATTAATTAAGAATGTAATTTATTAATTATGTATTTAATTAGAGAAAGTAAATATGTGCTTTAGACCGACACGCATCGCGGCTCGGTTTACCAACACGGCCGGAAAGCCACGCATGCGCAGAAGCTATAGGTGGGCAGAAGCGGCCAGGCTCTCCGTGTATCCGCCATTGCGTTGTGTGGCGTGCGCTGGTTGTTGACGTTCTAAAAATGCTTCTAGCTTTATTTGTGTGTCGCACTTCCTGCCAACGCATGTCGTATCTTATGCCCGACTAATTTGAGCTGGCTACCCGAGCCTGAACAGCAGCTGTATCGAGACAAACTGTGCGTGGACGGCGTTGCCTTAGAGGCTTAGGCGATCCGTACGCCGTAAACAAGGAGTGCTGGAGTTCCGACGTGAAGTTGCTGCCACCGACGTCGACGGCTCACGTCGTCATCTATTTTAATTTTTTTTTGACAAGTCAGTTCACGGCCGACACGGTGCAAGTGTACAAGTCTCTCGAGACCGACGATTACTTCGATCCGGTTTCCGCGCTGCCGGCGGGATCAGCAGACTGTGGGCCTGCGGAAGTGTGTTTATTAATTGATTAAATAGACACAGCGCACTTCGAGTCAAGGTATGACATTTTTCTTATCCTCATGACCACGAGGCACGACAAGCTCTGACGCTTTGTCCGTTCTGTCGCCGATCTCCTTCCGCTTGGTACTACGGGCGTAGCCAGCCACCAACGAGCGCTTGGCCGGTTCTTTGTGCGTGAACGCCATGGAAACAAAATCTGGGTATTCTTGATCAGACAACGGTTTCCCTGCCCATAAGCAAGCCTCTAGACGAAGATTAAAATGGAGACCGCACTTGCCTTCAAGAAAGTGCTTGCGGCACAAATGGTCGTCTGCGCGAGGTGACCAATCTTTTCGATCCACGGATATTATCCCCCATCTGCGCCTCTCAGAGTCCGCCGGGAACTCGGTGAAACACACTCCGCTGCTTTTGCTGTACCTTTCAGTGCAATTAACGGCCACAGAGCTTTTCGGAATGCTGAAATGCTATGGCGCCCATGCAGAACGGGCGCCCTTCTGCCCACACTACCCGGCTTGGGCGCGATTGCAGCGCCGCCGCAGCTCCGTGACGTCAAGTCCGCGATTCGATCTAGAATTATTAACTTAATGAACGTCATCCAACAGCCCTAAATAAGTTAAATTTGGCAATACTTAAAGCAAGTCTGAAGCACGGGAGTGCATTAAAGTTACCACTCGCGCAGTAGGCAGAAGGCTGGCGATGTAAAAACTCGGTTGATAAGCATTTCATCCATAATTAATTCGTATAGTCGGGTAGCCGTAAAACGGTTGGACCACCCACAGCCTTCACATATTACAGGGATTTTTAAGTGATTTCCAGACATCTAACCCCAAATCCGGAAGACGATTTTTCGACTTCACCGGTTCTGTGTTTATTACAGAGACCGGATGGCGACGGACGGTGAACGTCCTGGGCGACGCGGTGGTTACCGCTTCAGTTCACGAGTACGGCAAAAGCGACTTTCGATCCAGGGACGACGTTGATCACGGACACGTCCAGGACTGCCATACTGTCCCTCGACAGCTCTAACGTTGCTCTTGTTATAGTTGATTCTGGGGTGATCTCGGCTCCATATTATGAATGATATACAATTGGCTATTTATTTAACAATAAACAACTGCCTTTCTTGTTGGTATATCCAAAAGACGTTTTAAATGCTTAACATTTATATGCTGTTTGTTTCTCGAACCGTGGGCCAGATCGTTCCTGCAAACAGTATGCATCGCACAGGAAAAAGGATATTGTAAAGGTCTTCGCCAAAGGCGAAGACCTTTACAATATCCTTTTTCCTGTGCGATGCATACCGAGCGTTTTTAAAAATTAAAAACGCTCGGTATACTTCGAATTTTAAATACTTTGAGTAATTAATATTTTAATGATTAATCTTAAAGGTGTGTTCCAACTAGAAACACTTTCTGGGAATCAGCTGAAAACAACTATAATTCATGCACTTTACAAATATAAGCCAAACAAAATGTTTAACGGGTGAAAAAACAACTACATTTGGACAGGTTTTGTAAGTTTTGGTTCCCCATCAAAACGCATCTCTGCGCTAGCGGTCCTGCTCTTTGTGACAAAATGGCGCAACTGACGTGCTCCACCATGCGTTGTCGATAGAACGGAGGGAAACCCACTGTAAATAAATTAGTTAAAGGTTAATAACCCCTTTGAAATTGGTGACTTGGACTTCCGCAACCTCCGCACCGGCCGGCAACGATGGCTAGGTCACCGGGGAACGCCATTGCAGACTCTGGCGAGCAAGCTCCTATAACGCACACCGCTACAGTAAAGCTTCCGGATTTCTGGAGTACGGACTGTTCCTCGCAGTGGAGTCCCTTTTTCGGAAAAGTCGCATCACAAGCCAGCTTTCAAAGTATGACCACTTGGTAGCGGCACTTCCCTGACCAGCGTTGCCAACCATCCGGGATGTGCTACGAGCTCCTCCAGCTGAGGCTCCCTACGACACATTGAGGTTCGTGTTGATTCGGAGGACGACGAAGTCGGAGCAACACCTCAACCAACAGCTGTTGACCGCAGAAGAGTTGGGCAACAGAAGATCCTCCGAGCTACTCCGCATTATGTACCAACTCCTGGTAGACTGCACGGAAGCCGTGGACGCATCGATCACCTGGGAACTGTTTTTTTCAGTGACTTCCATGGCAAGTCTGCATGATCTTACCAACATCATCCGAGTCACCTAGCTGTGTTTGGAGATTTGTGTTTGTCCTTTGTCCCTCTTGTTCCCCTTCTCCAGGGGTTATTTTCATCATCCGAGCCTCTGGAAGCACTCGTCCAGGGCCCGTTTGCTCGAAGCTGGTTAACTAACCGCGGTTAACCGGATTTCCCTACGAGGGGGAATTTCAGGTCATGTGACCGGCATAGTAAGGACGGCGGGGAAACATGGCGGTGCCCCGGTGAGTGAGCGCCGCTCGCTTTGGAACTTATACGTCGTTGTTGCTGCAATATTGGACGCGTTTGTCTGCAATGAATGTGCAGGAGGCTTTCGATTTGCCTTACCTCACTTAAAACGCAAAGCATGAGCAATGAACTCGCCGCATTTTTTAGATAGTCTTTCGATTCTGGCAATTCCTAAGCCTAAATGAACGCGATAGTTGTCGGCATGGCAACGTCTTTGAAAAGTGGATTGCCTTGACTCAATGGGCCGGGTACTGATAGCACACAAAAGCAGACAGCGTCCCCATAGACCTTTTGCTAAATTTCCCAAGCACCGAGGTGCATGCTACGAGTGTAGTTACACGCGCTGCGCGTGCTGGCGTCTGCAGTAGTCAGTATTCTAAAGCAAAAAGCCTATAACAAATTTTGCCGTGCACGCGCGTTCGTCAAAGATTTATTATGATTATTTACTTCGAATATTTTATAAGTAGCAGGCCAGCGCGCGCCGATCGTTGAATTACACTTCCAGTGTTCTCCGCGATGTTAGGGTAATTTACTAATAGGTCAATTTTCACTGGAGTCGAATTACAGGTTTTTCAATTTATGACGGTGTTATATACAGTTCTTACATGCTGGCTAACCATGCTGCCGGTGTAACACCCGCCTTTCACTGCTCACTTCTTTCTCATCGTTTCTAGGACTGAACTTCGTCGTCCTCTTTCGAACTTGGAAGGAAATTTCAACGAGGCTTGTCTTCACTTCAGACAGCCAAATATTTAGACATTTTCCAAACAAGGGTTAATTTAGTTTTACCTTACCGATTCTCTGTACCAGGAGCAATAAAAATTGTTTCTTGAGCTCAAATGTATGCCGCGCTGCGTCGCGAAAACACGGTAGGGCGCATTTTTGGGTCCCCCCATTTCGGGGACCTTTCCACGGAAGCCACTTATATTCGCTACAGCCAGGAGGTGACACCAGCTACAACCTCATAATAAAACAAGGAGCTATCACTCATCCAGCCCTCGTCAAACTTGGCTAGGTACTTTTAGGTACCTAGTAGGGAAGGATGGTTAACTTTTAACCGCGGTTAAAGTTAACCGGCTTCGAGCAAACGGGCCCAGGTGGCAGATAAGGTCAGGGATGTGTAAACGTTTGCAGCTTATGCCGTCGCAACGTCGTGGGCGCTGGTCCGCCCGAACAAGCTCGCTCTCTGGAAAAGCAGTTCCTCCAAGCTTCTAGAATTGAAACAACGACTGGCTGTATGAGACGATCAACTCACGCAGAGCATCAACGACCAGCGGTCTCACCGTCGTTCTCGTTTTCCCTCCCATTCCATTCAGGCGAATGTCACGGGCGTCAACGCAGTACGTCTTCCGCGAAGTTTTAAAAGCTGTGCCGGTTCAACCACATGCTTGGCGACAACGCCCAGGAATGCATCCAACCATGCGCATTTCTGTAAAGCACCAGACCCACTCACTGACACGGCCAGTGCAGCAGGAGCACAATGTTGCCCTCCGTTCTACGTATCCGATAGCAAATTAAAGGCCCTGGACCTGGCTGACACTGGTGCCGAAGTCAGTATCATCTATCTTACATTAGAGGATTGCCGGTACCGACAACAAACTCCACATCTCCAGGCAGTCAATGTATCGTTGATGAAAACGTTTGGACAGAAACCCCTGACCCCCGATCTTGGTCTTCGACCCGTCTTCCGATGGCTGTTCCTGGTTGTAGACGTTCTTTTTTTTCATCAGAGTAGCATATTTCCGGCGAAAGTTTGACTTCATTGCGGATGTTAAGTACCGTCTTCTTCTTAACTCAACGACCCACCCAGCATCCAAGGCGTGCTCGTCAAGGCTCCGTCGCTTATCACCAACTTACGGCCCTTGAAGATCGCTGCCGCATGCGGAAATATCTTGCGAGAATTTCCAACGCTAGCGCAGCCGCGCAAGACTTAGATACCGGTCAAACAACATTACCCATTGCATCGACACCAAGGGTTCTCAAGTCTTTGCCTAGTCGCGACGTCTTGCTCCTAAAAGATTGAAGATTGCCAAGATGCATTTATTTATTTATTTATTTATTTACTCCCCAGGGCCCGAAGGCATTACAGAGGGGAGTGGACAGAACATCTATAATACAACACATAGTAAATTAGGCAGGTGAAAAAAAAAAGAAGCATCAAACAAACTTGTTACTCGGAACAGAGAACATAGTTACAAACGGCATCTTTAAACTCGGCACTTTCAACTATGTCGACGATGTGAGCGGGAAGCCGATTCCAATCCAAAGATGTCATTGGTATGAAAGACTGGTGAAAACTTGATGTGTGATAGGGAGGGATAGCTACTTTATTTCGATCACATGCTGGCGCTGGGATTTGTCCGGCCGTCATCAAGTGCATGGTCAAGTGCTCTTCACATGGCACCAAAATCGGGCAACTTGATGTTTTGTGGGGATTATAAAGCACTAAACAAGATCGCAGTGGCTGACAGGTACCCATTTTCCATCATTCAAGATCTCATTGGAGCACTGCACGGATATACAATCTTCACGAATATAGATCTAGTGAAAGCATGCCATCAGATCCTAGTTGAACAATCTGACATCCACAAAACTGCCATCACAACATCCTTTAGAATGTTTTGCATAGGCGCACACGCCCTTTCGCCTCTAAAACGCGACACAAAATTTCAGCGGTTTGTGGATCAAGTGCTTCGTGGATTAACTTTCTGCGTCACATCGATGACGTATTGGTCTTCAACAAAACACCATGCAGAAGAGAATAAAACCATCTTCGCCTGATGCTTTTACGCCTCCACTGGTACAGAATCGTCTTGACCGGCTCTAAATGAGAGTTGGGCGTCAAAACGTTGGATGTCTTGGGCCATCACGGGGATGAAGACGGCATCCGTCCTCAGCAGGACAAGGTGAACATCATTCGAACCTTCCCACAACCCGAAACAACAAAGAAACTCCATGAGCTTTTGGAACTCATAAATTCTACCAAAGATTTATCCCAAACGGCGCGGCATACCTTAAATCAAATCAAATCACATCAAAGTTTATTTAACATCACCAAGTACAAAGTACCTAAAAATGATGTATGGAGCTCAGACAAAAAACAACTTCTCAACCGAGTCCTCACTGGAGATTCAAAGAAGTGTACAGCACTCGAGTGGAATGAAACCTCCGTCGAAGCGTTCGAGACGGTCAAGAAAAATCTGACCGAAACTACAGCCTTCGCCCACCAGAAACCGGACGCACCCCTTTCCGTCCTGACCGACGCGTCTGACGGAACAGTAGGTGCAGTCCTCCAACAACTTACTGACTCTCATTGGCAGCCACTCTAATTTTTGTTTTCTAAACAGTTGACACCGACGAAAATACGCTACAGTGCATTCAAGCGTGATTTTCTAGCCATCTACCTAGGTGTTAAACGCTTCGATCCCTTCCTGTAAGGACGTCAGCTTTACTGCGATAGCAGTATAGTGAGACACTTCGCTGATTTCGCGCCGTCAACCGCGCTGCATACCGACGCAAGCCATTTGCGGCACTCCGCCAAAAGATACAACATTGACGTCACGGTGCTGACGTCAAGCCGCGCATCACGTCAAATGTTAACTGGCATCAGCTGACACCATAACGTAACATTGCCATGTAAAGTTTCGTTTCACAGTGACGCCACGCGACTTAATGACGTCGGGTTACACCGTGGGTCACGTGATGTCATGACCTCACACGACACTGTGACGTCACGTGACTTGCTCGCGTCACGTGACAATACGTCGTCACGTGACGCCATGACGGCACGTAGAAACAAACATGAGACTGCTGATAATGGAAACAATACAAACAAAGCGTTTTCGCTAATTATGACAAAAAGATTTTCGGGCGATAAAACAGATAAAGCTACGTGGGTGTTAAGACGGCGAAACCGCGGGCGTGAAATCAGGTTGAGCTACACGCTTGAAACTTCAGTGCGCGATTTTGGAAGTATTGAAATAAAAGTCAAAACGGAGGCGAGCTGGTGAACAATCATGGTTAAGAAATGAAACCTTGAGACACCACCGTCTCAAAACCAGCACATCATGCAGCTGTCATCTACTTCCACAACAGTCTTTTTCTTTGTCAACCTCCATTCAAATTATGCATATTCAACAGTAGGGACACTCACTACACTAAAAAGGCCTCGAGCACGCAAACTGAATCTTTTTCCTTGTTGTCTTTTTCTTTTTCTTCTTTGCCATATTCCAATTAAAATATGTCCTAACGGCGGCACACGCAAAGCACCGAGAAAACCATGAGTATCAAACACAGGTCTAAAGGCAATTTTCAAATATCAATTGCTCACAGGAGAAAAACATTCAGAAATTACCCGAGTCACAATTTACCTGGAATTACACAGATAAAAACGCTTTCGCGCCCTCGTCCAAAGTCAAAGAGGGCATGCTTATACAATTTCCGGCGCTGATGATCCCTAATGGTTTCCTTAATCACCCTTTTGAAATGGTCTTTTTTTTTTTTTGCCAAGCAAAGTCGTCTGATTCTCATCTGGGTAACAATTTCCACATTCACTCGGGTGTTTTCCGATTTCAGAACTGGCAGAACACCTAACCACTTTTTTGTGCTCTATAATTAGGTCGTTCAGGCAGCGGCCTGTTTGACCCACGTACGAGAACCCACAGCTCATTTCTATCTCGTATATTACTGCCATTTCACGAGTGGTTGCCACATCTTTATGGTTTTTTTTTTTTTTTGCAACCTTCCTTATCTTCCGTAAAAGGAGTTAGCCTACTTAATTTGCAAACATTTTTTTAAAAACTACTCGTACACCATGGCTTTCTGCCAATGCCTTAAAGGGGCACTCAAGTGCTTTTTGGAGAAGTTTGTTTTTGAAAGCATATTGTTTGTTGGGCTTCAGTCAATGAAAATGACCAGTTCTAGACGGCAAGACGCCGAAATAAACTTGCAGCAATAGAAATTGTTAATTTCGTGGAGATTCCGAAAGTTACTAATATTGCTCTTTTTAGACACAAGCACATTATATTTTGACAACCACGTCTAATCTTAGGATGTCGGTGACGTAATACAGCTATTATTGTTTGAAAACGAGCGAACTATGTTTTCTCCTTGCCTTGTTACGCGGGAGTGATGTGCCCGCGCGGCGACGCGGCTGCGTCGCACCGTCAAGTTCAACTCCGTCGTCTACCGGTTTTCTTCCCGAGGCTCCCACTTCATCCCGTTCTCGAAGCAAGGTTCGCGAAGACGCGAATGGTTACGTTGCACCAGGCAAGAAAACGACCACCGAGGACCTCCTCCACATTACTCGTTTCTCTGCGGACAACTTCCAGGCATTCTCCAGCGGTGACCGTAGTTGTGGACGCCATCACTCTGCTGTACCGACGCTTCTGCTTCCCGTCGCCGACGGGACCGAGCGAGGAACCCGCGAAAAAGTCCTGGTTAGTGTTTTGGTGATTTTTGTGAGTTTCATGAACGTCGCATTTGGCAGCAGTCTGCGT
Source organism: Ixodes persulcatus (assembly GCA_013358835.2). NCBI lineage: Eukaryota > Metazoa > Arthropoda > Arachnida > Ixodida > Ixodidae > Ixodes > Ixodes persulcatus. Next base: position 1,432,285 of record JABSTQ010009160.1, on the reverse strand, counting down.
GACATACGTGTTCGTAACTGAGGGTGTTTTGTAGAAGAGAGAACCGTGTTTTTCGATCCGCGTAAATAAACTACGCATCGTAGAAAGCTGAATATCGCAGAAACGCTAGTGATGGCGACAGAATGCGAAAGTTTGCGAGCATGACGTTTCCTTAATCAAAAGGATACTAATACTTTATTTGTACTCAGTGGGGGAGGGATTACCCACGCGTACAGGGTCACAAAAGGCAATGCTGCCCATACCGGAATGGAGCCGATGTCCACCTAAGCCTAATAACGTCGCGATCTTTTTTTTTTTTTTCTTCTAGGACCTCGGTTTTCCCTCTTTTACCACAGACTCGGGTAATTTTGAACATGATCAGCATCCACCAGCTCGCCTGCACACTCATTGTCGTCGTGTTCTGCGGTGCTGTTTATTTACTTGACCAGAATGCACGGCTCTGTTTTCTCAAACAGCTGCCACATCTCGCAAGCCACTGGCAGGAATTCTTTTTCTCCCGGCCTGCCGGTTCGAGCTTCATAACTGAGAACACGCTTCGTTCGCGAGCTTGGAGCGTGTATGCGCAGCCAAAGCACGGCGGAACGAGCGAATGTGGAAACCGGTCATCCAAATGAGACGCCCTGTGATGTGCCTGTCGTGCCGGTTCCCACGAGTGGCTCGCGCACTGAACGGCCAGTGCGCGAGCCACACGGGACGAGCGCAGCGCTCGTCCGTTCCCGTGTGAGTCTTCTACGTCCTCGTCTGTTTTTGCTGTTTCCTACGAAGAATTCCCACCAACTCGCCCAACTCTTCATTCTTCTAAGTGTTAGAAACTATCGATAGCCCAAATTGCATCATTCAGGCATTGTGAAAAACATTGTAGTATAAAAGTGCTATTTGCAGGTCCTAGTCTCAGCAGCTGGACTGCTGCATCCTGCAAGGCAGAAAGAATCCTGAGGGACTGCACTGTCGAGATGAATCTCCCTGGTTGTGGAGGAGCCAGTACCGCTGAATACTTTCGACTCTGCCGTCCCCTACTGCAGCAGCGAGGTGCCATACAACTGCATATTTCCTGCTCCCAGCAGCATGCCAGACTCTGATGCGACATACTCTCCATCCCATTCTGCCAAAGGTTTCGAGAGGTAAGCTATGTGTATGTGCGCCTAGATCTTACAAGTTTGTCTGATCTTTGCACGCCTTGTGCATTTGTTTACCCTCCCTCCGCATGCGTCCACATGCTTGTGCCCCCTTTAATTTTGCCCAGTGACAGCGCTTGCTTGCTTCGTCATCGTGCGTTCCTTGTGCTTTTTATGCTATCCATTGCTTGTGTGCCCCTCCTTGTGTTCCGATGCGCCACAGACGAGTATTGAAATACATGCTCTCCGCATATTTTTTTTATGTCCCTCACACGTAATACTGCATTGACTTTTCTTTTCATGTGCTGCCACAGACATCCTGAAGAGGCTACACCTTGGCAAAGCAGCTCTCCTGTTGGTCTTTAATAAATGGGGCTTTCACCGAGGAGGTAGACTGGAACTGTATAAACCAAACCTGGGCAACTGTGCATGACAGTACAAACATTTAACACAAGTTCAATACCATTCAGACTTACAAAGCTAAACATATTTTCCAGTCTACACTACGGTTTGCCCTCCCATCTGCAACATTGTCTCTTCTCGATTATTCACTGGTTCACAAAGATACAACCTATTATGTCTTGCTAACCTTTGAGGAAACAAATGAAAATAGTTTTAGCCAAAGCCGAATGATTATGCACAGGTTTGTTCGGACAGTAGAACTTTTGCCAAGCACCAAGGAGCATGCTGGAAGTGCATTTACACACGGCATCTGCAAGAGTAACTGTTGCAGATGCCAAGACATGCACACTCAGCATTTGCCTATGTCCCACCATTCTCCTTTGTGCCTTGGCAAAAAGGTTTGATTTTAACCACTGAAAGGAATGTTAGTTATTCATTTACTGGGTAACTCGTATGTGCATTGAAGGAGCAAGAGCAAGCCTTGTTCCTAAACAGCGTAGTGTACGAGCCTTCCCAGCCAATGTGGCTCTGTGAACAAAGCCCTTGACTAGGATTTACAAGCAACATAATCCGTCGGCACTCGTGTTTTGGCCAGTCTTTCTCTCTGTCTGTATCTAGTAGTGATGGACCGAATCTGCCAAACTTCAGATTCAGATATGCCAAACTGTTAAAAAAAGTTTGGCGAAAATTTGCTAAAAATTTGGCAAATGTCTGCGCACGCGCGAGATGCAATGGAGCCATCGATTGCAAATGGACGCCGTGCGGTTACCATCGGGCAGTGTACTACTACGAGCGGTTACAGCAAGGTGTGGAGTATTCGACATGGTAACTGTGTGTTTGTCAGCCTTTGTGAGTGTGGTTCTCTTCAATATTTGTTTGCCTCAAGAATAACAACAATAATTGCGATAAGCTGCAAGCCACATAAGAACGTAATTAAAAAACAAAAATTGCCAGAGCAGCATTATGCAGCAGACAACGTGGCGCAGTGGAGGACGACATTCAGAAGCAGTTACACGCATTGACGGTCTCTCACGTTGTTCAGAAAACGCGCACGAAAATTGTTGCACCGTTTACGTGACCCGCTCCGACCAACCCAAAAAGTTGATTTCCGCTGCGTAAAAAAATTGTCTGCTTCAAATGCCATTGCCTTGGAAATTGCCTTCTCAAAACTTTTACAGGCATCCATAATTATGAAAACTTTGATAAAGTGTTTAGTGTTTTACGAACCTCACGACAGACTAGTTTCGAAAAGTGTGAACTGTGTGTTTATTTTTTAATCAACATTGCTGCGTCGATCTCCATGTGTTCTCCCATAAATCGTGTGCCTCCTGGAACCGAGAGTACCATGTGACTCGCGCCGAGCTGCTCTGTCGGCCATGTTGTCGGTAAAACACGCGGATTCAAAGGATTGTGTTGTTCTGCTCTTAGGAGCTATATAGTGCTGTGATCGCTACTACCCAACCTCGGTGTGTCACCACTTCTGCAAAAGTCACAGTAAAATTGCCAGTAAACTAGCAAAAATGACACCTATACAATTATATTGCAGAATATTACCTTATTTAGTAATAACTGTGTCAATATGCATTAAAAAAAAGAAACCTAAACCTTTTTTGCCTGAAATACAAAATATCAACTTAGGTTTGTCAACAAAATATTGTTACCGAATGTTTAAAAAAGATCGGCGAACATTTGGCTGTGTTAAATCCTAAGATTAGGCACCGAATTTTCGATTCGGCAAAAAAGTTTGGCCCCTCACTAGTATCTACGAACGCCGCCAACGAACGAGTATTCGGCGCCGAGAGCCAGCGTCTTTAGCAGACAATCTTTTCGACTCAAAAGCGGCGCGCGTTCCGCAGGCGGCGACAGTCGCAGAAACAAAAACAGGCGCGGTAACAACAAGCAGCTGCAATTCCTTGTCTGCTAAATACGCCGGCTCTCGGCGTCTGCTCGTTCGTTGGCGGCAGTTGGCGTCGCGACCGCTTGCGCCATCTCTTGTCTTCCGTGCGAAACGGCGCCGTGTTATTTGAAGACCGGTGGCGTCGCTGCGTTTCCATAGGAGCTAAGCCTTTTTCTTTCTTTACTTTTTCCTCAGGTAAGTTCGTTCTTTGAAAATTTTACAAAAAAAAATGCACCACCTGTGGGCAACGCTGCACAAAGTCGTAACGCGATAGGTTAAGAAACCGAATTTTCCGGTCGATTTAAAGAGCCTGCCGTCTCCTTGTTTCACCCGGTAGTCTCGCTGTTTCAAGATAATCTGCAATTCACAAAATTCATCGAGTCACCCTAAACAAACCATCTTAGAAAAATATGCTTCCTCTTGGAGGTCATGGGAAACTCGAACAGCTATAAATAGGCAATATGCAAAATAGCAGTCTCCCTATTGGTTCAGGGGCATTCTGGGAGCAGGAGACTGTCAACGGGTAGTTTCGGTTTCACTGGGTTGTGCATCTGTTGTGCTATTGTCTGCGCACCACCATTGCTCATGTTGTTGTGGATGCTCCACACTTGCGCACGATGCAGTAAGTACCCTTTTCTTCTCGTTGCTACATATCGGTTGCAGCGAATAACGAAACAATTAGGATTTTTTCTGACACAGGGGACGAGCAAAAGAGACATAACGGTGAAGTCAAGTGAATGCAGATCGACGAATGCCGTGCCAGCTCACCGCGTGCATTTGTTTGCAACCTTGAGAACAGCCACTGAGACTAGTACTTTATTTCTATAACACCCTTGTTTCCGCGGCCAATTTTCACACAGCAACGTAGCAAGGGGTGCAAGTTTGCACTTGAACGTTTTCGTACAGCGAGCTTCGTCACGTATTGTGTTAGCCCAATTGCAAATAGCGATTGGCGAAGCAAGGGTGTTATAAAATGAGTGCTAATCTCAGTGGATAATTTCGAGGTGGCAAACAAATGCACGCAGCGAGCTGGCACGGCATTCGGCATACGTCGCTCTACGTTCACTTCAGTTCGCTGTTGGAACGTTCTCGCTCAAAACCCGTGCCAGCAAAATTAATTGTTTCATTATTCGCTGTGTCAGCTAGATTTGTAGCGACGAGAAGAAAAGGGCACTTAGTGCATCGTTCACAAGTATGGAGCATTCCACGACGACGTGAGCAATGGCAATGTGGAGACGTTAGCAGACGACAGATTCCCAACCCGGCGAAACCGAAACTACTTATTGACAGTCTCCTGCTCCCAGAGTGCACCTGAACCGCTAGGGGTGCTGCTATTTTGCTTATTGCCCATTGGCTCCAATAGCTCGTAGCGTCCGCTGCAGTCAGTTGTAAGGTGAAACGGAGTATGGAAATATTTGCACAGAAGCGCCGCGAAGATGGCAGCCAACAAAACCCCGAGTGTTCTTGGTGAAAAGTTATGCAAATCGATTACAACTTTGAATTGGGCAATAGTAAGTTGTCACTTGGCTCTAACGGCTAACAATACATTTGTGTGAAGACCGTGCATTGGACGATGCATTGTTTACTTTTGTGGTGAGAAAAACATGGTTCTATACCCAGTATAACAAAAACACTTTTATTCAGTCGCAGCGATCAGGGCACAGGAACCCGGAAAATGTGTCGCTGGCGATCGTTCCCTAATTGTTTTCATCATGCAGGAGGGCAGTGGTCGCCTGTTGCTCTGCCCCAGTCGCAGTCACAACCACAGCATCCACTGCCTATAGGCAGTGTACCAGAAGCACCTGAAACAATATCTATTGATATAATGTAAGAAAAAAACACCACTTTAATTAACCACAGTAACTGAAGCAATCACCACACTGATCAGATGTAAGAAGCAATACTCTATACTCTCAAGTGTACACGTCTTGTGTTCGTTTCCCTGGGAAACCAATAATATATTATGCTGCTTTTATGTCCCCTTTCGCTGTGCATGTGATGCATCTGCCAACGAACAGCTAGTCGGCACAACAGACTATAAACACTGCGAAGAAGTGAGCTTGTACTTTATGCCAAGCACAGCACAGATGTCGAGACAACCTTGCTCCGGAAGTATGACCCACCATGAGCTCTGCATAAAAACCGAATCTGGTAAGGACGGCGAGAAGGCAATCCCAGATTTTTTGTAAAAGAAGCTTCTGTAAAGGGAACAATTCAACCAATTTCGTGAAGTGATCAGTCACGACAGGAAGATACTGATTACTGTACGGATTATGAGGAAACGATCCCCTTACGGGTCGCAGGCAACAATCTGCCAAGAAGAGTGGCTTACGATTTGTTGCATAAATCTTGGTAGGTGAACTTCGCGTGGCTTTGACTTCTGACATCCTAGACAAGTGTGGGCATACTTCAGTATATCCTGCCTGATTCCTGATCAAGTCTCGACATGGCGTAACTTATTGCAAGTCATACTGCTGCCGCTGTGACCTGATGACGCTGAATCATGGAAGTGACTGATGAACGGCGTTCGAAGTTTCACAATCCTGAAAGGCGAGCCATGGGCAGCATCGTCCGCTTGAAAAATGTAGCTGAGAACAAGTCCATTCTCTCTCAGCAAGTATGAGTCGTACCTATCGTTGCTCTCGGTGCGGCCTACCCTTTGTTCTGCAAGCTTCTCGCACACCCGTAGACGGAGTTTCCCTCTCCCACTGTGCCTTGCGAAGTTCTCTTGATCACCAACGTCCCCCATTCTGACTGATGTGTCGGCCACAACGCCAGTTATTCCCACCAATGCATGTTCGTCCTGAGTGGGAAGGACCTGCAAAGGAGCACACGAGAGCACATCTGCCGCAACAAAACTCCCTTCTTGTATGTAGTGGCTTAGTGGTATGCCTGTAATGTCGGAGCTCATTGTGCGAGACGTCCGACTGGATTCCGCAAATTATTCGGCAAGGAAAACACTTGATTGGTCTGGATCTGAAAGTATGTGCCATTGAAATACATGTTAATTTTTTTAGGGCAAAAATAATGGCGAGACACTCCTTTTCCATTGCGTAATAGTAGTGTTTGGCCGCTGTCGGCATGCGGCTGGTGAAGGCAACTGGCCGAAGAACACCGTTGTGTTCCTGAAGCAGGACTGCACCAAGGCCAGAGTCGCTCCCTATTGAAAATATTTCTAAAGGGCCCGTCAGCCTTGAAGGATTATGGGACCTCACAGGCCTTCAAAACCCTTCAAAAATACCCTACAGAAAAACCCTTCACGGATACCCCATAGAAAAACCCTTTAGCCCCACAGCCCTTCAACCCGTCAGCCCAAACCCCTTAGCCCATCAACCCTTTAGACGCCCAAATGACTGTGAACCATAGACAAAAATGCAGTTCAAAACATAATTGAAAATTTATTGCAGACATTTAGTTTTACATGCATATTATAACTTAAAAAGGCGATAAAAAGCAACGTTTGTTCAAACCCGGCGCAAGGAGCTGTACACGAAAAAGATCATATCAAATAGGGACAACTGACTTCTTTATCACAAAGAAAAATATCTTTCAAAGTACTCACAATGCCGCTGGGTATATTCCTGATGTACGGTAGTTCAGCTAATAAAACCGAGCAGGTGCACCTCACGGACACATACACAGTCTCAGTAAGTACGTTTAGCGAAAACCACGAACTCGCAAGCAGCATCCGCCGCCGTTGCGAAATCCTGAGCACAGTCACGGTTTCGTCCATGATGACGCCGCCCGCGTCTTCGGCGTATTTTTCGCTCGCTGGATGCTTCTGAGGTCGAACGGACGAAGAGGCGCAAGGAACAAGTCAGGACAGCGGCCGTCATCCACCGTCTTAGAACCCACAGTGCCATAATCCCGGTGTGCAGGCACAACATGCGGTGGGACGCTGACCCCGACTGCCAGGCTTGCGGAATCAACTTGAATGCGCTGAACACGATGGCGCTCGAGCGGTGCTGAAGGCGGCCAACGCCGAACTGTGGTTCACCTGCGTAACCAAGGAAGAAACTGCACGGATCAAAACAGATCAAGGGGCGAGCCCTCAAAGCCATGCATGCTCACCTTCGTGGAGGAAATTGGTCCGCTCGTTCTGTCCTTATTCCGCGAAGGCTCGTGGGCTAACCGGAACCGCCGCTGGCCTCCCCCGCTTGCACATACCACTCTCTCCCGCCGACCGCTGGCCTGGCAGCCCTGCACCCTCTCCCCATCGCCGGGCGGAGAGAGGCGCAGTGTGGGTTGCTTTTTGGGACAGTCGCCCGTGGAGGAACCGGTTCCCGGAACGAGTCGCTCCCGCGCACGTCCCTGTTCCTGAAAAACGCACTGCTTCGCGGCTTGTTTTTTTTTTTTTTTTTTATTTATGGTTGCACGGATTTCGCCTCGAGCGGACAGGATTGCGTTCGCCTCAAAACGGCGCTCGGCCAACACCACTCGGCCCGCGGCTCGTCAATTCTCCACATGGGGCGGTCGCCCTCAGTGGCCTCCTTGGCGACCGAACAGCCGGGCAGTGACAGACGGGTCCAGGAGCCCACTCGTATTTGATAGAAGAGCAGTAATAAAAATAGGACCGTACACACATACGATCGGCATTCTCCAAATACTGTAAACGTCTAAATTTTCGCGAGGACCTAATTTTCGCGAATGTCGCGAATCGCCTACATTTCGCGAAAAATACGTCCCGCGAACAATTCGGGCAATATGTGAACGCCACGGAAGCTACACTCGATTCGCGAAAACTAGAACCCGCGAATAATTTCAAATTTTCAGCTTTGGCCCGATTCGCGCAAATTTGAGCCCGCAAAAATTAAGTCGTTTACAGTATCTAAGGAGGCTAAGCTGCATGATCTAGAATGGACCGAGTTTATTAGACCGATTAGCCCTTCTTAATTCCAGCGTGATAAGACGTTACCAATGGGAAGAGCTTAAGGCAAGTTTGTAAAAAAACTGACAACGCTCACTGCCAGGTCCCGTTGTCCTTGATTGCAATGCGGAGTGGAGAATGAGGTTTATGACGAAAATAATCCCTGGAAGAGGAGAACAAGGGGAGACAAAGGACAAACACAAATCTCCAAACACAGCTAGGTAACTGGTGCGCGGACAAAAAAATCCGCCTGCTCTTGGTATCAAACCCGGGACCTCTCCAATTCCAGTGGAGTGCTCTACCAACTGAGCTAACCAGGAGTTAGACGTGTGACGAAAGGTACGCACACACACTTATTGATGTCTTGATCGGTGGTCTTTATTTCGCGTGGACGACTATCGCCGCTCCACCCCGGGAGAGCGGAAGGAAAGAAAACTAGGCACGCAAGCGCTTGGAGCGACGACAAAAAGAGGGCGGTGCAGGCGTAGACATGATTGACGCGGGTCTAACAGCGCCAAATATTTGGGAAACCTTTATTTACCTGAGAGTCTACTGATCTTGAAAATGGTGCCTAATGATAACTAATCTACAAATAGACCAATAGACCCATCCCGAAATTACGCCCTCTTCTGGCAGAGTTTGAAATACTGCACAGCTGCGTGTGCAAAAGACACCATAAAAATGGAATGTCGATCGCTTATATATAGTTCAGTTAAGAACAGTATTATACAAGTAATAGTCTTGCCACATTAATGGTGTCCTTTGCGCACGTCACTGTGCAGGATTTTAATATCTGCCTTAAGAGGGAGTAGTTTCGGGATGGGTCTATTGCTAAATTACCCAAGCATCAAGGAGAATGCAGGGAATGGTGTTCCACGCGCCGCACGTGCCGGCGTCTGCATCAGTAGCTGTTCTAAAGCAAAAGCCTTAAACAACTGGCATCTTGCAGGCGCGTTCGTCAAAGCTTTATTTTAGTGTACTTCGAATCTTTTATACGGGGACGGTTTGCGCGTGCGGCGCGTGCGGCGGTGCGAGCATAGAGTTTGTGTTGACGCACATGAAAAATCCACGGAACCCTAGTAATAAACAGCTTCGCTGTAAAAAACTATTTCTGTATCTGAAAGCGCTAGAATTCGAAAAAGTAACTATCTGCTAGTTTCAACGTGTTAGTGGTTAAGTATCCGTTTTATCTTGCTTTAGCTACACTGAAACTTCGAATGCACAATTACTTAAGACTGGATTGAATCCATATGCATCACTGTTTGCAACATCTACACCTCAATCTGAACAATCCACGTTTTTTGACAATATTAGTGATAAAGCAACTTGCTATTTATTCTGCCAATATTGTGAGTGGGAAGTTTAATCGTAATTTACATTAGCAGCAACATAACGAGTGAGAAAATAAACACAAACGGCTCAGAGTAACACTTTAAAACACGCTGTTTTACGTAGACATTGTGCCATCTTTTCATCCTGGCACTAGAGTAGTGGCTAATTGGGTTATGTTCTTATAATCGCCGTCAACAATATTGTGCCAAACTGTCAAGGCTGGCGCATAACTTTCGCAGTGCTGCAGTTCTTCAAAATTGAAAGGGAACGTGGCTTCGTCTTGTGTTTCATTTGCACACTATCGCGCAACTAGCTTTTAAGAAGTTGGAGCACCGCGGTAGCTAGGATTGTCTTGTCAACGTAGCACTAAACAGGGGATGCCGTGTATGGGCATGCCATATGATGCCGTGTATTGGACCCTGCAGATCAAACTCAGAGCCGATACGCCCCTTTATGAAAAGTTGTTCAAAATCATTATACTGAATGTATACTAATAGTGTACTTCGCGTGTGCAGTAAAATTGTACTAGTGTCGCACTTTTATAAAACAAAATAGTATAATTTTAGTACACCACTAGTACACATGTAGTATAAGTGAACCTCGAGTGTACTTCTAGTATAAAATAAGTGTACATTTAGTACACTACATGTATGCTTTTAGTGTATACGTACACTACCAGTGCATACCCAAGCAGCACAAAACGTCGTGGAAACGTCGAGAAAAGGTCCCTGACGTCCGTGACGTCCCGCATGACTTCGATCACGTTTTTTCGACGTTGAGGTGACGTCCTTATACAACGTTCCATTATAGTCCAATCAGGGACGTTGTGACGTCGTTGTATTTCAACTCAAACGTCGTCAACGTTCCCACGACGTCGAGACACGACGTCGAGGCAACGTCCAACGCTCACGTTTCTTTGACGTTGAAGTGAAGTTCATAAATGACGTTTCATTATCGTCCTGTCCGTGACGTGCTGGCGACGTCATGTTTACACTTCTACGTCGTCATCGTCGCCACGACGTTAAGAGAAGACGTTTTAGCAGCGTCGAACACTCACGTTTCTTCGACGTTAAAACGAAGTCCATAGTGACGTTACATTATAGTCCCGTCAGTGACGTTTCAGCGACGTCGCGTTCACACCTAACTGTCGTAAACGTCATACAGGACGTACTGCCAACGTCGACCACTCACGTTTTGTTCAACGTTGAGGACATATTTAAATTACGTTCCATTTTTGTCCTGTCATTGACGCCCTGGCGATGTCACGCCACAACCTTTGTTTTGAGTTTTTTTAGCTTTTCCAGCTCCATCTCCAGCCGTAAATCACTGTTAAAAGCTTAATCACAGCTGTGGTCAAGGTGACACTGCTCAAGAGCCGCAAGCAAAACTTAATTTTTGAGAGCTTCAGGAATTTTTTTTATACATTAATTTATTTATTCCAAGATACTCTTAATTGCACATAGGATTTCGCTAGGAAGGGCATATACAAAACTCAATGTACACTGAAGGAAAAAAATATGAAGGCATGTTGGGAATATCATTCCTTTTACATGTGCTTGTTATACTTTTGGTTTGTTTAAAATATTGTTACGGTTCTGATTTGCGCAGTGAAGCCCATGGCGTCTAGAACGGATCGAATTTACCTTTTGCAGAGATCGCTAGGCGCACGCGCCGACTCTGGGAGAGGGGAGGAAAGGGAAAGGCGCCATTTTTGGAGGCTCTCTCGTCCGCTCGGTCGCTCGGACTGTGCTTAGTTAGGCTCGACTCCTCCGCTTTTCTCGCGGCTAGGCTTCATAGTCGTCATGCCTCACCACCATGCAGCTATAGGTTGCACAAATAACAGCAAAAATGGTTCAAACGCAAGATTTTATAAAGTTTCAGCAGCCTTTTGCGGGTGGTGCACGAAAGCACCCGATGTCAAACACCCCGCCCTTTTTGCCCTGCTTTCAAAAGCCTAGGACGCGAATCTTCCGTGTTGGGTGGCTGGGTCATCAGTGTGATGGCGGGACATTCTGCTTTTAACTAAAATACAGTAAATGTGAACATGATGGCAAACCTGAAACTGGTTAGGAAAACGAAAACGTAAAAGGAGACAGAAAAAGAACAGGCAACGTCTCTTGAGACGTTGCCTGTTCTTCCTTTGCGTTTTCATTTTGCTACCCCAGTCTCAGGTTTAATAACTGAAAACAAGTGTGTTGATGAATAGATACGAATACATGAAGGGATAAAACATCAAGGAAGCACTTCTTGAAAGAAGTCCTGTTTCCGCCCTGTCCTCAATGTTCTCTCCTTCCATGTATTCAAGTTTACCATCATGTTCGACTTACACCAGCTCGCCTGCACTCTGACTATATTTCCGTTAACAGTGAATGTGCACACGCGGTTGTGTGACGTAATCATGCCATAGCCGCTTCTCAAGTAAAGAATAACAAGATAAAGCTTTCCGTTCTTCAAGCGTGCGCTATACACATTCGCGTCTTGCCTCGTTAAAAGTGAAGAGAAAACACAAAAGATATCAGTCACTGGCACAGCATTTAAAGCGTGCGAAACGAATTTAAGCCTTACGGAGACAGAACCACGATGGAATGCCTTGGCAACCAACCGTAAACTCCCCTGTTTGCTAGACCCACTTTGTCGAAGGTTCGTAAACGTGCCGAATTCGAAGAGAGATTGTTTCTAACATACCGTTCCTTGCTTTTTGACGGTGCAGGCAAGTCTTAGCAATATCAAGACTGCCTGGATTTCACACCGTCCGAGTTTGTTTAGACATTCCCGAATACGGCGATATTTCGCGCGGTACACGGGACGGCGAAGTGACGGACGCAATAAGCTTCAATAACTTAATTAAGCGATCAAGGAGAGCAAAATCAGCTGTTTGTAGTGGCCTGGCCTCATAAATGGAGCTCACAAGCTCCGCAAAAGGCGAATGGTTGGGTCGGTATCGAAACTGGTCACCATTACTTTCCTCACATAACACTCTGCGACTCTGCCTTGAAAGCCGACTCCTTCTTTAGTTGCTTGAAAAGACGCGACACCGAAGTGACGATTAAGTGACTCCGAATCGATGGTGAACCGATGCGACGTCGGCGGTCTGTCCATCCTTGAAGGTATAAAAATGAACGAGATCCTCTGTATCATAAACAGTGACTTTTGTTAATCCTGCAGGGGCCCTAATATGGACACTTGGCGAAAAAGTCGGCGAGAAAATCGGCGGCTGCGATTGGCCGATGTCGCACTTGACTTTGGCACCTGCCAATCACAGCTGCCGTATTTCTCGCCGACTTTTTCGCCAAGTGTTCAGATCAGGGCCCCAGGTAGTCCTCAGCCATTTCGAAGAAAATATGCATGCGAAACGAGGACAGAAATACACGTTCAGAATGGTGAAAGACGGAACAACGCCACCAGAGAACACACGCAAAGACATGAACCGGGAGAGACGCCAGGCCTTGCGCGGACGACGGAGAGACGGTCCCGGAGCCCCCAAAAGTGTTTTGAGCGATTCCCGCGAGGGCGCGCCACGATCGAGGCCAAACTATGAAAAAGGTCAAATTGCCATTCTTGTTTTTTTGCACGCGCGTTGTCACGATCCTTCTAGAACGTGGACGAAGGGGGCCGAAGCACCCGCCGAGAAGAGACGACTAGCAGCCTGGTTGTGAGGGTGGACAATGACTGACCGGGGCGGCGTGCGCTCCTCGGTGTTTATTCGCGGTGATCAATGTTGCCCGCCGAGGCTGGCGGCCATCGACGGGTTGACTGGAGGGGGCGCTATGTATTTGTCACAACCCCTCCCCCCCAGTTTGTTTCTTCAAAAACAAAATACATAAACAACAACGCACACGACCGACACCAACTCGGCGTCTGGTCGTGCCAAGTCCTGGCCGGTCGACGACGAAAGTTACCCCGGCGAGTAGCGGTCAGGTGGCCTTCGCTGCCGCGTACTCCGCCTGGTCACCGGTGTCGACGGGCCAGGTGTGGCAACGCCGGGCGCTGCCTGTACCGGTCGCGCTCCACCCGGTGGAGCCGCAGGGACCGGATTTGTGGGTGGCACTGGTGCCACAGGAGTGGCGACGCTTGTCGCCTCCGTGCTGGTTGGCGCTCCACTGGCCGCGACTGGTGCTGTCGTTGGTCCCCCTGCAGGCTGGTCCTCCGAAGCGACGGCCGAGGGTAGAAGCCCGGTCCCGAGGCGAGGCCTGACATGGTCGGCGTGCCGGTGCCAGGTGGTCCCGTCGGGCATGCGGACGAGTAGCGACGAGGCACTCGCTGGTGAAACCACACGTCCGGCAGACCAGGGTGGGCCAGGACGGAAGTTCCTGGCGTAGACCGACGCTCCCGGCTCCGGCAAAGGCCCGGGACGGCACCCTCGGTCAGCAGCCAGCTTCTGCTTCAGCTGCTTCAGTAGCGCCGTGGACCGGAGGTCTAGATGCAAGACGTCCAGGGGTGTCTTGACCATCCGGCCCAGCAGAAGCTCGCGGGGGGCACGGCCAGTGACCTCATGGGGTGTGGTCCGGTACTGGAACAGTACCCGGGCCACCTGTGTCCGGAAATCCCCGGGCTGGCTCTTCTTGAGCTTGTCCTTGATGGTCTGTACCACCCGCTCGGCTGCACCATTGGAAGCGGGGTGGTACGGCGGAACCAGCATCCGGCGGATCCCATTTCTCTGCAGCCACTCGAGGTACTCGGCGCTGGCGAAAGCGGGACCATTGTCGGACACAATGATGTCCGGCAATCCCTGCGCCGCGAAGACCTGCCGCAGCGCTGCAATGGTCGCGCTTGCCGATGGAGTGGTGACTGGCAGTGCCTCCACCCACTTGGAGAAGGCGTCCACTATCACGAGGAAGTAGTGGCCCTTGAAGGGTCCCGCAAAGTCCACGTGCAGGCGGGACCAGGGCCTCTGTGGGAAAGGCCAGGGGGTGATCTCCACGCGACGTGAGGCTCGCTGGTTCTCCTGGCAGACCTGGCAGCCTTGCACCTGGTGCGCGATGTCCTGGTCCAGGCCAGGCCACCAAACGTGCGACCGTGCCACCATCTTGGTTTTTTCCACGCCAGGGTGCCCCGCGTGCAGCAACTGCAGGACCTTGGCCCGGAGACTTTGTGGAATCACCACCCTGGAACCCCACAGCAGGCAGCCCTGCTCCAAGCTCAGCTCGGCGGCCTTGTGGCTGTACGCCTGATGACGCAGCTCCTCCCCTCGGGACACCGCCTTGACCACCTGCGACAGGACCGGGTCCCGTCTGGTCGCCTGCGCCACCGCAGTCCTGGTGAGCACCCCCGGGTAGGCCCGCTCCAGCAGGAAAACATCAGCTGGTTCTCTAACGGCAGCAGGCACCTCCGGCAGGGGCAGGCGGCTCAGGGCGTCGGCAGGTCCCAGGTCCTTCCCAGGGCGGTAGACCAGCTTGTAGTTGTAGGCCGCCAGCGTCAAGGCCCAGCGTACCGCACGAGGCGATGCTTGCACTGGGACAGCCTTGTCAGGTCCCAGCAGCCCCAGCAGCGGCTTGTGGTCCGTGACTGCCTCGAATTGCCGGCCCCACAGGTACTGGTGGAAGCGCCCGACCCCGAACATGAGCGCCAGGCCCTCCTTGTCGAGCTGGCTGTAGCGTTGCTCTGCCGCATGGAGACGACGTGAAGCAAACGCCACAGGGCGTTCCTGACCATCCTGACCCCGGTGAGACAGGACGGCTCCTACCCCGTACGGCGACGCATCCACGGTGAGGACAACAGGCTTGGCCGGATCGAAGTGCACCAGCACAGGAGCCTTAACAACCAACTCCTTGCTGCGCTGGAAGGCCAAGTCCTGCTCCTTCTTCCAGGCCCACTGCTGACCATCACGCAGCAGACGATGCAGCGGCTCTAGATGCGTCGACAGGTTGGGCAGGAACCTCCTGTAGTAGTTGATGAGGCCGAGGTAGCTCTGAAGCTCCTTCTTGCTCTTGGGCTTCGGCGCCTTGAGCACGGCCTCGATCTTGCGGGGTGCCGGGGCCAGGCCAGCCTGGGAGATGATGTGTCCCAGGTACTCCACACTGGGGGTCAGGAACACGCACTTGTCCAGCCTCAGCTTGAGACCGGCGTCCTGCAAGCGTGTCAGGACTTTGCGCAGGTTCTGCAGGTGGTCCCCGTCGTCGGTACCGGTCACCATGATGTCGTCCAAGTACACCGCCACGTGCCTCATGCCCCTGAAGAGGTTGTCCACCTCCCTCTGGAAGATGGCTGGGGCAGAGGCCACGCCAAACGGTAGGCGCGTGTACTGGAAGAGTCCCATGGTAGTCGAAATGGTGACATACTTCCGGGCGGCATCCTGGAGCACCAGCTGCTGGTAGGCGTCTCGAAGGTCGAGCTTGGAGAACTTCTGTCCCCCGGACAGAGCCGACCAGAGATCTTCGATCCGAGGCAGCGGGTACTTTTCGACGGTAACGACGGGGTTGATGGTGACCTTGAAGTCCCCGCAGATCCTGACGCGGCCGTCTCGCTTGAGGACTGGGACAATCGGTGCGGCCCACTCTGAGGTCTTGACGGGCACCAGGATTCCCTCTCGCTGCAGCCGTTGCAGCTCCTGGGTGACCCCGTCCTTCAGGGCAAACGGCAGCGGACGCGGCTTGAAGAAGCGAGGCCGGGCTCCCTCAGGTATGTGGATGCCGACCGTCGTGCCGGCGAAGGTGCCCACCCCCGGCTGGAACAGGGACTGGAAGTCGGTCAGGAGGCTCGGGACGTCCTTCACTACGTGCAGCGCAGCTTCCTGGTACTCCGGCAGCCGAACACCCAGCGAGTGAATCCAGTTCCGGCCCAGCAGCGTCGGCGACGACCCCTTGGTTAGGTAAAGGGGAAGGATTGCCTCCCTGTCGCCAAGGCGAACGCTGACTTGGGCCCGACCCTGGACCTGGGAAATCTGCCCGGAGTAGCTGCGCAGCATGACGTCCGACGCCTCGATGGACACGCCAGGGAAGGTCCGCTTGAACAGCTTCCCGGCCATGACCGAAACGCTGGCCCCTGTGTCCAGCTCCATGGTGATGGGGTGCCCGCAGACTTCGACAGACACCAAGTAAGGTGGCACGGACGATGGAGGCTTATTCGTGTGCCACACGTCGAAAATCTGCGGGTCCTCGGCCACGACGTGGAGCCTCGTTGAGGGACCCGAACCTGGAGCCGCTCGTCCCCGCCGCGTTCTCTTGCGACGGCCACCCTGGCCGCGGGCTTGGCTGGAACCCGGGCTTGAACCAGGCTGCTGCTGCTGCTGGCCGCCGCTCGTCCTCCCCCCTCGGCAGACACGTGCGAGGTGCCCAGTTCTCCCGCACGTGAAACATTGTGCTTGGACGAACTGGCACTGTGAAGGGGAGTGGGCAGCACCGCAGCGACTGCAGGCACCGCTCCTCGTCGCCATCTTGTTCACCGCCGCTTCCGCCGACGGTGAGCCGGCCGCACGCGCAATCTCGCTGGCGTCCTTGGCTGCTGCTTCCATCGCCTGCGCTGCCTTCACCGCGTCGTCCAACGAGGGGTCGGGAAGCTCCAGGAGTCGCGTCTGCATGGCGGGGTTGTTGATGCCGCAGACGAACCGGTCCCGGAGTAGCGAGTCCAACTGGTCGCCGAAGGCGCAGGTGTTCGCTAACCCTCGTAGCGCAGCGACGAACTGCCCGAGGGTCTCCCCGTCCCGGCGGCTCCGGTTGTTGAAGAGGAACCGCTCCATAAGCGTGGACGGCGCAGGGCTGAAGTGCGAGTGCAGCGTGGCGAGCAGCTCACCCAGCGTTTTCACGTGCGGCGTGGCCGGCTTGAGAAGGTCGAGCAGGAGGCTGAAGACGCGGGTCCCGCAGCTGGCCAAGAAGATGTCCCGTTGTTTCGCCTCGGGCGTGTCGTTCGCCCGGAAGAACACGTGGACTTGTTCTTCGTAGACAGGCCAGGCGGACCCATCTCCCTCGAACGGCTCGAGCCTCCCGTACAGCGGCATGGCGACAGGAGCGGGTGGCGGTGGTCCGACTCTCTCGGCGGCGTGGGCCGAACCGTGCACGTTGTTCGCCTCCTGTGCCACGGTTCCTCGTCGCCAGCGTCACGATCCTTCTAGAACGTGGACGAAGGGGGCCGAAGCACCCGCCGAGAAGAGACGACTAGCAGCCTGGTTGTGAGGGTGGACAATGACTGACCGGGGCGGCGTGCGCTCCTCGGTGTTTATTCGCGGTGATCAATGTTGCCCGCCGAGGCTGGCGGCCATCGACGGGTTGACTGGAGGGGGCGCTATGTATTTGTCACACGCGTTGTCGTCTTCCTTAGGTCCTGGACGCGCCACAGGCGCGTCACCGCACTATCTCCTCTCCAGGTGATTCAGGCATGCATCATTTCCAGGGAGCATCCATGCTGCTCCACGACCCCCTGGCATTGTTTTAAGGTTCGGCAATTTCTCTTCGTGTTTTGTTACCCATGCTCACTTGCGCACAACCACAAAATTCGCATCAACATCACAGTTCATCCACAACACCAACTTCCAGCACATGAGCGCTTTCGGTAGATCGGTGCGCAGTCTTGTTACGTGACTGTCAAAACAGATCTTGCTTACTTTGGCACTGATGACGTACCCAAACAAAAATCGCACGCCGGTACACACCATATCGGAGCACAATTTCACTGCACACTTGCGCATTTTTGAACTCTACTCCAAAAAATAAATGCCTGGCAATGACGAAATCCGGTAGATACTGTCAACAGTTTGTGTAGATTGGCACTCGTGATGCCAACCGTTGAATGCCAGAGATGACGGTCCAAAAAGCGTTCAAGTCCAGCCGCATCTACGTGTCGGCAAAAAAAAAAAAATAAAAAACAGAGCCGGCGTCAACGCGGCACGAGAGAGAGGGGAAAGGCAGGCAGAAGAGGGGCTAGTGGCATCTCCATAGATCCCCATGCGATGCATCGGGGAACTCGGCAAGAAGAGGGTGAGAGAGAAAAGTGGGTGAAGATAGTGGCGACGAACAATCGACAAGCGTTAGTTCCGGGTGCACGTATTTTCTCAGTCGTTCCTAAAATATTTCACGGAATCCTATGTTGGCCCAGAGAGAACAGCTCTGGGTATAACCCGGTCCAGCTTTTTCCGAAAGTCAGTCTACAGGGTCTACGAGGCAGGCTGCTTGTCGCCGTGATTTTTTTCGAGTCTGCATACAGTGGAAGTGCTGCGATTCGATTTCTTTATAATGCTGTCCAGACTGAGTCGCTCAAGTCGCCCTTAGGAAGATGTCGGTGATCGTCCAAAACGCCGTCGTGTTCAGTCACGGCTTGTGGACATTTTTCAAGGCCATGACGCTTCACACGTTGAATCGTATTACTGCTCGGATCAAGGTGCCTGTGAGGATATGAATGACGCCCCCCAGAAAAGAAGGGGCAGTGCAGATAATGGCGCGTCAAGTCCAGTCTCCGATCAAGGCTCTTCAGACGCCTCCGACGATCCCAGTCAAGAACGCCCAGCGGACGGGATCCCACTTCTGAATTCATTCCCGTGCACGCAGCGAGAGTACCAGCTATGCGCGATGGGGTGGGTAAAGCACGCGCGTCAGCGGATTAATCAGAAGCAGAACAAGGTAAGCGGTGGAACATTCCGCGCAGTTTGACATCGTCCCTTGTTCATTTCTTTACGTGAATTTGTTTGTTTTATATACTTCTGGCTGGCACATCCAGGGACGTCTTTTGGCGGCGCTCCGTATTGCATCTCGTGTCTGAAAATGCTAAAATAAACAGTTCGTACCAAACCTGGGTTTTAGTTACTTCCTTCGTACTTGCATGAGAGCAACTTGCCTTCGCAATAATACTCAAAAAGTAACTTTTTTTTTTAGTTGGGGGGGGGGGGGGGTTGACACAACCTCTTCCCCACGACACCTAGGAAACGTAATTTGGAATGTTTACTCGACGTTCTATGAACGCCGTTGGTAGTCCGGATGTCGTAAATACACGTATCATAAACGTCGAGGGAGGACGCAACGGCCCACTGAGACGTGCATGTGACGTGTGACAAACGTCATTGGGAACGTTTTCTCGACCTTCTGTGCACCTTTTCTTCCGGACATTTAAAGGTTCCATCGACGTCGAAGGAAGGTAACGTCCGGACCTTCGACGTTGTACGACGTCACGTTACCAACGTCTTCGACGTTCTTTCGACGTTTTCTTTACGTTTATGTGCTGCTTGGGTATATACACGGTGTCCCAGATAAATTGCACCAAACTTTAAAAAGAATCGCGGCGTTCTGCGGGAGTGAAACCAACTGTACGCTGTTAGCAAGTCTCTTGCGAAAGTGCACGAAATTTTTTTAGTGCGGCTAGTTATTTAATTAAGACTAAGCCAGCTAACTTTTGAAATCTTCGTTTAAAAGCCGAAGTGTGAATTGGAAAGTTGTAGAGCGCATTAAGAAATACCCAATTAAACTAATTTCAACAAGGTGCACTTTGCATACATCCTTTTTCCTAGCCTTCAAAAAACGCCCGCGAGATACAAGAAATACCGCGTGACAATTCGCTTCCCCAATAGCGGCGCGCGGGCGCGCCGCGAATATGCGTTCTTTGAAGGCCGGAAAAAAGCACGAAAGCGTATCATGTTGCAAACACTTTAATTGGGTGTTTCTCAATGCGCCCTGCAACTTTACAATAGACTTCTTGGCCCTTAAAAGTATATTTGAAAGGTTAGCTGATTAATCTTAGTTATTTAGATAACCAGGCGCATTAAAAAAATCTGTGCACTTTCGCAAGACGCTTGCTAACGACAGACAGTTAATTTCACTTCTGCAGAGCGCTCCGGTGTTTTTTAAGTATGGTGCAAGTTATCTGGGATGCCGTGTATGTCGGGGGTTCTGAATGAAAAGAACGGTCTAAAATTGGCCAGAAAAATTCGCACCTGCATTTAAAAAGCCGACTTTTTAAAGGCGTCTTTTTGAACGGCTGGATTCCAACTTGTGAAATTTCATGACATATAGCTCTATTCTCGTGAAATGTTAAGAAACGCCGTTGACAACTTAATTGATAATAATGCAGAGGCGCAACCATCGGGAGATGCACTCTTAGAAATGAGTCAGGAAATTTACAAGGAGTTTTGGCAGCTCTATTTCCAAACATTTCTCGTCGAAATAACATACACTCATGTTATGAAATTGTGGGAAAAGTTCTAAAAAAAAGAGGAACCGCATCGTTTAGTTGCGAGCATAGACGTGAAAATGACAATTGAATCATTGCGAAATCTTCCCTCGTGAAAATAATGTATACTGGCGCTTTCCAACATTGACTAGGAGAGTCGTCATTTTGATTTGCGGCTATGTACGTGAAAATTACGAGGAAATCTTTGGCAGCTCTATTTCCAAACATTCTTCGAGAAAATGATGTACCAGCGTCTTCTGAAACTGTGAGAAAAGCCATAAAGAAAAGGTGCATTGCATTTTTTAACTGAAAGTATGTATGTGTTGTATACAAATATTATGACTGGTGTACTTCACGTAATTGATAAAACAAATGATTGAAATCCTACTTATCACTTTATTCAGGTTTCCGAGCCTGCCTCACTGTACACCCTCCTTTGTGATGATGGTGCGCCATTTCATCCTGCGTACAAAGAGAAGAGAAAATTACAATATGCCACCCTATGATATAACATCACATAACTCGCTCAAAGGACCCCTATATGATGAAGGCAAGATAGTAACAACTTCACCCTGACACAAGGGTGAGGAAAATCGGACAATAGCATTTCTGAAAGCCTGATATGTCACACATTAGTGGTGTGCCTTCTTTGCATGCCCAGGGCTATGCGACAGGTATTAGTGTTCATTGCAGGGCACAACATTTATTACCTCAAACCTTAGGCACCATAAACAAAATGTGTGACAAAAAATAGCCTTTTCCAGATTCAAGGTTGCAGCTGCTACATTTGAAGCACATATGGATTGATGAAGGCCACAACGAAAACATCCGAGAATGGCCAGTTTCAGGGCTGTGCTAATATTAAAATTTTATTTTAGAAGTTTAGTATAATACGCCATTCGATATTGGTTTCAAGATTAATTGTACTAAAGTAAACGACTTAATTTTGCGACGGCTTAGTTTTTGCGAGTTTATCGAAATTGCTTAAAATTGGTCATGCAAAAAAGTAACCCCGTGGATACGAATGCATTGAACATTACTCCTGATTGCGAAATGTTGTACCCGCAAGGTATTCCAAAAACCAACACTTCATAAAATGTATGAAATATTGAGCTCGCGAAAATAAAGTCGTTTATGCCATTCAAACCTTTCAAAGCGCTCGCAAAGTCACCATTGCGATGGATTTGTTTTGTTCAATGCGCTTCTCCGCATGTGTCAGTGAGCTGGAGAGATTAGTTCTGGATTAAATCCCAAGAATAAGGTATTTGAACGTGGGACATACGCACACTTAATAAACTAGAATTTCAAACTTTTCACATCGAATGGCTTCCCAGGAGACTTCTCGGGTCCGCATGCACTGTTACTCCGCAACAAGCAGGCTCACTTGGGATGGCAAGAAAAAAACCCAGCGCCCTGAACGCTGTTCGAACCAGCACTCGGGAAAAGCCTGTCAAGCGCTCGCTTCCGGGACAAGCCGCTTACTCCCGGTGGCTTCATACCTGTCTGCTCGATGCACCATCCAGCCACTCATAATAGAGATCAGTGGGCGGGCGTCACTTTTACTCTTGTGATGCAGTTCCCCAGGTTCCCATAAGTTGCAACCTGCTAGCGAAACTGAGTCAGGCCTGCAGCCCTGAGGGAAATGTCAATTCCACTCTTTTAGACGTAGACACCCACATTTTGCGTGTACCTGAAAGAAGCTCTAACACAGAGGAAACAAATAGATTGGCCCTTTTTGAATGCATCCTTTTCTTTTGCTGAGAACATACATACAAGTCACACGCTATTACACATTCAGTGGTGTGGCTTAATTTAAGATGAGCACTTTTTTATATAACTTCGAGCTTTTAGAGAAAAGATTCAATATAATGGGTCGCACATAAATGGTTGCTATGAATTATCCTATACATTTACACATTACCTGATCTAGAGCAGCTAGGTAGGGCAGTACTGCATCAATTACAAATTCGTAACCAATTAAAAGTTGGCATTTATTTAAGTTATTACTATTGGCTATTATTCTTTGACAGAAAGAATAACTGGACGAGTCGGTACGTTGGTAGTCTTTCAACTCCATCGAATATTCAGGTTCTTTTCGCATTTTTTCATGCTTTTTCTTTTTCTAACTGCTCTGCTTTTTGTAGCGGCTTCGCCGCCACTAAAAGAACGTGACATCCAAACTCACTTTATTTACATTCAACAATCGTAAACTTAGGAAGCGTGCCGCTACGGCATAAACAAAAAGACCGCGCGTTTCTACGGCACAGGCATCAGCACAGGCAAGAAATCATGCTGCTCGCTCTTGTAACGTTTTTCTCGCTCCCGCTTTATGAAACAAATCGTTAGCGAGAGGCTGTTGGGACCGCACGTCAGAACTAGCATGACCTGTGATTGCTTGAACTGCCGTCAGACTGCACTTGAACGCTCCGCAAAAACGTCGTCGAGCGAGCGTCACAGGACGGCGCCCAGAACAGGCCCTCGGCTGGCCCTCGGTTCCGCCGCACGCGAATCTTTCTCTCTCTGCGGAAAGAGCCATAGGTTTTGAAGAAGATACGCTCTTTTCGAATAACGAAATAACACCGGGTAGAGCATAGATAGAATCAAGTATAGCTTAGCAAGCACACGGTACACGACAAAGTTTGAAACAGCGGCGCACTTAGCAGAAACAAAAGAAACTTCCTCACCGGCGCTTGCACCAGTCGGCCACGACTGTCCGCCACTTACTTGCGTTGGTAAGACGCAGCGTCTCCCAGCTTTCAGTAATCGCTTGCTATTCTTAAACACGGTATTCGTAAGTAGGATATCTAAAGCAGGGTATTGAACCGAACCCGAACCGTGAACCGAAAACCGGAAAAAAACCGTTATTTTCGCTCGAACCGGAGTTGAAACCGGAACGAAATAATTTTTTTCGCTCCGGAGCGGAACCGATATGTTTTCCATGCGGTTTTCGGTTCATACGCGAAGTCAGGTCGCGTGAAAAGTGCGTGGCGAAAAACACAGTAACCTAAAATATAAACCGCAAATGTAAAAAAAAAAACTTATTTTTACGCAAACCAGAGAAAGCCGTGGGTTTTTAAGAGACTACGTGTCTAATCTGTGTTATTTCCCTGATCAGGAAGCTAGGATTGAAGAAACCAATGCTTGATTGCCCAACGCGGTGGATGTCTAAGAGGACTAAGAGGCTTCAGCGGAGGGTTGCTCTCAAAAGAAGAAAGCTCCAGGTCGACTGAAGACGTATGGGCTGAAGTCGAAATGCTCGCAGTATCGCTTCGCCCGGCAGAAGTGTCGACGATGCCATTGCAGAAGGAACTGTAGGAGATTTGTACGGCGCATGGCTGAGATATTCCATGGACACTTCCAAGATATCGTCGCCGTTAGCAAAGGTTCAGTCAATGCAAAAGAGGGAGCGAAAACGTCTTGACACAGACGTCTTATGCAGCAGTGTACATGAGTCCCCGCTACCGCCTTCTTCTCACCCCTTAGCAAAAGTACCGGGCCACGTTGCATTTGACAAAGACTTGGAGGCGCATCACAGCTCTACAACGCAACCAGATTCTACCTTGTCTTCTGAAACTGCGGCGGTTCCAGAAGATCCGGAAGACGCCCTGGAAGCGCTCCTCAAGGAAAAAGAGGTTGAATCTGGCGTGCACGTTCGAGGTACTAGTAGCCCACTTTCTATAGCATGCCTCCTGGAAATGCTAGACAAGGAGCCGCGGCTTTCAAGGGACGCTAACGTGTTGCAGTTTTGGGAGGAGAGACGGGAGCGCCATCCACAACTTTGCGCATTGGCGCAAGTAGCCCTGGGAGTGCCTGTGACCCACGTCAGCGTGGAGCGAGCCTTTTCTGCACTGAAGTTCATTTTATCGTCTCAGAGGTGCCGTTTTTCCCCGGATATGCTTGACGACGTCCTGCTTCTTCGGTCAGCTGCCTGACATTGAACTGCGCTTTCACGCACGTCCCGAGGTGTCCCAGCACTAGCTCGCTCGTTCCACACAGTAACATGAGGCTTTGCTCTTTAAATGTAACACTTTTGTAAAATATACACAGTTTATCTTTTGCGGCCGTCAATTGTTTTTGTAGCATATGAGTACGAACCGGTTCGAACCGGTTCGAACCTTTATTTTTTCACTCCGGAACTGAACCGGAGCTGAACCGTTTTTCCTGAACCGGAACGAAAACCGGAACGAAAAACATTTCGGTTCGACACCCTGATCTAAAGTATCCGCTAAAACGGCTAAAACGTAAAAAAAAAAAAAAATGCGGTGGCTTAGCTCGGCTATGCCAGGATATACGTAGCGTGAGCTTATCCGCACAAAATGAGAGGCGCTATCAAGCGGCTCCGGTGCAGCGTCAGACTTGGCTACTGTACAATGGAGGCGCACAGCTGGGCACGCGGCGGCGCCAGTGCGTCTGCCGCGGCTATGACGTCACTCCTCTGGAATGCGCAGAACGGCGTGGCGCGCGCGGCGGCGGCGGAGCGCGCGGTGGTGGCGGCTCCGGCGCGCCAGCTGTGCGCCATGTGACGTCACTGCTCCTCACGCATGCGCAGCACGGCTCTTTGGGAGCCACGCGAAAACTGCTCAACCTCGACCAGTGTTGCTCACGCTACAAAAAGGAAGTGATGCTCGAAGCCTCCGGAACTCCAACCACTCCAACGGCGGCCGAACGAAAGGAGGATAGAAGGGTAGGAGAGGGCATGACGTCAGCCGCGTAGCCTCCACAAGCCATGCTCCCTTGACGCCTCGCCTCTTTCTCATTTTCCTCCTTACTCTCCTCACTTATCAGCCCAACATGACTACATCGCGTGACCGTAGCTAGCCTTCGTCTAGCTTAGAGTCACTAAATAAAGCTACGCTTTCAGAGTACCGCATTCCTTTTCTTTGGCACTTTGCCGACAATACAGTCGCTCTATTCAACAATATTCTGGTTCGCTGCGGCATCATTGGACAGCGGCAGTCACGTGAGTGGCTATCATCATCATCGCGGTTTTTCAACGCCACCATCTTGGGTCCAGCGATCCGCTGCCCGCTACTGTTTTACTGTTTACTGCGCGCGCACGCCGAAGTCCGTCGCTCAGCACGCACTTATTACTTCTTATGACGAGATACGAACAACACGACCTTGATTCGGTGCCACAGCTGCGGCTACGGCAGCTATCGCAGGCGACGGCTACAGCTCGGCTTGGCTTAGCTACAGGCACCCCTCCATCCGCGCCGCGGACCCAAGATGGCGGCACCTGACGCGCTTCAGACGCGTAGTTTGGGAGTTTCGGTACTCTGAAAGCGTAGCTTTATTTAGTGACTCTAGTCTAGCTACGTCTAGCCTTCGATCTGATAAAACCTACCTGACGGAGCGCGCGCCAGCCTGCAAGGAATCCTCCTAAAATCAATCATCCATCTCGCACGTGATATGTCACGCGCACCAATCGCCAGAAAGATCTGCGGTCACGCTGGGCACAATATCGTTTAAACTTAACTCTGCATAAAGCTCTCGAACTAGTTCAAAATAACGCCGTTCGTTTCATTCTGTCTAATTATAATCGAACAGCTAGCATATCATCAATGAAGTCCAGTTTGTTGTAACCCTCTTTGTCATTGCGCAGAAAGTTTTTTCGACTTTGCCTGTTTCATAAAGTGTATCATCATCAGTCGCTGCGAGACCATTTCTTTACATTGCCTAACTATTACTCTTCCCGTCTGGACCATCTGAATAAAGTTGGATTAACACGTTGCCAAACAAACACTTTTTTTTTATTCATTTATACCGCATATATCAAACGACTGGAACCACCTTCCAGCAGATATCGCAACTATACCCGATTATTTTCTTTTTCGTCAATCTTTGTTTACATTTCTGTTTGATGAGCCAACATGAGTCATTTTATTTTGTTTATTTTGTTCGTAACAGATATTGCTTACTGCTTTTGCCAATCGCAGTGTATTTTTGATATTTGAATTTCTTGCCGATTGTTTTTTTTGTTTTGTTTTGTCAGTTTGTTTTGTTTTTGTTTGCTTTGCCCCTCCCCTCTACAATGCTTCGGCGCTTGAGGGTATGTACAATAAATAAATAATAAATAAATAAATAAACTTTTTATGACTAGGCTTCACCAATATTGCAACGTGCCCTGCCCCCTCCTAGTACTTATAACCTCCTTGGCCGAACGGAAGCTGATTGCAATAGCCATGGTCTTGCGCAGTTTTCAAAAGTCTATTTGTTTTGTTCTTTGTTTTTTTAGGACAAAACTAAGCAAATCAATAATATTATTAATAATAGTTTCACTATAATAATTTCGTAAAAAATTAACAAAAATGTAGTCAATCTTAGGTTTTATCTAAACTTTAGGTTTTCTTTTTCGGTGTGAAACCGAAACTATCTCAAGCAACGTCTCCTTCGTCGCCAAGGCTGTTCTGATTCACCTGCGCATGCTTGCACTCCTCGGATTTCGGCTTTTCTCGAAGGCTCGGCTCTCGCGGCAAATAAATAATGAGGGCAACCTCGTATTTTGAAACAATGAGCGTGCCCGTCTTTTTTGGCGAGGGAAAGACTCGTAAAATTTACGTCGATTTTTCAGTGTGGAACTCTCGATCGACTGTGTTGGCGTGTTCGTTGTTGCAATTGTCAAGCTCTTTTCACGTGAATTGACATGTCTTAGAGTTTTGCAAGATAAATCTACACCATGAAACACTTTCGGTGAAAGCTTGAGGTTTTTACATGAAGGCGCCGATTTCTCCAGGCAATTTCAGAGCGAGATTCCATTCATAACACCACTTTGCTTATGAGGTTCAGAAGCTTATTTGCGCTGCATGTGACTATGCAAGGTGGAGCATCTTATGCAGGGTATTGAACCGAACCCGAACCGTGAACCGAAAACCGGAAAAAACCGTTATTTTCGCTCGAACCGGAGTTGAACCGGAACGAAATAATTTTTTTCGCTCCGGAGCGGAACCGATATGTTTTCCATGCGGTTTTCGGTTCATACGCGAAGTCAGGTCGCGTGAAAAGTGCGTGGCGAAAAACACAGTAACCTAAAATATAAACCGCAAATGTAAAAAAAAAAAAACTTATTTTTGCGCAAACCGGAGAAAGCCGTGGGTTTTTAAGAGACTACGTGTCTAATCTGTGTTATTTCCCTGATCAGGAAGCTAGGATTGAAGAAACCAATGCTTGATTGCCCAACGCGGTGGATGTCTAAGAGGACTAAGAGGCTTCAGCGGAGGGTTGCTCTCAAAAGAAGAAAGCTCCAGGTCGACTGAAGACGTATGGGCTGAAGTCGAAATGCTCGCAGTATCGCTTCGCCCGGCAGAAGTGTCGACGATGCCATTGCAGAAGGAACTGTAGGAGATTTGTACGGCGCATGGCTGAGATATTCCATGGACACTTCCAAGATATCGTCGCCGTTAGCAAAGGTTCAGTCAATGCAAAAGAGGGAGCGAAAACGTCTTGACACAGACGTCTTATGCAGCAGTGTACATGAATCCCCGCTACCGCCTTCTTCTCACCCCTTAGCAAAAGTACCGGGCCACGTTGCATTTGACAAAGACTTGGAGGCGCATCACAGCTCTACAACGCAACCAGATTCTACCTTGTCTTCTGAAACTGCGGCGGTTCCAGAAGATCCGGAAGACGCCCTGGAAGCGCTCCTCAAGGAAAAAGAGGTTGAATCTGGCGTGCACGTTCGAGGTACTAGTAGCCCACTTTCTATAGCATGCCTCCTGGAAATGCTAGACAAGGAGCCGCTGCTTTCAAGGGACGCTAACGTGTTGCAGTTTTGGGAGGAGAGACGGGAGCGCCATCCACAACTTTGCGCATTGGCGCAAGTAGCCCTGGGAGTGCCTGTGACCCACGTCAGCGTGGAGCGAGCCTTTTCTGCACTGAAGTTCATTTTATCGTCTCAGAGGTGCCGTTTTTCCCCGGATATGCTTGACGACGTCCTGCTTCTTCGGTCAGCTGCCTGACATTGAACTGCGCTTTCACGCACGTTCCGAGGTGTCCCAGCACTAGCTCGCTCGTTCCACACAGTAAAATGAGGCTTTGCTCTTTAAATGTAACACTTTTGTAAAATATACACAGTTTATCTTTTGCTGCCGTCAATTGTTTTTGTAGCATATGAGTACGAACCGGTTCGAACCGGTTCGAACCTTTATTTTTTCACTCCGGAACTGAACCGGAGCTGAACCGTTTTTCCTGAACCGGAACGAAAACCGGAACGAAAAACATTTCGGTTCGACACCCTGATCTTATGTCCCCATTATTAGCCGTGGTTTCCTTTGCATCCTTTTGCTTGCTCTGGAGGCAGATATCTGAAACAGCGTATAGTGCGCTGAGACCTGCATTACAAAAAAAACGGGATAATCCTGCAAACGTAATTTGTCTACTAGCCTATAAGGCAGCACGCAAGTGGCGGTGAACTTTGAAAACAAAGACATGTGCATGCTTTTGCATCAGCATCAAACACTTGGTGCAATTGCCCTCGATCGTCTAGCTTCCGAATAGTGCTAACAGTTTTTACAGTAAACTTTTATTCTTCAATAAAGGTAACAAATACAGTTCAGGGAAATAAAAGCTATCTTTGCAATAAAAGTAGACTTTTTAATTGATAAATATAGTAGCAATGACTAGCTAAAATAATAAATGTCAAGTTAGATAACGCTACTTTCCGTGGCGTACAATGTAGCTAATTTTTCTATGTCTGCTTTCTCGAGGCGTATAGTTCATGTTGCATTTGTGACGTAAGTATGCTCTCACAGTGCCGGTTATTTCCCCGGGGAACGTTTGGACCTCGTGGTCTGCAGTGAAATGAGAAATGAAGCATCCCTTTGTCACATTATGTCAGCTATACCCGGTGATATTTTTTTAACCAACAGGTTTTTAGAAAAAAGGGGCTCACTGCCACGTTCATGCAGTCTTCAGTGCGTCGTGCGACTCGGCGGACATTAATTACATGGGTGGCAACATTTTTATTAATTAACTAAAATCCGTAAATTACCTTTTGTACTATTGCTGTTTTAGAGGCGGTCATTATTAGAGCCTAACCCAATCGACGAAACAGCCAGGGGCTTTGAGATATTTATTTATCAAGTTTTTCACTTTCTTCCCCCGATTCAAGAACCACGCGCGGCAAGGGCGGGGAAAGTGAAGAGTGACTTAGCGGTTTTGACATGGCATGTCGGTGCTGGCATGTTTGTTTGTGTTAGTGAGAACTTCTCATATTGGAGTTCCATGCATTATTTACTTTCTACTAAAGTTACAACCCTTATAAAGTGCTGTCGCATCCAGCATGAACAAACTTGCACACTTTTGACAGCGTGCCTTTGGTGGATGCTCCAGCATTATACTTCCAACGGTGCGTCCGAAGCGACTACGTAAGCATAACATCCTGCGCTCTGTCCAGCGCGCTGTTTTTTAATCAGGCGACGAAAGGCAGACTTTTAGCTATAATTAACCCAAAACTCGTAGCCTTTTCGCAAATTGTTTTAGTTGGGCTAGAGTTTATTCCTAGCCCCTTTAAAATTGAACATTCAACATGGTCAATCACACAGTCAAGTAAAAAGTTAATTAGACAACGTACTGTGACGTTTATTTACTCATCTAACGTCCGCCGAGCCTCACAAAGATTCTGTGAAAACGGCATCGGCCTATCTATCGCGTTTTTAATGTGTTGATGTTAAAAAATCGCACTATATATATACTTTATATATATACCTGTTGTTATAATTTGAGTACGCAGACTGCAAGCACTGAAAGTAGATGTTTAGTATACTTAAGTGCACTTCCTGTATACTGATTTGGGACTACTTTTTACCACGGGCATAACGATTCTACTACATGTACTAGTTTTGTACGGACCAGTATACTTTCAGTCCAGCACCATTTTTACTGGAAGTATACTTTAAGTACACTTAAAGTATACATTAAGTACAAAGACCACACTGAAAGTATACTTTTAGTATACTTCAGTGCACTTTTAGTGTACTGATTTTGAACGACTTTTCACCAAGGGGCGCGCCTCTCGCGGCGTCGTCGCGCGTACTCATCTAGAAGCGACCTCGGAAGTCGCAGCTCGACTGCAGTCGTACACCGGTGGGTGTAGCAAGATCGACGTGCCTGCTTGGGCTACCACATTCGCGGAAGCGCGGGAGCAGAGTGAGCGGCTTCGGAGTCCACCGCTCCCCCTACGCTGATTCAAAAGTGGCCAAGCGCGGCGCTGTTCGCTGGGCGATCGGTAGCAGCTCTTAGCGGACGAAGGGCGCATATACATGGCTTGCACTGACCGACATCGTATCCTACTGGTGGTCATTCCTACTTGCACATGCAGTGGAGCGCTGAGCTGTTTAGTTGTCGTCAGCTGCTTATCGTCTGCCATGAGCAGCAGTTTTTATGGTGCGATACAAATCTGGGGAACTCTCCCGTTACCACGCGCACAGCGCAAAGTACTTGGCTTATAGGGAGTATTCACTGGCGGCCATAGCTGTGTGCGCGAATGCTGAGCGCGTGCTCACGGTGAGCTTCCACAGTTCTTTTGCAACGTGCATTTCGCACCATCAAGACTGCCGGTCTTAGCAGCCTATTGATGTGAGCTCGTTCTGAGCATGCGCTCTAAACAGCACCCACAAATATGGCGTCCAGTGAATACTCCCTATAGCGCTGCGATGCTTTTTTTTATTCTCCTCAGCATCGTTGCTTTTATCGTTAGGCGGAGGTGACATCCGTTTCGGCCGCCGCTTGTGTGTTATATACGCGATGAATAGTTACTTAGCCCAAGTAGCACAGATTTGGACAATCTTTGGTCAATGGCTGGAAATGGTCCTTTGGCCAGTGACCAGACAGGGACTAGCCATTTGCTGATGAATGGCCTTTCCTTGGCCATTGGCCAATGGTCACCGGCCATCAACCATCGGCCAAGCATTGGCCGATGTATGGCCACTTTTTGGCCATTAACCGAGAGACCATCGCCAGCCATTGGCCCATGCTTCGCCTAATTCTGTGCTGCTTGGCTACTTCACGTAAGCGACACACTGCTCGGGTACACGGACGCGTGCTCGACGTGGGGTGTGGTTTCCAGATCGACCGGCAGCTGACCCACGTTGCTGAACCTGTGGATCTTGGTCATCTCCTTGGCCATAGGGCTACCGCGGTCTATGCAGGTGAAAGGCACGCTCCGCTGGACCTTTCCTTTTCCCTTCTTACACCCGGGCTTACAAGACGGCACAGGCAGCTGACTGTAGCAGATCATGCCTTCGTGGTCACGCATGACGGTGCGTTCTTGGAAGCACTCTTCTTCCGTAAAAGACACCGGGGAAACTATTATTGAGCAGCAGTCACATTGCTTGTGCATCACACAAAAGACACGGTATTTGCTGCAAACATTGGAGAGTTTTAGGGAACCGTTTTTACACATCCGATAAGGTATGATGGGCCCTCCGGTACGAACTGCGCATGTGCAAGTCTTCTGCGGTAGCGCATGCGCAGTGGGTACCGGAGGGCCCATCCTACCGTATCGGGTGTGCAAAACGGTTCCCTAAAACTCCCTATTATGAAAAAAGTATCTGCGGACAAGCTTGGAGCACCTTCGAGGCACGCTTATTTCCTACTTTTGTACGCTTCGAAACTCTCTGCAGACAGGTATTGTATGACCCATGGGACAGGACCGTGATACGAGGAAGAAACACGCCTTGGGCCATGCCTGCGGGCTGCCTTCCGTATGATGTAGTAGCAGTGGAAACGCGGTTTCGAAGGAGTCGCAATGGCTTTCTGCTGCTCCGGTGCTTACGTTAGTATCAAATTCAATCTTGGAGGAAGCAGTTTAATCATTTAGAGAAGAAACATCGACGAAGAAAATTTTATCTTGTCAAGTTTTTTTTTTTGTTTTTGTTTTTTTGTTGAACCTTTATACTCTATTTAAGGCAGTGTGCCGAAAACAAAATGTATTCAGTGCCAGGCTAAGAACTTAGTTGACGATCCGCCTCCATCATGCACTCGTTGCCTTTTGCCAGCTTTTGGATGCGCGTGCTACGAAGTATTACCAAAGGCAGACAGCTCGCGCTGGAGTCGGAGCATTCACTGTGTTCTTGATCTTTCACCGACTATAGGATTGCATTGTTCCGGAAGTAAGTACATCCCGCATTTGCTGTTCAACTTAAGTCCGTATTTGATTATCTGAAGGGCAAAGACAACCAACAACTCGAGCACTCTTCGGCCCAAGGTTTTAGCGTCCTTGACACTTTCGCCTCCAGAGCGTCTGCTTATTGGTGGAACAATATTTAAGTGTCAGACCTTAATTAAGAACAGATCAAATCAAGATTGCTCACGGATACCTGTTCCCCTGTGGTTTGCGTTCAAAACGTCTTTAAAAATATAAATAGAAACTCCCAAATGTTCTTACCTTTAGCATTTTTGATGAGGAGCTGGCTCATCAGCTTGATAGATTGCATCATCACCAAAGTTTTCGAGTTTTCGGAATTGGGGGGCTTGGGAGGCCGAATGAGGGCAGCGACGTCGGTGTCGAGACCGCGGGGAGTAGAGAGGGGAACGTCGAGGTGCCTCTCCGATCTGTAGAGACGAGGGGTGAAGGAGGGGCCGTAGGGATGTGACGTTACCTCGTCCGAGGTTTGCGGGTTTTCATGGCGTCTAGTAACACTTTTTTTCGTATGGCATAAAACACGGAGTGAAAGCCTTCGCATCGTGAACTTTTTGGTGTTAGTGTGGAGTGAAAGACGTAACACGGAGCTCCTCTTCAGGTTCGTAGTGACGTGGAGTGGAAAGGTTAGTGTAGGGGTAAGGTGTGTTGTGGTGGTATCGTGGGCTAAACAGGCAGGCGTAGGGGTTCAGCGCGGTCCTTCTGTCGAGGTTTAGGTAACTGATGTGCCGCTCGCGTTGGTGTAGGTGACAGCGGTTGTGCTCAGTGTACTCGTGGTCTGGAAACTCGTGAGACCGAGCTTGAAATCCTGATTTAGAGTTTTCAGTAGGTTGTTTGTGTTTTTTGTGACGTCCTTATTGTGATGAGGCTGAACTTCTAAATACCCAGCGTTCAAACAATATGGGGGTGATATGTCTTCTGCAAGTAAAGACTGGGGCCATTAGCTTCTGGGATATTGTCGTTCAAGTAAGCATGAGGGCGATATGTTTTCTATTGTGAAGACTGGGACCATGGGCTTCTGGGCCGTCGTCGTTCAAGTAAGTATGGGGGCGGTATGTCTTCATCGAGTAAAGATTGGGACCTTTACCTTCCGTGCCATTGTCGTTCAGGTAAGTAATAAGTCGTTTTATTTCCATCAATGTACATCAATGGAGGAGACCAAGGAAAAAAATCTGTGTCGAGACAGCTTGACAGGTCCTTGGCCGCCTTATTAAAGAAACAGAGCTCATTGGCGCGAAAGTCAATACACAAGGATAGCGGAAATAAATTATACAATCATATTAGAAGCACTCACTACAGAGAGAAATAAGCACACTCTTATGGGCGGTATGTGTTCTAATTGTAAAGACTGGGACAATTACCTTCGGGCTCGTTGTCCGTCAAATAATTATGTGGGCGGTATGTCTTCATATTGTGAAAACTGGGATCATTATACTCCGGGCCGCTGTCGTTCAAATAAGTATGCGGGCGGTAGGTCTTAAAAGTGTAAACGCTTTTGCCATTAGCTTTTGGACCGTTGTCGTTCCAGTAAGTAGGGGGGCAATATGTTTTGATCCTGTAAAACTGATGCCGAGTCATGTCGAACAAAGAACGACTGTAGGGCACAAGCCTAGTGGCCCATTTTCCACCGATTGCACCATCGAGAATCTGGAGCCTGGCTCAAGGGGGTCAGCACAGAATGCGCGAGCTTCTTTCACTGGGCACTGTCAAAGCCGTAGCTTGCCACAAACTCGCTGTAGTTGGAGACCAGCTCGTTGGTGGGAGTGAAGAACTCGAAGGCTGGCTCGCTGTCGTAATTGCCGCAAAGTCCGCACGTTGTGCTCTGATGTAGGGGGTGCACCTTAAAATTCAAATGTGTCATTCAGTGAGGGTCATTACTAATTAACTGCCATAATATCAACGCCTTCAAGACAAATCTGGCAAATCTGGTGAAATTTTCTCGTAGCATATATGCGTCGCTGCTGCTGAAGTCAATCGAGTAGTGTTTGTTTAAACTTCATCATTTAAGAAAAACGACCGCCCTTTTTTGTACCCTAAATTGGAAAAAAGAAGTGTAGAAACAATGATCTATCGCAACTAAGAAGAAGAAGAAAACTTACAAAAATAATACACACCACTCAGAATAACACTGTGAAACGTACTTTATTGCGTAAAATGTCGGCCGTCGCCTCAGCACGCGTATATACGCCTGGTGGCGGTTGACTTGGTTATTGCCTAATCGACTACTTCTCGTATGCGACACACTTCTCGGGCACGCGGACTTGCTCGACGTGGGGCGTGGTCTCCAGATCGATGGGCAGCTTGCCAACGTTGCCAAGCTTGCGGACCTTCTTGGTCAGCTCCTTGGCCATGGGGCTGCTGCGATCCAGGCAAACAAATGGCACACTCAGCTGGACGCTTCCCTTTCCCTTCTTGCAGCCGGGCTTGCAGGACGGCACGGGCACCTGGCTGTAGCAGATCATGCCCTCGTGGTCGCGCATGATGGTGCGTTCGTGGAAGCACTTGCTCTCTGCAGACGACACAAGAACAAAGATATAAATAATTAGGTTAGACTGAATGCCCAAAAAAACCCTCATTTATAGGCGTCGGCAACTCACTCTTCTGAACACCCTTAAAGAACTCATGATATTTCTTTCCAAACAGTACTGACAATTTGTAAGTAATTTGGGGGCGGGATAGCACGCTTCACTATTAAAAGTCATATAGTATTTTTGACGATAATAAGCCCTGGAGAAAGGAAACAAAGGACAAGGGGGACAAGGGACAAACCTTTGTCCCCATTGATACCCTTCTCCACGGATCATTATCGGCCTTCTTGTCCAGCTCGCTTGCACCTTTGCATTAATTGCATTATCATCATATTATTCATTATTGTAAATGGGATAGACCATTCTGTATTTAAAGAAACGTTCGAATATCTACAAAGCAGGGGCGTGTAGACGTATGCATAGATAATCTGTACAAAGGACAGCTAACTTCTGCTTTCATAAGTGATACCTCCCTCCCGCTTGATTCAGTTTGAGACGTTCTTCAGAATAAGACAGAAATCATCAAGCGCCTTACCTTCAGTATCCTCGTAGTATTGCTTCATCATCTGACCCGACTTCAACTCCTCCGAAATTTCGGAGCGCTGGAGGTCCTCACTGGGGTAACGAGGAGTGATGGGAGTAACGGGGCGGTAACGGGGAGTGAAAGGCGTAGCTTTGTAGTGGTGGTAACGGGGAGTGAAGGGAGTGGCACCGAGCTCCTCTTCGGATTCGTAGTGACGAGGAGTAAAGGGAGTGGCGCGGTAGTACCGGGGAGTGAAAGGCGTAGCTTTGTAGTGGTGGTAGCGGGGAGTAAAGGGAGTCGCACCGAGCTCCTCTTCGGATTCGTAGTGACGAGGAGTGAAAGGAGTGGCGTGGTGGTAACGGGGAGTGAAAGGCGTAGCTTTGTAGTGGTGGTAGCGGGGAGTGAAGGGAGTCGCACCGAGTTCCTCTTCGGATTCGTAGTGACGAGGAGTGAAAGGAGTGGCGTGGTGGTAACGGGGAGTGAAAGGCGTAGCTTTGTAGTGGTGGTAGCGGGGAGTGAAGGGAGTCGCACCGAGCTCCTCTTCGGATTCGTAGTGACGAGGAGTGAAAGGAGTGGCGTGGTGGTAACGGGGAGTGAAAGGCGTAGCTTTGTAGTGGTGGTAGCGGGGAGTAAAGGGAGTGGCACGGAAGTCCTCTTCAGATTCGTAGTAAAGGGGAGTGAATTCCTTCGCCTGGTGGTGGTATCGTGGAGTGAAGGGCGTTGCTTTGTAGTGGTGGTAGCGCGGAGTAAAGGGGGTGGCACGGAGCTCCTCTTCGGATTCGTAGTGACGAGGGGTAAAAGGGGTGGCGGCGTAGTTGTACTTCGTGGAACCGTAGTGACGAGGAGTGAAGGGAGTTGCGCGACGGTACTCCTCAGACTCGTAATAACCTGGAGTAGCGTAGTGGTGGTGCTTAGAATGTTCGTAGTGGCGTGGGGTGAACGGGGTAGCGTAGTGGTACTGCGTGGAGCGATGGTGGTAACGCGGGGTAAACGGTGTGGCGTAAGGGTACGGCGTAGTCTCGTGGTGCTGGGGGTACTTGTGGTGAGGCAGCAGGTGTTCTTGGTGGAACCAGGGCAGAACTCCGTCTTTGACTTCGTCACTGTCTTCCTCTGGCAGCTCGTGGTGGTGGTGTTGGTGGTGGCCCATGATGTTAAACCAGGAGCGACCTAGGTGCGCAGGGCGGGCAGCCCAGGTGGCGAGGAATGCTCCCTTGAGGACCTGCAGCTGGCTCAGGGTGCTCAAGACAGAAGGCACGAGCTCGTGGCACTGGGCGCCGCCGAAGCCGTAGCTGGCCACGAACTCGCTGTAGTTGGACACCAGCTCGTTGGTGGGTGTGAAGAACTCAAAGGCTGGTTCGTTGTCGTAGTTGCCGCAAAGACCGCACGTCTTGCTCTGGTACAGAGGATGCACCTGGAATTGAGACGTGAGGTGTGAGCATCGGCAGTGTAGCCATTCTTTGGTCTCCGACAGGTGACATCAGTGAACGTAAAAAAATATATCAGCGCATCAAATAAAACTTCCACCTTAATGACAGATATTACCTACACATCAATGTGGAGAGTTGTATGTTCGTGTCATCGATAATGTATGGTAAATATAAAAAATACGCAACCTTGATGATTTGAAAAAACTTGTTTATTGTGAAACTTCTTCAGTGCAGCCGCCATATCTAGATTCAAAGGTTGTAACGGCAGAGGCGCGCCCGGGAAATGTTCAATGTTCTTGAGAGCGACTGCTGTGTTGCATACAATAACTTTTACATCCTTGATACTATTGTGAGTCGTGAACCGCTTGCCCACGTGAGGCGCGCTTTGTATCCTATAAATCATTTCCTAGGCCATACGATCACAGTAACGCAGACAAGTAACCTAATCCACTGTAGAGTACTGCTATTAACATTTCAGCAACAAATTACAAAGCTTGGCAGAGGGTGTCTCTGTTGTGACACCAACCTTCTTGGACACCTTCGTATGCCGGTAGCACCAATTGTCCACTGCAGTTGATGCGAGGCAGCATTCTTATATTCGATACAAAAAACAATGTCCTTATTTCTACTATCCTACCCTTCGCTCCTACATGTTGCTTTGTTAACATCTTTATCAACACGAAATTAGAGAATTCTTACACCAATTTATGCCTCAATTTTGAGCCCGTTTAAGCGGAACCTAAATTTGGTAATAAATGAAACTCCATGTAAAAGTCGAGAGTAGCCAGCCCAGCCTGAAGGGCCTATCCTGGGCACACAGGGAATACAACTACTGGCTTTTGACCTCCGTGATACTGGCCTGTGTTTTACGCGCTAAATAGGGAGAAATAATTATATATATTTGTGAATACCAATTAAAAGTCGAGAACACACTTAAAACTGCTTACGTGTAAGAATGCGAAAGCATTTGATACACGCAGCGTATCCCTACAAGCAGGGCGCTATGTCTTCCTTTCTCACACTGCGCTCCGGCGGTGACGACACGCTCCCCCACTGCGCAGGCGCGGCACCCCCCTTGGCTCAACAGCTTGCGTGACCAAGCATCTGCGTTGCTCTGCTTTTCTTTGTGTTTTATTTTTTTCTGAGGCGTGTCCGCTTTCATATTTAGTGGCCCGGGCGGCTTCCCTGACCAGGCATCTATATGACGCGTCGCAGCCAATGGGAATTTATGCCTCCATTCGCTGCATGGGCTTCGCTCCATGGAACAGAGGAATTTAGGGGCTGCCAATTTAGGTGCCGTTTGGCGCGGCTTCAAAAGCTGATAACGCCGGTGCGCTCCATGGGACAGTTAATGCTTTCGCGTTAATAATAGGCGAATGCAAACTCAGGAATATAACAAAAGGCCCCGTCATCTCATATCTCAAAACAATATTGCTCCGAAATCAAGTGAATTGTCATGCTCTTTGGTTCCTTTCCATAAGTAGGCTCGTAAGGACTGCATATGCAAAGAATCTGATTGTCACTGTCCCTTTTGTACAATATCATTTAGTCTGTCGTTCACACACATCGTACTGGATTTTACTTAGCTTTTGATTTTAATTGACTAAATATCCTGTGCGATATCGTTTTGCAAAATTGGCCACAAAGCTAGTTTCTTCAGAGCTTTAATAGGACCTTTCTGTAAAAATTCTAACACAAGGAAAGCTCACTTACCGGTGTGTCGATCAGACGCACAAAGTTGGCCTCTTGGCTCTTAGTTTTGACTTGGGCTCGCAGCCATGGTAATTGTTTGCGGACATAATTCGTTTTCTTTTTTACCTTTCTCAATGTTACTAGAATATGCTCGCAATGATGCTATAGTTAGAAAAGACAGCGATGCTTCGTAAAGTTACGCAGAGTGGAGAGTGGCTAAAATTGGTGTATGTTGGCCGTCTATGCTTAGTGACGTCGCAAGGGTGGGCTTGTGGTTTCCGATATAAAACTTTTGCTTAAAAAAACCTATGAGCTGAATACATTGACGGTAACCAGACAGAGGCTACTGCCGCTTCGAAGATAGAACTTGGAATTTTTAGGAATGCTTGATTTCGCTCCAGTGAATGGCGCGCACATTAGGGAGCTCAGCTATGAGCAGGGAGAAGAAATTATCTTGAACACACATTGAATATGCAACGAATATGCTTATCGAAATGCAAACAGTATGCCAAGGAGGCTTTACATATTGACGCGGACGAGTTATTTTAAAATGCAACATGTCGCAATCTTTGCTACACGAGAGCGTTATTTCAGTTGCAGAAACACTGCGGCCACAAGACTTCTGTCACGGGATCACGAGCCTTAGTTCCCCTTTGGTGCATAGATGGCAACCATGCGGCCTTACAGCCACGCTTCTTTTATGTGAGTAGTCAGCGGCATTTTCGTGGCGGGTCTCCGGTTCACCCGCGCCATCTTGGTGCATAATCTAATATTTACTTCTATGTGAATATCCTTTCATAGAAATTTCTTTGGCAGAAAATCCGAGATTCTCTTAGTTTGTTGTTTTACGAGGAGGAAGGCGCAGACAGCAAAGAGAGACAATCGAATTGGTTTAGCGCTACTACGTGCAATGAATTGTGAAGTTAAATTTGCTTAAAAAACTGTTGAGCAGTTTTAATTTTTTTTCTTTGTGAGTCTAATATGGTTTCACATTGTTCCTATTTTTTTAACGACTGAAGATAAGACATAATTCATTATATTAATGAACACAATTATTTTAATTGGAAAACTAGTTTAGTCGGATTTGTAATGGAGAACGCAATCTGAAAATTGGCAACTTGTATCTGATTTTTATTTGACGCGTAAAGCATCTCGCACACATCATCATCACAAGGCAAAAAAAAAAAAAAACTATTGCATTAATACGCACGATTCATGCAACATACATTTTATTACGATCACACACCGTACAACGCGTCAAAGTCATCGCGTGTGTGTCTGCTCGTCGCGGCGGCATGGGCGACAGAAGCTAGGCGCCTAGATCTTGTGGGGCACGCACTTCTCCGGCACGCGAACCTTCTCAACGATGACACTGGTTCCTACGGTGGGCAGCTCGCCGACGTCTCCGGTCTCGCGAACTCTCTGCGTCAGCTCCTTAGCAATGGGACTATCGCGCGGCAGACAGGTGAAGGGCACTTCGAGCTGGGTGCTTCCCTTCGCCTTGCGGCAGTGGGCCTTGCACGTGGGCACAAGGAACTGGCTGTAGCAGATCAAGCTCTTGCGGTCGCGCATGATTGTGCGGTTCTGGTAGCACTGTTCAACTGTGGGCAGGGAGAGAAGGAGAGAGGAAACAAGGATTATGGATGGGACTCAAGATATTGTAACTATATAAGTTAATAGCCTAATTGGTTAAATATTAAAAAAATGCTGCGCGATAGACAAAGGACAAGTAGAAAACTGAATAGGACAAGTGCTACTCTCAACGAGCGTTTCAAAGAGAACTGTTTTTGGTACGCAAGTGCTGGCATGTTTTTGTTGTAGATTGTGTGACTACGTTCCCAAGTGAATCTTTGTAGTTTCCGTCACAGAATCGTATCCCCTTTTCTTATTATCTAAGTCTGTGTTGAATGGATCAGAGTTAGCCATTTACGTCAAGATTACACCGAGATCCTGTTTTTGTGCAACGTTTTTGCAGTGTTTTTGTTTACGCGATGTTTACAAGTTAACGGTACTATAAAATAAGAGAACAATCAATAAGACCAGT
Source organism: Ixodes persulcatus (assembly GCA_013358835.2). Classification (NCBI taxonomy): domain Eukaryota; kingdom Metazoa; phylum Arthropoda; class Arachnida; order Ixodida; family Ixodidae; genus Ixodes; species Ixodes persulcatus. Next base: position 1,391,234 of record JABSTQ010009160.1, on the reverse strand, counting down.
GAGGTTAATTCCTTGCTAACTTTGATGTTCGGAGAGAGGCTACTGCTACACGGAAGGTGGAATTCGTGTAATAATTACCTCTTTTAAGTGTCGTTCACATACATATAACTGGTTTGAACAATGCATCTAATTTGTCACTATCGTGAAAGAATACACGTTGGTATGAGGCATCTCACAAAGGAGAGCAAGCTGCTTGTGTGGAATGGTCTACTCCGCTTTGACGAGCAGATGCGTAACAAAATATACTATTCGCGCTCCTAAGAAATCTACAAGCGTAAGAAACGCGTTGTCCTGTACGCATAAAATGTAGAAATAAACAGTATCTTGTGCGCAAGGTCTTGTGAATTTATGGCTAACTGCATTAGTACTCAGTACAAAGTAACACAACGTTATCAATTTTTTTCCAATTTGCAAGAAACGAAATTAAGACGTAAAGGTCCAGTTATGCCTAGTTTTACAGAAAGACCTAGCAACAGATTATTACAATGTTCAAACAGCCCGAATGACGGAAAAAAAGAGTAAAAGCAGCATACAGGACGGACGCATTTTGTATATTAAGAAGATCTATTCTGAACAATATAGAGTTAGACTCACCTGGGAACTGGCGGATCATCGGGCCGGCTTCGATTTGCTTGCTCTCGCGAACCCCCGTCTTGGAACCGTAATTTTGGACACCGTCTGTCTCCCAACTCTCTTTCTTGCTCCACTTGTAGTGACCGTGGTTCTCACCGGGATGACCATAAAAGCTTGGAGGCAGAGGATGTGGAGTCACGTAATAGTGTGGCACATACTGGGCGCCATAGGGTGGGGAGGTGTGTCCCGGATACGACGGATAGTGATGCGGTTGCTGGTGGTGTCCCGGATACGGATGTCCCGGGTAGTGTTGTTCCGGATAGGGATGACCCGGGTAAGGGTGATGGGGGAACTGGTGGTGGGGCGGGTAGGGCTGCTCTGGGTAGAGGTGACCCGGGTGATGGTGATGGGGGTGATGAGGAGGGTATGAATGTTGCGGGTAGTGGTGTCCCGGGTAAGGGTGATGAGGCGGGGGGTGTGAGTGACCGGGGTGCTGAGGGTGGTAGTGAGGGTGCTTGTGACCGTGGAAATGCTGAAGGCTGGGGTCCTGGTCTTCGGGTGCTTTGTGGTGCTGGTGGTGATGATCCATTACTGTACTGTATTTGCGCTCTGGCGGGGCGATGATTCCTAGGTTACCGAGAAGGATTTGCTTCTGAAGCGCGACGGTTAGCACAGACGGCACGGGCTCCTGGCATTGGGAGCCTCCAAAACCGTAGCTGGCAACGAGCAGGCTGTAGTTGGACACAAGCTCGTTTGCAGGGGTGAAGAACTCGTACGCGGGCTCGTTGTCGTAATTGCCGCAAAGACCGCATGTCTTGCTCTGGTACAGTGGGTGGACCTTGAATTCGAGTGTGCAAAAAAGCAGCGTCATGGGTTATTCGTCACATTGTGAGCTGTCAGAGCCATGTCATGTCGCCTCTACGTATCTAGATTGTAATTAATATAGCCCGTAACAAATTAGGCTGCAGCATACATATGGCATCATTCTTATAAAGCCTATCAAATTATTGACGATGAACGTCAAAATACGCAGGCGAGCTGGTGAATTAATGCCATATTTAAAAACCCAAGATCGGTAGTATTGTTGGATAGAGCGAGGAAAACGTTTTTGGAGATGAATAATGGGGTTCAGTGAAATGGCATTGTAGTGAGGGTTTATTCCTTTGTTCGCCATGCATGTAGATTGGGGTCAATCCGTGGCAGTTGTTTTTTGTTGTGCTCATTGTTACCTTGTCGCGAGTAGGTTGGCAACCTTTGAGGGGGTGGTTGAATGTATAAAAAGGAGGATATGAAACAATATCCGCTGCTGTGTTTTAGGACGGTATGTTTGTTGTCCGTTATTTATTCACATTCTCGGGTCTTTCTGTGTGAATATAATTTTTTTTTGTTTCTCAGCTGCGTGAGACATTAGTGTGTGCGTCAGTGCATGCATCAAGGGTCCCAAAGGTAGCGTCTGCTTGGCTGCTCTAATATTTGAAGTCATTCTACATCTTACCCATGAGCGAAAGCATGCAAGCCTTAGATTTATACCAATAAGAGCGCCATATCTGATCAGATATTTTCATACATTTGATGATGATTTGTGTAACTTTTCACATAAAATAAAGAAACATATTTCCCTATGCAACTCTTGGTTTTGTACAACAAAATATGTATAAAAACATCTTTTTTGTAGGAATTTGGTAACGGTCTGCTCTATTAATTAAACGATTCCTACACATTACTTTGCCAAATTCTGTCTGTGCGTGATGCAGATCATTAACTTTTGCAGCCCGTTCCAATCTACAAGCAGAGGATTACTTACTATATACTTCTACGCTGCGCCACGAGTTACAGTCGAATCTGCGTTGGCGTTGCCGCGTGTACAACTCGGTTATCAAAATAACCGCCCCTCTCTAGATACTCACCCAGACGTAGGCGTTCACTCCGTCGAACACAACCTTGAAGGTCTTCAGGGTGTTGGTCAGCTGGACCACAGGAGGGTCGTGGGGTCCGCTCGTCGGGTACACGGTAACGAAGAGCTTGTGGTAGGCCTTGTAGGGCAGCACGACGTCCTTGTACTCGGTGGCCACGTACGTGGTGCCGTTGACGGTCAGGACAACCTCGGCCTTGTACAGGTCGGGCGGTGGGAGCACAACAACGGTGTCAAACAGTTGCAGGGTCAGTTTCTGCAAAAAGAAAGGGAAAAAAACGCCATTGTAGTCACTGACAGAATTGGAACGGCAGGACGTGTCTTTCGAACGCCCAGCCACTAGCACACCCTTCATGCCTCCAGCCGTGATGTGGCAGCGCGCAAGGGCTCGAGGTGCACAAGGCGCCAATATGTTGTCGAAGGAAAGAAGCCTGCCGTTGTCACTTTGTCAGTGACATATGTAGTAGGATATTAAGGCTTACGGCACTAAAGCCGATTAATTCAAGGGTATACATTTACCGCACATATGACAGGATGTATATTAAACAAGGAACTTTGTTGACTGTTCCTGTATTGACATATCTTTAACTCATATTATTGATTTATGCGTACATTGTCAAGAAAACAACGAATACTTGATTTAGAGGACTCAACATTTACATCAAAAGACGCCGGTTATACCGGCACATCAAATTTACTTCCGTCAAAAATTAATCGAGAATCGGTGAACCACTGTATGCTACAAAAGAGGCCAAAAGTAATATCTTAATTCATAAATAGTGTTTCAAATCTGAAGTCATGTTCGATACATAATGTGTGTTCTTTTTTCACATCTTCCTGGACGACGTTCAGACAGCGACTCTAGGACCTTTTGCTGTAGGTCCGTGCTATATTCAAAGTAATTGCAAAAATACTCAAATTTATTGTTCTAACCTAGACTCACTGTAGTTCAGTTGAATCTAGAAAGACCGCTATTAACGATTTTGAGAGGCTGGACAACGGTTCAGTTGCTCTCAAAAAAGTCACGCCGGCGAGAATGTTTTGTTTTCCGTGCTTGCAAGACCGTGTTTATGAGTCCGGATTGTACCGCACCTTGGTGCCGACTTCGAGGTCCAGGGGTTCAAGGATGACCGAGAAGTCGCTCCTGGTTGTGCAGTCTCCAGTAAGCAGGTACTTGCACTCGTCCTTCAGCTCAAGAGGGTAGCTCACGTTGTCGTACGTGCGCAGGTAGTTCTTGCCAACGCCGCAGGGCACTTAAAGGTAAGGAGTGGAATCAGGTTCACCGCAGGCAAATACTTGACTTTAATATATCTTGAACAACGGAACTGACAGTTCTTGCTTGCTAGATAATTCAGCGGCTATGGCGTTAGTCGCACATCTTTCTTTTTCTGCCCTCGTGTTTCTTAATATTTTCCCGCAGTTCCAAATGGTATGGAAAGTTTAAGCGAGTATTTTCATTTTTCGCTCATACATTTCTAGGGGTGAAGGCGCCAGCGAAGTAAGGTTTTTATGTTCTCAGAAAAAAAGCTTCCCAAGCGATTTTAGCAAACGAGATTAACAATACTTTGGTTGCTTTAATTTTTACACTATTAATTTTCTACAATTATAAATTTTAATTTGCAGAGGTGCGACTATAAAGTGCAAGCGATTGTTTCTAGACTTTTTAGAAACACGTAGAAAATAATCAAAAAGTCTGAACTGAATGAATTCCTACTGTTCGAGATTCAGAACCATTACTAACGATCTTGATGCGTACTGGGTACTCTAAAAGGAATCTTGAATATAATTATATATCAAGAAGTACGCTCAAGTGTTAATTGTACATTTAGGTAAATGAATATACAGTGCGTAGACTCAAGAGCTACAGGCGAAATCGATGTTTGGGCATCTTATTAACTTGGAGATACAACGAAAGCTGGTATACACTCGAGGGCATTGTAGAGTACTCACAGTAAGGGAAGCCGTTGTAGTGGGAATACAGCAAACGGTCCATGCCGGACAGCAGCAAGTTGGGCGAGTACAACTCGGAAACCTTGAGGTTCTTGACGGTGAGCTTCTCTCCTGGCAGGATCACAACTCCGGAGCCGACGGTCACGAAGGGGTTGACCTGGCTCTTGTTGAAGTAGAGGGTGAACTCGGGCTCGACCTGGTGTGTCAAGTGCGGCAAGGCTTGGAAGGTGACGTAGGGGAACAGCTTGTACTTCAGGTAGTTGAGCGACTTGAAGGCGTACTTCTTCAGGACAAGATCCTCCTGTCGAGCGGGAAATATGAATAGAACAATGGACCGATATTAATTAATGCGATTCATCGTAAAGATTTCCCAAATTACAAAATTTCGTGATCTTGATCAGGGCCACTTAAAATAGATACTATGATGTGCACATTGAAGTGTGCCTATCTTCAGAAAGCAAGGGTATGACAGAAGAGAAGTGTCGCTCGTCAAATATAAGGTTCTCATACGCATCCCTGTTGGCTAACTTTGACTTATTATTGATTTTCGTGGGGGTTTATAAGTATTATGTCCGAGCCTCACTTCTAACGTAAGCTAAATAGCAGCTCATTTTGAAAGTGTAGTTAATATTCTGTCTCATAGGTCGTGCTGATAAAATAAATGTGCTTCGGCACTGCACAAAAGGCTATACATCGCTACAACCGCAAGATCGATAGAATACGTGCAACGTATAAACTACTTTTTACAATCGCCAGCATTTGCTTTATACTCAGACTTAAATCACATCACGCCTTAAAATGTACTAGGGACGTCTCTAAAGGCTCTCGTAGATGTGTGGCTTGACTTCGGACACCTCGGCGTGCTGCCTCGAAACAAAGCCCTCTCATACGATCCTGAGTTACCTTTTCTAATGACAGAACCTCTCCAACGTATGCAATCTACTCACGGCAATGCGCTGGGGCACCTTAACGTGAAGCACTTGCTGGTTGAGGTGGGCGTCGAAGGTGGTTGCCAGATGGCAAGCGTAGCTGACCGCGAATCCGTTGTGCTGGTCTTCAAGACACTGGGGCACGAACCACTTCAGGAGAGGTGCGCCGTCGTATCCGTGGACGCCAAGGACTTGCTCCTCAGTCTTGGTGGCGTTGTACTGTAGCGGCGACAAGGACACAGTATAATACTAGATTAAGTATTTGGACATCTATCGATTCCACCACTAATTGTGGTCACTCGTGGTCAAGGGACCATGAGTAATGGCAGGTGCTGTAAGGAAATATCAAACCCTGCCTGTCAATGGAAGCGAATGCATTGAAAAAATCTTACGGTGACTACGATGGGCTTGGTGCGGCCGTCTCCGTAACGAATGTAGAGGGTGGCGTTAGCGACGTCCTTTCCGAGGAAGGAGGGCACATAGTAGAAGGGGCTTGGCACGACGGGGTAAGTCACGTTCAGGAAAAGGGACAACTGAAAAGGCAAACGAGCATTAGCTATAATGATTTAATTCTTCAGCTGTCCGTTTGGGTGAGGTAACGTGATTGTATATCAATAGTGCAGAACTGTGGCATTTCATTGTTGCGAAGTTGAGAAACATTTATAAATTCGCTTTCAATGCCGTATATTGGTAGTATACTTGTCAGTGATGTTTTTAAAAGGTAACTTGTATCGCATTACATCCGCAGTATTTTTTTACCCTTAAAAATATTCTTAATATCTTAACAACATATGCTTCTGCGTAAACGTGCCCAGAATACATCTTTCAATGTTCTATGCTTTCTAGCGCCTATTTTTGTCATTTCGCGGCTTTCACAATTAATTTTAAAATATTTTTAATGAATAAGAATAGACAACATGAACCGAAAATTGTCGTAAACGATCTTGGTTTACATTCTTTTGCGCCATGTGCTCGCATGCAAGTCTAAGAGTTTGGATCGTACCGCGCGTTGGCTAAAGTTACAGCGGTGGTAAACTGAGCGTTCATGGGGTCAATTGCGTATTATTAAGTAATTGGTTGGGGATCATATTGAGAATGTGGCACCAGGATCACAAACAACTCTCTTCGGAATATTTTAGAGTCAATCCTATTTAACTTTTTTCTCTAACAGAAGTGTGCTTAATTGCGCCAACATACCTTTGGAAGGAAAGTGGTCTCCACATCAAGGTAGAGCTTCCTGGACGACTTGTCCAGGGTGCGAAGGAAGACGTAGTTAAGCTGGACTCCCTTCTTGACGGCTCCACCATCCTTGCCCTCCAGGGTAACCGTGAGAGCGTGCTTGGTGTGTGTCTTGTTCAAGAACGTTGGCACAGTCCACTTGTACTGGGTACGGTGCGTCTTGGGTGTCTTGTGATGCGACTTGTGGTGCGTGTGGTGCCGCGTGTGGTGGTAGGTGTGGTGAGCCTTGCGTACCTTGGAAAGGATCGGCATTCCAGAGATTTCTTCGTAATCCTCAATGGCTTCCACGTACTGAGCCGGGAACTCCCAGTGATGCTCCTCCTCGTCGGTGTGCTCTTGCTCATGGTGGTGCTTCTTGCCATGGAAGGGGTTGACCCTAGCAAACCAGCTGGCCTCCTTGGCGGCGCTCACCTCTGGGTACAGGCCTTCTTCCTGGTGCAATGTGGCCTCAACCAGTTCCTTGAGGTTGTTCTGGTACTTGAAGGTGGCGGTCCACTGGAAACATAAAGCGATTCATTGAATTACCGCTGCAACATCTAACTTTTCGACCAGCGAGCATGGACCTCAGCTTTTAAGTTCACCAAACATACCTCAGTCACGGGGTCAGCAGCGTATGGCTTCACGTCAACGCTGATGACGTTGTGCTTGTAGGTCTTGCTTGCGATCCATTGCAACAGGGCGTCCAGACGAGTGGTACCTTGTGGAAGAACCTTGTAGAAGGGCGGCTTGGACCACGGCTGGTGGCTCACAGCGCTCACATCCACGTTCAGAAACTCGCCGCCGTAGGTCTTCTCGTACTGCAAACGGGATGATGACCAGTTGTCTATTTTGTGAAATACCCCTAGATCTAGAACACAAAAACACCTGTTGTGTCAGTTACAGAAGTTCTTATATTAGGTGACCACTCACGACTAGGATCGTGACATTGATCTGTTAATTTTGTAACCAAATACTGTTTTTGTTTTATACCAATTAAGCGGAATTTTTCATCGTGCCTACTGAGATGACAAAGCTGCTCAACTTGTAGAAAACCAACAGAGTGTCAAATAGGTCATCGTGCAGTAGCCTGCCTGCCTGCCGTTCTGTAAACCTGAGAGGTTTACAGAACGGATAACAGAAAATAAAAACTACCAATATTTAGCTGCGAAACATGAGCAGTCAGCTAGACGTCGTGGTGTGCAAACGCTTAAAGTCGGCGTAAGTGCGGAGTTCTATTACGGGGACCTCAAATTTAAGCAACAAGAAAGTATGAAGGAGTTCATTTTGAAGGCTACTCAAATGACGACAGTTTAGTTTCCTCTGCTACTTCCACTTTACAGCGTTGTTCGTTTTATTTAGGAGTTCATATTTCATTAATGAAGCAATACTATATTGCACCAATCCTAGATTTCACTGTGGCTAGAAAGTGGGAGCGTGAGAAGGATCGGGTACGCACGGTGTAGGGCACGGCCATGCTCTTGATGCACTTGCTGTATTCCAGGAAAGGAGTGGTCAAAGGCTCGAAGAACTTGTTGGGGGTCAAGACGTGCTCCGTGCACTTGGCGCTGAGGAACACGCGTCCGTAGTGGGGCTTGACAGACACCTGCAACTGCTGGGCGTCTTCCTTGTTGTACTCCACTTCCACGGTGTGCTTAAAGTTGAGCTCCTTGGTGTCGGTCAGGACGACGGTGGGAGACGGCGTACCGACGAGGTCGGGCACGAACACGCGGACTTGATTCGTGGTGAAGAGGCTGCGAGAGTAAGTCGTGGACGTTTTTGATATACTAGATACTGTGATGGCAACGCCATTGATAGTTCGCTTGGCTACGTGCCGTCGCGAAACATTACGGGATTGTTTTTCTTTAATGTTCATATAATCACACGTCCTTAGGTTGTCATATGGGCTCTTAGTCTACAGGTGTAACTGAGGCAGCGCCTATGACTGCAACTGTGTTTAGGAAAGACGTTACAAACTTTAGGCATTCTCGGCTGCTTAAATCATGCCTGCACTCACATATTTATGGCATATGCTCTGCTATAAAGATGCCTTTCCCCAAACTTTAGCGAATACATAGGAACACGGTACACGTCAGCTGCTTCGCCTCCTGATAATTTCCGTTTTAGCTTTCTGGCGTTTCTTTGTGTTTCTTTTTTCAGCGGTGGTGTGTCTAGTTTAGGAGCTCGTAATACGTTTTAGAGTATGATTTCATCAAGAAAATGGCGCATCGAGAAAACAAATATCGCACACTTACAAACAAAAGGAACTTCTGGTTCCACTAGACACAATAAACTACCAAAACATGTTGTTTGTTTGTTTAAGCCATAAATAAAAGAAACGCCCAGCACCCAAAAGATTGCCCACTTTATATTTTTTTTCTTCGATCGCTTTACCATAAGTGAGGAGTAGATCCGGGATTCTACGGTACACCATCACGCTTTTACACACAGAAGGGCGTTCTGCTTCCGTTAAACAAAACGTTTCATGTTCTCAATGGTTCAGGTACAAATCATACTCTTGTCATGGCCGGTTCTTTTTCTCGAAGAGAGTTGCGAACTGGGCTCACCTCGGGTGAATGGTTCCGGTGAACTTGGCGCTGACTGGGAGGAGGCTTCCCGGAGCAGTCTGCAGGTTGAGGGCAAGCTTGTCGAGCTTGAGCGACAGCAGGACTGGGTGCTGCACGGTGTGCACGACGTGCAGACCCACGGGGCTGGGCTCGGCGTGGTACAGCTGCTTGGGCAGCACCAGGCGGGCGTAGTGGTAGGTGAGACCCTCCTGGCCGACCTTGTGAACCAGCTCAAGAACTGCGGTCCGGGAAAAGACGGACCAAAGTATTGGCACAATGTTGCACATGCTGTCGTTTTGTTCCTGGACTACAGTCAACAGAGAGTAGATTAGGAGTCCCTAACGCGTTTGCGTACCCCAAACAGCTTGGAGTATCGCACTGCGTACTCACAGTGAAGCGACCCAGAGCTCTCTTGGGGGACCCAGAGCTTTGAGGACCCCTCTTCTAAAACTCTTTACCGACAAGCACCGCAGCTGGGAGCAGGGCAAGCGAAAGCTCGCGCTGCTGAACCCAGAGGTCCTCGGTTCGATCCCCAGCGAAGATACCAGGTGCCCAATGGGGCTGACTAGCCATCCGCTCTCTAAACCTACCCAGTGCACACAATTTTACACTGATATCTCAAGAGACGCGGGTTCTGCTAAGTCCCGAGCGTCTCATTATCGGCCCGCAGCCAATGATCTTACGCCATTCGCCAAAAATATTAAAAAAATAAAAACGCCGGGGAACAAATTACGAAGCAAGGAGCGCCAACTGTTGCATGTCTTGTGTTTCTTAGGTTGTCATTGATTGTAGTTTTTTTTTTGCCTTTTTATAGGGCCGCGGATAGCTAGGTAATTATTATAATTTTATAAGTTCCTAAGCATTTCAAAATTACGCTTTTTAGTAAAAAAAAAGCTTATAATCGGTGAAAGATTAAGAGGTATGGGGACCTCGTCCCATCTCTTTCTACTTTGGCAAAGCGAAAGTTGAAGAGGAGGCAACCTCCTCTCCAGCCTTCCCTTTGCTAAAGAGGAAAGAGGATGGACGAGTTTCTCCTGATTCCCTCAATTATTAAGCTTCCACCGACCAAAGTCTCATTTAATAAAACAATTTTCTAAATGACAAAAATTTGCAAAAATAAATATAGTTATAAAACTACGACCGAGAAAGGATGAAATGCGAGTTAATGACTATAGAGAAGAAAGTAATCAGCCGCGACTATACTACCGATTCTCGCTTGGTTTACACCTAACTGTCTGTAAAGCTGCATAATTACCTCTGTGGGCGTAATTGTCATTCCAATAAGGTTGCATTATATCCATGAGTATGGCTGATATCTTCGTCTTTATGTAGCCAGACGATTATACGAAAATTTAGAAGCCGTTTATTTTATTCTCAGTCATTTTAAAGGGGTTGTGCAGGGAGATTCAGATTGAATGTTTTTCACTTTACACGAGCTTACTGGCACTTAGGGGGACCCAAGCACACTCGTTCTCAACACCACTGACCAAGAACCGCAATTCTTGGGATGTAATTTCAAGAATAAAAGCTGGCATTTGCTCTTGAACTCTCCTTCGAAAGACTTGAAGGCGTAGTTCGGAATTGATTGATTGCGTCGTATATATGTTTAGACAGCCGGAAGTTAGTCTGCCTCACTGGACAACCTGTCTCTAGGCTGTAGATGATAAATTTAGCTAGTGCAGTACAACCACTTGTAGAACCTGAGGTCTTTAACATGCAAAACGCTGTGGTGATATGCGACCGCATGCCAGTGCGATGCTTATCCATATCAAAACGGCCGGGGTGGGGATTGAACTCGTAGCTCGGGGGTCGCGGTGTTGCCGTAGTTTCCCGAGTGACTATGTTAGAATGCAATGCATAGATTAGACCCGAGCATTAAGTGAGTACTCGATTCGTGCTCGTGATAATCCGTAGCTCGGCAAGCATTCGTGCAGCAGATTGCGTCCAATCTCTCCAATGACGCCAATAGCCGAACCCTAACGATGTCTGAAGCTCAGTGCGTGCCCCGTGTTTTGCCAACCCCAGCGCGTGGTTATGATAAACACGGGCGGCACATGATCGACTCCATATAACGTGGCTGCGTTCTCTGGCTCCGATTTCTGGGGGTGAACGCAACTCGTTTTTCTTTAACTTTTTCTGCTTATACGATTCCGTGGAGAGAAAACTTAACGCGTGCTTTATAAGTTCTACAAGTGAGGAATCCATTATAATCGGTAATTGCGCAAAGTACAAACACTGTTGAACCGCGCTTTGGGCTTGTTTTGGACGCTGAATTTCGAGACCGATGCACACGGAGCACTCACGATCCTTCTGCAACTCGTGGAAGAGCTCTTCGTCGACTGGGAGGACAGCCTCGCCGGTCAAGAACTGCCAGAGCAGGACGGCCTTGGGGGTCTCCACCTTGCGTGGCTCCACGTTCAGCTGCAATTGCGAGAGGAACAAGGCCCATGGGCTACAAAGTTCCAAGTTCTTGTTTGATTATCGACGATGCTGTTTGATAGGAGTCTTCAAACAGATCGCTTCATAACCGCAAGAGCGCATGAGCTACTCAGACGTGAAAGCGGAGATGGGTACGTGATAATATTGTGGTGCTTTACAATTTTAAAAATGAAATGCGTCGCCTTGATTTTTATGCGGTGGAAAGTCAGTCTAGTTTGATGTACTACCAACTTGTGAATACGCTGTCGATGGGCGATTTCTCTATTTCAGCACGATTTCCAACCCTGTGAGTATAACGTACACCACACCGTAGTGTTTACAGGAATGCAGGGCGGTACATTGTTTCTTCTTGCCTGTCAGGAGTCGTAGTAAGACTATACTTATCTTTACCTCAAGTTTGTACGCAGTCAGCGCTACGAGAATATAGGACCCGTCGAACAGCATTATGATGCAAAATACCGGGCCTTCCTTGTACATGAGTCTTTCAGGGATGAAAGAACACGTACCCAACATGACGAACACTATGTTGATATGCCTTCGACACTGTTTGGCTGGTCCCATCAGCTCGTTGCGTCAGCTGCGTTCGGACTTAAAGTGAAAGAAAGTATGGCGGTGTTTTTTTTTCTAAAACTTTGTTTGATTGGTACGTTACCTCCTTGAAAAGACTGGTCTCGCGAGTGTGGTGTTCGAAGTGCCTGGGGGAGGTGTCCAACTCTCCTTGAAGAGCCAGCACCACCTTGGTGAGCAGACCATCATGTCCGAAGACGTCGTCCAAAAACTTCTCGCCTCCCTTCAGCAACAGCCTGGTCTGAAATGACATCAAACCAGTTGGTCATGACATGAAACAAGTTTAACAAAAATAACAGCCGGATTAGCTGCTACTTCATTGCATTAATAAAATTAGAATTTGAATACCGGTCAGATGTAAATAATATTTTTTTTTTTTTAAATTATGCGGCATAATTTAATACAAAAATCATACGTCAGCTATCGCCTTTATGAACATTTCTGGGGTTCTTAAAATTCAGTGTGGTGGGCGAGGATCTAGACATATTTTGCTTAGGACACACAGGATAGGTTTGCATACTTAAACTATACCTAAAGAAATAGTAGCACGGGGAAAATTATTTTTAGAAGGGAAAACAAAACGAAACAATCGAACTTTTGTGTACCTATGAGACGCTTCCAGCAAACTGCAATTTCGCATTCATCACCACCGCGTTTTATTGCCGTCTTTATTTTGAATGTTAAGTCCAACAGAATCCTATTATACTCTTAAAAACTGCTTAGATAAAGCGTAGCTTGTTTTAAATAACATAAAAAATATAAAAATATATAAATGCAACAAACCGGAAAACACAATTTCTTATAGCATGAAAAGCTAAAAATATAGCTCAAAGTATCTGTTCGCGCGTACTTAGGAGTTAGAGCTGAATTACGATTCCGACCTACATCCCTCGAACTAATTGGCAATTATTTTGCTGATCATGTGACGTTCGTCTTGTGTTCAGCCGCCATGAGATATTAGTCTTGTATAGACCAGCACGCGGCCCTGACGTCACGCAGCTACGGTGGCGGTGTCGACGGCACTGCGCATGCGCAGACGCGACGCTTCACCCGAATTTGGTTTCTGCGCACGTGCAGTGCCCACACCTGGTATGGGCAAACGCGGGCTCGTTTGTAAACAGCGTGTCACGCCGTTTCTTGCAACGGCTGCGAGCTTACCGAGAGCAGAGTCTTGAAGTAGGGGCCGAGGTTGTACTTGACTCCATGAGAAAGGTAGCTCGGGAAGAACGAGGTGTTGGTGGCAACCTTCTTGAAAAGAGTCTCCAAACCGAAGAGGTGCTCGGCTGTACAAGCAAACGGCAACAACACCCATATTATACATTTCCTGCCTGGACTGGTTTCGTAGCATGTGGTTCTCGGCATAGCACCTATCAGGTTAGGAATTTGATTTAACGCGACAGCGTTAAGGATCTCTCGTGTTGCAGAAAAACTGGCCTTGGTGGCGTGACGCAAAAATCCTGATGGGTCAATGGGGTCATGACGTCAAAGCCACATGACCTCGCAGGTGGATTTCCAACAACCCACAATGCTCACGTGAAATGTGACGTCACGCGTAGAATGAAAGTGATTAAAAACGACATGCATTGCGAATTAAAGGTCGCCGCACGTCTCAGATGATTTCACTTAAAAATATTATTAATTTGCCTTCAAAATATTTGAAGAATTTTAAGCATTTTTCGAACCCACAACCCTTCGATTGCAAGGCACGCTTGCATGGTGAATGAGAAGGCTATGTGAACAGGGCCCGATAACGCTGTCGCGTTCCTCTCTAAAAGGCCAAGCTTAACCGTCCTCCAAGCTTTTTGTCTTTTTTGTGCAGACTTTCCAGGTAAAATTCTTCTAAATGTTAGTGTGCGCAAGTTTTCCTATGTAGGCTACTGCGCATTTAAGTCTCAATGAATGCTTATTGCATCAGCTTTAAATTTAATCGGGTAATTTATGATAATGTAATCCACATGTGTTTGCACCGTTAAACTGGTTGTTTTGAAAAGAGGAAAGTTAGGAGTACTGGTGTGCGTCATTAGAGACACTCTTTCTTAATCTGAGTTATATTTTTGAGAGCTTACTCAATAATGTTTTTGAAAGTACTTGTAACACGGACAATTTCTGTTTCCAATTGCAAGTAACTATTATGGTTCATTGTGCATTCGAATATAACGAATCTCAATGCATCTAGTGTCCTGTACAAGAGTTTCGAGGCAAGCATAAGCCTAAAGGAGCAACCGAGAGTGTGCTTTAAATACTTAATTTCTCAGTGTTGCCTTCTTTCTCGATAGGTTAGACCAACACTGATTTATGCCATGGGGTGACCAACATTTCCCGGAGTTTAGTGCAACAACCTTATATGTGTTCACTGGGAATGCGCCTAACTTTGAACGTATATATATTTGATAATGCGTGCTACACCTAAAATGTGAATGACCTTTAGTGATGTCCTTTCCAGGTAACCGCGTGCAGTATCGGGCTCAATCCTTTGGGATATTCGATCATAAAGTAATAATAGACACTATTTAACTAGAAAAACTATACACAGCCGCCAACTGAATCGCTCTCGTACAAATGCCGCTGCTGACTTACCGTTGTAGTACGTGTGCTTGTACAGGTGAGCGAACCTCTTGCCGAAGTCATGAGACTTGAGTTGGGTGAACACTCCGCGGACACGGCTGGCCCTACGGCAAGAAGTGGAGGCACCGATCTTTTACAAACAAAAAAATCTTACATTTGCATCCTTCATTCCACATCGGAGATTTTTTATTTCTGTCACGAATGTTCAGGAAACAAGATTAAAACAAAATTGTTATTTTTTTAGCTAATTGAGCAGTAGCATTAAGTGACCTCTGTTAGCCTTTGAGTGAATAGTAAAAAATAATTCTGGGTAGAAATATATTGCCATTAATTACACCGTCTTTTACAGCGTCAGATGCAGTGGGCTTGTAGTACTGGGCGAGAGTCGTGTTGCTGAAAATGAACGGAGCATGCGCACGCTTATCGCAGGTGGTTTTGGCACCGGGAGAGGGCGAGTGCAGCAGTGATATCCTCGCCCTTTCGTTGATACTAGTCCCGCTGGAGGTCATGTGATCGCGCTCCTCACCGCTAGCTCTATCTCGCCTTCGGTCGCCGTTCCTTCGGCGCTTTAAGCCTTTGCGCGCCGGAGCAAGCAGCGGCTGCTCGACGGCGTTAACGCGCCCGTGAAAGAGAACGTCGTCGATGTGTAAGCGCCGACGGTCTTACCCTGGGTGTAAGGATGGAACGCGTTCGCGTCACGATCGTGCTGTGAGTGAACGTGAAGCTGCACATAGAGTGAATGGTACGGAGCGAAGAATAGAGGACGCGTGTCCGACCAAGAAATTTGTGCAGCGCGTCCGCAAGAACGTGTTTTGTGTGTGATCGGTTGGGGTATACGCGAGACGCCGCGCGACGCAACGTCACCAGGAATCTCCAGTCAATCATGAAGCAATATCATCGAGATGTCACACCAGTTAACGCTGTCCATTCGCATCACGTCGTGTAATTGACCGCGCAATTTTGTTTTGTGCACGATTTAAGCGCTTTTTGTTAACGATTCTTCATACAAATGGTTGTTCATCAGACTGATGTCTTTCTACAAGCGCCGCTATAATTTATAATTTCAGCAGATATTATTATGGTGAAAACAATACTGATCATACTGCCACTTTAAAACATGACCTCAAGCGCAAGCGCGCGGCGTGGTACCGTGATGTTCAAGCGATTTGCTAAAGCTGCCTATATTCCGTTCATCACTACGCTGACGGTATGGTGCGAGGAGCTATGTGCTCTTTGGACGAGTCATACGTCTATATTTTGCAATGTGATCACGATCCCACCCTTGCGCACGGAGGGCGGGGTCAGGTGATAAAAGGGAGGCGGGTGATTGGACCGGCGAGCCCGTAGCTTCCACTGCACCGTCAGCATAGGGGTGAAGGAAACAGATGTTTTAACCTAAACTCGCATGCCTTTACATTAGACCAAAGCGAGCACGCTAACACAGAGCACTACTTACAGAAGGCTGTTGACGGGGCGCTTGTCCTTGACGATGGACTTGAGGGCGGTGTACACGTAGGTTCCAAACTCGAGGCTCAGGTCGGTCTTGGCGGCGAGGACGACTTGCTGGAGGTCCCACTTGGCGGGCACACTCTTCAGCCAGATGTCAAAGGCCAGGGTCCTCAGGTCGGTCGGTTCGGTGGTGTTCAGCACCAGGGTACGGACGAGCGGGCTCACCTGGGTGGTTACAATGCGCACGTGAGTCGAGAAATGTCCATGACATTGGGACGTCATGTTCGGCGTCTTGAACAATGTCAACGGCAGGATTCGTACCCCCCCCCCCCCCCAAAAAAAAAAATGGCGGCGTCCATTATTCCTAAAGTACTACAATGCAAGGAATGCAGTACTAAAGCGGTAATCGTTTAAAGTTTGTTCAGAGGACATTAAACAGTCGTTTCGGAGAGTGAAGAAGTTATTTCTTATCATGTTCCAGTTAGATTCAACAGGAAAAGTATCTTCACGTGATGTCTGGGCACGTCACGTGGCGTCACTTTATCCGCAAAATTTAGCGGGAAAACAAAACTGGTTTATAGATCAAGTCAGGTTTTTTGCTAACTTTAGCGGAATACTGATTTTCTCTGTTGGTCACGTGACGTCAATTTTTCCCCGTTGGATTTAGAAGCGAAAACCTCGTTGTATTAGGGTCATGCGATGTTAGTTCGTACGCTCAATTTATTTGTGGAAATTGAATTGGTGTATACGTCCCGCGTCGTGAATTTGCCCGCTGCAGTTAGCGGGGAAACGCACGGACACAAGGACAGAAGGAACGGAAAGACAAATCTTTGGGATTAGTGGGTTCCGTTGAACAGCGGCCACACTCCCAATACACAAGACAGTCTGCAGATACTGTTTTGAGGCGTTCTTCGTGAGACGCTCCTCAGACATTGGTCATACAAAAACTGACTACAGACAAATGTGAAACACGTGTGAAGCAATCATTCTTCGAACGTGCTTGTGTATATCATGCCTGCAGCAAACATCGTCTCTTTTATATAATGTATGCGCAGCGGGACTGGTAATTTAGGAAACATTCCATGCTTTCAAAACGTTTCTCACCTCCTTCGGGTAGAACTTGACGACGTGGTCAAGAGCGAGCAGGGCGGCCTTCCTGACGAAGTAGACGGATTCGAGGTAGTCCTCGTCCTGGCTCACAAGCCTGTACAGATTCTCGGCGGTGCCGTTCACGTAGGCCAGCAGCACGGGCAGGACCTCGGGCTTGGCGAACTTGCCGAGGCCGTGCAGGTAGGCCACGACCTTCTTGAAGTCGTCAGTCTGCTTCAGTGCTTCGGTGATGGTCTGCACAATGAATGTACGCGCGCGTTAAGCATTAAACCTTAGGTAGTCCTTTTCAGTAAGCATAACCTGTAGATTTTTACGTCAAAATGTTGTAAAAGAATAACGTCTTTGTAATTTATCTTATGGCGATTGGTGAACTGAAGAAAATAATTGTGAACGTACTTCCCATTCGTATTTTACATTGATTTTCTAGTTTTAATTGAAACTGTTCGAACATACTTATGTCATCGACTTTGAAACTTGACTGTGCATTCGCTTGTGTTAGCTCGATAAAACTTACGCATGTCTCAATAAAAAAACTGGCATTTTGCATAGTCTAAACAAACCGTTATTTTCTTAAGCTCGTTGCATGTAAATACTGAAATGCTAACAATTTACGTAATGCTTGATTACTAAAAAACTTAAGACCAATAATTTGCATTGTTTTCAGGTTATAGCATGACATGACAATGTAAAATGCCGACTGGAGCTATACTGGCATGATGCTGTTTTTCGTGCTTACCAGAACGTACTGTTTCAGGTCCTGGACAGTGCACTGTGCACCCACGGGCAGAGAAAGCCTGTGAAGGGGAGCGTGCTCCTCAACTTCGACCAGGTATCCTTCCTGAAAGATCAAAGTCGCTCTGCTATAGCTTCTGTGATGGACATCGCATACCGAGCACCCTACACACAAGTTAGTACACTTCACATAAAAGTAATTAAGATAGAAAAAAACTAACTTCTGTGACTCAAGCTTTCAGCCGTCATAAAAAGTGAACTCCTAGTAAAGTAACAAGCCATTGATCAAATTCGAAGAGGCTACTCAAATGTAACTACTCAAATCTTTAAAACGTGCATTCTGCACGCGATATTTTACCACTCATTGTCTCTTATAAGGGGTTTAGTGATGGCTTTATGCGCTACTTTACTTTTAATTTCAAACACGGTGGCACATGATGACTTTATTACTCAACACATTTTATTCAAATATATTTCATCTCATTCAACTTGATGCACCTCCTCCTTTCTCCCACGAAGTGAAGGGTTACAAGGCGGCACTATAGAAGCAGTTACCTTCTTTACTTTTAATAAGGCTCTATTTCGATCAAGGAATGAAAAGATATACGATACCTCGTACGAGGAGTACTCGACCTCAGATGGGCAGGCCTCGTTGACAAGCTCGCCCAAGGTGTGCAGGAGCGTGGAAAAGACAAGAGGGGGCAGGACTTGGCTCTGGCCCAGGGCGAACTCCTGCAATAAACCACGTTGGAAATTGTTGAGCAATCATTGCTGCTCTATTGTAAACATCATACGAGATGGAGTCTGCGGCCTCTAAGGATCAAGAAAGGTCCAAAGCTAAAGCATCACATATCTGTCAGACAACCAGCGGACGGTTGTCTCTTTTTTATTACTTTTCTTTCTTTCTGTGTTCAGCCGGTCCAACCCAAAAAGACATGTGATGCCTCCGCTTACTTTTGTAGGAGCTCATATCATCTAAACATATTTTGGTAACACACTAACTCTTTAAATGCTGTTAGTTACCTTCAAGTGTTATGTTGTTTATTGTTGCGTTTTAATATTGCATAAAAATAATGTAAAACCAACAACTTAAAGAGTCTGCTGTTGGTTGAATCTTGGTTACCCTACACAAATAATGGTAGCGCTAAAGGCAAGGACAAATTGAAAACGCAGACACGGCGCTACCTTTATTTGTGTAATGCATAACCAACTAGCCTGTCATATGATCTTAGTACAATTTCTTCTACAATGGGTCCTTTTTCGTGTTTCTCTCTGGACCCCATTTCCTTTCATATTACGCTTTTGCTTTATCTTCCTTTGGTTCTTCACTAAACGTCATTTGTGAGTCAGCGCTTGTCCGTGTCTGTATCTTCTATTTGTTCTCGTCTTTAGCGCTACCTTTATTTGTGTAATGTATAACCAACTAGCCTGTCATATAATCTTTGTACAATTTCTTGGTTACCCGGCCACAGGTAAAAATACCCGAAATACATATGCTTTAGGCCTAGAAGACTGGTGCTCGAAACTGTCATAAATGTGTTGTCAAGCCACATGGGCTACTGAGTCTTGGCGAAACCTACCAAGAACTTCTCGAGCGTCTGCTTCTCGGGGTAGGCCTTGAAAGCAGCGACATCCTGAAGGACACGGCGAGCTTCGTTGCGGGTCAAGAGGTTCTGCTGGAGCAGGTACAAGACAAGGTCCAGGGAAGACTTGCTGCCTGCCTTGCCGACGAGGTCAACCCACAGGGACCTGAGAGATATGGCAAAAAAAAAAACATGCATTAGTGTCAGTAAATAACCAGGTAAAGCATCGTGTAGATTACATGCCTGGAATGCATACCCCCGTTTGCACAACAACCTCGCTTAATGCTTTTTATATTTTAAACCTTTCCCACCAGATTACTTCAAGGCAAATACGAGCATAGTTAGGGCCTAATCCTCATTGTCACAGCAATTTCCTTCTGACCAGACGCTTGGATATTTAGGCGAGCTCTTATTATATATTTTCAATGGGTGGTTAAAAGAGTGAACTTTCAAGAACTCTGAATTTACTCGTGAAAGTTGTCAAAACGGATAAGTTTGTATTCTTACCTCTACAATACATCCCAGAAAGCTTTTTTTTTTTACATGGTGCCCGGGCTTCTAGGCTGATTTTATGACGCGAAGGTAAATACATAGTTACGCAGGCTACAGTAAAAATAAATATTTTGGTTTGGGAAACAACGTTTCTTAAAATACATATTAGAATTCTTAATTTCACGCGAGCTAATTGATACCTAGGGCATTGGGTCCGATATTTCTGTTGCTCTCGCTCCTCCCAAATAACTCAAAAACCTAACCTTAAAGAGGCTTCAAATTTGCATTCAACATTTCGATAAGTGACGCTTAGCCGAACTGCCTTTTAGCTTACTTCTTAGGCAAAACTTTTCTTACCGAAATATTGGAAATTATTACGACACTCCTGAGCAGATTCCTTATGATGTCGTCTTTTGTTTGGACTTGCCAAAGATGGCAAACTATTTCTAAATGCCCAATTCAAGTTCAGTCTTTCTGTCTAATGTGAAGCCAGTCCTCACAACGACAATAAAGAAACTCAGTAACCGTTAGGGCGCTTGCGATGTGTTTACCTGTGGACCTGCTCGTGGGGAGCGAGCTCAAGCACGGGCCTCTGCAGGAATTCTGGAACGGTCTGCTTAAGCTGTTCGAAGTTCAGGACGCCAACGGTCTTGACAAGCTGAAGCAAGAGGCCGGGAGTCTGCTTGGGCTCCACAGTCTGATCCTCGACTTCCAGGGAGACAAGTTCGTCGACGACGGTGGTCAAGGTCCTGAGGAAAACTTCAACGGACACTTCTTCGGGCGTTTCCACAAGCAGGCTGTAGACCGGGAGGTCGAAGTAGTGGGACGTCTCTGGGAGAACAAGCTCAAGAGTCTGGTAGGTCTGGACAGGGGTGAATTCTTCGAGCTGAGGTCCGTCGACGTGAGCGAGCAGCACCTTAAGGAGGGTCTTCACGACGACCTTTCCGGTGAAGACGTTAAGGACGTCCAAACTCTCGGTGTAGGCGCTCTCCAGCACGTTGTCGCTGAGGTTGTAGTAGGACACCTCGTGAGCGGTGACCAGGGTGTTGAACTACGGTACAAATAAGATAATATTATTCGTAACTAAACAAAATAACGCAAGCAGCAAGATGACGATGTTGTCATGTTCCACCCATGCAGATTGCAAGAAATTGAAAACCCTTTCTTGTCTTGCTCACGTCCATATTACCAACTGTTTATCAGTCTAAAACGTTATCGTATACTGTTAACTAACTTTACAATATGGAAAAAAAGTCCGAAAGAAAAAAGATTAGGGAAATAAAATAATCAAAATGTTCTGTCAGAGAACTTTCAGAAGTTTGAACTTCTAAACTTGTTAAACGAACTGGTGTATCGAACTTAAAATTATAGAATCTACAAATAAGACAGGCTCAAAACAATCTCCAACCCGTTCCCAAAAATACACATAAAAATAAAAAAAATACTTTGGGATTTGCAACTTCTGCAGTTTACATATATGAGACAACAATTACGGTAGTAGACCCATTCGGGGCTATTTTACATATGTATACAACTATAGTCTGGTAATCTAACAATTTTTGGCAGTTTAAAACATCCTAACTCGAACTTCTGTAGCATTCAAAACGGTGAAACTAAACATGTCATATATAACACCTGAGACTGTGGTGGAAGAAATTGGAAACTTCTAGTAGAAGGAACAGACACAGAAAGGGACGTCTCTGTTGACACTTGAGACGTCCCTTTTTGTGTCTGTTCCTTCTACTAAAATGTTTCCACTTTCTTCCACCACAGTCTCAGGTGTTATATGACATCATTAGCTATCACCAGCTCGCCTGCATACTCACTGTCATTTCAGTGAAACTAAAACCTCTGAGAAGTTCAGCACTTTAGAACCATTCAAAATCAAGCCTCAGCACCAATTATATATGTCCGTACCCTGTCGAGATCAATCCACGCAGAACAATACTTATAATCTGCCACACCCGATCTTTATTTTTTCGCTCTGCTTGACGTCTTGTGAAATCCTATATCTTGATTTGTGAAATAGTCTTCAATGAATGGGCCCTAACATGTATGCTCTAGCCCTAGCCTGCACCAGAGCTTCTTCAAAAACTGGCAGGTATGTCTTAAAAGCATGGAGAACAGTTTGTAGCCCAAACTGAGTGCATCTTTACCGTGCTCCTTACGTTATCATCCTATCTATAAGAAGTACCGAGGGCTTCTTGGTACTTGTTACATGCCATTCCTGCTGCATCGCGGTTTTACGTAGCCGATTAAATATTGCCACTAGTGTTACTCTAGCCAGTTGCACCTTAAGATTCTCAGGGTACGCTTCTTCCACAGGGCCCTCCACGTTTTACACTTTAGCAGGGTGAACGCTGTAGAGGAGGAAGCAACCAATCATGGCGGGCTGCGGGATTTGTGGAAGGGGTTGGTCCTGCTCTTTTTTACCTGCAACGGACCATACTGGCGGCGATAGTCTAATCCATGGCCACAGTATGGGCACCAATTGCCTAAGAAACTCGTGGCTTGTACCAAGAGTCTTATTGTCGCTCGCCATCAAATGAGATCGCGGCATTGGCCGAACACCAAGCAGCAAATCACGAAGCGTGAATTATAAAAGCCAGGCCTTTCTTAAGCTGTATTTGGCTATAACGCTTAGGAGACACTCACGGGCTTGTAGCCAACGGGGCATCCGACTGTGGGAGAGGCCTCGTACTCTGCGGTGTCCTCCTGGTATCCCGGCAGGAAGTTGTTCGGGAGGTGCTTGTTGCACAGGGGAGGGTATCCCTGCACCTCGGCGGAGTCGACGGTGTAAACGGGGCGCGTCTTCTTGCAGTCGTCCAGGTATTTGGTCTTGGTGACGTTCACGACGTTGGCCCCGGTGTAGACGTGAGCGTCCAGGGACTGCAGCTCGTAGTTGACGCGGCAGTATCCGCTCACTCCGTCCTAGGTCGCAAAAATAAATAAACGGAGATATAAGTGGATGGCGTAGAAGCTTGGCATGCTAACATCATCCCGTCAAACGCAATGTGAAGAAGGGGAGGGGGTGTAGAAAAATGGTATTTTGTTTCGTGGCGGGTGTGCCAAACAATGCTCTTTTTTAACCAAAAGAAAAAGTGCACAAAGAAGTGTGCAGAAGATAGAAAGGCACAATGTGCAAATAACATGTCGACAACAAAATAGCGAGTAGACGACTGGGATAAGAAGAGACATCTGCGGGAGCTGATAGGAAGAGGGGGGCTAAAAACCAATATAGTTATGTATTTTGCAGTGACAATGAATGGATCGCCAAACTTAAAAAATGTTTTTGAAAGATTGTTCTGCAAAATAAATTGCACGGCGTAAAATATTTTTTATCTATTCAAACTGTTTATATGATCGAAGGCTACGTTTAAAGAACTTCGGAATACCATAAATGCTAGATTAGGTGCGTAAGGAACGTTTGGGGATCTAAATAGAGAATATTTGAATTTGGATCCAGTTAGATCGCCTGTGGTCATGGCAGATGGGGTAAAGGAAAAAGGCCGGGACAAAAACAGCACGTCCGCATTTTTTAGAGAAGGACATAGCCGTCTACAAACTTTCGCCCCAGAACGCTTTGTTGCGGCACGTATTGCAATTAGACTTTTCCCGTACTTCCGTCATTTCCGTGTGTGCGCTTGCAGTCATTGCAGACTTGCGCTGTACGTTTATTGGGTGGTCATCACAAGTGTACCTTTAATAATTTCAGAAGTAACCATTATTATTTTTTCAACCTCTCCCCCCCCCCCCCCCCCCCCCCTCCTTCCTCTCCCCCCACCGTTTTCGAGTTTACGACTACTCATACAGTCACCAACTAAAACTGCTGCGAGAGATGCACTTTATTAGTTTCTAAATCTTGTGCGCAACAAAGAATGAAACGATTGTTTCATTCTGAGACCAGGCTTTCTGTCTGGTCACTTTATGTAGTTGTTTTGTTGGTTTTCAAGATAGGACTGTGAAGTCTGAGTGCTCTGGAAAGGTTTTTCAGAATGACGCTTGGTGGTTAATGTAGCATCTGCGTCTTATACGTCGTTCAAACACTCCTCTCATTACCTCTTAAGAAAAGCTACATATGGCTTAAAGCACCTCTAAACTCTGGTGCCCCCCCTCCTTCTCCACCCCATCCCCCGACGACCAAAGCCAGATAATGTAAAAGCTACGGTGCGACACAAAGCGCAACCTTTTTAGTCACATGTAAGGTAAGCGGTCGGCATTCCACAAGAATGCACCATTTTTCGAATTCAAGTTTTGAGTTTTTTTCTTCGTGAACTTGCGTGGGAGTGGCACAAGTGAGTGCGAACGTTCCTTCGAGCAACGAAGAAAAATCATGTTTGCTTCATTTAGTTGCTGTGACCTAAATTAAGTTCGTATGAAGAAGCGTTTTACCTAAAGCTCATAAATGTCCCCTTTTATTCCAGAAATGTCCTACCATTGAATTATCGAACCAAGCCCCCAATAGGGAGGTGGCCTGGCAAAATGATGGATTGGCAAGATGAGTGGTTTGTAATCCGGTTATTATAATGTAATAATAGACAGTACAAAAGGTCCTTTTCCAACTGGCAGAAAAATATGAAGTTTTAAGAATGTAAAGTAATCGGAAATGTAACGATTACTTTCTCAAGCAATGACCAATTACTTTTTCATTCGAATAACCATGTAATCTAATTGAATACTTTTTCGGGTAAGAGTAATAGTAATTTTAATAAATTGTTTTCTTTAGTAACGTGTAGAAGACTGAGTCACTGCCACCTGCCCGCTCTCTCTATTGATGAAGACGATGTACCGCAAAAACGCGTAACGTTGCTGCCAACCACTCACGTCACGGTATTTGGTACATGACGAAAAAAAAAAGTGATGCCATAATTCTTAACTACGGACGAAGCTTTCGAAAATAAATTCTCGGCGTTTCTATTTTTTTTTTCTTAGAAATTTCGGTGAGATGATTTGAATTATTTGATCCCGCACTATGACGAAACCACGATACACTTCCTGTTTGCTCCGCTGAGGAAAACGAAACTCGACAGATGGTGTCGCACCTCGTAGTAGGACTCCACGGTGGGCAACTCCTGGAAGGTCTCGGGCTGGCTCTGGAGCAGAGTCAGGACGGCCTTGTACACGTTCAGAGCTGTCGCTCTCACCTCCTGGGCGACGCCGTACTCGACAACCTGCAGAAGAACAAAGACAATTAAGGCGCGTCTGATCGGGTGCGCGAACAAGGAGAACCAACGACGAAAATAATCCCTGGAGAAGGAGAACGAGAGGGACAAAGGACAACACACAAATTTACAAGGAGAACCAAGCTAGTTCAAAAATCGGTACGTCTATTTGTGTTTGTTGTACTGTTCATATTAATACGGGATCAAGCCATTGTTATCTAGGTGTTAAGAAGTTGTTTTTTAAGTCGTTTCTTTAATTACCTAAATTGGCTTGGGACGCACCGTGAATCGCCGCAATATTTACTTTAAAAATGAACTCACCAAAGTTAAGCAGATAGCACCGACGTTTGCAGTTGTTCTACTCAACGTTTGGTTATAATGTTTCCAAAGTGAACAAAGCCGTTACGATAGCTCGGCTTATTTGTGTGATGAGAACTCTATACTAATTTCTCAATGAAGCTGAGACGAATAATTCTAGGGAAAGCGGCGACGGCTGCATTGAATCCACTGGAACGCAGTAGCAATCTTTTATGGCTGCGCTTGTTGTGTTGTTTGTGGAATTCGGGCTGTTACAAGAATACCTTATTTTCCGTTTTTTGCAGGTTGTGCCATAAATGAGCAAACATGTGATATTGTAAGGCTTGACCTTAACTTTATACTTAGATTCGTGTTTAAAAAATAAAGGCTATTCAGACAGCCAAGGGCTTAAATTTATATTCCTAGATGATCCTCTATGTAGTCTTGGAACTTGTTAAGCGTTCTTAAACGTTTTTATTTCTAGTCAAACTTGGCCAACAAGCCGCCTTCATGACGTTTGCCAAAGTACGCAAGCATAATAAAACATTCTGGGTATGTAGGCGCACGCCCCACTTGCCTCATCGATATAAACGATTCGTTGGAAATAATCAAATTAAGGCGTGGACGCTAGCACATGCCAAGTTGCATTTGCTTTAGTTTTCTTTCCTTTAGAAAAGTTACTGCTGCATTATAATGCAATTAAATGCAAAGGTGCAAGCGAGCTGCAGACGCCAGAACTTGCAGTGCGTATAACTGCGCTCGTAGCATGTTCTTTGGGGGTTCGGTAATGAACGTGAACACTCTCCCCCTTCGCAATGCTTCCCGCTGTGGTCATTTTTGTAGGGTTTAGCTTTGCGCGTATTTCCTTTTTTTCGATTTTGTATAAGTATTGGTAGTATCGGGTACAAAAAGCAATGAAACCCAATACAACGGCAAGAGGCCGACGTGTTCTGACGTCAGCATGGTGGGCTTCCCTTCATTTGTAGTTTGCAGATAACTCCCCAGACGGCGCTCGTTACGCAAAAAAGGTCTTTTGAGCAAACAAAATCTAATAGCTGTGGCCTGCGTCGTCCGACCCCGACTGTGGTTGACCTTACCTTGCCCTGTTTGAGCGTGAACCTGACGGGGTACTGGAGGTACTGGAAGTAGTCCACCTCCTGACCGAACAGGCTCGACTCATAGTGGGGTTCGAAGTGGTGCACGTCTCCGAGGACCTTGTCGAACTTCACAAGCGTGAAGTTGAGGAACTTGGCGACGTAGTCGGTTTCCGTGAGCTTCTGGACTGCGAGGTCTCCTTCGTAGGTGAGTGCGGGGCCTTCGGTAACATCGAGTTCCAGGGTCTTGAGGGTTACGGTACCATTGACCTTGTAGACGGCGCTGCCGCTGCCACGGGACGTTGGCACGAGTTCTGCAGCACGGAACGGTCATCGAGAAGATTAGTCACCGCTTCGTTTAAGCCACAGTCGCGCCGATCATACATCGTTAAAAAGACAGGGTGTTTGCTTCACACATGATGAGAGACTTATCTGTGAGCAGGCCACAAGCGCGTTCAAAGCACATCTGCTTCGCACATTTCTGTGCTTCAAACATATCTGCAGATAGTTTTTTATTGCGAATGTGACGGAACCGTCAGAGAAGAGAGAAACACGCATGTGACAGTGTCTGGAGACTGTCTTTTGTATAATGTATTAACAGCCTGACCGTGGCTGTTAGGTGTAAATAAGGCGTCTTTTTTATTTAATCCACAGCTCTCGAGGGGCATAAAGAGGGCGTTCTTGTTTCTAATCCCCAGTTGTCGTTTGTTTGTTTTTTGTCTATTTCCTGCGTGTAATGTAGAACATTGCTTGCCAAGTTTTTTTTTTTTTTTTTTTTTTTTTTTTTTTAAGATTAATTAGAACATCTTGGGTATTTGATTAACGTGTTAAATTTCCTACTTTCTTCAGCAAAACACGAGGAGGGCAAATTACAACATATCTACAGATTGATCCTAGCAAGTTACGCTGGATTTGTTTGTGGCTTGTTTCGTTGCCTTTAGTTTAAGTGTGCGTTGATGAAACAATCAACTTGTAAAATATCGTCAGATAGAAAGGAGACACGTCTGAGTATCGATAGTACCTTTATATATTAAACACGGATGATAACTTGGCGTGTCCAGTTTCAGTTAAAATTACGTCAATGTGAGGAATCGGTGTTTTTGGATTCTTATTTGCTTTCAAATGAGCTGATGGCGTAACAGCGTACTCGTTCCGTTGATGACATAATATTTTATCCTCACTTGTTACCCTAATTTTTCCTTTAGAAATGCAAAGTCTGAATTATGTTCGAAAAAGACATATTGATAAAGACTTACCGAACAGGAGCGCATTGGCCGTAGCTGTAGGACATGAAAGGAAAAGAAGGAATACTTATACGAAGCCATATACAAATAATATTATGGTCGAAAATAGTCAGATATGTAATTGATATGTAAATGAACAAAATAAGTTATGATAGAAACTTTTGACAGGAAAGCAGAATTTAGATCCTCCTGGGATCTTTGTTCACTAGGTGACAAGGCTTCAAAAGCCCTTCAAGCTTTATACGATTGTTGTGTTCCCCAGGATTCAAAGTCTAGTCTTAGCAACAATATCGCTACAGAAGTCAGACGACTACACAGACATCGGCGATTGAAGTTAATCGAGCAACCCGAGTCCTCCTACGTTTTGTTGTATAAAACATTACGCGACTTTTAAATAAAAATGAAACCGCTTAAAATGCGATAGGTTCTAAAGAAGTTTGAGCCCAAACGCTACACCAACCTTCCTAAAAAGCGTGCAGGCTAACAAGTGTCGAACAAAGAATCTTAGGCTTAGCAGCGATCACGCGACAGATAATTGACGTCTACAAGGAGAGCGACCATTCATTTTTAGCTAGTAACCCCAGTCATCTTGCGTTTTATTGAGTAGAATGTTAAGTTACTTTCTAAATTAAATGAAGACGTTTTAACTACAAGAAGCGTCGGATTTCAAAGATCCTGGGCTCGCACGCTTTAAACCTCCCCCCCCCCCCCTTCAACCCCTCCACCTTTAGGGCTTGCAGAGGTCTAACCAAACGGCGGTTGTTTAAGTTAAACATACTCTCAGCTTTTTCTGTGTTTCATGTCAAAAAAAAACATATATAATGCCTTATTTCCAGGATTTAGATCTCCAACCATCGCAACAACATTACCGAAGGCCAACAGCTTCGAGGGCAGCTGTCATCGATATCTGCCGAAATATTTTAGGGTGGACAATCGACGGTGGTGACCGTTAAAAGTGAGCAATCACCCTATACTTTTATGCTTCATCGCTAAAGGAACATTTACGGAAAAGTTTTAAGAGGGAAGAGCTGCTTCATTTCCACGAGTTTTGTCTGACCATTGAAAGCAACATCGGCGAAGACGTACGGCTCCGCGGACAGCTGCCATCCAAGTCTAACAATATATCCAGAGGGTAGGTCACCGACGGTGGCGACCGTTTGACTTTAGCAAGCACTCTGTTCCCTTTATATTTTATCGTCAAACAAACGTAGATGGAAAGCGTTCGAGAAAGCGTTCATCGGAGTCTAGCAAGGTCATTCAGAGTTCGGGCGAGCGACGGTGGGCTTCCTTACCTGCGACCAGCAGCAGCGGAAGACCGCAGAGGACGCGCATCCTGGATCGAGTGAGCCGGGACGACTGAGCGTGCTGCCTGGACCCAAGCGGGAGCCCCCTTATATAGGAGCGGCTCCCTCCCGGACAGCCCCGCTGCTGATACAGGGCTGACACGGCTGCTGTCCACCTCAGCAGCCGAGATTACCGAAGCTGCTGCTCCGTGCGAGCCGGCCGTGCACATCGCCCGCTGCTTGACCGTAAGGGGTTTGCACGGCCGCGCTATCCTGACCCCTGGACGAGTTGGCAGTTCGGTTTTTCGTTGTACTAAAAGACGAAACAAACATTTTATTTTTGTTGAAGGGATTTGTAGCGTATATACACGGAGCGATAATTGTTCGAGCATAAAAATGGGATAACCGATCCTTAGCAAGGTGTGTAGTTTGGAAAGTCGGTGCATTATTAGAGTAAATAAAATAACTCACGAAGCTGCACGAGGGCACCAAGCTGCTTGTGTCTTCAACGTTTCTTGGTGTTTTTTTTGCGTTGTTTTGTTTATAGGAATAAATACGATTGAAGCTATAATTCTTCGCATAAAGCTTGAGAGACGTAGAATTCGTTGTATGCGTTTTAACCTCACTGACTTTCTGAAACTTTTAGACTTTTGGATGTGTCTTGGTCCCTTTGACATTTTGGAGATTTTCAACCTTTTTCATCGGTATTGACGTCTCGGACTTTTTGTGGCGACCTAATTGTTTGAGTTCATGGGACACACACAGCGCTTTCTGCGTCTAACTTCACCTCTAAATTTGGAGGGAAATTAATGTCGCAAATTATTGTACTATCAAGGTGTATTGCGCGTCGCCCTAGAGCGCGAAACCAATTTATAAACATATTGTGCGTTAATACTAACGTGCATTGGCGCGCGAAGCTGCCGTGCAATACTCAGACGCAAGACGCGCACAATGCAGGCAATTTGCAACATGCGGATTACCGTGCAGAGAATGCGCGCACTAATGTACAGTATAGTTGGAACTACTTTATTATTTTAAATATAATCACGGAACTATTCTTGTGGTTTGGTTGCTCTCTAACGTCACGGACGGCGTTAGAAACGCAGAGCGCGATATGTATTCTTGATTCCCAGCGCAAGCACGTTGTGGCACCCGCTGAATGACGAACAGCGAATCAAAAAGCAAGAAAAGTGAACACATTCGTCCGCCCCCTGAATGTTTTAAGCAGTCACTCGCTATACTAAACTAGCACTAACTAGATTTTTTACTAAATAACTCTCAGTAGAAAATATCGATAAATTTAAATATAGCTTAGTTCGCGTCTATTGCAAAGTTCAAGCGGCAGCGATGTATAATATAGTTCTTATTTCTTTCAAGTCAAAGTATTTGACATTTGACAGAAGTGTCGCTGTGTCTGCTCTCTTCAGACCTCGTCCAGACGTAAACCAGACACTACGCTTTTCAGGAAGCGGCGTCACGAAACACTGTAACACACGTTTAAAAGCGTGGCTTTCCCAGAAATGTTTTCCTGTAGACTAAACACGTTTATTTTTTTTTTTCAAGTTTGTTCCAGTGACATCAACTAAAGTTGTACATTTTATTTAATTTTTTTTTATTTTTATCGCACCTCGGATGAGCGGAAGAATTAACAGATTCGACACGAAAGTGTTTTTAGCTTTTCGTGCGACGACAACACTTCACTACGAGCTTTAAAACAGATCTGTTTTTTGTTTTTTTTAAGTAAGCCAACACGATCATTAATAAAGGTTTGCTTGTCTTGACGGGCACGTTCACAACAGCCCAAACAAGAGAAAGGATACACTCCAAGGAATGTGGAGCGTCTAGTTGCCGGTCAAGCACTCGTGGGAGCCAATCGTTGTAATGAAGGGAGGAAGCTTCCTAAATGACGAAGCTGAAAATATGTTCACCCCCCCCCCCCTAAAACAAAATGGGGCTTTTTCGGGTGGGGGGGAGGGGGGGCTTCGTTGCAGATGTTCTTCTACGAAGGCCATATCCGCTAATTAAACTGAGATGAACCTCGTTTTCTCACTCAGCTCTTAGTCAGAGCAGAAGGGGTCCGCTTGCATTCTCTGCCATAGTCAAAGGCAATACTCTCTTTTCCGGCGCCTCACTTAAACGACGAGCACGCCCTTCTGTTATGCGATGTCCTCTTCAGTTTGGTCTTTTTTTTCTTGCCAGACATTCGAAGAAGTGACAAGAGCACTTCCAGCAAACATATATGGCGTCTATCATAGGATGAACGAATGGATGAATTATACTGGCTTATATCGGACGCTAGCTTGCGCCATCAATGCCCAGGAGCATATACGCCTCTCCGCTTTAAAATTTACAAGAAATCTCATTTCTCGGTAGATCATATACCCACAAGTTTTGTGCACTATAAGGATAATCTAGAATTGTTTACATCAATCTTCAAGCCTATGTTTTAATGTAATTTTTATTCCTCCGTTCCGTTATCCTCGCCAGCAAAACTTGACACTCCCGCCAAATGGGTTACGCTTAAAAAAAAACACCGAAATTAAAAAAAAAATGGAAAGTCCGACTTTATTTTTTTAGTTTGTTTACGAAAAAAATATTTGTGCGATATTTACGTTGTTAGACTGATTTTAGGTGGAGGTAACGGCCCGCTCTAAGCCCCACCCAAAAATCATTGGCCCCGCCTTGAGTCACTGAATGTTCCCAGAGTACAGAATCCCATTAAGTCCGCTTACCGGAAGTCAATCCCCCAGAATCAAGTTCTGAATGACTCGTTTAGCCCGTGGCGGAAGTTAACAGCCGGCCATTTTGTGGATTGGGCCAAAACAACAAAAAACGCCTTTAGAACGTTTCCTCGTTAACACGGCTACGGCGGGTACGCACGAGCGGGAGCTCTGGGCATCGATGAGTTAGGACCAAACGGAAGGTGAGTTGATTTTCTCTACGTTTTTTTTTTTTTTTTCTTTTTTATATCAAGTACCCGATAATCTGGTTCGCCGAAGAAGATTGCGGGCTCGTTTGCTCGCTCCGGTTGCGCTGGTTCAGCGTTTCAAACTCTACACTTAAGACGCTAAGCCTAACACTCGACTTTGATGTGTTTCCATGTGAGAGAGAGAGATACTAGACAGCGATGAGCATGTCACGCACCGCACGAAACGAAGGAAACAACTTTAATAAAAACACCACTGTGTCGCCACAGGCCAGGGATGTGGATTGAAGACGTCCTACGAGAACGAAGGCTACACTGTACGCGCTTCGCTTTGGCCGCACAGGACAGCGCCATATTGGGGATTGCGACTGGAGGTATCGCGCGCGTGTACCCCTCACAAAAAGCTGTGTTGCTTTTTTGTTGAAAGGCTGTTGAAAAGAGTCATCAGAGGATATAAAATGCCAATAGCTTTTCATCTGACTTTCATTAGCTTTTCTGTTGACTTTCTTTTGTGTATTGGCCCACTTTCTAATAAAAAATTCAACAGACTTTTTGTCACCTCCAAGATGCTTTTTCTGTAGCTTTTCAATGAAAGAACTACAACGTTTTAATAAAAAAACTACAGCCGTCTAAAAATTAAAAATATATATATATATATATATTTACAGCTTAGCTAGTTCTTTACCAAAGTTTTGGAATCTCAGTAGGGTTTTCCACTCTGCTCCAAATTGCCTGCACCAAAAAGAAAATGTAAAAAAAAAAACGGGAATTTTATATTTTGTTTCTATTTTGGATTTTGTTAGGAAATGGTGTCCCTGTGGTACTTGAAAGCACCACCACCCCACAACTACACATCGGAAATAAACACAAACACCATGAAGCACTGAACACCTGAATTCCTAGAGTCCCTTTAAAAAAAAAATTGGCTCGCTTTGTACAGCCTTGATGGAGGAGAACGGGTAATCGGTCTCTTAGCTGTAGATGAGAAATTTAGCCAGTGCAGTCCAGCTGTTAGCCTGGGGTTTTTAACGTGCATCACGCAGTAGTGATTACACGAACGCGTGCCTGTACGAAACTCATCCAGATCGAAACGGGCGGGGGGGAATCGAACCCAGGAGGTTCCCAGCGCAAGATTTCGCCCCACGCTCCGAGCTGAGACGCGTTAGCCCATTGGCCACTTTGACTGCTCCAGAGTCTTTTATACCCTCCATATTGGAGGTAATCATTTGGTCGGTGACCACTTCAGCACTTATTAAGTTTCCGAGTATCCGATCTCTTTTTCGGGAGTCTGTCGAAGGGAAAACAGTGTTTCGAATTTCGTGGACAATATCTCTTATTAAAAAGCATTAGTACAGCTACCTAAATTCGGCACAGTCGCTAAAACAACATCCACGAAAACGGCCCTTAGAATAAACGTTATCGCTTCTCTGCATAGCACCACTCAGGACAAAGTGAGTCAAGGCATTTTCTCCACTTTAAAATAGTTTTTGATTTTCTTTACTAGTTGACTAGTTTAATATGGTCATTAAAGTCGCTATAGCCACTTACAAAGTGACATTTTAACCCTGGAGAAAGGGGACAAGGCGGAAAAACACAACATAGATCTCCAATCACACTTCAAGACCTTATATTGGTACGTACAGAAAGAAGGAAACCGAAAGACCAAAAGGTAACATGAAGACCCGGACACACAAAGCGAAACAACCTTGAACTCGGGTGAGGGAGCGACACTCGAACAATCTGAACAGATTCATGCTTCGAATCCAAGCAAAAAGGTAAACCACAAAAAAAGAAGCTTTCAGGGTGAACATTTGCACAAGACAAAGAGAGGTGACCTACAAAAACATAGGTGACCTAAAAAACAGAAGCGACCAAACATTGATAAAAAATAAATCACTGGTTTAGGAGCATTCTAATATGATTTTCCAGTGAAAAGGACATATTTCTATTACAATCTTTATGTTTATTTATCATCAATCATTCCTTCACTAGAAGTTTGTACAAATATTCTCCTTTGTTAAGGACCTCAGTGTTCTGCCACACAACTACGCACTTATTAGAAGAAGAAAGGTGTTTTGCCAGTTCTGAAGACTCAGCTTTGCTTTTGACTGCACGCTTATGCTCAGTTAACCTGTCGTTAATACACCTGGCCGTTTGTCTACATAACATGCCCCGCATTTGACTGGAATTTGATAGACAACGCCCAGATCGCAACCCACGGAGTGGTCCCTGTGATTTTTGTTACAAGCAATTTCTTGCAACGAAAAAGGAGTTAATCTATCTAGCCGAAAATGAGGTTTAAATACAACTCTCACACCGAACTTCGCAGCCAACGACTTCAAATTATGGGAGACATTAGGAAAATAGGGTAGACATACAACGTGGGAGGCATTCAAACAGCCGAAAATCAAAATGCCGGATTATCAGAATGCCGAAATTTAAAACACCGAAAATTTAAAAAATCCGAAAATACAAAAAGCCGAAATTCAAAAAGCCGAAAAGTCAAAACTTCGAAACATCAAAATGCTGGCATCACCTAGTTATAGTGGAAGATAAAGTTACTTGGCACGATACATTTTCTTGACAATGTGATCAAAGTTAGGGGAGAGGTTCCGCCGGCCGATGTGTACGCGCTTTCGGTCTTCTCTAAATAGCCATGAAAGGTTGTACCCGAGTATACGTTCCCTTCGCATGGTTCAAGTTTTCAAAAAAGGGAAACAAATATATATTTCTGCATATCTCCTCGCATAACAGAGCGATTCCTTGTTTATTGCATTTCAGACAGATAAGTTGTGTGCAATTCCTCGAAGAAAGCCTAGAACGTCGACATTGTCCCAGTTGCCCAGAGCAGCAGCCAAACGATTTTCGCGCACCTTTTGGCTCTTGCTTCGTGGACCGCGCGGGGTCGTCCTCTGACCGCTCCCGCGATGTCGTCTTCGACTCTAGCTTGCTCTCTTTTCATGGTGGCGATGAGTCGAAAAATGATTACGTGGTGTCCGCCAACCAATCTTTCCCATCGTCGGTGCCATGCCTCAACGCAGTTGTTGCCCCTTAGTAATTCGTTCTGAACGAGGGAAATGACATTTCTCTGGGTGGCGGTATTCCTGCCATCCAGAGTGCTGCCTTGAAGACGCTGCTACATCTGCCGTGACCTGCTTCACAATCTTCACGGGTGCCTCGCCCGAGGCCGCCGCCAGAGCTTTGCTCCGTTCTTGAGTACGAAGAGCTGAAACTCTGCAGATATCCGGAACATGGCTTGCATGGGTCACTGTCTTCGAGATGATGTTGTCGGTACCTTCTACAGGAAGGTTGGTAATCACTCTAGTGTTGAATTCGCCTCTCTTTTCGCACCTCCAATAGTGTTTAGAACCTACTTACTTGTCAAGCACGTAAACATAATTGTCTTTGCAGCTAAGTTTCTATTTTCCCTTCTGCAAGCACACCACAACTGCGTCTTCGTACATTTCCCTCCGAATCAATGAAATGATTACTGCCGCACAATGCTGCTGCTCTTGTACTCTGAACACTGGGCAGCGCTGTTGTTTTTCTGCTGACTAATAAGAGCTGTCCTGTCCGACTGATATGCCTAGCTTTACAACAGATAGAAAAATACGAAATTTTACATCAGCGTAATCTACTGATACTGGTGCCTTTGCAGAACGAGTTAAAAAGGCTCGTGCCAGTGGAAAGTAATCTGGCGGAAAACGAACAAGTGGTAGTCACAAAGCGCGTCATTTCTTTTTCACGTAGTTTTCGGCGTCATGTCTTTTCGGCATTTTGATTATTCGGCATTTTGATTTTTTTGCTTTTAAATATTTCGGCGTACTGATGTTCGGCCTTTTCATAATTCGGCCTCTTGATTTTTGGCGTTTTGATAGGGACCGATACAACGTTGCCTTTTTCCACGTTGCCTTTTTCCACTGTGGTGTCTCTACTGCCATTAGAAGTGGTTAACCAACGATGAATGACAGAGGAAGCAAAACAAGATCACATTTGTAATTCTTGTGATGTACCCTTGTCTGCCTCGGTTTCCCGTGTATTAGAAAAAGGCCCCAAGTTTTTGTTTAAACGTAAAACCCCGAAGAATAGACATGTTAGCAAATATTCATGAGGTAGCACACAAACTCTTCTCTAACGATGAGAGGTCAGCCTTTATCGACTAATCTGTGAAACGGTTAAGTACCATTGTTTACAGTTGGTTTAGGACTAATAGTCGTGATTTTAGAGCTGTGCGTGATGTGAGAAAATAATCATGTAGCTCTGAGTTGGTTTTGATGCAAACTAATAAATTGGGAAGGTTTGGAGTCCTTCTAAACCGATTGTTTAAAGAAAAGGTGGATCACGCTGTCGGTTCTCTCTATCAACCTTTTGTTGGGTCTGTAAAATCGTCCCGTTTGGCGGTCATGAAACTTCTTAAGGATTGTGAATTTCCCTTGATAGTAAACCAGATCAGGAGTGCTTAGAGAAGTTTCTTGAGCGTAAAATGTTTGCTTAAGGACCATAAGGTAGGCTTACCCTTAAGAGTAGTTATTAGCGAAGATCATTGATGGCAAAAAGTAGTCTCACTTTTCAATTAAAAAGGTTTGACGTGTATCAATTGTTCTAGCCCGTTGTCATTGAAGAATGCTGATCAGTTGATAACCGAAATCCATCCTTACCATCGTAAGTCAGTTAAGATCTTTTCTCTCGATATCGAAAAGATGTATTATTCATTGGAACAGCGTATTCTCCTTCAAAGGCTGAAAAAGCTTCTGGGGGAAAACTTAGTGCACTCTCAATCCGCTTCAAGTATTGGTGTCGTTAGTTTTCTAAAACTTGTTGAGTATTATTTAGGTTCTGCAGTGACTACGGTTCAAGATTTATTCTTGCAAACAAGTGGAACTTACATTGGTTCTCGAATAGCCCCACTATTATTAGAGGTCTTCCTTCGTGTTATCGATATTATGGTATCTCAGTCACTTGAAGCGTACGTATGCTGTGGGCTGTGTGATCGTTCGCAGGTATGTGGACGACATCTTGGTGTGTTCTTGTGATTCCCTCGTTGGTGATCGTGTTAAGGAAAGCTTTTTGAAAACGGCTCCAGAGTTAATCTTTTCGGTAGAGAATGTGCAGGGTGGTTGGCTGCAATTCTTACGCATTCGTTTTTTAGTGGAGAATGGTCTTTGTTGCAAGTTTGGTAAGACTGATTCAAAACCTTAGTTTTCCAGGTTAAGTTGCCAATCTAAAATTGTAAAGGGTGGAGAAGTCAAGTCCGTATGAATAAATTCGATAACATTTCTTGCATACATCGGCTGGGAGTAGGTCTTGAAAAGCAGATTCGTTGGTTGTCCTCAGGTAAGATATAGCAGTGATTTTGTTTCCTCTGTCATTCATCGTTGGTTAATCAGTTCTAATTGCAGTAGAGACACCACAGTAGAAAACGGCAACGTTGTATGTCTACCCTATGTTCGTAATGTCTCCCATAATTTGAAAGCGTTGGCTGCGAAGTTCGGTGTGAGAGTTGTGTTTAAACCTGATTTTTGGCTAGATAGATTAACTCCTTTTTCGTTGCAAGAAATTTCTTTTAATAAATATCACAGGAACCGTTCCGTGGGTTGCGATCCGGGCGTTGTCTATCAAATTCCAGTCTTTATGTAGGACAAACGGCCAGGTGTATTAACGACAGGTTAACTGAGCATAAGCGTGCAGTCAAAAACAAAGCTGAGTCTTCAGAACTGGCAAAACACCTTTATTCTTGTAATAAGTGGGTAGTTGTGTGGCAGAACACTAAGGTCCTTAACAAAGGAAAATATTTGTACAAACGTCTAGTGAAGGGGGTCTAGGACTTTTCGGTGTAGGAATTTTCGGTGTAGGACGTTTCGATTCGAACTTTTCGGTGCACGGACTTTTCGGTGCACGGACTTTTCGGTGTACGGACTTTTCGGTCCACGGACTTTTCGGTGCGCGGACATTTCGGAGCACAGACTTTTCAGTGAACGGACATTTCGGTGCATGGCCAATCAAAATCACCATTATTTTTTCTAAACGTAATAAGCACTATTCTAGATAGAAAATTTTTTTTCGCACTTTATCAATTCCAATAATACTGCTCACTCTCGGGCGCGCGCTCTAACCCTCCGCGCCGGGAAGGACGCCGATCTGCAAGACGGCTACGGGGAATTTAAAGACATCTTATTCACCTTTAATGAAGTCACCAAGCACTGTCAAATGGGCAGGCGGACTTTTCCGCCCCCGCACAATAAACCTCTCCAGGTCTCAGGCTATCACATTCAGAATGTTGCAGACTAGATCATATCCCAGTTTAGCTTTCTTCAGCAACATTGCTCCGGATACCTTCGAGTCTACCTGCCCGAACTGCGGGTCGGTTAGCAGCTTCGATCACGTGCTCTAGGCGGTGCCCCTCGTTACGGGGGCCCAATCAAGTCACCGAGAGGAGTGGAGCTTTGTCATCGCGAGTTCCGAGCTTCTCCCACAACTCCGGGCTGTCCGGAGAGCCCACGATGCGGCGGTGAGGATAGTTCTCCCCGTCTCCACGTGGGAGCGGCCCGCGGTGCTGCTCTATGGGCGGCGCTTCTTAGGACCTCAATAAATTTCTTTGTCTGTCTGTCTGTCGCACTTTATCATTTTTTAGACTTGGACTTCAATTCACAGCCACTTACTGATATACCGCCTAAGTGACTTTGTTAGGCGTAGTACCATCCTCCGTGAGGACTGAAGACGTTGGACGTTATGGTTTGTTTTTCGTTGTCTCTTTTCCAACGTACGCACTAGTCGCATCACATGTCTCGGGTAATTTTCAACAATCTCGAGCTTCTTGCCGTTGGGGCCTTTCCTACACAGGTTACCAATAATAAAGCCCACACCTTCGCAGAAGACGCCGAGAACGCCTGTATCGACCCAACGCGTAAACACGCCGTGATGCGTCTAGTGCGTACGTTGAAAAAAAAACTACCGGCAAATAAAACATAACGTCCAACGCAACCAGTCTTCCCGCAGGATGGTGCTGCGCCTAACAAAGTCGTATATCAGTAAGTGACCGTAAATGGATTACCAAGTGTACAAATATATATAGTGCGAAAAAAAAAACTTTTACCTAAAATAGTGTTTATTACTTTTAGAGAAAACAAGACAAAAAAAAAATCCTCGCGATTTTGAATCACCGTGCACCAAAATGTCCGCGCACCGAAAAGTCCCACACCGAAAAGTCCGTGTACCGAAATGTCCGTGCACCGAAATGTCCGTGCACCGAAAAGTCCGTGCACCGAAAAGACCGCACCGAAACGCCCTACACCGAAACGTCCTACTCCGAAATGTCCGGATCCCTAGTGAAGCAATCATTGATAATAGATAAACATTAAGATTGTTTTAACCATATGTCCGTTTCACTGGGAAATCTTACTAGAACGTTCCTAAACCAGTGATTTATTTTTTATCTATGTTTGCTCGCTTCTCTTTGTTAGGTCACCTATGTTTTTCTAGGTCACCTATCTTTGTCTTGTGTAAATTTTCCCCCTAAAAGTGTTTCTCTTTTTTTTTTGTGATTGACCCTTTTCCTTTTATCGAAGTGTGAATCTGTTCCGATTGTTCGAGTGTCACCCCCGCACCCGAGTTCAAGGTTGTTTCGCTTTCTGTGTCCGGGTCTTCATGTTACCTTTTGGTCTTTCAGTTTCGTTCTTTCTGTACGTACCAATACAAGGTCTTGAAGTGTGACATCAATTTTAGCTGTGTTTGGAGATCTGTGTCTTGTCTGTCCTCCTTGTCCCCACTCTCCAGGGTTAAAATGTCTATATTCAACCAACTCGAATGCACCCTTGCCTTAAAAACAAAGTTAGAACGGAAGGGCGTGTCGTTCGAACGCCTGACCTCCAGAACGCGCCTCGTGTTTTCGGTCGTGCTTTGACTGCACGCGCGCGCTCGAGGTGCGCGAAGACCGAAGCGTTGTCAAGGATAGAAGGCTCGCACTGGAGGCGGGACAACTGAAGCTGCTTCCCGGTCTCACCTTGTCAGAGACTATTGAGAAAATTAATGACTTTTGACATATAATCAGACATGCCATGTTCAAAAAAATTCAACAGAAAGTCTGCAGCTTTTTTATTGACACTGGATACAGAGAGTCAACTGAACATTTTGAACCCGAAGTAGACAGAACGTCTGCATGTTAACAGAACGTCAGATGAAAAGAATCAACATAAAGTTCATAGAAAGTCAACAGCTTTTCTTTTCACTCAGGCTGAAGAAGGGCATCATAAAAGTTTCAACACAAAATCAATAAACTTTGTGTTGACCATGTCAACAGGAAGTCAAAGTCAGAAGAAACTAATCAGAGTCAAGAAGAAGTCAACACGTTTTCAATAAAAAGTCAAAAATCATTTTTATAGGGAGCGTTCCGTGTCTCGGCCACTAGGGAGCAGGACCATGGGCGCAAAGATGCGCTTCGACAATAAACCGAAACCTAGAAACGCGTCCAAATGAAGCGTTTTTACTGAACGACGTAAAACGCCCCCCGCCCCTGCTTTATATCTTTCTAAAAATAGTTGATTTAGTGGTTTTCAATCACGCTCAGCAAGTATCTATTGAGAACCATATGTGTATTTTCACTAATTAAAAAGTTAATTAACGAACAATACCTAATTAGCCGACTTATCGTTACGATTATTCTTTATCCCCCTGGGCGTGTAACTCACCCGCACAAACCGCATAAGTGTAACTTTCACGACTTTTTAAAACAAATTCTTTTACACCTTAAAAGAAGCACCCTGTATATAGTAAAATATAATGTACGAAATACGTTTCACAATATATATCATGACGACACAACTAAGCTAAAAGCAATAATATTTCTGAAACATCATGAAAGTTTCAGGACAAGCCCTTTAAGACTACCTTTTCTAGAAACACTGAGAGACAATCACAGCGCTTTTTTCCCTAACCAACATTGTCTACACTCAGCACCGTGATGCGGGGGAAGAATCATGCAGAGAGGAATTATCAAAATTGTTCACTTCTAATCTCTACGCACCTGCGTACTCCATCGAATCTGAACTAAAATAACACATTCCCAAATGAACATTTACTATGCATGGATAAACTGGAATGGCCTCAGGTTTGTCCTTGACATGGTGCATGTCAATTTGATTTTCAGATGAGCATTACTCTTGTTAACAGATATTTTGTTAAATATAACAAACTAGTGTTTCATGCTCTAGTAAACACGCCAGCTACTTAATGTTCACTTCCTGGCGATCTGTATGCATAGTCGTCACAGTTCCGCCACCCGCCCCTCTGTTACTTTAGCACACGGCACATATGTGTCTATCTTTTGAAATCTAGCCTTATATGTCTTCGTTCATAACACTGCCCTTCTCGCCTCAAACGATAAAGATTTTTCCTGAAAATTATCAAGCGCCTGTTCCTTTCTATGTCTTGTTTTTGTGACATGTGCATTGCTAAAGCTAATTAATCTTGCATTCTTTCCTCCAACATTTTCCTTCTGCTAATTTTACTAATTTTCCACTGCACCATCTCTAGTTTGATGAAAATAATCCCTGGAGAAGGGGAACAAGAGGGACAAAGGACAACACACAAATCTTCCAAACACAGCTAGGTGACTGGTGAGCGTCCGAAAAAATCCGCCTGGTCCGTGTATCGAACCCGGGACCTCTCCATTACAGGTGGAGCGCTCTACCAACCGAGCTAACCAGGGTTAACGTCAGTAGAGCAACGGGTTTTATCAGCCGCCACCAGTCTAACACCAACAAGGGTGAAGCTTGCAATTTAGGTTATGATTATAATGCAATTAAATGCAAAGGTGCAAGCGAGCTGGACAAGAATGACGAAAATAATCCCGGGAGAAGGGGAACAAGAGGGACAAAGGACAAACACAAATCTCCAAACACAGCTAGGTGACTGGTGAGCGACCGAAAAAATCCGCCTGGTCGGGTATCGAACCCGGGACCTCTCCATTACAGGTGGAGCGCTCTACCAACTGAGCTAACCAGGGGTTAGACGTCAGTAGAGCAAACGGGTTTTATCAGCCGCCACCAGTCTAACACCAACAAGGGTGAAGCTTGCAATTTTAGGTTATGATTATAATGCAATTAAATGCAAAGGTGCAAGCGAGCTGGACAAGAATGACGAAAATAATCCCCACTTTCCAGGGCTAAAATGTCTATATTCAACTAACTCGAATGCACCCTTGCCTTAAAAACAAAGTTAGAACGGAAGGGCGTGTCGTTCGAACGCCTGACCTCCAGAACGCGCCTCGTGTTTCGGTCGTGCTTTGACTGCACGCGCGCGCTCGAGGTGCGCGAAGACCGAAGCGTTGTCAAGGATAGAAGGCTCGCACTGGAGGCGGGACAACTGAAGCTGCTCCCGGTCCCACCTTGTCAGAGACTATTGAGAAAATTAATGACTTTTGACATATAATCAGACATGCCATGTTCAAAAATTCCACAGGAAAGTCTGCAGCTTTTTATTGACACTGGATACAGAGAGTCAACTGAACATTTTGAACCCGAAGTAGACTAGAACGTCTGC
This sequence comes from Ixodes persulcatus, assembly GCA_013358835.2. Classification (NCBI taxonomy): domain Eukaryota; kingdom Metazoa; phylum Arthropoda; class Arachnida; order Ixodida; family Ixodidae; genus Ixodes; species Ixodes persulcatus. The sequence continues at coordinate 1,348,609 of JABSTQ010009160.1, read as the reverse complement.
ATGTTAACAGAACGTCAGATGAAAAGAATCAACATAAAGTTCATAGAAGTCAACAGCGTTTCTTTTCACTCAGGCTGAAGAAGGGCATCATAAAAGTTTCAACACAAAATCAATAAACTTTGTGTTGACCATGTCCAACAGGAAGTCAAAGTCAGAAGAAACTAACTCAGAGTTCAAGAAGAAGTCAACACGTTTTCATAAAAGTCAAAAATCATTTTTATAGGGAGCGTTCCGTGTCTCGGCCACTAGGGAGCAGGACCATGGGCGCAACGATGCGCTTCGACAATAAACCGAAACCTAGAAACGCGTCCAAATGAAGCGTTTTACTGAACGACGTAAAACGCCCCCCGCCCCTGCTGTATATCTTTCTAAAAATAGTTGATTTAGTGGTTTTCAATCACGCTCAGCAAGTATCTATTGAGAACCATATGTGTATTTTCACTAATTAAAAAGTTAATTAACGAACAATACCTAATTAGCCGACTTATCGTTACGATTATTCTTTATCCCCCTGGGCGTGTAACTCACCCGCACAAACCGCATAAGTGTAACTTTCACGACTTTTTAAAACAAATTCTTTTACACCTTAAAAGAAGCACCCTGTATGTAGTAAAATATAATGTACGAAATACGTTTCACAATATATATCATGACGACACAACTAAGCTAAAAGCAATATTTCTGAAACATCATGAAAGTTTCAGGACAAGCCCTTTAAAGGGGCCATGAAACGAATTTTGGGTTGGGATGAATGATTTTAAATTGGGACTTTACTAATCGCATATCGTTTAGTTGGCCAAAAGTAAGAGGCTAGAAATTCAAAAGCCAGCTTTTCGGTACGAACATTTGAAAATATAGCGGACTATTTTGACCTTCTTGCCTTCGAAAGCTCTCCGCCTTTTCACTGTGATACATCCGCGGTTCCAAAAGCGCGTCACCGGCGCCAAACTGACGTCAGCAGAGCCCAGATCACGCATTGGACACGAGAACTGCGTCACTCGGACGTATGCGCTCGTCAACACTAAATCCGTCGACGAATATTTGGATTCGCGTTCGTGGCCAATGAGTGCCCTGACGGAACTTATTGTCACTGGGGAATGACAAGTTCTATGGTGTGCATAAAAAGCACAGTGGAACCTAGGAGTCATCGCACCGGTGCCGAAGGAATGTCACGACCACGTGATTTCACTATTCGCATTTGAGTTGAGGATTAAAGCTAAGGAGGAAGAAGTAGGAAAATCGTTTCATGACCCCTTTAAGACTACCTTTCCTAGAAACACTGAGAGACAATCACAGCGCTTTTTTCCCTAACCAACATTGTCTACACTCAGCACCGTAATGCGGGGGAAGAATCATGCAGCAGGAGAATTATCAAATTGTTCACTTCTAATCTCTACGCACCTGCGTACTCCATCGAATCTGAACCTAAAATAAACACATTCCCCAAAATGAACATTTACTATGCATGGATAAACTGGAATGGCCTCAGGTTTGTCCTTGACATGGTTGCATGTCAATTTGATTTTCAGATGAGCATTACTCTTGTTAACAGATATTTTGTTAAATATAACAAACTAGTGTTTCATGCTCTAGTAAACACGCCAGCTACTTAATGTTCACTTCCTGGCGATCTGATATGCATAGTCGTCACAGTTCCGCCACCCGCCCCTCTGGTTACTTTAGCACACGGCACATATGTGTCTATCTTTTGAAATCTAGCCTTATATGTCTTCGTTCATAACACTGCCCTTCTCGCCTCAAACGATAAAGATTTTTTCCTGAAAATTATCAAGCGCCTGTTCCTTTCTATGTCTTGTTTTTGTGACATGTGCATTGCTAAAGCTAATTAATCTTGCATTCTTTCCTCCAACATTTTAGGGACAAAGGACAAACACAAATCTCCAAACACAGCTAGGTGACTGGTGAGCGACCGAAAAAATCCGCCTGGTCCGGGTATCGAACCCGGGACCTCTCCATTACAGGTGGAGCGCTCTACCAACTGAGCTAACCAGGGTTAGACGTCAGTAGAGCAAACGGGTTTTATCAGCCGCCACCAGTCTAACACCAACAAGGGTGAAGCTTGCAATTTTAGGTTATGATTATAATGCAATTAAATGCAAAGGTGCAAGCGAGCTGGACAAGAATGACGAAAATAATCCCTGGAGAAGGGGAACAAGAGGGACAAAGGACAAACACAAATCTCCAAACACAGCTTACTAATCCGTGAAGAATGGGAACAAGGGGGACAAAGGACAAACACAAATCTCCAAACACAGCTAGGTGACTGGTGAGCGACCGAAAAAATCCGCCTGGTCCGGGTATCGAACCCGGGACCTCTCCATTACAGGTGGAGCGCTCTACCAACTGAGCTAACCAGGGGTTAGACGTCAGTAGAGCAAACGGGTTTTATCAGCCGCCACCAGTCTAACACCAACAAGGGTGAAGCTTGCAATTTTAGGTTATGATTATAATGCAATTAAATGCAAAGGTGCAAGCGAGCTGGACAAGAATGACGAAAATAATCCCTGGAGAAGGGGAACAAGAGGGACAAAGGACAAACACAAATCTCCAAACACAGCTAGGTGACTGGTGAGCGACCGAAAAAATCCGCCTGGTCCGGGTATCGAACCCGGGACCTCTCCATTACAGGTGGAGCGCTCTACCAACTGAGCTAACCAGGGGTTAGACGTCAGTAGAGCAAACGGGTTTTATCAGCCGCCACCAGTCTAACACCAACAAGGGTGAAGCTTGCAATTTTAGGTTATGATTATAATGCAATTAAATGCAAAGGTGCAAGCGAGCTGGACAAGAATGACGAAAATAATCCCTGGAGAAGGGGAACAAGAGGGACAAAGGACAAACACAAATCTCCAAACTCTACTGCTCTACTGAGGTCTAACCCCTGGTTAGCTCAGTTGGTAGAGCGCTCCACCTGTAATGGAGAGGTCCCGGGTTCGATACCCGGACCAGGCGGATTTTTTCGGTCGCTCACCAGTCACCTAGCTGTGTTTGGAGATTTGTGTTTGTCCTTTGTCCCTCTTGTTCCCCTTCTCCAGGGATTGTTTTCGTCATTCTTGTCCAGCTCGCTTGCACCTTTGCATTTAATTGCATTATAATCACTAGTTTGATGGTTATTAAATTCCAGCTTTAGGTTTCGGTTCGTCTATTTGATGTTTAAAAATGTTCGGGCTTGCACACTTTCCGTGCCTACCGTGTACCCTCCATATCAGTTAACATTCGTTCAAATTTCAATTTACTAGTTCCCCGCTGATTTCAAAGGACAACCAACCTATGTCCCACCTTACCTCCGCATTTGGTGTGTTCCAAAACGCTCCTGCCAGTCTAACCACGCTCCTTTGTCGTACTTCCGATTCTCATTGAACCGGTGACCTCACGCATAGTTTCATACATATATTCTGAAATATATTTTACGCGATACGTTTCACAACATATATGATAACGACACAACAGAGCAAAAAGCTATATTATTTTCAAAATGTCACGAAAGTTTTAGGACAAGCCTTTTCAGCCTACCTTTTATGAAAACACTGAGGAGCAATCGCAGGGCTTTTTTTTTTTTTCCTTGCCAACATTGTTTACATTTAGCACCGTGATGCAGGGAAGAATCATGCAGAAAAGAGTGATAAACATTGTTCCCTCTGATCTATACGCACCTGCGTACTCTATCGAATATGACCTAAACTAGCACGTAACCAAGTGAACATTTTCTTATCGGAGGATAAATTAGCATAGCCTGGCTGTTGAGGTTGGCTCTTGACAAAATTCCTGTCAATTCAATTTCCAGCTAATTTACGATTCTTTTCATAAATATAACAAAGTATTATTTTATGCTCTTCTCGACATGATAGCTACTTAACCGGTCACTTTCTGACGGTCTGCGTGCGTAGTCGTCACAGTTCCGCCACGCGCCCCTTATGTACTTATGTTACTGCCCCTTATGTACAGACTCAAAATGGCTTTTCATCACATAAAAGAGACTATAACACTTTTATGTGTTTTAGATGTTATATTTAGGTGTCAGAAACACATGGTTATTTAAATCATCCTCAAAATCAGAAATCTGTTTAATGCTCTCCCAGATCAGTTATATACGTGCCAATCGAGGACAAAAACGTCGGAAAAAGTTTGAATAGAATCTTTCAGATAATTCGGGGGGTGCATTTACTTGTGATGTAAATCTTTAAGGTGATGGGCTCTTTATTTAAGTTGTGAAATCTTCAGTCAGCAATTAAATATTTTTTTTATTATCATCAATAACTTCGACTGTATAATGTTCACATAACCGCTTGAGACTGAACGAAAATACTCGAAAATACACCTGCTGTTGAGCCGATCAGCGGGAACATGCATTTTTGTTCGCTATTCTGGCAATGCGTAACACCGGGTCGCGGGGTGTGCCAAAGAGGACTTTCAATTCACATGATAGATCCGAAATAAAATACACAAAATGTGCACAAAATAAAACACATAATAAAAGGGATTTTTAAAAACAATTCGATACACAATGTTTTACTGCAAAGAGAAATACAGAGATGTAATGACATTCCTAATTACACACGAATAGCGTGAAGAACAAACGAAGATCCTTATAATCCCAATGTAAATCACATTTGGGAATTGGCATGCATGAACTCAAAAATTTGCGAGATGCTGCCTTGGGAGGCTAATTTTATATTCGGTTTTACGTCCACTTGTTTTGGATCCTCACTTTACACCTGTGCGCTTTATCAGTCATACTCTGTAAAGTTTTATTAGGCTGCCGTATATCATCGAAAGATTGATACATACACTGCACAACTTTACAATTTGAACATCTACTCTTGCAAGTGTTGCGAACATCGCATTTTATCAGAAAACGTACTGTTTTGCATGGTTTGTACGTGACGTCATCGCACTATACCCTGGTGGTCATTGCGATTTGTTCTTTCTCAGAACATTCAATCCGTTGCTTCAAAATTCACGCTCGAGAATATTTGCGCTCACTGCAAGGCACGAATTTGAGAGACACAAACAGACTACTTCCAGAAATTCCTACATGAAACACTACTCGTGTTGGGACAAAGAGAAACTTCGTTTCGTCATAATCCTAGACTAAAATAAAACATGTGACATCTTCTCAGGACAAATAGGCCTGTGCTTTGACGGACCTTATTTGTAAAACTCGCCTTTTTTTTTGCGTTTCATTTTGTCATTGTGACCTCGAAATTAAATATTTTTGGACATTGTAAATTAGAATTGAAGACAATTTGCCAGGCTTGTGTTTTTCTGAGTTTCTCGGATTTCTAAGAAAACACGGAATCCTACTTATAAGGCAATCGTTCGAGGTTCCCTAACCACAAAACAATAAGCGCATTCGCGAACCCTAAAGGCGCGTTCACACTTGCGACTAAAGACAGTCGCGCGAGCGTGAGCTGAGACTGCAGTGGCAGCTACGTCCACTTTAGACCAGTGATTCGCCTGTCTTTCGCCACGTCATCACGCTCCTGGCTATACCCACGCGCGTAGAGCCGGGTCAGGTGATAAGGGGGAGGCTGCTGATTGGTCCAGCGGGCACGTAAAGCTCTCACCGCAGTCTCAGCTTCAAGGTGAACGGGGAATAGTGACATGCGACAAGCGACCACCGACGTTCACGCTGCGGGCGAGTCGCGACCGGCGAGTCACTTCTCGGCTCGGAAGCTCTCGGGAGCAGCCGCCGATTCCGTGCACCCCTCCACAGTTTGGGTTTGCGCTTCGCTGCTTTCAGAGCGCAGCTGTTAGGCGCCTGTTTCCGGCTTGAGCGGCGTCGCCATCGGTGTAACCGCGCGTTGCATTATGGGACGTTTCCCATAATAATGTCCCACGTGACGTCACGTGTGACGTCACGAGGGGCACGAGTGACGTCACGGGTAACGAGGGTCACGAGTAACGTCACGAGGGTCACGAGGGTGACGAGTGACGTTGCGAGGGTCACGAGTGACGCCGCAAGGGTCACGAGGATCACGAGTGACGTCACACGGAGCCTAAATTTGGCGGAAAACTTTTAAGCTAAATTTAGCGAGGGAAGTTTTTCGCCAAAATTAGTGGGCAACTTTTCCGCTAAGTTTAGCAGGGAAAGTTACCCACCACACCTAGCAGGGACATTTTTCCGCCAAATTTAGGGGGCAATTTTTTCCGCTATTATTTAGCGGGAAATTTTCCCGCCAAATATAGCGGGGCAATTTTCCCGCTAAACTTAGCGGGGAACTTTTTCTCCATATTTAGTGGGGAAATTCCCCCGCTAAATATAGCGGTGAAATTTACCGCGAAATCGTCCCACAATTTCCCGGTAAATTACCCTCCGTACCCTTCCCTCCTTCTCATGAGCTTCGCTCAAATTCGGCATTACAGACAATAGACCCTTTCCGAAATTCAGTGCCATCTGGTGGTTTGTAAAGCAGTTTAGGTTTTGCCATATCAATGGCGGAAATTAACTTGTATCGGCACCGTCACTTTCGCAAGTCAACGGCACGCGAGGAATTGTTCAGTGTGAGTTCTTTCTCAATCACTTTCAGTTCGATGGTGACCAAGAACCCGCATTCTGAACAAAGCTACAACCCACTCAGATGCCTCGAGAAACTTCTATACACCAAAGTGCTTCAAAGCCGATTGTGTACCGCCCACAGATTGCCTGAATCTGAGTTATTAGAAATAAACGCTTACGTAGCTCTTGTGTTCGTCCCGTCGTCGCGTCGTACTGACCCGTCAGTATTGACCCGTCGTACTGACCCGTACGACGCGACCTACATCGCGTCGTACTGATCCCCCAAATGTACAGGCCTCGCAACATTCGCTTAGGAGCATCTTCAACGTCTTCCTTTATCAGTCACTAGAAGGCCGCCATTGGTATGGCACAGATGCCGTTCCACAGATGATGATAGTGATCAAAGTGGCCAGACTGAATTTCGGAAAGGGTCTATTCTAAAGGTCTTTAATTTTTTCTTTCATTTTCGTTTTTTCATAGTTATACATGAGGTCGTCATTGCCGTATGAAAAAGACTCTTTATGTTGGCCTGGGTCCTACGGAACATTACAAAGAGGCACAGCCGCTACGCGGGCGTGCACTCGCTCGAGGTACCGCGTTGAGGTACGTACATTTCAAAACAAAAGTGGCACGGATTTGCTTCCAGTAAAGTTATTTTTCTGGCGCTTGTTCAAGTAGGGGTTCCGCGTTTCTAAAGAGATGGGTATTCTTTAATAGCGTTGACAAGAGCCGCCGCAGAGACCTCCGGGGCTTTGTATGCAATGCCGCTACCGCGAACCGAAGCGTTGCGCGGACATGGTTGCTTCTCTCCCACAGAAGTTCGGCGTACCGGATGGAAACAAACGCGACGTGCACCACACGTCACTTCCGAGGCGCCGCTGATTGGTTCGGCCGCCGGGCGACTCGGCGAATAGTCGCAAAAGTTGGTTTGGAAGCGACCGCTCCAAGCTGGTTCCTTTTGCGACTTGCGACTGTCGCTTTTCCGACAAACGTTTTCACGCGACAGCTACGACTTGCCAGTGTGAACGCGCTTTAAAAGTGACTTTTTACACATCCTGATCGCAACTCCGGCTGTTTGGCGGGTACGTCGACAACTCGGCGCCGGGTCGTATCGCTTGACCGACCTTCGAACAGCTCGTTACGAGGCTTGAGATAACCCCGCATCCCTTTGGTACTTCATAAGTTTCTACCGTCAAGTTATATTGGTACAATCGCTTTCGGGGCTTCCACAGCATCGCTAACGCAGATATCGAAACGGAAAAGTTGCAAGCGACGAGGGATCAAACTTCTCCGAAAAAGTCAGCGCAGAAAACTTAACCGGATCGCTCGATGCGCTGCGCCACTTTCCCACGGGTCGGTTGGTGCCGCTCGGCGGGCGCTCCACCGGCTCCAGATCTACCAGCGACACATGGAGCGATCGTGCGCGTTTTGCGAGGGTCAATGGAATCCGCACGGCGAGCGGGCGCCCAGCGTTCGCTGTTTGCCAGGGCAAGGGGCTATGAATTCTGCAACCGCTGTGATTGCGACCAGTATTCAGCACTGCAAGGTAACCTTCACAGGTAAGTATTTGCTAGCCATTTGCCTGGAAGCAATCAGGTGTTCGCGTATACTCCGTTTCAGCTTACGATGTACCGCAATGGACGCTACGAGCTACACGAGCCAATCCACAGTTCGTAGCTTGTTTCATGACTTCGCGCTCCTCCTGTCGCTCCGTCGAAGGACATATGACACTCTCCAAGCTATAAATTGGCTTCGGTGGCTCATAGCGGCTCATAGCAAGGTAAAATAAAGTATAGCATGAGGGGAGCGAAATTACGTTTCCGTAATTTCGCTCCGGAAGGCCTGTAGCTTTCAAGTTTTGAGTGGTCCACTCGGCTTGCCAAAGCAAATGCTTTTAGGTCGCGTGTTAATTGTGCGTCATGACGCTCGCCAACCTTGCTATACTTCGTCTCACCCTAGCATGGACTAACCACGAAGGCTAGCGGCCAGCCTTGACTGCCTTGACTAAAGCACTTGCTGCACGAGCGCTCGAGCAGCCGCCGCTGCTTCACTCAAAGCGACTAGCTCGCGCTGTTAGCACGCGCGGCTAAAAATAGTCCATACTAAGGTGAGACGAAGTATAGCGGATTTTCTGCAAAATAACGAGCAAAAAAAAAAAAAAAGTTGAAAACCCTGCTTGTTTATTTTGTTTATTTGTTTCCTAATTCCGGTAGACTTTTAGCGTTTCTCGACAGACAATGACGGTCGCTTGTATTCGCAACTTTCAGCGATGGTGGTACCGCGGTGTGAGAATCGCGCTCCCTAGCTCCTGGATGATCGGCTTCACAATAAAGGTGCTTGCCAACACCTTCCAGACGTGAAAAAATAAACTAGGGCTCTAATATTGCTGGTACATAGCAAAACTAGAATTACTCACGCCTTGCAGATCCAGCCTCACACTGCTGTTCTACGACGATCATCCAGATGACAGCCATTTTGATAGGCACCAGTGCGCCCCCTATAGGTCGTGAAAGTTGCGAATTAGAATCTTGTGGGCTTTGCAGACGGTGGTATACGGTGGCGGAATAGGAAACGCAGGCAGGCGATGGCGGGGGCTGACGCACCGCTTTTATGGCCGCGTCGGGAGGGCATTGCAGACGGTAGTTGTCGGTGGCGGAATAGCATGCAGACGGAAGCAGGCGATGGCGGCTGTTGACGGATCACTTTCATGGACGCCTCGTTAGGGCGTTGCAGACGATGGTATACGGCAGTGGTTGAAGAGCCGACGATGCCAGACACTGCTGCGCGTCGGCTCCGCACGACTAGGAGACGATGTCACACGGCAGAGTAGACGCAGCGGACGTCGGGACGGGGAGACATTAAGCTTGCGTACTTGTACAGCCGAGCAGCCAGCCAATCCACTACTAATGGGCGGGGCCACTAATCTGTGGTCAGGACTTAGAGCGGGCTTTGACCTGCACCTAGATGGCGTCTCGCGACGCAAATATTGGGCTAAAATTTTGTTGGTGAAAAATGAAGAAACATTTTGTTTTGTTTCCTTTTGTTTTTATTTCAATGTTTTTTGTTTGGTTTTTAAGCAGAAATTTTGGAGAACTTTGCGGAGGAGCTTGTCCTACTTTTCCAAACCTGCAACAAAATAGTTCGTTTTCAAAACGTAACTGTATTGTACGCTTAGCTACATTGGTGTACAAGTAACTGTAGCTAAATATTTAAGTAAAGTTTAGAGGTGTGCTTTGTAAGACGTTATGAAAACGTAATATGTAATAGGCGTAACGCGCTTTTCGTTGACTTCGGTTATGGACGCTTGGCGTGCTGTGCAGGAAATTAGGAGCCCACCTCCAGGAGATATTCTATAGACCATTACAACAATCTTCTTCTTTGCGCTGCCAACTTTGTTGAGTAGGCCGTGGAACACGCTATAAACAAGCGTCGTACCTCTCTTTTGTAGAAAGTCCACGCATCGCATACGTCGACAAACCAGTGACTCGTTCTTTTTGTGTGAAAAATAAGTGCCTTTAAGGTGTACTGTGGAGTTACCCACGTTCCCGGCCAATCACCTTCGATCGAAATCACATCGCACACAGGCTCTCGTGTAACTTTTTATTCGCTCAGGGTCCCGCAGGGGCTCGGGCCCCGGTGGTTCGTCGGGAATCCGGTGTCGTAGGAAGGTTCATTTTCATCGTCCTCGTTGTTACGTGGTTTGTAGGCAAGCAGGGGTCAATGGGGAGCAGCGCCGGCAACCATGAAGGCGGCCCAGCGCCGACATCTCCGTGGGTGTACTCGCCAGCGGCCTGGTCCCTCTCGTTCGAGAGAAAACCCACGCCGTTCGCTCGTCCCTGTTGTGACCTTGGTCCCCTGGTTCGCTACGCCCCTCTTGGCTATGTGTCCTTTCCTTCTCTTTTGCCGAGAATCGGGCATGAGTGGATGAGTCAGCCCAGTGCCTCCCATATAAGTTACACTATGCCTGTCGGCTCCTCCCCTAAAGGTGTCCAGGCTCAATGCTCCACCTCACAACATGCACGAACGGCTACGTAAAACCGCCAAGACGACATTAGATTTTTTTTAGCATGTAGTGTTTGTTTTATTATTGAAGATATATCGTATATATGTATTATAACAATATGTGCAACACCTTTGTAGATGTAACCATCATGATTCAAACGAGTTTCGCTGAGACAAAATACCGAAACTACGAAACAAGCACGGCCAGTGTGCAGCGCGTACGCGGAGAACGCTTGGCCGCTTGGCCGTCTGCTTCGGCGTCAGTTTGGGGCTTTGGCGGTTACCTTGAACCGCGCGCATAGAAATAATCGTCGCCAGGTCGTGTGCGGTTGAAAGGTGGGAAAAATAAGAAGTAATATTCCGCTGAAAAGCGAGCTGGTCCCGAGCTCTAAACTGCCGGTCAAGGACATTTAGAGATTTCTTGCTGTGCGACCTGCTGGGGCGACATCATTGAATCTCCCTTGGAAGAGACGGTGGAGAATATAAAGAATGCCGCCTGCTATCTTGGGCCAATCCAGGTGGCGCTAGAGCAGGGTGTCGAACCGGTCATTATTTCGGTTCGATTCGGGTTCGGGTTCAGTAGCATTGTATTTTGTTCCGGTTCGGTTGAGGTTTAGAGTAGCGCAAATAATATCACTCCGGTTACCGGTTTTAATAAGCGCGAACCGGTTCGAACCGGTTCCTAACTCGACTTTTGAATATTGACCGAGCACTTCCTGCAGCATTTTCTGAACACGAAATACTTGCAATAGAGCCATCTCAAAACTACTCCCTCTTCAGGCAAATCTGAAAACCCTGCACAGTGACGTGCGCAAAAGACACCATTAATGTGGCAAGACTACTACTTGTATAATACTGCTCTTAAGGGAACTATATATAAGCGATCGGCTCTCCATTCGTATGGTGTCTTTTGCACACGCAGCTGTGCAGTATTTCAAACTCTGCCAGAAGAGGGCGTAATTTCGAGATGGGTTTTTAGACCTTTCCAAAAAAGAGCTTATGGCCGGTGCCACAGTAAAAAGGTTTCTATAGTCAGCGACAACTCTTCTTGGCTATGCAGTGGAGGGTACATGCACGCGTTCCCTCTCCCATTTTGAGCGCTGAATAAAGCTGTGCGTGGGCTCTCCTCCTCTCCACTGCATTGCCAAGAAACGTTGTCACCGAGAATAGCTGGATTGCTTACCCTCTATATACTTTTGTTTGTTTTGCTCTTAACACACGTGTTCTTTAGACATGCTACCTGTTTTCGGCGCCCAGTAAGATGTTGCAGCTATGCCCTAGAGTGGATGACAGGGGAACGAAAGGAAACAAATCTGCCGTAAAACACAGAAACAGGTACGTCGAGTGCACATTTGGGGTAGTTTATCGAATTCCGTTAAGCTGTGGTCGTGTGTACATCGGCCAGACTGGCCTATTTGTAAGTGACCGGGCACGTGAACACGCACGTGAACACGCACGTATAACAAAATGTGACTACATCTTGACAGCGCTTGGGGTGTCGGCGAAAAAGCGCTTTTTCTAAAGATCTCGTGGCAATGCTTTGTATTGGCACTTTAACTTTTTATTCCAAACAACGCTCTATGAAAATTACCCGGTCTGAGGAACTCAGAACCAGTTACATAGCATAAATTGTTAACGTTAAGTTCATGATAATATTATAACAGCACTCACATTTGAAACTATCCACCACTGAACAAAGTTCCGGTAATGCCACCACAGTGAACGACGTTTCTCGAAGGCTCAGTTGAAGACGATGAAAGAGGAAAGATTATGAAAGACGAAACAGAAATGAGAAAATGGTTGAACAGGCGACATGCTGGCCTTGCTACTCTGACAAACCTACAACAAAATATACAAAGAAACATTTTCTTCTGCCCCCCCCCCCCCTCCTCCCCCCGGCCTCCTTCCAAGGCGCGGCGCGTCGGCGAATCATTGCCGAGTAACGTTAACTCCGACAACCCATGTTTGCTTGTTTTTTTTTGTTTTTTTTTTGTAAGGTAACACTCTGGACAGATTGAAGAAAAGATTGCTTTTTATTGAAATGGACCACAGGCGACCCTGCAAACTATACTGCCGATGCCACCTTCCTTCAGCGTGTCGCTGCACTCAAGTGGAAGGTAAAGTGGTGCGCTCTCGGTGCTCAACTGGCTCATCGACTGCAACAGCGGTCCATCATCATCATCGCGAACGCGTAGGCCTCCGTACCTAGAGTGGCACAATCCGCTCCGACACTTGGACATTTCGTAGCCAAGCGGCCAAGTGGTGCTTTGAATCGCCACTACCACGCCGCCAGGGTCTATCCAAGAAACAAAGTAAAGTTTAAGCTCCCCAGATGCCTTAGTAAAGGCGGCAACTGAGCGAGCTCGCTGACCACACAGTCTCTTTGTGTCTCTGCTTTTGATGATGATGTATTTTTTAATACGTATGCAATAAAAACGAAATGTAAACATATCTGACAGTATGTAGGATTAGTCTTGGCAATATAAGAAAAACAAATACGCCCGCAACCTTTCCTTTTAGGACCAACTATAGGCACAAATGGCCCTGAACCGCTTACGTTGAACCGGTAACCGCCACATGAGAATATGGTTTCGTTCCGGTTCGGGTTCACTATGAAGCGTTCGATTTTGGTTTCGGTTTTGTACCGGTTCGGTCGAAAATAACGGTTTTGTTCCGGTTTTCGGTTCGGGTTCGGGTTCGATTCGACACCCTGCGCTAGAGTCAACGCGCGGGTGTAAAAAAGCAAGACATGAAGATAAAAGGTGAGCGCGTCAGAGGAGGAGGGAGAAGGAATGCCTATGCTGTCGGAGTGCAGTGCATGCTATGAGCTCATGCCGCCAGTCAAATAAAGCCGACTGTGCAACGTCACGGCTTTCACCGTCTTTTTTTGAGCCCATCTTTCGAGGCTGGTAGACCGTGATAGTGCACTTTTAGCCTGTGTGTATGTATATGCGTGTCTTTCAGCCTTTGACTGCGCTCTGACTCAAGTATAGACCTTTGCAAAAATCGCCTTCTGCACGCTGCCATCTTTGTCTGCTGGGCTGTGGAAGGCCTTCTGAGCATGCGCTGTTGCTCTGTTGTGTGGTATATCAGACGCTGCGCATGCGTCCACAGCTCAGTGAATCAGCATTTTTCGCCCGGGTGATAAGCGATGGAAAGGTCTATAGGAAGGCCGTCTGCTATCTTGGGTCATTCTAGGTGGCACTACAGTCGACGCGCGGGTTTAAAAACGCAAAACACGAAGATAAAAGGTGTGCGCGTCAGAGGAGGAGGGAGAAGATGTCGCTACCTTTTTTATTCAGGGGCATTAGGTTGACTTCACTACACGGCAGGTTTGTGCGCCTAGGTGGCTCCACCACACAGCAGCCACACGTACTATTTGCCCTCTCCCTTCCGCTTGCCAGTGCTCGGAGCCGACGGGCGTTGTGTAACCCACACTACTGAAGCAAACTCGGCAAATGGTCGCGGACAGCATATGAAACGAGGGCGTTTTCCAATTGGATATTATTATCACCAGCAGCCAGAAAGACTGCCGCCTTAGCCGTTAAAAACGCCGAAAAACAAATCACGAGGTAAAAAGCGGAATCAAGTGAGCCACGCGTTGTTTTCTTTTAGAGGAATCAGTGACATCAATTGTGCAAACCATCTCCAACAGATTTTACTGATGGTTCTTCCAAGTTTCATCGGGAGCAGGTTGCGGACATTTTCTAGAATAAACTTTTTAATTGCTCTTACTTCTGACATAGTGTTGGAGCTATGCTCCGGCTCACTTTGCCATTGCTTTATCTTTCTTCATTACTGACGTCTCCCTTTTTTTTCCTTCTCTTTGGAATCCCCCCGATGCACTCTAAGAAAATGCACGCAAGTAGTGATCCACTCGTAGCACGGGTTAAACAATGGATTTTATGAAAGACGTTTAGAGTCACCGTCAGCTTAAGACACGCAGGTCATGGCACCTGCGCTCTTCCTAATTCGCCAATCGTTTTGCGGCCTTCGTATCGGCTAATTCCGCAATGTCAATTTCTGTGGAGCGATAATATGATTCTGGGGACCTGTCCCACACTGCCTTTCTTAAATGGAAGCTGTAACCAACGTTATTAGATTAACTCAGTTACGGAACTGTTCATAGACGCTGCATGCACGAACAGTACCCCCCCTCACTCACCACGACTCGCCCAGATCTGGCCCAGATTCGCTCGACGCGCCGCCGGACGGCTGCTTTGGTAACTGAATCGGGATACGTTCGTTTCAATGTCACTAGAAACGTAAAAACCAACGAAAAAACTCTTTTTGTAGTAACGTTTATTGGAGATTAGTACAAAATGGGGGCGGGTGATGTTTTCTAAAACTTTTAGTTTTCAAGGTTTTGCAGCACAATTAATATTGTTTTTATTCAACCATGCCTCAGCGGGGATTTCAGGTAGCCCGTCCCGACCTAGGCGCATTTTAACTGTGGGGGTATTTCGCGGCGCGTCCGCAAGGGAGACGGGGTGGAACCCCTGTAACCCGATTGAAGCCAAAAATAGATGTCACGTGCAGTTCCTCGAGTGACCCCTGCGGGAGAAATGGCGGCGTTGTGATCGCCATTTGGCGCTTCAGCTGTGTTCTATAGAATGCACAGTTATGAAACGAAAATATAGATGGCGCTTCGAACGACTCCAGGTGGATTGAGGTGAGTGGAACTCCCCCTCCGCGGGAGTTCCACAACTCAGGTAATCTAGTAACGTTGGCTGTAACTAAGCGCTAGAAGACACGAAAAACCTCCGACCAGACGTTACGTCATAAGAGGATCTTTCGGCCGCCAAGCGCCGCTCGGGTGGGCAGCGCGTGCAATTGCGAGCTTGCCAGGTATTAGGGAGGAGATCGAACAGTCACGCCTTTGGCGGTGTGCTTCAGTTGTAGGAACCACAAACCAAATTTCCTTGTTTGTTTTTGATCAGAGAAATCGAAAGTGACGATTCGAAGTGCTTGTGCTCAGACCGTGCTAGGCGAGGCTCAACTTCTTTGTTCTGCTGTGTTAGTAAACACCAGGCTGTGGGGACAACAAGCTCGATAAAGCACAACCTATAGGGGGTATTCACTAGCCGCCATATTTGAGGTCACTGTTTAGAGCGCTTGCTCAGAACGAGCTCGCATTAATAGGCTGCCAAGACCTATTAATCTTGATGGTGCGGGGTGCACGTTGAAAAATAACTGTGGAAGCTCGCCATCAGCACGTGCTCAGCATTAGCGCACACAGATATGGCCGCCAGTGAATACGCTTATAGTTCGATCTTCTGCCCACTATTCTCGCGCACGTCTTTTTCTGATTTTTGTTGAAAATAGCGAGAGTGGGAGTGCATAACTTTGATAGACGTAAGATGCGCGAGAGCGGAGATTCCGAAAGTTCTAAATTTGACGTCACGCTCCGGGAAGGAGGGGCTTCGGAGGTACTTTCATAATGATCTCTTGCAGCGTCCGTGCACGAGATTGAAAAAAATAATCTCGATATTCGTGATCCTGGAGGTCCAATAAAGACAATTTAAGTGTTTTTTTTTGTTTTTTTTAATACAAAACCGTTTTAGTTTTTCTTTAAGCTCAGGGACTATAGTGAACGACGATAGACTAAAAACGGTTTCGCCGCCAAAACATTTGCTCTTCGCACGGCCAATAAGCCTCCAAACTATTACGCCCATTGTACCTGCATTATTTCTCATCTTTGAGCAAGTCCTTACCAGGGTCTATCCTCGCAATCACCTCAAAAACCGTAATAAAACAAAAGTCAGACTATTCGCAGAACGTTACTAATTTCCACTTTCCTGCGTGGAATTAAGATGTATGTAGGTGAATTTTATATTAGCTTAATTCTATTTAGTCAAGACGTACACGTTTCAAGCGCCAAAGACATCGTTTCCTTTTCAGACAACCAAATATTTTAAGAACTACTTCGCGCAGCGGAAAATTAATAAGCGCTATGTCTGTGTCTTTCTTCATCAAGTCTCTCGTCTTGTGCGCTGTTTTTAATTATCGAGCTAAACTTTCTTTTACAGTGATAGTTGTTAGTTTGACACTTCGCGGTTTTGCGCCGTCGACCGCGCTCCATATCAACCCGGGCCACTTTCGGCACTCCGCCAAAACATTCCACTGGCGGTAGCGGGATAACATGCATGGTCCGTAAAACGGTCTAGAACGGACAATCTGACAGTGCACTGGGATAGGTGTCCATGTGACCCAGAATTATGCACAAACGGCAATAGGCCCTTTTCGAAATTTTGTCTGGCAACTTCAATAACTATCATCATTTAAGTTCATATTATCTGTACATGCTAATGGCGTTCTTTTGATGACTGGTGGAGAAAGAATACCGAAGTGGAGCCAGAAAATTCCAGACGTTAGTTCGCTGCATTATTCTCCTATGTTACCGTGACGAGACTTATAAGCTTCTACACGCTACGCATTTGAGGGTGTCATGTAAAAACCTTGGAATGCTTGGCTTCGGCACGCCCCAGACATCTCATGGCAATAGAATAGGGTGAATTTTATCAGAATTTTACTCCACCGAGCGCCTTGTACAGAGTGGTACACACCGTCGCAACTGAAACAAATAGAAAAATAACTGTGCAGCGAAGAAAACCGCAACTTTCGCACGTCTGCCATTGACGAATATGTACCACATTCTAACCGCCATTAGCATACAGAAATTTAGACTGATATTTGAGCCACTAGATGGCACTGAATTTGTGAAAGGGTCTATTCTCGGCAGATACAGAGATAAAACTGCCTAAGAATTTTACGATGCATTCTGTGCAAGAAAGCAAGAGGAAAGCAAGTGCGTTAAGGCTGGTTCACACAACCCCGATTCCTTCAGTTACGTTACGTAAGCTTACGTACAGAGCTCGACACTGCTAGCGCAAACAAGCGATCGCCAGTTTTCTCTGTTTTTCTCTTAGAACCGAAGGGCTGTGATCAAAGATATCATTGTTTTAGAAAGAGCTCATTTAGGGCTCTAATATAAGGGGTAAAATTGTGTGCCCACTAATACTTTTTCCTAATAAAATACGAAAAGGTGCGGATATCGCGTTCGCGCTAACAGTGTCGCGATGTGTACAAGCCACCGGGATATCTGTGCTTGATATCAAGCGTGGCTACAACCCCGAAGAGGTACGCACGCGACTTTCGAGACGCGAATGTTTCGGTGACTTAGACGTAACGTAAGAAAACGGTGCTGTGTGAAGGCTGGTACACAGACCCGTTTTCTTACGTTACGTTGCGAAAAGTCACCGGGAAATCTGTACTTCGTATTAAGCGTGGCTACTACTTCAAGAAGATAGCCTGGCACGTGACGTTCGAGACACGAATGTTTCGGTGACGACGAGCTAGGACGGTGAGTTACCATGGCAACCAAGGACACAAGGCTCGTCGTAACGTAACGTAAGGAGTTGAGCTCGGCTCAACTTTTCACACAGCACTGTTTTCATACGTTACGTCTAAGTCACCGAAACATTCGTGTCTCGAATGTCGCGTGCCAGGCTGTCCTTGAATAGGTAGCCACGCTTAATACGAAGCACAGATTTCCCGGTGACTTTTTGTAGCGTAACGTAAGAAACGGGTTTGTGTGAACGAGCCTTGAAACGTTGAACCGAGCTCAACTCCTTCCGTTCCGACGAGCCTTGTGTCTTTGGTTGCCACGGTAACTCACCATCCTAGCTCATCGTCCCCGAAACATTCGTGTTTAGAATGTCGCGTGCCAGGCTCTTGAATTGGCAGCCACGCTTAATACGAAACACAGATTTCCCGGTGACTGTTCGTAACATGACGCAAGAAAACGGGCCGTCAATGCATTTGACAGACAGAGATGGTATTAATGGTGCGTGTGTGGGTGTCAATAGACCTTCGTTTGAGAGTGCACATATTTGGCGCATTATCGCTTAGCACATGTGACTATTGCACTGAAGTGACGCACGAAAACACGCTCCCCTCTTACGGAGACAGCTGAAATGCTCTCTACTTAATACACCCTCATTGGTTCCAAAACGTTATGGAATAGACCAATCTCACCTGCCAGTTTGTCTACGCCAGCGCTGCCGCAATGCATCGAGGGAACTTCTTGCACGTACGTCAACCTCGCTGGAGCTCTGCGCTTGTAAAACACGAGAATGCACGAGCCCTCGCGTGCACGGCCGTCTGCCTTCTGAGAACTAAAGTTATGGCGGTGTCACGCATGCGCTGAACGCTTAGTGAGATCTGTCTATTTTCGTCCAGTGTGTTCCTCGGTTCAATACGAAAAGCTTATGCGGACTTTGTGGTGCGGGCTCGCACCTTTACCGCTAATTCAGTTCATCTGCTACGAAATTATACCTTAGCGGCTCCTATGTCACGCCTCAGCTGTCGCTGTGTTTCACTTACAAGTTGTGTAAGTGTTTTCAGTTTTTTTATTGATGCGACAACGAGTAATTGTTAACCCTACACCTTCTGTGCGCGAAAAAAAAAAATATACGCGGAAATTCTCAAAGTGCCGTTTTTATCCCTTCACCTCCTTTTCTCTCTCTCAGAAACCTTCAGTCTTGTGTATTGCCGGGAGTTCAAAACAAATGACATTAGAAAATAACACAAACCTGTCAGAGTCACCGACCGTGCAAGAAACGCAGGGCGTATCGAGTAGAGCTCCGCCAACCCGAAAGCGCGGGCCTGGCCCGGCCCGCGGGTCGGGCCGGGGCCGAGTAGCACACTTTGTTTCCGGGCCCGGGCTGGGCCCGGGCTGGGTAGCACGAATTGTTTCCGGGCCCGGGCAGGGCTCTGGCTATGGTGTAGCGCACTTTCTAAAAGGTTGAGAAGAAACTGCTGACAGACCGATCGTTTAGATTTGAAAGAAACAAAAAATCCGAAGAGCGAACTCGCTACAGGGCCACTAAAAAATCTTTGACACAAAGAAAGCTGTCTTGGAGTAAGAAAGCCCACAAGAAGATACAGAGAAGAATCCTGATTATTCTATCAGCACAGTGGCACAGCTGGCAGCAGGCAAGAAAACGAGGGCGATCCGGTCACAGGACCTGATCGCCCTCGTTTTCTTGCCTGCTGCCAGCTGTCCCACTGTGCTGATAGAATCCGGATCGTGGCAAAAGCGCGATCCAAACTAACGCGTTTTTGTGCACGCGTAAGTCGTGCGCTTACCGGAAATTGTGTATTTTGTGTCCTTTTTGCGGTTTCCGGTGCGCTTTCTGAGTCACAAGCGTGCGCGTTGGTTAGGACGGTGCGCTTTCGGACGAGCGGAGAGCATCTGCGCCAGACGGGGAAGAAACGCGGAGCCGGGACTGGTGCTCTCCACCGATTGTCCGCGGATATGGGAGAGGAGCGCCCTACTACGTCACAGCGCGTTTTCGTGCACGTTCCGAAAAAGTTGAAATCACCCAACTTTCTTATGCGCGCCCGCACGGTGCAAGGAATCAGCGCAACATCACGAAATACGCAATTGTCCGGGAAGCGCACGACCTACGCGCCCACAAAAACGCGTTGGTTTGGATCGCACTTTAGGCACAAAAACATTTGTGTTTGTGTTGATTTTCTGTGGAGCTGCTGTGCAAACACCAAGTCTCTGATTCAAAATAAAATAATGTATTCACTTACCCAGAGAATGGATAACAGCAGTTCAAAGATTGGTTTTTCATGGGCAAGAGAATCAATATTTTTTTTTGTTTTTTTCTTTTTAAGTGGAGACTTGGTGTTTTCACAGCAGCTACACAGTCAATCAACATAAACACAAATGTTTCTGTTCCTAAGGCCTCCTTAGCTGCTTGAACTTATTGATTTGAAGTCGCAGGTTGCAGTCTTAAAGGGGTACTCCGGCGATTTCTTCATGGTCCCCGATTTGCTTCAAATTTTGCTAAACTCGCCAAACAACATCGCTAAAATAGCATCCCAAATATTAGGTTAAAATATTTTTTTTTTCACAAAGTTATTGAATTTACAATTTTGGTCCTCACCGTGTTTTCAAACTGAAAGTCTCTACTGGCAACAACGAAAAAGTGACGTCAGTGGAAGGCAGGGGTTCACTCTTTGTACTGTATACAATCTGTTCCCAATTGATTTGAAGCAGTTTCATGGTGTCAAAAGAATGCTTTGGAAGCTCGCTCCAGGATCCGCGCTCCAGCACCAAACAAATGATTGGCATATTCTATTTTTTAGACTGCTCGCTCGACTGGCAAGCCTGCCCACCACTGACGTCACGGCACTGAAAAGCGCGGGTATATTTAAATGTTGGTTTTTGCATCATTTTCATTTGCCGATTTCGCAATAACTATTATGAATTTCGCGATACTAAATAGCATACCGGAAAGGGTAAAGGCCGGGGAGTCAGAAAATATAGTTAGTTGAGGTAGCTCAAAAAACGCCGGAGTACCCCTTTAAGGCGAGATACAAATATAGTTAAAGGGACAATGAAGGCGATTTATTTTTTTTTTAGATGGTGTTTTTATGCTTCTTGGGAACGTAGCATGCTGCCTAATTTTTTGTTGACATTTGTGACGCGTATTTCTGTGCCTACGAAAGAAGTAAAGAAACCGAAACTGAACAATCTCCATTCTCGTTACTGGGCCTCCAAAAATGGAGGTGACGTAGGAAGTGACGTCAGGTGTGAACAGTCGGTATCGGTAGTATTTAGGAGATCGAGACTCTGGCTACCGCGGTGGGTTATAGCAGCGCGGTGGCGCGGTCCTTTCGCCGAATCTGTCAACATGAACGGCAATGCCGCTCTCGCGAGCGAGTTCGAGCTTCCGTTCAGTGACCGAACACCAAGGGAACGGGAGTACGTTTGTGGCAGCCTCTGCCATCACCCGACGGAGACCGCCCAGCCGGCAACGAGCGGCCCGTATGCCAAGGGACGGACGCTGGGGAGATGCCGAGGGGAAAGCGGCAGCGATCCGGCCGTTCCGGGATCCGGTTCCTCCGCGGACGTCCTCTTTTCGTCGTCAAAGAAGACGAACAGCAACCCACACGTGAAAACTAGCGTCGCCCGAACGAATACTGGTCTTCAGTCGACCGTTAGAACGGCCATCTACAGCTACCATTTGCAGAATCCTCTGAGTACCGTGTCCTTTTTTTATTTTATTTTGTTGCCCATAGTTGCTCGTTGCCCGTTTCGCGTCCAGCGTAGCAAAGAAAAAAACAATTATGCTGCTTTATTTACGGTTTAGTGATCATTTCCGGTCCGATTTATACTTTTCATGGTTATTCAATCGGAAATTAGAACAGTATTCCTAAAAATCGCGAACCAAAACGTGACCGAGGGCACGTTTCTCGTTTCAACCAATCGCTGACGCGTCTCTTGTGACGTCGCGCTTCTCGCGCTCACGTGACCACATCGGTCACGTGAGCTCCGCTTCTCCTGGCTTCTCCCGCAACTCTCGGGGCGTCGCCCCAGTCAATCCCGGTACGATTATTACCGCGACTGTTTAATTGATTGGCGCGGCACACAAGCGCCGGTTTCGGCTGAAATTTGGGCAACGTGGCCTGAGACGTGCCTGGAACCCAGTTCAATCACCAAAAGATGTCCGAAATTGCCTTCATTGTCCCTTTAAGGTACCCTTACAAAATTGGGGGCATCTTATGCTTGGTTGTCCAACTTGATCAACTTGGAACGTTCAGTCGAATTGAAATGGGGATCTAACCAAACTGAAGCATGCAGCCGAATTGAAGCTTCTAGCCAAACTGAGGATATACCCGAAGTGAAGCGTGCAGCCGAATCGAAACATGTAGCCGAACTGAAGGGACCAGCCAATATTAAACTTCTAGCCGAATCGAGGATGTATCCGAACTGAGGATGTACCCGAACTGGAAGCTTGCAGCCGAATCGAAACGTCTAGCCGAATTGAGGCAATCGCCGGATTAAGGTTTCAGCCGATTGGGATGACACCGTGATGTTCACTATAATCGCTACGCGCATTGTGCTTTTTCTGTGTGCGTGTGTTTGTGTATGTGTGTGTGTAGGGGGGGGGGGGGTTAAGGGAATGCTTAAATAAAAATTTCTATATACCCCTCACGTTTAGATATAAGTTAAATGTAATCAACAATACCTGCTAATAAGAATCGCACGTTTCTATTTTGAACGGATAGTTATATTTTTCCTTCTAAGCGGCCGATTCCAGCGAGCGCTCGAAGAGCAGCCACCGGAGAGCGCGATACGTTTCGGGCGATCCTGTTCCTCCAGCGCGTTCGTGACGTCACGTTTTACTTCATGGTCAAGGTTACACAAAGGCTGGCGTGGGTTCAAGCCTCGCCACTTGGTTGCGTCAACATGTTACAACATGGCTGTTTGAGACACCTTATGACTGGTCGACGGAAGTGAAAAAGTGATTCACCTCCGCGTCACACTGCGCTTTCCCCGCTCCCCGCAGGAGTTGAATAAGAGCGGGTAAGAAGGGAAATCCGGTCGTCCGCACGCAATTTGCCGCCGTACATGGGCGTAGCGGCGCTGCTTTTATGGGAATTATGACGTAGCGACAGTTAGGAATATCCTCCAGATGCAATCAGGTAATCAGATTATTCGTTTTATATGATGCTTTGGTTTCTACCCTAACAAAAATTTGGCGTATTTGTCGAGTAGCTAGAACGTAGTTGCCATTTAGACACAACAATAGGTGCTAGAATATTGTTGCAATGTGAGAAAAAGTGTGATGCGAGATAAAAAAAACAAAAAAGCGAATCGCCTTCACCGGCGGTGGGATGTCGATTATTTTTATATGCCTTCATATCACGTAAACTTTGCTCAGCACCGTTGTAAGAATGGTCACTCTAAGAAATGCGCGCAACAGAAAACATGATCAAAATGCCAAACGTTCGTAAAGGAATTTAACGTGTCAAAATGTGTGTCTTTTTGTTGTACAAAAGCGCATAAAAACACGCACAAAATGTTGCAAGCAAAAAGAGAACCGTATTATCCGGACAATAGTCCGCATCCGGTGTCCACAGGGGCACATTTCGATAAGAATTTTTTTTTCCTTAGATCGCACCCGCTTCACAGCAGTCCGCAACCGGAGCATAGTCTGCACCTTCATCGGCACGCAAAAACTTCTCATGCACAGCACCCCTGAAATACGCGAGCTTCATTAGCACACAAAGAAGCTCGTATCATACATAATTCGGAATTAACATACTCTGTAATTTTTAAACTTCGTCTTGTCATTTTGAAGGATCTTTAAACATGCTTAGCCCGTGGACTACATAGTCCCGAAATAAGTATTCAGAGAGCGTCGAAGTGTTTTTTTTACTCACTTCAAACGTTACATTAAAATCTGAGTGTGGTTTTAATGTGTCAGCCATTCCACTCCTTGAAGGAACGAGAAAAAAAGGAATTCAAGTTCATGTCATTTCGTGACGATGGTTCCAGGATTTCTTACTCGTGTCGATGGCGTTTATGAGAACGTGCAAAAAGCGATACATAGGGTGACCCCCCCCCCCCCCCAAACAATGTACAGGGTTTTATTTTTTTTCTACCGGAAAAATAAATTACGCACCACATAACGCTGAGTCACCGCCCAAATGTATCACTAGATGCCTGAAGCAGATGCCAAAGTTTCAGAAACGAACGCTTTTTTATTCAAAAGTTATAAACGATTTTCTGAAATACAGTCAAACCCATTTATAACGAACAGCAGGAAACGCTACGATCAGTTCGATATAGCAAGTAATTCGAAATAGCAAAAACCATTTACAACGAACTTCCACGACGCGTTCGTTTTAAGGCGAGAGCTTCTCTTTCTTTCTCATTTCTTCATCTCCGCCTTGTAACACTGCGCTAAAAAGGTTTTTTTTTTCTTTTGTTTGCATAGCTGCAGAGTTTTTTTTCTGTTTTTTTAGCTTTTTTCTGTTTCGAATTGCTTTTCTTCGTAAACAACCAGTTTTGTGATGAAACAAAATTTTTTTCTGTGCGTTGGTGCAGTGTATTTTTTAGCTTTTTCCCCTTCTGAATCGCTTCTCTTCGCTCAATTTTGTTCGCAACTTGAGCTTTTGAAATTTTCTTTCTTTCTCACTTTTTTGTTTTTTTTTTTGGGGGGGGGGGAGCGACAGGCTAGAAGAAGATTGTTTGCGCCTTTTTGGAAGCCTTCCCGGTGGGAAAAGTTCCATATAGCCAATATGTTGTTCGTTATAAAAAGTACTTGTTACATGGATTTTTATTAAAATTTTCCATGCAGTTCGATATCGGCAATAATTCGCTGTACGTGGGTTCGTTCTATACGGGTTTCACTATTCAATGTGAAATTTGCGGCCGACGAACCTCTTATGGCGAATTCGGGTGGTCAATCGCCGGCGAGACCGAGCCGGCGGAACCGGCAACCAGACACGCGCCTGGGGCACACCACGTGACCCTCAGCACCCGAACACGAAACGCCTGACGGTGAAAGTTTACTTCGCCTCTCGCCCGCGTGACACCGCTAGCGAGAGGCTGTCGCCGCTACACAACGACTTGGATTGACTTGAGTAGTGGCTGCTGAAGTGACTTCACATCAGTTTCGTTCTTTTATTTATTTTTCTCACTGACGTTCTTACCCATTTCGGAAGTGACGACACCGGATACAGTCTGGCGCCTGCTCGCTCGGCCGTTTGGAGCTCGGGCGGAAAAAGCGCCGGAAAGTTGCTGGTGCTTGCCGGAGAACCACCACCCGAACGGTGCGCGCCGGCCGGAAACTGACCATTAGTATACATAGGGTTGAATGGCGCCAGTTACCGAAAGCGGTCGAAAATGGGCACAAACTTTCATTGAAAGTTTCAGACAAATCACGTATAAGTTTGACTGATATAACTGTTAATGAGTTTTGAAACCTTGACATCTGGTTCCGACCGCTTTAGGTGGAGAATGAGCGTTCCGTGATGCGTAGTTTATTGTTGCGGTGAACAAAACCCTGAAACTTTTCTGGGGGGGGGACGCCCTGTACTTTCCCCAATAAATATTTCTCACGCCATAAACTACTTGGAAGAGTAGAGGTTCGGTTACCCAATCTCGTTTGAGTGTGTCCAAGTAGGTTTCAATCGCGTGTCACTGCTGACGACGAGAGCCCCTCTATGCGGAAAAGTAACGACATCGTTCGAAAAATACCGTCTAAGCAACCCAGGTGGCGCAACCGTCTACGCGCAAGCGCGAAAGCAAATAATCAATATAAAAGAGTATGTACGGGAGGAATAATGGCTATGCTGTCAGCGCGCAGTGGACCCAAGTCGCCGATCAAGGAACGCCGAAAGCGCAACGTCACGCCTTTGGTCGTCTTGCTTCGGGCGTAGTATACTTTGGGGCCGGCTTATCCCATTGAATGCAGCAGGCACACCGCAGCAGTGCTCTTTTATTCTGTTTTCATTTGTTTGCGTGTCTTCTGGCCTTTGACTGCGCTCTCACTTATGTTGAAGCCAACTATAGGAAGGCCCCCTGCTATCTCGGAGGTACAGATAAAAAGTGTGCACGCCAGAAAAGAGAGAAAGATGTCGCTGATTTTCTTATTCAGGAGCCTTAGGGGAAAGACCATGCTGACGCCATCTATCGGGCAGCCTGAAACACTTTCCATCTCCGTAGATTTCCTATTTTAGAGCGAGCTTTTAGGCGCCCGTTTCCCACTTGAGTGACCTCGGCGTCACCGTCGCCGTCGGCGTAAATCCGCGTTGCATCATGGGACATTTGCCATAATGCAACGCGCGGGACTCGTGACGTCACGAGTGACTTCACGAGGGTCACGTGACCTCACGAGGGTCAGTGACGTCGCGAGGGTCACGTGACCTCCCGAGGATCACGTGACTCACGAGGGTCACGTGATGTCACGACGGTCACTTGACGTCACAAGGGTCACTTAACCTCACGAAAGTCACGTGACCTCCCTAGGGTCACGTGACGTCGCAAGGGTCACGTGACCTCACGAGGGTCGCGTGACGTCACGAGGGTTACGTGACGTCACGTCACGTCACGCGTTGCATTATGAGAAACGTCCCATGATGCAACCCGCGGGGAGGGGCGGAGGGGAGGAGGAGGGGAAGGGGAGGAGGAGGAAGGAAGAAAAAGAGAGAAGGGAAGAGGGTAGGAGGATGGAGGAGGAGGGAGAATGAGGAGGGAGGAGGACAGGAGGAGGAGGAGGGAGGAGCACAGGAGGAGGAGAGGGTACGGATGAGGAGGAGGGGCATACCCTCCCCTCCTCCTCCTCCTCCTCAAGAGCTGCGCTCTAATTCGGGGTTACAGGAAGTTGTAAACGTCTTTCATTTTCTTTTACTCATCATTCTTTCACCGTGTTGTAAGCCGCCGTTTCTCAGAAACGGCGCATATATTTGACCTCACAAATTCTTCCAAACATTCAGCCCATAGTCGGTTACAGGTTAAAAACCCTGTAGCTGCTCCCGTCACACCTTACGCGAAGCAAAAGTTCTGCGGAAGGCGACAAGTGCATGCTGGGTGCATTCACTGGGTTTTTGACCTGTCGCCGACTATAGACCTTTCCAATGTTTACAAAATCACAGTCCAGCGTGCGATCTTCACAGCCCATCACGTGCGTGTTCGTCGCTTCGGAAAGCGAGCAAAGCACGTGCCATACGCACGAACGCTCCAAATGGCACCGGCCACAAGCTCGTTTTTGGAAAGGTCTATAGCTACATACAGATTGGAAGTGGTCCAGGGCTGACTGACAGATGGCGCCACACGGATAGTGTCTTCTCTCGTCGCTACTAAAGTCCCTACCAGTCCCAATTAGCCCCGAGCGGGGCCGACTGCGATCGCTCGATGGTGGCGTCATCACAAGTATCACGTGACGAGGCCAGGTACTTCCTACGCTTTCCTTTGCTTTGGTTGTGTGCTCATAGCGAGTAGCAGCAGAAACTGTTCGCTAAGTGTATTCTGTTTTTTTTTTTTCTTTTTTATGTTATCACGCAATACGTGCTAGGGCTAAATTTAAAAACAAATTCGAATTCGCCAAGCGAAACGATCGGAAGTTGTGTGTAAGCTACGATGGAATCCTACGGTAGCTTCATGGCCGCCAACACTGCTCGGATACTTCGCCGAGGAGAGCTCTGGTCGCGCTTCCCGACTTCAGGCAGGAAACACAAGGAAATGCGTACTCGAAGCTACGTACGATTCTCGGTGAATGCAGCTCGACGCACGGGTTCTGGAAGCAACAATACTCCCAACGACCTTAGCCGAAGCTCAAGTCGTAGGGAAGGCTGAGCAAGATGCCCGTCGCTCGTTGCCTACGACCGACGGCCTAGTTAAATAAACATGTTCGGACAACCCGCTTTCTTAAAGCGCAGCTCTTAGGCGCCCGTTTCCATGTTTCGCGGCGTCGGTGTCAGCGTCGCCGTTGGCGTGACCGCGCTAGACTTAGTAGGAAAATCAACGTCATGTGACCTCTACACCAACTCAATTCCCAGCTAAATTTAGTGGGGAAAATTACGTCAAATGACTTGGTTTCACGTCACCTATAAACAAATTCAGTTTCTCCACTAAATTTAGCGGGATAATTGACATCACTTGACCTCAACAACAATTCAATTCCCCGCTAAATTTAGCGAGGAATTGAATTGCTGTTGAGGTAACGTGGTGTCAATTGTTCAGCCATATTTAGCGGGGGAACTGTGGGAGGAGGGGAGGGTAAGAAGGAGGAGGAGGGGAGGGTACGCAGGAGGCGGAGGGGAGGGTACAGAGGAGTAAGAGGGGAAGGTACAGAGGAGAAGGAGAATAGGAGGAGCGGGAAGGGAGGGGGATGAGGGGAGAGGAGAAGGAGGAGGTGAAGAGGAGAAGGAGTGGGGTTGAGGATCAGGGAGAGGGGAGAAAATGAAGAAGAGTAGGGAATGAGGAGGAGGAGGCGAGAAAAGGAGGGAGGTTGAGGAGGGGGGGCATACCCTCCCGCCGTACTCTCCCCTCCTCCTCCTCAAGAGCTGCGCTCTACTTTCGCGTTGCAGGGACTTGTAAACGTCTCATTTTTTTAGTGGACTTTTTTTGTATGATTAGTTTGAACATTCACTTAGACCTTCCGGTTAGAAGGTGAGTCTACTCTCTTCAGTCGTCCCCGTGTCATTCTCGAACTGTGGTGCGGTGGTGACGGATGCTCTCGTCACAGTGACACACTCATCAATTCTGTTTGCTGCTTTCTTTGATGTAAAGCTCAAAATAACATGCTATGGATTGCCCTCGCATCATGTGGTACGTACACCAAATACTTTACTAGGGAGAATACATTCCACTCCTCGAAAATACAATAGCCTCGGCGCTGACAGGTTTTTTGGGCTTGGCGAGAGCCATCTATGGTCGGGGAGGTCTCGGCTATCGGGCGGTAAATGATGATGGTTCTTAATTTTGAGACTGGCTTCTTCCTTCAAAGGCAGTAGTGTCCGGTGGGCGCGCCGCTGGCCGTTCGATTTTATGTCTTTTTATCTATCTTATTTTATTTATACATATATACGCGTATAGATAAAGAACAACGACGACAACGTTGAGAGGGTGACACATCGGGCGACGGCGGTGCCTCAGCGAGTTTCACATGCAGCGATTTTGGCCCTAGAGCGGCGCGATTTTTGCCGTCGCGGCGCTCTGGCCAGCCGCAGCGGCTGAGCGGCACGGTTCCACCAGGTTGGAAATTTTTCGCGGCGGCAGAGCGGCAGCTTCCACCCTGGCCACTCACAGCGCGGCGGGAAATCACGTGACAGGAGGAGAAACACTGCGGGAACACGACAAGCAGAGAAAGTACTCAAGCGACTGGTTTGAGTTTAATGCTTTCCGGCGGGTCGAGCTTCTTTGCTTCAGCAGTCGCGTCGAAACTGTTGAGGAGATTATGGAGGAGGGGGTTTGCTGCCCCTTCCTCGGAATTTGCTTTCTCAATTAATTACGCGGCTCTTTATTGCTTTCCTCGCTTGTGTACCAACTGTAGCAAGTGCAAAGACGCTAATCGGAAGTGGCTTGTGCGAGCGCTAGTGAGAAAAACAAAAGAGGAAGAAGAAGAACTGAGCGACATTGACGTGTTTTTTCCAACACAGATCGTCACACCAAGTATGACAAAATGTATCGCGCCCAGTTCAATGAACTGATTATCAGTGAAGTGTCGGAGCGCCGGGTTCTTATGGACGCTCAGCTCAATGAATTTAGGAACAATGGGACCAAAGAAAAGCTCTGGGAAGAGGTGACTGAGGCCGTGAAAGTGATGGACAAGACCGGTATGAAACCACTGCACATTTCGGAAATACCAACAGCTCTAATGCCGTCCAGGAGATTCGGGTCGGCCATATCAGTTGGAGTCTTTACATTCAAGGAAGGCGCTGCCCCTGACGCTGCCGAGGATGATCTGAGGTTTCATCCTCCGCGAAACGAAGTTCGAAAAAAAAAAACATAAAGAAATAAGACCAAGGGTTGTTTAGTATTTTAAACGATTTTTTTTGTTTCATTAAGGTGAAATTGAAGGGGAAACTACAAACTGCGGCATTAAAATTGTTGTTAGAAGCCGCTGCAACCGACTGTGCCCATCTGCTTGCTGCAAACAACATTGTCCATCGCAACGGCAGAAAACGCTCATGTGAAATGAAACCTCGCGATCCGTGCCGCCGCGCCGCTAGCGGCAGCGATTTCAGCCGCGGAATCGCTGCATGTGAAACCGTCTATGCAGGAAAAAGCGGTGGAGAAACTGCATCGTGACGTCGCCGGTGGGAGGAGCCTAATCTCCATCGCCAACAAACTACATCGGAAGAGAACCGCACTGTGACGTGTCCGGTGACGTCGCCGAAGAGTGGCGATTGAGTTGAAACTACATCGTTTTTTTTTTCTCCCTACAGGGAATTTCCGAGAATCGCCGAGTGGGCTTGCGCACACCAGCTCGGAGCACGTGGAGCGAAAGCTCGCGCTGCAGAACCCAGGTTCAACCCCCCTCCCCCCCAGAGCCTGCTCCCCCCCTGCCCGTACCGGCGTGTGTGTGGTCGTGTATCACTACTGCGTGGTGCACGTTAAAGACCCCGGGCTAGCAGTCGTACTGCACTGACTAAATTGCTTATCTAGAGTGGGTAACAATGTCGCCATGTTTAGGCAGACTAACCTCCTGCTGTATAAACAACTAACGACAAATTTTACTTTTTGACTATGTTTGACTGTGTTAGTGCAACTTCTCTCGTGCTGCACGAGAAAGAAAAAAATGTGCTTTCGTGGGTTAAATTTTCGGTGAAGTAGGAAGCAAAAAAGAAAAGGGAATATTTCCCTCAAGTTGGGTTCGTAGCAGAAGAGGAGGAAAAAGAAAATCAGTTGTTAGTCCCACGGTGTGTATGGTATTTTCTTTATGTGTATGTTTATTCTAGTTCAGCTGGCCTTACCTGAAGTAGTTGCTTTAAAATAAAGTATCTCTTCTCTCTCTCTACCTGAAGTATGAACGAACTAGCTCAACTTAAGCCTGTTACCGTTGCTTGCTTGGCTTTTCGCTCAGTCAAATCGCTTATAGGGGGTGCACTCAAATGAAAACACAATCGTGTTGAATCGTGTAAGAGTATTTAGAATATTTATAGATCACGCCGCTGAACCTGCATCGCTCAAAGAACTTCCTTTTTGTGAGCGCCTTCTCTGCTTGAGTTTGTTGGAAACACAGCCACTTCGATCCGAGGCAATCGATGATAGCGTTGGTGACATTCCAAGTACGCGACTCACAGAGCACTGGTAAACACCAATGTTTTCGTCGGTCCCGACGGTTCCCTGGAAGCCGGCAGCGGCGTAAAAGCGTAGAGCTGCGAGGACTTGTTGTTCGACCGTCAGCACACGGGGCCCTTCGCGACGCCGCTGGAGCTTTCCGCGAAGCTGGTCACACAGCCAGCGAGTCACCCCTTTGGTCAGCCGGTATTCGCCCACAAACCTCGCATCGCTCGTATCGAAAGCATCCCGGTGATCTCTAAAAACTCGATCCGCTGGGGAACCCCACAGTAGAGATGCCTATGTTAGGGTTGCCATCTTTTACGGTGCAGATTGATCTCTGGCTTCGTCTCGACCACTGAGTTAACTGCATCGTTAAAGTGCATCGTGACGACATTTTAACGTCACGGCCAACTGCATCATTTTACGAGCATAGCTCGAACTGCATAGGGAAAAACTACATTTCAACGTCATGTCACGTGACCCGAGAGAATAGCCAATTAGTGCCCGATGCAGTTTTGTACATCATTTAGTTTGCGTTCCAGCATAGATAGACTGGGCCTCGGTTCCTCGGAGGCGGCAGCTTCTACTTTGACTGGGCTACCTCCTTGGGGCCTGATGCTTCGACCCCAGTGAGCAACAGCGCCATCATGTTCCTGCGGCCCCTTCATGCACCGGTCGAACGGCGTGTTCGATCCCCACGGCTCGCTGCTGACCCGCCCTACCCGCCTCCACGAAATCTGAACTTCTGCGAATCGGACGGCCATCCTCCTCAATCCCAACAATCCATGTCGTCGTCATGATGCATGTATATACTCATAATATTATCATGTTCACTAGACGCGGCACCGCGGGCCTCAATAAAACGGGCTGCTGCCTTTCTGCGGTGCCGCGGCTCTCCAGAGCCAAATAAATAAAGACTAAAGACTAAAAACAAAATGCTTTGCTGACCAACAGCCGGTAGTGCCTTAAAAAAAAAACAATAGTCTTTTCTCGTTTATAGGATACAAATTTCAAAACTACACCAAACTAGTGGCGCATATAACTGAAATAACATACGCAATACAAAAAATAACAGATTTTCTCTTGAACGCAAAACGGCAACATACACATGATTGGGGATTTTTGTTTTTTGTTTCTAAAAGCAATATTCAGAAACAAAAACGAAACTAATGTTTGCTGAAACTCGAGGTATATCGTGTGCATCGTTTCGAGAAAGTATCAAACGAAAACACCACGCAACACATTTGACGTTGTTTCACACCTCGAGACACTGGCTTGCACTGGCGCACCGACCGCCGGCGTAGCGTAGCGCGTAGCCGTGTAATGTCTGCGACTAAAGATGATAATAGCTCATTTACAACAAAAAAAAAACTACTCGGCGCTGCGCGGAGAAATCCAGAGACGACACCGCCGCGGCTGCCGCTAACATCCTGATGCGCATGCGCGTCGACTCACGCGGAGCCCCCCTCCGTCAGGGCTGGGCTGTACTCGGCGCTGTAAGCATTCTATCTAATGCAAACGAGCGGAGTGGAATGTGTTCACCCTAGTAAAGTATTTGCGTACTACACTTTATTCATCGTGTGTCTCTCCAAGACAGCGCGAGCAAACTGAGAACTGGCGATCGAATGCCAATTTCAATGCATGCTCCGCCATCGTCGCGATCCGAAAAAAAAAGAAAAAAAAAGAAACTCGCTTTGGAAATTATGCAGTCCCAGAATCTATCTGTTTGGTAAACTTGACAAGCTTCCGAAGCCATGACGACGACCGATTTGGTCGTTGCAGTACGATAACATGAAACTGGGTCACCGGGTCCTATACCGTAGGTTGCGACCCAACTTTTGTCGCGCTGCTTGAGCTTAATTCTGACGAGAAGTACAACGAAAGAATTAGGTCACATGCAACCCCTTAATCTCGTTCAAATTAACAAATCAAAGATGGCGTGTGAACGATACACCTGAGCCTACATGCAGCAGCGAAGCGGAGAAGCGAACACGTGTTATTTCGTATTACGTCACGACAAGGAGCCGCCAGGTGGCTCCACTATATCTTTTTGGGGCTAATAGGTTGTAACGCAGCCTTTTCCATTCAAACGTAACAGCATTCACTTACAAAAAGTATATCAGGCAGTCTATAGAAATCTTATAACCTATTTTAACAACTTTCTCAACTTCCTATACAGCCACATCGTATGGACGGCTTTTATTAGATTTTGTACATTTTTTTTTTTTTTTTGAGCATAAAGCGGCCCTGCAGCGTTCGATCATCCACGAGCCAAGGTCGTTAACGAGAGAGTGTCCCTTTACGTTCGGTGAAAGGGCGTCTAAAAAACTAAAATTAATTTAATTAATTTAAAATAAAATGCAGCTCGAGTTTTCAGAGTCCTGTCAAGACGTTAAAATGTCTTTCTTGCAGGTTTTTTGTAGTTCTCTTTTTTCTTCGTAACTATATATTCACCAGTGAAATCCTGCTAGCTTTAAATCTGCGAGCAACGTGAAAATAAAGTAAAGACGCACAATTAAAACGCGGCAAATAAATTTTAGATTTTGCTCGCCCGAGGCGCTGCCCAGACTTGAAACCAACGTCCGCAGACGCAGGGCGAGTGTCGAGTCCGAGACACGGCTTGTACTCGACGATTTCTGCGGCCACGTCATTGTTCGAACGCTATCCCCCATCCAAAATGTTGGCCCATTCATTACGGAGTGCCGACCCCCAAAGCGATCTTTAACGCGACTCTAGCCGCGGTCCCCGCAGTAACTGAAACTTAAGAAACGTATGGCGTCTCCAGAGCATCTCATTATCACTCCGCAGTTAATGAGATTGCGCTATCATCTAATAGGAACATTAGATGATAGCGCAATCTCATTAATCTTCTCCCCCCCCCCCCAATCTTCCCCCCCCCCCTCGTGGCCCGCCACGACTCCCCCCGGAGCGCTGCACCCGGGGCAGTCCACCCCCCCCCCCCCCCCCCCGCCTCTCGTGACTCCACTGCCTGCATTTCGTAAGCTGGGAGTGACCGCAGTCTATAGACCCTTTCTTCAAGGGCGCCGCCATCTTGAATTGCCGTCACTTCCAGTATGGGCGAAAACATTGTTTTGCCGTCGCCACGCCAATAGAATGCATTTAAGAGAAAAGCGTAACCGTCACCCATTCTTGTTTTCTCTCCCCTCTATTTTTTTACTACTTGCAAGTTGAAACGTCTTAATATTTTTTCGTCACCCATACCGGATATGCCTACTTGGCGGTCGGGGGCGAGAGTAAAAGGAAAAGGTCTATAGAGCTTTCCGGAAGGGAGACGGAAAGAAATGGCCCGTCTCGATCTGAGGGATGACACGGCAAAAAGGAAGTTTCTTGTTTACTATCGCCGCGAGTTACTGTACAATTACGTCACGTTCGTTCCTGCAGTACGCTTGTTTAAAGGGCTTAACGTTCGAGCCCGATATACTTTCCAAGGCCAGAATCTTACTCCAATCTTAAGCCGCGTTCACACTGCTGTACATAATGCAAATGGACTGTCTGCCGACATTGTCTGAGTCCTTGTTTGGCGGTCGCATTAGTCATGCAAAAACTCTCCTTAGACATGCATGTTCGAACTATACATGTATATGAGGAAAACATGCCAACATGTTTGAGCGGTGCCCGCAGATCTCATCGTGTCTGTACCGAACACCTTTTCCTTTTTGGGATGTGGAAGTAGTGTGACCGCAGCTTTTAAAGTTTGGATAAGGGCTAACTCGTAACTACTCCAAGCTATGCCTTTTCCAGATACCAAAAAAAAGATTTCCACGTATATACCGTATTTGAAGTTTTTTATTGCGCAAATCAGGCGCCGTGTTTTTCGCCGGTCGTTAGCGTCTTCGCCATTGGATGGCCCGCAAATGTAATATTGTAGTACGTTGCTCTTTTCGTACAAGTCTGCATGACGTGTCGGATGTTTGCGGCCTGCCTCGGCGGGTATACACGCACGAACCGGTGCGGAGAAGCAAAGCGGCAAACCGCAACGCGAGCAGAGCTGCCCAAGGCTTCTTCCTGATCGCACCGTGGCAAAAAAGGGGCCGCCGGAGAGCCTTATCACAAAAAAAAAAAAAAGAAAAGGTCGTCGCTCGGGCGTCGCGCGGAGTCCTTCCTTCTCGAGTGACTTTATCCGCGTAGCAGATATGACCCGCGTGTATACATGGCAGAAACGCCGTTGCACAAAGCTGACGAATACCTGCACTATCGATCGATTGATTCGGTCATTCATTTATTTGTTTCTCTCTCCTTCCGGTGCCGTATTTTCCGCACTATAATCGGCACACGGTGTACGGCCCGCAGGGCGAATGTTAGTTGAAAAGAAGAGTTTGAAAAGGTTTTCCTGAAATAGTCCGCACGTAAAACTTCTCAAAGACAGCCTTCCTTGGCGCTTCATTAGCTCACAAAAGAAAATGTGTAGTTCATAGACCGTGAGCAAAGTACTTTGTCGCACACAAAATCCGCCAAGTCTTTGTCATCATCTCTAGAAAAGAAAAATCTTCTATAACCCGAACCTCTAGATAGTCCGCGTAAAATTTCAACAAACTATAGCCCGCAAAATACGGTGCAAAGAATGACCGCCGTCAGTGATTAATTTTTGTTTATTTTTTTATTGCAATACGCCGAGGCATTAATATATAAAACTAGTTTTTTTGTTTCCAGAGGATGATTATGCTTACCATACAAATAAAACCAGCTATATCGATAATATGTCGATTGCAGGATGGATCAATAAACGACTCACTCGCTCATGCGCTCAGTTGCATACAGGACCAGCGATGTACTTTTCCTTTCTCCTGCCTTGTTTTTTTTTTTTTTTTTGCGCTGTTGTGTTTTTTTTAGTCACGAACGAATTTGACCACGTCGCCACTTTAAAACAAAGCAATTGGAAGTGTTCGGGATATGTTTGGGTGGGGGAATAGATATTTGCATTCATTCCTTAAAAAACTTCCCTTGCGCAACTTGTTAAAAAGACAGACTGCTCGTGATGTTTCATTTTTACATAAAGTTGTTCACGGCCGTATAAATAGTGAACTGGTGGCATCGCTGGCATTTCATGTGCCAGCTCGTGCGATTAGAGGAACGAGTGTATTTTATTCCTTTGTGCACTCGAAATCATCGCAATTGGTGCGGACGCAAATTCGTGGTAATAAATTGTCGCAACACGCTGACTTTTTTTATTTTTTAGTCTTTGAACGAGAGCTTGATTTAGATCGTTTCAGATATTGACCGGCACCGTATTTTGCAACAGTGGCAGACATCGTTATTAATTTTTTTTTTTGTATTATATTATGTGTGCCACCAGATTATAAACTCTTGGTTCTTCTGGGGCACGAATTAAATAAAGCATTATTATTATTATTATTATTACTATTATTATTATTATTATTATTATTATTATTATTATTATTATTATTATTATTATTATTATTATTATTATTGTATCCCTGCGCCGTACTGTTCACTAAATGTCTGGAAGGCGGTCCTGCCCCCCCCCCCTCCCCTTGTTTTGGTGCCATTGGAAAAGCTTATCTCAAAATCGCCAGAGTAGATGTCAACGCGCAATATTTCCAGCTCAGAGGCTTTCGCTGAGCCCAGCTACTGCTTCATTCACTAAAATCGAACGAAGTGGTGTGAAGTTTTTTTTTGTTTTTTTTTTGTTTAATTGATCAGGGGCATGCACTGCTGTGAGCAGGGGGTGGGTTTTGCAAATAATGAATGAAACATCGCGGGAATAAAAATATATATATATATAACTTACGACTCGTAGTCCTCTGTTCACTGGGAAGTATTAGTAAAACATCACTGGAATATAGCAAAACATTATCTACCAACTAACATGAAAAGTATAAAATACGTCATTATCCACGAAATAACTGGAATATAAAAGACGCAAACAAAACTGAAATATAAAACCGTTAATTAAACAAGCCGAAGAACAACATTAAACATTATTTTAAGAATTTATCAATTTTAAAGACCAGTTCTTTTTTTGTTGGGTGCGTTT
Organism: Ixodes persulcatus; assembly: GCA_013358835.2. Classification (NCBI taxonomy): domain Eukaryota; kingdom Metazoa; phylum Arthropoda; class Arachnida; order Ixodida; family Ixodidae; genus Ixodes; species Ixodes persulcatus. Next base: position 1,311,475 of record JABSTQ010009160.1, on the reverse strand, counting down.
TGCGTTTTATTTCCTTACAGTTCTTCCGAGGTGAAATGAAAACATACAGAACCTGCTCTTAGGTTACTGTCGTGTCTTTTACATTTCCTCAAAAAAGCGCTGCCCATTCAGTGAGTGAAACATGTCTTTAATATGGAGAGGAGGATCGCCTGCCTTGGCCGAGTAAACATATCGTCTGACACCGAATGAGCCAATCATTTTTCAGACTTCGCCGTGACTCGCTGACTTAGTACTTTGCGGTGTTTAGTCAGAGACCGCGTTGTTAGTTTGGTAGCCCGTGACAAATCGTATAGTGCTTTTTATAAGCATAGAGTTACGTCCTACAGCTGGTCCTTGACTGCTGGTAGGCGGCAGTTTACCTCCGGTCTACAGCCGAGTTGTCACACTGCTAATCCAAAAGACAGTGTGCAGAAAATTTCTGGGGGTAGTTTCTTCCTCGTATGACGGTCGCTTCCTTCGTCCAAAAAGTTTCTTCCGAAATATGGCTCAAACTTGCTTCCTGCGTGCTTGACGGCTGTCCGCAGACAGATCCGTCGTCATGTTGACGGATGAACACAACGTCTTTTGTATGATGTGCGCGCAGTGCGACTCCGGCTTCAAGGCTTCTTCGGACATTTGCGTTTGAGTGCGACAGACCGCGTTGCAACCGCTTACGGGTCGTACTCATAACTGCCTACGGCTATAGCATAGCCTCATGATGTACTGACAAAGCCTGGCATATCGCCACGAGAAGCGTTCGCCGAAATGGAAAAGGTGGAGCGGCAAACAACGGATGAGAGGAGAGCCACGTGACTGGCGCCCCGCTGCGGCGAGACGCCGAAACACACTTCTCCCTAGCGAACAAGTGTGTTTTGGGTCCTTGCCGCTGGAAAAAATGTGCGCTCACTGCAGGTTCCCCCGAGAAATGGCTCTTTGATGCTCTGTGCTTCTAGGTCCTCGCGCTCCAAATATGCGACCGGGCACTCTGTGGCTCCATCGTTGAATTGCCAGGCTTTGTGAGTATAGGGGAGGCTATGGTCATACTCATAACTGCTTACGGCTCTAGTCATTGACAAGGTGGAAACGACGGAGCGTCTCTTTCGAACGGACGTCCTCCAGCGCGCACTCGTTGCTTTTGGCCAATTGCTCTGGCAGCGTGTGCATGCTCGAGGTTGACAAGACGCCCAAGCGTTATCGAGGCATACAGTTAATGTATTCATCTTATGCATTTCGACCACTTCGAAACGGTGGGGCATAAACGCGGACATCGGTAGTGCTAACGCCCCTAGATAACGCTTAATGCGAGGTAGCGACGAGTGCCCCTCATCCCGCCCTCAGTCCCCTCGCTCCTGTCATCTCCTAGAGCGCGGTCCGCCACGTTCTTCCTAACTCACCCACCATGGCTCCGTCCAAAATCTTCCGAGTTACTCCGGCGGGCCATGTCACGTGATAATCCGGATAGAACAACGCTGGACGGTGGCAGGATTTTGAACGCCAAGATGCGAAACCGTTACCCGGGAGTGAGGTTGAGTCAAATCCGCCATGTTCTTCCAACCGGAAACAAAACGCGGGCAAGGACCAATAGAAGAGCGTATGGGAACATCGATCGCTGTCGCTACTTCGCAAAGCTTTAATGGAGGGACTTTAGGTAGTGTCAGTCGGCGGTCCCGATGAGCCCATGTCACTGGCGACGCCTTAATATGCAGAAAGAGGCAGCCAAACATCACCGGTCTGTGCCTAGTTCTTTTCTAGCTTACTTTGCAGGAAACCACCGGCACTAAGCGTTGTATAGGCATAAATAAAGTTGACGAGCACTCGAACAACTTGAACTCATCGCGGCTAAACGTACACGTCTAACATATCGTCTTCTTTCTTTCTCCGCTCTTTTGTCACTTTCTTTGCATGGTCAATCTAATAAACCACCTAAATCATTAAACGCACGTGTGTTAGCTTAGATTATGTAAACACTGACAATAATGTTACGATGTATAATATAGAATACGTAATCAAGTTTTCCCACGAATTCTTAATTTGTTGTACAGAAATCCGACAAGACTGTCTATATTTCGAACTTAATCAAATATTGCTAAAAGTTCGAAGGTTTGTCTAACCTGTCGAACGCCAAATTCTGCGTTCGCGACATTCCCACTCGGTTTCTACGGATGGCAGCTATGGCAACCACTACACTAGCCTTAAAGGGGTACGTAAACAAAATGATGTGAGCGCGTGATCTCTACCTTTCGCCCCAAAGTCGGTCAGCCAGAAGCGCAATGCGTATCGCGCTCGTGACGTCAATAGTTCTCGCACTGTCAAAGGTACTGTTTTTGCGAGCCTTGCCGCTTGGGGGCGTCAACGCGTGACAATCTCGCCTAGTAGTAATATCCGAGGACTGTTCACCCCATGGCCTACGCAGAGCTTGCCCGTAACATCATTTGCGGCCATGCCAGAATTTTATGTGCCACGAGCGTTCGCTTCAGCGTGCTAGTTTCACACTTTAGAAGTAGTGGCTCGAGGGATCCAGTAAGTAGAAATAACCGTCAGTACCCAGCATTGGCGCAGGGATGGCCCGACAGAGGCCCCCAGATCCTCAGCTCAAGCTCCTACCTAACGTCTGCAAAGAACGGCGATCTCGATGGTGTGGAATGCACGTTGCAGAAGTACTTGGAACTGAGACTGCAGCCAATGCCACAACCACGAGAGCTGGAGCTCGCTGCTTTGAAACACTGTTCCAAAAAACGATCGTGCGCCCGCGCTAGAAATGCATGTCTCAAAGCCAGGAGCGCGTGCTAGTTCGCGCTTGTAGCTTTGGATGCAGTATCAACCAGTGTTGCGGAATGGGCTCCCCCATTCCATTCCAATTCCATTCCGGGGGGAGGGGGGGGGGGGGGGGATCGTTGGCCGAGTGGGCTATACTTCGTCTCACCTTAGTATGGACTATTGTTAGCCGCGCGTGCTGAGAGCGCGAGCTGTTCGCTTTGAATGAAGCCGCGGCGGCTGAACGAGCGCTCGTGCAGCAAGTGCTCTAGTCAATGCAGTCAAAGCTGGCCGCTCGCGCTAGCACAGCCTTCGCGGTTAGTCCATGCTAGGGTGAGACGAAGTATAGAGCACACCAGCTCGGAGCACGTGGAGTGAAAGCTCGCGCTGCAGAACCCAGGATACAATCCCCGCCCCTGCCCGTTTCGATCTGGATGAGCATCGTAACGGCGTGCGGTCGTGTATCACTACTGCGTGGTGCACGTTAAAGACCCCAGGCTAGCGGTTGTACTGCACTGGCTAAATTGCTCATCTACAGCTGGGAGACTCGTCGCCCTTGGAGGCAGACCAAGTTCTAGGCTGTATAAACATACACACAACCCAATTATTTATTCCGTTCCGGGAATTAGGGTTTTCGATAATTCAATTCCTTTCCACTCCTAGGAATGGGGACATTGGGCCCATTCCCACTCTTAGAATGGCTGAATCGCTCCATTCCATTCCTCCAATTCTGAAACATAAAATTTGCCACTTGACAGCTACATTGTTTTGCCGACGTAAGCAGCATAAAGCTGACATTATAAAACGTATAAAAAATTGCAAAAAAAAAAGCTAAATGCTTCAAAAAGGCACTGAGCGCTGGTGGCACAAGGTGTTTGTTTACATTGTAATGCAAATATCGAGAAAGACCCCTTGATATGTCGATTCTTGTTTAAAACAAAGGTCTCGCGACCACGTGGCTCGCAACAAACAGCAATACTGAAATCCACTCTTTTTTTTTTTTGCATACTTTTTGCATTTTAATATTAGTACATACGCGGCCAGCGTGTCTGCTTGATAAGACCGTAAACATATCCAGTTCGTGCGTGGCGCAGAAATAAGCTATATTACTGTATTCTCCAAATACCTGCACAGCAACACGGCTAGCACGCTGCTGGAAGTGACTCCATGCACAGCAACAAGAACACATCCTCTGACAAAGTGCAGCCTCTACGGCGCAGAACGAGGGACCGTGTAGAGCATGTCACGAAACCTGTTTTAAAACGCATAAGTTCGCACTTGCTTTACGAATCTCAATATTTATTATCATATTCAATTCAATTTTTTATGTGTTTTCCAGGCGATCAATAGGACGTCTGCTGGGCTCAAATATACGCTTGTTCAATGTGGTGCGTTCATTATACTGACGTTATAGGTTTATTACCTGTCATTTGTTAATCATCTTGCTAATTATTCGGACATAAGCCAATACAAAGCAATTGCTCTCATGCAAGGTTACAAAGGACGCGGAGGCCAAAACCTCAGTAGCAGCTAGCACCCAGCTCTTCCTCTCAGCGGCCCTCACAGCAACGGTCGCGCCTTGTCTGCCGCGCGACTGTCTTTCTGCAGGTCTAGTCACTTCGGTCACGCGACGAGAGCGGTGACGATAGTCTACTTCACCTTACATGGACCGCAACAGACAGCACGAGAGCCATCGAAACCAATCCAGTGCCTTCTGAGTGTCGCATGACCCTGGAACGCAGCAACGCGCCATGCGTGCAGTCCCACTCACGGTGCTGGATTGCCAGGGCTGACTCGTAGCGTCCGCAGCGGTCCATTACAAGGCGAAACAAAGTATGCAGAAACTAAAGTCAAAGGAAATGAGCGAGAATCCGCTAGCTTGCTTGTAACCCTAACCATGGCCTCCTCTATACTGACATATGAGTATAGAGGAGGCTATGCCCAAAACCCACTTGAATGTAAAACATATAACACAGAAAAGAAGCATCCGGACAAAGACCAAGTAAATGACGGACTTCCACGCAAAAATGCAGTAGAAGAAAACGAGCGTCGGAGCAAAGCGCAAGAGGAGAAGAGAGAAGTGAATATCGCTTTGTTTTAATGCCGAAGCAAACCCACAGTTCGCACTTCAAAGGAGTGCGCGTGAATGAACGTGGAAGGCAGCAGGGTTGGCCGCCTGCTGAACAACGTTCCTCGAACTATACACCAACTCAACTTGCTGGCGTCATACGACCGCGGTGGCGCTGCTGTCGGTACTGCGCATGCGCTAACGCTTCATTCCTCCCAAATTTGGCTTCTGCGCATGCGCAGTGCCCACACCTGTTGTGGGCAAAGCGGGCTTGTTTGTAAACAGTGTGTTGGTTTATAAGAACACAATAACTGATCATGTTTCGGCGGCGTGCGAGTCAACGAGTTATCAGAGCTCTGCGAGTTATGGGTCACCCCCGCTACCAGATCTCAGTCTGCGCGCGTGCATTCCCCATGCCGTCGCAAAAAAAAAAAAAAAAGAAAAAAATCAAGGCAAGAAGGAAGATTAGGAGCCGTGCATGGTGTTTTTTTTTTTCCGCTTCCTTCGTTCCTCTTGCTGGGTGCTTGGTTTCTTGTTTCGCACTCGTGTAACGCCAGTGAAGCCCGACGCCTGCGCGTCCATGCAAAGCACCACCGCCACCTCTCCCCCCCCCCCTCCCCCCTCTGCTCTTTGCTTTGACGCTTGTTTTTTGTTTTGCACTTTTTTGCGTATAAGTCTGTTAGGGCTCTACGCGGGCAAGCAGTTTCCCGCTCATTTTATTTCTGAGCAACTGACTCGCTGACTGGCTCGATTTAGCTGACCGTAAACACACACATAAGAAGAAAAAAGAAAGAACCGGGCCCATTCCATTCCCATTTCATTCCGGGCAAAAGGCATCTAATTCCATTCCCATTCCATTCCCCTCAACGTTGCCGCCATTCCATTTCGATTCCATTCCGGGGTCGCGAAAATGCGGAATGATTCCGGAATCATTCCAACTCCGGAGTGGCAACTCCGGAACACTGGTCTCAGCCAGTGTTGCCGAGTTGCCACCACGGAGTTGGAATGATTTCGGAATCATTCCGCATTTTCGCGACCCCGGAGTGGAATGGGAATGGAATGGCGGCAACGTTGAGGGAAATGGAATGGGAATGGAATCAGATGCCTTTTGCCCGGAATGGAATGGGGATGGAATGGGCCCAGTTCTTTCTATTTTTTTTTATTTATTATATTTATTTATTAATTCTTTTTTTTTTTTTTGGGGGGGGGGGGTGGTTACGTTTAGCTATACCGAGCCAGTCAGCGAGTCAGTTGTTCAGAAATAAAATGGATAAAAAAACAAGCGTAAAAGCAAAGAGCAGAGGTGGGAGGGGAGGGGGGGGTAGCGGTGGCGCCTTTCACGGACGCGCTGCCGATGGGCTTCAGTGTTACACGAACGTAAAACAAGAGACCAAGCACCAAGCAAAAGAAAGGAAGGGTGCGACAAAGAAAGAAACCGCCATGCACGGCTCCTCATCGTCCTTCTTGTCTTGCTTTTTTTTTTTGCGACGGCTTGGAGAAAGCACGTGCGCGCAAAGACAGATTTGGGAGCGGGGGCGACTCATAACTCGCAGAGCTCTGATAACTTGTTGACTCGCGCGCCATCGAAAGATGATCAGTTATTGTTTTCTTATGTCAGTGTCCCACTAGAGCGACCGACAGAGACAAAAGACAGCGACAACCCTCAAACCCATGCAGCATGCTCGCGATGGTACCTTTGGCAGGCGTTTAGTCGTTCGGTGCTCGTGAAGTAAGCACGAGCGATTGCAAGCCTGCCAAAGATACCCTCGCGTGCATGATGAGCGTGTTTGAGCATCGCCTCCTTTATTCTACAAAGACTCTGAAATCGCGAAAGACTCTGGTTTGAGGCTTGTCGTTGTCTTTTGTTTCTGTATGTCGCTCTAGTGGGACACGGGCATTATAGTTCGAGGAGCGTTGTTTAGCAGGTGGCCAACCCTGTTGCTTTCCACGTTCATTCGCGCGCACTTTGTGAAGTGCGCGCGAATGAACCCAGGTTTCGCACTTCAAAGTGCGAAATCTGGGTTTACGCGTAAGTCCGCCTTTTACTTGATCTTCGTTCTGATGCTTGTTTTCTTTGTTATATGTTTTACATTCAGGTGGGTTAGCGTTACAATCAAGCTAGCGGATTCCCGCTCATTTTCTTTGACTTTAGTCTCTGCATACTTTGTTTCACCTTGCGATGGACCGCTGCGGACGCTACAAGTCACCCCAGGCAATCCAGCACCGTGAGCTTAGTAAAATCTGTGCTTTTTTGAGGCATTTAGCATTCTTTTGAAATTGTTTGTGCGTTTGATAATGTCACCTTTCAGCTGCTTATGACGGCATCACAACAGGGTTGGGCAGTATCGTATTTCAGCAATACATTTCGTATCTGTATTTCTGTATCGCAATACATTTTGTCACCAGTATCTCTATTCCTGTATCAAATACATGTGGAATGTTTCTTTTTATCGCGATACAATCAGGATGAAATGTATTTCGTTACATTTCTTGAGAAATACCCCCCCCCCCCGAAAACCAAGATACAAGTCCGAACGCCTTTTTTTTTGTTTTTTTTTTTTGAGGGCATTAGGGCCAAGGAGATGTTGGTGCATTGTTACTATGCTGAGCAAGGTTCCTTCCGATTTTACAAATTATTTTTATCTTCTGAGAAATGTTGCGTTGTCGGGACTAGAAACAGGTAGCGTGCCAGGAGTTGAGTCGGTGCATCTTCTACCGCAGGTCCCTAGGTAGGGATTTCATGAGTCATTGTTTACTCGCATCCAATGCCCGCTGCGAGTTAGTTAGAGCCTTGAGAAACAGGAAACCAAAGGAAGTGTTGCTTGCCTGTGACCGAGTAGCTGAGTCACAGTCCGTTGATACACGGGTCTGGCGGTGGTTGACTTGAAATAGTAGAATGACTGACGCAGTGAAATTCAACACATATCCGAATGCGTCTGCGCCTGTAATATTGCACTGCTCAAGGGTACGTGATCAGTCCACGTGAAAGTGACCCGCTGCTCTGGTGATCCGATAACCAGGAAGGAGGCCAGACTTGGCCTCGCTGTGCCGACCAGACTTCGTACACCTGCGACTCGTCTCGAGCGCGCTGTTTCTCGGAGAGCTCGCACTTGTGCCGGCCATCTCAGGTCGCAATCCACGAGGTCTCTGTTTGGATGATACTAGGCAAAACTTGAGGACTGCCATTCATGCGTTGGAGGCGGAGTTGTCGACAGGAAGGACCGTCACGACCGGGATGCCACCGTATCGATTTTGCAACCATAACAGAAGATAAGACATGTGCTCCAGAATGCTTCAGGTGGTCCACTATTCCCTAAAATTCCAAATGCAACTGCCTGCATGATCTTCAAGGAGGTCACCTACAACGAAAGTATGTCTTGTCCTTTCATACAGCAGCGTGGGGAAAGTTTCATGTTCAAGGCAACATACAGGAATTTTAGTTCATTCCATCATGACGTCATGTGATCAGTGTTGACAGGGGCGCCCTTATTGGACAGGGGAGAGGTGATGTTATGATGGAATGTATTTAGAGGTCGATGTCTTTTCGCATCACTCGTCAGACAGACAGGATGCCAGGGGAGGGACCGCGTTCAATCCTTGATGGAACGTTTTTTTGAACCCATTGAAGACTCCTCTCCGTCCGGAACCACTACCTGCAAGGCGAAGTGCCAAGCCTGCGGCATAGTAATTTTGGGATAAAAACTTACACTTAATACTTAAAGCCTCATCTCACTTCGCGTCTCAAAGAAATTTGAAAAAATGTATTGCATTATCAGTATTTGTATTTCTGCCCTCCCCAAAACGTATTCCTGTGTTTGTATTTCCAAAGACTTTTTGCCTCTTTTTAAAATGTAATTCCGATACGTATCGCGATGCATTCTTACAGATATATTTGAGTATCAGTATTTTAGCTACTATTTTCATCTGTCCCGGTACTTGTATTTTGAAATACATTTTTGAGTATTTCTGCCCAACCCTGCAACACATGTAGCTGTCAAGTGCCAATTTTTACGTTTAGGAATTAGAGGAATGGAATGGAACGATTCAGCCATTCCAGGAGTGGGAAGGAATTGAATTATCGCAAACGCGAATTCCCCTGAATGGAATTGGAATGGAATGGGGGTGCCCATTCCGCAACACTGGTCTCAACCGTCTCAACTTAATTATGCGCGTTCTCCGCCAAGCCACACTCAGGACTAAGTAACTTCACGAGAGAGTCATGCTGCCGCGAACTGGAGCTGCTTCTTAGGAACTCATGACATGACGGCATTCCAAAGGAGCTTCACAGACCGCCACCAGACGCAATTTTCAAATTTGTTCATTCGTTTTAAAATTAGTTTTCTTGACTTCTCTGCTGGCAGCCCAGAAACACTGGTCTAGGCTAGTGTTTCTGGGCGGCAGGCACAACATTGACCACATCTAAGAAATCAAAGTGCAAGCATTTCGTTTCCGTGCGCCTTTAAAGGGGCACTGACACCCCGAAAATCGTATTTTTTCAGTTGTTGTCTAAAACGATACAAATTGTAGTCACAAACACGCAAAAAAAAAACACAGAACTAAAAAATAAAAAAAACGCGCGTGCGCGCGCGTTTTTTTATGTTTGACGCTTTTTTTTTTTGTTCTCTTCTCACCTCCTCGCTTCTTTTTATTTGTGACGCAATCGATTATGAAATTTAGAAGCTCTGTAAGTGACATTTCTATAATATTTAATAACGGCATTCGTAAAGCATGTGTTTTGACCAATGGCGAACGCACTACTGCCCTTCTTTTAGAAATACCGAAAATCGGAGTCCGGAGTGATGTCGCCTCCTGGTTTTTTATCCTCCCTCGGAAAACATGGCGGCGCTTTTATCTGTAGCACTGAGGATGATCGGTGAGTCGGGGAATCGGAGGAAGTTCTCTTTTCTAGGTGCCCGACGACCTCTCTGATTTCTAAAAAGAATACGTCAAACGGTCAAATCAACTGGGTTTGGTGCCTCTGTGCAATAGTTTCGGTTGTGTCCCCACCGGGGCAGCGTTTCACGCAGAACCGGCGCGACGTGGTCCCTCACGTTGCTCACAAAAGTCCACTGAGCGTTCTCTTCAACCTCACACCGTTTCAAAGAATTTCAGATCGTTGAAAGAACTTCAAACTCGAAACTGAAGCGTCGTCTGCTTTCAGCAATAGGCGGCACGCACGGAGAAAGGGCGGTTGATCGCGGGACGCGAGCAAATGCGACACTTCGGGTCGGGACGGTTCGAAGGTGTGAGAAAAACTCGAGTTGCAGGACGGCTCAATTTCTGATGTCACTGCACTGGCGGGTATCGCGCGGAAACTTACAAATTCGGTGTTTGAAAAAAAAAAAATATGCTTCACAAATACTGAGTTCCCTAGTTTTGAATTTTTAGGGTATTGTGCAGGCATAATTTTAAATCGTTCCGGATCATTTTTTTTATTTGTTAGTGTTGATATAAGCGGCTGTGAGCCTCGCTCTTCGACCAGCCTGGGCCCGGATTGCGACGAGTATCAATGTTACGAGGAAAATATGCATTTATATATCGTTTATGGAAATGACGCTCTCCAAGTCAGTTATTGGAAATGTTTATATCCGCTCTTTTGTAGAGCATCATTTTCTGGAAAAAAGCGTCTAAAGAAAATGATCTCACCAATTTTGTGTGCTTTTTTAGTGGAGTCTTTACCAGTAGATTATAGAAAATATCATACAATTTGTTTTACTTAATGCCCGAACGCAGCCGACGCGACAAGTTGTACGGGACAAATCAAACATCGTCAAAAGCGCAAGTCACCGGGCCTTTCCTGTACATGAGTGGTTCAGCGATGATAGAGCACGAACATGGCGAATACATTGATGGTGCGATTTTGACGCTGTATGATGGTCCCATTAGCTCGTAGCTCCGGCCGCCTACGCACGTAAGGTAAATTGAAGTATTAGAATAATCTGAAGTCTGTTGTCCCAAAATCTGAGATATCTGCGAACGCAGACAGAGTTGTGCCAGCGTCGGCACAGCCCACGGGTCCCTTGACCTTTGCCGACGTACGCAGGCTTCTCTTGCAATCGACCTGGAAGAAATCGCCAGCCTTTTATCGGGGAACAGGCATCGACACCTTTCTGCGGCTTGAAAGGAAAATTCAGCTGATACTTGGTGGGCCGCTCGACACTCGAGCCGGATCAGAGGTCGAGATAGCGCCGGACCGATTGCGTGCAGCTAACTTGAGGACTGGCACGAAGCACGTCCCCCTTTGAGTACGTCGCCTGCCTCCGCAAAAGTGACAGATTGTTCGAGACGCTGCGGTCCTAAGGAGACCGCCTTGATTGTTCTTGCTTTGGTGTGCTCCCGAAGATAGGGTTATTCTACAAAGACGCGGAAAAGAGAATGAGCAGAAGATACGGGAATTTTTTTTGTTGTTGTTTATGTATCTGCAGGAATCCTCTCGCCTCGCAGAAAGCGAATTTCTTGATCCGAAAGAGAAAGGGAAGGGCTGGGCAGGTTTGGGACAGAATATTTAACGTGTAGAAACTCGAGGATTTCCCTGCCCAACCGAGATTTGTGCCCCCCGAGGATTTCGGTTTCAGAGAACTCAGGAGTGCACGACGGGCAGTTTTTGGCGTGAGCCACGACTGGATGAAAGGAGTCTGCGGAAGGAGACGAGATCTCCTTGGCGTGCTTACGAATACGGTCATTCACGCAGCGCCCCGTCTGACCGATGTACTCGGCTCCACACGGAAGAGGTATACTGTACGCATTCTTCTTCGTGCAAGGCCTGGAGCACTGCTCGTGGTTTTTTTTTTTTTTTTTGTGCATGATGGGTCTGGGTTGGTGACTCGCTTGCACATGAATCATTCTACCGTGAGTCTATTTATTTAAAAATAATACGTATCGCACGACATACGTGTTAGCACCCCTTCGATAGTTTTATCGAAAAAAGAGTTAGACTATTTAGGAAAAGGTACCTAGTTGTAGCAGCCGTAACTTGACTTAGTTTTTATGTGTAAGAGTAAAAGAAGGTGAAGAAAAATCTCAATACATACCAGAGTCGAGAGTCAGCGCAGTGTGAGTGCTCTTTCTTTGTGTAAGTGAACTTTTGAAATATGTCTGTCCTTGTGCGCAGTGAAGTGTTAGCATGAACTACAAACTAGCCCAAGCTGAAGTTTTGACCACTTACACATGAATGACAACATGCATACAGCCACGCATACAATCTTATCGAAACGCTTTAAAGACGATATGGTAGCTATGTGTACAAGAGTGACTCAACTTGACGCTTCAAATGTTTGTAACTATTTAAAATATTCACAGAGATGGTGGACATGTCATTAAAAGTAAGTTGCACGCTGGTAATGGGATATAGCTTTTTCTGATAAAAGGATAAAATGAATAAGCATGTCTACTAACATGAGTAGTTGCGTGGAAATGAACAGAAACATAACACAGCACAATCAAGTTGGCCGTGAATCATTCTATTAAAAATAGTACGTATCGCACGACTCTTATCCTTGATAAAGTTAGTATGTTGAGATTTCGAAGAATGCAGGCATAATCATAAAAAAGAAACTTTCTATAGAACAACCAACCATAAATCATACGAATGAGCCACTTCCGAACATGTTCAATTTGTTCTAATTCGAACAATGTAACAACACTGGCGAACTTATTCCTAAAAAGAATGAGGCTACACAAAAGACGAATAGTACACAAGAGGTTTGTAAACTCCTTCGTCAAACGATAAATCATGCCCAACAATTTAAAAGCAGAGCTAACAATCTGCGGTACATGAAAAGTAAAAGAAAGATGGCTATCAAAATAAACATCAAGGCCATGACCTGCAGCGACGCAGTAAAGCAGGAGGGATATCAAGAACGTAGTCATTAGATATCGGTTGTCGTGTTATATACATTAATAACACCTTGGTTTTATTAGGGTTGATCACTAAATGACTGGATAAACACCACTCGTGCACTCGTGGCACGAGTGGTGTTTGTGTCCTGTAAATATGCAGTCATCGAGCGACCCGATGAGTACAGACAGCTTCAAATCATCAGCGAATAGCTACAACTTAGAACGTTTTATACACATTTCAATATCAATATTGAAAATCATACGCAATAGTGGTCGCGAATTAGATCCCTCCGGGACACCGGACGAGGGAAAAAATGTTTTGGGATGATGTTCTAAATTCGCACACTGCTTCTGCGACTTGTTATATAAGACGCATCTAATAAGCATAGAAAAAACACCATACAAAAAGTTAGGGAAGAAGCACCATGTAATTTGCCCTTTCGAAAGCCTTTGACATGTCGAAATAAACTAAGTCGACCTGACCACGGGTGAGAATGAATGGCCCAGAGTAATGAAGAAATGAATAAAGGTTAGTTTCTATAAAACAACCTTTCAGGAAGCCATGCTGAAGAGTAGTATCTTCTGTAAGGAGTAGTGAGGCAGGCGGGTATGAATAGGAATTTCAGAAACCTTAGAGAATGAACATAGCATAAAATCTGGTCTATGATTGTCGACTGCATAAGCACCCCCATCTTTTCTGCACAGGCACTACGACCTACGTTTTCAAAGACGGGAAGGCACCCAGTGGTAGATAAAGGGTAACAATGTGTTCGAGAACCGGCGCAAATACTCCGGCCCAGCCCTTGACGATGAAACTTGGTATGCGGTCAAAGCCCGCCGATAATTTAGGTTTTAATTTTTTAATCGCCTCCGAAATTTTAACCGTGTCTACACTCGGAATATCCAGAAATTTTTGTACATCAAAACTATCGGACAAGGAGGTGCATTGAAAAATATCTGTGGAATAACATTCACGAAAGTGGTCTGTGAAAGTATCTGCAACTTCTTAAGGCGAGGACAGGTATATCCCATTTTCGTTCAGCGACGATATACCGTTCGCTCAGTCCTTGGTATTCTGTATAAAAAATCGCCAGAACACGTCTCGTCTTCTGAAGAATCTCTTTTCTACTTGCAGTTGGTGAGCATATTTGTCATGAAAAGCAACGTTTTACGAGCGTTCCATAATTTTTAAACTTTGTGTACCATAAATTCGCGTCTGTAGATTTAAAACGTTCGTAAAATTGCGCCTTTTTGCGCATATAGTAGCATAATTTCTTAGAACACTATGTTGGGTTCCTCTAGGGCATATTAAAACGCGGAAGTACAAAAATATCAATACATTGATTGTGATTAAAATAAAAAAAAATACCTTAATAGAAATTATAAAATTAGCGGTGTTCGTAATTGTAACTATGACTACGGGAAGGTGATTTCAATCATGGAGCTTCGGGGCAAAAAGAAGACATCACAAGTAGGTGCGTTGCGCCAGGGGATGCTAACTTTTAAGTGATGGTTTTTGTGTGATGACGTGCAGGATAGTTCTATAAATACCGTTCGTCGAAGTGTTGAATTAGAGTAATAAATGTTGTGAAACTAATATTAGCGAGATATGTTTGCTCTAGCATCAGACTTGTATTGTATTCAGACAAGTAGGTTCCTTCGTTTACGGGTAAACCCCAATATTTCCCGATATCTATACCCGAGCATGTTTCTTAAAATCGGATTAAACATGATTTTTACACGAAGACGGAAACTAAATTCTACCATTTTCCAAATTCCTTTGCTTTAAGATATCACTTCGCCCGAGGGGACGCCGCGAAGGAAGTACCACTGAAGGAACTTCAAAGACAAGTAAGGATGCTGGCAGTGGATTTCAACGCAGTCAAACACTTTTTGTGTGCGCACGGACGACGAGTCCAACACGGTCACTATCACCACGTACGACAGGCAGCACGCAGCCAAACTGCTGCAACTGAAGAAAATTCAGGTTCTTGGGCAACTGCCGCTGGAGATCACCGTTCACCAGGAACCCAGTCCACGTTCAGGGGATTCATACGCTTGCCACAACTAGAGACACGAATCCCTCAAGGAGGCACTCGAATGCGAGTTGGCCACTACCCTGGCTGCACGTCCAATATGCAAGGGCCTCGTGGCGCTCATCACGTTTGCCTCTCCCAAACCACCACGCATAGTCAAACTGAAGCCCGTCTCGTTGTACACTCCAGTGTGCTTTCGGTGAAACAAAACAGGGCACAAGCAGAAAATGTGCGCCAGGCCAGCGGTATGAGGGGCTGCGGTAAGGAGCACACCAACGACGCTGACTCGAAACCCGAAGCGAAGTGCTCCAAAAAAAACATCCGTATTGCGAAATTTGCGTAGAAGACGTTCACCTGGTAACGGATGCCACATGTTCGTGGAAAGTGCCATGGTCGGTAGAGTTAAAAGAACGTACGCAACACAGTTCGCGCAGTCTCACAAGACGCCGCAGAACCAGCACCACAACCAACGTATAGCAGCAACAACCAAAAGAAAACCAGCACCTCAACAGCAAAGAAAAAAGAAACAAAGACTACAAACAACTGCCTAAAGGGAATTAAGATCGCACACAGGCGGTGACTGTTAGGCCCAAAGCGAACTGCGCAGCAGCTACAGTGGAAGAAAACGCAGCAGAAGCCGTGGAAGAAGCCTGACGTCTCACAACTACCACAACGACAACGCAGACACAAACGAGATAATGGAGGCCATGGCGGAATAGGACAGGCAACGAGCAGACCTGGCCAACAAGCTTGGTATGCTCGAAGAGAAGCGAGCAAGAGCAGCTGAAACGACGAGGCGACGCCAGGAAGGAGAGCGCAGACGAAGCGAAGAAGAACGGAAGCGAAGAGAAGAGCGAAGGCGCAGAGCCAAGGACGAACGCCACAACAGACAACGGCGCCTTCAATTGGAATCCCCTGCAGCTGGCAAACCCAATACAGGTAACAAGAAGCAGCAGCAGTAACACCGAGATGTGAACTCACTTCAGTAGCCATGAAATAGACGCTGAACTCGCCCAAGCTTACAACGGCCAGCAGCGTGTCATTGCATACGCCAGTCGAATCCTAACCAAAGCTGAATGCAACTTTTGCACCACCGACAAAGAATGCTTAGCCGTCATTTGGGATGCATCCAAGTTTCGTCCCTTAACTATATGGGTCCTCATTCCGTATTGTAGCTGACGACCACGCCCTCTGTTGGTTGGCTAGTGTGAAAGACCCCTCGGGACGTCTCGGCCGCGGGTCATTAAAGCTCCAGGACTACCTCTTCACGGTAGTCTACAAATCAAAGAAGCGGCACCTCGACGCCGACAGTTTATCTCGATGTCCCCTTCCAAAAGACGCGCCCCATCCTCCTCGCGCACAAGGGCCAGATAACACAGCAACGCTGGACAACATCAATATGGCTTCAGCGCAACTCTCTGACGATTCCCTGCAACCACTGATTTATTGTTTGCAAGGCCAACCAACATCTTGCACTCAACGCACCAAACGACGCGCCCGTCTATTCAGTCTCCGTAAGCACGTCCTTTATAGACAAAACTACGAGCCCCAAGGACGACCATGGATCCTTGTGGTTCCGCGACACCTACAAAAAAAATATTAACGTCGAATAAAGACGACCCCACAGCCGGACACCTTGGAGTTTCTCAAGTTTAGTTCAGAATGCGTGAAAAACTTTTCTGGACCGGCATGCACGGTACTATTAATTAATATGTGCGCGCACGCCATTTATGTCAAGCGAAGAAACCACCCACTACAGCGCCACCTGGACCCCTCCGGCCACGTTCTCCACCGAGCTATCATTTCAACGCATAGGATTCGACTTCCTCGGTCAATTCCCCCAGTCACACAAGAATAGTCGATAGATAATTGTAGCTATCGACAACTTAACCCGGTACACCAAAACACAAGCGCTCCCTGCCGCCAGAGCTCTTCATGCAGCCTATATATTTCTTCATTCCGTCCTCCTCTGACATGGCGCCCCCTAATCCATCATCACGGACCGCGGAACGTCGTTTGTAGCATGCCTTCTTCGAGAACTCTGCCGCCTTGCAAACACATTTCATCACGTCACCACTGCCTGTCATCCACAAACAAATGGCTTGGCGGAGCGGTTGAAGCACGGTCTGGCCGGCATCATCTCTACGTAAATTACGAATGATCAGAACAACCGGGATTCAACTTTACCTTACGTTATATACGCATATAATACCAGCCGTCAATATGAGAGCAACCACCGGTAATTCTCCTTATGACCTCTTGTATGCGCGCGAGCCGTTGTCCACAATGCGAGACCCTTCTACCATGCATAGACGACTCTCCTCTGGATACTTACACCCGAGCCATCCTCTACCACGCGGAAGAAGTTCGGCAACTTTCCCGCATTCGAACATTAGAATCATAGCAGCAATAAATTATTCGTCACGCCCAGCACCACACTCCGGTTTCCTACAACATTAGTAAAGAGGTTCTTATTTGGACACCCTCTCGCAAGCCCGGAAGATGCGAAAAGTTCCAGAAACAATTCAGAGGCCCCTTTCGCATCCCTCGCCAGCTGTTCCCGACAAACTACAAAGTGACTCCCGTAATTTCGCCCCGGGACAACCGCTCTAAATCAACTGATGTCGTCATCATCGCCTCACTGAAACCCTACCACCGCCAAGTCCCCTAGCTGCGTGGTCGGCGTTCCGGCCCTTTTTTAACGGGGAGATAGCTGTTAGAAAGAAAGAAGAAGTGAGGCTCAGTCAAAAAGGCCCGCACATCTCGTGTCGTGAAAAGTGCAGCCGTAGTAATATTATAAAATTCGTTTACAATATTATTACGGCTACATATATATTGTACACTTCGTTTACAATATTACTACGGCTGCACTTGTTAATTTTCCCTCACTTCCGATATATATACGGTGCAGCCTGTCCCCATGGGGAGGGGAGGAATGGTTCTTTAAATACCTTGGAAGACGGGCCCTTTCCAACATTTGCAAGCTGAAATGACGTGCTATGTCACTGCCGTAACTAAAATGATAAAATTATTGGGAGTGACAAGAACTAAATCTTAGCAGTGCCGTCAGCGTACGCGTCGATTTTCAATATATATATATATATATTTTTTTTTTTTTGGGGGGGGGGGGGGCATAGGTGGCTGAGTGGGTGAGCGCACGCCACGCTGTGAGCACGTGGAGCGAAAGCCCTCGCTGCAGAACCTGGGATCCTGGGTTCCATTCCTACCCCTGCCCGTTTCAATCTGGATGAGTATCGTACTGGCGAATGGGGTAGTGAGCTCACCACCCCGTTTTGCTCATACTCATGCTAAGAGGTGAGGCGGTCTATAACGGAGGCCGAAGGGGGCGCTGCTTCGGCCGCGTGTGTTTGCGTCCGGTTTCGATGATGGCGATTACGCGCACGTCATCAACGGTGGAAAAGTACGCGTTCAGCGTGGGAAACTAATGCTTTCGGTCGACGCAGTTTCTACGATTCTTCCGCATCTTCTGAGCTATCTGACGAAGAAAGTACCGAGGCACACACGCGCTGATAGGCATGCGACCGCAGAAGCGCGCGGGAAACCATTGCTTCAGGAGGAGTCGACCGGAGCGCCATCTCTAATTTAGACATGAACCGCCTCGGCAAGCGCGCGCAGTGAGCCCACTAGCCCATTCTAGGCCACAGTATCACTACTGCGTGATGCACGTTAAAGACACCAAGCTAAGCGGTTCCACCGCACTGGCTAAATTTCTCATCGACAGTTAAGACACCAGACGTCCACTGATGCTGACTAACTGCCGGCTGTATAAACATACAAAAACATTATTATTTATTTATTTAATTACGCAAAATCATTGCCATTTATAAAGCTCCCAAGACGTGCTTTCCAGTGTCACTCTTCTTATTATATTTTCTTGTTGTTTTATTCTGGGCCCCACAGTCTGTTTATTGCGCCCCCTCTCTACCTTAAATAGACCCTTTCCGAAATTCAGTCTGGAAAATTTGATCACTATCATCATCTGTGGAACGGCATCTGTGCCATACCAATGGCGGCCTTCTAGTGACTGATAAAGGAAGACGTTGAAGATGCTCCTGGTATTTACACGAGGGAGAAATCCCCGGGATTTCTCCCCGGGGGGTCAACACGACGCGACGTAGGAATGGAACACAAGAGCTACGTAAGCGTTTATTTCTAATAACTCAGATTCAGTCAATCTGTGGGCGGCACACAATTGGCTTTAAAGCCCTTTGGTGTATAGAATTTTCTCGATGCATCTGAGTGGGTTAGAGCTTTGTTCTGAATGCAGGTTCTTGGTCACCATCGAATGGACTTTTTGTAGAAATACGCGGTGCGCATGCGCGGAGTATTTCATGCGCCTGGGTTCGAGAGTATCTAGTTCCAAACAATCCGCCATCTTGCATTTCTCGCCTTTGAGCGGTTTCGTTGTGTCAACCTCGGGGCGGAAGATTCCGCACGATTTGGACAAAGGTGAGCTTGGGGGAGCCGTATCTAGGTCACATTGCCTCAATGGGTGAACAGGATGTAGCTGACGTTTTGGGTGTGGAACGGGTGGGAGAGGCCTTGGGCGCGCGTTGTTTTCCAGTCACCTAGTCTCGAACCAATTCGCGTGTCTAGGTGGCAGCACATATTCGCCAAGAGGTCCATTGAAAGTGATCGAGAAAGAACTGACACTGAACAATTCCTCGCGTGCCGTTGACTTGCGAAAGTGACGGTGCCGATACAAGTTCATCTCCGCCATTGATATGGCAAAAGCTAAACTGCTTTACAAACCACCAGATGGCACTGAATTTCGGAAAGGGTCTATTGTAATGCATATTCAAGTATCGAGCTGCATCACTATACCTAGTGACATTAAATAAGCTACGCTTCAGAGTAACCACACTTGGCCATATTACGGCTAAACATTATGGTTGCCAGTTATCTGAAGCTTTATCTGAAATCACAAGAAACATTTTTCCGTCCGCCGCAAATCTTTAAACAGTTCTCGACAGAGCAAAGCAATATTACATGCGCTTCCTAACACCAAATCTAATGCTGAGGAAGTCGCACTTTTGAATCATGACGATCGGCAGTTGCGTCTGCTCTGCATACGAACCAAAATGGCGGCGCCCACTACAATGTCGGGGAACGGAGGGCCGATACTCTAACTTCTAAGTGCAGCTCATTTAATGGCTCTAACTATACCCATAACACTTCTTTTTTTTTTTTTTCTTACTGTGGAACACCGCATCCCAGTGCAGACTTACCTTACACAAGCTAAACAAATTTTCGAAAACAAATTGACCTCCTTTAAAGACTCCTAATTACTTTTTACCTGCTCGGTGACTTTAACAACATTCATTATCGTTTTTATCGCTTTTTTTGTCTTGTTTTCTTTCTTACGGAGGTCTCAATGGCTTCATTTGCGGCTCGAACCCGCCATTCGCGATCTTTGTAAACTTTTTACTGGGAGAATACGGGACATTCCCCGTGAATACATCGAAAAGGACGACAACAAAGACCCGCGGAAATACTTTTGACGGCGGCAGCGGTACCGTCGTCGCCTCCGCGACCCCGTCAACCGCACCGTATTTCAAGGCTTCACCTGGTCACGTGCTTTGGCAGCAAGAGGAGGGGGCTAGGGGGAGTGGCGTCGCCAAATAAACCACTTCACCAGGGGTGGTTTATGGCGTGGTTGTCGTTCTGTCTCATGCAAATGAGGAGAGTGTCTTGTGTTCTCCTATAAAAAAAAAAAAAGAAAAAAAAAGAAAGCTTCGTTTCACCTTCCGTCCGAGCGCAGCCGAAGCTACGTGTGGCCGGAGCCAATCACACGCCGGCAATAGGTCACGCGATCTCGCCTGCACTTTTGTATCACTCCGCTGCGCCGCTGGTCGTCTGTGCCGCCCGTGCTCGCCGAGTATTTCGTCTGCTACGGGTGTATCAACTGTATCGTCTGCCGCAGGTTTAAAAAATGCCCTTTCACGTCCTGAAATTCAGTCACAGGGGATGTCAGTACATCGGCTGGCCACTGGCGTCTGTGTCTGAGCTTTCCACCTGTTCGGCATTTCGGCATAGTTTCGAGATGTAAGTACACTTTGCAAGGTGCCCGATGACCCGGCCGTTGATGTTTCCTTGTATTGTCTGGATATACCAGCGCTCGAGGCGCAGTACTCTCCGCCAGCTTCTCGGCGTTCAATGTGATAGGCAGGTAAAGGGGTGCCCTGATTTCGCAGCGTATCAGTGAATTGTAGTGACCCGGACGCTTTTCTTGTTTACAACGCATTCGCGGTACGACACGACCGGAGTCTCCTGCCGAATTTGAAAGTAGACATTCATCACGACCTCTCGCGCCTGACGTCCAAACGTGCCTTAGCGAAAGGACGTTTTGAAGCGACTCGGTGAGGAAAGCAACGAAGCACATAATTTGGCCATTACGGGAACAAAATCACACAGAAAAACAACACTGTAGAAAAACCGAGCGCTGCAGCCGTGTTGCCAGCTGATGTACGTGTTTTCACCAAAACACATGCATTTACATATATTAATAAAAACTTAACTTCAGATATTTAATTCCTTTAGTTGCAAATCATTCTCAACAGTACACATCTGGAATATTGTGCAATGTTTACGCCCAAAACAGTTATAAAAAAAAATTACTTTTGCGGACTACTTTGTGGTGCGTAGCAATGCTCTTCTCGAAGTTGCGAACCGTCCCTCAGCCTTTGGCTGCGCTCGGACGGAATCTGAAACGAAGTATAGTAAAATATTTGATCTTCGTTTAATTTTGTTTTCTTCTCCGGTTCAGATATGACAATACCGGATAGTCTGGCAGACAAGCTGCCTGACCTCTTGAAGGTCGGGCAAAAATTGTTCCGGCAAATAGCGGGCGCGCACCTAGAAAACGCCACCCGAACGGTGCCACTCGCAAGCCTTTGACCACGCGAACGCCTTGCCGGTGATGTGGCAAAATATTTTACCGGCAAATGACCGCTCGAATTAGCCATTTATGTGCGAGCGAAGCTGAAGCCACAAACACAAGCGTATAACTGCAATCGTTGCTTGCACTGCACGAGAGCACGTGCACGCCAGGAACGTTGAAAGCCTCGAGCTCACTCGAATAGCTTGTGCTACGCTCTCACTTTTTCTTCTGAAGAAAGGACTGGGATTGCTGGCTTGACAAGAGGCAGCTTCGCGTGTAGAAAAGTGCCTTGGTTACACGAGCGCTCGTTCTTCAGGCTGGCGTAGCCCTCTAAAGCTCCAGCACGTATACGTCTTCGAAAGTACGTCGTGGTACGCAAACTACAAGTCCAGAAGCGCGCGTCTTGCTGGATACCGACCTAACGGTGAAGAAGAAAACGACCAAGACAGGTGATCGCCCCTCAGCCTTTCAAGAGTGGTCGCCCGAAAACCCCATCCCAGCGGCAGCAGCCATGAACATCGCAAGATCACCTAACCAGGGAACCAAGGTAAAGCCGATCAGCAGAAGCACGCAGAATCGCACGCCGGTGGCTCGAACGGTGCCCTCGTCGTCCAGGCAGCTCCCGCCGTGTCCGCGAGTATGCACCGTAAGTCCAACGGCCGTTCGGCCCAGCCACGTTTCGGAAGGGGGCGACGCCGGGAGCATCCGCGAAGCGTCCCTCCGCCGACGCCGCAGCGTGGATGTTGCCCTCGCTAGAGTTCGCGAAACGCTGCTTGAGGTCCTCGAAGACTCACCGGCTCCTTTGTCAGCAGCGGACGGACTCTTCACGACCGTCTTTGGCGATCCTGGACCGTCTGAGGCAAGACAGCAAAATACACGCCGGGGCACCAGCGAGGCAGTTAAGTGTCCTCCGTCGATCTGCGGCACAATACCAGTCATCGAGACCCTACCTGAGCCGCGTCTGCGGCCAGGCGTTGAGGTCGGCGTTGAGGCCGGCCTCGACGATCAGCCCCGGTTAGACGCCCGGCGGCAGTTGATCAGCGACGAGCTCGACAGTATCTTCGAGCGCATCGAGACACGATGGCTGGACATATGCGCGCGTCTTCGAAAAGACCTCGGCCGTAAATACGGACAGTTTGTAAACGACTGCAAGTCGTGTCTGGAGACCGAGTCGAGCGACTCGACGCGTCAGCTACTGCGACGTGAGATGGCTGAAGCCCGTCGAGACTTGCTGGCCGAGATGGAGGAAGAGTTTCGGGAGCGCTGCGGCGCCTTCGATGTCTGGCGAAGGAAGTACCTCAACCAGGAGTTGGAGGCGTCTCGGGCGGCGGCGCAGAGGCCTTACCACGTCCTTGCCACCGTGCTGCGCTACGAGATTCTAGACAGCATGCCTCAACTGGAGGAACTGACACGGGCTCGCGCAGCGCAGCTCTGGAAGGAAATGATGGAGCAGCGGGCACTTGGCGACGCCTGCCTGGAGCTCGAGCCGCTCAAGTACTGCGGCAGCAGTCAGCGTGAAGCAGGAAGGAACGAGTTGGACATAAAATAAAACGGACGAACCTCATGCTTTGTCTCCAGTCGCCAAGTCACTGAAGTCTGATGTAGATGAAGACGGAAGGGATGGTACGACCGACTAAGTAAAAACGTTCTGTTTAAGCTCATTTCGTCGGGCTCGCGTTCGCGAGTAACGTCGTTGCTCGGAGTCGGTTGCACTATCTTTTCCGTCATTAACACTAAACACGCTACACTGACCCCGTAATTTTTTTTAAATCATTTTTATTTCAAAATACTATTTATTAGTCTCTGTTGAGATTATGATACGGTGGGTGTGCAAGTGTACAAAGAAAACAACGACAAGAGCAGCACACACTTGAAAAGTTACTATAAAAGATATCACTAAATAACAAATCCTACTCACTAAACACTAAATAACAATAACAAATCAAAATTAGATCCGCCACGGGCTAAAATGCGTTGACCGAAAAAATACACAGAATAAAAAACTTTATTTCACATTTTGCAAGATGCAATATAAGAAGAAAAAGCTTCAGGCGATTGGAATACCACAGCTTGATCCGAAAGAAGATTCCAGTCACTTGTGGTTTGTGGAAAGAAGTAGTATCTGAAACAGTCCTTGAGGATCGGGGGCTGATGAAGTTCAATTCCCACCCCTGCCCGTTTTGAACTGGATGAGCATCGTACCGGCGTGCGGTCGTGTATCACAACTGCGGGGTGCGCGTTAAAGACCCCAGGCTAGCGGTTGTACAGCACTGGCTAAATTTCTCATCTACAGCTGGGAGACTCGTCGCCCGTTGAGGCAGACCAAGTTTTAGGCTGTATAAACATACACACAACCCAATGTTTTGGGCTGATGAAGTGCGCGACTGTGTTTGTGACGTCATTGCCACAAACAACCCGTTGCTATCGGTGTTAGTAGGGTGGTGAGTTGGGCTAGTTCGTATGAAGACATGTAGAGTAAACAACACACAAAGGACGAGGAAAAAGGAAAGGAACACAAGACACACAAGCCACACAAGCGCCGCCTAGCAACTGATATAAGTACGCAAAGAAAGAACAATAAGAAAACATCAGAAAACCTCGGACTACAAGTGCGCGACACAGACACGGCTTGGAAGGCAGAGTGCACTCTGCATAAGAGGTAGGGTACAGAAAAACAATTCCAATAACCAATTCATTCAATTACACAAGACCTATCCAAAGTTAGGGTTTCCTCATCCGACAGCCCCACGGAAGGCTCGCTAACGCAGCGTTCTCCCAAACTATTGTTAATAAATGCTTCAAGAATTTCGCGAGTGTCTTTTTTCTGTAGACGCTTTTCGACAGCTGTGCAAGGGCGCCGCCCTAACCGACCTTCAGTTATTGTTTCCTCTTATTCCGTTCGATTCTCTTCATTATTATAACAACAGGACAGGTTATTGGCACTTTAGGTGCTACTGTGTCTTTCTCCCAGGCATAGGCCTGTGTGGAGGCTCGTCAACGCCCACATCAGTGGCCCGGCATCTCGGTAGGACAAGAGAAGGTCGGCAATGGAGGCTCAATCTGGCGCGTGTTTAAAGCCTCTATTAGCCCCGTGCGCGACCGAAAGCGTCGCTGTGGTCGGCCTTCCACGATTGGCCGAACGCTGACTATGACGTCGGAAAGGGGATTTATCATCGACGGAAATAAGAGGGATGAAAGAACTTTAATTTTGACGGTGTTGGCAGTGTTCCTTTGAGAGCGCAATGATTTCAAGCTTCCACCATGCTAATAACAAACACCATCGAACTTGTTGTTTCCAAGGTAATGACGTCACAAGGGGGAACCACAGGAGGGCGCCACCTTTTTCGCGGTGTGTACTCTGCCTTTCAAGCTGTGTCTGTGGCAAACTCTTGTAATCCAAGCCATTAAGTCGGCGCTTATGTGTCTTGTTTGTTCCTTTCCTTTGTCCTCGTCCTTTGAGCGTTGTTATGTTCCACAAGGCTATGGGTGTTACTATGAACTATGGGGTTGTGGGGATATTTATACAGCGAGTCGTTGGTCAGCCATTTTTAATGTTGCGACGAGTCACTCGCTGTAGATGAGCAATTTAGCCAGTGCAGTACAACCGCTAGCAAGGGGTCTTTAACGTGCACCACGCAGTAGTGATACACGACCGCACGCCGGTACGATGCTCATCCAGATCGAAACGGGCAGGGGTGGGAATTGAACCCAGGATCCCTGGGTTCTTTACTATGAACGAATACATGGGACTGGGTTTTGCTCCAAAAGACCCATCACCCGAAAATCGGACGTGGGATTTATACATGTCAAAATCATGGATAAAGAAAGCCTCAATTTTACGCTTACCACTACTAAAGTTTGACGGGAATCAGCTGTACTTGAATATTTGCAACGGCAACTTCCGGTCCTCCAGACAACTCGATATACCTGGAGCAGACGACAAACGCACCCGAAATGACTGAAGAATACCGTCTGCAGCAGTTTGATTCATTTACAAAAAGATGAAATTTTGATCTTGTATTCATTGGGGCATGGCAGGTCTACGAAAGCTAATTAGGTTTATATAAACGAATTGTATTTGCGTTCTATAAGGAATACTGTCTGAAGAAAATCATCGGAGATCTGCTGAAAAATGGCAAAAAAACAATATAGGTTTGAGACATCATATCAAGGCAGCGTCATGCTTCGTTTTTGATTTTTCAGTTGACGTGCATTATAATGAAGGAGCAATTATTTTCACGTTGAAATGATCGGTTCGAGACCCCATATTTCGTTTCACCTGATGGCAACCATAAAATGATTCTGATTCTTCCGCTTTCGAGAAGGCCCCAAATATATATATAAAAAAAAAAACTGGGTAGACATATTAGGTAAGTTTATATTTGCTTAGGGAGAATTTCGTTTGAACACACAAACGTGCACTGAAGCAACTTCTGTGAAGTCATAACGCCTTGAAACGTCTACGTGCTCTCCTGCACATCGACGTTGATACATTTCACGTCTTCGTCATAACATATCACCATTACGTGACTCGGCTACAGTGTCCTAGAGAAGGGTAGTGAGCTCAGCGCCCTCTCTCGCTCATGCTTCGAGGTGAGGCGATCTATGTCGGATGTCTCGGAGCCCGACGGGGGCGCTACTGTCGACTTTTCCTAAAACGTCCTGCATGCCGACTACGCCCTACGCGTGTGTTTGCGTTCGGCTTCGGTGTTGGCGTTGAGTGGGTGACTGCAGTTGGCGTGTGCTCGTCTGCGTGCCTTTGCCGCGTGGTGTGCTTACTGTTGTCTTCAGTGGCGTATCCAGAGAGAAAGGAGGGGGGGGGGGCGCCGCCCCCCCCCCCCCCCCCCCTTGGTGATGCTGCGCAGACTGCTCAAACCAGAATCTGGCGAGATGCTTTGAACAATTCAAAACGTTTGTATCCGAACACAGGAAATTCGAACTTTAATGTTTGACATTTGAACACTTCACAGTGGAACCTCTGCGATGTTTGTCCAACCCATGCATTGGTGTCGTTTCCTGCGACTGACTTGCCAGTTAGTATAAGCAGGGGCCCCAAGCGTCGTAGCGCAGCTGTATCCTCGTGACAACGCGGCGTACACTGTTAGCAAAAATAACACGCTCAGACGTGTAAACCGTTGTCCCATAGCGGACACGTCAAAACGCGTTCGTTTTACACGCAGCCATGTGTGTTATTCGCCTACACACGAGGTGCCGTGTGAACTTAACACGCTACACCGTGTCTGCCTTCCGCAAAACACGGTTGAGCGTGTTCGTTATGAAACATGGAGGCCAGCAGCCGAGAGCAGGTGAGAGACGAGCCCAGCGAGCCGCGCGCCTTTCAGCCGAATTGATGGCACACAGGACGCGTCTGTTCTCGTTCGATGCTTTATACACAGTATACAGTCTCCCAGCGTGCAAAGGTAAACGTGCAAAGGTACGCACGTGCGTCGTCGGCGGCGTCGGTACTTACGACGGAGCCGCTAGACAGAAAAACAAATGCCGAACTTACATGAATAAATACCTCGAATCGGGCGGTAACTTACCCCACCTAGCGAGATTTTTAGCAGCCTATATATAAAAAGGTTTGAAATTACGCTGCGAAAGATAACGAGTAGACACCACCCCACATACATCACAGACAACACGAGTACCACGCATTACACAGCACCGACATATACACAAACACAACAACGACACAGCAACCGACACTTCCTACTCAACGCACTTTTCTCCCCGCGGCGTATATAAGCTTGACATGTGCGGGTGAGCTCTTTGGTCGCTGACCGTTACAGGTTTAAAGAAAAGACACAAAACACGGCGCAATGGACAGCCGTATGTAAGAACTGTTTGCATTTCAAAAGTATGGAGGCAAAATCTATAATCTATAATGCAAAAACTAACGATCTATTAACAATAAATCTTAAACCGGTCATGAAAAAGTTTATATTTTTGTTATTTTCATGCTTGACCAGTGTTATGAGCAGTCCGACAAGCTTGATTTCGATAGAAAACCTAATTATTGGGATTTTATTATTATGTATTCAATAATAAATGGAAATAATCCTCGCGCAAAGCATTTTTTATATATTCTTGTGAAGGACATCCGCCCAACACTTCACTTCCGCTAGTTGCAGTACGGGAGCAGACGCCTTCACCTACCTTCACTTTCGGGGTGTTTTGATGCAGTTTGTTGTCGTACTGTCGTGTCGGTGTCGAGTGGAGCGGCGGGGCTTGGGAGTTTGTGACCGGTGTTATTCGTGCTCACTGGTGTGGCGCTGATGCGTCTTTTTTAGAGCGCAGCTCTTAGGCGCCCGTTTCCGGCTTGAGCGGCGTCGCCGTCGCCGTCGGCGTCGCCGTCGGCGTAACCGCGCGGTGCATTATGGGAAATATCCCATAATGCACCGCGCGAGCCCCCCCCCCCCCCGGGGTCACGTGACCTCGGGGAGGAGGGGAGGGGGGGGGGGGGTCACGTGACCCCCCCCCCCCTCAGATCACGTGACCTCCCTCCTCCCCCCAGGTCACGTGACCTCGGGGGAGAAGGGTCACGTGACCTGCGGAGAGGAGGGGGGAGGGGTCACGTGACCTCGGGGGAGGAGGGGGAGGGGGGGGGGGGGTCACGTGACCTGGGGGGAGGAGGGGGAGGGGGGTCACGTGACCCCCAGATCACGTGACCCCCTCCTCCCGAGGTCACGTGACCCCCCCCCCCCCCCCGGAGGAGATTGAAGAATGAGGGGAGGAGGAGGAGGAGGGGTATACCCTCCCCTGATTACCCTTCCCTCCTCCTCCTCAGGAGCTGCGCTCCAATTCGGCGTTACAGGGAGTTGTAAACGGATTTCATTTTTTTACACCGCCACCACTCCGAACTTTGAAGATTCACGGGCCCGTAGCACTGCATCATGCTGAATCGCGAGCTCCTTCTCTGTTGACGTCGTTTTCCTGGTACCACTCGTGGATACTGCAAGCGTTTAAACAGTGCGCACCGTCTCGCCTACATCCCCGGTGACGTACTCGACCTGTTGAAACTTATTGCTTCCGTCATTTTGGAGTACGCCAGGCAGTTATCTCGTTGCTCTGGTTTCAGTTATAAAAGCAAGGCAAAACGCTCGTAGTTCCCGCCCTCAGTACAGGTTGGACACCTTTCACACTTTGACACCGGATAACTGGATGAACGAGGATTTAAATTTACTTCAGCGGTCACTCTCGCCGCTTCCTCACCGTTGAGCAACAGGATCAGCTGGCGACAAGCCGCGGATGAAAGGCTTGAGCATCAACAGCCCAAGTGCACTCGGTGCCGATGCGGGCGATGCGGGTTTCTGTCAACCGGTCGGCCAGCACAAACCGTGACCGTTCCAGCTCTTCGTCATGACACGGTGTTTCAGAAAGCAGTGTAAAATACAACTACACGGACCACCGAAGCAAACGCACTGTTATCGTAAATCTTGGCTTGTGATTGCGCCTTTGTAGATCATCTTATTCGTTTTGCTGAAGAGACGCAAACGACGGGCATAACAGAATCGCTTGCATATTCCGCATACCCTGCAAAAGCATTTACTCAGTCACCTTGCGAAAAGCGCGAAACACGGAGTCCGCACCGTCCTAACTTCCCCTGCCTTTTACCTGCTTTAGAGCAGTTTGTACCTGCTAGTAGGTATGCCTACTGAAACTGAAGCTTGAGAAACTAGGGGCAGTGCCAGAGAGAAAAGAGACAAAGTTGACAAAGCTTGCTCGCTCTCCCAATTTCTCAACTCTCAAGTGATTGTACCATAATAAATGCGCCTCTTCCCAAAATAAAGAAAAATCACTATGTTCACTACGAAAAAAATTGTCTCAGTTCATGCATCTGTGGGCAGGTAGGAAATCTTGCCCTAATTTATTCACGCGAGCAGCTCGTCGGCACGCGAGCAGCTCGTACTCGCGTGCCGCCATACCAAACGAATACGGCGCCACGTTAAACGTGCGTTGTTGCCAGAGTTTCTCCGACCAAACGAAAACAACGAAAGCAAACCGGCTCTAGCTTCCAGCGTACATCGGCGTTGCGCCGTGGCCAGATTTTCTCTGTCAGCTCTTACTTAAAGATGACCTACAGATGCAGCAACACTTGTATAAAGTTTTAAAATGGCGGCCACCACGGAGCGCCGTAAATTCTGAGGAGGGTGCATGGGAAGCGGCGGCACCTTCGCTTGTAGTTGAAGGGTTGAAGCCAAAACGAAACCAAATGCAATGTCACGTGTTCAGATCGAGGGCACGCTTTTTATATCCATTTTAACTGTTTAGAACGAGTAATTAGACCCCTAACTTTATTTGTGGTGTGTAAGAAACTATTATCAAGACCGCTAAAATAAATACAACCATGGGCGACAAGAGGGAAGCCGCATTGCCATCGACCAAAAAAAATGGCTGCGAGCACGGTAAGCGCCGTCGCTGTAAACTCAGGGTTCGCCCCGTCCCGCGACATGCCGTAATTGCTTTTGGTGCCTATCTGTCTCCGAGACATGTTTCTTTCCGCGGCATTTGTCTCCACGGACCTTCTAGGTGTGTCCCCAAGCATTCCGATGCTTCGATACCCGGCAATGCTGCGGTCGTCGCCGGGGGTGATGCGTGTTTTCGAGGTCGGCTACACGGCTATGCGTGTGTGACCGAACCAAAACACGTTTTTTACAACCTCACATGATTTGTGAACGAATTATCCGTTACTCAACGTGTAAACGTATGGTAATTTGTGTAAATAGCGTGTTTTTCACCCCAAATATTCACTAAATACACGGGACTTGCTAACAGTGTAGAAAAAAAAAACGAGCTTTTTTGCATTTGACAGTAGGCTTTAGAGTAGCGACCTTCACCGTCGTCCTCGGAGGACTTCGACCGACCAGAGGGGATTAAACTTCCCCATCTCCGAACAGATGAACAGATTTGAGCACAACAGACACATAGAATTCTTTTTCGCATGTCGGGGTGTCCGGTCTCTGAGGTTCATAGCTCTCCTTCGAGCACCATGTCCAGCCGAGCTGCCTTCGAGCTATCACTAGCACTTTTGAGTGGAAAAGGCTACAGACTACCAACTTCGAAAAATCTTTTGTCGCCATTTTCAAGAATTCATTCAGGTAGGTAAAACGGGAAGAGCTAGCGTTATTGTGAACAATCTCAACGTTTTTGGCTGTTGCTCCGATCTCTTGAGGTCCCCGCATACGGACATAAAAAAGATGTTTGGCTTAGACGAAGGTGGTCATGCCTACGTCATATGGGTACACTGAATGGCAATAGGCAATGGAATTTGATTCTTGAGATTTGTGATTAGTATTTGCATCTGTATGGTGTCAAAGCGTTGATCAAGTCTTGGTTGCCCATTTCGACCTTATCGGATACATCACTAATTATTCAACACAACCAAAATGGCAATTTTTTTTCATTGCCTTTAATCTATTTAGGGCTTGTATTTTCTGGTTTCAGGTTAAAAAACCGAGCCAGGATAAAGGTACTCAGGACATAATTTGATAAAATAGTCTAACTTGTTCTGTAGGCCTTATTGTTCCACGCATTCTGGTGTACAGCTTTTAGGCAAACTTTTCGTCACATAATAGCCTATGCACAAATTTCCCGTGGCGATCTCAAAAGCTGAAAATTTTAATGAGGATCCGAAAGAAATAGTTGTCTAATGTAACTCAACGCCAGCGATCAGAGGTTATGTCGCTCATGAGTAGGCCGTTTAGTGTTTTTGATAAATACCGAAAGGCATGAAAATTAACCCCCAAATTGATTTTATGAAAATCAGAAAAAAAAAACGAGTTTGAGGCTGCATTTGAACATGCAAAACCCAAGATTCACGGGTAGAAAACCTGTGTTACAGCTTTATTTTGTTTTGAAGTAGAACACTGCCCACACTGAACTTTCCGCAAGGCTGGTTTTTGCTTGACTTCTTACCGCCTTTCTTTTGTCTTATTGGTACCAAAATCAGGAAAACCATGCTCTTTCTCGTTCAACATATGTCCTGATAGACCGTGATTTTTTTTCGCGAATCGGCCTGGTCAGTCTACAAAGCGCCATCGAGCTAGCTAGCTTTCATTGCATTGATCGCTTCTCCAGGCGTTGGTGCTGCCTAGCTCTAGGTTTGGTAGGGTTTCGTGTTTTCGGGGTTTATTTTTACTCGAACTCGGGGATATTTCGTTTTTGTGGTTTACTTTTTTCTGCACATTCGGTATTCTTCGATGACAACTTTTGGTGTTGGACAAAAAAACGGGGTTTTTCCGTGATTACATTGAAGAGAATATGGCTTAGGATTCCCCAAGCTCAGGGGAACATTCGCGTGACCCGAATAATTGAAAGACATCCCCGTGCCGATAAGAGAAAGAAACGGGATGTGGTGTTTTAGAGCAAAACCCAGCCTCACCGACAGCTCATTAAGGGCAGTGCTTTGTGTCAAAATAAAAGTGTAGATAAAAATTTTCTCCCGCAAACCTTGCGTTTTTTTTATTCAAGGACACCTCCAAATCGGAGTTTTCCGGTTTTCCCCGATCTTGATCAAACCGACTTCGGGTTAATTATTTGTGTCCTTTGGGGGACTTACCGAAAATGCAAAACCCTAGTTTTATAATGTGCGAAGCGGGCACAGAGCTAGATCAAAATGTCGTTATCTTCCGCGCGGGAGATATTGTAATCATGACTTGAATTACCGCACTCTGTGTCGCTGAGGGAGTAAAGACCTCTATTTACTATTTATATGTGCGCTTTAACAAAGATCCAACACGCAGTGAGGTGTACAGCGGGGTCTCATGGGTAAATAAACATGCTAATAGTCTTTGCTCTCGGTACACCTTTTTTTTAATCCTGGGTTCCTCTGGATCCGCCCCAGGTTGTCTTGCGGTTTTGTTTTTCGACTCAAATGCGAGAATGCCTAATCGCCGGCGAAACTACTGTTTTCCGCCTGGCTGTAGAACAGGATACGCTCGCGTGAAGAACGCGTCAAAGGCGTCTTTGTTCGGCGTACCCTGCTTCATCAGTAAAACCCAGCAATAAACGTTGTCTTTTATTTTAGGTTCAGAAGAAATGTTCCATTTTTGGGTGAGTTTTTTTGTGGGTATGTCAATAAGAAAAGTCTACTTTACAATAGCCCTTAGTTATATACATTTATTAAATCATTCTCGTAATGAACCTATACATTTTCGTTCCCCTCACAATTAACGGGGTCCTCCATCATCTCCGCCGATCCACACTGGGGTCCCGAAGACACAATGGTTGAAAATCACTGGTCTACAACAAAAAACAATAATTATGGTGCGTTTACACCTGCACATCATCCTTTTGGTTGTAAAGGCATGGGTAGTCTGATTGTTTCAATTAGTCTTCGATACAGATTAAGACCTTTTGTTTGGTTGTTTTTTGGCCATTTTAGCGATGCTACACGCGGTCGACGCCATTACAAAAAAACAAGCAGGAAGAACGCGACGCAACAACGCAATGGTTAGAGCTGATTGGCTCTCGGCCGTCCCAACACATCGTTCGGCGACAACGTAGCTCCCGGACCGATCACGCTCACCGTCGGGATTTTCACCGAGCGTTGTGACGCCCGGCGTCAAAATATGAGCCGATTTCGCTCAACGCCAAAAATTGCTGCCGGGCTTTGACGCTCCGCGTCAAAATATGGGCGGAATTTTTCGCGGATTCGCAAGTGTTAACGGACCCTAAGGCCCACAAGTGTAACGAGCTGGCAGCTGTATTATTCGCAACTTTCACAGCCTATGAGGAGCGCATTGGAGCCTATCAAATTGGCTGTCATCTGGATTATCACCGTAGAACAGCAGTACGAGGCTCGGTCTGCGACGCGTAGGTAATTCTAGTTTTGCTTTATACGAACAGTATTAGAGCCGTATTTTATTTTTTCACGTCAGGTACGTGCAGGCAAGCACATTTACTGTGAAGACGATAATCCAGGAGCGAAGCCATTGTGTCGTCTGCTAGCAAGGCAAAACCGGTTGTGAAACTATTGCAGGCTTTTATCATCGCCATATGGCACTGAAACGATAAAAACAAAGAATAACCTTGATGATTAGATATTTCGATGACAGCGCTTACCAAAAGTATTCACTTTTTTATTAGAAAAAGTTTAATCTCGCATCAAGCACCCAAGCATTTCTCGCTAACAACGGCCTTAGCAACGGTTTGTTTTGTGTACACCGCTGTGTTGTCAAGTTATCACTTACGGGGTCGATTGATAAGGCGACATGTGCAAATGGGAACTCCGCTGATTTTTTCCAGCCTTCGATTTGGCTTGAAATTGGCTGACCTGATTAATAGCCCTTTCTCAACTGGTAGTCAAGATATTTTATAAAAATTAACTTTTTTCCGTTAAGTTATTGAATTTTCAAATTACGCTCGCCGTGAAAGTTCAAGGAGGCGAATGGAAGCAATGAAAAATCCTCACTTCTCTCTACCCCTGTACGTCAGCGGCAGAAAAGTGGACGAGCGACACGGGAAACCGCGGAGCGGCTTTCCTGATCGCCAGCGATCGGCATTTTTTTTTTTTTTTTCGCAGTTTCAAGGTTGAAAGTTCCTTTGCAATGAGTAGCAATCTGTGCTCCGCAGGAGATTTTACGAACGGTTCCGGAAACAGATTAATTTTTACTCTGGTTTTCGCGGGGGGAAATACGCTTTCTAGCAGCACGGGAGGAGAGCTACGTCAAGCGGATTTACGCCGGCTGTGGGCCAAGAGATCTAGTGCCACATGAAACATTCTCGTGTTGTTCGGAAAACTTTACAGCCACCTGCTGAGAGTTGAATATTCTTCTCCAGTTACAATAGCTTCGAGAGTGGCAATCGCAGACTCGAGCCGGTACTACTACGGCCGCTGTCCAAAGGGGAGCGCTAATAAAATCGAGACAAGTTGCGCACACTCTATCAAAAGGGTGTAGCCTCGCACCCTTTGTCACATACGATACACCCCAAAACTCCAGTTCGACGTACAGTGCACTGACGTCGAACTGACGGCCCCAACGTTTAGGAGTGGCGTGATAACGGTACGATTTACCGTATTTGCTCGAGTAATAGTCGCCCTTCTTATTAACAAGTCCTGTGGGTCTGCTTTCCCGCGGAGCACAGGGATTGCGAATCACCGCAATCGGCGGAAAAATAGCAGCAATTTAGGGGACAGAGATATTGTCTTCACGCAAAATTGTTATCTGCAAAGATCACATTTAAAAAAAAAAATCATTTTCTCGAAATTGTTTTTTGCCGCGTTTTTTTTTTTTTTTTTTTGTGCAGAACACGATGATTTGCTGCATGTGTGCTATGCAGGAAGTAAACACAAGGGACTTGCTCATAAGATATGTGACTATTACTCCAGCAAATACGGGAACATATTAAACAGCAAAGGAACCTAAAAAATGTTAAGAAAAACCAAGCCGCTCATGAAAGTTGCTACCGTCGGTTCAACGTCAGTGTCCTGTACGTCGAACTGAAGTTTTTCGGTGTATTATATGTGACAAGAAATGTAAAAATATACATTTTTTTTAGAGTGCACATTTTAGGATTAGTTGACATTTCGCGCGGTCACACTTGCTGTTTACAATTTCTTCAGTTATTTTTGTCTTATTCTTTAATAGGATCGCTAAATCATTAGCTTCAGACAGCTGAAGCCGTCGCATCCAGTTTTCGGTTCTCTCGGTGTTTGAATCACACGACCAATCTGTTGAAAACAAGAAGGGATTTGCCTAAACGAATTTTAAGTCCGAGTTAAGACATGACTTTCGACACACTGCTGTTCCTGTCCGGTATTTCAGGGTTTTAGAGAGCAGGTGCTGAGCTCCATTACTATGCGATAGTAATGGAGCTCCATTACTACTGCAAAAGTACATTCACATCGTAGAATACAGCAGTTGCCTGGTATGTTTGTCAAATGGTTGACGTGCAATTTCCTCTCGCAGAAGAAACGTCGTTATTTTATTTTGCAGAAAAATGTGAGCTAGGGTTCAACATTTTTTTAAGTAAAAAAGTAAAGGTTGTTGAGGGACGCTTGTAAATTTGATACTAATAAAAAATGTGCGAAACCAAAAAAAAAGTAATTTGTAAAAATATTATTGCACCTTTTCTCATGCATGCACTAGTGAATGAGTGTGTGTTTGAAAGCGTATCATTGTACTCTGACAGTAAAAAAAAACAACAAATAGTCACTGCTTTTTTTTTTGCAACATTTTGTAAAGATAATAATCTCTGGAGAAGGGGAACCAAGGGGGACAAAGGACAAACACAAATCTCCAAACACAGTTATGTGAGTGGCGCGACTAAAAAAAATGTTCCTGGTCCTGGTATCAAACCAGGCACCTCTCCCTTTCCAGGTGGAGCGCTCTACAAACTGAGCCAACCAGGAGTTAGACGTCATTAGAGCAAACCGGTTTTAACAGTCGCCACCAGTGCAACACCAACAAAGATGCTGGTGTTGAAACGAAAGCAACTTTTTGTTGCTTTCTCTTGAATTTTCCATTTTATGAGGAATTTTTCTTTTATTTTACGCACTGTGGCAGTTTCAAGCAACTCCTCTTTGTTTCAAGATGGATAGTGTATTTTTGTATATAAACGCCTGTCATTGCACCTTGATGATGTTTGACTTGGTGATTGCGGAGTTCTTTTCATTTTCATTTCAGCATAATCTTCGTTGACAGTAACCTGCTGCCTGACCTACACGAATGTGGTTCATTGCACACTATACACCATTTAAATGTGTACGAGAATCACAGTCCACATGTGTTGGGTCACAACCCAGGACGCGCAAGTTCGTCACTTTAGGAGGCGAGCAAAGTACGCGTCAATATGGGGAGGTTTCAAAGAAAGGAGTGCAGTCCAGCGTCGTGGAGGAAGTGCGGAAGCGATTTGTAGTATTTGTCGTAATTCACCTATCGGGTGCGTTTGTCGTGTGGGTGACCCCTTAGTCTGGCTCGGCCTCGCTGAGTGTCTTCTCACGGGTGGTCCTTGTCCCGAAGCAGAGCCGCAGCAGATGACGAGCATCCGCAGTAGCCACAGGGGCCGGACACTTAGGGCAGGTTCCCGGATTGGCAAGCGTTTGTCCCCAAGTCCAGATGATGGAAGGCGTTAGGGCCGCCCCAGCCCGAATCCTCTGGAGAGAGACTTCCTCCACCCGGGAAAGGTTATGGGGAAGGGCGCAGACACACGGAGGGATTAAAGCACGCGTGTCTCGTCGGAGGAGGGACTTCTGGGTTATAAGGTCGGACCGGGGTTCAGAAGGGAGAGGGGGCGGGTGGAAGGTCAAGTAAGGGCTTTGTGTAGTGGGCATAGTGGTCAGCCAAGAGGTCGGAGTGGTCCTGGCTGTGCCTCTGCACCCAGTGGACGTTTATGTTGATGGTTGACGTTTTGTGTAGGGTGTGTATCTGCTGACATATTTGCAGCGTCTGGCTACCTTGTTCTTCCTTGGTGTCGGGCAGACTGAGGACAGCTTTGATCGCGTGGTGTATGGCTCGAGTAACAAGGAGTACGATGTTTCCATCTTGTAGGCGCAGGTAACTTGAATCTCCGGGTATCATGGGCTCACGAAGGCGACCTGTCCTCTCCCCGGTAGAACTGCCGCGTCCGTGCAGACCACGCAGTGGATCTGAGGTATGGGGGTCTCAGGGGTTGGAGCTGGCTTGTCACGTCGGCGAAGCTTCGTTGTTTTGTTAGTGGTGATGTTAGTATAACACCACGGAGGGATGTCGTCCAGTGTCGCAGTCAGGGAAAGCCCTCCATAGAGGTAGAAATGAAGAGCTGCTAAAGCCGAAATCTGCTTGCTTTTGAGCAGCCTTGCTTGTTAGCGCTGGTTCACCAGCTTCGTGAGCGTATTGAGCTGAGCGTGCTCTTGCAGAGTTGAAACGAGGTTAAGACGAGGGAGTGCCATTGTTGCTCCCATTGCGTCTCTATTGACTACCTCAAGTCTTGCCCACTATTGAGAGGCCAGTCTTGGAACGGCCTGGTAGACAAGACATGTTTGGGGGACAGAAAACACGAGGCGGAGGGCCACCTCAGTCCGGGCTCCGCCGCTCGTTGTCCCGATTCGGCGTATCAGGTGCAGAGTTGTTGCCGACAATATTTTTAGCCTTTTAGAGTCAGTGGCTACCAGAGTCAGACTGATATATTTTAAGCCCAAGCACACTCAGTTCTTCAGTTACACGTGCTGTTGTCTGCAACAGTAACTTTGCAAAGAATATCTCAAACGAATGGCACGTTCATTCACGTGAAACGAGTGAGTGCGGCACCTGTACACTAATTTCATGCATTCTCCTTGGTGCTTGGGTAATTTGTCAAAAAAGTATTGTGTCACTCTTCCACCTTTTTTTGCCAGCGTAATTCCTTGCTTGTGATAAAAGCTGAACGGATTTACGCCAGCAATTTCACGAAACTAGGGAGCTGCAGCTTGAGCGTACCGAATTGCAAGAACGGTTTTCTCAAAATCCCAATTGCTTTGTTTTTGTTTTTTTTTTTCTTAATTATTCAGCACGTAGGACAAGGTCATACTTTGTGCAAATAGAGATTAATATTAACTTCAGATAGCATGAACGCCCCTGTCTGCTCGGAGAAATCTGAGAAAGGCGGGCTCGAGCGTGCCTGATTGCCGGCCGCGCACCTGGCTTAGCATTGGTGATGCCTCATTTGGATGGGGGGGAAAACTGGGAAAAAATTAGGTAGAATGAAGTTTCGGTTTCGGTAGCGAACAAATCTTTTTTTTTTTAAATTAACTAACATGAATCAGGGGGAACGTGATTGTATTTCGTAATCAGGAAACCATCCCCTTCAAATGATGCCTTTGGATTAGGTAGCTCAAGCGAGCAGTTACCTAAATCAAAAACAGAAGACGCAAATAGAAGAAAAAAAAAATTTTTTACGAACTTTTCAGTTGAGTCTTTCACTCCAGCAGGTTTCGAACACCGATCGAACTACCTAATTTTTTTATTTTTTTATTTATTCAAAGATTACCCCGCATTCCCCGGAGGCGTTATTGCAGGGGGGTTACAGTTTTGAAAAAAAATACATCTTCATTTGTAGAGCACACCTGGTCTTCAGACAGCCTATTCCACTTTGCAATGGTTTTAACAAAAAAAGAATTTGCATACGTGTTCGTCCTGGCGTGGTACTCTCGGATTTTGAAAGCATGTTCAGTCCGCCTAATAACATAATGTGGGTGTTTTAAATATACTTCTCTGTTAATGCCAGTTTTATTATTATATATGAGAAATAAAAACTTCAGTCTCAACTTTTCTCGTCGATAAGAAAGCAGTTCCCAATTCAATTCGCTTTTCATTTTAGTGCAGCTCTCCCTCCGCCCATAACGACCCAGTACAAACCTAGCAGCTCTATTTTGAATTCTTTCCAATTTATCAATCAAGGTTATGTGCGGAGGGTCCCAGACGGCACAGGCATATTCTAAAATCGGCCTAACACATGTTAAGTACGCGTTTTTTTTAATTCAGGTTGTGAACATTTCAAATTCCGTTGAATAAAATTGAGCGCCCTGCCAGCTTTTAGGGTGACATCATCAACTTGAGTATTCCAAGAAGAGCCGGATGACAGTGCGACACCAAGGTACTTGTAGGTAGTTTCGTTATTTATTAGGGCGTTATCAATCTTATAAGTACTTTCAATTTTTTTCTTTCTCTTGGTAAAAATCAGGTGTACACACTTCTTTGGATTTAAATTCATCTGCCACTTGGAACACCAAGTATTAATACAATCCAAGTCTCGTTGCAACGTAGCAGCATCTTGTTTGTCCTTAATTTTCCTATACACAACGCAGTCGTCAGCAAACAACCGTATACAGGAGGAAATTCCCACAGAAATATCGTTTACATAAATCAAAAACAAAAGTGGTCCCAGGACCGATCCTTGTGGGACTCCTGACGTTACGTTAACATACTCCGAACTTTTTCCGCTCAAGACAACACATTGGCGACGTTGAAATAAATAATTTTCGATCCATCGTAACGCACTTGAGTCTAAGTTTAACAACTCTAGTTTACCAAGAAGGAGCGGATGCGACACAGTGTCGCACGCCTTACGGAAGTCTAGAAAAACACAATCCGTTTGCCCTCCATCGTCAACATTGGACGCCAGTTCATGGTAAAATTCTACGAGCTGTGTCGTGCAAGATAGGCCTTTACGAAACCCGTGTTGTTGATTAATTAATATGCTGTTGTTCCTTATATGTTTCATTATTCCTGTATATAAAACATGTTCAATAATTTTGCATGGGATGGCTGTTAGTGATATTGGCCTGTAGTTTGAAACCTCCTTTTTTGAACCACCTTTATAATAGGGACAACATGGGCGATTTTCCAATCGTCTGCTAGGATACCAGTGGAGAGTGACTTCTCGTAGATTACATAAAGATACAACGAAATAGGTCCGGCACAACGCTTTAGTATACGTGGAGAAATACGATCAGGGCCATTTGCCTTAGTTTCGTCAATGTTTCTTAAAAGCAACTCGATGCCCCTCACGCTTAGTTCAACTGGCTCCATTAACGGGATGGCACTTGCATGTGCTGGAGGACAGCTGCTATCTTTAGGTAGGAAGATAGATTGAAAGTAATCATTCAAGCACGTAGCCTTTTCAGTATCGTCTAAGAGGACATGATGGTTGTGCACAATTTCGTTTATTCCTAAGACATCTGATCCACAGCCTTTTATAAACTGCCAAAAACGTTTAGAGCTAGTTTTCATCCTGTCGTTAAGTCTTTTAAAATGTCCTTCGTTCGCAATTTTTATAGATAATTTATACTCCTGCGCTACTTCAGATAATCTCTTCAAGTGATTGTTACTTCTAGTTTTCTTATACTTGAGAAATGCTCTCCTTCTTTTTTTAATTATCCTTAGAATACGTGCATTTTATAAAGTTCTCCACTTCGTTACTGAGGTGAAACTGTGAGTTATACGAGTTATAAAGCGTAACAAAGATCGGGCTGTTATAATGAATGAGGTAGTTGGGCTTAGGGTGATAAAATAGCAACTGAAAGTGGCCCCCAACCATCCACCGCCATGTGGCACATTGCTTTACCACTGGACACCTGACCTTACAGTTTTACGTCGAGATTTTAACGAAGTACCAAGCACAAATAAATGCCTATTGATAGTACCTACGAGGTAAGTTGTGTTTCGTTTGTTTGAAGTCCAAAATGTGTTTTTACGACAAAAACTCGGGCAGCTTCGCAATGTCTCCGTAGATGCCGTCAGCCGCGGTGCTGTATTTTGGGTTTTTATCGGAGCTGGACACTAATCTCAACGGGCTATAGTATTAAAAGAATAGTTGAACGTGTTTTTTTT
This sequence comes from Ixodes persulcatus, assembly GCA_013358835.2. Taxonomy (NCBI): domain Eukaryota; kingdom Metazoa; phylum Arthropoda; class Arachnida; order Ixodida; family Ixodidae; genus Ixodes; species Ixodes persulcatus. Next base: position 1,270,606 of record JABSTQ010009160.1, on the reverse strand, counting down.
TTTTTTTTTTTTTTTTACAGTGATCGCAATACAAATCTCGGCTCAGTTTTGCGTAAAAGCCTCAGGATTTGGTAAGGCCACGTGTCTTGTGGTCGAAATTGTACAACATGGCGGCAGCCAGAAAAAGGGGGGAAGGGGGAGTCACTTTTGCTTGGTGAACGGGATACCAGTTTATCACTCTAAGCCCCTCCTTGTTGGTTATTACTGCACAATCTACGGCACCTTGATCAGCGCAGCGGGAACCAGAATCGAGCGGCCGTGTCATACTGATGCAGCCGTTTTTGTGTGCCATTATTTCGCCTTTGCTTTTAATTCGAATTTTTTTAGAAGTTTACGCGGTCGGCATTTTTCGGTGTGAGCGCGAGCATGTGGCCAGCGGAAATGAAAATTCTCGTTGGTTGTTTAGACAGCAGGAGTTTATTCTGCCAGACGACGGCGACAGTGTTTTACGCACTGTAAAAAAAAAAAAAAAAAAGTTAGTGCACAACAACAACAACAAAAAAAAAAGCTTAACCATATCAGTGCGACTGCTAACCTGGGGTCTTTAACGTGCATAACGCAGGAGTGATAGCACGACCGCGTGCCGGTGCGACGCTCATCCAGATGAAACGGGCCGAGGTGGGGATCGAACACAGGATCCCTGGGTTCTGCGTCTTTGAACCAGTAGCGCTACATTTCATTTCATTTCATTTATTTAACCCTTCAACGCCCCCAGGGGGCTTTACATAAGGGGGGGGGGGGGGGTGCAAATCTAAACACTCAAAATCACACAACAAACAAAAGACTAGGATGTTCGTAAACACGTGCAAACAGGACGCTAGATGGTGACGAGAGAGGAAAAGGCAGATCTGAAGTTATTGCATTCTGAGTTGCTCACAATAGGTTCCCGGAGGTTGTTCCAATCAGTAATAACGTATTCTAAGGGAGAAAATTTGAATAGGTTAGTCGTAGGTGTAGTCAGTTGAATTTTGAGTGGATGGTCGGTGCGGGGGGAGATGTGGGTGGCCGGAGGGCAGTATTCATATTTTTTAAAGAAAAGTTAGAATACATTTTGTGCAGGTGAGTCAGACATGATACTTTTCTCCTGTGCTTTAAAAGAGGGAGGTTTAATTTAGCTTTCATCGCGGTAACACTTGTAGGCTGATAATTGTGGAGAATGAAACGAAACGTGTAGCCCGGTTCTGTACAGACTTCTAATTTTTCTTCGAGATACAACTGATGAGGGTTCCCGACAATGGATGCATACTCGAGTTGATCACGGATGAGAGAATTATATGCGATGAGTTTTGTTTCTTGCGTGGCCTTATAGTGATGGCGCTTTAAAAATCCCAAACTTCTATTTGCTTTCGCAGATATGTAATTTATATGCGGCTCCCATCATAGGTTAGGGTTAAAATTGATGCCAAAATACTTGTAGGATGTTACGGCTTTAATTGGTATGGTAGAAAGTAAATTCTCAATCTGAATTTTTTTTTTTTGTAGTTTTAAGAAATTTAATTTTGTCAACATTGATCTCCATTTGCCGTTCTCGACACCATGGCGGCGGACTGGGCGTTTGGCGAAGCGTATTTTGGTTTTGCGATTAAACAAAACACTGCAAATTTCCTTCGGGGACACGTTGTAGAATGGGGAAAAAAAAAAATTGGCGTAGGGGGCACGGTTTCTTCCCCGAAAGAGGCTGCGCGATTCACGGGTCAATGCGTCGCGCTCCGCGTCCCCACAGGCCATATCGTCAACGTAAGCGGTGGCGTGTTGTTTTGCGGGCAAGCAGCCGCGAGTTTGTTTTTTTCTCGAGTGGCACCGCGGACTCGGGTCAAACTTTCTCTCGAGTCAAGCCCGCGGAAGCGACGGTATCGCTTCGTTTCAGGGACCAGCTGATGCGAGACGTTTCTTATTTTTCCCGTATCGCGCTGAGGGACGGCAAGATTAGCGAGCCGAGAAAGGCTTTCCTTCTCGGTCAAATGACCTTCGGGGCCTGCCCTGACCGCGGGTGTACGGAACCGCCGAGAGATTCGCTTCTGGCGGCCCTGTCGCGCCTGAATCACGGGAATAGTAAACCGTTCCGGAAATACGCAACGCCTCTCATCGTCTTTTGGACAATGAGAGGCGTTGCGTCTTTTGGACGATGAGAGGCGTTGCGTCTTTTAGACGATGAGAGGCGTTGCGTCTTTTGGACGTTGAGAGGCGTTGCGTCTTTTAGACGATAAGAGGCGTTGCGTCTTTTAGACGATAAGAGGCGTTGCGTCTTTTGGACGATGAGAGGCGTTGCGTCTTTTAGACGATAAGAGGCGTTGCGTCTTTTGGACGATGAGAGGCGTTGCGTCTTTTAGAGGATAAGAGGCGTTGCGTCTTTGGACGATGAGAGGCGTTGCGTCTTTTAGACGATAAGAGGCGTTCAGTCTCTTGGACAAAGAGAGGCGTTGTCTTCTTTGCTTTTGTGGGCCAGTTACTGTATGTTTTTTTCAAAGGAATAAAAAATATTATTATTATTATTATTATTATTATTATTATTATTATTATTATTATTATTATTATTAGCCACAGTAGCACCGTTCATACGCCATACTTGTGTTTTTATTTAGAAAAATCTGAAAAATCATTTCATGGTCCCATTAACAACCAGTCGAAAGAGAGAAGGAAATGAGCTCCAATACGAGCCTTCCCAAGCGTGCATCGGAAGGGATCAACAAATCCCCCGCGTCGCCCGGTGCAATGCGGGATTGACGAGAGGCCCTGTGGTATTTTCCGTAAAGGAGTTGCCCCTTTTCTTTAGGCAATGGGAAGTTATAGTCGGGGTAAACTTTTTTTGTCAATTCCGAAGGAGTGAAGACCACGCGATCACAGCTGTGATCGGCGTTCAATGTGCGCGAGCGCACGGGTACTCTAGCTTTGCCTTCGTTGCCAAGGAAACTTGTCACCAGGTACAGTAGGGGACAATGGGCGTCCGGTGCCTCTGCTGTAGATGACAAACTTAGCCGGTGCAGTGACACTGCTAGTCCGGGGTCTTTAACGTACATCGGGCAGTAGTGAAGGACGACCGCACGCCGGTACGGTTGTCTGATTAAACTTTGACTTTGACTTCGTAAACTTTGGGTTGGGATTGAACCCAGATCCCTCGGGTTGGGTTCTGCAGAGCCAGCTTTCGCTGCACGTGCTCCGAGATGTGGTACTCTAACCCACTCGGCCAGTAATCCTTTTTTTTTTATTGTTCAATTAGAAATCCTCCCCCTCCTCCCCCCCCCCCCCAAGAACTGCGACATTTTGCGAAACTACCCAAGCACCAAGGAGCGAGCGGCGAGTGTAGTTTGGTAGTGAACAGTACAGCCCATGAAAAAACAAGGGCGGAGAAAAGAAACATTTTCAGTCCTTGTCTTCTTGTACGCTATTCTGTTCACTGTATCATCATACCAACTCTCCCAGCTTACCCCACTTCTGGAGTGTAGTTAGACACGCCAGTGTTGTGCCCGTTACCGGGAATAAGTAACCAAATAGTGTCCAAATAACTGGTTACTTTATTCCCGTTACCGAGAATAAACTAACCAAATAAAATTCACCATAATCCGAGGCCTTACTGAGATTCGTTTCCGTCCTGCAAATGGAGCCAAATATTGCTTCCCTTACTAAAGAAAAGTAATGGTCCTTGGCTACTGAGAGCTTCGGGTGGTTTTGGATGCGTCGCACGCACGAAACACTCGAGCGCTCACCGAGTTGATCTGAATCATCGAGAATTTATTCGGAAGTGGAGTGTGTGAGCACTATGATTCAATGAGAAGCTTCTACGGGTTCCGCAAATACTTTACTCCAAAATACGTATTAGTCCGCGAAAATCCAAGGACCTTGGCGCCGACAGCGTTTGCAAACAGCCTCGAGGCTTTTCCTTTTTGAATTGAAAAGGAACGGCTGCCGCCATCTATCGTCGTGTGAATCGGTCGAGACAGGGAGACAGCCGTATCTACTTACTATCCTGGAGAATCGGATATCTGGGCGCGTCAGCGGCAGCCTTCGCCCTCGGCGCAGTCACAAAGCGCGACAGCGTCGACAGCGCGATGTGCATGCCTTCTCTCGGACGGGGGATTTCCGAAACGCTCGCGGAGGATATGGCGTTGAGCCATGCTCCGTCTAATGCAAATTAGCCCAGTAAAAAGTGTTCTTCAATACACCAGCAGAGTGTTCACAAACGAGCCCGCTTTGCCCACACCAGGTGTGGGCACTGCGCCTGCGCAGAAACTCTGGAGGAGTGACCCGTTTGCGCATGCGTAGTACCGACAGCAGCGCCACCGCAAGTCACTGGATTTTTTCTGTTTGTGATTGGTTCAGCGATTATAGAACATGTGCCGAATCATGACGAACGCCATGATAGTGCAATTTTGACGCAGTTTGATTGGTGCCAGCAGCGCCCAGCGTCGGCTGCGCCTTTCGCGGCGAGGACCACGCTAGGGGGTGGCACTGAGCACCTCGGGAATGTCACGTGATACCCGGAATGGGAGGATGCCCGGTTCGTTTACATCGCGCGCTCCGTAGCGCTACGACGGCGTGATCGGTTGCTTTCGGACGCGGCGCGGTGGTTCGTTATTGCTCTGTCACCGTTGGCACAACATACGCGACCGGAAGAGTTGTAAGTTTCCATCCATATCCGAGAGAAAAACGACTGGATAATGAGAGATTATATTATAAAAGGGCAAAAAGGTGTGGGCGACCGCGTTGGTGTGCTCAAACCACTAATCAGGTGCTTTCGCGACGAATCGTGTATCTGGTATTATGTTTTGATTTTCTTCGCAAATGTGTGTTTCGTTCAGTTCTTATTCCACTGGCGAGACTCGGCGCCAATGATAATCCGATAATCCGCCTTTCGTTTTCCCCCGCAACCTAATTCCTTTCTTCGTGTCGTCTGTCTTAGCTGTGGTGCTGCAAAGTTGAAAGAATGAACAGTCCTTTTTATGATGTTCGAAACGAAAGGACGCTCCTGTGTCTGTTCAACAAATTGGGCCCCGAGGATCCCACATTCGAGCGAATCTTGCCTTTCTTAAGGTGAAGTAGCCGCGGCTCAGTGTTGTGATTGAGAAAAAAGATGAACTTATGCTGAATGTTTCACTATTTCGCCTACATGTAGACGCCGCTGCGATTTTGTTTTTAATAAAACGTGCTTTGCTGAACGTTTGTGCTCAGTGCTACGAGTGTTCATTATTCAAAATGGCTTATGGCCAGCAAGAAATAATGTCATATAACGTCCTAAAAGACTGGCTGTGATCCTAGGGTTTGTGGCGTTTTATCGACAGTAATTATAACTGGGGCACAAAAGTACTTTCTTCACTCGCTGGTCAGATATGAAGAAATCCACCATCCCTCGCTTTTTAATTATACTGTCGTTACGTTCATCAGATAACATCTACATCTGCGCAATGTCTCAAATGGTTTTAATTAAAGCGCTTGCTGTCGATCAAGTGATTTGTCAGTTTAAATGCACGACCTTAACAAAATAACTCGTCGATAAAGAGAATTTGACAAAATGACTTTACTAGAAAACTTGCCTATGTTTCTGTTTTTTTTTCTAATTTTAACTGTGTATGTTGATTTCTTTTGGTGTGTTTTTTTAACTCGAATTGGGTTTTTAAATTGTGTACCTCTTCAGAATGCAACATTTCTGTTTGCATTAACTCTGTAAGGACTCATAGTCATCCACACTTGATGTGCTGGGAGCATTCATTTCTTCACTGTAATTACCAAAATATTAAACGTGATGCTGCTGCTGATTTTATTAAGCTTAATAAAGCCCAGGTTGTGTATAAAAGCAAATGGGTGCCGGACTGCCCTTGATTTTTTAAAGATGAAACAATCGGAATAGAAAACTTGTGAGTTTATCTTAAGGGAGGAAACCAGGACAACAATGGTGCCATTGATTGTTTTCGAAGGAAGTGGGATAAGGAATATTTCTAAAACTCAATTAAAGTTTAAAAATAACGCAAATTTATAACGTTAGTGAGCTCAAAGTGAGCGTCTTCACCGTGCTTTACCAGGACAAAAAATAAGAACACTTTAGTTTGCAGCATTGAAGCTTGAGATGAAAAAGTAAAATTTCAAGTTTTTACGCGTTAAATCAACGACGGGCACCTGGCACGCCCCAGAGGAGGACTGAGGATTAATTTCGTCCACATTAAGATTTTTTCACGTGCAACCGAAAGCTCGGTTACACGGCGCCTTCTCCGCAATAAGCCTCCGTCAGATTGCGGGCAACTCGGCCGGGATTCGAACCCACCACCTGAGAATCGAAGACAACGCCAGGCGCAGTATTTGTGACCGTCCGGGACAAATGCAAAAACATCTTATATAAAAAAAGACAAAATGAAAAGTTACTAGCGAGACAGCCAGGCTGAACGAAAGCCCATTCAGCTCTGAAGCGGCGTCGAGAGCTTCGGCAGTCCTCACTTTGGGTTTTGCGGGCTTACGCTAGATGGCGACACCGAAACTTCTCGCCGCGAATAGTAAAAAAACACTTTGGGTTGTTCTTCTCCCCCAGGGTGCGTGCAGGGCCTCGAGTCCTTGGTGCTCTTGGTATGCGAGGAACTCCTTACGGTAACCGAAGTAATCGCTAGGCGAGGAGATTTATCGCACCCTCCAATCCATCTGTCGGCTACTGTGCCTAGTCGTGAGGTAACGCGCCAGCTGCGCTATCCGTTGGTGCGTTAGGATTAGGGTGACCAGACGTCCCGTTTTGGCCAGGACAGTCCCGTTTTTTAGGTCCGCTTCTGCCGTCTCGTTTTTTTGTCCCACTAAACAATCATGTCCCGTTTTCGGGACATTATTTTTTTATTTATTAGTGCGCAAACTTTTATAACGGAGCCTTGCAGGATAAAGTCCTGCTTAGGAAACTTCAGTCGTCGGCAAAATACGCCCACACCAACGAAGGACGCGAAGCAGTGTGACTGTTCCCTAGACCCTAGGGCTTAGTGCAATATGGTAACGTTTTGAAATGAGAGCAGTTTTCTTTAAACTTTAAACAACAACCTACCCCCCCCCCCCCCCCCCCCCCCGGGCCCGCTGGGATGTCCCGTTATCGACCTTGAGGAATATGGTCACCCTAGTTATGATCAGCCCCGTAACGTTGTGGGATCACGTGGGCAGCTACGTGTCGTCTTTCGGGAGCCAGCTGCACGCTCCGACGGTCGCCTGTTTACTCAGGCTATCGTGAGTCGTATTTGGTCCTGCTCTCTTTCACAACCTCTCGTGACGCCGAGCAAAGGCGTGCGGATCGCGCGGACCGGGGTTCGATTCCCACTGAGCCGCTCGGCAAATCTAGCTGGTTTCAATTTATTGCCTATAATTATAAACTTCTATAATAAATTATGACTAAAATTGTCTTCTCTCTGGATGCTTATGCATTGCTATACTATCGGTTGGGCATGTTTTATTTGCCTCGGCCCGTGTGCAACGTCCGTTCGTCACACCCGAGCGTGACACTCCTCCTTTGATATCCAGAATATAAACGCATTCTGTGTTAATAAGTAAACTTGAAAGCTTTCTAGAAATATCGCATCAGTCTGACCGCGCGCGTCAGTGGCAGCCGCAAATTCACGTTTCGTAAAAGCTATGACCGTGCAAACTATTTGTGTGACAGTAGATATTCAAGGCCTAAACCTCTTAGATAAGGAAGCCCAAGTGCTTTCCTGCGCCACTAAAGAAGGCAGGCCAGAGATTGGACAGGACTAGGGTGTCGGTGTTCGGTTAGGAGTCGCATTCTCACTGATTGGATACGACTCCTAGCCGAAGCCTGACGCCGTAGTCGTGTCAAATCTGTGTCGTATACGGTGGCCTTTTTTCGTGACGCAGGAAAGCACTTTGGCTTCCTCATCTAGGAGGTCTTGCCTATTCCCATGTTATTCATGCGAAAAAAGGAGTCTTAAAAAACACGAATGCTTGAAAATGAAGTGTTCCGATACTTCTAACAAACTCCGTTTCACATTAACTTTGAACGCAGTTGGCACTACGATCTGGCGGAGCCAGTAAAGTAGCTCAAAAAGTGCATCGTCATGTGCCGTTCTCTGTAGTTTAGACACGACCACCAAATTTATCCAAGTCGTGGGTCATCAAAGGCATATAGTCAATATAAAAAAAAAACTTTCAGCCTTTCCATTCTGGTGAAGAAGGAAGAGCAGCGGAGCTGTACTATGTGCCGCCATCTATGAGCGACGGCGGCAACCAGACAACCGGCTTGTTGTCGCTGTCGCTCATAGATGGCGATAGCTGTCCAGAGGGTTGTGTCGAGATTTATTTGTCCACGGACACGAAACTCATTATCCCTTAACAGCTCCGCTGTAAAAATATGATACACATTTTTTGTGGCTTTTAAAAACTGTAAATACGTTGATTGAAGCAACAGTTAAACAGAGAACCGGAAGCACTCTGTGCATTCTCCACATAGCATCGTATCGCGGGAGTCGCGGACTGGACGGCTGAACTTAGCGACGCCGGCGGACGACGGCTGTGGGACCTCTACTTCAGAACTGTTGTTCGCGGTGCTGGAGAATCTGTCGAGCTTCGAAAGAGAAATCTTTTACCAATCAAAACAGTCAGGATTTATTCCGTACGACACGCCCGACCACCAAGCTGATTCGCACAAAGACGACGCCGATACGTCGCCCCTTCTCCCGGCTGAAGACATCGCTGGCCTTACGAACACCAATAGACCTTTTCCGAAATAAGTGGTGCCCCAGCGTCTGCTTTAAGCAATGTGACGTTCAGCTGTACGCCACCTGAAATCATCCAAGGAACGAAGACGAAGTTGACGTTAGTTTAACAGTTCGTGGCATCAGAACGCAGAGAAGGCAGAAGGAAAGCAAAGCAGAGTATGTGATTATCGTTTTTTTTTTTCGTTCGATTTATTTTTTGTGTGTTCTGAGCTCCTAATGATAAGAAAGACTGAATTGTGCAGCTACCAGGATATACGAAGCGTTCGAGCCGGCGCGATCGCACACCCCAACAGCCCCACGATTCCCCTCGTTGCAAGGTCCCCTGGGATTTTCCAGAAAGGTCTATTGGTAAGAGCTGGGGAGACGCGCGAACATCCAGCCCAAAGTGCTTGATTTTCGCGTTTTTCGTTTGCTTCGCACGACTAAAAAAATTAAGGTAGAAAAAATACGGTTCGGTGTGGTTACATGACTTCCGGCAACTCTCTCCTCATTTACATTTCCTCTTCCTCCCCAGTCCAGTTTCGCGAAATTGGGTGTGTGCGTCTTTTTTTTTTTACTTCATTAAAATTATATGTGACGCTGTAACAAAATATTGATTCGGAAGTTTCTGACATCATTATCAATCGTCTGGCAAAAAATGTAAAAACAAAAGTGTGGGGTGTCAGTGAACCATCACAACGCAAAAAAGGCAACGCCGGTCAATATTTTGAATTTGGGATTACGACTGTTTTCATCTAAAACAGTGTGTCTGAATTACAAGGTATTTTCTTTTCAATATTCCATATAGTTTTATAAATATCACGGCTCAAAGTTTTGTTTCGGACGTCTAAGACAAACCCGAAACTGTCTGCTAGAGGAATGGCAACACTGATCATAAGCCGCACGATCGCGACGTGACGCCACAAGGGTGATACGCAGTACAACCAATCAAACGCAGTTCCACCGCGACGTGACGTCACAAGGGTGCCGCGCCAGTGTTGCTTGACTAAAAGCTAACCCGCTTGCCGCCCGCTGAAGAGCAGCTGGTCGCATCTTTAAAATCGGTTTTAGTGGAGTATGCGGCTTCACTCTGACGTAATATTTCGGCTGTGATCATATTTCGTGCCACTAAAGCTATACCAGTCATTTATTTTGGTCTCTTTTTTGACCGGAGTTGCCCTTTAAAAAGCGACTAAGAAGGAAACAAATTGTTTCAAAGTTCCTAGGTAGAAGAGGCATGTCTCAAAATAAGTTTTACTCGTACGAAAACAAGAAAGAAACATTATTGCAATATTTACGTAGTGAGGACGTGATTTAGTCGGAGGTCACGGTTTGCTCCAAGCCCCGTCCACCAATGTTTGATACTATTTGCACATTTCACAATGGGACGTTTCATACGAAACATTTCAAAATTTTAATGCATTTGCAATGCTCTCGCTGTCCGCTGCCTTTCCTGCGAGATACTTGAGCCACAATGTGGTGCCACCAGCTTGCTGCACACTACCCTATAGGTCAAGTTATGTGGTTAATGGTCAACATATGGTCTTGACTATTATCTCACTTGGTGAGGAACGAATAGTGCAGTACGAAACAATTACTTCCATTAGTATCCGCGTCTTCCAAGCTCTAAGGAAGTTCTTTTAAATAGCACTGCACTGTAAGGGCACTCTTCTCAGTTGCAGTGTTCCCCCAGGTGTGGGCTGGTTACCTGCTGCACATCATCTTGAACAAATCGCAGGCACACTAGCTTGCCGTTGCAGATCGTCAAGGCCGGTTCAGACATTTGCATTTGACTGCATTACTATCGCTTAAAACGAGATGGTACATTTTGTTCTAATGGCAACTGAGGACCGCGCAATGCGTTGTAGGAACATGCAAAGTATAGACCGGCACGCGACCCTGACGTCACGCAGCTGCGGTGGCGCTGTCGACGCACTGCGCATGCGTAGACGCTTCCCTTCACGCGAATTCGGTTTCTGCGCACGCGCAGTGCCCACACCTGGTGTGGGCAAAGGGGGCTTGTTTGTAAACAGCGTGTCGGTCTATATACCTTTCTGCTTTGGTTTTCAACTCTACTAAGCAAAAGTAGAGTTGCGAAGACTCCTTACATAGCCTTGGTTACCATAGCAACAAACTGTATTATTTTATTGTAAGTTCGTATAAGCAATTGTAACACAATCGGGTGCACTTGCATGCAAATGTCTAACCCACTCTCAATCCACGAGGCCCTCAGTGGTGTCTCCAGCTGGGCTCAGAAAACAATAAAAAAGTGATTATCAAGGAAAGCTGTAGATCGCAAAGTATATGATTTGTACTTGAAAAAATGTAATCAGCACAACTACAACACTGACGCAAAGCAAAGAATGCACAAAGAAGAGACACCGCAAGAAGGTCACGTGCACATGCATTACCTAATATAAGGATCCGTCTTGACAGACAGAACGCCTGAACGCCACAGGTAGGAATATATGTAATGAATTATGTTATCTGCAACATCTATATATAGAGACAAATTAGTCATCACTATTTAGCGAAGGCTGCCTGTTATTGAACGTCTGGCGATGCCCATCTTTCCTTCAGCGCGAGCATACCTTGACGTTCTCCCAAGTAGATAGACCAATAACGAGGTGTTCAACCAGTCTTGAGTTTGGAGCAATTCTTCGCACTGATGGATGGATGCTAATGACGTTTCCCCAATATAACGGGCGTTAGCTTGCATCCTAGCCTAGAAACAAAGTGTGCTTCAGCCCTTCCCCTTCTAATCCAATTTTCTTCCCCTCTGCATTCTTCTTACAATCACCATGCAGTGTGGGATATCACCAGAATAACTTTGGAAGGTCGGGCAAAAAAAGTACAAGGAGCATCACCCATTGCCTCCCCCCCCCCCCCCTTTCAAGGGAGTCGCCAATTTCCCTCTGGTTAAACCTTGTCGATGTCACCTCAGCACCGGGCCCACTGAGAGACAGGGTTGAGACTTTGAGCCGGAGCCACGAGGGAGGGAGTCCCAATTTCCTGTGCCCCGCCTGTCCCCTGCTGGGCTAGTTCGTTTTACTTTATTAAATTTTCTTTGTGTTATTTACACCGATCTTCTAACCTCCGGAAAAAAGCGAAAACTGTTTTAAAAACCAATTTGTTCGCAGGTTCGTTCACTTTGCTCAACTTTTCTCTTTGGGTCCAGCAAGGCGCAGGCAAGCGGGAATTCATCAAATTGGCACAAATGACAAACTGGACCACCCCTGCAATAAGCTACCGCGCGTACCAGACCTTTTTGAGCAAAAGGAACGCTGTTCTTCTTGCACACGAAAATTAAACTAAAAAGCAAGGAATGCTGTCTCTTGTTTTTTTTTTTAAGTCTAATTGTCATATCTACTGCTCTGCAAAGTAGTCATGGTCCCTAAGGACTAAGGCAGCAGCATCCATGAGAAGCCGAGTGGATGCTGCTACCCGTGAGGAAACTTGGTTGGCTACAACGTCCTTTATGATGGACTGTTGCTCCAACCTGGTGGGAGGCTTTACATGCATGGAACCAGAACCAGGGCGTTTCTTTTCGGTTGAGGTGTACCGTGATTTGTTTTTTTTGTTTGTTTTTTGTGAGAAACCAGTTTAGGCTTTATACATGATGCATCGTGTGCAGAGTAAACTAGTTATTTGGCCTTTGCGAGGTACTTTACTACCAGTACCATGGCACGACGGGAAGCGCTTAGAAACGTTTTCCTCGAGAGGTGCTCGTTCAGTTCACTCAATGCTAGACGTATCTCGCCCTCCGAATATGGTTCATGTCTTAAGATATTGAGGTGGGCTAGTTGGATATGCATGATATAAAAATTAAATAGCGCAAAGGTTAGACAAAGGACAAGGGACAGAACATGTAGACAAAGACAAGCGCTAACTCACAACTGGCGTTTTAATAGAAAAGAAGAGAAGGAAATTCATGTCATCCCAAAGAGACTGGGGCCCATCGGCCTATAAAGAGCCTGCTGCATTGCGAGCTGTTGACGGTACCATGTCTTGCTCAGTTTTGACCTCCTCTACAGTTGTCGCATTACGCTCCGGGTAAGCTGCAGCGCAAATGTGGTTGCATATTGAAGCTGAAATCAGGCTGTCATTGCATGTGCACTGGTAACCGTCGATACAAATGTCGCAGTCCTTGCAGCGAAGGACGCCCTTTCTATCACCCTTTTTTTCGACATTGCAGTTTGTTCCTACCTGGGACAGTGACTTCACAAACCATCCACAGCCATTTTGTAGCTTTTCTGTATCTGATATGAGTACCTTCATCCCATCTTGGTGCCTTTGGAAAAAGGCTGTGGCATGCCTATTTTTTTTTTCCTTTTACGAGCGACTTGAGACGCTTGTAGAGGCGGTCACCGGTTAGCTCTAAGAGGATCATTAGCAGCGTGTCAATACTCTGGTTGTGTGTTTCATGCATGTAGTTTGACTTGAGGTCCTGTGCATTGCCTCGAGATGATTTTTAGTGGTGAATGGAATGCCTTTTCTGAAACAGTGCACCTACTGATTCGCTCTTCCGGTATAGTGGCTCCTAAAGTGCTTAAGAAAATTTCCACCTTCCTTACCCAGTTTCTGATCGAGAAAGAGTAGGAAAGCCTGTTGAATTCAGCCTCATTGCCGCAATTTGTCAGAGTGAACAACTGGTCTTGAAGAGTTTTTCGAATTTTTTCATTGGTGACTTTTTGCAATGTTTCTTTCGAGCTGCGGTTCACATCTCAAGTGGAGAACATCTGATTTTTGACAGGGCCCATCATGTGCTCCGACGCGTTTCCATATACGGGAGTGTCATCAGACATGAATGCCTCGCATTCAAGTTTGCCAATTGTTTCCATTTATGGCCTGAAAAAAGCGGATCATAGTCTGAGCGTGAACATTTTTGGAAATCAGATATGTGCCTGGTATTCCTGATTGGTCTTTTGCCACTGTCATGAGAGTCGTCAGCTGTAAATTGTGACCACCTGTTCCATGAGTGGAGTCAATGCAGAGGAACCTTGGACCAAGCTTAGCAAAAAGGTCTTTCTGGAGGGGCAGTCATCACGGCAAGCTCAAAGTCACAGTTGCCCTTTTGGGTGTGGTGTTGAAAGTACAGCACAGGAAATCTGGTTGCCTGTTTAGTTCCTCCATCCACATCTCGACACTTACAAATTGATCTTTGTGTCGTCACTCTTTGGTTTCAATTTCGTGCTGAACATAAATGTTGCCAATGTCCCTCATTGTGAGCAAGTAAAGCCTGTCCATCTCACTGCCACAGTGCCATCCAGAAGCACGTGCATCTACCAAGACCTTTTGGGCAGGAATGGCTCGCTTTAGTTTAGCAGCTAAAGCCACCTTTTCGGTCTTTCAAGGCGGTTGGTGTCTCAGCTCCTTCAGGTGGCCGCAGTGTTCTGCCTAATACTCTACTAACACCTTGCCATCTTTCTCTGTTACTGTAACCTTAGCTAGGCCCTCCACATTAGACTTACAACTGTCCTGCGTTTTTAGTTGCTGTTTACCTTAGCTCTCGCTTTGAAATGACCCAGAGCGGTGGCAGTAGTAGAACCGTTTCGTTTCACCGCTCTAGTGTCGCTTGGCTCCGCTGCGAAGAACGAAGTGAGCGTGTTCTTTACTTTCTTCGGCCGCCACCCAGGTGCTGAATTCTGGAAAGCAGAGAAAGAAATTTGAAGTGAAACGGCAATTGTTTATTCAAGTCACTTCACATGGTGGACCTCAAAGAGACTCTAGAGCATGAGCACTCCAATTAAGTTCTCCGGAGTACCTTTAAAGGCTCACCGAGCTCCCAAATTTGATAGACTGCCGCAATCTAAAGCATTTTTCTAGCTTCAGCACTAGCTTAGCGAATCTGAGTCATTTATTGATGCATAACTATGGGCCAAGCACTCTGTGCAGTATTGTTTACTAAGTCGGTAGGAGTTTTGAGTTTTATTGCTTTAATTTCGGTGCCTGGAAGGATCCTTCGGCTATCCATACAAAAAATATGGGCGTTCCCAAAGACTGAGACCTTTGAGAACCCCTGCACCAGAGCCAGCTTCAGATTAAACAAATTCCAACAATCGCTCTGCTTCTCGTATTTGAACAATTTGTTACTGCAGAAGTGTGCTTGTTACAGTGGGAAAAGAACTGCCTATGATAGAAGTAGCATTTCACCTTTTGTAGGTGTTTCTGTAGAATGAGAAATATTCGTTTAGAGCAGCCGCTGGCGCTTTTGGAACAGATGCCATCATCTGTTAGCACATCACTTAAAAATGAAGAGATTAGATCTCTCAATGAGTTCATCTTCTATAAACTCGCGATAATCCAAACTAAAATATTTGGTAATTCTGGTTAATTCAAACAAATATCAAAATGTCGTTTTTCTCGCAATGTTTTTAATGTATTCATAAGCCATTTAATTCTAAAGGCGTTTTCGTATACATCCTACTTTTTGTTCCTGCAGTCCCGTTAAGTGCGCTTCTTTCCGAGCAACTGTGCACTACAGGGAAGCATACCTACTGATCTTGCTTCCGCGGATTTTGTTTCTCTGCAGTGTGTAAACGTTCACACACCCGCAACCGAGAAGGACCGGCTGAGACGAGACCGGTTTTCATATCTCTTGCGACGGCTTAGGACCTGCTCCGCAGCAGGGCATCTGGTCCTACGCAGTAGCAAGAGGCTTAAAAATCGGTCTTGTCTCAGACTGCCGTACTCAGTTGCAAGCGTGTGAACGGGCTTTGAGCTTCGTTCGATTTACCTACACCTCCTGCACCGTTGCAGAGAAGTGTCGAGCAGTGTACTTCCGGTATGTGCATTGGGATGCGACCAGAAGTATACCACCCTACACTTTTCTGCACCGGTGCAGTTAAATCGAACAAAGCTATTAGCTACGAAAATGGGCACCACGCGGGAATTTCCACGGTAACTTGCGCGGACGCTGGTGCGGCATGGGCATAGGTACACGTCACAGCGTCCACGAAAGCTGCTATGAAGACTTTTGCGCAGTGCCCGTTTTCATCGGTCATGTGTCCCCTGCTTCATAGTCCACATAAGACAACTTCTTGGCCTGATGAACAAACTTAATTTCGTTTTGAGTTGTCATGTGCTGTCAAACACTCCACAATAAACAACATTTTTGAGGGATAAGTAAACGTGTCATACATTTCACAAATGTTGCGGGCCTGCTTGTTTATAATCAGTAGGTTTTAAAAGAAACCATCACATTCCTGCTTTGTATGTGTAGCCATTCATATGGCAAATCATAATTTTATTTTGCATTATATTTAGATGAATTTCTGATAATTCAAACACAATATGTGGCTTTCTAAAGTTTGAATTAATGAGAGTATACTGTATCATAATGTTTGAGAGTTCATTTTTGATACTAGGTTATATTACTGACTACAATTTGTGATAAGAATAAATAGGACGCAAAAGAAACACAGCCTTCTTTTTAGAAAAAAAATTGCGGGGGCTAAGCTCGGCTATGCCAGGATGTACGTAGCGTGAGCTTATGCGCACAAAATGAGAGGCTCTCTCAAGCGGCTCCGGTGCAGCGTCAGACTTGGCTACCGCGCAACGGAGGCGCACAGCTGGGCACGCGGCGGCGCCAGTGTGTCTGCCGCGGCTATGACGTCACTCCTCTGGAATGCGCAGACCGGCGAGGCGGGCGCGGCGGCGGCGGCTCCGGCGCGCCAGCTGTGCGCCGTGTGACGTCACTGCCCCTCGCGCATGTGCAGCACGGAGCACGGCTCATTATGCGAGATACGCGAAACTGCTCAACCTCGGCCAGTGTCGCTCACGCTACAAAAGGCTCTGGTCAGAGTACGTTCTGTCTACAATGGGTGTTTAAATGGTTGAAAAATGAATCATAGCGCAACACTTCAGTTTAGATAAAGCCCGCCCCCCTCCCCTCCCCATTTTACACTCGGTAGCTTATTTAGCCTGTAAATACAATTTCTGTAAAATACCAACATATGCACTAACACGTCTATCATAAAAACACGTCCCTCAAGTTTTATGAGCCTACCAAACTGAAGACCATTATTATAAACTGCAAAAACAATCATCCACAAATATTATAAAAGCCTACACTTGTGTTTTAAAGGTGGCACTGCTCCTTAGCGGCGCTAGAACTGGAGTTAAGTCAAAGTTCACTATTCTTTTCATCGACAGCTGCAGGGGAGCTACAGTGACTACCGTATTCTCTCAAATATGTATATGTATTTTTTCTCTCACTTTCTCGGCTCAGGATTTTTTTTTTTTTTTTAGATTAACTTATCTGTAGTCACCCTAAACATAATTCCCGTGCCTATCAAGCTGGCCCAGGCACTCCCCCTGGTCAGCAGCTGCTCCTAGAACTCCGGTGCAAAGCGGTGAAGCTCGACCTGCACACGCTAGTGAGAGGTGTTGAAGGTTGACGCGGGCAGCGCAAGGTGCCACGGTACTCTGCAGGCATGGCACGAAGGCATGTGGAAGGCACGATAATCAAGTGATCTCATTATGAGTAGAAGAGTGTGGTTCTGTCTTATCACAGTAGCCGCCATACTACTATTTTGCTAAGTTTTCTTGCGACTCGTAGTTTCAGACATCACCGAGATCGTCTGAAAATTTAGACGATGTCGGTGATGAACCGGCCAGCGCATCAACTGGCCAAAGCGGTTTATTAGAAATTTGTATACTTTGTTTTACCTCAAGTCGACGCCACAGCCAACGCTACGAGCCCATGAGATTAATCAAACAGCATCAAAGCACGACATCGTGATATTTGTCATCTCCCTGCACTTGTTCTTTCATCAGTTAAACAGATCAAATGCCAGCGAATGTCCCGGGACTTGCGCTTTTAGTATGTGTGTTCGTGGTTGTATGCGTTCGAGCCTTCGACTGTGCTCTGACCTAAGATGAAACAAACCATTCGGTGAGTAGAGACGCTATGAAATATGTATATATATATATATTGCACCATTTTTGTTTCCTTCTACTTGTCTGAATATTAAAATCAACCAATAATCTCCCTTTAAGCTTTTTGTGGCAGAGCTGCGGCGTAAGTAATTCTTGGAAAAAATGGCATTTTGACGCAAGATGTAGCAGATTTTGGATCATGGCACAATATGGTGCAAATGTCGCAACACTTCCATCCCTGGAACTGGCTGCACAGATCCCACACCCTCCTGTTGTGCCCCATTGGCTGCACTCCCCAAAATGGAAGTAGTGTCTCATTTCCCATGCGGAGCGCAAATTCGTCTGGTTCTTGTACAGGGGTTGCAATGATGTCAGAACGCCAAGCTCTTATTGGCCGATTGAAAAAAAGAAAATAGAGGGTAGACCTCAAAGCAAGCGTAGGTCTGCCCACTATCCTTTCAGTCATAGCCAATCAGAGCTCGGCGTTGCTCTGACGTCACAAGAACTCCTGCGTAAGAAGCGGACGACTTGCTCTCCGCATTGGTAGAGTTGATTTTACCCCTGCCACCGTAATTTCGGCTACAGCTACCACTCATGCAAAATGCTCATTCGTGGAAAACCCATTTGACTGGAGTTCAAAATCTGAATTATGGAATCCTCAAACGATGACACAGGCCCGGAATTCGGGCATTTTGAATTTATATTTGAAAATCACTGCAAACTTAAAATATTTATTAGAAATGCATTGATTCATTCCAAGGCAAACATATTTTTATTCACACGAATTACAGTCATTAAATGCAAATAATGACATAGAATTGTGGTGGTCGAGATTGCATAGTCTTTTCAATAGTCATAAATGTTTGTATATATACATTGAGCAGAGTATATATACCTTGAACATGCCTTGAGCAACTTAAATGCTTTAATAACTTTATTTTTACAAAGTTTACGAACTGGGGAATCAATCCAATGGAAACAAGTTGAGAAACAAGAACAAGTGATTGCCCCTTAAAGACATCAAGAGAGATTTTTAAACAGAACAAAGCGTATTTGATCACAAACCCTGCATAGCGGGTGCACACCTGCAGGTGAAACTAAAATGAGCTTGTTGGCAGCGCAAAGCGTAATGTGTCCATAACTACGTTCTGAGGACATGGTGGTGCAGAGATGTTAGACCGACTTCTCACGAGTCATCAGACAAAGCCGCAAATCAAAAAGCAGTGGTGGAACCTGTTTAGCAATGAGGTCAACATGACTGTTGCAACATGCTTCACAAAGCAGTAAAGGCTGCCACAACAAACTTAACATATAGAAGTGCTCCTGCCGCGTCTGAAAGAAGACCTGACTGAGGCTAGAAATGAGGGACGTTAATGGTCACTACAGCCTATCTACCACACCGAGCAAAGCGTCAGCATGAACATTGTAATAAATGACTGCACACACAAAAAAAGAAATGGTTTGTAGCTTATGGATCCTGAACACTGTTTAGAGGTCTGCAGCTCGCCGTAGAAGAACATTAAGGTGAGGCAACATACATAAAAGGTGCAGAAAAAGAAAAAGTATTGAAATTTTCAAGCTTTGTGTATGCCAAATACCGCTCATCCCAAAATGCAACATGTAGAGATGTGCAAAAGTAAAAAAAGCAAGAAGAAAATGCAGTGTTTCTGGTTTGTATCAAATCATGTGGTGAGCATTTGCACGCGAAGTGCAAGGTTTCATTTTAAAGTTCGAATTTCGATCACCTATTATTTGGAGTACAAATGAAATGAAGTGAGCACTAAAAATACTCACCTTCAAATGAGTCGAGCTGCAAAGTGCGTGGAAAGGAAACGAGATCGGAACCGCAGTGCACTTGTCGCATATGAAGGGGCAACGGTCAGAGGGAAGCTCGGTGCTCTTTACCTTTGCGGCCGCGTCATCGTGAATCGACACTAAGTGCCTCTTCAACTTTAATGCTTGCATGAAGCGCTTGTCACAAATCATGCATTGGTACATATCGTTAATGGACGCAGAAGAGGCAGCACTGCTTCCCCCAGAAACCGGCTGTTCAGTCATAGTAAAGCAAACAAAAACGCCTCTTTTCATACCTTTCTTACTACAATGCGCCACGCGACGCGGTCAACGCGGTCACTGAAACGTCACATCAGTATCGCTTAAGGAAAAGCAATTACGGCGAAAATGAGAAGTGACGAAACCGTTATAACGTTGGGTTCAAACACTTCTCAAATTTTAAACAAAAACTTCGTAACCACCTCGTAATCCAAACCTCGTAGCTACAAAACACAACAATGCACAAGGCTAGAAGACGAAATAGTAACGCACGGCGGTGCTAGTTAAGATTTTTCGTTAGCAGTGACAACTGAAGCTACGTGGATACCACTGAAGATCTAAATTTGGAACTGAAAACTGCTGTGAGCCCTTGAACATAGCTCTAGCATAGTTGACGGAACTAACGCCTTCTTATCAACCGGCGCTCAGAGTGCTCATAGCTCACGCGGCTCGCGCACTTGGGCTCGCGTACCAGGCTACAAAGCACAAAGGAATAAACCCACAACAAGACTTGCCACACCTACGGACACCACAGCCACCACAGAAATACGTAGCTACCATCATCACCAATACACATAAATATAAGCTGATAAAGTAATTAGGAAGGCGGCCTAGTTAAAGTTACACAAAACTAAAACCTCAGGCCATGAGAAAAAAGAAAGAAGGCAAGACACAAAATGTCTCAATTTTTAGGCGTTCCTGTGTTGTCCTCGATTTTCCCCCATACTTGCAGTTGGCAACCAGTGTTTTTCCCCACAAGATTCCCTAGAGTAATTCTCCCTACGCGGCTACGCGGTACCTAGATTTCTGCAGCCAATCACAGAGAGGATGGGGCCCTCCGATTAGGTGCAAGCCGGCTGCTAGCTGTGGGGGAGGGCCGCTATTTTCATTCATTCGCCCGGTGGAATGCACAAGATCGACATCCAAATTTCGTGTGTTTTTTTTTTCCTTTCATTTCGCTAGCTCTGGCAAGAAAATGATATAGTGTTATTCCCCGGTAGACTAAAAAGCTAACAAATGAAGTTTTCTCGACGTTTGACCGCAAATATTTATTCAGGCGAAAGAGAAGTCGGCCTGTAGCAGACGACGTGTGGCCTCAACAGTGCTCTGCGCCCAAAGCGTGTTGCGTCAAAATGGCGATCGTTTCCTCTTTGCTCCCTCCTTCCTCTCTCAGTCCTGTGGCGCCCTCCCCTCTTTCCTTCTTCCCCCTCCCCCCTCCCCAGCGCCTTCATCGCCACGCCCACTGGTCAGGCCCTCCCAATACATCGCTCTGCCCCCACCCATTGTTCGCCGCCACCTAGCGGTAGTAGAAGTAGAATTGCCTGGACGCAATGTCGCCAATGTGGCGTTGTTATTATGACGGCATTTAATTAAAGGGGAGATACAACAATTCTAACTTTGAGAGAATTTGCAGTTTTTAATTTTTACATTGTTTATTTTACCAAAAAGGATAGAGGAACCGCCCGACTCTCTTGAAATGTCACGATTCCGTTGCGTAATGGCAAAACAAAGAACAGAAATATTTCGAGGATTTGCAGCCGCGGGGTTGAGGCTATCGAGCTAAGGCCTAATGCACACCTGGGTGCATTATAATGAGTTGGAAGCACGTGTCATTATTCCCTAAATATAATGCTATACTTTATAAATATTGTATTTTCAACAGGAGTGCATGGTTCAAATACCTTAAAGCCGTACTATATTCAGTTTTAGCTGCGCCATCTGCCAGAGGTAAAAAAAAAAAAAAAACTATTTTTCCCTTGAGCTTTGTTGCTACCAAGTCAGTCCAACTTCCTTAATTGAAACGGTCGCGTTCGCAGTCTTCGCCTAGAAGTGCGAGCGGACGTACAGCCGGTGCTGCGCAAGATACGAAGCTGGGCGTGCGGATGTGGCCTCAGTTTGTGTCAACGATAAGATAACGGGCGAGCAAGAATATAGTACTTGCTAGCGAACACTTTTAGAGTCCATCCTTGTACCAGCATTCGACGCGCGCTGCACAGGGGTGAGCCGCAAAGCTTTCTGTTTTCTTCGTGCTTCGATCATTATATGCCTGCATTTTTGTCGTTATTTTCGAGAAGGTTGTCGAATCAATAAAAGCAGAATTGTGTATAGTCACTATCAACTAAAGAAAGGCCGGCTTATTGTGTTCACGCTTCTTGCTTCTAATTGACCCCGTAAGCGATGACGTCACAAAATGGCGCTCCACTACAAGCAAGCCGTCGCTACGGCCGTTGTTAAGGACAAATTCGTAGGGGCCCTACGTGAGGTAAAAAATCGTCTGATAAAAAAGTAAATATTTTTTTTTTTTTTTTCCGGTTGAGTGGTTCTTGTGAAGGAAGTACACAACCTCGTTGAATGAGATTGGTGACGATCCACGAAACTTGTATTCTCGGTGTCAACTTTCTGTAGGATTTCGGAAGCGAAGAGTGCCCGTGCACAGCTCGGATCGACGCCCGAGGTGCGCGAGCGCGCGAACGCCTTCCCGTGGAGCATGCTTCCACAATAGTTGAGAAGGTGAAAACTCTGCGAAGCCGAATCATGTACGACGACAACGACGTAAAGTGTATCATGGTCGAAGTACAGGCCAGCACACGTTTCAAGGCATTTCTGACAACAAAATTGCTTCAGGGCAGATCTGTGTGTTGAAACGATGTGTCCGTAACAGATACATATATTCATTCATTCAATCATTCATTCCTTTATTTTGAGTGGCCCACAAACAGCAGGACGCCTTTTTAGTGGTGCACTTTCCAGATTAGTGTGTAACGGCAGAACAAAAATATGAATAGGAAGAGAAACTTTAAAATAACACAATATAATCAACAGAATTTCTAAATATCAGGGCTATTATTCGCAGCAATCTGTTCACAGTGGTTATACGTTCATTTAGCCGTATCATGGGGTCTGCTAATGCAAATCAGAAAGATAGAACATTGATTGCGATCTGCAAGAAATCTTAGGAAGGCGTAAGTAAATGCAACTAAGTAATACAGATGGATCAATAATTCCATGCGCAACCTTGTGCAGAAACTTCAAATCATGCCTCATTCTTCTGTTATGCAATGTATCCAGTTTCATCAGTCTGCATATTCTATCATAACTGCTGTAATATATCAATGAAAGTAGCGATCATAAAGTACACGAATTAATTTTCTTTGAACACGCTCGAGGATACATGAATTTGTAACTCCCATACAATTCCACACCACCGAGGCGTATTTAATAGGACCACGCACGATTGAGCAATGCAAACGTAAAAAACAAAGTTAATTCAAAACATTGCGCGTTACACGTGTAATAGACTTTAAAGATGCATTCGTTATAGCAATGCAATGGTGATTGAAATTAAATACATGATCCTTATACACTCTCAGATCTTGAATTACAGAAACACGAGCAATAGCGTTATCGTCTCGCGTATAAGAAAAGCTCACAGTCTCACGCTTTCTCAATAATTACATAATTGTTGTCTTTGTCTCAATCAAAACAAGGCCATTCAAAAAACACCGTGCAGAAATTGAATTTACATCACGTTGTAGGCGCTCACAGTCCTTTACCGTATTAACCACACTAAACAACTTAATGTCGTCAGCAAATAACTGTAATTGCGCGTGTTTAATGGCGGAAGATAAATCATTTACAAAAATTAAAAACAACAAAGGACCAAGATTGCTGCCGTGTAGAACACCCGAAGTAGATAAAAAAAAAAAGATCAGATAAGCAGCTCGACACTCGCACAAGATTTAACCGATAAAATAAATAACTTTCAAAAAGCCGATAGTATTTAGAACACGGACCGTAGTTGCAGTGCTATCTCAGAAGTACCTGATGATTTACTTTATCGAATGCCTTAGTCATATCCAAGTACACGACATCTGCTTGACTTTGGCTATGTACAAATGGTACGACATGATTCAAAAACGAACACAGATTGGTCTTAAGAGATCGCCCTTTTATAAATTTATGCTGTTCTGGAATAATCTTCTGATCAAAATATGTATAAAGGCGAGAATACGAAACAATTTCGACAACTTGTGAGAAACTAGAAAGTAGAGAGACAGGCCGATGATGATTACCCGTCGAACGGTTACCCGATTTATGCAACGGAACTACAAGAGATCGTTACCAAGCGGGAATAAAACTTCCAGACTCAATTGAGAAATTAAGGATGTGAAGCAACACAACGTAGTTGAGCACAACCCTTCACTATAAAATTTGGAATTCCATCCGTTCCGGCAAACAACGTCGGTTTCAGTTTTCTAATGGCCTACAATACTTCCCTTTCATTTATTGGAACGAGAGACAAAAAATCTGTGGAGTTTGTATGCGAGTACGGCAATGAGCAATCGTTAGTATTGAAACAAGAGCTGAAATGCTTGGCAAAAATATTCGTTACATCAACCGCATCGGAATGAAAATCCTCGCCAATTTGCAGTATGGTAGTGGCAACATTATCTTTCGTGCTTTCCTTGACATATCTCCATCGGCACTGCGGCCGTGTGCTCAATGATTGCTCCGCAATGTTATCGCGCTCCCGCTTATCTTTAGTCGCTTACCTCGCATATCTTATATATATTGCCGCAGATGGAAACGAATTGACAAGCGTAAAACAAAAAAATAAAGATTTAATAGACGAACTTGGGCCCAGAAACAAAAGAAAAGATGAGCGTCAACGGCGGCAGCAGCGAGCGACGATGCGTGATCGAGACATCTGTCTGTGAGTCGACAAAGCCGCGCTTGGCCCCTTATCGAGTACACTCGGCAACTCGAGCATTCGCCCTAGAATGTTCGTTAGTGAGCTAGGTCGAGACTGACTAGGCAAGGACATTCTGGCCTCCTTATATTTTACATGTCACAGTAAACTCGGATAGTCTATACTTCGTTTCAGCTTCGGTCCGAGCGCGGCCGATGTAATGAGCCGAAGGGCCAATCAAACAGCGAAGAGGCGCAACGTCATGGCGTGCTCTCTGCAGTTGATAGGACTAGCTGGTGTTCGCCGTGTCTCTGTGCGTGCTCCTACGCCGGCTAGCCCCATCAAGCGCAGAGAGCACGCCATGACGTTGCGCTTTTTGAGCTGTTTGATTGGCCCTTCGGCTGATAACATCGGCCGCGCTCGGACCGAAGGTGAAACGAAGTATAGAGGCACGATGAAGGGTTTCTTTTCAATTACGCACGCTTGGGGACTTGCTTAAAACTAAAGAATCAGTAGGATTTTGTTTTATCACTTTGATTATTACAAAGGTACCAAACCTACACCGATATTGCCAGCTAAAAAAACGAAGTTTGGGGTCTCGAACCGCTTATGTTGAAGTCAAAATAATTGCTATTGCATTACAATGCACGTTACCTGCAAAATCAAAAGGAGGGCCCGACGCTGTTTTGATATTATATTCTAAACAGGTGCTTTTTCCGTTGTATCTTTTGCAGATCCAAGCGTTTGATGAGTTTCGTCAGACAGTATCCCGTATCACACGCAAATATTCGTTTTTAGAAACCTGATTAGTGTTTTTTAGGACTTCCACGTTCCAGATAAATACAAAATCAATATTGTATCATTGTGCAAACGATTTAAACTATTGCAGACGGCATACTTCAGTTATTCCGTGCGCGTTCGTCATGCGTTCGTCGTCTGCAACAGCCATCTCGAGAGGTCTGAACGACCGGAAGGTGCCGTCGCAAATATTTCAGAAACAACCGATTCTCGGCAAACTTCTGTCATGGTATGAAATCTCGGCTCCCTATATCTATTCTTTTTAACGTTTCAATGCTACGTAGGATTTTTAATCGATCGTTCCTTCGGAGCGGAATCCAGTCCCATGTATTCGTCCATAACAACGCCCATAGCAACGGTTTGTTTGGAGCGGTGACGTCACACTTACGGGGTCAATTGGCCACGCAGTGATAAGGTACATTCACCACGTCTCCTTTTTTTTAATCTAGCTGTCCCCGACTACAAATGGCGAGATCGTAGGACTGCATTTTCTACGTCACCCAAAAGCCGAGCTCGCACTGCTACTCATCATACAAAAAAGAGCCCGCAGACACTGACCCAGTTTCTTCCTCGTATGACGGCCACGTTGGTCCCACAAAACTCTCTGCAGAAATGTTCGAAACATACGTGTGTATGAACATAGCCTCCTCTATACTCTCAAAGCTTGGCAGTTCGACGACGGAGCCATAGAGTGCCCCGTCGCAGATTTGCAGCGCGAGGATCTGGTAGCACAGAGCAACAAAGAGCCATTTCTTGGAGAACCTGGACGTCAGCGGACTGGTTTTGGAGCGACGAGGACTTGAAACCCACTTGTTCGCTCGGTAGAAGTGTGTTTCGTCTTCTCGCCGCAGCGGGGCGCCAATCACGTGGCTCTCCTCTCATCCGTTGTGTTCCGCTCCACCTTTTTCATTTCGGTGGCCACTTTTCGGGCGATCTGCCAGGTTTTGTGAGTATATAGGACGCTATGGTATGAAGCAGACATGATGCTTGAGGCGCGTCCGGAGATATTGTCATGCAGCGAACATCGCGTCTTTTGCATGACGTATGATCAGCGCAGGGGCGGATTTAAGGGGGGGGGGCGGGGGGGGGGCGGCCGCCCCCCCCCCCCCCCGAGACGCCAAAAATAAAAATAATTCAGATTTTTTTTTTTATTATTTGGTTTTGGTGTAGCGATTATTTGGTCAGCAAACTAAATTTGTGCTGTCGAAGCAGGACAGTAGATTCGGCCATCTGTTTTTCCTTGGCAACGTCTTTGTTATTTAATAAAAAAAAATGGAGAGAGATGAGTGGACAAGTTTACCAGACGCGAAATGTACGTGCGTATGGAAAGCGGTGCTTGTTAAAAGTTCAGAACCTAAGATAGCAGCTTTGCGGCGCGGGCTCGTCCAAAGCGTCTCTCCACCCTGTACGGAGGCGGCGGCTTTGATATCGAGGCTCCCTGCTCCCTCCGTCTCTCTGTGGAGCCATCCTGTGCCGCTGAATTGGCACCACTGGTTGAAAGGCGAAGAGAGGCGGGAAAAGTCCACTATGACCGCAAGACTCGGCTAAGGGGGTGGAGGGGAGGTTGTTAGGTGTCGACGCCCAGCCTTGTCTCTCGGGGAGCATGGTAATCTCGCTGGCGTCCAACCTTTCTCACGAACAACGCCCGAACCACTCAGTCGGGAAAACTTAACAGGTTTATTTCATAGCGAAATATGTGACCGAAGACGACCGTCTCTCGAACGGTCGGGATTTTTGTGGACACGCGAGGGAGAGGAGGATTCCGTGGGCGGTGCTTTTCCTGAAGCGACCGAGGGCAGTCGGACCAGCGGAGCTCTCCCCCAAGGGGAGCTTAACGTTTGGGAAAGGCGAGACGACGATTATCCCCCACTCTGGAATCCTACGAAGGGGGTGGGAAACAGTTCCAAGGTCTTCGAATTGGTTGATGAACGATCCCTGGATTGTTCCCCCGCATACAGCCGGCGCCGTTTAATCCCCCCTCCCACCACCGTGGCAGAGAAGAATCGGGAAAGCTCGGAACACACACTGTCGCGTTCCGCCGCCTCGGCGCCAGCCGCAGGTAGAAGTCCGAAGGGTTGACACGTGACGTGAGGGAGGGGAGTCCTTGAGCGGCGCTTCCCCGGAAGCGACTGACGCCAGCCAGACTGGCAACGCCCCGAGCGTTCGGCTAAGCCTGGGCTAATCCTTCCCCCAAAGTGGTCCTAACGACTAGGAAAATACT
The DNA here is from genome assembly GCA_013358835.2 of Ixodes persulcatus. Lineage (NCBI taxonomy): Eukaryota > Metazoa > Arthropoda > Arachnida > Ixodida > Ixodidae > Ixodes > Ixodes persulcatus. Next base: position 1,243,302 of record JABSTQ010009160.1, on the reverse strand, counting down.
TCGGTAAGCTTCCCACGCACTCACACACACATGGAGATGGGACGGGTCATAACAAGGTGTTGTTGAGATGGCGATAGCGAGGCGCGCATACCAAAACTCAACTGGTTTATTTTTGCTTCCCGTCTTGGGCGACGGGCGTTCCCCTCTCCTTGGCTACGTTCTCCCGAAGCGGGAGGGTGGGAAGAACCGGTCTATCGGGAGCGCAGCAAGGTCACGAGGCAGGGCGAGTTCTCTCGAGCGGTGAGCAACGTGGGTCACCACAGTGTACACGCGTGCGTGTGTGGGCTCTGAGTCATGCGCCGCCGGGCCTGAGCGAAGGTACCTCGGGAATGCCAGCGCTCACGTTTCACAAGTCAGGAACGGTCGGTCAGGCTACTTTGAAGGGGAGTCAGTCGGGTAACTTAGAGCGCCGAGAACAGTGCAGCTTCAAGATCCGCGAGGGAAACCAAACGTGGACTTCTTTACTGTGTTGCACCATTCATCCCTTCTCCGTCGCGGATCACTGTTTTTCAGTGACGATTGACTTGGAGCTCGTGGTGACGCGCACGTTCGAGCTTAGTGGCGGCGCTTTCGACCTGTCGTTCACACGTTCACTCCTGGGCAAAACGGTGATTCGGGTAACGAGAAAGTGCTGTTGACCTCCAGAGACAAAGTGAGCCCAAGGCGGATGAAGTAACCGGGAGTCGAGTTCTGCAGCCTGTTAAGAATGGAACCTTCGGCGACCTTCTTCCGAGTTTCAACGCTGCGGAAACGAGTCACGATCTGTTCAGGACAGTCGCCCGCCTGTTGGAGCCTGCTAAAAACGAGTCACGATCTGTTCAGGACTGTCGCCCACCTGTCGAAGCCTGTCGAAGCCTGTCCAAAACGAGTCTCAACGCGTTCGTGACGTCAACGGGACGTGTGTGTGTGTGCGTGTGGGTTCGTGCGCTCCGGAAGGGGAGAGAGGCATGGCCTAACTGCTGAGAACCATGGCTACGACGCACTTCTGGCTACGACGCGGCGGACTTTGCTGCAACGCACTTGGCGGTTGCACCTGCTGCCCTGGCGGAGAGTGAGGGAGAAAACGGACCCTATATAAGGCGGAGCGTGAGGCTGCTCCGTGGTTCTCTCGGATTTGACGACTGTATCGCTACCATGTAATTAAACCGTTCGTTACGTTACCAATTCTCCCACCTCCACTGGACCCCTGGGTTCTTCACTTCGGGGAATGGTCGTCGTCACGAGCCAGGAAGCCTCCGGACGTGCGGCTTAAACCCCGCCTCGAACAAGCCGCTACAATGGTGAGTTGCACTTTAGTCCGTAAAATGACGTTGCTCTTTTGACAAATTATAACGAGGCATTTTCTGCACTTCGCTCGCGTATGAGGTGGTTGGTAGCCGTGACGCATGCCGAAAAAGTAATTGACATAGATAGTAAGGAAAAGAAAAGCTAAATGGAACGTGTGAATTGTTCGTTTCTTTGCCACCATCCGCAGCGACATAAAAAAAAACATCGCGCTGCAGACATTAATTGTTTCCTCCTCTTTCTATGCATAAAAATTAGTCATAGACTGTGTGCGGCGTTTCTTTCGGTCGATGGATAATCAAAATATTTATGCGAAATTTGCTCACTAAATCTTTTTGTGGGGTGGAAGGACACTGATGGCTTAAGAACTCCCAGCCAACCAGCGTTTGGGACTTGGTATGTTATATTGAGCTAATTTTTGTAATAATTTTTCCTTTGTATTTGTGTACGCAGCCTTTACTTTCACCTTCCATTTACACTTCGGCTTGAGACGCATAAGATCGCACAGCTGATATTGGTAATTAGTGCTGAATCAGTCACTCGTGGTACTTATAAATTACGTCACTTATGAATGGGTTCTATCTGTTTAGTAAAACAAGTGTTTTTTACATAGAGTGAAGATGGTCCACCAAAGTCATCCAAGCGGAAAAGTACCACTCTGCATAACTTCTTCCAAGCTGTGCCCAAAAAGATTGTCACTGAGGCAGACATTGCAAGCAACGACTCGAAGCTCACTTTGAAGTCTGATGGCGTGGACGAGCAACTCACGATTGAGGCTCTCCCGTCGCCCATGGTCGAGAATTCTGACGGAACTACCCCACTAGCCCCGGCCGTCCACACACTTCGGAATCCAGCAGCTGACTTTGGTTTGCAATATGACATTGGCAACTTCGTTGGGGCGAGGCCAGACGACCACACCGTGGTTGGCTTACTCGAATGCCATTGGATGCCACCGCAAGGTTACTCCTTCCCTTTTTCCGAACACAACAAGGGACAAACAGTCGAACGGAGGTACGTCAGAAGTGACCACCTACTGAAATATCCTTGGCTGGTTGTCTCGGATGCCAAGGCAGGTTTGTTCTGCAAATTTTGTTCTCTTTTTGCCACCGGGCACATTGGGGGGAAACACAAGACAGTTGCCCTTCAGGCTCTTGAAACGGAGCCTTTGAAAAAATTCGCGAAGCTTCTGGGGAAAGATGGAGCTTTGGAAACCCATTCCAAAGCTAGATATCACATCGAAGCAGTGGAAGCGGGCAAGGCTTTTCTGAAAACTTGTCGCGACCCAGCAAGGGTCGTGGCAAACCAGATCGATACACAGCGAATGCGGCAGGTGTCTGAAAACCGCGCGCGGCTTCTCTCGATTGTCGACAACGTTGTGTTCCTGGCCCGGCAGAACATTGCCTTCCGTGGACATCGGGATGACGGCCCAGTGGTCACTGGGAAGAACGGCAATGACAGTTCGGAGAATGGAGGAAACTTCAAGGACCTGCTGCGCTTCAGAGTGAAATGTGGTGACCATGCCCTCGAAAAACATCTCTCCACAGCCACAGGAAGGAAGATGTTCACAAGCAAAACAACTAAAAATGCCCTTATTGAATGTTGCGGAGACGAAGTTCTGTCCGTGATCTTGGCACGAGTTCGACAGAGCAAATATTATGGCATTATGTTCGACGAGACAACCGACGTGGCTCACAAGTCTCAGGTATCTCTTGTTTTGAAGTATGAACATGATTTAAAGATCAGAGAAGATTTTGTGGGTTTCTTAGATCCTCGAGAACTCAAGCCTCAAGATTCAAATCAGAATCAGAATTCGTCCATGTCGGACAGCGGGTCCGACGAGGAAGAGCAAGACGAAGACGACGCACTGGAGCCAACACTGACTGGTACCAAGCTCGGAAAAATCGTGCTAAGTCTACTGAGGTCATTGTCTCTTGACCCCAAAGGCTGTGTAGGCATTGCAACAGACGGATGCTCAGTAATGACCTCCGAGCTCTGCGGTGCCATTCAGGAAATTCAAAAAGTAGCCGTGCATGCAGTTCGATGCCCCTGCTTCCACCACAGCTTGAACCTTTCTATATCCAAAACATCAACTGTGCAAAGTGTCCGAAACACCACCGGGACAATGCGGGAAGTCATTACGTTTTTTTACGGCCTCGCCCAAGCGTAACGCCGTTTTGAAACTCCAGCTTGGCAAACAGCTGACCAAGTTATGCGACACACGTTGGGTCGAACGTCACGACGCTGTTTTGCAGTTTAGAGAGAGCCTGGGAAGCATCGCAAAGGCGTTGGAAACGGTTTCGCAGTGGCGAGAACCAAGCTCGGCTGCCAAGGCGAGATCACTGCTTACATCAATCCTGGATGCCGAATTTGAAATCGCAACCCTAGCTCTCTACGATGTACTCTCAGTCACGCTTCCCCTAAGTCGGTTGCTCCAAAAGCCGGATCTGGAAATGAACAGTGCCTCGGACATCGTGAAAGACACAATCGTCGTCCTGAGCGAAAAGCGGAACCCATTAAACGTCGAGAAGACTTTCAAAGAAATTTTCGCGCATGCAGAAGAAATTGCCGAGAATATGGGAGCCCAACTAGATGTGCCTCGTCTAGTCCAACGACAAATGAACTGCGCAAAATTGCCTCCACAGACAGCCGAGTCATACTTCCGCGCACATGTATACATTCCTCTTGTGGAATCTGTCGTAGAAGATCTTAAGCAGCGTTTTCCGGAAGAGGTGCTGGAAGTGTACAGCCTCAACACACTTTTGCCTCGCCATGTGAATGAGAAGGGAGCTCCAGGAAAGCTCAGTATCCTGGCAGCAAAATACGGCGTGCTCCTCGGAATGGGAGATGTAGCTTTGCAGACCATCATCAGAGCCGAATTTTCACTTTTTGCGGCGAAATGGAGACGCGAACAAGAGAAGGGGCCTCTTCCATCGACAGCTGTGGAGACACTTCAAGAGTCGGAGCCAGAGCTCTACCCCAACATCAGGACTCTGCTGCGCGTTCTCGCCACACTGCCAGTTAGTGTTGCGACGGCTGAGCGGTCCTTTTCCACCCTTCGTCGAATTAAAACTTGGATTCGATCGCGGTGTGGCGAAAAGCGACTCAACGGTCTTGCCCTCCTCCACGTCCACCGAGATGTGAACGTCGACCAAGAGAAGGTGGTAGACCGCTACGCGCAGGGAGCACGACGAAGGAAGGCGATGTTCGTGCTCTGAAGAACCTTTAAGTTGATAACTTGTGTAAATAATTATGTCTGTATTCTGTCCACCCCAATTGTAGGGGATTTTTTTTTTCTTCATCTCATCAGATAAACATGAATCTGTTTAATAAATAATTTTAATGTTGCTCCACGCAATTCGCCTAGGCACTGCGCTGAAGACCATTTGAGCTCGCATTTTTGTTTTCTATTGGTTTCACGGATCCACAAGACCATAAAGAATCGAACAGTTATTTTTGTTTGGCTGTTTCCCGTAAAATACCAAGTCATTGAGAGTAAAGTCGCTGAGAAATCCCACCCACTGTTTTTTTATTAGAGTTTAATTACTCCAACTAAATGCTCACTTTTCTCAAGAACTGTGCATTTTCGAGAGTGAGTCAATAAAATAACAATGAAAATAAGAAGGTATTTTGATCACGTTCTTCCAGGAATTAGAAATTCTCCATATTATTCGGCCGTCTTACATTTGTCTTGATAACAAATCCTTTCTTCTCCGGTCTTTGTGGTGTTTTTTTTTTGTATAAATTGATGTATTTTGTGTGATCGAGTCCCTGCACAAACTCTTTCACGCCGCGTGCCTCAATTGCCTGTGTTGCTTAAATGGGGATAGTCACTGTTTTGACATAGAATATAGAACCATGCACACGTATGTCTCTCTCTATCTCTATTTTTTTTTTACCACTTATAGTGCAAATCTTTGAACCACTGAAGCAACAAGTGCGGGTTAATATAAAAGAACAAGAAACTAATACAAATTTGGTGGGAATATTTAGGCTGTAACAAACGTTAAAACACGATTAATAGTTGCTTTTTGTAGATGCCGCAAAAATCGCTAGCCCACACAAATAAAAAAAAAATCACCACCGCCCCCCCCCCAAACCTTAGCCATAAATCCGCCCCTGGATCAGCGTGACTGCGGCTGACCGATTGCACACGAGTGCCGAACTCTGACCCAGCGTCCAACGCGTGCGCGGTGCCCGCCTCTTTCGAGTGACGTCGACACTCCGGCACAATGGCCTCGCAATCGCCTGTTGGCTCGGTCAAGCAAAAGAGAACGCGCATTACTTGTGACATCAGAAGAACGTCACAACTTTTTACTTTAATGAGGGAGAGGAAGTTGTTTGTTTTCTTAGCGCCACCTATTGTTCTCGGTTCTTCTAAGCACCCTAGGATATGCTAAAACAAAACAGGGGTCCCCTCTTTCGTTCCTTCTTTCTTGTTTAATCTTTTGCACCCGTATTCACCAGGCGCGAGTAGCGCCTGTTTAACCACTGACTAGTGACGTCATTGACTAAAATGATCACGTGGCGAGCGATAGTCGCCGCAAAGTGAGCGCTTGGTATTCACCGGTCGTGTTTAGGGCCTAGTCACCCCGCGCGACTAAGAAGTCGACTAATAAATCTTAGTCATGGGGTAGGGCTAGTTTAGCCGGTGTTTAGCGGGCGACTAGCGGCTCAGCGCCATGGCCGACTCGTATCACCGCTGACCACCAGCGCTAACAAAGCACTTACTGTCTCGGAACGCTGGGGGACACATCAAGAAAGAATGAGAGGAGCAAATAATGCGTAAATAGCCATGTTCAGCGGTCAGAGATACCGCTAAGGAGATCTCAGCAGGGCGCTGGACGACGAGAAAAAAACGCATTTACGGGCGCTTCCATATTTGTTTATGTCGCTGGCAATGCGGCTTCCGTGTTTCTCCCTTGCGTTGTTTTTAAATTTTCTTTTGTAAAACTCTGTCTCGGACAAAATGTCTCTCATTGTAACGTTTTCTTCCTGATACACATTTAAATATTCGATTTTATACGATAAAATACCAATTTACGCAGTGGCGTTTAAGTATGCATATGCGTGACCTATCTTTTTACGTCACTTCCCCGTTTTAGTTCTGACTAGATAGTCACCCACTCGCTTCGTGCTCGTGAATACCGCAGAACATAATCGCTCGTTAGTCGCGGATTTCTCGTTTAGCTCGCGACTACTTAGTCGTGCTACTAACATTAAAACGGCGCTAGTTAGTCGCGCCTGGTGAATACGGGTGTTGGAGTTTTTACCTTTTACCAAAGCGCTCGTTATTTAATGTTAGACGTTCTTTTCTTTTACTATATACTCAGCTTTTATTATCTGTACATCTAGAACTCTTGTTTCTCATTGGTTTCTCCTTCCAAGGCTAACCACCCTACAACGTCTGATGTTTTGCTTCTGTCTTAGGCGCTTCGAGCGGACCATATAATGGAGCCTTCGATATCTCTCACGCACGGAATCGACACTTTGGAGGTTAACCGCTTTGGTAAGTTTCATGATATCTTCGGAGGTCGGTGACGGCGGCGACGTCCTTACGATAGAGAAAGATCAATGTATTTAAATATCTTTTTTTATTTGTTTTTGCAGTAACACAATTCTTCATTACGTTTCGTAATTAAGAAATAAAACTCCAAGTCAGGTAGCTTTTCGTGCAATAAACGGCGTCAGGTCCTTCGTTTAAATTCAGTTCACTACTGTTCTTGCTATAGACTGTAGCATTAAGGCTCGTTCACACACTCAGATCTGCTTACGATCGGAGAGGCTTGAAATCCGTTTGTAAGCCGCTTGTGACTCGGTACGCCCGCGCAGCCGGTTGACGCCCGCGCAGCCGGTTGAAACCAGTCACATGAGACTTAAAAACGATTTTAAGCCTCTCCGATCGTGAGCTGCCGCACGTTTGTGAAGCAGCCTTTATACTTAAGTAAAGATAATGCTTCTTTGACGAGAGAGAGAGAGAGAGAAACTAAATGATGGCTGTAGTGATATTGTTTTCTGACGATAATTAGAACGTTTTGTTTCGTGTGATACAGTGCATCACTCAACGTCAGACAGGGGGATTGGTGGCCGAGTGGGCTAGCGCACACCAGCTCGGAGCAGGTGGAGTGAAATCTCGCGCTGTAGGACCCAGGGGTCCTGGGTTCAATCCCCACCCCTGCCCCATTTCCATCTGGATGAGCATCGTACCGGCGTGCGGTCGTGTATCACTACTGTGTGATGCACGTTAAAGACCCCAGGCTAGCGGCTGTACTGCACTGGCAAAATTTCTGCTCTACAGCTGAGACACCAGACGCCAATTAGGGCTGACTAATTTCCGGCTCTATAAATATACACACAAGTACTAATCCTTACGTTAGACAGATAAGATATTTAAGGGATGAAAGTGCCGTATTTTTGGGAGGAATGAATGCCGTGTTGTTATTGTGGAGCGTACTGACGAAGTGATTCAACGGTCAATCGCCTGCCTTTTATCACCTGATTACACAGTCTGTGGCGCACTCGAGCGGAGGGAGCAGGGTCAGGCAACAAAAGGCAGGCCACTGTTTAGTCCGTTGAGCGCCTGTAGTCACCGACAGCTTTAAGGCGCCATGAAACTAATTTTAGGCTGGGATAAATAATTTTAATGCGAAGGTATTAACTCTCCCATAAAACGAAACCGGCGGCGTCTGTGACCGCAAAAAAAACGCGAAACAAATGCCCATTCTGCCAATGGCTGCGCGTAACGGCTCCTGGATAGCTATTGGCAGCCGCTTCACGAGATCGCGGGCTCGGCTGCGCGCGGACGCTTCGAGAGCGCGCTTCGCGGGAGCCTCAACTGCAGAGTGCAAATCAGCTAATGTCTAGTACTCAACAATAATAATTCATTTGAATCTCTAATCTTGACAATCTAATCTCGATAAAAAAATGTTTTTCGAGTAAGAGAACTCAAGCGCGTGTCTAGTGAGTGAACTCAAATGAATATTGTGTCCTTAATGATAAGTCCTATTTATATATCTAAATTTAAAATACCACATATTGTGTTTTTAATATTAAAGCCATTTTGCGAGCCTAATGAATACATTCAAAATACTGCATATTACGTTATTAATGGCCAAACTTATTCACATTCCTATGAAGAAAATTCAAAGGAATATCTATTGAGTCTTAATGACAAAACTCAATTGCATTCGTATTAAGTAAATTTAATAGAATAGATATTGAGTTCCGTATGATCAAACTCATTAGACGTGAAGTTCACATTCCGTTTGAAGTGACTTTATAAGAATACATTAGAAGCTCAATTAAAACTCATTGATAATTTTTGTAAAGACAGAAGATAAACGGAGGCTCGTTCTGAGCCTGCGCTGTGCTTGCGTTCATCGTGGCGAACTCGAGTTTTGTAAGGACACCTTTTGAATATGCATTAATGTTTGCTACAGATGTTGGATATTTATGAAGCAAGGCAGTAAAGCAGCCGTAGCGTCTTACCTGACAGGTCGGAAGTGTTCTTGCGACTAGGCCAGTCGCACGTTTTGCGCTACCGCGGTACGAACCTTTCGTCACACGATGGCCATGCCGCTGATCACAAGGGGTGCTCTCATTCTCGAGTCGATAGTTTTGGTTTCGCTGTAGACCCCCGAAACAAAACTTTAAGATATCTACGAAGCTATACGCGAGGCGTCGATAAAAATATTGCACCTCGTAATTCAGGGACACACTTCCTTCACTAAAAGCAGTCGTAACCCCAAAATCAATAACACTTTATGGCAAATTGATAGGTAATTGTGTTGCGTGGGTAGAACGCTCTAGCACCAGAATCGTTTAGCGATACTGCGAGTTTTCAGACTCCAGACGCCTACGTTCACGGCGCTGTTCAAGGAATAGTTTAACGCGTACCATGTTACACTCGATAGTTGTTTCCAGAATAAAGAGATACTACAGCTAAAGGCTGAAAGACATGGTGATCTTTCAGAGCCGACCATACTCTCGAGCTCCTCTTCCTCAGTGCCCTCGCCTACTCCACTGGTCACGCGACCTCCCCGTTAACCAATCAGTGTCGAGCACCTCCCTCCTTCTCTCCCACCCGATAACCAATCAGTGTCGAGCCCCGCGGCCACGCTTTTATCCAGGATTCACTTTTATCTGGGCTTCACAAAATGCCTACCACATTGCCAAACAACGTTTCACGTTAAAATGTACCGTAGTTACCCCTTAGGAAACCCAGGGCTGGTCCTATAATAATCACGCTTCTTCCTTGGTGATTCGTTTTCCGTCATTCTGATCACCTGATGCCGCAATCCAAATCGGCTGTGGAGCGATAAAACGATGCTCGCCATGCCGTGCATTTCTTAGGCTGTCAAAAGAGAAAATGTCTCTACTTTATTTGCTAAAACTTTTCGAAAACCACTGGGCAGTAGATCGAGCTCGCTAGGATGCGCAAGGTTAGCGTTTTGAAGTAAAATATTACAAACCGCATATAACTTTTTAAGACACGCCTAACAGATCAAAGCTGTTTTAATTGTAATGAGGACGACTGTTGCAGATCGAACACATTACCCACCTAGCAAGACGAAGAAAACTTAGCTTCCGCGCAGAATAGATATGCGTTTTTCATATCAATATTTTTTTTTTTTGTGCGTGTGGAAGCCCCGAGTTAGTTTTATTTGTAGTAATGATTATTGACGTGTCATGCAGTAAACCGAAAATGAACCCTATATTACGACAAAAATGTCGATATAAATTTGACAAAATGATGGGTGCAATTAACGAATAGGTCACAACTTGCTGAGCTACTGCTAAAGCAGGTGTTTGGTCACTTTTTGAGCCAGTGGGATCCCTTTTTTGCTTATTTCCATTGCAGGAGCAACTGTGACATCATGGCGTGTTGACGGCGAAGAAATACTTTTCATGAGGTGAAATTTGATCTTGTTCGCTCGTACGGCCCCAGTAGACATTTCAGAGCGATTCTTTTGTCAGCTAGGTGAAACAAAGACGGTGAACTAAATAGGTTTCCGTCTCTCTATCTTCTTGTTTTAATCTGTTCTACATGCTGAGGAAAATTTTGATTACCCATTAAATTTAGCGTGAAGACTGAATTTGTGTATAGGTGACAAAGTCAGGTCACATAATGTCAATTTTATCCCTAAGATTAGCGGAAAATGCCTGGACGGACGAGCGAAAAAGTTTTGGGATTGATGCTTACTTTAAAAAGCATTTCATGCTTCAGGAAACAATAACTCACATTTGGTTAACTGATCTGGTAGTTGGTACATTTTCTCCGACGAATGACATGCTTTCCCGAAACCCTTTGAATATAAAATGGCGTCATTCTTTCGAAGAGGTGCTGGGAAAGGGGGTGTTTTTGTTTTGTCGGAACTTGTGCTAGTTTCGTAGCTGAACATTATTACGCATCCAATACGCTTAGAAACAGTTTAGGTCATAACATATGAACGATATCCAAGACTCAGAAATGCGTTTTGCCACAAGATAACGTAACATGCCCATATTTGTTGCAGCAAAAAATCTTCGTTCAACTGCACGGCGCCCATTCGCGGCGGGATACCAATAGTATTCCGTAAGTGACACCTGTAAACATTTTGCTTAGCATCTTTGTTAACATCTTTGGCGAATGACGATGCCGAAAATACGTACAGAGATTTTGACGAGTGAATGAATTTCGCTACGCGGTGACACTGAGCCTGTCTTGGATACGTGAAACATCACTGTGCTTGATCGATTTCGTCGATGATCACAAAGGCACTAAAATGACCAGCACCGCGACGATGTACTTTTGGTGCTGCTTGATGGGATCTATTGGATCTTTGCATTGGCTTCGGGTGGAGTGAAGCGGAGTATGAACCTATTTTCGTCCTCGTCGTTCGCCAAGCTCTCTCCGTGGATTGCAGCGATTGGCACTTCCAGTGCTGCGCGACGAAGTGGACGCACGGGAACGTTTTTTACAGCGGAGCTGTTAAGGGCTCTTTTCCCCAGTAGCCCTTAACAACCATTCCCCAGTAGCCCTTAACAGCCGGATTAGAAATGATGACAGCGAACTTTGAACAGCTACAGCCATCTATGAGCGACGGCGGCAACCAGACAACTGGTTGCCGCCATCGCTCATAGATGGCGGCAACCTTTCTTCGGAGGAAGGAGAGCGAGAGCGGATCGAGCGGCGACGTGCGCAGCAGCGCGAATGGTTCCGCAACCGCCGCGAAGCCGCTATAGCCTAAAGTTCTACTGCGTGAAGCGCTTCAGATTCCCTTGCGAAAGAGGAGCAGATCGCTCGCCTGGAAAGCCACCGCCGAGAACAGAAACTACAGCCCCGCTCTTCTTCCTTCTTCACCAGGATACAAAAAGTAAAAGTTTATTTTCTTTTTCTTCTTTTAGTGAGCGTGGCTTTAGGATACTTTCGTTATCGTTCCCAAACAAGCTCCAAGCGACAAACATGCATTTCTCTCGATTTTGTTTTTGTTGATATTTTTCTTTAAAATTAAATATAACTTTGTGCCACGGGAAAAGCGCCAGTTCAAAAATTTTTTTTTTTCCCTTCGTTGTGGGTTTGACTGGGGATATTTTATTACAAAACATGTTAAAAAAAACATTCCGTAATTTTTTTATTTTTTAAAGCACTCCACTATTCGTAAGGTTAATGAGATGCTTAAAAACACTTCATTTTACGCGTAAGGGTTAAAAAACACCCCATTATCCGCGTAAGGGTTAAAAAAGCACCACGTTGTCCGTGTAAGTGCTTTCACCTTTCCGTTTAGCGTAGCCCATCCCCATGAGGGCGCCTGTAGTTGTACAAATGAATCAAAATTACAATTACAATTACATTGTACAGGGAGTAGGCTGTATTTATACTCCCTGTACGATGTAAAAACCAAAACAAAAACGCAAGAGTACAAAACTTTATTTAAGAAACAAAACATAGAGAAACCATAAACGCTGAATGTGAATGACTAGGTATGATATAGGGTTCCGTGCATTGGAGGTTCATTTGGATGGTATTTTATCGGAGCTTATTTTTTACGTAGATTCGGTGTTTTCTGTCTTTTTGATGTCGGACAGAACCTCGTGGTTTATCGGGGGCATAGGTTGAGGAACTAGGACACAATAATAAAATTCCGCAACCTGCAGGGAACACGCGCGTGACCAGAATCCCTGCAAAACATTCCCGTACCGATAAGAAAACTAAATTGAAAGAAGGATAAGGTAGCCTCACGGACGGTTGAGTGGTGCTGCGTTTCAGGTCAGCACAAAAAAGAGCTTCATATATTATATAATATTTTTCGCAAAGCGAGTTTTTTTTTGTTTTTTTTTTAAGGACAGCTTTATTTCAGGAATTTTCAGTTTTCCCATATTTCATTATCCGGATCGGGCGTTAGTTATCGGGGTTATTGATATTTACCAAAAAAACGAAACCGTCGTTATATCGAAGCTCAAAATTACATACGAATCTTCTGAGCACTGGGGTGCAGAATTTTCCCCTTACTCGAGGGGTTGCTTTCAGCAAACTTTGGCCCTTGGGCACTCGGACCTCATCATGGATTTGCTCACACCATGGAGTGGACCATTAAGGAAGCGCCGACGCAGGTAGGAGCGAAAGTCAGCACTGCAATGTGCATCAATGTCAGGATAAAATATTGGTAATAGTTATATAAATGTTTTTTTTTAGTTCTTTAATACCTGAATTACATTAAGATTATTTTCGTATACCGAGAAGAAAATGTACCTACCCCGTGTCCCAAATAGCGGCCAGGCTCTTTAAATCACCGCAAAAATCGGTTTATAAACTTATCTCGTTCAGATTTTGTGCAGCGTTGCCCACAGGTGGTGCATTTTTTCTATAAAATTCGCGAAGAGCGAACTTACCTGAGGAAAATGTAAAAAAAAAAAAAGAAAAAGGCTTAACTCCTATGAAATCGCAGCGAAGCCACCGGTCTTCAAACCATAGGGCGCTTATGGATTGAAGACCGGTGGGTTCGCTGCGTTTTCATAGGAGCTAAGCCTTTTTCTTTCTTTACTTTTTCCTCAGGTAAGTTCGCTCTTTGCGAATTTTATAGAAAAAATGCACTTCCTGTGGGCAACGCTGCACAAAATCGGAACGCGATAAGTTTATAAACCGATTTTTGCGGTGATTTAAAGAGCCTGGCCGCTGTTTGGGACACGCGGTACTTATGATTCATATAAAGCTGTAGAAGCATTTTTATGTAGTGGTTTTCGAGCAGTAATTCGTCTGTATTTCGGTTTAATGCTGACTTTCGCCTTTTGGCTTTCTTTTGACTATCCTACTGTGCCTTTCCTCAAGAAAGCCCATCAAGTCGACGTGTTTAATTGTTCAACAAACAAGTTTACTCGCACAGATAAGCAATTTTTGTGCAAAGTAATCCGAGATTAATCAAAATTATTCACGTCACCGCTCGAGTAATTGACATCATGATGTCTCTAATTTGAGTCAATAAAAGCAGTGTTTTATTTATGTCACTTTAGACCGTTATTTTGCGACGATATATGTCACTACTTCCACCGTTATTAAAGCTATAAGGTCTGATAAATGATTTCATAATTTATGCAGTGATCCAGATTTCGGTAGTATTAATGCATATTCATGTCATCTTTCTGCCTTGTGCCTCATTACAGACCGATCAAGATGCAAGAGTGGTTCTCAAGCTCGTTGATGATCATTACACTCGATCGATCTGGGACCACAGGTAACCGGTTTGATGCATCACATGAGTGGATTTAAATTCCTTTGTTTATATATGATTATATAACGGTCTCCCCTATTAAAATAAAAATGTACTTATACGACCCATATCTCATATTATATAAAAGAAACAAGTATTTGACATATTATACGCATTTTTCTCGACGAAGAACGTACAAACCTGAATGATGTTTGGCCATGATGGCCCACCATACTTTCCCCGTGAGATGATTTATATATAAAGAGTGTTGTTTTCTTCCATCTATTTTTAATAATTTTACAAATATCGATAGTTTTATTAAATTGGCGTGGTACACAGTACCGACAATATTTTGTGTTTTACGAATATAGTACATATAAGGTAAGGGAAATTGTCTTGAACCAGTTTAATTGTTGAATTCCGTTTTTAGAACTATGTATTTAGACTTTTGTTTGTGTATGGGCCCTTCGTATGGTATTGTGAAATAGGAGTCGCATGTATGTATATGTTGTTTTTTTCGCTAGGGTCATCTGTTTTATATTTAAAAGGCTCGAAGCAATTCAATCTAATATAAAAATGTGTGCTAGTTTGTTTGTTTTTTGTCGATATACCAGTAGGACATTTGAGTACCCGTGTTTAAAACAACCACAGAGGTAACTAAAATAGAAAGAATTCTATTATTTTTTATTTATATATATTTGTATTTATATATTATAAGGAGATGGCTAATATTATTTTAATATTTATTCATATACATTTATATATTATAAGGGGGTGGCTAAAATCGCAGTGTGGGATTAGGGGGTAAATCGTAAGAATAAAATTGTCCTTTTGGCTGCCGATTGCTTTCAACCTTTTAGGACTTACTCCCAAAAAGCCTACAAGCAACCAACACTGCTTGCGGCAATAACTATCAGTTAATTAATAACCCCAGTAATCTTCACCAGTGCCATTTGTTCCAAAGCATGTAAAAAACGAATGGATAAACTATTGGATGGATAGATTGATAATTATTTATTTACGTAACTTTTTTTTTGTTATTGATTAGTGAAGTTTGAGCCTACAGAATGTTGTAATGTGTATTTGACACGCTTGTGAGGTGTGCTTGGTGATTGTGTGACTAGCGGTCCCAGGGCATATTAGGCTTACAATTCACGGATGTCGTTTGGTCTCCTGCAGATTCGAATTGTCCCTTAGTATCACCCTGAAGAAATCTGAACTTGATCTTCAACTGGCGGTCACGAACAATGGTATGCTCCTCGTTTCCTTGCCACTATTGTCTCAGCCTGCTCTTGAGGAGGGTAATCATTTTTCCACTTGACACTCTGGCAGTTTGACACTTTAAACCCATGTTACAGGTGGAAAAAACAATCCGCATAGCCAAAAAAAAAATGATTGTCCTGTAAGACTCGTAAAAATATTAGACGCTTTAGAAAGAAGCCTAAATTTGATTGCGCTTGGAACACGCCGCAAGCTACCACGCCCTTCCTCACTTCATAAATGCGCCACTGTCACCCCACCGTTAGAAGCCAACTTTTGTATCTTCCTGCCGCCTTAACAGCTCGTCTCGACGCCTTAAAGGGGCACTCAAGTGAATTTTGAGATAGTCTGTTATGGTGATAACTAAATCAACGGGCTCTAAGCATCCTAAAAATGCCTAAAATTACACTCATGGGCGATCGATTTCCCTATTAAAAATATAATCATACATCGTGACACGCCCCTCTTTCTGCACCTTGGAATTGATGCGAAGTTTCTTATAACTTCTTATATAATCTTATATTGTTCTTATATGTTTTATAATGGTATCATGTGGTCTTACATAATCTTATCTGAGCATATCTGTTTATTCGACCAAAATAATTCTTATACATAGGATTTTACACTAGGGTCACGTCTCCTACACCCATATATTTGATGTTTTCGTCAAACTATAATGCACAACGCGCCTAAGAACAGCAATAATACTAACGTTTGGAATCTCCACGCGAGAGATCTCTTGTCCGTCCTTGTGTTTTGTGTTCTTCCCATTATTTATATTATCCTTTCCAGCACACTCTCCATTCTAAGTGACTATTTTCATTGATCAAATTTTATGAAGGTGGTGGGGACCCAAAGTTACCCCCCTTCCCAAAAAAAAAGTAGTGCCCGTGTATTTTTATTGCTTTGAGTTTACTAGGACGTCTTGCCATGTAGAACTGGTAATTTTTATCGATTAAAACTCAGCAAATAATATGCCATCAAAAACAAACTTCTACATGAAGCACTTGAGTGCCCCTTCAACAACTCTTGCCACTTCCAACGCATATCTGGATGCACTACCGCGTTTAATAAATAAATTTTACCACTCTCGTGGACTGGAACGATCTTCCCGTCTCTATGTCAATAACCCTTTTCAAAGTGGTCCCCATCTAGTCGCTGCTGCGATTTTGTCCTCCAATAAAGCATTATTATTATAAGTATTATTAATTTTATTATAGCTTTGGCGCGTCTTTTGACCATGTATGAACACGAGAACTGCGTCGACGTCCGGAACCGTAATTTCTGTCGATTGCTCGCCGCGATATTCGGTGATGTTTATCTTTGAAAAGTTGACAATCGCGGAGGAAGCGGCTGGGGTCTCTGAAGAAAGGACCCAAAGGGGAAACCAGGTGATCCCCAAAGACGTCACTCGAAAGACGGCGCGAGAGTTGAGGGGCACTTTGACCTTCAATTTGTCTTATGTTGTTGTTGTTGTTTTTTTTAATAAAAACTAGCGAGCGCGGGAAAAAAATTGTTTTCTGTCTTCGTTCTAAAAGTAACACAGATTAATTCCCAGAGTTAATTGGCGAAAGTCCAAAAATCGTTGCACCGCCTCCTTAAGCGTTTACACGCGGGAGTGGAAGTCCTATTTTTTGTGCCTCTGGTATTCTTTTTTATCACTGCTACCTTTGACAGTTCCCCCCTCCCCCTTTTTTATGTAATGTCCATGGAAAAGGACCCGTAAGTATGCAATAAATATATTTAAAAAAATAAGCCATCTATCTGCTTAAAGTTTTTATTTATTGTCTATTTTTTCGCGTTCTGCCTATACATGGGTTGCACGTGACATCATTCAAAGAGCGCTCCGACGACCACCAGGGACGAGGGCAAGAAGGAGCTCCCCTCTTATCAGGACCCTCTTTTGTGCCTCCCAGATTCGCACAGGCGTCGCTATTCTCCTCCCAGAAGATTACAGAAGATTAACCCGTCACTCGAAATTCTTACAAAAGCAGCTTCTCTCTCCTCCTCTTACATGGTGGTCAAACATACAAGTTCATACAAGACATACAAGACATAGTATACAAGGCATACAAAACAATAGTCCTTCCCAAATTAGAGTATGCATGCACCATTTGGAACCCCCACCAAACTTACCTTCTTCAAAGACTAGAATCTGTCCAAAACAAAGCAGTAAGATTTATGTGCAACAACTACTCACCGGAAACTAGTGTTTCGGCCTTAAAAACTAGCAATAATCTCTCTCCTCTTGAACTAAGACGTAAAATAACTCGGCTTTGTTTTTTTTATAGCATCTATTACAGCGATTCGCCTTTTAAATCAGTTTATTGCCGCCCTGCCAGTTTTATATCGCCAAGACTAGATCATTGTCGGAAACTAGAACCATTCTTGAGTCGCACTAACACTTTTTTTCTCCCCCTTATTACTTTGTATCAGAGACTGGAATGCATTACCTGATCATATTGTTACTGACAGCAATCCCATCTGTTTTTGTATAATAGATTTTATGCTTTGTTGGTGCTTTATTCTTTCTTTATTTCGCTTTGTTCGACGACAATGGGTGCATCCGCGATCACATTTCACTTTTCCGTGTTTCGCTATTCTGTTTTTTTTTTTTTTTTTTTTAACCGTTGTCATTTGTTTTGAATCTCCTCTCATGTAAGGCGTCCATCGGACGCGCTTGAGGTGAATAAAATGAAATGATATGAAATGAAAAGTATGCGACGTGACTTCAGTGCAACCCATATATTAATTATTACAAAATTCAAACACCAACCAAGCCCTTCTATAGGGACCCTACGTTTCAAGGCCAATTCGGCCTCTTCTTCAGGGGCGACTACGGCTATGGCCGTTGAGGAGCAGTCTTTTTTCTTCTTCTTCTACGGCGAGTGTCTGGTCTTCTTTTACGGCTGTGCCTTTTCAATAAAGTGACGAAGCCCGTTCACATAGGCAGATGGCAAAGCTCCGAGCGACCTATTGAACGAGGCGCTTAATGCGAAGGCTTTGGGGAACCATATGGGAGTCCCGGCACGCCACGCCGTTTTTTTAAACCCATATATTGAAAAGCACGGCTAAAGACGCGCACCTGATAATCCTGGTCTCGCCCTATCACGGCTTTCTTACGCACAATGAAGTCTGTCTGCTAAGGTCACCGTCATCATGGCATCAAGGCGTCTCCTAAATAGACGCCGACGCGAGCGTATCGTTTGCAGCCAGTAAAAGCCGGAGGCATTTTAAAATATCGTCTGCTTATAGACAGGGAGGCAGTGCTTGCTGAGGGCTCCAAGTCAGGCTTCCAAACAGACGCGCGATCACCCCTTGCTTCGCTTCGTTCCGTTCCGCTCCGCACGGAGAAAATAAATGGCAATTAGGCCGTAGATTTCGTGGCGTTTATTTATAACAAAAATCGTTCGATGTTTTTCGGTGTCAAAAGGGTGAGTTGGGCTAGTTAGTTCATTACGTACTTCAGGCGACAAAAACACATGGACAGAGTGAAGAACGAGAACGCTCTTCACTCTGTCCTTGTTTTGCTTTTCTCTTTCTTTGCGCCTTAGGTGTACGTAGTACGTTTTTCAGTATTTTATTTTTTTAATTATAGGTGCATTTCGGTGATTTATTTTGCACGGGCGCTAAAATGGTGGTTATCGGTGAAAAGCACTACTGGAAAACGGCGAGTAAAAATTTACTTTGGTATTTGTATGCCTCCTTATAACGCTTCACGCTTATTATTTTGTAACAGTGCTTGCCAATTACGGACGAGTCAGAACACCGGCCGAAGTTCGAGTACTTTTGAGGTGTCATTCCGAAATTTTCTTTGTCTCTGTAGCCTGCTACCATTCCGCTCCGTGAGATAACAAAAGTTAAAATTTCTCAAGTAAAATGTTTCCACAACGAGGAAGGCAAGTAGACTTTTACTTTAGAAGATTCAACCGATAACGACAGCCAGCCCTATTGGAAAAACTAGCATGAAAATCAAACTGTTCAAGCTGGTAACTAATCTGGTCAAACTGGTCATTGTGGTAGTTTAACTGGCAATCAAGCTGGTTTAAGTGGGGCAAGCTAGAATTTAGGCTGGTCAGATGGTTTAAGTAAAACCAGCATGGTATAACTAGAATCTGGTTTTAGATTCAATCTGGTGTAACTGCGAGCCAGTGTGGTCCTAACTGATCAAACTGGTTTTCGATGGAGCCAATCTGGTCAAGCTGGGAGACAAGCTGGTCGAACTCATAATCGTGGTGGTCAAGCTGGTCTTGCTGGGAGCGCGCATGCCAAGGTCGGCTGGAGATGGTCGAACTGGCTTTGCTGGGAGTGCGCGCGCCAAGGTCGGCTTAGGCTGGAACGAGGCCACGTCCTGTTCTTTGTTCTCTCGTATTTGGTAGACGACCGGGCGCTTCAGGCGCGCTGCGAGCTGCCTTTGTGTGCGTGAAAAGAAAGACAGAGAGAGAGGTAGGAACGGAGAATTTGAGACACGTTTGGCTTGCTTGGGCAGATTTTCGAAAGGACGGCTGTGTGCGCGTTGTTTGGAGACTACTGTAGAACCCTTTATTTTCGCGGCCCCTATTTTTCGCGAATCGGTCACAGAGGACATAATCGCGGCCACTAAATTTCGCGAAGTCCAGGCGCCTGCATTGAAACTCTTAAGGTACGAATTTTTCGCGTGCCCTTAAATTTCGTGAATTCTTCAATTCGCGAAATTCGCGAAAATTAAGGGCTCGCGAACATTAAGGGTTTTACAGTACTTGAACGACGGTGCAAGCGAAGCGGGATTTGAGGAGACAGCGAGCGGCAGTCCGTTCAGTGCGGGAAAAGGTCGGACGTCCCGACTGAGGCGTCGCTTCGTGCCTTCGAAAGCGTGTGTGCTCGTGAATGACGGTGGTGCCGAGGAGTATCGCCAATGCCATCCAAGCCACATGGATTTCCCCGCCTCTGCCGAACACGCAAGAGGCCGCTTCGCCCCCATCACAGGCGGGACCCAGGTTCGCTTCTCTCATCCGTGTAGCATTTTCTTTTGCTATTGCCTGTTTTGGCGTGTTTCTAGTATTTTTCCTGTTGAGAGATAAGCAATCTGGTTTTATTTACATTGTTTGCTCTGCACCGAGAACCACTGTCTGTGCGTCGGTCAGTACTGTGTCAGCGCCGAGGATATGTAGCATCTGAGCTCATGTGAGCAGGCCGAAGTACGAAAATAATAAATCGGATGCCGAGTCGGCTTTTCTGAAGAGCTCGGCTTGTTTATCCTGTGTATTAATTTAAACAGTTTAAATTGGTTGGGAAGTCCACTAGCATGACCAGGATGCCAAACTGGGCATGCTGGGGCAATAACGCAGCTTGAAGCTAGGGCCAGATCAAATAGCATGACCAGCATGCCAAACTGGGCATGCTGGGGCAATAACCCAACTTGAAGCTGGGACCAGATCAACCAACATGACCAGTATAACCAGATCAACCACCATGACCAGTATGACCAGATCAACCAACATGACCAGCGTGCCAAACTGGGCATGCTGGGGCAATAACCCAACTTGAAGCTGGGACCAGATCAACCATCATGACCAGTATAACCAGATCAACTATCATGACCAGTATGACCAGATCAACCATCATGACCAGCATGCCAAACTATGGGCGCTGGGGCAATAACCCAGCTTGAAGCTGGGACCAGCTTAAGCTGGTTTTTTTCAATACGGAGTGTATATTGCCTTAAGCCGTCGCCCAGTTTTTACAACAGTTACTCTAACTCTGACTGGAGTAATTGACTTTTACTTACCCTAGCTTTGACCCGAATAGAACAGGGACATTGTAACAAATCGTGGTGACCGACTAACTGACCGAATTCTCATGACATTGTTTTTCAAGGTGTGATTCAACTGATTCAGGAACGGCAGGGTGTTTGATTCTGGATACGCGTGACGAACGTCTAAGAAAAAGGGGCTTGCTATAAAAACACTCCCCACGTAAAGAAAGTCCTAGAATTTGGTGTTTCTCCGCCTAAACCGATCTTGTATTTTTGACACCAACGAATGTTTAGCGATGTTTTTTTTTTATTGTTGTTAAAAGCTGAAATTCTACGGTCCCATTATAATTTCAAGCCCGTGATTGCACCAAAAAGCCTCGTCGGAACGCCAAGAATACGGCAGGCGACCCCTTCCCACTCTCAAAGCTCATACACACATTGGCGGTTGAGCGCGTTTGAGTGCGGAACAGCGTCCCTGCGGCAGAAAGCGGCTGTTTGCGGTACGAAGCGCGCGGTCGCACAGCGCGACGCAAGAGAGTAGAGCCTGGCTCAACTTCCTAAAGCATTGCGTTGTGATAGACCAATCACTGGTTGTGTATTACCGTGACATATTATGAAACAAAATAAAATGAATGAATGAATAAATTAATGAATTAATGAGAAACCGAGAAGAAAAAGAGAGGGTCACGTGCTCGCCCGTGCCCGTCAATGTCAGCGGCGCGTCCGGTTCCGCGCTCGGAAACAGGATCTTGCTTTTGCTTGTTGGAGCGGTGAGAACAAGGGAACAGCACGTTTTTTGTGTCTGCGATGGTTCAAGCTGAACGGAAGTCACGGAAGCCAATGGGAAGATCCCCAAGACCGGCCACTTCGACCAACCTCGACGCTGTCGATGCGTGCCGCCAGCGTTGTCGTGCATTTCGCTCACTATTGGTGAGCCGCAAGCGCCGAAGCGATGATAGCGCCTTCTTATTGGCTCTCGACAGCAGTCGAGTTCAACGTAACTGTGTGTACAAGCTTTACGCAACACTCCCTGCAGCCGCCTGCCGCAACTGAATGCATCGAACACCAAACGCAAATGAGTGTATGCGGATCGCAAGTTCGTCTGCTTCTTGCACAAGGGTTGCGATGATGTAAAAATGCCGAGCTTTTATTGGCTAATTCGAAAATAAATAATGGGTAGACCTCAAGGCCTCTAACATTGAGGTCTACCCACTATCCTTCCAATCAAAGTCAATCAGAACTCAGCGTCGTTCTGACGTCACCGCAACCCCTCCGCAAGAAGCAGACGACTTGATCTCCGCATACGGTCTCCAACTTCGACCTCACCACCGGTGCACACGACTTTAACTAGCGTTGCCGCGTTGACCATAACAGACGGAATTCGAAAAAGGGCGTCGGCGGTTGCTGGCTTTAAACGCTGCGTTTCCGTGTGCGTCAAAGCAGCGGGCGCTTCGTTGCCATGCGGCCGGTAACGATCGCAGGCGGATTTTCATGTGCAGAAGATGACAGCGTGGCGAAATAAGGTACGTGCTTGGGCTATCTCGCCGTGCTTTCCAGTGGGCGGAACGTGAACAAGTGGTTCGAAATAAAGACTTAGCGCAGATGATTTCTTTTCTCTAGCGCCTAATATTTAGACGAGCCTTATACGAAAACCAAGTTTTAGCTTGAAAATGTGCCAAAGCTTCTTTCCCGTTTTTACAGGAGGCAATGGATTCGAGTTCACCGTGCTTGTTCATCCGTACTGGAAAGTCCCGGATGTCCGAGAGTGTCAGCTCTCGGGTTGCCATGGCACCTCTTTCATTGACAAGGTGGGTCTTAGAGAATAATCAGTCATGCCAAGATCGATTGGTACGTTACACAATACAAGATTTCACGCCCTCAAAGGTGTAAAGAGGGTGTCCCAGATACACCCGTATTTACACTCTTTCAGCACCTTTATTTCGAGTAATACACCCTTTTTTATTGTAGAATATCGTGATGTTAATTGGAACATTCTTCGTTTTCGAAGGGCGTATAAAAGGATACCGCTGTTGAAAGAAGTGTAAGCAGATTGGTTACTCGCTCGAAAAATGCGACAGCCTCGGGGGAGGTTATTTGGGCCACTCATCGAATATTCCTGCCGACAACAATGATTTTGAGTTGGAGATATATTCCTTCAACTTTGAGATGTAATGTTCTGAGTAAAATATTGACAAGAACAAAGAAACGTACCTGTCACCTCCGTAGTTACAGAGGCGTTCACCAGCGAATCAGTGTCTTAATTATTCCAATTATTGATTTTATAAGATGGTGGAGCAGTCAAGAAGTTGCGGCCTCATGCGTGCTTCATAGCGTCTGTATTTGTGCTTTCTGTGTAAGTGCAATTGTACAATGGTTGTAAACTTGCTCGTAAAAAAATGAGACGTTTACAAATCTCTGTAATGCGAAATTAGAGCGCAGCTCTTCAGGAGGAGGAGGGGAGGGTACAGAGCGAAGGGTATGCCCTTTCTCCTCCTCCGTACCCTCTTCACCTCCTCTCCTCCTCCTCCTTCTCCTTCTCTCCCCTCCTCCTCCAATTCAGTTTCCCCGCTAAATTTAGCGGTTAAAATGACGTCACATGACTTGGTGTCACGTCACCTATGAACAAATTCAGCTGCTCCGCTACATTTAGCGGAGAACCCAAATCAATTCTATGCCAAAATTAGCGGGGAAGTGAATTGGTGTTGAGGTTACGTTACGTCAATTTTCCCGCTAAATCTAGAGGAAAACTGAATTTCCCCGCCAAATTTAGTGGGGAATTGAATTGGTGTTGAGGTCACGTGACGTCAATTTCCCTGCTAAATTTAGCGCGGTTACGATGACGGCGACGCCGACGCTGCGAAACCCAGGAACCGGCGCCCAAGAGCTGCGCTTTAATACCTCTACGGTGCTGCTAACTTTGACAGCCCCCCCCCCCCAAAAAAAAAAAGGCCGCAGACACTGCTTATACATCATGCAAAGTTCGTCGCAGACATGATGAGATAATTATCTGCGGACACGCCTGGGGCATGGAGTAAGTATGTTTGCTTCCCACATGCTTCGAACATGTCTGCAGACAGGTTTTGTATGTATAATGAGACTGTCAAACGAAACATAAACACCGCCCAGACAGTGCCTAAGGATTGTGTCTTTGTATGATGCCTAAGCAGTGTGGCCACGGCGTAAGTGTTTTGCCCCTAGTTTGTTTTCTGGTTTTGGGTGTGGACAACCACAAAAACTCACCGGTAGTATCGAAAATGAGAATTCTCGACCATCCCCTACCCCCCCACCATGACAAATGACCTTCAAGAAATAACATGAAATCAATATACAAAAATCACCCTGTTAAAACGTGTACCACCATGTCCTGTTCGTAAATCGTCCCCAGTATATCTTCTCTCTTCATGTCAACTAAATGGTAATATGGAACACCGTCACTTAAAACTTCCTGTACTCGAAAGACCTCGGTTGTATAAATCTGTTTCTACCCCTTCTCAAAAAACAAAACAAAAAAAAATTATATTTGCGTAATCTCAAAGTATCACCAACTTTGAATTTCGGCTTCTTTTTACTTTTCGGTGAAGGATAAGTTGTTTTTCTGACAAACTCTTCATTCTTTTTAAGAGGCCTCGGTCGGATTCCATTTAATATATCAATGATAGGTTGTATTATAGATTTAACGACGTTATCTCACACCTGTTGATTCTGCAACTTTTCTCATTTTTCTTTAAATGTTCATTTGAACCTTACAACAACAGATGCCTTAAGTTCTAATAACTACTGCAATATTATTACAATATCTGTACTTTACTATCGTATAACTCTAGTCCGTGCTCTGTTTGTATCTCTTTTGGTATTCTCTTTGACTTAAATATTTGAAGTAACGCCTGTGGTATTTGTTCACCTGTTTTGTTTTTTTAACGGTATTACGCATGCATATTTAGAGGATATATTAACAAGCGTGTTTCCGAGCAAGCGCGTCTGTGGCCAAAGGGTTAACGTGCTTGGCTCTCACGCAAAGGGCCACGGTTCGATTCCCCGCAGCGGAGGGACCTTTTTGTTATTTCTGTAGAGGTCGCGAATAACTGGACAAAGTAAACAAACTTGTGTCCCCCCCCCCCCCAAAAAAAAAACAAAAAGAAACTTTAGCGTCAATGACGGCGTAACAGGAGGATCGAACGCTGGGCGAGACTGACACCGTCTCGCCACGCGGAGCCCCTTTTGTACACGCCAGTGCTTCTGGAACAAACGGCACAGAAGGTTCGGCCCGTAGAACATTTTAACCTCGAATTAGCAACAGGGTTCTCGAATTTACCAGAACGCGACATTTACAGAAATTACAAAAAGGTCCCTCCGCTGCAAGGAATCGAACCGTGGCCCTTCGCGTGAAAGTCAAGCACAATAACCGCTCGGCCACAGACGCGCTTGCTCGGAGCAGCGCGTTGCAATATGAGATGTTTATAACCTTTGATTTAAACAAGATCACCTTGCCATTGATAATTTATTCTTTGAACGATTACTCCACGTCTTTCAAATTTGTTTCTAATTGGTTTGAATTTTGTATATGCATGTGTTATCTCAACAAACTCTTTAACCTCGTTGACTTGTTGGACTTTTTTGAAGATCATTTATTCTAAACTACCCTCTTTCAGGATCATAATAAATGTTTTTTTGAGTCCATTACATTTATTTAAGAATAATTTTATACCCATCTGGTTTTTGTTGTTAATCACTGCCGTTTGATGACGGGGAGCAAGGATGTGTGCGTCTGCTGCTCTGCCCAGTTTTTCGGTAGACGGCAATTTTTGCACTGCGCGTCATGTACTACATACTCGCCGGTTTTACTGCAAGTGCCTAGATATACGGGCAGAAGAATACGACATCTTCATGCAGACTGGTAAAAGCAGCTACAAATGCAAGGATTGTTCAAGGCGCTCAAATCCTTCTGCGACGAGGCTTATCGGCGCTGGATCTGATGGCGGGGATACGCCCACATGCGGGAGTGCAGAATCCAACATTGGCGGAGGCGACAACGGCAACGGGGAATCGGCACATGACGGAACATCTTCGGAAACTATCCGCCTGCTCGTGGGGCTTTCGTCTCGGCTCGATATTTTGACGGCCGAGGTAAAGTTGCTACGCGCGGATAACAGTGCGCTCAGAGAGGAAGTCTCCCAACTTCGCCAAGCAGTTGTGAACGAGTCCATCGCGGCTGCTTCCAAAAACGCGTCACCCGTCGCCCCGGAATTAGCGGCGCCTTCGTACGCTTCAGTTGCTATGGGCGCCCGCCCCAAGACTCTGACTCAGGTACAACATCCGGATATACCTGCAAATACGACTGCCCGTGGGATTTCGACATCTTCCCCACGTCAAGGAAGCGGTGAGTTTTCCAACGTGACTCACGGTGCGAGTGATTACCCTCGCTCTAACCAGGATCGTCGTCCAAGGCCTCAGGTTTCATTCGGTCAAGCTACAAATTGCGGTGTCAGAGCGGTGCCGCGCGCTCCGCCTTCGAAAGGCTTGTTTGTTTCCCGTATGGACCCAGCCACGACGGTCTCGGACATAGAGGCTATCGTGAAAACCGTCCACGAGGAAAAATCAGTGATGTGCACGCGTTTAAAGTCACTCTATCCAATCTACAATTCGTTTCATCTCGCCATTGACGAGGAATCTTTGGTAGCGCTGAACAGCCCTGATGTGTGGCCGGATGGCTCTCTTTTTCGTCCGTTTTTTGGGAGGCTGCCTATTTCCCGGCATTACGGGACTGCCTCGGAAAATGTAACTCAAACTGATCATGGCTCGAAAACTTAGTGTATATTATCAAAACGTTCGTGGTCTTAGAACCAAATCAGATGAATTTATGTCGAATCTGCTGGGTTGTGATTACAACATCGTTACCTTATCGGAAACCTGGCTACATGATGGCATCGCCAGTGGCGATAATTTTACAGCGTGTTTTTCTGTGTTTCGCAAGGACCGTGACTATGCGTCAGGAATAAAATACGGCGGTGGTGTACTGATAGCCTGCAATCAATCTTTGAACGCCCATAGACGTAACGATCTGGAAACTTATCGGGAATCGGTGTGGGTTGAAATTCCTTCTGCTGAAGGATTCAACCTTCTGATTGGAACATATTATTTTCCTCCCGCTTCAGATGCTGCGCTTTTCATAGACCACTTCAATTTCCTTGAAAACAACATAGATACGACTAAGTATCGCGTAAACATTTACGGAGATTTTAGTCTTTCAAAAGTTGAATGGCTTTCTGGCATTATTAACAGTGAAAGCTCATGTACGCGTCTAAAAGCAACTTGTTTATTCAGCTATTTAAAGGGGCGATGCAACAATTTTTGTACTTTGCTCAAATACCGCTTAGAACGGATCCCTGACGTTAATGACCTATGAAACACGCGTTCGTTTTTCACCCCACGCAATAGAAGTATCAGTCAAAAATTAAAGAAAAACAAGCAGCGTTCACCCCCTCAACTCGCAGCCAGATCAAGCGGCCACGTGATCTGGAACCGATCATATATGCCGCCAATGTTGATCATAGCCACGCGCTGGGGTTGGCAAAGCACAGGACACGCGCTGAGTTCCAGACATTGTTATGGCTCGGCTATTGTCGTCGTCGCAGCGAATGGACACGGGCCACTACCCGAATGCTTCTCGAGCTAGTAATTGTCACGAGCCCAAATCGAGTGCCCACGCAATGCTCGGGCCCAATCAATGAACAGCATTCAAATATCGTCATATGGGTGTACTGCGATCCCCACTTTACGTCATCAAATTTTGCAAGAGATTGAATGAAAATGATCGCTTTTGTCTCTGAAATTACACCGCAACAAAGAAGTTTCTTGGCCAGTGGCGTTGCGTGCGAGTAACCTTGAGTCCCACTAGTGCCAGTAAGCTCGTGTAAAGTGAAAAAAATTCCAATTGAATATCGTTGCACAGCCCCTTTAAATTTTAATGCTTTTACGCAAGAGAACATGTTTGTGAACTGCTCCGGAAACATTCTTGATTTAGCTCTATCTAACTTTTGTGTTTCGAATGTGACTTGTGTAAATGATCCCCTGGTAACTGCTGATGCTTACCACCCTCCGATTGAGGTCTTGTTTTCAATGTCTTCAAAGGCCATATCACCTTGCTGCGTCCTGAGATATGCATATAGTCTCGGTGATTATTTTGGTTTATTTAAATATTTCACGAAATACGACTGGAATAGCATGTTACAGGGCTCAGATGTTGGTTCTATAGTGGACGGTCTCACATTGGTAGTTAGTGATGCAATGGATATGTTCATTCCTAAGTACCTTCAACGTCCCGAGAAGTGTCACAAATGGTTCTCTAAGGATTTACGACATTACTTGAAGTTAAAATTACATTATCATAGATTGTATAAAAAGACAAAACTAAACGTGTGGTATGAAAAATACAGCATATGTCGTAAACTAACAAAGCAACTCCTCGCTAATGACCAGTATCTGTACCGTAAGCAGGTGGAGCTTAGCTTAAACAAGCGACCCGAAGAATTCTGGCGCTTTGTGAAGAAGCATACCAGGAAGGAGTCCAACTGTATTGTTGTGATAATTCGGATTGACCACACCGAGAGAGACAGAACAACACCAGCGAGCTGGGTTAAGCACGCGCCCCCAACTGGCCGCCCCCTCTCGGGGTTTTATTGAAACGCATAAACGTGATTATTACCACATCCCCCTTTTTTACAATGGGCTTGAAACTAGTTTCTGAATCTTTGGGGCCGAATGATTCGTCGCCCAGCTCTAGTGAAAGTGTAGGGCTCCTCTTCCCTTGTGCCGGAGTCGATGACAGATTCTTCCGGAACGAGAGCCGTAGCGGGACCTCCCTCTGGGTCGAGTACCTGTTCCGAGGTCGGTTCTTTGTCCTTAAAGCACGGGGTCTGGACATTCTCGCCTAGATTGATCACTTGTTCGCAAATCGTTTCTTCGTCTTCATTGTACCCGGTTTGAGCACTCTTTCTCGGTGTTTCTGCTGGGACTAAATGGTAGGTATTCCGGACGAGTTGTCTAGACGGTGTCTCCACCACGAAGGACCTCGGGTTGTTCGTTTTCCCCACAATCTGCCCCGGCGTGCCAGGATCTCTGACCCAGACAGAGCCACCGATGGACGGCTCCTTGTGGCAGCTTACTCCGTGCCGTTGATTGTATCCTTGGGCCTGCCTTCTTTTCTCTTCCTTATCTTTTCTTCGGAAATCCGCGTGGTTTGGCATTTTCGGGGTTAACATGGATGGCAAAATAGGCAAAGTTGTACGTAGTTGCCGTCCCATGAGTAGTTGAGTTGGACTAAATCCGCAGGGGCCTGGTGTAGTTCTGTAGATCAAAAGTGCCAGGTCCGGGTCTTCGGCCTTTTTAAGGATGTCTTTGGCAACTTTTACCATGCGTTCTGCTTCCCCGTTACTCTTGGGATAGTGTGGGCTGCTTTTTATGTGGCGAATCTGTTACTTTCTTGTGAATTCGTCAAAACTCTTGGACGCGAACTGCGGTCCGTTGTCTGACCTGAACACCTCCGGTATCCCATGGCGGGCAAACACAGAATTTAGGTCCGCCACAATCGCTTCCGATGTTGTTTGCTTCAGCAGAGACACTTCTATAAATCTGGAGTAGTAATCTACAACTACAAGGTAGTGCTTGCCGTTCAATTCAAACAGGTCGGCTGCAACACGTTGCCATGGATAGTCAGGGAGCTCCGATGCTATCATAGGTTCCACTTTTGGGATGCGCTCTTGGATGCAGCTTGTGCAGTTGGTAACCATCTCTTGCAACTGAGTGCTGAGTCCTGGCCACCACACTGACATTCTTGCTCGTTCTCTGCACTTGGACACTCCTTGGTGCCCTGCATGTAATTGGCACAGCACTTTCTCTCTCAATAACTTCGGGATTACTAGCCGATTGTCTTTCACGAGGAGATCGCTCTGTACCGTGAGGCTGTCCTTGTTCCTGAAGTAAGGAGCGATCTCTGGTGGGATGTCCGTCTTGTGGGGCCAGCCCTTTGCACAGTACTCTCTTAACTTGCAACATACAGGATCTTGACTCTGAGCAGTGCGTACTTCGTCCAGACAGTGACTCGTAGCTGGCAGGAAGCTTGTCACAAGCTGGACGTACGCCTCTAACTCCTCTTCCACCTTCTCAGGGGGCTCTACTGGGGATCTCGAGAGAGCATCTGTCGTCCACAAATCTTTCCCGGGTACATGTTCTATGGAGTAGCTGAAACGCATGAGTCTGAGCTTGAACCTCTGGATTCTTGCAGGAATGGTATTCAACTCTCGGTCACGCAATAACGCAATTAGGGGTCTGTGGTCCGTTTGCACATGAAACTTGGTTCCTATCGGGAACTTTTCAAAGCGTTCGCATGCCCAAGTGACCGCATAAGCCTCCTTTTCTATTTGCGCGTACCTTCCTTCCGTCTCACTCAGTCCTTTGGATGCAAAAGCGACCGGGCTCACCAGTCCTTGTCTATCCTTCTGCAACAGCACTGCGCCTAGCCCATAAGCCGAGGCGTCTGCCGACAGGATCAGCTGCTGTCGGGGATCATAGAGTGTCAGCGATGTAGCTTCCGCGATGTCTCGCTTCACCTGGTCGAATGATCTTTGCTGCTGGGCGTCCCAGTTCCATTCTGCGTCCTTTCCGAGAAGATCTCTGATGGGTTTTAGCTTCTCCGACAAGTTGGGTATAAACCGTCCAACCTGGTTAGCCACGCCGATAAACTGACGAACTTTAGTAACGGTGTCCGGTGCCCGGAACTCCATGATTGCCTTCACTCTTTCAGGGTCTGGCTGGATCCCTTCCGCACTCAGGATGTGTCCCAAAAACTTCAAAGATGTTTTTGCGAACTCGCACTTATCGTTAAGTGTGATTCCCGCAGCATTCAGTCTCGAAAGGACCTCCTCCAGCCTCTCGTCGTGTTCTTTGAGATCTCTTCCCGTGATCAAAATGTCATCCATGTGACACAACACTCCAGGTATCGCCTCAAGAACTTGATTCATACGTCTTTGGAAGTGCTCAGGCGCCGAGGAGATGCCAAAGGGGAGCCTTTGGAAACAGAACCTGCCAAAGGGGGTTATAAAAGTTGTGAGCAGCTGTGAGTCTTCAGCCAATTTCACTTGCCAGAATCCCGCTTTGGCATCCAACTTCGAAAAAACCTTCGCACGAGCGAGACGCCCCAGAGTTTCTTCTACCGACGGGAGGACAAGCTTCTCACTTTCGATGCACTTGTTAAGGTTTGTCAGGTCAACACAAATCCTGACTTGCCCACTTGATTTGGGCATCACCACCATAGCTGAGCACCAGGGAGTCGGCTCTACGATTTTCCTAATAATGCCGTCTTTCTCCATCTCCGTCAGCTGGGCCTTGACCTTATCCAACAGAGCCAAGGGCACTCTCCGTGACGTGTTTACTGACACTGGGCTTGCACCTGCCTCGAGCTTGATGTGGTAGTCACCTTTCATTTCCCCGAGACCATTGAACATTCCTGGGAACTTTTCTTTGTACTTGGCACCTGGGTCTGCTGTAACCGCTTGCAGCAGCTGTACAATCTTTAGACCCGTACTCGCCCGACGACTCAGCAGAGGTTCTTCCAGCCCTTGGATAACATACATCTCATCTCGGACGCTGTTGTTTCCACAGCTTAGGGTGGCTTGAACCTTTCCCAACACCTTCAGTGGCTGTCCGCCGGCACCGTAGAGTTTCACTGCAGTGGGTCGTACTGCACTCACATCTCTAACAGCCCTCAGTGGCACCGCATTTACATCTGCCCCGGTGTCAATCTTGAAAGTGATTGGCTTTCCATTGACGCTGAGCTCTTTTCTCCATGCTGATGCGTTGCTACCCTCCTTGAGTGCGCCCAATGACCATCTTTCCTGTAAAGGTTCATTCTTTTCTGTGGTGACTTCTCGTAGAGTTTTCTTGTAGCACATCTTTTGCCAGTGGCCTTTCTTGCCACAGGAGTGACATTTGGACGTGGATGCCGGGCAGTTGCTCTTTTCATGGAAGCTTTGTCCGCCGCACTTCCAGCAACCGTGTGGCGGGCTCTTCCACCCCGCAGTCTCGTTTGTTTGGTCTCCGGAACTGGAGCGGCCTTTACTCGACGTTTTCCGGAGGGCGTCGACAGACAGTTCTTCTGCTGGGTTCTCCTGGCGCACGACAGCCTGCTGCCTTCGTACGGCTTCCTTTTGTCTCGCCTTTTGTAACGCCTTCTCCAGGGTGAGCTCGGGATCAGTTTGTAACGTCTCTGACAGCTTCCCGTCCTGTAAGCCGACCACCAGGCGGTCGCGCACCAATTCTTTTTTGAGTGCTCCGTACCCGCAGTGGGCCACCAGTCTGTGTAGGGCGGTTGCGAAGGCCTCGACGGTCTCGCCAGGTTCTTGCTTGCGTTGATGAAACCTCGCTCGCTCGTAAATAACGTTTCTTTTTCCGATGCAATGATTTTGGAATACTTCCAGCACCTTTTCGAAGTCCACTTTGTCTTCTTCCGTCAGCGTTGCTGCGGCGAGTATGTCCTCGGCATCTCCCCCTAGGCAGTAGATTAGAGCGTCTACTTGAGCTGCTCCTTCTTCCTCCATGAGTCGCGAGACCCTTCTGTACCTGAGGAAACGACTGGACCAGGCCGTCCACTCCTCTGGGCGTTGAAAATCGAACGCCGTCGGTGGCGCGAAACCGTAGGCTGGCCTGGTTTCCCGATGTTCGCCCGCCGCCATCTTTGTCTCTGCCGCACCCGGACAACCCGACCGTTTTCTTTCTTCCCGGTCGGACGCCTCTTCTGTTGTGACCGCCGCTCGTCACGCCTGCCCTTTTCAGTGCTGTGGCCGTTCGGATCCCACTTCTGACACCATGTCGTGATAATTCGGATTGACCACACCGAGAGAGACAGAACAACACCAGCGAGCTGGGTTAAGCACGCGCCCCCAACTGGCCGCCCCCTCTCGGGGTTTTATTGAAACGCATAAACATGATTATTACCACATGTATAACGCTACATAATGAGTCTGGTATTCATACGTCACCTAAGTCCGTCTGTGAGCTGTTTTCAGAAAACTTTAAGTTATGTTTTTCTAATCTCAACACTACTTCTTCTGTGACATGGGATTCTGATGACTATTTACCTTTAACGAGTATTACGGTTGATGAGGTGGTTTCGGCTATCGGTAAACTAAATTCTAAGCTACCGACAGGTTCCGATGGTATTTCGAACTTTATTGTGAAGGGCTGTTGTGAAGTGTTTGCTCCTCTTCTCGAAAAGGTGTTTAACATGTCGCTCCAGAAGGGTGTCTTTCCAAACACCTGGAAATGCTCAATTGTTGTGCCAATTTTCAAATCTGGTAATTGTGGTGAGATCACTAATTATCGTCCTGTATCTCTTTTAAATGCATTCTCAAAAGTGTTCGAGAAGGTGATGTACAGCCGTTTGTATAACTATTTTAAAAGAAAGATTGTTCCCGTTCAGCATGTTTTTTTTAGCAGGAAGATCCGTGGAAACAAACTTATGCACATTTCTTAATTATTCTATGCCAATTGTCCAGAGTCGGGGACAGGTAGATGCAGTATATCTGGATATGTCGAAAGCCTTTGACAGGGTTAATCATGAATTCTTATTGCTGAAACTCAAGAACTACGGGCTTGGCCCTGAGTGCATTACCTGGTTCAGGAGTTATTTACATGAAAGACAAAACTGTGTTAGAGTTTCTGGCTACCTGTCGCGTCCTTTCATATCTGTTTCGGGTGTGCCTCAGGGCTCCATCTTGGTCCTTTGTTGTTTAACATTTTTGTAAATGATCTCATATCCTCCGCGAAGCACTCGCAGGTGCTCATTTTTGCAGACGATGTTAAACTGTTTCGGCAGGTGCACTGTATCGCCGACTGTACCTTGCTGCAAGAGGATGTCTCGTCAGTACAGAAATGGTGCATTTCAAACAACTTAATTTTGAACCCCCGTAAACCCAAGTGATGTCTTTGTCAAGAAGGCCTAATACGTTATCATATGACTATACTATGGAAATTGAGCCTATAAGTAGGACCAAACTAGTAAGAGATCTAGGGGTTTTTGTGGATGACCACCTTTCTTTTAATTCACATATTAATTCCATCGTAAGTCAGTCCATGCGGGCGTTGGGAATAATGGCTCGTTTAACTAAACCATTCAGCAATCATCACTGTCTGTTGCGACTCTACAGCACCCATGTACGCTCTAAACTTGAATTTGCATCTGTCGTTTGGAATAATATATCTAGCTCAGCAAGCGAAAGTATTGAACATGTACAAAGGCGGTTTGTACGTATAATCTACGATAGATATTTTGGTCGCATATTTTATTTTTAATACAATCTGATTTTAACTAGACTAGGATTTTGCACTTTATGTAACAGAAGGTCTATCCGGGATGTTAAGTTTTTGCATAAGTTGGTTCACGGATCAATAGACAGTTCTACTTTGCTTGCTTCTTTAAATTTTCGCATTCCTGTTAATACAAGTTCTAGAAATCGTAGAGTGTTTTATCCAGATCACCTTAACTTGTCACCTGTATCACGAATTCATCATGTCCTTAACACGAAGTATTGCGGCATTGATATTTTTGTACAACTTTGCCCCATATGTTTTACACATGTGCATGATTTTAAAATCGGTTTGATTAAGGATGTATTTTTTGTAACGGAAATGTAAGTCTTACATTGTGCTTTACCGCAAAGGCCAACCGGCTGTTGGTAAGCACGCATAATAAGTATTGTATTGTATTGTATCTTTCTTTCTAGTAAGATATTTGGTTGACTTTATGCAATCATTTTATCAATTCCTAACCTTAACTTCTGAAATTTCTTTAGTTTTGCATATGTTCAGAACTTCTTTATGAAACTTGTAAGATATTAAATATGATCATTTTCTTCCATGTACATTCGAAGTTTGTTCAATTGCATCAAGGAGTAAAAAACTTAACGTCAAACCAGCTAAGCAAAGGAAAACAAATGCAGTGAATCCTCTTGCAGAACGGGAAAACTTACTGAAAGTGAGAAATGGCACTTGAACTCTGATAATAATGATGGGATCTTCTGAATATGCATACTTCTCAAGTTCTTCTTCCATTTATTAGTAAGAAAAAGGTATAATGAATTGTTTTTCATTATGTTCTGGATCTGATAAACTCTTGAATAAGATCAAATTGTGTTTTGCCCCTAGACCATTTATAACATAGTGAATACAACATTGACCACATAAAAAGGAGTTTATAGTTTAAATCTGTGATTAAATATAGAATATATCTTTATTACTTGTACTAAGATACTTTCATATTGATTTAGCAGGGGTAGACCAAAACTATAAAAAAATTCAGTATACTTTGGACCATTAAAATAACAAACCCAATAAGTTCCCAAGGATGGAAAATTGTCATTATTTATCACATTAAACTTGTTTATTTGTTTACGCAACTTATTTTTTGGATATACACCACTAAATCCCGGTTTTTGCTTTAATAATAATAATAATAATAATAATAATAATAATAATAATAATTTGTTTATTTAATGTGCCCAAAAACAACCACGCGGGTCTTCACATTGGCGCACACAAGACAAAAAGAAGAAACACAGCACACGCACATCTTCAATGTACAAATTAGCATGACTACAAATAGGTCGCACACTTCACACAAAATGTAATAGAGTTTCAACTTTCAACTAGACTTGCCAAGTTCCGGCGAAAAACGGGGAGATCTGTGAAGATGTCCAAGCTAGACGATGCGATTGTATTAAATGAAATTTGCATACGGGACAGTGGTGAGAGTTTAGACATGAATTGAACATAAAATACAGTAAAATTTCTGGTAACGCGACAAGGAACATGCAAATCGACAGAATTCAGAAGTTGATTAGCATCAGTCCAACCATTTACCACCCTGTGCAAAAAATCAGATCACGCTCGAATCTTCTATTTGACAAAGACTTAAGTAAAACGCTCTAAAGAAGAAATTCATAATTATAATAAAAGCGACGCTGAAAGTGTCTATCATACAAAATGCGTATCATTCTTTTTTGCACTGATTCAATACTTAAAGACTGTGTACTTGTTAGAGAATTCCAAACAACAGAAGCAAATTCAAGCCGTGAACGGACTAAAGCACAAAACAAACGAATCATACAAGCAGGGCGTCTGAACTTTTGAGTTATACGAGATATGATACCAAGAGTTTTCATCGCACGGCCAACAATAAAAGAAACATGAGCATTGAATGACAACGCGCTATCAAGGCACACACCAAGATCTTTCATCACAGTCACGCGTTCGATTGGAGTTCCTCCCAAAGAGTAAGTAGAATGCATAACAGTGTGTCGTCTGCTCAAAGAAAGAACCTTAGTTTTGGTAAGATTTAGGAGCAAATTATTCGCCAAAGACCATTGCACTATGTTATTCACTTCGTGCTGAAGAGCATTACAATCAAGAGGAGTAGCAACGCGCATAAAAATCTTAATATCATCCGCAAAGAGTAGGAGCTCAGCTTTTTTTACACATGAGGCTATATCATTAACAAATACCAGAAACAGAAGAGGCCCCAGAACAGACCCCTTAATATTGTAATGATATCTGTAGAACTTAGTGGTAACTTTATTATTTTTTACCAATTATGCTAACAGCCTGGCCTGCAATGTTCTCAACAGCTCTCGCAGCTCCAGCCGTTGCGGCTCCTGTTAAGCACCCTTTGACAACAAGTGGCTGGGCTCTGGCTGCAAAGACTGCTAATGCCCCAAAGATTGGCCAAAAACCATCTTCTTGAGTCTTTTGATTTCTTAACTGTGTTTAACTGAACTTTATGTCCACAGGCTTACCCTTCTTTAAATTCTGAATTTGAGTGGAAGTAAGAAACGACATAGAATTTGTGGATATAGCCCTTGAATCAATTCGAATTTTACATTATTCTTCTTTCTTAATTGAAGCCTTGGGCTTCTTTTGTTGAGCTTCTGATAGGTGTAATGGGTATAGGATATTTATTTATACAATAAAAACTTCATTTCGGCAAACTTCATTTTATCATCAGTAAGAGTTACATTAATTTGTCTGTCCAACTTGTATATCATAAACATTTTGTACCTTGTAGCCAGAATACTTCGAAGTTTAACATGTACTTGAATGTGAGATGCGTGAGCATTTTCAAATGCATTCGTAGGCAGATTCGCGACATCAAAACAAAATATTGGATAGACTTGCAAATATTCGTTTTATTACAACTGTCCCGGTACCTACATCTACCGTTTTAAATCCGGCTTCCAAGAATCATTAGAGGCATCGTCAAAAACAAAACTTGTTGGTGTGAAATCACAATTGGAAAGAATCTAGGGGAGTTTACTTCTACATTTATAGTTTTTAGGTCTAAATTATCAAAATGCGTATTGTTTCCAGTTGAAGAATTGATTGTGAAGTTTTTTTGAAAAGCAATAATAATATATTTCAGTTTATTTAATATTCCTGAAAAATCTATGGCTATGTTCTCCATTATCAAGGTCTATTGTTTTAGTGGGTTTAAAACTTTCCCATTCCTATGACACAATCTTATTACTCTTGAATTGTTCAGTTAAGAGGGCTCGAGTTTCCAAATTTGATGTTATCTTTGGAATCTTCCATAATAGCCTGTCAAGTAAAACTTTGTCATTTACTCCAGTGTTAATTAACATCTCTGTGTAATTATTGTTAGTTTAAATGTCCTTCCTTGAAATACTTCATCAATTCTTAAAAAAACCTAATTGGTTCATTGACCTTAGCAGACACGTTTATAACCTTTGAGTTTTTTGGTGATTTCATATCTCTTGGCAAATCTTTTGTTATATCCTGGGTTTACTTTAACACCAGTAACAGTCTTCTGGGCATTATGTTTAGTTCATATGTTTCAGACGTATATCGATACCAAAGCTCGGACGTGGCTGTTGATCTTGAAAAATCTTCTGAGTAGGTGAATAATTTCTCGGTCATTGAACTGATTCCAGGAAAAAGATTATGTTAGATTTCCTTACTGTTAGCTGTAAATCTTATTTTTGAAAATGCCTTCGCACCAATGTTAATAACAAATGTAACAATATTAGCATCATTGAGATTTGTATTATCACTTCTAACAATCTTTTGTCTGCATTGAAGCACACTTTTGGATAACCTAAGGATTTCCCTGGTGTTGAACACAAGAGTTCTACTTCATAGATTTTATAGTATCATTTGAATTTCTAACAATTTAAAAATTATGACGTTCATCTGTGGCAATATGTATTTCTGTTACACGTAAGCTCCAGTTGTTCATTTATAAGGTAAAAATGCATGCAAGAAGGTGATCACGATTAACTTTCGATTTTTTTCCGATTTTTTATTTTTTATCAATAATCCCCTTCCGTCAAAACATTTATGATATGTTCTGTAAATTCTGTCTTACTATTAGAATACCCTGTTTTTAAAGGCGTTGTAAATTTCATTAGCTTTCATATGTTTTGGAATTTTTAAATCATCTTCAACTAGTTTTGATGCTGCATTTTATAATTTCAGTTTAACATCTGCAATTGTATCTTTAGCAAATGTAATCATTTTAACTTTTGTTCAATAAACAAATTACTTACCAGATGATGCTAAGAGCCTTGCAAGTGATTTTAATGAATTCGCTACCTTGAATATCAAAATATACATTCTTTGAATGCTTACGAAAGTGTTGACACAGGTTTGCAAGTACAACCATTTATTATAGAACATTTTACAGAGGTTCAGAAGAAATATGTAACGTAATGGAACAGTCTTCTTTATTAAAATCAATCTGTCTATTTTTTTATCTGTAATTCTTAAAGAAAACTCCACGATCTCACTATATTGTATCTCAAAATTCGTCATTGGGTGTACTAAATACCAGCCATGAATTGAGTTCTTTGTATGGAACAAACCTGTAAAGTAAAGGATTTTTCATCATAATTATATTATCATCTGATCAAGAAGCTTTGACTAAACTACAATGAATAATTATTGTCCTAACATCTTTTTCAACATTTGCTGGAAAATTCCCAATAACTTCAGTTTCTTTCTTATCACTTCCATGTTGTTATTGTTTCAATCGAAATATTCTTCTCAAATAAATCGCTTTTCCAAAATTCACTTTCCATCTTTTCTTTGGGATTATTGATATTCTATTAGTAATACCTGGTTGTACTTCATTTTAAAGTATTTAACCATTTGATAATTCAGACATTCACTCAAGGCACGGCAAATATTATTTTTGAATTTAGCAGATATATTACACCATGTCTAAGTAATTGCACATTTGTTCATTGCAATAAATTTTTTTTTATCTTTCTTTCTTTCTTTCTTCCTTTCTTTCTTTCTTTATTAAATGACCAAAAAAATCTAACTTCCGTCTCTCGGCAAATGTTTCAGTACCTTCACCATTTATAAGAGTTTTATTAATTAGAGTATCCTTCATTTATTAGACAGATATATTTTATCATATGATTGTTTATGCTGGTTTTGATTAGTTTTTAAATCTCTAATAAAATATATATTATAAAAATGATTCACTTTCAAGATTTTACGAGATTTGATAAGATCATCAACCCTTGTATAAATACCATCTTCAACGATTTTTTCATGTTACTTATTATGTTTCTCAGTTCATCTTTGTATTTTCTAAGAAATTATATTTTTTCATCAACAACACTATGTTTTGCTTGTAACCGTTTTTTCCTCTTCAGCACCAGCTTTTTTTTTAATTCCCTGCTTAGCTCTCCTTTTTGATTCCTAGTGATTAATATAGCCTTGTATATTCATCTAATTTTTCTGCAAGTTAGTCTATGATATGCCGATACTTATTGAATGTATCTTACAAACGATGTAGTTGAAGTTGACTATAAAAATTCTAATCAAAACTTTTATTGATTTCGTCTAACTCTAGACCAAGATTAAGACTTATTGGAGCGGATGCAGTAATGGCTGGCAAACTCGACTTGTCTAATAATTGTGCAAGGTCAAATGTCTTTGCATACTGATATTTTATCGTCTCAGCCTGATTTTTAAGTTCGTTTGTAGCAGGTTCTAAGACTAATTCCATATAAATTCTTAATGATTCCTTTGGGTCTTTATTATGTGTCACTCGACCTTTAATGACTTTCTCATTTTTCATTATGTCCATTATTGATAGTTGATAGCATGTTCATAGCATTTGCTGGATCCATTATTTTCAGTAGGCTTGAAATATCCCCTTGCAGTAAATAAAAGACTATTCAGAGTTCATATAAGAACCAAAATATATCGATGGGAATGTAATAGTATGGCCATTTTAAATATTTAGTATATGGTCTAGATTATTCTGTCAAAATAAATTGTTTTAATTCACCGTTTGACAATGTTTATTATAACAGGCTGTACGTGTATGCAAGAATGTTAAGAATATGAATTCCTTCAGAATATAATTAACATGTCGAGTGAAAAGACAAGTGAATATGTAGCATTCTTTATTGATTAGGAAAATTATATAATAGCAAATAATGACTTGAATGAATCTAAACAAAATAATGTAGTTATTGATGATTTCGGGAATATTCGAGATTAAAAATTCTGGAAAAAGTTTCAGATTTGTTTACAATGTCAAGAAAGAATAATTTCTCAATCATATTTATCGCTCATGATTTACATAGTATTCCACCGGCATTAAAAAGAAATTGTAACTATATCACTTCGTTTTGATTTAAAGATAAAGGGATATGACATTTAAAAGTGAATTTAGATAAGATGAATGAATTTTAAAGGGTCTACACCACTATAAAACAACATAAATATAATGTTTTACTAATTGATAAAGTGAATATTGATTATAGAATGAATTTTGAGAACATAATTTTTACTTGGGTATGAAACGAGATACTGGGTAGTAAAGGCAAACATTACAGGAATTAGAGGAAATCCGGGGATTGGACTTCAATTAGATGATTAAGGGAAATATGATATCTAAGAGAAAAAGTTGGTAAATTTTAAGAATCCCAGTGAAAACCTTGGTGCTGTTAATCTTATCACCTCAGTATGCAATACGGTACACAATAAAAAGTATAAGAATGTAAAAGAAATCCATGAAAATTTAAAAAAAGCCTTAAAACGTAAAAGAAAGCTATTAAAAAAGGTGCATAGCATATATAAATAAGTTGAGCTAGCCTCTGAAAAACTACCATTTGAACAGGTTGAGGGGGATCTTGTTGAAAAAGATATAAGATTTAAACAAATTGGTTTATATCATATTAAACTTGTATTTCCGGAAAAAACACATTGAACGAATTTATACGATGAGTTGGGAATTACGTTCTTGGTTACAGGAAGATATATTAAGTAAATCTAGCAAATCTATTGATTTATCGTTCACAAGTCTCTTTGTAGATAATGATGAAATTTATTTTAAGATAAAGGGTGAGAACATCACACTGAACAATTGGTATATTATAATAAAAAAACGTTATTATTTTAGCAAATAATGTCATATGCTAATGAACTTGTTCAATCTTCTAAGAAAACTTTTTATCATCCACAAAGGCTAGGGCTTTCTTCGTTACTGTCTCGATATATATATTTCATGATTTTTCGATGTTATCAAATTTTGGATCGTGACTACATCTTTTTTATCTTCTTCACATCCGGATAAGTTATCAAAGTAAACTGAAATAAACCTCAAGGCATGATAATTTAGATCACAACTGTTAGAGTCCGGGCCTTTATTTTTTTCCATTCCAATGATCATGATCGTTTGTTTTCATGGAATGGTTAGACATATCTAGCATCCATGGGCATTATCGTGTATATCTCGATCTTTCTCATTTAGATGAATATTCTTTTTCTTTTTCACAAAATAACTTTGCAGTATTTTACCACGATAAACATATATTGGAACCTTTATATTATTGTAAGCACTGACAACATAAATTCAAAAACTAGATGGTATGTGATTTTGGTATGTTGTTCCTGCATTCTCATCTATTCGTGGAAGAACCGATTCGAATTCAACATAGGTAGCATACGGAAGTCTGAGTTTACGTATTGAAATCAATATAACCAGGTTTTTGTAGAACGACTTTTATAATTTTGTTATTTTTACAAACTTCCTTGTGGTCATTTAAAATGTTTTCCTTTGTGGTTTGATAAAGACATCATTCGCATGTGTACACCTTTCTATTATGTTCTGTTGGGAGACTAATCAGCTTAGATTCTTTATCCAAGAATAATGTTATTTATGCAATAGGAGGTTTACTATACTTTTATATTAAGTTTCCTTCTCATTACAGATTACACCTACCGTGCCCCCGAGGGCAAACATATTAATTTGTTTTTATTTTATCCTGTCTTTCAAACTATAATCTTTGGCTGAGACCGGAAACTCAATGCCGTCAACATTTCATTCATTCTGATAATCCTCAGATTTGGAAACTCTATCGACAAGATCGTTTGCTGGGTGTAATGATGATGAGAGTACAGCCCACATAAAAACATTTGTTGTCCTTATTTTGAACATTGATTACAGCCTTCGTGTCCTTAAAGTCATGGGGTAGAGGGTGTATGATGTCCATTTCAATGGTTAAAATTTAGTGACGGTCCTATTCATTCCAGTTACTTTTCGAAAGTTTCGACCGGATCCTTCTATTCGCGTTCTTGAAATTTGATGAGAATCCCATTATGAATCTCTTTTTCTAAACCTAGGCTATCCATGAAATCAATCTTCGGAAGGACTATACAATACTCAATTATCTAATCTTCTCTCTCTATTTCAACAACTAGACGGATGTTTACACAACATTTCGTCTTTAATATTACACTTTCGAGTGTCTTGCGCATGGCCTTGTCTTTAATGGACTTATGGAATTCATTAATGTTTAAGGATTCATCGTGGTTCTCATAGTCATTCACAATGCCTTCAAGGGCCTCTGTTGTCACTTCAAAATTTTAATGTCCTTTTGAATTCCGTTCATATAGGCCTTTGTAGGACGGATTTATCTACCGACCGAAGGTACACTGTATATATCTTCCTTTAGTATTTTTTCGGTTTTGGTTTATTGAATACATTATCCCAAAATACTAAATGAAAGGGTATCAATTTTTCATAGTCATCGTTTCTAATAATTTCATCGATTATTTGTTCACGCTTTTTTCCTTGTTTGTTATCTTCAATTCTTTGGCTAGAGGATAGAGGTCCTTCCACAGGAGATCTTTTATTATGAATTCCATCTATAAGAGGAAATAGTTTACTTTTTTTAATGGTCTTATTTAAATTGAAAACGTTTTACCTAATACAGTTCGTTTTTCGAGACTATTGAAAGAAATTCATTCTCCGTCGGCGTGTGCCAGTCTCGCTTCGGGCTTGTTCGTGGCGGTTTCCAAATCTCTTTTAGACATCTGTTTGCTCTTTATAGTTTGTTGAAATCTCTTCTTGGACCATCTTTATATATTTCATTGATATTTCTCTCTACAGTCGTTTCCTCTTCTAACTCTTCTTAATGATGCTTCCGCGACGGCGATATCAGTTATAACACCCGCGCTGTCGACCTTGGTTCATATATTTTTTGTGACGTAGTTGCCTACAGCTCGAACGCGTCGCTGGAGATAGAATTCTTAAACAATATGCGGTTTGTGTAATAATAAGACATTTATTGCTAAGGGTCGTTACTAATTTGGTGTATTTTTATACACATGTTAACATAATATATATGTAAATGACAACAAGTTATTTTTATTTCACTAAAATGATCAGTTAGATGAACAGCTGTCACATAAGAAATGCAGGGTGTCGAACCGAACCCGAACCCGAACCGAAAATCGGATCAAAACCGTTGTTTTTGACCGAACCGGAACAAAACCGAAACCGAAATCGCACGCTTCATATTGAACCTGAACCGGAACGAAACCATAATCTGATGTGGCGGTTACCGGTTGAACGAAAACGGTTCAGGGCCACTTGTGTCAATAATTGGTTTAAATGGGAAAAGTTGCGGGCGTATATTTTTCTCATGTTGCCAAGACTAATCCTAACATACTGTGAGATATTTTTACATTTCGTTTTCATTGCATACGTGATAAAAAATGCATCATCATCCGGAGAGCTTCAACTTTCCCTTGTTTTTTGGATTGATCCTGGCGGCGCGGTAGCGGCGGCGGCGATTTCAAGGCACCGCTTGGCCGCTTGGCTACGAAATGTCCATGTGTCGGAGCGGATTGCGCCACTGAAGGTACGGAGGCCTATGCGTCCGCGAATGTTTGACCTCAAGATGAACCGTAGTGGCAGTCGATGAGAAATTTAGCCAATCGAGCACCGAAAGCGAACCACGTGACCTTCCGCTTGAGTGCAGCGACACCTTGAAGGAAGGATGGACAAGTACCGCGCTGCTTCGGGAGTATAGTTTGTGGGGTCGCCTGCGGTCAATTTCAATGAAAAACAATATTTTCTTCAACGTGCTCGGAGTGTTACCGTGCGAAAAAACAAAAATACAAAAAAAAAACATGGGTTATCGGAGTCAACGTTACTCGGCGATGATTCGCCGACGCGCCGCGCCCTGGAAGGAGGCCAGGGGGAGGAGGAGGAGGGGTTAGGGAGAGAAGAAAATGTGTCTGTTTATTTTTTTGTACGTTTTGCAGACTAGCAAGGCCAGCATGTCGCCTGTTAAACCATTTCCTCCTTTTTGTTTGAAGTCCTCTTTCATCG
This sequence comes from Ixodes persulcatus, assembly GCA_013358835.2. NCBI lineage: Eukaryota > Metazoa > Arthropoda > Arachnida > Ixodida > Ixodidae > Ixodes > Ixodes persulcatus. The sequence continues at coordinate 1,198,637 of JABSTQ010009160.1, read as the reverse complement.
TCTTCAACTGAGCATTCGAGAAACGTCGTTCGATGTGGTGGCATTACCGGGACTTTGCTCGGTGGCTGACAGGTACAAATGAATGACCCGGTCTGTCGGACCCGGACCGGGTCATTTCCATAGAGCGTTGTTTGCGATAAAAAGTCAAAGTGACTAGACAAAGCATCGCCACGAGATCTTTAGAGCAGTGTTTTTCCGCCGGAACCCGAAGCGCTGTCAAGATGTAGTTACATTTCATTATACGTGCGTTTTCACGTGCCCGGTCACTGACACATCGGCCGGTCTGGCCGATGTATACACGACCACAGCTTAACTACGCACTCAATGTCTCAGTTTCTGTATTTTACGGCACATTTGTTTGCTCTTGTACCCCTGTCAGCCACTCTGGGGCATTGCTATGACAGCTTACTGGGTGCCGAAAACAGGTTGCATGTATAAAAAAAACGTGTGTGTAGAGCAAAACAAACCAAAACATATGGATGGCAAGGAATCTATCTAGATACCTTTTTACTGTCCAGAAAATACGCCCTCTTCTGGCAGATTTTGAAATACTGCACAGCTGCGTGTGCCAAAGACACCATTAAAATGGAAAGCCGATCTTTTGTATATCGTTCACTTAAGAACAGTAATATACAAGTAATAGCCTTTCCCATTAATAGTGTTTTTGGCGCCCGTCACTGTGCAGAGTTTTTTTTATATCTGCCTGAAGAGGGAGCAGTATTGGGATGGGTCTATTGCAAATATCTCGTGCTCAGAAAAGGCTGCAGGAAGTGCTCAGTCAATATTCAAAGGTCGAGTTAGGAACCGGTTCGAACCGGTTCGCGCTTATTAAAACCGGTAACCGGAGAGATATTATGTGCGCTACCCTAAACCGGAACCGAACCGGAACAAAATACAATGCTACTGAACCCGAACCGAACCAAAATAATGACCGGTTCGACACCCTGAATAAATTGCTCTTGATTCCCTTCCCAATTCGATTACCGCTCCACCGCAGAGCAAACGAGACCTCTCGCCTACATTGATGGTGACATCTTTGCCCCTTGTGTTGTTCCTTAAGGGCCTCCTCCCCTGGTGGATTGGTTCGATGGATAGCTGCGGCTCTCGCCAAGAGGCTCAAGCGCACTGGTTCGCTTGTAATGGCCTGTGCGCTGGAGGCTTAAGCGCTTTGGTTCGCTTGTAATGGCCCTGTGCAATGGCAGTGTCAGATCATTTGTCGCGAAAATCCAGCAAAGCTTCCTATATGGCTGAGAAGCACTCTAATGGCTCCACCCAAAAGTAAAAACAAGCCGAAATTCAAAGTTCGTAATACTCTAAGTTTACGGAAATAAAAGGGTTTTTTGAAAAGGGTTACAAAAAGAATTATACGACCGAAGTCTTTCGTATAATTGAAGTTTTAAGCGACGATGTTTCGTATCACCATTTAGTTGACATGAAAGGAGGGGATATTTTAAAGACAATTTATGAACAGGACATGGTGAAAAAGTTCCTACAGGGTAATTTTTGTATATTGTTTTCATGTTATTTCTTTCAGATCAGTTTTCAAGATCGGGGCAGTAGGGGATGGGATGGTCCAGAACTCTAATTTTCTACACTACTACCATCCCCTCAAGTTCGACTTCAGTGTTAGTTAGTTAGTCCTGAGTCACAAGGTAGCAAACCAGTACCACATCAACGCGGGTTAACATTTGCTTCTATCGAATTAAAAGTTAAATTAGTCCTCTCCATATATTGCGGCATTGTAAACCTAAAGAAACCATTCTTTTTCTTTTTTTTTAATAAAGCGGTTGCTACAAAAAAGAAATACTACGTGGTAGCAAGTCTCTACCCGGCTGAGCAAAATGCAAAAAAAGAATTTACAGCGACATTTACCTTCAAAGTCCTATATCACATGCAATGCTATTTTTAGGAGCGATTGTTTCAATAGACTGATGTCACAAAGCGTTCTACGCGTGCGTGTCGCCACCACAACTGTAGTTCGCAAGATGTAGGCCAGGGGCAGATCCAGAACTCCGTTTTGGGGGGGGGGGGGGGGGGGCGGAAAATTTTTAACGATACTATTCTCCCATTCTTTCTTGTGCAAGGGGGGTCCACCTATGTCAAATTGCCCTCCGAGAAGGGGCGAGGGAGGGGGGTCGACTTTGTTTGGGGGGGGCGGCGGCCCCCGTCGCCCCCCCCCCCCTCGGATCCGCCACTGATGTAGGCGCCCGTGAAAGATAGCTCTTGCCGTCTCGTGCTCTGCTCGTGCAGACCTCCAGCGGGGTTGACGCAGGCAACGTTATATAAGGAAAACGGACCAATCAAGAAGCGTGAAAAGCGCAAGTCATTGGGACGCTCTTATTTATGTTGGTTCAGCGATGATAGAACACTCACAGAAACATGACAAACACCATGATGGAGTGCTTTTGACGCTGTTGCATGGCGACAGCGGTGGCGTACTCGAACTAGCCGGTGACATTGGTCTATTGTTTGGAAGACATTAAACAGTTGTTACGGTAGTGAAGAACCTATGCTTTTATCAGTTTTAAAGAACCTGAATGGGTGTCACGTGACCAGGGAGGGAGGAAGGGAAGAACGGAAAGTGGGAAGGGAGGGGGGAGAGAGGGCACTGTAAAAGGGGGAAGGAATAGGAAGAGGGAAGGCGGTGGGAGAGAGGAAAAAGGAAAAGGGAGGGGATTAGGAGAGAGGGAGGGACAAGAGAGTAATGGGGAGAGGGAATTGGTGTGAAATGAAGTATATATTTTCTCCCTAAATTTAGCGGGGAAAGTGGATTGTTGCTTCACATGACCAAAGAGGGGGAGGAAGGGAGGGCCCCGTTGAGAATGGGGGAGGGATGACGAGAGGAGAGGTAGGGAATTGGAGGTATGTAGGGAGGGAGGGGAAGAAGGAGAGGGATGGAGTAGCGAAATTGGTGTGTCCCATGACGTAAACCTCTCCGTTAAAATCAGAGGGGAAACTGAATTGCTGTATAGGTGACGTGACATGGTCACGTCACGTTGATTTCCCCCGCTAAATTTAGCGAGAAACTTAATTGACATACAGCTCACGTGCCGTCCATTTTACCAAGGTCACGTGACGTTACTTTCCCGTCTAAATTTAGCGGAAAACGCACGGACGAACAAACAGACGGAAAGACAAAATTTTGGAATTGTGGGCTAGCGTTAAAAAAAGTATTGTATGCGTTAAAAAGCACCGGGGTCCCGCAGTGTACTTATTCGGTGATGAATGCACTTCTCCTTCAGCATTTACTACGAAACGTCATTTAATTTCTTTAAATGTTCGGCGTCACAGCTTTTTTTTTTTCTTTTAATTTTCTTGGAGTGTTTTTGTCTATCTGTGGTTTGAGCCCCTCCGTGGTTCAATCTACGGTTTGGAATCCCCATCGAAGCAATCGAAATCTGATGAAAGATCATTGCCATTTACGCGCCTAACCGAGATTTCGGCTTAAGGATTGATTTCAGTTTATTGAATTTATCTTACTTAAAGGACACATGCAAAGAAAAAAACATTTTTTTAAAACAGCTTAGATGGAAAAACGATATCATAAAACGATTTTACAACGAAGAAAAAAAATTTTTAGAGCTATATTTACGGCGCTATCGAATTTGTAGTTGGCGCCGCGGGCGCCGCGGAAAAGTGGCCCTTATTTATCACGTGACGGGCCCATATTTGTCACGTGGTGCTCGCGCTCTTTCGGAAGCTTCCTATGGCCTCTAAAAGTAACTTATTCATCTTTGTTGAAGTATAACAAAAAACTAAGATGAATAAGTAACTTTTAGAGCCCAAAGGAAACTCCTGAAAAAGCGCAAGCAGACGTGATCGACCTGTGCGCCGGTCAGATGACGGCGGCGGCGCCCCGAACCAGAACGAACTTCTGCGGCGGCGGCGACGGCGGCGTGGAGAAAACGCGTTGAAGCGGCGTTCGCACAACGCTCAGCGTGCGGCGGCGGCGTCGCTTTACGGCTCGGCGACGCAGGGCGGCGGCGCGCGGGCCTACTAAAATTAATGCATCTTTTACTAAGTGTGCAAGATGCTCTTAACTGGCATTGCAGGAAACTCGGAAAACATACCGTATTTCGGTGAATTCTCAGAATTATTTTTTATGCAGACCCGTAACTACGCCGAATCTCGTGAAGAACGAGAGCTCGTGAAAGTGGCAGAGTGGACGGACAGGGTGAGTGGCCAATACATTTAATTTTCCTAATCACTTCGAGCAGATGCCGAAATATTTAGCGCCTATTTTATTGTTTAAATGCCAACCACGTTCTCGACACACCACAGAGACTCCAATATTTTGTTCGAAAAGAGCATCATATACAACATTTAAAACGAATAAACTGATTATCAAATTGCACCTTGTGGATGTTCCCGAATATCGTTCTGTAAAACTTCCCATAAAAGCTGCGCCGCTACGCGGAAGTACGGCGCCGAGCTCCGAGCGCGCGTAGGCTGTCAAACTTGGCCAAACCGAACTTCCCTTCTCTCCCTCGAGAGATGTGACTTGAAGCGGAGGTGAGTCCCTTTTTCGCCACCGCTGACCAAACATCGGCCATCTCGAACGGTCGAGTTGTAGCGCGTTGTAGCGCGCTGACGCCACCAAGTGGCGAAGCTCACAACCACGTCAGCCTCCATGTAGCCTTGCCCCGTGAAGGAAAACATGACGTCACGAACACGCTGGAGGCGCCGGATCTCCCGAGACGCATCGCGCTCTCCGATGGCTGCTCTTCGAGCGCTCGCTGAATCGTCCGTTTGGAAACGAACAAAAAATCCCTATATTCAAAATACAGGCGTGCGATTGTCAGCAGATTTTGTTGATCATGTTTAACTTATATCTGAACGTGAGGGCATATTTAAATTTTCAATTCAGTATCTCTTTAGAGGGGCCATGCAACAATATTGGGAGGAATGTTTCTCATTTACACAAGCTTACTGGCACTCACGCTGTGCTGCTGACCAGGAAGCCTATTTTTCTCCGCGTAATTCAAGGGTAAAAGCGGACTCTTCTTCGGTCTTTCCCTCCGCAAAGCTTGATGTCGAAGTCCTGGGCATCGCTGTTGGCGTTGTCAAAATTGCGGCTCCCAGGTCTTCGTCATCAAGCTTCGGAGGAGAAAGACGAAGTGCCTGAGTTCGAGGGCGTAACACTTTCGTTCCGTCCATTCGGCAGCCTTTTTGGTAGCCTATTACCAACTGCGACCTTCAAATACCAACCATAAGAACCTTCTAAACTACTGGCAACGTCCGAGCAGTCGCCAGCGGGAAGCCACTCGTAAGTGCGGTCTTTTCTATACTCCATCCAAGATGCCTGGATCCACGTCCAAAATAAAACAGCAGAGCATTGAAAGCGTCGCGACCAACATCACGAAGCAAGTATCGACAGACCACATCACTCCTGGACAACACGGTATGCCGAACGACTCAACACACGATGCTCATGAAACTGCGTAAAAATTCTGGACGTCCGAGTCAGTAGCGAGCTCATCCGAGACCGGGGTAGAAGTAATGGAAGAAAGCAACATCAACAACGACAAGCGGAACAAGACACGATCACGTAAGCGCTCACACAAAACACTGCCCGACTCTGCTTCGTGTTCAGGAACAGTTCGCAAACAGCCGAAAGTCTGTGAAGGACTCACAGTAATCCTTGCCGCTACGAAGCCCGACCAAAAGCTAGCAACTTTAAGCAGCTTGAGGCGTTTGAACGCCCTAGAGAAGTTTTGCCCATAACGTATCCTTCACATCCGCCCCAACGAGTGCCCCAATGTCGTCGCCGTTGATATGCGCAACGGACGAACAACAAGGACGCTGCTGAGATGTCCTGAACTTTGTGGTGTCTTTGTCAGGGCCTATCAATCCCTCGAAGGCCCCACATCGATTGGCGTCATCAAAAATGTACTCTCAGATCCTAAAATTCTAGAAAACCGGCGATCGGATGGCCGCATAGCCAGAGTACGTTGTCTTGGGGTGACAGGTGTCGTAAAGCTAACATTCAACAGGTCACCTTTGCCAAGTTTTGTGCTGCTAGGACGAGTGCGACACCAAGTGACAGAATTCAAGCCCCGTCCAATTTAGTGTCGCAACTGTGATGTTTTTGGATACTTCGCAGTCTTATGCACCCGCGCTTCCGCATGCACGCGTTGTGAAGATCCACAGTGATTAAGTGCGTCAACTGTGGAGAAGCACTTGAGGCTACATCTCCAGCCTGTTCAAAATGGAGAGAAGAGCAAACTGTCGTCACGTACGCGAAGAGAAATGCCGTTGACTACCGCTCTGCTGGAATTATTCTAAAGCAGACTTCGGGAGCAATACAAGAACACATTCACAATGTGTTCGCCAACAGCACCTCCAAGGAAAGTGGAGAAGCCTCAGTGAAGGACACGCAAGCCCCAGCCCTTGACGATAAGCGATGAAGCTATGCCGCAGCACTCAAGACCCGTCTTCAAAAAAATTATTAAAAGTCCATCTAAAAAAAATGAAAGCCGTTTACAACTCCCTGTAACGCCGAATTAGAGCGCAGCTCTTGAGGAGGAGGGGAAGGCACGGGGGGGGGGGGGGGGGGTCACGTGGCCTGGGGGTCACATGACCTCGACCTTTAGGGGGAAAATTTTCCGCTAGACTTAGCGGAAAAGTTTTTCCGCTAAATTTAGCGGGAAAACGTTTCCGCTAAATTTAGCGGGGAAAGTTTTCCGCTAAATCAAGCGGGGAAAAATTTCCGCTAGATTTAGCGGGGAAAATTTTCCACTAGATTTAGCGGGGAAAATTTTCCGCTAAATTTAGCGGGGAAATTTACCCATCATGCACCGCGCGGTTACGCCGACGGCGACGGTGACGGCGACGGCGACGCCGACGCCGCTCAAGCCGGAAACGGACGCCTAAGAGCTGCGCTCTAAAACAACTCAGCAATAACGTCCAGTAAGCCAGAACCCGGTGTCACCATTCCCATGGGTACCAAAAAGTCGGCGTGCCACGGCGCTTCTGTCAAAGGATCTGAACTCTCAACTGCTATCAACAATATTGAACAAATATCAAAGGCTGATTCTTCAAAAAGATCACCGCGGGAAGCTCCGGAGAAACCTCTGGCGAGCTGGACAATCCAACATTCACCCAAAGAAACGCACTCAAAACATTGCGTGCCTTACAGTGCTTCAATGGAATACCATCGGCATACGGCCACGCCTCTATGTCTACGCCTACATTTACAAACCAACCGATGAGCGTCCTTGTCCTTCAAGAAGCTCGTATAAAATACAGAAATTTCAGACTTTCGCCATACGTTGTTTATGAGGGCCTATTGCCAGTTATTTAAAACACAAAAAAACGAAGTGCCGAAAGCCACGATACTTGTTCGAAGAGAACTGGATCAACATCAAATAGATTTGACAGACTTTTGTGACGATGCTGCTGAGTTTGCCGCTGTAACCATACGTAAAGGGGACTGCGACACCACTACAGTTTCTGCGTACGTCCGCCCGGGAACCAAATGGGACCCTACGGTTATGACAAAGATTATGCCGCGCTGCTCAGCAAACGTTCTATTTCTGGGAGACTTTAACACCTATAATCAAACCTGGAGGATAAGCACACAACGACGCGCAGATCTGCTCTTGAGGCCGCAGTAAGCACGCTAGGGCCTACTGCTCTGAATGATGGAACAGCGACATTTGTCAGACCGGGGTTTCGTACATTGTCCTGGACCCCAGATTTGCTACACCACCACTGAGCGCAGGATGGCAACTTCAACGTGGCAGCTGAGGTAGTGATCATATCCCGATCATATTATCTCCTCCCCAAGCTTTACGAGTGCGACACATTCGACCTGCAGAGTCAATTGGGACCAATATCGCTTGCACCTCTAGGACCTTCTCTCAGTAGGAAACGTCGATCTCACAACGGCACCAGCCCTATAAAACGCCACGAGGCTGGTCCAGGTCCTGGTCTCCCGCCCGAATCCTGACCTCCTCTACCTCAAGCTGAGGGCCCGCCGACGGCAAGCCCAAAATTGTTCTCTACGTAAAAGAACAATGGAGGATATTCAGCGCTATAAGAGAAACGACACAGCGTTCCGCCGCCATACTAACCGACTTCAGCGAAAACAGTGTCGACAAAAATGTGAATCCCTTGGTGCTCCCGGTGGCACAAGACAGGCTTGGAGGATGGCACGTGCCCTCGCATCAGATTTAGTTTCTCAGCTTCAGGTCGCAGCATTTGCTGTATCGCAACATATCAGATTAGCACAAAAGTGTCGAGCTTTTGGCCGATGAATTCTCCCGTCCCATCTCTCTCCTCCAGACTTACAAATTAGCTCATATCAGTGACTCCCCTTCATCAACTGCCTAACATGAACTCCGACTTCACGCTTTAAGAACTTCAGCCCGCACTTAGAAGATCTATTCGTTTTAGAAGCACTTCAGCGCCGGACGAGATAACCTATCAGGCTTTAAACAACACAGGTCCCATCATGCTACCGAAAATATTGGAAGAGCTAAACTCAGTTTGGAGCACGGCGTCACTTCCGGATGCTTGGCTCAACTCCGAAAATGTACCAATCCAAGAACTCGGCAAACCTGTAGGAGATTTGTCATCATGCCGGCCAATTTCACTCTCCTCCTGCCTTGGAAATGTGCTCGAACGCATGATACTTAGAAGACTAGACTGGGCACTAGAAACAGTTGGCGCGACGCAATCCCTGAACAACTCTCTGGTATCCGCCGTCGACGTTGCACAGCAGATGCTATTGGAGATCTAGTCTAAGCGTTGGAAGAAGCCAAACAAGGCGATTACGGTTACGCTGTCATTTTTCTTGATATTACCAAATCATTTGATGCGATTCCTCACGCTACTGTCATCAACCAGCTTTAAGTCCTTGGCGTCACAGGTCTTGCCTTGGCATTCACCAAGGACTTCCTCACTGGCCGGACTATGAGAGTTCGCATCGAAAACGATCGCAGTACGGGGCATTAGGGTTAAAGCTGGGGCATTGTTACCATGCTGACCAAGGTTCCTTCCGATTCCCCGAACTATGTTTCTATGTGTCCTCTCCTCTCTTCTGAGAACTGTTGCGTAGTCGGGGGCTCGATCCAGGTGGCGTGCCAGGAGTGGAGTCAGAGCATCTTCTGCCGCAGGTCCTTAGGTAGGGGTTTCTTGAGTCATTGTTTGCTGGCATCCAAAGCCCGTTGCTAACCGTCTATCCTACCTTAGCGTACACAGTACACCCAGCCAGCAAAGCTGAGTCACAGTCCGTTGCAGCACGAGCCTGGCGGTGGTTGACTTGAAATAGTATGATGACTCACGCAGTGAAGTTCAACACATATTCGAATGCGTCTGCGGCTGCGCCCGTAATATTGCACGGCTCAAGGGTACGTCATCAGCCGACGTGAAAGTGACCCGCTGCTCTGGTGATCCGAAACCCAGGAAAGAAGTCAGACGTGGCCTCGCTGTGCCGACCCAGACTTCGTACACCTGCGACGCGTCTCGAGCGCGGAGTTTCTCGGAGAGCTCGAACCTGTGCGGCAATATCAGGTCGCAATCCAGGAGGTCTCTATTTGGAGTATGAGAGACGAAACTTGAGGACTGCAATCTATGCGTCGGTGGCGGAGGGTCAGCAGGAAAGACCTTCACAACAGGGATGCCACCGTATCGTTGCTTCAACCGTGACAGAAGATAAAACATGTGTTCCAGGATACTTCAGGTGGTCCACTATTCTCGAAAATTCAAAATGACACTGCCTGCACGATCTTCAACGAGGTAACCTACAACGAAAGTACGTATTGTCCTTTCATAAAGCATCGTGGTAAAGTTTCATGTTCAAGGCCACACCTACAGATAAAGAATACCACTTCATTCCACCCTGACGTCATGAGATAAATGTTGACAGGGGCGTGGTGACGTTTTGATGGGCTTCAGGAGGATCATACAATTTATATAGAGGTCGAAGTCTTTTCGCCTCCCTCGTCAGACAGACAGGGTGTCAGGGAAGCGACCGCGGTCAGTCCTTCATGGGACGTTTTTTTGAGCCCATTGAAGCCTCCTCGTCGTCCGAATTCACTACCTTCAAGGAAAAGTGCCAAGCCTACGGGAAAGTAATTTCAGGATCAAAAACTTCCACTTCCAACTTCAAGCTGCATCTCATTTGGCATCTCAAACAAATTTGAAAAAAAAATGTATTGCAGTATCAGTATTTCTGTATTTGTATTTCTGCCCTCCCTAAAATGTATTCCTATATTTGTATTTCCAAATACATTTCGCCTCTATTTAAAATGTATTTCCGATACGTATCGCGATACATTTTTACAGATATATTTCAGTATCAGTATTTTAGCTACTATTTTGATGTATTCCAGTATTTGTATTTCCAAATACATTTTTGAGTATTTCTGCCCAACCCTGAGTACGATCAGACACATCACTCAAGGAATTCCTCCAGGAAGCGCAATAAGCCCGCTTCTGTTTAACGTTGCGATGGCCGCTCTTCCCTGAATTCTCGTCCGTGATGACCAATCTCCCAGAATTCAAAAATATGCAGATGATGTGGCCCTTTGGGTTACGTCACCAACAGCCATGCTTGCTAAAATGCAACGTCGTCTACAACCGATTGTTGACGGTATTTCGAAGGAAATCACTTGACTGGGTTTAACTATCTCACCAGCTAAAACGGCGGTACTTGCTCAACATCCACGTGGCTTTAAAGGAGCTGTGCAACGATATTCAGTTGGAATGTTTTCACTTTACACGAGCTTACTGGCACTAGTCGGACTCAAGGATACTCGCACGCAACGCCACTGGCCAAGAAACTCCTTTGTTGCGCTGTAATTTCAAGGACAAAAGCGATCATTTTCATTTAATCTCTCCTTTGCAAAATTTGATGACGTAACGTGGGGATCGCAGTACACCCCAATGACGATATTTGAATGCGGTTCATAGATTGGACCCGAGCATTGCGTGGGCACTCGATTTGGGCTCGTGATAATTACTAGCTCGAGAAGCATTCGGGTAGTGGCCCGTGTCCAATCGCTGCAACGACGACAATAGCCGAGCCATAACAATGTCTGGAACTCAGCGCGTGTCCTGTGCTTTGCCAACACCAGCGCGTGGCTATGATCAACATTGGCGGCATATAATCGGTTCCAGGTCACGTGGCCGCTTGTTTTGGCTGCGAGTTGAGGGGGCGAACGTTGCTCATTTTTCTTTAATTTTTTTCTGGGACTTCTATTGCGTGGGGTGAAAAACGAACGCGTGTTTCATAGGTCATTAATGTCAGGGATCCATTCTAAGCGGTATTTGCGCAAAGTACAAAAATTGTTGCATCGCCCCTTTAAGGTCAGCTCCTTCACGTACTCTGTAGACGGCACTTCCACAAGAAGGCTGCGCAACCACATGTACCTAAAAGTGCTTGTTCATGACTGACTTTCCTGGCATCCAGCCGTAAACAAACAATATCTCGGTGCGCCCTATACCTCAAAGTACTTCGCAGGATCCGAGGACACACGTGGGAATTCTCGCAATCTATGGCTCTGCAACTTATAGGGGACTGATTCAATCCAGGTATATCGTACGGGATGCTCAGGGCACGAAGATGGAGATCATTCAAAGGAAAGCCCTCAGAACCTGCCTCGGTCTTCCCGTGTCCGCACCGAATGTCCCTACTTTGGTCGAAGCTAGACAAAACACAATAGCCAATCTAGCGTTCCCTCAGGCACAACGAAATCTCGCCCGGCTGACCCTCACAAGGTCTTCCTCTAATCTCTTGCAACGCTTCGATAGACGTCCCAATCACCGCCAAGGAAAAGTCTACGCAGAGTTTAAGGAGTCTGTCGGTACACTGGATGACGATCCTCTCCCACCACCCCCTCATACAACTGTGTCTCTCAATATATCAGAAAAAATTCCTCAACTACTCAGCAAAGCGTCTGTTTCGGATGTGCTTTCCCGTAATCGTGCGGAAGAACACGGCTTTTTAAGCCCACTTGGAAGTAATAAAGGCAAGTTTTTCAATCTGCCGATTTTTCGGACTGCTCTATTATTCGGACGTTTTTTCGGTCCCTGCGAGGTCCGAATAATTGGTCGGCGACTGTAGTAGTTACCGAATCGAATACCGAATTGAATTATGAAAAAAAAAACTCCGAATATTGATTTGAATATTGAATAGTGGTTTTATTTGTAGGAATTTTTCAAAGTGTACTGTGAATGAGATCATTATATGTGCAGAGTATGCGCCTGGTGCAGAATATGCATCTCGGGAACAAAAGCTTAAATGTGTAAAAACTCTAGTGAAAAAAAAAAGCAGCTGCTGATGGACGTTGGGAACTAATTATCCAATTTTATAACGCAAAAATAATCTATCTACCCCAAGCGTCTCAAAAACCCAAAGTTACAGCCATGTGTGCCTTCTTGTTAAAAGCACGACCTAGCGCCGCGACATGTCCTTTTTTTTTATATTTATATATCTCAGGAAAGGGGCATTTTCCTTTTTAAGGAACAAAAAGGGCACCCGGGATTTGATTTTATATAAATAAACAGATAAGGGTTAAATCTGAGTACGGTAAACAGGCTTAAGCAATATAACCTGAAGTAAAAAAAAAAAGACATGTGGTTAGGTGGCGCAAGTTACTGTCCAACTGCCGCTATGCATCCATTCCTCCGTCCATCTATCCTGTTTTAGACAGCCTAGATTTTGAAAGAGGGAGCAAGGAAAATAATAATAATAATAATAATAATAATAATAATTTTTATTTGCACGAGAAAGTTTGCCCACTCAGCGGCGTGCAAGGCTAGACAGAAAGGTTAGTACCCTTACGCGTGTGCGCCTGCTAGCCCGCCGCTGAGTAGGTGTAAACATAAACAAACAGTAGTCGTAAGAACAAGATAAGAATAACAAAACTGCACGTGTGAAAACAACTAATGATCAGAACCCAGAGGGGAAGGTAAGACAGCTGGCTGTGCCCCAACCCACCCCAACGCAGACCATGGCGGAGGCCCCAGCCACAAGCTGAAACCCGCGAGCGCACAGCTGTGTGTGGTGCACCCCGCGCAGCCGAGCCCGCAACCGCGGCCCCCGCCACTCCCCGCCCCAGGGTGACACGGAGCACCCTTGGGTGAACGCCTTACAGGCCATCAACTTGTGAACAGGTGCTGGCCGTATCGTCTGCATAGCCCATGAGATTCCTCCCTGCCCCGCGGAAGAGGCTTGCGCTCCCTCAGCGGAACAGAGAGAAGCTCACCTACGCCTGCAGGGATCGCGGACAGGCCATGCCTTACAGTCCTGGCATGCAGTGGCTCAGGCTGGCCAGTACGTCTATTCACACGCACTGCTGTTGACAAGTAGGACCCAGTCAGTAAGCCGTCCAGAGCGCGGCAAACCAGGCGCACGCGAGCCATTCTCCGGCGTTGTTCAAGTGGCCGCCACCCCGCAAGTTTAAGTCGGGTGGAATAATTTGCGTCCGTAAAACACGAAGCGCGTGCGCAAAGCGTCCGGGAACCGCGTCTCTGCACGCTCTCAATGCGATCCACAAGATGCCGCTGACTCGGGGACCACACAGCGCTACAATACTCCAACGACGGCAGCACGATCGAGGTGTACAAGCTGCGAAATGCCGAGGGTCCACATGGCCTGGACACACGAGAAACAAACCCCATTGATCGACGAGCCTTGGCCACGACACTGGCTATGTGGACAGAAAAATCCAGTGTTCTCGTGAATGTGACCCCTAAGATGGTGAGAGAGTCGCATGTGGCCAGGGGCACACCAAGCAGATGGTAGCAGGGTTTTTTTTTCACCTTACGGGCGCTGCTAAAGCGCATCACGGCACTTTTTGCGGGGCTAAGCCGCAGGCAATTGTCAGTCGCCCAGCACTTTATGTTGTTGATGTAGTCTTGGAGGATGAGGCAGGTGTCGGGGGAAGTAAGTGGGGCCAATATCGACGTGTCGTCCGCGTACTGGACGAGAGGGAACCTGTCGTCCCGGGGCATGTCATTGACGTAGATTAAAAATAATGTAGGGCCCAGGACCGACCCTTGTGGCACACCGGAGGGGACGTTCATCGCAGCCGAGTGCGCACCTCGGTAAACGACTTGTTGGCTTCTTCCGCTCAGAAAGTTCGACAGCCAGTTCAGCAGGAAACCACGGATGCCGGCGCCCGACACTTTACGTAGCAGGAGACCGATGTCGAGGGTGTCGAATGCGTTGCTGAGATCAAGCTGAACGAGATCTGTCTCTGTGCGATTGTCGATGCAGTCACTTACGAAATGGCTCAGGGTCGCCAGGGCCGTCTCACAGCTACGGTTGTGTCGGAAACCATGCTGTGACTGCGATAAGTAGCCAGTGCCCTCAAGGAAATCGAGAAGCTGGCCGTTCACCACGCGTTCGAATGTGCGGCAGATGATCGATGTTATTGAAACCGGACGATAATGCGTGACGTCGTCTGTAGGCTTTCCTTTCCCCTTGTGGATAGGGGTAACCAAAGCGTGTCGCCAGGAAGCAGGAACAGCTCCCGCGTCGAAAAGACTCTGAAGCACACAGGCGAGCGAGGGCAAAGTGTGCTGCGTGATCATCCTGAAAAAGGCAGGTGCCACACAGTCTGGGCCTATGAGGGCTGCTGCGCAGATTGGTATCAAGTGTGCATGTGTTGTGTAGTTGCGTGGAAAGAAGATGAGCAAACGGAAGAGCGACGACGCCTGCCCGATTGACGACGCCTTTCGTCTTTTCATCACCTTCTCGCTGTTCGTATTTCAAACGCGACTATCGAACAGTTGGAAACCCTCTCAAATCTAGGCACACTATTTTTCTATTCCGTTTCGTTCTGAATCAGAATTTGCAGCTTGCGGTTCCGAAAGAACGATGACGACACAACACGTCTATTTACAAGCAAAGCTACATTCAGAATGTCCAAAAACGTCTCACCACGTGCCGCCCTCCTTGTCTTCCTTTACTTCACCATGTCCCCTGCCCCAGTCCGCACGAGCGTCGCCAGTTCACGCACACACAGGGGCACACATGCAAACGCAAACACGCCAAGAAAAGAAAACGAAACTCGGGCCTGCTCTCGCGTTCATTCACGGTGATGGCGGGCGGGGCCGATTCTCACACCTCCCGACTAAGTATATTTTTTAGACCCAAAATGTCAAAAATAATATATAACAACTAAACTCAAACGCGTACGCATATCAGTCACACCTTGCGCAGAGTTAGTGACTCAACACGTAAGAATCCAAACTATAAAAGAAACGCCAGTATGCCAATCACATGCGTGTAAAGTGATTCTTTTGTGCCCGCCAAGGCTCTAATGCTATCATGACCAGCCTTGTGTTCGCGTTCGTAATATACACCTAATGAAAGCAGGTACTTAAAGAAACAAAAGAAACGTGGCATGTATGAGGCGCTCATACGTAAAAAAAAATAGGAAGAGAAGAAATGTTTCCGTTGTCCCTTCTTGCGATGAACTTTAACACATCTAGTTGAGTCACTACACTCTTCCAGAGGATGCTGTAATACGGTCTCCAAGCACGTTTACGTCCTGAGATTACCTTTCACCTGGTGTAGACCTACCCGCAATCATTTCAACCAAGAGTCAGCCGTGGATGTGGATAACTCAAAACGAATGCTTGTGCGCCTAATCGCTTCTTGCCAGTCTCGATAGAGCGTCAGCATTGCCATTGTCCCTTCCCTTGCGGTGCTCGATAGTCAAATCGTAGCGCTGTAGAGCCAGCGCCCATCGTGTCAACTTTGCGCTATGCGGGGTGGTCAACGTCAAATATTTCAAAGGATTGTGATCCGTTACCACTTTAATCGCAGTCCCGTAAAGCCAAGTATCCCAACGACTGAATGCCCAAACGACGGCGAATGCCTCTCGTTCTAGGGTCGATCAGCGCTGCTGCACGGGCGTCAATTTCTTGGATAGGAACGCGATAGGGCGCTCGTGACCCGCATCGTCGCACTGTGACAAGCACGCTCCTACGGCATGATCTGAGGCGTCAGTCGCCACCACGAACTCCCGTTCCAGAGACGGTGCAAATAGCGCAGATGCTTTTATCAGACTTTGTTTCAGAGCGTCAAAAGACGCCTGCTCCTCCTTCCCCCATGGCAACTCATTCGGAATCCGTTTACTAGTCAGCTGCGTTAGCGGAAACACTATGTCAGAAAATTGTGATACGTAATCCCGGTAGTAGTTGCATAAACCGAGCACGCTGCGAAGTTCCTTCTTAGTGTTCGGACGCTTCAAGTTCGCGATTGCTTCGATCCGATTAGGATCAGGGGCGTGCATCCCGGAGCCCACAACGTGGCCCAGGTATCGGACTTCTGACTGGGCGAACATGCATTTTTCCAAGTTAGCAGTCAAGCCTACTTCAGCCAGTGTTTGAAGAACTGCCGTCAGGTGTTTTATATGGTCTTCCCATGAATGAGAGTAAACGGCCACATCATCAATGTACGCGCAAGCGTAGTGTCGATGCGTTGATAGCACTTGGTTCATTACCCTCTGAAACGTGGCTCCAGAGTTCTTCAATCCAAAGGGCATGACCCGCCAGGCGTATTGTCCTCCGTGAGTCACGAAGGAAGTATATTTTTCCGATGTGGGGTCCATCGGGATTTGCCAGTACCCCCGTAGCATGTCCAGGGTGGTAATAAAACTCGCCTGAGCAACCTGCAGCAGTGTTTCGGACGCGTTGGTCATAGGAAAGGCGTCAGGAAGCGTTAGGGTGTTCAGCTGTCGATAGTCAATGCAAAGGCGCATGCCGCCATCCTTCTTCCCGATGCATACCACTGGGTGCGAGAAACTGGACACCACTGGATAGATTACTCCCATTTCGAGTAACTCGCCAATCTGCCTATCCATTTCACCCCGGTAGGCCATCGGCACCTTATATGGGCAGCTTTGTTTCAATTGTCCCCCTTCCATAAGCTCAATCTTGTGCGCGCCGATCTTGCATCTACCAATCTTGGAACCAAACACCCCAGGACAGGAGTGAAACAGGTCTTCTAGCTGCTGACGCTGTTTCTCATCAATGTGTTTAAATGCTTCGGTTACGTCGGGGCACTTCGGCACCCCGCGAGGCACCTGCGGGACGTCAGGGATGTTTCCGAAGTCTCCATCCTCTTCAAAAATCACACCTACCGAACATACATGTTCGTGATACACTCGCAACTTGTTCGCGTGTATCACCCTTTGTGATCCATCGCCGAATCGAATAAGGTAGCTGCTAGGCCTTCTCCTTTCGACTACGAGGGCCGGGCCCTTCCATCTCTTCATGAGGGAGTTAGTTGAGTCAGGTTCAAGAACCAGTACTGTCTCTCCGCTGCAGAAACTCTTTGGTTTCGCGTTTTTATTGCAGTAGCGCGCGTACGACGCTTGTGTTTTACACGAGTGCTCGCGAGCGACATCAGCTGCAGCGGCAAATCGCTGCCTCAGATCAACTAGATAATCTTCCGCTGATGACGCGAGACCGCAGGGTGCCGTCCACTCCCCAGTCCACGTCTTTGCTAGAATTGACAGAGGTCCCACTGGTTCTCTGCCATACATCAGTTCAAACGGTGACCTTCCTGTCGTCTCGTTTGGCACCTCTCGGTAAGCCCATAACAAGAACGGCACGTGCTTGTCCCATTCACGCCCCTTTTCATGAACAACGTGATGTAGCATTTGCTTGAATGTGCCATTCCATCTCTCTACCAGCCCATTGCTTTGCGGATGATCAGGAGTTGAAAAACGAGGGGTGGCTCCCATTTTCTCCAGCAAGATCCCCGTAAGCTGTGCGGCGAAGTTACTGCCCCGGTCGGAGCACACTGTTCGGGTACGCCCATCCTCGAGAACACCTCGACCAAGGCGTCACAAGCGGCGCGAGCAGTTAGCGATTTCAGGCACACCACTTCCGGCCACCGTGTGCACGTGTCTACCACGCACAGTGCGTACTTGTGTCCGCGAGAGGAGGGTGGTTCTAAAGGACCGATGCAATCTAAGAACACTGTCTGAAACGGAACCTCGGGACGAGCGAGTGGGGCGATAGGAACTCTGTCAGCGGCCCTGATAGGTGCCCTTAGCTGACACTTTCTGCACGATTGACAGTGCTTCTTGATATCCCCAGCGATGCCTGGCCAGTAGAACGACATCTTGATGCGTGCCTTTGTCTTCCGTTCCCCCAAATGACCTGCCCACATGGAATCGTGTCCCATTTCTAGTACCTTTTGTCTTTTCTCAAGTGGCAGTACTAGTTGCCTGGTCATCCTTCCGTTCACCTCCTTCCTGTGAAATAAAAGACCTCCCTCAATTATCATTCCATGCGTGGACATCTCAGCTTGATCCTAAAGAACCTTGAGGGTATCGTCGTTCTTTTGTAGCTCAAGAAAGCGGGGTGACGATATTTGTGTCACTATGGGACAATTCTCGAGTTGACCGACGCTCACCTGCGCACTAAGGGCGCCTTCGTTGTCGTCTGCGACCTCATCACCTTCGTCAGTAAGCGCGTCTTCAGCTTCACACACCCTCGGTTCTAGGTCAACCCTCCCGCAAGCCAATTTTAGGCTGTCAAAGTCTTCTGGCGTCAAGAGGATGTCTATGCCGTTAACCAGTTGTTCAGTGACGGCGCACAAGAGTGGCACCTCCCGAGGGACGTACTCAACGTAACTGGTGGGAAGAGTCATCGGTATGTGGCGCAGAACGGCACTCACGCTGTTCCCGAACGCCCCGGTCAGTGTCACTCTTCCGGACGACCCCTCCATTTCAGGCGCCACCCCATCACGCACTACACTAATCTCCGCCCCGGAATCGATAATCGCCTGCACCATCCTCGGGCCGCATTTCACCTCCACTCTCCGCAACTCAGCGCGCGTACCCTTCTGATTGACATTTATGTCCTGGGACATGCTCTGCTGAGGTGGTGTCAAATTTGTTGAGACGTTACCCACCACGGAGTTATTTCTTTCTCCATCTGTCGTCTTCCGTGGACAGTCACGAGAAAAGTGTCCCATTTCTTTGCAGCTGAAACACTTCACCCGAGAACCGTTAGGTTTGGTGTCAGTCCTTGGTTTCTCGTGTTTCTCCTCAAGAGAAGTGGTCTTTGTTGTACTGTATGCGCGGTTCTTAGAGCCTGACGGGTGATCTCGCTTTTTGCATCGCTCACCCTCGTCGAAACGGTCAGCCAGTGCCGCCACCTCCAAGGGTTTCAACCAATCACCCACCTCGTTGAGGGTTACATATGCCTGCATATCGGCGGGAAAGGAGTCCCTGATGCGATCAGACACCATCAGTGCGATTAAGTCCTCAAGAGATTCAATCCCGCGGCTTCTAGCATAATATTCGAAGTAGCTCTCAACCCGAGTCACAAACTGAGTCCAGGATTCTCGTTCCATTCTGGTGGCTTTAAGGAAGAGCCTCCTGTACTCGGCCGGCGACAATCGGAGCTCTAACAGAACCCGCTCTTTTACTGCCTTATATTCACTCGCCTCCCCCACGGGCAGCCTATTCACCAGAGCACGCATGCGCTCCGTGAAATAGGGTCGCACCAGGGATCCTCTGAGCCGCTCAGGGACTGCATACGTCTCGAAGACGTGTTCTACGCCATCAAACCAGCTCGGCACTAATATTTCGGACGACGGCATGAAAGTCAGTACTCCTTTCATCAATCTTGAAAAGCTTAAAACTTCATCTCGGAGGTTGAACTCCATGCCGCCTCCACTGGCTCGCGGTCGGTTCCCTGAGCGTAGGTTTCTAGCTCTAGCTCAAGACGTATTAGCCGTTCTTTTTCCCTCACTAGTTCTATCTCCTTTTCGATCAAGCTGTCTGATCGGAATCCTCCGTTCCCCTCCCCTTGTGTCTGCGAGTTTGCCACTAATCCACTCGAAGGTGACGATTCACCTGGCCCGTCAACATTCCTATTCCGGCCCCTATTCTGCTCTGGCGTTAGAACCGGCATCTGCCGCTCTGCGCTGTCTGTATCCATGGCGGGCACACGTCAAAGAATCACCTTACCGTAAGGTCAATGACTGCCACTGGATCACAGACGCAGCCCGCTCCTCAGAATAGTCAGGCACGAAAATGATGTCCGAGCTGTAGACTCAGGCGTTCCTCGCTGGAGTGGGACGGCCTTTGATCCGATGTAGCTCTATCACCACGAAGTAGCTCGGTGGTCCAGTCTTCTCTTTAGAAGGCTCCACCAGTGCCGCGTCAAGTCGCTGTCCGTCGATTCCGTTGTGAAGATCACGCCGCCGGGGTCCGCTGACGCAATCCTGTCGACTGCGCCAGTAATGATGTTCTTTCTTCGAGATTGCGCCGGGACCCTACGACGGAGGCAGCTGATGGTCGCTGCCAGAAGAATAAACCAGACAGGACTCCGCAGATAGCGGGGAAAAAAAAAACACGTCTATTTACAAGCGAATACATTCAGAATGTCCAAAAACGTCACACCATGTGCCGTCCTCCTTGTCTTCCTTTACTTCACCATGTCCCCTGCCCCAGTCCGCACGAGCGTCGCCAGTTCACGCACACACAGGGGCACACGTGCAAACGCAAACACGCCAAGAAAAGAAAACGAAACTCGGGCCTGCTCTTGCGTTCATTCACGGTGATGGCGGGCGGGGCCGATTCTCACAGCAGGCACAGGTTTTTCTGGACTATTTTAAAGTGGGCCTGGGTATTGAAGGCACCCTATGTAGTTACTTTAGGGAAAGCTGTTCGGAAAGTACTCCAGCTCCCCAAGATATGGTGCTGCCCTTGGAGCATGTGTAGTCTTTTGCAACGCCGTCACCCCTCAGCTAGTCGAGCCGGTTGGGGGGTTGGCCGTGCGTGGCCCGTGCTCGCCGGCCGTCGGGACTTGACATTCATCGCATTCTTTCCTGCCCTCAGGCTGTTGGTGTACCCTCCTCCACCCAAGACGGGGGGAATCGCTGTGCACAGGGCAGACCTCCGGTGCCTCGGCGAGGCCCAGTTCCTCAACGACGTCATCATTGACTTCTACCTCAAGTGAGCTTCCTCCCGGCACCCTCGGGTGGCTTGTTTTGGGGCACGTGCATGGCACTTTCAATGTATGGCTAAAGGGCTGCACTAGCAGTTGCGGATGCACGTATTCCCAGAGAGTGGGAGGTCAGCGTATCGGAAGTTCTAGAAAACGCCCTCCCTCATCCCTTTTCCCCACCCTAAAATTTTATACATATGGAAGTCAAAGGGGGTGGGGGTCAGGGTTAGGACATTTGGACCCCCTTCCTGAATTCACCATTGTACTCTGGGGCAGGAGTTCAGAAACTTTTTGAGCTCGAGGAGCCCCCATCTTTCCTGATTGATTGCTGACAAACCCTTCCCAGTCTCGGCGTTGATCCAATAAAGCAATACAGGAGCCGATAGAGCTTTTAAACAATAATGTACATGCTGGGGAGCATTTTGTGTAAAGTTATACTTCTTATAAATAGCTCAGATCTGCTAAAACTGTGCTTAAACCGGAGGGACAGTACAGTTGAACCTCGATGTAACAAACTTCAATGTAACGAAATTCCCAATTTTGACAAAGTCATTTTGGGCATAGAACACCATGTATTTTTAGCCTCGTATAACAAAGTCATTTTTGCGGCTATTTCTATATAACGAAGTGCCATCGCCGTAAAATACCAAAAAAGAAGGCCCTAAAGGAATATTTCTTGAAAGGAGCGAAGAATGAAAAATAAAATATAGCCCCTAAGGGGCTATATTGCCCATATGACCTTGACCTGTGTCGTTGCTTCATCGCAGCGAAGGTGGCGCTGCGATCAAAGTGGCTTGGTTCCACCTGATCGGTTTCCACATTTTGGGGTGCAACTGAAAGCATGAGCGGATCCTATAGCTCGTCCTACTAGTTGAATCTAAGGAGGGCTGGGCCCGGCAATGAATTGCTGGGCTATATGGCTTGGCTTGATCGGATAAAGGTGTGTCATTTCTTTGTGCAGCCTTACTTGTACTTCTTGTGGGCAAGCCCTATGCACGGATTCCCTACTATGATGTCAGAGCGACGTGCACGTTGGTAGCAGACTGTTTGCCCTTTCGGAAGAACACTGGCCGGCGGCAATTGAGTTGTGTTGCTGCTGTTGTAATGATTAGACGGGAAAAAATACCTGCGTGTAAGTGTTATCCGCCCATCACGGGAGGAAGACTCGCACAGTGTGGGAAGCTTATGGTGCACTCTGGGACCCTATGCTACCAAGGCTTAAAGACTCCCTTTAGTCTGGGGAGGTCTCTCTTAGCTCGAGCACAGGTACAAGCCCCCGGAAAAAGTAGGGGGGGGGGGGGGGGGCTCTATTGTGCTTCTTCGAAAACATTAAACCGATCGACACTTCTACAGCTTCTTTCTACGGCTATGTATTCTTGCAATTTATCCAGGACCTATCATCTCTGTTCCCCAAGCACAGGACTAAGACAGAAAGACATTAGCTGCAACGGGGGGGGGGGGGGGGGTCTCAGAACCCTCCCCCAAAAAACAATTGGAAGGGGGTCCCGGACCCCCCAAACTTTAAGCGCTACGGCGGGACCAATCGGGACAGGAAGTCCGGGACATCACTGCCGTCTATGATTAGTCAGTTCCGTGCCGCTAACCAATCGCAGACGGCGGTGATGTCCCGGGCCCCCTGTACCGCTTGGTCCCGCCGTTTAGCATAGGGCCTTCGGTATGCGCTTTGACACTTAGATAGCTTTGTAATTTTCCGGCTTTCTACTAGTTCGGCTATTTTATTTAATTG
Source organism: Ixodes persulcatus (assembly GCA_013358835.2). Classification (NCBI taxonomy): domain Eukaryota; kingdom Metazoa; phylum Arthropoda; class Arachnida; order Ixodida; family Ixodidae; genus Ixodes; species Ixodes persulcatus. The sequence goes on along the minus strand of JABSTQ010009160.1, from coordinate 1,175,959 downwards.
TTTGGGATCTTTCTCGGCTGAAGACAACACCTGTATGTTTCATAAATATATTTTAAGAATCTCTCGCCGATCAGTGGTGTCTACTTCAGCAAGAGATGCCTGGCAAATGTTGTACAACAAACAGCAAACGCCCTGGTTGCAGAGTAGGTCTCCCTCACCTGGAAGCCGGGCTCTCACTTGCAAAGGTTATAATTGGCTCCAGATCACGTGGCCGCTTGTTCTGACAGCAGGTTGAGGGGGTGAAACAAAGAACAAAAAGCGGGTTGATGAAAATACAAGAATCAAGGAAAGAACAAACAGACTTAAGGACAAGGACAATAAAAACACATACGAACAGAGACAATGAAAGAACTGTGACATCTGTCCTGGTCCCTAAGTGTTTATATTCTTTCTTTGATTCCGGTGAGAGGGTGAACGCTGTTCGTATTTCCTCTATATTTTTATGCGGCTGCCATTCCGTGAAGAAATAATTAACGCTTGCTTCATGGGCTATAAATGTCAATTAATAATTCTAAGTGGAATTTACTGAAAGTCATAAAATTGTTGCACAGCACCTTTAAGCCGTTGCTGAAACAAAACAACAATGGAAGCTTTCCTTTTACCAGTACCCAGGCAGCACAAGACGTCGAGAGGACGTCGAAATAAGGTCCTAGACGTTGGGCGACGTCAAAGTTCTTAACAAACTTTTTATCGACGGCATTGTTACGTCAACATGAGAGGTTCCGACAACGTCAAACATGCGACGTAGTGACAACGTCATAAGCTTCACCTCGACGTCTTCAACAGTAATTGACGTCTGCTGGACGTCTTGTATGAGAAGTTCTTTGAACGTCGACCATGAGACGTCATAACAATGTCCTGAACAACACCTTGACGTCTTCGACATTAATAGGCGTCAGTTCTACGTTTTCTCCGAGAAGTTCTTTGAACGTGGTGCACGAGACGTACCAGCAATGTCCTGGGCAACACCTTGACGTCATCGACATTATTCGACGTCGGTTCTATGTTTTGTTTCGTGAGGTTCTTTGAACGTTGAGCGCGAGACGGCCCAACATTAACAATGTCTGAGCGAACACCTTGATCACCTTGAACAAGCGCCTTAATAGAGCCCAAGGTGCTGTCATATCACTTTTAAAATTTCTCGTCAATGTCAGCATTTTTGATACTGGGTATGCAATCCCTCTTTCAACCTGGCTGAGCTGCAGAAATCTCTTACAATATTATCATTCTCCTGATTGCTGTTTTAACAGGAATTGCTTAAAAAGCCGAGAATTCTCAACAAAAACCAGGATTTAGCTCGTAGTCAGCGGGGCATATGGTTATAGCATTTTTAGCGTTTCTAACTTAATATCAGAGTATTTGAAGCTGTAAGAGAATGATAAAAATGTAATAGATTTCTGCACCTGAGCCAGGTTTAAGGGTGGACAGCTTGCACAGTATCAAAAACGCTGTCATTGACGAGAAAACTTAAAAGTGATATGACAGGTCCTTGGGCACTATAGGATGCTTGTTTAGGGTGACTCCGATTTACACCCAAAAACTGAGTAACCATGGAGTAGGCTGAAATTATCGATCACTAGGGAGCTGAAGGAACACCGTTCCCATGATTCCTGGAGTGCTGGCCGGGGCGCTTGGGGGTTTAGCAAATGGTCTATTCCGTCCAAATATACATGATTTCGCGAACATACCTTTGAGCAACGAAGCCAGATCTGGTTGACTCCATTGTTCCACGGTGTCCCAGGTCGAGATCGTTATCAAATGACATCCCGTTCAGTCTCGACGTACGCTCGACGTTTTATGTTCGTTAAATTGACGTTATTTCAACGTTGACATAACGTTACCACAGACGTGCGCTCGACATTTTATGTCGTTAAATGGGACGTTACGTCGTTCATATGACGTTCTCAATTGACATCCCGCTCAGTTTAGAAGTCAGACGTATACTGGACGTTTTATGGTCGTTAAATTGGACATTGTGTCAATGTTGATTTAACGTTATCACTTGACTTCTCGTCCAATTCAGACGTGCACCCAACGTTCTAAGGTCATTAAGTGGGACGTTGTGTCGACGTAAAATCCACGCTTTTTTCCAGACATTAGCCTTTTCATATTACGTCAAACGGACCTGACGTTCAGACTTTCGACGTTCTTTCGGCATGTGGTTCCTGACGTCATCTACGCTTTTTCGACGTCTTTTCAACGTGTCTGTGCTGCCTGGGTAGCCTACCGGCATGGCAGCTGAAGTATATTCGCGACTCCAACGGCGTGCATTAAATCCTGTTTTAATTCTCAAATGAAATCTACCTTCCTCTCCCCGTTCCTGTGGTGCACAATTTCGCCTCCAGGCCGCGCTAGGTTTCGCTGCACACTTAAAGGGGCTGTGCAACAATTTTCAGACTTTGGCCAATTAACTGTGGAAATTAATCTGCGTCACCTATGAAACGAAAAGCGGAAAACCGTATTTTCTTGCGAGCGCTAGTTCTTATTTTTAAAAAATGAAACAAATCGAAGTTCAAAGTGCCTCTCCACTCTTCACGTCGACTTTCGAGTGACCTACTCTGGGGGTTCACGTAGTTTCCTCTTGGATCCTTTCTTCAGAGACCAGCCGCTTCCTCCGCGATTGTCGACTTTTAAAGGATTAGCCTCGTCGAAGGTCGCGGCGAGCGATCGACACAAAAGACGGTTCGCCGACGTGGCTGACGCCGAGTGTAGCAGCGGAGGGGGACAGGTTTTGTTGATTTCCGCGTATCCCCCAGAGACGGTGTCATTTTAGTTCCCGTAACCCCGACAGGCGGCTGCAGATCGGCAAATAATTAGTTTTTTGCTTTGCGATTACGCAGCAGAATAGCAGTTTTTCGGGGAAAGGTGACGCGTTTTTGGTCACTTGGGCTTGCATAAACAATATAAAAAAATGCAAACTGCCAATTATTTCAACATTAAAATCATTGCACTGCCCCTTTAAGGCCCGTTCACACTCATGCGACTGAGTAAGACCGAGAGAGACCAGACCGGTTTTTAAGCCTCTTACGAAGTCTTAGGACCAGCTCCGCTGCAGCGCATCCGGTCCTAAGACGTCGCAAGAGGCTTAAACACCGCTCTGGTCTCTCTCGGTCTTACTTGGTCGCAAGAGTGTGAACGGGCCTTTAGAAAGACGCTATCGCCCAGCTTCTCTCCTTGACGTCTCTTCCGCTGGGTGGCATCGCTTAAGGCTCTGTTATACTCCGACGTAACGCGTGCGCGCGTGCGAGCGCGTCACGGCGACGTCACGTTGGCGAAAACCCGACGCTCTATACTCCGGCGTCGTTGCGTAACCGACGCGACCGGCGGCGTTCGACGCAGCCTGACCAGTGCCCGGTTACTGCGTTACTGCAAAACCTACCGCGGTACCGGCGGTATACAGCGGTAGGTTTTGGTTGGAAATTTACGGTTCGCGCGTGCCATGCCTCTTGTTATGGCAAAGAATTGTAAGTTCTGCTTCCCTACCTTGTGTCCAGCAGTTGACAGTCCGTTACTTGTCGGCGTCTTCCAGGGAATCAAAACAGATGCAGCATTTTTCGCACTTGTTGACGCATTTATTCAGTCACTTGCATGACAAAGAAAAACAATTTACACTGTCACTTTGAACAAGTGTTGCTATGCGGAGAAAAAATTAATAGTGCGCGCAGTATCTACGTTAGCAAGAGGTGCTACAGTGAAGATACAATGTGCGACACTGTTAGCGCGAACGCGACATAGCGCTTCACGAGGTTTCGTAAACTCAAATGCAACTATGGCCCGAGATTATCTGTTTTCGCGATTGAAAAATATGGTCGATCGTTTCGGTCATGTCACTATATAGGTCATATTTTCGGGGTCTGATATGTGTCCCCATACAATTGTAACTTCTCACGTTAATTGAAGAAACCCGGAGTTGGGAACGAAATTGGAAAATAAATGTTTTATATTTTTATTGTGGTCTCTGTAAAGATAAACGCAAAAAAGGGGGAAAAAACAAAAGGAAAAATATAAGTGAGACAAAACAGACTAGTAAAGCTCTTCGGTTACAGAATTTACCCAGAGCTTCACCACTCTCAGATGAGACAATGGTGACTGACAATGGTTAAACATGATTGTAAACCTGAGACTGGGGCAGGAAAGAGAACACAACAGAAGGTAGAAAAAGAGGAGGCAACGTCTCAATACCTTCTGTTGTGTTCTCTTCCTGCCCCAGTCTCAGGTTTACAATCATGTTCAACTTACACCAGCTCGCCTGCACTGACTATTTTATCGTTAACGGTTAAAATTTTCAGGGGTTTCCAGCCTGAATCATTTGCAGTTTTTTCCCTAACAGTTGCAGATGACAAAAATGAAGAACATACCGACTTCATTGTTTCTTATTTCTGATCTTTGCATTGATTCATGATTATGGATGACTAACACTATGGAGAATTGTTTTGGGGACTGAAGATGTCCATATTAAAGAGAAAATATTGTGATCGCAAACAGAAATGTTTGTTTCTGTGGCATGAAAACACAATAATTATAATGATTAAAAAACGCAACAAGACGACGGACACAGAAGAAGACACAGAAAAAGCGCTACTTACAACTGAACTTTATTTCCGCTGCAGCTCGGTATATGTTACCGGCAACAACACAAACCAGTTTGGAAAGATATACACATACACATCGTAAAAATCATCATAAAAAAAATAATAAAAAGGCCAACAACTTGTCTGAAGTTTTTTTCTTTTTTATGATGATTTTTTTATGTGTATGTTTATATTTCCAAACTTGTTTGTGTTGTTGCCGGTAATATATACCGAGCTGCAGTGGAAAGGAAGTTCAGTTGTAAGAAGCGCTGTGTCTTCTTCTGTGTCTGTCTTGTTGCGCATTTTAATCATTATGAATCACCAACTTGCCTAACTTTCTACCCTCGTCAACAATAAATATAATTTGTGATATGTGTTATATAGAAGCAAACCCAGTGTGAAGTAAAAATGCAGCCCTGCCGGAGAATTGTATGCAAACCGCCCTATCGGTGTGGTATGTCTAAAAATATATTTAAATGGCTATTGGTTGTGGAATCTCAAATACCAACCGAACATACATTATGATAAAATATTAATTGTTCAACCTGTGTAATAAGACAATAACGCAAACTTTAGTGGGTCAGCTATTGTCCAGCAAATTTGAGTTCTCAAAGAGTGAAACTCTCTGAGTAGTTTGAATTCTAGCTGCCAAAGTTCCTGGTATCACTGTTTGGAAGAACCGATCTCACCCCTCACTCGCTACTCCCCTCCCTCTCCCCCCCCCCCCCCCCAAAAAAAAAAAAAAAAAAAGCTGCTTGAAGGTTGTTGGCCATTAGCAGGCTAACAACTTGTCTGAACAAAGTGGATGCTCAGAGGCTTCTGTTAGTCTATGATTTTGCTCCATAAATATCATGCAAGGAGCAACCTGCTGATGCAGTGGACAACATTGTCTCTCAAGGGCTCGAGGGCTCAAGAAGCACAGCCGAAAGATTTCATGCCCAGTTGAACCAGGTTCTCTTGGTGTGGCCACTGAGATCCCATGATACCCATGGGGTGAACCAGCCACTTCATTGTGCTTTCTCATTTTTGCTGTATGTGTGTTCTCTATCCTCCCAGGATCTGCACAGGACAATGGAAGAACGCATTAGTTTGTCTCGTCTCAACACTTACACTTGCAGAAGAGAGACAAGGCTTCGAAACATTCCATAGGGCTGTTCCTACTATCCTTTTGTTTTTGTTATCGTCCTCTTTGCCCCATCCATTTTCGTTTTACATTACAGTTGACCGTAGATTAGACTGCATAGATCACTATGGCGGAACCTAGCATGCTGATGGTTACATATCCAACTTGATAAATTGGCCAGCAATCAAGTGCACTTCACAAAAAAATGGCCACGGACACTACCTTTTGTTTGTTGGGGTTCCCTGTCCCTGATGCTTGTTGGAGTGATTTTCATGCCTTGAGAATCTGTATGGATACACAAAAAACAACACATAACGCAAATGTTGCTATTTTATGCGCAACAAACGAGAAAAAAATTCCTAACGTGAGTTTTAATTGTTTTGAGGGGAGTGCGTCGGTAGGTGTAAAAACTTTAGAAAGAATTACACATAGAAGGACGGATAGCACATCTCGCGATCAAGCTCTGCTGTCTGCATTCTGCCCTTCTTTGCGTAAATCTTTCGAGATATTAAAAGTGCCTTCCGAAGTTAAATTATTTTACTATTCAGCTTTCTAATAATTTCTGAAAGAAATAAAACGTGGCAAACTAGTCGCAGGGCTGTAAAAGAATATACACGAGATACATTAATAAAAACGGGCAGATATTATAAGATATGAACTGGGAGAAGAATATTTATGTATTGACTACAATTTACTCGACGGGGATCTACACTGCTGTGCACGAAATCAACGAGAGGTAGAAGAGGCGATATTTCGCCAACAGTCTACAGATCATAAAATATTTGCAGGACGGTCTTCATTAACAAAACCGTGCCAAGAACGCTCGCCGAAATCTGTGCATCGCAATGAAATCACGGTGGCATTTTGTAAATTTCAAAAATGAAACGATATGTTCAATTACAAAAATGAGTACAAAACCCTCGAATGGTGCAATTTGTGGCTGGAAGATCAGCTTAGGAAAAGTTTTAATTGGGATGAAAACTTTCAAACTCACCGTCGTCAGTTGGGATCCGAACGAACGGGTGCTTCTTGTCCCCGACGCTAGTTGGGCACCACTTCGCGTAACCGCACGAATGAGGTAGTTCAAAGACACGAAAAGCTTTACACTCGCCCGAAAGTGCGAGGTCGCGCACTGCAATGATCGAGGCGCCGACGCTTGACGCACCGAAGGCAAGCGAAAGCGCGAAAGCACCGAGCAGATCCACGGACGCCTCCACAACGGTCCACCGGTTTCAGAAAGCGCAGACCGCAAGCGCGCATGCACACAGGCAGCAGTTTCGTTTTAGAAACGCAAAAAAACAGAAAAAAGCAAAATTTTGAGAGTGTGATATTGACACGAACCTTAAAACAAATATGTCATATTGTTAGGACTACGTAATCTGTATTTAGTTAAATAATATGCAGTCATAACTAGTTAAATGAAGTTTGATTCATTATTGTTTTGTTTGGTTTTTAGTAATGAGCGCCTCCGACCACGCGAGCGCTGCTGTACACCTCTATGGTGGCGCCATCCGTGTTCCGGCCGCGCAACTCGCTCTGTGTCCGGGGGTTGGCCTGACTAGAGTCACTAAATAAAGCTACGCTTTCAGAGTACCGCATTCCTTTTCTTTGGCACTTTGCCGACAACACAGTTGCTCTATTCAACAATATTCTGGTTCGCTGCGGCATCATTGGACAGCGGCAATCACGTGAGTCGCTATCATCATCATCGCGTTTTTTTAACGCCACCATCTTGGGTCCAGCGATCCGCTGCCTGCTGCTGTTTTACTGTTTACTGAGCGCGCACGCCGAAGTCCGTCGCTCAGCACGCACTTTTTCCTTCTTATGACGAGATACGAACAGCACGACCTTGATTCGCTGCCTCAGCTGCAGCTACGGCAGCTGACGCAGGCGACGGCTACAGCTCGGCTTGGCTTAGCTACAGGCACCCCTTCATCTGCGCCGTGGACCCAAGATGGCGGCGCCTGACGCGCTTCAGACGCGTAGTTTGGGAGTTTCGGTACTCTGAAAGCGTAGCTTTATTTAGTGACTCTAGGCCTGACCGCCTCGACGCCAAAATGGAGCATGCCGTATTCCGCGCCGGCCGCGCCAGCGACGCCGGACCAGGATGCATCACTCGCTGGCTCCCGGCAGCCCTCGCGCGGGAAGCGCGGCGAATACGAGCAATAGCAGACGACGGGAGCACCACTCCGTGTGGTGTCATGTTTCAAGAATCGGACTCGGTCGTCGAGAAGCTGATCGAGGGAATTCGTCCTCACCCGTGTGTCCTCCGACACGAGGAAGCTTGAGTACCCATAGACCGTGCGCTTGTCAAAGATGTACAGTATGTACATTGACCGCCTACGCTTGCGGCGCAGGCGGTTGCACCAGAGTGCAAGCGCGAGTTTTCGTCGTGCAAGGTACGTCCACGCCATCGCTCGAGCTTGGCGCTCAAGAAGCGCAAGATTTTCGTCTGCTATTCGAAACGAAAGGACCGGAAGTGGCGCACTCTCGCAGGAATCGTGCCCTCGTAGTCAGATTCTGCGCATGCGCCGCGCCGGCGGCCCACCGACGCGCGCCGCGGGAGCCGCCAAAGCCGCCGGAGTATAAAGAGGGCGAATTTTTGACGCGCGCGGGCGTGACTGACGTGACGTAGCCGACTTCGGCCAGCGTTCGCTTGCGCGCGCGTTACGTCGGAGTATAACAGAGCCTTAACAGAGCCTTTAATAACTGGAGTTCTATAGAGCCTAGATTTAAGAGAGGGAGAAACTCGGACCATGGAGAGCGCTTGCAATTTAATGGCGAACGCCTTCTGTGCCAATTGGTCGCAAGTTCATATGCGCTACGTTGTCGCCTAGCTCGTGTCGTAAACGTGGCCCATAATTCAACCCCGGTCGAGTAGTTGGAAAAACGCTGAAATCTAGGCACACTGTGGAGTTTTCGAATAGGATCGGGGCGGCATCTCTTGGCGGCTGGCTAATGCACACATTGCGATACACATAAACAAGTGAACACATTACAATGCCCAGAGGATTATATTATACTGGGATTGGAAATATGCTGGCGCGGAGAATTAATCTCGAAGCTTAGTCCTACGCAGAGAAGAAACTGGTAGCAGCGCTCGCCGAGACTCGCAGCTCCAGAAGATGCGACGTCACACAGCAGAAAAGACGTAAAGGAGAGATACGGGAAGAACCGCACATATATACGTGCACTCAAAACTAACGCGACCTGGCGGCCGAATTGCTAATCAGAGAAGATTCAATGCACGCCGTTGGAGTTGCAAACAGCATGTGTTTCGGCGTCCGAACAAATCTTGCAGTTTCTGTCCATATACCTTTTTTTTTTTTTCGTTGTGACACTCACTTTTGGGGCAAATAGCGAAGGCCTAACTTGCATGATACAATTTTGCTTGCGATTTTGCAATTGGGACGTCACTTGTGTGGCAAAAATGCATGGTGGAGGCTGCGGGGCTCAACGCGCAGCTGCGAAATCGGAAGAAAAATCCCACTGTATGAATCACGCTTAACATGGCGCAGTTCATGACCTTCGAGCAGGACTTGTTTATATATATATATAATTTCGTGCTGAGTGAGACGCGGCGCGAATGCAACTTTGCCCGTCACCCTCAATTCGCAGCATCTACAAGGAGACCCAGGACCGGCACACGCTCTCTGGTATCAGCTAGAAACAGAACTCTTCTTATCGACAAAAAAAAACTTGCCTGACACAGGTAATGATTTTCTACATTTTTTTTTTTTTTTTACTATCGCGAAAGGTTTGAGAACATGATGTCACCGGTGGATCAAAAAATAAAACAAAGACAATATTTATTTAAAAGCCGACGTCCACCTAAACCTAATATCCTGAAACAAGAAATGATCCTCGTGGGCGCCTGTATTCGAATGAAAAAGAAATCTCGTCAACAAGAAAAAAAACTATATTGTTGTTTTTTGGCTTTTTCATGCGCTTTTCACGCGCTTTTACGGACATAAATGCCACGTGCATCCAAAATGTCAGTTCTTGTTTTGACGATATTAGGCTTAAGTGCACATCGGCTCATTGAGAAGAAACTTAGTCGTTCTTGATCCAAGTAACGTCATTAATTTTGTCAAACTTTTGCGTTTTATCCCTACCGCTAGCATCACAATCTCACGGCGTTTGGACTTCCTGCGGTGCAGTTTATTAACGCGGGACGAACAAGACGGCTTTATTTTCTCATACCCGGCACTTGATAAATCTTAGAAAAGACAGTGTACAGACACTGGCTGAGGCAATGACGCCATCTTAGTTTTCACATTGGTTCTACAAAAGCTGTGTGCAGGCATGTTGGAACATGCTTGGAACATGCGTGAGGCGCGTCCGAAGATAATTCTCTGATCATGTCTGTAGCGATCACCGTGTATTTTGTTTGGTGTGTGCGGAGAGCAAGTCGTCTGCTTCTTGCGGAAGACGTGCGGTGACGTCAGAAGGACGCCGAGCTCTGATTGGCTGATTAAAGGATCGTGGGTAGACCTCAAAGCAAGCTGCCTTGATGTTGCCCCACTATCTTTTATACAGAACCAATCAGAGCTCGGTGCTCTGACATCACCACAACCCCTGCAAAGAAAGCAGATGATCTTGCGGTCCGCATTAGTAGTGTGACCCCGGCTTTAGGTGATCTTTTTTTAATTATGGTCGCTGCAGCTCTTGCTCTGCTCCGGGAACTCGTAACGTCAAATGGTGCATTCTAACCTAGCGGCTTCCGCGTCTTTTTCTTTCGATCAGTGGTCTGGAACCCGTGGTCCAAGATGGCCGCCGAGCTGCCCGACTTCGGCTCGCGAGAGTTCCTCAACATGGTCTGCGTGGAGCCGGGACACGTGGCAAAACCGATTCGACTGGAACCGGGGTGCCGCTTCGACGCGTCATGCACCTTCCGGATCACGGCATAAACCGGGTGCGGCGAGGTGGAAGCTGGCTCCTGTCCTTGAAGTTGTCACAACCCGCGACTAGAGCTGCAGGAAATAAACTATGCTCAACGCTGGATCAACATTTCCCAGGTAGCACGCCAGGGAAAAGCCTAACGTGGCACAAGCAATGGCAACCCCAAGGGGCCTAACTTAGGCTTAATACGGTTTGGTCCAAGGCGTTAATTAGCTCTAGAGTATGTCTCTTTGGTTCTTCTCCGGCTTTTTTCTGACTCGCCACATAACTGTCAAAGTGCCAAACTTAAGCCAAAGATGCCACGTATGAACCGAAGAACCAGCAGTGAAGTCTAAATCTGGCATTTGTTTGGCAATTTTAGGTCCAAAGATGTAACATGAAAACCCAACCAGAAATAAAGCCTAAATGCACGTTCCCACTTCCGAGTCGCAACTGTAGCGCGACAGCAAATCAGTGCTGTTGCTTGACGTATGGTGCACCTCTCGTTTCTTTCCAACCGGCACGCAGTATTTTTCCTTTCTTTTTTTTGGGTGTGGGGGGGGGGGGGGGGGGGTTTTATTTTATAGGGGTGGGGACCATAAAACAAAGTGCAATCATACGAAGTTAAAAAAGTACCCAAGATAAAACAACAGAATCATCAAACAGGAAGGTTTAGTAAGTCGGTTTTTTGTTGTTTTTTTTTTAGCACACGGTTTCGAAATTATGACGGTGCAGCTGCTCCGTTCCGTGAAACCGTATGTAAAATTTAGCGAATTTTAGCGAATCGTTAATCTCGCGCAACCGTTTACGTGATGGTGATGATGCATTTGACCGGCAGCACCATCTCGTAATAAACATCTGAAACGTTTTGCAGCGTGCATATGTGTGGCTCGCGTTTCACGGCGCACACTGCAGTAAACAAGCCGGCCGAGGTAACCTTTACCAGTCGGAAATTCAAGAGCTCTGAAGCTAGGTAGAGTAAAATGTGTCAGACGACTACAGAGGTAGGTGATCGTAATGACGAGCCAGCAGCCGACGGAATGCCAACAGAACAGAACGAGTTTATTCAGACACCATGTTGCCAACCGAGCATCTGAAACCGAAACTGGACAGTGTTCAATAATTCACACAATACACAACATATTCCCTTCCTTGAATTGTTTGGGTGACAATTGGTTAGTAGGTTAATTAGTTAGTGGATTGTTAGCAACGACTTGCCTATCAGATATATACACCCAATATATATACATATATACATCATACAATTCGTACAACATTATACAATTTTTACAGAACTGCATCTGACTTACTTACAGCTCACAATCACAACAGAAGACAAAGTACAAAAAAAACGGAAGGCAACATTAGGCATCGTCCCGGAACCTAGCAGGTGGATGCCTGTTCCTGTAGGGTTGGACTCGACGCTGCGGCCCGAATTCTTCAGGCGCTGTATTTTGCTGGCCCGGCACAGGCTCTTCCTGTGGCGTAGTTTGCTGATACGGCACAGGCTCCCTCTGGCGCACCGGTAGATGCTGCAACGAGCGCGTTACCTACGACTGCGTCCGTTGCAACCGGAGCGACCGAACGACCGCTCTGCGCCGCGCGTACACACACCTGCAAACCATGCAGTGCAACAAGCGCAGCGGTCGTCAGCACGGCGACCGCTTCTACGCCGCCGTCAGCTGTTTCAGCGGCGCCTCTAAAAAGGGGACGCACTGCCACTCAATGCCGTAACAGAATATAGACATACAGTTTTCTATAGCCTAAAGCTTTATTTTTTTTTTATGATAGGCTTGCAGGGTACAGTGGATGAAAGAAAATGATTCAGTAAGCCGTCTTGGACGATCACAGTTCTAATACACGACTTTGCCAATAGTACAAATATCGCCACACGCCTTTTCTACGATTATAAAGACGATGTAATCTTAGCAGCGATATAGCAACGTAAGAAATATGATTTCGTGATCAGATAGACGTTGCCGAGCGTTCAGGATTGCTAACACTAATCACTTTTCTCCAGGTGATGAAAACGCGTGAAAATTCGCATCCTTTATACGGTACGCACCAGTATACCTTGAACTTGAGCGCACGCATGAAAATGCGTCAAATAAGAAACCCGGGCGATGTTCGAGGACACAAATGCTTAGAAAGCACCACTATAGTCGAAGTAAACAAACACGACGGCACGGGCGTTTCCGCTGTCTTGAGAGTGCCGCCACGACATCGCCGCACGAGTAGGTGGATCTTCCCTTCTAGTACATGCTGGTTTATCATAGCGACACACGGCGAAAATTCAGTCAAGGATAGCGCTTTCACGCGGAACGATGAGCTTGCACCACGCCGACCACGCCAACGATCACCACCGACGCCATGTTCGCCGATAGAAGGAGCCGGCCCGCGACCGGCACGACCGGCATGCAACCGCGCGCAACCAGTTCTCCTCGACCTGTGATTGGTTTGTCGCTGTGGTTGTTTCCAACGCAGCGGGGAAAGAAAGGTCGCCAAAATTTTCAAAACATACGATAATTTCATTGGTCGGCGCAGGAACAGAAAAGAGTCCGCACGTATTTTATTCCTGCGTGATTAATAGGCGGTTCTGCCTTCTAAAACTGAAGATACTCATTCACTGACAGGGTATTTATGCTCGCCGAGGTTTTAGTCGTACGTGACATATGAGAGCCCAACTGCCAGAACCGAATTTTGCGGCTCGAAATTCGGTTTCTTCCGCCCCAAAACCGCCGATCAAGAACTTTCCCGTTCGAGTCTCGCTCACTCTCTTTCCGTGGTCACAGGCCGTTTTCTAAGGTATCGATGCGACCACTAAAATTTAATCCAAGTCGTGGGGTCATTGAAGGCACACAGTCAATATTAAAAATAGAAAAAACTAAGAAACCCATTTTTTGTGGCCCTTCAAAAAAGCTGCAAATACGTTGATTGAAAAACAAAAGGTAGCGCAGACAACCGGAAGCTTTCTGTGCGTTCACTGCATAATTTCAAAACATGGCGTCGTTTCGCGTATCGTGGGACTAGCGGATGGCAGGCGGACGACGGGCGTTGGACCTCTACTTCAGAACTGACGTACACGGTACTGGCGACTCTGTCTTTCTTCGAAAAAGAATTTCGGACCGATCAAAAGAACTGATATTCATCCAGTACGACACGCCCGACCAGCAAGCCGATTGCACGAAGACGTCGCCGAGCCGTCGTCCCTTCTCCTGGCTGAAGGACATCGCTCGCTAAAACGTCAAGCACGAAGTGTGTACTTCGGACTTGAATACGCACGCGTACGGTTACTTTACGAGGTGGGGATGGTGCCCTATGCGTGGTGCTGCCCGACTTGAAGCCGGAGTGCATGCGGCAGTAAACTTCCGACATACAGTCAACCCGCTGCATAACTACGCGTGATAGAGTTCCTTCAGTAGCTCAGTGGAAAGACGTCCGCTTCACACGCAGAGTGCACGGGTTCGATTCCTGGTGTGGGTGTACCTTTTATTTATTTATTTTTGTCAAGCATTCTGCGATGTTTACATTTCTTTTTTTTTTACAATTATCACAGAAAAAAAAAATGTTGTGGACGATACGTCGCTGAACTAAATGGTATGGATTCCATTTTTGACACCTGCGAAATCAATGTAATATCACTTTCTACAAATGCAAGGAGCATATGAATCGGGTAGCGTCCGCTTTACGAGCTTCGCGTAACTGTTCCAGCCATTGATCCCGACCCGTTGATTCTTTCGGAAACTTGTGCACTCTGCCACACAATGCCACTTTCAGGATGCAGGACATGTGAGGCAACTCTTCACGCACCATCTTGGGAGTATTCTTTTCGGAGCTGATCACGGGAATTCACCACGGCACTCGGGCACTCACTACTAATTGCCACCACTTAAATGTACAAAACATTTCATCTTGAAGAACAGAACAGGAGCGGAACGAACATAACTGCAAAGGAATCCCACGGCGAACGAACGCATTTCGCCTGCTACGTGCGGAGAGAGGAGAAAAAAAAAAAAACCCGCACGGTCGGGTGTAGCCACGTGACTTCCGCCACTCACGCTATCCTCTCCACTTCTCCCGTTGCGGTTTCGGTTTCGTGCAGTTGCGTTTTTTTGGCTTTATTAAGGAAAATACGTGACTGTAGCAATAATATAATTGGGTAGTATTCCGACACCATAATGAATCTCCTGACAAAAAAGAAAAAAAACATTTGGGGGGTGTCAGTGTCCCTTTAAAGGGATACTACAACGAAATTCGGCGCTCATTTTTTTGGTTCTATATCTGTTCAAAGAGCAGTATCACATGAACATACCAATATCTTGTTAAAACAGTCTCGAAAAGGAATTTTTAAAACGAATTAAACGATTAGCAAAGAGCACCTGGTGGATGTCGCTAACGCCTCGTTTGTAATGCTCGTCTAGGAACCTTGACAGCTAGTGACGGAGGTTGTCTCGCCTCCGGCCACGACGAGAGAAGGGGGAAGGATTAACTCCCCTCTTCCCGAGAATCCCTTTTGTGTGTCGCAGAAGTCGCTATTGTCCCCCTACAAGATTATAGAAGATTAACCCGTCACTCAAACTTCGTACAAAAGCAGCCGCTTCAGTGGCTGGATATGACTAGGCCATCCTCTCGGCGTCAGCCTCGCCGTAGCTTGCTCGTCTCGAGGACGACCTACGTCACGATTGCGTTGGATGTCACGTGCTCTAAGCTGGGCCTTCTCCGAGCGCTGCCAGAGTGGGCTGTTTATAACTAAAAATACAGCCCTCCAGGATCAAAACTACAAACGTGCGATTGTCATTTACGGATATTGTGGATCATATTCAACTATTCTTGAACACGACGGGAATATTTCAAATTTCGTTGAAGTATCCCTTTAACGCCAATCGCACCCAAAAGTAGCTTCCCCAAAAACCGCTTAAGTGCCCCTTTAAGTATTTTAGATGAGAAAAGAACACAATGCAGTTTATAAATACGGAAACAAGAAATGACCCGTCGACATACCCGCCACCCAGCGGTTGGAAAAGGCGACGCATACTAGAAGGTGTAGTGGGATCACGCACCGACGAGGGCGAGCGTACAAAGGTCCCGGATGTACGCGGCGGCACTGCGGTCGTATGGACTGGAGGATCCGACCGGTTCCGAGTGCTTCGAAGGCCTTCGGCGAGCAGCTTGTCTTGCAGTTTGGCAGTTTCGTGGGATGGCAGCGCGAAGTGGCTCCCGTTCTGAACGGATCTTTACCCCGTGTTTGCTGTCGTTTGTGGCCCATAAAATGTCATGCCGAATTAGTGTTTAATTCCGGAGAAAATGCAATGCGAACCGCCCTGGATGCCCGCTTCATACAGTCTATCAAGAACATGCTTTAGTGGCGCCCTCTCCAGCCGTCGACACGGAGTGCGGCAACCGTGAGCGCTTGCTGAGCTCACTGCCCCTTTTCTAGTTCACGGCCACTCAAGCAACCAAGGACGACATAAAGGGTCCTTGGTTGCTTGAACCTTGTTTCTTAAGGATGAACACCCAAAAGCAGATTGAAACGCGTGGCGTCATCCGAGAGAACAGAGACATCAATCAGTTTCACACTTGTTTTCTCTGTGCACAGGTGTGAATGTGAGCATTACACCGGCGTACGGTCATGTATCGCTATTGTTCTACAGTGCTAACGCAGGAATAAAGGGAAAGGGGGGGGGGGTACATTTTTTAAAAATAATTTTCCTAACCATTTTAGTTCAATGTTTATCGCTACTGCGTGAAGCATGTCAAAGACCCCAGGCTAGCAGTGGTATTGCACTGGCTGAATTTCTCCACAGTACAAACCAGTGTCGCTGCTCCTCAAAGGCACTGACACATCAAAATCATTTTTTTAAATTTTATTATCAGAAACGATTGAAAACGATGCCCGGACATTACCCTCAAAATTCGAAACTTGGGAATTCAGTATTTGTGAAGTGAAAAAAACAATTTCCAAATGCCAAATATGAAGTTCACGCGCGATCCACGCCATTCCAGTGACATCACATTTTGCGGTCTTCTGCGAGTCGACTTTCTAGCTTACCCACCTGTAAATCTAGCCAACAATAGAGGTTTTCCAATCCAATCCAATTCGCACCTCCGCTCCACGGTACAAAGCAAAGCGCCGTTACCACCGCGACCCGAAGCGCCGGCGGACCGGGAAACAGTGGCTTAGCTCGGCGGCTCGGCTATGCCAGGATATACGTAGCGTGAGCTTAGGCTCAGCTGGTTATTCTTAGCTTTCCTGGTTGTCTAGGATTAGCTTGATTATCAGGGCTGAGCAATTGATCGATTAACCTTCCGATTAATCGATTAAGGCTTTAATCGCGATCAAATTTTTTAACCAGTTAATCGGTTTTTTAATCGGTACTCAAAAAGAAGTCAACTGGACGCACGCATGGCTCTGTCCTGGAAGACCTGCCCGAAACTAACGGGCGTGGTCGTACTGTTCCGAGCGGTTTTCCGTTTTCAGCCAGGTGCTCTGAGCAAGGTTCAATTCTCGCGCTCGCTAAGCGTCACGTGTTCGAGGATATACATTAAGGCCCGTTCACACTCTTGCGACCTCTTCAACCTGGGTTCCTTAAAACTTCTTAAACCAGAGGACACACTGGCATTGTGGCGCCATCTATGCGGTGACCCTGGAACTGCATTTCACAAGAGCGAAGGTTTTGCGGGATTTCCGAGGTCAAATGTGCGTAATACCATAGAAATGCTCGTTTATAACATTGACAAAAGTTTTTGGAGCCAAGAAAGAAAGGATAATGCGCGAGAGAAATAAAAAAAAATATGCCGGACCGCCGAGTTTTCAATGCTATCCAAAAATGGCGCCAGTGTGTCCTCTGGTTTAAGAAGTTTTAAGCAACCCAGGTTTAAGAGGTCGCAAGAGTGTGAACGGGCCTTTACAGTTCTGCCGAGGCCTATAAACCTTTTCCGCTTACTCTCGCCCCCGACCGCCAAGTAGGCATATCCGGTGTGGGCGACCGAAAAAATATTAAGACGTTTTAACCTGCAAGTAGTGAAAAATAAAGGGAAGAAAAACGAGAATGGGTGACGGTTACGCTTTTCTCCTAAATGGATCCTATTGGCGTGGCGACGACAAAACAATGTTTTCACACATACTGGAAGTGACGACAATTCAAGATGGCGGCTCCCTTGAAGAAGGGTCTATAGCAAACAAGCCGGGCCCGCAATTGATCCCCGCACGACTGCGAAACTTCACGTGTTGAGGATGTATTACACATCCTGCCCAGGCAAGACAAACAAGCAGGAAAACAAGCTGGGAACCTAACAACGCCATGGTTACTTGTTCCAGTATTCGGCCCGTAAAAATGGACGTGTTCACGAGTATGAAAGGCAGTCTCGCTGGAAAGTTTGGGAATAAAGTAAAATCCTGCAGTAAAGTTTTTAACTCGAAGGAAGTGCACTGCATCATCTGCAAAAAGCCGTTTTCTTACAATGGAAGCGTAAGTTCGCTTCAGTATTGCCTACGAGCGAAGCACCCATGTAGCTGCAGCAAGGACCACCCGCCAGAACGCAGACAACAATCAACGCCTTCTCATCGAGGCCCCTTTCTCTGAAAAAGAAGAAAGCATCGATCAAGCCCTGACTTCTTGTCTTCCTTTCGGAGAATGTGGACAAACTTCTTTGCCTTCGGAGCTGGAGCAAAAATATGTGAGTCTTTGAATCGTTGAACTATATGTATCCTCAATTCTAAATGTGCTTTGCGCCGTGTAACGGAGAATAAAATAAGTCTTTAAAGGCAAGACGAGTTGTTGCATTCTTTTTAATATATTATTTATAAAAATCAACGCAACCGATTAATCGATTAATTAATCGATTAAAGGGTGGCGATTAATCGGGTTAAAATTTTTAATCGACGCCCAGCCCTAATATCATGCTTACTGCTGCTTCAATGACACACACACGGTATACGCATTATGTGACTACTTCGGGATCTGATGAGTTAAGCTTCTACGCTCTTCTGCGCCGCTGAGCAGCAATTTCGCTCTCCTTCTCCATGGCTATACCACACTGGCAAACGCCCCGCTATATGTATACCTCAGGGCTTAAAGTCTGGGGGGTCTCAGGGGGTCTCGGACCCCCCACTGATTTTAACGGATGGTCTGAGACCCTCCTCCACAGCCCCAGCATTAGTGAAATCAAAATCATATCTTGCAATAAATAGCTTGTTTTCACGGATGTGACATTTGGGGAATAGCAATTTGAGGGTTGCAGGTACGGCGGGGATAGAGATAGAGTCAGCAGTGGGTTTTATTTTATGTGCATCTAATACATTTAGTCAGAACCCCCCGCCCTCCCCTCTTCTTGTAAGGACCCCCAACAACTTACGGGAAAATTTCAAGCACTGCTCCACTGATACCTCTGCGCATGCGCACAAAATGAGAGGCGCTATCAAGCGGCTCCGGTGCAGCGTCAGACTTGGCTACTGCGCAACGGAGGCGCGCAGCTGGGCACGCGGCGGCGCCAGTGCGTCTGCCGCGGCTATGACGTCACTCCTCTAGAATGCGCAGACCACCGAGGCGCGCGCGGCGGCGGCGGACCGTGCGGCGGCGGCGGCTCCGGCGCGCCAGCTGTGCAGACCGCCTCGGTGGCTCCGAGGCGAGAGCGCTGGCCTAGGATCCCCATGTGGCGGGTTCGAATCCCGGCCGAGGTGCCCGCAATCTGACGGAGGCTTATTGGCGGAGGAGGCGCCGTGTAACCGAGCTTTCGGTTGCACGTCAAAAGATCCCCAGGTCCCGAGAATGCCTTTTGTGTGTCGCAGAAGTCGCTATTGTCCCCCTACAAGATTATAGAAGATTAACCCGTCACTCAAAATTCGCACAAAAGCAGCCGCTTCGGTGGCTGGAACGACTAGGCCATCCTCTCGACGTCAGCCTCGCCGTAGCTTTGCACGTCCCGAGACGACCTACGTCACGATTGCGTTGGATGTCACGTGGTCTCCGCTGGGCTTCTCCGAGTGCTTGCCAGAGTGGGCCGTTATAACGAAAAATACAGCCACCCGGCTCAAAATACAAACGTGCGATTGTCATTTACGAATAATGTGGATCATATTCAACCTATTTTTGAGTCAAGCATGACGGATAATAACCGTAAATGATAATCGCGCGTTTGTATCTTGAACGATTGGCTATATTTTTCGGTTCAAACGGTGCACTCGAGCAAGCGCTCGAAGAGAAGCGAACGGAGAGCGCGATGCGTCATGGGATATCGGGCGCAAACAAAAACAGAAAGAAAAGATTTCCCGCATTCGTGACGTAGCAAGGCTGGCGGGGTTATGAGCTTTGCCCTTGATGGCGTTGTCAGCGTTGTGGTGGTGCCAATAGCGTCAATGCGTTACAACCGAGCCGTTCGAAGTACCCGTGGGGTGACGAGCGTGTGGCTGGCCCAAGGAGCACGTAGCTTCCACAGCACTGTCAGCTTAGGGCTGAACGGGGTGGGGAAAGCAAGTTTTGAGTTTTGAGCGACTGGCTAATCTTCTAGGGGGAGAATGGCTGTATCCGGGTGCACAAACGAGGGTCCGAGAAAGAGGGGAGTCTACCCTTTCTGTCTTCTTGGACTGTTTGGTTCAATGCGTGATTTGTGAGTTGGAGGAAAGCTAAGAAGGAAAATGTTGAAATGCCAAAGAGCGGCGCTGCTCCGAAGGAATCTGCTACGTCACGACTACGTAGCAAGTTCCCCACCGTTGCTAGATCACCTCCCAAATAGGCTTCGCATGCATCCACCAGGTGCACATTGAAAGATCGTTTTAGCTTTAAAATTAGTTTTCTTGTGTCTTTCAACGGAAGACTGGTGTTTTTGAGGTTAGGGTGTAACATGCAACACATTCAAGCTAGAAAAGGAGCGCAGTAATTTCGTTTCCCTACCCCTTTAAGCCATACAGTCGAGCCCGGTTATATCACACCCGGGTATTTCGAATTATTGTTTATATAGAACAGTCCAACCATCCCTTTGAAAATCTTATGTAATAGTTAGGAGCGCTGTTTTTCTGTATCCAACTCCCATGGAGGAGGACGCTCGATATGGCGAACCATGCACCGCTGCCTGTCCTTGTCACTTCTCCGGGGTCGGATTGCACTGGCGGAGAGCACACAGAGTTGCGGGGCTGGCAGACCGCCAAGTTAACATACGCGCGGGAATACGCAGCAAAAAACAATTGTAAAAAAAAGTGGAGGATGGCAAAAGCAATAGAGTGTCCGCTGTTGGAACGGTAGCCGTGCTGGCCGTGCTACGCTCTTTCCCCTTCCCCAAACACCACTGTCGCCTCAAATTAAAATAGGCAAAAAAGAAAAAAAAAAAGATTGAGTACTAATGTCGACAACGGTTGAGCAATCACACTTTGAACACCTCATGTTTCTTCACCTTTTTCTTTAGCCATTTTTGCTTTGCCCGTTTTTCTTTTTTTGCTGCCTAAATTTAGTGAGGTTTCTTTTTTGTTGCTAGCTTAACTTTATTCCATGGGTGGAGTTTTTTTTTATGCTGCTCGCGTTCTTTCATTTTTTTTAAAATTATTTTCCTATTTTGTTGCAGGCGCTGTGTGGAGGTCGTGGCCAGAGGTAAACGATCGCAAACACTGTACCGTAAAAAAAAACGCAGCGGTGTTTGTGATCTTCAACTAAGCTCTGCTGTATTTAGGGGCTCTTAGAGGCTCTCTTGGTAAGGTCTCGTTTGTCGCGGCCTCCGTATTAGCAGAGACGCGCGGAAATTTTAACTGGACCTTAAGTTAGTTTTTTTAAGTGAAATTATCCATATACCAAACAAAAATGTCAAATTTGGTTTGGTGCACAGGGGTAACACTGTCTCAAAGCGAGTATGCAAATGAGCTACTAATTGATAACAGGCATTGTAATCTTCGAGCATAGGGCTTGATTGTGCTGATCCCTTCCACTCTGAGGTTACATTAACACGCCATCTTTTCTCACATTTCGATTTAGAAACCTAGAAATGGGACTTTTGAGTACGCTAATCGCACCGTCTAAAGAGGCCTTCGCGAAAAATCTGATTGCACTCTATTCTTTGGCTCACTTGTACGGTTCCTCTCACGACCAAACAGCGCTTGCAGATGGAATCCCGATTCTATACGTCGAGCCAAAACACGAGGAAAAACGACGCACCAAATACAACGTTTTATTTCAATTCCTATTCCATTGCACATATGAAAGACCAACCAGACTGTCACGGAACTGGTTCCGAGGCCATCCTTTTACAATTCCTACTCGCCACAGTGCTACTAAATTCACAACAGCAAATTCCATCGAGGACAAGGACGGCCCCTAAAGAACGCTACCCGTGCCACGCTCCGGGAAAGCACCAAGAAGTTGTCTCTTTATAGTCAGTGACAGAATGAGAAAGTGCACGCTCGAAGCTGACGAGACATTGACACGGTATTGAAAGAACAAAGCCCAAGATGGAGGCCGAAGAGCTGCGAGACCTCTTTGCAGTTCTCACCCGGTCAGGGACTACAAAAAAGGGTGGAAGCGAAGTGGGAAACGTCGCGTGGAATGTTTCTCGTCCCATGCGTGGCCGTCGGGGCTTTCGGGGTTACGACAAAGCCTCCGAAGGAACCGATTCACGTCGAAGCGTCTGCAGTGCCGTCCAGGTCAGGTTTGCGCAGGGCGACCAGGGCTCCCTCCCAGGCAGAAAGACACTGCGGGGAAAAAGCAATCCTCGAATGACGTTCGCCAACTTGCTCGGTAGAATACAGTCGAACCTCGATTTAACGAAGTCACCAGGACCCTCTAATTATTTTGTTACATCGGGAACTTTGTAAAATCGAAAAAGTAATTTTGCGGGCATAGGCTGCGCGGGGAATCCGAATTTGTTCGTTAAAGGGACCATGAAATGACCTTTTTACTTTTGCCAGATAACTTTTACATTAAACCATCAATGTTCACTGAATGCCGAACAGGCATCCGTTTTCGTCTCGGTTTATTAACTTCTACACAAAAAATTAATGAAATATCGACTTTTTCTTTCTCTCCAACTGACTGCAAAACAAGCTGCGGCGTAATTTTGACGGTCGTGACGTACCCTGTTTCCGGAACCGGAAGCTCTCTCGGCAGTAGGAGATGGGAGCGTTAGCGGCGGCGAGTTGGGGGTGTGCCGGTAGGTTTTACTGCGCTGATGGCGCTGATGTCACCAACGTATTTTCGGAATCGGCGCCTCTCATCGCCGCGATAGGCATGGAAACATCGCAGCTGAGCGAAATTCAATGAGATATGTTGCGCTACGGCGACAGCATGGGACTAGTCCCATACGCCGGTATGCCTGTTGCGAAGTGCGGCGAGTCTTCCGGTGAAGACTCCAGCCCAACTGTCATTGTTGGTAAAAGGCGGCCCGTGTCAGTCATTTGCAAAGCGACGTAGATGGAAACAAATTGCCGCGGCGTTTTTGCGGCCTCGGAGATGCAGGAGCGAGCCGACGTTAAAAAAAGATACGTTTGAACTACGACAGTCTCAGCAATCCAATCTTTTACGATTGCAACTCGATACTGACGTGACACTCTGCAAAGGAAGGTTGGACCGGCATTGCACGTAGCTCCCACGAACTGTTATAGCTCGACAGTGACGTGCAGTCGTGTCAGAATAAAAAATGGCATACTAATAACAAAGTGTACATACCGTGTTACGAAGGTAATCCATACGGCGTTTATTTGAGCTCTATATCACACAAAACAAGAAGATAGAATCGACGAGAGTTCCTTTTCGACGACAGTGTTCATCAACACTGCCTCGGAAAACAAGGGGAAGAGATTGACCTCACCGTTTAAGGGAGGACACTACCTGGAAATATCAACTTTTGAACCGCTCACTCAATCGGTTTGAAATTTGGAGGGGATATTTGTAGCCATATAGAAGGAGGGCATGCAAAGTTTCAGCCCTATGAACCAATTTTATGAGGTACTATACCCCCAGAATGAAGTAGAACATAGCTCGGCATGGAATATGCTCAAAGAATCTATCGTTGAGAAATGGTGTTGATAAGAAGAAATTTTTCTGGTGGAATGTATACTGGAATACCTGTTGCCGGTTACTATGAAATTTTTTTTTCACAAAATATGCTTTTTTACGGTTGAAAAAAAATAATGAAAAAACAAGTTTTTTTTTTTTCGGATTCATCAAGTTTTACAAATTAAAATTTTTCATAATAAGGCAACATGAAAATCCAAAATCTAAGTCCATAGTAACCGGCTCCATAAAATTTCGGTATAGCCGCTGCAAACACCAAGTCTCCAGTTAGTTTCATACTCAAACGATAGTTTTATTAAGGTGGAATTTGCTGCCAAAAAGCTGAACTGAGAAAAATGCGTTTGAAGTTTGAAGTCCACTTTTCTTTATTTTTTTCAACTTTAATCCTCAAAAGGATTTTCTGGGGTGCCTGCATGAGCTCTAGAACTCTCCAGCTCCATACGTGGGACCCTCCTCGTCGATCCTCTTCTGCTCATTTGCGATGGCTTCCAGCTTGCGGCGTTTCTGTGCCTTCACCTTGGCCTTCAGGATCTTCTGCTGGGTGGCCTTCTTGGTGTGCTCCTCGTGGTGGCTTCCAGGGTCCATGCCCATCTTGTTAAGGATCCTCTGAATGCCCCGAGGCCCCAGGTTGTACTCAAGGACAGCCATGGCCACAGCAGTCTCCACCGTTCTGAGCGATGCAAATTCCGTCTTGGGGCATCTCCTCCAGATCAGTGCGTTGAACGACTCGTTCGCATTCTGCGTCTTCATTCTGCAGCACCTTTGAAGCAGGCTCCGATCAGACAGCCGATTGTAGATGGGCACCAGCTCCTTAGCGATGTCCTTCGAGAAGGCTGGGCGATGTGGGCGTGGCACCGACAGTTTTCCAGCAGCAACCAGTGCGTTGTGGCGGTTGAAGTGGCACCACGAGTCTTCACCGCTAGGGCAAGCCATATGTCGTGGCGCTTCATCGGTAGAGTACGAGTGCAGGAGACTTGCATAGACACCTTTTTGCATTTTTGGGACATCGGGAGCATTGTCCTTCAAAGCAGTTGCATAATAGCTGGTTAACTTTTTCATCATGACGTTGGTCAACTTCCCTTTTCCTCCAAGCCCTTTTTTGGTTTTCTTCAGCTTTTCCATGCCACTGTACATTCTCTTGGCCACGTGGTTGACACAGTCTTCCTTCTGGATGTCCTTGTCGTAGAGGCCAAGACCAGCAACGTGCGTAAATGCTTTGCTGTCGCCATCACTCAGCATGGTAACATACTGCATCTTGTGAAGCTCCACAGATCTGCTGAAGATGACTCCTGCAGCTGCAACCTCCATAGCGTTCGACGATCCATCAAAATTTTTCTGGCAAACATCCTTGTGCGAGTTCATCCAGGTCTGGTAGCCTTCTTCGTCCTCCTTTGGACCCAGGTTGCACCCATGGCAGTACTTGCTGTGGACAGAGAAGTCAAGCACCAGGCCCGTTGTCACTTCAATGACTGCTCCAACCCCGAAGTTCGATGTGTGCCCGCGCTTCTGCCAGGTACCGTCATAGCTGACGCAGACGTCGAGCAAGTCATTTGCGGTGTTGCCATGGTCTTCTCCATCCTCGGACACCTGAGCTCCTCTCACTGCGGACGCTGCCTCCTGCATCACGTCGCACGCTGCTGCCATGGACGCGTCGTGCACCTTCTCTGCAGTCTTCTGATAAGTCTTTAGATGCATCGGTGATGGAGCATTCATGCCCCCGGAAAAGTTAATCAGCTTTGTAAAGCTGATGCCGCAGTCTTTCCCGACAACACAGAGGCGCGCGGGAAGCTCGCTCTGCCGAGTCTCTCCGACGGCCGCGGACTGTGGCGTCGTCACGATGTCCCCGCAAGCTCCGCACACGACGACGAATTGAAGACTGGCTCCAATGCCACTTTCCTTCAAATCCAGTCCACTTCCAAAGCAGTTGGGGCACAGCAAGGCGCTCACCAATGTCTTCACGGCAGACACGCTCACGAAACGAAACCCGTCGAGCGCCGCGTTGACGCCGTTGCGATCGTCGTCAGTTGGTTCCGGCAAGTCGGCGGGTCGCTCCAAAAGCGTGATCTTCCGCTCGAAGGTCGTCAAGGTATCTGCTTCCTTCGATGCTGAACCACTTTGGGGTCGTGGCGTAGAAGAGAAGGCCTCCGGGGACTGTGACGGGGTCACGCGAGACGGTCCGGGCAACGTCGCCGACGGGACCGCGTCAGGAGCTTGCGAACGTCGACCACCCGCTGTGCCTCGCGGTTTCGTGAACCGGGAACGCTTACCAAAGCTTCCGTGCACGTAGGCTTTAGCCGGCGACATTTTCCGATCGAAAAATGATGAGAAAGATAACCGCGAAAAAGCAAGATGTTGGCAGATCGACGATAAAACGTGGTCTGAAGCGCGACCGGCGCGGAAGATCACGTGATCGGCTGAAAGCCAATCGTGGCTCTAGTTTCGGTTTTCTGACCAATAGGAAGGCGAGTTCCAACAAATTCCCTATTATCCTTCCCGCGGAAGAAGTTTTTGCGACGGGGTTCTCGTCGTGCACACATACCCTCGACTCCAGTTTATTATCGCATTAGAACGTCCGAGAAACGGCCTTTCCAACGAGGGTACGCACGTCACGCTAGGCCTCGTGGCCGCGGCGCTGTCGCGTACCGAAAATCGGGAAAATGGTTGTTTCCTCGCATCTTCCGCGAGCACGCCGCACCTCAGGAGCACCGCGGATGCATCGAAAATGTTTGTTTTCTCGGTAATTACGGCGCGGAAGTTTACCAAACTTCACCATATTGTTCATTAATAGTTAGGGGTGCCGAAACTGCAAAATTTGAAAAACGCGTTTTTTGGCAAAAAATGGGCATTTTAGGGCCATGTCCCCCCTTAATCTAAAATCGAGGTCAGCGATCAAACTACAATACGGGAAGAGTCCACAAGGGTCGCCCGGGCATATTCCATTCAGCACGCCAGCCGGTCGTGGACAGACGGTCTTGGCCAAGTACCGTTGAAGCAACGCTGTTCCGAGTCGGAGTGCCTGCTAGGCCACTAGGCCTAACCTCCAAGCTCGCTTGGTCAGAGCCGGTGGATTCGTCGCCGTTGTAGCTTTTCTCGGGTGTTTGTGGATCCAGCGTTCTTGTTCGTCGAAGTCTGTCTCAAGTACTTTTTTCTTGCTGCTTGAAGTCGGGACGCGCGAGAAGAATACGTAGAAAAATAAACGTTCTTTGGTCGTCGCGAAGTAGTAACTGAACGACGCTGTCGGCCCGGTCGGCCCTACTGCGCAGGTGCAGTAGTTGCTTCGTTTACCACACGATAGATGGCGCTTGGCTCTCAGCATTATCAAATTTGGCAATTTTCGTCACATCTTTAATTATGCTACAAAATGTGGATCTGAATATTATTTAACAAACCTTTTAGGAAACACTCGCCGGCTATCTATTGTTTACGATTGCGTTGCTGGTGTGGTAGGCTCTTACCCAATAGGCGACGTGGATTCGGCTGACGTGCTGCGTTTCCGCGGATGCATAGCAGTGAAAAGGCAGAGAGCTTTCGAAGGAAAGAAGGCGCAAAACAGTCCAGTTTTCTTTTAAAAGTTCTATAGCGAAGAATTTTTTTTTAGCTCCCTATTTTCGTGTTTTTGTGTTTCTTTTCACACCCTTTACGACGATCGGTGGATGAAATTCGATTTCAGAATCATTTCATGGTCCCTTTAAATCGGGAAATTCGTAAAATCGGGTTTCGTTAAATTGAGGTTCAACTGTACCGTGTTTTCTGGACTATAGACCAACACGCTGTTTACAAATGAGTGGGAATTTGCCTGCACTAGATGCGAGCACAGCACATGTGCAGAAGCCAAATTCGCTCGAAGTGCAGCATCTGCGCATGTGCAGTGCCGACAGTGGCACCACCAGAGTGGCATGATGTCGTAGCCGCATGATGCGAATGGCAGAGTAGGGTAATGATGATTCATGTGTAATAGTACAAGCTTCTTTGTGAGCTAATAAAGTGGGAATCTGTTAAAAAGGTACTCCGGCATTTTCTTCATAGTCCCCGATTTGCCTGAAATATTTTCTAAACTTACCAACAAACATCACCAAAATAGTAACCCAAATAAAGGGCCACATGAATTTTTTTTTTTCTCGCAAACCTATTAAATTTATGACGATAATGCAATTAAATGCAAAGGTGCAGCGAGCTGGACAAGAATAGCAATAATAATCCCTGGAGAGGGGGAACAAGGGGGACAAAGGACAAACACAAATCTCCAAACACAGCTAGCTGTGTTTGGAGATTTGTGTTTGTCCTTTGTCCCCCTTGTTCCCATTCTTCAGGGATTAGTAAGCTGTGTTTGAAGATTTGTGTTTGTCCCCCTTTGTCCCTCTTGTTCCCCCTCTTCAGGGATTATTATCACTATTCTTGTCCAGCTCACTTGCACCTTTGCATTAATTGCATTATCATCATAACCAGGCACATAGCCAGGATTTTGTTTCGGGGGCGGGGGCGGGGGCGGGGGCGGGGCGGGGCGGGGCGGGGCGGGGGGGGGGGGGGGGCCGCCCATGACAAAATGCTGTATGAGGGGGAGGGGGGAGAGGAGGTCCCAGTAAAATGGAAGATTTCGGGGGGGGGCGGGGGGGGGGGGGGGTGGGAGGGGGGGCCTGGGCCCCATGGCCCCCCCCCACCCCTGGCTACGTGCCTGATCATAACTTTAAAATGGAGGCCGTTCACCCCTGTTCATGTTAGACTGGTGGCAGCTGTTAAAACCTGTGGCTCAAGGATGTAGTATGCATGTTGGCTGTGTAATGGAATGTGGAGAAAGTGATATACAGGGTATTCATTTTTAGTAGTCGTGTGCAAATAGTGGATTTTGAGTTTGAAGCAAATGGTGGGTTTGGACAAATATTTCTACATCAAAGAGTTTCTCCAAGCCTTTCACTACCACGCATTATGCTTAAATAAAAATTCAGCTGAACTAGTGAAGGTTGTTCCCAATCTTCCCCTTGTCCACTTCTAAACTCGGTTACCATAAAATACTGGGGAAGCACCCACTTAAAATTTAGAGATAATCGCGAAAAAATGGGAGATCGGCGCTTGTCCGGTCATCAATTTTACATATAAATGTACTGTGCATATTTTCTCAGATCTTAGAAACTGTGAAATGAGTGCCTAATGTGGAATGAGCGGATGCACGGTATTCTACGGCAATTTTAATGTAACTATATTTATGAACTGTCGCACGTAAACAACCAATTTGTCTCGGCTATCCTAATCAAGGGGATTTAAAAATCTGCTTGCTATATGCAAATGTTCTTTCTTCAATTTCAAATTCTACACAGAAAAAAGCACGAATGATGAATGCAGGTAGTCAAGACATTGCTGCCTGACATATAGTGTTGTATAATCGCGAAGGGTTAGCACCGTTGAGTGCGCTTCTCACCGAGCGTCTGTGCACTGCAGGGAAGCAATACCCACGGAGCTTGCGAGCTCCGCGGGTATTGCTTCCCCGCAGTGCACACGTGTTTGGTGAGAAGTGCACTCAACAGGGCTAACCCGCTGCAATCAAAACTTCAAAAAGCATGAATGTCCCAGTTAATTTCGAAGTGAATATCGAATAGCCTATTATTCGAAACTTCTATTAGAAAATTCGAATATTCGCACAACACTAGTTTCTAAGCTTTACAAATTGTTGTTTTCAATAAAGCCGTCAAAGGTACACGAACGCGGGCTGTGCGAGTGAGTTATACGACCAAGGGGATGTAATATGAGGGGCTAGTCGTCACGATCAGTTGAATAAACTAAGATCTGTTCATTCACTCTTTTATTGGGGAAAATAAACATATGGTTCCAATCCAAAACTTGCTTGTCCCTTTCAAAAGCCCCTAAATGAAGAAAGTTTAGGAAGATTTGGAGTGGATGGGAAGCATGGTGGTGTGCTAAAGTTACCACTCGTGCTACAGGCTCAAAACTGGCAGAGTGAAATCGAGGATGACAGGCGCGCAGCGGTGTTATCCTCTGCATTTTCCCACCTAGCAAATCCTGCAGACACGAGTTCCTGCACCTAAGTAGTATTTCCAGAAACGATTCGAGCAAAGAACCTACCAGAGACAATAGGAAAGAAAGCATAACAAGGCTAACACGTCAGCATGTGTAGTCTCCACTTTCCACAAGCTAATCTGCTTGCAAACAGGCCTTAATAATGCTTTTTCTCTCACTAGCTAGCATAAATTTTTGTTTAGTTCTTTTCGAGCAGACCGGCCAAGGTCTTTGCTTAGATACCGATTTTCAATATGATAAGAACGCAGACAACTGAAAAAAAAAAATTTGTGCAGACTGCATTTAAAAAAAAATGCCAATCTCAATAAACCGAATATCAGATGGCACAGAAAAAGACAAATAGAAGATAGCAAGTTAAATTGTTTGCACGCTGAAAGGTCATCCTAAACCAGAACTCTGCCTACTACAAACCCTCTAATGAAGAAGCCACGCGCAGCAGTGCTTTCGGGACCCCGGTTGTCTGTGCTCTGCTCACCTGTTGGAGGCACTGCAGCTGCTGCTCGGCCAAGAGGAGGAAGACCTTGCGGAGGGCCCCCTGGCGGTGCTGCTCCCAGCGCTGTAGCTCTCCATCCAACTGCTTGCTCAGCCCTTCCTGCTGACCTCGTCTCAGCTCCAGCTGTTCTTCTTGCTGCGTGCCAAGCAGACCCTCTCGTTTCAAAGGTGTACTCTGCCAATGTGTAGAGTAAAGGCTCTAAATATTTTCTGTCTCGAGTGACATCCGTCACTCTTGAACCACAGCCGAGGAACCCCTCCAGGGGTCAGAATATGGTTAAGATGAGAGCGTTCTTGGCTGATTAGACGTGGCGCCACAGCTTGCGCGTAATTAACCAATGAAATATTTTTCCCCCGTTTGGTAGTTGACGATCGGGCAATATTTTGGCGAGAACGTCCCACCTACCTACGAAGAGCAAGAGAGGTCACACGGTCTCTGATGTGCTTGTCTTTAGTATCCTTCATCCAACGGTCAATGTCAGCTTATGTACGGCAGCAGAACAACTTGAGATTTGCAAACCAAGTTCGGATTTTCAATGGCTTCCACGTAAAATAGCGGACAATCACAATTTCAGCCTGCGTCGGGTCTCACTTTATTGCGGCGCTCGTTTCGTAGCAGATAATCAACTTTACAGTTCGTTAACAGACAACGAACGGTGCCTTCTTGTTTTATTTTTGTCTGTGAATGATGCTTCATAGCAGATGAACCTCATTTTTAGCTTGCGTCAGCAGATGAATTGTCTACAAACACTATCTTCACTCACTTCGTGGAAAGCAGGGGTGTGCCAATATTCGAGATTTCAAATACAAATACAATATTTTTCTTATTTGATTGGTATTTGATTCGAGAATTGCATATTCGTGAATTTCCAAATATTCAGTTATGGCCGAATATTCGGTTATGGCCGAATATTCGGGCAACGTATGAATATTCGAGCAAATAGTGAATAATCCGCACACAGGGCAAAATAGACCAGCTACACTGTGTTTTACTTATGCACCATCAGTCGCAACTGTCACTGTCTTGTGCAGAGGCATGTCAAACCCCACAAACCTTTAAAGGACACATGCAAAGAAAAAAAACATTTTTTTTTAACAGCTTAGATGGAAAAAGGATATCATAAAACGATTTTACAACGAAGAAAAAAAATTTTTAGAGCTATATTTACGGCGCTATCGAATTTGTAGTTGGCGCCCGCGGGCGCCGCGGAAAAGTGGCCCTTATTTATCACGTGACGGGCCCATATTTGTCACGTGGTGCTCGCGCTCTTTCGGAAGCTTCCTATGGCCTCTAAAAGTAACTTATTCATCTTTGTTTGAAGTATAACAAAAAACTAAGATGAATAAGTAACTTTTAGAGCCCAAAGGAAACTCCTGAAAAAGCGCAAGCAGACGTGATCGACCTGTGCGCCGGTCAGATGACGGCGGCGGCGCCCCGAACCAGACGAACTTCTGCGGCGGCGGCGACGGCGGCGTGGAGAAACGCGTTGAAGCGGCGTTCGCACAACGCTCAGCGTGCGGCGGTGGCGTCGCTTTACGGCTCGGCGACGCAGGGCGGCGGCGCGCGGGCCTACCACGTGACCAGCGGCGGCTCCAGCGGGCGCCAACTACAAATTCGTATAGCGCCGTAAATATAGCTCTAAAAATTTTTTTTCTTCGTTGTAAAATCGTTTTATAATATCTTTTTTCCATCTAAGCTGTTTAAAAAAAATGTTTTTTTTCTTTGCATGTGTCCTTTAAGGGGAGCTCTGGCAGTTTCTTGAGCAACCCAAACTAAGCACATCCTTGGAATACCCTAGCTTAACTCTCTCCAGCATGCTACTTGTTACCTCTAAATTCACAATAGCTATTGAAAGAAAACGTAAATTAAGGTGATACCAAAACAAACATTAAAAATTTTCATCACTCTCCAGCGGGGCGATGTCACACGTCGTGTAACCACGAGTCGAGCAGGTAGTCTAGAAAACGCAGCATTTCATGAATGTTTCTTACTTTTGCTGGCACGAGCCCGGCATTAATTTTGTTCCATCAAACATCTTGAACATCAGGAATGAATCGTAACGTCCCAATTTCGCCCCATATTGCAAAGTGTGACAACACATTTTTAGTGGTGCCAGTCAGACCAAAATTAAAACTTCAATAACTTGTGAAAAAAAAAAATTATTGCGACTCGCAAATTGGGTTACTAGGGAGTTTACATGTGTCTTTTAATGTGTTGAGCCAATTTTAAAGCAATTCAGTGACTTTCTGTACTTTGCCGAAGCTCCCCTTCAAACGTATTCGGAGTTCAGAACCACCACCGGCCAAAGGCAGCAAATGTCCGGCTGAACCCACCTGCTGCAGTGAAGACTCGAGACGTTGCGCCTTGTCTTTGCGATGCTGGGCAGTGTCCCTCCTCAGGAGGGCGTCGAGGGAAAGTCCACCCGACGAGGGACTCTGCAGCTGCACCAAAATCCCTCGTTTAAAACCGGTCGCTCGTTTATTCGCCGCCCCGCTGGAGGACCCGTTAGTCCAAGCAGGGCAGAACCAGACCGAGAGCGACAGACAATAAAGGTATTTCTCACTTCGAATTACCTTTTTTAAAAGTGCGTGCCATCTATGGAGCATTCGCACGTCACAATTCGGTGCGAACGCGCTAACCGCCTTGCGGAGTGCAACGCTGGCCGCGCGATCGATGCGTGCAAGGAATCGGGCGAAGGCACGCACCTCCCCGCCTTGCGGTGTTCGTGCAGCTCAGTTTCTCGTTCTCGTGTTTCTGCGTTGGTGCGCACACGACGAACAGTCACCGCGCGCGTTATAATGTCCACACATTCAATTGAGTGAGTGTGCGCAAAGTCGGGTCTCCGAATGTGCGCACCCTCGAGAAACTTTGCATTGGCAACGGGCCGGATGCGCTTGCCCGGAGCGTCGGTAAACTAAGCGCGCCGCTCGACGACGTTTCAAAGGTCGAACAAGTCGTAATGAACCGTTATCTCGTACAAAAAACGTGTCGTAATATCCCGAGAGGTAACGCACCGAAAACTGAGAGCAAATTAGGCGCAAATTAGGGTTGGGCTAACTTTCAGAGTGGACTCGAAGAAGATACACCTTGCATTTCTTAAGATGAGGGCGATTGCGGCGGTCCGCAGCTCGACGACTGCCGAAACCCGCTGCGCAATCGAGGTCCGCTTACCTGCTGGTGCTCTTGTTTGCCCTTGGCGAGAGTCTCCTTGGCAAGTTCGTATTCGGCCTGCGCCGCGCACCTTCGCTGAAGAGCCTCCTGCGAGAGAGAAAGACGACACTTTTAGGCGGGACTTCCGTAAAAGGAACGTCGAAAGACCACCGGAGGCAAGGAACCCTCGTTCCCTTCACAAGTTTACGTCGTCGCGACCGTAACGTGATGCGTCCGGCGCTTCAGAAGCCGTCTGGCCGCGGGGGTTTTACGGCGACGGCCGTTGTGGGAACTTCCCGGGTGCGTTCTTGGCGTCGGCGTTGTGCTAGGCGGGAAACTCCGCGACGTCGTCAAATGAAACGACTGCATCCGACCGGAGCAGTTCCGACCTTGACCGAGAGACAGCGCACGTGCCCGCACGCATGGCGGCGTTACGGGGCCGATATCACCCTCGAGCAGGAGCGGAACGTCCCGCCGTCGCGGTGAGTCACAGAACGGTGCCTGGGACGCGTCCCCAACCGGTGCGCTTGCCGCTTCCGAAAAAACGGTCCCACGAAATCACCACTCACCATCCTCGCAGTGTCACAGCGGCTGCGGCGAACGTGACAGATGCCCGTTTCGCTGGGGGTCGCTCTCCAGCTTCACGGCCCCCGAAAGCTTCGGCAGGCGGGAGTTGAGATGCCGCGACAGCAGTGACGCTCGCATTCTCTCGTGCTTCTCTTCCAGAATTTCTACAACCAACCGCCGGAATCGCGAAATCCGACGGCCTAACACGCCGGCTTTTGCGACGTCGTTTACTGCCACTTCGGGACCACTTTCGATGCATGGGCGGAACAGGACGCCAAACGCACCAGTCGGAAACATGTGCCATAGTTACAGCAATAGCTAAAGGGTATCCGTTTCGATGTAGTTTTAGGCAGAGACACACCCTCAAGTCTGGAGTGTTTTCTCTTTCCTATGTAGTACTACAGTGACTATGAGGCTGTGTTGCATGTGATTGAGTAAATAAAGGGTGAATTTGCATAAAAGTGTGTGTTACCATGACCAACAACAGCTATCGCTGTCAGTTCTTTGCACATTGTGGCAGAAAGCTGCATTTTATTTTATTTTTCTCGACCAAAATAAGCAGAGTAGCTGACCATCAGTGAGGCATCAGCTACTCTACATTTCAAACAAGATATCATCTTCGTAGGAAACTCAAAAAAATCGCCCACTCCTATAAAAAAAAGACAACTATGGACCTCACAATCCGCAAACATTCATTCTTCCCAAATGCTGCGACTCTGGATTGTAAATGTCAGGTTGGCGGACATCCCTGACAAAGAGAAACGAAGAAGATAACAGAAATCTTCCTTTTGCTCTTAGATCTTAAACAATTTTTACAACCCCAAGACCACATCCTTTTTCCAAATAAAAAAAGATAGGAGATGACAGAATGAGACTTGCTTTTGTTCAAAAACAAAATCAAGTCCGTTTATACCCAACAAAAGACCGGAAAGATTGGCAACATGAACAGAAACTCATCCATGTGTCACGAGGTCAGCAAGACCCAACCTCTAGGTATGTTATGACTGTAAACCGCAAGGTCAAAGGAAGATTGCAGTGAAGGAGAAGTAATAAATAACAAAACAAGCTCGGTCTCTGGGTCTCGATCATACTGAAAGTAGTATGTCCGTCTCCACCCGAAATGCACAGGAAAATTTTTAACATATTGGGTGTGCTTCCAAAAAGCAAAAATAATAATAATAAAAAAAAGAGAACCACTTGAAAGGAAAAAATGGTTCCAGCAGAATAATGTTCTTACCAAGGTGGATGTCAAATTACGAGTGCAAAAGACAACTGACAAGTAAACTATTTAAAAACCACAAATTAGCTCTTAAAATATAATAATGTTAGCTGGCACATTCCAAATAAAGACCTGTTGCCTGCCATCAAAATATGCCACAGGGGTTGTTAGATTTGAGACAACTAAATTCTGCCCCGTGCTACTCTCTACTAGGAAATTTTAAGCCGCGAGCAGACGAGATAATTGACGCAGAAAGATGGCTGGAAGCCACACCCGCGAGCAACATAGTCAACATAAGGGCGACAGGGCCATAGAAAAAGGTCATTGAGATGTGCCAGATGTCCTCTGTTGGTTTCGCACACAAAGCCCCCAAATTTTTTAATGCAGAATGTGTTTTACGAGTCGTTTTCTACGAAGATATTGTCATGGCATCAGGAGCAACCAACGTGGACAAGCGTCATGGACGAGCATCATGGGCAAGTGGCACGCTGGGAGCATTGCACAATGTTAGGGTTATGTATTTTTGCGATTCTAAGCACCCCCCCCCCCCCCCCCCCCTTACTTTCAAACATAAACATCAGAAAAAAAGTTTGCTCGCGAATGTAAGCACCCCCCTCCCAACAAGATATTTGAGATCGGAGACGCCGGTATCGCCGAATGCCGGAGTCGCGAACGGCCGCTGGCGCTTGGTTTCAACGTCAGTTAATAGATGGCAGCACATACCGCCGCCATTTTCCACTTTCGCATTCGTGCAGGTTGCGAAAGAGGGTGCATTGCCGTACCCTCTATCGAAGATGTTTTGTCTGTTTGGTCTTCTTGCGCTTGTTGCAGTCGGTTGTTTAGTCTGTTAAGCCTATTCGTCCACGTTGGCCTCGCAATCGTATTCCGCTCACCGTGTGCACGGGGTTTGCGGAAGCCGTCCATCATGAGTGTGAAGAGAGCATCATACACGATGAAGTTCAAGAGAACGGTTATTTCTTACGCGGAAGACAACGGAAATCACGACGCTGCTGAACAGTTCGGAGTGCGGCGTTCCGCGCAAGCCGAGGCTGGGTGGAGCGGATGATGAAGAGGAACTGTTTCTCTTTGAGACGCCGCACCACTATCTGCCAGAAGCTACCGGTGGACTTCGAGGACAAGCTTGTCAACTTCCAACGTTATGTGATGAAGCTGCGTCGCGAATCTCGCTACGGACTCGGGCAGATCGGCAATGCCGATGAGGCCCCTGTGTACATCGACATGCCAAGGACGTGCACCGTGAACGAAGTAGGCGCCCGAGAAGTAAAAGTGCGCACGACTGGCTATGAGAAGCAAAGGGTGACCGTAATGCTGTGCATCACAGCCGACGGTCGGAAACTTGCGCCCGACATCATCCTCAAAAGACTAGTCGCGAGAGCGACTAGTCGACCATGGTGCAAACTGATGGCAAGCGGGCTACTCTCCAGTCATTACTTTATTTATTTCCTTTAGAACATTTATTCTTTCATTTTGATTATAATACATTCATATTTCTCGTACAAATTTCGTATTTTCGGGGCATGTTCCGAATCTTTGAACATCGCGGGTGTGAAAAAAAGGGGGTGCTTAGAATCGAGTAAATACGGTATATAAAATTTACAAAGTCCCGCGTAAAATCAACGTAAGATCGAAATTCGGTCAGTGCGGTGGCAGTCGCACACTATATCCAGTGAGCTGCGTTTGTGTGGGACACAATCTGCGCTTCCCGGTCTTTTTCAGCATGATCGAGCTATAGAAATTTTTTATAAATCTGACTCACCTTGACGGACTCCACCAGCAACGTCTGCTCGTGCAGACCGGGAACACAGCGGGACTGCAGCACCTGGGCCTGTAAAAGCCACCACGCGCATCTCCGTTAGATCAAATTGGTCGGTGCATAGGTGTACTATGCTGCGTAAATTTCCTAAGAACTATCTGTGGGTGGCACAAGAGAGGAGAGGGGGGTGATACATAAAGCCATACTTTATTTGGGTAGAAATAAGGTAAGTTTTTGGATTGGATTGGATTGGGTTTTTGTGGCGCAAAAGCATCTACGGCTATA
This sequence comes from Ixodes persulcatus, assembly GCA_013358835.2. Taxonomy (NCBI): domain Eukaryota; kingdom Metazoa; phylum Arthropoda; class Arachnida; order Ixodida; family Ixodidae; genus Ixodes; species Ixodes persulcatus. The sequence goes on along the minus strand of JABSTQ010009160.1, from coordinate 1,138,874 downwards.
ATGCGCCAGGTACATAAACTATTGTCAACAAGGGTTAGGGAGAAGAAAGAGCTCTAGTAGCAGATGATGTGATAAAACTATGAACATGAGGAGTGTATAAGTGTAAAAGGTATGAACATGACTTCAGGGACTTAAAACAAAATCACAGTCGGTGTAGAAGGCCGACTGCTTTAAGGAAATTAAAAACACAAGAGTGTGGAATAAGAGGTTCGTCGCCAAGTAAAATCATAAGATGTAATGGGGTATGCTCTTTGTACAGCTGTGAAAAATGGTCAAGGCGCTCTGGGCCATACGCATTACATTCAAGCAAAATATGATGTATGGTTAGATGGCTATGGCAATGCTCACACTTCGGGGAATCTTCGCCACGCAGAAGATGCCCGTGCGTTAGTCGTGTATGGCCGATCCTTAGACGGCAGAGAACCACCTCGTAGAAACGTTCGCGATGCCGGGCACTCTCCCATTCCTTCAGTAAGTGCTTCACCGCATGTAACTTGTTGTTTACTTCGCGGTCCCATTCATGTTGCCATTTCTGCATTATGAAACGTTTCACCTTCTTACAGTAATCTTTTGGAGGGATTTCTCTTGTGTCCACAAAGTGTGTGACAGCAGAGCGAGCAGCCTGATCTGCTTCCTCGTTACCCGGGATGCCAACGTGACTTGGCACCCAGCAGAAAATAATTTCGTACCCAGTTTTGATGGCTGATATTATTTTATCTTGCAGCTGAGCAACCAAAGGATTTTTTACTAAATTTAGTGAAACAAGGGCTTTTAATGCACTTAAAGAGTCCGTGTAGACTACAGAGCGACGAAGCCTTTTCTTAAGTGTATACTCCACAGCAAGTAATAAACCCTGCAACTCTGCTGTTAAAATTGTGGCAGAAGGGTTAAGTTTCTTTACATGGCGAACAGATGGTCCAACCATTGCACAACCAACAAAGGAGTCTGTTTTAGTACCATCTGTGTAAATGCTGAAGTGATGTTGGTACTGGCTTTGTATTTCAGAAAATTCTTGCCTCAGCACTTCATCCGGAGTATCTTTCTTTCTGTGTTTTGTCAAAGTGAAGTTACAGTGAATGAACGAATATTCCCAAGGAGCTGCAGAGCTTATGTACTTTGTCACAGGGGGCTTTGGGTCAAGGTCAAAGTACTCTGCTGCCTTAGCATGCCTCAGAGCAAAGGGAGGGACGATACTTGGCTTATTTTGAAAAGTCCTCTCATACTTGATTTTTTCAACCGATTCAAGAGCTGGATGGAGAGGGACTGATCTTACTCGGAGTGAATACATAAACCCCAAAGCGAAACGTCTTTTCTCTAGAGAATATTCATTGGCCTCTGCATAGAGGCTGGCAATCGGAGAAGTGCGGAAAGCACCGGTGGCTAGCCGTAGCCCCTGATTATGAATGGGGTCCAACATCTTCAATACTGAAGCTTTGGCTGAACCATACACAAAACTGCCATAATCGAGTCGGGAGCGAATTACTGCACGATAAATGCGCAGGAGACAGAGTCGATCAGAACCCCAAGATTGATGGGACAACACTTTGAGAATGCTGAGTGATTTGATGCATTTTGACTTTAATTGCTTAATGTGCGGAACAAACGTTAACTTTGAATCTAAGAGAAGACCTAGAAACTTGTGTTCACTTTTCACCATGATAGGAAGGCCATAGAGGGTTAAGGAAGGTTCTAGAAAAAATCCTCGGCGACGAGAAAAGCATACACAGACAGTCTTTTCTGTAGAAAACTTAAAACCATTTGTATTAGCCCAGCTTGTCATATTATTGATTGCCACTTGAACCCTCCTCTCACAGATGGAAAGATTGCATGATGATACTGAAACCTGGAGGTCATCAACGTAGATAGAATACTGAACTGAACGAGGTATTACACGGGCAATGGAGTTCATTTTTATAATAAAAAGAGTGACGCTAAGTACACCGCCCTGGGGAACTCCATTCTCCTGCAAGAAATCTCGAGAGAAGGTGGTACCCAGCTTTACACGAAATGAACGACACTCTAGATAACTTTTAATTGCACCGAGCATGTGCCCACGAATACCAATGTCGATTAGGTCCTGCAGTATTCCAAATCGCCAGGCAGTATCATACGCCTTTTCCAGATCAAAAAACACGGAAAGACAGTGCTGTTTGTTCACGAACGCCTCCCTCACGGCTGTCTCGAAACGAACCAAGTGATCTACTGTGGATCGGGAAGATCGAAAGCCGCACTGGTATCTGTCTAGAATGTTGTTATTTTCAAGAAAATGCACGAGCCTTCTGTTGATCATTCTTTCAAGAGTTTTTGATAAACAACTTGTCAAAGCTATAGGCCTGTAGCTAGATGCACATGAAGGATTCTTTCCTGGCTTCAGCAAGGGAACCACGAAGGCAACCTTCCAAGTGAACGGAAAATGGCTTTCAGACCAGATTTTATTGAAAAGGCATAGGATAAGCTCAAGAGTTGAAGGATGAAGATGTTGGAGCATAATGTAATGAACTCCATCTGGACCAGGTGCAGTCTGTTTAGGACAGTGGAGAACCATTTCAAGTTCACGCAATGTGAATGGGGCATTGTAGGGATCTTGAAAACCACCCGAAATGTTCACGGCCTTCTTTTCCATCTGTGCTTTGTGCCTAAGAAATGTAGGTGTATAGTTTCTTGAGCTAGAAACAAACTCGAAATGCTCTCCTAGGATATCTGCCTGTTCCTCGAGGCTTTCAGGGCATATTCCATTTTTTGTCAAAAGAGGAACAGAAAAAGCATGATACGAGCCATTAATTTTATGAACTCGATCCCAAACCTCCTTTGGCGTTGCCTGACTGTTTACAGAAGATGCATACTTCTCCCAACAATTCCTCTTTGACCGCCTGCGGACAAATCGTGCACGCGCTTTCATTTTCTTGAATGAAATAAGATTACTTGGCGTAGGATATCGCCTAAATATGCCCCATGCTTTATTTTGTTTTTTCTTGGCCTCTTTGCAGTCCTGATTCCACCACGGCTTAGGCCGTTTGGGGAGGTGAGTGGACGTCATTGGTATTGCAAGCATAGCAGCCTCTAGTATGTGTTTTGTGACGTGACCCGTTGCCTCATCGACAGAGAGCTGATGGAGGGATGTAATAGCTAAAAGAGATGACTGCTTAAAAAGTGTCCAGTTGGCTTTGTCAAACTTCCACCGAGGTGACCGTGTTGGAAGTGTGACAGGATGATTCTGGAAATCTAAAATAATGGGAAAATGATCACTGCCGTAGGGATTAGGAATGACTCTCCATGACAACAGTGGAAGTAATGTCGGATGCACAAGTGAAAGGTCGATTGATGTGAAAGTATGTGTTGCTGTGGAGAAGTGTGTAGCCTCTTTTGAGTTGAGCAAACACAATCCTGTTGAAAACAAAAACCGTTCAATAAGTGCTCCTCGTGTATCCCTTCGTGCACTTCCCCACAGAGGGTTATGAGCATTAAAATCGCCTACGAGCACAAAAGGAGGAGGTAGTTGATCACAAAGAGCTTCAAGCTCTTTATACTCTAGGTGATAATTTGGAGGTATGTATACAGAACAAATGGTTATTAAACGGTCAATCAGTATACGGGCAGCAACAGCCTCTAGTGATGTGTTTAAGAAAACCTCAGTGCAAGGGACCGAGCGTTGTAGGACAACAGCAGAACCTCCAGACGAATGGCTCGAATGTTGACGATCCTTGCGAAACAGCTGGAAATGCTTCAGGATATTCGAGTGACTTTCCTTCAGGTGAGTCTCTTGCAAACAGAAGGCAATGGGACTGTGTTCCTCTAGCAGGTCAGTAACATCATCATAATTTGCAAGTAAGCCTCGACAGTTCCATTGAAGGAGAAGTGGAGGCATTAATATAAGAAGTAGATGAAGGCATATGGAACACAGTCAATTAATCCAATCCAGGAATGTAGTTCCCACTAAAAACTACTTTGGTGGAATTACTGGCTTTTTTGTTTTATTCTTAGATTTAATTGTCTCCCACTCCATGTCGTCCTGGTCGGACGAAAGAGCGGAAGCCTCGGTGGCCTCGTCCCTCGCCTCCACCTCTTGAGACGAGGCTTGTTGTATAGGTCTGGGCAATGTCGAGGCACGGGGCCGAACTCCCCGGCCACGACCGCCCTCACTCAAAAGGGCAGCAGTGGAGGTGCTGGGCTGAGCGTCGCCCAACTCCATCCGTCTCTGCCCCTCAGCTGTTGAAGGAGCGGCGCGATGCCGCTCCTTGGACGAGGTTCTCTCCCGTGAGTTGGGGCGAGACTCTCGCTCCTTCTCCCTGGGGGGGGACCTCGGAGTGGGGACAGACAGAGGAGCTCCCTGCCTGTCCCGTGGTCGAGAAGCAGCTGGTGCGCTCCCTCCAGAAACCGGAGGAAGCTGCTGCCGCTGCTGGGGGGTTGGGGACTGAAGAGCCACTGCCAGGACCTCAGGCGAGACCTGGGTGGCCTTCGATTCTGTTCGCGGTGCGGGTCCCCTTTGCACCGCCTGGGCAAACGTTCCTTTTGCAAAAAAGGAATACTGTTGTTTTGCCTCCTGGTAGGTAATGTTCTTTTTTGCTTTTAGGGTTAGGATTTCTTTTTCCTGTTTCCATTGTGGGCATGTTCTGGCATAAGCAGCATGGTTGCCTTGGCAATTTACACATTTGAGAGCATTCTCACAAATGTCAGCGACATGGTCATTGCTGCCACATTTTGCGCAAGTTTCACGGCCCCGACAGTTTCGCGAGCCATGCCCGAAGCTCTGACATCGGAAACATCTTTGCGGATTGGGAATAAAAGGCCGGACTTTACAGTGTAGATAACCAGCTTTAACGGTAGCAGGAAGCGTATGCAGTTCAAAGGTCGGGATCAAATGCTTGGTTGGCTGCTCCTGCCCGTCTTTACGGATGGTAATCCGCTTGACGGCCACCACTGCCTGTTTCTGGAGTCCAGCCAGAATTTCATCTTCAGTGCAATCTATCAGATCAGCCTCCGAGATAACACCTCGAACACTATTCAGTGTCCGATGTGGGCTGACTTTTATCTGATGTTCGCCAAGACATGTTTGTTTTAGAAGCGTTCTGCTTTGAACTTCTGTTTCAACTTCGACAAGAAGGTTACCAGAAAGCTTTTTCGCCTTGAAAGCTTTGCCAATGATGGCATCAAGGCATTTTGACACTAGGAAAGGCGAGAGTTTAGCCAGCGGCTTTTCTTCATCTAGGGATTGAAGAACAAAAAATCTTGGATACTTTGGTGGTTCAGACGCTTTTTCAAAAGTAAGTACGGAGCAACCCCTTTTAGGGGGACGCACCGTGTTGGGTTTGGAGGAGGGGGCAGCCATAAGAGGCGGAAAGTCTTCAGAACCTGTGGTGTGCCGCCCACCACGGAGCCCAACGAGGGAATAGTTAACGGACCATAACAAAAAGGGCTTTGCTGGAACCGTTACACTATTAGCACTGCCCAGGTACTATAACCAAGTGTGGTTTTGGACAAGGGGTCTGTCGCCACCCAAGGTTAGCCCTTGCCGCCAAAAGAGTTGAAAAAGGAAAAAAGAGAAATGAGAAGAGTGAAAAGAAGGAGAAGACAAAGGTGAAAGAAGGGAGGGGATAGTAGAAGTGGCGACTGACTGAATCATCCTGGTCGGGCCAAGCCAGGACACCCGTCTACGAGAATCAGGGGCCGAAGCGGTGTATTGCCTCACCCGGGGGGCCCCGAAGGGTCCAAACGTACCCCGGGCTCAGCTCAACCGCAAGGATCCCCTTTTCCCCAGACACGGGTACGCCACGCACAGCCAGACGTGGGTGGGCGAACCCACATGGCTCGGGGTTCGTAGTGACGCCACTCACCAAGCACGAAGTAGGTGCCCCCTGCGTGCGGGTATGGTGGCCCACGTGGCTGGGGTCCGTGGTGACGCTACTCACCAAGCACCTAGCACCTAAGGTGCAGGCGCCCCCTGCGGGGCTCGGGGTCCATGGAGACGCCACTCTCCAAACACCTGCTTTCACAGGTGCCCCCTGCGGGGATAAGGTAAGTTTGTAGAGAGATGAAAATCAAAGAACAGCGAGCATAGGACGACGGTACAAGATGCAGAGGATGCGTCTCGCTCATCGCGAGCCATCCAAATGTTTGCGGAACACCGCGTCGATGCACGACCCGCCGAGAGTCGTAGGTGCAGTTGCGGATGCAAGTAGCGGACCGAAGGTGTCGTGCACGAAAGCGACGAAGGCGGCGTTCTAGTTTCTAGAGATGTCTGGTAGAGGCGATTTTGCAGCCCCCACCATGCTGCCGTCTTTGAGGTGCGTACGCGGAATCGCGTGTGAAGTAAGCGGAAAGAGAAAACCTGGGCGTGCTATTGGGCTATTTCAAACACACGATAGGAAGTTCTTTTCGGGAACAAACATGCACCGATGAAAGCAGCGGATGGCGGTGCCGCCGTGGCGGAGGCATCGCCATCCGCTCCTTTCATCGGTGTTGTGGCTGATGTGACAGCTGGGTGGCAAAATCACTGCTTTACGCCCAGAGAAAAAAAAAAAGGAGCGACAGCGTTTCCCTGGTTGACGCGACAGCATGTTCGCCGCGTCATTGGTGCAAACACAAAGAATCTAACCAGTTGCCAGAAAGAAACAAAAAAGGCTCGAGGCACACCTAAGCACTTCTTATGAGTCGTGAATGCGAAAGCACGCACGCCGCTCTTCGCTCCCTTCTTTAATCTGTGGCGTACAACGCGCTGACCTTGGGTGTGGAACGGTGGAGCCGCTGCCTCGCGGACACGCAGCGCCATCGAGTGAGCGATCGTTCAAACTGTCGTGTACCTTGCGGCGCGAGGAAAGAACAGACAGCAACGTAGTTCCCAGCAGAACGAACCCCTCGGTTTATTCCATGCGCCGTATATATTGCCACGCGCTGTACAACCGATAAGAGGCGAGCGAACGCGGTGATCAGTGATAACACAACAGTGTGATAACACAGTCAGGATGACACCACACGAACTGACGCGCAGCGGCCAATGGGAGCCTTGTCAATGCGTGACAGCCAATGGGACCGGAGTGTAAAAGGTGCCGTTGGCTAGCTTTGCACGTGGTTTCATTAAGGTGCCGTTTTGCATGGTTTCAAAGCTGATGAGGTCGGCTCGCCCCATAAGACAGTTAATGCTTTCGCATAAAAAAAAAAAAAAGAGCTGAGGGCGCCTCTGCGACAGCTTGTTCGCCGTGTCATTGCTTCATACCTCAAAGAAAGAAATAAAAGATAGAGAAGAAAAAAAAAAATCATTACTTAGCGCCTCAAAAAAAGAAAAAAAGGAGCCGAGGCGTCATCGGCATGTTCGTCGTGTCATTTGTGTACTCCAGAGACTTGACTTCCGTGATCAAGTTTCCGTGATATCAACTCCCAACTTTGTGCGCCCTTCCAAGCGCGGAGAAAGACATAGTTCTATAACAAAAGTGGCTAAAACAGATTCGGAACATTAAATAAAGCTTGTTCCAACTAGGTCACTTGGTCTCGAAGAACGTCAGTGAGAACCATCAGTGAGTCAGACATTGACGATACACAACTGAATGTTGGCCAAAAGTTTTGTGTAAAAACTATGCAATGCACAAAAACAAGACTGGTGTCTTATTTTTATATTTTTATATATACCATATTTACTCGCATAATGAACACACTTTTTTTCCCGAAACATTGACACATATTTGGGGGGAGGGGGGGGGGGGCATTAATTACGTGGGGAAAAATTTTTGCATTTGCACACTTTGTGCAAATGTCATATTAGGTACCAACATGACACGGCAAGGTTCTGTGGCACGTCTCCGCTGGTCGGGAGCACGCTACAGTAACCATGCTTCATAAATTGCGAACCTTTTTAAGGCACTTAGGCGTGCCTTTTGCCGAAGAAAAAGCACCCTATGAAGCTCACTCAGCACGGAAAGCAACGTGACCGTTCTTAGGTTGCTAGCATCCGGCGGCGCCCTCAGGTATACACCGTGACTACGAGTATAAGAATTCGTACGGAGACAGCTGTTACCAGACCCTCTCAACCTATGATGTAGCGTGCACCTGGCACCTCGCTGCGCCGTTCTGTTACGGATTAAGTGAACGGATTTACCCGGAGTATGTGAAATTAGGCCTAACCACTTTCACGATTTCACTGTCCGAAAGCGGACCACAGACGACGGCATGTTTGTTGACATCAATGCATCCGATAGGCGAAGAATGTCTGAGGCTGGGCAATTCCTCGACCCAAGCTTCGTCAAGCGTGCGCGCCGCTCAGTTTCACGGTCAATCACTTCTGCAATTACGCACTTGTAGCCATTACGAGAGCGGCTTGGCTTGGCTCGACTTGACCTGACCGCTTGGCAGAAAAAGAAAATTGGCTTGGTGGCCAGCTAAATTGGATGCAATGATAGAGACACGGAGCCGAAAATTGGAGGTGCGTTGATTACGCGAGGGGAAAAAAGTCCAAATAATGGTACCCGTTGTGGGGGGTGCGTTCATTATGCGAGTAAATACGGTATATTTGGCCATAAGAGCATTGTGGATCTAGTCTTATTTTTTTATATATATATGGGTGATTTCATCTCAAATTGTGCAGGCAAAAAGGGTCGAATTTTTAATTTCTCTGAAAAAATTATATGTTATGGGGTCGTCTCTAAAAACGCAGTCGCCACAAACCGCAAGTTCGTCGGATTTTTTGTTCTTGACTTACGAATTTTAAAAGAGGCCGCGGCGGAAAGCAGTGTTTTTCACATCCGTCGTGGGTCGGATGTTTCGCTCGATCTCCCACCGTGGATTTTCAGTCCACATTATATTAACTTTTTTCAAGCACACTGTGAGCACAGGTAAAAGGCTCTAATGCAATGAAAGAATTCTAGGCGCTTCGCTTTTTTTCTGTACAAATGTCAAAAACGCCCCCTCGGTTAATTGTTGATGAACTTTGACAATTAAATACTGGCGATCTACTTGGGTTACGTCGATATCTTTTATGTCTATGGAGAGCCCAAAACACACTCTTTATATATATATTATAAAATCACTCAGTTGTATGAAACTCCCTTTGCGGTACATTTACGTTAATGTTATGCTAAAACCAAAAAGTACCGATTTTAAAATCAATTTAAAAAAAAAAAAAATTTTTTTATATGTTTTATTTTTTGTTACAATGTAGATATGATAGTTGTTTACTCGAAAAGCAAGTCGAGAAAGGATGTATTTGGTTTGTATGTTCAATATTTAAGCCTCATTATCGAAAAAAAGACATCTTCGTTTTGCAAGACCTAATTAAGTCAGATATAACGACCCGTGCGTTTCTATGAATTGTGAAAAAGTTTTCTTGAATATTTGTATGCGTTTTGTAATCAATTATAAACGCAATTTGAGGTATTGAATAAATCTTCAAGTTTTGATAAGAGCGGGAAACCACGAGCAACATATCTAATCAAATCAGAGGCCTAGTAGACCTTCCATATCGAAGAGAGACAGACGTGGTATTGTTTTGATTAATAAAACTTTCACTGTAAACTAGCATGACTAGCTATTAGCTGTCATATTACTGAAACATAGAAAGTCACCGCATCATTCATATATTATATACAATTCTTTACGAAACCAAACGCTAGGGTTTGTTGCATTTTTTTTTACTTTATTAAAAATATACGCGATGCTGTAGCGAGATATTGATTGGGTAGTCTTCCGACACCATAATAGATCACCTGGCGAAACGTACCGTATTTGCACCAATATAACGCGAGATCTTTTTTTCGGAATTACGAGCTTCAAAATGCACCTTCCGTTATATTCGGAATCGAGTTCAGCCACGAGGCATGCGAGTCTGGAGAAAGCCATCCCTCCGGCTCAATGCAGGAGATCAAGTGAGAAAAGAAGTGGCGGTGGGGGAGCGAATATATTAGCTATTGGGCCACGTAAAGGGGCGAATAGAAAACATAAAAAGCATTTTTATTGATTTTGCGTTTGTTTGACGCGCGCACGCCGCAGAAACGCAGCGCGCCATGCGGGAATGCGGGCGCTGGCCAATTCAAGCCAAGCCAGGCCAGGCCAAGCCAGGCCAAGTCAAGTCAAGTCAAGTCAAGTCAACACAAGCCAAGCCAAGACCACCGATTGGTTTACGCAATCGTGCAACACCAGGTGTTTGTTTATGCGGAGGGACCAGAACAAGAATAAGTGTGATCGTGTATCAGATTCAGCAGTCTTTTTTTTGCCTGCGCATTTTTTAGGTTCTGCTCCGAGTGGTCTGGTGTTAGTGTGTTGGTGCTTCTGCTTCGTGCCTTGCTTTCCTTGTGGGCTGCCTAGGAGCGCATGCGGAAGAAAAAGGAACTACCAGACAAGCGGCGCTTATCCGGTAGTCACCAAGCGGAAGGACCTGAGCAGTGAGGATGACTGCAGTCAAAACATAAACTGACATTTCTTCTATCTCCATTGCCTTTTTACTTCTGCAATGCCCTCGAGTGCGGGAAATTTACGCCGCCTCAACTCGCATTATAATAGTAATAATTTTTTTTTTCTTTTTAAGGGCATCAAAACCTGCCCTCTCGTTATATTTGTAGTAGCGTTATATTCGTGAAAATACGGTAAACAAAATGTTTTTGGGGGTGTCAGTGTCCCTTTAAGTGGTTCTAGTCGGAGTCGAGCAGAATCCACTCACAGCTTCCTTGTGGCTAGCCGAGCACTGGTCCAGAGCCGAAGCCAAGGCCTCCAGAGACGGGCCCAGGGTGCTCTCCGAGCCTGCCCACAGCGTGAAAGCCGCGTGCAGTTCCGACAGCTCCCCGGAGTGTTCTGCGATGGGATTCGTGCACGCAGCCGTGCAGTCCGTGAGGCTTTAGCAGCTGCTCCAGTACCACAGCACACAGCAACGAGAGAAGCATTCGCTCCTTGTGCTACTCCGGTGGCAAACGTAACGCAGAATATACGGGGCAATAATTATGATGCAATAAATGCAAAGGTGCAAGCGAGCTGGACAAGAATGACGAAAATAATCCCTGGAGAAGGGGAACAAGAGGGCCAAAGGACAAACACAAATCTCCAAACACAGCTAGGTGACTGGTGCGCGACCGAAAAAATCCGCCTGGTTCGGGTATCGAACTCGGGACCTCTCCATTACAGGTGGAGCGCTCTACCAACTGAGCTAACCAGGGGTTAGAAGTCAGTAGAGCAAATGGGTTCTATCGCCCGAATCTCTGTGTTAACGGGTTTTATCAGCCGCCACTTTCCATGCGCCACCATTTTTTTAGATTTTACAGATTTGCTTGAAAAATGAGACACCTACAACACCCTGTAACGCCGAATTAGAGCGCAGCTCTCCTCTCCTCCTCCCCTCCTCCTCCTCGTCCTCCTCTCCCTCCTCCTCCCCCCGCGTGGTGCATGATGGGAAATGTGTCCCATAACGCACCGTGCGGGACCCATGTGACGTCACGAGGGTCCCGCGTAGTGCATTATGGGGCATTTATCATAATGCACCGCGAAATTACGCCGACGGCAACGGCGACGGCGACGCCGCTCAAGCCGGAAACGGGCGCCTGAGAGCTGCGCTCTAAAAGGTTGTGCAAGCTACACTAATCTGGTCTGCGCAGGCGAGTTATACGGCCCATTGGATAATAATATGGGGGGCTGATTGTCACATTAAGTCTGGTAATTAACAAAGATTTGTTAATTAACTTTTTAGCTAGCGAAAATAGACGGCAGCATGCCGCGACGGCTCGAACTCGTCCACGCTGGAAGCCTCCAGGAACACGAGGAACGCCCATTTCGTTGCGACCACGAAATAGACAGCTGGCCCAGAGTTTGCAGAAATGGGGGCAGCAGTAAGTCGAATCTCATTAATTTAAACTTGAGGGGGACCGAAAATTTGTCTGAATAAAGCAAAGTTTGAATTATTGGAAGTTTCTTCCCATAGAGACGCATAGGATGGGACCTGCATGTCAGTTTGAATTAACAGAGTTTGAATTAACGAGATTCGACTGTATAAGTCCGTAGTTCGTGGCAGCCAAACTGAAGTTAACCTCGTCGCAAAAATCATATCCTGGTCGTTTGCATAGTGACCAGGGTCGCTAAACTCGTCAGACACAACTTTCTTCGTGTTATGACATAGCGGGGGAAGGAACCGAAAGATTGCTGCAAAGTTTTCTTTTCTCACAAACCCGCAGATCCGTATATCTTCGTGACGCTTTTCATTGAAAGGGGGAAAAATCCCTACTACTCCCTAGGCGCCGAGCTAGAGCAGCACACGGAGACGAACGTGGTTCGTATACGTATAATGTCACAATGAAGATTATCAGCTGCAACCTTGATGGTCTCTAAAAAGCACAGCGGAGGCTTGGGTATTTGCATTCTAAAATCAACACCGTCAAAGTTGATAGTCTGATATCGTTCTTATTTCCGCCAATAAAGCAGAATTTACTAAAAAAACGTCCCTGTCGTTCCTTTTATTTATTTCGGCCTTTTCAATTTGACCGGAGTGTAGCCCGACGTTGCTAGGTCACAACCTGCCGAGTAGCATTGTCCATCTTTGGACGGATTTCTCTTCCGGGCAGTTGTCCCCCATCAGCGGGAGATAAAATTATTTTATGATAGACTTTCAAAGATTAGCCAAACTGGGATTGATTCTGCGTTCATCAACTGAAATAAGAGTAATGTCAGTTTGTCAATATTGACGGTGATGCTTCGAGAACGCGAGGACACCAAGCTTTCATCGTACACAACCAAACTTTTCACCGTCGACTCGAACACGCACCATCAAATTTGTCGTTCACAACTCATCATCCTGACCCTGACGTCAAAGGTATGAACTATAAAAGGACGTCACTGAACGCGCCTGCACACAACGAGCCCTGGCACGAGCCTCTCGATTGAAAGTCTGTCATGGCCGCTCGTAAGTTCATGGAACGCGCCCCGTTTTAATTCCAGAATCTCTAGAACCATAATTTAGAAAATTGCACGCTGTGCTGTTTTTCGTCATCGCTCAGTTGGAACGCCTCTAAGCAGGGTCGTCGAAACAGAAGAACGGGGAGGGAGGCGATTCACCCCCCCCACCCCCCCCCAGTGGCGTTCAAAAAGGGGGCGCAAAGGGCATAAGGGTGTAAGGGGGGGGGGGGGGGGGGGGGGGGGGGGGGGTATATCGCCCCAGCTCCAGACTATAGCATTTTAGAGAGTTATAATAAAAAAAAATGACAGACGTTTAAAGTTCTCTATAATGTCGAATTAAAGCGCAGCTATTGAGGAGGAGGAGGGGAGGGAACGGGGGGGAGGGTATGCCTCTCCGCCCCCCCTCCTCCTATCCTGTTGCTTTCTCATTTAGCGGGGAAACCTAATTGGTGTCAAAATCACGTGACGTCAATTTCCCCGCTAAATTTAGTGAAAAAACGTCCCATAATGCAACGCGCGCGCAGTTACGCCGACGGTGATGCCGCTCAAGCTCGAAAGGGGCGCATAAGAGTTGCGCTCTAAACATTCGGGGGAAGGGATATGCCCCTTCTTCACTACTATCACCCCACCCCCCTTCTCTCTCTCTCTCTCCCGAACAATTTCTACGGCCCTTCCTGATCCCTATTTGAGTGTGTGTTTGTGTTGGTTATACCTTTTTTTTTCCCTTTCCCCGACTTTTTCTCGCCATCCCCCCTCGCCCCCTCATCTCTCAGACATTACCGACAACGCCTGTGGGTGACCCCGGTGGCGTTGTTGACAGTGGCGGAAGATGAGCTCTGAAACCGCGTACACCGCGCACGGCTCCACAATATCACAAAGTTTAATCTTCGCCTCGATTCCGAAGCGAAGATTTTGGCCTCAAATAACTCCTTCCCAAAGTTGTGAAACGTCACTTTGTCGTCACCAATAACTTCCACAAACAACGATCTTCCGACGAGAAAGTTCAGAGTATTTACAGCCCGCCTAGGTACAATTACGTATTATTGACTCCATCGCGGCGTAGGGATGTAGGGACACGCAGGCGCGACGTCATCAGTGCAGCCGTTCAATCGGCTGGCCCCACGGTGTTGCTCGCGCGCGCTCCGATGAAGCTCGCTACAACTTTGTGTTTCACATTCTCGCTGGAATTTGAGCACCGAGAGAGCTTGGATGATTGACATCTCGTCCCGCGTGATGCCAACGTCGCGGGAGTCCAATCCGCACGCTCCGCGAACTTCGTGCCCAACTTTGTGTTTGACGAGTTTAGCGACCCAGGAATAAGGAAGAAGCAACTACAAACTACACTGCACCAGAAGTACCGACCAAGGATGACTGATGTTTACTGCGACGCCAATGGTAGATGGATACCCAATGTTGCCAATACAACAAGGTTGCAACGATCGAAACAGAAATAAAGGCGTTCTAGCCACCTGCGTCGACCTCGAGCTATTGTTTACGGGCATATATAACCATTTTGGTTTTATCCAAGTATGGGCCGTACCTCAGATATTAACCCCAAAACCTGAAAACAAAAATAAATATATTTAACAATGTCCAATATTTACATTATTTACTCTTTGTGCATCACAATACAAACTAAATATATATAAACCAAATGGTTCACGGATGGAAAGTGGCAAGTTTCTTCATTTTGCAAACAGACTCTCGCCATCGGAATCGACGAAAAAATCACACTTCCTACCGTTGAGCACACTTATGCACACAATCGACTGGCTACAACTGTACAGTAAAACCTCGTTAATTCGGATCTCATGGGACCGGCAAAAATGTCCGAATTATCCGAAAGTCGAAATATCGAAAGGACAACGAAAACTGCGCAATAGCGTTTCCCTGTGACATACCTTTATTTTGAGAAGAAATGTATTATTACCACCTGCTTTCTGGACGACACTTGGACGGAGACGGGAACTTTCCTTAGCGCGGTCGAGTGCTCCATCGCACTCGCACAGTCGGAGCTACGCATCCCGCGCGCTGACGAGTTAGCACAGCAAGGCCTCTTCTAGTTTCGGGTGCACCACCGCCCACGGCCGCTTTCTTTTCGCGTTGAACTTCTCGCTCTCGAAAGCCCGTAGGATATCGGCCTCAATTTTCACACATACGTGGCCAAACTGCTTCTCTTGACGTCGTAACCTTCAATCACTTGTATAGAGACTTTCGTCGCTAAATTCTTAGCCTAGTACAGCTGCAACAGAAAACGAGTAGCACAACTGACCAATAATCGGAGCGGCAAAATCGCGAAACCCGGCACTATTTTTCCCGAGCGCCCGACACCGAGAGTGCCAGTCACGTTGCATTTTACAACGCGGGGCTGGCCGGTTAAAATGATGGGCTTTAGGATCCCCGCGTTGAGGCATGAAACGTGACTCACTCTCGCTATCGGCGCGCTCGGGAACAATAGCCCCGCGCGTCGCGATCTCGCCATTGCGGTCGTCGGTCACTTGTGCTACCCTTTTTCCGTTGCAGCTATGCTTCTGCCGCTTCCATGCCAGGAGAGTAGCGGGTAGCGCGCTGAAGCACGGCAATCCAGAGCAAAACTGGTGCGAAACACGGAGAACGGGAAGAGCGGAGAACCATGGGAAAACCGGAAAACCACGTGTGCACCTCGGATGGATAGCGGTCATACCATTTGGAATGGATGGTAGCTAGCGCCACCTGCCGAATTCGTCCGAATTAACCACAGCGCGCCGCGTTCCCTCCGAATTAATGAGCGTTTGCTCCCATTGACTAATACATACGTTTGACGGGACCGGATCGGCAGTCCGAATTATCCGAATTTCCGAATTAGCGGGGGTTGAATTAACGAGGTTTTACTGTATGGACAATGTGTTGTACGTTTGCTACAGAAATCATTTAATCAAAACTAACGCTAGGAACACGAAATAAACACAGCCCTAGAGAAACAAATACAGTTGAACATCGATTTAACGAAGTCACCGGGACCCCCTAATTATTTCGTTAAATCGGGAACTTCGTAAGATCGAGGAAGGGAGACCTCGCGCATAGGCTGAGCGGGGAATCTGAATTCGTTCTTTAAATCGGGAAATTCGTAAAATCGGGATTCGTAAAATCGAGGTTCAAGTGTAAGACAAAATGGACAAGACAAGGACCACTAAAATAAGCTACGCTTAAAAATTCAGCCCTCCATTCACCGGTTGTCTTGCAGGCACTAATTGGAAAGTCGTACACGAAAATACGACTTGCCGAGCTTAAAACGCTGTATCGGGAAGCTAAGCCGATATTGTTTTCCTTTGTCGCGATCTATTTTAACATTTGTGGAGGACGGAAGACCGTTTCCTGCAATTTCAGATAAAGCCTCGGATAACTGGCCACAATGACTTTAAGCACCAAGATGGCTGGAGTGTCATTACTCCGATGTGTAGCCTATTTAGCGGCTCTAAACGAGATTATAGAGTCTTTTCAAAATTTAGTTCGGCCACTTCGGTAACAATCATCATCCGAGTCTGTGGCATCTGTTGCCTTCCATCCACTGACTCGTGGAGGAAGAGGTTGAAGAAGTTTCCTGAAGCAGATAACACAAACCCTAGGCATCCCGGAGGTTAGTCCAATGCGACGCACAAATTGAATACAAGCACTTGATCAGCATTCAATTCACACTCGCATCTCATTAAATAGGTCGGTGCACGCCTGGCCCACGAGCTTTCCAATGCAGAGAATTTTAAGGAGAGTTTTACAAAGTTAAGCATCTCTCACAGCGTGGCAGTGTCCTGCCAGAGCTGTGCAGCTAAGAACACATGCCCCTTCGTCGTTGGCATATGAAAATGACAGTGCAAGATGAGATACTAGATTTAAACCACCACTAGCATCTGAAAGTTAAACCGATATTTGAGCCGCTAGACGGCATACAATGGCAAAACTCACTCACGAGCGCACCCACTCAACTCGCATTCCCTCACCCTTAAACGACAAACGACGGTGAATGAATTCCGAAGCACCAAAGCTCATAAGTTTGAGTGAAGGATAAAAAGTTGATGATATCATGAGTTCAGCAAGTTCATGCACATGTTGAATTTGCGAGTTTTGCGAGTTTGTGAGTTTTGCGAGTTCATAGGTCTGCGAGTTCCTGAGCCTGCGAGTTCCTGAGCCTGCGAGTTCCTGAGCCTGCGAGTTCCTGAGCCTGCGAGTTCCTGAGCCTGCGAGTTCCTGAGCCTGCGAGTTCCTGAGCCTGTGAGTCCAGAAGTCCGCGAGTCCAGAAGTCCGCGAGTCCAGAAGTCCGCGAGTCCTGAGTACGCGAGTCCTGAGTATGCGAGTTGATGAGTCTGCGAGTTGATGAGTCTGCGAGTTGATGAGTCTGCGAGTTGATGAGTCTGCGAGTTGATGAGTCTGCGAGTTTGTGAGCCTGTGAGTCCACAAGTCTTGAGTACAGTAGAACCTCGTTAATTCGAAGTCGGTCGGACGGCGAAAAATATGCGAATTATGCGGATTTGCGAATTATCCAAAAGCGAAAGAAAACGGCAAAAAATTGTGCGCGAAGCCTTGAATCTTTAAGGAAACATTTTATTCAAAACGAGTAGTCAAAACCAGAGCCTCTGGTCAAAACGAGAGAACATCACCCGAAGTAGTCGTCGATATGGGACTGCCGCGTTCTGTAATTAGCAGCGCCGAATGTCATATTTTCGAGAAGGCTAACTAGGCGCAACATCTCAGAATCACCGCCGTTACATTCCACAAAGCTGCGGACGACATTCAGCGATTGTATAACTTCCCAAAGAGCAGGGGCCCGAGGCGGCTCATCATCGTCGTCAATCTCTGCCGTCACACGGTGAGTGATTTCACTCTCAATGTCCGCGTAGCAGGTTTGCTCATTCTCTTCCATGTTTAAGTACTCCGTAAACCTCATGCCGACCGACTCACCGTCACTGTCCTTAATGCGGGAGCAAAGCTCCTCTCCCTCATCGTCAATCCCAGGGACAACACTGGCAGTAGCACTGGCGGTACCCCCGGTATCGTCCTCCTCCACGGCCGGTCGTTCCTTCGAAAATCCAGCGTGTTCGAAGCACCTCTTGATGACTTCTGACTTCACCTGTTTCCACGCATACACGATCAGGCATATAGCCCCGAGAAGATCGATGGAATAGCCCTTGCCATTGTCGTAGCAGAGTAACATCCGCTTCAAAAGGTGGTAGCGATAGATCTTTCGCGTATGAAGAATAACACATTGGTCCATTGGCTGCGAGATGGACGTCGTGTTCGGTGGGAAAAAGACCAGCTTGATCGCTTCGAGGTTCTGAATGTCACCATGGCCGGGACAGTTATCAACGACGAAAACAACTTTTCGTCCTGCTGCCGCAAACTTGCGATCATGGAGTCGCACATACTCTTCGAAGATGGCTGCTGTGACCCAGGCTTTCTTATTGTTTCGGTAGATGAGTTGGTTGGCCGGTGGAAGCCGAACATTCTTGAAGCATCGTGACTTCTCTGCTTTTCCTAGGACCAGGAGGGGCAACTTGTGTTCGCCTGTCATGTTCGCACCAAACAAGACTGTGATCCTATTTTTTGCCTGTTTCCGTCCTTTGACGTCGGTGTCTTTCGCTGCAAATGTTTTTGTAGGAAGCATCTTGTAAAAAAGAGCTGCTTCGTCCAGATTGTAGACGTCCTCTGCGCTGTACTTGCTAAGCAGTGGAGTCAAGGTTTGCTTTATCCAATCTTCGACAACAGTGTTGTCCACGCTGCCGCTCTCACCACACACCGTAAGGTATGTCAAGTTGTTCCGTTCTTTGAAGCGGGAAAACCATCCATTACTGCACTTGAATTCTTCATGTCCAAGTTTCGAAGCTAGATCGTTGGCCTTCTCTCGCAAAATCGTACCGTCGACAGGAAGGTGTGCTGCGGTGGCATTCTGGAGCCAAGTTATCAGAGCGGCTTCAACGTCCGGTTATGTGGGGAATCGAATCCGCGAACGCTTTGCAGAGTGCATCTTGCTGTACGCCTCGATGATCCTTGCTTGGTTCTTCAGAATGGTGCAAAACGTGGAGATCGGCACCTGGTGCTTCTCCGCGAGCTTCGTTTTTGAGCACGTCGATTTGTTTGCTTCTTCGATGAGGCAAATCTTCTGCTTCAAGGTTAAAGATGTATACTTGGGCATCTCTGGCCTGTGCACCTCGCAACGGCCGAACCACAGCAGCGCAGCGACAAGAACAAGGATGACTGACACCGATCCGACCATGAACTCCACGTGAGGCAAGCCGAGAGCAAGTAGGCCTACCCAAAACGTGCCAAAGCCCCAAAAAACAAAGGGACTACTAAGCGCATGGACCAGCAAACAAAAAACGGAGCAGCGAAGACGCGCGCCATGTTTGTTTTTGCTTCTGAATCTGGACGCCAACTGGCGCCACCTCGCAATTAAAAATTGAACCTGGAAGACCAAATCGGCGAATTAACCGGGTAGGCACGCGCGGAGCGCTCATATTATCCGGTCATATTTTAATGAGAAGTCATGGGACCGTGGAAATTTTGCGAATTATCCGGGATTTCAAATAAACCGAGATTGAATTATCGAGGTTCTACTGTATGCATTTCCCAGGTCTTGTAAGTTTATGAGTCTGCGAGTTTGTGGTCTGCCAGCTCATGAGCCTGTGAGTTTGTGAGACTGCGAGTTTGTGAGCCTGCGAGTTTGTGAGCCTGCGAGTTTGTGAGCCTGCGGTTGCGAGCCTGGAGTTGCGAGCCTGCGGAGTGTGGACGAGCCTGCGATTTGGAGCCTGCGAGTTTGTGAGCCTTCGAGTTTGTGAGCCTGCGTGAGTTGGGAGCCTGCGATTTGTGGCCTGCGAGTTGTGAGCCGTGCAAGTTCCGGCCTGCGTTTCCCGCATGCTGTATTTATGAGCTGCGAGTTTGTGGTCGCCACTCATGACCTGTGGTTTTGTGAAGACTGCTGAGTTTGGGAGCCTGCGACGTTTGTGGAGCCTGCGAGTTTGTGAGCGCTGCGAGTTTGTGAGCCTGCCGAGTTTGTGAGCCTGCCGAGTTTGTGAGCCTGCGAGTCCACAAGTCTTGAATATGCGAGCTGACGAGCTGCGAATTTGTGAGTCTGCAAGTTTCTGAGTTCACTAGTTAGTGAGTTCACTAGCTTGTGAGTTCATTAGTTTGTAAGTTTGCATGTTCATACTCAGGGCACATGCATTCTGAGGTTGTTTCTAGATATTATTTTAGGGTTAGGGAATGGTTATTTTTATTTTGAGCCGATTGTGAGTTTAAGTGAGTTCAACCTAAAATGCCGACCTCCGCTAGATGGCACTGAATTTTGGAAAGGGTCTGTTCTCTTCTCTCATTCACCAAATATAGAACATTCTAGCTAGCGTTCTGACCTGAATGTCTCGTATATTAAGTAGAGGTGAACTGCAATTAATAGAAACGCGGGCCATACTACTCCATTCACCCCTAAGACGACAGTGCGGATGAAGCCACAAGCTGACTGGACCAGACACCCATTCATCTTTCGCCACGTAATAATACTTACTCTCAACACCAAGGCACAGAGAACTGTGGTCAAGTGATCAAAGGGAGGTGGTCGATTGGTTAGGCGCGCGCATAGCTTGCACTGCACTGCCTGCTTAGGGATGAACAGAGTACAGGTAGTGCAAACTGCAACCTAATTTAAAGGGTTCAGTCATATTCATCCATCCGTTTAATCTACTGACTAACATTTCTCACCCATCTGCTCCCTGGCAATGCGCAAGGCAATGCGCTCGGTGCACGCAAGCTTGTCCCCCAAGAGTTGCGCATAGACGGGGGCCCCTTCTGGAGCCGAAGATGCCCTGGTCAGATAGGGCCCAGCCAGGCTCTGCAGGGCCCCGGCCACGTTGGCCCCCAGACCGCCAGACTGCTGGCGACGGGCTGCAAACTCCTGCATTGACCCCCCGCCCACACGTGGTTATATCCAGAGTCACTGGACACCGAAGATCAATATTGAAACCGTCTACACCTAGGCCTGCTGTACATGGCAACTTTAGCTTTCCACCGGTTCCTGGCTTTTGTTTCGGTGCTGGGAATGAAGCTGCGCATACTACATGGAGTCTGTAGGAGCTCTATCCAATGCACAAAGTTTGCATTCAATTTCATCCTCAAACTGCTTGTCCGTCTCCATTCAATAATCCATGCCTTTATTCACATCCACAACACGACGTCCCTAACCTAATTAAAATGGCAGAATGAACGGGATGATCAAAGTCTTATGTTCTGCTCCCATCCCATTGCCATGGTGATTTTCAAGACAAAAATAGAGATTACCATAGTGCTTCTGGTGTCATGCACCTAGTACCCTTGCCCAGCGTCGTTGCTCTGCCATATTAGAGAAGCCCGTTGTGCAAAAAAAAAACACAAACGAAAATGTGAAAATAAACAAACTGTTCATCATACATCTAAATGCTGTCACAGGACTGAAATACCTTTTGATTCTTGGCTTCTTTCTCAGCAGTTCAGAACTGATAAGAATGAAATGGTAGGGAAATGACAATGACGAGAAAGCTACCCTGACTGTCTCAGTTCTTTAAGAACTGCATAGCATTCTTGCTAATCACTGCTCCTTCGTAGCACCAACAATGTAGTCTCATTGATTTGATAATGAGCCCAGCCCTCGTACTAGCCAAATGTTTTTGTGTCTACATACAAAAGCATTGAAATGATAGCTAGCCAACCAAATATCTAGGGCGAGTTTGAATGAGCTAAAACTATAAATTATCAGAGTGCAAATGATCGACAGTCTACAAAAAAAAAAAAAAAAAACTGAGCAAGCGCACAAGCAAAAGCCAGAGATAATCACAAAAAAAAAATAGGGCTGGACGCTTTTTAGGTCTGACAGCAGAAAACTCGGAAGGGCCACATGGTAGAATCAGGCCCTTCAGATCAAATTTGAGGGTCGTACGTGCCAAACCAAGAAAGGGCATATTCCACACCCCTCAAAAGAACTGAGGAGTAACCCTTTCGAGCACTGTGTACACACATGTGTACATCTAAAACCCTCGCCTTTTTTTTTTGGCAATGTTATAATATATATTGAGTAATTTTAACCATTGTAGCGGTATTCTATACTTTATGCCTGGCAACCAAAGTTTGTGAAGAAAAGTTTTCTGAAAATTCACTTTGCAAACATTGTCAGGCAAATGTTATCCACGATAAACAATGTGTTGACTTTGGACTTTCCTGATATTACTCGGTGGCCGAGTCTCCTGCATTTTGCTGATTACACATACAGGACAAGCACATATCTGGTTTTTGTGTCTTGTCATGCTGATCTCTTTTTTTTTATCATTTTTTAAAATATATCTTTTTGTTTTATTCTTTTTTTCTGCAATACAAAAACACTTTTCGTAATTAGTATGAATATTGTTTACGTTTGCTTTTTTATTTCCTGTTTTGTTATGTTTATAAGTCTTTTAAGAGTGGAGTTTTTTTTGTCACTAGTTGCATTTTACATAAAATACTACATGTCATAACTATCCCCCTCCCCCTCATTTAATGCCTTTGAATGGCCTTTGAGGTATTCTGAATAAATAAATAATATAAGATAGGCCCTTGTTTAATCTGAGGGAATGGTATAGGAGCAGAATAGGGGTCTGGCGGAACCTCCGATTTTTAGAGCTGCCGTCCTACTCACGTCAGGCTACTCACTCACGACGTGACATGTCACTCTCTCAACAAGCTATACCTCTTTGTGCCAACGCACGCACGTCAAGCTTGAGCACCTTGCACAGCCGTTATTACGATGTTGCCTTTCTTTCTTCGATGGTGATGTTCACTGTTTGCCCACATGAGACAAGCAGGCCTGGCGAAAAAAACGTTGCGAAGTGACTTCTGGTCGGAACTTCCAAACTTGGAGGTTTATTTAGCGTAGCACATTCCAGCAGTTAGGCAGAGAGAATGTACCCGCCCAAAACTCTGTGTTCCTTGTCCCCCTGCGGGTCGTTAGTTCACTCCCTTAATAGAGCCGAACCTCGGTTACATCCCTCACTTGCCCTAACCAATCAGCAAGACTCCGACATCATTTCCTCTTCCTCCGACAGGTCGGCCGTCTAATCAAACAGTCGAAAAGCAAACGCGTGCTCTACGCCCAGACGACCAATGAAGTATGGAAAACAACAGGTTCCTCCCGGCAAACTGTATACATTTTTCAGACCCCGCGATAATAGATGTTATGACCTTCTCACATCAGGTCGTGACCACCTGAACGAAATCCGAAACACTGCCATTTATTCCCTGCGATTCCCGAAGCTCCAGCCCAGACAGGGCGGCTCGTGTTTACACCGACTCCAAGCTCCCTCCCAACGATGTCACTTCTAGGTACCCCACTCCAAGCTCCCTCCCAACGATGTCACTTCTAGGTACCCCAAGCACCAACATTTCCAAACGCAGCCTCCTGCCAGGAGGAGTACGTGTGCGCCCTTCAGTTCTCCCCTGCAACGTAAAACCAAGCTTCGAGCCTTCTCCATGGACGAAATGGCCATTAAATGCAGACCCACTAAAAAGAAAATACTCAGCAGTATGCCCGTAGCGAACTGCTGCCTTCGCACAAAGTAGCTGATCCAAAGGGGCACCTCCGTTAGCTCAAAAGTTTCCTGGGGTGGCCCTGGAACTGCATAAGCATACGTCCTTTGCTTTTCCTTGAAATGTTTAAAAAGTAGAGGCTGGGTGCTTCTTGCGACGTGGGCACACGCTCACTTTATTACGGCACCGTATTCGTAAAACAAATGCTAGCACTCTGTTTCCTGCGAGACTTAATGACACACTTGGGTTTGCTTACGACAGAGTTCTTGCAATCTCTTATGACGAGAGAACGCTGGCACACTGGTGCCACCTATGAGGTTGCCCTGGAACTGCATTTCACCAGGGCGAAGGTTTTGCAGTATTACAAGATCAAATGTATATACTATGAGAACAATCTGTCGTTTTTAAAATTGTCAAAAGTTTTTTGTGCCAATAAAGAAAGAATGATGCGTGGAGAAAGTAGGGAATGTACGGGAATCACGAGCGTTCCACAGCTACCCACCATATGGCGCTAGTGTGTTCTTTTGTCGCCAAAGATCGCGAGAGGTTTTAAGGCACGCCGTCGTAAGCAGACGCAAGTGCGCAAACGTGCCTTTATGGGAAATGCTGCTCCCCCTAAATTTTTTATTCCAATTTTTAATGCCAGGTAACCGAAGCTCCACCGCAGAGCAGTATTTACTATTTATGCGACCTCTAAGCACCACCTTTTCACCAAATGGTTGTACACGACGAGATATGCTTACGTCCCAAGCGTGCCGGGAACATTCGCCCACGCCCGGCCCACTGCGACTAAGCGGCTCACGTGTGGCTTTGCGGTGAGGAAGAGCTTGAGGCTTGGCTCCGTGCACAGGGAGGGGTGCTCCACCACACGGTTCAGAAACTGGTGCAGTCCGAGCATTCGGAAGCGGAGGAACTCCTGCGAGAAGCGCTGCTGCAGGACGGACCTGTCCGGCAAAGGCTGCAAACGGGGGTCCCAAGAAGAGGCACATCAGAGGAGCTCCTACGGTATTCTGGGGCATAAAATTATAGATGGCCACTGATGCACGGTACGGCAGAGCCTGTCTATAAAATACTTCAGACCGATCTTGATTCTTCAACTGAAGAAAATGAACGCAGTCGTCAGTGTGACCTCTCAGATGTGTCCGCCCCAAGAGACCGAGACACGCGCGATGCATTTTGCCTCCCCCAACTTCATGCAAACAATTGAGGCAAGTTGCAAACTTTTCCCATTAAATCGTAACCCTAACTTTATTTGCCGAGTGCTTTCGGGGTACGCTTCCGAAAGCGGCTGCCTGTCTGACATCGCATGAAGTCACATGACGTGCTCATATCACAATGACATTGTCAAGTCGCCATAGTGACTTTTTACTCTCCTACTCTGCCGGAGAAAATAAAGGTTTCATTTTATTCCATAGATGGGATTAAGAATGTTGGCTTTCACACAGCGTCCTAAAAATGTTTTGCTCCCACCTTAAATGTTTGTGATTTCTTCTGTCTTCTGTGTGAACAATGCAAAAGGGAAAAGGCACTTAAAAAATTGAATATACCTAGCGTCTTTGTGGAGGGAAACCAGAAACTGCCATTGTGGTTGTTTCTGGCCACATTATATAAAAAAATTGTATTATATTACTATTATTTTTATTATTATTCTCATTATAAAATGATGCCCATGCCTCATTTTTATAATGCAGACAATAAAAAAAAATACACCACTAGACAGCAACAAAGAAAGCAACATTGCTCGGGGAGCAAAGTGCAGCATCTTGTTTTGTATCTTCCCAAATGAAAATTATGCCAGAGGATATTTTTTGAGCTATTCATATCGAGGGAAATCGCACGCTAATCACGAGTCTCGAGTTCCAAATGTTTCTTTCCTAAAAGCCACCTGCATTTTTTATGAAGTTCGTTTATCGATTGATGAGGTCTCAAAACTCTCCGCTTCACCACAGTGTACCAAAGTGGCAGGCGCACTCGACAGAGCCAAGCTAGGCTATTCTAACAACCCGAAAATATTTGAAATTATTTAATAGTACTCTAAATTGGCAGATATACTACTACTTGGTAACTCAAATGCACTAACACTCTGAAGTCTTTTCCCATTCCTTTTCAACATCCCCCTCCCAATACTCGGAAGGTTCAAACATTTGTACGCGACAAAATAAATCGACACATTTCTTTTAACGTACAGCTCAATGAGTATGCTGTGATGTTCACTGACACCAATGCAGAGCACAGTTTACTGTTGGAAATCCGGGCGGTTTCTCACCGGAATAATGCACCCTGGGTGGCTACGTTCCAATGCCTGCTTCAGCCAGAGGAAGTCCTTGTATCGCCGCCGTACACTGTACTCGTGAGCGTCGTAGTCACTGTGCGTCGTCTGCAAGCAAACACCACGACACGTAGCATCCGCTGACACACAGTCGAAGCTTCTAGAAAAACTGGTGCAGCCTCCCGCAACTATCAGCAAAACAGGTACGACACTCGTCACAATAGAGCACATGCGAAATCGTTCGAATCTCTGGTGACACTCTGTGCGCTGCCATCTTTGTTGCGTCGAGATTTCTCCGCCGTTTGTTAATTTCGTAGTGTTGTCGGTAATGACTGAGGCCTGCTGCTCGCCGTCCTCGATCCTCACCAGCACCTGCGAGCTGAGGGTTAGCACTGTTTCGGGCTCTTTTTACGCATGTATGTGCTGGTCGCCTGGGCGGTCGCTGGATTCTCGCCGCAACCAACATGGCAGACGTACACTTTGGCTCGAAATTTGGCTTTGAGTGCCGGCAAAGGCGAGGGCGCGGGCACCTGGTTTTCGAAAGTGCTTTCTCCGTGCAAGTGCTTGTGCGAGCGAAGGAGTTTTAGGAACTACGCTTTCGCATACGGAGCATGTTCTTCGATGCCTCACTAGATGGCGCTGTGCGTTTTGGATATGGTCTATTGTCTTCTACATTTTCAGTGCAAATAGAAACTCATAGTAGCCTTTTTTACTCGAAAAACACGAAAGAACAAAACATGTAGGGACAAAAGCCATACAATTCTTTCGACTAGCAATCAACATTTATTGTGTCGGTTGTTCAAATGTTTGTCGGTTAAATTAAATGTCAATCGGTTAAATGAAGTGTCGGTTGCGAGTTGAACGGACTGCACGGACTGTCTTCGTCCCTACATGTTTCATTCTTTCGTGCTTTTTAAAACCATCTTTACCAACCCACTCTAAGTTCATTTTTACCCAGTAGCCACTGCAAGCTTTTCAAAAGAAACTGGGAACCCCTAGTTTGTGAAACGCTAATAAAAATTGGTGTTAACGGAGAAAAAACAATTCTCATGGTCTAGCGTCGCTGCAGCAGCTTACACAACACTGGAGGATGTGAATGCTACATGCATAAACCTTCTTTTCCACCGCTGCGGACAAAAACTAGCAAGCGAGAATGTTTTCACAAAACATTTAGGAGTTACGTACGAACAAAGTTCTTAGCAAAATGTCGGCGACCACTTTCAGGCTTCGAGAAGGTTGTACTTGAAATTCTGGCACGTAGGTGATGTGACACAGCCAGTATGTGCGTGATGGAAGTATGCACGTGTGCATACTTCTTCGAGCACAGTGCATTATGACTAGGGTTCCATGCTTTCAATAAATACTGATAACCTCGAAAATTAACTTTCGAACCAGTTTTATGCAATTCGGAAAAAGAAAACAATAAACAAATACGAGTTGTCCTCGAATAACAAAATCCCTTCTGGGAATAAACCTTTATCGGCAGCTTTGTTTTGTGCTGATCTGGAACAGAGCCCCCACTAAACTCTTGCGAGCCTGCTTCTTTTTTTTGGAAACCGTGCACACTGTTTCGTTTCCTTCACTTCTCGCTACCGGAACGTTTTCCTAATGTTTGGGTTACGCAAACGTTGCCTGGAGGTCGGGGAATCCCGTGTCCTGTTTTCTTCGACGTAAGCCCCAATGAACACCAGTGTTTTTTTTTTCTAAAACCAGGAATCGACTTCGAAACAAAAAATTAATCAGTGTGAAGAAATGAACCCTGAAAGCACGGAACCCAAGTTATGACATACCATGCCCACCACTGTGGAATTGATGCTAGAAGCACAGCATGGGCTTCGATGCACAGAAAGCTTGTCCCCAAACATAGTAAATTTCATAGGTAATCCATATCCACTCCCCATAGTCAATCCACACAGTAACATTCTCAAAATAAGAGTAATAATTCATGAGTAACAATTTTGATCCCTGTGTTGAATTGTTGACATCAACTGTCCGGCAGGCTATGGAAGAATTTATACGGAAGCAGCGTTCAAGGAAGTTCAGATCTCCTAGCTGGTTGTCATCTGACTTAAAGCATTACATGCTTAGAAAGCAGCGGCCCCACAGACTGCATAAAAAATTTAAAAGTGAGTATTGGTATCAAAGATTTTCAATTTGCAGAATTATAGTCAAGAGGCTTTATACTAGAGATGAGGCATGCTATCACGGTCACCTGGAGGAGAACTTTAGAAAAGAACCAAGCCGCTTTTGGCGTTATGCACGGTCACAAACCAGAGATAATGTCAGCGCTGCCGTTTTGAAATTTGATGACAAGATCCTGTTTCGAACCACAAGTGTGCCGGGCATTTGCTGAGCACTTTAGCTCATGTTTTTCGAAACCCGCCCCCTGTTGTCGCATTTGAAGGTTTTTCTGACTGTTCGGTATACCAAAGTGTAACAGAGGATGAAGTGATGTGCTCTCGATGGAAACTCAAACCGAAACTCTCAACTGGCTGTGATGGCATTCGTGGTTTTATTATTGAAGCAAAGGCTGTGCCGACATATTTGTACCTGTCTTGACATATCTATTTAATTTGTCTTTGCAAAATGAGGTCTACCATTCTCTTTGGAAAATGTCAGTTGTAATACCTGCTCTTAAGTCTGGGAATTCTTGCGATGTCAATAACTTCTGCCCTCTGTCCCTTCTTTGTGGATTTTCAAAAGTTTTTGAAATGGTGGTTTACAAACATTTGTATTCCTATTTTAAACAGAAAATTTCACCTGTACAACACGGGTTTCTCAAAGGCAGATCAGTAGAAACAAACTTAACTGCTTTCCTTGGTTACAGCACACCCGCCGTATGTAACCACAGCCAGGTGGGCACAATTAATTTTGACATGACAAAGGCATTTGATAAGGTCGACCACCAGATACTTTTGATGAAATTGAAAGAATGTGGATTATGTCCACTGTATTACGCGTGGTTTAAGAGCTACCTCGAAAGTCGCCAAAATCAGGTTGGATTTTCAAACTGCGTGTCCGAGCTATCTGCATCCTGATCTGGCGTACGACCAAGTACCTAGGACCGCTCGTGTTTTTGGTGTTTGTAAACAATGTATTGTCATGTATAAGAAACTCAATAATGCTAATGTTTGCCAATGATTTAAAACTGTTCTGCAAGGTAGACAATGAGAATGACTGTTTATTGGTACAAAATAACACCAACTCTGTTGAGCAATGATGTTTGATTAATAGGCTGCAACTACCCCTAAAAAAGATGATGTTAATGTCTCTTATTAGGAAGGGGAGCCTAGTTCTTGACTATTCTCTTTTTTATGAACAAATAAGGTGAGTACTTCTCGAGCATGATCTTGGTGTTTTTGTAGATTCTGGATTAGATTTTCGTCTAGTACATGCTTTGCATGTTGTTAATCAGGAACTACGAAACATGGGTGTCATTTCACCGTTTACCAGAAAATTTTATATTTCTGAATGTCTTTTAAGTCTGCATTGTGCACTTGCTAGATCGTGCCTTGAATTCTAGTCGGTGCCATGGAACTCTGTCGTGGTGTCACGCAGGAATTTAATTGCAAATGTTCAAAGTAAATTTATATGAATTTTATACGATAGGCACATTGGCCGCCGTCGCTTCTGCGGCTGCAATAATCTACTGGTGGACCTCGGTCTGTTGTCGCTGCACGATCGGTGGATAGAAAGAGATGTGTATTTCCTGCGCCAAGTTGTACGCGGCTGTGTCGAATGGGCGGAGTTGCTAACGGCGCTGAACTTTTGTGTACCGTCGGGGAAAACTTCGAGGTGCTGTGACACCTCTTATCCCGATGTACGAGCCATTTTCCCCCACAACACGTCTACAACAGACGCACAATACTTCGTTCGTTCAAGTGGACGTTTTTTTGTAACTTGTTTGTTTCGTTACTCCCCACGACAGTGCACTGCTGCCCAGGCCACACGGCCGTTGGCAGGTACTCAAATAAAAGATATCTATCTATCTGCTTATCTATGAAACTGGCATTTGTCCTCCCAAAAAAAAACAAATTTGACGTTCTGTTTATACAGCATAAGGTCGGTGTGCTTTTGAGGTGCGGCGACGCTGGTTTATGCTGTAGACGAGAAATTCAGCCAGTACAGTACGATTTTTAGCCTAAGGTCCTTAAAGGGTAACTGCAAAGAAAAAAAAGTGTTTTTTTAAACAGCCTAATTGGAACAAGCATGTCACAAAACAAATGTTCCGCGAAAAAAATAATTTTTTTTATCAATATTTACGCCACAGGACGTAATTTAGTCGGAGTCAGAACCTCTCCACATTTGAAACTCCCGCTCTTTCGACCCCCGCGGAAGAGAAGTACGCCCCGCCCCTCACTCTCCTTGCGTTGCGGAGTTGAACGACGCAGCGTCTCGACTTCCGGTAAGATCTGGCAACAACGCACGTTAAACATGGCGGCGGTATTGTTTTGGTTTGACGCGGTTTGCAAGCACATGTAGCGAAGACGTGACCGAAGAAGTGCCCCTGTGATGTTCGCAGAAGACGGAAAGTATCATTCGTAATCGTCGTGTGTGCTTTGAAAGCGAAGGGAGTCACAGGGTCCACGAGTGCGCAACCACAAGCCGAGGTTCACGACAGCGCTTCGTTGACTTTGGCGATCTCCTTCTGTTTGGTGCAACACGACGATGCGACAAAGAGCTGAAACGTTCGTGGTGTGTGTAATGCGGTGCTTGGAAGTAAGACAAACACACTAACACGGAGCGCAAATTGGTTGTTGTGGGGATGACGTTCAACGGGTTCAGTCTCGTCGTCGTCAGCTGATCCAGTCAAACTGGTCCGGGAGGACGCAGCGAGCGTTTTTAAAAGTAAATCTCCCTTCGTTCTGTTTCAAAATGTGGAAGATTCCCGACGCATACCGCGAGTAAAAAGCTGCGGGCGTTTTCAACAAAATTACGTCGCTTTAATTGAACAATGGACTCCGAATTGTTGCCCTAAATCTGCCGTTTTTATGCTTCGTGTTGTTGGACTGCGTTTGCAGAGCGACGTGTTGCGCTCATCGTGCGGTGAATAAATTTGGGCAAGATTTCGTACCTGCCTACAGATGCATGAACTGAGATCACTTTTTACGTAGTGAACATAGTTTTTTTTATTTTGTGCGTCTAGTGCAAATCTCGACGGCCTCCGGACCGATATGACGAGAACGTAACTGGACACGTTTGTCGCTACGCGAACGCCCGATTGCCTCCAGCCAAATAGCATTCCTTTCGGGGTGAAATGGCTGCTGGAACGCTCGCTGTCGGGATCACTCATCTGACATCTCCGAAAAGTCGGCATTTGCACGTGCAAGCAAGCAAAAAAAAGAAAAAGCACTATAAGCAAGCAAAGAGGAAAACGAAAGAACCTCGCTATGAAAGCCAAAACCCCGCGTCGCTTCCTATCACTAACACCTCCGACAGCTGCTAAACACACACTACTTCACTTCAAGAAGTCTCACTCAAGCACCTGGGTCAGCACAAAACACTGATCACTTCGGCTAAACGACTAGTCGAGGTAGACGAGACAGGCGGGAGCAGAGACTTCGGCGGCCATGAAAGAATGGCGAAGCTTTTGTTTGTTATGGTATGAATCCAAACGGAAGTGCCCGTTTTGTGAAACCTTTTGTAAAGAATGATAACTCTCATCACATGGGTTATTCTTTAAACGTAAAAATATTCCGCTCAAAAGGAAGTTGCACCATATAACAAAGGTTTAACAACCAATATCTAAGGTGTCAATCAAACTCTTAGCCAATGAGAAGTATAGCTGCCGATTGGGATATCAACGTCACGGAATCCCAACTTCGTGGCGCGCGATTTAAAACGGACGAAATAGCCGCAAACTAAAATCAGTCTCACGCAATAAATATTGCTGTAAAAAATTTTTTTCTCGCGGAAAAATTGTTTTTTGACATGCTTGTCCCAATTAGGCTGTTTAAAAAAAACTTTTTTTTTCTTTGTAGTTACCCTTTACATGCACCTCGCGGTAGTGATACACGACTGCACGCCAGTACAATACTCATCGAGATCGAAACGGGCAGGGGTGGGGATCGAACTCAGGATTCTCTGCAGTGAAAGCTTTCATTCCATGTGCATTGAGCTGCGGTGCGCTAACACACTGGCGTTTGTCCCAGGTTTGGGGTATGTTACGCATACCCTTGGCTTCAATGGCCAAAAGAGTTGTCCCCGAGCACCTCCAGCAACTCACATTGGTGGCGACTCTGAATGTGACGTAGGAGTCCAGCGTGCCCGAATGCTTCTCCGGGTTGTCCACCTTGACAATGAGGTCCCGGGTGTCCAAGTCGTTGGCGAAGCTGTCGTCGAACTGGAAGTAGTTGAGCATCGACGCATCCGGTGTGATGACACTGCCTTCCGACGGTGTGGGCAGCTGTAATGTAACGAGGTGCGGATCGGCACATGTGTCGTCCAGGGGAAAGAGTAAAATCCTGTACATGTTGTGAAAAGAGTATAAACGAGCCTGCACCAAGCAAAACTATTTTTTTTTTTTTTTATTTTAAAAGCGATAGCTTTATATGGGAACCCTCCACAGGCCTTTCATGCTTGTGTTTTTCTCACCACACGATTTCACAATGTCACAGAACATCACAATGTTACGTAACGTCATGGTGTTATGCGACATTGATCACCCACTAAATTTAACGGGGAAATTGATGTCGCAGTTTTAAGGTTTGGTGTCACATGACCTGAGGTCACGACATGGTCAAAAGTGACGTCTCGGCATCATGCAACGTGAAGTCACATAACATGGTCATGTGACGTCATGATGTGCTATGATATAAGGACACATGACATGTTTACAAGATGAGACGGTGTCACGTGATCTGACATCACACAACGTCAGGTCATGCAACATCAATTTTCCTGCTAAATACAGTGGGGAAATTGACATCACAGTTTTAAATTGTGTCACGTGGCCCGAGGTCACGTGATGTCATCACATTACGTGACGTCAAGGTGTCATGTCACCCGAGATCACATGACGTTAGGTCATGTGACATCAATATTCCTGCTAAAATTAGCGGGAAATCATCATGGTGTCAGAAGACACAATTTCATGGTGTCAGTCTCGTCACAATTTCCTTGCAAACTTCAGTGGGGAAATATATCCGTTCATTCTGATGGAAATTACTGCTGATTAAAAAGCAATCGAACGCTATCGCACCTTGATTACATTTGAAGAATGTCTAAGCCAGACAATTATTTCTGCAAAGTGTTAGTAAAGATGTTAAGACACCAACTATCTACTCATATTTCTTCGCAAAGTAGCGCGTTCGCTATAAAAATAAAAGAAACCCGAAGTCACATCGAAACCAGAGGACCAATTCAAATAAATGTGAAGTTGCAGACTGGATGTCGGTTGGGTCATCCCACCACCTGCGGCCACATGCTCAAAAGTCTGTTTGAACGCATAGTCGTTTTGGTGTCTAGGGCACATCTTCATTAATGAAAACAATGCCATGGGTTACATCGTTCTCATTAACGAACATGAGCGTCGGACAACTTATTACCTCTCAAACATTCAGTGTTCTGTGTCGGCGTTGCACGTAGCTGCAAAAAGAGATAAATGCTTTCTTTATTTAAAAAAAAAAAAGAATGCTTTTTACTTGCCACAATCGGGCCCGAGCTACCCTTTCCTCTGGCTTTCCGAATCGACTGTGTTGTGATGGCAGTTTCACCTGTCGCTGCTAGTATGCGTCGCCACTGCCACCATAATTGCTGGTACCGTATCACTGGTTTCTAATACTGCTAACGCTTTTTCATATGTATAACTGCATCTGGGAACTTACCGTAAACAAATATATCTGTTGTCAACTGCAAAGGGAAACTTCACTCGTATTCGTTAATAAGAAAGATAGGTTTCTGTCCTAAAGGCTAACTTCCAAGCTAAAAGGAGGAACCCCTTCCCAATTCCTCCCACGAAAAAAAAGGAAGCAACCACCCCTTCTTTCTCTTCTGCTCACTTCAAGGCTTATTTTCCACCTTTGAAAAGAATATAGAAAAAAAGAGGAGAAAAAAAAGAGAGCAAATTTTGGCAAGGCGGGGAACTGTGCCGTGGGTCCCTCTTGCAGCAACATACTTTGAATGCGTTTTACAAAGCTGAATGATCGTCAAATGGACCGATTAGAAGCTCTTAGCCAGCTGTGCCCAGACATACCAAGGACTGTCCTCAACTCCTTCGTTCCTCACTATTGGCGATTTTCGGCCCATGTTTTTTAACCTACTTTCACGGCTTTGTCTTTAGACAGCCAGGGGCTGTGAATATCCGATTATCTCGAGGAGGCCACAATAGGTGCCGTCGATTTTGCTGGAGTCACCAATAGTCTTTTTAAACACAGTGCTGCTCTTGTCCAGTTGTTTACTAACACGTACTTTGTGCGAGTTCGTCGTTATCAACAGACATGGTATGGGCAGTAATGATGGTTTTTATTACGAGCATTCACCAATAGTGCGATGGAACACGGCAATTGCATCAAAGAAACAAGTGAAGTTAACTAGTTAGTGCATGTAACCACTCAGTAACAGTCCCTCTATATCAAATATATTTGGTTAGAATGCTTAGTTACTCAATGCCCAAAACAATCGATCATTATTAGTAGCCGACAGTGACTTCGTTAAGTATGTAGATACTCTGTGCCCAACGCAAAAGAATCATCGTTTGGCTATGTGTAACCGAGTTCTTTTAAAGCTCATGTTAGATGACAAAAAGTAATGAAATCATTATTTGACTCCCATTTGACTCGGATTAAGCCATTGCAACTGCCATTGCTTTACTACATCACATGGATGCTGTTACTTGTCCTCCAATTTTGTAGCCTATTTCAATAAACACAATGGAACTCAGAGCCTTAGTTGCTGACCTTTCAGATCTGACAGAGGAGTTCATCTCTTCTACTTTTTTCTATAGGATGCTGAAACAAATTTATGTCAGTGTGGAAATGCTCTAGCTCTAGTTGCCACTGAAAGAGGGGGCTTCTTGAATTCACTCTCTGTTGAGAGAGCACTCGTGTTGAAAGAAATGGGACTGCTTCACATTTCTTTCAACGCGAGTGTCTAGGGTGGCAAAAATTGCGAGACAGCAGTAAATGCCCCTTAGTGGAAGATGACCATAACAATACGCAGAGCCCATCACCTCTGGTAGCGCTAAATGACTTTAAATCCATATTTGCTGTACTCAAATAGCGAGGGAAGTGTGGAAGAGTTTTTAAAGCTTGAATAGCTGAAGTCTTCAATGAAAGCCCTGCTGACATCCACACAAGTGCACTGACCAGCAACTTGTTCCCAAACAAATCATTACACACCGTTTTATCGAGAAAAAAAAAAATTTGTTGTATCCAACACTGTTTTATTGAACTGCCTACAGCCGTTTCATATAATCATTTTATCGCTAGTTTTTTAGGTGTAATATGTTAGAAAAACATATACGGTGCCTCCCTACGAGGGTCTTTTGCCGGTTGATGACAACTCTTACGTTTTATAGCCCATTCTTTTTCCATACTTTTTAACGCACATGACGTTTGCTTAACTAAAGGATGACACTTTCTTTGTAGCCCATATTTTGTCTAGATTATCTTTAATTTGCTCAAAGAAAAAAACAAAGCATAGGCATGCTTATCGCTGAACTTATGAACCAATACATTCCCATTCCAGATGGTTTACCCCAGCACGTCTTCAGCAGGTGCTACTATCCTACTCTCCCTCTCCCAAAGAGTGCCTAACACAGTTTTGGCCTTCAAGGTGAAAGTTGCCACAAAATCAGAGCAATCATCAACCTTATACAGCATGCAAGTTCGTCTGCTCCTTGCACACCTCGTGCACTTGTCCTCCCCCCCCCCCCCCCCCCCCCTCGCCTTTATAAATGACGAGGCGAGCTTGGCTGCTTCATCATCGCGCGTTCCCTAAGCATTCTCTGTGTTGCCCTCTGATGTGCCAATGACACATTTTAGAATGCTTGCTCGCCGTATAAGCTTTGGACTGTATGACAGCTCGAGGTCAACTAGAAAGAGGGCAATCAATTCGTCAAGCCATTGAATTAGTTTTCCTGCCTATCGCTTTTAGTATAACAAAACAAAAAGACCTATACCTTGTTTCACCCTAATCCAAAGTGCAGCTGGCACCAAAACCGATGGGGCCCAAACGAGGAACGCAATAAATGCAACGTCACGGAATTGGTCATCCTTCTGTGCGTATAGTATCACCGACCAAACTAACCAAGCACAGAGTATGCAACGAACCCCAAGCCTTGGAATCTTCATTGAAACATTAATCAGTCTAGAAACCTGACAAAATATGGGTAGCCATCTTTGCACGCACCAAATAAAAAAAACAAGAAAAAAAAACAAAAACAGACGCTCCAAAGTTGGAAGGGATAGAAGTGAGAAACCTCAAACCAGAAACCATAAAATATTACACTTCGCAACAATGAGGGTATGAAAAATGGTACACGAGTTGATCGTTGGAGCAATGTGGTGAGTTGGGCCAGTTGGAATTGAGACTACATAACAGTGCACAAAGGACAGGACAACAAGAGAGACACATAGAACCAACAAGTGCAGATCTAGGTTGTCTCCTGTTGTCCTTTTCTTTGTGTGCTGTTATTCATCATATGAGTTTATCGTTGCATAGTTGAACTTGTGCAAGCTATTTTACTTCAAATAAACCATCCAATGAAACGGCGTTCCATGACACGGCGTTCGGTGACACGGCGTTCGGTGACACGGCGTTCGGTGACACGGCGTTCGGTGACACGGCGTTCGGTGACACGGCGTTCGGTGACACGGCGTTCGGTGACACGGCGTTCGGTGACACGGCGTTCGGTGACACGGCGTTCGGTGACACGGCGTTCGGTCACACGGTGTTCGGTCACACGGTGTTCGGTCACACGGTGTTCGGTCACACGGTGTTCGGTGACACGGTGTTTTCGATGAAATCGCATTCTATGAAATGTCCGGTTACAATGCTATATGCAGCTTCCAGGGAGATAGTATAGACCGGCACGCTGTTTACAAACAAGCGCGCGTTTGCCCACACCGGGTGTGGGCACTGCGCGTGCGCAGAAACCGAATTCACGTGAAGTGAAGCGTCTGCGCATGCGCAGTGCTGTCGACAGCGCCACCGCAGCTGCGTGACGTCAGGGCCGCGTGTTGGTCTATAGGAGGAATAGATTGAGTATGCATATACTAGGTGTCAGGGTGAAAGAAGAAGGCCACGGCCATTGAAGCCAGAAAGGTTGAGCTGGATGGCGGTAGCCGGCAAGTTGGGAAAACTCCATATGTTGTGCAAAAGGACACCTAGCAATTCATGGCTTGGGGTCGACTTGAATATGGCACGGCCTCTCACGATGGTAACCGGATGGCGGAATACTGTT
Organism: Ixodes persulcatus; assembly: GCA_013358835.2. NCBI lineage: Eukaryota > Metazoa > Arthropoda > Arachnida > Ixodida > Ixodidae > Ixodes > Ixodes persulcatus. The sequence goes on along the minus strand of JABSTQ010009160.1, from coordinate 1,101,795 downwards.
GGTGTCAGAAACCCTCTTCTGCTGAAATGACCACAGACGAACTTTGGGAAAGTTTTATCCCCAAATGCAGTGAGCCCCCCCCTTCCCCTCCCCTCCCCCCCCCCCCCCCCCCCCTGACCATGATGATATTCAACCAATAGAATAACCGAGGGGGCGTAACCCTCCGTTGCAACTACGACAATCAACCGTTGGTAGGCAGAAATCTTCTTGGCTACACTTTGACAAAGATTACCACTTAAAAACACTGTCGGGGAAACTTTAGGCTCGTCAGCTTACTGGTGACGCTTTTCTTGACTGAGTTCTCGGTTTGTTGTTTTAGTCTTTTGCTCTGGACACAGACTATCATGCAGATTATAAACTTAGCACTTTAGGAAAAAATATACAATAATCAAAACACCGCGAAAGTAGTCACGATCAGCTACTACTCGCCACACCGCACTGCCGACAGGTTACAAACTTTCCGACACCTAGGCGCGACAAGTGCCAGCAGCCGCCCGGCCGCCCGCTCGCGCGCCGATCGGGTGGACAAACGGACGGCCCAAAATTACCGACCACTTACATCTGGGAAGTCCGCTTGCTCCTGTAGAGTACTCGAGCTCCCAGTGTCGAGGTGCAGTCCCTCCTTGGAGGAGAACCGCACCGACTCCATATCTCGGCTGGAGGCGTCCGGCGGTTCTGTCGTCGCGGCTTCGGCGCTCATAACGCTGGTTGCTTTTCCCTCTCACGAACGCATGAAATCTGTTTGCTCGGACTGCTGACACCAAACCACGGTGTCCACCAACCCGATCAAAGTGCAAGAGATAATCCAAATCGGATCCGAACCTAGAACGGGATTGAACGGGATAACGAAAGTAGCGGAAGACCATGCGGAAGGCGGATGACGGAAGTACTAAATGTAAATGGAGGTTTGTTGTGTGGTCAGAGTTGTGTGGTGACTGGTCAGAGTGTGGTGTGTGCGCCAGAGCCGTATATTAGGAGAGTTTGGACAATAGGCGGAGCAAAGGCCGCCGCCAGCGCCGAATATTCCCCCCACGCTTAGAGCGTAAACTAAATTTGTGACACAGCGTCGACCAATCAGGAGACCTCTACTCCATCTCACAAATGTCGACAGTGAAGACAAAGGCACAGGCGCGTGAGCCTAGCTCAGCGAAACGCTATTGTTTGTACGAGACCTCGTGCATAGGAGGCACTTTCCAAAGCCACGCGCTCGTGCCCATGCCTTTGTCTGCACTGCTAGAACAGCGTCCTGAGACTGGCTGAAAGAAAGCAGTGCAAAGGGTGGGGTGCGCGAGCGTCTTGAGACGCGGAGTTCCGCTCGGCACGGCTCAAATTATACTTCGTTTCACTTTACCTGCCAGCGAAGCCAAAGCTAGAAGCGCGAGACCAGCGCTTTTTGCATTTCTCCCCAGCTCGCGCGCTCGAGCAAAGCCTGAACGCACGGAGCTTCCGTGCTCGCGCTTCCAGTTTTGCCTTCACTCGCACATAAGGTGAAACGAAGTATAGTCGTGGCACAAATTTAGAGCACGCGACCACCGCTAGGGGCTGTTTCGCGGCCTGTGGTTGGCCCGAGATGCTCGCCTATTCAAACCAATGTATGGCCAAACTCGTGTGCGCGAGGTGTTTTATAAATTGGTTTGCGGATTGCGCTACCTATACTTATTGTTAAGAACTACAAATGCGTGTCCGCTTTTTTTTTTTATTTTAGTATTTGATATTAGTTTCCTGAACCTGTTAGCGTGTGTTAGCGTGAGTCTGTTAGCGTGTGGTTATTTCTAATGATGTTATTTTACTGTCTTTACTCGCTCTGTCAACTTTGTCTACTGGGCCATGGAAGGCGTCCTGAGGCGTCAGCAGTAGCTCTCTTCCACGAAATATCTGACGCCGCGCATGCTTCAACAGTCCCGTGACTCAGCATCTTTTGCCTGGGTTATAGTAGTGCATTAGCTGATTGCAAATTGTATGTAAGTTTAACACCCTTACTGCCCCTACTACACAGCAAATTTAATATCCTTTCCATATCAAATGACAGTACGTGATTCGCGAGCCGACTCGCTCTGATCGGAGGCGTGCGGTTTAGAGAAGCTCGTTTTAGCGAATGCCGTTTTACCGACCCCGGTTCACCTAATGCCTTTATAGAGAACCCAGTTTAGAGAAAATGGCGATGAGCCTCCTTTTAGCGAATTCGGCCGCCGCGAAGCGGCGTGTACGGGTAAATCAGGTGAGTTAACATTCTTGTAATGAGCCGCCGCAGACTGTCGCCGCGAAGCGGCGGGAGCGCAGCGGGGGGCATGGCTTAAAGGCCGACGTACACTTCGCGCTTTCCACTTTTGCCCGTCACCTCCTTTCGTATATCCTCTCCACGTTTTACCTTGCCCCAACCTAGCTCCCCCTCGCAGCTTAGGAGATGGGAGCGCTAAGAGGATTATCTTCCCTGCAGAAAACCGAGGTTTTACGTCGGTCTTTAACACGCGCTTCAGTGATACACGCGAGAAGTGGGAAAGCCTTTTTTTTAAAAAGCGTCCTCTTTTCGATAAACGGCGTTTCTCTAAACTGAGGCTCTGCTTTCTCTAAACCGTGCTTCGATAAAACGTGCCCATTCTCTAAAACATGCTTCAATGAAATGGCATTCGATCAACCATAGTAAACCCCTCGCTGATCACATGCGTCATTCGATGGAAGTGACATAAACTACATGCGTTAACATCGCCTATATGAGCTGTCACTTCCCTTGTGTCCCCGTTAATGTACGTCGCACGATCCTTAGTGATCTACTATTCCCCCGGCAATAATTACACTGCTTAATGTTTCCTGCTTAAAACAATCCTGCTCTGATTCCGTGCTCCTTCCGGGGGCGCATTAAAAACACGCTGTGACGTAGTAGCAAAGAAACGCGGAGACGGCAAAGAAACGAGGAGCCGGAATTAGTGCCCTCCACCGATTGGCCGGGAGACAGGAGCGTTCTACTGAGTCACAGCGCGTTTTCTTGCGTCTTCAGAAAAAGTTGAAAGTATCAAACTTTCTTACGCACATCAGTGTTCTTATGCGCTCCCGCAAGGCACACGGAATCAGCGCGACGTCACGAAATATGCAATTTCCGGGAGCCGCACGGCTTACGTGCGCACAAAAACTCGTTGGTTTGGATCGCACTTAACAGCTCTCTAAAATTGTCACATTTCAATGCAGCAGCAGTAATAAGTTAAGACTGCATGCTTACATGTAGGAATGCAAAAGCCTTCCTACATGTAAGCAATCTGACTATAAGGTGTAGGAATGCAAAAGCATTCCTATAGGTTGTTTGCACACTGACGTCAATCCGCCATTTTGTTGTTAGTTTTTTTTTTTTTCAAACAAATTTACTACATTGAAGGATTACATCGTAACCGGTTGAGATGATGTCAGCGTGGTAAGGCATAAGCGTCTGTGCTCTACGCATTAGAGGGGGCATGTAAATCCTTGGAAGTGCTCGAGTTTGGCGCACGCCAGACAGCTCACAACAAAATGGTGGACTAAATTACGTCAGTGAAGACACCCTATACATTATAGTCCCGCGGGCAATATGTTTTCGAGTAACGTTTCTTATCGTATTAAAATTGTTTCTGCCGGTATTGTATTCGGTGTGTGTTGGCATATTCGTTGGCATGCTTCCTCGGTTGTGGCATATTTGTGTGGGTGGCCATGTTTGCCTGCGGAAGGCGCTGTAGATGTAGACGCTGCTGCCGATGTGGAGGCCATAGATGTAGACGCGGTCGCCTCACAGTCCATCGTACGAAGCACACAACGAGCACAGATGAAGTCCGAAGCGTAACCAACACGCCAGAGGCAGCGCGTCACATCTTCCTTTTGCACACGGCACTCCGGCAGTGTCATCGCGCTCCTCTACTGCACAGGCGCGGTGCCCCCGCCGGCTTCCCGGCTTCCGTGACAACGCATCTGCGTTGCTGTGCTTTTCTTTGCGTTTTTTTTCTGAGGAGCATCCGCTTTGACCTTGAGCAGCGAATGCTTGATGGCGTATTTTTATGGCCATCTTTCGGGCACAACACCGATGCAACCTTTTCCCGTAATATGACATATAAGGCTTTCACCTTAAAAATTAGTTTCGTTCATCGCAAAAATAAACTATGGATCGCCGTACGCTCATTCTCTGTCCAAATGTAGCGCGAGCAGTCCAAACTAGATGCCAAAGTTTCAGAAATGTTGTCTCATTCAAAAGTTACGAGTGATTTTCTGAAAATTGCCACGAGAAATGGGGCCCGTTTTCAATAATCGGTACCATTCAGCTCGATGCATTCAAAAGTTCCGTCGGCCGTCATTTTCCCATTCAAAATTTCATAAAATGACTTATCGGTTAGTTTTGAAACTTTGGCATCTGGTTTGGACTGCAAGCGCTACATTTGTGCAGAAAATGAACATTCGACAATGCAAAATGTATTTTTGCAACTAAAATAACAAATTTAGAAAAAATTTGCGAGGATGTAAAAAAGATATTGTAGCGGTGCGGCTCAAACGTGCAGACAGCATGGGGCCAACTCCCAATTTGTTCTGATCTGGCCATGGACAACCCCTAGTAAATTAAACTCCGTAACAATATGCTAGAATTAAATATCACAAATGAGACGAAAACACATATAATCACTCATTTGAATGATTTACAGGTGTTTTATGGTACAGCAAGATAATAGCCTTGTGTACAAATCTTTTTCATAGTTCACCTACTCCTGCCTAATGTTTTTTTTTGCTCGGAAGATTATGACTTTTAGCTTTGACAGCTAGCCTCGTAAGATGCTTAACATAATGTGATGTTTGGGTAATTAAGATAATTTAACTCCAACTTAAATACGACTTAATTTCACAGATGCACAACTAGAGGCACGTTTTAAAATGAAAATTGCCACCAATACAATTTTAGTGCTTAGACACTGCAAAAATTCTTATTAAAGTTGATAAACAAACGACGAGCTTATGAAAAATTGATTTTGTTGGCTATTTTCAATGGATCTTTTAAAGGGGTTTAAATTACTGGAGTTTGTTTTCTAATCGCTCCTCTCCTGACATGGCGTTCGCAAGAAGAGCACACCACTATATTTGCAGCACATGAAATAAACTACCAGCCTACCCTAGTTTAATGCTAGCAATTAGACTAAGATAACGTAAGTATGAGACTCTGCTTTTCTCACCAAAGAGGTTCTAATTTTGTCTTTTTGTTGCTCGAACATGATCAATCTGCTTAGTCAAGTCTAAAGGCTGACTTAGACTGCAGCAATGATCTGCAGCACTATTAATGAGATAATCTGAGGAAAATGTTTTACACAATGTAGCCAGACTGAAAAATGCAACTCAGGCATAAAAAAATTCAGACAAGAACAAATTCAAAAGTAAAAATGTTTTTTTTTTTTATTAAAATATAAAATAGGTCATGAGATTCATTCTTCTAAGGAAAATACAGCTGAACAAACAGCTACACAATAAAACCCATAAAAAAAAGTTGGTGGACGGATGAATGGAAAGGCAGCGTGTATGAAACATGGCAGTAGAGTACACAGTTTTGATTGACGTTCACCCTGGTGCACAGGACAGAGAAGAAATAGCTCCCGCGTAATGCCTAGCGGAGTTCCGTACACAGCCCTACAACTTGACAGAGATTCTCAATTCACTTAGAATAGGTGGCATCACACGAACTCTACGACAAGAACTGATGCACAGAATTAGCGTTTTCTGCAACATCTGCAATCCAATGTCACCAGTCCTGAAATCCCATATACATTCACAGAGCACACATGCTGCAAACATTTCCGATTAAAGAACCAACAGCGAGTATAATCTCCAAGAACGCTAAACACGAAACTGCATAATAACACTAATGTTTCATTTTTGCATGCCCAAAAACAACCAGCAAGTCTTCACTTTGATGCACAAACAAAATACATAAAAAAAACTGGCAAGAAAAAAGGGTCGGGAACCAAACGTACATTCAATTTACAAAGTGGCAACACGCTGTTCCACTTGCTTCCCGACAATAGTGAAGTCGCTTAACGAGGTCTACACTTGCATTATCCAAGCGATTAAAAAGCGATTGTACGTGCACTAAAGTTATCCAAACATATGCCTGGAAATGCAGTAATTGCGGTATACCATATACAAAATGGACTCCACAAACATAGCACCAACCACCCGGGAATACTGCGGAGAATTGGACGGAAAATTCCCCAAGCTGCTGGTGCACCGCGTAGCGGTCAACGGTTTGGACCAAAATGTCGTTGCAAAACCTGTTTTTGGGCTCGCATCTTTTTGCAGACTTTGTGATGTTAGTTAGTCACACGGTGGCTTAACTAACACAGACTATGGTTATTTTGTGTGGTCGATCACGTGACCACATGCTACAAAAACACTACTGAAAAACCCGACCCAATGCTGCGACAATTAACCAACTTTGCAACACCAAAAGGCCCACACACTCTTCTACGCTATTTTATCAACCCTTAAATAGAACTGTTGGAATGCCTTAAGCAGTGGAATGTAACCAGCATAAATTCCCAAGTTATGCACAGTTCAGCTTTGAGATTCTCCAGAGGTAGAAGGCAGCCCCTCCAAAATACAATCAGAAAACAAACAGAAATGCTCAAGATTTCCTGGACAAACTACAATGAGATTCCTCAAAATCTATGCAAAAATGCACCGGGACATAAAAACAATGTTGTTCTGCCGACAGCATGAGACCTTTTTCATCATAGTTTCACAACATTAGAGTTAGAAACGGCTAAAATCCTTGAAACCCTGAACGTGCAAACCCACTTGAAGCAAATTGTGGGTTTGTGGCAATGATATACCCACAAGTGTGGCAATGAAACTGTTGAGACAAATAAATTCCTCAAGGAGAAATGCATGAGCACAAAAAAAAAAAAAATCTCTACACTGAAGTGAATTATAGTAATACAGAAAAGTGAGCACAGGTGTATCAATCACTTGTGCTCATTTTTAAGTTCTCAAAATGGTTGCCTTTTGTAGCAATATTATGCCTTGAGAATTTGTTACTTAGGTGTTTGAAAATGAGCTAGATGACTTTAGCTAGTTTAATTATTTCAATGACCTTCCTTACATGTTGGGCTTCGAAAGCCATAAATACCGGTGGCTAGAATAACAGAAATGTTAATTCTACTAAAAGTTTTTTGCACATTATGAAGAAAGTGTATGATCTTTCTACGTATCTCAATATTATAATATATAGCCAGCTGAACTTGTACAACAGCAGATGCATAGAGCTGCCCAAAAAGAGCTTAGACTGCGGTGTATAAACTATGATTTTTTTATTTGTTTTACGGGCGGCCCAAGGTCTAATGTGTTTTTTTTTTATTGCGCATGCTTTTTCCCATCTTTTTTTGTAAATTGTATAATTGCGCTTATCTGCAGTGGTTGTCAGGCTCAGTGCACAAACATTTCCATGGTTTGCAAGCCTGTACATGATTTTTTTTTTGTTTTTTTTTCCGTGCAATACAGTATATTATTGCTATTACATAAAATGAGCACACTGTCAATCATTATGCAAGATGACTCGTGGCCCCTTATTAAAAATAGAATAAAAAAAAGCAGCATTATGGTCTGAAGTCATGCACCCATACAAAAATTATCCATCTATTTCAAGAAACCTTACAAAGTTAAAAAAAAAAAGAAAGAAAGTGATGCAAAAGGCACGTGGAAGGTAAGCTGCCATGGCCTACAAAGTTTGATAAAAAATTATCGCCAACGACCTAACAATGTTGCAGTATATAGGCATTGCAATTATTGGTAGGCTCGACCATATTCATCTCATTTCCAAGTTATTGGCGGCAGAAATGTACAATGTAATGTGAAAATCTAAAAACAAAGGTGTAAACATACGTGCTCAAAATGTTGAGGCAAGCTGGTAAGATATCATACTGAAAAAAAAAAACAAGAAACTTGGAAGACAAGGGTTTTCCTGCCTCCATTGTTTTTACAGTACAAACTAAAAATGCTCCTGCTTTCAACAAATTAAGCGCGCATAAAAACTGGTCCCTCGCACTCACCTGCCAGAGAGTAAAAGCATGAAATAGTCCCTTCGACAACACCATGCACAATGCTTAAAAGGATATTAACTCCCCCAAAACATTTTTTAAGGGACTAGATAGGACATATATGTCACAAAATATCCATCTCTCTAGAAAAAAAAACAAAAAAAAAAAAAAAGTGAGGTGCAATAGTTAAGTTGCAAAATACATTTTGAGTTAAGAATGATTTCAAAATGTGCTTCTATTTTGAGCCAAAGACCGCAAAATAAACATGTTGAGGATTTGCTCCAAACTCAAGATTTTTGAGACTTTGAGCGTGCATGTTGTTTTTGCTTCCTGCAGTCTCGGGGTTGAGTTGTGTCTTGTAACCACCACCAGTTCTATTGCACACTGACTTTCTGTTCAAAATAGTAGGTCTCTATTTTTCTTTTTTTTTCCGAGGGAAGTTCAATTTGTGACATACGTGTCCTAGCTAGTCCCTTAAAAAAAATTGAATCCAGGCTCTCAAAGAAAAATGTTTCTTTTGGGAAGTCAGTGCCCCTTCAAGATTTTTCTCGTAAATACAGTTCTCCTCCGCAAAACTGCCTTCGCTGGCAAAGCATCGTATAAAAAAGAAACTCACAGTTTGAACTCAAAAGTTTCAAAACTAATTAAAAAGATCTTAATCCTTCATACAGGCCATGCCCACAACCTTATGCACTTTTGAGGAAAACTGAGCCGTTATTGTTCATGATTACCGCAAAAATACCGGGCAAGTGCCTGCTCAAAATTTGGAGATAATCAGGTAGGAAAATATGCGAAGGACATATCTTACATAAGATATGTCCTTTGTGTATTTTCCGAATGTCGCAAAATTGAGGTGTGGGTGCTTATTGTAAAATGGGTGGAAGCTCAGTATTTTACGGTAGGCACGAGATAAGGCAATGTGCATGAGACGCTGACCTCCAAGTCAATACTTTCTGCTTATACCACTCGTAAAACAAATATTCCGGTGCTTGGCACCTAGAAAAAGTGTGGACGGATGTGCAAGCATTGCACAGGAACATCACGAGCACAAAACCACCTATCCGAGGCTAAGCACACACTTCAATCTCCTCTCATAGAAAGCTATAACAATTAATTTTCCACTACTAAGTGCAGCTGAAGGCTCCCACACTGCCAAATCATTCAGGAAGGAACAGATGCACCTCTGGGCAATGTTAGCCATAATTGCCAAGTGCCAATTGAGGGACCATGCCACAGCTAGAAAACCTCGCATCAAATATCTCCGCAGCCATGCTTTCCTGGTTTAGGCTATCTTTCACATGCTTTACAGGTTTGGCCACTAGGGCCTCCGAGTGGCTGCTTCACGATCTCGGCCGTCCTCGTCCGAAGCAGTCAACTACAACGCTTGTGGACAGAACCTGCCAAGCTTCTGAAGCGTTCCGGTCGATCCGCCGCAGCCTTACAACCGGCACCGACTACCAAGCCTTTCTATGCCCGTCGTTTTTCCGCATGACGTTTGAAGTTTGCCACTAATGAACCAGTTTCGACCACTCCAAAGAACACCCGTATGCTATGTCACTCGCAACAACGGCCTAGTGCGCTCCAAGCGCACTAGGTCAAGAACACAGCGTGCCAAACCACAGAGGCACAACCGGCTCCTACAAAAAAAAGTGCCACCCACGCGGCCAATAGGTAAGCTTTTGGGCACGAGCTAAGCTCCAAAGCATGCACAGGGTGTCCCCGAAAAAAAATGTACGGTACATTTTTATTTGCAAAAATTAACTATGCATCGTCAAATGTTGTCTCTGCCAAATGTGGCAATAGCGGTTCGAACCGGGTGCCAAAGTTTCAGAACAAACAATAATTTCATTAAAAAATTTAAGTGATTTCTCGAAATTTTTAAAGGGAAAATGGTGCAAACTACCGAGAATGGGACCCATTTTCCCATTTAAACGTTTCAGAAAATCACTTGTAACTTTCGTATAAGAGGACAGTTAGTTCCGCAATTTTGGCATCTGCTCCCACCACTAGTGCTACATATGGGTGATGACCAAGCGTTCGACGATGCACACTTTATTCTTGCGGTGATAAAAACACGAATGTAATTTTTTTCGGTGACACGCTGTACTCGTGAGCCAGGAAATCATGCTAGTCCGAACTTACTACCCTAGGTTTGAGGCACGATATGGCAAAGGAGCCAGCACGCGACCAGCGTCCATAAGAGGACGCCGCTCGAAAGTGCGGCTTGGGCGGCTCCGGTGAGGAGGGCAGCTTGCTCCGTGATCAGCTGGTACGGATTCGAGCCGTCGTCGAAGTACATCGGGCAGTCGTCGTCTGCAACCAAAGCGCATACAATCCGTTTATTATTAGTTTTATTTATCTATTAAGTTACCCCTAAAGGCCCCGATGGGGCATTATATAGTGGGAGGTATCATATAAAACATGCGTAATTTAACAAATACTACAGTAGAATCTCGTTAATTCAAACTCCAGGGGGGACCGAAAATTTGTTTGAATAAAGCAAAGTTTGAATTATCGGGAGTTTCCTCCCATAGAGACGCATGGGATGGGACCTGCAAGGTAGTTTGAATTATCCACAAGTTTGAATTGAGAGAGTTTGAATTAACGAGATTCAACAGTATCAGTATAAAAAATACAAAAGAAAGACTACTGACTAACACCAATACAAATATGAATGACGAATGCACAATAAAAAATCCCAATAACTCACGAAAAAAAAAAAAAAAGCGCTGTTGCCAGGCGATTGATAGAAATGTTTACGAGCGGGGAGCCATTTAGAATCGCGCAGCAGCGACACGAAGAACTCGTGGTCTCTGGCCAGAGTTATTTCACTTGCTAGCCCATTCCAGTGAAACGTTTGTAGGACGAATGTAGAAAATTTTAACAAATTAGTCTCCACAAAGGGAATGCACACTGTGTTAGGATGACCATGATGAGGGGAAATGTGCGTGGGTGGTAGATGTTAATTCAAAAAAATTCTAATAAGCTAAAAAAAAAAAAAAATATTTGTGCAAATGCAACAACTTTGCGAGGTAGTATCGCCTGTGATTGAGCAGTATTAAACCGATTGAATTCTTAAAGAGGTACACTACCCAGAAAAAAAAAAAAATTCTTCAAAAAAGCTGATTTTGAAAAATGCCATATTTACATCCACAAACATCTGGAGAGTATTCACAAAAAGTTTCATTCATTTACACAGCATAGATATTTTTTTATATTTTATTTTTGGTACACCAATGCTAAAGGAAAGGTAGAGGTTCAAGCACTTTGAACGCGTTTTTCCCAGTTCCGCTTTTTGGCAGCAAATCCCACCTTAATTAAAACTATTGTTTCGGTATGAAACTAGACTTGATATTTGCGGCTTATATGCCGAAATTTTATGGAACCTGCTACTATGAACTTAGATTTTGCATTTTTATGTTCCTTTATTATGAAAAATTGTAAGTTGCAAAACCTCATTAAAAAAAAAATAATTTTTTTTTATTTGAAAATTGCAATTTTTTTTTAAATTACTTTTCATAGCAACCGGCAACAGGTTTTCCAGTATGCATTTCACCAGAAAAATATGTGGTTATGAACACCATTTCTCAACAATAAATTCATTGAGCAGATTCCATGCAAGGGACAGGTGCGGCGCAATTTTTAGCAAAAGTTTCACTTCGGCGCAAGATATTGCAGACTTTTGTTTGTGGTGCAATTTGGCCCAAATTGTGTTGGATTGTTTTTGCACTTCTGGAAGAGGGAAAACCGTTTTCTGCGATCTCGGGTGATGCTTCGGGTAAGTGGCAACCATGATTTTAGGCACCAAGACGAACGACTGAAGTGTAGGGATGTGCGAACGGTGATTTTTTCCTTCCAAGCGAATACGAAGCGAATGGCTCCCTTGTTCGAATCAAATCGAATAATTTTGAATCGAAGTGAATAGTTTGCGGTCGTCTATACAGCCACAGGGCTCGTTCGATTTACCTGCACCTTTTGCACCGGTGCACAAAGGTGTAGGGCAGTGTACCTCCGGTCGCATCTCAATACACATACCGGAAGTACACTGCCCTACACATTTTCTGCACCACTGCAGGAGTTGTAAGTAAATAAAAAAAACGGTTTGAAGGTTTTTTTTACTATAGTTGTTCACCAGCTCAACTGCACAATTACTCTCATTTCAATGCAGTCATGTCTCATTAATATGGTCACTTACATTGCTCCAAAAAATCGTACGTAATGGGAATCGTCCATAGAACGTAGTGAATGAATGTCAAGACCACAAACAATAAACAAGAAGCACGGCCACAAAAGACACGGTTTATTTAGAGAGAAACAAATGCTGAGACTCATTTGCCCAGACACTCTGGTGTTAGCTATTAGAAATGCAATCCGCAATATATTCATAGTAAGTACTTTCGTTTATCCCATTTTTATTGCTCCTTTTATTCCAGCCTTGGTTGGTGAGCTAATTTCGAGTACCCTATTTACACGATTGTAAGTTGCTTACCTGCCAACCTAGCAACATAAAAATTAAAAAAAAAATGTCGCGCGCGCGTGCGCGTGGGTGGGGTGGGGGGTTGAAACATTATTCTTTTTTTAGTCTGACAAGAAATTCGATGAAAAGGCACTCTGCGCGGATCACACTGTCTTTGGAGTTGTTTTGAAGTAAACTGCCGACTGGGCCCTGCCCTTCTACGGCACGAACGTGGTTCTGATGCTTTTGTGAAGCGATGTGTATCTTGATATCAGGCTTGCTGCCGTGCGAAACGCTCACATCACAGGCGCACATGGTACAGAATTCAGCCTTGTCAGCTTTCCACGAAGCGACAAAGCACAGAAGCTCAGTCGCGTATGATCTCAGAAATACTTGCAAGTACTTCTTCTTGGCTTTTAAAAGCGCCATCTATCGTTCCAACTAAACTCGAGAAAGCACAAAGAGTAGTTCGGCGTTCCGCACCTCATTCGACGACCTGACAAAGCCAACTGAAGCCTAGCCCACCCACGATCATATAAGCCGTGTTCCGAAATGCACTCAAACTTACTCGGAAGTAGAGGTTTCGTACCTTGGCGTTTGAAAATCTACCCTCGTTCTACTCCGAGTTGTCACGTGGTAACCCGCCAGAGTAACCTAAACCTACTCTCCAGTAACTCGCACTGACACACGCGTAATAATTATAGCAATAAGGCGTCATAAAAAAAAAAAAAAAAAAAACTACGGCGGTTATTTTTTGGGAGTTTTGAGGTCGCGTCCGTACAATCGGGAGATGTATTCAAAATTCGGGAGGCTCCCGGACAATTCGGGAGAGTTGGCAGGTATGAAGTTGGGGTTGACTTAAAATCTCACAACACAGCCATAAAAAAAAAAAAAAAAAAAAAAATTATGGGCACATTTTATGGCAAACACGTGAGAACGGCAAAGTATCTGTTTCGAAAGCCCAGCCTCTAACACGTGATCGATGCCTTCTGGTGTGCTTTGGCTGCGCATGCACGCACGAGGTGCATGAGATGCCCCGGCATTATCGAAACTAGGAAGTTCACGCTGGAGGCGGGACAACTGAAGCTGCTCACTGTCGTTCTCACTCTGTCCGCAACTAGAGACTACTCTTCATCCGTACTGTTGTTGCCAATCCCGTCGTCATCACTGCTACGTTCTCAAAACATGTCGCCGTCGTCCAATGAAACCTCGCATTTTACAAATTACAGCATCAACCGCATCTTTTGTGCTTGCTTAGTGATCGCGTCGCACGTCACGGGCACCGATTGCGTACTTCCGCGACGTATGTTGCAAGCCTGACCTCTAACTCCGGAAGGCATCCCCACCTATCCAGACTTTGGCCCGCGGAAGCCTCTTCGTTTGCAATCACAGTTAAGATCCCGCGCTATTGCAGACTCCACTGGAGCACCACCCGCTCCGACGGGTTGAACTTGCATACAACAGCGCAATTGTCAGTTGCTTCTGGTGAGGAATGGCCATAAACGAGCACCGAAAACCTAAACTGCCTGGATCAGGCTTGTCAATACAAAGAAACATAGTTGGTGCTCCAGCATGATCTTGACGCTCGATCAAACGACATTCGACCAGGAATCATGCAAAAAACTGCAAAAAGAAGCCGCGGGGAGTGAGGCGTGAGGTTATTCCGGCAGCTATTCGAGAGTGCCTCTTACAAGTGACGCCACCCCCAGGAGTCGGGCGCGCCGTGCGCTGTTCACCGCCGTGCGCCGTTCACCGCCGTACATTTGCGAATCGCTATCAATAGCATCATGGTGATGTTTTCTTAAAACTATAAGAGTGTGCTTATTTCTGTTTGTACTGAGTGCTTATATTATGATTGTATAATTTCTTTATGTAATTCCTGTGTATTGACTTTCGTGCAAACGAGCTCCGTTTCTTCAATAAGGGGGCCAAGGACCCGTCAAGCTGTCACGACGCAGCTTTTTTCCTTGGTCTCCTCTATTGATGTACATTGATGGAAATAAAACAAACTATTAAAAACAGCCCAACTGTCCATTCTTGTATCAATAACACTCGTTTGTGCAAATTTAAAAAAAAAAAAGAACTTGTAAAATTAGCGCACAAAATAGCGCAATGGTACAGGTACAGACAGCTGAACTCGTAACAAGTCGAGGTGTTCTTGATATTGCGATTATTTCGTTTTTGTCGGCGGTGGAATGCTTCGATTTGATTATAAGTCGACCCCCCCCCAGTTCAACTCTACAAAAATATAAAATGGGTCGACCTACATTCGTGTAAATAAGGCACATACCGCATACTGCTTCATTGTTTTTTTGGTCTGAATGAAGGTATAATTTGCAGCACTTCAAACTTCGAAATACTTCAAAAATATTTAAAGTTGCCGAATAGCCCCATTCGATTCAATACGGCATTATTCGTCGCGACATTCGAAAGTTTCGAATATTTGCACAACCCTACTGAAGTGTCATTAGTCTAAAGTGCGGAGCCTGGATCGCGCCACCGACTGGCACGTTTGCTGCGTCCTCAAAAGTGGTCTCTCGATCTCGGTACGATGACGCCACAAAAGTGTCACGCGGTCGCCCGCGTTACGCTGCACCACGTGAAACTCGCAGAGTTGCTTTAGCAAAGTGGCGACGACTTGGAAACGAGTGCATGCTCGGTAACGGCAAAACTTCGAGAATATTTACGAGTCAAGCCTGGCATTAGGTATATTCTTTCCAAGATTCCAATTTATTTATTTCAAAATACTGCGACCTCGATGAGGTCATTGCAGGAGTGGAGAGAAAACATACATATACATTCAAAAAAGGCCATCGATTAAAGATGTAGACACCCTACGAGACAAAACTTAGAAAACCGTGAAAAATGCAATATAAAAAAGAGTACAAAACAATCACATACACTTCATTTACAGATTCCAGGCACCATACCAGAACACTTACTGTATTTCTAATACAAACCTATCAAAATCGAGACAACGAACTGATCCATTTATGTTATTCCAGTTTTCTACCGTTCGAGGAAA
The DNA here is from genome assembly GCA_013358835.2 of Ixodes persulcatus. Lineage (NCBI taxonomy): Eukaryota > Metazoa > Arthropoda > Arachnida > Ixodida > Ixodidae > Ixodes > Ixodes persulcatus. Next base: position 1,086,287 of record JABSTQ010009160.1, on the reverse strand, counting down.
AAAAGAATATTTAAAACTGTTAAGGTGGGCTCTGTACGGTACAAGATTTAATGGATGGAAGCTTCGAGTGCGCGATTCAGTAACAAAACTAACATATTTTTCCCGATTAAGTGCACAGTTATTATTCACTATTTTGTGTAGGAGCTTGAGCCGTTCTACACCGCGTCTGGAATCAAGAGGCGTAAGTCCTATGTCAGTCATGGTAGATGTAGGAGAAAAATTGCGGTCATACCTAGGACGTAGCTTTTTCCTTGGTCTCCTCTATTGATGTACATTGATGGAAATAAAACGAACTATTAAAAACAGCCCAACTGTCCATTCTTGTATCAATAACACTCGTTTGTGCAAATTTAAAAAAAAAAAAAAGAACTTGTAAAATTAGCGCACAAAATAGCGCAATGGTACAGGTACAGACAGCTGAACTCGTAACAAGTCGAGGTGTTCTTGATATTGCGATTATTTCGTTTTTGTCGGCGGTGGAATGCTTCGATTTGATGTATAAGTCGACCCCCCCCCAGTTCAACTCTACAAAAATATAAAATGGGTCGACCTACATTCGTGTAAATAAGGCACATACCGCATACTGCTTTCATTGTTTTTTTGGTCTGAATGAAGGTATAATTTGCAGCACTTCAAACTTCGAAATACTTCAAAAAATATTTAAAGTTGCCGAATAGCCCCATTCGATTCAAATACGGCATTATTCGTCGCGACATTCGAAAGTTTCGAATATTTGCACAACCCTACTGAAGTGTCATTAGTCTAAAGTGCGGAGCCTGGATCGCGCCACCGACTGGCACGTTTGCTGCGTCCTCAAAAGTGGTCTCCCGATCTCGGTACGATGACGCCACAAAAGTGTCGCGCGGTCGCCCGCGTTACGCTGCACCACGTGAAACTCGCAGAGTTGCTTTAGCAAAGTGGCGACGACTTGGAAACGAGTGCATGCTCGGTAACGGCAAAACTTCGAGAATATTTACGAGTCAAGCCTGGCATTATATTCTTTCCAAAATTCCAATTATTAAATACCCGTCTAAGTGAACTACCGTACAAAACTAAACGCGCAAAAATACGCGGCGTCTCCCATCCCTTCTACTTTCGAACAAGAAGAGGCGATGTGTCGTTCCTTCACGTTAACTAAACAGACTCAAATTTTTCGTGCAAGATTGATTTGAGATTTTTGAGAAAACAAATCTCCCCGAGGCACGGTCGTGCGGCCAAGAAAATCTCCCCGCTCGAGGGATTGACGAGGCGAGTCCACTCACGTTCGCGCTCATACTCGATCATGTCCAGGGCTACCTCAGCCCCCTCCGAGTAGTTGGAGGAGGTCACGTCCTGCCGCACGTTGCAGAAGGCCCCCACCGACTGGGACATGAGCACCCGGTTCAGGTCCGCACGCTGGTACACCTGCACAGGGACACAAAAACACTCTATTGCAAACCTGGCCAAGGAAGACTTCCAACTTGAAATACATTTTCAAGGGTAATTTTCTCGCAGCACAAACAATGAAGGTGGCAGAAACTAAAATAATGAAAGAAAAATCGACTTCGAAGTGTGACGGAAGCCCAGATTTCATCTCGAAGAAGCCGAGTGATCACCTCTCTGTTGTTTGTACACTAGGTTTACACCACATCTGTACACTATGGTCCCGCGAAAAAAGACACGCTTTTTCTCCAAATTAAATCCAGGGTTGGTTCTGTCTAAAAACAAAAATTGTGGAGCCCACCCACTTCACGTGAAGATGGAGGACATCTTTACGACAACTTTACAACAACTATACAAAATCTATACGATTTACATATGACTGCAATGAGGGCACGTACACGACTTCGTTGTTTACCGTAAAATCCCGTAAGGACACCCACCCAAAATGAAGAGATAAATGGTGAAAAACGTGGGGTGGGCTATCTTTGGGGATGCCACAGCAAAACTTTATAAAAAATTAATGATAAGCGCTGGGGCACCCGCTACAAACCACGTGACGCGGGAACTGATATCATGGACACGGCAAATTCGCGTTTCACGATGCGATCAACACGGGAATTCACCACAAACTCCTGTGTCATGGGAAAGGATACCTCAAGCGGCCGACGCAGCAGATACGCGTTTCACGGTGCGAAGGACTCGCGGAAATCCACCGATAACTCGCATCTCACAGGAATGGATACCGCAAATCGCGAACGCAGCAGATTCAAGTTTCATGGTGCAATAAAGACGCAGGAACCCGCTACAACCTTGCCTGTCACGGAAACCGATCTCGCGTGCGCAGATCGCGGACACGGGAATCCGCTACGAACTTGGGAACGGATACCGCAAATCGCGAACGCAGCAGATTCGCATCTTATGATGCAATATGCACGCGGAAACAACTAACGTGTTACGCGAGCTGATATTGCGCGCAGATCACAGACAAAAACGCGGGAACCCGCTATGAACTCGCTTCTCGGACACACCGGTACCGCCGATCACGCCGTTGAAGCGTGATTCTTGTCGGACATCGGTTGACGTCCAACGGGAATCGGGAGTGGGTGATGTTTCGGAATATTTATGTTACAGATATTTAGCCAGAAAAATGGGATGGGCGATTTCTCGGGGGAGGGCGCCCTTACGGGATTTTACGGTAATTGTCTTTATTTAATTCTTAGTGACATAAGTGATCTTTGCCTTATGGTCACTTATTGGCAAGTTCTAAACCCAGTTTTTTTAGGCATACCTCGAGGACAGTTTTTTCCGATTGAGCCCAAGTCTCTTCATCAGCATCGCGGAAGCGAAAGAAAAGAAGGTTAGATCAGCGCGTTCTGCCCTCAGCCTCGTCACGGCTCACTCTTAACTGGGATAAGTCGGAGACCGTAGATGATAACGAGGGATCAGGATCTCGCTATCTAATAATGCCAAGGAAGGCTGCCTCAAGCGGGTTGCCCCCTCTTTTTACTTATACTTGCCACGACCAATCGGAACGAAGGAGCGCCTTTTAAAAGGGAGTTTTTTGTTAACATCCATGGACACATTTTTTTTCCAGATCCTAGCACATAACAGCTTCGCTGTAAAAATGGCATGCTCTCCCTCCACCCCTAAAAAAATAGAATTTGCCTTTGAGAATACTTCTGTGGATGCAAATGATGGTAACCCAAAAACTTGAGTCCCGATACTCGAAACAACTAGGCTAACCCAGTTACCCTAGAGCGGTGGTTCTTAACTGCGGGTGTATCGGAAACCCCTGCTGGATCGGCGTAAGCGATGAGGAACCCCACGCCATCTGCCAGGAAGCAGGGGCAGTACTGAACGACTAAAATGTTTGTAGGTTCCCACTTGAAGTAGCAAAGGGTTTCCCCAGATATGCTTACGCAGTCTCGGGTAGTAACGCTAAAGGCCGGTTCACACACTTGCGTTTGCTTATGAACGAGTTCTTGCGATCTCCTACGACGCGAGAACGCGCTGGCACGCCGGAGCCATCTATGAGGTGGCTCTGAAACTGCATTTCACTAGAACAAAGTTTTGAGGTATATTTGCGAGATCAAATACACATCTATAATAAAGGGTAGTTTTTAACATCGTTAAAAGTTTTCCGAGTCCATAGGAAAAAGATTGATGTGCAAAAAAAAAATAGGAAGTACACAGAAATTGCGAGTGTTCCACAACCACGCGGTAAATGAACGAAAAATGGCTCAACGTATCGAGATCACCGCGTATGCCGCAGGCTTCCTCGTTCCTGTCCACTCCACAAATTACACCGCACTTGAAGACAAATCTACCGCTGGAACTGTTTACGTACCATCGTGCGAGCAATCGCAAAGTTGGAATCCTCCGGTGTGCCCCTAGTGCCTATTATACATAGATCGTACCTCTTGTCCTTTTAGAGTAAAACTGCCTTCATTCGTCGCAAAAATATGTAATCCTGTCGATTTTAGAAATGCCGCGTTTGTCCCAGAAGTCCCAGAAATTCGTCACAAACCCCAGATTGATGGTCATTAATAACTAATATCAAAGACTATCAATCTAGGATAAGGGACAAATTTCTGGGACTACAGTGTAGACCGCCTATAACGTATGTCACGGGAGTCGCGAAAATCCGCACTATAAGCGGTACCGCGCTATAACAAAAACATAAATTTTTCAGGCCCAAAATACATCCATGAGACAACTTACCTTCGTAAAACAATTTATTTTACGTTAGATGAAAAATAAAGCATAGTCTGAGGAAAGTCCTTATTTCACCAGACTAGTACACTTCTCTCTCAAGTGTGTCACACATTTTGAAAGGAATGAGTGACTTTTGCCTGGCGCAGCCTTTTAACGGCGTTGCGGACGACCTGGTCTTCGACAACGCTAAGGCATTTGAACACCTCATCACTGAAGGAGTTCAGGCTAGTTCAGACATCTGCAACGAGCGCGTTATCTACGACTGCGTCTGTCGCAACCAAAGCAACTGGAACGACCGCTCTGCGCCGCGCGTACAGACACCTGCAACCACTGCAACAAGCGCAGTGGGTCGTCAGCACGGCGACCGCTTCTACGCCGCCGTCAGCTGTTCCAGTGGCGCCTCTAAAAAGGGGACGCACTGCCACTCAATGCCGTAACAGAATATAGACAGACAGTTTTCTATAGCCTAAAGCTTTATTATTATTATTTTTTTTTCATGATAGGCTGCAAGGTACAGTGGATGAAAAAAAGAAAAGAAAAAGATGCAGTACGCAGTCTTGGACGATCACGACTCTAATACATGACTTTGCCAATAGTACAAATCTCGCTACACGCCTTTTTCTATGATTCTAAAAGATGATGTAATCTTAGCAGCGATATAGCAACGTAGAAATATGATTTCGTGGTCAGATAGACGTTGCGAGCGTTCAGGATTGCTAAGACTAATCACCTTTCTCCGGTGATGAAAACGCGTGAAAATTCCCATCCTTTATAAGGTACGCGCCAGTAATACCTTGAACTTGAGCACACGCATGAAATGCTCCATAAAAGAAATCCGGGCGATGTTCGAGGACACAAATGCTCGGAAAGCACCACTGTAGTCGAAGTAAACAAACACGACGACACGGGCGTTTCTGCTGTATTGAAAGTGCCGCCACGACATTGCCGCACGAGTAGGTGGATCTTCCCTTCTAGTACGTGCTGGGTTATCATAGCGACACATGACGAAAATTCACAGTCAAGGATAGCGCTTTTACGCGGAATGATGAGCTTTCACCACGCTGTCCACGTCGACAGTCACCACCGACCCCATGTTTGCAGATAAAAGAAGCCGGCCCACGACTGGCATGCAACGCGCGCGACCAGTTCTCCTCGACCTGTGATTGGTCTGTCGTTGCGGTTGTTTCGGTTGTTTCCAACGCAGCGGGGGAAAGTTGGGCTCGCTCCAACTCCTTGCGTCGTGAACGACACGTGCGTGCGTCCCTTCGTCGCTATGGCAACTCATGGTTGCAGACCCTTGCAACGGTCGTTTCGGTTGTTCCAGTCGTTGCGGTCGCTACGGACGCATATGTGTGAACGGGCCGCCTCTCTCTTTGCGTCTCCTCGCTTCTTCGAGTAACCTCCTTGCCATCCTTGCCCCCGTGAGTGCCGCTTGCGACTAGCGCCGTTATGTAGTGTCGCACGGGGAAGCGTGCTCGCTGCGCTGGTCGGTCGGCGGGCTCTTCCAGAAACCGAACTATAACCGATATTTCCCTTCGCGCGCCTGCATTTTAAGCGGTATGGAATTACATGGAGTTGTATGGGAGGCGAACCGGTGGTTGAAAAAAGCCGTGCTATACCCAGTCCTGCACTATAAGCGGTTATGTTGTAAGTGGTCTACACTGTATAGGCTCGTATACTTAGTGTAAGAAATTCTAGGGGGAGGGCTGGATTCAGCTTGGGGGTGTGTGTATAATAAACTAGTTACAGGAGCGCTCTCAACTGCCATTGAGTCAATGACAGTTCAGTCAATCGCGATCGGCCGGAGTTCCACAGCGGCGCCAACTGTCATCGAGCCGCTAATGACAGTTGAGTTCAACTGAGCTCCCCTACCTCAGTTCAACTGAACGAACTTCCCCAATGGAGGTAAAATGGCGCCTGTCCGTGGGACCGCTGCCGCCAATCATCGTTTGTGAGGCACTTACTGTTTCGGAATGCACGGGAAGGCATGTAGAATCGTAGCAGCAAAATATCCGTGAAGGAATAGGTTTAGGCGTCCGAGCTGCCGCTAAAACGATCCCGGCTAGCCGGCAAGCCACCAAACGAGCAAAGATGGCGGAGGGACCAGCTGTATGAATGGACAATAGTCATGGGTGCACCCATCGTAGCGGGCGGTAGCTTGCACCACCTAGCCTAAAATATGCGCAACCTAGACCTAAATCTGCTTTGGTACTCGCGTAAACGCCGCTAAAAAGGAACAAGGTATTGAACAGAATGTACGATCGATATACTTATAATAAATAAAAGGTGTGTCTCCGAGTAAATTACTTTAACAATTAGACTGATCACGTGGCAAAAGAACTAGTTTCGTTTTAGCTTCAACTGGGTTCTAGAGCGCCGTGCAGCACCATCTCAGTTCAGTTCAGTTCAATTACAGTTGGGGCCGATAACTGTAACTGAACTCAACGACAGTTCAAAGCGCCCGTGTAACTAGGGTATTACTCACTGTATGATTTGTTTTGAACCACTGAGGGTACAAATAAAATATGTACGAAAGAACAAATATAGGGTTTCAGAACCGGCACCCAGTAATAGAGAAGAGAGAGCTTAAGCAAGCGTGCTGTCCTTACCCAACAGCGGTACTTGCTGTAGGCGTCCTCCTTGTTGTAGGTGATCAGGTAAGACCGCAGATTCTCCTTCCAGAAAGCAATGCACTTGAGCTCGTAGTCGGGCTCGCCTGCACACAACAAGGCAAGTTTGGAGGCAGAGAGCTGCAGAGGGCATCTAACTAATCATTTGTCCACTCCTCTCTGCAAAACACTACAACCTTAAACGTAAAAAATATATATATTACTTTGATTGGGGACATCAAAATGATCTTAAAAATATTTTCGTGTCTCGAGGAAGTGGCGTTGGGATGTCAAATACCTAAAATTATTTCATTGGTGAACGTGGAAATAGTCACCGCCTCTGCACTCGCTATCGGAGTTTAATGAGTCGAAAATGCTAGGAGCTCGTGATCTTTAGGACCAGGGTGCAAACTTTCGATCCACCCGCTGTCGAGGTGCGACGCATTAATCCAGTTTGCACCGAACGCCTTTAGATTAAGGTTCTGCGTTCTCGGCATATATCAACAAACCTTGAAAACCAACTCCCAAAACAATTTCATGAAAACAAAAACAAATTGGAGCTGTTTTTAAATAAGGAAAAACGCAACCTTTGTAAGAACCCTACAGCTTAATTTTGTGCTGACCCAGAAAATAGCCCACGCCGAACTGTCTGCAAGGACGCTTCTTTCTTCGGAAAGCATACCCCCCCCCTTCTTGTTTTCTTCTCTTTTCAAAACTGGGACGTTTTCCAGGTACTTGGGTCACGGGCATGCTCCCTCGATGTTGCAGAATCCCATACCTGTGTCCAATTTTCTTCGACATGAGCCTAGATTAACGCACATTTTTTAACCCGACCCTGAAACACGCCGAGCCGAATCAGAGGGAAAAATAAATCCCGGAAAAACAACCTCGAGTTCAAAGAGACACAAGTCTTAAGAACACGAAACCCTTTTAGGATACGTGTTGTCACGATCCGAGAAAGCAAATTCCCAAGTCGAACGAGCGCAGAGTCAACTCACTGTAGATGTCCACTGGCCTCCCGTAATAGTCGACGGAAATGCAGTAGTCAGCGTCAATGTGGATGATCTTCTGGTCCGCGTCGCAGACGGAGAAGTCCGAGATGTTCTCCCGGCAGTAGACGTTGGGCCGCGGAATTTGGGTCACTCCGCCACGGATCCGCGTCTCGAAGGGAATGTCCCCCCGCTGCTCAAAGCGGAATTTTCCCGCCACGGGGCACTTGATGTTGATAGGGTCCGTAGCTGCAAAAGGAAAACGAAATGCAACGGATGTTCGGATGCGTCGCAAATATAGTAATATTTAGAATGCCGGCACGTTCGATTTTAATACAAGAACATTTGATAGAATATCGAGGTATTCAATTATAATACCGTAAAATACCGGGCAAGCGCCCACTTAAAATTTAGAGATAATCGCGAAAAAATGGGAGATGGGCGCTTGTCCGATCATCAATTTTACATATCAATGTACTGTGCATATTTTCTCAGATCTTACAAATTTGGAAATGGGCGCTTAGTGTGGAATGGGCGGATGCACGGTATTTTACGGTATGGAGATATTAGATTGAAATATTGAGGCATTTGATTGGGATATCGAGGTATTTGATGAGAATATCGAGGTATTCAATTAGAATATGGAGATATTAGATCGAAATATTGAGGCATTTGATTGGGATATCGAGGTATTTGATGAGAATATAGAGGTATTCAATTACAATATGGAGATATTAGATCGAAATATTGAGGCATTTGATTAGGATATCGAGGTATTTGATTAGAATATTGAGGTATTCAATTAGAATATGGAGATATTAGATAGAATTATCGAGGCATTTGATTAGGATATCAAGGTACAGTGAAACTTCTTTAGAACGAACCCACGTACAGCGAATTATTGTCGATACTGAACTCACGGAACAGTTAAATAAAAATGCATGTAAAAAGTATGTTTTATAACGAACAACATATTGGCTATATCGAACTTTTTCCCCCCAGGAAGGCTTCCAAAAACGCGCAAACAATTGTCTCCTAGCCTGGCCTTCCCCCAAAAATGAAGTAGGAAAGAAAGAAAATTCCAGAAGCTCAAGTTGTGAACAAAATTGAGCGAACAGAAGCGATTCAGAAGGGGAGAAAGCTAAAAAAAACTACACACTGCATGCACGCACAGAAAAAAAGAAGAAACTTTCCATCGCAAAGCCTTTGCCCACGAAGAGAAGCAATTTAGAAATGGAGATAAGCTAAAAAAAACAACTCTGCACGCATGCAAAGAAAAAGAAAAAAGCTTTTTAGCACGTTGTTCCAAGGCGGAAGTGAAGAGATGATTAAGAAAGATATGCTCTCGGCCTTACAACGAACTCAGCTTGGAAGTTCGTTGTAAATGGTTTTTGCTATATCGAACTACTTGCTATATCGAACTGATCGTAGCATTTCCTGCTGTTCGTTTAAACGGGTTTGACTGTATTTGATTAGAATATTGAGGTATTCAATTAGAATATGAAGATATTAAATCGAAATATTGACTCATTTGATTAGGATATCGAGGTATTTGATTAGAATATCGAGGTATACGACTACCATAAAGTCCTATAAGAAGGCCCGACCAAAATGGAGATGAATGGTGAGAAATGTGGGGCAGGCCAATCTTTGCAAATGTGACGGCAAATTTCATCGAAAGTGATAAACGGAAATGCTCGCCTGTCGTCTACGTGTTCCACTCCTCTGTACCCGTCTTTTTCTGCACATCTTTAACGATGTTTGAACTGATACCGCAGAATGCAGAAACAGCACGTTTGGATGTCACGGTGCGATAAACCCGAGAAAACCTGCCGCGAACGAGCTTTGTCATGTACCGGTACCGCAGATCTCGCAGTTGTTGTCATTCGCGTCGGAGATTGCGTGACTGATATCCGCCAGGAATCTGGGGTTGGGCGATGTTTGGGAATTATTATGTTTTGGATACTCAACCCAAAAAATGGGACGGGCGATCTCTCAGACATGGGTGCCCTTCCGGGACTTTACGGTACGTAGATCATCAGATGTTTAATTCAAATATTAAGGGAGGACGTGGGGAATGAATAAGAACTTTTTTATTTCTAAAGATAGCTGAATGAAATTTACAAGGTGTGTTTATATCACAGAAATAAAAGTATCTGCAGAGTTTCACGAAGCTGTGCACATTATTTCTCAAGTTAGAAATATTTATTGAAATCGTTCATATTTGTTTCTTATCCCAGGCCTGGAGAACTTAAGAAAGGTAGTAGCAGTATAAAATTTGTTATGGTGACCCCTGGATAGGTTCCCCAGGGCATAACAGAGCCCTTTTTCTAAATTTCTTTGTCGAACAATTTTAGCACAACTTCGAATTTTATGTAGTCGATAAAACTTACATTCATCAAATTTAAATTTTTATTCTAGCTTCATAACACTGTTTTCTAAAAAAAGGACTCTGCTATGCCCTCACAAAGTTATATAGGAACAGAATAAAAAAGACAGCACGAAATTTCATTGAGCAGTTCACGACATATCGCTGGGACGAGCAGTCACGGAAGTGAAAAAATCCATTCCGAGAAAACAGCGCTTGAAAGTTGCACGCAGAATTTCGGCTTTAGAACGACCCTGCAGAGCATTCCAAAGTGTTCTTGCGCACTTTCTTCTTCTTACGCCTATCCGATTTCTCTTGATGTCTGTAGTGTCATGAAGCGACACCTTTTGGTGACTTGTTGTGGCGCCTTCCGTGAGACGGCACCACCACCGCGACTCAGCGTATAATATGGCACAGGACAAGTAAAGCTTCTTTTCTGGTCGGGACACCGTCTGGTGTTGACCCCTTCCGCGGCCGTCCGGTCTGGAACAGCGCGTACTGTTCCGGGCCGGACGAAAAGATGGCGAAAACTGAAGCAGACAACTGCCGAGAACAGACGACGCGAGTGGCAACAGCAGGACGAACGGAGAGGAGGAGAGATCTAGGCAAGCGGAAGTTGCGCGCTCTGTCCAATCACGTTCTTGCAATTGCGACATGGAAGAACGGTGACCACGCCTTAACCACGCGGCCGACGCCATTTTGGAAGTTTGCAAATAAAAGACAAAGAATTCACCTTCACCTTCGAAACAACAACAAGATGGCGGCCATCGGCCAAATACGCCAGCCAGGAAGGGCGAGCGCGCGAAGTTGGTGTTGATTTTGACGTTTGACCGTCACTTGGACGCTACCCAGGCTTCGTATATATTTGTTTTTAAATACTTCCTCATTCTATTAGGTGCTGATAATTACAGAGATACACAACCCAAAAATATGATTTTCTAAAAATAGACTTCTTTTGTGATTTTTTGATTTTCAAAGCTTGCGTCCCCCCTCAATCCCTCACGAACTGCAATGTTGGACGACGAGCGGCAGGAGACTTGTCATGAGACAGACCAAATGTGCATGCTAAGGCTCCTGCACATTCGTGAAAACAATTCACGTAATTAGTCGATTTGATTATTAAAATACTGTTAATAAAAACAAGATCAAAAAGTGGTAAAATATATTCAATTAGGTTGCGTAAGAGGGTTAGGTTGGGCTTCAAAATTTCTCTCCCAGCAGGGTGGAGACTCGGAGGCCAACGCGGAAGCAAAGCTTGAGCCTGACTCACCAATGAGGATGTCGTAGCGCCATTTTTTCGAGTCCTGGAACATGGTCCATGAGCAAACTGATGAGAATACATCCGTGATCATCTCTTTCCCTGCAGTTTTTCAGGAAAAAGGGGAGGTGAAAAGGGAGAGATGAAGCGCAAGATTTCAGAGACATCCGAAATGGAAAATGCTGCAAGAAAACAACCTCGCAAAAAAACATGGTTCAACGAGACAGTGCATAAGTGGCTTGTATGTGACGTCATCGCACGTGCAAGCCAAGAACAAAACCTGCACTGGTACTAAAAAACAGCAGTGCTGTAATTTGATCTCGAGGAACCCCCTTTTTCCTTAAATGGAAGCAGAGGAACCTTGCAACTGGCCTTGGCGCAGATGCCGTTAAGTGCTGCAGAAGCCTACAGACCTTGCAAACAATAATGCCCATACTAGGGAGTGTTTGGCTCGCAGTTATGCATCATACATGGGTGGCTCAGACTTTAAGGTCGTAAAAGGTCCCAGTAATATGCTGACATGTAACTTCTGAAACAGTGTAGACCCTAGTCTTGGGTCTGGCTAACATAACAAAGCAAACTGTGACTTCGGCTGGACCCTTACTTTTGCAGACAGCTATAAAGTGTTTACGATAAGGAAAGAGGGACATTGAAGACAAACAGACAAGACAGGCATACCATAAGAGCCGATTTTGGGGAATTAATTTAACAGTGGGTTCAATCGGCTTGACACACAGAATAGCTACCAGAGCGCTTCAAGTACCGCGTTGATCCCAATACAACACGCAGGACTGTGAGGCACGAAAGTGGACTTGCCTTTTCGGTAGCGGATGACGCTTTGATGCCGCGGCACAAAGTCAAAGCAGACGTAGTCCCTCTGGCTGCGTTAATGCAGAGAAAGGAAACACAAAACTAAGATACGGAGTCATCGGATCTGTAGCGATCAAACTCTCAACGTAGCAATGCTAGGCTTTGAAGCAAAGGGCCACAGCATACAATTAAATTTTGATGCAACGAACATCAATGAAGCACCAGCCAAAATGGTCGCATGAATATCTAAACAGTGTGAAGTATGCGACTTAAAGGGGACAAATTGTGCGAATAGCCTACAGGGGCAATGTGGCCACAAGTGCAACTGTATAGGTCAAGCTCCCCGTAGAGGGGCAATTTGGTGAGTGCAATACAATAGGGAGTTTCAGAATAGCGTATGCAACAACACAGGACGACATTGCACTTGAAAGAAGCTTTCCGGAATCGTAACCGTCTTAACCCCTGTCGTAATCATGATGGGGACACTGCTTCCTGTGCTGTTCGTCTCCATTGCTTCCCGATGATTCTGCGCCGGCTACCGCTAGGTGGCAGTGAACAATAAGTGATTGCCCCGGCCAGCTTGCTTGTTTCCTATAGCAGACAATGCAGGATGCTGCCGCGCGTCTCCTGGCACGAGTAGCAGGCGGTTTCAGACGTCAGACTAGACGCGCCCAATGTCGCGAAAGGGAGACGTCCGAGCAAGTTCGGCCGAGCAGCCAAGCCCATCCAGCAGTAATGGGCATGGCCACTCATCTGTGGGCGGGGCTTAGAACGGGCTGTGACCCCATCTATACTGCGTCTAACAACAAAAATAAAGATAACACTTTTTTTTGGTTTGTGAAAAAATGAAAAGAATTACGCGTGCCATCTATGCCTCTTAAAAAACACAGGCACGTTTATTCGACCAAAAGCGATGAAATGCGGTAGCTTTACAGGAATGTCGTTAGTGAAAACAATTAGGGAAGAAAATGGTATGGTGATGAAATGGTTGTAATATGCCGTGCACACATCGAAGACGATGTCAAGGATGGCGTCTAGGACGACATAGAGGACAACCTCTAGGACGACCTCAAGAATGACGTCAGGGACGATCTCAAGGAAAACGTCAAGGACGGCACCGAGGACGACCTCTAGGACGCCGTCTAGGACAACCTCAAGGACGGCATCTAGGACGATCTCGAGGATGCCGTCTAAGACGACGCCAAGGATGACGTCCTAAAGTACCACGTCAAGAACAACCCCTAGGACGACCTCAAGAATGACCTCTAGAACGTCGGGTCACATCAGCCTCGGCTACCGATGCTTACGCAACCGGCGCTTACGCGAACGGAGCTAACCTAACCGGCGCTTATGTGACCTTGCACTTCAGCCACGAGCATTACGTGACCTTCATTATGCGACCTTGAGGACAAGGACATGAGCTTGAGCGTGGTTGAACCTATAAAGCTACCACTTCACAACTTCTTTTTCATTTCAGTGACCCTTACAGGGGGATTCAACTGCAACTTATTTCTAGCCTTTTCCTCATAGATGGTGCAGAATTTTTGCAGAACAAACGCGTTGCAAGCTTGCAGCTGCGTATGCAGGTTGGGTGCTTGGGAGGGGGCGGGCGGGCTCGTGCATTTGTCGCCAATCAAGGCGAGCTAGATTTTGTTCGCCCGGCTACGCCACTGTAGCCTGGCGTCCGCTACTACCGGCAGGGGCCAAAGGCCGGCACAGGGCGAGAGCAATATAAGCCGCATTTACATGAATGCGACTTAGTCGCATCAAATCCTGTTGTCGCATCCAATGTGGTCATGTAAACGGCATAATGCGCTAAGGAAGCGCATCGCATTCAAGTCGAGAGACAGAGGTGGATCGAGACGGCGAGCTGAGCTGCTCGGTGAGGGCGGCCCCCATCCAAGCCTTGCGAAGTACACTACATGGTAGCACAGAACGAGCAGCTCCTACCTCGGTGCCGTTACTAGCTGCACCAGAGCCTTTCGGCCTCGTGGAGTCCGGTTGGTCCCGTGGCGATCGCCGAGGTTTGGCGAGGCGATGCGCGGTGGCATGCTCAGAGCATTCACAAACAATCTCGCTCGCCAGGGCATGCGCACACATGTCGCCTCTGGTCCAGAGTGGCCCAGCGGCCCAGCCCGGAGCCCCAAACACTTGGGTTTTGATGTTTCTTCCGTCTCGTAACTTCTTACACAGCACCGAAGACAGCGGGCACAATCTTTACGCTCGTCGAAAGCGTCGAAAGGCTTTCACGCGCCATGCACCGGAAAACATGGTCACGTGGCGCGGCCGGTGCCGGAAACGCAGCTTTAACTTAAGTTTTGACACGGCGTGGCGCCACCTTCGTGTAGGGCTCGGTGCGCATTCATGTAAACGTTGCCGCGTTGGCTTCACTCGAGGGATGATTGGAGTCGATGCGCTGAAGTCACATTCATGTAAGCACGGCTCTACACTTGAGCCTCTTTATAACAAACACTGATATAGCGTATTATCGGATATAGCAAACTAATCACGAAGTTTGGTTGGTCATGCTTTATTTGGATGGGAGTTCTGGTTATTTAACGAAACCAGAACCGTGAGATCTGACGCGCTATCGGTTATAGCAAAGCAGTTCCTGCTTTTCTTGTGTCACAAAATACTACGAAAGTTATTAAAAAGAAGAGAGAAATACAGAAAGTAATTTAAAAACAAAAATTCCGAAAGTTTAGGTCGCCAAATGTGCAAAAATGTGCTTTTCGGGAGGTAGCGCCAACTATGCACCGAGCAAATAATGGTGGTTGCGCCGCTGCTGCCACTATGCGAGGCATCAAGAACCAGCGCAGACTAAAGCCAACCGCCAACCACGCCACTCGTTGCGGAGCTGCCAATGGAGACAAAGCGGAAAGTCGTCTCTCTGGAGACAAAAGTGTAGATTTTGAGGGCAATGGAAAGCGGTCGGAAAAAAAAAAAGACATCACTGCTGACTTCGAGCTTGCACCAAGGATAATATCTACCATCCTAAGCGCAAGGAAGATGATCGAAGACTGCTACGCAAACAACACCGTCAAGATTGATCGAAAGAGTCTTAGGCCTTGCCTCGACCCGGACATGGAAGAGGCTCTGTTCTCATGGTTTAAGGACATAAGGGCGCAAAACCTGCCAGTGTCTGGTCAGCTTCTTCAAACGAAAGCAATCAGTCTGGCGTGTCTGTTAGGGCATGATGATTTCAGCGCGAGCAGCGGTTGGCTTCAGCGCGGTGGTTCCAGGTGAAGAGGCACCAGCCCAAAATCACGTCTTTCTTCAAATAAATTAAATAATGGATCCAGCTAATGTTGCTTCTCGTGTTGCAAATTGATATCCTCATGTTGCGATCTATTTTTTTAATGGTGCTTAGTGACAGGTAAGGATCTCGTGGTCCGCGATAGCTCGTTTTTATATCTTAGTGCTGTGCACATTCTTGCACGGGCTCGATTGCGAGAACGTTCGCGTCAATTTTCGTGTACTTTTATAACGAATATTGCATATAGCAAACTGATTTCTGCTTGGGATGCTAATTCGTTATAACCAGGTTTGACTGTAGTAAAAAATGTGGCTCCGATTTCCGACTGGCTCCGAAGTTGGAACCCCGTTCAAACTGTTCAAGCATATTTTGTGAACACCCTAATTGCTGGTGTTGTTGGGCATTGGTTTGCACTCAAGGTTTCAGTGTTTGTAAGTGCATCATACGTGTGCAGATGAAGTCGCTCGCACAAATGACGCCTTCACATCATGTATTGGTTATTGCCAGTTTAGATTCTACCGTGTCCTTTTTCCCAGCACTGGCACTTGTGAAGGCACGTCAACGTCTGGTTCGGTATCTACCTAACACGAGATAAAGTCAGCAAAGGAGGCCTTAATCTGGCACGTGTCTAGGGCATCTATGAAGTGAAGCTATGACTCGAGGCTCTATTTCGCCAGAAGTGCAAGCGAAGCCGAAGGCACGAGCGCGGTGGCTCTATGGCCTGCATCTACGTCACACCAGCTGCCCCAGTGCTGGCCTTGCTGCTGAGCATGTACCTACTATCTTTTGCAGCGTAAACTGTGTACTATCGCATTTTTTATTTGCAAAAACAAGTGAAATGCACACCGGCATGGTGCAAGAACATTACGTGCGAGCCATTTCAAGCGATAACTCGGCCGAATTTGCGTCTTCTTTCCTTTTGAGCTACGCGACGCCGTAGAACCAAGGAGCTGGGTTGGATGACCAAATTAACGGTTGTCACGGGATCATCGGCCATGCCTGTTTTGGTTCACGCAAGCACCGAATGTGAAGTAAACGCAGCATTTCTACGCAAGTAGATAATTAAATGTAATATGGCCCAAACTCTCGTCTTGAGATGCGCCACAGCGCATGCTTTTTTGTAAGCATAAGATGTGCCAGAAAATGTCAGAGACATAAAGCGGCCGATAGGAGCCACGGAAGACAAATCGGAGCTGTGAGCTAAATTCCCCGGATAAAATTCCCGATCGACGTTTCTAACAAGAACCGACAACCACTGTTGGCGAACGCGAGAGACACATACCAGGACACCACTAGCGAGAGACGCACCGGAGTTTCCTCTCAGGGGCCAGCTCGATAGCCGCTCATTTTAGTGCTGTGCCACCATTTGCTTCCAAGCGTCGCACGAGGCACGGGCTCGTGCAATGGCGCATTCAATGATTTGATGACGCTTGCAAGAGATGCAAACACATGAAGGGGCTTTACTAAAGGCGTGTGACTCTGCCGTATAACCTAGGAACTCACGGAGCGCGAGGTTACGCAATCCTGGGCGGCACAACTGATGTCGCCATCTCGTTGAACCCACTGAAAATAAATCTAGCAAAAACTGCCCCGTCAAACTTACTTACACAAATACGCAAATGCCGAGACATTTAGGCTTCCCATCAGGGTCTTAAAACTGAAATAGGAGACACCGCTAGTAGGTACTACCAGTCGTTCTGTCACTTTTATCATCTGAGTAAATTTAATTTCAAAATTGCCTCAAAATGTGCTCAAAAGTGTTAAAATGGTCACATTTCTGGATCTTATTAAAAAATCTCCAGCACACTTAGGGGAAAATATAAGGGTCGTACAACCTTCATTACATCTTCCTAATGAACCTCAAAGATGATCGATACCCTGGTGCATTCCTGAAACTCAAGTGCATGTAGCGAAACTCGCCCACTGAGTGACGAGCGTGTGAATCCCCCTAAAGCCCAACGACCAGACTCGAGATTCTGCAAGGCAGAAGATCCTCCCGACCATGGGGGAGGAAGAAACAGGCAATGGTGAACAGTGTAGAAGGGGAGAGAGGAGGAAGCGAGGAAAAAGTGGAAAGCGCAAACTGGTCGTTGGTCTTTAAGGAGCGAGAGCGAAGGGGCGGCCTCACCAGCCGTGGATGCCGTGGCGAGCCATGAGGTAGCGGTTCTCCCGGGTCTCCACGCACACATAGATCTGCTCCTTGAAGCGGCCCGTGTCGGGCTTCCAGCGCTCCACCATGTGGGTCTTGTTGATCACCACCAGGGCGTCAAAGTTGGCCGTGTTCACCCAGCTGCCCGTGAAGTTGTCCGGCAGCGTGCAGCTGGGGGCCACCACCTCCGTCTTCACTGCGAGGCACCCGCCGCAAACCAAAAAGAGCTAAAAGACACACTTAAATGCGTAGCGTTTATGGGACAGTTTCACGGGACGCCTTCTCGCTTAAAGCGCAGTGCCTGAAACACGTCTTTAGCCGGTGTGTTTACCGCCCATTCCGCCTAAGCTTCGAAACTGGTCCCACCGAGCGGCAATGAGTTGTGTCCGAAGCGGAGTTCCCAACTGTTTGGGTGCAGTATTTTGTGCAGCGATGTAAAGTGAAGGACAATATTCTTCTGTTCTTTTTTAAATTGTCTTACAAGCACGAGTCAAACTTTTTTTATGGAATATCTAAAATCTCAATAAAGTAAAATATGTCTGAAAACGTTCAGAAAGCAACCAGCGTTCATACGCCGCGAGATTGGATCAAGTTCGCGCTTCCCCCCTCGAGACACAATGCCCACTCGTCTCGCTTCGTCTGTCTTTACGGCCAATAGACTTCATCGAAAGACAATTGAAATGCCAAATAGTAGGCCGGGATTGCAGCTAACCGTTTGGGATTTCATGTCGTACAATTGTACGGTAAAAATGTAAGAACTTGTGCCAAACAATCACCGCTGCACCGTACGAACCATACTTAAAAGTTTACTACCGCAGAAGACTGCAGATGCCGTCCCCACGGAGCTACAATCCCAAACTGTCCTCGGAACGAAAGGCGAGAAAGACGACACTCAGAATTGTAACTCTCAAGAATCGATTCTCAGAAACTGTTATTCTCGGCTACGGGGGTGGAAGTCCGAACAATGAACTGGCTGTTAGGAATAAATATTGGGTTATTCCTAAAACATTTTACAGCGAAATCTGCTATAGAGACTTCCCAGTTGCATTTGTGCCGTTGGTGCTGTGCCAGCCAGGCTGAACTCTGTTTCACATGCGCTCGTGCCTGCACCGCCCTGCTACATTAGGAAAAGTGTGCATGCTCGGCTCTTGCCAGGTGGCTTTGTCTTCCCTGCTTAGCAAGCGGCCTCACATTCTTCCGTGCAGAACTTAGTTTGAGTGTACAATCAGATGTAAAGCAACCCACCACTCGTAACTTTACCCCTTTCTGTTTAGTCTTAAGCGCGGTACAAACCGACATGTATTTTATTTATGTGCGCCAGAACACGTAAAGACGTCACCTCTACGTGTTACGTGTTCCAGTCTCTGTACCCGAAGTTCAGTACTCTTTTCTAACTTTTCCGGGCGCCCGTATTGTGACGTAGTTTCCCGTATTTGGGGAACAGCTAACCGCAACATGCTTCCTGCTTGCTCCACTGTCAATAATCATGTGCTCTCATGTGCTTCACAAACAAACGCCGTCTGCGATGCCGGTGCCAGCCGAGCGCCAGATGCTGCCGGCTTCTCGCAGTGATTTTTCTGCGCTTTACCTACCTGAGTAGCGTCTCCCTAGTCACAAATTTATGTAGGTATGCGGTTTTGTGTGCGGTAGTTTCTGTGTGATGACGCGAAAAATTAGACTGTTGTGTTGTCGACGAGTGTTCAACGTTCCCGCGCGAGAGCGGCAAAAGGTTTGTCGGTGCTGCTTTCTTTGTTTGTTTGCTGTATGACCCGGACAAGTTGCAGCGCAAACTAGTGCTCAGGTGGGCTTCCCGTGCAGTGGTTTCTGGGGAGCAACAAAAAGAAACGCTGCGGTCACCACTACCGGCGCTATACACCAACTCATGTTTACAAACAAACCGGAGCACCCCTAGCGGATGCCACCAGCGCCGCGCATGCACGATGGAGTGTGAGCAAGGAGCTCGCCGTCGCCCAAAAACAAACCATTGAAATGCGATGTTGTCGGCGTCGGTGTGAGTCCCTCTGCCCTTTTTTGCGTTTGAATCGTTGATTCGACATCTTCCTGGTGATATCCGACTACTTGAGCGGCCTCAGCGAATTTACTGAGGCTCGTTACACCGCAAAACTTCGCATGAATAATGTGACATGCGGCGATTCATTCCGCGTGGACGCCGCAGAATGTACACTAAAGCCTGATTCACATGACGAGATTTCGCTTGCAATTTTCAATCGCAACGTTGCTCGGACTGCAAAAGGGTGGACCGTAGCCGAGATGGTCGACGTCGATATTGAAAATCACAAGCAGAATCGGACCAAGTGAATTAGGCATAACAAGTCGGTAATGGACACTGGTAACAATGATCAACATATCCTTGTATCTACTGTTTACATCGAGCCTGCTTACCGACCTTTAAACTTAAGTCTTTTGAGGCCTGCACTTACTTTTTATCGCAAGTACCGGGCCAACATTTGGTCTACAAGCCGGTGTGTCGTCTAAAAGAGCAGACGACAAGCAGAAACGTTTGAAAGAGCAGACGACAGTTTGAACGATCAGGCGGCCATTTGAACTTGAAGACGCACTGAATGTAGTCCGCAGGTGGTCCGCACAACTTGACGGTTTTCCGGCATTCATGTTGGAACAAAAATACATCTGATGACCACAAGTATCCGTGAATTCAACCCAAAGTGCTTCCCGCCCAACCAATCGTGGTCCGACGGCGTCTGGTTTTCCCTTTTCACGGCACATATCAACGTTCTTGGACGAACCGAGCACATGAAAACTGACCTTCACACCTTTCTCGACTATTTTGGCACAGCGGCGTTTTGTTGAGAAGGCAGGTTTTTGTCTGGTTCCTTTCAAAACAATGCAGGAATACACACCTCGCATAGGGACTTCTGCCCACAGCCCCAGACCGGAAGTGCGCCCGACGCGCCAACACCCCACTGTGACGTAACAGAGTTGAGTTTGTGTATACACTGCACGAGATGCTCAAGTGACGTCACCACCGTGCTGCCTCACCGGACTCAGTCTACTCCTCTGCCGACTTCAGTAAATGAAGGACGCCTACTGAAACAATGCCTTCAAAACAGTATTTATTTGTTAGCAAAATGCGGTGTCCGTGCCAAGCCTCGCAGTTTGCGATCGGTTGCGTGGTAAATCGGGTAAACAACGATTGCCTCGTTCCATCATTGGTGCACTTGGAGGCTTCGTGGGACAAAGTTACAGTCATGACCTGCCGTCACCCTCGGCGACACAAAGTAGAAATGTTTTTGTCCCTCTTCTTTGTACAGCGAGAAGTAGTGCAGGTACATTTGCCACCTCGTTACGACCATGTCCCACTCGATCGGCGATTTCGGTCTGGTATCAGATTGTAATGTACATGCCATTTCTAGCTGTACATTTTTCTAAAACAGGCGCGTGCTAGAATTGGGAAAGTATGGTATATTTTACATTGTGGCCTACAGACATCGCTTTTACGTGTCCCGGCACATGTGAAACACATGTCGGTTTGGACCGTGCTTTTGAGCAGGGATGTTGTCCCATGTGTGCAATGTGTCCCCCTTCCTACATACTTTAGTATGTAGGAAAAACGCAATAACAGCTATCTCGATCGCTTCTTTGCACACTGTGGCAAAAAGCTGCAGATTTTTCTGCACTGACAGTCCATCGGCTGCCCGTCGAATTGAAAAACCACACCGGCAGCCCTGCAAATCGTCTGATACTCTTTGAATGTAGATCTGCAGTGGCTTTACCGTAAAATCCCGCATGTATGCCCTCCCGTTTTTCTGGCTAAATATCCCTAACATCAAAATTCCAAAAGATTGCCCACCCCCCAAATTCCCGTCGGACATCTTGTGATTCGATGCCCGACGGGAATTGCATCAACCGCGCAACCTGTGGTACTGGTACGTGTGAAAGCCAAGTTCGTAGCGGGTTCACGCACGTTCATCGCACCACGACACACGAATCTGCTGAGTCTAAGATCTACGTTATCTGTTCCCTCGACACGCGACTTTGCAGCTGGTTCCCGCGTCTTTATTGCATCGTTAAACCCGACCCTCCTGCGTCTGTGATCTGCGGTGTTCGTTCCTGCGAAACGGGAGAACGCAAGCTTGCCGTGTCCGCGACGTGCAGTGTAAGTTCCCGTGTCACACGGTTTGCAGGAAGTGCTCCTGCACTTCTCGCTACTTTCGCAATAAAATTTTGCTGCCGCATTGCCAAAGATCGCACGCCCCATGTTCTTCACCAATTATCGTTGCAGGCGGGCATTCTTACGGGGCGATGCGGGCCTTACAGATTGCCAACTCACCCTGTTCGAGACGATATCGCTCCGGCGATTCCTGGGGCGTCTTGAGCGAAGAGCACTCGGGGGTGATGGACACTCCGAGGAAGATGTCGTCGTCCCGGTTCGCCAACTGCGAGGAGTGTCAACTCACTCACTCACTTCGTCAGCCACATAGAAATTATCCCAGAGGCTGGTTCGCATGGATCTGTTTGACTCTGATTGAGTGCACCGTGTTCGCTTGTAACCGCCAAATATGAGAGAATGCAGTGGGGCCATCTTAAGCATCATTCCTTCACCACGCATTTAAAATAATTCGGACAATGTGACAGCGACCATTTGCTGCAAGTAGTGCGTAGATTTGATCTCGCGAATACTGCAAAACCTTCAATGTCTAGTGTACGCCTCGTATGTAGTTACGAGGCTGCTTGATAGACGGCGTTGGTGTGCCAGTGTTCCCTAGTCGTAAGCGGTTCCAATGAAGTAGATCAAACTCAAACGCGGCCATAAGAACCAGCCTCAAGCGTAAAAAAATTAAAGATGGTAGAACAATACATATATATCAAATATAGCTCCAAGCTTCTACAATAAAATATCAAAAATTTAGAAAGGTACTTTTTTTTTAAGTTAAGAAATATTTTTTTCTTTCGGGCAATAAGACGTAATCTGGCGTGACGCTTTTGAGCAGGCTAGTTGCACGGTAGAACAAAAAACGCGCGAACGCATTTCAAGTGGTGAAGACGATAATACTACGGATCGTAGCGAGCACCCTTTAGAAGTTATTTTATTGATCTTTAGAACACTAACAGTGATGCGTTACAATAATAAAACCTTTACTGTTTATTTCAATGGGCGCTCGGTAAAGCAGACGGATGATCCGATGGGAGCGCCAGCTGGTATGCCGCAATCACATTAATGAGTAAAAGGAAACCGAAACTAAACTTGTGACAATTTCTTAGAATGACATAATTAATCTACACAGTCCTAAAGCTAATAGAATGTAAAAAAAAAATGTTCCCGGGCTTTATCTAAATTGATGCACGCCACGAGTAACAAAGAGTTGCAGGCGGGGGAAGTTTTCGACATGATGGTGCTTGTAGACGGGGACAAAGCGGAAGAACAACACAATACAGTGCGCAACTTGTTGACAACACAAGTTGCGCACTGTGTTGTCCTGTTCTTCCTCTTTGTCCCCATTTACAAGCGCTATCATATCGACAAATATTTATTATCAACTCGCCCAACAATCAGCATGGACGATTTGTTTAGGTAAAGGGCGAGGTAAAGTTTTAGCAGACAGCTGGAGCTTTTGTAGCTCCGCTGAAATTGAGGCTTATTTATAGCGGTCTTGTCATTAGGAAAGAGCAATTCTCGATGTTTGCATTTTTCCCATCTCGTGACCAGTCTGCCACGAAAAACTTATTTATTCCTCAAATAGCCCAAAAGGCTCCGCTTTCTCGCAAGGCTTCCTAGCTTGTCTTCTGTTCTTTTTCTTTTTATAATTTACTTGCTATGCATCGTACAAAGAAGTGAGTCCCTTGCTGAAGATCCCGCGAATATTTGTGACACGGTCGCCTTACCCGTAGGGTGTGGTTGAGGAATCTGCGAGGGAATTAAGTTTATTCTAAAAAAAAATATCAATTTCTTCCGACAAAAAGTTTCGAAGATGTAAGACAACTAAAATAATTTTTATGTGGTCAATAAAGCTTTTTTTTTTTTTTTTAGTTGCATATAACAGGATCTATTATTTGAATGGATTAAAATGTCAAAGTATTTAAGGGCTTACTTTATTATGTCGAATAGTTTATAAATGGAAGAAAAAAATAAAAGGTTCCAGTATTAGGTTGCGAGGCACTTAGGCTATGAGGGACGCGCGAGACTCCTTAGGGAAGAGAACACAGGGTTCGAACCCTCCGTTTTGCGCTCAGGAGGCCGTAATTCTTTACCTGATTTGGTTTTTGCATGTACGGCTTAGATTGCAAATGTCAGGCGTTCAGTCTCTCCATCACTGTAAACCTTTAGTAATAACGTTGACGTGTGTGGGTCGCTCAGTATTCACCGCCACCCGATCGGTCTCCGCCCACTCTCTCGAGAAGTCACACGATCAGGTCAAGTTGGTTAAGCGTTTTACTTTAGGTCACAGGCTGGCCCTGACATCCCCGATGTTCCGTAGTCGAATCGTCCGCGGTGGGGTTTTTGAGGCAGGCCCCGGTTCTGCCGCTCTGGTCTTTTCGTATCGCTCGGCAGCACCGCTGTCGTCCGATGCCTTTGTTCTTCTGCCGCGCACAGCCTTCTCGCGCCTCGTGCACCGCCTCTGTTGGTCTCGTGTATCTTTTTCAGACCTCGTTTTCCTTTTTTCCACAATTGTCATACACTTTCTATGTTGTAAGTTACTTCTTGTTTCTTTCTAACACATGCCACGATCTTCGGTTACTCGGGACTTATGTTTTGTTGACTAAATATTTTAGTTTGTTTCTCGCCGATGACGTCACCCCTGCTTTCACTTCTGCTAGGGAGATCGGGATGAAAGCGTGGAATCCCCTTGTTCCGGGAAGGCCTTTCGCATGTTGGTAGCGGCTTGCGAGGTTCTCTCGTTCAGCGTTGATGTTGTCTTTAGATACCCAGATGGGTTTTACACTGCAGAGGCTTCCCACTGCCCATTCGTACAACTCTCGGGGCGTGCAAATCTGGTCATCGAAGGGGCGCTGGAGGCTTGCTTTGGCAGCCAGTCTTTTTAAGGTTCCTCCTACCCCATCGCACGGACCCTTTCCATGTGATGTGGCAAAGAAATGCCACACTGCCTCAAGACCAAAATCTTCATGGTGGAAGCAAAGATTGATGAAATTTTTCTTACTCTTGTACTGTGCAGCTGCACCATCTGTGAAGTAATGAATTTTTGTTAGTTCTTTCTGAGTGCATTGGAGGAGCTCAATCACCTTCCTTTGAAACAAATGCACGGCTGCATTATCGTGTGTTAGGTCATCAGAAATTATTGTGAAGGTTTGGTGCTGAATTTCGTTTTCGCCTTGCGCCCGGTAATATACAACGACGGGGTGAATGGTCGCTTGCGTTTCACTCCAGTAGAAGGACTGGGGAGAGTCTTGCACAAGAAAGTTGTAATTTTCAGCAAAATCCATTAGAATGATGGCTTCATTTTCGAGTAAAGTCTCTTTCAACTTCCGTAAGAAACTGGACTGTTCTTTGGCAACGAAGTGATGCGGCTTCAGAGACAACAGCTGACTGGCGAGGTGGTCCACAAACTCTTCAGATGAAAGCTCCACCGTTTCAAGTGTAGCGCGGTTTCCGGAGATCCACCTTTTGAATTTTATGGTGCCGGCGGCTTGCAGTCTACGAAGGTTGTCACCCAATGAAGTTTTAAGCCCTTCCAGACCTGGACAAGAAAGGCATCTGCCAAACATGCAGTCTTCGTTCTCTATACTGCATACAGCAGAACGTAGTAGCTCTTTGTAGTCGACGTTTACTCCTGCAGCGTGTAGCAGGAGCTTTATGTTCTGGTGATAGGAGCAGTACGCAAACTGTGTGCGTGCCGGGTGCTCCTGCTAACACACACCACCGTGGTCGCAATGAGGCGAAACTGGAAAATCCGCACTGTGCGTCTGGGCATTGGCTTTTCCATTGAAGAAAAGCCTCCTTCAGATTAATTAGCATTAACCGTTTTTGTTTTCCGCAAATGACGTCTTTTTTTCCTGGCATGCAGTAGCTTACTGTGTCGTCCTCATAAAACTTTCTAATGGAGATCTTGATGCTCTCTAGAAGACGCGGTACGTTTTTGCCGTCCGGTTCAGAAAGTACTCCGCCATTCTTTCGGAGCTTCCTAGCTTCGCGCACCATCCATTTTGTTGCACCAAAAAAATCGGCCACTTGCAACATACTCCATGACGCCGGTGCTAACGTCAAAATAGACATTTTTTTAGCCCTTGAGGTTTCATTCCTGAATTTTTGCTTCAACTCACAGAGAAGACCTAGGTAGTCGTCCGCAAGGGTCTCAGCGCAAGTTGTACCTGGGACACGAATGTTTAAGCTTCTGTGTAGCTTTGCAGAAAAAGTCTTTGCATGCTCTTTAGCTTTTTCTTAGCGTAGCCTTGCCGTTGTTTGTAGGACCTCTTAAGGGTAACTTTGGCTTCCCCCACGGCAGACAACGAAGCATTCAAGGGTTCAAAGTTCGCATAGGGCTCAGATGACGTTCCATCAGTAGAAATGTTCCCATCGTGTTCACTCAACTGACCTGGTGACAGCTGTGCACTTGCAGCCTGAATGTTCTTGATTTCGTCGTGCACACGTATGTTGCATTTTACGCATAGGTAGTTTCCAACTATTAGCTTCAAATAGTGAACTGCGGATGCAACTTTTGAGGTGATTACCTTCGCTCCACAACAAAAGTTCTTGTGTAAACGAAACGGATCCGCACACCTCTTGGACCGTGGCATCTTGTTAAAATCAGGATCAGTTTTCTTTCACTTTACAGAGCTTCTGAATGATGCGCGTTTTCTTGCTCGCATTTCACTTCACAGTGCTTCTGAAAGATGCGTGTTTCCTCGCTCATATTTGTATCAGACGTTCAAAAACTAATGTCGTCTGCTAAACGTTTAGCTCGCCCTTTCGCAAAACAAATTCCTCCGCCTGCAACTCTTTGTTACTCATGGCGTGCATCAATTTAGATAAAGCCTGGGAACATTTTTTTTTACATTCTATTAGCTTTGGGACTGTGTAGATTAATTATGTCATTCTAAGAAATTGTCACAAGTTTAGTTTCGGTTTCCTTTTACTCATTAATGTAATTGCGGCATACCAGCTGGCGCTCCCATCGGATCATCCGTCTGCTTTACCGAGCGCCCATTGAAAATAAACAGTAAAGGTTTTATTATTGTAACGCATCACTGTTAGTGTTCTAAAGATCAATAAAATAACTTATAAAGGGTGCTCGCTACGATCCGTAGTATTATCGTCTTCACCACTTGAAATGCGTTCGCACGTTTTTTGTTCTACCGTGCAACTAGCCTGCTCAAAAGCGTCACGCCAGATTACGTCTTATTGCCCGAAAGAAAAAAATATTTCTTAACTTAAAAAAAAAGTACCTTTCTAAATTTTTGATATTTTATTGTAGAAGCTTGGAGCTATATTTTGATATATATGTATTGTTCGAGACTGAGGGCTAACAATTTGTTTTATTGCTCCAAACATTGCCAATTTACGAAAACTGACGTAATTCATATATTTTTAAAATAAAAAGTAATAGTTTCTAAGATGTAGTAATTTTTTAACAAATAACAATAGAAGCTGTTGTTCAGAAAAAAAAGTTTCAAATCAGTGTCTAGGATTTAAGTTGATTTAATAATTCTATGAATATGGCATGATGTGTGTTAGCTTTCTTAGGCCTAAAACTATTTAAAAATATTTTATTTTATTATGATAATAAAAGTACATAAGAAGCATTATATTGTAGGTCTTCTTCCGATATCATAATAATTTTGTCGTATTTCGACTTAATTACACAAATGTTGAAATGTCCTATAGTAAAGGCACTTTTCTCAAAGTTTAAAAAATGGCCGCCACAAAACAAACAAATATTTAGAAGAAATATTTTGTCAGATTACTTATGGGGCAACTGACTACCACTGTGATTTTTTCGGTGAAGATCGGAGGAGGTCGAGCCACCTCGTCGTACGGTTTGGCATGGAACGACCCACATGCCATTTCTAGCTGTACATTTTTCTAAAACAGGCGCGTGTTAGAATTGGGAAAGTATGGTATATTTTACATGGTGGCCTACAGACATCGCTTTTACGTGTCCCGGCACATGCGAAATACATGTCGGTTTGGACCGTGCTTTTGGGCAGGGACGTTGTCCCATGTGTGCAATGTGTCCCCCTTCCTACATACTTTAGAATGTAGCAAAAACGCAATAACAGCTATCTCGATCGCTTCTTTACACACTGTGGCAAAAAGCTGCAGATTTTTCTGCACTGACAGTCCATCGGCTGCCCGTCGATTTGAAAAACCACACCGGCAGCCCTGCAAATCGTCTGATACTCTTTGAATGTAGATCTGCAGTGGCTTTACCGTAAAATCCCGCATGTATGCCCTCCCGTTTTTCTGGCTAAATATCCCTAACATCAAAATTCCAAAAGATTGCCCACCCCCCAAATTCCCGTCGGACATCTTGTGATTCGATGCCCGACGGGAATTGCATCAACCGCGCAACCTGTGGTACTGGTACGTGTGAAAGCCAAGTTCGTAGCGGGTTCGCGCACGTTCATCACACCACGACACACGAATCTCGCGAGTCTAAGATCTACGTTATCTGTTCCCTCGACACACGAGTTTGCAGCTGGTTCCCGCGTCTTTATTGCATCGTTAAACCCGACCCTCCTGCGTCTGTGATCTGCGGTGTTCGTTCCTGCGAAACGGGAGAACGCAAGCTTGCCGTGTCCGCGACGTGCAGTGTAAGTTCCCGTGTCACACGGTTTGCAGGAAGTGCTCCTGCACTTCTCGCTACTTTCGCGATAAAATTTTGCTGCCGCATTGCCAAAGATCGCACGCCCCATGTTCTTCACCAATTATCGTTGCAGGCGGGCATTCTTACGGGGCGATGCGGGCCTTACAGATTGCCAACTTACCCTGTTCGAGACGATATCGCTCCGGCGATTCCTGGGGCGTCTTGAGCGAAGAGCACTCGGGGGTGATGGACACTCCGAGGAAGATGTCGTCGTCCCGGTTCGCCAACTGCGAGGAGCGTCAACTCACTCACTCACTTCGTCAGCCACGTAGAAATTATCGCAGAGGCTGGTTCGCATGGATCTGTTTGACTCTGATTGAGTGCACCGTGATCGCTTGTAACCGCCAAATATGAGAGAATGCAGTGGGGCCATCTTATGCATCATCCATTCACCACACATTTAAAATACAGTAGACACCCGTTAAGGCGAACTCGCTTAAGCGGAATTCTCGGATATGCCGAACAAAGTAAGAACATTTGGTTGGTTTCCCATAGACGCAATGCAAAAAAAAAATCATTTAACACGAACCGCTTTGCACGCGCATTTTGGTTAACTCGAACTTTCATAGGTCCCCTTCGCGATGACACTGCACCGACGGCGACGCCGCGCATTGCGCCGGCCGAGGTGTATGTCAGATGTACCGTAAAAACCCGCATATAATACGAGGTTTTCTTTTTTCAAATTTTCAGCTTCGATGAGGTGCAATCTAACGCTGTTTGACATAGTTTCGTTTTCGAAGCAATATAGCGCTCAAAACAGCTATCAGCATCATTAAAGGGGAGGTGCAACGATTTCCGGACTTCGGTCAAAGATTTGTGGAAGTTGCCCTCTGACACTTCTGAAGTAAAGAACAGAAAACCAATTTCGCCTGCGTGTCCTAGTTGTTGCGTAAAAAAAAGATAAATATTGGCATTTTGGGCACCCCTCAACTCACTCCCAGTCTTCAGGGTCACACCTGGTCGCACTCCCAGTGACGTCATTCGGAGTGCCATGTAGGTTCCCGTGTGCTATCTCGGAGGACGCTTCCTCTCCCTCTCTCTGTTGACATTAGCGGGCGTTATGCTGCAGCTTAGAGCCGAGCGAGGTCACGTAATCTTTTCGCCGTAGTTCCTTCGGCTGCCACTTGGGGCTGCAGGTGGGCGAAAAAGCTTGACTTTTGCTTTGCGATTGTGCAGCGGAATCGCGACATTTTTAATGAAGGAGGTGTTTTCTCTATCCTCCGGGACACGATAAACAACTTAAAAATGTCAAGATGCAAATTCTTTTAATGATAAAATCGTTGCACCGCCCCTTTAAAATCGCAATGTCCGAGGCGCCACTTTTCGTACACAGTCGGGCGGTCGGGCTCGGCAATGGCGTCGGCACGAAAACAGTCATCGGTCGCCTACAAAAGAAAAGTTCTTTAGATTGCGGAAGACATCGGTAACAGTGCTGCCGGACGACAATTCGCCATAAATGAGGGCAGCATCCGCGGACGGAGACGGCAAAAGCAAGCTCTGTTCGCATGCAACGGAACGAGAAGCTTTAGGAGCCCAAAGAATGGCATGTTCGCCGACATTAGTCGAGGCAAGTTTCAGCGACTTTGTAAAAGAGCAACGTGAACGGCACCTCGCCGTAACTTGGTAAAAGAGCAACGTGAACGGCACCTCGCCGTAACTTTGTAAAAGAGCAGCGTGAACGGCACCTCGCCGTAACTTGGTAAAAGAGCAACGTGAACGGCACCTCGCCGTAACTTTGTAAAAGAGCAGCGTGAACGGCACCTCGCCGTAACTTGGTAAAAGAGCAACGTGAACGGCACCTCGCCGTAACTTTGTAAAAGAGCAGCGTGAACGGCACCTCGCCGTAACTTGGTAAAAGAGCAACGTGAACGGCACCTCGCCGTAACTTGGTAAAAGAGCAACGTGAACGGCACCTCGCCGTAACTTGGTAAAAGAGCAACGTGAACGGCACCTCGCCGTAACTTGGTAAAAGAGCAACGTGAACGGCACCTCGCCGTAACTTTGTAAAAGAGCAGCGTGAACGGCACCTCGCCGTAACTTGGTAAAAGAGCAACGTGAACGGCACCTCGCCGTAACTTTGTAAAAGAGCAGCGTGAACGGCACCTCGCCGTAACTTGGTAAAAGAGCAACGTGAACGGCACCTCGCCGTAACTTTGTAAAAGAGCAGCGTGAACGGCACCTCGCCGTAACTTGGTAAAAGAGCAACGTGAACGGCACCTCGCCATAACTTTGTAAAAGAGCGCGTGAACGGCACCTCGCCGTAACTTGGTAAAAGAGCAACGTGAACGGCACCTCGCCGTAACTTGTAAAAGAGCAACGTGAACGGCACCTCGCCGTAACTTGGTAAAAGAGCAAGCGTGAACGGCACCTCGCCGTAACTTGGTAAAAGAGCAACGTGAACGGCACCTCGCCGTAACTTGTAAAAGAGCAACGTGAACGGCACCTCGCCGTAACTTGGTAAAAGAGCAACGTGAACGGCACCTCGCCGTAACTTGGTAAAAGAGCAACGTGAACGGCACCTCGCCGTAACTTGGTAAAAGAGCAACGTGAACGGCACCTCGCCGTAACTTTGTAAAAGAGCAGCGTGAACGGCACCTCGCCGTAACTTGGTAAAGAGCAACGTGAACGGCACCTCGCCGTAACTTTGTAAAAGAGCAGCGTGAACGGCACCTCGCCGTAACTTGTAAAAGAGCAGCGTGAACGGCACCTCGCCGTAACTTGGTAAAAGAGCAACGTGAACGGCACCTCGCCGTAACTTTGTAAAAGAGCAACGTGAACGGCACCTCGCCGTAACTTTGTAAAAGAGCAGCGTGAACGGCACCTCGCCGTAACTTGGTAAAAGAGCAACGTGAACGGCACCTCGCCGTAACTTTGTAAAAGAGCAACGTGAACGGCACCTCGCCGTAACTTTGTAAAAGAGCACGTGAACGGCACCTCGCCGTAACTTGTAAAAGAGCAACGTGAACGGCACCTCGCCGTAACTTTGTAAAAGAGCAGCGTGAACGGCACCTCGCCGTAACTTTGTAAAGAGCAACGTGAACGGCACCTCGCCGTAACTTGGTAAAAGAGCAACGTGAACGGCACCTCGCCGTAACTTTGTAAAAGAGCAACGTGAACGGCACCTCGCCGTAACTTGGTAAAAGAGCAACGTGAACGGCACCTCGCCGTAACTTGGTAAAAGAGCAACGTGAACGGCACCTCGCCGTAACTTTGTAAAGAGCAAGCGTGAACGGCACCTCGCCGTAACTTGGTAAAAGAGCAACGTGAACGGCACCTCGCCGTAACTTGTAAAAGAGCAACGTGAACGGCACCTCGCCGTAACTTTGTAAAAGAGCAGCGTGAACGGCACCTCGCCGTAACTTGGTAAAAGAGCAACGTGAAAAGAGCAACGTGAACGGCACCTCGCCGTAACTTTGTAAAAGAGCACTTTGTAAAAGAGCAGCGTGAACGGCACCTCGCCGTAACTTGGTAAAAGAGCAACGTGAACGGCACCTCGCCGTAACTTGGTAAAAGAGCAACGTGAACGGCACCTCGCCGTAACTTGGTAAAAGAGCAGCGTGAACGGCACCTCGCCGTAACTTTGTAAAAGAGCAGCGTGAACGGCACCTCGCCGTAACTTGGTAAAAGAGCAGCGTGAACGGCACCTCGCCGTAACTTGGTAAAAGAGCAGCGTGAACGACACCTCGCCGTAACTTGGTAAAAGAGCAACGTGAACGGCACCTCGCCGTAACTTGGTAAAAGAGCAGCGTGAACGGCACCTCGCGTAACTTTGTAAAAGAGCAGCGTGAACGGCACCTCGCCGTAACTTGGTAAAAGAGCAGCGTGAACGGCACCTTCGCCGTAACTTTGTAAAAGAGCAGCGTGAACGGCACCTCGCCGTAACTTGGTAAAAGAGCAACGTGAACGGCACCTCGCCGTAACTTTGTAAAAGAGCAGCGTGAACGGCACCTCGCCGTAACTTTGTAAAAGAGCAGCGTGAACGGCACCTCGCCGTAACTTGGTAAAAGAGCAACGTGAACGGCACCTCGCCGTAACTTTGTAAAAGAGCAGCGTGAACGGCACCTCGCCGTAACTTGGTAAAGAGCAACGTGAACGGCACCTCGCCGTGACTTTGTAAAAGAGCAGCGTGAACGGCACCTCGCCGTAACTTGGTAAAAGAGCAACGTGAACGGCACCTCGCCGTAACTTTGTAAAAGAGCAGCGTGAACGGCACCTCGCCGTAACTTGGTAAAAGAGCAACGTGAACGGCACCTCGCCGTAACTTTGTAAAAGAGCAGCGTGAACGGCACCTCGCCGTAACTTGGTAAAAGAGCAACGTGAACGGCACCTCGCCGTAACTTTGTAAAAGAGCAGCGTGAACGGCACCTCGCCGTAACTTGGTAAAAGAGCAACGTGAACGGCACCTCGCCGTAACTTTGTAAAAGAGCAGCGTGAACGGCACCTCGCCGTAACTTGGTAAAAGAGCAACGTGAACGGCACCTCGCCGTAACTTTGTAAAAGAGCAGCGTGAACGGCACCTCGCCGTAACTTGGTAAAAGAGCAACGTGAACGGCACCTCGCCGTAACTTGGTAAAAGAGCAACGTGAACGGCACCTCGCCGTAACTTGGTAAAAGAGCAACGTGAACGGCACCTCGCCGTAACTTGGTAAAAGAGCAACGTGAACGGCACCTCGCCGTAACTTTGTAAAAGAGCAGCGTGAACGGCACCTCGCCGTAACTTGGTAAAAGAGCAACGTGAACGGCACCTCGCCGTAACTTGGTAAAAGAGCAACGTGAACGGCACCTCGCCGTAACTTTGTAAAAGAGCAGCGTGAACGGCACCTCGCCGTAACTTGGTAAAAGAGCAACGTGAACGGCACCTCGCCGTAACTTTGTAAAAGAGCAGCGTGAACGGCACCTCGCCGTAACTTTGTAAAAGAGCAACGTGAACGGCACCTCGCCGTAACTTGGTAAAAGAGCAACGTGAACGGCACCTCGCCGTAACTTTGTAAAAGAGCAGCGTGAACGGCACCTCGCCGTAAACATCGAGCTGCTGCATGAGAACTTTGGCGAGCCGACATTGGGTTACTCGCTTTATGCGCCGCACCGGGTTTTCACTGCGTTGGCGCACGCTCGTCACTCGCTCTTTCAAGAAGTGCGGGATTTCAAATGCGCTCGACGGCACTGAAGACTACTGCCTTTGGGAGGAGAGCGCCGGACAAGGAGTCTGATGGACGTGATGAGAGTGATTAAGGTTCAATTATGACATGTGGCCCATGTATTCTCAGGAACATGGGCCACACGTCGTCTTTCATCGCTAGACACCGATTTGCACAGAGGAGGAGGCAGTCAAATATCATCGAATGGATCGGTGCCCCCACCAGTGGTGTGTGAAAAACTATTTTTTTCTTCATTTGGCATGGTAAGCCAAATAAATGTCCTTTTTTAAGTATCTCTTCATTGTAGGCCTTTTCATTCTGTGTTTATTGGTCAACAGCAATTTAGACATGCCCAGCATGATAATTAGGGCACTTCTATGCGGAGGGCAAGTTCGTCTGCTTCTCGCGCAGGGGGTACCGGTGACGTCAGAACGCCGTGCCCTGATTGGCTGATCACGGCCCCCCTATCTGAGCGTCGTCTGCTCCTTTGCAACGTCGTCTGCGTCTGTCTTACCTTTCCTGCGACTTTCGGAAATGCAGAGGCCAGATTCACAAAACCATGTTACGCCGAAAGAGTGCGTAAGACAAAACGTGAGAACAAATTCGTATTCACGAAACGAAATTATCGTAAGTTTCGCTCAGGTTATGACGGAATCCTACGACGATCAACTCAGCATGGCCGACAGCGTCACTCAGTTACTTGGTCGCGACGACCAACGGAGGTTTATTTTTGTACTTGCTCTTCTCACGCGTCACGACTACAAGCAGCAAGAAAAAAAGTAAAAAGCACTTGAAATAAACCACGACGAACAAGAACGCTGGATCCACAAACACCCGGGAAATGCTCCAACGGCCACGATTCCACTGACCCCGTCCAAGCGAGCTCGGCAGATAGGCCTAACAGCGGCGCAGCGGTGCTCCGACGGTCCTTGGCCAAGACCGTCTGCCCACGACCGGCTGGCGTGCTGAATGGAATATGCCCGCGCGACCCTTGTGAACCCTTCAATCTCTTCCTCTTGTCATCGCCTCGTTTTCCGAGGCAGCGGCGACTCTCGACGGTGAAAAAGCGGTGAATCTCCGACAGACGCAGGAAAGGTAAAGCAGCCATCGCTTTGACTAGCAGACGTAAAGCAGACGACGTTAACTGCACCAACCCGCCGACGCCGTTTAAGAGTGAGGAGTCTCGCCGCACACGCAAGGAGGGAAAAAGTATTTGGGAGGGAACTTGCGGACACTCTCGCTTCTTAGCAGACAAACCTCGGCGCCTCGGGACACCTCGCCAGCGAGTCCCTTGACTTCCCCCTTGATGCACGTCTGCTAGTTGTTCGACAAAAACAACGTACCGCTCGAGTTATTTCGTCTCCCCTCTCTGAAAGGCGAAGTCGAGCTCGCTCGTAAAGACCTGCACTTCCGAAAGTCGCAGGAAAGGTAAGACAGACGCAGACGACGTTGCGAGCAGACGACGTTGCAAAGGAGCAGACGACGCTCAGATAGGGGGGTAGCGATAAGCCAATCAGGGCTCGACGTTCTGACGTCCCCGCTACCTCCTTTCTCATGCGCAGAAGACGAAAATGAGCCCACTTGCGAGGCGTATTAAGGGAGGAGGTGGGCAATAAATATGAACTTTCTTATTTCTAGAGATATCTGAACGAAATTTACAGGGTGTGTTTATAGCACAGACATAAGAGTAACTGCAAAGTTTCATGGAGCTGTGCATATTATTTCTCAAGTTACAAATATTTATCAAAATCGTCCATATGCATTCCTTATCCCAGGCCTGGAGAATTTGAAAAAGGTAGTAGCGGCGTAAAATTTGTTATGATGACCCCTGGATGGGTTCCCCAGGGCATAACAGAGCCCTTTTTTTACATTTCTTTGTTGAAAAATTTTAATGCAACTTTGAATTTTGTGTAGTCAATGAAACCCACATTCATCAAATTTAATTTTTTTATTATAAATTTTTAGCGCCGTTTTCTAAAAAAAGGGCTCTGTTATGCCCTCACAAAGTTATTTAGGAACAGAATAAAAAAGACGGCACAAAAATCCATTCATCAGTTCCTGAGATATCGCTGGGACAAGCAGCCACGGCAGTGAAAAAATTCGTTCTGAGAAAACAGCACTTGAAAGTTGCACACAGATTTTCAGCTTTAGAATGACCCTGCAGAATGAATAGTCAGAAGTGTTCTTGCGCACTTTCTTCTTGTTCCGCCTTTCCAACTTCTCTTGATGTCGTTTGCTGGCCTTGTGCAGACGTAGGGCATCTTTCTCGGCAGCTCGTTGGAGGGCTAGATGGGCCGGCTGGAGTCCCACTGCAACCAATATTTCTGCAGTTGCCTTGTAGCAGCCGGCGTTGAACCTCAACACCGCTTCATGCAGTGCAGTTTCAACAGCGATCAGCGATGCATGCTGTTCCTTAGGCATCAAAGACCACAGGACAGTGTGGAAAGACTCAGATGCATTCTGAGTCTTTGCTCCCAAGCAGCGTTGAAGCAGAGAAACCTGCGACAGGCGTTGGTAGACGGGCAGCATAGCTGCAGCGACGTAGGCTGGGAGTTTGTGCTTGTGCTTTGGCTGTGGCTCACCTTTTGCCTCGGCAACTCTTATGCGACACCACGATTTAGCTCCCTCCGGGCAGAGTTCATGGTGAGGCTCCTGGTCAGTCGACGTGACATGATGGTAGGTGGCCATAACAGCACGCTGCATCGCTGCCACGTCCTTGGAGTTGTTTTGGAGGGCCCAGCCATAGTAGTCGGTAAGCTTGTCGATGAGGGCCTTCGTCAACCTGCCCTTACCGCTCAACGGCTTAACGCTCTTCTGGACAAGGTTGCGCAGTGCCGTTCCCATCCTCTTCTGAACATGGTTCAAACACTCTTCCTTCACGATGGGGACTAGCCCTTAGACGTTCTCTTCTGTAAGGGCAGAGAAGGTCCTGCTGTCCCCGTCGGAGACAAGTGCTGTATACCGCAGGTCGTGCTTGGAGATAGAGCGCTTGAAGAGGGTCAGGGCCGCCTCGACCTCCATCCTCCCAGATTTGGCGTCCGTGTTTTTCTGGCAGACATGATGCATGTGCCAGATGTCATACCATTGATCTCCAGGCTTGGGTCCTGTTTGGCACCCAAGGCACAGGTTGGATAAAACCACGGCGTCCAAGATGAGGCCTGTGTGGTATTCTATGACTGACCCGACTCCGATGTGAGATGTGTGCCCTCTCTTGTGCCATGTGCCATCATACACCACGGTGATATCCTTGCAGAACCCCGGGTCCATCTTCTTACAGGCTGTTTTCACCGCGACAGCTGACTCGGCATAAAACTTTTCCACGCACAGGGCCTCTGGCTCTCTGAAGGTCTTCTTCAGGTGCTCCTGGAACGTTTTGTGGTGGAGACCTCTGTGGGAGACGTTCATAGCTGCCCAAAAGTCATTGAGAGCTGTCTGCCCCTTTCCTATCTGCTTGATCGCCATGATGAAGCGGATGTTGACTTCGAAGGCCCTCGAGTCTTGTTGGCGTGGCGAAGTCCAGGAACTTGCAATAATGCCGCAATGGGGGCATACGACCTCGAGTTTTGCTGCCAGTCCGAGTTTGGTGCCTTCTTGGACAGTCAATCCAGTCCCCGAGCAATGCTTGCACACGGTGCAGCAGAGCAGGTTGCTCAAAACGTCGATCTGAACAAGGCAGAACTTCTCACCTTGGCTTGTAGCAGAGGCAGGCGTGGGATTGGGCAGCATGGCTTCAAACTTCCTCTGGGTTGCTGGCATAGCTCCAAGTTCGGCTTGAACGGTATCACAATGTCTAGCTTCTGCTTCGATTTCCTCACGTGTCAGGAAATGCGTCCGCAGATGGGTGCTGGAAGACGCGCTCCCACTTGTCGCGGCAGGCGGAAGACGGGCGCTGGGACCCGCGATCTCGGGGGGAACCACAACGGTCGGCATGCTCGGTACTCCAGGCGTGAGCGGGGCGATGCGTTCTTCTTCGACGACAGCCGATGGCACAGAAAATCCATCACTGGAAGTGTTGACGCGATCATCATTGACGGCACGCCGCGCAGAAACTTCCAACTTCGCCATCCGCAGTAACTTCATGAACCGCTTCCGCGCGCTAAACGCGCGCACCGTCTTGTACTTCGAACCCCGCATCGTGTGCGACCACGAAACAGACGGGCACGCTACACGAAACTACTCAAAGAAAGTTCGGAAAACGATCGTAAAGATGGCGAAAAACGAAGCGGTGCTGACAAAGCAAGAGCGCGTGCAAGCAGACCACTACCGAGAGCAGACGACGCGAGCGGCAACAGCAGGAGAAACGGAGGAGGAGAGCACTCCGCGCGCGGAGAAATCCCGTCCCAGCCAATAGCAGTCGCGCGCTCCCCCGCACGCTCCTCGAGCGCGCGCTCTGTCCAATCGCGCTCTTGCGATTGAGACACGGAAGAACGGCGACCACGCCGTAACCACGTGGCCGACGCCATTTTGGGAGCTGGCAAAAAAAAGATAAAGAATTCACGTTCAAAACAAGACTAAGATGGCGGCCGTCGGCCAGACGTGTCGAAAATGACGAGCGCACGAAGTTGGGGTTGATTTTGACGTTTGACCGTCACTTGGATGCTACCCAGGCTTCGTATATATTTCTTTTTAAATATTTTCCCGTTGTATTTGGTGCTGATAATTACAGAGAAGGTAGTTTATGAGATATACAACCGAAAAATAAGGTTTTCTAAAAATCGACTTTTCGCGATTTTTCGGTTTTCAAAGCCCGCGTCCTCCCTTAAGGCGAACATCTGATAAGTCGAACAAAGTAAGAGCATTTGCTTGGTTTCCCATAGACGCAATGCAAAAAAACATTGTTTAACACGAACCGCTTTGCGCGCGCATTTCGGTTAACTCGAACTTCCATAGGTCCCCTTCACGATGGCACCGACGGCGACGCCGCGCATTGCGCCGGCCGAGGTGTATGTCAGATGTGCCGTAAAACCCCGCATATAATACGAGGTTTTTTTTTAAATTTTAACTTCGATGAGGCGCGATCTAACGCTGTTTGACGCAGTTTCGGTTGCGAAGCAATATGGCGCTCAAAACAGCTATCATCATCATTAAAATCACAATGTCCGAGGCGTCACCATTCGTACAGTCAGGCTCGGCAATGGCGTCAACGCAAAAACAATCTTCGGTTGCCTACAAAAGAAAAGTTCTTTTGGTTGCGGAAGACATCGGTAACAGTGCTGCCGGACGACAATTTGCCGTAAATGAGGGCAGCATCCGCGGATGGAGACAACAAAAGCAAGCTCTGTTCGTGTGCAACGGAATGAGAAGAAGCTTTAGGAGGCCAAAGAATTAATGGCGGGTTCGGCGACGTCGAGGCAAGTCTCAGCGACTTTGTAAAAGAGCAACGTGAACGGCACCTCGCCGTAAACATCGAGCTGCTGCATGAGAACTTTGGCGAGCCGACATTGGGTTACTCGCTTTATGCGCCGCGCCGGGTTTTCACTGCGTCGGCGCACGCTCGTCGCTCGCTCTTTCAAGAAGTGCGGGATTTCAAATGCGCTCGACGGCACTGAAGACTACTGCCTTTGGGAGGAGGCGTCGGACAAGGAGTCTGATGGACGTGATCAGAGTGATTAAGGTTCAATTATGACACGTGGCTTATGTTTTCTCAGGAACATGGGCCACACGTCGTCTTTCATCGCTAGACACCGATTTGCACAGAGGAGGAGGCAGTCAAAAATCACCGAATGGATCGGTTCCCCCACCAGTGGTGTGTGAAACATTATTTTTTTTTCTTCATTTGGCATGGTAAGCCAAATAAATGTCCCTTTTTACGTATCTCTTCATCGTAGGCCTTTTCATTCTGTGTTTATTTATGAACAGCAATTTAGACATGCCCAGCATGATAATTAGGGCACTTCTGTTAAGGCGAACATCTGATAAGTAGAACAAATTTTCAGGGTCCCTTCGTGTTCGTCTTAAAGGGAGTCTACTGTATATTGTAGATTATGCCGAATGACTTCGCTGATGTTAAATCTTCTCCAGGGTTACTCACAAAGCATCGGTACTTTTCATCGATCCTGCTCTCCCGGCTGTTCATGACGGCGAAAAAGTGGTCCTTGCCGATGAACCAGTCTCCCAGGCAGTTGTACTGGACCTCTGCGGGAGAGAAACCCAGCAAGAAAAATCACTCGTTTCTCGCAGTTCCTTAAAACCTTTCATTTAGAATTTTTTCTAAATAGTATAAGTCACAACCGTGGATGGATGTAGATGTAGGCGGTAAGTACCGTATTTTGCGACACCTAATGGTGTATTCGCACGACGGAGTTTCTTCCCGAGGAGAAGAGAAAACGTCATCGAGTTCTGAGGTCACGTGCTCCGCGTCACGGATGTTCGCTGGTCCCCCGAGCTCGCGGCATGCTCGCGGGGACCCGAGGAGAATCTGTGGCAAGCCTACAGAATATCCGCCGTTCCGTCGGTATCCGTCGGAGCGGTCGGGCCCCCTCTTTTGTCCTTTGCTTTTGGGGAGTGATAATGATGAATAGCTTTCAACTGTGGGGTGCCTTTTCTTTATAATTTTTTGCCTGCCTTTTTGTTCGATGAGCCCCCGAAAGTCGCCAGCAGGTTTGAAGTGTGGGTGTCTTTTCTTTATTATTTTTTCCCTGCCTTTTGTTCAATGAGCCCCCGAAAGTCGCCAACAGGTTTGCGAAAAGAAAAACTCCGGCGACTCAACTACATGCAACTCCGTCGTGCGAATGCTCGCTTGGATTTTCTGCACTGCTTCCTCCTTCTCGTGCCGTTTCCTTCTCTCAGCTCTATGACGTACTCGCTTTTCTCCGGGTATGAAGATCTCTCGTGCGAATACACCATAAGTCGCGCGTTTTCTCCAAACACTTTGTCGGTGCATCTTATGCAACGGGATGGCTTAGTAAAAGCATTTTTTTGGTATAAGAATTAACTGCGGAAATTCACCACAAAGCTTATATTTCTCGTTCGATGTTTCGACGAGAATATTGAAACTTGCCATAGCATATTGCAATCATAATACACTCCTGCGGGCTTTTCAATGCGGTTTCGCTGAGAATAACGTCGCAGCTGAACATCATTGAATTGTCCTCGACCGACCTTGAAC
Organism: Ixodes persulcatus; assembly: GCA_013358835.2. Lineage (NCBI taxonomy): Eukaryota > Metazoa > Arthropoda > Arachnida > Ixodida > Ixodidae > Ixodes > Ixodes persulcatus. The sequence continues at coordinate 1,045,666 of JABSTQ010009160.1, read as the reverse complement.
TCGACCGGTATTTAAACTTGCTAACCAGATGGGCATTGTCACGCCCCACCTAAAGCCACGAGATCCTACGCTTCAGATTAAGGACACTCCCTCCGTTGCCAGTTATCTGAAGCTTTCTCTAAACTCGCGGGAAATGCTTTTCTGTGCTCAAGAAGGGGCGAAACTGCCCGCGACAGAGCAAAACGAAATTGGCTCAGCTTCCCGACACCACGCCTAGAAACGCTCAGTTTCTAGTCTAGACGCAATGATAATCGGTTATAACTGTAGGGGTTGTGTTCTAAATTTAACAGATAAGGACAAGACACGTCTGACTCCTGGGTTGTTAAAACGGTTCTCTTTTCTTCTTCCTCTGCAATGGCGCCGCATTAGTTGCGTGCTGCTGCGGCGGCGACAACCTCATTTGTTCCTTTTCTCACCGTCAAAACTGTTAGGACAGGCGGTGCACGAGAAAGGCGGTTCACGCGACCGCTACGTAACGATTGAATTTTCAGGTTTTCTCATTATCGTTATAGGTGGATCGCAGTGTAACCACCAATTGCACCTGCTCTACACTAGGCAACAAAATCGCGGCACCCAAAAGAAAAACGTTGCCCCTTTACCGAACCAGAGTGGCAAAGGCAGTGGTAATGCAGAATGGGAAGCCTTAGTGCAGTGAAAGCCGCCACAAGATTTCAGCATTTCGCGTACAGTCTCAACCTCCTCGTTTCAGGAGGGAGAGCAAGGAGCCTTCGAAGGTTCCGTACGCACAGCTGACCTCGCAGCCCCGAGCCGTGAACGGTAAGCGCTCCGTGGACGCCTTGCTTGCGGGTGTTGTGTTCCGCGGTGGCGGCGTAAATGCGGCTTTCTCAGAGCTCGTTGGAGTGTGAGACGCAGCGGACGGAGCGCGCAGGAAACGAAATGATTAGAATGCGACATTGCCGAGCAGAGCCATGGCGCCAGCTCGGGGCAGAGAAGAACCAAACTCTCGAGCTATACCTCAATTTGTTGCGGCAAAAAGAGAACGTCCAAGCTTTTTTCACACGTGTTTTTGGAGCTTTCTTTTGCGCTCTTTCACCGAGGAAACCCAGAGCACGCTTGTTTCACGGAGCAAAGTGCCACTATATGTCCGAACACGCTATGTTCTCCCCCGCCGGGGGTAACTCGGAGGCACTAGAGGAATATATTCGGCCGCAGTCAGTTCATTGACTTCCATCCCCAGTTGGAGACCGGAAATGGTTAGCGGGTGCCCGCCATGCAACACATTCCGCGTTAAAATCGGGAAACGGAGTGGCAATACTTTAACCTAAGCATAGCTTACTTAGTGGCTCTAGCCACACTAAACACACACCAACCATACAAACAACCTAAAGGCAAGTAACCTTTTTCATGCAAGCAATAACTGCAAACAGACACAGAGAAACTCTTGCACAGAACCGATAAATGCAAGCCCTGTGCCGCTGCAAACATCAGAGGGTCTCGCTTTCACGCCGCGAAAAAACTGTATATCGCATGCAACGAACAAGTACAAGCAACTTTACTTTGCTCGCAACCAATAAATGCAAGCAACTGTTTCTTGCATGTAACATTATCGAGCCTCGCCTTTATGCCGCAAACGTCTAAGCAACACTATCTGCAATGCCCTCAACAAATGCAAGCAACTTTATTTTGCATGCAAGCAACTGTATCTTGCATGCAACCAAAAAGAAAGGAATTTGATTTTACCCGCAATTAATAAATGCGAGCAACAATCTCTTGCATGCAACGTCAATGGGTCCCGCTTTCATGCCGCAAACATGGAAGCAACTGCATCTTGCGTGCAACCAATGAATGCGGGCACCTTTCTTTTATGGAGCTAATAAATGCGGGCCACTTTTCAGGTGGAAAAGGGGAGAGAGCCAGAGACCGATAAATGCGAGCACTTGCCTCCTTCCTCAGTCTCTGACATGCCCTCACACTGCTTGTAGTTGATGGTGAAGCGTTGGTTGACGTTGAAGAACTGGGACCCCGCCAGCTGGCAGGCGGTGATGTTGGCGTCCGGATGCTTGCACTCCCCGGTGAACTTGTAGAGGTTGCGGTAAGCAAACTTCCACACCCCTTCCAGGCTGGAGCGGCAGTTCTTGGACACCGGGTTGGTGGCTGAAGAAAAACAAGCAAAGAATGTGTCTGCGGCATCCAAGAACCATGAGAACTGTATATACAAGGTTCTGGCTTGTTCTCTGCATCACGTTTCTAAGGTCAATACCCCTTTTAAAGGTTGATTCTTTTTACGAAGGAATAGTACAAAGAATAAGTCAATGCAGTTCTAGGACGAGCTGAGCTCGTCGGCCACTTTCTGGCTAAAAATGCCGTGGACGAGCTCAGCTCGTCCAGTGGTTCTTTCGGTTGCCCTCAATTCCACGGACGAGCTAGGCTCACTCGAGAAGTTCTGCGGCGCTGATCATAGATGGCATCACTCATATTAGTTGGCAAATATTTTTTTCGCCTCTGCTGATTTTTGCGTAATAAACTTTTCAAATTTTATGTGTAATGCTAGAGGAGTAACAATTCAAAATAAAAAAAATCTGGCACTTTTAGGTTACTTTTGGAAAAACAAAAATTTGGCACTTAAGGGGTTCATGATGTCATGGGAGCACAAACAGTGCTTACAAGCTGTCCAGAATGAGAAGCATTGGATGGAAATATTGACGGCCAATTATTGTCGCCTTTCTTTCATTCAGTTGACTGGACCCGAGCATTGCATGACCACTCAGTTAGCGCTCGTGATAATCAATAGGTCGACAAGCATTCAGGTTGTGGCTTGTGTTCAATCGCTGCAATGACGAAAATAGCCAAACTCCAACAATGTTTGGAACTTGGCACGTGTCCTGCGCTTTGCCAACCCCAGCACATGGCCATCATAAACAATGGCGGCATATAATCGGCTCCAAACCACATGGCAGCTTGTGATGGCTGTAAATTAAAAAGTGAAATGTGCTTTTTCTTTTTTTTTTCTTTCTTTGACTAGTATGCGTGGGGAGAACAACTAACGCATGTTTTGTAGCTAATAAACATTGGAGATTTGTTCTAAGCAGTACTTGCACGACATAAAAAATTTGTTGCACCACCCCTTCACACAACAAGATGGTCGAAGTGTTGCTGCTCCGCTGTGTAGCTTCTCTAGAGCAACCCTGCAAAGTCAGGCTCTGTGGGGATCTCAGCTCACTGGAGGTGATGATCTCACTCACCGAAGAGGGTGATGAGCTCTTGGTTCGGGTCCAGGGTGCGGCACACCGTCTTGAGGCTCGGTGTTTCACCATCTTGCAGATTCACGCAGCCAGCTACACATACCAAAACATGGGACAATCAGTGCCACCAAGTGCAGGGGTCCATCACCATTTCTAGGTATGAGGGTGATTCAAACGTTATCTGCACCCTCGCTGTACAATTTATTTTCATCAAAACCTTTCCAAACCCAAGCCTGCCGTAGATTATTGCATGAGCAATACCTTGGTTTACTTGCAAATGATTTGTTCGCATCTTCCACAGTAACTCATCTATCCGACAGAATCCGCTTGTGTGCAAGCTCAATGCTGTCATCAGTCGTGGACGTGGATGGGCATCCGGTTCCTTTGTTACAGCTGGCACTTGTGCATCCTTCCTTGAATTTCGGTATCTGTTCAAACGCACTTCTTTGCGAGAAAACGCTTCCTTTATATTGTGCGCAAAGTCTTCGATAAATATAGGCACCGAACACACCCTTAGACAACAAAAAACGATGGCTCCCCCACTTGTGAAAACCGCAAGTGGGGCAGCCATCGTTTCTCACATCTCGGTGACAACTGAATTGATTTAACGCGTTCATACCTGCATAGCAGTGACTGGAGAGACAGCGACCTCGCACGAAAAGTGCTGGCAAATACCATGTAAGCCAATACTGGCAACTCCCGCGGATCGCGGACGAAAAGTGATCGCAGCGCCCCTGGCGAGCTCGGAGTCTCCGCTAGCAGACGAATTCTCCACAACGCATTAGTTTTGCCTATCTCCGTGCGAGGTGACCAATGAAAAAAAATTGTCACGGGTATTCGGTGCTTTGAATGTTAAAAAGTAGGTTCCACCTCCTGAGTGAAGGACATTTTCTTCGCGTGGGAAAGATGTTACAACTTGTAGGGTGCAATTTTCGGGCTCTCCTGAAGAAAACACTCTGTCGGAACTTACGTGAGCCAGGCAAAACACGAATGTACCTTCGCCCTGTTTCTTTGAAAAGGGCAATGTAAATTTTTTTTTTTTTAGAATATTGCTACGTTTCAACTTTACTGTTCATATCGATCAATTTGTTTTGTTGTTGCAATTTCAATTTCTCATGAATGTATCGCTTAAAACCGTTTCGTCGAATAGGCGAGCTGGCAAATCCCGATCGTCTCCGGATCAAGAAGCAAAAGGCAATTTCGAACCACACACGTTACTGCGATGTCAGTATGCTCTCGAAGAAGACGATTGTGCACATGCAAATCTGACGCTATTACTGAAACTAATAAAAGCGGAGTTACAAAAAAATGAAAGCCGTTTACAACTCCCTGTAACGCCGAATTAGAGCGCAGCTCTTGAGGAGGAGGGGAAGGCACGGGGGGGGGGGGTCACGTGACCTCGAGGAGCGGGGGCGGAGAAAATGGACCTTTTCCACATACCGACGGCACCAGGCGGTGGCTGCACGAACTAAAAATCGAGGAAGTGACCTACCTGCGCTACCAATCGATAATGGGAGCTACGCTACCAGTTTCTTCGCTCTCTGAGCAGCGGCGCGTGCCCAACGCGACTTTAAAGAGGGGCATCCGTGGCGTCCATCCAGACGTCGTGTTTTGCTTTCCGTCCACTTTCTTTTTTTGTGTAACGCAATTATATGTATGCTGAAATTACGCATTCTACTCGTTGATTCACAGCGTCCTTCCGAATTTCCTCGATTTCTGGTACCGACTTCCGCCGCTTGGCATCGGGCGCTCGCGCGTGCGCAGAACGCTTCTCGGAAAAGGTCCATTTTCCGCTAAATTTAGAGGGGAAAATTTTCCGCTAGATTTAGCGGGGAAATTTACCCATCATGCACCGCGCGGTTACGCCGACGGCGACGGCGACGCCGCTCAAGCCGGAAACGGGCGCCTAAGAGCTGCGCTCTAAAAAGAATACCCGATGGACAGTCGTGCACCTTCTTCCATTTTTCAAAGTCTACTTTCTTTTTATGTTTGAGGCAACGCTACGCCACCGCGGTCTTTCTTCCTGCTGCGTTTATGTTTTTTGTTTGCTTTTTTCTTTCTTGTGCTTACTTGACGTTTGAACCACCGCGTATTTTGCTTTGCTATGTTTGGCCTAGTTTTTACTTTCTTTCTTTCGCTTCGTCGCTTACTACCACCGGTTCGTGTGCTACGCTATGCCCGGACATTTGGAGGGCCCACTGCAACTTTGTTGTTGTTTTTCCACTGTTGTCTGTGATAACCTCCTATGTTCGCCTTCGATTGAGTTTCTGATCCGAAATCTTCATATGTACTTTTTGATACTTAATGAATATATTAAAAAGTGTAAGTTCGTTATACATTTCTATTTGGATTTTATTTGAGTACGCAGTCACGTCTGCTATCGGTCATCGTTGCTTGATCAACCGGCCGCCTTCGGGCATACACCAGTGCATACTTGGAGACGGCAGGCATGCCATGTGCCTGCCATCTCCACTGCCAAAACAAGTTTTTTTGATGTGGTTGAAAATCTTTCTTCCGCTTCAAATGAAACTGGAAGAGCTATCCAAGTCTGACTTCAAAATCGCCACTGACGCCTCAACAGACGAATATTTCACCAAACAAGAGCTCAGCTGAAAACGCACTTGAGGCCGCTGATCGACACTCGAAACAAAGGCACGGTGTGAGAGGATTGCCTGGACATGTACGCCAACTACTGGAATGTACTATTGAACTGCTGCGCCAAGCGAGTGAACAAACAACCTGCCAAAGTAACTGAAAAAGAAATGCGAAAGGAAAAAAAATTGACCGCATCTCCACGTGGTCAATGATCTTGATTGGGGCGAAGCTCTGGTGGTGCTTGTCTGCGTAGACGCTGAGCCGCAGCATGCCGAGCCTTTCGTTCGTTTTCATCCATGTCAGAAAGAGAATGTGTGGTATGGAACGTGGTTATATACGCATTTGAGCATTTGACCGCAGCGCCCTCTCGTCTATAAACGTTGCACCAATGCATGCAAAGTTTAACGCGACTATACGCATTTGACCGCACCGCCCTCTCCTGTATAGACGTTGAGCGGCTACATGCAACGTTTCATCCATGACATCACCAGCTCTTGAGTTACTACCACATCTCAGAGCCCCCTACTCGTACCGCAGACGTGGCCGAGTGGTTAAGGCGATGGAGTAGAAATCCATTGGGGTCTCCCCGCACAGGTTCAAATCCTGTCGACTGCGCAAACATACAGTAATCCCTCGTTATAACGAAATCGCTTTTTACGAATAATCACATTTTTCGAAGTTTGACGCGGTCCCGATCGCAACGCATGCATTTTGAACCGGATTATTCAAAGTGTATCGTCGGCCGGACATGCTTATTACGAAGTACGATCCTCGCAAATTATCGCATTTTTCGAAGTTTGACGCGGTCCCGATTCCAATGCATGCCTTTTGGACCGGATTATTCGAAGGGTATCGACGGCCGGACATGCTTGATACGAAGCACGATCCGCCGAAAGTACAGTATGTAAGCCAGCGCAACCCTTCCAAGATGTGTGCAAAAAGCCATTAGCTGCGAAATGTATATAGTCTTTTGCCGCTATAAATGCGCGAGGAGCGCGGAGCACGTGCCTTGCATGCAAAGTGTCTGTCGCGCCCACCTCTTAAGGCCCCTACGCACATTCGCGTTTGACAGCATTTGAGTGTGTTTGACTGCGTTGCGTCGCGAAATGAAAGCGAGTCATCGGCACTTCTGTGCTTCATATGAAGCGTAGAATCCAAATAGAGGAATAGCTTGGCACGCGACATAAGAAGCAGGGATGTCCTGGTTTCTCGCAGCCGCAACGCAGTCAAACGCACTCAAACGCTCTCACACGTTAATGTGCGTAGGGGCCTTGAGGAGCCCCGACGCACCTGCCCCTCGATTCCGACTTGTCAAGTCAAGGGAGCAAAGAAGGCGGGAGATCGCCACTTCGGGAGCTCTGTTGTGTGCGCGGTGCGCGCAGAGGAATGCGGCAGCGTTGGCAGCGTGTTGAGCGACAGTTCCGACACTTTACACGGTGCCCGCCGCCCGGCGCTCGTCGGAACCAAGTCAGGGAAGCGCATTCCCTGCCGGCGCCTACCTCTTTGGAAGCACCGTCACCAAAAAAAAAAAGATAAAACTCCGTCTCACAAAAACCGTTTAGTACAGCCAAAGCTACAGGGGAGAGAGCGCACGCGCTCCTTTCCTCTGTAGCTTTGGCTGTACTTGGTCGTCGCAACGCGCCGGATGCACGTGTTTGTCAGCTTGAGTCGACGCTGCATTTACGGATCGCGTGCGCGTCGAGGCAGCGTCTTTGATATCGCGTTCTGCGTTGCGAAGGCACCTCAGCCCATCTGCCGCGTGTAACCTGCTTCACTGGAACCTGCGCGGAAGTGTTTGACCCTGAAACAGAAGAACAAAAGAACTGGAGAAAGATGGTCGACCGAAGAAGTTGGAAATTGCGAAAGAATTCACATCCCGGCATCGACGCTGTCGACAGCTTTTCCCGCGCGCGACTGCTTGGTGCGCCAGCGGATGACAGAACCGTGCACGAGATCGTCGGTGGAACTCCCGAAGACGACTTCGACTCGTTTGCGCTTGTGGATCCGGACATTTCGGTTGTCGCTCCCGTCACGGATGCTGAGATCGTAGGCCTCGTGTGTGGCCAGGGCGAAGACGAAGAGCCGTTGGATGAGGAACTCCGAGAGGTACCCGCGACTAGAGAAACGCAAAACATGCTTCGTCTTCTTCGCAACAAGGTGAAGTGCGGCAGCGGCGATGACAGCCTCGTGCGGTGCTTGAGGCAGTTGGAGGAGGCTTTTTCAGTGCCTACCAAAAACGCCCGGCAAACTGATCGCTCCTCTTTTCATGTTTCAGTAAGCCTGGATAATAAGCAAGGTTTGTTTCATTGAATATATGTTTGTAAAAGCCTTCCACACTGTTCCTGTTTACTTTCAAGGTTACTGTTACTCTTTTTATGGCTCCCGCGTTTTTATCGAATTACCGCTTTTATCGAATTTTTTCGCCGTCCCGTTGACTTCGTTATAACGAGGGATTACTGTATTTGTTTTTCATCATTTTTTTTACATCATTTTTTTTTTCCCTACACGAGCACGTGAGCTCACGAGCAGGAACACGAGCACTGGATGCCAGACGGACGGACGGACATGGCTAGCCCCTAAGGAGCTTCGCCCCTAAAACAGGCCACACACTGCTAGCACAAAGCAGACTGCAGCCGCGTTCGACTCTTATTTACCGGGCAGTGTGAGCTGGACTACGTTATTCCTTTCCTCTCTTTTGTTCTTAGTTCCTAACAACGTCGCAAAAGCAAATAAACAAACGTGTAACGTGCAGCTAAAAAAAAAAAAAGTCAAGTTCTTTTTTTTTAATAGTTTCGTCGTGTTGCTTCTGCTTTGTTTGTTGTGGACTCAACACCAACGGCGAGCACCACCTGCTAATTTTCAATGCTCCTACCGACGCCCCGTGCGATCGTCGTCGTGGAAGGAGGTCTTTGCTGGGTGATTTTTATCTTTGTATCGTCTGATAACTTCTTCGTTTCATTCTCCGTTGTTCGCGACTGTTCCCCATTTCTTTTTATTTTCGTCTGGGATGGGGACCCCATCTTTTCTGCAAAGTTCAAAAAGTGTTTGCACTCTCATTTTTTTCTATACTTTTTTTTTTTTAATGCTGCAGAGGCTGGTGCGCTTGCTCTGGTAATTTTAACATATTGTTTGCATTTGTTTTCATAATCACCTATTCAGGTAAGAAATTGTGACAACGCAGTTTGTAACGGAAAAACAGTAACTTCTTACGACGTAGTTCGAGTAGCTAAACGCCCTTTTCCCCCTTCCCAGATGCGCTTCAAACGCGTGTGATCCCCCTGAGTGGCGTTTGAGACCTCTAAATAAACTGCTGTATCTTTGTTTATGCGTGCATTGTTATTTGTTTGTCGTTGCAGTTGCAATCAGTGGATTCCGCTTTGCAAGCGGACTGACCGTAATGAATTGTTTCTGCTGTTGGGGTGAAGAAACGGGGCTTGCGAAGCTCGAGGACGTTGCAGAGCCCATTCTTTTCCAATGCGTCGTCTGCTTCCGTAAACCCCGAGTCCGCTAGAGGCGCCACTGTCACGTTCGCCGCCGCTCCCATAGGTTTTCGGAGGAGTTTCCAGTATTATCGAAGCTACATCGTATTTGGTGCCGGTAAGACAGTGCAGCCAACAGAAGATTTGAGGTAACCAAAGTGCAGATAAATTTTTAACGTACCTCATACTTTCAGTTGTTTTTCTTCTTAAGGGGAAACACTTTTCTGGGAGCTATTCTCTTCTTTTTCTTTTTTTTTTTTACGAAACCCATTACAACTGCACAAGCTTTTTCACTTTTTTTGTACTGCTTTCAAATATCTGGTCATTTTTTTTTTTAAATCGGCGAATTAATTTGTCTTTGAGATATTTAAAACTTTCCCACTTTTGTTTGCGGGAATACGAAGGAAACAGTTCAACAAAATTTTTTGTTCAACACATGTCTAAATAATATGAAACATAAGAAATACATTGTTAGAAGTACTTTTGAGATTTGCGGGCACAGGAAAAATGAAGCTTAAGTTATTACTTTCATTACAACACATTAAAGTTTAGTGATCAATGCGTGGCTACCAAGTAATTAAACGGATCAATTAAAGAATTTCCTACACCTACGCCGAAGAATTTGCTGTCAACACTGTATGCTTCGTCACAGTTACTAATTACGAGGCTCAGTTCCAGCGTCAACTTCAACAACTGCGCAACTCCCACCGCGCTGCCAGCTTAGGGGTGCACAGGGGCTGGCAGTCCCTAGACATTGTTAAGTCGAAAGGCCGGTTCACATGTTTACGACTGCTTTGGACCAAGTTCCTCACAATCTCTTACGTCAAGAAAACAAACTGGCGTCATCCATTGGGTAGCTGCGGAAAACTTCCCATTTGCATACATTTCCGTTTTTTTGCACATTATTCTCTCCTTTTTAGCCTGAAAAAATTTTCAATGATGTCAAAAACAATCATCTTTCGTAGACAGCGCTTACATTTCATCTCGCAAATACGGGAACATTTTGCTCTAGTGCAATGCAGCTCCAGGGCCGCCTCCTAGATGGCACCAGTCTCCTAAGAGATAGCAAGAACCCGGTCGTAAGCAAACGCAAGAGCGTGTGAACCAGCCTATAGGCTGTTTGCACTCGAGTAGCACATGCTTAAAGAAAGAGGCCAACTTACTCTCCACTTTCTGCAACACGTTCAAGGTCCGCACGAAAATGCGCACGCAGTGAAAGCAGGAGCTGGAGAGAGGAACAAAGAAGAAGCAAGGACCCACACGGTGAGTGCAAGCGGCAAGACGCCTCGAACCTGTGGTTACATGACTGCGTAGACGCAGAAAGCAGGAGGCAAATGCGCGTGTCACAAAAAATGGGCAACATAAATAGAGTTTCAGGTTTTATTTTTCTCCTAAAGAGGGGAGGGGAGTTTTCGGGGTTCATTTTTTTACAGATTTAGCGTTTTTCCGGCTTCGACAGACAAGCAAACGGCATTTGTCGGGGCTTATATTTCGAAGAAAATGGGACACGACCGTGGAATTCCCCAAAGACTGCCAGAGAACTTTTAGAAGCGTACGCGATAAGAAGGGAGCGGGAAAATAAACGCGCGAACCAATCGCCAGTTTATTTACACAAAAGAGAGTTTGCCTTTTTGAGCACGCGTCGACACATTTATGATGCGATTGTTTTTCTGGTCACGCCTACTTTCAATAAACGCTTAGTTGAAGTTCGAAGCCCATCCCATCTACTGCCTGTCTCTGTCCTTGCTTATTGCACACTGTCTCACCAATTTCTAACGATTCCTCAAACTACGGGGAATGTGCACGTGCGTCAGGTTCCTGCGACAACGATTCTAGACGGAAATGAGAGGGGCAGCGAGCTTGTTTTAATTGCGACCCTCCCATATTAACTTTCGAATCTTAATTTTTCTCTTTGCTTCACGTTTGACGTTTCTTTGTCTTTCTTATTGCAAATACATCCTCTTTGATCCTGCCATGGTTGTCATCTCCCTCTTGCTCCCTGACGAATGTGACGATATGACCTAAATGTGACAATGTGACCACCACCCTTGCCCACAAGCTCCGTTTAAACATAGTCAACATCGTAAAATACCGCTGCATCATCATTAGACACGGTGCCACAAGCCTTCCTGATACTGGCGACTCGCCTTTCCGCAGCGCTGCGGCTCTCCTGAGCCAGAATAAATAACAGTATCAATATCCGTGAATACTCGGAAAATGTTCTGGTACCGATAGGAAATGGAAAAAAAGAACAGGGTGTGGTTCCAGACAAAAGTAGCAGCCTTAGACACATTTCAGTGTCTGCAAGATGAAAGTTCCTTTCCGTGAAGATCGCATTTTCCTCAACAAACGGCGCGCGCACCTCAACAAATGATAATTAACTCGAGTAAATGTCGGCTATTTACGATTACAAATAAGAAAATACCGTTTCCTTTGCAACACTCAATTTTAAACCAAAAAACATTGATTGTGTAACTTCGTAAAAATATGAAGGAGTTTATTTCACCACCAATTTGTCCTTGAAAACGCATATATACAGACACACTGTCTACAAGCAAGCGAACATTTGCCCCCACCAGGCGTGGGACACGCGCGTGTTCAAAAATCAAATTCGCATACCAGGGTGTCTAGCAAATTATTATTTTGAAATTCCCCGACAATTTCAGGTAAAATTCCCCGACCACTGTAGAGGCGGTTAAATATATAAGACCATTAAAACACAAGGATTTGAGCATTGGGCATTGTGAGGATCATTTTGCACGGGCTTACCGTATTTACTCGAATCTAAAGCGCACCTTTTTTACGGGGAAATAGGTCCAAAAATCGCACGCGCGCTAGAATCGAGTGCGACCCAAAACTGCGCTACCATATCGCCATCGACATTTCAAAATGGCCACTCCATTCGTATCAGCATGGAAGTTCCCACTGCAAAGACACGCCGCGTTCACCATGATGCTGGATTAAAAAGAAATGTGATATTGTGCGCGGAGAGCGATGGAAATCGGAACGCATCACGTGCGTTTAGTGTTCCAGAAACTTCCGTCGCTGCAGGACTTCGCCGGATGGGCGAAAGATGCGTGGTGCACGATCCCGTCTGCCAAGGTTATCAAGGCCTTCAAGAAGTGCGGGATTTCTAACTATGGACGGCACCGAAGATGAAATGCTTTGGGCCGCTGACAGCGATAAGGAGTCGTCCGACAACGATGACGAGTGATGCATACTTCCCCACGGGCGCTGCACCGGACCGGCGTCGTGATGACGACCTTGCCGGCGAGAGACAGCGCCATTCATTTCATCGCAAGATTGAAGCATTTGGAATAAACCTTCGTTGTTCCAAGTGAGAAAAAGTTTCATTTCTGTATCCAACCTACAAAATCTGGTGCGCGTAACAATCGAAGTCATCGCGGCTTTTTTTTTTTCGGACCTCGAAAAATGGGTGCCCGTTACAATCGAGGGCGCGTTAGATTCGAGTAAATACGGTAATCGAACCTGAATATTCCGAAATATTCGGATTCGTCCAGTCCGGATTAGACGCGCACTTTCTTGCCGCCGACATCGTCAGTGAAGAGGCCACTTCCGGAAACACGACGCTTATCCACACACATTAATAACCGAATGGCAACATGGCCACCAGATGCACACTTTTGGAAACTTTCGGCTTGGATTGAATTGGGGTCTGCGACTTTTCCATTTTTTACTAAATGTAGAAGCTCTAAGTGGATCTAGCCTAGTGTCGCGCTCTCAATCCAATCCAATCCAAGGCTCACACAAGATTTGTCGGCTGTTCTCTTTGCATCGAGTAGCACACTCTACATCGGGTGAGCGGAGCCCACGCTCCACTCTAAGCAGAATTGATTGCCTATTTTCTGCCCTTAAGTCCTCAAGTCTTTGCTCAGGGCACTCGATGGCGTTTCCGGCTCATTTTCCCTGACTTGGCTCGCTTTTTGACAACATCCCTGACAATTCCCTGATTTTTCCCGGTAATTAAAATTTCCCTGACAATTCCCTTTTCCCGGTTCTCTTGGTCGCCAGACACTCTGGCATACCCTGCCAAGTTCAGAGAAACCAAATCCGTAAGAATTTCTAAGACGGCGGGGGGGGGGGGGGGGGGGGGGGGCATCGATTGACAATGAATTGACAATTCATTGACAATGAATTGACATGAAGGTAACATCACTACATTTGTATTGCACTGCTCATGGTAGCGAGATACAGCTGGGTCTCGCCATCATTGCTGCCGTTTGTTGCTACGGCAAAAAAAAACTCCCCGTTTAAGTGCGGGTAAGCGGGGGGGGGGGGGGGGGGGGGAATATTTGGCATTTTCTGGGAGGTTTTTTCTTTCAATCGTACAACCATATGACATGGTCGAAATTAGTCACCCGGGTAATACGGGAGACTTGGCAGGTATGCATTCGCGAGACGAAGCGTCTGCCCTTAAAGGGTAACTGCAAGGGCCAAAAAAAGTTTTTTTTTTTAAACAGCCTAATTGGGACAAGCATGTCACAAAAGCAAACCTTCCGCGAAAACAAAATTTTTTTTTAGCAATATTTACGCCACAGGACGTAATTTAGTCGGAGTCACAAGCTCTCTACATCTAAAACTCTCGCTCTTTCGACCCGCGCGGAGGAGAAGTACGCCCCAACCCTCGCTCTTGGATTGACTTGGCTGCGGAGTTGAACGAAGTACGCAGCGTCTCAACTTCCGGAGCGTCTTGTCGAAGATACGCCGCAGAGGACGGCTGCCAGCCACGAAGACGGCGCATTGCCCGAGCCTTCGGCGCGGTTGGACGACATCCACTGGTAAGTGAACTCCAGCTGTTTTTTTCTAGGCGGGACAAAGGACTGCATCGCTGCTACCTTCTCCCGTGAGATGCCGCATGCTTCGACGAATCGGCCACTGAATGGCTTGGGTGTTACCCAACTGCCTCGATTTGTCAAGACTGAAAGAAAAAGTTAGTGTACTGTTGCTATTGGCTCTTGCGATATTACATGCAACCAGGTGCCGCTGCGGCCGCTGCCAGCTAATGCCGACGGCCCGCGAGTATGTCTGCTGCCTGGAGATTTTGTAAGTCGCCTCCAAGGCTGGTAGCCGCTGCATCACGGATCACGCCGACTTTTTCGGTCGCATCCTAAACCCAGTCGTGCTCCAGATCGCCTACCGGATGAGGGCGATGGAGCTGAACGACGTGGAGCTGGTGTAAAACTTGTTTTATCGACAAAAGTAAAATCGGCGGCTTCACTCAACGAAAGCAATCAGCTGATTCTTGTTTCTTGCTTATCCTTTGGAAACTAAGACTGCTTGGACCCTTATATTGATTAGGCCAGTGAGAACTTTGCTCCAGGAAAGAGTGTGGCGAGTTTGAGACATGTGGCTTAAATATCTAGTTATCGACTAAAATAGAATCGCATGCTTCACTCAACAGGAATTTCGCTTTTTCCTGGGGGTCAGCTGTTTTGTAATACACTGGCTGTGCGAGGTACTCATTTTGGGCACACAGGTACTAGGCCACCACCGTAACTGGACAAGAAACTTGTGTTACCAAAAAAAGGTGGCATAGGGATAAAAGGAGGAAATTTCATTTAAACCGTAACTCAATGGGGAAAACAAATGGACGTCGCAGGCTCTAGAGAGAATACCGCTCGTCGTGGGAAGGGACCAGTACACTACACATTTTAGTTCAGACAACTTTACGTAAGATGGTTCGGAAGCCGAGAAAAAAAATCTGTCCGCTGACGCAGAATTCGGACGTCCGAAGGCTTCTGCGGACTGCCGTTACGTAATAACCTGGCTGTGACAGGTTTTTCACGTAACAGCTGTCTCAGTCGCGGACATTTGGTGCACCCGGTGCGAATCTCGAAGGCCTCCGGAGCGAAATGTTGAGAACATACCTAGACACGTTTGTCGCTACGCGAACGCCCAGTTGCCTCCAGCCAAATAGCATTCAGCTTGTCATCTTTCGGGGCGACATGGCTGCTGGAAGACTCGCTGTCGCGATCACTCATCTGGTGGCACTTTACAGACCAACGGCGCCGCTTTACAGGAGCTGACATCTCCAAAAAATCAACATTTGCACGCGCAAGCAAAAAAAAAAAAACATGTTAAGAAAGCTAAGAGGAAAACGAAAGTAACAAACCGCGCTACGAAAGCCAAAACCCCGCGTCGCTTCCTATCGCTAACACCTGCGACAGCTGCTCAACACACACTGCTTCCCTTCAGGAAGTCTCAGTGGGTCAACACGAAACACTGACCACTTGGGAGAAATGTCGAGGTAGGTGAGACAGGCGGAAGCAGAGACTTCGGCGGCCATGAAAAAAATGGCAAAGCTTTTGTTCGTTATGGTATGAATCCAAATGGAAGTGCCCCTTTTGTAAACCTTTTGTAAAGAATAATAGCTCCAATTACATGGGTTATTTTTTAAACATAAAAATATGCCGCTCATAAAGAAATTACAGCATATCACAAAGGTTTAACAACCAAGATCTAAGCTGTCAATCAATCTTTAGCCAATGAGAAGAGTTGCTATCCCACGACACTCCGTGACGTATAGCAGCCACTCCGTGACGTATAATACCCACTTTGTGGCGCGCGATTTAAAATGGCCAAATAGCCGCAAACTAAAATCAGTTTCGTGCAATAAATATTGCTGTAAAAAAATTATTTTTCCCCGGAAAACTTGTTTCGTGACATGCGTGACCCAATTAGGCTATTTAAAAAAAAAGACTTTTTTTTCTTGGCAGTTATCCTTTACAGCACCACCGTAGCAGCACAAAGCGAGAGTTGAGTTGGTGCAGAGGGAGCAGGATAAACAATCTCTCTAAGAA
The DNA here is from genome assembly GCA_013358835.2 of Ixodes persulcatus. Lineage (NCBI taxonomy): Eukaryota > Metazoa > Arthropoda > Arachnida > Ixodida > Ixodidae > Ixodes > Ixodes persulcatus. Next base: position 1,029,568 of record JABSTQ010009160.1, on the reverse strand, counting down.
ACTTTGTTAACGAAAAGCGCTCAGCGCTCTGTTTGTACACTTCGTCTTCTTGTTTTCTGTTTGTTTTTTTTGGCACTGTTTTACTCTTTGTTAATCATGTACCACCAACTCGCCCAACTTTGCACCATATTGAAACTGGGTTCCCTTGAACGAAACACACTTTCCACTGCTCAGACAACGACACTTCTTCCTTATAAAACAATTACCCTTCCTAAAAGTTAAAATAGGCGCACATAATATGGAACACAGAACAAAACTATCTAATGTTACAGCTAGAAGCTTTAAAAAACAAAGCTGTACATTTCGTCTGCCACAGATAATCCCCCCAAACAAGCTTCACAGATCTGAAGAAAAACTTGAAGCAAGCTTCCTTAGAAAAAAAACAAAAAACAAAAAAAACTTGCTCGCCAATGTTTGTTTTTTTGCGCAATTTATCACGGCGAATCACTTTTCAAAACAAACCACTTCCTTCCTGCTCAGGTCACACCTGCCAGGGGTGATCATTTGTGCAAATTCAAACCCATTCGACCGCAAGTTAACTTGTTTCTGTTTCTCCCACTCCCCCTATCTACAGGGTGTCCCCCAAAAACATTTACGAGGTTTTCTTCGCCGCAAAAATACACTACGCATCGCCAAACGCTCATTTTTCACCCAAAAGTAGCTCTAAAGGTTCGAACCCGATGGCAAAGCTCCAGCACAAACTGTTATCTTATTCTGAAGTTATAAGTCATTTTGTGAAAATTTCAATTGGGACTGTGGCAGCCGACGGAGCTCTTGAATACGTGGAGCTCTATGGCGCCAAAAAATGAAAACAGACAAAAATGGACCCCATTTTCTCATTGAAATTTTCAGAACATCACTTATAACTTTTTCACTACATTTGGGCGGAGAATGGGCGTTCGGCGATGCATATTTTATGTTTGAGGTTAAAAAAAAAAACGCTACCTATTTGGGGGGGGGACACTTTGCATAAAGAACCGAATAGTCTCCCTGAAAATGTGGTCAACCTATCACATCCAATGTTGAAACTAAGTTGTGCAAAGCCCATTTGTTAACTTGTTCCTTCCTTGCCGACCTTTTCATATTGAATAATTGTTTCTGTTGCACTTGTTTATGCATTGACTTGCAAAAATCTTGAGTGTTGCGAGTTCTATATTATTTATTGTCGTTATATTTCTAGCAGCGACAGTTCCCTCATTACCATTTTTATATATATATTTATATGTATATACTGCAATATTAATCCCTAGTTGTAACATTGGTTAGACATACATATGTCACGATTTCTCCAACTATTGCTTTCACCCTCATGTAATGCATAGCCAGATGCATCTGAGGTAAATGAACTAAATGAAATTAATGAAATAAAATACGAGAATAGGCTCCAATTTTTATAAAACCAGCCCGGTGGATAATTTTCGGGTTTCATCGATATACGACGAAAACACGGAACCCTAAATATAAATAGAAAGCTTATTTACCTATTTCATTTATTTACAAAAACGCGTGCGTCGCCTCGAGGCATTAGCAGGAAGCGAGTTTCACAAAGCATTCACGAAACATAACTGGAATATATACCGAAACAATTCTATCAAACATAACTAGTATAAAAACTAGCGTACAAAGATGTAGTCACAAAAACATTACCATAATTAAAATAAATATACATATCAGCACAGTATAAAAAGACCATTATCTATCAGACGGGTTCGCCCAAAGTATACAGTGCTTTCGGAAAAAAATAAAAAAAGAATCACCGAAGCAGAATTTGTGGTTTTCGAAGTTCCCGAATGCAGTACGCAGGACACGTATCGATGACTCCGGCCTCACCCCTTGTCGAAGATGATGGTGAAGTTGTCATTGGTGCTGATGGTCAGGAAGAGGCAGCGGCCCCGGTTGGACATCCCCTGGTTGTCGATAACCGTGTACTGTGTCGTCGCCGTACTCCTTGGAGTACCACTCCCCGTGCAGGGTCTGCGGCATCTGGCAGCGGTCCCAACGAGCATTTGCCACTCCATTGCCTGGATGCACACGGTCCCCTCGTTAGTCGGTCGTCAAACTTCTTAAAGAGGCACAAAGTGCATTTTGAGATCCTCGTGTTATGGTCGTAACTAAATCTACTGAGGCATCAACTCAAAATCACATTTGTGCACGGCCGATTTTAATATTAAGAGAGTAATCAAAGTTCCCGACACTTCCCGTTGGCACAGAACGACAGATAACGCTTGTCAGTCGCTCGCCATCTTTTTGTAATCTACCTTTTTTTTTTTTTACCTTTTCCTCAGGTAAGTTCGCTCTTTGCAAATTTTACAAAAAAAAAAAAAAAATGCACCATCTGTGGGCAACGTTGCACAAAATCGTAGCACGATAGGTCAAGAAACCGAATTTTGCGGTCGATTTAAAGAGCCTGGCCGCTCCTTGGGTCACCCAGTACAGTGCGAGTCAAAAGGATTGTTGGCCCTTTCATAGATCAGTTTCTTAACGTATCGAGCTAAGTTATTGTACAGAGGTGGCCGAAGATGGAGGATTTAGCGTGTAAAAATGTCAAGGAATGAGTTTACCTAAGTAAAAATTAAAAAAAAAAATAAGAATGTGAATTCGCTACTTACGGACGTCCGTCTGCTAGCGAAAGGCGAGTAATTGGCGCAACAGCCGACGGATGGAGGCAGGTAAAAGGAAGTGTGCAGACACTAATCTCCAACAGAAGAAAATGTTTTGAAGGCAAATTAAACCACTGGATGGACACAAATACAACTAGATCTTCTGCTGCGCCAATCAGACATCTTTCATTAGCAGACGAACGCCGTAGGTAGCGAATCGACGCTCATAATTTTTTACTCTTTACTCAGGTAAGCTCATTCCTTGAACCTTTGATACACAAAATCCCCAATCTTCAGCCACTTTTGTACAGAACGTTAGCTCGATGCGTTAAGAAACCGACGTACGAGGTCCTTTCAAAGGGTCCCTTTGACTCACGCGGTAGGTGACACACCTGAGAGGAATCTCCAAGGTTCCTCTCATGTGAAACGATGCAGAGGGCCTGGCTCGCCGTAAGGGAAGTTTGCACGGGTCACATTTGGCTCTCGCGTTACCGTACCATGAGCGAAATATGAAATATTGAGCGCGATTTGCGTCGTAAGTGCAAACCCTTGTAACACGCGAAGTGGGCGAGCGCGCGGTGTTTACGAAGAGCCACTACGCATACCGAAAACGATGTCTTGTGTCACGTCGCGTACTTAAAGATCACCGCATTTATTCCCACGGCCAATGCCACACACGATCTGTTCGTGACCGCCTCCTTGATCGTACGACGGAAGCTAACTATGTGTTCGTTAGAGGCGACAAACACGACTTTGAACGTGGGTACGGCGGTGCAAAATCGCGAACCGTTGTAACAAAGGAGTGAAACTTTAAAATCAGATGCGCAGTGAAGTCCGAAGCTCAGTCCTCCGCAAAATCGACTACGGTTACAATTTGCGACAAGTTGGAAATCGCAGAGGTGGGACAATGCGAACGCTTGTTTACAAGTGAGGTTGAAACGGTAGACAAACAGTTTGTCGAGAATACGCTTCAAAAATAGAAAAATGAAAGAATGGTTAGATCGATCCCGATTATAAAAGTAAGACGCAGCTGTCAACCAGCTAGCTTTTCAAACAAAACTGAGAGAAGCGAACGTCAAACGGTCTGCCACCTGAGGAGGACAACGCCTAAAGTTCGCATCGTTGGAACTGGTAAAAAGTTTCCGGCGCTCGTCAGCAGAGTGGTGGGGCCCGACTACTTCGTGACGAAGCCCCGAGCACTCACCGTTATCGAGAATCACGGCTCCGAGGCAAAACAGGGCGAATATGATGGAACGGCACACGGACAGCCACCGATCGCTTTTCCCGGGCAGCGCCATAGATCCGAACCCGAGCGAGCGAACCCGAGAGCATACCGGAAATGCCGGAAAGAGCGCGTCACGGATGTCGCCGATGACGCGGACCCACTAATCGGTGTGAGGCTGCCCCCAGTCACTCACTTCCGGTTCGCGATCTTTTTGCCACTTTGAGGCACACACGCTAGAGGCGCTAGTGTACGCAATGCTGCGTACGCGCGTACTGCCGCAGAGCCGCTGCCGCGCGCACAGGCAGGACGCACTGGTTCAACGTTGGATCACGGTAGTTGGAACTTGGATTAAAGGCACAATCACACTGAGCAAAAAACGTGCGTTGCGGTCCACGTCGGCAGCCACCCGACGTCGGCGTCTTCTCGGACTCGAGCGCGCAGCTTCAGAAGGTGCTTTTTTGGCGCGTTTTTGTGCAAACAAAGCTTAGCACGGTGCTACGCCCGCGCGCAACGTTGTCCGCGCGTCGGTACCTTTGATAGCACTGCACGCAGCATGTGCAATAGTGTTTTCGAAGGAGAACTGTTCTATTCCGTAGTGGTAGCGTGCACACAAATAATGCACAAAACACATTGGGTGTGATCGCTCCTGCACAGTCGGAGGTCAGAACACACTGCGAAGTTCGGTGCCGGCTTTCGCGCAAACGATGAAAAGGGTTTCACGGCTTCGTACATGCCATGTACATAAAACGCTGATCACAGTCGGATGTTCCAATCGGCTTGCTTTTCTCCACGCTGAAATGTTTCCAGCCACGTTTGGCGACTGCGTGCATCCCTCGAACACTTTGGCCGCCGGAGGCATAAACGCGTTCGGCAAGTATTTGGCTAGCAGTGCTGAGTTTCAGCTTGGCCGCCGGGGACATAAACACGGCCGTCAAGAGTTTGGCCAAAGTGCTGATTTTCAGGTTGGCCGCCAGAGACAAACGCAGTCGCCAAATGTCTGGCCAGAAGTGTTGATTTTCAGTTTGGCCGCAGGGACACCCTTAATCTAAATTTTTATCGCGTTGACGAAACTTTGGCACGACCAGGGGCGGATTTAGAGGGGGGGGGGTCCGGATGTTCTGACCCCCCTCTTGATTTCTGCATGTGTAAAATTTGGGGCGTAAAACGAAGGAGTGGGGGAGGGGGTTCCTAAACATATGGTACGCTGACCAACACCTGACCCCCCCCCCCCCCCCCTTCAGGAAATTCCTGCATCCGCCCCTGGGCATGACAACGGGCAGCGAGAGAGGCACCCACTGATCTCTATTTTAGTAGGCTGGATCGCGGATCGGGAGCCCGTCGGTGTCGCCACCGGCGGCCATTGGTTGACACCAGGCAATACACGCAAGTGTATGGGAGAAACGCACAAAAGTAAGCATAATGAAGCATGTACGCTGTGCTCGGAGGCGAGTATTTTATGGTGCGCTGCGATCCTTATGTCGGGTGTTTGGAGATCGAATCGGTATTTGTCAAACGTCCGGTCGCCGAGTAAAAAAATCAAACGTATCGGAGCACCCACGGCTGAGCTGGCAAGCTTGCTCTTGTTGTGGAGTAAACAAAGGAACTTGCCGTCAATAAGACCGTCCTTAGGGAAGCCCAGAAGTTGATGAATGACAAAGAAGTTCCATCTCGACAGCGGCTTTCCGGGAGTGAGCGAATTCCGCGTAGCAAAGCCTTCGAGCTTGTCGTCTGCTAAACCCAACTCAACAAAACCGCCACCTACTCCGCGGTCACTCTAGGTAACTCTCGCCTCATTGAGCTGCACTACAGCGGAGTCACTCTCGACCACAAAATATTTATTTATAAGAACTGCGAGGGCTGTCAGTTTTAATGTTTGTACGCAAGCTATTCTGCGGGCTTATCGAAAAGCATCCAAAAAGTTTCGGTGCCGACAACAGCTTAGAAACAGGCGAAAACGTCACTTTTTCTCGTTCTTCTCATAGAGTCCCATGCATTGGCTGGTGTCAATCAATGGCCGCCGGTGGCGACACTTGGCCCCAGCTGCCGAGGCCGCGGTCCACGATCCAGCTTACTACAATAGAGATCAGTGGAGGCACCATGAGCAAGTGGTTGGCAGCGTTGCAGTACGCGTGCATCACATTAACACTTTTAGCGCAAGCAAGCGATCACCGTTTAGTCAGTTTTTTTTTTTCTTTTTTTTTAGATTTGGATGGCTTGTGACTCGACCATAGAGTTATTATATATAATGTACGCTAGAGGTACAACTGGCGCTAGTGTGCTGTTGCAAATTGAAGCAGACAGCAAGCAGTCGGGAATTGACTTCCGGTAATGCATTTCTATGGAAAAAAGCGAGTGCATTTCCTCTCTGCGCTCGATTATAAGAGCAAATATCACGAATAATTCGTACGTACTACGCACTTTGGAACATTTCCCAGTCACGCAGACAAAATAATTGGTCAGTTACGGCGTTTTTATTTTAAAATCTTGACATGAAAAACGGTGCTAAAACCGCTTCCTACATGCATTTATGTGCACTGTCGGACACTGTTAGCGCGAACACGGCGTCGAAGCTTTCCAGCATGGGTGATATATAGGGGTGTCGCGAACTTTTGTCGAACCAGAATTTTCGGTCGAACTTTCGGGGTTCGACTGGGTCGAACCGGTGCGACGAACCTTCGAACTTTTCACCAGATTCGACCGGTTCGACTTTGTGGACAGTGTGGCCAGACCTTGATACAAGCATGTCTAGGTTTGGAGAATTTTTTTTGTTTTATGAAAAGGGTTATTTTATTTTAGAAACAGTTGCAATTAAAAAAAACAATTTTAATGACAGAAGAAGTTAATAACTTAAGTTTTTGCACTGTATAACTGAAATAACCAATCAGCGCTGCCCTTAATTCATCCCTTAGCCATCACCATCCAATCCGAAGCCAACTGGCCAGCCTGTCGCGCATGCGCACACGAGTCGAACCTCAATACAAGGTTCGTCGAATTTTCCACTAAAAGTTCGAAAAAGTCGAACCTGGTCGGGCGGTTCGCGACACCCCTAGCTGATATACGTGCCAAGCGAACGAAGGACATATGGATCGAAAACCAAGAGAGACGACAGGAACTACGAAGTAACACTGGTTAAGCAACTCCTTGTGCTTGCAGACGATCAAAATAAATTGAAAGTCACGTAATATAGTCCGATTTGCAATAAATAAGTACTGCTTTATTCTTTCTGCTCATGAATATGTGCGAAGATGCTTAATTGTTCTGGGTTCAAATCATCACCCGCACGCTCCAAATCTTTGCAAATAGGGAGAAGCCAGGGAACAGCCCGATAAAAACTGCCCGACAAAGGAAATGATAAGAAAACCCACCTTTAGTAGTTCACGTACTTTATCTTTTACGTTTCGAACGTTTTTTTAACCACTCGTAAAGATGCACGACGGGGTCATTTTCATATAGTCACAGAACGGGCATATATTATAGCAATATACAAGCACCAGTGGAATGCTGGCGAACTTTGAACACACTCTACATTCCTTTCGATCGTTATTTTGCTCAGAATCGTCGCTCGTTTCTATTAGTGCTCTAGTTTCTATATACCTGCCATGGAACAGAGGTTTGGGCCTGAAATATAGTGAAGTTTAACATCGTTCAGTGGTAAAGACAAAATACTGTAACTCAAGCAATTACACTTCCACAATATTAATAAAGGTACTTACATACTATCCGGTACAACCGAAATAACAAAAGTTATTCATGTTATTTTCCGGCGAAGAGACAAAATTCACGCGCTTTTTCCCATAGGAATACACAGGAAGACTGGAAAAGTAGACTGCATGCTGTCTGCTTCAATTTGCAACCGGAAGTTTCGTAGACACTAGCGCCAGCTGAGCCTCTAGCGTGTATTGTAATAACTCTATAGACTCGACTCGACTACCACTGTCGTGCGATATGTTCATTTGGAACATTGCCAGAAGTGGGAAATGGAAAGTATAGACCTGTGTCCGGAAGTGCTCTTCCGGAAGTGAACAATAATCTCGAACCCAGGCGCTCACGGGAGGGGGGGCTGCGTTGGCCTGCGCCGCTGCTACCCGCCGAAGGCTTCTTCGCTGGTGTGCCGACTGCCGTTTCGCCGGCATCGGTCCTGTTTACCGCGGTATGTGGGTATAGTGCCCGTAATGTGAGAGCCGTTTGTCCATACGCCACTTTGCCGCTGTTGGTTTCCATCAAGCCGAGCCAGAAAACATCTCGCGACGAGTTGACCGCGCCGCGAGTGACGAAGAAAAAGCAAACATGGCGACGGTTTGTACGATTGCTTTGGTGGCTCCGGTGTTGCGTGTCTTCAACGTCCTCGTGAGAAGATTCTCCTGCCCTTCGAAGTTATTGCAAGCACCACGAGTGGCACGAAAGCTGTGGAATCATCGTCTCAACTACAAATAAGCAGGCCTTCACGAGCAACGACGATGCCGAGCAGGCGCTCGGCACCGTTGTGTTGTCAGATGTTCTACAACGCCGAGGTATTTTATTTATGATTTGGAATGGCTTCAAGAGTGGCAAATTAATCTATTTCGCGGATTGTTAGCACCGAGGCGAGTGCCCTCCGTTGCAGTGCCGTTGTCGCGCAAAGTGCAGAGAAAACCGGGTGGCGATGGCGGCGGTGCTCTTTGATCGCTTTGATCTTGCGCCGTCGGGTTCATGGAGTCCGGAGTAAACGTACAGGTCCCCTCAAAGTAAAACGGAGCGCCGGAGCGGCGACCGAACTGCATCGCCGCGCTATCTAGTAGGGCCGGCTGGAACTAATACTGGCCGTCTGCGCATGCGCGCGTGTGTTCGCGGTGTCCTCCGTCTTTCTTGTTTGATCCTCGCATTATCGGCGTCTCGAGCTGCCAAATGCTGTTCCGATAAACACCGCTAGGTGTTCGGCTCGCACGGGGAGATAACACTGAGCGCAATTGGGTGAGAGGGGCGAGTCTATCAGGCGGCGTTTTTAGGAAGAGCGTTGCGCCGCTCGAGCCACCGATAACGTATGGGTTGGAAGAAGAAAACAGAGGCCCCCGCTGAAGACACGTGCGCATGTGCAGATGTAGCCTATCAGTTCCAGCCGGCGCTGCTAGATAGCGCGGTGATGCAGTTCGGTAGCCGCTCCGGCGCTCCGTTTTACTTTGACGGCACCTGTACGTGCGTCTGCTGGATCGGTGTTTTGGACTGCCTCAAAACACTTTCCCACGCGCATTTTCCTTGTGACGCTTAGTAGCTCATTACACCTCGTCGTCGACTGCGCTCATTTGACTACGACGCACGAGCCTGCGTGATGTGAATTTCACTGCCTAGGATCTTTGGTGTGCTGTAACGAGGGCTAATAAAATATCACCGCGAACTTCTGAACAAACGAGTTGAAGTTTCGTCTGTTATTATAACTGATCGCCTGTCACAATATTAGCGTTCCTAAACTCCGCCCCCACAGGCACCCTGCTTCGTTGCCCGATAGTAAGTGTCTCCTGGTACCTCGTACAATTCCAGCTCCCACTTCAAGTAAGTACCATCCGTTAGAACTGGCAATTAATAGTTTCGAACCCAGAAGCTCGCAGCGTGTGTGTGTGTGTGTGTGTGTGTGTGGGGGGGGGGGGGGGGGCGATAGACTGCGACTTTTCCCAGTTTTAGCACTGTCTAGCAGTACTGGCACGTTGCCGGCGTCGGTCTTGTTTAGCGCCGTGTAATGTATCAGAGCAATTCGTCCGGACGGCACTGTGCCGTTGTTGGTTGTACGAACAACCAGAGGAAACGCAGGGTTCTTTTGGACACCCACTGCCCGTCACACAATTGCCTAAGAAGCGAGTGCGGATGCGACGTCTACGGCTTCCACAAGTTTCCGTCCCATGCAGGTTCTCGGCAAGAATGTACAGTCGCACTCAGAAGAAAAAACTTCACTCCGAGCAAGAACTCAAGAGTGAGTGCCAGTGTAGCAACAATTTTTTTTCTATGCGTACGTTTGGCGTGCGTGATGGATACAAGAGAGGTGGTCACTTCTCCGTGATCAGTCGGCAGGTCGTTTACATCGTGTACGTACGCTAGCTACGAATGGTACTGTACCTTCGTTTCGGTTTCGGTATCAATGAAACGCGGATGTCAAGGGTCAGCAGACACCGAGAACATCTAAGACAAGAAAGGTTTTCCCTTGTTTTCTTGATCGAGATGGGTTCTCGAATGTTCACGACATCTTCCCTGTTGAAGAACGGGCCGCGGAGGCTTCTGGTGAAGGCATCTTTCACGATGTGTCGGTGCATTCGGACAGCCTGCCGCATCCAGCTCCGCAAAGCAACGCCGCCAACGCAGCCCCCCCCTCCTGCCTGCCAGTTCTTTCCGCGTGGTGGCGCGAGCGTAGATAAACATGGCGGCGCCCTGGAATTGGCGCGGACACTGGTCTCATCGTTCTTTGAAAATAAAATACGAAAACAGCGCCGATGTCATTGTCGCGCTAACAATATCACTCAGTTATTCATATAAAATAGCACAAAAAATAAAGGACAAGACAAGCGCTAACTTTTACCTAGTTCGACTTTGCCAGGGAGCGCCACCATCGATCCGCCATCTTCGAGGTCGCGGTTTGACTGGTTTGACTGGCTTGGGTACGCGGTCGTCCGCACAGGTCGTCCCACATGGGTCGTCCATTGTTAGTGTGAGCTAATTTCAATCGTTGAAGAAGCTTCGTTGAACAGAAGAGAGAAAAAGTTTATCTCGGAGGTGGGCCGTTTTAATTTTCTTGTTGCCGCCAAGTACCGTGTGTAAAGGCTGAACCGCATGTAAGCAGTCTAGCGAGCGACGAGACGAGCGACAGCGACGACGACCCGCTCGCTGTCGCTCGATCACTCGCGCTTCGAGGCAACCCACATGAAAGCGACGGGAGCAAGTGACCAAGGGATGAGCGACGATTTCTAGAAATTCAAAAACCGAGCGACGCGACGAGCGACCGTGAGAAATCTCCGTCGCTCGTCGCCGACTCCCGTCGCAGTCGCCGTCGCTTGTCTCGTCGCTCGCTAAATCGCTTACATACTGTTCACCCTTCACTGTCGTTCGTCGCGTAGCTCGGTTTTTGGATTTCAAGAAAACTTAGCACTCATCACCTCGGTCATTTGCTCCCGTCGCTTTCATGCGATTTGCCTTGTCGCGCGAGTGACCGAGCGACAGCGAAGCGGGTCGCCATCGCTTGTCTCGTCGCTTGCCAAATCGCTTACATGCAGTTTTTAAATCGTTTGGGCTACTGAAAAATGCGCTGCATTTTTCATTAGCTGCGCACTCGGTGAGCCGCACGGTATGTTTCTGCACAGGAACGAACGCCGAAGGCACGACGTACGACACGGAGGCGATGGAGCAACACGGTTACACGGCCGTAGTGCAGAAAATCCGCTAGAGAAAAAAAAATAAAGAAACTAGCAAAACAAAACAGAGAGTAATCACACCGTGCTACAAAAGCACCAAAGTAGAAAAATCACAGTTCTGGAAAAAGCACCAAAGTATAAGAATAACCCCTAGTTTCGGTCAAAAAGACCCATTAAAGTTGTAAAAGGCTGCTGAACAACGCTGAAAGGTCCGGCCAGGCGACACCTGACACCTACGAGCAAGGAGGATAGAAGGGTAGGAGAGGGCATGACGTCAGCCGCGTAGCCTCCACAGGCCATGCGCCCTTGACGCTTACATTGCAATTAAATGCAAAGGTGCAAGCGAGCTGGACAAGAATAACGAAAATAATCCCTGGAGAAGGGGAACAAGAGGGACAAAGGACAAACACAAATCGCCAAACACAGCTATGTGACTGGTGCGGATTTTTCGGTCGCGCACCAGTCACATAGCTGTGTTTGGAGATTTGTGTTTGTCCCTTGACGCCTCGCCCCTCTCTCATTTTCGTCCTTACTCTCCTCACTTATCAGCCCAACATGACTACATTGCGTGACCGTAGCTAGCCTTCGTCTAGTCTTCGATCTTATAAAACCTACCGGACGGAGCGCGCGCAAGCATGGATGGAATCCTTCTACAATCAACAATCCATCTCGCACGTGACATGTCACGCGCACCAATCGCCAGAGAGATCTGCGGTCACGTTGGGCACAATATCGTTTGATAATGTGGAAGCTTGGGCAAGTTGGTGATTCATGCTTGGATGGAACAGCGCGGATGAACAGTCACACTCACGTGCACACAGGAAGCAAACAGACTCGCAGCGCTGACTTTCAACTCAGTTCTATATTTCTTCTTCCTCAAATCTGCAACTTCTTCACCTTTGCCGTTAATGAGAACAATTTAAATTTTTACACACCAGAGACCAAATAGCCAAATACACATTAAAAATAACTAATAATTAAATAAATATTAAAAACTATGTTAAAAATGAAAATTAAAATTTAAAAATTTAATGCGAAAAATTTCTCATCCCTATTGGTGCTTTGATGATATCTCTAGATAATCCAATTCTTTCTTTGACAAAGCTACGGATGATACACTAACACATTGTTTGTCCAACCTGGCTATTTTTTCAGCTTCGATGATCTCTCGTGTCAGCTGATTCCCACTTCTGGCTATGACAGTGCAATTACTCAGGTCCGCTGAACACCCGCAATTCCGGCAATGGATACCTAGATTCCCTAATATCACTCTGGTTGTTATAATGATGCTCTCGTAACCGGTCATTGAGACACCTCCCGGTCTGCCCGATATACTGTTTTCCGCATGAGAGGGGAATGGCATAAGCCACCCATTCAGAGCATGAAACAAACCGGGAGTGGTGCTTTTTGGTACAACCTAAGGTCCTATCGGAGGAAGAATTGACTTTTTTACATAAACTAGAGAGCTTGCATGCAGCAGAAAATACTACGTTAACGTTTACGCGGTTGCCTATCTTTTTAAGACCATGAGAAATATGGTGAATATAAGGCACAACCGCTGGCCTTTGGTTTCTGTCCCTCTTCTTACATTGGATTAAATTGGGATTTTTGATTTTCTGAAGGAGTTTTTCTGCGACAGATATTAATACGTGATTAGGGTACCCCCCTGACAGTAGCCTAGCTATCTGCACGTCAAAGCTGGTTTTTACAGTATGTGGGCATGACTTTGTGATGGCATTTTTAAGGCATAGGTTGACTACACCCCTCTTAACTAATTTGGAGTGGGCTGATTGATAGTGGAGGAGTGGCTTTTTCCCCCTCGGAGCATATGTCCAACAAGTATGATGAGAAAGGAAACACAGTCTGAGGTCTAAGAACCTTAGGGACTCTTCAACCGGAAGTTCATGGGTTATGTCCAAAGGATCCAAAGAGTTCTTAAATATCGAGAGGACATTGGACACAGTACTTGAAATGTCGTTGCCATCCGGGACCAAGAAAATAAAAAAAATCATCTACGTAGCGGAACACTTTCACAACTTTTGAAGTGTCCAAACGCTTTTGTAGGATGTTGTCCTGATGTGCTAGGTATAGGTCACTAAGACGAGGCGCAATGCAGGATCCAATGCAAACACCTTTCGTTTGTCGGTAGATGTGTCCATCCCACGTGGTGAAAGTAGATTTCAAGTAGACGGTAAGCAATTCAAGAAAACCGCTCTGGGACATTCCTGAAGCATTTTGGAAGGCTATAATGCCGAAAGAGTCAATGCAGGTTTCAATGCACATTAAAAGTCTTTCTTGGGGTATAGCATAATACAAGTCCTTGATGTCAATGGAGAAGGCCTGTAAGTCATTGTTGTTGTGTTCATTTAAGAACCTAATGACTTCATCTGAGTTGTTTAACAAGAAAGGGTCGTCAACTGTCAGCCAGTTTAGCTTCTCTTGTAAAAATAGGGCAACAGTCTTCTGCCAGGTCCCCCTTTCCGACACTATTACTCTTAAAGGGACACTGACAGGGTATTTATGCTCGCCGAGGTTTTTAGTTGTACGTGACATATGAGAACCCAACTACCCAGAACAAAATTTGCGGCTCGAAATTCGGTTTGTTTCCGCCCGAAAACCGCCGATCAAGAACTGGCCGGTTCGAGTCTCGCTCACTCTCTTTTCCGTGGTCACGGGCCGTTTTCTAAGGTATCGATGCGACCACCAAATTTAATCGAAGTCGTGGGTCATTGAAGGCACACAGTCAATATTAAAAATAGAAAAAAATATGAAACCCATTTTTTGTGGCTTAAAGAAAGCTGCAAATACGTTGATTGAAAAAAAAAGTAGCACAAACAACCGGAAGCTTTCTGTGCGTTCACTCAACATGGCGTCGTCAGCGTCGTTTCGCGTATCGTGGGACTAGCACTGCTAGCACTGCTAGCACTAGCGGATGGCAGCGGACGACGGGCGTTGGACCTCTACTTCAGAACTGTCGTTCACGGTACTGGCGAATTCTGTCTTTCTTTGAAAGAGAAATTTCGGACCAACATGGCTCCGACTTTTTCTCGGACTCCTACTTTTCCTACGCCTGCGTTCCGAGCTCCAGGCCAAGGTCTCAGCCCATGAATGCGCCGGGCACCCGTGGATCCCGGGATATGGACTTCGCAGCTTGACTTCAGCCCGTATCGTTGTGATTTCCGCCTCGGCGGCGACTAAGCCTAAAGGTCCACTCCCGCCCGCTCGACCCCACGTCGTCTGGCTGCTACTGGTTGCCGGAGATGTCTCCACAAACCCCGGCCCACGGCACTCGTGTCCCCGTTGCGCTCGAGATGTCCACAACAGCACTGCTGCCCTACAATGTGACAAGTGTGACCGTTGGGTCCATCGGAAGTGCGAGCTCCTTTCTCTGCCGGCTTACCGTCGCCTTTCCGCGTCTCCTGAGAAGTGGTATTGTGGTGCGTGCCAGCTTCCCCCCATCGACGACGAGCTATTCCTGTCAGCGGCTCCTCAGTCTCCCGGGACCCTGCCATGTACACGGTCACCCAGGACCGCGACCGAGAACTTACGGGAACCTCCGACTAACCCCGGCTCCCCACGAAGGAAGAACCCTGCGATTTGGTTTTCGAACGCCCGTTTGATTCGGAACAAGTTACCGGAGCTCCAGACCACCATGGCGTCAATGCCCAGCACCATCTTCGCGCTCTGTGAGACATGGCTGGATCCGTCAATTTTTGACAGCCACATCATCCCCCTGGACCTATACACTGTGTTTCGCAGGGATCGCTCTTCGTCCCGTGGTGGGGGCGTCATGCTTGCCATACCAAGCTCGTTCCCGTGCCACCGGCTCTGTGATCTCGAATCGGACGAGCTTGAAGCTCTATTTGTGGAAATTACTTTCAACAAGAAGAAACACCTTGTAGCTTGCGTTTACTGCCCCCCTGCAGTGCGTTCAGAGTCTTACGAACAGCTCCGTCGCTCTGTAGAGCGTATGGTCTCTGTGGTCGGCAAGTACCACAACATTCTTGTCCTTGGCGATTTCAATGCCCACATTGATTGGCACGACCCCCTGTCCCCTACGCCCCAAGACTTGGCATCGGACTCTCTCCTCGACATCATGGATACTAACGGGTTCACCCAACTCTGTACCGAGCCGACATACACTTCCCCTGCTGGTAGCACATCTTACCTTGACCTCTGCTTCGTTTCCAACCCCACCCTTGTCCGTGGATGTGTCGTGACGCCTGGCCTTAGTTCCTCTGACCATCGAGCCATCCTTCTAGACATGTTTGCATCATTCCCAACACGTGGTCCACACAGCAGGCTGGTTCGATCTTACGCCAAACTTGACATGCAGCACCTCCAACGACTTGTGTCTCTCACCCCTTGGGACATTGTGCTTTCTGAACCCACCATCAATGATATGTATGACCTCTACACTTCCCTAATGTGTGCCCTCACCTCCGACACTGTCCCTGAGAAACGCTCCCGCCGCCGACACCACGCTCCTTGGATTACACGTGAGCTCATAACCTTGTCCCGACAGAAAGACAAGCTATTCCGCCGAGCGAAAAGAACCTGCCACGCCGACGACCTTCTGGCTGCCAAACAACTCCAGCGCAGTCTCAAGAAACAGATTCGCGTGGCTCACCGGTTGTTTGTTGAGGTCATTGCCGCAAGAGCGATTAGAGAACCAAAACTGTTCTGGGCCTACGTAAACTCTCAACGCAAGCAGTCGCAGTGCCCACGTTTTCTCATTGATGACACCATGGTTTCCTCACCGTCCTGCATCTCGGAAGCCTTCAACTGCCATTTTTCGTCGGTCTGGTTGACATACACAGTGTCGCCTGAGCCTATCCTGAGCCCCACTACCACCATTCCCTCGGCTCCCAGCCTCTCCACTGTAACCATGAGTACTGAGGACGTCCTTGAGGCTGTCTCCCTCATACATCCCTCCCAAGGCCCTGGCCCCGATGGCATCCACCCACTGATTCTCAAGTGCACAATACAGAGTATGGCTCCTCTTCTGTGCCGCATGTTTCAGCGCATTATTGACACGGGCACAGCCCCTGACGCCTGGAAGCTTGCCCACGTCACACCCGTTTACAAAGGCCATGGCGCCCAAGCGAGTCTACTGTCTTCATACCGTCCTATTGCGTCTACATCCATTGTCTGTCGCAGTTTTGAGCGTATCCTTAATAAGAAGATCCGTTCCCATCTCGACGACAACAACCTTTTGTCGCCTGCTCAACACGGCTTTCGCCAAAACCGCAGCTGTGAAACTGCACTGGGTGTCTTAGTACACACACTGAGTGCCCACCTGGATAACCGCACACCTTGTGAGCTTGTACAGCTCGACCTTTCTCGAGCCTTCGATCGTCTTCCACACCCCTCTGTCCTGGCCAGTGTTAACGCCAAGGGTATATCAGGCACTGTGCTCGCCTGGTTAGCATCTTTCCTGGATAACAGAATGCAGCGTGTTGTCTACCGTGGCGCCAAATCTGCTTCCAGTGTTGTCCGTGCTGGTGTACCCCAGGGGAGTGTGCTTGGGCCCACACTCTTCACCATGTTCATAGACAGCATCACTGATTCTTTACACTGCACCCCCATACTCTACGCAGATGACATCTCACTCTTGCAGCCAATCCGCAATCCTTCCGACTATGCATCCCTCCAGTCTGATCTCGACCAGTGCTACCAGTGGACGCAGCAGCACCAGCTGCCTATTCAACACTCAAAATCAACGACTATGACTGTAACTGGGTTGTGTCGCACTCGACAACCTCTCCTCGGCTCACTGTTGGCCAAGTGGAGATCCGCAGGGTCTCCTCAAGTGTCATCCTGGGTGTAGAGTTTGATGGGCGCCTGTCATTCTCTCCTCACGTCCAACGCACTCTCGCCAAGTCTCGCCGTATGCTCGCCAAGTCTCGCCGTATGCTGGCTTCATTCCCGCACCTCGCTCAACATGCTCCAAACGCATTCCGTAGCCTCTACACAGCCTCGTTCTCCCCATACTCGGTACTGTTCGGAAATCTGGTTCCCCATTGGCGCCTACAGTCGTGTCTCGCCAGTCCAGCGACGTGCAGCATACCATTTTATAGCCGGAGCACTCCTAGAGCCCGCCGCCTGCCCTATCGTCAGATTAGACTGCTGTTCTTCTTCACCATGCGTCCTGGCAACCGCTTGCCTCCGGATGCATGCGCTTCCGTGCGCCCTCTGTCACCGCACTGGCCGCCTGCAGCCGCTGCTTACGCGGACTGAGCGTCACAAGTCTTCATGGCTACCACGTGCTGCTGCTTTGTGGCAACAGTTACCGCCGGACCTCACACGACCTTTCCCCCCTGAAGACGACAATATCTTGTCCCTGGTAAAGGCTGCCCAGCGCCTGCACTAGCCTTCAACTTGAACTCTATAACCTTGCGCATGTGTGCGCAGTTCCTGGGTCCCCAGGTTGGGTTGCAAGCCTCCCCGGCATGGGCAGCTATGCCTTTTTGCACCCCCAGCATGCCTGGGATACCCTATCCAATCAATGCGAATAAAGTATTATTATTACTATTATTAAGCCGATTGCACGAAGACGTCGCCGAGCTGTCGTCCCTTCTCCTGGCTGAAGACATCGCTCGCTCAAACGTCAAGCAAGAAGTGCGTACTTCGAGTTGAATACGCACGCGTACGGTTACTTTACGAGGTGCGAATGTGCCCTATGCGTGGTGCTGCCCGACTTCAAGCCGGGAGTGTATGTATGGAAGGGACATCGGCAGCAAACTTCCGACATACAGTCTACCAGCTGCATAATTACACATGAGAGTGTTCCTTCAATAGCTCGGAAGAAGAAGACGCCGTTGCGAACGGCCGTGGAAAAATGCTCTCTGGTGGAAACACCGCATCGGCCACTGGCCGAGTTATTTCTAAATCTTCGGATGTCGTCTCCAACGAATATAAGGTCATACTTCCACGTCTGCCAACCGACAACATCGTCCTCAACTCCGTATTTCTTCACGCCGATCTGACTGCTAGGCTATACACGGCCCCTGACTTTCGAGACGCCATCAAAGATGTAATCGACCTGAAAGATGTCAAAGCCACCGGACAATTTCAGATGAGTCATGTGTGGATGGTGACCTGCGTCAACGCCCTCGCCAAAGAGAAGCTTTGCAGTCGTGGTGAGCTGGTCGTGAAAGGCAAGAAATGCCTTGTCCTTGACCCAGACACCCGGGACCTCAAGATCAAGCTTATTTGGCTTCCGGACTACCTCGAAGATAGGCGTATCATCGAAGCTCTAGCGCCTTACGGCACAGTCCGTAACATCAGCCGAGAGAAGTGGCGGTGCCCCGGCATGGAGCACATGGACACCCTCAACAGGGAAGTTAACATTACCCTGCATGAAGGAATCACCACGGAGAGAATTCCATTTCTACTTAAAGTGTATGGATGTCAATCTCTCATCCTTATTCCAGGAAGACCCCCCTTGTGCCTAAGGTGCAACAGGGTAGGACACGTCCGCCGACAGTGCAGAACACCGCGCTGCTCGGAATGTAAACGCTACGGACACACCGCAGACGACTGCGTCACAACTTATGCAAGCAAGCTTCGCGGAACGATATCCCAGGACGAAGAGGAACAGTCTGAGCTCCTGATGGATGTCTCGGAGGTTGTCGATGCTTCCGGGCACACACCACCCGCAGAAGCCTTTAAGAGCCAAGCAGAAGGTGACCTACCAGCAGCAGTGATCGACCCCCAAACCACGGAAAACGATCCAGAACTCCTCCCTGAACCATCCCCCCCACCTGACGATGATGACGACAACTCGTCAACAACCACGGTCGTCGGGGAGGATGCTACAGCAAGTGGAGACGACACCACCACCACCTTTGAGGTAGCACCAACGACCATCGGGTTGGATGCAGACGCGCTGAAACCGCAAGATCTTTCAGAAGGACTCGGCTATCAGTCTGACACTGTTGTAGCTGATGAAGGGCCTGTCGCGAAATCGAGAAAAGATAGAAAACAGGTAGGACCCAGACATCAGCCGTATCGAAAACAAAGTAGCCATAAGACGCTTGAAGACGGTCATGAGGGGCTTTAGCTCACCCTAATGCCCCTCATAAAATCCGCCCTGCCTTTGCATTTTTTAACGTTAAATGTAAGGGGCTTAAGGTCTAAAAGGAAACAGTACCAACTTCTAAGGCTCTTGAATCACGAGCATGTTGACATAGCCGCAATACAAGAAACAAAATTGTCATCAGAGGAAGACGTGGCAGAGGCTTTAGAGCCTTTTCGGAATGACTTCGAGATATGTGTGAGTCATGCAGTAGGCCTTTCTGCCGGTTGTTTTCTGTTTCTTCGTAAAAAGCTTGGCTATCCGTCTGTTTCCTTGACCAGTGACCAGGAAGGGCGTCTCATTTTATGTGACCTTTCTTTAAGACAGATCAACTGGCGTTTTATTTGTATATATGCTCCTAATACGGTGAATGGAAGGACTTCTTACTTCCAGTTTCTAGCACATTTTCTGAACACCGACAAAATAGTTGTACTAATGGGGGATTTTAATTGTGTCTGTAGCGCAGAAGACCGTGCGCTACAGCAGACACGGTATGACAAAAGCTCTGCGTTACTCATTGACATACTGCAGGAGCGCAACCTTGTAGATGTGGCATGTCGGAAAGACCAATCAATACGCTTCACCCACTTTCAAGGTGTTTCACACGCTCGTCTTGATAGAATATATGTGTCAGGCGATGCATTTAATTTAATGAACAACTATAGCGTTAAACCGGTGTTCTTTTCTGACCATTGTTTAGTTTCTGTTAGCTTCGGGACCAAAACTCTCCGTGTTTTTCGGCCCAAATGGGAACTGTGGAAACTTAATGTGAAGCTTTTAAAGGATGAGAAGTTTTCAAAAGGTGTTTCATTAATTCTGTCAGAGAGCCTTAAAAATAGTCATATGCATATTTTTGCAATATGGGACAGTTTTAAGCAAGAGGTAAAAAACTTGGCAATTGAACGCTCTACAACAATATCTTACGAAAACAAACAGGAACAGCGCGAACTCCATAAAACTCTCTCGTTATTCCATGAGATGGAAAGCATCAATCCCGGTTTTCACAACGACGACATCAATGTCACCAGAGCACAGCTTCAAAAATTCGAGGCAGAAAGATATCGTGGAGCTGTAATACGTTCTCGCACGAAAAAGTTTTTGCTTGGCGAGCAACCCACCAAACGATCCCTGGATGATGAGAGGCGATATGCCCTATCGAAAGAAATATTAGAAATAGATCAAGAAGGCATAACTATCAAGGAGCCAACCTTGATTGTTAAAGCATTTCAAATCTACTATTTAAGCATTTTTGGCAAGGCTATTCACACAGGCAATGCAAAGGATGTAGATAACTTGTTATCATTGATGCCTGCACTTAGTGAAGACAATAAAAAGATCATAGAAGGCCCTATAACTTTAGATGAAGTCAAGGCCGCAATCGACTCTCTTCAAAATGGCAAAACACCAGGACCCGATGGGCTTAGCGGAGAGTTTTATAAGAAATACCAAGACAAACTATGTCAAGTGTTACTTGACGTTTTTCATGAGTCCTACCAATGGAAGACGCTTCCTCCATCCTTTTACGACTGCCATACTGTCCTAATACCCAAGACGGAAGACGTGGAACTGAGGAAAAAAGTTGAAAATTATAGGCCAATATCACTTTGCAATGTAGATTACAAGATATTTGCTAAAATATTAAATGACAGACTCCAGCTAGTAATCGAAGACCTTATTGGTGAGCACCAAACATGTGGTATAAGAGGAAGAAGTATTCAAACCAATATCCACGTTGCGCGCTCGGTTCTTGAGTGTGCCTCTGGCAGTAACACACAAGTTGCTTTCACACAAATTGACTTGTCACAAGCTTTTGATCGTGTGAGCCACGCATTTTTGTTTGCACTCCTACGCCACATCAACGTAGGCGAAACAGTGTCCGAAGGTATTAACTTATGTTATCATAATAGCACTACAAGATTAATTGTGAACAACATGCTTTCCGATAAAATACACATAAAAGCCTCCGTTCGCCAAGGCTGTCCATTATCACCTCTTCTCTTCGCCATATATTTGGAACCTTTGTGCCGGAGCATATTGGCAAGTCAGAGTATTCAAGGATTTGCACTTAATAATGCTGAGGTAAAGGTACTCGCTTATGCCGATGACGTTGCCGTCTTCGGTGCTGATAAGAAGAGTGTGGAAGAGGCCATCCACGTTACGGAACATTTCTGTAGCGTTACTGGAGCATCAATGAACCCGGAAAAATGTAACGGATTTTGGTATGGTTCATGGGCTACCACGCCCCCCTTTTTTGCCGGTATTGCATGGAATCGTGGTCCCCTGAAATACCTGGGAGTTCCACTCTCACACATCAGGAGTAGCTCATCATACTGGACGTCAATGGAAACCTCGTTGAGGAGGAAAGCTGATGCATGGAAAGGACGTGACATGTCCATGTTCACCAGGGCAAACGTGTGCAACGTGTTCCTAGTGTCTAAGCTAATGTATGTACTTCAGGTGATGCATTGTGCGCGTAAAAACATTCAAAAATTTCATCGAATTTTTGCGACATTTATTTGGCGTTCGTCGTGGGAGCCTCTCAAAAGGGACAACCTCTTCCTTCCCCTGGAGGCAGGTGGACTAAGTCTGTGTCATCTATTTGTTCGGCAATTAGTATCCCGGTTTTTTTTCTTTAAGAATGCCGACCATCCCTTCCTCAACACCGTTCTTCAGTTACGACTGGCCACAAGTTTAAATTATTTAATTGTGTCCAGTGATGATTCCTTTCAGGGAAGACCTTGGGGCTTCCTAAAAGAGGTTGTGGACACAATTGAATTCTTGAAGACACGTTTCTCATTAGATTATTTATTTAGTGTAACACGCAAGAAACTATCAGCAGCAATAATCGAAAGCATTTTTCCTATCCCGCTTTATCGAAGTCACTTTCCTGTCGATCCCCAAGACGATGTCCTTTACAGAGTAAAGAAGATGTCTGTTCCACCATCAACCAAATCGTTCTTTTTCAAACTGCACACTTCGACCTTGCCCGTTAAAACTTGGCTTCATAGTAGAGGGATATTTGTGCCGTGGACGGTTAATTGTAGGCTATGCAATAAGCCAGAAACCATAGAACACTGCTTCATTTACTGTAATGACGCCTTTTTTTTCTGGGATGTGCTTCAACGAACACTAAAGAAAGACCTCGACATCACTGATCAAACTATCCGTTTCCTTCCATTCTCAAAAGGGGAAAGTGTTCCTTACGACACATTCGTAATTTTAGGCCTCCACAGTTTGTGGAGATGTAGAATGATAGATAGAAACGCGGAAGCGCCACGCACCACAAAATCTATTTTTGTGGAGAATATGGCTCAGCTGCGCAGTGTTTACGCGGCACAGCCATCCCAGCCTGATTGGTTTCCACTGTTAGACGCCTGCATAGGTCTACCAGATTTTTGAACATTTTGCTTGTTTGCCCATTGTCAACCCCTCCGTTATTTACGCATATAGCACTGTGATACTAAGAACTTTGGATGCGTTCTGAGTGTCATTAGGTTTTGAAAGATTTGATTATCATTTGTTTAGTTTTGTATAATAATCTAATCAAGACATCAGCGTGAAAGAGGCCTATTGTTGAGTGTAGATTGAATGTTCTCTGTAAATAGCATTTCATCTTTATATGTATATTACTATGCTCGTTTGCCTGTTTGAATGTTTTTTGGCTCATGTGCTTTCTCTTGTTCTATAACTTCCATGTAATAAAGAAAAAAAAAATCCTTCAATAGCTCAGTGGAAAGACGTTCGGTTCACACGCAGAGGGCACGGGTTCGATTCCTGGTGTGGGTGTACCTTTAATTTTTTATTTTATTTTTTTGTCAAGCATTCTGCGATGTTTACATTTCTTTTTTTACAATTATCACAGAAAAATAAAAAATTGTTGTGGACGATACGTCGCTGAACTAAATGGTATGGATTCCATTTTTGACACCTGCGAACTCAGTGTATATCACTTTCCACAAAATGCAAGGAGCATATGAATCGGGTAGCGTCCGCTTTCCGAGCTTCGCGTAATGGTTCTACAAGAATTGCAGCCAGCCATTGATTCCGACGCGTTGATCTTTCGGAAACTTGTGCGCTCTGGCCACTTTCAGATGCAGGACATGTGAGACAACTCTTCACGCAGCACCTTGGAGTTGGGAGTATTCTTTTCGGAGCTGATCACGGGAATTCACCACGGCACTCGGGCACTCACTACTAATTTCCAACACTTAAATGTACAAAACAACTCCTCTTCAAGTACAAAACAGCGAGCGGAACAAACATAACTGCAAAGGAATCGCACGGCGAACGAAAACATTTCGTCTGCTACGTGCGGAGAGAAAAAACAAACAAAAAAACCGCACGGTCGGGTGTAACCACATGACTTCCGCCACTCACTCTATCCTCTCCACTTCTCCGTGCCGTGCGGGAGTTTCGGTTTCAGTTTCGAGCAGTTGCGTTTTTGGCTTTATTAAAAAACGTGACTCTGTAGCAAAATATTATTTGGGTAGTCTTCCGACACCATAATAAATCGCCTGACGAAAAAGGAAAAAAAAAAAATTGGGGGGTGTCAGTGTCCCTTTAAGGGACAGTCAGTCTAGTGTGTTTTCGCACTGAACATAATCTGTAGACTCAAATTCTTGCTTCGGTTCTTAAATGAACACAACAACAATGACTCAGACTGTGTTTCCTCAGACTGTGTTTCCTTTCTCATCATACTTGTTGGACATATGCTCCGAGGGGGAAAAAGCCACTCCTCCACTATCAATCAGCCCACTCCAAATTAGTTAAGAGGGGTGTAGTCAACCTATGCCTTCAAAATGCCATCACAAAGTCATGCCCACATACTGTAAAAACCAGCTTTGACGCGCAGATAGCTAGGCTACTGTCAGGGGGTACCCAAATCACGTATTAATATCTGTCGCAGAAAAACTCCTTCAGAAAATCAAAAATCCCAATTTAATCCAATGTAAGAAGAGGGACAGAAACCAAAGGCCAGCGGTTGTGCCTTATATTCACCATATTTCTCATGGTCTTAAAAAGATAGGCAACCGCGTAAACGTTAACGTAGTATTTTCTGCTTCATGCAAGCTCTCTAGTTTATGTAAAAAAGTCAATTATTCCTCCAATAGGACCTTAGGTTGTACCAAAAAGCACCACTCCCGGTTTGTTCCATGCTCTGAAGGGGTGGTTTATGCCATACCCCTCTCATGCGGAAAACAGTATATCGGGCAGACCGGGAGGTGTCTCAATGACCGGTTACGAGAGTATCACTATACCATAACCAGAGTGATATCAGTGAATCTAGGTATCCATTGCCGGGATTGCGGGTGTTCAGCGAACCTGAGTAATTGCACTGTCATAGCCAGAAGTGGGAATCAGCTGACACGAGAGATCATCGAAGCTGAAAAAATAGCCAGGTTGGACAATGTGTTAGTGTATCATCCGTAGCTTTGTCAAAGAAAGAATTGGATTATCTAGAGATATCATCAAAGCACCAATAGGGATAAGAAATTTTTCGCTTTAAATTTTTAAATTTAATTTTTAATTTTTAACTTAGTTTTTAATATTTATTCAATTATTAGGTATTTTTAATGTGTATTTGGCTATTTGGTCTCTGGTGTGTAAAAATTTAAATTGTTCTCATTAACGGCAAAGGTGAAGCAGTTGCAGATTTGAGGAAGAAGAAATATAGAACTGAGTTGAAAGTCAAAGCTGCGAGTCTGTTTGCTTCCTGTGTGCATGTGAGTGTGACTGTCCATCCGCGCTGTTCCATCCAAGCACAATATCGTTAAACTTTTTATGACTAGGCAACGTGCCCCGAACTCAACTCAGTGACGTCACGGCGCGGTGGTGGCGCGTCGGGCGCACTTCCGGTCTGGGGCTGTGGGCAGAAGTCCTCATGCCAGACGCGTATTCCTGGGTTGTTTTGAAAGGAACCAGACAAAAACCTGCCTTCTCGTCAAAACACCGCGCCTGGGGCCGTACCAAAAGAGTCGTGAAAGGTTTGAAGGTCAGTTTTCACGTGCTCGGTTCGTCCGAGAATCTGGATATGTGCGGTGAAAAGGGAAAAGCAGACGCCGTCGGACAACGATTGCTTGGGCGGGAAGCACTTTGGGTTGAATCCACGTATACTTCTGGTCATCAGATTTATTTGTTTTGTTCCAACATGAACGCCAGAAAACCGTCAAGTTGTACGGACCACCTGCGGACTACGTTCACTGCGTCTTCAAGTTCAAACGGCCGCCTGATCGTTCGAACTGTCGTCAGCTCTTTCAAACGTTTCTGCTTGTCGTCTGCTCTCTTAGACGACGCCGGCCCGTAGACCAAATGCTGGCCCGGTATTCGCAATAAGAAGTAAGTGCAGGCCTCAAAAGACTAAAGTTTGAAGGTTAGTAAGCAGGCTCGATGTAAACAGTAGATACCAGGAGATGTTGATCATTGTTACCAGTGACCATCACCGACTTGTTATGCCTAATTCACTTGGTCCGAATTTGCTTGCGATTTTCAGTAGCGACGTCGACCATCTCAGCTACGGTTCACGCTTTTGCAGCCCGAGCGGCGTCGCGACTGAAAATTGCGAGCGAAATCTCATCATGCGAATCAGGCTTTAGCGTACATACTGCGGCGTCCACGCGGAATGAATCGCCACATGTCACACTATTCACGCGAAGTTTTGCGGTGTAGCGAGCCTCGGTAATTTCGCTGACGCCGCTCAAGTAGTCAGACATCGCCAGGAAGACGTAGAATCTACAATTCGAACGCGAAAAAGGGCAGGGGGACTCACACCGACGCCGACAACATCGCATTTCAATGGTTTGTTTATGGGCGACGGCGAGCTCTTGCCCACACCCCCATCACGCATGCGCGGCGCCGGTGGCGTCCGGTAGGGGCGCTCCGGTTTGTTTGTAAACATGAGTTGGTGAGACCTCGAAGATGGCGACCGTGGTGGCCGATGCCAGCGCAGCTAGTGAGTGACGTCAAGTGAATGTCACCTATACAATGAAACTCGTTTAGAACGAACCCACGTACAGTGAATCATTGTCGATATCGAACTCACAAAAAATGTAAATAAAACTTAGAAGTAAACATTAGACAGAAGTCTGTCTGGTTGGGGAAATAATTATTAAAATATGACGACCAACCAATCCCTAAAGCAGGGGCCCAACGTTTCGAAACCGGTTCGGCTTCTTCTTCAGGGGCGACTATGGAGGAAGGGAGCCGCAATCTTCTTTTTTCTCTACGACGGAGGCGAATGTGCACGATCTGTGTCTTCGAAAAACGATCAAAGAGGTAGAAGATGGGATTCTGAGACGCTGAGGAGATTCTGATATCTTTTGACGTGATATCCCTGTTCACAAGCGTTCCGGTCTCCTTAGCAGTCATGACTGCCAGAAACACCCTGGAGAAAGACAGCGATTTGAGCAACAGGACCAAGCTTAACGTGGACGAACTTTGCCGCCTCCTCGAATTCTGCCTGAGTAACACTTATTTCAGCTTCAAAGGAGAGTACTTTAAGCAGACCAGTGGAACCGCAATGGGGGCCTCCATCTCTGTGCATGGAAGCCATAGAACAAAAGGCTCTCCAGTCCTTTAGGTGCAAGCCCTAAGGCCTAAGGTGTTTCTAAGATATGTGGACGACTGCTTCTGCGTCATGAAGAGGTCTCAAGTAGACAACTTTTTGACACACCTCAATTCGATCGAGCCTAACATCCAATTCACCGTTGAACTGAAAAAAAAAAAAACACCTTACCGTTTCTCGATGGTCTTGTACAAAGGCAAGGAGACCAGCTCTAGTTCTCAGTTTACCGGAAACCAACGCACACCGGAAGATACTTACAATTTGACTCCAACCACCCAACGAGTCATAAAGTATCGGTGGTTAACACACTCCTATCACGGGCAAAGAACCTTTGCTCAACTGATTCTGACCGCCGAAAAGAAGAAGAAACCATCATTTGCGACCTCAAGAAGAACGGATATACCGGCAGCTTCATACACCGCATTGCCCGTCGTCAAAACCGAAGTCGACAACACCACCAGTCACAGGTTGATACGAAACGCCGGCCAACCACGCGCGTCAGCGTCCCATACATCAAGGGAACAATTGAAGCGCTGGCACGTGGGTGCTAGCAAAGGAGGGCATTCAGATGGCCCACAAGCCAATTTCAACCCTTGGACGCTTTATGCCACGACCAAAAGATCGGCCCCCTAAAGAGAAAGCGCAAGGTGTGGTGTACGAGATTCCCTGCGCGGAGTGCCCTTCCTTGTACATCGGGGAGACAAAGAACTATCATGAACAAATTCGTCAACACAAGGCTGATGTGCGCAACTTCGATCAAGAGCGCAGTGCGGTTGCTGAACACTGTGAAAAAAAAAATGACCACCGCAATGACTTTCTAAACACACGCATCCTGGACATCGAAACTTATCCTCGCCGGGGGCTCTTCCTTGAATCTTGGCACATTCAGACCACGCCAACAAACATTAATAGGTCTCTTGGCGCACTGCCATCTGTGTATGTGAACGGGCTCCACCATGTGTCTTTAAAAAACGATCAAAGAGGAAGAAGAAGGGATCATGCACATTCGCCTCCGTCATAGAGGAAAAAGAAGATTGTGGCTCCTTTCCTCCATAGTCGCCCCTGAAGAAGAAGCCGAACCGGTTTCGAAACGCTGGGCCCCTGATTTAGGGATTGGTTGGTCGTCATATTTTAATAATGCAAATAAAAGTGCACGTAAAAAGTACTTTTTATAACGAACAACACTTATTTATTTAGTTATTGCTACTACATCTCCGAGTGGAGATTTTGTAGGGGTGGGCAACAACAATCATCACTGACAATACACTGAGAGAAAAATCAACAGGGTCAGCGCTATGCATATTACAACATTCAAAATGTCAACACGTTCAGGTCTGCATAGAAAATGAAATTTAACATCACAATACATATCAGGTTCGCACAGCAGCGTCCACCGAGTCCAAAGCAGAAAAATTCAAGAAAAATGACGATAAAGCTCGCGTACAAATAAGGCATGTTCAGATTGTATAACAACATCATTAGGCAGAGAATTCCAGTCATTTATTGTCCGTGGAAAAAAAGAAAATTTAAACGTGTCTACAAGTATGTTCAACGAGGGCCATAACGTTCTGCGTCCAAGAGGGGTTGCGTAAAGAAGGGCGGCGGCAAATGTAGCTATTCTTGTCTAGATTAAAGTGGTCATGGGATAAATTAAACAAAAATTATAATGTTAATTTTTCGACGAAGTTCCAAGAGTTGAAGGCCAGCGATCGCATAGAGTTCTGTTACGTAGTCAGTACGAGAGTACTTATTGTAAATAAAGCATAAACGTTTTTTGCACTTTTTCAATTGAATTAATGTTAGATGCTGTATATGGGTCCCATACTATATCAGCCTACTCAAAGCTGACCTAACAAATATTTTATACGCTGCTAATTTAACTGTAGATGATGCAGATTTCAGGTTCCTCCTTAAGTACCAAAGTTTAGTTAATGCAAGGCGTGTGAGATGCGTGATGTGTGAGTTCTATCGTAGACCGCTTGTGATAATGACTCCAAAGTACTTATATGACGTAACTAGTGAAAGGGGGTGATCGCGCACATTGTAGTTAAAAAGGGAAGTCGTTTTTTTCAGCGTTATATGCATTCATACACATTTACTGAAGTTTAAGGACATTTGCCACTCCTCGCACCACTTATTCACTTTATTTAAACCAGCACTGAGTTCTTCCTGATCCGCGATCGATCTTACTTCGGTGTACATGATTATATCGTCAGCAAAAAGGCGCATGGTGGCAGGTATATTATGCGCAATGTCGTTGATAAAAATGAAAAAAAAAGTAAAGGACCGAGCACCGATCCTTGGGGAACTCCCGAGTATACATCGACTGGGATGCACTGACGTAATATGGAAACATCTTGGTTCGATGGTTAAGGGGTCTCCTGTATCAAACAATATTGTAACATTGCAGTATAAGGGTGTAAGTTTAACCGGCCGGGATTTGGCAAATGTGTTCAATGAATATTTTGTAAATATATCTAGTATTGCCGATACTAATGACTCCTGTAAATATATTTGTCAGAGAAACTGTAAATCTATATTTTTAGAGCCGATTGCTAGTTTAGAAATCACAAATGTGATTGTGCACTTAAAAAATAGCTGTAGCTGTGACGCTGATGGAATACAAATTCGCCCCATTAAGTATGTTGCTGACCTAATTGCTCCCGTGTTAACCTATATTTTTAATCTTTCTTTTGAGTCTTGTGTGTTTCCCAGAAGAATGCAAGTAGCAAAGGTCTCTGTACTGTATAAAAAAGGAGATAAAAATGACTTGGGCAACTATAGACCTATTTCTATATTGCCCGTATTTTCGAAGGTTTTGGAAAAGCTCCTCTATCGTCGTTTAGTAGACTTCTCGAACAAATGTGACCTTATAACTTCCTCGCAATTTGGTTTCAGAAAAAACTGTTCAACAGAGACAGCTCTACTTAATCAAAAAGAATTTATTTTAGAAAATTTTGAAAATAAGAAATTAGTTTTAGGAGTGTTCCTAGATTTTACAAAAGCGTTTGACTGTCTAAATCATGAAGTATTATTCAAAAAGCTTGAAATTTACGGCATTCGTGGACATGCCCTACAGCTTTTAAAATCATACCTACGACATCGTGAGCAATATGTTAACATAAACGGTCACTTTTCCACTGTAAGATCCATTACGTCAGGGGTTCCACAAGGAAGCATATTGGGACCATTTCTTTTTAATTTATACATTAATGATATAATCAACGTAAATACTAAGGCGAAATTTGTAATTTATGCAGATGATACTACTATTTTTTTTCTGCCGATACCTGTGACGAATTAATTGATATGGCGAACTTTACTCTATTAAATATAAAAGGCTGGGGGGATAGCAACTCACTCAAAATTAATATTAATAAGACGAAAGCAGTCATTTTTCGACCAAAAAATAAGTCTCTGGTTATATCGAAGGTTCTCCGCTTTGACTCGTTTCCCATCGAAATTGTTAGTTGTTTCAAAACACTTGGAGTGTTTTTTAGTGAGACAATGAGCTGGGATAATCATATAAACTATATTGTTCCAAAGCTTGCTCGGGTAGTTGGGATTGTAAATCGGTACCGATCTGTTTTACCAACGAGCGTTAAATTGTTGCTCTATAAATCACTATTCTATTCCCATTTAACGTATTGTCTTTTAGTCTGGGGCACATCAACAATGACTAATATAGAAAAACTGTTTTTGCTGCAGAAAAAAATATTGAGAGGAATATGTAATGTGCCATATAACTTTCATTCTGCCGATTTATTTAAGATTTGTAAAATAATTAACATTTATAAATTATATCAGTACAGACTCGCTACAAGTTTTAAAAGTGAAAAAATAAGGGGATTGTGTTTTCTGGAAAGACTTGCGTCGTTAAGGGAAATTTCCCCACATTATTCTACCCGCAACACAGAGAAATGGAGGATGGTCACGCAACGAACAAACTATGGCTATCAAATGTTAAATTTCACACTCCCACATTTGCTAAATAGTCTTTGCACTGATAATATTGATTTTGATAGTTTCACTTTCAAGGACCTGCGCTTATATTTCTGTACGTGATTTTTGTTTTCTGTCTATGTTTTGCACTTGGGTGAGCCTTGGTTTGTAGAAATGTCAACCGTAGAACTGCAACGGTTCCACTGTATACTTTGCCTTTTTTGTATTTTTTTCCGCGTGCTTGCTGCTGACCAGTGTAAGGGGCCCGAGGACCAGTCAAGCTGCCTACTGCAGCTTTTTTCCTTTGGGCCCCCCATCATTTGATGGAAATAAAGTTATTATTATTATTATTATTATTATTATGACTTGCAGCCCTTTACTTCAACATATTGACGTCTGTTGCTGAGGTATTCTCGAAGCCATAACATTAACTTTTCATTTAGTAAAATTGAAGATAGCTTGGCTAGAAGCTTACGGTAAAGAACTTTGCCGAACGCTTTTGCGAAGTCTAAAAATATAACGTCCACCTGAGTGATCGCGAAAAGTCATGAATGGTCTCAACAAGTTGCGTTGTTGTTGATAATCTTCGCCGGAAACCGTGCTGACTCGGGTTAAAAAAAGATATAGTTTCAAGGAACTCCGAAATGTGTTTAAAGATAATATGCTCCAAGATTTTGAAGCAGGAGCTTAACAATAAAATGGGGCGGAAGTTCGAGTCAGATCTGTCCGATCCCGACTTATGGACAGGAACGACCCTGCCATATTTCCACCTGAAGGGAACACTTGAATTAGAAAAAGATTTGTTAAACAGCAAGAGTAAATAATGGGAGCACCATTTAGCATACCTAATCATGAAAGCGTTTGGAATATTGTCGGCCCCAAGGGATTTCTTCACACTCAAATTAAGTAAAGCTTCGAAAATGCCCTCACGAGATAAGATAATATCATTTATAGGCTCGCTGATACTTGTGATGCTATACAGAATAGTACCATTATCAACCGAGAACACGGACGTAAAATAATCGTTGAAATGGTTAGCGATAGCGTGGCCGTCGTTAACAACGATATCAGAAACAACGAATCTCCAAAATTTCGACGGATCAGTTTTCAAAAAAATTGTGTAGCGTTATGTTTTGGAACGTTTCTTTTGCGTTTTTTATCATTTGAGAAAATTGATCCCGCAACTCTGACAAACCAGACCCGTTTCTTTTTTCGAGCCGCCTAATGTTTCTCTGAAGGCGCAGTATGTGGCGAGTATAGGTTGCGTTGTTTTACTTTTTTGCTATGAGCGGAACAAACCTTTTCACACACTCCTTTATTTTGCCAAAAAATAATTCCCAGAGTTGATCTATATTCATGTTAGGATCCTGGCATAGAGTCTAAAATATATCTAGATAGAGTTCAAGATCGTCGATAATGGACACGTCATCCGCGTTTGAAAGTTATAAACGTAACTTATATTTCGGGTAGGGGGTGTGGGATGGGAATGGCTCGCGAAGTCGTAAACTACGAGCCGATGATCCGAAATACCTTCTTCAACATGACAAGCATATGCTTGACTTGCAAGGAAATCAGGCAGAAATACAAGATCTATTAAGGAGTTAGAATCCCCTTGTGTCCAAGTGTAGTTGTGTACAATTCGAAGAAGGTTTGCATTGAGTGCCATATCAATTAAAAGCTCCGAGTTGGGACAAGCATTACCCAATGCACAGAGTGATTCTCACTCAATTAACGGCAGACTAAAATCGCCAGTTAAAATAAAACATTTGAATGTTTTAGCAAGTTCAAAAACATTATCGCTAAGATACTCTAGGACGGATCTAGGGGCGTTAGGTGGGCGGTAGTCCACGCCAATAATCAGTGGCGGGTTGAAGGAGGTAATCTTAACAAAAACAGATTCGACCTCGGGTAATTTGTTAAGCTCTTGTAAGCTGAGACTGATTTTTAATACAAGACCAACGCCTCCTCTCCGCGACTCACGATCGCAACGTACAATATTATAACCAGGAAGTAAAATTTCGCTGTCTGTTACTGCAGGATGCAGCCAAGTTTCCGTTATGGCCACAAAGTCCGGATTATGCTCAACTAATACCTGTTCAAAGTTGGTTACCTTGTAAACAAGACTTCGAGCATTTAAGTTAATTAGTTTTAATTGCCTCAATAAGTTATCATCACGTCATGGTGCAGGCGTGTCATTCGATAACCTGGGGTGAAGGGATACAGCGGTTGGCGCCTGGTCCGGGCCCGCAGTCGATAACAACACACGCACATTCTTAGCGTCATCCCATGCGTAAAGATTAACGCCAACTCGTAGCTTATCATGGACGCGGAACATTTTTAGACCCCTTGCCTTATCACCTGCAGCCAGACACGTAAAAGTTACTAAAAAAAAGTAATTAAGTTAAGTTACTGAGTATTGACGTCAAAAGTAATTTGAGTAGAGTAGAAATTATTCAAATAGAAAGTAATTGAGAAAATTACTAATTACCGTAAAAAGTAGCAAATTAAATTTGAAGTTACTTTTATATGTTTTTTTATGGTAAAAAGAAAGTCCAGAGGTTTTGATCCGTTAGCGAAATTGTGCTTGCCAAATACGAATTGGCTTGTTTTTTCCACTGAAATGCTTTAATAGCTGGTTCTGCTTCTGCGTGCCTTATTGTTCTGTACTTTCTTGTTTGTTTGGTCAATGATGTACTGCGAATGTGTCATTTGTACTTTGAGGTTTAGCACTGTCTGAGCTTGATTTTTCAGACAGTGTTTGCTTGTTTACAGTGTTGCGTAAAGCACATCTAAAAAGTATACTTGAAGTAAAGTACAAAGTAAATGAGAGGTTATGTACTTCAAGTAAAGTAGTAAGTACACCGGGTGCAATATTCTTGAAGTAACGTATATAAATACAATATATTTCAAGGTAAAGTACAAGCACTTTTAACACAATCTGTCATGATGCCCTTTCATTCCCTAAACTGAGTTTTTGTTAACTGGTATGCATTGCTCCAGGGGTAATCGGAGGTGCATCAGTTTTTTACGGAAATGGCAGCAAATATTGTATAAGGTCAAGTCGCCGCAGAGTAGTTGTCTTACTCTCGCTGACGAGCTATTTGACACAATCAACTTAAAGGCACTTATTTCCATCGGTCTTACAGCCGCCATTACTTCGTTCAGAGAAATGACCAGAGGACGTCTCGAAAGAGCGCGTTTTCACACGACGATACCGCCATTTTTTTCTTCATATCCGGGGAATATACAGTGAAGTAGGGAGTTTTAATTTCCTCAGAAAATACAAGTACATGTTCAGAGAATTTACTTCAAGTAAAGTAAAAGTTTTCTAAACAGCAGTACTTGAAGTACCATGTACATAGAGTACTTCCCAACACTGCTTGTTTATTATTTTTATATAAAAACCTTGGGTGAATTACTACAGGTTTCTCGAAAGATCTATGAATCTTTGATGATCTGCATATTCTGAGTTTTGGGAGGAAAGGCAACGCAAAAAGGTAATCTTTGCGTTGCCCTTTAGCACGCGATTCTTCCAGTACAGCACAAACTACGGGAGCATAAGATGAGCTTCAGAGCAGTGCTGCATTTTGTTGCCTTCTTTGAGTGAGGATGCAGTGTGTGCACCACCTGTAGTGGGCGAGATTTTCTACGTTGGTGATCAGCCCTTTCTTCAAAAGGGTCAAATCTCCTTGAGCTTCGGGACACAGAGAAACGCCAGTCTTCGGCGCAAATCCCGCAGTTACTCGGCCTCTCTTGCGTCGTGTCTGTTCGCTCCCCGTGCCTCGTAGCAGTGTTGTTGCAGTGGGGGGGTTCGGACTCTCCAAACTATTCTTTGCCCCCCCCCCCCCCCCCTTTCCTACGCCGCACACTTTCTTCTCTTTGCAAATATCAGCTGATCTTCGGACATCTTATCTCCTTTGTGCAGGAATGCAGGAATGTTTGTTGATAGGCAAAACAACCACTGAAATTCAAAAGTAATTTGTAACTTGAGTAGAAGTTACTCAATAAAGCAATTAAAGTAAACTACTAATTACCGAAATAAAAATGTAATTGAAAGTTACTAAACTACTCAGAAAAGTAGTTAAACTACACTAACTTAAGGAGAGTAGTGGAACTACGTACAAGACTGCCTGCAGCACTATTCCATAGCATCCTTCGTTTGTACAGCGCGGCTTGTGAATAATCATTCTGAATAAATATGGATGATCCTTTTAGTTTTCTAGCATTACGAAGAACGTTCACGTTTTCGACGTAGACCTGAAAAGACAATATCACGGGGAGTTTTCCTTTATTTTTTCCGAGTCGATAGATTCTAGCCACAGATAAGCAAGGCACTCCAAGTTTTACACGAAATAAATCGTCAATCCCTCATGTTCTTAATTGGTCCTCCGTTTCACTAGGTGATTCAGAAAGGCAGAAAATGACTACATTTGACCGACGACTTCTATCTTCCAAATCTGTTAGTTTGTCATTCTGTTCCCATACGGTTTCTTGTAATGAGGCAACTGCCGCTTGAAGGACATCTATCTGGTCAGTCTTGGTCTTAAGATCGTTCAATAGCGAGTCAATGTCTGCAAACTTTGTATTTTGTTGTGTTTTCAATTAGAGGAGGTCATTTTTAATCGCGTTTTGGCCCTCCATTAGTGTTTCAAACATTTCCTCGACGGTTGGGCCAGGATTCGATTCAACATCACCGCAGATTAAAAGTTTGCAAACATCAAAACACTCAACTGCAATACAACAAAGGGTCCGTGGGCACGGTACAATCCCAATAAACCTATTACTACTCAGGAAACATGTCTTATTTGTAATAACCTGTACAGAAAACCAGTATTTGGTTAGATGCATGCTCTTGACGGTGTACCGTGCCCACTGAACTGGAACTGTTGGGGACGCTCCTTTGTAGGCTTTGCTGCGTGTGACGTAACAAAACCACTCGGTGATGATAGGTCCACGTGCCTCACGGCTTCCACAAATAGTGGATGCTGACCAGGTTTCGATACCGGAGGATGGTACGAAGCGAAATTCGTTGAGGGTTGATCCGAGCACTTGACCGCTGACGCAGCGAAGCTGAGTAGAAGGGCAGCCTGTACAGAAAACCAGTATTTGGTTAGATGCATGTTCTTGACGGTGCCGCCGTGTATTGGCTATATCTACCGTATTTTCCGGGCTATAGTCCGCGGACTATACATGTTTAAAATTTGAAATTTTGGGCAGTGCGGACTATCTACGCGTGCGGACTATACAGGATTTTTGTTTTTCAATATCATCGATTATACCGAGACGTGACAGATTTTGTGAATGAAAGAGTATGTTAATGATGATTTATGTATATTATAGGCTTCTTTGTGAGTTAAAAAAGCATACATTTGTCAAGGGGTGCCGTCCATGAGAAGATTTTCGTGTCGACTAAGCACCAGGTGCAGATTATGCACCGGGTGCGGACTATCTAAGAAAAACTTTAATTTTTGACCCCAAATTTGTCTCTGCGGACTATACACCGGGTGCGGACTATAGTCCGGAAAATACGGTAACTTTTTCCGCCGGGAAGGCTTCCAAGAGCGCGCAAACAATCGTCTTCTAGCCTGTCCCTTCCCCCAAAAAAGAAGTAGGAGAGAAAGAAAATTCTAAAAGCTCAAGTTGAGAACAAAGTTGCGAACAAAGGTTTTATGTGCCACCACATCAAAGCCCCACAGTTGTTCTGGGCAGACTTGTACGTAATCCGTTACAAATAACGAAATTACTTGTAATCCCTTACATTTATCGGTAATTTAGTAACGGAATAATTACATATTTTCTCGAGTAATTTTAAAGTAATTCCCTTACATATTTTTTACGTAACGGATTCGTTGTAATCCGTTACATTTTTTTCAGGACCACCCCCCCCCCCCCCCCCCCCACACACACACACTTCTAAAGAAAAGGTCGTTTTTATTTTGGTAAAGTTGAGCGCAGTGGCACCGTCACGCGAATTGACCAGCGCAAAGGAAGGCTTGGCACTCTTCAGTTCCGCAAAGCCCTTTTTTGTAACACCAAGCTACTGAATCTCTTTTTTTTTTTACACCCTAAGAACAATGTTAAAAGATTCAAATAAACATTTATACAAAAAACAAAAAAAATGGGGGTGGGGGCAGTTGTATCCGCTTTTTTTAGTGTCGTTTTTTTTCTTTGCGATCGAAGGCGGGGAGAGGAAGAAATGAAGTGATTGTGTGTCTCTTCGAGAAGCTCGAGGCGGTGAGTGCACCGACAAGAATTAACAATGTCCTTCTCGGTTATAGTGACTACGACCATTTTCATAATTTACAACACGAGACAACGCTCCGTCTGCCCTAAAATCCACTAAAAGGGTTGTGAAAATATGCGAAGGTGTCATTGCCAAAAGCGTCCTCCTTCGTTGCTGCTCACTTATTTTCTTTTACAAAACAGGATGTATTTTCTGCTCCTTTCACCTTATTTGACCCTGTTTTAAAAGCTACTTACTTTTTTGTAGTCCAACTTCTAGGGTTGGCCCGCTTTATTTGTGAATTCCAGCCAGGTTATCTGCATCTCAGTCACCCTTTTTGTGAATCAGCTTTTTGCGAGCACTTCGAAAATGGTAATAGCCTTTCTTTTTTCTTCTTCCTGTTTTTACCCCAGCAGGACGCATCTTATCTCAAGCAGATATTTTTTACAAATAAAACATAATGGTGGCTGACGTAGACTTGATATTCTGGGCTTGAGGAGAGAGTGAAACTCGTGAGCGGGGCCATAGTGTGGCTTACTTAGTACTCTACCCTTCACTGCCCGTGGCATCAGCGGACGTCTATTTTGAAAACACCGGAGTAAACTGCAGTCGGTCCGTGCTCCGTGCGTTTTTGAACGGCACCAAGAAAGGTACACACAGCAAATGTGCCGTTACATTTCCTTGTTTTAACCAACGTTCTATTTAATTGTCGCTATGAGTGTCCTGGTGTTTTTTTTTTTCTCGATTACTTATATTTATATATTGGAAACTCTTATTCACCTACGTCTCAACCGAGGCTCGACCTGTTCAGAACCAAAGAAAGAAAAATATCGCGCCAAACCTTATTTATTATTTAATTATCACCTTACTGTTACCAACTCTACTAAAACTCTCGAATATCAGACAAAGGCTGCAGCGATGAAGCTTTGCTCTATCTTCGAGCTACATAGTACTTCCATTGCTTCGCTGAAAAAGCTCAATGCAGAGCATTAAATATTCGTGAGGCACAATATGGCACTCCCATCCAGTGCCTCAGTTCAAAGGGTGTTCAGCGTAGCAGTCGACATCTTCAGTAAGAAATGACGCAATATGCCTGACGAGACTTTCAAGAGCCAGCTGTTGCTCAAAATACTCAAGGTCAATAAATGGAACAGGTGGCAACAATAAGAACTTGAATAACATTCTTCCTTTTGTTTCTTAATTGAGGAAAATATTGTTGAAAGTAACGCCACAAAAGTAACGGATTACTTTTTGGGGTAACGGTCACTTACTTTTATGAGAGAATAATCGTAATTGTAAAAAATTACAATTTAGCCTTGAGTAATTGTAACTGTAATTCCTTAATATTTTTCAGTAACGTGTACAAGTCTGGTTCTGGGACACTACAGAAAGAAAGGATTATTATTATTAAAATTGAGCGAAGCGATTCAGAAGGGGAGAAAGCTAAGAAATACACTCTGCACGCACGCAAAAAACAAAACAAAAAAAAAAAACTTTCAACCCAAGGCCCAGCAAGAGAAACGATTCAGAAGGGGAGATAAGCTAAAAAAACAAACTCTGCACGTATGCAAAAAACAAACAAACAACCTTTTAGCGCGTTGTTACAAGGCGGAGGTAAAGAGATGAGAAAGAAAGAGAAGCTCTCACCTTACTACGAACGCATCGTGAAAATTCGTTGTAAATGGTTTGCGCTATATCGAACTACTTGCTATTTCGAATTGATTGTAGCGTTTCCTGCTGTTCGTTAGAAACGGGTTTTACTGTATATACACACGACAGGCGAAGCAGCACCACATAAAAGTTGATTAAGTTTGTACCCGATCATTAAAACACTGAAATTCATTATTATGAAGTACAATAGAAGTGTCCCTGACACATGCCGTCCCACTTTTTTTTATATAAAGCATGCCTCAAATAGCTCACGAGCGACCGTCTCACGGCTTCTACCCAGAATCCTTATCTACTAAAGTCGCGGAACACAGCCTCACGTGGTGCAATGTATAGGCAAATGCGAGACATTTGTTGGTGAGGCTGGCCCTGTATTTTTCCTTTAGGAGTGTCCCACAAGTTACGACCCGGTCAATATCAGCTCCGCGCACTCACCAACTGCAAGCATAGATCCAGGTATGAAGGAAACGTTCACCATGGCAGAGCTACAGGGAGCACTATTCAAAATCAGAAAGTTGCACGGTGCTTCGGGACCCGGCATGATAACTGGTCCAGCCATGCGCAACCTCCCCAAAGTGGCCATGCAAGAACTCCTGGGCGTTTTCAATAGGGCCTGGGACGTGGGCCAGCTTCCCGTCACCTGGCTCCACGCCACGGTTATACCCATCCCCAAGCCCGGCCGAACCCTGAGTTGACTCTTGGACATGCGGCCCATCTCTTTGATGTCACATGCCGGAAAGCTCATGGAGAGTATGGCGCTGATGCGGCTGGAATGGTACGTTGAAGCCAACAACGTCCTCCACCCCTGCCAGACTGGCTTCTGTTGGGTACTCAGCACGCAAGACTCGCTCGCTTTCCTCGCCGAGGACCTCACAGAGAAGAGCCCACGATACGACGTCAAGATAGCGATCGTCGTAGACGTGAAAAGGCGTTTGATACCGTAACACAACCAACCGTAGTAGCCACTGCGTCCGCGGCGGGTCTTACTGGCAAGCCCCTGCAGTACATTCGAGCGTCCCTCGACGGGCGCACCTTCAGCACTTCAGTGGGCACGGCCCAAGCTCCACCAGCTCCTCTTGGGCTGGGGGTCCCACAAAGCGTAGTGCTTTCACCAATACTTTACAATCTAGTGATGGCAGACTTGAGTTACTGCCTCGACGAGATACCCGGTGTCCGCCACACAATTTACGCGGACGATATCACCATATTGGGTAACGGGTGGCTCAGTCTGTCCTCAAAGCGATGCTGCCCAAGAAGTCCTTGACGTGTTCCTCGCGGGTATCTTGCTGAGATAGGCCCCCTTCACCAGATAAGACTCAATACGCCATCTGTGGTAACACCTCCGCGTGCCGAGAGGCGGCGTTGTGTCTCAAGCTCAAGTTTGGGGGCATCGTCATTGACGCCACCAACGTGCTCTGTGTCCTCGATGTGAACTTCTTCACGCACGAATCGTCTAAGACGTAATTGAGCAAAATAAAAGCCTCTGTCAACCATATGCACCACCTCATCCGTCGTACTACAGCCAAGAATTGGGGTGCTGACAGCCGCACTCTACGCATGCTGGTTCGAAGTCTGATCCAGGCCAAGATAATTTACGGTGCGAAACACGAGGGTCCCACCAGAAAACCACGAGAGGCCCTTGAGATAATGAATCGGCGTGCCATGCGCATTCTCACGGGCCTAATGAATTTTACGCCGATTGACACGCGACAGAGTCATGCGGGCCTCCACACCATTGGCGACCTGCTACACGAGGCACGCCTCGGGCCGCACTTCCGCCTCTCACAGTCCAGACCAGGCCGCTCTATTCTCGGGCTGCTCGAGCTGCGGCCAGCTGAATGGGTTCCCCCCCCAACCGCACTCCCGCCACCGTAGAGCCTGCCGTACCTGGCCTCCTGCAAGACGACGCCATCCCGCGCAGGAGGCGGCCATCCCGGTCACTGCAGATTCCAAGCAGCGGCACACGAGCGCGCTTCACTCTTAGAAAAACGGGTCTATTTAGTCTTCCCTAAAAGTTTATATAGACCCGTTTTTCTAAGAACGCAGCGCATCTTAAGGGAGGGAGTAACGCTCAGTGGCGTCACAAGGGGGAGGGGGGGGGGGGTCGCGGCGGGCGGGAGCGCTCTGTGTCATTAACAACCAACAACATATGGTGTCAGAAGTTCAAGGACCCAGGACCCGAGAGGAACGGTGAGCAATGGCAAACGCCAACTCATTCCAGTGCCAACTTCCTGCGGAACTCGATTTCACCTGCCCTGATGAATGGCCTCATTGGAAGCGGCAATCCGAACGTTTCCGCGTCATCAGTGGTCTATCAAGAAAACCTGAGCCTGAGCAGGTCAACGGTCTTATCTACTTTATGGGCGACAAAGCAGACGATATCCTTCTCTCGTTGAACCTGCCTCCAGCAAAGATGGAGAAGTACAGTCGCCGGCCATATGAGCTCCCCCTGCCGAACTCCGACCGGATCAGCGAAAATCCCGCACGCGGCGCGTCGAGCGTTGCCGCCTTTTGGGAGCCGGGCTAGTGGTACCGAACCATTCCGTTATCAAAGGGGTGGACGCATAGCTTTTATCGGGATTCCAGTCTTTAGAAGTGTGAATAACAAAAACATGGCCGATTAGAATTGCCGTCTTCGGGTGTTGGCCCCAAGTGTTCGGAGATGATGTTATAACAGCTGATAAACTGGAGCTTGCTTTAGGCGTAGATAAAGCAGCAGTGTTCGATCGATGCTTACAAATGTAAAAACCCAATGTTTGATATGATATTAGGCATGACAACAATGATCCCTCGGCAAGCGAGAAGTGGCCGACCAGGAAGCCATCTGCAAAATCATCGTTTAGAGAATTACCCTTGGCGAAGCAACACGCTACTGAGCGCAGAACAATAGTCTCCTCGATAAAACGCGTTAATGAAAAACGCCTGAATCTTTATTCTGCTTTGACAAGTCTTTTTTTTTATCTATAGCATATCCCTATAGATTAAATAAATTATTTCAAAATCACTTGTCATTGTCTAGTCTAGGTTTAAGAAAGACTGTAAGAAAGGCTTTGCGTAGGATTACTCTTCGGCTAGGAAACATTTAAAATGACAAGCCGGTTTTGCAAATAAAAAAGTAGCATATAACACGTCAAAGATATTATGCAGTGAAGAATTTCGATAAGCCGTCTGCGTTTACCTACAACCGGAAGCGGGATTGCAATCGGCCGTGCTTCAGATTCACGTTCCAAAACGCGGAATGCTATTAAACTTCCTGCGTCCACCCCTTTGATAACGGAATGGTTTTGTCCCAATAGTCCGGGTCCCAGAACGCGGCAACGCTCGACGCGCCGCATGCGGGATTTTCGCTGCTCCGGTCGGCGTTCGGCCGGGGGAGCTCATATGGCCGGCGACTGTACGAAGAAGTCCTTTCAGCTTTCGAGCGACACCTCGTAGTCCGACGAAACGTCAACTACGAGAGAGCGAAGTTCCACAAAAGAAGTCAGCGGGAAGGCGAGGGCGTCGAAGAATTTATAACAGAACTTCATAGCCTCGTCAAGACTTGCGACTTCAACGTCTTACACGAGGAGATGATTCGAGATCGCATCGTCGTCGGGGTCCTCAACCAACAACTGTCGGAGAAAATGCAACTAGATCCGGAATTGACACTCGAGAAGGCTACAAATCTGGCTCGACAGTCAGAAGCTGTCAAGAAACAGCAAGTTGCTCTCCACAAGTCCCCAGAAGAAAACGTTGACAGAATCTTCAGAAAAGATGCAAGTCAACAGGGAGGAAAGGAAAGAAATGGAGAAAAGAAAAACTTCTCGATCGAGTTTACCAACATCCGAAAAAGTCTGTTCAAGATGTGGCAATGAACGACATAAAAAGAACAAGCGCCCTGCGATAAAAGCAACATGAAACAAATGCAGAAGACAGGGGCACTATGCACGGGTTTACTGAAGCTCTACCACCCTGAGGGAGGTGACAACGTCTGAGACGGCATTTCTTGGCACCGTGTTCACGTCAGATGGACAGCGATGGATAGTCAAGGTTGACGTCCGAGAAGTCTCCATAACATTCAAAGTCGACACGGGGGCCGACGTCACCGTGATTCCTGAGAAGATGTACAAAGAACTCTTCAATGATGTCTCTCTACAGAATCCCAAGAAAGTCCTCAAGGGTCCAAGTAAGAAATCCTTGACAGTTCTTGGTGTCATGAACGAGACCCTTTGCTACAGGGACAAAACATTCATGACCGACTTCTAAATTGTAGAAGACCTGGAGCAGTCACTTCTCTCAAGAGATGCAAGTGAGCGATTAGGCGTCGTACAGCGCCTTGATCAAGTTGGGGCCGTGCGAAGCAGCACTGTCGACCCAAAAAGAGAATACCCGAAGTTATTTTCTGGGTTGGGTAACGTCAAGATTCCGTACAAGATCAAACTGAGA
The DNA here is from genome assembly GCA_013358835.2 of Ixodes persulcatus. Lineage (NCBI taxonomy): Eukaryota > Metazoa > Arthropoda > Arachnida > Ixodida > Ixodidae > Ixodes > Ixodes persulcatus. The sequence continues at coordinate 986,474 of JABSTQ010009160.1, read as the reverse complement.
CCTGACGCTGAACCTTTCGCAATGATGACACCTCGAAGGGTGGCCATTCCTCTTCTTGGCAAGACGAAGACGAAGCTCGAAGAAATGGTAAAGATGGGAATAATCGAGCCAATCGAAGAGCCAACTGAATGGTGCTCTGGAATGGTGATCGTGAGAAAACCCAACGGAGAGGTCCGAATTTGCGTAGATCTAACGGACCTCAACAAGTTCGTCGAAAGGGAAGTTCACCCACTACCTGTAGGAGAACACGTTTTCGGGCAGCTCACCGGAGCACGCTATTTTTCAAAGATCAACGCCAATTCTGGGTTTTGGCAATTTGAGCTTGCTGAGGGGTCCCAAGCTCTAACGACTTTCATAACACCCTTCGGAAGGTTCAAATTCAAGAGACAACTGTTTGGAATATCATCGGCTCCAGAATTTTTCCAAAAGAAGATGTCGCAGTTTCTGAACGGTCTCGAAGGTGTTGTGTGCAACATGGACGACGTTCTCATTTATGCCAGCTCCCAACAAGAGCATGATGACAGACTCCGTCTGGTTCTGGAACGTCTCCAGGCGAAAGGAATGACTTTGAATCCGGACAAGTGCGAATTTAACGTACAAAGAGTGAAGTTCCTGGGTCACATCATCGACCACGAAGGAATTCGTCCAGACAGCGCCAAAATCGAGGCTATCGTTGACATGAAGCCTCCCTCAAATGTTCATGAACTGAGAAGTTTTCTGGGCATGGTAAATTATTTGACAAAGTTCATACCGAACATGTCACATATCGCCTACCCACTCAATTCTCTTCTGAGCTCAAAGAACCAATGGGTATGGGCTACGGAACAGCAGAGAAGCTTCGATCAGCTCAAGCACGCACTCACCACGAGTCCCGTGCTGATGCTGTTCGACCCAAAAAAGAAGACAGTGATTTCAGCAGACGCTTCGTCATATGGCTTGGGGGCTGTGCTTCGGCAGATTCAAAAAGACGGGTCCTACAAACCTGTGGCGTACGCGTCACGGACACTCACAGAGACGGAAAAAAGGTACGCACAGGTGGAGAAGGAAGGCCTAGCGGTAGTTTGGGCATGTGAAAGGTTTCAAGATTTCATCACGGGCCTTCACATTGAAATTGAAACCGACCACAAGCCGCTTGTGCCAATCTTCATGTCTAAAAATCTAGCTGACATCACTCCTAGACTTCAAAGAATGAAGATGAGGATGATGAGATTCTCCTATGTGATGAAACACATTCCAGGAAAGTCTTTAATTGCGGCGGACACATTGTCCCGACAGCCTCTAAGCGAAACTGGTGACAGAGATCTGGAGCAAGAGGTGGCTGCATATGTCAAGGAGGTGACAGCTGACCTTCCCGCGACAGAAAAGAGGCTACAAGAAATCAAAGATAAGCAGGCCACGGACTATACATGCAAACAGTTGGCATGGTACAGCGAAAAAGGGTGGCCCATTCGAAAAGAAGTCCCTAACAGCTGCAAAGAGTATTGGCAACATCAATCAGAGATCGCCGTTCAAGATGGACTGCTCATGAGAGGATCAAGACTCATCATACCGGTGTCCATGCGTCCTGATATTCTGCTGAAGATCCACCAGGGTCATCAAGGAATCACCAAGTGCAGAGCTCGAGCCAAAGACTCTGTATGGTGGCCAGGACTTTCAACAGCCATCGAAAATATGGTACGCAGATGTCCAGAATGCACCAAGGAAGCGTCCAACCGCCATAAACCTTTGATGCCATCCAACTTTCCAGAGCGTCCTTGGCAGAAAGTAGCAATGGATCTGTTCTACCTGTCAGGAAAGAACTATCTTCTAGTAACTGACTATTACTCGAGATATCCAGAAATTGCCCTTCTGAATACTATGACATCAAACGGTGTAATAATACACCTAAAGTCAATTTTTGCAAGACATGGGACGCCTGAAGTTGTGTTCAGCGACAATGGACCACAGTTCCAGCGATTTATTGGAAGTGCATTTCAGCAGTTCGCCCAGGAATGGGGTTTTGAACACAGGACGTCCAGTTCAAGATATCCGCAGAGCAATGGATTTGTTGAAGTTGCTGTTAGAATTATTAAGAGAAGCCTCAAGAAGACATCTGACAGCTACATCATACTGCAATCCTACCGTGCAACACCGTTGGGAAATGGATATAGTCCCGCCGAATTACTACTAATGGGTCGCAAGCTGAGAACGTCCCTTCCATCTGTTTCCTCTTCTTTGGAACCTAGGCTTGTGAATACCAAAGAACTCCAACGGTGGGAAAGAAAAAGAACGAGTCAACAAAAGGCCAACTATGACAGACGACGGGGTGTAAAACAACGCAAACCATTGAGAAGAGGAGATGTAGTCTGGATTACCGATCAGCGAAAAAGAGGAACAGTGCAATCTGCAACGGAGTACCCAAGGTCATACTTAGTGAACACCGATTCAGATACTCCTCGCCGAAACAGCTTTCATCTTACACCGATGCCTGGGAGTGAAGACACCGATAAAAGTGCAGCACCAGACATCGGATCGACTGCTCTTACACCGGTGCCTGGGAGTGAAGACACCAATAAAAGTGCAGCACCAGACATCGGATCGACTGAGTACACGACACGAAGTGGAAGAGTTGTAAAACCTATAAATAGACTTCAGTTTTAAAAGGGAGGGGGGAGATGTGCTGTTAGGCTTTGCTTAAGAAGAAGAGGAGAACGACGGGGGGGGGGGGGGGTTTGAGATATAGAATAAACATGGCGTTTAGACAGGAGGCTACCGGGAGCGCTCTGTGTCATTACCAGCCAACAACACACTTTACGTCTTACCTAACAGAAATTTCCAAACACAGCTAGGTGGCTGGTGCGAGACTGAAAAAATTAAAGACGTTCACAATTTTCTGCAACGCCGAATTAGAGCGCAGCTCTTGAGGAGGAGGAGAGTAGGGTACAGAAGGGAGGGTATGCCCCTCTTCCTTCCCCGCTAAATTGAGAGGGAAAAATTTTCCTCTAGATTTAGCAGGAAGATTCTACCCTCTTGACGTCACACGTGATGTCAGTAGGGAAAATTTAGTGGGATTTGTTTTCCGCCAAATATAGCGGAAAAATGTTCCCGCTAAATTTAGAGGAAATATTATACTTCGTTTCACTTTACGTCCGAGCGCGGCCGATGTTATGAGCCGAAAGGCCAATCAAACAGCGCAAAAAGCGCAACGTCATGGCGTGCTCTCTGCGCTTGATAGGACTAGCCGGCGGAGAAGCAAGCACTGAGAGACGGCGAATACCGGCTGGTCGTATCAACTGCGGAAAGCACGCCATGACGTTGCGCTTTTTGCGCTGTTTTATTAGCCCTTCGGCTCATAACATCGGCCGCGCTCGGACCTAAGCTGAAACGAAGTATAGCAACATTAGATGCGTGTGACGTCACGCCACTTCATACGTCACGTGCTTCCTATAAGACGTCATACTTCACTTGCTTCCTATAATGACGTCACACGTCACGTCACGTGTGACGTCACGAGGGTAACCCTCGTAAAGGTAACCCTCGTGACCATCAGGACCCTCGTGAGGGTAACCCTCGTGACCCCCGTGAGGGCAACCCTCGTAAGCCTCGTGAGGGTAACCGTCGTGACCCTTTTGAGGATAACCCTCATAGCCATCATGAGGGTAACCCTCGTGAGGGTAACCCTCGTAAGGATAACACTCGTAACCCTTGTGAAGGTAACACTCGTCACCCTCGAAAGGGTAACCCTCATAACCTTCGTGAGGGTAACCCTCATAACTCTCGTGAGATAACCCTCGTGAGGATAACCCTCGTAACCCTCGCGAGGATAACCCTCGTGACCTTCGTGAGGGTAACCTTCGTGACCCTCGTAAAGGTGACCCTCGTGACCCTTCTGAGAGTAACCCTCGTAAGAGTAACCCTCGTGAGGGTAACCCTTGTGGCCCTCGTGAGTGTAGCCCTCGTAATCCTCGTGATGGTAACCTTCGTGACCCTCGTGAGGGTAACCTTCGTAACTCTCTTGAGTGTAACCCTCGTGACCCTTGTGACAGTAACCCTCGTAACCCTCACGAGGGTAACCCTCCTGACGTCACACGTGACGTCCCGTGTGACGTCATTTTGGGAAACTTCCCATAATGCAACGCGCGGTTACGCCGACGGCGACGCCGCTCAAGCCGGAAACGGGCGCCTAAGAGCTGCACTCTAAAAAATCCGCCTGGTCCTGGTATCGAACCAGATACCTCTCCATTTCCAGCCAGTGGAGCGTTGTACCACCTGAGTTAACGAGGAGTTAAATGTCAGTAGAGCAAACGGGTTCTAACAGCCTCCACCAGTCTAACACCGACAAGGGTGAACGGCCTGCCTGTTAAGGTCCTGATGTTAATGCAATTAAAGAAAAGGTACAACGAGCTGGACAAGCATAACGATAATAATCCCTGGAGAAGGGGAACAAGGGGGACAAAGGACAAACACAGATCTCCAAACGCAGCTAGGTGACTGGTGCGCGACTGAAAAAAAATCCGTCTGGTCCTGGTATAATAATGAATTTATTTATATTGCCAACGCTATACAGTTGGAAGCTGAAGAGGGGAAACAGCTGTAACACTGCGTAACTAGTCCCGAATCACCTAAATAACAATTGAAGTTGAGCGTCTGTTTTTCAAATACTTTATGACATAAAAATATAAACTGAACAATATTTTAGTTAATTAGCCAACTACTTAACCCATTTCGCCCTTTTCTTAGTGGTCGCCATGACCCCCAACGTGGTTCCGGGAATAGAACCCTAATGAGCGTTTTCTTTTAAATTCTAAACCCAATAAAATATGCACTGTATGTGTGTACAGGTATTTCGTACCTTGCGTACGCCGTAACTGCAGCCACACAACGTCAAATGTCGGCACTACATATTTGAAAGCAATACACCGAGGTTATCACTCATGTGAGTTCCATCTGTGTTAAAATACGAAATTAAATTTCATGGTTTTGATTGTTTACGAATTAATTAAATAACACTCGAAAAATTATACGATCTGTTCTTCCTTCGGTATTTTTTTTTTTTTAGGCTGGCTCCTTAAATGCGCATTATCACAAAATGCCAGATAGTCAACTTCTGAAGAAATTTATTACGGAATTATATATTTTGCATAGAAATATTTTGTCATGGCCAATCTAAAGCAAACCTTTAAACAATTCCCAGGTTCATACAAAAAGCCTCAGACTTTCAATTTGTTTCTTGTCTAGGTTTATTAGCACCGTGACATATTCTCGTAGAGTGCAATTCCCTCCCATACTTTCCTTCTAAGCGACAACATGCTTAGTATTTTGTCAAAATCGCCCGAAGAAGTCAACACTCGAAGACGTGCCATTAAAGTAAAAGGACTTCCAGCAGCGGTACGAAATGCAGCAAGTGAAGACTAAAAACGCTCGATCAGCAGCAGATTACAGGGAAAAGCCGTTAACGAAAATGCGTCGCAAATGTTGTCGCCGCAGCAAAAGCATCGGGTATCTTTGGACGGTCCGCGGGTGTTAAGTGTCAAACGCAGCAGCGTCGTCCTTTTAACGCTTTCGGGTAGCTGAGCTCGGCGAACATCGTAGTCCTTAATCTTCATGTAAAATCCTTACAAATTGCCGCCCCCCTTTTTCAGAGAAAACATGCGCCCGTACTCATATCTCCGCTAAGCTGACAGCACGGTGGGAGCGTGCTCATTAGACAGGTCATACCGTCTATCTTTGGCCACGTGATCGCGCTCTCTCTCTCATTCCCACGCGCTGAGAGAGGATGCTGAGGCGACGAAAGAGAGGCAGCTGATTGGTCGGGCGAGTAGGTAACTCCCACCGCGCTGTCAGCTTAAGAGCGAATGGAGTCTACTGGAGTGCTCGCACGCAGGCAATCTCGGGGTCTGATGTGAGACGCTCGCTAAGGACGGTGATGTCACTAACCATAGAGCATTAGACGAAATATTTTTTTTTTTTTATATCTAGATGCTGCGTAATATATCAGAGAAGTAAGCGTCGTGATTCCATTAATATTAGTAACAAAGGATTACCGAGATTTACGGCACTTTACACATTAAAGGGCGACTTCAAAAACTACAAAAAGAGTAAAAAATGGAAGTCGTTGAACTCTAGAGTAAAATACGGTATTTAAAGGTCATTGAAATGGTTTTTGTGAGTCCTTCTGCGTTGTAAAACAATTGACCGTAATATTTACGGGCAAGATTTCTATGGTCACCATTTAAATTTTCCGTAAACCAGATTCTTCGGCCACCGTTTAAATTTACCCTAAACCACATTTACCGTGCACATTTATTTTTTCAGCGCAATTTCGGCAGCATCAGCGTCCTGAAATTTGCCCGTTAATTTTTACGGTCCATTTTTACACATATATTTTGTTAGTATTACGGTCGCGCACTGTGGAATGCGACCGTAAAACGTAGAATACCATGGTATTGGACCGCACCACTAAAGCCATTTGAGCTGCGTAATGCATACAGCGTAAAAATACTCGGCCGAGTATTTAGGGGCTGTTATGTTTTGTACTGTTCAACTGACTTTAACGGTGTACGTCTAAAGTGAAATATAACTCATGCACAGACAACTTTGTCTGCGGCGAGGTTGGTTGGCCTTACGGCATTCGATGCATTAATAATATACGTGACCCATGCTGTCAAATGAATGTAAAAATATCTTATATTTATTTGCATTTCCATTCAAATTCGGAAAATTCGGCAATTAACTGAAGAACCTTTTTGTTTGCATATGTTTTCTTCTGTTCTTCTTTCCGGGCTCCTGGATCAGCGTTGATGCCAACGACATTTGTAAGAGCAGATATACCAAGTTTTACTACCAGAGCTCATAATACGCGGGGAAAAATAAGTGACAAAAATAAATACATAAGTTGGCAACTGACTAAGTTTTTGAAGCACTTATCTTTTGAATGTGCCTAAGTAACCTGGCACTCAATCTTGTGGGTTAATAAAACTCCCCCTTATGAAATTAAAAATTCACACGGCACTTTTTACGAATGTCACACCAGATTAACGACCGAACAACCATTCACCGATTTACATATTTTCATGAGTCGTAAAATGCAAATTAAGGAATAAAGGGAATATCTGCCAAATCTCAACTATAGTATTTTATAAAACAACACATTATGCGTTAAAACATTTAACAATGTAACAAAGGTTGCTATATATGGAACCACATTTAGTATGTAAAATAGATAATTGCTTTTTTTTTTTTCATCTCGTACTGCACTAATAAATTGCTCGGAAATCAGTTACGTCTTCGTGTTAAGCAACTTGCCCATCTTTGAATGTACACGCTGCTATAATTATGGAACAACCATATTCAATCGAACCTTTTTTACAAGGCCTACACATCTTCGAGATAGTGAAAATGTTAAAGTTCAGAAAATATATTTCTACAGGATCTGAAGCTGCAAGAGCAGCCCTTGGAATTGATTTATCTTTTTGCTTTGTAAAAACTAAGTGGAAATGAAAGCCTCGTTATTTTAGATAAACATTTTAAGTCCTTTTGAACAAAGACTACTGGCCGGTGGCGCCACGAGGCAGATACAGAGAGGCATTTCTTAAAGTATAAAGCGCATCCTAATTTATAATACTCACAGTGCTATGAAGAGATAATTATATTTTAAGTTTAAACTTGAAATACTACAAATGCAAAATCTTGTTAAATATATTTGAGTAAGCGAAGGACAGGGAACACGAAATAAAATAATCAGATGCGTACATGATGGGGAAAACAGCCCAGAAAACACTTGTCTAACGTCAACCAACTGGCCCAGTTCACCACCTTATTATAATCATACTTGCTTTGTATTCTACACAATCTCACCTTAGCATGCCGCTAGCATTGATAGGAACTCTCGCTGCACAGGCTTTCATGCAAGTAATAAACATTCTAAAAGAAGAAGCTCACGTCTGCAGCCCTCGCTGAAATGTAGGTAATATATCAGATGGATTGCAAAAAGAAAAAAGAAAACAAAAAAAAACAAATGATGTCAAAAAGCACAATTGAGTTCAATACCTTCGAATAAACTCCAAGGCGGTGCAAATCTCCTTCGGGTACGCAATACTCAAAACGTACTACGCGCTGAATAGTACAGCCGAATAGAACTTGGTCGAACATGTCAATTTCGTCCATTACAGTTATTTCATCAAAGGAGATCGAGTACATGCTGGCTGTATAGATGCTTTCCCCTGCAAAAGAAAGTAAAGATCAAACATAGGTCGTGAGAGTAGATATAAATTGTAGTAAATTTCAGAACTATTATTAAAGCATTCTAAAATGAAAGGCACTAATGATAACTTGTGGTTTTGAAACTGACCAGTGAATGCTTACTACGAACTACAATGCCTGGTGAGATTGGAGGTGCATCCTGATTGATATCAGTTACTGTCTAACCTTACTGAGAGGCACCATAAAATAAAAGTCCTCCACAATACCTGATAAGTGAGGCTCGTTAAATACTGGCTCACAGATTTATTTCGTAGAAGGCATTTTAGTGTCTTTTTAATGGGGTACATACGGAACAAACCTGTCTTTTTGACCCCGACTACGTCCTAAGTACAGGCTCACGGTTCCCACATGAGAAAAGGGCTTTCTAAAATATGTAGACCGCATGTATGCTGTACGAAAGACAGCCGCATTCAGGTTCATAACACCATTGGACTCAATGTCACGCTTAACTTGTGTAGCCTCTACTAAACCAAGCAAGTTTTGAAGGCTTTCAGCAAGTTTTCCGAACATGCAATGCTTGTTCAAAAGATGCTGATGTTGAAGTTCATCAATGATTTTTTGTTTTTGTGTTGATACCGGCATAAGAAACTTTCCTTTCAAATTCAGGTAAAACGAAAAAAAGCAAGATCATATTTTACGGTCATCTCTTTTATCTTCCGCAAAAAGATACATCGTCACTTCGTGGTTAGCATCACGGGAATGCATTACGTTAACAGCCCCGCCTTCAGTAGTATCTGCAACAGTGGGTGGAGTCGAAGGGTCTTTAACCTGAAGCGGGTCTGCAGGCGATGCGCTGTCGTCCAAGAAAGGCGTCACTCGTGAATGCGCCCTGCTCAAATATGCCGTGAACGATGATTTCACTCCGAATACTTTCTGACAGTCGGAGTACGGAAACAAACCAAAAATACCATCGGTGATGTGGCCTTTGAGATGTTTCAGCAAAGCCTGTGCGGCACTCGACAAAGCTTGTTGGCAAAGTGCAGGTACAGATTTCCAAACTCCTCGAAGCAAACCGAACTTGGCGTTCGAATGCCTCTGCCATCTCAAAATGTGAAGTCTATATCACATGAGCGATTAACGTTTTAGCGAACAGCGGTCATTTGAGCGAATCGATGTTTTAGCGAGTTACTGGGGCTCGCGTTAACCCTCAGCCCCCCCTCACACACACACACACCACAGCCTCCCCCTCCCCCGCTGTGTTCCTGCCTTCGCAACGACAGTCTGCGGAGGCTCTTTAAAAAAATGCTAACCCACTTGGCCCGCCCGTAAACGCCGCTTCGCGGCGGCCGACCATTCGCTAAAGTGTCTTTGGATGAAAACTCGGCGTTCGCTAAAACATCGTTCGACCAAGTGAGTGCCCTCCCAAAAGATGACACCTGAGAGTAGCGCACGTAAAACGCTGGCGACAGCATCCTTTGTCCACACACGGAAGAATTCGAGAGCTGAGAGCGTGCTCATCAAAAAGTGTAGCGTAAACAGCAAGCGTGCTTGAAGAGAAACTACGAATTCTGCAAGTAAGAATCTTATTAGGGTGCTCTATTTATGCTACAGTTACATTATCCTTGCCAAGCAAGCAACAAATTGATGGAGAAATATCTGTCTCAAGTGTCCAGTTGCCTACTGCTCCAACTTTCTAGGTGCACAAAACGCCGCGATTGCACCGAGCGAACGAGGATAAAATGCCGCGGAGACGGGCGGGAAAATGAATCGCACGTCCGCTTCTCCCATTTCTTCCCGCGTTGCCCCAACGGCGCCTTCTATCCTCCACGCCTCTCGCCCGTCGCGTTGTCGCTTTGTCTCTGCTGTTGGCTTTTTTACAGTTATGGCAGTTATGGTCGGCGCGGCGTCGCATGTTGAAAGGAAGGAGGTAAAGAGGCGAGAGACGCCTCTCTGGGTTCCCGCAGCTCCCGTGGCTGCTTCCGAAGGTCAAGCTTGGTGACCGATTAGCGATGCGCGTTTTTTCTTTCTGTTTTCTTTCTCCATGTAGTCTTGCGTTTTCCTCTCGCTCCTTTTTGCTCGTTCACGGTGCATTTCAGGTAATTCCTTTTTATGGCGAACTCGCAGTTTTTACAGCGGAGCTGTTAAAGGATAACTGCAAGGAAAAAAAAAAGCGTTTTTTTTTAAACAGCCTAATTGGGACAAGCATGTCACAAAACAAATCTTCCGCGAAAAAGCATTTTTTTTAGCAATATTTACGCCACAGGACGTAATTTAGTCGGAGCCACAACTTCTCTACATTTAAAACTCCCGCTCTTTCGACGCGCACGGAGTGGCTGTTATACGTCACTTCGTGACGTATAACAGCCACTACGTTACGTATAATACCAACTTTGTGGCGCGCGATTGAAAACGGACGAAATAGCCGCAAACTAAAATCAGTCTCGCGCAATAAATATTGCTGTAAAAATTTTGTTTTTGGTGGAAAAATTGTTTCGTGAGATGCTTGTCCCAATTAGGCTGTTTAAAAATACACTTTTTTTGCAGTTACCCTTTAAGGGCTAGTTTCCCCAGTATCGTGTCCGGCACCAAACACATGTCGACACAGAACTACACAAAGCTCTGGACTGCTACCGCCATCTATGAGCGACGGTGGCAACCAGACAACCAGTCTGGTTTCCGCCGTCGCTCATATATGGCGGCAACCTTTCTAGCTATCATAGAAGAATGGATAGTTCTGCGAATTGGTGGGAATTCATCGTAAGGAACAGCGCGCAAAACAGACGAGGACGAAGAAGAAATACACGGTACGAGCGTACAGCTTCGCAGGTCTTCCTTCTTCACCGAAGTGGAAAGGCTGACATTTTTTATTACGCGTATGCCGATGCAAATTTGACGTTTTTTTTTTACTGTGAGAGTGATGAACCACACGCATCCTGCAGTTATATACAGCCGCGACTATAAGAGTAAATAGTTCCCAGTTCAGGGTTGACCATAAGCAAAACATGTGATTCGAAAAGCGCAAGATGGCACAAGCTACCGCCGGATTCAAAGGTACATATAGCCAATGCAAATCATTCGTCCATCCATTCAGATGTAAATCGAGGATTAAAGCGATTTTCAGCAAAAGTATTGGGAATGCCATAGGACTTCACTTTGCAAGACAGCACACATACTAGGAGAGTACAAAGTTAAAACAAAGCGTAAAAAAAAGACTTGTCTCGACTATTTAGATAACACTGAAGAGCACATAATGTGCCGTGAATTGCGCCTACGCTAGGATTTGTTGTGTTGGGTTACGGTGAGCGTTGGGCGGTTTCGGATGCGTTACACACACGACAGGCTCATGTGCTACCCGTGCTTCTCAGAATAATCGTGACATGCCTAAAGTTCCGTACACCGCCTCTAAAAGGCAGCGTCCTGAACTTTGTCATTGCTAAAAATCCTGAAGACGAAACATTCTCGAGATTTTTGGTCATTCACTCCGAAATCCAAACTGTCACCTTTTGTGGTTGCAAAGATCCTAGACAGTAACATTGGTGCGGAATACAAAGCAAAGAAACTCCATTCCGGAGACCTACTCGTTGAGGTGGTAAGCAAGTCGCAGAGCTCGACGCTTTTCAAAATGCCATCTCTTAGTGATCCGCAGGTCACAGCGAGTAAGCGCAGAACTCTGAACACGGTTCGTGGGGTCATCTCGGAAGGTGACCTCATTTCGGCCAATAAGGATGAAATCTTGGAAGTCCTACGAGCATCTAAAGTAGTTTCAGTCCAACGCATCACTTTTAAACGTGAGGGCACAGAAGTTAAGACCAAACACTTGATTTTGACGTTTGAGTGTCACACGCTTCCGGCGTTTGTCAAAGCTGGCTACTTGAACTGTCGTGTCCGACCCAATGTCCCTAACCCACAACGGCGCTTCCGATGCCAGGGTTTTGCTCATGGGTCGTGCAGCTGTCCGGGGAAGGAGACGTGTGCTGAGTGTGGGAGCCACGATCATGTTGCCGAGATTTGCAAAGTGCAAAGGTCCTCACCCAGCATACTCTCGCACCTGCCCCTTGTGGTGGAGGGGAAAAAGATTCTGACGTTAAGAGCGAAAGAGAACATATCTTACTCTGAGGCGAAACAAGGGTTTTCCTTCATCCTTTTCACATGGGCTTTAAGATCGTATAAACCTTCATACTACAACTGGATAGACAATTTTTATTACTGCATGATTACACTGCATGCTGCTTGATGGTTCATGTCCTCGCTGATTGGAGACGAGTCTGAGCCGAACGCTGACGCAACACTCGTGTCCGATCCGTGCCCGGCGTTCGCCTCCAAACGCGAGTGTCGCTGTCGTCGCTGTCGTCGCGGCGTCCCAACTCGTGGCTGCCGAAGCTTCCCTGGACTGTCACAATGGAGAGCGACCCGCAGCAGAACAGGCGTCTGCCACATCCACCACCGCTGCTGTCACACCGCCAGCTAGGATCGCGAGCGGCGGCGACAGCATGACACTTCTACGACGTCATTAGGCGGAAATCGAGGGACGATTCTCTTGAGTGCATTAAACGCACCAGTCGAGACTCGTTCCAGCGGCGCCATAGTCTCATCTTGTGACGCTCGGCTGGTTCGGCGAATCTTTGAACTTCCATCAAATTTTGACAAGGTTCGACTCATGGACAGTGTTACCCGAATTCTACTCGGAGGTTTCTAGTTTTGCAAAAAGAATACTGTATAAAGTTGTCGGTATTGTATTTTGTAGAAGGATTATGAATGTTCAGGGGTTATAAGGGGCAAATATACGTGCTTTAACACTCTAACTACTTTAATTATCTGAAGCTATGAAATAATGCGTGCAACATATATCCTACTTTTCCTCTGACATGTGGCATCAGCTCGTTTATATATAGATATATATTTTTTAAACTTTTGCGCATGCGCATCAAAGTCTAACTTTAATCGAACTTCTTTCGTACTTCGCCTTAGACGTTTGAAAAGGTTGAACCTGGTCGGCCTGCAACCTGCGTAGCTTCGCGATATCCCTATACTCTGTCTCATCCTACGATGGACTAAAGGCCAAAGCCACGGGCCGCCAAGTCCAATCAAGTTCCACGCTATACTATGACACGCTTAACATTGATTAGGGGTGGACGAATAATGCTCGAATCCAAAAGCGCCGCATCATTTCTATAGCTTCGACGCTGCAAAGAGCTTATATGTCTTGGCTTTCTTTGCAAATTAAAATTGTTGAGTCACTCAGTGCTCTTCGATTCGAACCACTGTCCACCCGTCTCCTCATCAGTGATCGGAGACGTGGGCACCGATACGTGCATCGAAGCGAAATACCGCACAATTTCTAAGTGGCTCGTGATTGGATCCGGCGGTGCGTAGCTTTGGCCTTTAGTCCATCGGTAAGGTGAGACGCAGTATAGCCTTCACCGTGCTCCTGGATTGCGAGGAGGACCTTACAAGGTTTACCACCACGAGATTGCCGTGGCGTTGGTTACCTCTTCGGGAGTTTAAAATCACCGAGGTTATCCTAGCGCGTGTCGCTGGCACGGGCAGCTTCAAAAATGCAGTTTTTATTCTTGAAAGTAAGTGCGTGTAAACACCAACTGGTCCATGTTATACGTTTTATGAACCCGAAGTTTTCACTGCGCAAGTTACTAAAAAGAGAAAAAAAAAAGACAAGTCATAGCCCATTTAGGCAATTCTCACCAGAAATATATAAAACAAAAATTCTGCTCAAAATGTGTACATTTTTCTTGCTGATTCAAGAAATAAAAAAACCCGCTGAACGAAAAAAAAAAAAAGTCGGGAAGAGTGTGCTGGCGACAGCCGGGGCCCCCATTTTATGGTCCCCAAACATCGACGAAAGGAACCCGAAGTCCGGAAAAGGGAAGACTTGCGCTGAGTTAACGCGCGGTACAGCCGCCGGAGCGACGCCGGGACAGGAGTCCGCCGAACGCTCGAGTGTCCTCGCCGCTTTATTAGCTTCTCGAGAGAGCGAATTTGCCTCCCTCATGGGGAAAAAAGTGTTTGCCGTACGGATTTGACCGCTTTGATTAGCCTCCGGTCGGACTCGGCGCGGGCGCGCAGGAGTACCGGTAATCCTTAAGGTTCAGAGGGCTGGCGGCGCGGAAAGTATGCAGCTGCATGGCTATGGTGGTGGTCGGTGGGTGAGCTGAAGGGGAAAGGAAGGGTTGGGAAAGAAGACGTTACATCGGCAATTATTGGCCGTCGTCACGATGTAGTTTCTTGGAGATTGAGGAAGGCAGGAAGAAAGGGGAAGATGGTTTATTACAGAACACGGAGGGGTTAGGCTTGCGACGTCGAGGGAAGGGGGATTACGTTTAAAGGAATGAAGAGATCTGCAATGTTATGAGCGATGTGGGTACGAAATTACGTAGACAAGAGAAGGGAAAAGTAATTTAGAGTGGTTTGTCGGAGCAGTTACTCGCAGAGACAAAACGATTACAAGGCTATCGAAGAAGCCACTGAAGGTATACAGCGAGGTATTTGCCTTTGACAAAGACTGCAGAAAGATGACCGAGTGATTCACACTGACGAGATATTGCGTAGGTAACGGTATTAAAAAGAAATGAAAGACGTTTACAAATTCCTGTAAGACGAAATTAGAGCGCAGCTCTTGACGAGGAGGACGGGAGGGTACGGAGATGAGGGTATGCCCCTCCTCTTCCTCCTCCCGTCCTCCTCTCCTCTTCCACTCCTCCTCCTTTCCCGCTCTCGCTCCTTCCATCTTCCTGCTCTCCTCCTCCTCCGTACCCTCCCATCCTCCTCCGTACCCTCCCCCCCTTTTTCCACAGTTTCCCGCTAAATTTAGCTAAAAAATTGACGCCACCTGAGTTCAACGACAATTCCATTCCCCGCTAAATTTAGAGGGGAATCGAATTGTTTTTGAGGTCACGTTACGTCAATTTTCCCGCTAAATATAGTGGAGAAACTGAATTTGTTTATAGGTGACGTGACACCAAGTCATGAACGCCATATTCCCCGCTAAATTGATTCGGAGAACTTAAGTAGTGTCGTGGTCAAGTGACGTCAATTTTCCCACTAAATTTAGCGTGGAATTGAATTGCTGTTGACGTCACGCGATGTCAATTTTCCCGCAAATCTAGCGGAGAAATTGAATTTGTTCATAGGTGACACCAAGTCATGTGACGTCATTTTTCAAGCTAAATTTAGCGGGGAAACAAAATTGGTATTGAGGTCACGTGACGTCAATATTTCCGCTAAACTTAGCGCGGTTACGCCGACGCCGCAAAATTCGGAAACGGGCGTCTTTTTCAAATGCAACGCTCTAAACAAAAGGTGTAGTGATAGGTTTTGCATGTGCACAAAACGTGTCTTTTGTACACGCGAAGTGAGGAAAGGATTATTACACTATTGACTAAGATCGTAACTCAAGTTCTAAATCAGCGTGATGGTTAAAGACTCTTATGATCTCACGAACTCTCCCCAAGCTTTTGCTTTAATTGTTAAGCGTTATAAACTGAGAAGCAAACGTCACAATTTCACTCTTAAAAATAAACAAACCCTAATGTTGATTACTATAGTAAGTTACAGGTCAAGGAGGTAGCGGCAAATGCCCCTCAAAGGGATTCATATATCCCTCCGCCAGCTCCGCATCCAATAGCGTCCCATCGTTTCCGTGACGTCCTGGCCAAAGCGGGAAAGGGTTTTGCCTTCGTGTGAATATTTACTTTATTTTTCGACTTTGACTTGGCGTTGTGGAAGCCACGAGAGGGAGATTAGAATTTTCCCCCTCCGATGGAAACAAAAACGACTCTGGGGGGTTAGGTTCCCCTTCGTGTGGATACAAAGGCCACTTTCAGGGGCTCGGTTCCCTCTCCGATGAATACAAAGGTCGCTTTCTTAAAAAGTGGGGATCGGAAACAAGTTGGCATCACTCTGTAGCCATTATCTGTTCCTTGAAGCGGAACAAGGGGCGTTTCCAGGGAACTATTCTTTTGACTGCGGATGGTTTTGAAAAGGGCGCATCACGCTTATGGGAAAAGCTTCTCCTACCTTCTTGACTTGTAACCGACTATAGTCTATAAAATGCTTCGGTGGGTTTAATGGTCTTGCAGGATACCTCTTTTTTTTTTTTGGTTGTTCGCTGGTTGCAGTTAATCACTTGTCACCGCGCTGGTGTTTTTGGAGTGTTCTCACGGTGAATTTGGGTGATCGCCTCTCTCCTCTGACTTTGATCCAACAGAGCCCCTCCTCCTCGCCGCCAGAGCTACTCGAGACCCTTTTTAGCCGATCACAACTGCTGGGCTCAAAGCGCTCTGACTTTCTTGTACCAGTTGTATACTTGTACATCTTTCTTGTACATCTTGATATTTGTAATGTATAAAAAACGATTTTACAGCGTACAATGAACGATTGAGCAATATATACGCTTGCAACGTGATAAAATAACGGCTGTGACGGACTATAAACTGTTCTACGCATCGACATGTAAAAAGAAAAAAAAAGAAAAAACAGCAGCACGCGAATTGATTTTTGCAGAACGGAACGAAAGCCGATGTTTAGAAAATGGTGGTCAACTCATCGCGTTTTCGACAGTGAACGCGCTGCAACGGCGGTCATGCGTCTGCGGCAAAATAGGCAAAAATCAAATGGTTAATAATGAGCAGAACGTAAGGGCGCAATTGGGCTGGTGTATATCAAACATTTTAGTGAAAAACCCGAGACTGAGGTATTGACAGACGACGACAAGGAAGAGAAGGAGAACGTCTCAAACACAGCTAAACCTTTATTGAGGAAAGAACCTTTTTATATAGGGTTGAAAAAAGAAGCAAGGAAAGGGAACCCTTCTTCACACCACCTCTCTCCACAAAAGACACGACACCGGACCACTAACAATGGGGTCAAACCAACAAAACAACTGACGGCACCAAAGATGACACATCACTCAAAAAAAAAAAGAAGCCCAGGGAAATTACAGATTGCACTGAACCTTTTACTGAGAGAGTAAGCTATAAGACTACACAAAGAAAAAAAATATATTAACAATACCACTAGAGATTTAGAAATCACTTCCATTCCGCATCTAAAGACAAAAAGGGCTTGTTCACTGCATTCCCATGCTTCGTTATCGCGATTGAATCTTTCAGCAGGCGCTTGTGGTCGTTTGTTTCTGTTACAATTGTGGTTTTATTTATTATTTCACAATACTGCCAGCCCTGTCAAGTGCCAAAGCAGGAGTGGATAATACAAAACCAGGAATGTACACTGCCTTCTGTACACCGCACACGCACAAAAAAAAAATGACGGTGTTAAAAGTCCGCTTACAGAGGCGTGCCGAAAAACACATACATATATTTTTTTATTCAAACAACACACGTAGAGCTTTTTCGAAATCAGAAATCGACTCGAGAACAACAACAGCACCTGGAAGTTTATTCCAAAAATCTATAGCCTGCACAAAAAATGATTGTTTAAATATATTTATACGGGCGTGAACGGGTTCGAGCACTTTCGGGTGATGTAAGTGCTCTAAACGGTGGATTTTGGGTGTTAAATATTTAGAGCCGTCGATTTTTAAAAGATGATTATAAATCCGAAAAAATAATTTCAGGCGTTGGCATATTCTCCTTTTTTTCGAGGGTTCCATGTCTGCCTGCTTTTTTAGCTCCGTCACAGACGTCGTAGTCCTGAAATCAGATAATATTGTACGCACCACAAGTGACTGAACCTTTTCAAGCTCATTAGAAAGCGTGGCCTGCCAGGGATCCCACACCTCGGAAGCATACTCCAGTGTTGTTCTTACAAGAGCTTTATAGGCAACAAGCTTAACCGAGGGAGGTGTCCTATACAACTTCCTTCGTAAATACCATAGTTTTTTAGTTGCCTTTTTTGTTATATAATCCACATGTGTGTTCCATTTCAGATCGCTAGTGATAACCACACCCAAGTATTTATAGCTGTCAACTTTAGTAAGCCTGACAGAGTCAAGCTCATAGTCAAAGTAAAATATATTTTTCTTATTCGTCAAGTGCATGTATTGCGTTTTCTGGGTGTTTACTATCATATTCTTTTCACTACACCATGACGAGATGCGATATAAAATATAATTTAATTATATCTGATCGTTAACTGACGAAATGGGAGCATATATAATAGAATCAGATAGAAAACAAACTGTTAACATATATTAAGAAAAGCAAGGGACCCAGCACGGAGCCCTGTGGAACCCCTGAGTACACTTTCAACAATTCCAAAAAGGTGCCATTTACATCGACAAACTGCCGACGATTTCTGAGATATGCGCTAATCCATCTTATAATCAATGAAGGAACACCGTAGTCTATTAAAACATTAATTAGTTTAAAATGTGGTACTCGATCGAACGCTTTAGACAGATCTATAAAAATGGCATCCACTTGCAGGCGATTATTAACATAACCAGAAATCTCATGATAGCATTCAAGTAGTTGGGTTGTTGTTGAATACCCTTTCCGAAAACCATGCTGATTAGAACTTAGGATGCCTTTGTCCTCCATAAAGAAACTAGCTGCTTATTCACAATGTGTTCTAGTAGCTTACATGACGTACAGGTCAAAGAAATAGGGCAATAATTATCAAGTGAATCACCCTTCCCACTCTTTTTCACGGGCACAACTCTTGCTAATAACCAATTGTCCGGTAAAACAGACTCTCGGAGTCAAGTTCTATAAAGGCACGCAATTCCTACATTCCTGAATATGCTTGGATACCTCGGAATATGAACCCTTGTTTTTGACACATCGTTTATGTTCGCCTAGTCTATCATTAAGACAACACTTCGTTTGATCTATATAGCACAAATCACAATCAAAAGAGATCTTGTAGACTATACCTGAAACACATGTAACACACTTTTCCCTGTGTTTTTTTAAACAACCTTTCTGGGCGGAAGCGAACGGAGCTAACCGTTTGAAACTGCTATCTGGGCTAAACGCCATGCGTAAACCAAACTTATCACCGACTGATTTTAGGTTGTGTGAAATCTTACGAAAGAACGGTACGACTACAAACTTTTTGTGCTCGGGCATTTTCCTAATTTGTTTTTCTTTTGCAACAATGTACGAAAGCTGCTTGGAAATAAATTCTTGAGGATACTTTGCAACATTTAGCCGGGAAAACACAACTTGAATCGACGTCATAATGGAGTGCCAACGTGACTTTTGAACCGCGTTGTTAATCATATTTCGAACCAATCCTGCCTTGACATGCTTTGAATGGCAACTATCAAAGGGAATTAAAAAACAGCGCGAAAACACGAGGACCAGACAAAGAAGTGACACGGACGTAGAAGCGCTACGTCCGTGTCACTTCTTTGTCTGGTCCTCGTCTTTTCGAGCTGTTTTTAATTCCGAAGTATGTACCAACTCGCCCAAGCCTCTACTTTATCAAAGGAAAGTACTGGTTTAGCCTTTACTTTGCCATACGACCAACAAAACCCGGGGACCAATCTGAGCTGGAGGTCTAAATACTGAAGTACGTTGTTGGCTGGCTTTTCTATAGGAAACTGCAACTCCGGTGCCTCCCTGTACATGGTATTCTCGATGGAACCAGCAAGGGCTGAGTCACAGACACATACCATAATGTCATCCACGTATCTTCTAATAAGTACTGAGCTCGGGTGATAATGTTTGATCATCTCATGGAATTTTAGGTCTAAGCTCCGGAGGTATATTTCTGAAAGCGCCGGGGACACAGCCGAACCAATGCATACGCCTTGACGTTGAATGTATTTCCGCTCATCATAATTTGCACTGTCGACTTTACATACAGTTCAAGTATCCTTGGAAAATCATTGATCTCTATTCCAGACTGGGTCTGAAACCGAATAACCCGTATTTTTATCACGGCGGAATATTATGCAGGCATCACCCACAGGACATAGCACGAATCGCCATGTAACACCAATTCCAGTGCAATATAGTCAGCTCTCTCTTTATTTTAGAACACAGACCTTTGGACGTACTTTTAGGAAACCTGAAAATTTTTTGAAGCATCCACAAATCCAGGTGAAACAGCGGCGAACTCTGCGAGCTGTTTTGTCATTGGTTAGGCTTAGCGCACACTAAACATTGTAACACCCATAATCGTGTAACAAGGGTGTAAGTTAGAATAAACTCCATTTTTACACACTTTTTATACGCTTTCTGAATATCGGTGGGTGTAAAAAGGGTGTGCTGACGTTTTACACCCATTACACGCTCTTTATACGCCCCACTTGTAGCGATGGTGTTTAAATCGTGTAAAAAGAGTGTATGGGCGAATGTTACGCCCTGCATTCACACGGTGTGAAAGGGGCGTAATGGTGATGCTCATGATTTCATAGCCGTTCATGTTTATTGCGTTGGTGAAACTGTTGCTGATGTACGGTGGTGCGAACATCGAGTATAATAATTCGCCACACGAAGTCGCATATGATTAGGAAGTGCTAGAGAATAGGTTTTGCAACTCCGATCGAACGCTCCGTCCGACACGAGCCGAAAATTACGTGTCACGCGTACATCAGTTTTATCAGTTCAACTTCGATTTATAAAATCATCTCCACTCGCAAAATATGAACGAAGACGTGTAAATATACAGTCCAGGCAGCATACAGTATTGCACCGATATCGGATCAAATCGAAAAGATTGTGCCAATACCATTTTGGTCCAGCCAGCATCTGTGAAAAAAGGGATGGGTCGCGACGACCCCATCTTGACATACCGTACGTGACGCCGTTTTTGGTTGAGTGTCAAGAGTGCCCTGCGTAAATCGGCTATGCCGGCGAGGCATTTCTATTTCTTAACCGCCTAACATCCGACGTTAAAAAAAAAAAAAACGATTAGGTAGAACGGAAATTGTTTACTTTTAACCCGAGAAAGCCCTCCTACGCTGAAGCCTCGAACACACTGTGGCGCTCTCATTTCGAGTATTACAAATTCACCTGACTGGGCCTCGCACTACTTATAGCACCTTCAGTGAGATTTTATCTTTCTGTGTAGTAGCCGAAGAAACAATGCCGCAAGACAATCGAAAGTTCCGGATTTATGACACCCCCGCTAGGGTTCGTGACTCTTTTGACTCTGGAGAAGAGAGGTTTCCCCTCTCTTCTCCAGCGTTCTGTCTGCTTCCTCCTCCCCGGCCCGTCTTACCCTCGCTCTTCGTTCTTGGGTTGCAACGGACTATGGAGTCCCGACGCTTTTCGTTTCTCGGTTTTTCTTTGGAACGCGTGAAACCGCTCTCTTGTCTCATGTTTCAGCGTCTTAGCTTTGACCCGTGCTTCGACGGCGTTCACATTTGTTTTCATGTTTATTTTGTGATATCGCAATCCGCATCAGAACAAGCACGCTTCTACATGAGCGGCAGTTTGAGACGCTCAAGTTTGTACTCCGTAAAGCGAGTCCTGACGAGTCCCATTTCGCGACCCTCCCAGGGCAGTGCAGGTGGCCATACAAAGTAGCAGAGGGAGATTAGTTGCTTTGTCCAACCTCCTTTGACCACGTTTTCTGATAAGCCTCCACACCTTCATTTGTATCTTCGTGTGGTTGTGAGCGAGTGCGAAGGCCGCTTCCAGCGAATCAGAGGGGTGGTGCGAAACACGTGACCGCTCTCCATAGGACAAAAGCCCTTGGACAAAAATTTGTCACGTGACTGGCTCTGACGCGCTGATGGGCTCACTGGGGCCATAGCCTTCGCCGTATGCCAAGTTATGGTGATGGGTAAGGGGCCACGTAGTTCCGGTTTCCAAAAAAGCGCCCGTTAGTGTTCTCTTTTTTTTCGTACGTTGCAGTCGCTGCCGTGATTTTTCGTCGTGAACTTTTCGGTAATGGCCGTTTATTTCGTCGGAGTCCATGGATTTATTGTGATGTGTTTGTTGCACGCGTTTCGACAAAGAGCTGCTCATCGGCGGCCGCGAGACTTCCGTTGAATGTGATCGACCGTCTTCAACCTCGACATTGTGTTTGCGTTGTCGTGTGCTGCACCAATCAGATAATGCATTTATCACGACAGAGAGCTGCTCATCGGCGACCGCGAGACTTCCGTTGAATGTGAGCGACCGTCTTCATCCTCGACGTTGTGTTTGCGAATTGTTCTGTGCTGCCCGAATCAAATTATTCGTATATCACGGATTACATGAGATCGCAGTTTTATTTGTAAGTACTCTGCAAGCATGCTTCTGATAGTAGTCCTGCTTCCGTCTCAATAGACCATTTAACTGTTTACAAACATGAACTGCTGCCTGCGTCCCAAGCAACTCCCGGTCGTTCCGTCTTTGCTGCACGAAAAGTAAAGTTGGAGATTTAACTAGTGCCTTCGGTTGTGCAATTTAAAGGCGTCATGAAACAATATGCGGATAGAATGTTCATGACCTTATAAAGGCGTGCTGGTCCTAGTCTGGCCCAAGTATACTTGCACGGACCACTATAGTTTCAGAAGCGTCTAGGTCGTGGTGAAATTGCGAGGATAAAAGGGAACAATTTCTTTCAGTCTTGCCTTCGCCAAGTCTGATGACGTGCGCGTGAAGGTAGCTTTGCCCCTTGACAGGCTTGTAATTGCACGCACTTGCCCTCACAAACAGAGACATGGCTGCGGCCAGATGACCTGCTTTCAATTGTCTACAGAGAATTGAGTATAACCTGATAGAACCTTGGTCGAAAAATAAAAAGCGAACAGGCATGTTCCGACTCATTTGCAGTCATTTTTTCGTGCACTCTTTTGGGGTATTACACCCTATTTTATGGGTGTTGGTCATTGCGCCTTTTTTTGCTTCCCTTTCTGGCGGTGGTACACCTAATTCAGAGGGCGTACTGCGCAGTCATAACATCCTAATAGAAAGGTGTACTGTGGAAGAGCACCTTAATTTAAGGGTGTTCGGAATAACGACGTCCTTTAGGGGTGTTTGGAATAACGCCCTTTTTTTAGGACGCTTTGCTACACAAATAAGGGTGTTAGACATAGCACAAGCCATTTACACCCTCAAGGGTTTAATGATGTTTAGTATGCGGGTTCATCGCCATGAGATGAACGATCTCGTAAAGCACTGGGAATACTTCCCACGTCAAGTTTTCATTCCACATCCCGTCCGTTGCAGAGCTTGTAGCGCCAGATATCCATCCCCGTCCAGCCGGACCTCGCAGACCCCCGCGGACCACTGCCACCGATCAGGCCACCGCACTTCTTTTCCACCAGCCGATCTCGTGCGCTCTGGAAAGAGCGCTCGAGAGCGCGCAGAAAGAACCACGCGAATTCGTCATTAGTCTCTGCAGTGGCCTCTCGCGCTCCAGGACTATAGACCTTTCCAATGTTACAAAATCACAGTCCAGCGTGCGATCTTCACAGCCCAGCACGTGCGTGTTCGTCGCTTCGGAAAGCGAGCAAAGCACGCGCCATACGCACGAACGCTCAAAATGGGCACCGGCCACAAGCTCGTGTTTGGAAAGGTCTATAGCGCGTGGCTGTGACCTGGTTCAGTAGATGCCAATGTTTTTGGTATGTACACCGGTTGGTGCACATCAGTAACGTCTGTGATCCCTCGCGTTGGGCAATATCTAAATCAGCTGCTCCTGATGGTGTGTCAAAATCTTGTCCGGGGACACCCGTACCTGCAAATGTACCTGCAAATGTACCTGTTCTGTTCGCTCGCTGATAGTCTCTCGCGTAGGCAACACCACCCTCCGATCGAAAGCGTAGATGACCAGACCTCACCCTCTGTTTTTTGAAGTGAGATCGCGACCCTGTGTTGGAGATAGCTAGCTTGAAGTGAGATCGCGACCCCTGTTTGGAGATATCTAGCTTGAGAAGGCTCATCTTGGTTGTAGCTTCATACGCTATGTTAGATATGTCGGATATTTTGTCGTAGGCAGTGTTTTATTCCTCTAGGGCAAAAAGAGAAACATAGATTCCTTGGTTGAAATCAATGCCCCTGGTGTGTTTCTTTCTAGCTGATTCTTAAGGGTTTGCAAAAATTGTTCCGCCAATCCGTTGGTCGACGGGTGTTACACTGCATTTGTTATATAGAAAATCAATTTGATTGGTAAACGTTTTGAACTCATACACAGCGGAGGACCATTGTACGAAATAATAATAACAGGCGGTCCAAAACATTCGAAACACTGGTGCAGGTTTTTAATCACGTTTTCGGTTCTCGTTAAGCTCAGCGCGAATACCTCAGGTCATTTCAAATGGGCATCACCCAGCACGAAGAACATCTTATTCATGAAAAGTCCAGCCACATACGGACTAAAAGTGTCAAAAGCAGGAACAGCAGAACACAAGTACCTTGTGTTGTCGTTAATCCTTACTCAGTTTCTGTTTTTTGGCGCTATATGTACGTAATGAGCCAAATAGCCATACTCACTTTTTTCCAGCCAGATCTTTGTAAACTCTTTCCCATGGGTGCTTTGCCAGATTCATGGATGTAATGGTACTTGTGGGGGGTAATTTCGTTGCACTTGGCACTGGTGGCAGGTTCTTACTTCTAGCTCAATGTCTTTTTCGACAGAGGTCCCCCACACAAAGCTTCTAGCTATGTTCTTGGTTCGAACAACGCCATCTTTTGCAAAGTAAGTAATACTAGAACTCGTAGGCCCCCTCCCCCCCCCCCCTCCCCTTTCTTAGAGAACCATGGTGCATTGATAGTTCCGTCTGACATAATTCATTGCAAGACTATACCATATCATCTTCCGATTTCGCACTTTACCAACCTTTAAAACCGTTTTTGATGACTTGGGCGAAGGCGAGATGCCGGTTCGTGCCCCTCGCAATATGTATGATCTGCACTGGCAAGCTGCTGTAATAGGCACAGCAGAACACGTAGGTTTCCTCAACGACAACTTCATTCTATACCTTCGCAACTCGCGGGAGTGTTGAAAAACAATGAGCGGTAAACGATGCTGAACGATGGCCTGCAATTCTGCAAGCCCATCTTTGTAGGTGCGCTGCCGTCATCGTTGAAACCCAGTTCTAGGTCAAACATTTTTTTTTGTTGTCGAGCATGGTCTGTCAACAACGTAAATTGGTACCTATGCATGTAGTAAAGGCACTTGCCATAGTCTTTGTTACCAAAGACTATGGCAAGTGCCTTTTTTCTAAGCTGTGAGTAATTCTTCTCATGTGTGGACAGCCTTTTTGAGACAAATGATTCGGGTCTTCCTAGTTCGTTCTTTGTGATGTGGGACAGCACCGCTACCGCACCCCACTTCGAGGCACGGCCGCTGGACTCTGCTTTTCGCTTGCTGGGAGTGGCCTGCCTAGTGGCTCTTCACCCTTGGGGATACGAAAGTTCTCAGCGGGTCCGCAGTGAGTGGTATTGAGCCTGGTGGCATTGACCAGCGGCGATGGTAGCTGCCGGCGAAGGAGTGATAGCTGCAAGTGGCCGGAACAGCGCAAAAGCATGGCTCGTGTTTGCTGGGCCGTGCCTCCGGTGACCGACTCAGGAAAATCGCCTGAACTGCTGTTTTTATTCACTCTAAAGTAGGTCATTATAACAAAGCATTTTTTAAACAATAAACATAGGACAGAAACAGTTAAGAAAAGTACGTTACGTCCAGACATAATATATGTAGGACCATTTATGAAAACGAAATATATGGAAGTAACACGAAAATATTACGTGCCTAAAATTTTTAACGAATTTCCTAAAGGTATAACTCAGTGCAAACACCCGCACATAATAAGAAAATCTAACTAAGTATGAATCAATGTGGAGAAAAAGCTAATCAATTATCAATAAAATAAAAACTGAAGTAACGGACCAACCGTCGGACTGTGTCTGTCATCATAGAGATATTTTGTGGTGATTTAATTATAATTTGTTCCACTTCAGATTGTAAATAAACATTGAAACTACCGTGATATTACAAAACAAATTTTCTGTTGGATGTGTTTAGTTGGAACTCGTTAAACAAAGTCGAACACGTGTACTATTAATATAAAACTATTAGGCAGTGGCAGAGGCACAAATTTGATTTTTAAGATAAGTGTGTTTTTACCTGAGTAGGTACCTGCCGCGTCCCAAGCACAAGCCTTATTGGCATATGTGGGCAGAGATTGTAATATGTTAACAATGAAAATGAAAATGTAACCGGGTAGCTTGCTGGGCTGGTACGGGACACAAAGTACACAAAATACGGGACACAAAGTAGAAGACAGGCACAGGACATCCGGTGAAAATGTATTGTATCGTGTATATTGTACCTCCTGGTTTAGCGGCATGCCACAACGAAGCGGCAGTGGTTAAGCGGCTGTCGGCCTCTGGTTGAGCTATCGCATGCCAACACGATTGAAATATTTGGGTCAAAAATGATCAGAACTGACGCTGACGTTACCTTCGTTTTTAGTGTCTTGAATAGAACTTTACATTGTTCGTTCCAACTCCATCGGACATTTTTATGCAGCAGGCGATTTAACAGATTCAAGATTGTTGCCAGGTTTGAGATTAACTTTCAGTAGTAGCTTTCCAACCCCAAAGAGTAGCGCTACTCTGCTTGGTTCTCTGGCTCAACTGCATCTTTTAGACCAGCCGCTTAGTCTTCCAGTGTTTGTAGCCTCTCAATGAGCAGCGTGACACAAAAGGGAGAACTTGAAGAACTTGAAAGTTTTTAAACGTCTTCAAAAATAAACTTTTTTGATGTTTGATTATTTTATCTTGAAGACATTTATTAACTTTCTACAAGTTCTACACGTGCTCCTCTTTGGTTCTTTTTGTAACCAGGCTGTCATCGATGTAGCAGGTAGTGTGTGACAAGCCGAGAACACCCGATCGATCGTGCATTGGTATATCGCTGGAGCTGATGCTATGCTGAAAGGAAGCCTGTTCACTTAAAAACAAGTTCCATATGCGCGATCAAGGCAGACATGAAAAATTTGTTACAGGTGACGGAATTACTTGTAATATATTTGCATTTTTGTTATTATTCTATTACTTTTTGATAATGGTATATGTAATGTTATTCCATACTTTTTAGTAACGAATATACTCACATTTACTCGTTAGACTTCTTTTTCATCAAAAGAAGAGATAAAGTGGAGGAAGGGCGATAGAATGAGCTCCAGACGGGGTTCCGTTAGGGAAGAGAGTGCTAAAAAACCAATTCACATAAAGCCCGACAGCCTGGAGTCTGCGTCCGGACCCGTTCGTACGCTCAGTCAGGGTAGTAGGATTCGATCGCCTTTATGGAGGCAACATGCTCGAATTTGTTTTGGAAAACGAAGAAACTGCTTTGAGTGTACAAAATAACAAAAAACTAATGACCCATAAAACTTTCGCTTAAGGTTTGTGAGGACCGTGATGCATACGTCCGCCATGCTACCCTCCAGTGTTCAACACGAACACACGAAACCGTTAGTACCCGGGGACGTCCGTTCGCGCACGCGTCCTGGAAACATAAAGGCTGCTGTGGGGCTTTCTCCTGCTGAACGTTGTGGGGTACACGGTTGCCCGGTACCCAAAATACCGCGGCCATCATTCGGCCGCAAGGTGGCGGCAAGCAGCCGGCCACGCGCGCCTCGTGCCGCTCGCCTAGATAAGGCGAGGCAGAAGCGGCGCGGGGGGGAGTCGGCCGATTACAGCCGAGAGGTAACAACGATGTTAGTATTGTGATAGTCTTGTTCATGTTAAATTAAATGTAGTTTCTTGTTGTTGAAACCGTTGGCTCCGTGTTATTCCTCCGGGTCGGGTATGCAGCAAGGCAAACCGACCACAATGGCGCCCAACGTGGGGCGCCATTGTGGTGGCCGCGGTACTTTGAGTACAGGGCCACCGTGTACCCCACGACGTTGACAACGCTGTAAAGCTAAATACTGGCTGGACTAACCAGCTACGTGCCTTCTACCATGTGGCTTCAGACTAGCGCGTGCCTGAAGGCAGTTTATTGGAAGAAAAAAAAATGCTGCATCGACCCTGCTGTCAGTTTGAAAGGAGATCGGCGGCACAACCCGAGTACCGTCAGTTTCGACAGCTGGCAATTAGCTGGCAGGAGAGGACTCCCGGAATGGCTTTGTACTTCAAAGCTGCACTCATATTCTTGGAAACGAGAATGCTGGGGTCCTTGTCGGCGGATTGTGTCTGCAAGGACTAGACCGAAATTTTAGTGGAAGGAAAAACATCCCGAGGTTTCTGAGAATAAGCGGTGGTTTGCATGGTCACTTGAGTTGTAGCAGCACATCACGGCTACAAACGCGTGAGAGACATGAAAACTGTTGGTCACCGAAACGTGTGTATTTTTGTTGTTTGTAAACGGTAGAATTGTTTAAAAGGTTTAAAAAGCGCGAACAAAATGAGGACAAAGAAGGAAGAAGGACAACAGGACAGGCGCTGACTCTCAGCTGGTTTTTATTTGAAGTCATCAACAAATTCAGTTGAGAGTTAGCGCCTGTCCGGTTGTCTTCGTGCCTTCGTCCTCGTTTTGCTCGCGATTTCTAAACATTTTAATTAATATAAACTAGCTAGACCAAACCCAAGTTTTAAGGCAAAAGTAATTCATCTAAAAGCTTGCGCATTAATATTTCGTGTGAGGTATTCATTTTGATGAGTTTGGCGAACAAGAATGAAGATGAAGTGTGTAATTCGGTCGGAGAGCAACCTTCATCATCTGCATCTTGGAAGTGTACCCAAACGCAAGTACCACATCTTGGTCTTGCTGCCAGTCAGTTTTAGTGGGTAATACAGCCCTTATTTAAATAACTAATGCATATCGTAGATTACCACATCTTCAGGGGAATCAAGTTTTTCAGTTCGCCGATGCTGAACTGGGATTATTTCGAATGATGCGCGTGTCTCCACCGCCCCAACGTATTCGTCGCATGTTCATCTGATTCAGTTCTGACCGGTTGGACAGAGCAAGACCGTTTAACCTAAGCACCTGATTATGTCGTTGAAATATTTATAGATTCACCCTTTTAAAATTATTCCCATAAAATAAAGGGTGGGGTGCACTTAGTGCAGTAACTGCGTTTTATTTTTGATGGGGCAAGAATTATCGTGCCCCGAACACGCAATAGATATTGCACATCTTTCGCGCGTTTTTTGGAGTAACGAATAATAATCGAGTAAAGTACCGAAGTAGCCAAACGATTACTTTTTACGGCGGGTAATTTGTGACGGTAATTCCCTATTCTAAGCCATGTAATTGCATTCGCAATGAATTTTTTTTTTTAAAGGAACGGGCACAATTTTTGTTCACCGTGAAGTGCTTTTTTGACTCTTTATGGATTTGAACATCAAGCACGCTCTGGATAAGTCAAGTTTCGTAAAGCTGCTCTCCCGCCGATTTCACAAAATCTGCATTAAAGCGACAATTCCGGCTAATTGATTCATGATCACATAGAAAAGCTAAAAAACACACAGACACACACACACACAAGGGCAAAAGTAGGTGGACGATACAATGGTATCGGCACCTTCCTTCGTCCTGGTGTACTTTTTTCCGCTTTCTTAGGTGGTCACAGAATGTTTTTAATCAAAAGCAAAAACATAACTGACCACATTGATATCTGAATTCACAGTGAACTTATAATTCTTGCAGATTCGGATTTCGCCGGTCTTTGACGACTAGAACAATTGAAGAAGCAAATTCACTTGCTTCTATGGGGGTCAAGATGCCTCGTTCCCACGGAGACCACAGTTCTTTCGCCACAGCATTTATCTATACGTGTATGCCGATTGGGTTTTTTGAAATCAATGAAATGGTGGTGCTATGCCTTGTCTTAGATTGAGTTTTGCTTCGGCCTCTTATGCATCCTAGCTCATCCAAAAATATTTTCTCGTTTTTCGTTTATTAGATCTTAGGCCTCCTGCCTTCCCATCTCTTCAGGACAGCGTATTTCTCTAACATTTGCCCAGTCCAGCTTTATGACTCTTAGCCCGTCGCGATCAAGAAAGGGGGGGGGGGGGGTTCTTTGGAATCGGCAATTTGCATCTTCAGATCGGACCCCTTCTCTCCATGCATCACCGTCACATGTTCTTCCTCCAGAGGCTTAATCTTCGCACCGTTAAACTCCTTCAAGTGTGCATTGCGAAACTCCGTTTCACTCTAAGTCCGACCACAGATCACGCCTATGGTCCATTGAAGCTAACCGATCAGCTCTAACAGGGCGTGGTCACGGTGTTCATTTACCTTTTGCGTTGGCTGTCGCCAGCGAAATCAATCACGCACAAAAAAAAAAACACTAAAAACGCAGGATCCCGCCGAATGTTGTGTGCGCGATCGGTTTGGTAAGTGATAACAAATATATAAAGGCAAGTTGCGCCATGTCGATACGCTTTGACTATGCTCAATTGGCCCCCATCCGATTGTAGCGCCGGTTGCGGTCAAATTTATTGCGAAACAATATGTTCTTATTTTAGGTGCGGGAACCTAGTTTGGTACTTTTTTCCGACAAACACGATACGGGTTTGCGTTTGTGTATTTCCATTCTCAATGGAATTCTATTTACCAATAATGTTATTTTAACGGATTATTCAGAGCGCTTCTTAGCTCACGCATTTGCCTTTTTTTTTCATCGGATTCTGACATGGCTACAGCCTTCGCCGAAAGCCACAGAAACCTAATTCGACTAACTTTGGTCTAGAGCACTGCACGGGCCGGGAATTTCTAGGCCCGGCCCGACCCGGCCCGGTAGAGACACGGCCCGGGCCGCCCGGCCCGACCCCGACTGAATTTTTAATTTCTAGACCCGGCCCGACCCGGCATGGTAGAAACTCGGCCCGGGCCCGTCCCGATCCCGATAAAATTTTAGAATATGGGCCTGAGCCCCCGGCTCGAGCCAGAAAACTGGGACCGAGATTTTGTTTATACAATAAATATGCCGACTTATAAGATGCATTTTCGAGAGTATGGGCGAAATCTGCACATCATTTACGACAGTCTTTGAACTCATGGCACAACGAGAATTCTTGAGACCAAAAAAGATAATTTTTTATTTATTAATGTTCTGAAGAGAGATATCACTCTTCGTTGTTCCATTCAATTCGTTTCACATAGAACTTTCCTTCCTACATGTTTTTGTGGAGAAACAATGAGTTTTTCTATTGACTCTTCTGGCAGGTCCACCTTGCTTGCATGACGTTGCCCTCCGCGCTAAGGTTTCGGTCGTTGCTAGCACTCAGGGATGCAAGGGATGCGTTTGAATAGAAGGGACAGATTCGGGAATTCCTGCTCGTGCGCTCTCCAGAAGTCGCAAAGCTCAAACACTCCTGAGCACGAATAGTCCTTCTTGCCGTGCAGAGACTCCTTGAATTCGTCGGTGGCTACCTTGTCATCCTTCGCGTCACACCAGTCTTGAAGCAAATCCAGGAACCTTCTTTTTGAAGCGCGATCTCGAATACGTCATCGTCAGTCTCATCTTCATCTTGGGTCATTGCTTCAGTGGCACGGGCAAGTAGCTCTCTGACGTGCGCGTAGACTTCAAGGCGCTCGTCCTCGGGCAACATGCGGAGTGAGGAAATGGAGCCAGAGAAATGTGGCGGTCTTGTGGAGGAGAGACATTTTCAGCTTCGTGTCCAGGAAATGACGAACGCGGAGCTTGATCTTCTCGGTTTACACTGCCTCTCTGCAGACACCGGAGCCTGTTCAAGATGGTTCTTCAATGCGGAAGCGTAAAGCACAACCAGAGAAAGTGTTGGACGTTTTTCCTTCTTGAGCGCGTCTCTAGCATCTTTGAAGGGTTGCAGGGACTCGATTAACTCGTTAAGTGTTGTCTTGTTCACGCTTTCTATCACTGGATTGTTCCTTGACTTGAGTAGAGCTTCTATTTATAACTTCGATAACAAATTCCGCAACGTCATCTACAAAAGCGGGAGCGATGAGTTGCGCGATTAGTGATCACCTTCCAGTATACTTGGTTACTGCAAGAACAAAAAGCATCCCAATAAAACAGCCATCTAAATTTGTTTACACTTGGCCAATTACGCCAATCCAATGAGAAATATTTAGGAAAAACATTGCTTGCATAGACTGGAGTGAGGTTTACAGAAAAACAAATGCAAACGAAGAATACGACTTGTTTTTGGACATAATTCGAGCCACCTACAATGACAGCTTTCCTTTAAGAAATTGGGTAAAGCCCAATAAAGCCAGGAAACCATGAATTACAAAACACTCTAAAAAAAGGGTGTCAAAGGGTGTATCGTTACACCCTTTGTCCCATATAATACACCCCAAAACTTCAATTCGACGTACAGCGCCCTACAGTCGGACAGACGGCTCCAAACTTTTACGAGGGGCTTGATAGCCGTGTGGTACAACTTATTAAAATAGCTAATATTCGTGTTATTGACTACAAAAAAATAATCGGGGTTTTCTGGGCCCTACTGTAAAAAACTCGGTGTTTTCTTTATGTGGTCTTTGATACATACTTTAGCTATTTAAAAAGTTATATTGCACCATTATCAAGCCCCTCGTAAAATTTGGGGCCGTCTGTTCGACTATAGGGCTCTGTACGTCGAAATGAAGTTTTGAGGTGTATTATATGGGACAAAGGGTGTAACATACACCCTTTTACACCGTTTTTTTTAGAGTGAAGGAGCTGATTCGGAAAATTCAAATAAAATGCAACATGTATAGGGCATTTTTAAGAACGCGTGACTCTAATTGTTTGAAAGAATTTAAAAAAATATAGGAACCAACTTACAAAAGAGCTACGTGAAGCCAGAGAAAAATATTACAATGAATCATTTTTGTTATCGTATTGGCGGACTGATATAATGTGGAAGAAGTTAAACTCAGTCCTAAACCGCTGAGAGACATCAACCTCCGTTGACAGCATAATTAGTGATGGTAATTAATTGGGCGGTATCCCACTATTTTGCCTCGTCCCTCTATATCCCTCTATTAATGACTATTTTGCAAACGTCGCCAATCGTGGGTCTAATTGTACTCACACCTATCAAATAAATGGACAAGGGAACAATAACTCTATATTTGTATGCCCTGTTACTGAAAATGAAATTGTATCGGTGTTCCTGGGAATAAAAAACAGCAATAGTTGTGATGCGGATAACATTCAAATTACACCAGTCAAATACGTCATAGACTTGCTCTCCTTCCATCTGGCTCATATCGTTAATTTATGCATTCTTAGCGCATCATTTCCTACAAATATGCAACTTGCAAAAGTATCGGTAATTCACAAAAAAGGAGATAAAAATAATATGACGAACGATGGACTTCATTTTGTGATAAACATAATGTGCTTACCGATGCACAATTTGGATTTAGGAAAAATCGCTCCACCGAACTCGCGTTACTTGAAGCAAAAGAATTTATATTTAGAAACTTTGAACAAACACAAGTGGTATTGGGGGTCTTTATAGATTTTACAAAAGCTTTCGACTATCTAGACCATAGCTTACTCATAAAAAAAACTAGATTTTTATGGAATCCGTGGCCAAGCATTAGCGCTCATGCAATTATACTTATATTACCGCAGGCAGTACGTTAACATCAATAGTTCCTGCTCAACTATACTACCAATAAGTACTGGAGTACCTCAAGGCAGCATTTTAGGACCGCTTTTATTCAATGTATATGTTAATGACATAGTGAAAATCGGCGTGACAGCTAAATGTTTGATATACGCAGACGTTACAGTAAGATCATCGATACTGCAAACGCCGCTCTAAGTAAGTTGTACGACTGGACAGAAAGTAACTATCTAGAAATCAACACAAACAAAACGAAATATATCTTGTTCCGCCCTAGAAATAGAAAGGTTAGCCTGCCTGCCGATCTCTTGATAAATAGCTCACCGATTGAAATGGTTAAAGATTTTAAAACCTTAGGTGTGATCTTCAATGAGCATATGACCTCGGACTCACACGTCAGAAGTATAGCTTCGAAATTAGCTGGTGTCATTGGATTAACATATAGAAACCGCTTTGTGCTTCCGCTCTTCGTTGAGAAAGTTATATACAGATCGTTATTTTGCTCGTACCTTAACTACTCGCATCTCGTCTAGGGCACGACCACAATGACTAACCTAAACAAAATTTACCTACTTCAGAAAAGAATGATGGGCGTAATCCACAACGCCCCTTTCGACTCGCATACGGAAGAATTCTTTAGAAGTTTAGACGCACTGACGGTTCAAAATATGTATAGCTATAGGCTCATTTGTACGTACAAAATCAAATACATAATCGCATTGAAACAATTTCTAAACTATCACAATTGACGAGAAAAACATAACCGGGTACGAAACACGAAGGCGGGAACGCTGGCAGGTGACCACTAACAGAACTGCATACGGAGATGAAATGTTGAGGCACACCTTGCCAAACTTTTCAAATCATCTGTTGAGTAATGAGCTAGATATACATAACACATCATTTAAACAATTACGGAACTTTTTACAGCCATGAGAGAGACAGAAAACAAAAGTGTGTCCGGGGCTGGCCGCACTCAGTTTGTATTATGTATTTTAGTATACCTCGTAATGTATTGTATTAATACCGTATTCCCATCGCGTTTTCCGGATGTTGGCTGTTTCTGTGTATTTTATTGTAGGTCACTCGTACTGTGTTCATTCTTTCTTACATATTTCTGCAATTTGAATAGGCAATGAGGACCTTTGCTGTAAACAACTTTTTTTCTTCTTTTAGTATGTTTACTTTTAATGTGAATTTATTTTTTGAAGTTCAGGCTTTCTAAGGAAAGTTGAGCTTTGTGTACCCATACGGAAAGTGCAAGTACGTTTCTCAATGTTGTTTAATATTTCTAATTGCTCCGGACACGCCCTTTTATATTTTCACCTAACTATATTTTACTTCTTAACTTTTCAGTGTATATTTTTCCATTGCCGCCGCCACTGCCTCTATAGGGTGGCCGAGGACCATGTCAAGCTGATTTATGAGCTTTTTTCTTCGGCCTCCCCCCATTTTGCTGTAAATGGGAAAATAAACTATTTGATTTTATTTAATATCTCCGTTAACTGAGAGCAGACGGATTTCAGCATGGATACCTTTCGCGCACGCGGTTGTCACTTCCTCCTTTACGTCCACAGGTACTGGAGGTTTAGGGCATTGAGGTGATAAAAAGTAAGAAATACTTCGGCTGTTTGATGAAACCTTGCACTTGTGACGACTGAGATGGGACGTCCCGCTTTATGAACGAACGACACTGAACATGTCCTTTGGGCACCGACGTTCTGGAGTCCACGGCTGTGAGAAATGTTTCCCATACAGAGCTCTTAAAGTTTATCTTCTCAACAAGTTTGTAGAGCGCAGGTTATGCCAAGCTCTCCAATTGTTGATATTGGCTCGCCACCTTCCATTGTTTCCACCGCAGACAGAAGGTGGCGGTATAGAAAATAATGATAATACAAGAAAAGTTTATCTAGAAAGATGGATTCGTCAAGCGTGTATTTCTTAGTGGAGGGTTGGTAACACGGGCAGGATATAGGTCGATTCTATTGGACATTTCGAACCCGGAAAGATTCTAGAGAACAGAAGAGAGAATCACAACCTCGCTAGTGCATCTTCAGAAGGCTGCGTAAACAAACAAAAAAAGTTATCTAGGGTACGGTAGCTTGTTTTTGGTGGCACAGTTCCCCGCAGAAAGTACAAAGTCGAGGTCACGTTTTTCCTTATTTTTTTTTTTTTTTTTTTAGTTTGAAAAGCAGAGGAAAAATACAATCATGTTGTACCCTGCGACCGGAATCTCCTAGTTTTCTTGCCCGCACTCTCCGCTATGCTGGTGGAGTCCATACGTTTTCTTTTATCCGCTTGAAGGCTTTCTAACTGCAAGGCGCTTTTTTGTTATTGTGAGCGGCGCTGCAGTGACTTTGCACTTCGCCTCTTTTGTTTTCAATGAACCTAAAAAATTAATGAGCAAACTTTTTGTTCTCAACAATTTAGAATATACGGCACACGACTGCCCAGGCAGGGCCCAGGCTGGCCCGGGCCGGCGCAGCCCGAAAACATTTTTGTTCAAGCCCGAGCCCGTCCCGGGCCCGAGAAAATACGTGCTACCCTGCCCGAGCCCGGCCCGCGGGCCGGGCCGGGCTTGGGCTTTCGGGCTGGCCCGGGCCCGTGCAATGCTCTACTTTGGTCAACAAACCCGTCACCCGTTTGACTGCATTCCCTACTGTTGGATTCTAGCTGGACGACGCGTACGCATAAAAAAAAAAGAAAAAATTAATCAGATAACCCGGATGGCAGAAGAGAGGCCGACAAAAAAGAGGTCCGAAAGATCCGGAACTTCGGGGGCCATAAAAGAGCACGTTATTTTTAGGGAATTTAGTAGACCGTACGTTGTGGAGAGCGGGCCAAGCAGGGGCGTGCCCGATCCATGCTTTGAAGTGACGTCACGAGCTTCCACTAGCAAACCGTAGCTCCAGAATACGGTTTACTGAAAGTCTCTATTAGAGAGTTTTAGAAGGTCGTGTTTTCAGGCCACGTTATTTGTAGCGGGAGCTCGCGCTGCCACTTCGAGACATTAGCGAGTTTTAGTAGACGTTAGGCAGTTTTCTTAGATTGTTTCCGCTGTCCCGCAACGATCTCCGCAACCAGCTACGCTAGCCGGAAGTCTACAGTCAAGGCCATCGGTGCGCCGGCGCAGTAGCGGCTGCTTCGTTGCGGAGGGCTTAGCGGAGGGGGAAACGCGGTCTACGAAAACTCCCTCTTGTTTCCCCCTCCCCTAAGCCCCTCCGCTAGCCGGAACTCTACAGCCAAGGCCATCGGCACGCAGGCGCAGTGGCGGTTTCTTCGTAGCGAAGGGGGAAACACGGTCTACTAAAACTCCCTATTCTCTGAAATCGATCTGCTTAAACTACCCATTATCTCATGCATTATGTGTGGCGCCCACTACTCCACGCTGTTCAAGCAACAATTAGGAAATCTAACTTTACCACCCTTCGAAACAGCGTCCACACTGTCCTCGGCGTCCAGCGGCATACATCGACCTACCTAACAGTCCTAAAATACTTTCTAATACCCTTCAGAACGGGTATAAATACACAACCCCGCTCAGCTGGACAGACTGTGGACAAAGATTCACGGCCGTCACGTTCTGCAACGAGACAGCTTAAAGGGGCCATGAAACGAATTTTGGGTTGGGATGAATGATTTTAAATTGGGGCTTTACTAATCGCATATAGTTTAGTTGGCCAAAAGAAAGAGGCTAGAAAGTCAAAAGCCAGCATTTCGGTACGAACATTTGAAAATATAGCGGACTATTTTGTACCTTCTTGCCTTCGAAAGCTCTCCGCCTTTTCACTATGATACATCCGCGATTCCAAAAGCGCGTCACCGGCGCCAAACTGACGTCAGCAGGGCCCAGCTCACGGATTGGACACGAGAACTGCGTCACTCGGACGTATGCGCTCGTCAACAATCAATCCGTCGACGAATATTTGGTTTCGCGTTCGTGGCCAATGAGTGCCCTGACGGAACTTATTGTCACTGGGGAATGACAAGTTCTATGGTGTGCATAAAAAGCACGGTGGAACCTAGGAGTCATCGCACCGGTGCCGAAGGAATGTCACGACCACGTGATTTCACAATTCGCATTTGAGTTGAGGATTAAAGCTAAGGAGGAAGAAGTAGGAAAATCGTTTCATGACCCCTTTAAGGCTGGTTTACACAGCACCGTGTTTTTACGCTTTTCTTACGTTTCGCATAAGTCACCGAAACATTCGTGTCTCGAATGTCGCGTGCCGGGCTATCTCATTGAACTGCAAGCAACACTTAATATAAAGCACTGGATCGCTAGGTTGGACATTTGAGAAAAGGTACATGGAAGTGACGTAATGGAAATGAGGAACGTATCCTAGCAACACTCACGTGGCGACTCAGCCCACTTTGACGCCGCTACGTCATCGCAAACTTGACACCTGTCACCCATTTGAGTGACGTTCCGGAGCCAACCCCCGACGAGCGGAGGAGCTCCGCATTCCCCAAGGCGTACCTACGCGCGGGGTACGGGGTAGGATTTACTACGACGGCGGGGAGCAGTTCCTGCGTTTAGTAAACGAACGCAACCAGTCCTGTGCGTCGCTGGCCGTCGCATCTGTTCTACTACAGGTAAAAAATTGAAAAAACAATAAAAAACCTTTGGGCGTTGTTAAAACAACCGCTTTTTGTGTCCTTTTGGGGGGGGATTCACATTTAAGAGTTTAGATAGGAGAGAATAAAGTTGTTCCAATGTGACAAGTAATGCGGGATGCCGCGCTGCGACGCCCTTCTTTTAAAGCAACATGTCGGAGCAGCGCCAGAATGCGGGGTTGATGGCTGACACATAAAGAGCTCCCGGGTTTCGGGGTCCCGGCGCGTATGAAGGCGGCTGAAAGCAGGCAGACGACCTGAACAAAGACGCCTGCTTGCCCTGTTGAACCCAAGAAACATTTATTTATTTATTTATTATTTATGTTAGTATACCCTCAGAGGCCAAAGGCATTAAGAGATGGGATGGACAAGTCAAGAAGAAATTAAACAAACAGAGTACAGCCAAAAGTGAATACAAATAAACACAAAAATGGCAGATAAGCATACAATGTTTAGCTAAGGCGCTC
Source organism: Ixodes persulcatus (assembly GCA_013358835.2). Lineage (NCBI taxonomy): Eukaryota > Metazoa > Arthropoda > Arachnida > Ixodida > Ixodidae > Ixodes > Ixodes persulcatus. The sequence continues at coordinate 947,791 of JABSTQ010009160.1, read as the reverse complement.
TTGAAGTGATGGGAGTCTTCGAGAGTGGCTATTGAAGCAGGAAGGCGATTCCCACTCGTCAGATGTGCGTGGAGAAATGACTGAAAGAAAGTGTTAGTTCTGGCTGATGGAATTCCAACCTTATTAGCATGATCAAAGACCGAGGGTGAGATGTACTGAGGAGTAAACTAAGTTCGTCGTGCAGATGTGAATGGTAAAACAATTTATGAAAGAGAGCTGAAGACGAAAAGTCTTTACGGCGAGATGCGAGAGATGGCAGGCCTGAGGCCTAGACTTCATGAACTGTGATGAGCGCGGTTCGGTTATAGTTAGAAAGTATAAAACGAACAGAATTATTTTGGACCATTTCGAGTGAGTTTATTAGGTTTCATGGGCTGGGGGGGGGGTCCCAAACTGACGCGGCGTATTCCAATTAGAGCGGATTAGCGTGTGTAAAGCAGTATTTTAATGACGAAGATGCTCCGGGCAAAATTACGTCGAAAGGGTATCCCAACATCCGCTAGCATTATAATCACGTATGTGGTATGGTCGGTCCAAGGCAGATCAATGAATAATGAATGCCAAGATACTTGTAAGAGGATACATGGTCGAGGGGTGCCATTAGTGTACACTTGTTAATATATTTAAAATTCCATGCGCCATGCTTCGCACCACACAGATATAGCGTTAAGGTCAGATTGAAGGCATGGATTATGTCATTATCGCAAGTAATTTCACGAAAAAGTACGCAGTCATCAGCCAACAAGTGAATGTGGTAAGGAAACAGTTGACGCAGATCAGTAATGTAATTAGATAAAAGAAGAGGACCAAGCACCGAGCCTTGCGGTACACCAGAGTGGGACACTGCGCGGCTCGGATGTGCGGGCATCATAGCTCCGATTCCCTCAGAAGCGCCTGTTCCCGGACGAATAGACACAGCAATACTTCGCTCTCGGCAAAAGGGTTTATTCACTCACTCATTGCCGGTGGGGGGGTTTGGGATCGGGGAACGGTGAATCAGCGGGGCCGGGGGGAGATCCGCTGCCCCGCAGCTGCTCAAGTCCCACGGTAGTCGTCACACCGCGTCGTGTCCAGGGTCGCTGTCCGTCCGTTCGTCGAGTCCGCCACTCGACGTAGCACCCGCACTCCCCGCGCCAGCGTCCGTGTCCCGTCGATCCCCATGCCAGCGTCCTCGTCTCCCGCCACCGCTGCGCGCTGTCCGCCGTCGAAGAGCTTTCTCCAAGCGCTGCCGTGCAGAGAGACTTCTTTTGTCCGGCTTCCCCTTTTCAAGCCTTCGCCCCTTTGTTCTGGGGGGCCAGTCCCGTGACGTCAGTTGGCCTAGGGGAGCGGTCCAGCCGGACCTTGAGCTGCGCGAGGTCACCGCCGCTCCCCCGAGGCATGACGTATCTCGGAGGTTTGGCGCGCTAAGCTTCTGCCGGAAATTGGGCCCGGAGGGTCGGCGCGGGGGAGGGCAGCCAGATCTCCACACCTCCCTCCCCTCAAGGCTCAGACTCCGGGGGGCTTGAGGTTGCGTGGTTCCCAGGAACTCCGGCGGGGAACTCGATCAGCTGAGTGTCACCGATGATGACGAGCACCCTCGATGGTGATGGTGGTGGCATCAAACCAGGCAGGCCAGTAGTGGACGTTCATTCACTGGGAAGTCCGCGACCGACGGAGCACGTCCACGGAACTAGTGCGGAGCACCACAGCTCACAACACGCACTGGCACTCAGGCACACAACACACGCCGGCTCTTGAAGTTCGCTTCCGTCCCAAATATCCCAGACAGCGAATCGCGCAAAAACGAATACCGGCACGCTATACCAGACAGCGCGACGAAACCAAAATCTTTCGATCGTTGGACATGCCACGAAATAAAAACAAAACTCTTCATTTCAATACCAACAGGCAGGCAATCATTAAGAACGTCACGCTACGCGTTCAAGAGGTACCTAAGAGGAAAAAGTATTCCTCAACTAAAAAGCATAAGCACTCACTGTATACTCAATTCGTACATATGCCCACTATACAACGTTTGCTCCTATAAAACTCAACCGCATTCTTTTAAAACAGAAAACAATCTGACCGAACCCCAGAACCGCACACCTGCGATAACAGTATTGATTTCCAACACACTCGCGAGGAACGCACAAAACCTCAAAAATGAACAATAACCTCCCGTAAAACAGAAACGGCAACAATTCCTGCCCCGTTCGCGAGGTGCGACTCCAAATAGCTACGAATAAAAACACGCTGTCAACACTAGCAATTACTCAAGACGGGCACTCATGCACTCGGCTTTCGCGACACCCGAGCTACAAACACGCTACGGCCAAGCTACGCAGCACGCCTTCATCAGAAGGGAGAATCACCTTACTGAAAGGCTGGTGTTCCGTGGTACCGGCCACAAATACCAGTACAAAGGGAACAGTATCTAGATCGTACGGACAGCAGATCTAATCGGACAGCCTATTTACACGGCTATGTCCGTAACGTCTGGGCATGCAACCAGATGTTACCGCTTCACTGCTCGGAGGTGACCACCCAACAGGAGCGACGAGCGCGTAACGGCGGTCCGCACCGAACCCCGCACGGGCTCGACAACCGCGACAAGCGCATCGACGCACGTTAGAGTTCTCCCCCGGCCAAACCCCGACACCGCATAACTAAAAAGTCTTCCAGCTGATGTCAAGGCTGGCCGGGATCGAGCAATAAAAGTACGCCGTCAACGCGTCTCGCGACTGTTCGACGTTCTCGACCCGAGCAACGTGTCCACATACAAACGCAGTAGGGTACGCACAAAGCTCGCCCCCAACCAAGTCAACACGCCGCATGACTGAAAAGTCTTCTTGCGACTGTGAGGACAGGTAGGGTTCGAACAATGTAAATATCCCACACGCGCACCTTTCATCTTCCGCGCAACAAGCGCGACACTGAAATGCCAAATAATCTAACCGGCCGGTCTTGGAAATGGACGAGCTAATAAACTATATTTGCTCTGCATGAACAGTTTCCGCAGCGTCGAAGTGTCTACCGCATTTACCGCTGGATTCCAACACCCGCTACCCATTCATGCAAAGGCTGCAGTTTGTACAGCGACGGGCTGACCCAACGCACAACAGTTATAGGCCGCCGACGGCCATGCCGCTGCCATAATTTCTAGGCTTCCCGGGCACGTACCCGCCGACGTGAACGGTACGTTTTCCCGGGCCAACCGCGCATCTGTACAGGATAAAACTATGAACAACTCGTCACATCCTCGCAAGACCGCCACTCCCCTCGTGCAGCTCTTCACTGCACGAGCACAGCTCTTTACCCACCTAGCTGTCTTTTCTCCCCTAAATCTATACTTTTACTCTAATCCAGGTCTCTGCACGACCAATTACGCTCTCTATGCCCTCGCGTCCCAACGCGAACCCAAGCACGGCCGAGAGCCGTACCGCCGTACTGTATATCCGGCGGCAGCGCAAAGCACGCGCTAGCCGCCGCTCCTCCGGAGACGGAGAAAACGAAATGAAAGAGTAACTCCCGCCGCGAGGCTCAACCATCGATATGGCGGTGTGAGGATCCGGAACCAACTGTGCGCACAATTAAACGGAATCAACCTCACGACTCTACAACCAGATACGCACGGGTCATGCCCATCGCGTCAAACTGGCCTCCACGGAGCATTACACACGCACAGCCACCGATAAAGTGAAAACGGAAACTCTGTGGTTTTCTGGATTCCGATCTCTGCGCACCAGACATCGCGTATCCGGCACGATTTAGTGGGCTTAGCCCCTAAATGTAGCCTCTGGCCACAAGGTACTCGTTCAAAGCGATCTTGGTCGGAACCACAAGAGCGCATACCGTACCTTAAAACGCTGTCAACTAACGAAGCTCAAAACCGCGCTGACAGCTCAAGCAAGGCCAACTGGGAGCTAGCATCGGGTAACACTGGGACGCTAGTCTCCTCCCGGACAAAATGCAATGCGGGAATAATTTCCAAACACAGTCCATGCATGCAACCGCCATCCGCAATGGGAGCGTTCTCCACCCAGAGCGATGCCTCTCTAACGCGTCCGATCGGTAACAAGCGTTCCAAAACATTACATCGATACGCGAGCAAAGGCGGTTAGGCGCGTCACATCCCCCAAACCGTGAGCTGGCATCTTTCCCAGCAGACGTGGACGGCCGGAGGCGTAGGTGGGGGGACGCCCGACGCTACAGGCCTCGAGGGGTGCGGTAATTTCGACGCACACAGCGCTCTTGCACAGCAGGATCAACCTGCTAGCATCCAACGGCGCGCTGAACAGCAAAAAATCAAGGCGCTTCTCGTAACGGGGGATACGCAAATTCCTGACAGGCTGGGAAAAAGGGTTAACCCCTAACGACAACGGTCAAGGTCCGCGCCTCCTCGTCGGGCAGGCGAAATTGTCAGGACATTCGTGCGGCGCGCCCGCAACGAAACTTCGTGCGGCGTTCCTGCGACGAAGATGACCCCCAAAAAGAGCGCGAAACAGTGCCCAATTCAACCGGAAACAGGCTAGGAATCGGAATGCCTGCCTGATCGAAAATCAGGCCCCACGTTGCGGCGCCAGTTTATGCGGGCATCTAACTCCGATTCCCTCAGACCCTGTTCCCGGATGAATATGACACAGCAATACTTCGCTCTCGGCAAAAGGGTTTATTCACTCACTCATTGCCTTGGGGGGTTTCGGGATCGGGGAACGGTCATCAGCGGGGCCGGGGGGAAGATCCGCTGCCCCGCAGCTGCTCAAGTCCCAGCGGTAGTCGTCACACCGCGTCATGGGGACGTCGTCGTCCAGGGTCGCCTGTCCGGTCCGTTCGTCGAGTCCGCCACTCGACGTAGCACCCGCACTCCCCGCGCCAGCGTCCGTGTCCCGTCGATCCCCATGCCAGCGTCCTCGTCTCCCGCCACCGCTGCGCGCTGTCCGCCGTCGAAGAGCTTTCTCCAAGCGCTGCCGTGCGAGAGAGACTTCTTTTGTCCGGCTTCCCCTTTTCAAGCCTTCGCCCCTTTGTTCTGGGGGGCCAGTCCCGTGACGTCAGTTGGCCTAGGGGAGCGGTCCAGCCGGACCTTGTGCTGCGCGAGGTCACCGCCGCTCCCCCGAAGCATGATGCATCTCGGAGGTTTGGCGCGCTAAGCTTCTGCCGGAAATTGGGGCCCGGAGGGTCGGCGCGGGGGAGGGCAGCCAGATCTCCACACCTCCCTCCCCTCAAGGCTCAGACTCCGGGGGGGCTTGAGGTTGCGTGGTTCCCAGGAACTCCGGCGGGGAACTCGATCAGCTGAGTGTCACCGATGATGACGAGCACCCTCGATGATGATGGTGGTGGCATCAAACCAGGCAGGCCAGTGGTGGACGTTCATTCACTGTGAAGTCCGCGACCGACGGAGCACGGTCCAGGAACTAATCCGGAGCACCACAGCTCACAACACGCACGGGCACTCAGGCACACAACACACGCCGGCTCTTGAAGTTCGCTTCCGTCCCCAATATCCCAGACAGCGAATCGCGCAAAAACAAATACCGCACGCTATACCAGACAGCGCGACGAAACCAAAATCTTTCGATCGTTGGACATGCCACGAAATAAAAACAAAACTCTTCATTTCAATACCAACAGGCAGGCAATCATCAAGAACATCACGCTGCACGTTCAAGAGGTACCTAGGAGGAAAAAGTATTCCTCAACTAAAAAGCATAAGCACTCACTGTATACTCAATTTGTACATATGCCCACTATACAACGTTTGCTTCTATAAAACTCAACCGCATTCTTTTAAAACAGAAAACAATCTGACCGAACCCCAGAACCGCACACCTGCGATAACAGTATTGATTTCCAACACACTCGCGAGGAACGCACAAAACCTCAAAAATGAACAATAACCTCCCGTAAAACAGAAACGGCAACAATTCCTGCCCCGTTCGCGAGGTGCGACTCCAAATAGCTACGAATAAAAACACGCTGTCAACACTAGCAATTACTCAAGACGGGCACTCATGCACTCGGCTTTCGCGACACCCGAGCTACAAACACGCTACGGCCAAGCTACGCAGCACGCCTTCATCAGAAGGGAGAATCACCTTACTGAAAGGCTGGTGTTCCGAGGTACCGGCCACAAATACCAGTACAAAGGGAACAGTATCTAGATCGTACGGACAGCAGATCTAATGGGACAGCCTATTTACACGGCTATGTCCGTAACGTCTGGGCACGCAACCAGATGTTACCGCTTCACTGCTCGGATGTGACCACCCAACAGGAGCGACGAGCGCGTAACGGCGGTCCGCACCGAACCCCGCACGGACTCGACAAGCGCATCGACGCACATTAGAGTTCTCCCCCGGCCAAACCCCGACACCGCATAACTAAAAAGTCTTCCAGCTGATGTCAAGGCTGGCCGGGATCGAGCAATAAAAGTACGCCGTCAACGCGTCTCGCGACTGTTCGACGTTCTCGACTCGAGCAACGTGTCCACATACAAACGCAGTAGGGTACGCACAAAGCTCGCCCCCAACCAAGTCAACACGCCGCATGACTGAAAAGTCTTCTTGCGACTGTGAGGACAGGTAGGGTTCGAACAATGTAAATATCCCACACGCGCACCTTTCATCTTCCGCGCAACAAGCGCGACACTGAAATGCCAAATAATCTAACCGGCCGGTCTTGGAAATGGACGAGCTAATAAACTATATTTGCTCTGCATGAACAGTTTCCGCAGCGTCGAAGTGTCTACCGCATTTACCGCTGGATTCCAACACCCGCTACCCATTCATGCAAAGGCTGCAGTTTGTACAGCGACGGGCTGACCCAACGCACAACAGTTATAGGCCGCCGACGGCCATGCCGCTGCCATAATTTCTAGGCTTCCCGGGCACGTACCCGCCGACGTGAACCGTACGTTTTCCCGGGCCAACCGCGCATCTGTACAGGATAAAACTATGAACAACTCGTCACATCCTCGCAAGACCGCCACTCCCCTCGTGCAGCTTTTCACTGCACGAGCACAGCTCTTTCCCCACCTAGCTGTCTTTCTCCCCTAAATCTATAATTTCACTCTAATCCAGGTCTCTGCACGACCAATTACGCTCTCTACGCCCTCGCGTCCCAACGCGAACCCAAGCACGGCCGAGAGCCGTACCGCCGTACTGTATATCCGGCGGCAGCGCAAAGCACGCGCTAGCCGCCGCTCCTCCGGAGACGGAGAAAACGAAATGAAAGAGTAACTCCCGCCGCGAGGCTCAACCCTCGATATGGCGGTGTGAGGATCCGGAACCAACTGTGCGCACAATTAAACGGAATCAACCTCACGACTCTACAACCAGATACGCACGGGTCATGCCCATCGCGTCAAACTGGCCTCCACGGAGCATTACACACGCACAGCCACTGATAAAGTGAAAACGGAAACTCTGTGGTTTTCTGGATTCCGATCTCTGCGCACCAGACATCGCGTATCCCGCACGATTTAGTGGGCTTAGCCCCTAAATGTAGCCTCTGGCCACTAGGTACTCGTTCAAAGCGATCTTGGTTGGAACCAAAAGAGCGCATACCGTACCTTAAAACGCTGTCAATTAACGAAGCTCAAAACCGCGCTGACAGCTCAAGCAAGGCCAACTGGGAGCTAGCATGCAGTAAAAACCGAGACGCTAGTCTCCTCCCGGACAAAATGCAATGCGGGAATAATTTCCAAACACAGTCCATGCATGCAACCGCCATCCGCAATGGGAGCGTTCTCCACCCAGAGCGATGCCTCTCTAACGCGTCCGATCGGTAACAAGCGTTCCAAAACATTACATCGATACGCGAGCAAAGGCGGTTAGGCGCGTCACATCCCCCAAACCGTGAGTTGGCATCTTTCCCAGCAGACGTGGACGGCCGGAGGCGTAGGTGGGGGGACGCCCGACGCTACAGGCCTCGAGGGGTGCGGTAATTTCGACGCACACAGCGCTCTTGCACAGCAGGATCAACCTGCTAGCATCCAACGGCGCGCTGAACAGCAAAAAATCAAGGCGCTTCTCGTAACGGGGGATACGCAAATTCCTGACAGGCTGGGAAAAAGGGTTAACCCCTAACGACAACGGTCAAGGTCCGCGCCTCCTCGTCGGGCAGGCGAAATTGTCAGGACATTCGTGCGGCGCGCCCGCAACGAAACTTCGTGCGGCGTTCCTGCGACGAAGATGACCCCCAAAAATAGCGCGAAACAGTGCCCAATTCAACCGGAAACAGGCTAGGAATCGGAAAGCCTGCCTGATCGAAAATCAGGCCCCACGTTGGGCGCCAGTTTATGCGGGCATCTAGCTCCGATTCCCTCAGACCCTGTTCCCGGACGAATATGACACAGCAATACTTCGCTCTCGGCAAAAGGGTTTATTCACTCACTCATTGCCGGTGGGGGGGGTTTGGGATCGGGGAACGGTGATCAGCGGGGCCGGGGGGAGATCCGCTGCCCCGCAGCTGCTCAAGTCCCAGCGGTAGTCGTCACACCGCGTCGTGTCCAGGGTCGCTGTCCGTCCGTTCGTCGAGTCCGCCACTCGACGTAGCACCCGCACTCCCCGCGCCAGCGTCCGTGTCCCGTCGATCCCCATGCCAGCGTCCTCGTCTCCCGCCACCGCTGCGCGCTGTCCGCCGTCGAAGAGCTTTCTCCAAGCGCTGCCGTGCGAGAGAGACTTCTTTTGTCCGGCTTCCCCTTTTCAAGCCTTCGCCCCTTTGTTCTGGGGGGCCAGTCCCGTGACGTCAGTTGGCCTAGGGGAGCGGTCCAGCCGGACCTTGTGCTGCGCGAGGTCACCGCCGCTCCCCCGAAGCATGATGCATCTCGGAGGTTTGGCGCGCTAAGCTTCTGCCGGAAATTGGGGCCCGGAGGGTCGGCGCGGGGGAGGGCAGCCAGATCTCCACAGATGTTAGATCGTTAGCTGAAACAAATTGTGAACGGTTAATAAGAAAGAATTCAAGCCACGTGAGAAGTTTGTGATCAAGGTTTAGTTGACGCAGTTTATAGAGCAGCAGCTTATGACAGACCTTATCGAATGCTTTGGAAAAATCTAAAAATATGCAATCTGCTGATGATGAGTGGTCGAGGATGATATTCATTTTATGCATGAAGGACACCAGTTGTGCTTCACAGGAGTAAGTTTTTCGAAAACCATGTTGCGCGAATGTAAAAAATGAATTCGATTCGAGAAAGTTAGCAAGATTGGAAAACAGAATATGTTCAAGAATTTTACAGGGGATACTGGTGAGTGATATGGGTCGGTAGTTGAGTGCAGAGGTCTTGTTACCTGATTTGTGGAGTGGAATCACCTTCCCGACTTTCCATTCCGCGGGTAGAAAACCATTGTCGAGTGACTGCTGAAAGATCTTTGTTAGTATGATAGAGGAATAAACACTCGCGCTTTTTAAGAATTTTGGATTGACTAGATCACAACCAGGGGCAGAAGAAGGCTTTAATGATCTAAGAAGGTGTTCTACCCCAGCTGGCTCAATCAATATGGGAAACATTACTGCGTAATCGTTCGAATGAACGAAGGGTAGAGAGGGATCCGCAGATTCTGAAAAGTTGCGTATAAAACATTCATTAAGAGTGGACGCGCACAGGTTAGATGGGATTACATTATCAGTATCGTCGATGAGGATTATTTTATTATCATCTTTCGGATTTATAACGCGCCAGAACTTTTTAGTGTCGGTTGTTAGCATTAAAGGTAACGTTTGCTGTTGAAATTCTTCCTTGGCTTTTTTTACTGCTGAGACATATTCGTCGGCAGCCTGTTTGTAAGGTATCCAGCGGTCATTATTTGAAGATCGCTTGGCTGATTTAAAAAGACGTTTTTTTTTTGTTTGACAAACGCTTGATGTGAAGATTGTACCATGGTGCGTTACGATTATGACGAACAGTATAAGTAGGGATGTATTTATTGGTTAGCTCGTTAACTTTCGCCAAATATAGATTCCAGTTAGCTTGTACGCTACGAAAATTGAAATCCTCCAAAAATATGTCAAGGAAAGCTGATAGTTCATTATTGATAGCTTCAAAAATAGCTTTTTTATAGTTTCGAAAAGTTTTCGACTTTTTAGGAGCTAAAGGTCTCGACAGGTTAACGTGAAATGAAAGGAGGGCATGGTCGCTTAAACCAGGCCAATAAGTAATGTCCGAAATGAAATCAGATCTAGAGGACAATACGAGGTCAAGGGTGTTAGCTGCCGACTGGGTGATTCTCGTAGGCTGCTTGACAACTTGTGTAAATGAAAAAACAGAGCAAAAGTCTAAAAACTCCTTCGCTAGAGAGGAGACAGGGTGCATCAGGGGTGGTTCACTGTTCCATGTTATGTTCGGGATGTTAAAATCGCCAAGCAAAAATAAAGGCAACGTGGGAAAGCGCGATGAAACAATGTTTGTTGCGTCGTGAAGCTCATTCACAAATGTGGAGGAATAAGTGGGGGGACGATAACACGCACCAACAATTATTTTTTGATGAGTTAGCTCAATGAGAGCCCACACAATTTCAAGGTTACTGGAAATATGAATGCATTGCGATGGGAAGTCTTTGGAAATGGCCAGAAGGACGCCACCGCCCTGACGAAAGGTGCGGTCGCAACGATAAATGGAAAAATTATTAGCGCTCGAAAAAATTTCACAATCCCGAACATACGAGTGCAGCCACGTCTCGGTTAGAACTATTACGTCAGCATTGCAGGTGTCTATGGCAGAGGTTAAGGAATCGTGCTTGTTAACAATGCTGCGAACGTTAGAAAAAAGAAATGATACAGACGCTAAGTTTTGTCCACTGCCCCTCGCGTTTCCCTACGTGGTGGCGCGTGCCACGGTGCTTGGATGACGGTTCACTTGTGTCAGTAGTGGCACATGCTCGATTACGCTATCACTCAGCGGATGGTAGACGTAATGCTAAGCAACATTCGGTTGATATGACTTACCCTGAGACAGGGAAGAAACAAGATTCGTAAAAGGGACGCGGTCAACACACAGCGTATCCAAAAACAGCTGTGTGTGCGGAGACCTGCCTAAATTTCTTTTCCTTCCTGTCTCAGGTCAAGGTATGTCCACTTTTTACGAGCTCGCCTGCGCCTTCACCTTTTTTGAGACCTACAGTGTAGTCATAACTTGCAACAGCAACTACTTTCATCTTGTCTGGAATACCTCCGTAGCAAACTTCGCCACGTATTTTTTGTATATGCTGTAAACGACTTAATTTTCGCGAGTCGCCTTCAATTCGCAAAAAATAGGTCCCGCGAACAATTCTGGTAAGTTGTCAACATATTGGAATCTATATTGAGATCCCAACGCGTCGTGAAAATTAGAACCCGCGAATTATTCCAAAACTAAATCAGTATATTATTGTCTAGCTGCATTTCATCTTGTCGCGAATATGGCAGGCCTTCGTGTATATTAGTAGACTTGTTACGAGATACAACCTAGAGGTAGTGTGCTGCAAAACGTGTTCAAAAAAAGAGATCAATGTTTGACATAACATGTGATTTAAGAATGTCCGACTGTTTACGTTATGCTATGCTAGTCAGTGTTCATTTTTACTTTCGATAATGAAATATTGCAAAACCTGTTTTCATATAATTTTACTTTTTCAAGTTACGGTTTTGCATTCTAAAAATAAAGCACTTTCAAAAATAAACTAGCTGTGCAACATAACATAAACCCTGATACTCTATGTAAAAGGGACACATACACCGAAAGGTCTCAAACACAGCCGAAATTTTTATTTTCCAAAAAGAGCTAAAATAGGCACCATGACAAAAAGTAAGGGGGAGAGAGAAACCTGGAATGACTTGAGAGATCCTGACACAAATCCCAATACTAACATCAAGAGGCACACCTGAGTGATGTAGTCATAATACAGAGGGTAATAACGGGATGTTTAAAACCACAGGGGGTATGAAACAATACCCAAAATGGCAATATCCCTGGTTCAATCAACACCGAGAAATAGGTCGTTACAGGTCTACAAATGGTCTAAAGTATTTCTCGGCTCTTTGCAGGGGAAAGCCAGGTGACCTTTGTCGGTTTGGCAACCCGCAAGCCTTCTCTGTCATTATCCCACGCATTTCATGCCTTCTGCTCATAAAATCGAAAGGCTATCGATATCACCGCTATGCACTCAACACATATCCGGGGGCAGTGCCATCTGTCTCTAAACACAGCACATGAAATACCTATGAACAAGTCCATCATGTTCCTCGACGTCACACTGGAATTTAAAGATATAAACATATATTGGAAGTATGAACCAAGGTCATGCAAAAGATTTCTTTTGTTTGCATCTGGACATTCCAAAACTATAAAACGCAGTGTTTCCTACATCGCTCTTGTATCGGCCTTAAAGAAATATTGTCACCAGAACAATGGGCAGTTTTGAAAAGCAATTTTCCTGCCTACGTGATTCTGGCTATCCGATTGGTGTCCTGGTACGCTCACCTGAAAACATTTGCACCTAACTAACACAAATCAGCTGACACAGATATGGAACAGAGAAGACAAGAACTAAGCAAAAAATTGTAGTACACTACATTCATGGCATAACCCATACATTGAAAGGAAGTAGCTGCGAGGCAGGGCAATAAGGTTGTGTGCTCTGCTCCAAACTCGGCGTGTTGTATGAACAAAGGTATAAAACGCAGGCGAGCTGGTGGATGACATCCATAGCAACCCTGAGACGTAGGAACAATAAAACAAACGGACAGAACAATGAAGTCTCTACCACAGCTTGAAATTCATTGAACAACCATCGCCTTATATACATGTCCCAGACCTCTTTTTACAATTCGAACGACCTCCTCGCCCACCACACAGTGTACCCTAACAAGACAAAGTAAATTGCAACTTCAACCAGAAAAAAAATGTGCGACATTTCTTACAAGACTTTGGTTTTGGCTCATGTGCCCCGTGTTACATAGAGGTTGTTTATTACATTCCCCTACCGCGTGGCAAATGTCCCATCGGTCAAACTGGTAGGTGACTAAATGACAGGATAAGAGAGCATGCAGCATCTGTCAAGGAAACTACAGCAGGTCATTGCCGCACCTGTAAATGCAGTGTTGTGTTCAGCAGCATCACTATTCTTGCAAGAAACAAAAGCCTGTATGCACGAGCAATGCGAAAACATATAAAACAATGGCCATCGATGGAAACAAAGTAGCATGCGTCAGTGTGCCTTCCATTAAACTCGACAAGAAAAGCAATAGTGTTTGGAATGTTTTACGTCCCGCTGAAATGCGGGTCGTTTCAAACTAAATTGTATGTACAGCTCTCAGAATAAATAACAAAAAGAAACAGATAGCTGAGGCACATGAAGAGGAAGAGGTATTAAACCATAGTTGGTAGTCCAGCGATATGTTTTTCTCTCAAGTTCAAGCTGGCCCTAGCCATGGTGGCTGCGCGATGAACTGTGCAAGGTGTTGGAGCTGAAGAGACTGCAAAGATTATGGACGGCCATGATTGCGGAGCAGCGAGCGAAGTGTGCACTTGACGGCTTTCACGGGGAGGGCTTCAGTGACGACAAGGAAACAGATGGGTCCTTGGTAGTCGGGACCGCAGTCGTGATGGTGAGCGGCTCCCCGTCGCCGGCGGCGTCCGTGCTGGGCATCACCGTGGCGAGGGCAGTAGGGGCTCCCCGACGGCGTCCTTTGGGGTGAGACCACCGTCGTGGCGACAGACTCCTTGATGCCGGCGGCGTCCCTCATGGGTGGGACTGCAATCCTGGCGTGTGTGGCGCTGCGCAGGGGCACGGCTGCAGCAGGTCTCGAACCGGGCGACAAGGCGTTGCCTCAAAGCCCTGTCCGAGAGGTCGACTGGAAGGTTGGCAGGAGCCAGCCTCTCGCCATCAGACGCTGACCCTTCCGAGCTCGGCTCAGACTGCAACTCTCGCTTTTCAGGGTCGGAACCTGACTCCGGTTTTGGCTCACTCATTACAAGGCAGGCGTTGTCCAGCACTGCACGTGTCGTTATAATGGTGGTGGTGGCTATTGATGGATAATAATGCAGAGTCCGGTGCCTTTGCAGACACGATAATCTGTTTTTCAACAGCCCACTGCAGCGCTCCACAACGGCAGCAAGCAATGGAGGTCACGTGGATCCCAAGGACAGGGGTGATGAACCATGACTCCAAGCCGTAGCCGTCGTCGTCCACCGTGGCTCTATGCATCTTACCCAGCATTCGGCGTCACGCATCTGCAAGTGTGAGAGAGATACCGACATGAATTTACTTGAATGTTCCACTCATGGTTCACAAAGCAGTCTCAATTCCGGAACCTTCCAAGTTCTTTTGACAAGATAATTAACATGATTGCAACACACCTTCATGGACGCAAGATATGATGACAAGAAACCACTTCTTTCAAACAAACATAATGTGGCGGGCGGAAGGATGCACGTTTTAAAAGTCACGACATACTACCTAGAGCACACTCTCGTGCAGTCGGAGCACAGGGGCGGATTCAGAGGGGGTGGTCCGGATGACCTGACCCCCCCTCTTGAATTCTGCATGTGTCAAAATTTAGGGCGTGGAAATGAGTGGGGGGGGGGGGGGCGACATATGATACGCTGACCAAAACCTGACCCCCCTCCCCTCCCCTCGAAATACCTGCGTCCGCCCCTGGCGGAGCACACAAGCCCGCACCTCTCATTTATAAATTGGCATATCCACACCGTACCCGCGTTACGCTGTATTCTTTTTGACACACATGGAACTGATTTTGAGTACGTAATACGAGCGTACTTACCACCGTCACGTTGAGGGCGTAGAAATGCTTGCGGCACAGTGCACCACCTTCATGGCGGTGGGATCGTTCTTGGACGGGCCGACGATGGCGATCATCGTTTCGTTCACGCAACCGATGACGCCGGATATCCTACCGAGCGGTCTGAGGCCCGTCTCCACGTCGTACCTCTCGCTCGGCGTCTCGGGGAAGCGGAGCCAGCAGCGCCGGACCCCGACACGACGCACGATAGCGACGGACACGACGCGGACACAGACGACGACTGTCTTCAGTCCCACGCTGCATGCTCGTCGCTCGCCACCGCACTTTGGAGGCACTCCGTGGCGTAGAAACGAAGTGTACAACACTTGAAGCTCCACAGTCGTGAACGTCCACGAGCTCCGTTTCGCAGTCTCTTCACTTCCGGTTCCTAGCGCCAACGTTGTCTCTCGCTGCCGGCGCTGCGTCGCACGCTCGCAATCCTCCGGGAGCTCGAATGCTGCGCGGTGCTGTCGGTAAATCTTCCCGACGAAAACAATAAGTAAATTAGTTGAAAAGTGGCATAATCGCCCGACGACGACGCGGTTTGGAAAATATGACCAACGAAAGACACCTACTAAGGAGCTAGTACCTTTTGAAACGTACTCGGTACAAAGTGAAACGTCACTTTGTTGTCACGTCCGGTTGCCGACTCCGCGCAGTTTTGCCGACTCCGCCTACATTTTCCTAGGGAAATTACGTCACTTTTGCTTCCAACCAATCAGACGTGATGACGTCACTTCCGTGTACTTTTAAAAGGAACATGTACAATGTCGAACCTAGCCATCCAGGTGTCCCGTTGACTTGTACGTAAGCTTTTGTAACGTGACGAAACGTAAAAAAAACGGGGCTGTGGGAACCAGCCTTGAGACTTTAGTATGCTGCCAACCATACAACTTACACCTTCACAATAGAAAAATATTCCCCGCGTCTAGATTCGGACACTACCCAAGCACACAAGTACACGACAAGATAACGCTCGACGGGAAGCCCGGGTAACCCGGACCGAACAGACCCCTTCGACACCCAACACTACCTTCTACTATACAAATATCAGTTACGACGAAATCAACAAAACATTTTCCATCGCGATGGTCGGACCCGAGAAAAGCACCATTGGAAAAAAAAACAAAAACACACACACACACACGCGTACCCTCGGCAACAGCCCTCGAAACTGGGGTGATGCCACCCTTTGTGGTACCCGATGCCAACAGCACGCGCTCCCGGGTAAAATACAAAGAAATCGACGAAAACAAAATGTCGGCATAGCACAGTCAGCGCCACAAACGGGTGCAGGCACTCGCTGTTTCACGCGCTTCTGAACAAAAAATAAAATAAAATAATAAGTAAAAATAAAAGTGTGGGACAAAATGGCCAGATGTCTCCACCCTAAGCAAAGCGCACATGAAGGCACCCTAGGGTACGGTGCCTATATGGCTGCCTGTCTCAGGGTGAAGACATCCATTATTGCACTGAATGTGCCAGAGCGTGACACTCTCGCGCACTCGGTGCGTGACTCGGGCGGTAAAATGGCGTCTATGCATTAGCCAAAGCTACGTGCTCGAGCTGAGTGACACCGGATTGCGCGCACTTCAAAATGCATAAAAAAAGCGATTGCGCGGAAAAATGGCTGAGATGTCCCTACTCAAGCAAAAGCGCGCGTGTATATGAAGGAACTCTGAACTGGGGCAATAACACACGCCATTATAAACCCTACTACCAACTACAACGCCATCATTTTGTGCAAAGAACTGTCAATACGGAATTCACAACTTCATAGCTAACCAAGTACCCCTACACTTATATACGAACCTGCTCGAAGCCATGCGTGCCATACCTAAATTTCGCTAGACGCCTAAACCATACCTAAACTTCGCCAGACGAATTCGGTATTCCCACGCAACTCGAAAACTACAGCAAAAAGCACGACGACAACTCCTCCGCGAGTTTCGTCGTAACCACACGGCCCTTCACCCATCCCACGCAACAAAAAGGGCAGACGCCACGCTCCTCCGGCGGCGAAGACACAATCGCCTACGACGCAACACTACATTCATCACGTTGCAGGTCACCCAGGACAACCTAAATGCACACACCGCGAGGACTACCCAGGTAACGCTCTCACACTTTGGTTCTCCGCGTCAGTTCAAGGTCTCGTACAGCGCACACTCCAAACACTCCCCACACACATCCGGCTGAGGAGCTGGGAGGACTGGTTCGTTCCTCTACGGGATGCGGATTGCACGTTATGGCCCCTCCTTGTTCGGTACATTACGGACGTGCTAAACATTGAAAAGTTGAAAACATTCAAATTTTCCTCTACTGGTATCACCGGACGGTGCATAAAATTTTTCTTTCTCTTTTCCCACAACTTACGTTTTTTTATTTTTTTAAATATTTTGTGCGGGTTATTGGTGTTTTTGGCCGCTGTTCCCTGCCCTAACAAAGCTTTTGTAGATTACCTTCTTTTCCGCATCGTCGGCACTGCAGCCGCTCCAACGGCAATTGTCTGATTAGTATTTTTTGTAACCAGAGTGTGAACAACCTTAACTGTCCGAAGATTTACTTCCCCTTTTAGGACTTCAGCACTTGATGAGCTTAATTCGTTGAGAAGTTTGGCACCTGAGAACGCGGCTTGCAGTTATCGCCTTTTCGAGTGCTTTCTTAAAGGGATGGTGAACCGAAATTCGGATTTCAGAAAACAATGCAGGCGGGACGCTACAGTCCTTACAACACTACTCGTAAGGCGATATCTCGAATGGACGGCCGTATTTTGGGAAAAAGAGGTCGAGATTGAACCAGGCCGACGAGGCGCGTGACGTCAAGATATCTTGTTTCCTCCTCTCTTCACTTCGCTCCCTCAAGGCGGCGAGGTGGAGAAGACGCGAGGCCGTTCCCTCTCCTTCTCGGAGAAACATGACGTGAAAATTTCTGTCAAATGCGCCTCCTTTTCTTAAAAAATACGGTCATCCGTTCGAGATATCGCTATATGAGTGATGCTTTGGTGTTTGTAGCATCCCGTTGCACGCTTTTGCCGCGTGTTTTGTGGAATCCAGATTTCGGTTCAGCGTCCCTTTAAACGTTAATGTATCTTCTGAAAAATACCTTTCTTGAGTGCTGATTTGGCATAGTTCACACACGAGACGATCTCTTTCCGAATTCCTTCGTGAAAGTGAAGGCGTTCCGTATTCACAAGCGGATTTGGTTACAAATGTCCTCGGAGAATTTCAACCACTTCCAAATAGGTGCCACTTTATAGTCTTCAGCGCCACGAGGCTCTTGAGTAGCCCGTCGGTCCTTCCGTCCATGATGCTTAAGCTCCCACCTAACGTCTACAAAAATGGGGATCTTGATGATGTGGAATGCACGATACGGAAGCACTTGTGGTAGTTGACCTATAAACGTTGTAGACTCGTTAGCGTTCTCCGCCAAGTCACATTCATGACTAAGTAACTCTACTTGAGAGCCATACTGCCGCGAACTGTCACTGCATCTTAGAGGCTGATGACGTGGCGGCATTCCAACAGAGCTTCACACACCGCCACCAGGCGCAATCCTGAAATCTGTTCATTCGTTTTAAAATTAGTTTCCTTGACTTTTCTGCCGGCAACCCAGAGACAATACACTAGAGTAGTGTTTCTGGGCTTCCGCTACAAAATAGTTGATATCTAAACAAAGAGATAAGAGCACAAATTTCGTTTCCGCACTCTTTTAAAAAACGGTGAAATGGGGATATAATCAAAAATAGTTCTTTCAATCTCTCTTAAAAAAAAAAAAAAAATGAGACGTCTAGAAATATCTGCAATGCGAAATTAGAGCGCCGCTCTTGAGGAAAAGGGGGGGGGGGGAGGAGGGTACGGAGGGGAGGGTATGCCCCTCCCTCTCCGTACCCACTCCCCCTACTCCTCTTCTCTCCTCCTCCTCCATCCCACTTCTCCCCTCCTTCTCTAATTCAGTTTCCCCGCTAAATTTAGCGGGGAAATTGACGTCACATGACTTGGTGTCCCGTCACCTATGAACAAATTCAGTTTCTCCGCTAGATTTTGTGGAAAAATTGACCTCACGTGACCTCAACACATATTTAATTCCCCGCTAAATTTAGTGGGCAATTGAATTGGTGTTGACGTCACGTGACGTAAATTTTCACGCTAAATCTAGCGGAGAAACTGAATTTCCCCGCAGAATTTAGAGGGGAATTTAATTGGTGTTGAGGTCGCGCAGCGGAGAATTGAATGGGTGTTGAGGTCGCATGACGTCTATTTTCCCGCTAAATTTAGCGCGGTTACGCCGACACCGACGACGACGCCGCGAAACACGAAATTGGGCACCTAAGAGCTGCGCTCGAAAAAGACGAGGATTAGGAAAGGTACGCCAATCAGGCATCATCAAGAGCTGCCAGATTATGTGCGTTTAATTAGGTAACCAGACGAGCAGGAGGGATCGGTGGCCGAGTGGGCTAGCACACACCAGCTCGGCGCACGTGGAGCGAAATCTCGCGCTGCAGAGCCCAGGGATCCTGGGTTCAGTCAATACCACGTAGAACACAAGGTCTGCGCGTTTCCTTTTCTAGACGTAATCACTAGCTAAATATACTTCGTCTCACCTTAGCATGGACTATTGTTAGCCGCGCATGCTAAAAGCGCGAGCTATAGTTGCTTCGGATGAAGCCTCGGCGGCTGCACGGGCGCTCGTGCAGCGAGTGCTCCAGTCAAGGCAGTCAAGGCTGGCCGCTCGCGCTTGCACAGCCTTCGCAGTTAGTCCATGCTAAGGTGAGACGAAGTATAGTAGTAGAGTTCCTGTATACACGATTGCAAGCAGGGCGACTGGCCGCCGCCATGTCTCCGCTCGTGCGGGAAAGCCCGTGCAATTACAAGCTTGTTGAAGCTATGTTCACGCGCATGCTGCACGAGCGTGCGCGCATGGGGCACCAGTGGGGCACCATGCTTGCAATTGTCTATAGGCTCCCTACGGGAGCCAGAGTTGCGCGTTCATGCATGGCATGTGGATCCAGCTCCTCACGTGACTGAATTCGGCGAATAGCAGCGCCGCGCGTTCGAGGCGCGCGGCGCACTTAAAAGCCGGGGAACGTACGCCGGGGCGCGTGCAACGTCTACTTTGCTGCACGACACTTGATACGGCTCCTCACGTGATCGGATCTCGGCGAGTAGCGGCGAGGGCGGCACGCGGCATGTGGAATCAAACGCGCAACTCTGGCTCCCGTAGGGAGCCTATAGACCTTTCCAATGTTTTCAAAATCACAGTCCAGCGTGCGATCTTCACAGTCCAGCACGTGCGTGTTCGTCGCTTCGGAAAGCGAGCAAAGAACGCGCCATACGCACGAACACTCAAAATGTCACCGGCCACACGCTCTTTTTTAGAATGGTCTATACAGGAACTCTAACTAGTAGATTCGCCCAGCGCCCCCTACGTATCCCGGATGAGCGCCATCGTCTGATGTGTCGTCCGCTCTGTCGCCTGCTTCGGTGATTTGTGTAGCAGATGATGAAACAGACGCTCACGCCGAGTGTCTATTGCTACTGTACACGATAAAGCTAGACGTCCACATAGAGCGTAAAATTTACGAGTGAAAATGCCTTTCTGATGTTCGAAGGGCTGAAAAGCAAATGAGCACAGGCTCTCACGAGCGTTCTTGCATTCTTGGGGCTATTTTGTACATTTGACACGGTAGCTGTGGGTCGCATTTAGGCTTTTTTTACCACACTTTTTTTGGCGTTTTATGCACACTCGTTAAAGAAGATGCGGGACTGTCATGTCCCGAGACCCTAAAGCAACATCTGGAACCAGGACAAATGACTAAAGCTCAATTTGAGAAAAGACTGTGTCCCAAATTCTACCTTCTGTTGCTCCAAAGTATCAATATCAAGTGGACAACTTTTTGCAACGGACATTAAGAAAAGCCTGTATAAACAGGTGAGTGAAGTCAACATCCTGCTAAGGCTTCACTCAAAGCCCAGCTTCATTCGGGCCTCACGGTCGTTAAAGCTGGATCAGATCATGTACCCTTACACAACATCTTTCGGTGCTGTTTGAGTGGCTGATTTGCCCAGGACTCTCTCGCAGCTTGAGGTAGTGACGGGTGCCTGACGAAAGGTACAGTACGTCATCACGAAACAATAGTCTTGACACAGCTAACACAGTCCACACTGATTAGTGGAATTTGTAGCGATTGTGACCACAGCAGGTCCTGACCGTTGCAATGGACCTCTTGGCGAATATGTGCTGCCTCCTAGACACGCGACTGGGTTCGAGGCTAAGTGGCGAGAAAACAACGCGCGCGCAAGGCCTCTCCCACCCGTTCCACACCCAAAACGTCAGCTACATCCTGTTCACCCATTGAGGCGCTGTGACCTAGATACGGTTCCCCCAAACTAGCCTTTGTCCCCATCGTGCGTAATTTTCCGCCCCGAAGTCAACACAACGAAACCATCTTCCCTCTCTGCTCGGCCAGAAGGAAGAGAGAGAGGGTACTGAAACTATTTACTCTCGAACCGATGTTTCTACAAAAGGTTCATTCCACAACCCGGGCGATAATAAGGAGTATTCACTGGGCGCCATATTTGTGGGTGATGTCTAGAGCGCATGCTCTCAACGAGCCCACATCAATAGGCTGCTAAGACCGGCAATCTTGAGGGTGCGAAATGCGCGTTACAAAAGAACTGTGGAAGCTCGCCATCAGCACGCGCTCGGCAGTCGTGCACACAGCTATGGCCACCAGTGAATACTTCCTATAGTTCCGACAGCCGAAGGCTACACAGTTCACCGGCATGATTGCGGTGCACGCCGTAATCTAGAATGAGCGTCGTCAGTACGTTGACTCGTGTTCACCTTGTTCGCAACATCAAAACTTGAGTCTCGAGGGTCTCCAAGGCGCTCAAAGACGAGAAATGCAAGATGGCGGATTGTTTGGAACTAGATACTCTCGAACTCAGGCGCATCAAATACTCCGCGCATGCGCACCGCGTATTTCTACAAAAGGTCCATTGATCTTCACCTGTTCTTCTCCTGGCCTTGACCTCAGCAATAAAAGCTCTCAGTGTTCGCTGTTTCAACCTTGTGAAAGTTTACCACCTGCTCGTCCGTCTTGCTCGTAATTCGTGTTGGGTGATACCTACTGTCTTCCACATTCACTCAATTTTCGGAAACATCACAATGTTACGGCAGAAGGTAATTCGAAGGCCAGGTATTGGCAGGTGACGTAATCAAGTTCTAATGGTGTCCAATCCTTCACACACCCACTGTTTGCATGGCACTCTTTGCGGTGTGAGCCTTCGTCTTGCACAACACTCTCGGCGGTGCGAGCGTTCATGTTCCACAATGTGTTGCTGCTCACCCGCTATGAAATATGCATTCCGAAGTATTGGAAGTACGCACGTTGCGGTAGTAGCAGAGCACAGCAGACGATCATCATCATCTTCATTGCATGGGTGTGTGGCGCCCCTGGCAGTGATTTTGTGAAGCAGACGCGACGGAGCAAAAGCATGAGAAGCCAGAAATTGGGCAGGCATTGTGAGTGTAAAGGAGGCTAGGGCGCAGGTCGCATAGCACAATACCAGTGTTTGCCTTCCCAATATATTAACGACGAAAGCAGCAGTGGTTGCGAGCCCTTCCGAAGGACAGTGTTGTGTTCCAACTTTCAAAGGTACGCATGAACATCGTGATGTTATTCCGACGTAGTTTTGCCAATTAGCGGCGAGATGTTTTGGTGGCGCCCTCCTGTGGTTCCCCCTTGTGACGTCATTACCTTGCATAACAACAAGTTCGATGGTGTTTGTAAATAGCATGGTGGATGCTTGAAATCATTGCGCTCTCAAAGGAACACTGCCAACACCGTCAAAATTAAAGTTCTTTAATTCCTCTTATTTCCGTCGAGGATAAATCCCCTTTCCCACATCATAGTCAGCGTTCGGCCAATCGTGGAAGGCCGACCATAGCGACGCTTTCGGTCGCGCACGGGGCTAATAGCATCGCCCTACGTTACCACCGCTTAAGTCGAGGTGCAATAGTGAGTTACCGGGAGAATCGTGCTTCATGTAACGTATAGGGACAATGTCAAGGAGTCGAGATACGACCGCAAATCACCGGGGCATCCGCATTTTGTACTATGCGTTACAACATCGCAGATAATCACGTGACGCGGCCGCCGAAAGGGAGAAGATAGAGCGGCAAGCAACGGATACGAGGAAAGTCATGTAACGGGCGCACCGCTGCGGCGAGGCGCCGAAACACACTACGCTTTTTTTTCTCCTGTTGTCGAGGGTAGGGTGCCTTCATGTGCGCTTTGCTTAGGGTGGAGACATCTCGCCATTTTGTCCCACACTTTTATCTTTCTTTTTTTGTTCAGAAGCGCGTGCAAGAGCGTGTCCCTGCACGCGCTTGTGGCGCTGACTGTGCTATGGCGACATTTTGTTTTCGTCGATTTCTTTGTATTTTCCCCGTGAGCGCGTGCTGTCGGCATCGGGTACTACAAAGGGTGGCATCACCCTTAACAGAAGGACATTGAGGCACCCTAGTCGAGGGTATACAAAGAACGCCACCCCTTCCCCGTTCCTCCGTTTCGGTTTTGTCTGTTTCGTTTGCGCTTAAAATTGTTCGGCAAACTGCCAGGGCTGATTCATTACAGATTACAGATATTGCTACACGGGAACAGCATCGAAAGGTCAGTATGCAATATGAGGGCGGTGACGTTGAGAGGATGACACACCGCGCGACAGCGGTATACCTCAATCTGAGCCCTTGGTTTCTCGGAGGCGGCGGCTTCTACTTTGGCTGGGCTACCTCCTTGGAGCCTAATGCTTCGACCCCAGTGGACCCCAGTGAGCAACAGCGCCATCATGTTCCTGGGGCTCCTTCATGCACCGATCGAACGTCGTGCCAGATCCCCATGGCTCGCTGCTGACCCGTGCAACCCGCCTCCACGAAATCTGGACTTCTGCGAATCGGACTGCCATCCTCCCCAATAGGGAGTATTCACTGGCGGCCATAGCTGTGTGCTCGGCTGCGGAGCGCGTGCTGAACGCGAGCTTCCACAGTTCTTTCACCACAGTGCATTCCGCACCACCAAGATTGCCGGTCTTGGCAGCCTATTAATGCGAGCTCGTTCTGAGCATGCGCTCTAAACAGTGACCTCAAATGTGGCGGCCAGTGAATACCTCCTATACCAACAACCCATGTCGTTGTCATCTTGCATGTATATACTCATCACATTAGCATGTTCACTAGACGCGGCACCGCGGGCCTCCATGGTACAGGCTGCTGCCTTTCCGCGGTGCAGCGGCTCTTCAGGGCAAAAAATAAAGACCAAAGAGTTTTCGGCGGTCCATGCGCCATAGAGCACACAACTGCCCAGAAAACGCAGATGGTCTTGAGGACGTGGTCGCTGGTCGAGACATCTTCGTCCCGACGAAGAAGTCGTCGGGAAGTCCGGAACTAGTCAGGAAATTCTGGTCCTTTCAAAGACGTCTTGAGGATGTTTTCAGGTTCCCTTATTTAAAAATACCAAAAAGGTTTTCTCCCGAATAATTTTCTATAGTACAAAATGTTTCCATGCCGGGAAGCAAAAAGGAAACCAGAATGAGTACGAGAGAGAGAGAGAGAAACGTGTCTTTAATATGGAGAGGAGGATAGCCTGCCTTGGCCGAGTAGGTCGTAAGCAGGAGGAGTAGGGTTATTTGGGTTGGGGGGGGGGGTTTGAATGAGTACGAAAATAAAAATTCGTTAAAGCATATTTTTACTGAACATTTTAATTGCGGCCGCCGTGGCCTGTGGCTTCGGCGGCCGCAATCGCCGTAGCCTCCACATCAGCAGCCAGTCGCATTGGTTTCTCCCGAGCGAACAGTGTGTGTTCGGGTCCTCGCCGCTCAAAAGCTGTGCGCTCGCTACCGGACTCCCTGAGAAATGTTCTGTGCAACCCGATTCTCGCGCTCTCGCGCTCCAAATCCGCGACCGGGCACTCTATGGCTCCGTCGTCGAACTGCCAAGCTTTGTAAGTGTAGAGGAGGCTATGGTTACAACCAGTTAGTGAAGTAGCTTGGTACGCGCAATACAAGGCACAAGTGTGCCATGTCAAGCGTAAAATAACAGTGATGTAGGAACGGGCATAGTTATTCGCCGGTGCATTCGACGTAACGTATTAAAACACCCGTGAGCAAATAGCCATCTTCACTTTTCACTCTGGAGCATTTGCGAGACCTTTACCTATACTTCTTTTCACTTTATATGCGAGTGAAGCCAAAGCTAGAAGCGTGAGACCAGCGCTTTTTACGTTTCTCCCCAGCTCGCGCGTTCGAGCAAAGCCTGAACGCACGGAGCTTTCGTGCTCGCGCTTCCAGCTTCGCCTTCGCTCGCACATAAGGTGAAACGAAGTATAGAACCTGGCTGGAGATTTTATATTTCGACTTCAAAACTAATAAATAAAAACACACACGTCAGTGAATTGACGCAGATAACCGAGCTCTTGCATATTTTTTTATTCAACAGAGCCGGCAGAACACTCTGCCACTAAACCTATAATGGGATTGAGGGTTCTGCTATTGTTTTAAAAAATCGAAATGTAGTTGCCTATGTATCGTCTTGATCGTCATTTTTCTTTACTTTTCGTTCTGAAAAAACCCATTCGTACTAAATCGTAGCTTTAAGCGGTACTTGAGTCGCACGTTATTTTTTTACATTGCATTTATAAGCAATGCATTCGAGACCAGCAGAAACATGAACGACTTTGCAACCTCAATATTAAAGATATGTCACCAGCACTTATAATTATTCTATTTTTGTTTTGCAGATATTTTTTTTACACCTATCTTCCGTGAACAAAACTAGCAGCGTAATGTGTGACCAGTGACTGCTAATTTTGCTATGCACCTTGAGCAGATAAAATATATTTTTTAAAAGTTACAGAGGTAACTAAAGTAACAATCGGCTGAAACAGTCAAATTCTCTGCTTATTAAGTGTGTGCTGCAAATTAAAAAAAAAAATTATCATCACGTCAACAGAGTACACTGACACCAGAACTGGAACAGAACTCCAGGCCCCTGTTCAGAGACCAATGCTTTTGAAGCATGTTGTTACAAGAGTTTTTGCATGCACCAGGAAAACGGCCTGTCGTACACAACGTGGCAAGCGATTCAAGTAGTACACTTGGGAAGCAATCATTAGTCACGGTTTTACCGGTGAATCTGTCTTGGTCGTTTTGGTTGCTATGGACGCAACCGACGCAAAAGTCTGAACCAGGCATTTGCGCCGCAAGCTGCAGCTTATGGCGTTACGCTGGCGCTTGAAACATTTGAGTGCACGCGCGCACAAGCTGCATAAAATGGAACAACTATTGGGAAACGCCGCCAAATTACCGAATATAAACACGAACGACCACCAACTGCTACGAAATACTGCAGGTCATGTCTCTGCATATTCCCTAACATGTCAAGTAGCGTTCCTAGATTTTATCGGATGTGCAGTACTTAATCCTGTTATGCTATGTTAAGGATGGCATTCTCTCAAGCCATTTCGGCTCTAAAACAACCTAGAAACAAACGGTACATGTCATGTTGTAGAACTGGTCACGAGGTGCCCTTCGGCCGCACTGAGACGGATGTCCCTAACTTCAAAGAGAATCGGTTGCTTCCAAAACATGGCCTAGACGTAATCAAGACCCCAGGCAGCCGTTTTTAGACTAAATGAGCAGCCCGCAATACATGCCACAGCAACTGTGGAGTGCGGAGAAAAAGTGAGAAACAAAGTACAAACGAAGCCTCATATTGCTAGTTTTGTTTTGATCGCTGTGACGTAGTTGCGACGTGTCCCATTTTCTCGTCAGACTTGGGAGAGTTCGCCGCTTGGGGCGAGTTGGGTATCTACTAACGAAACGTCATGCAGAGGCTTTGTGTTCTATAGTCTGTGACAGGTCAAGAACGAAGTGGAAGCTCCTCCCACCCCTTTCCACTTTAGTAGAGCGAACGCTGGAAAGGAAGCGACCTCCCCTCTATCGTTCGCTCCGCTGATGTGGAAAGAGGTGGGAGGAACTTCCACTTCGTTCTTGACCTGTCATCGTCTATAGATAGTATTGGTTCAATCCTCACCCCTGCCCGTATTGATTTGGGTGAGCATCGTACCGGCGTGCGGTCCTGTATCACTACTGCGTGGTGCACGTTAAAGACCCCAGGCTAGTGGTTGTACTGCACTGGCTAAATTACTCACCTACAGCTGAGAGACAAGTCGCCATTTGAGGCAGACTAACTTCAGGCTGTATAAACATGCAGAGAAACACAATTCTTTTTTAACCAGACGAGCACCGTCATTGCTGCTCGAGCCTAAATAGAAAGCAAGAGAATAAATGAAAAACGTCTAGAAATCTCTTTAATGCGAAATTAGAGCGCAGCTCTTAAGCTATTTTAATTTTGCGATATACCATGCTAAAGAATTTGAGAAAGGAATATATATATATATATATGTACAAACATAGACCACTGTCCTCTCCTCTCTCGTGCCCTCCCCTCCCCTGTTTCTTCACCTCTGAGTGGCTACGGGTGAGCTTCGGAGACTTTGTCGACTCGACAGACAAGCCTCTCGCGCACCGGCGTATTTGCATAGGCGTTCAGTGTTTCCTCTGAATCGCAGAAACTGCCGGTATCCTGGCACTGGGTTAGGAGAAAGAAAGCCACCAGAAGGCCTCTCGGAATCCTAAAGCCCCGGTCGCACTGCCCTAACAGTACACAAAAGGCACAGTCTTCGCTGCTGACACGATAACAGATTTATCTTGCGGACACGCATGTTCGATCCAAGCATGCTTGCTTCACACATGCGTCTCTGTACACAGCGTTTATGTCATTATCGTGGCAAGGCCTGTCAAACGAGCCAGAAACACGCCTGCGACGCTGCCTGCAGCCTGTCGTTTCTGTGACCGCGGCTTCAGCACAAATAAGTGAAAAAGAAAGCAATTTATTAATAGCATCCTCGATCATCCGCACCGGTGCGCACCGGTGCACGGAGGTGCGCCCCGTCGTCTTCGATCAAGTGCACCGGTGCGCACCGGACGTCCTCGATCAACGGGGCGCACCCTCCCGGTGCAGCTCTTCGTTGCCCCAACGCGCACCGAGAAAATCGACGGTGCGCCGGGGTGCAGTCCCATCAGGCATTGCGGCCAGGAGCGGGAATCGAGGAGATGGCGGGAATAGCAGACGCGCAGTCTGTCGAGGTGGCGACCTTGCGAAAACGAACACGCCTCGCATCTGCGCTCGATGAATTCCTCAGCTTTTCTGAGAGCGAGACGACGAGCTTCTTATCATCACCGCGGTTACCGGCGATTGCTGCGGTGGCAAGGAGCGCCCGAAAGGTATGAACTTCGTGGAAAGCGTTGCGAGTTGTTTCGATGACATCGAGGTACGGCCAGTTATGTGGTGGCTCTCTTTGTCGAACCAACAATGATGGGCAGCATATACCTGTGAAATAGTCACCCGCTTCGTGACCCCACCGACAATCACGTCCACGATGTTCATTCGTGTGGGACCGCCAAATCCGCGAGTAAAAAAACAGGAGAAATTGACAGCAGACGGGCACCGCGCGCGGACCTACGCAAGAAAAAACAAACAAAATGCGAGGTGACGCATGGTGGAGCTCGCCGCGGTGCACCGCCGCGGCGCAGTTTGTCTTCGATGTCGCACCGACTTCGTGCTGCACGACCGAGGAGCGTTGTGCACCGTCCAGGTTTCAGGGCGATTCCGGTGCGAGTTGATCGAAGATGCTATAAGGCGAAAGCCTATCTTGCCCCGTTACGCGAAAACCCGGCGGCGTTGTGCCCGAAGATAAAAAAAAAAAAAAAAAAAATTGCGGTGGCTTAGCTCGGCTATGCCAGGATATATGTAGCGTGAGCTTATGCGCACAAAATGAGAGGCGCTTTCAAGCGGCTCCGGTGCAGCGTCAGACTTGGCTACTGCGCAACGAAGGCGCACAGCTGGGCACGCGGCGGCGCCGGTGCGTCTGCCGCGGCTATGACGTCACCCCTCAGGAATGCGCAGACCGGCGAAGCGCGCGCGATGGCGGCGGAACTCGCGGCGGCGGCGGCGGCTCCGGCGCGCCAGCTGTGCGCCGTGTGACGTCACTGCTCCTCGCGCTTGCGCAGCACGGCTCTTTGACAACCACGCGAAACTGCTCAACCTCGGCCAGTGTCACTCACGCTTCAAAACCCAAAGAAAAGCGCAGCAACGCAGGTGCTTCGTCAGGGTAGCCGGCGGGGCGCTCAAGACCGAAGCGGACGCGCCAAAGAAATAAAACGCAAAGAAAAGCGTAGCAACGCACATGCTTCGTCACGGTAGCCGTGCAGCCGGCAAGGGCGCCGCGCCTGCGCAGTGGGAGAGCGTGATGTCACCGCCTGTGCGTCTTCCTTTCGCTCAAGCAAAAGGAAGACACATACACACACACACCGAATACAATATCGCAAAGACAACTTTCACACGTGTTGAAACATTACTCCAAAACATCATCCGCGGTACTAGAATGCTTTCGCATTCCTACACGTAAGCAGTCTTAAGTGTCTTCGGCGAATTTTTATCAATGCGACTCACAATCGAAGAACAAATCCTGTTAGTCTGAGGAACTTTCGCCTAAAGTTTTTAGACCCGTGCGATACCTGTGTTACGTGAATGCAAACCGGCACGTGGCTTGCTCCACGCAACACAGCGCAGCACAGGGGACCCAAGCGACAGGAAAGCGACCAGCCGACAGGTGAGACCACATAAACACGCCGGTGGCTAAGCCTCGCAACAGAACATCTCCACTCCGATACGCGTAATCACCCGCACCTTTCATTTATCGAGCCGTTATGTGACCGAAAACACGCGATATCTACATGACCGGAGCGGTTTCACTCGCCCGTATAAAGAGATGGACGTATATAAGGCGGCAACAGAGTCGGCGCCGAACACAGACGGCGCGCGATTTGCGAGTTGTCTCGGCCGACGGGCTGGCCACTCTACATCCATTTTACGAGTGCAATTAGCGGAAGCGCAAATCGGTGTCGTCGGGCTTCTATCGACCGGGCAACGAGCTCGGCCGCCGGGGCCGCGCCAAGAGGCCGCCGTCGCAGAATTTGTCGCGTCGCTCCTCGTGAACTCCAAGTAGTCGTCGCCGAAACAGACACACGCGGCGATGCAACATTCGCTCCAACGCTACTGCATTGTAGAGGCACCGAAAAAATTTTGTAATTTTTTGCTTCAAACGCGAGGAGGAAAAGGGGGAGGGGGGATCGGTGACAGAATGTGTGAACAGTAGCTTCGTTCGAGTTAGCTGCACCTCCTGCACCGGTGCAGAAATGTGTAGGGCAGTGTACTTTCGGTATGTCCATTGGGATATGACCAGAAGTGTACCGCCCTGCACTTTTCTGCACCGGTGTGTGTTATCTGCGTTATTATTGCTTGACCATGTTAAATGTGTAAATGTGCATGTAAGCAGCGTGAAAAAAAAAATAAAATAACAATCCAAGCAATAATACCTTTTTTGCCAATTTTGAATTTGACGTTGACTAGCGCTACCTCGGTTCGAGTAGCGATTAAAAAAATTGGGGCGTGTGTTAGTTTATACAGCCTAAAACTTTGTCTGCCTCAACGGGCGACTTGTCTCTCAGCTGTAGATGAGAAATTTAACCAGTGCAGTGCAACCGCTAGCCTGGGGTCTTTAACGTGCATCACGCAGTATGGTAACCCTGGAGCTGGGGAAAAGAAGGGCCGGAGGACGTGTCTGTCCTCCGTCCCTTCTTCTCCCCGGCTCCAGTGTTACCATGTCAGTATTGAACCAGCTCGCCTGCACCCTCGCTTTAGTTACGCAGTAGTGATGCAGGACCGCACGCCGGTACGATGCTCATCCAGATCGAAACGGGCAGGGGTGGGGATTGAACCCAGGATCCCTGGGTTCTGCAGCGCGAGCTTTCGCTCCACGTGCTCCAGGCTGGTGTGCGCTGGCCCACTGGGCCACCGGGAAGTGCTTACTAGGTCTTATGTGAGTGAGTGACAGTTACTAGCTAAAGATAGTGAAAAACACTAGGTTGCTTAGTAACCGTTACTAGCCTTTTGACCTTGTAACGGTTATGAGCTTGACCGTTGGCACCTAGGATTAGTAACCTTTGTGACAAGCAATCACGAGCTTTTGCCTAGTAAATACTACTAGCTTTTTTTTTTTTTTTTTTTTAAGTGTAGCCACATAGAAGACAAGGCCTGCCTCAGCGTTGCCGCCAGTGCGTCTTGCAAGGTTTCACAACGAGTGCGTCGCTAGGACGCGCCGACGTCAAGATGTACGCGTCTTTGCGGCGGATTTCGTCGAGCTGCAGCGCGTTTTCCGCTAGGGGCGGATTGGGGATCCACTAATGATGACGTCATTCGCAGACCTTTTCTTTTAGGTGGTATTGGTTTACGCCTCGGCCATTTTCAGTTTCGATCTGGATTGGCATCGTACCCGCGTGCTTTGGTGCATCGCTGCTGCGTGAGGCACGTCGAATACCCCCAGGCTATAGTGACGACATCGTCAAAAGTTCGCATCTTCTGCAGAGACACCAGGCGCCCACTGTGTGCGCAATTACCTCAGACCGTCTAAACGAACGCGCAACAAAATTACAGTTATTTGCGCGCGAAGAATCAGAAGGCAATGGGTTCTTCTTTTACGAATTTTTAACACTCAATGTGTGCTGGAGCGTTTCGCCCGAGCGAAGCGTAAAATCGTCGCACGCAGGCGAGGGTAACATCAGGCGTAAATAAACCCGTAGCCGACAATGCATGCAGACGACAAGTATATATACCGGGTGCTTCTGCGAAGATTTTCAATAATCTCTAAAAATAGAGTGTTTGAAAAAACAAAAAAAAAAGAAACTCTTTTCGGAAACAAACTGTCAGCCACGGCGGAAGTCAGGGATGGCAAAAACAAACAACATACTTCATTAGCAATATAATTGAGGTAGATTTACTAAGCAACTTCTTAATTAATAGAAACATACATATGGTTGCAATTAGAAATTTGATGAGCGTCATCGAAAATTTCCAAGTCAGGCAAATTTAGGACGACTTGGAGCACGTACGAAGCACGGGGGTGCGGTGGAGTTCCCACACGTGCAGCAGGCGCAGGGCCGGCTATGCGAATACGCGAATGATGAGAATATTATTCGCGTTCACCATACTTGACTAGCGCCCGTTTCACCGCTATTTACGTCATTCACTAAATTATCACGTGGCGTGTAGTAGTCGCGGCTAAGTATGTTTCACCGCTGTCCGCCAGCGCTAACGAAACAAATACCGTCTTAAAACGCCGGTGAACACATCAAGAAATAATTCTAGCAGCAAATATTGTAGACACGTTTAGATGTCGGAGCTGCCACTAAAACGAACTGAGTAGGTCGATGAAGGACGAGAGAAACCGCGTTTACAGGCCTTTTCATATCTAATTATGTTTTTGGTTATGTGGATTTTGTGATATATACAATGTGTGATTTTAATTTGTTTTTGTAAAACATTGTCTCGAAGAAAAAGGCACTCATTTAAAGAAAAATATTTTGCCTATAATAGATACCTTAATAATACTTTTTCAACGAAAAAATCTTCATTCGTTGGATAGAGTTAGAGGACGCTCATGCCTGACCTATTACTTGGAGTCAGTTCCGCTTGTTACTTCTGCGTAGATGATCACCCGCTTGCTTCTCACTCTAGTAAGGTGGAGAACAAAGGAGCGACGAGGCCCGGTGGTATTTCTTTGTGTAGCTAGCGACTACTTATAGGCGCTACTAAGTTAGGGGGCTAGTGTGTCGATGCTGGCGAATACAACTCATAGAAGTCCAAATTAGTCACATTTAATCTGAAATGTTTGCAATTAGCGAAATTCGCCAAGCTGCGCAGCGGGCAGCGAACTTCGGACCGCCCGATACGCAGCCCGACTGCCTTTGCTCGGTGCCATGAGGAGGAGGCAAATGGGAGCGCAAGCAGCTGGACTAGCCTTTACGGCGCGCAAGTTCAAACGCTCCTTGAGCACCTCGTGCGTTTGCTTACACCCAAATGCGCCACCGTACGTTTGCTTCTTCACAAGTTCGACCGATGACGGGCAGAAAGTTGGCTGCCTCGTCACCGCGCGGCCTTCGCTACGCTGCCCTTGGATTGGGGTGGCTCTCCTTGCGCTCCGATGTCCCAAAGACGTGTTTCGGGACACTTGCCCCCCACCCAGTATAGAACACGGGAGCCAGCTGCGCTCGCCGGCGACCATCGGCGCGCGCAGCTGGCTCCTCAGTGACGAAGCCCATCTTCCCACGTGATCTTAAGACGTCACAGGCGGGTCAGACTCATGAATCACCAACGGAGAGCGCACTGGGCGTAGAGCGTCACAACTTCGCACAGTTTCGCAGCAGAAACAGCGTAGCTGGGTGCGATAAACCTCCGCCCCGTTATGGTATTACCAAGTTATGACACATCCCGCATCAGTCGAAGTTTGTGCCACCTCGTGAATAGCATTTCTCTGCATCTTCTCTACCTGGTCGTGGATATGCCGGGTCGGCTTTGCACGACGAGCTCAAATCGCTCGGGCTTAAGCTTCGGGAACCACGAGATGCCATAATCCTGTGCCGTGAGTTTAAAGTCGACGTCTAGGATCCCGAATACCTGTGGTTCCCGG
The DNA here is from genome assembly GCA_013358835.2 of Ixodes persulcatus. NCBI lineage: Eukaryota > Metazoa > Arthropoda > Arachnida > Ixodida > Ixodidae > Ixodes > Ixodes persulcatus. The sequence goes on along the minus strand of JABSTQ010009160.1, from coordinate 914,388 downwards.
AGTTCATGCTCGAGCGATTTAAGCTCGGCATACGAAACCGACCTTTCATATCCAAGGCCAGTAGCGGAAGTTTTTGAAACATGAACTTCGCGAGATACGCAGATCACTTTTAAGCAAGTTACCCCAAGGGACTCCTCGCAATTCAAGAGCGGGAAACACTCAAGCTGCTGCACGCACCCTTGCAAGAAGTAGCCCCGATGTAAACTTCCGATTACAGCATGCCCTATTTTAATAATAATGTTTATTTTCCATCAAATAAATGATGGGGGGAGACCGAGGAAAAAAGCTGCATCGTGCAGCTCGACGAGTCCCCGGCCCCTCTCTTACCGCTCATTCACACTGGAAGCGGATCCGCGTTCGCACTGGAAGCGGATTCGCTTCCAGTGTGAATAAGCGGTTACACAAACAGCAGTGGCACAAGAAAAATAAACAAGACACAATAGTATTCAAAAATAATCAGGCGGCAATATTCACGTTTTTCGAAGTAACACATGATACATATGTACATTGAGAGTGCGCTTAGCAATGGATACATACACGAAAAATATCATACATATATATTTTCAGATATATACACAGAACACACGATGTATTATACATCTGAAATTTCTGGAAAGTACTACTAAAAAACCCCACTGGAAAAAAAATTCTGGAATATCTTTTCTCGATGACTTAATAGGATCATTATTTTGGAAGCTAAGACAATAAAGGTTTGAAGCGCATTAGATAAAATGTGCTCACCGAAGGTCGTTCTAATATTAGGTAACTTCCAATTTTGTAAACTTCGAGTGGGGTAAGGGGCACTTTTGGCGCAAGAGAATCAGATTAAGATAATGTTTTTGTACTTTAGATTTATAACACACACAAACAATATTTATATATACTATTAACATTCATCAAATTTAAACGTCTAAATAAGGGTTTACTAGGGTGGTCGTATGAGACATTGGAAATGTTTCTTAGCATTTTTTTCTGCAAGAAAAGTAGTTTTTTTTTTAAGTTTCTACTTGTACAAACATAAAAACCCCTGACTAGGTGGCAGTAGTTTATATAAGAAACAAATAAAGAGTTCTAGATTAAAAGTTTAACACTTCTTGGCAAAAGATGGCGGTGTCGAAACATCAAGCCAACGACACGGGATAGTTTAAGCTAAATATATTTAATGTTATCGTGCCATCGTATTTGATTCGTGAATACAACACCAAGAGTCTTAAAGCAAGTGTGGACTTTAATTTTAGTCGAATTAAAACGATAACAAAAGTAAAGGCAACATTCTTGTTTTTCGTGTGAAATAAAACCGCTTTTGTTTTATTTTCATTGTTTTGTTTTAGAACATTACAGCTACATTACTTAACAAGGTCTGTAAGAGTTTCATTTGCGCTATTTATTAGTTCATTACAGTTATTACCTGCAAAAAGTAAACTAGTATCGTCAGCGTAAATTAGATATTTGATATTTTTTATTTAAGTTCAAGATATCATTGTCATATAAATTAGACAAAATAGGACCTAGAATACATCCTTGGGAAACTCCAGATTCAATTGGTTTTATATTAAAATAATAGCCATTTATATGAACGTATTGCTTACGATGGGAAAGATATGATGCAATTAGAGTTAATACCTGTTTACGAACACGATATGTTTCTAGTTTTCTTATTAACAGATTATAATCTAGATGATCGAGCGCTTTCCTAAAATCAATAAATATTCCAAGGGTAATTTTCTTCGACTCAAAGTTGCCAAAAATATATTGTTTTTGCTCTAACAGAGCAAGCTCGGTAGAACGGCCTTTACGGAAACCAAATTGCCACGGATTATCTGCGCTTATCTGAGAACTTCCCCATACGTGGAAGCAATTTGCTTTTCGAAGCCTTTCGAGAACACCGGTATGATAGAAATTGGCCTGCCACTTGCCATTTCGTTCTTGTCACCCTTTTTATACAAAACGCTGACGTTAGCTATCTGCGTATTTTTTGGAAACACCACGAGCTGCAAGCAGAGATTAAAAATGTAGGTCAGACAGGGTGATACGACATCTATTACAAATTTTATCGGACCTATCTGCATATAATCAGCGTCACAGCTTGTACTATTTTTAATAGACAAATATGTGTGCATCACCTCCATATTTAAACTGGTGGCCCTAGAAAGGTCGAACTTTAATTCTTACGTTCAATTTACGTGCAAGCGTTTTCGCCTGGATTATCTCTTGGCTAATTTACAACGTGGTCAATAAAAGCATTTGCTAATAATGTTTATGTAAGTTCTACATTATACAGGCGGAGCTTCCCAATTTGTTTTATTTCGTGCGATTGATTTAGGAGATTGTTAAACTTTTTCCACGTGACGTCTGTTCGTATCGCAGTGGACACAAAGTAGTTATTAAAGTACCTTGCTTTGGTACCTTTGTAAGTATGTTAAGGTATGATTTAAGTGCTTTAAGATGTTCAGGGTCCATAGTGTTTACGAATATCTTGTACAAAACATATTTCTTATTTATTTTAAACAAAAGTTTTGAGGTTATCTATGGTTTACGATTTTTTTTACAACTTAATAGATCTATGTGTATAATACGTTTTTGTATATTTCCTTAAAATTGTTTATGAACACGTTATATCATATGCTTCGTTCGCGCCTACTTCCTCATAGACCTGGCTCCAGTCTATCTCCAAAAGGTTGTATCTAAATTCAGAAAGGCAATTCGCTGAAATATTTTGAATATGTGCACGAAATCGCTTCTTTGTAGTTTTAGCTATTTATTTTTTTATACACATAAACGCACCCAGATGTTTATATTCAGGATTATATTCCGCAAATAATACATGCTTACAAAACTAACGCTTTTAAAGCATTTTTGACGGCTTCGCAAAAAATGGTTTCCCAATGTATCCCTTTACGATTTACCAGAAAGGCAGAAGCAAATAATAAAAGCTTCGAGGGGAAAAAACGTCAAATACACTTACCTCGTTAAAAAAATACAATAAGGAAAACAGACATTTGTTTTGGGCAGTTTACGCCGGCGGATAAACGGGAGCACATCAAGTGTGTCGTGCGTGCAACGCATCCTCCGAAACGACCACGAATTAAGAATAACAAATCGCAACGAACTCATAACGCAAATACGTCACACTTTGTGCTCCCGGGCTTATCAAAATATTTAAGACAAGTTTTATAGATTAATGTTTTATGTGAAAAGGGAGCCTCGAAAAACCAATACGAAAAAAGGAACAAAATGTATCACTTGTTTTTTTTTTTTTTTTACCACTCGTGGAGTGAATCTGCAAAAATCTCTAGACAGTGACGACACACTCGAACAACTTCGTACCTTTAACGTGATAATAAAAGGTATTCCATCAACTTAAAGCAATGCACCATGAAAAGGGAAATCACCTCTCGATCATCCCTGTTATTGTAAAGGCTGCAATTCGCGGCAGATGCTTTATATGGTTAGATGCTTCGTACTAGGTTAAAAAATCGAGCAATTAACGGCAATAACTTGCGTAAATACAAACTTATTTCCTCACAAATGTCTACATGGCTACCGAAAGAAAGAAACGCATAAAAGTTTGGCCGAAGATCGTGCCAAGCCACTTTGGCGAAGCCGCCGAGATACATCTAAAGGATGCGAAGCACTTAGCGTTCCAAAGCGACTCGTTTCTAACAGATGGCCGTGCATAAAACTCCCGAATGACCTTTTACGTTAGCAACTCAACAATCTGTCAAGGATATGAGAGGACGGCGCCTAAATTTCGCAATGTACACGCGTTCGAAATTGAAACATACTTGAAAAACCCGATCGTAATATTTTGGGGTTAAATTCTTTTTTCGACGCATGCCGCCGCTCTTGTTTACAAGGCCACATACCCAAACATATGATTTTTGTCAACTAAGCGTTTTTACGTCTTACGTTTTTACCTACAGAGATCGGCCGTAAATACTATCACATTTGGCATGCCCCGCAAAATTCGAATTCTAAACGTACAACCTGAAATTGGACACGCGAGCTTCGTTTCTTTAAGTCGTTTTTTTCGAGCTTAAGTCAGAGGTGGTGAAATATTGCAATCAGGGAAAATCGGCGGCCGTGCTTTTTCTATGTCCTATGCAGGATGATTCGTCGTCTCTGTGTTTTTTTTTTAGAGATAAATACTGGCTCCTTCATGCAAAAAGAGGTTTTGCTTTGTATTTAAGAAGTTATAATTTTTCTATGAGGCTGTGTTCAGATAAGGACAGTCACAAGAATGTCATATTATTTTTAATTAAATTTTTGTAAAAGGTAGCAAAAACTGTCTATACAACGGGAATGACCTTACTTTTGCAAAGCACTTGTTTTCGTTAAGAAGAGACACGCCTGAGAGGAGGTGAAATTACAATTTTTGTAATTCCGCGTATACGCGAGTTTAAAGGTCACAGAAATAAAGAATAAAGTTTCCTACAACGTAAATAGTTTTTAACGTATAAATCACGTCAACTAGTATACCTGAAGCAGTTAAACTTTGTTTCAATTTATATTTCAAGTGAAATAGAATGACAAACTTGGCCTTTTGCGTCTTGCTTTTTGGCATTTAAAGCCGAGCGGCATATGTAATTGAGAAAGAAGGTAGAGCTCTTCCGTGGAGCCTCGTCTTTGAGCCCTGCGCAGAGCCTCCCGCTGCGTGCTGCTAACGTTACCCGATGATCAGTGGCGTTACAAACACCACAGGCATACCTTGCGTGACGACGCAACGCTGGTTCGATGACGCTACCTAACTTTCCACTTCTTCGGTTAGAGTAAAAAATTCTTAACGTTTTCTGTTCATGAGCTCCGTTTTACCTTGCGATGAGCCACAGACGACGCTACGCATTATAGAAGACAATCCAATGTCTTGTGAGTGTCGCGTGACCTTCAGAAAAAAAGCACAGTTACGCGTTGTCACTTGATACACTAAATTGGCTGAGATAGCTCGTAACATCCGCTACAATCCATCGTAATTAGAAACAAAGTATATTGGTGTCCAGATATATAAATGGAATCATTTCGTCGACAGGCTACAAACATTAAAGTACTACCTTTGGAAAGTAGCGCAATGCAGCGCAATCAGCCAAGCAGAGTACCCCAAGGACCGAATGCGCCACAAATTTTAGTTTTCATAGGCAATTGTGGACCCTTTCTAAAATTCGGTCTGGCCACTTCGATCCCTATCATCTGAAAAATGGCGTATGTGTCGTACTAATGGCGGCCTTTTGTTTACTGACGAAGGAAGAAGTTTGAAATGCTTATAAGCTGATGATTCGAGACCTATACATTCGAGAGACCAACACGATGAGAAGCACGAATTGAATGCGAGAGCTGCGTAAACGTTTATTTCTAATTCGGGCAAAGTAATTTAGCTAGTAGAACACAATCGGCTTCAAAGCCCCTTGATGTATAGAACTTTATCAAGGCGTCTATGGGGCTGACGCTTTGTTCTGACTGGTTGCATCTTTGTGGTCATCGACACGGAAAGAGATTCAGAAAGAACTGTACAGTGAAGAGCACATTCTCGTTCGCCGGTGACTTGGGAAAGTGACGGTGCCCGATGTGTTGTTTTGTCCTTCATGTTTTATTCTTTCTAGTATTTAACTCCATCACCAACGCGCTCAACAATACTATACATTTTTATTGATGCCACTAGCACGGCAAAAGTTAAGCTGCCGTTTGAGCCACCAGATGACACTGACTTTCGCAAAGGGTATATATAAGCCCCATCACTCATAAAAAATGAACTCGCAATTTTTTTGCATAACACTCTATGGTCTAGGGTTGATATTGCGACCAACTTCACTGTTGATGCGCTGCTCGAGTACCACTAGTCGTTGAGACGGAAAACCTCCAACGGTAATTGACTGCAACATACACCTGGCAAAATGTTTATTCTTTTTAAATTTAAAACAATTATCCAACATGCTTTGCGGATTCTCAATTACCTGTTTGCAAAACTTCATCGAGGAAAACTTTTAAAAATATCGAGATGAGTATTTTTTTTTATTGCGGCACAAAAAATCACCATTTAGACTTCTTCGATATTTAATAAAATATCCGGGAGCAATGCCAAATAAAAATTACAACAGTTGAGCACGAACGTTTTGTTAAACGTAAACTAATCATTCAAGGGAAAGTGAAGCGGTTCTATATTTAAAAATAAAATCCTTAAATCGTCTTTATTTGGCTTCCAGGATTACGAATATCGCGATTATTTTTCAATTTGGTAAAAAGAGGCTGCAGAAAACATATTTTTAAAACATCGTTGAAGCCCCTCCTTCCCGGAGCGTGACCTCATAGAAAGAGATTTCAGAATCTCCAGTCTCGGACATCTTCAGCGCCTATCAAAATTATGTACGCACCCTGTCGCTATTTTCAAAAAGGTCAGAAAAAGACATCACGACTGGTGTCAATGCGAGGGCATATACCTCGCAAGCTTGCAATTGCACGCGCTGTCCACACGAGCGACACGCGCCTGGCAACCGAAAGATCTGCGTACCACGTGACGACTGGTCAGAGGGTTTTCGTGCTTTCTCGCGTTTAGTTACATCTACGGGACACGAACGTGATATTCAGATTCCCGGATACAAAATACTCCAGAGTTCACCTCTAAGTCGTTTTTTTTTTCAAGAACCTCTTTAACTTCCCTTTAAATACTTTGCACAAAACGTTTCAGCCTGAAAAGCACATTCTGAGATGTGCTCGAAAATCCCCGAAAAATGGCTAAGTATGAAAGAGGCCAAGTTTGTCATTTCGTTTTGCTGGAAATGTAAATTTACATAACCTAAATCTAACTGGTTGAAGTAGACTAGTTGGTATGGTGTATATATAAAAAATATGTACGCTGTACAAAATTATTAATGCCTTAGCATTAGTACATACATAAAAGAAAAAAGCTGACGCCGTCCGTCTGTGGGCAAAACAGTGGAAAGGGAAGCGCGCCGCGTAGAGAGGAGGAGAGTAGGGAAGGCCAAAGGCGAGAGGGAGGCGACGTCACGGGGTGGAAGCCAATGCGCGCGTGGGAAACCGGAGAGGAGCGAAAGGAGCGTCAGGCAGTGGATGCCGCTGCTAAGCGTGCCAGGCGGGCGAACGAGACAGAGGAGCCGAAGCAGCGCTTAGCTTGACTGGCCGAAATGCGGCACAAAAGCGGCATGCCGACGCCGGTCTGCGTGCGACAGAGGGTGGGGCGAAGTGGGCCCGGCCGGCCCGCTTCGCCAGAAAAAAAAAAATTAAAGGAAGATCTATTGGTGGATCGTTAAGGAATACGTGAGCATGACCCTTGGAAAACGCCATACACGTCCCTTTTGGAAAAAAAAAGCTACCACTGACCCAATAACGAAGCCAAAAATAGGCAGCAAAAAATAGAGGAAGCAAAAGAGAAAGCCAAAACAGAAAAGTGAAGGGGTCAGGGTTAGTTTTTTCACAACGGGGGACATATGTGGCGTTTCCCGAGGGTCATGACAACACATTTTTTGAGAATCCACCAATGGATCTTTTAGTTTTTTTTTTTTTTTCATTCCTGTAGACCTCAAAATTTCGCCTACGCGCAATTGGGAAAATTGTAGTTCCATTTCCTCACAGAAAACTTTTTTTTTTTTTTTTTACAAAAAGCAACGTACACTTTTTTTAAAGCAAGATTTATTCCGTTTTATGAACATGTTTTGCTACCTAATATATAAACTTAATTGAAAGCAAAATTATAATGACACCCCTATACCCCTTCTTATCTGAACACAACCAAGATTCTTTCAACGGTACTTGGCTAGAAAACAATCGTCCTAGCCTACCGCAGGTATTTTAGCTGCTTCCCGTTGACTCATTGAGTTGCTTGCTACTTAGATAGAGCTTCCATGTTGCAAAACGTGCAGCGCCGTCCGCGGCACCGAAAGGAATCCCGGGAAGTCTATGTACAGAACAAGTTGTAGGAGACGACGGAGAAAACGCGGGCAAGGACACGCGAGCAACTACGCTGCTTTCTTTCTCTCTCGCTCTTTTCAATGTCGCGGGTACAAGCTGCGGGTGCAAGGAGGGGCGTACAGGACTTCCCAAGTTTCACTGCCTAAGCTTCAGTTTCTATATTTGACTTCCTAAGTTTGACTTCCGAGGTTTGAGATACCGTGTCAGGAAGCTTAGGTGATATAGGTTTTGCTCTGTTGCGAACTGTTTGAACATTTATGGAGGACGGGAAACCATTTCCTGCGAGTTAGGAAAACGCTTAAGATAACTGGCAACAATAAATTTAAGCACCAAGATATGGGTAAAGTATGGTTACTTTGAAGCGTAGCTTTTTTGGTTAGACAGCCTAAAAAGAAAAGCTTCGACAGATCTGTTTGCTCTCGAACCTATATTTAGGAAAGGTTAGATACGCAAAATTATTGTGCAGGTGTCCGAAAATCGTGTGCTGATACATTTAAACCATCACCATCACGGGTGTTCCGGTAAAAAGTAAAACTAAGGTTCGACTTTCATTTATATGGACCACAGTGTGTTATAGGTGGGGCTCTCGGGTTTCGCTAATTACCAATAAACCCCCAAAATAAATTTTCGAGATGGTTTTATAAAAATCGACGAAAACCGAAAAACCTCGAATTGGAGCTGTCCTTGCCTAACAAAAACCAAAGTTACACGGGAAGACATTCGTGCTTACAGTTTCATTTTATGTGAACCATGAATAGATCCGACCCCCCCAAACTGTCCGTGAGGCTGCTTCATTCCTCGGAACCACATCCTTTGTCTTAGTTTTATTTGTCTGCGGCACAAAGATGTTCTCTAAGTGTTCAGATCAAGCCGATGTTCTCTGAAGGTTCGGGAATCCCATTTCTGTCTCTTATTTTCTAAAACATTAGTCCCGATAAACGCCGACTGTTTGTGTGACCCTAAAATTGGCACAGAAAAACACCGAGTCTGTGGGAAAAAATAAACCCCGGAAAAAGAACCCCGAATTTGAACGAAAATGAATCCCGAAAACACGGAACCCTAGGTATGAACGCAAGTTCAAGACTCAAAAGCGCTGGTTTTTCTCAAGTTTGTCTAAAGGTAGCAGATTTGGAAGCTAAAATTTCGGTCATGCCACCAAAACATCATATAAAAAATAGTGATGATAATGCAATCATTGCAAAGGTGCAAGAGAGCTGGGAAAGAATGACGATAATAATCCCTGGAGAAGGGAAACAAGGAGGACAAAGCACAATCACAAATCTCCAAACACAGCTAGGTGACTGGTGCGCGCCCGACAAAATCCGCCTGATCCTGGTAACGAACCAGGGACCTCTACATTTTCAGTGGAGCGCTCTACCCGCTTGCTCTACTGACGTCTAACTCCTAGCCTAAACCCAGACAGTGTGCGGACACTGTCTTGGGTGCGCTTTTTTCTTGTATGGCAGTCCTGTCAAATTGGTCGTACAAAACTGTCTGAAGACATTTTTGACACATACATACGTATAACGCAAATATGCTTGAAAAATGCTTGAGGCCTGTCCGCAGGCAGTTTTGTCATGCCTGCAGCGAACCCCATGTCGTTCTTGAAATGGATGAGCAGTGGGACTGCGGATAATGGGCTAACGTTGTTAGCGTTCCCTGTGTTTGATGCTGTTAGTGTGGATGCTTGGTCTCCATAGGCGGAGCGTGGGAACGAAAGAATCGCCACACCAGAAACGCAGGAAACCACGAATAAACGCGTCATTCTGCCATTAACCTGCATCTGAAGCACAAGGAGTCAGCAAACACGTTCCGCCGCCCTGAATTGAAGCCAGAACCGCCACCGTGTCCCATGCAAGCCGTCCGTGAGAAGCGACCAAAGTTTCACCGCTGTTGAGACACAACCTGGCCTTTAACGTGCATTCCAAACGCAACGAGTAGTCCGCAAACGCGTTTCCCGCAACCCCCGAATCGAAACCAGAAGCGCCTGTCGTTCGATCGGGCGGCGACACTGGAACCTGCACCAGGAGCCAGGCGCTCGAGCGCGCCGAACTTTGCTGCCCCCGCCGAAACCTAACCAACCCTCAACCACCCCGCCCCGGAGTACGAACACGCCTCGTCGAAGCATGCACGCGTTGTCTCGTAGCAACGCCGACCCCGGAACGCGTCCTGGTCGTTGTTTCGATCGTATCGGTGGCGGCGCAACTATACTCTATTCATCCCTGAGCTGACAGTGCGGTGGAGGCCACGTGCCCGTCGAACCAGTCCATACTCCGCCACATGATCTCGCTCCCACCCCGTGCCCACGCGCAGAGAACGGGGTCAGGCGTTGAAAGGGAGGAGTTTGATTGGTCCGGCTAGCCCGTGGCTCCCACCGCACTGCCAGCTCGGAGACGAACGGAGTAAAGGGCGGGCTCCCTTCCTTCCCGCCTTCTTCCGATCGGAGAGGTCGTAGGCAAACGAGGCCCCCGCTAACGGACCCCCGGAAAGAGACCCTTGGGGGCGTCCGTCCGGAGCGAACGTCCGCGCGCTGCCGATGGGCCTTCGGCGCGGCGGGGAGAAAGCTCGGAAATTAAAGTCGCATTAGCAGCTTGAGCCCGTGCGCCCATTTGGGCGGAACGTGATCTCCCCGCCGTGCGCGCCGCAAAACGGTCCCCCTGCCCTTCCGGCCGTCGGAGCTGTCCGACGCGGCTGCGACCCGCCCCAGGTGGGCACACGCGCCCGATCGCTTGGCGGACGGCTGTTTCACGCTCGCGTGGAGACCGACACGGACACCGTGCGCTTAACTGCCAAGTATTTATAACTGAAGATGACAAGATACGGTTCGGATCTATGGTCTCTATGGCGACTAGGGTGCCGCCGTGTTTTGCGCAGTCCACCGTTCAGAGGGGGAGCCACCTGAGCCGTCTGCTAGGTTTGCCGCTATCTAGACTACAATCCTTCGTTTCTTCGCTTCTCATTACCTCCCCGGATACCGTGCAGACTACAGGAAGAAATGACAGCGAATGAGTCGAAACATGCCTGGTTCACTTTTTATTTTTCGATCAAGATTCTACTAGGTTCTACTAAATTCTCTTCAGACGATTGCAAGGAGGTCATCTGGCCGCAGCCATGTCTCTGCTTACTACGTTCACAAAGACGGAACGACCGGAAGTTACTTGGGACGCAAGCGGCAGTTCATGTTTGTAAACAGTAAAATGGTCTATTGAGACGGAAGCAGGACTACAATCAGAAGCATGCATGCAGAGTACTTACATATAAGAGAGCAATCTCATGTAATCCGTGATAGATGCATAATCTGATTCGAGCAGCACAGAACAATTCGCAAACACAATGCCGGGGATGAAGGCGGTCGCTCACATTCCACGGAAGTATCGCGGTCACCGATGAGGAGCTTTCTGTCGTGACAGATGCACAATCTGATTCGCGCAGCACGAAACAACGCAAACACAATGTCGAGGATGAAGGCGGTCGATCACAATCAACGGAAGTCTCGCGTCTGCCGAGGCCCGATGAGCAGCTCTTTGCCGAAACGCGTTCGACAAACACAGCACAATAATTCCATAGACTCCGACGAAATAAACGGCCATTATAAAAAGTTGACATGGATGTATTCCGCCGTTCACGACGAAAAACTACGGTCGCGAAGTGGAACTCGTCAGGACCTGCTTGCACGAAAAACAGGAGAGCACTGAAGGACGCTTTTTGGAAACCGGATTTACGTGGTCCCTACAACTCACCATAACCTGGCAAACGGCGAAGGCTATGATTCCAGTGAGCCCATCAGCGCGTCAGAGCGAGTCGCGTGACAAATTTTTGTCCAAGCGTTTTTGTCCTACGGAGAGCGGTCACGTGTTTCGCTCCACCCCTCTGATTCGCTAGAAGCGGCCTTCGCAGTCGCTCACAGCCACACGAAGACCCAAAAGGAGGTGTAGAAGCTTATCAGAAGACGAAGTCAAAGGGGGTGGACAAAGCAGCTAATCTCCCTCTGCTGCCTCCTGCGCTGTACAGGGAGGGTCGCCTTGTGTGCGGGACCTTGGAGTCGTTGTTGTTCGGGTGGCGGTTCCCTTTCGAAAAGTTTGGAGCCGGGGAGTGGTTTATGCTGTCTCGGTAGAACTCGTTGATCGTCGTCTTGTTTATGCGTTTGAGTTCCTTCTTTCCCTTTTTTTTTTCTCCATGTGTTAGCGGTTGTACTGCACTGGCTAAATTTCTCATCTACAGCTAAGAGACCGATTACCCGTTGAGGCGCATCTCCATAAAGAGCAAACCAATTTTTTTTTTAGATTGTACTACCCGAAATAAGGGCGCCACAGCTTGTTCAAAGCTTCAGCGCAGTAAAAAAAAAATATATATATTAAGCAAAACGGAATTTGTTTGCTTTTAGCCCGAGAAAGACTTCTCGGGCTAAAAGCAAGCAGATTCCGTGTTGCTTAATTTTTTTTAACGTCGTATTTTAGGCGGTAAAGAAATAGAAATACCTCATTACCTCCCCGGATACCGTGCCCAACTGTCAAGTATTCATAACTAGAGATGACTAGATACAGGTAGGATATATGGCCTCAATGGCGACTAGGGCGCCTTCGTCTTTTGCGCGGTCCACCGCGGGGGGGGGGGGGGGGGGGGGGGGGGCTGCCATTTGAGCAGTCTGCCAGGGTTGTCGCTATCTTGATTACAACCCTCCTGTTCTTCGCTTCCCTTAGACACGGTTCGGATCCATGGTTCTATGGCGACTATAAGGTGCCTTCGTCCTTAGAACAGATCACGACTGAGAGGACAGACCACTTGGGCCGTCTGCTTGGGCGGTTGACATTTTCACTCTAACCCTCCGCTCCTTCACGTGCAGCTCCCTATGCTGTGGTGAAGCTGGGGGCGAAACCAACACAAATTAATCTAAGGTGAACTCTGCACACGAACCTCGAGAAACTTAAGTGCGCTCATCAGTTCCGACATTTACAGGGAGCGTGGAGCAGCAATGGTGCCGCATCCGTCCAAGCAAGGTGTATCATCCCTCCACATCACCAAAGCAGCCTAATGGGCGAAGCTTGCTGGAGTGTTTTTTACGGTCCCCACAAGAATCAGAGAAACCTGAAAGTCGGTTGCTACTACGTCTCACCAGGTATCCTGTGCCTTTACTCCCCTCTTAAGGCTGCTTCACACACTTGCGTTTGCTTACGACCGAGTTCTTGTGATCTCTTACGACATGAAAACACACTAGCACGCGCTTGTCACCTATGAAGTAGACCTGGAACTGCATTTTACTAGGCCGAAGGTTTCGCAGTATTCGGGAGGTCAAATGTACGTATTATCTAGAAGAAATGGTTGTTTATAAAAATGTCAAAAGCTTTTGAAGGTAATAAAAAAATGAAAGCCGTTTACAACTCCCTGTAACGCCGAATTAGAGCGCAGCTCTTGAGGAGGAGGGGAAGGCACGGGGGGGGGGGGGGGGGTCACGTGGCCTGGGGTTCACGTGACCTTGAGGGGGGGGGCGGATAAATTTTTCCGCTAAATTTAGCGGGGAAAAGTTTCTGCTAAATTTAGCGGGGAAAATTTTCCGCTAAATTTAGCGGGGAAAATTGTCTGCTAAATTTAGCGGGGAAAATTTTCCGCTAAATTTAGCGGGGAAATTTTTTCGATAGATTTAGCGGGAAAAATTTTCCGCTAGATTTAGCGGGAAAATTTTTACGCTAAATTTAGCGGGGAAAATTTTCCGCTAAATTTAGTGCGCCGACGGCGACGCTGACGCCGCTCAAGCCGGAAGCGGGCGCCTAAGAGCTGCGCTCTAAAACAAAATGAGTCGCGAAAAAAGAAACAGATGTACGGAAATAACTAGTGTTCGCCGGCTACCCAATAGATGGCGCCATTGTGTTCTCTTGTCGTACAATATCACAACAGGTTTTAAACTCTTGTAATCTACTCAAATAGTCGCAAGTGTGTGAACTAGCCTTTAGGGTTGATTCACACACTTGCGACAGCTTACGAGCAGAGAGGTTTCAAAACAAGTTGTGGCGTAATCGGTCCTAGTGAAACACAAGTTTGTAAACCGGACTTTATTAGTTTTCTATAATTGTGGCGAATCAATCAAGGCGGACACTTCATTTATCTATTGAAATACCTCCATACTCCTGAGGTCAGAGAGTTGCACGGTTCGGCTATTTTAAAAATTGAATCGAACAAGCACCAAGCAAGAGCATGCATTGTCATGTGCCCCTTACCGTTTTTCCGCTCTCGGACCTAACAAGCCCATATATCATACCTTTCAAAATCCAAACTAACATTTGATTGTGCACCTTCTTTGTATTTTACGCTTGTCACAAGATAAGCGATGTGAACGCTTTAGCACGCCCTAAATCTTATCCACGAATAAGTTTTGCTCAACAAAGTAGTCCCAAACGCTTCATGCATATTTCTCGCTTTGTTTTTCACTGATGAAAAGGTCATTGTTGAGGATGGTATTATCGTGGAACATGCATGTATTCTACGGTGGTATTCGGGTCAACTGGGCTACTACTCCAGCTCAACAACAGTGGCAACACCCTGCTGTGCCGCTTGCCATCAAACAGGCGCGGTAACTTACGGACTCACGAAATCTTCAGTCACTCAAAAGGTATACGTTAATGCAACTGTATAACCTTAGCAAAGCTTGCCCTTTTGCAAAATCTATTGGCGTTAGATCGAGAATCAACAAATCCGCAGATAAAAAGTTATAGGAGGACACTTAAGCTTCGCATTTAAGAGTGGCACGTGATAGGTAAATATAAACCCCAGCTCGTTTTCGAGCCGTTTAAGATTTAGGATGAATCTTCCCTTTATTTTTCATTTTTTTGGTTACATCATTTTGTATAACTTTCGTCTGACCTGTTGCAAAAGAAGTGAACGTGTATTTCTGTTGCAAATAAAATTGCTTTATTTTGGTCAAAAAAAGAAAACAAAGTCTCTGCGTGTCCTAGTGAGTAGAATGTCTGGCTCGCAACCGAAGGGTCGTGGTGTTCGATCCCGCTCCGCCCACAATTCTTCGAATTTGTTCTTTCAGGCAAATGAATTACTTATGGACCAAACAGGATTTTCCCGGCCCACCAACACCGACTCCGACGCCGGCTTTTCTGCACAACGAGCTACTTATTAAAACTATCACTTTAAAATTTACTTCCAGGGGATACTGTCGCACTTAGAAATACCAGGCCAACAAAGAAGCCTTCCCATCTTCGCAACTCACATCGCCCAAAAATCTCCATAGAGGCGTACAGCACCTCCCACACAATTATTCACCAAGAGATTAGGAACGAGCACCCTAACGCAGCCGGCAGCCGGCTATGCATCCTCCCAGAAACAAAAAGAAAAGTTTAACTGCAGAAAGCAAACGCAGTCAAAGAGGCTGAAAACAGGTTGTTCAAACGCCAACACACGCTTGATCCCTTTAGATATTAAAGCACGTGAAATCACCATTCATGCAATGAACCGGACGATATAGCGGTGGGCATTCACAACGTGCATTGACCAGAGAAAGTCTCTATCCGATATGCTCAGCTAGCTCAGCATGAACACCAGCACAACGCGAAGGCTCCTGTTCCAGATAGGTACGCGGACGAAGTGGTTCACTGCACTCCGGAGCTGCTTGACTTCTTGAATGCAGCGGGACCGTATCCGAGAGGGCTAACCATGTGACATTCTAATTAGGGCTTACCGAGATGAAATATGTTTTATCCGCTGTCTGCTTCCTAGGAAGCAATGCACAGTTTTCCGTGCTCTTTTGAACTATAATCCGCCTTAAGTTTTTTTTTCTCTCTCTTTCTGCATGATAAAGAAGTCCACCCTCCCCTTTAATAAAAAATTGTCATTCGTAATAAATTCAGTAGGACAGATAATTTAGTATGGGGACAGAAGCAAATCTTATTGGAGTTATATCCAACCCGCATGTTTGTCACGCTTGTCGGGGAAACTGGAAGACAGACGCCATGCAGGTTGCAGGAATAAGAAGTTGTATATTTACAATAGGAAAATTAGAGTGTGCAAAAATAATCGTCGAAAACGAAAGAGGTAATTAAAAGAAAGTAAAGGACGAACCAAAAAAATGAAAGACGTTTACAACTCCCTGTAATGCCGAATTATAGCGCAGCTCTTGAGAAGGAGGAGGGGATGGTACGAAGGGGAGGGTATGCCCCTCCTCCACCTTCTTCGTACCTCCCCTCCTCCCATCCTCCTCCTCTCTCTCCCCTTCTCTCCTGCTCCTCCCTCCTCCTCTCTTTTTCCTCCTCCCTCTCATCTCCCCCTCTCCTCCACCCTCCTCCTCTCCTCTCCTCTGACGTACCTCATGACGTCACTCGTAAAGGCCACGTAAAGGTCGTGACCTTCACGATTGAAGGTCACGTGAAGGTCGTGACCTTCGTCGTGACCTTTACAAGTCACCTTCGTAACGTCACTCGTAATCTTCGTGACGTCACACTTGACGCCAAGTGTGACGTCATTATGGGAAACATCCCATAATGCAACGCGCAGTTACGCCAACGGCGACGGCGACGCCGCTCAAAGAAAAGGTTTTATACCTTTCACAGTAGGACAATATACATTAAGTGCTCCGAACATTTTATTTAAATTCGAAAGTGGTTAGCAAATGCAGGCTTCAAAATGACTGAAAATATTCGCAATGAACTAGCAAATCAATAAACATCGATAACACTGGAAAAGAAAACAATAAGAATAAAATTGCTCTGGATACTGGGATATAGCAATAGTTTCCAAGTTTAACAAGAACACCTATATACTTGCTGCATGAAATTGACAACTTGAAACTGCTAAATGAGTGTACTGCTTTTTAATAGAGATTGAGCACTGCACTAATTTCTTGGCATAAAACTGATAAGAAAACATGAAAGTAGTATTTAAGCTGGTATTGAGCAACTTTTTGGCAAAATATTTTGTTGTATGGAAGGTTTCAAGCCTACAAGAGTATTTAGAGGTCATAAACCGAAGCCAAGCAAAAATGCAATCGCAGTGCATGCAAGAGACCCTTGCAGATATGTTCTCCCATCTTTGTGCTTCCATTACAATATAGGCTGAGGAAGATGAAGCTCATAAAAACAACATGATTAAATAAAGCACTCTGGTGATGTCAAGAACAAACGAAAAGCAAAAAAAAAAAGAGGATGAAGACAAAACAAGACTTCTCTCCAACGGCTGCATATACATTTATGAACGACCTGCAACAAAGGCAACAGTTGCAGTAGTTACTATATCGAGAAAACAGCGCAACAAACACAGAGACGAGTAGAAGTGGTGGGGACGAATGCTCGTCCCGTTCACTTCTTCCACTTGTCTCTGTGTTTGTTGCGCTGTTTTCTCGATGTAGTCATGAACCAACTTGCCTGCATCGCCACCTTAATGCAGTAGTGGCCTGAGTGAAGAAAGATGACATGTCAGTGGGCAAGAGAAAAGGGGGGGGGGGGGAGGCGAAAAGGAAGCGACCAAAAACACGGGAAAAACTGAGCATTGAGACTTAACTCTAGACCTCCCAGGTAGTTTGTAGCTGTGGACGGAGATATGCTATTCGGGGTCAGGATTGCTGACAGTGGGTGTTTAATATTCCCCAGAGAATGACTGATGAAAAAGGTATGGAGACAACTGAAGCTTTCACCAAGTCATTTCCCAAGGAACTTTAAATCCTCATCTCTGCTCGTCCTACACCGAATTTGCATATTTATGCCCATAGCTGCAACTTACCTAAGTGGTCTAGAGTCAGATCTTTATGCTCAGTTTCCTGTCTTCTAGGTTACTTTCTTTTTTTCTTTTTCTATGCTTCAGTTTTCCTCAGCCACCTTCTTTTCCTCTCCCTCTCTTCTCAATAAATGTTCACACTGCCAAAGTAAAAGGTGTCTGGTCCTGTCTTCCTCCTTTTTGCTGCTTTTCGTTTATACTTTATAGATATAAACAACGCATGCATTGTGCATATTTGCTGGTTTAATATTGTAACTTGAGATTTAAAAAAAAGTGTAAGTATAGGTTTGAGGACATTAAAGTAAATGCCTATCAGGTCTAGCTTGCATCCCGAGCGAAGTGGTCACGGGCAATGTCTTTCAGTTTCTGTGGTAGGTAGCATCCAATCTGTTTCCGACGAGCAAGAAGTTCCTCCTTTGGAAGCTTTTTCCCTCAGGTGTGCGCTGCTGTTCCAGGTAGTAGTTGAAAAACCTTGGAAAAATTATAAGCAGTCCTATTATGCGATCAATTAAATTCCACACACATTTCTGTCACAATATCATATCGATTGTCACAGAACTAGGTTCTTCAAACCAGGTATGCTTTGCTTTGCATCTAAGAATGCTAGGCGAACCTTTAAAAAGCCTTTAAGTTTCAGTATGTTCATGCAATAAATTAGGGACTTGTGCAAAAAGAGAGAAAAAAAATTTGTATCCATAAAGCAGAATGCAACTATGAAAATTTGTTTTTTTTTAGTGAGCCAAGTGCAGAAACAGAAATTAAGCCAATTTCGGTTGGAATTTGGAGCACCGTTTCCGAAAGGTATGACAGTGAAATCGGTCATATTATGGGAGAAAAACCTACGTAAAGGAGGCCGTGGTACACGGCTCAAAGGTAGTCCAATAAGGACACATTCCTGTTTATGTCAGTTTTGCTTCATATAATTTTGGCTCATTGCAGAAAAAAAAAGGAACTGGAATAATTGAAAGCGAGATAATAAGGCTTCATTGGGTATAAGTACATGATAGATAACCTAGACCCAGGAAAATGAAAGAAAAAAGACAAACCGCTCACAAGTCTCAAACACATTAGGCAGCGGTCGATGCTGTCCAACCCATTATTACTTATCCGCCATTTTGAGTCTCTGCGTGAAATTAACTGCCATCAACATATCGAGCCTGAGAAATTAAAAAAAAAATATATATATATAAACGTTGTTGACAGCTTTACTCCTGTGGCATTCATTGGAAGATTTGAATTATTTTGGTCAAAAATGCATTGTTTTGTAAGCCTGATCAATCCTAAAAGAGGGGGAGGGAACCGACGCTTTGCTGTATGGCCATTTTGACTGCAAAGAGCAATTCGCTTTTCGCATACTCATTCCCCGAAAGAATGCAATTTCTCGGGTTCAGTGTATGATATGTGTTGCAAATGACTTTCAGCACAAACACACTTCAACTATTGAACAATGACTATAAAATGTGGGTAGACAGCAGCTTGCACAGTTCATTTGTCATCATTTGCATGAGTGAGGCTACACACGCCTTTGGTAACAATGTGAGCACAGAGCATTATCCTCTTAGCTGTCTGAATTCAAAGGTATTTATGGTAGTTAGCTGCATTCTGCACAATAAAATCATTCAAAATATACCAATACTCGAAGCAACAAATAAAAAATGGGTGTTAAGAGCGATTTTAGGGAGAACAAGAACTTATACTGAAGGCTTGAAAACTGAATAAAAAACTAATAACCATCATGAATTTCTAATTTGGTATAATAGAACGGTATCTTACAACGCAATACGCGTGCACTGCCGAGGTTCTTGTTTTTCAAGCCCATTTTACACAAGTTTCGTACGGCAGTTTCGGCGCGCAGCAAACTTTTCCTCCACCGCAGAGCGTGCTGAAAGGTTTGACAAAGTTGGAGACAGTTCCAAACATAAAAGCAGGCAAAGGTAAGCAAGCACAGTTCGGCGAAAGTTTATCAAACATTCGGCAGTTGCTCCGCGAGTTCGAGGAACAAGGGAAAATATTAAGCTCACCTTAGTTGCCACCGGACGGAGTTGCTTGTTCATCCCAGCGTGTCGTGGTTTTCCAGGCTTTCCTTGGACACTTCGATAGTAAAAAGAACTTCAGAAAGTTGGTAATTGGCACTATTTTACGTCCCTAGGCATTTCTTACCCGGGGTACTTGCCGAGCACACGCATGGAACTTCAAACACCTATTGATGTCATAGCGATGGGCCGTTCCATTGCGAGGTGAAAGCTAAACTAACTAATATAAAGTAGAAAAAAGTCTTAGCATAATAATAGGAATAGAGTGTGTTATTACTAAAACAAGAAAAATACTAAACAAGGTAAAGAAAACGGATAAGAGTAAAATTTTGAGGTTGCATCAGGTGTTGTCAGCGGGATTAAGGGGGTGGGGGCGGATGTCCTGACCCCCCCCTCTTGAATTCCGCATGTGTAAAAATACAGGGCGCGGAAACGGGGAGGGGGATTGAAACATATAATACGCTGAACCCCCCCCCCCCCCCCCCACACACACACACACGGAAACACACACAAACTTTGAAAATACGCGCGTCCGGAAACCTTAAATACACGACCCCGCAAACCTTAGCTAGAGCTATTAAAACTGTAGAGAACCAAAGTCAAAGTCAGTGATGAGTGTGCCGCATTAAAACCATTCTCTAGAAAATATTCGAAATAAAGCAAAAACAATATTTCTAGATAGAATACACTGGCATACCGTAAAGAATAATTTCACACAAGCTGAAAGTTTCCAGTTTGGTTGTTTTTCTAGTAATCCAATAGAAGTATATTGGGACCAATAGCTATTTTTATTGGAAAAGCAGAAATCTGAAGAGGACTATTGGACAAATCGAAATCTCAATGGGTCCGATAAAATTTCCTGTGTCCATTAGAAATCACTATTCGACCAGTAGAAATATCTAATGGCCATATAGAAATCTCAATCGGTCATATAGAAATCGCTGTTGAAATTTTTGCTAAGGCAAAAACAAAAGAAGTGCTTCGACAACGAGCGCGACGCTGTGTCGGCACGGTTTGCAAAGTTTTAGAATCAACAGAGCACGCACATATGCAGCCCAAAGACTGCCATTGTGTTTCTTTTTTTTTTGTAGGCTTAGAGTTCTAGCCACGAAAGTCTGGTAGTCCGCACTCGTCCGGTGACGGCGCCAGGGCCCACGCATTGCCGGCGGCCACCGCGCGCTGCCTTCGTAACTGCCCCGAGCTAATTGGAAAAAAAAAAGTGCTGTTTTACTTGTGCGTTTTACATCTACGATAGGGGGAAAGACGGAGAAATAAAGGTTTATGTCTTCCTACCACTGCTTCTCCTCCTCTCTTTCCGAAATATTTGACTTTCTTTTTTATGACCTCCTCTCCAAGGCTTTCAGACTTTAGGGGAGAGTAAAGGGGCCACAAGTGAAAGTTTCTGATTTCCCGTGCGGCGGTGAAGAAAGCGGTAAGCGTGATCTCCGCTGATTTTGCTTGTGTGAGTGTAATCGTAGCCTCTGGTTGTTAGCAAGAGCATCAACATGGACTACGACGTCATCAGCAGGAAACTTTGCCCTCAGCTCACGCTGAGGGCGAAGTCGTAGATCTAGAAAAGATCTAAAGAAATCATTGACAAAGACGAAGTTGTCACAGGCTTTATTGAATGCAGCACTTGCAAGGAGGTGCATCAGTATTCGAGCCACAAGAGAGGCACATCTAACCTGTTGAAGCAGAGGTGTCAAGCGGCAAATCCAACCCTTTAGGGATATCTTCAGAAACCGAAGTCTTCTTCATCCGTGACAAGCGCGATGAAGGAGCGTGACATCTAGAGCGCCGTGGAGTTCATTGCGAAGGATGTGAGACCGTTTGAAGCGATTGCCAGACAAGGTTTTAGGACGCGGGCGCAGTGCTTCCTTGATATTGAATCTGAGTGTGTTAAACTCGACGCGGCATTACTGCTGCCGTGCCTTACCACGGTGTTTGGGAATACGACACGTATAGCCGACGAAGCAAGAAAGCTTGTGAAAGCGGATATACGTTTCATGGTTGAGTTGCAAGGCGCAGCGGCAACCCTTGATTTGTGGACGGATGATCAGCAAAAAAACTGCTATATTGGTATACTGCTGCACTGCATGAAGAACTTCAAGCTGGTAGAGCGCGTGCTTTGCACTAAAAAACTCGACCAAGAGAGAGAGAGAAGCCAGGTAAAAATGTTCAATCTGCAGTACTTCAGGCACGGCGGAGGTTTGACCTTCAAGACTGTATTAGAAACGTTGAATTTGTAACGGACAGAGGCATGAATGTAATTTCGGCACTGAGATCACTGGTGCGCCTAAATTTGCTGCGCACATTGTCAACACTGTTCTTGAGACGACAATGCATACTGAACAACGGGATGATGTCATTGCTCTTTTGGATCTTTTCCGAGCCCGCCGATCCTTGGTTACATTCTTCAAGTGATCTAGCCTGCAGTGCCGTTTGGAGTCCTCGCTCAAAGGTGACGTCGAGACTAAGTGGAACAGCAAGTTAGCCACTTTCTCATCTCTTCTTCAGCAGTGGGACCAAATTTGTGCAGTTCTAACAAAGAAAGGCGAAACAAGTTGCGTCAATGACATAGAGAAAGGTGCTTTGCAGTGCCTTGTAAGTTTTCTTGGACCCTTAAAGGCGGCGAGTGATGCCCTGGAGTCATCTTGTCGTCCCAAACTCTATTTGGTGGTCTTGTGGCGAACGCGACTTCTGAAGTACCTAAAGGGTGAGAGTAACCACTCAGCTTCTGCAAGCGTTCAAAGCCTAGAGTATTATAGATTTACGAAAATAAGATGAGTCAAATGTCCGAATATGCAAGCACTGTATTTGGTCATGACGGGATGCCGTGAAGGAACGTTGGAAAATCGAAACCGAAACAGTGGCCAAGGGGTTCCCAAGATCCTTTGAACGGCACTGCGCCGCTAGGATTGCTTCGGTTTTGCAAGATGTCTATGCGCCGATAAACTGAGGGAGAGGAGGAGACGAGGGCGCGCGGGGATGTCAGAACGCCGAGCTCTGGTTCGAAAGATTAGTAGGTAGACCCAGGTAGGCTAAAAGCTAGCCGCCGTTGTCTCAGCTTCCTTAGCCTCCTATATACTGACAAAGCCAGGCAGATCGCCACGAGAAGCAGCCGCCGAAATGGAAAAGGTGGAGCGGCATACAACGGATGAAAAGAGAGCCAAGTGACTGGCGCCCCGCTGCGGCGAGACGCCGAAACAAACTTCTTCCAAGCGAAACAGAGTGTTTCGGGTCCTCGCCGCTACAAACGCTGTGCGCTGACGTCCAGGTTCCCCGAGAAATGGCTCTTTGATGCTCTGTGCTACCAGATCCTCGCGCTCCAAATCTGCGACCGGGCACTGTATGGCTCCGTCGTCGAACTGCCAGGCTTTGTGAGTATAGAGGAGGCTATGCCACTGCGCTCGTCGAATATGTTAGAACGCGGAACGCCGGCGTCCGGCGTCTGGCTTTCGCATTCGAACCCGTTGGACAAGTGCAATGAAGGGGAACACCGAAAGGATAGGCGCAGGCGGGGTCAGGGACGACGTACATTTTCTTTCTACTAACAACGCTACAATAAAGCCACAGCGATCTTTTTTAGGAATCACACCCCACAGTAAAAACTCAACGAAAGATAAATAAAAGGGGGGAAAGGAAAGAAAGGAGAGGGTACCTTGAACTTTTTAAAAGATTAGAAGATTAAAAGAAAGACTGACTTGATAGTATAAATATGTAGCAGCCGAGGTAGTGGTGCTTACGCGACGATGAAAAAGAAGCATGTCGGCGCGAGCACGCAGAACGACACACCACGAGCTTCGAGACTCGGCGACCGAGCGGCCCGGCGGCTACATCGAGCAATGCCCAGGACAGTTTCATTTCTTTTGTAAATATTGTACATAAAAATTATGTTTAGTGCCATATTCCTGGTTCCAACATAATTGGTGACCCGGACGTGATATATTTCCGATCTTCTGCTGCAACACACCTCCGACCGTGACGTCTGAGGCATCGACCATCAGGCACGTTGGTGCATCTGGAGACGGGTGCACGAGGAGTGTGGCATTGGCGAGCTTTCTTCACGCTCTCAAATGCTATCGACGCCTCCGGGGACCATGGCAACGTTGATTTCTCGCCTTTGGAGGTGCAAAGCAGTGTCTCCAATGGCTGTAGAAGCTTGGCACATGCCATGCCATGCCATGCCAATTCCGGAGAAAAGAACGCAATCTCATCTCGAGTTAAAACGAGTGACGGAACAAAGACATTGTTTCACGGCTTTGTTGACGGTGAATGATTCTATGATCTCTTCGCCGAACCTTCTATGGTGCCCTCCTACGATGCTGGTTCGCTCAAAACATGAAATGAAACCACTGAACGACGGGGAATGAACGACGATAGGGTGATACGAGTCACCTGAGGCTCGGGGAAATTGCAAATGATGTTCCTAAAGCGCTGGTTGACGCACCTTCCCGTTTGCCCAATTTCAGTTCAGTTGAGTTTATTATACCTCAAAGGCATTTCGGATGAAATGCAGTACATGAGGGGGGATCAAATGACATATACAGATAGCAGAAGAGTGACGACAAGGTAAATAATAGGAAAATGCAAAAAACTACAAACTAATAGGACAGATATCAAAACATAACATGCAGAAAAAGTAATTAACAGATAAATATATTAAAGATCAACACTTTTCAGGTGTGCCTTGCAGAGTTCACTGAATGTCTTAGGGTTAGATTCACGTACTATGGTTTCAGGAAGGGAATTCCAGTTAGTAATAGCGAGAGAAAGTGGGGAATTTCGTAATTTATTAGTTCTGGCAAATATAGGTTTAATTTTTAGGCTGTGGTCGTGAAACAAGGAGCTGTGAGCTGGTGGCTGACAGTTGGTGTTTCAAAAATCAGAAGAGAAATAGTAAGTTTTGTGAAAATAGACAAGGCGAGCAAGTTGAGTTCTAGATAGAATGCATAGGTCGAGGTTGAATTTTAGAGCAGTTACGCTTGACGTTCGTGAGTAGTCATGTGTTATAAAACGTGATGCCGTGTTTTGCACCGATTCGAGTTTAGTAATGGGATATGATTGATGAGGCAACCAAATAAAGTTGGCGTAGTCTAATTTTGATCGGACGAAAGTCTTATAGGCAGTTAGTTTAGCACAACGGGGAGTGGGGTATAGATTACGTTTTATGTATCCTAGAGATCTGCATGCACTAGCCACTATATTTTCAATATGAGTATTCCAAGTTAGGTCTTCAGAAAATGTTACGCCTAACTATTTGTAAGTTGGTACTTTTTCGAGAGGCAGTGTTAGTAAGGTGTAGTTACGTAAAATAGGAGATCGCTGACCAGTGAATGTTAAAAGTTTGCTCTTGGTTATATTGACCTTCATCTGCCACGTGTTACACCAATGAGACAGAGCATTTAGATCCTGCTGTATAGTAGTATTGAATCTTCAGGGTTAGTGATGCGACGGTAAATTACGAAATCATCCGCGAAAAGCCTAATAGAGGATGTTATCTGGTGAGGAAGATCGTTACTATACATAAGAAATAAAAGCGGCCCGAGAACGCTGCCCTGGGTGATCTGGCATGCCCAAGGTGAACAGCTTTCTTATGGTTAGTTAAAAATTCAGCTATCCAGTGTACAATAGATGGATGGATGTTAAGTTCAGAAAGTTTGTATAGAAGTCGCTGGTGAGGAACCGTGTCAAATGCTTTAGAGAAATCGATGAAGATGGCATCGGTGGGTTTAGAGGAATGAAAGTTGTTATGCAAATTGGTTACAAACTCAAATAGCTGGGTTTCGCATGCATATCCCGACCTGAAACCATGTTGGTTGTTATATATTAATTTATTTTTCGACAAATAGTTCATAATGTGGGAGTAGACGACATGTTCAAAAATTTTGCATGGCACACGTGTCAGCGATATAGGTCTATAATTCGAGTAGTCCTGCTTGTTTCCGGATTTAAAAATAGGTATAACTCTCCCGAATCTCCAGTCCTCCGGGAGGGTAGCCGAGTCAAGTGATTGTTGAAATAGTCTACAGAAAAGGTAAGATGATATGTGCTTTGTTATTTCTAGAAGTTTAGGGCAAATATTGTCGTCGTCAGGGGCTGAGCTGCGGGAGAGTTTTTCGATTGCGTGCATGATACCATTTCGGTCAAAGACAATAGGTTGCACGTTCAATCTCTCCCGGTTCTATACCCAGGTGGTCCTGGATGAAGCCTCTCAAACAGTTAGACGTATCTTCCCACGTTTCATTTGGTTTTTCTGGGATACCCCTGACTAATAAGTTATTGCGTCTCATTCTGTTATTTCAATCATCGATACTAGAGTAAAGGGTGCAGATTCTATCATGCGAGTAATGGACGTCTCTTTATTTGTCCCCGCGACCTAATGGAATAGAATACATTTTCTTCTCTTCGCATAAGACGAATTTGCTTGCGTGCTTGACAGCGGTTTGCTGCGGCTTCTCGTCATTGTTGACTTTTTTTACAGAGTTGTTTTTAACGAATTCTGGGGGAAAGCACAACGCTTGGGTTTTACCGTGTGGCAATAGCCTTCAAACGATGCGCTGAGTTGTGTACATAGGGTATGACGAAAAAACGATTAAATTTCTTACTTTTGTTGGCGGGTCTTGGGCGGTTAAGAACAAGAATGTACCTCTGTAATGCTTCCTCAGAAGATCCAAATGAAACCCTGTGCTGTGAAGTGTGCTTCTGAAACAAATTGTTGCGGCTCTATTGTACGGTTGTTATAGGTGTACGTTGTCCCTCGTCCCACCTGTGTCTTGTTCTTTCGGTATTCATTAACCCAACCAACACGCTCGTCAGTCTAGATTGCGATGAAGACAAGGTCATCCCCTGTCTTCACTGCACTCGTAGAACCTTTTTGAATGCGGAACGCCCTCCGTCCGTCACTTGGTTCTCGCATTGCACTAGTGCAGGGGAGAAAAAGGAAGCAAGCTCTTGGTCTACCATCCACTCATTCGAATCAGACCTCGGCGATTTTACGTCCCCGCGTGGCTACACTATCGACCTTGTCTCGAAGCCAAATTGAGCTCCTTCGGGAAATTGGGTTGTCTCGCCTCTTCTTTGCTCTTTTGCCTCTCTTCTACTGTGCGTTTAATCATTATCCGGGGCAGCATAATGTGGCCTTTTTTTTACAGAGCGTAAACCGGAAATATCCGGCCCCCGCAAAGACGCACAAAAAAAAATAAATAAAGGGAGACTCGGTAAAACCGTGGAGCGGTTAGGCTGGACACACGTCATTACTACCTCCCTCTCGCACGGTGTATAAAAAAGCGTGTCGTGGGAGCGTAACGCGGGGAAAATGATTGATGGTGACGTTCACGACTCCATTAGTGTCCTGTTCAGCGTTGTCACGGGGATGATTTTTTTCATCGGTCAACACACCAACGATTACCGAGAATTAAAGATCCCCTGACTGGGGGTTGTCAGCGTAGCACGTTGCGCAATTTCAGGGGTGTTCTTAAAAAAAAAAAGCCTGCTTCGGCGTTTTCCAGAGCCACTTTTAGAATTGTTCGGCAGTTTTGTAGCGATGGCTGTTGTGGGCTCTTACCACTGTAGGATTACCGACACTGCTCTTAAACCCAGTCAAAATGATGACACCCGGAATCGGTGGCGGTGTCACATGTCCTTAGGTGACACCGTGACGTCTCAAGTCACTTGACGTCATGATATTCGGTGACATCACACTGTAATGTGACCCCACTCTGTCAGGTAACGTCATGGTGTCACGAGACGTGATGATGTCAATTGAAATTCTATAGAAGTTCAAGAAAATTCTTTAGACATATAGAAATCACCAATATAAATCGAAATCACATCAACATTTCTTAGAAATCAGGTCTATAGAAAGTTTTCTTAAATGATCACATGACATCACTATGTCATGAGATATTCTGGCATCAGTGACTATTAGCACAGTCATGCGAAATTATCTAGCTGAAAAGTTTCATAGTTATAAAGGAGTGTATTACTCTCCCAGTGACATTGGCGGTGGCTCCTCCACGTAAGGTATAAGCTACATAAGGATACATTAGGGTTCGATAAGGTTTCGCAACTATCTCCGTGGCTGTACTTTGGAATCACACACTACAGATCATGCTTTCTTTAAAGATGCGGCCACCGGCAAATATTATGTTCTCTCTGCCACCTTGTGTTGATTTTGAGTTTATTCAAGACGACCTTTTACAGAATTGTCTTATGGAATATGGCTAAAGGCACTTTAAGTTCCTAACGGGGCCATGGCACCCTCTCAGCAGCAGCGGATACTGACGGGGCCATACCAAACTCTTAGCAACAACGGATAACGTAAACCGCGTCTTTTGGCAACATAGAACACCGCAATGTGTTATCATGAATTTGGCTTGTTCTAACGGCCCAAAGAATCTGGCCGTTGTCCACATTATTTCAGTTTAAATGGCTCTGGCATCCTTGACTCCCCTCTGCTCTCTATTTCTGTCATCTCTTCACATATTTACTCCTCTCCACAGCACATGGATAGCTTGCTAATCAGCACGATTTGTACAGAAGGCACATTGAAGAAGGCATTGTGAGCCATGTAGCTCAGTAAACGTCTTAGCCTAGAAAATGGGACATTATTATGGCAGATTCAGTGTCAGACTCATTGCTTCAGAGCAGATCACTGCAACGCCACGCACTCTAGACAGGCCTTTACTTCATCGTTTGATGTGGAATACGGGTATCTCTTTCGGCACCTAAAATCCACGCAAGAGGGATTTCCTGGTCACGTGAAAGGCTCAGAGTAACAGGAAGTACATAGCGTTACAGCGGATGCTGCTCAGCAGACATAAGTCTTGACTGTTGTTTTCTTCAATTTTCGCTTAACACGCGCTTCCCCACAAGTAGCTTTACGTGCCGCTCAAAATGTGCATAAATGCAAATCGTTTCACTTACATTTCGAGCCTGTTAACCCTTTTTCTGCGAACCAAAGTGGACTTGAATAATTGAAGCGAGGACGGAATTACAAAAGACATTTGCCTTTCTTGGCGTGAACTATTTTGTGATGCGCAGCCAAGGTTGGCGCAGCTTCTAAAGTGCTCCAAGACCAGCTTCAGACGGCGCAATTTCTCCCAGAAACTTGCCGTCGTAAGGCGGAGGGCAAGGCGTCTGCTTTTTGCGCAGGCGTAGCGGTGACGTCAGAACGACGCCGAGCTCTGATTGGCTGATTGAAAAAAATAGTGGGTAGGCCTCAATGCTAAATGCTTTGAAATCTACCCAGTATTTGTTTTTTCAATCAGCCAATAAGAGTTTGGTGTTCTGACATGCTCGCAACCACTGTGCAAGAATAAGCAGACAAACTTGTGCTCCGCATTGGAATAGAAGCAGACGACTTGCTCTCCGAATACCAGCAACACGGGCCGCCGACGTTCACAGGCAGCAACCGAATTGGTACGATTTGCCATCATCATCATTACATTTGATTTTTCTTGCACTATTTAACGCACAGTTACGCGCTATAAACGTGTTTTTATATCTTTAAATGGCGTTGTCAATACAAACTAATCTTTCTGAAACAGTTTAGTCTTTCAAACTATCCATTTCAAACCAGAAGCAAGTCTTCAGTTGTCAATATAACCGCCACCGGGTGTCGCGTAAAAGTATTGCGTTCCTAATTGCCTGCTGCCGCTTCAAAGTTCAAACGTCTCCGAGTTTTCTGAGTTGCTCGTCCGCTTCGAGCCGGACGCGACCCGAGCAATTTGTATCTCAGCGTCAGGATCTCGGAAGACCTAGAGAACAAATCGCCAGCAGTACCGAAATTGCGGGGAAAGTTTTCCCGTCTAAAGCCTGCCTAACGCTGTCAAGGCTACTTTCGCGAGCGCGTCGTTTTGTTTGCCGTCTCCTGCGCACGAGAGCGCGAACGAATGAGTCGCAAGACGAAGCCACGCGCTCTCGAAGCAGTGCTGTGCTGCAGCACTGCAGAAGCGACTCCAGCCTCGATAGCGTAGCAGAAAATACTTGATATGGAAATTTCACAGCGATAGTTGTTAAGGGTTCTTCCCACCACTGGAGATGACGTCCGTTGTTGGTGTTGTAGTTGTAGTAGTTGTAGTTATATTTGGCGATACAGGGCGTCCGTAGTCGATGTTTGACAACGATCGCCCGCCGCCCGCGTGAATCGAGCCTTGGCCCGCTGCGTGCCGAAGTGGAGGCGTTACCACCAAGCTACTCCAAATAGTGTTTTTTTTTTTGTCTTTAGTGTATGAAAACTTGCTCTCAGAATTCAGGTTACAAGGTGATAAGGTGAAAATATGGTTATACAAACAGTAATAGAAATGAGGTGGAAGGTTAAGATGATTGTCTTTCCTGAAGCACATTTTCACTCACGGCACTTTCTCGTGCGCAATATTTTTGACCATTTCCAGATATTAAAAATCTGGAAGTCTTAAGAAAGCATAAACAAGGGAAACCATTCAGGCAGTGGTTGGTGAGCTTCGCAAACACTCCTTACTTTATAATCTCTTCTAGAAAAATAGATTATTGGTGCGTGGTGTGCCAGCACCCCTGTCGATCATCCGGTATTTCCAAAGACTATGGAGGCTTATGACCATGAGTAAATCATAAGGAATATTTGTTTCGGTGAGGACGTGTAGAAATCAAATACTATGGTCGGTAAAGTCTATGTCCTCTTTAAAGTTCGCCAAAAAACAACCCCCCCCCCCCCAAAAAAAAAAAAAAAGGCATCCGTGCAGTAGATGAAGCAGGGTTCTACTGTTTCTTGTCGGCGCCATAAGCGATAGTCAGCTGACCACGGTACAAAAAAAGCACGTTCTTGAAGCCACAATTGTACTGGAAGCGTTCACGTGCGCAACCTAAAGAAGAACGTTTTAGCACATCGTGTCCTTCACAGTCACTAAACCCTGTCCTGTATAAGGGAATAGGAAAGAAAGTTTCAATTAGGCCTTCTGATGAACCCGCTCTAAACTTAGGGTTTTGTAGTATCCAATGCCCACTGCATGCGCTCCCTGGAAAAAGAAAATAGCACACAACAAAATGCCGTCGCAGTACTGCCAAAGCCAAGAACTCGCGCCGGGAGACGCGTTTTCACGTGTTCAGGAACAAAACAGAACAAAACAAAAGCGTACGTAACAAAACAGATTATATTATGTTCCGAACTCTTTTGTTCACGCACCCCACAATGCGTGAACGAGACGCCGACGCCCAACGACTTTGCCGTGACGTGTCGCCGCTGTTCTTGTGACTGTACTGTGAAGGAACACAGGACTGCTAAATTCTTTTTATAGGTTCGTTGTCCCCGTGAAGCCGGTCGTGTGACCAGGAAATCCCCCTTGCGGGGATTTTAGCCGCCGGGAGAGATACCCGCTTTCACCAGCAAACCGCCCCTGCATTGCTGACAAAGAAACGGACATGAGCGCGTGGCCTTGGAAAGTATCTTCAGTGAGCGAGCTCTCGTACAAAAAAAAAAACGAGGAACAAGTCAAGGATAAACAAGCTACAAACTCTCGTTTGGCCCCTGGAACTTATTTTAATTTTTACCCCACGGAGGCTCTGTGCCGTTAGGTCTCGCTCGGTCAATGGGACATTAGGTGCCGTTTTTCGCCGGCTTCACTCCATCAGATATTTAATGATTTTGCATTTAAAAGACCGGTGCTGATCCCGTATCCTGTACAAAGAGGCTCAGAAATAAAAAAAAAAAATTGTGAACACATACGCAGCCGGTAAGGTGAAACAGGGCGACAGCTGAGGTGACGTTGAAGCCGCTAAGGTGTCATTTCGGAGCGGATGGACTGAATCAACGGTAAAGGTGAAAACGCGCACCTTAGAGTCCACACATGGGTGTTTCGTATCAAACCGAGCAACACACCGGACGAGAATTCCATAGCGCTTTGGAATAAATGAGGGTGTACTAAGTAGAGAGAATTTCAGCTGCCTGCGTTAAGAGGAGGGCGTTGTTTTACTACTGTTCGGTACAAATAGTCGCGCGTGCTAAACGTAAAGCGCCGAATAAATAGGGACAAGGAAGTAGACAATAGGGTTGACGAAGTGCACTCTCAAACGTAGGTTTATTTAAACAAACTGGCACTATTAATACCATGTTTCTGGCTATTCGTTTAGAAAATAAAACTGCATCTGTCAAGTGAATTGACGGGGCGCTAACGCTCTTGGTTTCCCATTGCTTTCTAGTACAAAATGCATAGGTAGTAAAATTCTAAGGCAGTTTTTTTTCTGCGTATCTCCCAAGAATTGTCGTTCG
The DNA here is from genome assembly GCA_013358835.2 of Ixodes persulcatus. Lineage (NCBI taxonomy): Eukaryota > Metazoa > Arthropoda > Arachnida > Ixodida > Ixodidae > Ixodes > Ixodes persulcatus. The sequence goes on along the minus strand of JABSTQ010009160.1, from coordinate 882,483 downwards.
TGCTAATTCTGGTTCACATGGGAACCTATTCCAGTGCACTGCCAGATTTTCTGGCGTGGACTGTTTTACTGACCATGCATGTTATCCTGCTACCGCCTGTAGAACGTTTTGGCGGAGTGCGAAAAATGGCCCCCGTCCATATGGAGCGCGGTCAACGGCACGAAACCGCGAAGTGTCCCCCTAACAGCTATCGAGTGGTAACATCATTGTAATAATATTAATAATTAAAAAAAAATGTTAGAAGCTGTTTTGGAGTCTCTGTGATTTTTAGGCACCCCAAACATTAACCAATTTGCCCCAGAGTTGACACGAAGGCTGAATGGAAAACGAGAAAAAAGTGTAATAAAAACTAACGTAGCGATGCAGGCGAGTTGGTTATGCATGTTGAAAAGTAGTGAAAGTGCACAATAAAAACGAACACGAAGACTGAGAGGCAAACAGGACGAGCGCTGACTAAGAACTGAATTTTTATTGGAAAATAGAAACAGCAAAAGCCACAAATATTACGGAAATGTGACTATTCAGCAATGACTCGGCCACCACACGTGTCAATAAAATCCACTTATTTTTTGTGAAGACAAAATGAGGGCTGACTGATACACTTATTAGGACGCTCCTTCTTTATCATGTATGCTTCCAGTACCTCTCTCGCCACCTTTTCTTTACCTCTCCCAACGATTGTAGTGCCTCGAAAGTTGGGAATGCAACGGCAATCTCTGCAATGTATGCGTAAATGTGCTCCTGTTGTTGAACGCAGTGATATATTATGTACCCGCAACCGTTCGTTCAAACACCTTCCGATCTGGCCTATGTAAACCTTGCCGCAGCCCAACGGAATTTTATATATCACGCTCACCGCACATTCCACGTATTTGTCTGCATGCTTCACTGTGCATTGCCGCTTATCCTTTCCTTTTTCTTTTATCCTCGGACATAGTTGAGCCAGTTTACGTGGTGCTGAGAAGACCAGAGGTACCTCGAATCTTTCCGCTACTTTTTTTAAATTGTGGGAAACCCTGTGCAAGTATGGCATCACGTGGGGTCTTGCTCTTTTTTTCTTTTGCTTGTCCTTTTGGCTTTTGATCCTGACCTTCTTCAGAAGTTTCTCAGCCACTGCGAGCAGAAGGGAAGTTGGACACCCTACGCTTCCAAGTCTCTTGACCTGACGAAAGAAGCTGTCGTGCGTGGCATGGGGACACCGACGTTTTCAATCGCCATCTGTACACAAGACGACACAATGCTTTGTTTCACCAACTTTGAATGCGCCGAATCATAGGGGGTGGTTTCATTTGAAATCGAACACGCTTGTCGGGGTGGGTCTTTCGATTTTTTTTTAAATATATGTAATTTCCCCAATTCTGGAAAAAACAAAACCGCTTTTCAAAATTTTTTTAAAAAATATTTCGCTTCACAAGAAATTATTGAGTGGAGGAGGGTGAAAATCTGTTTTTTACTCCGTGATTTTTCTACCCAGTTCTGTACACTGGTATGAATACGGGAAGCATACAAAAGTTCAGACTACTTTTTTGTGCTCTTGTATGTTATTTTGACTATTTTCGAGTTAAAAGGAAAATACTTTTGTATTTTTGTTTATTGAGATAAAAAATGCCAAATATCGTCTCTTAGACAATCCGGTGACATCTTCAGAGCCTTGTAACTCATGAGTTACAGGGCTCTGAAGTTACTTTTGACGCTTACCAAATACTATGCGGGTGTAGTCCTATACATGAGCTATCGACGGGCATAAGTTTAGTTTATTTTATTTTCACGGAATATTTTATATACAATTTGAAATATCGTCGAAAATGAAATTAACCGATATTTTGAACCCACTTTATCGAAAAAGCCATTTTTTATTTCGTTCAATTTTTTTTTTTATTATTGCTGCCGACAGGCACGTATCCAGGGGGGGGGGCCATGGGGCCCGGGCCCCCCCCCCCCCCCCGAAACCTTTGATTTTGCTGGGACCTCCTCTCCCCCCTCCCCCTCATACAGCATTTCGTCATGGGCGGGCCCCCCCCGAAACAAAATCCTGGCTACGTGCCTGGCTGCCGATCATATGAACTTTCAGTTGGCTTAATGCGATTTCCCCCTTTTTTGTTGTATCTTCTCTAAAAGTGATCGAAATCGCTCCCACGTGACAATGCGGTGACAATTTCAGAGCCTTGTAACTCATGAGTTATTATATTTGTCGCTTACCAAATACTATGCGGGTTTAGCCCTATACATAGAATATCGACGGGCATAAGTTTAGTTTGTTTTATTTTCACGGAATTTTTTATATAAAATTTGAAATATCGTCGAAAATGAAATTAACCGATATTTTGAACCCACTTTATCGAAAAAGGTCATTTTTTATTTCGTTCAATTTTTTTATTATTGCTGCCGATCATATGAACTTTCAATTGGCTTGATGCGATTTACCCCCTTTTTTTGTTGTATCTTCTCTAGAAGTGATCGAAATCGCTCCCACTCTCTCAGAACTGCCAGACGCAGTTTCCGCAGGTCGGCTTCGCTGCAAAAACTATACTGCTTATTTGTGTGTTCAAATGCAGCGGGTAAATTCATTTTTATTGAGAACGCTCGTGCTTGGCTACATATTGTATTTGCTTAATTTTTTAATGATGGAAACTGACATTCCTTAGTCTGATGGTTAGCGGTGCAGCGGATGTTCCATTATCCGATGTCTAAAGCCAGGGCACAAAGGGCGGAGAAAACGGAACGAGCTTTTCATGTAGCCAGACCGGGGTCATATATCTGTTTGTCTTATACACAGGTCGTAAGGCACGTACAGCACGCCCGGCCCTTCTCCGTTACACCCAGGAAGCATCCGGCACGGGCGCCAATCCATGACGTGTCTTGTCCCGTGCGATCAAATAACCATGTAATTGCCTGTTCTTTATTGTCAGCGTGTATATCAAAAATATGTAATATCACATGCCCCTCTTTAAGAAGGAAAAGCAGTTTGCAGAAAAAAAGTGAGGAAAACGGACTGAGTTTACATGAAGCGAAGCCAATTTTTTCCAGAACACAAACACCAATTGGCGATAAATAGTCACTTTTATTAAGTAACGCTAATATATTTAGGATGCACTTGTAAAACAACATGTTGTTGTGCTTTAAATAGTCCTGTTCACGAGCAACGCGATATTGGAACTTTTTGACAACGGCATCGGCTTGCCTCTGCAGAGACGATCGACCGCGGGGGCGAGCTGAACTTTGTACCGCAGCCGTCGGATGCAGCCGAGAAGTTCACCAGCGTGGTAAGTCGAGACGGACAGAACAAAAACTGGAGCCAACGCGAGCGAGCGGTGAACCCGAGACGGTGGCCCTTCTGTTTGAACGAGTGTGTGCAGTTAAAATAAAAGTGTTGGGTTTTGTTTAAGACCCAGGGGCCCGTCCCCCCCTCCCCCCCCGAAATTTTCCATTTTTCTGGGACCTCCTCTCCCCCCTCCCCCTCATACAGCATTTTGTCATGGGCCACCACCCCCCCCCCTCCCCCCCCCCCCCCCCCCCGAAACAAAATCCTGGCTACGTGCCTGGCTACGGTAGATTTGCATTGGCTAGGCGCACATTGCTTTGGTTTGGGAATAAATAAAGGTTTGTTCTATTTTCTCCTTCAAAATAAAGCGCGTCCGGTCAAGGCGGACTTGGCACCGCTGCATAAACAGCATCGGAAATGTGTCTTTCATATTGCCGGAGACTGTACATCTCGTGCTTATGTCACCTTCGGTTCCTGGCCCGGCTCGCGAACTGTGCACCACACATGTGAGGAGCGTAATCCTGTGCGAGTACCTACTGAGGCCCACTCTTCTCTTTTGTGCTTCCTGAATATATCGATTTCTTTCTCCGGTAAGTCGGAAAGCTGAACGCTTCTAGTCGGTGTTTTAATTTTTTTTTAACGAAGTTCTTTCACGTTCGCATTAAGGAGCCATCCTGCGAACGAAAATTGTGTACTGTGGCGAGGTGCTTCAAGCCTTACGACCTGTGTATAAGACAAACAGATATATGACCCCGGTCTTGCTACATGAACAGCTCGTTCAGTTTTCTCCGCCCTTTGTGCCCTCGATTTAGACATCGGATAATGGCACATCCGCTGCACCGCTAACGATCGGACTCAGGGGCGGATTCAGAGGGGGGGTCCGGATGTCCTGACCCCCCTCTTGAATCCTGCATGTGTAAAAATTTAGGGAGTGGAAACGGGAAAGGGGGGGCGGGGTCTTAAACATATGATACGCTGACCAACACCTGACCCCCCTCTCAAGAAATACCTGCGTCCGCCCCTGATCGGACTAAGGAATGTCAGTTGACATCATTACAAAATTAAGAAAATACAATATGTAGCCAAGCGCGAGTGTTCTCAATCGAAATGAATTTACCCGCTGCATTTGAACACACAAATAAGCAGTATTGTCTTTACAGCGAAGCCGACCTGCGGAAACTGCGTTTGGTCGTTCTGAGAACGTGGGAGCGATTTCGATCACTTCTAGAGAAGATACAACAAAAAAAAAAGGGGGAAATCGCATCAAGCCAATTGAAAGTTCATATGATCGGTAGCAATTATAAAAAAAAAAAAAAAAAATTGAACGAAATAAAAAAGGGCCTTTTTCGATAAAGTGGGTTCAAAATATCAGTTAATTTCATTTTCGACGATATTTCAAATTTTATATAAAAAATTCCGTAAAAATAAAATACACTAAACTTATGTCCGTCGATAGCCCATGTATAGGGCTACATCCGAATAGTATTTGGTAAGCGACAAATATAATAACTCATGAGTTACAAGGCTCTGAAAATGTCACCAGATTGCCACGTGGGAGCGATTTCGATCACTTCTAGAGAAGATACAACAAAAAAAGAGGAAAATCGCATCAAGCCAATTGAAAGTTCATATCATCGGCAGCAATAATAAAAAAAATTTAACGAAATAGAAAATGGCCTTTTTTTGATAAAGTGGGTTCAAATTATCGGTTAATTTCATTTTCAACGATATTTCAAATTTTATATAAAACATGCAGTGCAAATAAAATAAACTAAACTTATGCCCGTCGATAGCCCATGTATAGGGCGTCACCCGAATAGTATTTGGTAAACGACAAATATAATAACTCATGAGTTACAAGGCTCTGAAGATGTCACCGGAATGTCAAAGAAACAACGTTTGTCGTTTTTTACCTCAATAAACAAAAATACAAAAATATTTTCCTTTGAACTATAAAATAGTCGAAATAACATACAAGATCACAAAAGATTACTGTGAGTTTTGTATGCTTTCCGTATCCATACCAGCGCACAGAACTGGGTAGAAACATCATGTAGTAAAAAACAGATTTTCACCCTGCTCCACTCAATATTTTTTTGTGAAGCGAAATATTTTTTTATAAAATGTTTAAAAGCATTTTTGTTCTTTCCAGAAATGGGGCAATCACATATATTTTTTCAGAAAAAATGGAAATACCCACCCAGTGAAGCGTGTTCGATTTCAAATGAAACCACCCAGGGGAGGATTTCCTTCTGGGTACGCGGTTTGTATCTCCAGCACACGTGTTCCCCTGTGAATTGCATTCGCAAATCCAGAAACTGTAGAAACTGCCCATCCTGACGTTCAAGGGGGAACTTCAGGCTTCTAGATCTGTCTTTAAACAAACTCATCACATCTTAAACAACTTCACATACAGTAAGGTTTTCACAGTTCTGCAAAATCGCTAAATAATCGTCTACATACCTACACAACTTGGTCCCAGGTTTACCTTCCAAGGCATTTTGAATGGCTCGGTCATACTTGGCCAAGAAAATATTACAAAGCACAGGGGCAGCACAGGAACCAATGCAGATACCTTACCTCTGGAGGTAATGGCAGCCCTCAAAAAGAATGAAAGTCTACTCCAAGTAAAACTTTAAAAGTTTCAAAAAACCGTCAACCCCCCCTTTGCTCTTTTTTCCAATAAAAAATCAGTTGTTAGTCAGCGCTCGTCCTGTTTGCCTCTCACTCTTCGTATTTGTCTTTATTGTGCGCTTTCACTACTTTTCAACTTGTAATAAAAATCATGCCAAGGCGTCTGCTCCATGTACTTCGGAAGTTGTCTACTAGACACACCTTTCGTGCGGCAGTAGCTACACCGTAAAAAAGTAACGGCGCGTGAAGGATAGGCTCCGTGAACAAGGCTACTCTTTGAGAGCTGTAGGGATTGCCCGTGCCAACCGTGCTTTACAAAACACAACCGCCTAGGGAAGGCACAGGAGCGATCGGTGGCCGAGTGGGCTAGCACAAACCAGCTCGGAGCACGTAGAGCGAAAGCTCGCACAACACAACCCAGGGCATCCTGGGTTCAATCCCCAGCCCTGCCCGTTTCAATCTGGATGAGCATCGTATCGGCGTACTGTCGTGTATCACTACTGCGTGGTGCACGTTAAGGACCCCAGGTTCGCGGATGTACCGCACTGGCTAAATTGATCATCTACAGCTGAGACACCAGACGCCCACTGAGGCAGGCTAACTTTGGCTGTACAGCAATTTGCTTTCGGAAGGCACAAGAAAAAAGTTACCCTGTAGGTACTCGAAGCTTACTATGTACACCAGGGGGACAGACGTGCATCAGTAAACCGCCAGTGACTTTGTCGAGAAGGAAACAAAGATTTCTTGAAGTGTGATCATGAATTGGGATCAGCCATTAGGGGGAAGGGTGGTAGATGCACGTGCAAAGGTTCTGAATATGGTGTTTTCGTAGCGTGAGCTACACTGGCCGAGGTTGAGCAGTTTCGCGTGGCTGTCAAAGAGCCGTGCTGCGCAAGCGCGAGGAGCTGTGACGTCACACGGCGGACAGCTGCGCGCCGGAGCCACCGCAGCCGCGCGTTCCGCCGCCACCGCGCGCGCCTCGCCGGTCTGCACATTCCAGAGGAGTGACATCATAGCCGCGGAAGACGCACTGGCGCCGCTGCGTCCCCAGCTGTGCGCCTCTGTTGCGCAGTAGCCAAGTCTGACGCTGCACCGGAGTTGCTTGATAGCACCTCTCATTTTGTGCGCATAAGCTCACGCTACATATATCCTGGCATAGCCGACCTAAGCCACCGCAATTTTTTTTCTTGGTTTTTCGATAGCAAAAATCTTAGTTTCGAGCGAGCGCTCGATCCTGTACCGTACTTCTTCCTATTTTTGTGTTTGCGCTATTTTACCGGAGTATGGACAGTCAATAACAAGAAGCCTTTTATCGTGTTGTGGTGTTCTTAATGGCGAATAGCGCGATTTCATTGGCTACGGAGAGATAATAAGGTGCTTGGGAAACGCCCTGCTTCTTTTAAGCTGGCATTGGCTATAGAAGGGCACGCGTCGCGTTGTCCCCAGTTTTGACGCAAGGAAAATGGTGCGCCGTTTCACGAGAAGAGCATTTGTATCTGCGAATTTCGAGTGGGAGGAGCTAACCCTCATAGATCTCATGTTATAACCGACTTCGCGAAATTCCCATTTAATTAAAGCGACATCGCGCTCCCCGAGGTAATAACCTTTAACGGCTAATCAACATTCGGGGATTTTCAAAACAAGTACGCACGAACAATTTTTCGCTAGCTCCAGATTTGAGCCGTTATAGCTGAGCCTCTGTTGCCTCATCAAATGTCCGGGCCCCGAAATGGGTAATTACGAATTCACACAAAGTCAGCCTCGGGGATAACAAGAAATGGTATCTAAAAAGGTCAATAACCTTTTTTTCGCAACCGCAGCGAAGAAGTGAATTGAACGCAACGAAAGAAAACGAAATGTGAATATATTAGTTACGACTGCGGCCATGCACAGCTGTTGGAAAGCGCCGGAGCTTCGAATTTTACTGCGAAAGGGATTTTGGGCGGCCACCGAATTTCCGAGCTTAGGCTCCTTCCAATTGAACACTCTCCACCACACTGTAGTCACTAACAGAAACGCAAGTTGAGTTGAGACGTGAGGATCATCTAATCGCTCCGCAGGAAGTGAAACTACGCCATTAAAGAACGTTAAAGATCGAATCACCAAGCATGAGGCATGAACATAATAAAAAAAAAAAAAAAAACGCCCTGAGCATCTTTATCACTCAGTGACTGCAGTAGCGGTTTTCGACAAGCTTTAAACTTACAACGAAACAAGCAGTTGCTGGCGCCAGAGTGTCGAACTGAAATGTTTATCGGTTCGGTTCCGGTTCGGGTTCATGGCTTTCGGTGCAGTTCCGGTTCAGTTCCGGGAAGCCAAAAATAACGGTGCGAACCGGTTAGAACCAGTTTGAACCGCTAAATTTAGAATATATTTTCCGCGTTCTTTTCGCAATAGGCACTATTTCAACAGTGAAACGAGTACTATATAGCTTTTTATCATTCGTAGAATCCACTTTTATTTTCTGGTACCAAACATAAATTCCGTTATGTAAGTTCGAAGAAACAGTAAAAGAAAAGCTAGATTAACATATATGACACAACATCTTTTTTGAAATCAATCGCATATATGTTACCTGAATCAAAAGGTTATCAGTCTGGTAGGTCGCCTAAAATACCCGGGATTGGTACAACTTTGCGTCGCAGTATTAAAAGTCGAATCCTGTTGTGCTTTTGAGCTTAGGAATTATTTACAGTGCACAAAATTATAAAATGGGCCCGTCCTCGCCATATATATCCTGGAATCTAATTTACAAAATCTTTTCAGATTATATACGATGACGACGCAGCTGAGCTAAAAAAAGAATATTTTCAAAATGGCAGGCAAGTTTTAAGACAAACCCTTTCAGTCTACCTTTTTCAGAAACATAGAGCGGCAATCACAACGCTTCCTTTTTTGACCAATATTGTTTACCCTCAGCAACGTCATGTAGGCGAATAAGAATTCGGAAAAGAGTGACCTTCGTACTCGGATCGGATCTGGCCTAAAATAGCGCGTACCGAAGTGAACATTTTGAACATAGCTTGGCGTTTGAGGTTTGTTCTTGACAGGATGCCGGTCAATTCAATCTGCAAATAAGCATCACCCTTGCTAATTTTTTTGTTGTTGTTAAATAGAACAAATTAGTATTTCATACTCTACTCGAAATTGCAGCTACTTAATTTGTCACTTTCTGGCAGTCTGCGTGCGCAATCGTCATAGTTCCGCAACGCGCCACTGTGAACTTTGTTTTCGTCCAGCACACATACACGCAAAATGGTTGCTCATCACATAAGATAGGCAACATACTTCTATATGTTTTAGGAGTTGAATATGCATCAGGAACATATATGTTATTTATATCAGCTTCAAAAAAAAGTTTAAGGTTCTCCCAAATCACTTATAGACGTGCCTATCGAGGGTAAAAACATCGAAAAGATTTGCAGAGCATATTTCAGGTAGTTTGAGTGTGAATTTACTTATGATGTAATCTTGAGGGTGATCGGCCTTTTATTTATGTTGTGAAGTCTTCAGGCTTCACAACAAAAAGCTTCGCAACAATAAAAAAAATATATTTTTTTATTGTCATCAATAAATGTGACTGTATAAAGTTCGCATAATCGCTTGAAACCGACACGGGAGGACGATACTTGAAAATACGCCATCTCTTGAGTCTGCGGAAACGTGCATTCTTGTTCGCTGTTTGGCAGTGTAAAAGACCGCGTTGCGGGGTATGTCAAATATGACTGTTTGCTCAAATTATAGATCCGAAGGCAAATACACGAAATGTGCACAAAGAGAGATAATAATTACAATTCTTCTAAATAATCCCATACACGACGTCTTACTGCAAAAAGAAATATATAGAGATGCATGTTTTAAACGTAAACACGTTTGACGGAACTCTGTCTGGTTAGGTTTTGAAAAATACATACCTTCACCAAACAAGTCCTAAGCTGTTAGTAGCCCGTCGTTTCAATAAGTCGGGCTAAATAGGTCGACAGGCACTCAACCATAGGCGTATGTCAATGGACCAGGACACTTCAAGAAGAAAAAGTGAGTGAAGCAAACGACACACCGTAGTTGGAAAAGAAGCTGCTGCTCTCCACGTGCAAATAGTCGCCCCTGATGCAAAAGCAAATCGGTTTTGAAACGTCGGGCTCCTAACTGCTTAGGGCTTGGTCGGTTATAATCCGTATTCTAATAGAGATGCGTACAATGATGTTCCTAATTACACATAAATAGCGCGAAGAACAGACAATTATTTCTAATTAAAATCACATTTGGACATCGGCTTGCACAAGCTTGGAACTTCGCAGAATTCTTTTTCGGGAGGCTAATGTTATATTCGGTTTTACGTGCATTGTCTTGGGGCTTCATTTTACAACCCTGTACTTCACCAGTCATGCGCGCTCTAACATTTCATTAGGCTGCCGCAAATCATAGCGAGACAGCAATATATGCTGCTCAACTTTACAATTTGGACGTCCCCTTTTGCTATACTTTGTTTCAAATAAAGGGCCACTGAAAAGAAACAAAATGATTTTTTTAACCAGTCTGGTTGGGACACGCGTGTGACGAAATGAATTTTATCCCGCAAAAAATACTTTAGAGTAATATTGACGGCGCAAGATTTTTTTTTAAATTCTGCGCGCAGTCTATGACGTCAAGGAATGGTCATACACTCTTTCAACCTCAACGAGATGGCAAAGCCGATCCACCTCTCCTCCACGCGCTCGAAATGCCGAGAGAGAGAACAAGTGGAAAGGAGGTGGCTCCCGACTAAATCGCGTCTCGCTCCGTCAATACTGCTCTACCAAAAAACAAAAAAGAAAAGAAAATATGTTTCGCGTAAAATTTCTTTTTCAACACGCCTGTCTCAACCAAACTGTTTAAAAAGAACCTATTTCTCTTTTCAGTGGCCCTTCAAAGGGGCAGTGCAAGGGGACAAAGAAAACCAAATGCTGTTTCGAAAGGCGTGCCTATCAGTGCCAAACACGAGCGTTCAGTGACGACATTGGCCTGGAGCATCGGATAATGACGACATAGAATTCTAGAGGCAAAACTGGCTGAGTTGTCAACGTGCGCAACCAAAAGGGTCGCTGTTATCGGCAATCCGCTATTGGTCAAAAGCTCACTATGACATCTTGAGTAGGATTATTTCTCCTCTCGTCGACCGAAATAAGAGCAGAGTCAGACTCTCAACTCTACAGGTCTTGATTTATAAGGAACGCGATGACCAGGCTTTTACTGCGTTTTTTACCCACCATCGAAATTGTCGCTCGCTACTAATAATATCCGCCGTGACGTTAAGGATAGGAAACATAAAAGGGCGCCACCGAAACATCTCATCGCCAATGGGTGCACTTGACCCCTCCTGATCCTTTCAAGCACGTGACTCTCACTCAAATTTTTGCTTGGAACACCCGTAAATTGGTGGGGCGTTCGCATCTTCATAACTGTATGTTAATTTCCAACACTTAGAAAGATCGCGCATGGTTGTTGCACACTCTTGTGATTTCGGTTCTCTATTGGTTCAGACCAATGACGTCATCAACCAAAAAAAAAATGTGCTCAAAATTTTGAACTTCTTTCACCTATCGCATCCAAAATACATAATATTTCTTGTTTATTTTATGTTTAATGTGTTCTAGAGTTCCACTCACTAGTTCGAGCGAACGCAATGAAATTAGAAAAAAATGGCCGGAGACACTTTGCAGGGTCCCTTTAAGTTCAGACGCAGCCGATGCTACAAGCGCGAACAGTGCTTGCACTGCACGAGCGCGTGTGCTCTGCAAGGACGCTGAAAACCCGGAGCTCGCTCTTGTAGCTTCTGCTGCGCTCACACTCAAAGTGAAACAGAGTATTGTGTTGCGAACATCACATTTTACCAGAAAACTGAACTGTTTAACATTGCACCATATGCTAGGGGTCAGAGATTTCTTTTTGCTGAGAGAATCAAATCCCGCCCAAGCAGCGCACCATTGTTGGACCAACATGGGCCTGCCACTGGCAAAGCATGGCTCCAATATTGGCCTAACGTTGGTTTTTGTCGAAAGCGCTACCCGATCCAATGGTGGACCATTCACTAATGCCAATGTTGAACCAAGATTCGACCAATATTTGAACCAATATTGGACCGTCATTCATGCCATCGTAGGACCGCCTCTTAACCAACATTTAAGCCAACGTTGGGCCACAATTTAACCGACACCTAAGCCATCATTGGACCACTACTGGTTGTGGGTATTACAACCAATATTGGCATCGAAGTTTAAGGACTGGCTTATTCAATATTTGCTCCCAACCTTATGCTCTGGATATTTCGATTTCGGCATCCGATTCTAAGCTCGGGCTGCACTATTTTCGGCAGCCATCTTAGCGGGCATGCAGCTTTCTTTTCAGATGTATTTAAAGTATTCAGTAGAACACTACATATGCATCTAGAAAGAAATCTGCTGTAGACAAGCCACATTCACTGTGGAAAATATTAAGTAAATATTCCATGCAGGTAAATATAAAAGTCTGCAATGCAAAATGTACCGTCAATACATTTTATTAAAAATTTTGATTGAAGGAAAATTGAAACAATGAGTGCCAGGGTCCATCACTGAAAGCTGTGAACCGGGCAGGAACTCGATGGAATTCCACGCAGGGACCTGGCCACAGGATTCTGAAAGAGACAGAAGCGCGGGTTTGGATTCAGGTGAAGGGTTTTGGAGGCTCTCAGTTCACTCTTACGCTTGTCAATATTAAATATCAAAACAAAACATAGCTTCATTATTAATCTCCGCCCTTTAATTAACTATTCGATTAATCGGCTCAGTTGCTCTTCAAGTATGAAATCTCGGAAAGGCCTACCGACTTTTTTATGTTTTCTTTTCCATAATATAAACTTTCGTTTCCAGTGAATTATTTTTCGTTATTTTGTATGTAAAAAAACTTAGTACTGCCTTCTAAAATAAATATATGCGCAGGTAAGGCGCCGGGGCCGGCTTGCTGGAATCAGTGTCTCAGCTGTGACTGGGTGAAAGAAAGCACTGTAAAGGCTGCGGCGCGCGAGCGTCTTGAGTCGAGGTTTGAGTCCCGTTCAGCTCGTACGCTGGCTTTAAAAGTGCTTTCTTTCCCCCCGTCTCAGCTGAGACGCTGTTTCTAGAAAGACGGCCCAAGCGTTTACTATTGTTTTGTTCGTCCGACTTGTCTTTACTCAGAGCACGATCGATCTAGATTAAAATATTTATAGTGATTTAAAAAAATTCATCAAATAGTACGAAGGTTATTTCATAAATTGCTTAGCTCTACTCTTGCAGCATCACAGCATCCTTCAACCCTTCATCTAGCTTTAAGAAGTCCTAAGAATTACAATCTCGCCATTTAAGTTCACACCGATATTTCTACGTTGACGTGAAAAGAAAAAAAAAAACGTTTTTAAGATTTACGGTGTTTGCAGCACGGAAATATGTAGTTATAAATGTACCCATATTGCCTCCATAATATTTACAATTTATAAATCTAACCGCTGGCCTCCCTCTTCAGCTCACCAGTGACAAACGCACTACTAAATTAACAGTTCAATAAATACCCCGTTATACGTAAGAACATGACAGTTGAACAGAAATTGAGGCTTCAATCTTTCAAGAATTTAAAATAAATCAGGCATATAAAATAGCTTGTCGTGTAAAGACAATTACTGGCAATTACACTGGCAGAGCGCGGTGACATAACTGACACTCCACTCGCCCAACAAGCCGAAACTTGGCAAATAAGGACTACTCAACGCTATGTGGTATTCGGCTTTGGACGTACCGGGAAGTCTTTTTTTTACAGCACACATCTACCGCCAGAAGACGGCCATATTTTAACTAAAAAAAATGAAATAAAAATTAATTCTAACACTGAAATAACCAATCAGAACGTCTCTCACGGTCTATTAAAATAAAAAGTACTTACAAATAGCTCTGTACAGGGCATTCCGGGCCGATCGCTCTGAATTACACGTTGAACTCGTCGGAGATTCCTGGCACAGAGTTCGAAACGGTTCAAACTCATCGGATAGTGACAAAACGTACATTGCGTAGCAAGAATACCTATCCCCTATGGTCAGGAGGAACTCTCCTTGTCACTCACGTGAAAGAGAAGGCGGTCCGTCGTGTCTTCGGTCCGTCGAAGCTAGTGGTCACATGTATGCCCAAACAAAGGAAGATCACCGGTGTGTAGGCGCTGCCGACAGAATATCGATGGTCTTGGCAATCCGCATGTTGAAGATCGCACTTGGCACTAAGACGAAATGCGCTGCTGGTGATCGGAACTCTAGAACCACCGTTCTTGCCGGTTCCAGTATAGGGTAACGTGGATGGCGGAGATGCCGAGCCGCTTCGCCCGATAAAAACAGTCTGCTAAGCAATCAAATGCACTCAGAGAACTTAAAAACTGACACCACGGTGTCCTGATATGCGCATGGTTATCTTGCCAACCTTGTTCCTTGAAAAAAAAAACTATTTCTGCCACACAAAAAAAACATAAAAAAAACAACATGCATAAATTGCGAAGTGCACCTGTCCACTTCCAGTTCGCGGATGCGCGTGTTGGAAATTGAGGAGACCGTCCCCACTGTCTTGTAGCCACTACCTTATGTGTGGCCTTGGTGCATGCGATCCCACTTTCTGTGTGCGTGTGTGTGCGCGTGTGCGTGTGTTTCGCGGGCTGGGCTCCACCACCCCTAAGCTGAGAGTGTAGAGGAAGCTAAGAAGCTCGGTGAACCGATCACAGGTCTATCTTTAATCACGTGATCACGCTCTCTCCCGTAACCACGTGCAGGTGATGACAGGTCCGGCCGGCGCGTAGCTCCCACCGCACTGTCAGCTTAGGAATGCAAAGTGTCCTCCTCCCTCAAGGATGCCAAGTCCTCATCACTAACAAAGAAGAGATTTGGAGATTAGTGACGGCGTGGGGAAAAAGGAAGGGGAACTGTTCACTCAATACCCTCTCTCGCCCTTTCTGAAATCGTTCCGAGGCCGTCGGCGTGACCCTACCCCTGCACACTTCTCTCTCTCGAATTCTTTCGTCTGTCTCTGCTGGTACTTGCTATCCGGGTTTCCAAAACCCAATGTAGTAGAGATTGCTTAGACATGATAACTCTAGAGCAAGAGGACGAAAAGGACTGACAGACACGAAGCTCCGAAATCAGCTTGGAGCCTAATGTCAAAATTACAAAGAGACAATGATAAATCAAATGCGGAAAAAAGGGGCGATATAAATTTCCAAAAAATCGTCCGCCACTTTGGCGTTCCCTCAGGCCACCATTGAAACTAACTAGCTTATGCTTCAAAATAAACAAATCTGGAGAGCATGCGCACAAAAAACATGCGCACAAACATGTGGAATGCGCCACACCGGTAGTCTAAAATACCAACGACATGTGGGCGATCGTACGTGTGTTGCATGATAGCCCCACGTGCAGAATCCCTTTACGCGCTTCAACCAGAATTGTTTCATGTCATCCTAATATGTTGAGGGTCTACAAATGACGACACGATTAAGTTACACACGCTCGCGTGCACACTTGCTGTCTCTTAATTAAAAGTTGGATGCTCAACCGTATCGGTGAGGACCCGGCCACCTGATCTAGGGATTCGCGTCATGGGCTTCTGATAAAACTGGCCTTTTGAAGCCGTGACAACAGGGTGGGGTGTCAGTCGTGGAGCATTTGACACGGGGCTTTTGACATCGGGTGCTTTCGTGCACGACCCAATCGTACATAACACACCAACTTTCTGTAAAGCGGTATTCTTCGGGGAACTTGGAAGTCCACTGTGATAAATGTTCGTGTGATCCTTGGCTGTATAAAACACAAATTCAGGGCAACTGGGAAGCAAAAACAGAGAGGAAAACTTTCTTGGCGTTCAAAATCAGTGTAAAGGAGGATGACCGTTGCATCAGTGCGTCGTCACTCGTTTCATAAAATGCGGAATTTTGATTTATTTGGCCGAGGTATAGTAACGTATTATATTTGTTCATGTTGTCTAAATAAAATTCAGTTGCCAGTAGCGCGCCGAGTTTGCAATCCTACTTTTGTTCTCGTTTTTTTTTGTGCTTTTAAGTTTAGGTTTTTTTTGCGCCTGACGTCGCTTCCGGCTAGAATCTAAATCAAGACCAACATTGTCGTCTGCTATCAGTGCATTGGCGCCATGTTGGAGGCAGGCACGTAGCCAGGATTTGGTTTCGGGGGGGGGGGGGGGGGGGGGGGGCCCGCCCATGACAAAATGCCGTATGAGGGGGAGGGGGGAGAGGAGGTCCCAGCAAAATGAAAGATTTCGGGAGGGGGGGGGGGGGGGGCCGGGACCCCATCGGCCTCCCCCCTGGATACGTGCCTGGTTGGAGGCATTAGGGCTCTTATTGTGGCACCAGTAGTGCCGGAAAGTCATAGAGCCGTCATTGTATAACCGCATTTCAGAATAGTGTCTTGTTCGAGTCAATCGCAAAGAAGTTCTTCACCTGACACGAAGTGCAGTCCACACGCACGTAGTTAGAGTACGAAGCTTTTCTGTCGAGATCATAAAGAACATAATAATCTATTATGTTGACTCTATAACGCGGACATCGTTTTTCTTTTCTTTTTTTTTTAAGTTGGCGGTCCTGATGAGCCCATTTCGCTGGCGACTCCTTCCCAGGCAGCACACCCTATTGGGCCAACATTGGAGTTGATGTGGCAAAGAATGGCTCAACAATGGCCCAATGAGCCATATATTTCCCAATATTGGAATCACATTGGACAATAATGGACTATCAAAGCCAATGGTTTTCCAATATCGGTGATACGTTGGCATAGGCTGGTCAACATTGGACTGTCAAAGCCAATACCTTTCCAATATTGGATATACGCCGGCATAAGCTGTCCAATATTGGACTGTCGGAGCCACTGGCTTTCTGATATTGGCTATACGCCGGCATAAGCTGTCCAATATTGGACTGTCAAAGCCAATAGCTTTCCCATATTGGATATACGCCGACATAACCTGTACAATATTGGACTGTCAGAGCCAATGGCTTTCCGATATTGAATATACGCTGGCTTAAGCTGGTTAATATTAAACTGTCAAAGCCAAGAGTTTTCCAATATTGGTGATGTCATGGTATAGGCTGGTCAATATTGCGCTGCCATAGCCAATGGCTTATCGGTATTTGTGTCGCCTAGGCTATAAACCCGCGACCCTTTTTTTGCATTGCAGAGGTAGGAAAGTGGAAAAGAGTCATTCACGCGCTCGCTCGGGGCGAGAATTTTATTTAGCCAACTTCAAGGGGCGTATGTCGCCAGTGCTTTAGAACCGCGATCACAAATACGCCCTTAGTTGCCTATAGGACTATTGCAGTTTTTTTGCCGGCTGCTCTCCCTTCACATTGCCTTACCTCTGCGTTGAAAACTTAATTTCGTTTTTTAGATTTAAATATTTTTGTCTTTTCCAGTGTATTTTGTATGTATATGCATTCCGTAGCGTTAACGTCTTCTACTTTGTCCGTGCCCCTGCCATGTTTGTATTTCTTTCTGCGTGCTCTATTTTTTATATTTAATGTTTCTTTGCATATTTGTCATTGTCGACGAAGTGACTTCTACTCTCAGTTTTACGAGAGTCTATCGCGCTAGAAAGTCGTCTATTGGACTCGAATGAAGTCTCGAGAGGGCTGCTTCGACTGCCAGTGCACATGTCATCAGTGTAGGCAGAGCAACGACGTAGCAATCGCGACGCGAGAGCATACTGAGCCTCCATCTGGCCGGCCGCGCTCGCTCTGCGGAAATGTGAGCGTGGTACTCTCGAGCCCCGTTAGCTTACTGAAGTTGGAAGACGCTACTTTGTCGTCGCAAATCCTTTGGCCTTCAAACTGTCGCGAAGCCGTTGCGCCCGGCGTATCCTACGCAGCATCTTTCCGAAATTGTTCGCGCAGCATCGCAACGTTCTGTCAGCGAGCGTCGGCGATTCATCGTGTGTCGAAAGTCGGACAATGTGCTGTCCGTGGTGTCTTTTATGTGTAACTCTTTCGTAAAAAAATTTGAAGTTTAGAACCGGGAACCTAACAGTGTACAAATATTTTAAATTTATTGATAAATATATATATATATATATATATATATATATATATATATATATATATATATATATATATACATATATATATATACAGGGTGTTTTTTTTAAGCTTAACAGATTTGTTAAAAAAAATCCGTGAAAGTTACACTTATGCAGCTTGTGGAGGCGGGTTATACGGCCAGGGCGACATATTATAGGAGGCTGATCGTAATGATCAGTCGGCTAATTAATTAAAATTCGTTAATTAACTTTTTAATTAATGAAAATAGACATATGGTTCCAATTAGAAACTTGCTCAGCGTCATCGAAAACCCCTAAATCAGTCATTTTCAGAAAGACTCTGAGCGCGTGAGAAGCGTAGTAGTGCACTAAAGTTACCATACTTGGAGCAGGTACAAGGCTGGGGCTAGATAAGAGACGGAAAAATCGCACGGGCGCCTTATCGCAACCTCTAGCTTTGTACCTGCTCCACGAGCGGTAACTTCAGTTCACTACTACGCTTTTCACGCGCTCAAAGTCTTTCTGAAAATGACTGATTTGGGGGTTTTCGACGACGCTGAACAAATTTCTAATTGGAACCATATGTCTATTTTTATTAATTAAAAAGTTAATTAACAAATTTTAAGTAATTAGCCGACTGATCGTTACGATTATCACCCTAGAATCTGTCCCCCTGGCCGTATAACTCACCTCCACAAGCGGCATAAGTGTAACTTTCACGGCTTTTTTAAAATAAATCTGTTAAGCTTAAAAAAAAACACCCTGTATATATATATATGTATATATATTTATATTTATTGGTGGACATCGTGCGCAAAAAATAGTCGCACTTAGTTCTTCATTCTAAATTTTAATGTGAGTTATACGACGTAAAACATACTGTCTTCAAACTTGCCCCGTTTAGAATCGCTTTTGGGCTGGACAGCGTTTTTAGAAATTCAAAAGCTGGCCTTCAAAGAGCTGTCCTGTTCAATCGGTATTCGCATCAGGGTAGACGCTATGCGTGTTTTAGGCCAATCGTGTCTCCGGTTAGGGTCACGTGACAACAGTCTCGAAGCTGGTGATAAGGCAGAGCACGGAACCTGACTAAAAGCCCAAGGCCAAGCATAACATCCACTGCACTATCGACCTTGGGTACAAGTGAGAAATCCTCTGGTTGGCCTGAATCCGCTCTCTGTGCGCGGGTAACGGCAGAAGCGTGATCACGTGGTTGGACGGATGACGCATTAGCCGTTGACAAACCCGGAATGGCTGCGAAGACCGGATCTGGTTTCGCGTGTGATGCGGCCTGCGGGCCTGCTGTAGATTTCGCTTCTGTGGTAAATGTTGTAAATCTAGTTCTAGAGTTCCGACCACCAGCAGCGCATTTCGTCTTAGTGCCAAGTGCGATCTTTAACATGCGGATTGCCAAGACCATGGATACTCTTTCGGCAGCGCCTACACACCGGTGATATTCCTTTGTTGTGGGCATACATGTGACCAGTCTTGTACACGTTACTAAAAAAAAGTAATCGATTACAATTACTATTACTCTTGGCTAAAAAGTATTTGATTAGATTACTTGATTACTCGACGGCAAAAGTAATTGGACATTACTTAAAGAAGTAATCGTTACTTTTCCGATTAGTTTATTGTGTGAAGACACATCTTTAGCGCTCATAACAATGAACTACTTCAAACCTATATTTCACATTTGCACAAGTACTGAAGAAGAAAAACTGGTTCCCTCCTTGCGGTTGTTGCACCTTCACAATGCGGACACAAGCATAGAATTCGTTTGAAGAAGTTTAATGATTTGGGCGTTCGCCAGTGTGTGTGTGTGTGTGTGGGGGGGGGGGGGGGGGGGGGAGGGGGTTCTAGATCTTGTTAAGCTTGAGCAAGGGTTGTCGCTCAATGTTTGCGTCGCTCATTTTATTATTCACATGTGGATGAGCTCGCTTGTTATACAAAAGAGCAGCAGCTCCAGGATTTGAAACGGATCATGTGTAGTATCCATTAGCGGAAGAGATCGCCCCAACCACTTCTCAACTCGAAACATTGCTTGTCACAAAGACCGCGTAGGGGAAATGGGGAAATATTTCAACTGGCTTTGTTATATTTTGCATCCGCTTTAGGCATTCTTCGGTTCTGGTTCTCCCACGGGCTGCGAGTAGGTGCTCTAAGCAGGATTTTTTTATCTTTTTTTTATTTCTGTGTGTGTGTGCGTGAGGGGGCTAGTTTGAACGAAGGACTTACAAAGCTACATTCTGCCCCCTCAAACTTCGCCCTGAATGGCCTTTGTCACGCACTGCGGCTTCCCTGGGCTTCCTACTCCAAGTCCCAGCTCGAAAAAAAAAAACAAAAAAACGAACATTCCACAGAAACTGTACATAGAAAGGGATTCACCTCGTTTCCTACAGCTCCGCAAAAATCTTTCTTTTTTCCGTACGAAAAAAAAAAAAAGCAAATTTGATTTTTGTCATTGCAGAAAAAACAGGTGTGTGCCGGGGGGGGGGGGGGGGGGGTGTCCCGTGGAAAAATAGTAACGGTTACAAGTAATTTTATTACTTCAAAAAGTAATCAGATTACTCTTGTGATTACTGCCTAATAAAAGTAATCAACTGATTACAAAATTACTCCAAAAAGTAATCGATTACAAGTAATTTGATTACTTGTAATGCGTACGGTACAAGTCTGCATGTGACCACTAGCTTCGACCGACCGAAGACACGACGGACCGCCTTCTCTTCCATGTGAGTGACAAGGAGAGTTCCTCCTGACCATAGGGGATAGGTATTCTTGCTACGCAATGTACGTTTTGTCCCTATCTGATGAGTTTGAACCGTGTCGAACTCTGTGCCAGGAATCTCCGACGAGTTCAACGTGGAATTCAGAGCGATCGGCCCGAAAGGCCCTGTACAGCGCTATTTGCAAGTGCTTTTTATTCAAATAGACCGTGAGAGACGTTCTGATTGGTTATTTTTTTGTTCGAAGTCATTTTTATTTAATCTTTTTTTTGTGTTAAAATATGGCTGTCTTCTTGGCGGTAGATGTGTGCTGTAGTAAAAAGTCCTCCCAGTATTTCCAAGCCGAATACCACACAGCGTTGTGTCCTTATTTGCCAAGGTTCGGCTTGTTGGGTGCGAGTGGAGTGTCAGTTATGTCACCGCGCTCTGCGAGTGTAATTGCCAGTAATTGTCTTTACACGACAAGCTATTTTATGTGCGCGATTTATTTTAAACTCTTGATTGATTCAAGCATCAAGTTCTGTTCAACTGTCATGTTCTTACGTATAACGGGGTATTTATTGAACTGTTAATGTAGTAGTGCGTTTGACACTGGTGAGCTGAAGTGTGAGGCTGGCGGTGTGATTTATAAATTGTAAATATTATGGAGGCAATATGGTTACATTTATAACTACATATTTCCGTGCCGCAAATACCGTAAATCTTAAAAAACTTTTTTTTTTTTTTTTTTTTTGAAATCAAAGTAGAAATATTGGTGTTAACTTAAATGGCGATATTATATTTCTTAAGACTTCATAAAGCTATATGAAAGGTTGAGGGACGTCATGATGTTGCAAGAGTAGATTTAAGCAATTTATGAAATAACCTTCGTACCATTTCATTAATTTTTTAAACCGCTATAAATATTTTAATCTAGATCGATCGAGCTCTGAGTAAGGACAAGTCGGACGAACAAAACAATAGTAAACGCCTGGGCCGCCTTTCTAGAAACAGCGTCTCAGCTGAGACGGGGGGAAAGAAAGCACTGTCAAAGCCAGCGTACGAGCTGAACGGGACTCAAACCTCGACTCAAGACGCTCGTGCGTCCCAGCCTTTACAGTGCTTTCTTTCACCCAGTCTCAGCTGAGACACTGATTCCAGCAAGCCGGCCCCGGTGTCTTACCTGCGCATCTATTTATTTTATAAGGCAGTACTAACTTTTTTACACACAAAATAACGAAAAATAATTCACTGGAAAAGAAAGTTTATAATATGGAAAAGCAAACATAAAAAATTCGGTAGGCCTTTTCGAGGTTTTATACTTGCAGAGCAACTGAGCCGATTAATCGAATAGTTAATTAAAGGGCGGCGAATAATGATGAAGCTATGTTTTATTTTGATATTCATTATTGACACGTGTAAGAGAGACCTGAGAGCCTCTAAAACCCTTCACCTGAATCCACACCCCCGCTTCTGTCTCTTTCAGAATCCTGTGGCCAGGCCCCTGTGGGCGTGGAATCCCTTTGCCCAGCTCTTCGCCCAGCCCTCTGCCCTGTGCACTACCGAGCCTGACGCCGAGTCTGTCTAATCCCCCCTGGTTGCACAATTTTTTTTAAATCTTTTTATTCGATTTAAATAAATGATGAACTGTCAAACGTTATGAGCAATTCATTTGCATGCGTTAATGATTTCTAAAGTGTCCAAATATAGTAAAATTGCAGCATTTATTAGATTTTAGTATCAGAAAGAAAACACTGCTTGAGGAAAAAGGGCAAGGGACTTGCTTGGTTCTCTGCACTGTTTTTGTGACACTGGTTAGAACACTGACTGAAAAATGGCATCCAATAATGTTTTAGAAAAGGGATGCAAAAAATAGCCAGTGTGTTAGACTGGATGCCAATATTGGAATAGCCAATATTTAAGCCAATGTTGGAAGAGCCAGTGTGTAAGGCGCTGGATGCCAATGTTGGTTCAGCCAACGGTGAAACCTCTATGCCAATATTGGATAAAAAAGCGCAAACCACGTTGGTCCAACGTGGGCTAGAACGTTGGCAAACCAGTGGTCCAACATTGGCACCAATGTTGGACCACCATTGGATCGGGTGGCGTTTTCGAAAATGCCAACGTCAGACCAATATTGGAACCCTTTTTTGCCAACATTGGGTTAACGGGGGTCCAACAATGGCGTGCTACCTGGGTTAATGTGCACAGTGAAGGAGCAAAATATCGCCATTAAGGTTTGTACCTTGTTATTCTTGTTTACTTTGCAGAAAAGCACCTGAATCGCGCTTTGACAAAATTAAATAAAATTGAAAAGAGCTCGCGCAATTCCAACTTGTTTAGGCAAAACGAACACGTCTAAACCAGCAGATTCCAACATGTTTCCACTATTAAGCCATTGGTATTGTCAGTCTAACACACACTGACCATTATCTGTCACTCTGTTCTTGAAATGACGATGAGCCAATGGTACTAACAGGACAACAGTAATCAATATAAGCTCGTGTTTATCCAACGTTGGCAAGCCAATGCTACAGTGTCCATTTTATGCCGGTCCCCATCAAATATTGGAATGCCAACGGCACGGACAGGCCAACGCGGACCATTTTATTCCAGTGCTCATCCAATGTTAGCAAGCCAAGGGTACTCAAAGGCCAACATTGTCCGGTTTATGCCAGTATTCATTCAATATTCGCAAGCCAATGGAACTGACAGGCCAAGATTGCCCATTTTATACCAGTGTTCATCCAATATTCGCTAGGCAATGGAACTGACAGGCCAACATTGCCCGTTTTATGCCAGTGTTCACCCAATATTCGCAAGCCAATGGAACTGTCAGGCCAACATTGCCCATGTTTTGCCAGTGTTCATCCAATAGTCGCAAGCGAATGGAACTGACAGGCCAAGATTGACCATTTTAGGCCAATGTGCTTCCAATATTGGTTGGTCATTGGAGAAGCTGGCCATCACTGAAGATTCTATATAATGGCATAAACAATATTGGGAGCAGATTGGCTAAAGTGGACCATCATTGGACCTTTTTTTGCCAATGCTCTTCCAATATTGGCCCAACCCTTGTGCTGCCTGGGCATACGTTAATTATAACAATCATTTCATAAAGTGATATAACTAAGGGCTAGTATGAAATAGACTTCTCTCATTGACGCACACACGCGAAAACTCCCCAGCAGATTGAAACGTTTCTTCTCAATCTAGAAACAAAACTTTTATTGCCGGGCTTGACTGCTGAGTCAGGGCTTCGCGGACCCCTAGAATGCCTTCGTGGACCCCAAAGGGTCCGCGGACCCCCACTTGAGAACCACTGGCATAGACAATATTGGGAGCAGATTGGCTAAAGTGGACCATCATTGGACTTTTTTTTTTTTGACAATGCTCTTCTAATATTGGCCCAACACCTTTTGCTGCCTTGGCGAGGTGCAATATGCACGCTGCAGAAGGTTTGCACTCAGTGCAATTCATGTATTCAGAAACAAAATTGTTTTCTTTTTTGCATGGTGCAGCGTCGTGAGGAACGGCACGAGCGTCTGGCACCACGAAAACGCGCTTTCTTGCAGGAGTGATTTTGGAAAGGAAGTAGTTTTGCGGGATCACGCTGTCTAGTCTGTGCCGAAGATGCGGAGCAGAGGAACCTTTACAATACAGTATGTTTTGAAAACTACCCCCCCCCCCCCTTTTTTTTTTCTTCTTCTTTTTACAAAGCTCCCCAGAGAGTACTTTTTATTTCTGAAAAACTCCCTCCTCCATTTGGGATGCCAATTCGACAATTATATTTGTGTCATTTGTTAACAGTAATTCTCCATTTCTTTTAGTTTGCACCCAAAAACTGTGAAGTTTAAACAAGACTGCGAGAATTCGAGCGGCTGCCAACATTCGGCTCTCCCTCTGAGGCCACTAGAAGCTTTCTTTTCTGGTATCCCTGCCGTACATACTTGTAGTTCTATTTATCGTCTTATTAATAAGCCATATTTAGTCCTTTCAATGCTTCTTTAGTCAGGGACAACTTTCTGAGAAAGTTCAGCAGCAACGAAAACATGTTTGGGTGCCTCAATAATGTGTACATGTAAAATGGGTCGTGCAACAATTTTCCTACTTTCAGTAAATATCGCTAAGAACTAATCCTTGACGTTGATGACTTGCAAAAACACCCACTAGTTTGTTTCTCCGCTCAGTGGCAGAAGCAGAAAAAATAAAAGAAACAGCTTTCCCCCTTCTCAACTCGCTATTAGAACAAGCGGCAATATGATCTGACGCTAATTGTATACCGCCAGTGTTCATCATAGTCATGCGCTGGGGTTGGCAAATCTTAAAGCATCGGTTGAGCTTTAGACATTGTTAGAGTTCGGCTATTCTCATTTTTAATCGAAAATGAGCTAACACTAATGTTTTGGCGATGCTGATTGTCAAGAACCCGAGCACTCGACTCATGGTTATGAAAATCGCATACGCCACGGTGTCACGTGACTCGCGGTGAGAAGTCGGGACGGCACGTGACGTCACGCTGTCACGCGACTGGCGGTGAGAAGTCGTGACGGCATGTGACGTCAACGTGTCAACAACGCTAATACATCTGGTGACGTTCTCAATTTAAGCCGACTTTGCGCGGTAAGTCACGCGACTTTGTCACGGGACGACGTGATGTGACATTACTTGGCAGCATCTCTTGACACCATGACGTCACGTGACCACGTTACACATGATTATTATTAGTGCAAATCAAAAAGCGCCCCGAAAAACCCACATTTTTCTATACGGTATATAACAATTTGATCACTACATAGAAATACAGCTGTCAATTTTTACTTCTCAAACACTCATTTTGTAATAAAAACAAACACCGTGAACCGTTTTGAACCGGTTACCGTTATATTTTTTTCCGGTTCAGTTCAGGTTCAGTTTCAAGACGGCGGCGCAGATTTCGGTTCGGTTGAGTTCCGGTTCGGCTAAAAATAACGGTTCGGTTCCGGTTTTCGGTTCGGTTCGGTTTCGGTTCGACACTCGTACCCTTGGCCGTGCCGAGGCCCATGACGTCACGAGCGCGATTCACAATCCGCTTCCCGCCGGCAGTTTTTTTTTTTTTGAAGCAAAAGGTATAGAGCTTTCGGCCACGTCATTTCGTTTCCGTACCGCTTTGAAGTCTAAGTCAAACTGCACGCGAAACACACAAAAGTCAACGTATACGCAGCATACATGACGATAGAATTGTCTGAGGATGCGTCTCAAGCAAGTAGGAACCATGTTTGATTCCTAAAGTATACGTGTGCTTCCAACATGTCGGTAGACAGTTATTTATGAGCAATGGGAGAGAACCGTAAGACAGGAAACAGACCTCGGGCAGTGTCTGCAAACTCTTTTGTGAATGATATATTGGCAGTGTGAGCTCGGATTAATAACTATTACCACTAGCTCGAGAGACCATGTTTTGAGTGCCAAGGAAATAGGTGTTTGTTGACCCGAGCTATCGAACATAGAACAACATTCAAAAACATGTTTTTTAGGGGCCAGTTGGTGATGTTCTAGGTGTTAACAGGGCTTTTATAGGACGCTTTAACGCGACGTACTTCCGGCTCGAAATCATGCCGGACGCCATGTTGACGCACTTTCGCCATTTGTGTTTCTATGCGCGGAGGCAACGTTTTTCAACAGTTCGCCGCTCTGTTCACTGTGTGTTTTCAGCTCGCTGGAGTTATTTTGCTTTGCGATTGAGTGCGCCAGCTGGGTTAGTCGGGTACATAAAAAAAGCTACACGCCAAAAAAACAAAACAAAACAAAAACTTTAAAGGCCATTGATGGGACGCGTAATTTTTTTAAAATAATTTTTCTTCGAAAAAAAGAAAACAATTGCAGAACATTTACGCCGTTAGACGCCATTTAGGCGAAGGTCACTTCCCGCTTTAAGCCCCGCCCACCAATCAGTGACCCCGCCTATTACTACTGGACTGGCTTGGATGGTCGACCGAACAGAATAACAAGTGTCGTGTCTTCCTTTGGCGTCATCCGGTGCGTCTTGGCCGTAAGTCTAACCCCGCCTGCTAGACGTGCGAGCAGATGAGCGTCAGTCTACGGCATCCTCTGCTATTTCACCACCGTCAATCGTCGTCTGCCATGCCCGAAGGAAGCGGACATGAACGCTGTCCGTTGGCGCCCGTTTTCACCTTCGTCCGTCTGGTATTCCTCCCTCGTCTAAAAACTTTTACAACGCAGGCAAGACTCGACCATGAAATCGGCGTTCAGCGTTCCATAATGCGCGAGCCATGATCCAAGAGAACTAAAGAAATGAACAAAATAAATATGTAGTCTTTTTAGCTTTACTGTTATTGTTATTTTTTTTTTTCATTTGCCATCCGCGAGCAAGGTGGGTGAGCGTCATGACGTACAATTAAAACGCGACGTAAAAAATATTCGCTTTGGTAGGCCGGGTGCACTGCAAAACTTGAAAGCTTGCCTTTTGAGACGCAATGGCGGGACCATACCTAGACAAACTTGATCCGAGCCTAACGCCAGATTGCCTCCGGCCAAATCGCTCGCGAATTCTTACTTGTATAGGTATCTTCTCGGTATTAAAACCATGGTCGCAATACCGACGGTTGCACAATCAGTCCGAGCAGCAAAGGCGCTTTTACGGGAACTGACATCTTTATTGAGCATTAGCACGCACAAAGAAATATATCAGGCCAGATCGATGAAAATAGTTGATCTGGGACGCTCGGCGTAGGCCAGTCCCGCTACGAGAACAAGCATGCGCACTATGCTTGCGAAGGCGCGTACTTACGGCACTTGTTCGCTGCAAACTACATCGGTTGAGGAGATGTTCCTCTAAACACCTCGGTGAACTCAAAACGACTCGCACTGATAAATATTGACGAGTTCAACGAGCTTGGCTCGTTCTGTGCTCCGCAGACGCCGGCAGCCATGTTTGTTAAAGTTTCAAACCAAAGCGGGAGAAGCAATCTCAGAATACTTTTGAAAACAATAATGACTAACTTTCCATTATTGTTTCTCAAACATAAAATAAATAGTCGATTAAGATATTATTACGGCACAGAGATTTACAACCGACCTTTCACACGTAAATCATCTCTCCGGCCAATGAGAGGTGTAAGCGCCTTGTAAGCACGGTGCGGGGCTTAGTGGGCTGCGACCTCCACGTTCTGCACCTAAATTGCGTCTAACAATGTACATATTGCGAAAAAATATATATTTTTTTTTTTGACGTGGAAAAATTGTAAAACAATACGTGTTCCATTTATGCCCTTTAAATTTATTTGGAGCGTATTTTTTTAAAGAGTACATCAGCTGGTACTTTACATTTATACATACCTTCTGTATTCGAACTTAAAGCAATCCGGCGATTGAGAAGCCAGAATGACCCCGGTTGCTGCCGGAATGAATTCGAAAGAAAAACAAAAAGTATTATTATTAGGGGCTAGTGCAGCCCCAATGCACAACGGTTGTACTTACTAAGTTCTGTCATAGACGGAGCGACTAAGCATGTGTTTCAACGAGATATTAAAAAAAAAAACGACTCAAATATAGAATGTTTGCTATGAAACCAAAATGATAGAGGCTGAAACTGTTCATCAACGTTGAGAAACGCGCCTTACAGAAAGTAAAAAAAAAGATGCTTTGCAACATGGCCTGTGGTCGCTGTCAGCTCAAGAAAGACAGGGCTCAACTCATTATGTGAACAATTCAAGGTTCGTGATTCGCTCTTGAGCGTTTTCTGTTTCAACAAATGCGTCTCTCTGATTGGCTGCAGAGAGATAATGAGATGCTCGGTTCTCTCCCCGCCCTGCGTTTCGTAAGCTCTCGGTGATTCTCGCAATGTTTGTTGTTTGTTGGGCTGGTATGAACTACGCTCTAGCTTGCCGACACTCCGGACGACGGACCCGAAACACGGGCACGCCCGTATTCGGCCCCGGAAAGGTGTTCCCGACGCGACATCTCACGATCGCCCATCTAGTTAGCTTCGAGAGCCTCGTACGGAAAGAGTCAACCGCTACTTTATACATCGAGGCGGAAAGCCGAGCAACAAGCACATGCAAAATGCCGCACAACAACCAACGCAAAACGAAAACGAGAAAAATAATAAAAAAAATATATATAAAAGATGGCAGAGGGAGTGTCGTTCCGTGCTCGGTTCCCTTTCGGCGCGGGACGAGCCGGTAAAGCCGGAGCCGGTTATTAAGAATTATCGCTGATGTGACGACGCGAAAACGCAATAACGGCGATCGATGCCGCCGTGCCCTCCCCGGCGACTGGGTCCCTCCCCTGCCGGCTCGCCCGACGCGGAGCTTGGGCGCCGAAACGAGCGACGTCACAGTTTCCTGCTGTTATCCAACACCTTTTATATAAGCAAGCCCATAGGGCTCAATTGTTAACGCCGCCGACCAGGGGCCAGCCAACTCCACCCGGATTAATCAAAACGGGTCCACTAGAGCTTCGAAGTCATTGAAATGATGTCGAGCGCAGACACAAATTGAACATGATTTTGTCAGCCTTCGGCAGGGAACCGTGTGAAGTCAATGCGCCGAAGGACGCCCTGTGTCAGGCTCGGGCCAAGTTTGCGGAGTTGGCGTTATCATTGAGACGACGTTCCCTGGTGGCAGAGAAGGCTGTTCACTGGATACGAGTATTCTACGAGGGGAGTACCATAGTAATTTACGATTGTTATTTTTTGCTGGAGATTTCCTCGCTTAGAGGCCTGTAAGTATGTCTATCTCGTCGACGGCCTTTTCCTGCAGCCGAATTCCTTCGTACCACGTGTGTGGTAGCCCCTCCACGGCCTGCTGAAACCGCTCCTCGGGAGTGCCTCACTCCCATGCCTGGACAGCTGCTTCCAGCTTATCAGTTACCGCAAAATGGCGACCGAACGTGTGATAACCACTGAGGGCCCGGTCGGGCCATACACATGCGCGTCCAAACGTCCGACTGGTCGTAGGACGTGCCAGGAAGACGGTCGAAGTCGATCAAGCGCCGGTCAATTACTGCGTCGTGTGCATTACTGTGAAACCTCGATTAACGGGTGTGTGATCGGGTTTGGCAGTCTTTCTGGCACGTGGAAAGACCTATTCAGACGCGTGGTTGCCAAGGATAAACTCCCCAAGCTCGATAACCTATAGCATAGGTGCACATTTTCAAATTTTAGTATACCTCTATCTTAAAAGTTACATTGTAACCTATTGGTAACGAGAAGTTTTTTGTTGTACCACCTAGCGGGCGCCCTCTTGTGACGGAGCTGGTAGGATGAGAGCAGACGACGCGCTATGTCAAAGCACGGAGTGGCCATGTTAGTTCGCGTCTATGCCGATTAAAAACGGTTTATTCAGTAAAGAAACTTGTATTATGTTTTGTGAGTAATCTTTTTTAATAAATAACAACGCCTCAAAGTTAATTTTTATACTAAAAGAAACAACAACTTTAAAATGTTCAAAAACAAGTCTGGAGCTTTACACTCAAGCTTGCACGGCGTGCGTCAGGGCTATTAACAGACTCTTCGATTTATGTTTTTTCGAATTTCAAGAGGTTGCTGCAGAAAAAGGTTTTGCATTCACCAGAATAAATGGCGTGCTGTCTTCTTAGCTGTGCACGAGCGCACAGTTGTGTTGCAAAAAGTGGGAAAGAAGTTTTTCACATCGCGACCTCTTCTCAAAAAAAGAGCAGACATTTTCACAAATTCTTATATTGTCGGACATGGCCCGGCGAATTCAGGCGATCGATTAATTTGTTCCATCCAATTTTTACTAAGAATTGCTTACACATTTAAAATCGCTCGTTGTGAAGCGCATCACGTATTATGCGCATTTGGGTCTGCAAAATTAGACATACAAGCGGTAGTAATTCATAGCCGGTGCATACCTCATTTTGTGGGACACTGAAGTGTCACCGACTTACTAGATTGAAGGCTTTGATCCCGAAGGGGTCTCGCAGGTTTCACGTCGACCGGGTGAATAAGCAGGGATTTAATTGAAACGACTCCGGAAGCCAGCCGCTGCTCCTTCCTGCCAGTTTGTTTTTTAGAAAAAAATTGTTTACTGGTTTACAACATTCAAACAGGAGCCAACTTGGAACTAATAAGAGACCAGCACTCACAAAACACTTTGGAACGAACAGAATACACGGAATCTGTTTCACTGAACTGCGTACAACGCACGCGAGATTCTAGAATTTCGCTATGCTATTTTCAATTTGATGAGACATTCCTTTCTCAGTTTTATTTTGTCCGAATTATAATAAAAATACACCCTATTCGCTGTGGTAGATGTTGTAGCGGGGTAAAGCGCTGGATATTCTATTTTCATCATGCTGCTTTTATACTGGTGTAGAGAACAGTATACCACCATCCGAGCGCTTCCCCACCTCAAGCGCCAAAAGTGTATGTTAACACGACTACCCGTGCCACAGTTTGAAGCTTTGGTAAAATGTCCTACTACAACTATCACTTCACCAAACAAACACAACGTGTGGAACAGACTTTGCCGCGCGTTACCCAAAAACGTCGCATGAAGCGAGCTGACAAGCCGAGGGATCCAAGATCTGCGCAGTTTGCCCACTCTGTCCGACCATTTTCGTCACAAACGATGATGATGATAGCTAAAAAAGCGCCCCCTGTAGTTCGCGCACGCCGTCAATAGTTATGTAACCCTTCGTAAAGGCACACATGCTTCAGATATTTCGGAGGTTACGTTGTATGCTTCTACGTTTCACCATTAGTTGTAATCTTTAAACAATACGTTCCCTCGACACACCACAAAGTTGCCGTTTCATAAAAAAATAGAGAAATTTGCTGAGACACGAGACGCCCAGGCTCGGAGAGCGCGTTTATCTGACGCGCTCTCCCAGGCTATCGTGTCAGATTTCAGCTATTTTTTTATTTTTTTATAAAACGACAAATATGTGGTGCGTCGGAAGTAGCGGCCGACGCACCACATGTTGGTTGTTTTATACAAAAATAAACCTGATAATTTTTTAGAACACGATACGAAACGGCAAAATAATTTCAACTCAACGGATAACAAATAGGTATCGTTTAATACTTAACCAAAAGCCAAAACTAACACGCGATGGCCACGACGACGGATCATTTGAACTCAATGAACACACACACGCAACAATATAAAAATATATTATATATTCGAACAATAGACGTTAACTTTCCCCTGAGAGTTATGTCTATAACACACCACAGAGTGGGTTCTTTACGGCTTTGTTCACGAATCATTTGGGGACACTGTACTTATAGCTAAACAGCTCTTGAAATAGAATCGAGAGATGAGCGTCGAGAAGGTAGTGGAAGTTTTTGGCGTAATAACCTGCATGACGCATCACGATGCCTTTCACACGAGCACATGACGCATTCCTGGTGCGAGTTCTCCCGACCTTCATTTCATTCCATTTTATTTTATTTCATTTTATTTTATTTAATATTCCATAAAGGCTCTCTTTTGAGGACATCACATAGGAAGGATGAAGTTCAGTAAGTTATACAATTCAAGAAGGACACAACGACGAAAAGTGATACACACACTAGTTTGGTAAGAGAGTAAAAAATCAACAGAGCAAATTGCATTGCAAAATATAAGGTGATGGAATCCTTAAAACTAACTGGGTGCGTTATTGAAACGAGAGACTCCGGGAGATCGTTCCAGTCCACAATCGTGAGAGGTAGAAACGATTTGCTAAATGTGTTAGTTGATCCAAATATGCGCTGAAAGTTATCGGAGTTGTTGAGGCGAAGTGACAGCTATGCTGGAGTATGCAGGAACAAAGCACTGATATCGTGATGGCAATAAGAGAGTTTGTAGATACATTTACGTTTGCTTTTATTGTAGACACACTAGCTGTATAATTGTAATCTGATGAGATGTAGTGGGCTGCACGGTTTTGTACTGCTTCAAGTTGAGTGATCACATACGTTTTGGTGGGTATTCCGAATTGCCGCGACGTACTCTAATTTTGGTCGAATGAAAGTTTGATACGCAAGTTTTCTGAGTTTTGGGGGAGCAGCACTCAGGCAGCGCCGGGTGTACCCCAGGGTCTTTGCTGCGTCCGATCAGAGGGTGTTATGTGGTTGATCTATTACATGTCGGAAGTTAGAACCACACCAAAATACTTGTATTTGATGACTTCTTCGATAATTTCGTTATCTAGCTTGTACTGAAACGAGGAAGGAACTCTCTTTCGAGAAAAGCGGATTAGTCTGCACTTCGAGCTTTTTAATGACATCAGCCAGTTACTGCACCACTGGGTGACATAAAGTGGGTTCTTTTGAAGTGGAGTCTAGTCATTGGGTGAGGTGATTTCGCGATAGAGTATGCAGTCATCTGCGAAAATGCGAGAAGTCTAAAAATATGACATCTGTGTCAATGAGAGATAGAAGGTTACGATGGAGGTCATGAGTGAATTCAAGAAGTTGTGTTTCGCACGAATAACCTCTGCGAAATCTATGCTGGTGTTTTTAGAAAAAGTCGTTGCTGTCTAGATGAGACATTATAGGGGGGTAGATAATATCTTCAAAAAGCTTCGATGGGACAGGGGTTAGTGAGATAGGTTGATAGTTTCAGGGCATGAGCGATAGTCACTTTTCTGAACCGGGACAATCTTGCCCACTTTCCAATCAGACGGGAGGCAGCCTTCGGACAGTGATTGCTCGAATATCAAGTGTAATATAGAACTAGACATAGCCGAGGTGTTTCTTAGTATTTTGGATGATACGTTATCTGGTGCTGAGGACGATTCAAGTTTTAGCCCTTTGATAAGGGTGGCAATACCGGCTGCTGAAACACTGATAGGGGGGCTCATAGTTGAAAGTTGGTAACTCAGGTATATCTAAGAACTCTCATTTGTAAAGATGAAAGGGAAAGATTTGTTCATTACCTCCGAGCATAGTTATTCGTCAACTGGGTTTCCGCTCTCATCCATGAGTTGAAATATACGGTTGTTGCTTTTTGGTGAAATTAGATTCCAAAATCTTTTAGGGTTATTCTGAAGGATGGTTGGCAGGTCATAATTGAAATATTTTCTTTTTGATGATTTGATCAGAAGGGTGTATTCTTTAAGACTGGCGTAGTACCTTTGCCAATTATTTGGAGAATTGGCAATATTTGCTTTCCGAAAGAGTCGTTCTTTTATTTTCGAGTGACTTAAGCGTTTTATTGTAACAAGGCTGACAACCATCGCTTCGAATACTCATGGTGGGCACAAATACTTCGAAAAGCTCATTCAGTTTATTTTTATACAGGAACCAATTATCTTCCAAACTTCTTCAATTAAAGTGGGTTTGATACGAGTGCCAAAATCTGGTCAAGTAGTTATTTAATGATACAAAATCAGCTTTACTAAAGTCCCGTATTACCCTTTTAAAAGGCATTTTAACAGCAATAAGTAGGGACAGCATGATGTGTAAAAGCGTATGGTCGCTGGAACCATCGCTGTAGAAAACCGAACAAGCTCGGGTGAAGATGTAAGAACAAGGTCGATAATATTATTACAGAGCTCATGAGATGCCTAGAGAGAGAAGAGGTAGAGGATCGCCAGCGCGCTCGCAGCAAGGAATTCAATCCTCTGTCTACCACCATTACCCACCTATAAATAAATCATCATCTTTTTCACCGTAACATTCTTTGGTGGGGGTGCGGACCCATCCCCGACCTGGACCTTCGCAGCAGGAGTCTTCCGCCCGCATCCGGCATGACTCCACCCCGAGGGACACCACCCGAAGGCGCTCCAGCTACGCCCCCGCCACCCACGGTCCTCACAAAGCCACGGGACCCCGGACCTTTTACCGGTACAGGCGACCAGGAAATCGAAGACTGGATCGACCTCTATGAAAGAGTAAGCTTGCATAACCGATGGGACAATACCATCATGCTCGCGAATATTATTTTTACTTGCGAGACACCGCCCGGACATGGTTCGAAACCCATGAGGATGAGATCACCTCTTGGGAACTCTGTAAGTCCAAACTTCAAGATCTTTTTGGCCGTCCCACCGGGCGTAAGCTCTCTGCGAAGCGTAAGCTGGGTTCCCGCGTACAAACATCTACAGAGTCACACGTCACCTATATACAAGACGTCATCTCTCTCTGCCGCAAGGCTAACCCTGAGATGTCAGACACTGACCGAATCGAACACATACTAAAAGGTATAGCTGACGATGCCTTCCAGCTGCTTGTAATCAAAGACTGCTCGACGGTCGACGAGGTCATCAAGGAGTGCCGCCGGTTCGAAGCTGCTAAAACACGAAGGATAGCACACAAATTCAACCGCTTGCCCAACACACCAGCAACGTCATCTTGCGAAGACGCAGATGCCAGTTCGGTACAGATTACCAAAATCGTCCGCCAAGAGCTGGAAGCAATGATGCCTAGTGAGGATTTTTCTCGCCCTTCCGAATCGCCGAACGGGACAGTATCGATAGCTGCTGTTCAAAGTGTCGTCAGGAAGGAAATGGAGAAGCTCTGCGCTTCTTCATGCCCCCGCTTCCAACCCACCCCTAACCATCATATTTCTGAACGTTGCCCCTGTGAACCTCCAACTGCAGCGACCGTCTTCAGACCGCCCCAACGTCGGGACCCAGCCGCATGGAGAACACCCGACAATCGGCCAATTTGTTTCCACTGCAACGTCGTTGGTCATGTCGCCCGCTATTGCCGCAACCCATGGAGCAACCAGCAGCCCAGGTTTCCAATTTCCAGCTCCAGTCGCCCTTACAGGGGAAACTTCTCTCCATCTCCCGGGCTCCCCGCGAATGAACAAGTGTATTATCGCTCGTCACGCAACAATCGTTCGCCATCGCCGCGCCGTCGCCAGTCGCTGTCTCCAGTCATCCGCCGCCAACTGTCGCCGACCCATGACCTTCGACCTTCGGAAAACTAAACAATGCAGCTTCAAGAGGTGAGGCTGCATTAGAGTCCCCAGCCCAAAATCCTCCACGAACCATCGCCGCTATAGCCAAGAATCGACTGCTGATCGACATTGACGGTATTAGCACATTTGCCCTTGTTGATACCGGAGCCACTATTTCCATCATGCGCGAAGACCTCAGACGACGCTTAAGAAAAGTTCTGACGCCACCTGACACAAACATTTTGCGCGGTGCTGACGGCGGCGCAATCCCTCCTCATGGTATGTGCGGTGCTCGCATAACCCTTCATCACAAGACCGCACTTGTTCTTTTTACAGTCCTTAGAAGCTGTCCTCACGAAATCATCCTTGGTTGGGACTTTCTGGCCACTCACTTCCGCTCTCATGCTACAGAGGCCTGCGATGTTTCAGACCCCATTGGGGCAAAGCTATGCTGTCTTGAAACATCACGCATACCGCCATTGTCGGCTGTAGCGATCAATGTCACAACCACTGAACCGATCCAGAACGGTGACTGCATAATCTCACCTATCGTGAACATTTTGCTCGAAAAACAACTCGCCGTACCACACTGCATTGCAGCCATCCAGAATGGTGCCACCGATATATGGGTGCTCAATATCACTCGCAGTCCTCAAATTCTCCCCAAAGGTATGACAATTGCGCGCAGCTTCCCGACTCTTGACTCCACCGTCGCCGTCATTTCTGAAGAAGTTTTGCCACCCAAACCTCCTCAACCACTCTCGGAGACTGACATTGCACATATTTCCACCATGATTCACCCGACGTTGAACAGAGAAGAAGCACAGCAACTCCACAGCGTACTTTGCAAGTACCATACTATATTTGACCTAACAAGCCGCCCTCTCGGCCAGACAACTGAAGTTACTCATCGAATCAACACCGGCTCCGAACCTCCCATCCACCATCGTCCCTACGGAGTGTCGCAAAGCGAACGGCGCGCTATTCAACAGGAATTTGACAAGACGCTGTCGCGAAACATAGTCCAACCCTCGTCCAGCCCCTGGTCCTCTCCTGTTGTTTTAGTAAAAAAGAAGGACGGCTCATGGCGTTTTTGCGTCGATTATCGTAGGTTAAATAAGATCACGAAAAAAGATGTCTATCCTCTGCCACGCATCGACGACACTCTCGATTGCCTACAGGGAGCGGAATATTTCTCATGCATTGATCTTCGCGCCGGCTACTGGCAGATTAACGTTGATGAAGCCGACCGTGAGAAAACGGCATTCATTACGCCCGACGGACTTTTTGAATTCAAGGTCATGCCCTTTGGCCTGTGTAACGCGCCCGCAACATTCGAAAGATTGATGGACCGCCTACTCAAGGGACTAAAATGGGTCACTTGCTTGTGCTATCTTGACGACGTCATCATCTTCTCTGACACCTTCCCAAAACATCTTGAACGTTTGACCCAAGTGCTCGCAGTCTTTCAACAAGCTGGGCTACAACTAAATTCAGCTAAATGCCGGTTCGGTAGTCAACAAATTAAAGTTCTCGGACATCTCGTGGACAAACATGGTGTTCTACCCGACCCTGAAAAAATTAAGGCTGTCAAAGATTTCCCCACGCCTCTTTCTTCAAAAGACGTCAGGAGCTTTTTAGGACTTTGCTCCTACTTCCGCCGCTTCATCAGAGACTTCGCACACATAGCACTCCCACTGACATCTCTCCTGAAACAAAATCAAGCTTTCGAATGGAAGGATCATCATCAGACTTCTTTTGCTCATCTGAAAGATGCTTTGACCTCCAGCCCCCTTCTCGGCCATTTCGATGACACGGCACCCACTGAAATTCGCACCGATGCCAGTGGTCACGGTATTGGAGCAGTTCTCGCACAACATCCGTTCGGAAAGGAAACGGTAATTGCTTACGCTAGTCGATTACTTTCACCTGCTGAGCGTAATTACACAATTTCCGAGCAAGAATGCCTTGCAGTGGTGTGGTCGGTGTCCAAATTTCGACCATACTTTTTGGACGTCCCTTCCGTGTCATCACTGATCACCATGCCCTTTGTTGGCTTTCATCATTAAAAGATCCCCTTGGTCGCCTTGGACGCTGGTCTCTCCGCCTTAAAGAATATGATTTCACTATCGTTTAGAAATCAGGAAAGATGCACCAGGACGCTGACTGTTTGTCTCGTTACCCGGTAAGTCCAGCTGACTACAACACCGATTCCAGTGAACTCCCAGTTCTGCCAATATCACAGCTCCTCAACCTCGCTCACGAACAGCGTCGTGATCTAGCTCTGAAGCTTCTTATAAGACGCCTCTCAGCTGAGGCTAACCAACCGTCCTCGGGACTCTTTCGTATCCGCGACAACATTCTATACCGCCAGAATTTCAGACCCGAAGGATTACCATGGCTTGTCGTGATCCCTAAACACCTACAGGCCACAGTTCTTCACGAACTCCACGACGCACCTTCATCAGGTCACCTGGGTCTCCTTCGCACTTACGTAAAGGTTAAGGAACGTTTTTACTGGCCGGACATGTACCGAACTGTAAAGAGGTATGTCTCTTCATGTGACCTTTGTCAACGTCGAAAGAAACAAACCATCAAGCCATCAGGGCTCCTTCAACCACTGCACCCTCCCATCAGCCCGTTTGATCGTCTAGGGATTGACTTCCTTGGACCATTCCCTTCGTCACGCTCTGAAAACCGCTGGATTGCAGTTGCAATAGACCACACCACTCGTTATGCAATCACACGCGCTCTCCCAACCAGTACTGCTGTTGACCTGTCCCAGTTTCTTTTGGAGGACGTCATATTAAAATATGGCGCACCGCGAGAACTTCTTAGTGACCGTGGACGTTCCTTTCTGTCACGCGTTGTGTCTGAAGTACTGCAGGCCTGCTCGGTCCACCATCAAGTGACGCCCGCTTACCACCCACAAACCAATGGGCTCACTGAGCGGCTGAACCGAACGTTAACCGATATGCTGTCAATGTACGTGTCGTCAAATCACAGAAATTGGGATGATGCACTGCCATACGTCACTTTTGCATATAATTCATCCCGCCACGACACTACTGGTTTCACACCTTTTTACCTTCTCTTCGGCCGTGAACCACCATTAATGCTTGACTCCCTCCTTCCACCCCAACCAGACGCTTCCCTCACCGAATTTACATCCGATGCCATAAGTCGGGCTGAAGAAGCTCGTCGATTAGCTCGGATACGCACGCTTGACTCACAAGAACGCCAGTGTGCACGCTACGATAGCTCTCATCGACACATCAAATACTCTCCTGGTGACCTTGTATTGCTGTGGACACCCCAACGTCATGTCGGTCTTGCTGACAAACTTCTCCACCGCTATACAGGACCATACCGGATTCATCACCAGTTGAGCGACGTTACATATGTCATTGAAGCCCTCGAGCAACAAAATGACAGACGTTGCAGGGAAAGAGACACAGTGCACGTGCTTCGGCTCAAGCCATACACCCTCCCAACCACCACGTAACTCAACGACGAGACGTCGGGGCTTCTTGGAGGGGGGGTAATATTACAGAGCTCATGAGATGCCTAGAGAGAGAAGAGGTAGAGGATCGCCAGCGCGCTCGCAGCAAGGAATTCAATCCTCTGTCTACCACCATTACCCACCTATAAATAAATCATCATCTTTTTCACCGTAACAACATTTTCACTGCGGGTAGGGCTCTATACTACTTGAGGGAGGTTAAACAGCTAACATAGGTTCAAACCTTCACTAGAGGCTCAGTGATGCGGTTGTTGTAAAACTCGACCAGCATATATTGGGAACGTTAAAGTCTCCCAATAACAAGATGTTAGCTTTTGGTAACCGGTTAGTGATCTCTAAAAGGGCTTTATGCAATTGTCTCGCGAAATTGGGATCACTATTAGGTGGCCTATAAGTTTATAACAAACGGCAAGTATAGTTTTATTTGTAGTAAAAGAAATTCAAACACAAGTGAGCTCCAGGCTGCATTGTAATTGGACATCAAAGGAAGCAATGCGCCTTTGACACCAAGCAGGACACCACCACCGCGTTTCAGTGGCCGGTCCCTCCGGTAAATACAAAAGTTCCGATGATCGGGAAATAGCTTGTCATCATGAATATCAGACTTCGAACAAGTTTCAGTCAGCACTACAATGCCACTATTGCTATCTTCTATGAAGGTGCACATCTCCTCTCTTTTTTTTTTGCATGAGATTACGAGTATTATCGAAAGAAACGAGATGAGAATAACGTTTTGCCACGGTGTGCTTTATTAAGCATAAAATATTGCGAGAGCGGTTTACAATCGATTGTTGCTACGCGGGGGATTCCATTACACGTTCGGAAGCGGCATCATATACGAATCATTTATTTAGCATTCGAAGCTGGTCGAAGCGAATTTTAAATGGAACGTTTACAGGTTGTGAAAACTGAAACATTTTGTCCCGAGCTAATATTTGGACAGAGGGCAAAACGTCTTCTCGAATAGAAAATTGGGAATCGTTTAGTTTAAAATCCTAACGCTAGAACAGCAGTTTTATCTTTGAACCGTAAAAAAACTTCACAATAATTGGTCTATTTCTAACTAGACAACAACGTCCTAAACGATGAGAGCGTTCAAGTTTGGAAGCGTCCAGTTCTAGTACATTCTCGGTGGTACGAAATTCGAGAACTTTTCCATCCAATTGAAGCCAGATTTCCGACTGTGAATACGAGATATCGAAGCCATGTTTCGAACTGTGAATATGAGATACCGAGAAACAGGAGGTTAGAACGGCGAAGCCTATTATCTTTCTCATTACATCTTGCTCTAATATCTAAAAGTTCGTTGTTTTGGGCGCGATCATTAAGCCTGGGTAAGTTTTGAGGCACTGGCAGTGCAACTGATGCAAGACTACGTTCAACTGCAGTAACCCTTGTTAGTAGTTCGTTTACCAGCGCGTCGGTTGGTTTTCGGTTATTTTGCAGTGACGTAATAGTTCCCGAAATTGCGGACTGACCTGCCTCTATTCGTTGCACAGTCGCTAAAATCGATTCAAGTTTCGTAAGGGGGCCTGCGGTTTGTTCAACGTCGCCTGACCCAATTAGAAGCTGCATTAGAACCGCTATGTAACCATATTCTTAACCATGACACAACAGGTTTTTACACGAATCAAACAAGTCGTTGTTGCACAACATCGCTAACAGGCAGGAGCCATCCTCGTGAGAACACGCGGTATGTTTTAAGTAAGTAACCTGCACCAGAAAGAGGGTCATCGTAGTACCGTCGACGATGTCGCGCAACAACTGAGAAGGGTGCCTTGGACGTTTTTGAAGACATGCGCCGCACGTCGTTGCATGTTGCCATAAGAAGGGGGTGTTGAAGTCCAGCTTTGGCGGGATGCACGTGTGGGCGTATGTGGGATCCACCAGGCAAAAGGCTGACGGGTCCTAGCTGGAAGGGTCGTTGTCAAACGTAGGTGTGCATTCAGGGGCGGTTGTTAGCAGTGCCGCTGACAAGGCAGCGGACAGCAGCATCTGCTCTAGAAAGAGGGTCCTCGCAGTGTCGGCGACGATGTCGCGCCCCTATACTAGAACTGCAATCTTCTCGGTTGCCGGCTATAAAAGTGAGGGCCGCCAAAGAGGACTACGTCTGGCACTATCACCTAAAAATGAATATACACAGAAAGTTTTCACGAGCGTTTGGAACTTCTAAATATTAAGGATACGTCGCACATAAAAAAAGCCGTTTACAATTCTTTGTAATACCGAATTAGAGCGCAGCTCTTGAGGAGGAGGAGGGAAGGGTATGCCCCTCCTCCCCATTCGTACTCTCCCCTCCTCCACTCCTGCTC
Organism: Ixodes persulcatus; assembly: GCA_013358835.2. Lineage (NCBI taxonomy): Eukaryota > Metazoa > Arthropoda > Arachnida > Ixodida > Ixodidae > Ixodes > Ixodes persulcatus. Next base: position 841,121 of record JABSTQ010009160.1, on the reverse strand, counting down.
CCCTCCCATTTAGCGTAAAATGTTCGGTAAATTTAACCAAAAGTTCCCCGCTAAATATAGCGGGGCAATATTCTCGCCAAGTTTAGCAGGAAATTTAGCAAAAAGTTTCCTGCTAAATTTAGTGCGTCGTTTCCCCTCTAAATTTAGCGAGGAAATTAACATCACGTGACCTCAACTGCAATTCAATTTCCCTGCTAATTTAAATTTAATTTAAATTAGATGCGGCGCCACAGGCCTTCATGGTATGGGCCACTTGCCTTTCTGCGGCGCCGCGGTTCTCCTGAACCAAAATAAATATTATTATTATTATTATTATTATTAGCGGAGAAATTGTGACGTCCCATAATGCAACTCGCGCGGTTACGCCGACGCCGCTCAACCCGCGAACGGGCGCCAACGAGCTGTGCTCTAAAAAGTAGCACTCCTGAACCTGATTATAAGTGTGGAATGGCGCAGTTCGAGTCTTCATCTAAAATACAAACATTTTGTGGGTAAGAGCGGGTGGAGGTGGGTACTGCATAAATTCATGAAGTTGTTGTTGAAAACGTTTTATTTAGGTACAGGAGGGTACGACGTGGCCGGTTGCATGTGTTGCCGCGAAGGGGAAGGGGAGAGGGATATGGGGGAGGGGAGGAGGATGAAGAACTATATGAAGCCGGCTACACCAGTCGTTCTGATGTAAGCCCTCAGCGAGTCGAAGACAAGCTTCCTTGCTTCAATGGGGCCCTTTGGTGCCGTCCAAGCCTCGAGCATGTTGGGTCGACTCGCTCGGCTGAGCTTGACTAGTGCAGCCTCCCTCTCCTGTCGTCTTGCTGAGCACTCTCACAGCAGGTGATGCAGGGTTCATGAAGCAATATTTTTTTAAAGTAAAATTGATTAGTATGTATTAGTATGTACTAACTATCGAGTAGTGCTCTGGAACCATACGATTTCTTAAAACCAGTGTATATGTATTTTTACAGACAAAAGCTAGAATTTAACTGTTGTTGTGCACTCACTTTCTTAGAAATACAGTTAGTGGGGAGGTGAGCTGGTGGAAGTTTATCATGATGTCTGTAACTCGAGACTGGGGCAGAAGGAAAAAAGAAAACATTAGAGTGGTAGAAAAAAAAAAAACAGGAAAGGCGGGTCTCTAATTCAGCTAATAATTTTATTTAACCACCCTCCTACTGATTCACCACACCACAGCATTTCAGAACATTCTGGTTTTTCAAGGCCAACGCAAAAAAAAAAAACGCAATCACACCACAAGGGAGAGAAAAAAACACAGCCTACAAAGCACAACCAGCTTTGGATTGGACAATACCTTCTTAACTGCTTTGCACCAATTTCAAGAGGTGACAGTTTCTGACAAGGATAAATTCTTTTTAAACGCGGCGCACAAACAAGACTGCAAGGATGACCTTGCACTTCCCCCTAAGCAAACTTTCTTACTAGAGAAAACAGTTTACATTGCGTGAAACGTGACGCATAAAACTGGATACTGATCCCGCACCTTGCACCGTGGCTTCTACGAGACAGACTTTACTAACAAAGGAACCAGCAAAAGCACCTCAATATTACATAAAAAATTAACATCGCAAAATAATTTAGAGCTACTACCAGGCTAAAAACGCCTGACCAATACAATTCCTTATTGATTTTATTCGGATTATTTCTCTTCCAACTTCCTTGATGTTGTTTACCTCTCTGTCTTCTATTTTTGTTTCCGACCAGTGTGAATTACAATTATTACAGTCGTGAACATATTTAGCTATTTCCGAAGTTCCTGCGTTATTTATTACGTTTCTTTTGTGCTAGGTTAATTTGTCATTGACACACCTTGAAGTTTGCCCCACATACTTATAACCGGAAGCCAAAGGTATTTCATTGACTACAGTTTCGCAGAGGACCGATTTTTCACGATGGACTTTTTTGCACTCAATTGAACCCACCTGAAAAGGCAGGACCAAACTGAGAACTGTATCTACACCCAACCGTTTGACACGTTTTTTTTCAGTTTTGTGATATTCTATAGTTCGAGATCACAGCAATTTGTTCTTTGATTTTTAATTTCCTTCGCTTTTGTTTGCAATTTGTAGACACAATTGCTTTCTGATGAAGCCATCTTCATTCCCGGCACTACTCCGTCTTTTCCACTGATTTTCCAAGAATTCAGTTACAAAATTAATACCAGACCTGTCGAGTACATTCATGATCAGTGACTTAACAGTATCCGCTTTCACTGCTTTTGAGTGGCAACTAATCTTGACAGCACCGGCTTTGAATTTTTTTTTTAGGTATTCCCAAAATACTCCTTCTTCGGTAGGAATTAGCAAATATAAAAACTGGAGTGCATCAGTCTCCAGCCGTTCTACAGTGAGCTGTAAATCAAGTGCTGCCAATTTACTCAACGTTTCGAAATTCTTCGAAACAACCTCACGAAAAGTGCAAATCACTATATCATCAACATATCTCTTAACAATACATGTATCTGTAGACAATTTTTGCAACCTTTCTGATATGACGAAATCCAACGAGTTCAGGTGCACTTCAGCTAACGCTGGTACAACAGATGACCTCTACACACATCTTTTTGTATATACTTCTTTCCTTCGCACTCTAAAACCGTCGACGGGATGTAATATTCGCGAATGGCAAAAAAAGCGATCTACAGAAATGCTTGATTGTGCTTGAAACCTAACAAAATTCAGCACCAGTGGATATTACACTTCCTTCAGTAAGCGACTCTTTTACAGTGAGTAATAGAGATATTTGACGTCCATCGTAAAAGACTACACTCTTAAAGTTAGACGCCAAAAAGAACAAGGACGCAAGAGGAGATGCAGACTGGACGAGGCCTACTTTTAACTAAACTTTACTTTGAAAAAAACACGAACGCAGGCCGAGGTACACATGCGCATGGGAAATATTTTGCATTCATCATGCAGATAAATAAGCGGGGAAAACTAGCACGTTTTGCTATGCGATACGTTCATTTGTAAGATACTGTACACTCCCTACCAGGATGTTCCCCGAGTAGTTCGACCAACCCTCTCAAATTTCTTAGTGACTAAGTTGACCAGATGATCATGCCCTAATCCTTTTTGAGAAAACATAAAAGCAATATTTTGTCAGATTACAATTTCTCTGATAACCACCCGAAGGGGCATCTCCGGTTTATAATCCTTAGAAAAGAACTTTACACTGAACGTTGACCTCGAGGAGTTCAACACGTTCTTTGATAGACGTTCAATGTCGTGTTCCTTTAAAATGGTACTTATATTTTCCCCTTTCTGCCCCAGTTTCGGGTTAAAGTCATCATAATAAACTTTCTCTCGACAGAAGCCATATATCACTAATCTATGGTTCATAAGAGAAAGACTAAAAGCGTGGAAACAAGGGCTTGTAATGAGCCAAGGCAAATTAATCGATCCAGCCTTCACAAACATCTACCATACAAGACACAATATTTTCGAGCGCAAATCACAAGTAGATTGGAATACATTCCCCACATATATCGCCGCTTTGGCATTATTTCACCGGTCTTCGTTTCAAAACAAGGTCCACCGGCCGTTATCGATGAACGCTTGACCGTTTCTAAACTTCTTTTAAACTTTTATTTCGCGTATGTTTTTATATTCTCGGACACATAGAATTCTCTTAAGTATTACTTTAACGATCAAACGTCATTTTTTGTTAGACCGCTGCACGTTGTGGAAGAAAAAATAAATATGCTACAGGGCGCCTACTGGGGCACGAGATACTGTGACGTCCTTGTGCTACCAAATCCCACCAATCCCCGTGAATAGTAAAAAATGTGCGCAGCCGACAGAAACACCTTAAATCACAAAACTTAGTAAAAATATTTCAATAAATTTGAAGATGCCAATACAATTTCCTGCCAGCTCTGGAAAAACTTGAACCTCAAATAAGATATGCACAAAACTTGACGGTAGCGATGACAGTGTCTATGTAATATAATCGCACACATTGGAACGAAAAACGGCGGACACAGCCCGAACTGGTGTTCGCCCAGACATGAACATCAAGGCCAAGCCGTGACATACACCATTGTATTCCCACAGACTGAAATTCCCACCAGAGTAGCTTAGGAAGTGAACTTAGCCAATTGCCTCTCAGGAGGAGTTGGAGAATCCACTCACCCGAGGTTCCTAGGTTTTCGTGCTGGGACAGTCCGTGCCGAGCCGACGACGACCATGTTGTAGCAGCGGGGAACAAGTTGACAGCGAAGCAGCATGCCAGAGGTAGCCCAGATTTTCCAGACGTCTGTTGTTTGTAAGAGCCGCCCTGGTGACCCTCAGGAGTGCACGGTATAAAGGAAAATTGCACATAATAACTGAATGACTCAAGCGCCATCCCCGCCAAGACCGCGCGAGAATATCCCGAAGCCTACGGTTCACCGATGAAGACGTCGAGGAAGCCGAGATCACTTGTGGTCACGAGAGCATACTTTCGGATTACGTTACAGTCTCTATTCCTCTTATACTACTTCTTCCCCATTTTTTCTTTATTTTCCAAGGAAAAAAATAATTGTTTTTATCTTTCTTACTTTATAAAGGAAGAAAACATTCGTGTAAAGGTTCAAGCGAGGGCTATATAGGTTACCGCCCTTTTTATAGGTTACTTCGTAGAGGTTACACGTCGGTGGTCATTAAAGAAACCTAAAGATACACTGTCAATGCCAAGATCCCAAGAGCTCGGGCCGGGGGACGCGTGTTCATGCGCTGCTGAATAAAATAGAAACAAAAGCGTGCGGAGCAAAATGGTCAGATGTCTATTTTGTTCCAAATGCTTATGCTCACGCACCTGACGGTGCGTGAACGCGACGCCAATGGTCAACGACTTCGCCATGACGCGTCGCGGCTATCACTATGACTTTATTGCGGATTAGCACGGGACTGCTCAATCCTTTGCTAAGGCCTTTGCTTATGATACTAACTCTGATTATCCAATGTCTCCAGATTATTACTTTTTTATAGACCATTTCTTTTTGAAAATGACGGAATTGTTAAACTGATTGATACTTTGCATATATCTTTTTCGTGTGGTGTTGATAATATTGCCGCGAATAAAAGTGACTAAAAATGAACGGTGAACTGAAAATAAAGGTTTAATCGGCGAACTTGTGCCAAACAAAATACACAACGTGCGTCGAGACAGCAGGACAGGCGGGCGGCGATTTGGAGGCGTAACAGCAAGCGAGAGCTAGACTGGCTCGAAAAGGTCGGGGGACGCTCCTTCTCTAGAGTGTGTCGGCATCTGGAATGTTCGGCAAAAAAGTTTCGCACGTAGCTGGCTCGAGGTGAGAATGAACAGGCACCAAGGTATATGTACATATGCTAGCGAAGCTTCCATAGAAGCCCACGTGTCGAAAAAATGGCGGCTCATGTGGCTTCGCTAGCGCCATCTATGTGTCGTGATAGCATTTCCGGCGGAACAAAAAATAAACAGGAAATGACGTCACTTCCGAAAAAAAAACAAAAAAAAAAAACGTGACGTCACTTTGATGTGCTTTTCGGCGCGAAAATTAAATAGTACAAGAAACCGGGACTGCAGACAAAAAGGACGATCGTCGTTTTTGCCTGCAATCACGGTTTCTAAAAAGTCTCAAACAAAGCTTTTTAGTCACACTAAAAGTCTCAAAGCTGTGCCAAGCTACGTTTGAAACTTTTTAGTGCGTCGTCCTTCTTGCCCAAGTGTCGTTTTTTTGTTTTTTTTTTGTTTGTTTTTTTCGTTTTGTTGAATCTACACCATCTCCTTTGGACCCTTAATTCTGCGCGAAAATCGTTTCCTTTTACGCAGCCGCCTTTTTTAGGCAGATCGCTTCGAGAATCTTTTTTTTTTTTTTTCATCCCACAGAACTACTTTGAAAGAACCGCGTTTTGCTTTTTCCTTCAGCTTTTTCAGAAATATGGGAGCGGCTTAAAGGTGACTGACCTCACAAAAAAGTGGATAACAATACCGTTGCTCGAGTGTGTTAGCGTTAAAGTCACACGACAGTTGGGAGAATAGACACAAACTAAGACTCCCCCCGGTTCTTGTTTGCTTAGTAATCTTCTCAGTTGTGTAACTGTTTCTTTGTACCTCTTTACATATCACGAATTGCTAGCAAGTTCGTACTTGTTTACGGAATAGACTGTCTAATAAACGTCTCGGAGATTTGAAAACAATCTCGTGTCTCTATTTACCTGCCTTTTTTTCCAGTCACCGGGTCGCATACATTTTTTAAGGGTTTCCTTGATGTCCTAAATAGGATTATGAAGTTAGTTATGAAGCGGGTGCCTAAAGTGGTGTGACGATGCACCTTTGAATCGGGTGCATCTGTGTTCTCTTTGAATTCAGTGGGTGTAGAAAGAGGTGTAAGAGTACACTATTGAATGGGGTGCTCCCATGTTCCCTTTGAGGGCAGTAGGTGTAGAAAGGGGAGTAATGGTACACTATTCAGCGGAGTGCATTTCTGTTCCCTTTGAGTGAGGCGGGTTTATGCAGCGGTGCAATGGTGCACCTTCGAATGGAGTGCATCTTTGTTCCCTTTCATTTCATTGGGTGTAGAAAGAGGTGTAGCCGTACACCATTGAATGGGGTGCCTCCGTGTTCCCTTCGAGTGAGATTTGTGTAGAAAAACGTGTACATGTACACCACACAAATGTGTGTACACATACTCCCATATTTTAGGTGCACAAACGTTCCCCTAAAGGGTGTAGTATATGTGACAAGCACTTACACCCGTAGGGGTGTAAGTGCCCCATGACACCTTTTTTTTTAGAGTGTCGAGCAAATCGCCAACAGTAGAGATTTAGTCGATCGTTTAGTCACTCCAGCTACGTTATCCACAATCCGTTACAACCACCGCAATATATACCGTAGCGGAACCGCACTTTTATGTATTAGTAGAACGTTCGCAACCCGCTACATACTTATTCGTTTATTTCAATACACTCAGGGTTTATAGGGCATTACAGGGGTGGAAGGAGTACAAAATCACAAAGAAAAAATTAACACAATTTGAATACAAATACAAGGTATATGTACATATGGTAGCGAAGCTTCCATAGAAGCCCATGTGTCAAAAAAATGGCGGCTCATGTGGCTTCGCTAGCGCCATCTATGTGTCGTGATAGCATTTCCGGCGGAACCAAAAATTAACAGGAAATGACGTCACTTCCGAAAAAAAAACAAAAAAAAACGTGACGTCACTCTGGTGTGCTTTTCGGCGCGAAAATTAAATATTACAAGAACCCGGGACTGCAGGCAAAAAGGACGATCGTTTAGTGTGACTAAAAAGCTTTGTTTGAGACTTTTTAGAAACTGGGACTGCAGGAAAAAAAGGACGATCGTCGTTTTTGCCTGCAATCACGGTTTCTAAGAAGTCTCGAACAAAGCTCTTTAGTCACACTAAAAAGTCTCAAAGCTGTGCCAAGCTACGTTTGAAACTTTTTAGAGCGTCGTCCTTCTTGCCTAAAGTCTCGGTTTTTTTCTGTTTTCTTTTGTTAGTTTTTTCGTTTTGTTGAATCTACACCATCTTGTTTGGACCCTTAATTCTGCGCGAAAATCGTTTTCTTTTAGGCAGCCGCCTTTTTTAGGCAGATCGCTTCGAGAATCTTTTTTTCCATCCCACAGAACTACTTTGAAAGAACCGTGTTTTGCTTTTTCCTTCAGATTTTCAGAAATATTGGAGCGGCTTAAAGGTGACTGACCTCACAAAAAGGGGATAACAATACCGTTGCTCGAGTGTGTTAGCGTTAAAGTCACCCGACAGTAATTCTAATGCAAGTCCAATGTTGCACTAACATTTTATTCACATACAACTGCTTACAACCACTCAACCAGGACACTCATCAGAAGCATACAATCAGTATCTAGTCTTAAGGTAGAAGAAAAACTAGTAGATGAATACATAAATCACATTATGACAGGATATCACATAACACTCTGTACAATTGGCTGCCTGTTGTGTGGGCATTGTCAGTTTATAGACAGCCATCAATATCCCATATTCTAAACTGTTTCGAGGAAAGCTGTGTTCAACACTTAAGAAAAAGCAGAAAAAAATAACAGATGTTTTTTTGCCGTTCTTGGGCAGGGTACGATCATTCAAAGAACGTTTTAACTTGCGTACGATGGTGCTGCGTAGTCTGGAGCCTTCCGTGCACGCATAAATTATTTTGGAGCCCTCCAGTACGCTGCACGACATAGGCCAGTGTTGTTTGGACCTTAAAACCAGAGGTTTGAATCCGTGACAAAACCACATGAGCAGTCTGTAACCCAAAACAGTGTTAGCACCTTACTTTTTGCGATAACCTATTTTTCGAGAATTGCACAATTTGATAAAAATCGAAAAAAAAAAGAAGTCATCCATGGATATGAATGCATTAAATATCGCTCTTGATCGCGCGCCAATTTTTTTCGAAAGAGACACAATACGAAATATCGAGCCCACAAAAATAAAGTATTTTACACCATACGAAAGGCTAGAAAAGCAAATACACTGTTTGAAAATGTACTCTGTGTGGTCTCACGTGCTTATCCTTTGCACTTGCTGCCTAGCTTTACACTTTACTGATGCATCAACGAGTTCAGTGTGTTTTTTTCGTGCAAACCAGTGTAGTTTGACTTTAGCAAATAGTGAAAACAAATTGTTATACACATCGTGGTTACACACAGCAAGATACGTTTGGACCTCCTGATAAAAAAAGTACACAAATACTATGCCCTATGCCCTTCTTTGAAATGAGGTTGTTGATGCTCGCCTAAAAAACACGCTCACAAGCCTCAACGAATGATGTGAAAGAAGGGATGGGAGCTGACAGGTTTTCAAAGTCTGAGTCAGCAGCGCCTTTCACACTCAAATACAGTAGCACTTACAGTAGTTCAAGTGGCGGGTTAAAAGATAGGTAAAATTATAATAAACTGTGAGGTGATCGCAGAGCATCCTCAGAGACCTCATTGTTAAGCAGAAGCCACAAATGCAGTTTGGCTGCCTTCTACATCCGAGCGCTTGAACGTTTTCAGAAACTTCAATGCTTTCTTTGAAATGCTCGTCATGGACAGAGCCATTATGCCGTGCAGAGGCAAAGGGCGTCTTGGAAAATTTGTGCGAGCTATTTAGGTTGTCAAAGAGACGGCCGATTTTTTCAATGAATCTCGCTGTGTGAATAGCAGCAGCTGGCAATTGCTGGAACGTTAGAAAGGCATACATTGCAGCAGCACAGTGGTTGCTAAACACTTGGGCCGCTAGTTTCACCGACATCTTTTAGCAGAACGTCAAATTAAAGTGCTTCTCGTTCAGCTTGGGCATAGAACAGATCTCAAGTGACCGGTCCTTTTCATGAGCTTCCTTTATGTACGAGGTTTTCACTAAGTGATCACAAACATTGAAGTAATACTTAAATAACATGTTTCTGAGGCACTTCAGCAGGTGCAGAGCATCAAAAAGGAAAAAGAGAGGCTTGCCATTGACATATATGTAAGGCTTCTCGGAAATTACAAGGCGTGAAAAAAGAGAGACGTTCTGGCTCCCCTGATCCTATACCACAGCTACTGGCTCCAGGCCAACATCCACAAGGACGCTGTAGCACTGATAAAGAAGATCCTGTAGGACAATGGTAGTCGTGCCCTTATGAGCAAAAAAGTAGCGAAGTGGCTGCTTCCATGGTGTTCGGAATCTTTCTGCCAGAAACACGACAGCCCTGTTTGACAGGTTTGCATCTTGCGCACCATTAATATGCTATTCAAGCCCTTCGAACCTGTCAGATGAGCGGTTGTCTGAGACCTCTTTTTTAATGTGCATCTCATCAAAGACTATGCCGCCGGCCCGCTCGTGAAAAAGAAGCTGCTTGCCTCTTTACCCGCTCGAAAATGTCGGGGTAAAATCCAACTCTCAGTAGAACACACTGAAGCCACAGCTGCAGTGATCGGACTGGTGACAACCTAAGCAGTCGCCTACAATACTTACAGCTTTTCGGGCCATGAAAATGAGGCCCAAAGCCAAAGCCTTGTTCTGGCTGCACCATCCTCGACCGAACCCGCTTACATCCCTCATCGTAAGCTGGGCCTCAACGAGTGCAGCGAAGGCTGGAGACACATGAACGCGGATACTCTCAACTACTTCAGCAACAGTCCTCATCTGACGCTGCCGTTGCAGCCTTCTTCGCAGCCTCTTGTTTCGTTGTTGGATCTGTCGTACCTTGGCTCTCAGTGTGTCCATCTTTCTCTTGTCAATGCGGCGGCCCTTGCTTGATGCTGCAAGGTGACAAATAACCTAAATCAGTAAACTCCAAGAATGTTTATAAATATGTAAATGGTAGCCAATAAGAACTTGCATTCCTTGTCAAGTTGTACAAGGTTTTTAAAACCAGGAACAGCAAAAAGTTTGATAACATACTAACATATTGGTTAGAGCGTCGATGATTATGACCCCATACACCTGTAGGCCAAACCAGCACAGGTAAATTCGATTATCCTGGGCGATTTCATAATAAGCGCAAACAACGCTAAAAAGGAAGAGCGAATTGAAAGCTAAACAGTTCTAGTAAAAACACGCCACGCCTCCAGGCAGTGCAGTAGTGGGCCGAGTTTAGCTTCGTTATATGTGCACATCCAGCCAACCGTGATAGATTTATCAAAACTAACAACAGATAGGAAAATACTTTGGAAGGGGGGCATGGCATCACTTAACACAACACAGCAGGCATCTCACTGACAGCAACAGATTCTCACCTACGAGTGTCGATAGGAAACCGATGCAGCGAGACGCCAGCCGCGCGGTCGTCTCTTCGGCGTCCTTCTACGGAGCAACGTCTCGTTGCATAACGTGCGGAGCTCATTGTCACGAAGGACGTTGAGCTCGTCGGACGTAGCAGCGTCCAACCGGACGAAGGCGACTGATCCTGTATCACTTTGACATTACGCTCCCGCGCACGTAATTAGGGTAATCACGCTGAGCGAACAAAAGTTTTCAAACTGTGTAAAGTACCGGTAGAACAATTCAAAAATAACGTGGAGTCCTGAGAAACAACAAGCAGACGGACGTCAAAAGCCGGTCTTTTCGCGCAACACGAGGTATCTTCAAATTATTGCTATTAGAAGCCAGCCTTGTTGCGTGTGGAGTTCAGAGGGCGCTAAGAACAAGTTAGTATATTATTAGTAAATAAGCTATTTCTGCTCTTTTCAAGAGCAATAAAGCTTATTTCAGATAACTAACAGTAATATACAAAATTTAAAAATATAACTTACTATAATTTAATTTAATACAATTTTATTTGTATATAGTTTGCCATAACGTCTCCTAGTCGCGCTTCAAACGCACCGCAACCACGTGACCCTCTAGGTTGATGTCGCTGGCAATTTGTTTTGGACCGTGTTTTGGCCCAAGTTTCGCTACCATCTGTACATATAAACCAGTGTCCGCGCCAATTCCAGGGCGCCGCCATGTTTATCTACGCTCGCGCCACCACGCGGAAAGAACTGGCAGGCAGGAGGGGGGGGGGGGGGGGGGTGCGTTGGCGGCGTTGCTTTGGGGAGCTGGATGCGGCAGGCTGTCCGAATGCACCGACACATCGTGAAAGATGTCTTCACCAGAAGCCTCCGTGGCCCGTTCTTCAACAGGGAAGATGTCGTGAACATTCGAGAACCAATCTCGATCAAGAAAACAAGGGGAAAACCTTTTTTGTCTTAGATGTTCTCGGTGTCTGCTGATCCTTGACATCCGCGTTTCAGTCGGGGTTCATTGCGTAGTAAATATTTCGCTACCGCTTTCTTGTAGCTTTCAAATGCTTGATTGTTGGCTTCTTGTATACGACATTACATTTGTGGCACGTTTGAGACCGAATTTCGCGATCTACTTGCCTTTCTGCGGCAGCGCAGCTCTGCTGAGCTGAAACCGAAACCGAAACGAAGGTACCATTCGTAGCTAGCGTACGTACACGACGTAAACGACCTGCCGACTGATCACGGAGAAGTGACCACCTCTGTTGTATCCATCACGCACGCCAAACGTATGCATAGAAAAAAATTGTTGCTACACTGGCACTCACTCTTGAGTTCTTGCTCGGAGTGAAGTTTTTTCTTCTGAGTGCGGCTGTCCATTCTTGCCGAGAAGCTGCATGGGACGGAAACTTGTGGAAGCCGTAGACGTCGCATCCGCACTCGCTTCTTAGGCAATTGTGTGACGGGTAGTGAGTGTCCAAAAGAACCCTGCGTTTCTTCTGGTTGTTCGTACAACCAAAAACGGCACAGTGCCGTCCGGACGAATTGCTCTGATACATTACAGGCCGGTAAACAACACCGACGCCGGCAACGTGCTAGTACTGGGAAAGGTCGCGGTCTATCGCCCCCCCCCCCCCACACACACACACACACAAACACACACTGCGAGCGTCTAGGTTCGGAACTATTAATTGCCAGTTCTGAAGGATGGTACTTTCTTGAAGTGGGAGCTGGGATTCTACGAGGTACCAGGAGACACTTACTATCGGCAACGAAGCAGGGTGCCTGTGGGGGCGGAGTCTAGGAACGCTACTGATTAATATTGTGACAGGCGATCAGTTATGATAACAGACGAAACTTCGACTCGTTTGTTCAGAAGTTCGCGGTGATATTTTATTAGCCCTCGTTACAGCACACCAAAGATCTTAGGCAGTGAAATTCACATCACGCAGGCTGGTGCGTCGTAGTAAAATGAGCGCAGTCGACGACGAGGTGTAATAAGCTACTAAGCTTCACAAGGAAAATGCGCGTGAGAAAGAGTTTTGAGGCAGTCCAAAACACCGATCCAGCAGACGCACGTACGTACGTTTACTCCGGACTCCATGAACCCGACGGCGCAAGATCAAAGAGCACCGCCGCCATCGCCACCCGGTCTTCTCTGCACTTTGCGCGACAACGGCACTGCAACGGAGGGCACTCACCTCGGCGTTAACAATCCGTGAAATAGATTAATTTCCCACTCTTGAAGCCATTCCAAATGATAAATGAAAATACCTCGGCGTTGTAAAACATCTGACGACACAACGGTGCCGAGCGCTTGCTCGGCATCGTCTTGCTCGTGAAGGCCTGCTTATTTGTAGTTGAGATGATGATTCCACATCTTTTGTGCCACTCGTGGTGCTTGCAATAACTTCGAAGGGCAGGGGAATCTTCTCACGAGGACGTTGAAGACGCGCAACACCGGAGCCACCAAAGCAATCGTACAAACCGTCGCCATGATTGCTTTTTCTTCGTCACTCGCGGCGCGGTCAACTCGTCGCGAGATGTTTTCTGGCTCGGCTAGATAGAAACCAACAGCGGCAAAGTGGCGTATGGACAAACGGCTCTCACATTACGGGCACTATACTCACATACCGTGGTAAAGAGGACCGATGCCGGCGAAACGGCAGTCGGCACACTAGCGAAGAAGCCTTCGGCGGGTAGCAGCGGTGCAGGCCGACGCAGCCCCCCCCCTCCCGGGAGCGCCTGGGTTCGAGATTATTGTTCGCTTTTGCTCCTTGCGGTCGAGGCTAAAAAGAGCACTTCCGGACAAAGGTCTATACCTTGCAGGCACTTTACAGAAAAAGGAAGCAGTAATAAATGATAAAACTTACGTCCGGTGCCAGAATAAACGCGAGGTTTCTAGAATTCCGTGACCGAGCGTTGCTTTCTCGGCCCTGCGGGCGGCATTATCCCCCACTTTAAAAGCGCATCGTTCCGATGCAAGGCGAAAGTAAAACAAAAATGCAAAAAATAAACAAATAAAAAAAATGAAAGCCGTTTACAACTCCCTGTAACGCCGAATTAGAGCGCAGCTCTTGAGGAGGGGGGGAAGGCGCGGAGGGGGGGGGGGGTCACGTGACCAGGGGGGCCACGTGATCTGGGTGGTCACGTGACCTGGGGGGTCACGTGACCAGGGGGGCCACGTGACCTGGGGGGCCACGTGACCTGGGGGGTCACGTGACCTCGGGGGGGGGGGGGTCACGTGACCAGGGAGGGTCACGTGACCTTGCGGTTACGCCAACGCCGACGCCGCTCAAGCCGGAAACGGGCGCCTAAGAGCTGCGCTCTAAAAAGAATGTGAGCTGATATAAACATGCCGCGTCACAATCCCAACGCGCGTAGAACGGCTTGAGTCGAACTACGTGGAACACTTAGGGTCTTGGCTGGCAGCGTCCTGATGGTCGGGTTCCGTCAGGGAGTACCTCGCAATTGAAGACCCCAAAGCGGCGAATGCCTTGTAGGGTCCGAAGTAGCATTTGAACAGTTTCTCACTGAGGCCGCGGCGGCGAAAGGGCGTCCACACCCACGCCTTGTCTTCGGGCTGGAAGTGGACGTCCCGACGACGAAGGTTGTAGCGGCCAGCGTCGACACGCTGCTGGTTTTGAATACAGAGTCGGGCGTGCTGGCGGACTTCTTCGGCCCGTTGAGCAACCAGCTGGACGTCGTCTGTGCCGTCGTCCGTCGGGTCGTGGGGCAGCATAGAGTCTAGCATCGTCGTCACCTTTCTGCCGTGCACCAGCAGAAAAGGTGTGATCCCAGGGGTCTCTTGAACGACCGTGTTGTACGCAAACGTGACGTAGGGCAACACCTCATCCCACGTTTTGTGTTCCACGTCCACGTAAATCGAGATTATTTCGGCAATGGCCTTGTTTAGTCGATCTGTCCGCCCGTTGGTCTGCGAATGGTATGCCGTGGTTTGACGGTGGTCGGTGTGGCTTAGGCGGAGTATCTCTTGTGTCAGGTGCGCCATGAACGAGGAGCCTCGGTCCGTAATGAGGACCTGGGAAGCGCCGTGTCGGAGAACGATCGACTCAACGAAGAACTTGGCTACTTCCACTGCGGTTCCCGACGGGAGTGCTTTTGTCTCGGCGTACCGGGTGAGATAACCAGTTGCCACGATTATTTCAAGGTTTCCTTGCGTCGACGGCGGGAAAAGCCCATGTAGATTCATTCCGATCTGCTGGAAGGGTGCAGTCGGGGGTGCGATCGGCTGCATGAGGCCTACTGGCCTCGTCGGCGGTTTCTTCCGTCGCTGGCACTCGTGGCACCATCGTATGTAGAGGTGGACAGTCTTCGGGAGCTTGGGCCAGTAGTACTTCTTTCGGATCCTCGCGACAGTCCTGTTGTAGCCAAGGTGACCCGATGTCGGGTCCTCGTGGCAGGCTTGGAAGATCTCTTCTCGAAGACTAGTAGGAACTACGAGGAGCCAAGTCGAGTTGCTGTCCCCGAAGTTCTCTTTGTAGAAAACAACTCTCCGGGCGGCGAATCTTGGCAGGGCACGTGAGAAGGCTAGGGAAATCGTACCCCCTCGTCCCTCCGAGTGGTCGATCAGTGCGCGCCGCTCAGGATCGTCCCGCTCGAGCGCTGCCATACCGTGAACGCTCACCGCGCAAAGAAAGTGATCGTCGTCGTCGTTGTCGTCGTCTTTGGCACAGCCGGTAGCTGACTCGGCGGGGGCTCTGGAGAGGCAGTCGGCGTCACTGTGTTTTCGGCCTGACTTGTATACCAAGGTCACGTCGTACTCTTGCAGTCGTAGGCTTCATTGAGCTAGGCGTCCCGATGGGTGCTTCAGGCTCGCTAACCAGCACAGCGAGTGGTGGTCGCTGACCACCCGAAAAGGACTTTCGTACAGGTACGGGCGGAAATTCGTGATGGCACAGACGACGGCAACACATTCCTTCCTGGTCGTCCAGTAATTGCGTTCCGCGTTCGACAGCGTCCGACTAGCGTAAGCGATCACGCGCTCTGCACCCTCTTGTCGTTGGACAAGTACCGCTCGAAGCCCTGTATTGCTGGCGTCAGTGTGAACTTCCGTTTCGGCTTATTGGTCGAAGTGGCCAAGAATGGGTGGCGACTGGAGTCGTCACTTCAGCTCGTCAAATGCCTGTTGTTGTTCTCTCCCCATTCGAATTTCACGTCGTCTTTCGTGCGCTGCGTGAGCGGTGGAGAAAGCCTGGCGAAATCCCGAACGAATCGCCTGTAGTACACGCAGAGTTCAAGGAATGTTCGGACGGCCTTCTTGTCGGTTGGCGGTGTAAATGTCGCTACGGCGCGAGTCTCCTCAGGGTCAGGACTAACACCTTCGTTGCTCACAACGTGACCTAAGAACTTCAGTTCGCCCTAGGCGAACCGGCACTTCGTCGGCTTGAAAATGAGTCTGGCGGTCCTGATTGCTCGAAGAACGGCTTGAAGGCGTCGCAAGTGCTCGTCGAAGTTGGCCGAGAATACCACGACGTCGTCAAGGTAAACGAGACAGCTCTGCCATTTGAAGCCCGCCAGTACGGTGTCCATGACCCGCTGGAAAGCTGCCGGCGTCATGCACAATCCGAAGGCATCCCCTTGAACTCGTACAGTTTATACGGCGTGACGAAGGCAGTCTTCTTTCGGTCTCGTTTGTCGACTTTGATCTGCTAGTAGCCCCTTTTCAGGTCCATCGACGAGAGGTATCGGGAGTGGCGCAGCTGGTCCAGTGTGTCGACGATGCGGGGGAGTGGATACACGTCTTTCTTCGTGACTACGTTGAGCCGCCGGTAGTCTACGCAGAATCGAAGCGTTCTGTTCTTTTTTACCAGTATGACTGGAGAGACCAACGGGCTGCTTGAGGGCTGCTTGAGGGCTGATTGATGTCGTCTTTGAGCATTTCTTGGACTCGCTCATGAATGGCCTCTCTTTCCCTTGGGGAGGCCTTGTACGGCGGCCGATGCACAGGGAGCGCATCCTCGTTGGTAACAATGCGATGTTTCATAAGTGTTTTCTGGTGCACTTTCGACGACGTCGCAAAGCAGTCGCTGAATTCGGCGAGGAGGTTTCTGCTCTGTCGTCGTTCCGTACCACTGAGCTTAGGGTTAACGTCAAGCTGCGGCGGCGGCGTAACGTACGGCTGAGGTGGCGAGGGCTCATTGGTGATCACGGCGATTTCAGCGGAGTTCCAGAGCTCCTCGACGTGTCATACAGCGGCAGCTTTCGTGAGGTGATGCACCTCCTGTCGAAAGTTCGTCACGAGGACCACCGTGCACCCATCCTGCAGCTCTGTTACGCCCTTTGCGACACCTATTCCTCTTTCGAGAAGCAGTTGGACGTCGCCTTCTAGAAGAACTTTCCAGCGGGCGACTGCATCGGTCACGACGGGCACAAAAACACTCAATCGTGGTGGCAGGTTCACGTTACCCGTAATGACTCGGACGGCGGCTGGCGTCATTTCGGATCCCTCCGGAGGCAGGACGGGCTTTTGCAGCGTCGACCTGTTTCTCCAAGGTCGATCACGGCGCCGTATTCACATAGGAAGCCCATGCCAAAGATGATGTCTTTCGCACAGTCATGAAGGATGACGAACGTGACTAAACAGGTCTCCCCCTGAATTTCGACGCGAGCAGTGCACGTCCCAACAGGCGTGATGAGGTGTCCTCCGGCGATACGTATTTGAGGGTCGTCCCAGGGCATCGTGACTTTCCGAAGTCGGCGAGAGAGCTTCCCACTCAAAACGGAGTAATCTGCCCCGGTGTCCACAAGTGCCGACGCGTCGTGGCCGTCGATGACAACGTTGAGCTTGTTCGGCACCGTTGCAGAATTGTCGTTCCGATGCTTGTCGTCACTAGAGTGGGGACCCTCCAACGTTCTTGGAAGATGTTTTGGACGATCGTCTTCAGCAACTCCACCTCCAGGGGCTGCCACGCTTAGTTTTCCCGATGAAGTAGAAGAGACAAACTCTCTCGGCGGGACCTACAAAGTGGCGAAACCGGACGTCATGCTGACGGCGAACGGGATCCCCGGGGTGAAGCGGGTGCTGATGACGGCGGGCGCTGCAGGTACTCCTCGATGCCCCGCGGTCGTTCTCCGCTCCTCGGGCGGGGGGCGTTCGATGCGAACCCGCGAAGCCCAAGCTCACGGTACGGGCATCACAGGTACAGGTGGTCGGCTTCCCCACTGTGGTGGAACAGCGGGCGTCGGTCAGCCGTGCGCCACACGTTCGTCTTCCTTGGCACCGGGGGTTCGGCTCGGACGTACGGAGCTTGCTTCTCAGGGCGCCGAGTGTAATGCGGCGTAGAGGCTTCCTGTTGAGGGGCGCCGGGTGCCGGTGCTGGCGGGTTGCGGGCGGTGGTCGTTGGGCCATGGCGGCGTAGCTCAGGGCCGGTTGCTCGAGCGGAGCAGTGTTGACAGGAGCCCGTGGTTCGATGGAACTCTGAAGCTCTTCCCGCACAGCTTCGGCGATGGACAGCGACGCCGGGCGTTCAGCAGCGGGGAGCAACTTTCAAAGCTCCTATTGGACGACGTCCCGGATGATCTCGCGTTTGTCCGTTGTAGTGGAGCCCAAGTAGCTGCTTGACGGCGCGGATGCAACGACGCCAGATAGTCGCTAGTAGTGGGAGGCTCGTGCCTGGAGTGCACGTTCGATATTCGTGGCCTCCGTCACGAATTGTTCGACGGTCAACAGTGGGTGGCGTACAAGTCCTCCAAAGATGTTCTCCTCTACGCCGCGCATAAGAACTTTTAGCTTCTTTTTGTGCGTCCATTTGTTGTGGCGTGCGACGCGGTCGTAGTGTTGGATCCAGTCCTCGACGTCCTCGTGGATCTCGCCATGGAAGGGCGTCGGCGTACGAAGGGCGACGGGCAGGTAAACGACGGGGGAGGCAGTGGCGGGAGCCTCAGGTTTAGGCCCCGGGAGGTCAGAGCTGGTTTCGTCGACTTCTTCCTCTGGGGGTTCGGTAGAAGTTGAATTCTGGGAGTTGATACTTGCTGCGACGGCTTCCTCGCGTCTCGGTTATCTCCACGGGCGGTCTTCTTGAGCCGCGGGCTGGGCTTGCGCTGCGAGGCCTCAGAGGGGTACGCTTCATGGGATGTGGTACCCCGCACCTCCACCAGAAATGTCACGAATGAAGGTGACGAGAGAATAAATGGTGAGCTAAAAATCAAGGTTTAATCGGCGAACTTGTGCCAAGCAAAATAAAAGACGAGCGTCGAGGCAGCAGAAAAGCGGGCGGCGATTTGGCGGCGTAACAGCAAGCGAGAGCGAGACTGAGTTGACAAGGGCGCGGGACGCTTCTTATCTCGAGAGTGTCGGCATCTGGAAGTTTCGGCAACAAAGCTTCGAGCGTCGAGGGCTCGGGGTGAAAATGAACAAGCACTTTCGAGAAAAAGGAAGCTGGAATAAATGATTAAAGTTATGTCCGGTGCCAGAATAAACGCGAATTTTCTAGAATTCCGTGAGCGAGCGTTGTTGTCTCGGCTATGCGGGCGGCAGTATTGCCTCCACATTTATAAAGTGCACAAAAAACTACGTCTCAGGTTTTCGTTCCAAAATGTTCAACTAAGTAGTAGGCCTGGGTGTCTTACCAGATGATTGACGATAGAAAAGGTGGTTCCATTTCCCAAATGAGGTGACAAATTACTTAATTACTTACCCATTTCCTTAACCAGAACACGATGCAAAATTTTATAACATGGCATTTACTCTTGTCTCTAATTTTATACACTCTCATGATTTGTTTCACCTTCACAACATGGTTTTCGCCAATACTATTTGTCCTGCGGAACTCAACTTCTCACTTTCATCAATGATCTTCTTTCCATTCTTGATCGTGGGTCCCAGTTTGACTGTCTTGCTTGATTTTTGAAACGGCAAAACTTTTGATAAAGTAACTCACAAACTGTTACTTCTTAAACTTGGCAGCCTTAGCATTGATCCTAACATTTCGTCCTGAAATAAATGTTTTCTAATTGATCTCCGTTGGTGACTACTAATAAAGCTAACTTTTTCCTCGACAATGGTACGTTCTGGAACCCTTGCGTTTTTTTTTAAATTTATGTAAATGACTTACTAATGTTCGTATCATCATCAATAAATTTGTTTGGTGACGAGTGTGTGATTTATGGTGAAATAACTAAAAAATAGGACGCCGCACTTCTTGAAGGCGGTCTATGGAGGTATCCGAGTGGTGTAACTTATGACAAATGACTCTTAATATTAACACACGTAAAGCTATGAGAGTTTAGGGTCGTAACACGTCCCCATCGTGATACTCAATTTGTAACACCTAACTGCAATGTGTGACATCTTACATATATATTAGTGTTTACATAACTTCTAAGTTCTGATGGAAAACTCATACCGATCACATTATTTCTAAGCTAATTTACATTTGACCTCTGCGCTTATGCCATTAAAACTAATTTTGCATGAAACTCTAGTTCGATTAAAACTTCAATATGCTGTATCAATCTGGGACCCTGGCCTCACGACATTGGTGTGTAGCCTCGAAGCTCTGCAAAATCGCGGCGCATGTTTGGTATGTTGTAACTCTCATTGCACCGCTACACTGGGAAAAGGGTTATACATATTGTTGTACTTACAGCATCGCTTCTTCATAAATGAGAATAACAGTCGCGAAGGTCACGAGATGACGAGCGAAAATGCAATCAACGAAGTACGCCGAGAAATCCCAGGCTTATATATAGCAACAAGCCGAGTTCCGGGCTATCGTAAACGATGCTGCGTGTATTAGAACGACCAAGGTTACACTTAAAACGTTATGCATAATACAATTTTGTTATACATAGCTTTATTGTTTCACTTATAACACGGATGATATGTAAAAACGAAGCCTAAGAGCACTGGGCGCAATGCTATCTATGTACAAGTCTGTTCGCGTCCGGAGGCCTGTTCAATTCGGCAAAATGACGACCGGCGATAAACAAGACTCTGCAAATAAGTCTCCAAAACATGTGAGTGCACGTGAATGCTCCCTTCATTAAGGTCTACATTGATGCATGTGTGGTCATTAAGAATGTCTCTCTTTTTTTAGAAACTATCGCAGAACAAAAGATGCAGCCCGGTTTAACAAACCAGGATTTTGCTGGCTCAAATCGTGGTCCGTGCCTTCTCACCCACTGTTCAGGTGGGGCCTCCAACGGCGTGAAGACGCATTTGGATAAGCGGAAGTTCCTGCGGGATGGTGCCTTCTTTTTGGGCATTCACCTGTGCAGCCCAGCTTCATAGGTGAATTCCAAATCGCAGCGCGTCACAATCGGGGCGTTTTAAAGTGATGTCGTCTAATTATATTAAGCGAAAAAGTAACGTTAGTGAATAATCTATACTTTTTTCGATTTTTCGGAAGTTTGGTAATATTTTAATTAAAAGAAAAACGCAACATATAATTGGGTCGAAAAGGTAATAAAATACGTAGATGTTTTAAGAGTCGAGGTGAACTTGTGTGAACTTCCCGGCCGAAGTCGCTCAGATGCCTTTATCAGTTTCTAGCTGAACCGCAAAAAAAATAGCACGACCAAATATTTAATATACGTAGTCAATATTTTATATCTTAATAAAACAAAATTGGTTGCAACAGAGTGCCTGGCAACAAGCAGCAGATGTGAATTCGGTGAAATACTTTAATAGAACTTTAATAAAACGAGTGTTTGGTTATTTTGTTAAGCGAAGGTTTCTCGCTTAAGGGGGTTCAATGAGGTGCATGATGTCATATAAAATTGATTAATGTTATGCGTCGCATCTAGCTGGTTTCGAGGTATTTTATGAGCCCATCAAATTGTTTTACTGTTTTCCGCATATTGACGTGCGCACGTCTTAAGCCCAGACTTCTCTTCGTAGTTTCCGAATTCTACACGTTCAAAAAACAAAACAAAAAAACTTTAGGGGTGGGAGTTTAACGGTAAGAGATAAGTCTAAAAATAGAAATCGTTACAAGTTATTTTTACAAAGTGCATCTTATGCATCAATATTGAGCAAGGTCTAGAAACTAAAATGAAACGGCAAGCACGCTCCTAAATTTGGAGTAGGCGTTATTATATAATAATGTTATACAGTGTTGCTATTTCAAAGGAATATCTAAATGTCGCCACGACAATGCTCGGTGATCTAAGCCAGTTATGTGCCAGTTAGCCCTGTGAAGTGAAAATAAACTTCAATTGAAACGTGACCTCAGGAGCGAAACAGGTTTAATAACACCAGACACAATGCCAATAACTAAGCGTCTACATTCAAAGTAATAGTGAATGCGGAACGTGGCTTACCGGAAATAAAAAATCCGTTTCTTGGAACCACCCTAGAGCAAAACAGTCACATTATATAGTTCATAAAAATATTTTAACAGATACAGGAGGACCTACCTCGGGGTCAGTTGGGTACCCTAAACAAAAGATATTTACGAGTAAAAAAAAATTAATCTACTGCGCCGGAACTAATCCAAAACGCATAACTGTTCCGCACGACTGCTTGGGACCCAAAGTTATCATGCTGCTCCTGGCAGCGTATTACATAAAAAAAAAACACATTAACTACCCTTCCTCCATGGACAACTGTTAAATCTTTTTGCGCAAACGTTTTTGTTTGTAAAATACGGACTGCAGTTTGAGAGATGATTCCAGACAGCGCGACTTTCCGCTCTTATTGTGACGAGCAAAAATAATATACATTAATGTTATCGCGCAGTATAATTCAAATGTATCGTAATTTTGCGTGTTTTCAACATTGCTAGACTTACAGCGTCATATGTGTGCTTTGTTTTGAGCAGGGTGTGTGTGGTGGCATTAGACATTTCCTTTTAATTTTGCTTTGCGGCTTGCATAGTGCCTTCGTTGTGTAAAGAAATTGATGTACAGCGTGTGTGATTCTAGTCGTGTCTCATTCTAGTACGGGGCGTTCATAAAGTTCGTATCATTGTAATTAAGGAATGCAAATTCAGCAATGAAATTCAGATAGGATCTTCAACTTTCTCTACATATTCGCTACCGAAAGTCACGCACTTTTGCCAGCGATGGACACTCTGCCGGAGGCCATTGTTATAGAACTCTTTGTTTTGAATGTTTAGGACTCGATCCATTTCAACAATCGCCTAGTCGTCGTCGTTGAAATGCTTTCCACGCAGTGGAGTCTTCATGCGAGGGATGAAAAGAAAGCAACTCTGTCAGAAGGTGGTGGCGGTATCCCCGAACACCGCCTCCAGCTCGAAATGAATCTCCTTGGCCTTTTTTCCGTTAGTGAAAACGTATCACTGCACGTGGTTCAACTTTCCCGACGGGCAGTTCCATCTTTGTTTGGACGCCCTAGCGGCGTTCCGCGGTACTGTTAGCACGCGATGTTTATACTGGCCGAAACTAAAGGGATGCGCGCTCGTGTCGATGCCTCTTTCGTTAATTTTTTTTAAATTTTTGGTGCCGATAATACGAACTTTATGAACGACCCTCGTACACACATCGTAATTATTTATACCTTGAGCAACAAAAAACAAAAGAAAAAAACAAAATGTAGATACCTAAAAAAAAAGCTCGGTTGGCTATGTTTTGTACTGACTGAAAAAAATTGAAACTCTAACCAAGTTTGAATAAAAACAAACTACCCTACATTTCGGGACCAGCTCGGTACCTTGGTCACGGGTGACTATAGGTTGGGCCCATAGTCACCCGTGACCGAGGGACCGAGCTGGTCCAGAAACGTAGGGTATTTTGCGTTTATTCAAACTTGGTTAGAGTTTCAATTTTTTTCAGTCAGTTTATTTATTTTCTAACCAGAGAGATGTCTGTCGAATATGTTTACATTCAAATGTTTTGTACTACATACTCATTAGGAAAGCGCTCAAAATTTGAACTATAATCGGTAACAGGTAATGCCCAAAAAAATGCTAGAGAGGAGGTTGCCTCCTCTACAGAATTTACTCTGCTAAAGTGAAAAGTGTTTGAGGAGACCTCATTTTACTCTTTACAAGTCACCGACTATAGTTTTTGATTTGTAAGGCAATTGAAGAAACTACGAATTTTCATTGAGCTACAATATCCATTACGTACTATCTAGGTCAGTGACGAAACCACAAATCTAAGAAACAAAGTCTGAGGTGATATTTCCCACGGGGAAAAATAACTTTGATGTTTTTACTCATTTCATATGGTCCCAGACAAATGCTCACCTCTACCAAGAAGGCGTGTTGGGCTAGTTGGTGATACGTAAGAGGAAGATTTTTTAAACTCAAGTTATTCACCTCTACCATTTTTTGTGAATTACACGAATATATTATAACTATGACTCTCGTGTTAGCTACGAGCCCTACTGAGCGTATTTCTAAAAATGAACTTTTGATTTAAATAATATTTATATCTTCCAAACCTCGTGGCGACAACGTTAGCGTGTCTTTATATCAGAAAAAGACTTCAACCTTACCATTCAAAATTAAATTAAGTTCCCCAACGTAATAGGAATGTAGATGTCGTAATTACAATCGAGCGAAACCAGTAATCGAGCATTTATCAATGCTGTCAAATCGCAATAACTGTTCGCACGTTTAAAGAAGCCATATTATTTCATTATATCCTTACACTTAGTAAGTCGAACACATTTTAGAGTGTAGTGTCTCGTCTATGAATACCACGTAATTCCTTCCCCTTCTCTTCTTACGTCGCCAGCTATCTCGTTTATGCCTTTTTTACAAAATTTATTCTAGCGCTTCACCAAAATGTAGATAATTCCTCAAGCCCCCCTACATTTCTGCACGAGTTAATTATACGTTAAAAGTAGGCATGCCTCATTGTAGTGTCGTTAAAACTTGGGCCAGTTAAATCAGCATTGTAAAAAAAAAAAGCAGCGCAGTAGATGCGCACAACCAGAGCGCTTTGTCTGCGTGTACCTACTCGTCCTTGGTTCGTCCTCACATTGTTTTCAATTTCACCTCATTGTAGAACGTCAACAAACACCGACTCCTTCATACCAAGGACGTCATATCTGATTGGAACCGCCTTTAGCTCCTCTGAAAAACATGCCTTACCTTGAACTATTTAGAGGAGTTAACTAACACCTTTCCTAACACGCCAGACTAAATATTTATAACAAGGTTACTTAGTTTGTTTGTATTCATATTGTGTTAATTTTTTCTTTGTAATTTTGTATTCCTTCCACCTCTGTAATGCTCTGAGTGAATTGAAATAATCGAATAAATATGTAACGGGTTGCGAACGTTCTACTAATACATAAATGTGCGGTTCCGCTACGGTAGATATTACGGTGGTTGTAACAGATTGTAGATAGCGTAGCGTTAGTGACTAAACAATCGACTAAATCTCTCTACTGTTGGCGACTTGCTCAACACTCTAAAAAAAAAAGGGTGGCATGGGGTACATCCACAGGGTGTGTAAGTGCTTGTCACATATACTACACCCTTTGGGGGAACATTTGTGCACCCCAAATATGGGATTATGCGTACACACGTTGGTGTGGTGTACATGCACACGTTTTTCTACACAAATCTAACTCGAAAGGAACACAGGTGCACCCCATTCAATGGTGCACGGCTACACCTCCGTCTACACCCAATGAAATGAAAGGGAACACAGATGCACTCCATTCGAAGGTGTACCATTGCACCGCTGCATAAACCAACCTCACTCAAAGGAAACACAGATGCGCCCCACTCAATAGTGCACCATTACTCCCCTTTCTACACATACTGCTCTCAAAGGGAACACAGGAGCACCCCGTTCAATAGTGTACTGTTACACCTCTTTCTACACCCACTGAATTCGAAGAGAACACAGATGCATCCGATTTAAAGGTGCATGGTCACATCACTTCATGCGCCCGCTTCATAACTATAACAATAATAATAATAATAATAATAATAATAATAATATAATGTTTTATTTTGCACCACAAATAAATGATGCAGGAGGCCTGCAGAAAAAGCTGTCAGATAGACAGCTTGACAAAGCCGAAGGCCCCCATACTGGCAGCGTCGGGGCAAAGATAAGATAGTAAACTATAGAAATAAAAGTGGAAACAAGGGACGAATCCTTTCACTCAAAAAGATAAAAATACAGAAAAGATAATAAATTATACATATTTGAAATACAAATAAAAATGGACACCCAATGATGAATCTGTTTACACACAAAATATAATAAACTGTACATATTAGAAATAAAATTATCATAGAGTGACAAGTCGTTGATTTCACACACACAAAAAAGATCAACAAAAATAAAATAGAAGTTCCTGGAAACAAATTATACCCCCCCCCTCTTTTTTTTAGTATAAGAGTTTAAAGGATTCTGAAAAAGTTACGCAGTTCTTTAAAAGAAATATGTTCTGGCTGAATATTTTTATCGTGTAATTTATTTAATAATCTTGGTAATTTGTTTTGTATCATTTCTAAGCCGTATCCTGTTCTACAGGTGTCTATTTTCCAAGGCTCATTTTTTCGTGTGTTGTGTACTGTAACATGTGGTTTTAGTTTTGCCAAGTTTCTTAAAAGGCAAATGTTATTTCTTGTTTCTTGTTTATATTTCTTGCAGAGGCGGAAATCATACATTTTTGTTGTAGGCATTACATTATATTTTGTAAATAGGGATTGTGTGTGATATTGATTAGGCACCTTTTCTACCATTCTCAGAAACCTTTTCTGTAATATATGTATTTTCAGCAGATTTTCTTGTGTTGACGAAGCCCAGACTAAATGACAGTAGTTGAGTCTTGAAGAAAATAGTGAATTATATATTGAGATCATAATCATAGAGTTATTACAATAAACGCTAGAGGCTCAGCTGGCGCTAGTGTCTACGGGACTTCCGGTTTCAAATTGAAGCAGACAGCATGCAGTCTACATTTCCAGCCTCCCTGTGTATTCCTATGGGAAAACGCGCGTGAATTTTGTCTCTTCGCCGGAAAATAACATGAATAACTTTTGTTCTTTCGGTTGTACTGGATAGTATGTACCTTTATTAATATGGTGAAAGTGTAATTGCTTTAGTTACAGCATTTTTTCTTTACCACTGAACGATGTTAAACTTCGCTATATTTCAGGCCCAAACCTCTGTCCCATGGCAGATATGTAGAAACGAGCTACGATTCAAAGCAAAATAACGATCGAAAAGAATGTAAAGTGTGTTCAAAGTTCGCCAGCATTCCGTTGGTGCTTATATAATATGCCCGTCCTGTCGCTATATGAAAATGACCCCGTCGTGCATCCCTACGAGTGGTTAAAAAAACGCTGGAAACGTAAAGAATAAAGTACATGGGCTACTAAAGGTGTGTTTTCTTATTATTTCCTGTGTCGGGCAGTTTTTTTTCGGGCACCTGTTCTCTGGCTTCTCCCTATTTGCAAAGATTTGGAGCGTGCGAGTGATGATTTGAACCCAGAACAAGCATCTTCGCACATATTCATGAGCAGAAAGAATAAAGCAGTACTTATTTATTGCAAATCGGACTATATTACGTGACTTTCAATTTATTTTGATCGCCTGCATGCACAAGGAGTTATTTATCCAGTGTCACTGCGTAGTTCTTACCGTCTCTCTTGGTTTTCCACACGCCGTGTTCGCGCTAACAGTGTCCGACAGTGCACATAAATACACGTACGAAGTGGTTTTAACACCGTTTTTCATGCCACGAATTTCAAATAAAAATGCTGTAACTGACCAATATTTCGTCTGCGTGACTGAGAAATGTTCCAATGTGCCTAGTACGTGCCAATTATTCGCGATATTTGCTCTTATAATCGAGCGGAGAGAGAAAATGCACTCGCTTTTTTCCATAGAAATGCATTACCGGAAGTCAATTTCTGACTGCTTGCTGTCTGCTTCAAAATGCAACAGCACACTAGCGCCAGCTGAGCCTCTAGCGTTTATTGTAATAACTCTATGATCATAATGTTACGTGGGAGTATATACCTATTCCGATATGTCGCGCCGAGGATCTGCGACAGTTTAATCATCACTGAATTTATATGATTGTCCCAAGACAATGTTTCTTGAAATATGACGCCTAATGTTTTGAAAACGGCACGATCTCGACAGGAGAAGATTTTAAAGGAATTGTTTTGCTTGTAACTATATTCTTGTTTTTATCACGAAATAAAATTGCTTTTGTATTTTCAACATTTATTTTAAACCATTACCTTTTGCCCAGTCTTCTAGCCTAAGTAGAGTAGAATTCGCAAGGTCAATTATTTCATCGGGTAATTTGCCGGCTAAAAGTATGCTGGTATCGTCCGCATAATTACTAAATTTGGCACTAGAAGAAATACTTGCGATGTCATTTACATACATATTAAAAAGAAAGGGGCCCAAAATGCTGCCCTGTGGTACGCCAGAAGAAACATGTAGAGGGTCCGATAGAGAGTCATCCAAGCTAACGATTTGGCTACGATATGTAAATAGGATCGAATAAGGGATGCTGCTAATCCCCGAATACCATATCGCTCTAGTTTTTGTATGAGAAGTTCGTGATTAATATGGTCGAAGGCTTTTGTAAAGTCTACAAACAGACCTAAACTAGATTTCCTTTTTCTAATTCGGAGAGAATGTGCTCTTTCTGAGCAAGTAGAGCAAGCTCTGTACTGAGGTTTTTACGAAACCCATACTGGGAGTCAATTAGCAGGTGATGTTTTGTTTCAAATTTATTAAATCGTTTAAGAATAACTTTTTCGAATGCCTTTGAAAGTATTGGTAGAATAGATACTGGTCTGTAATTTCCCATGTCATTCCTGTCACCTTTCTTAAAAAGCACTGTGACCGCGCAACCTGCATTTTTATTGGAAAGACCGCCTGAATAAGGCAAAGATTAAAAATATGCGTTATGCATGGTGCAAGAGAGAAAACAGCATGTTTAAATGGCTTTACCTGCATACTATCAATATCTTCAGCATTACTATTTTTCAAATTTTCAAATATATTGTCACGGGTGGTGGCCAAAAGAACAATAAATAAACAGGAAGAAAGAAACGTTTAATGTGGTGAACTTGTGCCAAAAATGAAAGGGGTACAGAAAATAATAACAGAGCGTCGCGGGCGTCGAAGTCGGCGTAAAGCAGAGTCGAACGCGGGGCGAGACTGACTGCGGCTCGCCACGCGGAGCCCCTTATGTACATGCGTGGGGTTTCTGGAATAATCGGCGTAGAAAGTTCGACGCGTAGAACATTCGGTCCTCGAACAAGCAACACGGTTCTCGAATTTACCAGAACATTTACGTCAGAGTCCACAAAAATACGTCCCCGCGGCAGGAATCGAACCCTGGCTTTTCGCGTGGGAGGCAGGTGCGATAACCGTTAGGCCACGCGCGCGCTGCCTACTTGGCCAGCTGCGCGCGCGGCAATATCGATGACTTCCTCTTCACTTACAGGTTCAAGGAAATTGAGCTATCCTTGTAGAAACATGCCTAAGGTCGGTATTTAACGTAGTTTATCCACAACGTTTACAAAATAATTATTAAAGCTATCCGCAAGTGGTTTACCGATACTTCAATACCATTTAGTTTCATCTTATGAAGAGAGTCGCGGGAAGTCTTATAATTCAAGACAGAATTAAGTCTTTTCCACATCCGATCAATACACCCAGAAGCAGAACCAAATAAATTGAAAAAATTATCACGCCTCGCTTTTTTTTAAGTCTTATCTAAGCGATTTTGATATGACTTGAACTCCTGAAGTGTTTTTGGATCTTTAGTCTTAATAAAAACGTTGAAATAGAATGTTTTTCTTTTTTATTCTTGCTGAAAGCTCCGCAATTACCCAGGGCTTTCGTGTTTTGGTATTTTGTTTTATACGTACGAGGGGGAAACTAGATGCATATATGGGCTTCAGGTTATTAAGAAATTCTTCATAAGCGTCGTTTCCATTATTTGATCTGAAAACGGAATCCCAAGAAACCTCGGCAATTTTCTTCACAAATTGTGCTGAGATTTGTTTCCTTCATTTGTCGGATTAAGCATGTCATCTCTTTCGTGCATGTACGTGCATGTACGTGCATGTACTTTGTGAATACAAATATAGGTAAGTGCTCACTTAAATTGTAAGCAATACTCCCGATTTAGTTCGGTCTGAGCTTATATTTGTAAAAAAAATATCAATTAGAGATGCTGAATTTTCTGTTACTCTTTTAGGGAGATTGCTTATGTTAAAGAGACCATGGGAATTCACAAACATCCAGCCTCATTTTCGAAGAGTCATTTGCTAGCATGCTTATATTGACATCTCCTCCACAAATCAAATCGAAATTATTTTTATTCACATAACAAAAAATGTTTCCAAGTAATCTAAGAAGGGCGTCAAAGTACCATTCGGGGGACGATAACAAACAGCAAGTATCGTATTCTGCAATTCGAGTGCCAGAAACTCGTAATCACTTGTAATGGCACAGAATGTTTGTATTAGTGCACAATTCAAAGCCCTTTTCACTAATATACATATTCTACCACCTCGACCGCTACAGCGATTTAAGTAAAAAGTATTGTATGAAGGAATACGGAAAGTATTCGTGTCATCCGTGGACCATGTTTCAGTTAACATTATTACGTCAAATCCTGATCTAACTGTTCAAAGAAAAGTAAGAGGTCCGATTCTTTATTTTTCCACTGACCTTACGTTCAAATGAAAACATTTGAAAAGATTTTAAATACGCTTTACCTACATATTTCTCAAAATTGTGTGGCAGCACGTAGGATTCATTGTGCGTACACTTCATGTTTACTAGTTTCTTTTGTTGGTTTTTTTTTTTGCCCTTTTTAACTGCAGTTTCTCAAGGTTGGAGACAGAAGAGATCACCAGTGGTCGTTCCCGTCAATCTTGCGCACAAGAACCCTTCCGTGCTGTGCCAACATACTTGAAGTTATTTGCCTTTGCCCAGTTTTGTGTCTCAAACAACAAATCACGCGTTCTTTTTGTTAGATTTTCCAGTACGTATGAATCATCACTAGAACTTCGGATTTTATTTTTGTTTTCCCATCAGAGATCTCGTGTAGCTTGCGTCGCGAAACGACAGATTACGACCGGTATCTTATCCTTCCGAGATGGCAGACGGTGAACTGCTACAACGTCACTTTCCACAAGTAGTGGAAGTTCGATATGCGCCGCTATTTCATTTATTTTCCCTAGCAAGTCTTCCCTTGCCGTTTGTTGAATTCCATGAAATTCAAGATTTCGCCGTCGGCTCCTCCATTCAAGATTATCGACTTCGCTGCATAGTTGGGCAGTTTCACCCTCGCGCCTCTCGATCTTTTCTATCCTCCGTTTCAGATCCAGGACATCCCGCTCGTTACTTTCCGTTCGTCTAAGAAGGTCGTCGAACTTTTCACTCATGGACTGAATGGAATCTTCCATACTCTCAACCGTTTCCTTTAGAGGAAGTAGTTCATCGAGCTTGTCGTTGATAGTTTTCAGCCATATCCGTATATCCTGCACTTCAGGTTCATCGGTGGTTTTTGAGATAGTTGTGACTGTGACTTAGAACGTCGGCATGTCGCACAACGCCACGCTTTGCGATAACTTTCGCCCTTTGTTTTAACGGTGTTCTCTGTGATTCCTGAGCATTTTCCAGTGTGGTATTCAGATCCACAATCACTGCACGTGATTGGCCGATCTGACGCAGCGAAAACTCCATTGCACACAGGACACTGTTCATCCAGACCCATAATCACACTCAAACCACACTTCAAATCACACTTTGGCAGCAGCAGCAGCAATAGCAAAGAGAACAATTTTGTGTTGTAAGAAACAGGCGAAAACTGACCTGCAGTGAAGCAAGACACGTCCTAGATTGCTGCTGGTTTCCGCGCCGCCACTGCTGCCAGTGAAGTGTCCGAGCCCGGTAGCGTCTTTATATAACTTGGCCCCAGCGATGACAGCGCTAGTGGTAGGGGCGGTGTTGATTCAGTCGAGAGCGCCAGCTGAAGGGGTGGCGACAATCCAGATGACGGCACGTGTGGGCTCCAGGTGGGCGACACAGCGACTCGGTAGTCCAGATGATGACAGTGCGGGTTCCCGGTCGCTGACTCAGCTGATGTCGTTACCTGGTGATCTTGTTTGCTTTTCCCTTCCTGCAGTGAAGCAAGACACGTCTTAGATTGATGCTGGTTTCCGCGCCACCACTGCTGTCTAACTAACTCATAAACCTGCTTAGACATCAAGGAAGCCCTTAAAAAATGTATGCGCCCCGGTGATTGCAAAAAGGCCGTTAAACGGACACACGGGATTGTTTTCAAGGTCTCCGAGAAGTTTATTAGACAGCCTATTCCGTAAACAAGTACAAACTTGCAAGCAATTCTGGATATGTGAAGAGGTACAAAGAAACTGTTACACAACTGAGAAGATTACTAAGCAAACATAGAACCGGGGTGAGTCTTAGGTATTGTCTATTCTCCAACAGCCGGCAGAATTATTTCCACAAAATTCTACCGGGAGTCACCATTCATTCATCGAACGACGTTTCATCGACACGCGATGTTTTCATAGACAGATCAGATTAACTTTCCTACATTAGCTTCTATTTTTTTTTTCTTGTAATGAGCCGCCCCAGAATGTACCCCCCAAGTGACGTGCAAAGGTGGGACAGGTGGGGTACATTTTATAATGAGCCACGCAGACTGTCGCCACGAAGTGGCGTGAACGGGTGGGCTGGGTCGGTGAGCACGCGCCTCAGGAATACACGCGCGACGAAGTGTCCCTACAGCGTGCATTTCGCGTAACGAATGACGATGAAACGTTTGTGTCGATGAAACGTGTTTACAAAACGTGGATCAACGAAAAGGTGTCCATGAGACGTGTTTTCACAAAACGCCGGGTGAATAAGAAAGTCAGTATTCTAACTGCAGTTGTAACTTGATTGTAGACAACTAATGGCTGATGACTGCCGATAGAATTTCGGGGAAATTATTCTCCCGGCTGCTAGAAAACAGACACTGCCTGATTCTAGAGGTAATCCAGAACGGAACGTTCAATTGTTAAAAAGGAGTAGGTTGCAGCGCACTTAAAAATATCGGACTTGAAATATGCAATTCAAGAGATTGTCGACACGGGAAATGTAGAACCACACAAACTCAAAAACGAAAATAAAGGGGTACGTGAAGATTCGACACGATGTGGCAGAAGCAGTAATTTGCCGAACCGAACGTTAAACGCATCACATGAATTCCTTGGACTTTTTTGAAGAAATCGCTTGTTGCCGATATCCGCGTAGGACTTTTCAAACACTGAAAATCTTGGTACACTCGAATACGTTGTCGCGGACGAAATCTACGGCAGCCCCGCTGTTCGCAGCACAGCCACATAAGAAACTAGGCCGGGAAGCAGACATTCCGAGATCGGAAAAAGCTACTACGTCATCCGTGAAACCTTCACCACATGATCACGCGCCTGCCGTTACCCGCGCCCAGACAGCGGAGTCGAGGGATAAAAAAGCCTCCGGTTCATTGGTCCGGCGACTGCGCACATTATTCCACGCTTTCAGCCTAGGGAAAGAAAGAAAAAAGAGTGGAGTAGGAAAATAGCAGCTCCTTCAAGGCCAAAAGGGGGTCGCCCTCGCAAAGGCTTATCTTCAGGGGCAACCCAACAATAAACACAACGAGACGATTTGTCACTTATATCATCTTGAAATTTCGACCCAAAGTTAATAGTGCAGTGGATGCTATCCGTGGCCTTGACCTTCAGGCAGGTGCCATGCTCTGCCTTATCGTTAACGTGGAGACTGTAGTCACGTGATCCTACCCGGAGATCCGATGGGCCCAAAACAAGCATAGCGTCTACCCTACTGTAAATACCAAGTGATCAGGATAGCTCCATACTTCCTAAGAAACTGCCGCCCCCAAAAAGTGACCCCCAAGGGGGAATCCAAGTACAAGCTGATCGGGGCTCGTGGCTAGCGTGGCGGTGCACTGATACACCTAGAGGTTTTTAAGGGAGAGGAGGATGCTCATTATCGGTGTAGAAGTACACGGGCTGGGTAACGGAGGGTGCATGTTTCAGGAAAAGGGTGCATGTGCGCCTGATTCACCCGACTACACCCTTTTTTTCTTAGAGCGAAGCGCCGAGCTGCTGTCGCTGTTACCCATGTTACGGCGTAGCCTGAATTCACTCGAATTTTTTTGGCATATTTATACGGCTTCGTTTTCAGACTGCTAAGTCGTGAGGTTATCTGATTTGCTCTAGAAGGCTAGCGAGTGACCCTGCCACCGCAACTCTGAATTCTAGCCGCCTGGTGCCGTGGATTTTGCTATAGTCGTTACTAGAATATTATAGGTAAGTTAACCCGCTCAAAGAGCTATTGACCACATATAAACGAGTTGAGTAATACGTTTTCGTGCATTATTTTACAGTTTCAAGCTTTGACCGCATGCTGTAATAGGTTTGTTTTGTCCGATGACGACAAAACAACTTTTCAACTTTTCTTTTCTTTTTGTTGCCTCAAAATTAGACTGTGGGGACAACACTCGACCCGTGTGTGTCATCTGTCGTCAATGATATATGTGGTTTTGAAAGTGAACATTTCTTATTTCGTGGTGGGTGAAGTAGGACGCGGGGTTAATAGAGTGTTTCTCAGAGCATTGCATTCAGGAGAGGAATGCAAACTGTTGCACAATTGCATATTTCTAAGCTGAAGAGCTTGGGTACACTTTCCACACCTTTTACCATAGCTAGCTTTCTCCTCACTCATACCCTTTCATTCGTGCAATTTCGATTCTCTCTTCTCTTCTGAGTTAGCGCGTGCAGCCTAGATCATGGCCGCTAATTTTTGTTCATTGTTACATCCCTTACCACTTGAGGGAGGAGGACGCTTAGACTACCTTTTTTGCTACAAACTGAGGTTGTACTTAGGGGCCGGATCCAGGAGGACACCAAGCAACCCGAAAGTAATGATCTTCAAATAGCATAAGAACTGTAACAAAAATATCTTCAGAAATATTTTTCAAATTTTTGTACGCTTTTAATGAGCACGTCTTCAAGTAGTTCTGCCTTTTGATTTATTTTACATTAAGACACATAGCAATTATTCTTGTTCCTCCAATTATTTCTTTGAAAGAACGACTCCCACGGAAAGTTGTATTATTGCCTATGCAACTGAACCTTCAGCGAAAACTATGTTTGAAATATGTGAATGTATTTTGAATTTATAACACATTAAAAGCGCACAAAAAATACATTCTTTGATTTTTCATTTGGTATCAAAAAGTATTTCTAAAATTACTTTAAAATATATGTAGTTAATATCTCGTCAAGCCGCGTAGCGCGGCTTTTTTTCTTGGCTCCACCATTAAGTATAATGGAAATAAACTGTTATTATTATATACTCCAGGCCCACCTAGTATACATAAAACTGCATAAACGCAATGCTAGTACGTTCAAAATGCATTTCAGATATATTAGCTAAAGATTAATTAAATTCGTCAGTATTAAAATGTGTTCCCAGAAATATATTGAACAAACGCTTACCGAAATTGCGTCTAAGGGCGTAAATATTGCCGTAATTCTTTTTCATTTCCGGAAGAATTTACAAAAAAAGATGTGTGTCTCACTAAGCCCTTTAAACAAAATGTTTTTTTCATCTATCTCAGTGTCTCCTTTGTGCTGTCGTGATGCGGCGTCCTAACGCCTCAGCATGCAAGATCCACGGGCATAATCTAGCGTTTGTGAGTGTCCCTCAGCGTCTGCCCACGCGGACTAACAAAGCTTTTGAAACGCGACGTACAATGGACCTCTTCCGAGAAGCTTTCTGCGCACGCGCGAGCGCCCGATGCCAAGCGGCGGAAGTCTGCACGACAAATCGAGGAAATTCGGAAGGAGGCTGTGGATCATAGAGAAGAACACGTAGTTGCAGCATATATATAATTGTGTTACACAAAAAAAGAAAGTGGACGGAAAGAAAAACACGACATTTGGTTGAACGCCACGGATGCCACTCTTTAAAGTCGCGTTGGACTCGCGCCGCAGCTCAGAGAGCAAAGAAACTAGTAGCGTAGCTCCCATTTTCGATTGTTAGCGCAGGTAGGTCACTTCCTCGATATTTAGTTCGTGCAGCCACCGCCTGGTGCCGTCAGTATGTGGAAAAGGTCCATTATCCGGTTTTGCTCACAAGGGACGCAGCTCTGAACCAGAGAGCCACAAGCCTATACATGCCTTTTCACGCGTCTTAACCTAATCTACACATTGCGTGGTTGCGTTTTTTTTCTTTTCTGTCGTCCTTTACAAGAAAGTCGTGACGGTTCCTGCTTTGCCTGCATACGCCCTGGCGTTCTCATTCTGCCAGTGACTATAGTAGCTTTCATGAAGTCTTTCCAATTTACGGAAGCAAAAATAAAATAAGCAACACCTGCCGATAACTTGTTCGCGCTAGCAGTGCCACGTTCTGTACGTTAGTCAAAGTGCATATACGATTCATGCCGTGCATGGGGATAAAGCGAAATAGAAACATAAAATACTAAGTGACACAAAAAACAAAACAAAAAAAAAGGGTTTGTGAAGAAATATTTGGTAGTTTCTTAAGATCCTATTTGAGGAACAAATTTTCAAAACAATCACGGCTGTCTTTCCTTACCTATCTTGCAAAAAACACGACTTTCGACTTATTTTATGGAGACGCTATCACGACGAAAAGGAGCGAAGCTTTCCCCGCGCGTCACGCTTCTTCTACGTACACCGGTGCTTTGCATGCAAAGCACGCTTTACAGGGGGCGCTATCTGGCTATCGCAGTTCGAGGAGGGGCGCATACGTAGAAGACAAGGCCTGGAAGTGACGTCATCGTTGGTGGATCATCCGACCGGCCCAAGCGCAAACACGCCGAGGCTCCACGAGAAGCCTTCACAACGCTTCCAACCCACCCCACTCCCCACGAGAAGCCGCCGCAAGGTGGCAGACGCGTCGGTCTTGGCGTGGCCTCGTGCTAACGTCGCTCTCGTTGTGACACGCTGTAAGATGCGCTGGCGCCTATGCTGCCGTGTATCCAGTGTTGGCGGCAACACATTACATGTAACGGCATGACCGGCAACGCGTTAGGCTTTTTCGTTAACGTGTAACGTACTCGTTACTTTTTCAAAATAATAACAGATAACGTACTTACGTCACTTATTTCGAGTAACGGGTAACAGAGTTAGGTTACTCCTTACTTTTACTTCCCAAGACTTTATATATATATATATATATATAGGAAAGTAAACGTACCTCGAAGCTTTTCGTGGAGTTTTATTACATATAGGTCGACGTTTCGGCCTGAGCCAGACCTTTTTCGAGACTGGTACATGAGATGTCAGATTGACGCTCCTTGACTACGTCACGTGGTATTCCAAACATCTGGTTTCTCTCAAGAGTTGACGGTGGGGGAGGGAGGAGGAGGTGGGGGTGGGAGGAGGAGGGGCAGCCACAAGAACAGCAGGCGCCAAACTCTCGCAAAAAAAAAAAAACCAACAACAACAACAGCTTTCGGGAAAAATGCCTCGAGCGGTGTCCGAGCAGTGCACCAGCCGCCCCCTCTGTCCGTGAAAAAACACACATATACATGTCCCCTCCTCACGTAATGAACTTCAAGAAAGGGAAGACGAGGGGTCGTTCTGGACTTCCCCGCCAAAAGAGGGAAAATGAACGAAAAAGAAAACGGTTGTAGCTTCTGAGAAAACTTGCCCCAAGCGGTGTACGAGCGGTGCACGAGCCGCCTCCTCAATGCGAAAAAAACAACAAAAAAAAAACAACAAAAAACATACATATCTTTTTAATTTCCCTTTCCCTCCCTTTTCACATAATAAACTTCAAGACGGGGAAGGCGAGGGGAGGTTGTAGACTTTAAAACCGATGTGACTGCTTAAGATGTGTTAACTGCGTGCATGAACGTCATTATTCCAGGGTGTTCATTGATCCCAGCTTTAATAGTGTTGAACTTGTAAATTAGATAGGACTCCCTCTGCTCGCGATCCCGGTTAGTTTTAAAACCAGATTGTAGAAATGTCACCTCAAGCTTATCGAATGAGTGTCCGGAAATACTCATGTGTTTTGAGAAGGGGATACTTGGGCGGGATCTTACATGGGACCTATGATTATTGAATCTTAAGCGGAAAGGTGTCATCGTCTGACCCACGTACTGCTTATGGCATTTGCCACATTCCAATAGGTATACGACATTACTTGTATCGCAGTTTAAGTTCCCGTAAATTTTGTAGGTAAATTTGGAATTTGTACTCTCTGCGCTTTCTCTGGGAGTCACGTGCTTACATACCTCGCAGCCCTTCTTACCGCATGGCCGACTCCCAGTGCTATCTCGTCCTTAAGATTACGCGATCATCGATACACCACTCGGGGAACGGTTGTAAAAACATTTTTTAGGCGTTCACTCTGATTTACGATGTTGAAATGTTTTTTTTAAAATATGACTGACGTTAGGGGACCTATTGCTGAAGGTCAGCACGAGGTTGGCTTGTCGGCCAGTTTCTGTCTGGGAGCATCATTCGCTTAATAACTCATCACGATCAAGAGCTTGCGCCCACACATGTCGAGAACACAGCCCACTTCATCAAACTCGCTTCGGACCTCCAATTGAACGACGACGAGTGCCTTGTTTCCTTTGATGTGGTATCTCGTTTCACGAGTATTCCCATTCGACTCGCGGTGTCTGTTATCAGAACGGCACTCACGTCAGACACAACTCTACCTGAAAGAACCCACCTTTCGGTGAATGAGATATGCCGCCTGCTAGAGCTGTGCCTGACGAATACCTAGTTTCTTTCGCTGGTCGCTTCTACAAGCAAAGCAGTGGCACAGCCATGGGTGACGCTGTGTCCGTCACGGTAGCCAACCTCACAATGGAAGCCATCGAGCAAAAAGCCCTAAGCACGTTTTCTCCCATACCCACTTTGTTTCTACGTTATGTGGATGATTGCTTCTGTGTTGCCAAGACCAGTGAAGTCGATCGCCTTCACAAACACGTCAATTCCATCCATCCAGACGTCCAATTCACGGTCGAACGTGAGTCCAACGGTTGCCTCCCATTTCTGCATGAGTCCGTGGAAAAAACAGGAAACCATTTAACCTTCCAAGTATACAGGAAAGCAACACACAGCGGTTGCTACTTACATTTCTCGTCAGACCACCCTACAACTCACAAATCCTCTGTAGTGTCGGCGCTCTTTCGACGAGCCCTCACGGTCTGCTCAACAATGGAGTCTCTAAAGATGGAAGTCGATCTTATAAAACGAGACCTTCGAAAAAACAACAACCCCACAAGATTCGTCGACAAGATATACAAGGAACTTTGTCACCCTTCTACATCCAAGAACAAAAGCACCTCCAGCCGCATGTGCGTCCCGTACCTCCATGGCACGAGCGAGGTCCTAGCCTGCGTTGTGAGACCCTACGGCATAGCAGTTACACATAAGCCCATCCCAACTTTAGGCCATCTTCTTCCTCTTCCGAAGGATCGTCCCCCAAAAGAAAAAAACTCAAGGCCTGATTTACCGAATTCCTTGTGCCGAATGCGACGCCTCTTATGTGGGGGAAACGAAGAACTTTTCCGAACGTCTGCGCAGACATAAGTATGACGTAAAGAAGAAAGACATCCAAGGCAACGCGCTGGCGGAACATGCTCAGAAGACCGGCCACGTCATCAACTTTGACAGCAGTTCCATCCTCGATAGTGAAAGAAACTGGAGAATGCGTCTCTTATTAGAATGTTCGCGCATACAAAGTACTAATCACAATCTGAACCGATCCACCGGAACGCTACCAAGCAGCTATATCCACGGGCTAACATGTGCCACACACAAAAACAGAACGAAAACAATGCTAAGAGAGAGAGGAGAAGAAAACAACGACAGATTGCTACCTTTGGGCCACGTTCAGTCACCCGTGATCAAGGAGCCGAGCCGGCTTCGAAACGTCGAGCGCATTGAAGATATTGGTTAGAGTTTACTAAGTACCCTGTCTTATTACTCCTAACCAGGCGGAGTTTCGTCGAAATGTTTACTTTTAAAAGTAAAATGCGAAAATGCGCCGATGTCGTGTTCGCGCTAACATTGTTGCAATGTGTACACATATAACGTCAAAACAGTAAAACCTGATAATTAATAGGGGGTTTTCGAGGATGGTTTTCACCCTCCCGCAACGCTCTATGCAACCCGCTACGATACCGGGAACTCTACAGTCAAGGCCATGGGCGAGCAGGCGTAGTAGCGGCTTCTTCGCTGAGGAGGGCTAAGCGGAGGGGGAAACGCGGTCTACGAAAACCCCTGATAATTAAAAAAAATGTAACGGAAAAGCAACGTGCGCAACTTTTATTGGTAACTGTAACGCGCACCTTTTATTTTGAAGTAGCGTAGGATGGTAACGGGTTATATTTATTCGCAAGTATCGAGTAAGGTATTTCGTTTCCTTTTTTTTTCGGTAACGCCAAAGACACTGCGTGTCTCCACTAGAGATGACGTTTACGTGGAAAGGCTCAGTACTTGCCTTCTAGAAGGTTTTGTGTATACTCACGTACGGTTCGTTCGTCAATTACAGGTTTTATAGGATATTCCACCGATCGATTCCGGGTGACCCCGGTGGGGTCCGTCCCTGCGTTAAAGGCCTTCCAACGGTGAATCGAGGGCAACATTGGATGTCATCGATCCACTGAGGCAAATCGCCCGCGTTTGAGCCTTTGTACACTGATAGGGCGCTTGCAAAGGTCTTGGCTGTAAACGAGCACAGACGCTAAACAATAAACCTTTTCTAGTAACGAGCGCCATCTGGGAGCTCTTTCTGCGAACTGCGAACTGCGAACTGCGTATCGTCCTGTTTTCGTCCTTTATGTTAATCTCCTTAAACACCAGGGCAGCCACATATGCCTCCGCCGGTAAGAACCCGTTGGGATTGTGTCGCTGCATCCGTTTTCATTGATCTTTATGACCCATTCTACCCATTCTCAAAATGAATCGCCAAAAATACGCAATACGCGAAAAGATAGGTGCTGTCGGTTATGCGAGACGATTCCCTCCTAAAATGGCGACAGCGGGAAGAAATGGTCAAGAGAGAGGTTGTACGCGAGCGAAGAGGCTTACCGCAAAAAGTTCAATTGAATTCAATAGCAGGATCTATTCAATCGGTTGGTTAAATATATCGAAAAAGAAGTGTTGATGGTGTGTTTTAGTGTATTGTTCTTGTTTTTGTTTCTTTTAGCAGTAACATAGACGCATTGCAGCAGCTGTGCATGGGCCCTTCCATAACCGATCTTCGGTTTTTGTTTTCTCTAATTTTGTTTACTTCCCATCGTCAGACTCAGATGATTCATATTTTTTGTATTCACTTATGAATTGATCCAAGGCAAATCATCCTGGTTTGTGTTTGGTTTGTGTTTAGTTTGTGTTTAGTTTTGTTTTGTTTGTGTTTAATTTATGTCACAGCAGTCTCTGTGAAAATATTTTCAGCTTGAAGTTTATATGTATGACCTCTACACTGCTGCTGCGACTGCTGTAGCGCCGAAAAGGGGAATGGAGCCTCGTCAGGTAGCTTCGGCAACCTTTTGCTCCTCCCTCCCCGACATTTCATATGTCAAATAAACTTCAATTCAATTCAATTCAATTATCATAGCAGGTCAGGGTATTGCAATTTGGGTTTCTACTGTGTCCTTGTCCCCAGCATTGTCCTTTGTTGAGGCTCATCAACGCACGCTTCGAGTGGCTCGATATCTCGGGAAGACGCGAGAAGGCCAGCTATAACGGCTCTAATCTGGGGCGTGTGCAAAGCGTCTAGAGGTGTCGAATGATGGCGTCGTCAGCGCACACCCCACTTGGGGCAGCACAATTGGGTGCCGAAATGTTTCGCAGCCGCCATCGGTTGAACGTTTGTGTAAAACAAACACGTGGTTATTTTAGGAGGATGTATCAAATACCAGCTTAAAACGCGTTCGGTATAAAAAAAATGTTCGCGTCACACACCTTTAGAAAAAAAAAAAAAGAGTATCTTTATTTGTTTAAAAGGAGGTTATCAAAGCACATATTTGATTGAAAATAAAATATTGAAATGTTCGAAGCTTTTTTTTTAGAGACTCCCGAATTGTTGCTCCCAATCTTCTGCTTTCACAAAACCCCCGATGCGCACGTATAACATTTTTATAGTGCTCCTATATTTTGAGTGGTTGAAACAAGTGCGTCATTTTGCTCGAGTTGGAGCGTCGGAGGCGGCATATGTGATTTACGCCCAAAGGTTAGAGTTTGAATGCTGAACTTCTGTGAGAAAAGGCCCGCCGGAGCTCATCTTTGTCGAACGCATTGCGGAGATTGGCGCGTGTAGTCCCACACATTTTTTTCGATTTCAGTTTAGTGTCAGGATCCCGAACCCAACCCACCCTAGCGAACGAGAAGATAGAGCACGCCGGACTGCCGGACGAGGTTCATGCAATACAGTTTACCGAACAAATGAACTGAGCAAAAAACCTCGCTGACAACTTACAAACGATGCAGACTTTCCTTTGAATGAGCGCAAAACAAAAGCGCACCTTTCGTGCACAGGCGCTCAAGATGCGTGAGCGCCCGTGTGCCCATAGCTTTGACTGCTTATCCACAGAAAGTTGTTCCGGAGTATTGGCAATGTTCATCACTTATTTTCAAACCTACTTTCATGGCTCTGTCTTCAGACCGCTAGGCGCTGTGAATTACTTATTTGCTTGAAAAGGCTGGCGAGCAAACCTGCCGCCACGGCTTTCTGTTCTAGTCGCTACGTTCCCTGGATTTTGCCGCATTTCATTCTTTACAAATTTGTAAATTTGTAAACATTGGAATTGAAATTTGCGTGACTGTCATATCAAATTAGAACCCCAGGTTTTCAAAGTAATGGATTGAGATTGCGGCAAACCCTTTTGTAGACAATACTTCCCCGCTTAACCCCGAGCGTTGTGTTGGCACAGAGCACGACATGTGTCCAACCGCCATATTTATTGAAAATGTTGACTCGTCGCGTTGATTCGCAAATAGTTGCGCCGCTTTCTAAATCCTCGAGCTCCGTCGACGTCTCTCACGAGCCTGGCAGTTTCACGCTCGCTTGCCTCTTTTGGCGCGTATTCACATGTGGTGCTAAAATGGGCCGGCTTACGTTTGATGGTCCATTTTGGCGCGCGTTCACATTTGGCGTCAAAATGGTTGGGCTCACGCTCGCTGGCCCATTTTGGCGCGCACACATATTCGGCTCCAAAATGGGCCGGCTCACGCTCGCTGGCCCATTTTGGCCCGCACTCACATTCGGCGCTAAAATGGGCCGGCTCACGTTTGCTGGCCCATTTGGGCGCGCACTCAGATTCGGCGCCAAAATGGGCTGGCTCACGCTCGCTGGCCCATCTTGGCGCATATTCACATTTGGCGCCAAAATGGGCTGGCTCATGCTCGCTGGCCCATTTTGGCGCACATTCACATTTGGCGCCAAAATGGGCTACCTCACGCTCGCTGGCCCATTTTGGGGCGCACTCACATTTGGTGCCAAAATGTGCTGGCTCACGCTCGATGGCCCCTTTTGGCGCACATTCACATTTGGCGCCAAAATGGGCTGCCTCACGCTCGCTGGCCCATTTTGGGGCGCACTCACATTTGGTGTCAAAATAGGCCGGCTCACGCTCGCTGGCCCATTTTGGCGCGCATCCACATTTGGCGCGACGTCGCGCCACCGACCACAATATCAACGAGCAACTGACAAAGTAAGGATTCCCAGCGAGTGTCTCTGGCATGTTGCTTGCCGTTGATGAAATATGATTTCAGTTTTGGTAAACACGCATCTTCGTACACGTTTGTCTTTACGGTGTGTGTTTGTTTGTTTCTGCGCATCAAAAATAAGAAAAAGAGCTATTCCATTCTTATGTTCACCTTAAAAACCGCAGTAAAAAAAAAAGAAGAACAAAGTATAGCTCTTCGCGAACCGTTATTGAGCTCCCCTTTTTGTGTTGAATTGAGATATACATCGGTGCATCCTAACATAGCTTCATGTCATTTAATCAAAACGTACATGGTTTAAACAAAAGAAGTCGTTTCTTCTTTTGTCAAGAAAATGTTTCAAGAACTTCGTGCAGCGCACGAACAATGCGCAAAACTTCATTTTTTTGTGACGCGTGAAAGAGCATATAGTCTAGGTTTTATATGTTAAAATAAATTAATATGATACATATATGTTAAAATATGCTAAAATAAAATATAAAATATAAATGTTAT
Organism: Ixodes persulcatus; assembly: GCA_013358835.2. Lineage (NCBI taxonomy): Eukaryota > Metazoa > Arthropoda > Arachnida > Ixodida > Ixodidae > Ixodes > Ixodes persulcatus. The sequence continues at coordinate 797,241 of JABSTQ010009160.1, read as the reverse complement.
AAGATAAAATATATTATAAAATATATTATAACATAATGTTTATTTTGAACCAAAATATATGATAACATTTACTAAAAATAAGTATGTTAAAATGAAATAAATAAATAAGGATTTTGTTATCAGTTGATAAATACCTTTTCTCATGCATCAAGACTCAGTTTCTCAATTAAAAAAATCCAAAAACCACTTCACCAGCTGTGAAAAAAAAAATCTGTCCCTGCTCTTGGTTCTCTTTCGTTCTGAATTATAAAGTCGAACTAAGACGACTGAGTAAACGAATGGCGAGTTCTAAGGAAATAAACAAACAATCAAGATTGATTAGAGGACAAACACGTTAGCAGGCATTCTCGGCGACGAATCCTCTCTCCAGTACGCGTCGCGAGAGGGGGGGGGGGGGGGGGTTAGTAGAATTAGCAGCATTTGTTCTCCCCTCGAACACTGGGATCGAATCGCGAGCACCGTGGCTCGTCTGGCAGCTGGTCTGACTAATGACAGGTAATGAGGTCGCTGCACCTAATTGCCGTTCCTGGCAATTAGCTGTTAGCCGACGGCACCGTCAACAACGTGGCCTCCGCTCACGTGACTTGGGCTACGGCGAGCAGCGATTTTCTGGGGGATTTCTATCGGGCTTCGCATGCAGCTCTCTCCCGATCTCTCACATTGTTTGGGGGACCTTTTCTACGTAAAGACGCACCAAGCGGCAGTCGTGACACCTGCTCAGAACAACAGCTTGCTTCGAACTGTGTTTCCTGAATTCGGGAGCAGCCAAAGCTACATTCCTCGAGAGGTGTGCCTCTCGAAGATTGTTTCTCATGACCTCGCGCGCCATAACTTTGACTGTTTCGAACAAGTCGGTCTAGCTTCCCCGTTTTCACCGAAGTACATGTGAGCCTCCGCCGTTATGAGGCATCAAAGCGCGAACACACTCGAAACTCTTAAAAAAAAAAGTTTGTTTTGGACAGCAATTCAATGGCAGTCCTTTCACAATGGCGCCACACCGGTCATGATGCATGGTGCCTGGAAGGCGTCTCTAACTGCTATGTCTACCATTCTTGATTGCGTTATATCGAGTGACAAGGTAAAAACTGAGCGCGTAGTGCCGCCACTGTAAGTCCTTCAGCCGTCAGAAAATTAGTCCGTCGACTCTGAAGCGTAGCTTGTTTAGTGAGTTCGGGTACAAGATGGTGGCCTCGGGCCATAGAAATGAGCTGAATCGTTAGTGCCAAAGTTCGAGTATTCTCATTTGCTACGCATTTTTTTCGTGCCTTTCGAGTGAAGACAGAATCCTCTCGTAAAAATATCCTCGGCACACATGCTCTCTCCTCCGCTGAGTGAATTCCTGCACATCCTTAGTTAGCAATAGGGGCACATATGTAGTGCGTCCTGCGCGTAAACGTTCATGAGAGCAAAGACGTCTTGGAGAATTCAGTGTTGGCGGTAACGCGTTCCAGGTAACGGCGTTCCCGGTAACGCGTTCCTTTTTTCGGTAGCGCTGTAACGTGCTCGTTAATTTTCGAAAACACTAACGGGTAACGTACTTGCGCTACTTATTTCTAGTAACGGGTAACGTAGTTAGTCGTTACATCTTCCCAACACCAGAAACGAACTGACTTACATTTATTTTTGTGTCTATTTACTCGGTTTCGCCTTTTAGTCCAGACGCGGCCGACGCTACGAGCTGATGGGACCCATCAGACGGCTTCAAAAGTGCACCATCATGGTGGTCGGCATGTTTCCGTACCTGTTCTCTCAGCGCTGAACCAATCAGAAACAAAGAAGGCCCAGTGACTTGCACTTTTGATGCTGCTTTATTGGTCTCATTAGCTCGTAGCGTCGGCTGCGGGGTGACTCAGCTGATACGAAGTACAGACACCAAGTCATTAGTTATTGCACTCATTCCAGATACCTTTAAAAGTTTGTCCGACGTTTACCCACGCAAAAAGTCCCACTTTAGAAAAACCCCAACGCCCACACCTTTTGTCCCAGTGTCAAAAAACGGTTTCGCCAAAACGAAAAAAACAAACAAACGCTGCTCCCATCTATCGATAAATCAAAAGTAACGCGAGAGTAACGTGCGTTACGTTTTGTGGGTAACCGTAACGCGTTTTAATTTTTATTGTGAGGTAACGTAGGTCGGTGACACGTTCTTTTATTTTGCGAGTGACGAGTAAGTTATTTCGTTACTTTTTAACTGTAACGCCTACAACAATGCTGAGAGGCTGTCTCAGACGCTAGAAAGAATTACGCAAACGTCGAAAGACGTTGAGAAAGTGAGTATCAAAAATGAACTTTTTGAACGCGCCTGGTTTGGCACATAACAACTGAGCATGCGCCAAAATAAACTTATTGGCTTCCGGTCGTCTGAAAGGGCTGTCCAAATGCAGTGACTCGTGCAAGATGCGACAATGGTCAATGCCGTGCACACTCAGTGCCAGTCAGCAGCGCCAACGCAGTTATGTGATGACAGAGAGTTGAGGTGCTTTATATGGAGGTCATGACTACGAGTTGGGGGTTTCCATGAAAAGAAAAATTCAATTCAATACTCGGTTTCCCTGAAGTCGAAACCTTTCCTCAGGATTCAAAAAATGCCGCAGATCATAAATAAAAACGAGTGGCGTAATCGGGAAGGGGTATAAGCGCTTCCCTTCTCATCCCCATACCCCTCTCCCCTCTTCCCCTCGATTGCACTCCCATTGCCAGCCTCCGTCAGCAAATCCAGCAAAGCGGCGACGAGCAAAAACGGAGTCGCCAGCATTCGATCGGCCATGTGTCGATCGTCTGCTCCCAACCGCCACGGGAGGGCGCACCGCCGATCGCAGCGCCCTCACGCTCCCCCAACGTCGGACGGCGGCGTCCCCGCAGAGCGCGCTGCGGGCGGCTCCTGGCGTCCCGAACCCAAGTTGTGGCGTCTGGCACGAGCGTCAGAGGGACATGGCGCGAACGTGGTTCTTGTTCCGTCCCTGGCTAGGCAGCCCCCGGTCCGGAGAACCCAGTTAGGAAGTGGGCCCCGGGTGCAAGGCGGCGATGACGTCGTCGCGGGGGGTCGGGGACCGTCCAGCGATGCATGGTCTTCTCGCTGACAAGTCGTGCGGTCGGCCAAGCGGCCGCCGCTGGATCCGGATTACACTACGCTGCGTCTACTGCTGGTTCGCTTGGATCGCGGCGGCGCAGTCCGGCGTCCCAGGTAAGGAAGCGTGTGTCTCTTGCTCCGCTTTGGACTCTGAGTCGGCGAGTCGAAGCGACTTGCAGCGAACGCCCCCCTTGAAAGTTTCCCGAATGTCCAGACGAGCGAAGCCTTAGGCGAAACACGTCAGTTTCAATCAGGATGTTGGAAACGTTCGGTATAAATACGGAGTTATTCCGGTTCTCATTAGCCCAGTGTCTATTTTGAATTGTAGAAGTACTTTACCTGCTGTCGGTGATCAAACGGTCCACGCAGCGACTCTCTTCCGCAATGTTTCCCTAAGTTTCCCTATTCGAAGACTGCGTACTTTCCAGGAGCTGCTAATTAAACTACTCGTACTGCGAGTGATCTTACTTTCCAATTCATATATCAGTCGAACGTACGTATTAACCACATAGAGCGGAAAGCAGACACTATGGTGTATTACTGTTCAAGGGCAAGTGTTTACACCGAGAGCGCTACTCAACGCGGGTTTCGTTTCCTGCTAGGACTATTTCTCCCAACGTAGTACCGATCGGATCTCCCCATCGCGTCTTTTCACTTTTATTTTGTTTGTTTTGTTTTCCCGGAATACACGGAGTAGCTTAACGCACGGCATCAACGTTTGTCTGGTACCATCTCGAGGCCACGGCTGTCCGATCGCGCGAGTTGCATTTGCTCGGGGGAGAAGACAAACAGAGCAAAAGAAAACAGCGAAGGGAGGAGGAGGGGGGGGGTACCGCACGCGCAGTGGAGCAGCGCGCTTGCGCAGTCGCTTTCGACGGCCGCCCGGCCGCGCGCTGGCTCATTAATAAAAGACGGTGGTCCGGCAGCGCAGAGCCAGAACTCGGGGTTCTGTCGCCGCCGAGAGGCCCCGATGGCTCGGGGCCCACCCGCGGCGGGGTGCTCGTTGCCGGCCCATTTGCGAGGCGCTGGGCGCGAAAAAGACACGACCGTCTCGCGGCGCCGTTTTCTCAGAATCGGCTTTCTTCGCTCCTTTATTGTTGTTGTTGCTGCGGGATGTTTATGGCCCACTTGACAGGAGGGAAGCGCGTCTCTGGGTTCCGGGACGCACAAAAAAACGGGAGATTTCGTACGGTTATACCCTTGTTCCACGGGCACACTTATCTGCAGTTACGCTAAGCCACAGTTAGTGCACAATACTTGCGGACAACATTCTGCGGCTATGCAGTCAAAGCTATGGGTGAACGTGCGCTTGAGCATCTTGGGCACCCATCAAAGCAGTGCACGCGCGCTCTTCACTTCTTCTGAAATTGCTGTCCGAGAGTATAGTGCGGCAACTGTGGTGCCACGTAACAGCAGTTAAAGCTGAGTTAACCACAGTTAAGGGTGCCCGTGTAACAGGGGTATTAGTCTGCGAGATTACAACAGGTCGTTCCCGTCTTTGCACCGATTGATGTCCAACTGGCGTTCTGATCTCGCGGTAAACCTGGTGAGACCTACTCTGAGGATTAAAGAATATACACGACGTATCCGACTGACTTTCTAACTACCATCGTACCGCTAAACTCGGTTTCACTTGAAATCCGACCTAACCAACGCTACAAACTGGGGTAGTCAGAAGCAGCTTTAGGATCATTCTTTTATTCGTCATCACCTATACTAACGCCCCGTCATACATTTCCGATCGTTTAAATCACCAAAACAAGTTGGCGCTTTTCTGCGTCATCCAAATGCATTTTTTTCACTCGTCCGTTCGTTAGTCGCACTTTCGTAGAAATAAACCTCCTTCCCCACCAAATTGATTTTAAAAAAACTTAAAGCTGAACACTCCGAAGCGCGTGACCATCCGATTGACATCACTCATGCGCACGTGATTGACACGGAGCCAAATTTCCGAAAAAGGCTTCTCTTGGAATCTTGGCACATTCAGCAGACGGAAGGGAACACCAAGAGATCCCCATAGGTGCTTTGCCCTCTGTGTACGCGCAAGGTTTACGTCACGTTACAAGAACTGTGACCAAAACACCGCCTACTTAAGAAGAGGAAATACTGTTTCTTCATTTACAAAGTCGAAGAGTTTGGAGCTGTGACTGCCCCATACGACCAATAGTCACCCCTGAAGAAGGAGCCAAGTAGGCCTAGAAACGTCGGGACTTCTTTTTACGGTTTTGTAGTTGGAGAATTCTTTTTTAATTTAGTCATTTCACCCAACCAGACAGATCTCTAACGAAGACGTTTACCGTCATGATTTTAAAAATGCTCTCTCGAACATTTTGTTTTCTTTGAAACCTTGATTCTGCGTTTGTTTTGCCTGTCTGCTCTCTGCGTTTTATTGCGCTATTCCTCTTTGTAACGTCGTATGATCTTTAGGGTAAATAAATAAATAATAAATAAATAAAAACAATATAAACGTCGCTGCGATCTCCCTTTCGTGACTGGTCAGAAAGCTCGCTATGACGTTTCCAGTCGTACTCCTCAGGCTTTCAACGAAAGGAACTGAAAGCAATGTCGAATTGTTAACTTCGACTGCATTGGTTTAAGAACGCGAGGATTCCTCGCTTGCACCATGTTTTTCACACGCGTGCCGTTTATCTTTCCATTCACAACTGACAATCCTGGTCATAACTTCAGTTATGGTGACGTCCCAGTTGTGACATCGCCAGAGGGCGCCATCAAAACATCTCGTCTCCAATAGAATCTCTTAACCCCCATAAAAAGAAATTTTTGCAGTTATTGCGCTCCTTCATAGGAGCATAGTACCTGATCGCGTATATCTCTTTTAGCGAAAAGCTACAAGAACCTAATTGCGGATGGCGGTAAAATCTGAACCCTGTTCCGTCAGATTCGATTTCGTGCCTCAACCACAGCCTTCAAGTTACCTTGCGTTACAAAAGGTGGTATTGCTATGGCGCTTGGAACGCGTTTCGCCTGTTTTGTTGAGCGTCCCATTCCCCGCATGCCTCAAAAGTGTTCCCGAAGAGGAAACAAATAAAATTATAAAAGCCGGAGTGTCGCGCTGTGGGATGTTAAGCAACTGGCCGTTAGGCGTTGAAGTTATACAAAAAATTACACCTGTCTCGATAATTCCGATGAACCCGGGGAGCAAAGAATGGGTCGTGCCTGTATTATGCCTGCGTTATCATTTGCTATGTTTGGTCGCGGCAGGCTTTCGGTGGGTTGATGAGATCCTTAAAGTTCGGATAAAAGACTACTAAGAACAAAGAGGAAAAAAAAAAAAACGGCGATTGCGTGGTCATGGCTACTGTCTCTGTCTGTGCACTGCGCGACACTGTTATTCAAAGGAACATGAAATCGGTGCATTTTCACCTTTCACTAAAGGGTTTGAGAGGAATCACATTTTTTCTTGGTTAAAACTGCAAATTGGAATAGTTGGTCCTAATACAAAATAAAAAAAAATATGCAAAAAAAGAAGAAAAAAAAAAATAACGAGGACAAAGAAGGTGGTTGAAAAGTTTGAGCCACAGGAAGAGGACAGATGCAGTTCCGAAGGGGGAGATATGGTAGTTACGCCCTGCCCTGTGCGACTCCTTCTTTGTCCTAATTGTTTTGGCGTGTTTCCCACCAGAATTGTTAGCTTAGGCGAGTGCCCCAAACGAGCACTTTCCACTATAATATCTGAATAAAATGGGCCCAAGGTAGACAAATTGGCCATGAGCTCAGATGGTCTTTCATTCTTTTTGTAATAAGCATTGACGCTAACAAAAATGAGGGATGATTGGTTACTTTCTTATGACACATCTTTAAGTATAAAAAAAAAAAAAAAAACAAATTACGTCGATCACTTGTTCGCATTAACAGTGTCGCGCTTTCTCTCCAAATTTGATTATACCACACCAAAGGTTTTGCGAATGTAGGGTTGCTACATCTACGTAATGATCAGACCTCCTTCTTGAACCGATGTACATATTTAACGATGACATGTTACGTCCTTCTCTCACTTGGGAGTGGGGCACGGAGCATCTGCGAACAGTTCATCCTCTTAGACCCGGGAGTTCCCAACGGGCCACATAAAAAGATTGGGAGGTTGGATATCCTAATGCGCGAGGCATCTTCGCAAAATGGCCTTTCCTCGCTTTTCGTCCGGGCGCGCAGTCTCCAAATCACATTACCCTCTTTACGCGGTCTTTCTCGAGATTTCAGTTTCTGGCTTGACCGTATAAATTCCAATGAATAACGGAGTCAAATATGCATTAGACCATTTATTGAACATCAGAAATTCGTTAGGACATTTGTGGTTAAGATATCACGGAATATATGTTTCCTCGCTTATGGATGTGGCATAGTCTCAAGATGAGAGACTATTCATAGTTTAGTTTTTGACTAGGACATACAAAATGAAATTAAGCAATGTATCGAATGGTCTAATAGACCAATGAATGAACCGTCTATAAAATTGTTTTAAACGACTATAGTTAGATTGTGGGAGCTGTATAGTGAGTTGGGCTAGTTGGTATTGAGACGACATAATGGAAAACAGCGCACAAAGTACTGGACAACAAGAGAGAGAGAGAGAGAGACATACAACACAAGTCAGCGCTTGTGTGTCCCATGTGCCTTTCTCCTGTTGTCCTGTTCTTTGTGCGCTGTTTTCTTATTTTGTGGGAGCTGCTGGCTTCTTTCCCCTGAGCAGGTGTAAGCTGCGGACGTGTCTGTCTGAATCGTCTGGCTTCTAGCCTGCGCGTTTCGTATCGAGTTGAAGGGAGTTGGCTACGTTGCCGGCCTACTCCCCCTGGCACTACTCCAGGGGTGTTCCGTTTCGGTAGGTCCGGGACAGATCGGGCGGGAGGGTCGTCGTTCCCTACTCGGGGTGGACGGCAGTCTGAGGAGGACTCTGGATTGAGCTCCTGCTACGACGGTTAGCGGCGTGAGCTCCTCCGACCGACGACCCGCTTGCGATACCGGCTCTCAGGTCGGCGAGCGCGCCGTTGCTGTCTTGTTTGGAAACCCTTGTTTCCCAGTAAACTTTGTTGGATACTGCGATCATCGTCGTTGTCATGGCGTTTGCGAACTCGGCGCAGCGACCTGCTTTGCTGGTAGTTGTCATTCTGCGTGGTAAGACGGACATCCGGTTTCCTTTGAGCACCGGCCCTTGTACGTAAATGTACGTAGCCCCCACATGACGCAAAAAAAAACAAAAAAAAACAACAACAAAACAATTCGGCCTCGTTTGACGAGGTTTACGGTCTCCAAACGTCACTGACATTTTGCAATGTCGTACAGATTTCAATTTTCAACTGACATATTAATAGAAGATCATTCGTAATAAGCAATCCAAGTAATCAACTGATTAACGACTTACTAAATTATATTAAACGAATATGTTTTAGACGTTGCCAAATTTGTTTCCTTCCGTGAAGGCTCCTGGTCTCCAAACGCACTGCTGCTAAGACTTCTGTGCTTTTTTTTAAAACAACTAAATATGTGCGTATTAAAAGCGAACGACATATTATTCGAGTGAAGTAATGAATTATTCAATTATTGAGCAAAACGTAGGTAATTAAAATGACACGTCCGTTTGCAAAATCTATACCTAATGTCCGTTTCTTTTCTAAACGTGGTTTGTTATATGTTCGTAATAAATAAAGTGATCTGTGATCGAGTCGGTGACAATATTCGTCGGTGTTTCGATCCTGTTCGTTTCCTTCTCGAGTTTGTTTATGTCACAACATATTTTTTTTTCATTACTTGAGATGTCTCTTAATGTTTGAAGGTTGCAATATTTATCTTGAGTTGTCTGGTAGGGTAAGTAAAATAGGCCAACATTTGTGTGCATAGTGCACAGAGAAGGTTGTATTGTGCATGCAGGACTTGTGTTCCTTTCCAATCCATTTGTATCGCTTTGTTATATCGAGGTTCTCTACCTTTCTGGGGAGAGCACCCAAATAGACCTTTTGCAAAGCCTGCAACAACGTCCACGGCACAGAAAGGAATGTCGGGAACGGCCAGTCACCAGTTAATCGTACAAAGTTCCTAACGAAGTGTTCTAGACATGTGTGCGAACACTGTTTGTTCGTTTTTTGTTTCTTGTTAGGCCCGCTAGGGGCGCCGGAAGTAGACCTAATTTTCAAAACTTCCAAACGACCGGGCGTGAAGAGCGCCAGAAATTATGAGAACATTCTGTACTCTTTGTCCTCGGTCCCAGAACGTCTACCACGTGAGACTGAAGATAGCGTGAAAGATGGAGAGATAAAAAGATAGAAAGAAAGAAAGGGAGAAAGAGAGAGAAAGAGAAAAGTAGAGCAACGCGGAGCGCAAGTTTGTCTGCTTCCTTGGCGGTTGTTGTTGTTACGTCAGAACACCGAGCTCTGATTGAAAGATAGGGGATAGACATCAAAGCAGTTTGCTTTGAGGTTTACCCACCATTCTTCAATCAAAGCCAATCAGAGCTTGGCCCCTTTTTGACGTCATCACAAGCCCAGCATAAGTGGCAGACGAACTTGCGCTCTGCATTTCTCGCTCGTCCTCGTCCACTCGCCTGCGTACTTTCTGTCGCTTCAAGGTATCCTCCGTCGTCTCTGATCAAAACAAAGTTTTAACATGCGATAGTACAGAACACTGTTCGGCTCACCAAGAAACAGAACAATTACCAGTGACCTTTGTCTTTGAAGTCATAAATGGATAAAGCAGTATTTAAGGAGCGATTGTTTACACATCTTTATAAGGCATTCAACGATCTTTTCAGGGAGTGAAAAAAAAAAAACTGTTGCTGTTTTCTTTTACCATTAAAAGCATCTAGAAAAATAACATCACATGATGCCAGGTCACGTTACGTCATGTACCCCGTACATTTTGCGAGAAACTGAGGCCACGTCAAGTCAATTTTCCAGCGAAATTTTGCGGCAAAACTGAAATAGTGTTTAGGTCACATGACACCAATTTTTTCATTAAACGTAACAGGAAAATGCCCGAACTGATTGTGGGACAGACGGATGAACGAACTAGTTTCTGGGTTTCGGTGGTTTCATTAAAAAGTCAACGATTTCATTTCTGTCATATTCGTAACCAGGGTTTTGGTGTAAGTATACTTTTAGCAGAACGAACAACGCAGAAATAGGAGGAGACAGAGGCATTGCTCCTTAAAACAATGTGCCTTTTTGTGTCTGTTTCTGTTCCATTTTTTTCTGCTAGACGTATAGTTTTGTCAGCTAACAAAAATCGATGTCTGTCTCTCAAGTGGCAATAAGGTCGTAAAGGCTAGTTCCCATATTGAGCCAGCGCTCAGTTAACACAAAAAAGAGCGCTTACGCAGCGGTGACTTCAACCTAACTTAACACTGACGCAGCACTGTATCAGCCCTGTATTACTCATATACGATAAATTCAGCGCTGCATAAGCATGGTCAGCGATATTTCCAGCGCTGACTAATGGCGCTGAAATATTGCTGTGTCGTATGTACGTTCAGGGTTGGGCAGAGAAACTCCAAAATGTACGCGGAAATACAAATACTGGGATACATAGCAAAAACAGCCAAAATACTGATACTAAAATACATCCTTAAAAAAAAACATAGCTATGCGTATTCGACTTGGGCTTCTTTTTCTGATAATTTGAAAGCAGAATTATTAATCTATTCGAAATACTGGGCACAGAGAATGCGATGTACAGCCGCCAGATTTTTTCAAGATATCGCGGGAACGCCTTTCGGCCGGTGGATCAGCGGCTTATAGCGGCGTGAAACAGCGATTCGGGGAGGCTAGCCCAGGTAGCACGCCAGAGGAATGCCCAACTTGGGCAAAGGTCTGGCAAACATAAGGGCCCAACTTTGGCGCAGTTAGGTTTTTGCACCATGGCAATCATCAGTGCCAAAGTACGGTGCCTAACTATAGCCTTAGTTGGGCGATCCTAGGGCATGCCAAAGTTTGGCTCTTCTCTGGTACGCCAGAGGAGTGCCAAAGTTGGTGCCATACTTGAGCCATAACTGCCATAGTAAATCCTAATCTGGGAATTCGGGGCATGCCAAGGTTTGGCGTTTCTCTGGTCCGCCAGAGGAGCGCCAAAGTTGGTGCCATACTTGAGCCATAACTGCCATAGTAAATCCTAATCTGGGAATTCGGGGCATGCCAAGGTTTGTCGTTTTTCTGGTCCACCAGAGGAGCGCCAAAGTTGGTGCTATACTTCAGCCATAACTACCAGAGCAACGCCTAATTTCGGTATTTAGGACGTGCCAAAGTTTGGCTTTTGTCTGGTTTTGGCCCAAAGATGCCAGATGAGAGCCGAACTATCAGAAAATGAAGCCTAAATTTGGCACTTGTTTGGCGAATTAGGCCCAAATTACCCAGACTCTTGCCAAGGAAGGTCAGGTTCTGCTCTACTTTGGCTTTTTCGGTCTTTTTAATGCCTTAAACACCCATACAAAAGCCAAATTTTGGCCCAGAACTCGGTGCTACCTGGGAGGAGTGCGCCTTCTGCCACACATCTACCGGCCGGTCTGCATTTGCGTGATATTGTTAAAAAGTCAGGAGGCTGTAGTCTTGAGAAACCCGTGCTCGCAGTGACTTCAACTTTTTGAACACAAGCAACTGATGCACCCTGGAAGAGATATGTTATCTTTGCAGATCAGGGAAAGAGTCGCGAATCTCAAGGACCTAAAGTTAGTTGAGCTAGCGCGTAGTGAGTAATTCCTCAAACATTATAACGATACGTTGCCCCACGATCGTGTCGCGATACGAGGAATACACGGCAAATGTACTCCAATACCGAAATACAAATACTGATTTAAAAAATCGTATTTCGATACGAAAACATAAATACAGAAAAAGTATTTCTAAAATACTATCGCGACACATTTGTATTGCGATACTGCCAAACCCTGGTGGGAATATACTAAGTAAATGGCGAAGCCAGGGTATGGCCTTCCTTCCTTCATTCGCCGCCAACTCCTCATTGCTGAGAAGAAGTCACATGCGCAAAATTTGGCGACAGCTCTTCAGCGGGGAAGTGGCTTTGCGAAGCATCTGGTTTGAGGCGGGACATCGTTTTCGCTCTGCGTTGCGCGAAATGCGGACATTACACTGAAGTCTGGCGAGCAGGAAGCTACTCGAACCTTCTCACATTGTGTGTGCAATTAGATATCTGTAGTTGCGGTGTTTGTACTACGGAAAGCACGGTTTCAGAGTAACCGAGCACAAGAGGACGACACGACAACCCACGAGGGATTTAGGAGACGCACAACAACGCGTGAGCGACAGTCGCGTTTCCTGCAATACTCGGAGTCAAAACTCCGAGACCTTCGCGATACTCCACTCCGCACTAGTAATAGAAAGGCAATACTTGCCAAAGCCCATACAATATTGGTGACCCAACGTTTTGAAACCTGCTTAGTTTCTACTTTAAGCGTGACTGAATCGCACGGGGCAGCAGCACGATTGACGGTGCATTTTCCACAAAGCAAAGCACATTGAGTTACTCTATGTGTGAATAGTCCTTAACGACCCAAAATTGAATGATCGCCAAATGGGGACCCCTCCCAACGCGGAGGCGCTGCCGTCGTCGTGGCGATCGTCGGGGAAATTTCTGCGCCGTGGGACGGGGGTCACGACGTCGCCACGCCGCTATATACGGTCGGAGCCCCGACGAAAGTCGCCCCCTAATTTCCCAGGTGGCTGCCGGGCCACCGAGGCGTCCGGCCCTGCAACAGAGTGGCGAAACTGGCGATTTCTGGATGTGGGCAGGTTTCCCTCGGGACGCGCTCCGAAGAGGCGGGTTTTACCGCGCGCGCGATTTATGCGGCTGTTTCGTTTATTTTTGCTGTTGTTTGTTTTCATCTAGAAATACCTTTTAGGACGGTCTGGAAAGGAGTCGGGGATAAGTGGTCGGAGAAGCGCCGTAAACAGAGTGCGACGAGAAATGGACGCGATTCGGGTTCGAAATAAAACGGACAGATTATGGGCGAAAACTATCGGGGCGTAAAAGATCTCGAAAAAGCTTCGGACCAAGACGCATTTGCTGTGCGTGATTAGCCTATCGGATCGTAGTATCGGCTGCCCTCGGACTTTTTCATTTCATTATTAACACTATCAGCCCGGGAGGGCTATTTCAGGGCTGAAAATCACAACGTAAAGAAAACAAAGGCAAAAAACAATACAACATACACTTTTAGAGGAATAAATAGGTACATAACTAAACAGTTGCCGAAAAAAACGAAAACAAACGTCATCTAGTAACGAATAATTAAAGAACGTGTCAAAATGCAAAAACATAATATCGGAAGAAAAAAAAAGAATAACATAATCGTTTTGACAAACAAAAAGTCACTGCCAAATTGCGACGTGTAGTTGCCATCGAACAATATTTTCGATGCATTTTAGGGATTAGCTCGGAGATACACATGACGCAGCTTTATCGGATAAAACATTCCACTATTTGATTGTTCTAGTGAAGAAACTGGATTTAAAAAATTCATTACGAACAGATGGGTTGGGAATAAACTTGCTATGGCAATGCCTTGATGATCCGTTTTTGCGGATTTCAAAATCGTCGGAATAATTATTTTTAACGCGGACATAAATAATGTGGAAAACATATATTAACCTATACAGCTTGACTCTCGATCCAAGTGATGGAAGGTCGGCAAGTTCACAGGGTTTAGTAGGCGAGTTAAAGTTAACCTGACGATATTTATTAAATATCAAACGGGAGGTCCTCCGATAGATTCTCTCCAGTTTAAAACAATTTTTTATGATATGAAGGTCCTATACGATTTCGGCATATTCAATATTAGGTCTTAGAAAAGTTTTATAAGCGAGTATTTTTTTTTTCAGGTGTTGAGCTAGTCAATTTCATCTCAAGCACCACAATGTTTTGCTAGCCTTTTTGAAAACATTATCAATATGGGTATTCCATCGTAGATTAGGAAAGAAAAAGTTAAACCTTAGTATTTATAGTCATTTACCTCGTTAAGCATTCTACTATCTATGCTCTAATCATAATGCAAACTATCTTATTTTCTGGTCACTGACATACAGACTGATTTTTTTTTTTTCGGGTTCAGCACAATTTGACATTGGTCTCAACCGTGTTTTGTTCTCTGTATATAGCCATTTAGCTTGACCCGGTCATTCGGTGTTTCGATTTTATTGTAAATAACAGATTCGGCAGCGAATAGCTTGATTGGTACTGAAATGACGTTGTGCAATTAATTAATAAAAATTAATAAAAAAATAAACATTCTCCTGGGGTACACCTGAAGCCCCTTGTGAAGGACTAGATTCAGGCAACCCAACTTTCACATTCTGTTCGTGAAAGGAAAGGTGAGACGCAAACCTATTCGTGACGACTGGGTTTTTAAAAATTGAGTTGATTTTCAGTATCAGTTTTTAATGGGCCACTTTATCAAGCGCTTTCGCAAAGTCTAAAAATACTATATCAGCCTGACTACGCAGATGTATAGTTTGTGAGAGATCGTGAACAGTTTCGATCAGCTGGGTTGTTGTGGAAAGCATTCTGAAGAAGCCGTGTTGAGATCGGAAGAAAAGCTGAAAATTTTATAGATAAGATATTATATGTTCAAGTAGCTCAGAGCACGTGCTTGTGAGTGAAATGGGGCGATAATTACTGTCATTTGATGCACTCCCACTTCTGTGAACCGGTAGGATTTTTGCACGTTTTCATGCGCTCGGGAAGTAACCAATTTTGAAAGATAATTAGAAACAAAAATCAAGGTAAAATATTTGGATACCCACTCCGCGTATCTTAAAAAAAAAAGAAAAAGAGTTCATTATGGCAATGCTTTATCATCACAAGAAAAAAAAATGAATTTTACAGTTTCAACGCGATTTCGATTGGTATTGAGATCACTGTCACAGCAGGATTTGGTTGATGGATTAATGTATCGGCAAAACTTAACGGGCGTCTCACAGAGAAATGATGTAGGCGTTATATCATAAAATTTCTTGTAAGATTTATTCACAAGCCGCTTCAGTTCTTGGCTCATGTGACGAATACAGTCTTCATTTTTAGTTTGTGAACTCGCCTTCCGCTTCCGCTTGAGTTTTCGTTTGGCTTGGCTTGAATAATTTATCGAGTAATCCAGGGATTTTGTTTTTTTTAGTTCTTTTACTGCTTCTTGAATATATGGCGCAACACACCGCATAGTGATGTTTTAAAGGGACTCCCAAAGCGCGTCAGTGCTGGCGTTTGATTGATAAAGAAAGAAAAAAAATGCTGAACCCCTTTTCCAGACAATCTAGAATCCTTACGTCATCCGAGGCCTTGAAATTCAAAAGGCTATTGAGAATGATCACGAGAAGTACAGGGGTTCATATTCAAGGAGAGGTGTGTCAATTTATGGTCAGATAGACTGCTTCCAGTTTCGTAATTACATAAACAATATTTCAACCGCTCGGAAACAAGAAGTAGGTCTAAAATCGGTGACGTTGTGGTACATATCCCTGTGCAATTTGTTACGACCTGAGTTAGATTGTAGCAAAAAGCGAGTTCTATTTATTGTTCTAAGCTAGCTGCTTCAATTGTTCCAGGAGAATGTGTAAGCCAGTCAAATCTTGGTAAATTAAAATCACCTAATAATAATATATTACCTTTGGTGACTAACATTTAGATCCATATAATTTCTTAGCTTGTCTAGTACATCAACCGACGACTTGGAAGGTCAATATATGCCTGCAATATAAACTGTACGGCTATTCAACCTAATCTTATACTACAATGCTTCAACATCACTCACATCACTAAGAATAGAAAATACAATTTTTTTAACCATAATTGCAACACCGCCACCCCTCACTTCTCGGTGTTTCCGTATTATTTTATATCTTGGCGGCGTGACCTCAGAGTTTAAAATATCCTTATGAAACCTGGTTTCTGTACTTACATTAATATCAGGTTCGTGCTCTAAGATGGTACTTTCAAATTCCACTGTTTGGTACAAAATACTTCTTATGTTTATATTCATAATTTTAAAGCAAATAGAATCTCTTCGTTTTAGTCGCTCATTATCATTTCCCGGAGGAACGTGACACTTGTGCCTGTTATTCAAAATTTCGTTCCAAGCATACAAAACATAATTGAGCCTGATCTTATCAAATAACAATTTGACTGTGGCAGTTTTTCGCCTTTCTTCTGAAGTGGAGTTCCATAGTTTTTTTTTTATTTCGACGGATATTTTAGAAAAGTCTTCGTTAATGCTTATTTGGGTACCTTTAAGCTTAGAGGAGTTCTTCAAAGTTGCAATCATTTCGCAAAACTCCGCAACCTTGAGTATAACAGGGCGATGCTGACCCGGCGTCTTTTTCCTAGTTTATGTATTCTTTCAATATAACGTAATCTCTGATCCAGTATATCACCAAATACTCCATCATTTACCTTAGTCATAAGCACATCTTCGTTTTCGGTCCCCTGTTCCTCTATGCCCCTTACAATGAGGTTGTTGCGCCTGGAACGGCTTTCCAGTTCATCAACCTGCCTAGCAAGGGCGCCCATTTCAGCATCGCAGACACTCGCGAAACTTTCAAGCTTAGCAAGGCTGTTCTGATTTTCATCCAGACTTTGTAGCTTCTTTTCTATGGCATGAATTCCGTTTTGCATTAAAAGCCGCTTTCTCTCTCGCGGAGCTAAATAACTGATGAGTGGCGTACGCCTGTTTATTTTCTTTCTTTCTTTCTCGATTTTTTTGTCCCTTTGCTCCTCCTTTTTTTGTGACAAAGAGTACAAATAAAAAAAAAGGACAACTTTCCTTTCCCCTCAATTCTACTTTGTCTACACACGGCTACAATGCAGAAGTTTATCAAAAAGAAAAATGTGTCTTCGTTTACATTGGGATATGCAGGCTGTTTGATTTTTAATTTGAGCAACCTTATTTAGAAAAAAAGGTCGTGAAAGGGTAGAACAAATTTGGCCGCAGAAAAAGATCTACTGTAGGGTATGCTAATTCGAACTCGTAATCAACTTCGCCATTGATTGTATCTAGGGCAGTTCGCAATTATGTGTTAAACATCTTCCACTGGATGGTCGCACATGCAACTAACTCGCTGTTTACACTGTCGAATCCTGTAGAAAAAGCTGCCGGTGTGCGCCACTAGAAGTCGCAGGTTATGGGTTGTTGTCCCAGTTGCTTCGTCAAGGAATTGTGTACGGAAGAGCGATGCATTTCGATCAGTTTGGAGTTACCAATTTAGTTTATAATTCTGGAACATGGAATAAAAGAAACATCGGCATATGACGCATTTAAGAGAATTTAAAGTTGACTCGATGTTAACTTTGGTGAACGCCGAACATCAAAAAAATGGCAATAAACTCCAAACACCCTACGTAATTAAAAACAAAAAACAAAAACAAAAAAACATCAACGACTTTAAACATGAAAAGCACGAAGTCCTAAAATTCGAAATATTCTCTTAAAACTCCGAGAATCCAATTCGGTACTCTCGAAATCCTTTTTGTGCAGAAATAAGACCAAGGAAAAAAGATTTTCTAAGACTCATAAAGAAATAACGTGCATAGAAAAACAGACTCCTCCTCGTATGATCAACAAGCAGTCCGACACTGGTGTATAGTTCAAAGAAAAAATGTATTCAAATATTTTAAAATGCTTATATATCACTGCGTATGCAAAGAACGTGAAAACGCTTACCATGTTTGTATTTCTTAAGGAAAGTGCCTCGAACTCTTAGTTCTCTTTCTGCTAAACGTGTTACCAGCAAAGGAATGCATAATAAATATCAGACCTGCAAAAGAAGGCCCGTGTAGGTGCTTACTATTGGACGACCTTCACGAGATAACAAAAATCCTAAATCAAAGTCGCCGCATTTGCCGTACTAGCGTGGCTGAGGCGGTGATAACACAGAACGCCATGTGCTTATGTGAAAAAAAAACAAAAAAACAGATAAACTGTGAACACGTGTGGAGACTCGCTGGCTCGAATGGTAGCAGTGTGCCATTTTCTGTGGTGGCTGTGTAAAGACTACTTTCTCAGAGACTGTTGTAGTGTGAGCGCTAGTAAATGAAGCCCCCGGAAAACAGAATGAAAAGGGGGAGTGCAAAGCAGAGCTCTGGCACCAGCTCGCGGTGTAAGGGAACCAGACACCTCTACATTCCTCGTGGCTAGTACGGCGGCAAAGCGACCAGGTCTAACGAAGCGTCTGCTTTATTATGTATGTTTTTTTGTCGCTCTTCCTTACGCTCTTTCTCTGTCGAAACCCGGAGTGCGCTCGTTTCACGGAGTAGTAGCTCACTTTATGCCTGAACTTGTGATGTTTTCCCACCGCCGCGAGTAACACGGATGCGCTCGAAGAAGACGTTCGGTTGGCACTGGTGTCCAATCGGTGAGAAGACGTGCACCACGTCAGCGTTCGGCGACAGTCGGCTTAGTGAATTTCATTCCCGGTGAACGAAATGGTTCGGTGCCAGCCGTTCTGTGTTTAAAAAAAATCCACAAGTATATAAATTATTAACCTTTTCAGAAATTGTCTATTCCTAGAATATTTAAGTAGTAAAAAAAAAAAAGCCAAATTCGATGGTAGTATATAGGTACGACCACATATCTCGCCAGTATTTGTCGCTAAATCTCCCATTGCAGATCTGAAACTCATAAGCGGCATTTCGATTGGCTTCTATGTAAAGGGACGTTATACTGGCTTGAATTCTTGCATTTACTGGCAATATTATTTTCAGCCTGGCTGAAGATCCTCCTCTCTTTACTATCTTGAAGCCTCTCCCAGTGGTGAATTAATAACAGGGACATTACAGATGATTAGAACAGGGGCCCCAAAACTCGGGGCCTCCCATTGGTGCGAAGCGAAAGCCGGCTGCACCATTCACAGCCTTTCAAAAAGCACTGACACGTCAAAATAAACTTTGTGTTTATTATCCGAAACGATTTTAAGCAATACCTGGACATTACCCTCAAGTTTCGAAACTTGGAAACTTACTATTTGTGACGTAAAAAAACAATTTCCAAAATCCATATTTGAAGTACCCGCGTGATCCGCGCCAGTGCAGTGACGTCAAAGATTGAGCCGTCCTGCAACTCGTGTTTCTCTCACGCCTCTCAATCATTCTGACCCAAAGTGTCCGTATTCGCCGCGTCCCGCGATCAACCGCTCCGAGTGCGCCGCCTATCGCTGCGAGCAGACGACGCTTCACTTTCGAGTTTGAAGTTGTTTTAGGGCCCTTTCAGCGATCTCCAATTCTTCGAAACGGTGTGAGGTCGGAGAGAAGGCGCAGCGGACTTTTGTGAGCGACGTGAGGGGACACGTCGCGACGGTTCTGCGTGAAAGGCTGCCCCGGCAGAGTCACAACCGAAACTACGGTACACAGACACCAAACCCAGTTGTTTTGACTCAGCATTTCCTTTTCGAAGTCTGAGAGGTCTTCGGGCACCTAAAACAGAGAACTTGTTTGATTCTCCGACTCGCCGAACATCCTAGTGCTACATGTGCCGAGCGCCGCCGCGCCGCCATGTTTTTCGAGGAAGGATAAAAAGCCAGGAGGCGACATCTCTCCGGACACAGATTTTCTGTATTTCAAAAAGAAGGGCCGTAGTGCATTGGAAATTGCGTACAAAAAGTTTTTACGAACGACGTCATTAAATATTATATAAATGTCGCTTACAAAGCTTGTAAATTTCATATTCAATTATGTCACAAATAAAAAAAAAGTGAGGAGGTGAGGAGCACTAGGGAAAAACGCCAAAAATAAAAAGGCCGATGACCCGGAAGTGCAGAGTGGTGCGGCGATTGCTAGAGACGATATGTCTCGACCGCAAGGTGCACTTACACTTCAAGCAGCAATCGACAGGGGGCACTGATGGTACCGCGGGCCACCCAGAGCGGTGTTCGCACTCATATTGACCGTGATAATACACGAAAAATTCCCGGAACCCTAGCCATAAACAGCTTCGCTATAATATTCATACCCCGACATTTTCGGAATTGAGCGAAGTTGCCCTTTAAGCGCCCGATTTAACCGGACAAGCGACCATGACTATATTAACGCAGTTTTCAGTGAAAGTGGGTTGGGCGCGCTTCCGGCATTTAACTGTAAGGTGACACGAAATATAGACCCTTTTTATGGGAAACACCACCAGGTGGTGCGCCAGCCTTTGACGTCCCAGATATCTTCCGGTTTAGTTAAAAGAATGAACAAACGCAGCCTTAACACCACTGCTTGAAATGTAGACGAGATGTTTAACCACCAATTCTCCAGGTGAACGCCAAAGTAATAAAGGAGTGCGAGATCTGTTACATTTTTCGAATATTCTTGTAAACCAACCTGCCTTTTCCAAGATGCAAAATTGTACAGCCAAAGACCTTCCTAAAATCTCTAAAGTTGCTGTCCGTGTAGCATTTCTGCTTTCTAGCACTGGTCACATAAGCAAGCTCAACAGGCTTCCAAAGTCGGTGCGCCCAGAAGTCGCTTTGGACGGAAGCGGCAGTTCATATTTGTAAAGAGCAAAAGATCTATAGAGACGAAGACGCTCCATTATCTGCTCATGCTATCAATCTAAATAAAGAAAGGGGGCGAAAAAAAAGGAGAGGGCACGAAAAAAAAAAGTCTATAAGTCGACTTTGACGACTCTAGGTTACCACTCGTACTGCATTGGCCAAATCAATCCTCTGTACGGCGGAAAAACGCGTACTCGACTTCGAGCACAGGAAGTACTTCTCGGTTTCTAGACAGGCACAAATATTATTCAAAATCTTTTTTTGCTTGTTTTTCTTAGGTGTTTTTTGTCTGAGTTAGTGTTGAATTCAAGAGCTCTCCCCGACAGAATTCTCGCAGGAAGTACCATGCTGACTTCCAGGTTTACACTAAAACGGTGTATGTTGCCACTAGAAGATGTCGCCGCTGGAGACCTAGAACGGATCAATATGTTGATGCATACTCTAGTGAACCCAACAGGGGACATTGCTTCGAAGGAATTTACTTCCCCGAAAAATTAATACGTCAGACAATACGCGCGAGCCGCCAGCACACTGTAAGGGGTTTCACTAGACTGTTCTTTCCATTTCGATAAGACTATCCGATAACAATACTTAATACTTCGCAGGCGCCACCTGGCATGCGTTGGATTACTGGGTGTTTCAGGCGGACAAGAGGAATTTTAGTCATTTCGTATGGCAATAACCGATCAACTGACGGCGCCCGTGTGCATGCATCGCATCAAACTTAACGGTGCGCATAAATAATTTACTGTAATTCTTTTATACCTACCGGGAGCATAGTTTTGTGATAGCGGGGCTATCGTGAAAATCGGTTGTCAATGGATTAAATGGACTTCGCCGACTGGAGTATGCATTTAGTTAGCCTCAATTTGTACAGTCCATTTCCCTAAACGATTTCTTTGGAGCAGTATCTTACACCACAAAATGATCATTTTCCTCAAGAGACATATATAGGTGATATTATTAGGTTCATGCATAAGTCGTATGCATTTTCGAACGAAATTCACACTGTCTTAATTAAAGTGAGCTAGAAGGACAATTTATTAATTTGATAACTAAACAATTTTTGCATTGCATCTATCGAGATTTTTTGAACGTTGTGGCAGCAAACATATATCGATACAAGTATATCTGAATCATGTTACGCGACTTGTATTTTTTCTTTTGTTTAACCTCGGTTTTTTGCAATACTTATTCATATGGCATTTGTTATAAATTGTTGTCTTTGTTATGTCGTTATGTTGAACAGCTGATCTGTAGATAGGCGGATGTTCTGTCAGGTGCCATGCCTTTATTTCTCCCCCAAACCGAGGAACATAGTCTCAAAACAAGTAAAAAAAAATCCCACGAGAGAGAGTGAAATGATGCTGGCTTTGAGACAAAGATGTCGACTCATGTTTGAACATCGCTGATATTGATAGCGTGCATACTAAAGAAGTTACGCCGAATTATTCTAAAAATGTGGCATTCCAAAGGAGCAATCAATGTCCTGTGAGTACGCCGGCCGTGACAAGGTACAAAGACACAACTACCACACTGTTGTGTGGCACAAATTTATTCTGACCACTAGGGCTCCTCTTACGCCCTCAATAAAAAGAGATATACTTTGCCTATTTGCCGAAGATGGAGTTTTCGGGTTTTATATTAAAGCAATGGCTAAACAACGACTGCAATGAATACATGTCGGAATTATGGACTTTGCAGATGTCAAAAGGAGCTTCGCAGAAATAAAACAAAGGGGCCCGCATGCCGAATTTCGAACCTTGTTACCATGCAATCTTGACCATAGGAATCGATGCATAAACCGAGTTTATGCTGGAACCGATGTTTCGTTTTCGTTTTTGTGTTACTGCAGAAAGTTTAAAGCCGCAGTCCCGCAGCTCGTACATCAAAGAAAAGACAAGCGTTTGCTGCAGACGCGGATGACATAATTATCTGCGGACACGTGTCAAGCATTTTTCCAAGTATGTCTGCTCCATTTATATTCATGCTGCGACTAGTTCTGCAGACAATGTTTGCATTACAAATGTGACAGGCAGTTACCGAAAAAAGACACCCGCCTAAGACAGTTGCGAACTTACTTTTTGTATACAGTATTAACAGTGGGACTTCGGCTTAAGATGCCATATGCAGGGAGCGCTGCAAAGGGTATAAGCTCCCCTCTACAATCTACTAAACGCAAACAGTGAAATCGTAATCGCAGCAAAAAAAAAAAAAAAGTTTTAAAACATTTTTTTTTTATTATGAAAAGAGATAGATGTCACCGCCATAGAGCGCTGCGCCAGTAGTTCGGCGAAATAGGCGTCATTTCCATATACTGAACGTAGGCATACTAAACCTTTCCTATATCGTAGTCATAGCGCAAACACGATCTACTAAAATCTCCTACTAACAGCCGGCTCACACGTTTGCCGCGCCGGTAACAACGAAACCCTCGATAACGACACCGACACAACAGGCACAATCGAGGCAGATAAGCCAGCTCGTTTTGGAAGGAACGAGCGAAGAGGCACTTTGGAGGAGTCCCAGAAACAGAACCCACTTTCCTGGGTATATTCGGGCAAAAAGTTGCAGAAGCGAGAGATCCCTTCCCCTCCTGGGGTCGGGGGGGGGGGGGGGGGGGGAGGGGGGGGGGGGATGAGGGGGGGGGGGTCGAAGCGGCGAGTTAGACAGTGGGCCAACGCTCACGCACCCTGCACTCCCGAAAGAATGCACTCGTAGGGGAAGTCCATTCGTGTACAAGGAGGCTCGGCTTTGGGGAAGCTTTTGGGGAAGCTTCTGGGTGGGGAGACTCATGCAGATGCGTTCTGATTTGCATACACGGGAGGACTAACGGCTGGGAAGGGGAAAAGGAGTGGTCTCCGTCGACCTCGTCGGGAATAATCAGGGAGATGGCGTGGGGAGGCAGACTGGGATTCGGGACACCGGTGCTTGCTTCCTTCCTTCCTACCCCTTCGTCCCTGGTGGCCGTTTCATTAGGGAAGCGTCCGCTCGGTCGTCTCCCCCTATGAACGCTCCAGGAGATACTCCTTCAGGCCTTGTTTTATGTGTGTGTGTGCGTGCGTGTGTGTGTGTGTGTGATTTTTGTTGGTTGAGTGCTGTGTTTAGGGCTACGTCTACTCCAAGGAGCTCGAGTGTACGCGCGTGCCTGGAGGCGTCCCTGGTCCATGGTTGCTGCGGGTCGTTAGGTATGGAAGGGCCCAGGACTTCAGATAGTTGCAGAATGGTCAAGCGTGCGGGAGCAACGCATGTTGTTGCCCGCTTTGTAAACAAGCTGGTGACATACGGCTTGCTTGCGCCGTTAGTTACTGGTGTCTTCTGCGTTGGTTTGTTGACGGTAAACCTTAATGTCGTTGTTGTTGTTTGGTTCGTTGTTGTTCTCTTTGTTTTCCCAATATTTTTTTTTGTCTGACTTCCCTTCTTAGTGATTCAATTTTATTTGTTACAGAGTTGGGGTATTTCGCGAACTTATTCGTTTGAAATAACGGTATTTGATTCTTTCGGCCGTTCGGAATATTGGGAAGAAGTAGATTTCGTAATTTTACCAACACCCGGTACTTAAGAATAAACCTGTTGCTTCGTTTGCCTGCTTAGTAGATGGCAGTTTATTAAAGCGGAGCGCACATAGATGAAAAAGAAATGCCGAAATTGCTGGTGTCGCTAACGGATATTCGACGAAATGCGTTAGCATTTAGCGCAAAGGTTGGTTGTCCTCGGTGGTCCAATTTGTTCTTCCAAGTCTCGGTAGTTTCAGATGCAGTCGCCACAAATTGCCCTTGGTCGCCGCCAACAATCCGCATACTCTTTCCTTCGAAGAGCCAATTTTTTCTCCAAGGTGTCGGCGGTTTCGCGCATACGGCGTCGTCGCTGGAGCTCCGTTTTACGTTGTCGCCTACATTGTGAATACTGGGGAAATTAAATCATGTGCCTACGCCTCGCTGCCCCCGTAAGAGGATCACGCGTCTACAGCGAGAAGACAGTTTACCCCTTACGTAAGAGAGAAGATGGACGTAACGAGGGAACGAAAAGAGCCAAAGAGCACTGCGGGAACCGCGCCTCGGTCTCAAGAGACCAGTCCAGTCACTCCAAACAAAAGACGGCTGCATGCAAAAAGGCAAAAGATTATAACGCATTTATTTACGAATATAAAAAGGGTTACAAGAGACCGACAGTTCGCTGAAACCCTTGGAGTAGTCGCGGTACATAGAAGGAGTAAATGTCACCATCTTCCGAATCAGCTTGCAAACGGGCAATCACTTATTGATATCGCTGGAGCCATCTTGAAGACCCGCTTGTTCCGCACTTCCTTGGATCAGCGTGCATGCGCCGTATTATCAACGCCCTGCTTTTTGTATCCGCTTGGTAGATAGCGTGACCAGGCTTAACGCCAGAAATCGCGCCGTTAGAACATTAATAATATAGACAACAGCGAGGCCTATTTTTAACACGTGCAGCTTATGCTGGTAGAAATCTCCTAGGTAGCAAGGCTGAATGTTTTACGTCGACTACTCGAAGGCCACAGCTGGGACTCGGAAGCTTCCCTATTGGTTTGGTATTTAATAATTCTTTATTTCTATCATGCCCCAGATCAACCTATTGGTTACCGTGTAAATGCCACATAAAAAGTAAAAAAAAAGACAACAGAAAAAAACATGAAACTTTTTTTTATCGATGACGACTTTAAACAAAAATCAACATCAAAAACTTTTTTTTTTTAAAAAACCCAGTTTCTACGAACGTTATTACGAGGCGCTCAAGCTTGTCCTAAGTCTTTCCGCGAGGGAAGAGGCATTTTTCACACCCTCCTTAGAGTCTTAGGATTTTAGTGTGAGTAGATAAGGTTAGGTATAATCTCTGACAGTTGAAGAAACGCAGGGCTCAACTCATAGCGTTTTTGTTTCTTGCTTATGGTGAATTGAAATAACACGCGACACAGGCCGGAAGAAATTATACGTACCACGAAGCTCATGTCGCAAATAACGAAGATGTCCGCCTTCGGCACCGTCACATACCTTTCGGCCGCGTCGAAGCGGTGGGGCACGGACAGTGATTGCCAGGGGTGCTATTCTGGTCACAAACGGTCACGTTCGTGTTTCTTGAAAACTCCTCCACCCTACGAACCGCGCGCTCCTATTGGCCACAGCCCGCGTGATAATTCCACGCGGTTTCCATGGGAACGTTCGCGAAACACGAATGCAACTGTTTCCCGTAACTGTCGCTCTTCAAGTTCGGACCGTGACGACAAAGTGACGTATGACCACGTCCGACCTACGTAGCACATAGCGGAAGTCGCGTAACTAGATTAACTGCGGTATTACTCGACACACCCTACTCTCTGTTTCACTATGAGTGCGAGCTAATGCCAGTATAGGAGCTACAAGAACCTGCTCCGGGCTTTCAACGTCCCTGTCGAGCACGCGCGCTTGCGCAGTGCAAGCCAACGTTTGTGCAAGCATCGTTCGGGGTGATGTGCTCGTGCTTTTAACTTCTGTTTCTATTGCACGAAGGGGAACAAGCTTTGGGCAAGATTCTAGAGCGTAGAAATTGGCGGCTATGATTGTTGCGCAACGATGGCTCGACCAACGCGTACAATGACGGGTTTTCCGCGAGCACCCGATTACCTTCGCGATGCACGACGACTGTTTCTGACGACAATACCGCTTGTCGAAAAGCACCGTGTGATTGCAGTGTGACCAGCTGCGCGACGAGAGACGGCGGCGATGAGAGATGATGACCGCCGAGCAGTAGCTACTAATTGAATCGCACTGAGATTTTTCGCAACGGGGAACTCCAAGGGCGCGGTTGCCACCGATGATCACATAGCTAATGCCCAGTGGATGGTGATCAGAGCCGTGACGGCCGTCGCGAGTGTCGCTGTCAACCGGCTGGGAAGAGACGGCTGGGTAGACAAAACCCCGGGCCGAGGCAGCTGAGGCATGTGCGAAAGAAGGCTTTCGTCGCCACCACGACAAGCACACCGACGTCGTGGGGTGCGTTGACTGAACCTAGAATCTAACTGAACCTTCGTCACCATCATCATCGGTCTGAAGGAGACCGTCACCGTTCTGAAGGACTCCAACACTTTGCCGCAAGCATTACTTTGCCATTAACAACATGGTGGTATGTTGACGTTAAAACTCCAGGGTTTCTACCGCTTCGAAGTTAGTGCACGCTTAGTACCTATGTATACAGTCGACCATCTGTTGCTGCTTGTAGCTACTGTCAATTACGCAATAAAATGTTGATGATGGCATTTTATTGTATCAATTTGATATTTTACCTTTTCACGCCAAGCTTCTGGAATTGAATGTCAGTCATCGGACAGTCATAAGAAACACTGTTCGATGCCCTGCAATGAACTGCGAATAGGTGTGTCCTAAAATGAATCGTTAGTTGTTTAGACAGCGGGAGTTTAGTCTGACAGAGTATGGTAACATTGTTACCCACTGTAGACGAGAAATTTAGCCAGTGCAATCTTGTGGATGGTTGTCATCTCCGCGACCAAGAAAAACAAGAAAGATACAATTGTCCTACATTCAACACGCGTGTGTTTAATGTAAAGGTTATGATACCAATTAAATAGATTGTCGTTTCAAACGTGACAGTAATTCATTGAAATTAAAGAGTAGTGTGAAATGGATTTTTGAAATTTGCCTGTGATACAGAGCGAATACGCATTGTTGACTTATCACCACCAAGCGTAACTACAAGCGGAAGCAGAGTAGATCTGTGAAGGAAAAGTGAGCATATGTTAAAGAAAGAACTGCTACGTAACGTAAAGAATGTCAGCAACTCTCTTGCCATTGTGGTACGAGCTCAGTGGCTATGCACATGCTTATGGCAGCCTGCGAATGTAGGATGCTCCCCTTATGGTATCATCCAGTGGCGAAGCCAAGGGGTGGGGGGCGAGGGGGGGGGAGCTTATGGGGCTTGCCCCCCCCCCCCCCTCCGCAAATTCGGCGGACCCTAGAATATACACACATAGTTTGACAGCATCCCCCCGCACCCCAAGTCATGAACATCCCAGCCACCTCAACATTCCGTCCCCCCTCGCCCCCTCAAAAGTTCCTGGCTACGCCACTACGATCAACAGCACTCAATAGATAGTCAACATTATCAGGATAAGCGAAATTTCCTTTATTTTATGCACCTCATAGGCAGTGTTTCTGCCTCTATATGCATGCAGGCAAAGCACACACTTCAGAAAACACTTGTGTGAAGTCTTGTGTGGCTGCCTTCACAATGCAGTCCCCGTCAAACTTTCAAGGCGTTAACAAATTCCACAAATTAAATTTTCAACGAAACGCGTTATTTTTGCAAAACGCTGGCAAACTTACATTGCGTTTTACATAATTCACCTTTGTCGTCCGATGAATCAGCAGTCAGCGCTACACAAACCTCAATGAGCTTGTCGTTTGTTTTCTTGCCGTTGGGGCGATCACTGGCGGTCGTGGCGGCGGCACAATTTTTTCTCAGACCGTTGGCAGCTGCCTCCGTGCTCGCAGAAGCGTTGGTCACTTTATGACAAGGTGGGGTTTTGAATCTTGACGCATGGCAACGCTTAATGAAGGTCTATTAACGTCTTCATAATCTCAGCAAGGCTGCCATTACGAGCCACAACAACACCACCACTTTCAAGCTTCATAACACCGGCACAAATAGAAGCCAAGTCTTGCATCTCGCCAAGTGTTACACCGGAGACGTTGAACGCCAGCTCACCGTGCTCTTCAATCCGGTCCTGCCACGGAATGGGCTCATCCAACAGCACGAAAGCATTCGTGTGCGTGTTGATCAAGTTACCGATCGCATGTCAAACCCCACCCGCGGTCGATCCGACGAGCATCGCGGCCATGTTCTTTCGAGTTTATCTCGCCAAGTGTACGGTTGTCGAGTTAAAACAATGCAAATACTCTCGTGCATTCTTGTTCTTACGTCATTTTGTCGTCACAACCCGAACTCGAAAAGCGACTGTTAGCGGCAAACAGAGGCTTTCTAGTTTCACGAACGTTCCCATGGCAAAGAGCGTTGAATCGTCACGCGCAATGAAGCCAATGGGATAGCGAGGTACCTATGTAGGGACGTGTAAAAACGCCGTTTTCTTTTTTTTTTTCCTTTTTTTTGCACGAGCTTTTCTGCAAATAAAAAAGTGAGTAAAAAAGACTGCCCGAAATTATGCGGTCGCGTCCATTTCTTCAGCGCCGAAAGCAAAGAGCATGGCTTATGGGGACTACCGTCGTAATCACTGCAGTGAGCAAAGAGAGCAAAGCATTATTAAAACTGCTCGAAGAAACTTTCCTGCATCATCCACAGCATGTTCACAACCGGTGCACTCTGCGTCAATCTCATGACTTGTCATATATTACCACAGAGTCGTCGTCAGCTTTGTATCCATTTGGAGTCTCCTTCACAGGCAAACAGGAAATTTTATTTGCAGCTTATGTTCACGGAGGCTTCACAAAGGATGATCGGTGTCGCAGCGTACCTTCACATAATATTTGCATCTCGTAATGCGATCCGTATCATGCAGAAACAGGGAAAGCAATGACGCAAACGAGACACAAACACCACAAGGTCGTTACCGCGGTTTTCGCCATGTTTGTTTTGAAAGACCGTAGCGAAAGACTTCGAGAAAACAAGTTGAGATATCTTAGCTAAATTTACTTTACGTCATGATTTTTGAAATAATCTTTCGTACTTTATAAAAGGACAACATTTTTTTTTTCTGTTTCCTTCCATTTTCCGGAAGGTATTAATTTCTCCGTTATTCGCTGGTTCTAACTCCCGGAGGAAAGAAAGAAGATAACAAAAAGAACAGGGGGAAATGCGGGGATTTCTGCGTCCCAACTGCGTGGACACGTCATCGCGACGTAGGGGGATCGTCAAATTCTAGCTGAGCGCGTGCGTGAACCCGAACGTTGGGGCGGAGCCTCAAACAATAATCATTCTAGTTTGAGGCTCCGCCCCTTCTTTCTCGATACGTCACAACTCGAAAGTACCCGTTTGCGACCAGAATAGCACCCCAGCGGTGGAGTTAATATTTCTGGTACGACTTTAATAAACACAGAGGTAACAAACCATCACTTGCACGGTCGTTGCCTAATCTGTTCTTGCTTTAATGCACGGGAAAACGCCGTCGGAATGCCTTGAAAAAAGATAAACAATCATTGGCTGCATGCAGAATGAAAGGGACTTACCTTGCGTCTGCTTCCGGCTTTTCTGCCCCCCTTCCCCCCCCCCCCCCCCTTCTTGTTCTTTTTCTCGTTCTTCTTCTCACGATCACAGATGTCAGCGCTTACGATTGACCACGCTCCACAGTCCCGGCTTTGTATCCCTGATCTACGCTCTACGCGAGGTAGAAGCGCTCGAGCCGTCACAATCTCACGTAAACAACCGAAGCACCCGAACAGATCCAACTCGACCACCCGACCGTGGCCCGACCGGCCCGCCGACCTCGCCGCGCACGCGCACTGCGGATTTAGAAGGAAATGACGTAGGCGCTCTGTCAACTTCCGGAAGGATCTGTGAAATCCCGCAGAGCAAGTTCGGCGGGGTTTGAGGCACTCCGTGGAGCGGGCGTTGCCAGAGTTCTACGAGGGGAAGATGACCAGCTCGAGCCTGATCTGCGAGCGGAATATGCGCGCTCCAAATGAGCGCTTTTGGAGCACTCGAGATCTGCGAGCGGAATTCACCATTATAGTGACTTGTGTTTTGGAAACCTCATGGGTTAAAACCGAAACCTCTTTTTTCTTTATTCCAGGTCTCCCCGCAGCGCCGGAGACATTATTGCAGAGGAGAGGGTGAATTCAGTCACGTAAAATATAGTCGCGTGATGTTCAATATAGAATAAACCAGCCAAAAAACAAATTGACATTGCGCAAGCCGCGCCAATTCACCGCATAGTCTACAAACAATAAACAATGCGATCATATGATAACACGTCACGCCCAACGTTTCTTAAAAGGAAACTAAAGCGGTTTTGTGTTTGGCGAAAAACAAAAAAACACTTAAGTCGTCTTCATTTGGCCTCGAAGATTCCGATTATCGAGATTATTCTTCAAGTTGTGCGCGGGGGCCGTGGAAAATCATTTTCAAATTACCGTGGAAACCCCTCCTTCCCAAAGCCTGATGTCATATCCAGAGTTTTCGGAATCTCGGCTCTCGCGCATCTTCAGCGCCTATCAGCGCTATGCATGCGCACTCTCGTTACTTTTAAAAAGATGAGAAAAAGACATCACGACTGGTGCCAGTGCGGGGGAATATTAGCGGCGAGATGTTTTGGTGGCGCCCTCCTATGGTTCCCCCTTGTGACGTCATTACCTTGCGAACAACAAGTTCGATGGTGATTGTAAATAGCATGGCGGAAGCTTGAATTGATTGCGCTCTGAAAGGAACACAGCCAACACCGTCAAAATTAAAGTTATTTCATTCCTCTTATTTCCGTCGATGATAAATCCTTTTCTGACGTCATAGTCAGCGTTTGGCCAATCGTGGAAGGCCGACCACAGTGACGCTTTCGCTCGCGCACGTCGCCAATACCTGACCAGCTTGCAATTGCACGCGATGCAATCACGAGCGACACGTGCTTGGCGTCCAAATGATCTGGGTATGACGTAACAACTAGTCGGAGGTTTTTCGTGTTTTCTCGCGTTTAGTTACATCTTCGGGGAAAACGAACGTGATACTCAGATTCACGGGATAAACATACTCTAAAATCTAACTCTAACTCTTTTTTTTTCTGAAGAACCTCTTTAGCTTTCTTTTAAGCTATCAGTGTCTTTATTGTGTTTTATCTCTAACCTGCGTGTGCCAAGTGCACCAGTCTCGTTTCGCTCGCTTGCAATACAAATGTTTCAACTGCCGGTGAGATCTTTGAATCTGAACCTTCGTCCGGTCTCTGGATGATTTTGGAAAATGATGCATCTTTACTGTTTCTCCTGTTGCGGCGTGGTCTAGTGGCTAGTATACCTGGATTTCACCCAGGAAGACTGGGTTCAATTTTCTGCGTCGGAAACCAGGAGGTTCTAGGTGAGCACTTTGAAATTCGAATCCTGTATTATGGGTTCGAATCTCGGTGAGTCCTTCGCTTTAGAGTTTTCATCGAGTCTTCGGTTTGATTCTCGAAAAAACCTCATCCTTGCTGCTGCTTCCGTTCTGGCGTGGTCTAGAGGCCGGGATATCTGGCTTTCACCCAGGAAGGCCGGGCCCGATTCCTGGTGTCGGAAACTTGGAGGTACTGTGATGTAATAGATACCACTTCATCTATGAGTCCAGCGATTCGTGTTCGAACCTCGGTGAAACCTAAGTTTTAGATTTTTTATCGAGTCTCCAGTTTGATTTTCGAAATTGACCAATACTTTCTCCAACAGTAAAGAGCGCACAAATTACAAAAACGAAGAAGGTGTAGACGGACCCGACAAGCGCTGGACTTAACTGATTATTGTATTTATTATTTGCGTGTTGTTTTCAGTTATATCATAAACCAACTCTCCTGTACCGCCATTTTGATCCATATTTGCTGCTGCTTCAGTTCCGTCGTGGTCTCGAGAAGAAGACTTTAAAAGCTCGTTGGTTACGAACACTTTTTGATAGGTTTGATCGATTCCGCTTAGGTTAGCCAAGTTAAAACTCTTGCTTTGACGACTTCGACACTTCAGTGCCCCATGCTGCCTGAATAACTTCTATACCACTGATTCGGCAAGGTAGTGTGGAGTCTTGATTACTTACCACACGTGAGTGTTGTTCGCATAAAGAAGTAGGCAAAGCGTGCAGCATACTTGAAAATGACACTAGCAAGAAGATCTCTACTGGAACGGTCTACAGAAAGTATAGTTTATCATGCCAATCAATACCAGGCAACATTGAAAGAGTTACCGAGCTGTGGAGCGGAAAAAACAGCCTACAAATTTTTAAATGAAAAAGACTCCCTAATGAAGCGCTCGCTACGTATGGCTTGCCATTTAAACATTTCTTTGCTCTGTTTAGAGTGCGCCACAAAGAGCGCCGGCATTATTAGTGTGCACGTTGCGCAAAAATAATCAAGCAAACAGTAAAAACAAAACTGATCCTTTCCTAAAAGAAAAATAAAGGAAAAGGTCCGGGAAAACAAAAGAAAAATGCTGAAGTTAAAATCTTGGAACAGTAAAAACATACCGCAAGCGTATCTTCAGAGCGTCTACATACTTCTCTTAAAACGTATGAAGGAAAAAAAATCTAAATTACAATTATCGTGCCTAAAATAAAATAACAAAATGAAATACGATTAAGGAGTGACGGTGCATCAATTATGGCATTCGCAACCTTAAAGAAAAATATCTCTCTCTTTTGTCTCCTTTTGCATAAAGGAAACCAAGTAAATTGAGCAGGGTTTCATACTGGAAATAAACGCGCATCTCAATAAATCTATCGTATGCAATACGCACAAGACGATGCTGCATTTTCACCAAGATACAGGTCTGCGTCACTCCGACAAAGTTCCTCACAAATGAACAAAACTCCTGCTTAGCTAAAACAAGTGATAGAAATAGATTCATCATGCATACATACGAACTTAAATGCCGCGTAATTCTAGGAATAATGCCTACTACTTAAGAAAGACACTGTCAGTTCTCGAAACGTGCGACGTGCGAAAAAGATGTATGAATCGAACAACACTCCTAGGTCGTGCATGGTATGCGACATTACAGTTGTCGAAATAAACGCATAGGAATTGTCGATGCAGCATGTTTTTCAACTAAACTGAACATCGTTTGTTTTACAAGGTTTAAGTACAGGATTGTTCTTCAAACACCAGTGATTAACTGCATCCAAATCAGATTCCAGCTTATGGAAATCTGCGATTAGCTGTATTTCACGATACCTTTTAGCGTCGTACGCAAACTGCAGCAACTCTGAGTGCTGCACAGTGTTTACTAAATTCTGCGTGTAATACTTTGACCTTCCTTCAAGGTAACTAGATATCCAGGCACAAAATATTGAAAAGTAGTGAAAGCGCACGATAAAGACGAATACGAAGACGGAGAGGCAAACAGGACGAGCGCTCGTCCTGTTTGCCTCTCCGTCTTCGTATTCGTCTTTATCGTGCGCTTTCACTACTTTTCAACATGCATAACCAACTCGCCTGCATCGCTACGTTAGGCACGAAATGGCCAAGACAAGCGCAGTGCAAAACGCTTTGATATCAACAACTTATAATCAATAAGATCAAAGGTCTTTGTGCAATCGAAGTAGATAACATCGACATGCCCTCGGTAAGTGACCTAAGGTAATGTGTATTACAGAAAAGATACCAGATCTCTTTCAACTGATCGTCCTCTACAAAAACCACGCTGGTTTGGCCAAGCGAGTATTTGAAATGAAAATAAATGTTGTTGTACATTCCTCTTCTTACATATTTTCGAGAAAGAAGAAAGTAAGGAGACAGGTCGGTAGTTATGGACGGAATTCGTACGACCAGATTTAATTATTGGCTCAACTATCGCGCTCTTTCACACATGGGGAAATTCATTAGACTCTAAAGCTAAGTTAATATATATTGCACACAGGGGCAATAATATCTCTGAATCCTTTTAGAATAAAAGCTGGAATTACGGCGTTACCATCTGACTTCTTTCAAAAACGTTCATCAATTGCGAGTATTACATACATAAGGGTGTACCCCTGTCACCGTTTTCTTTCTTCTGCACGGTTGATATTTCTAAGTTTCTCGCCCCAGTCTCGGGTAATTCATCAAAAGGTAAATATAAGTTGAAACCGTGCATGGCGCAATGAAAATTTCTACGGATAAATAAAATGTAGCAAAACGATTGCAAACCTTAGATGGCTCAGAGGAATTATACTATAAAAGGCCAGCTGAACTTAGGAAAAAAGAATATAGAGAGAAAGAGACAGTCATACCGCTGGACTACCAACTGTGGTCCAGCGGTATGCCTGCCTCTTTCTCTCTATATTCTATTTTCATAAGTTCAGCTGGCCTTTTATAGTATTATGCACCAACAAGCTCAACTACAGCCTGTTACTCAGAGGTGTATCGGTTATCATCCTTCAATATAACGGTCGATCGACTGGGTGGCCTCAAGAATGTCGCGTAGTCCCACAAACCATTTAGGTCACGTCTTAGGCTGCATCCAACAGAATTCCGCTAATTGGTTTACCACGACAAATAAGCTTTTTAGCCATAGTACGGTGTTCTTTTAACAGACGGTTTCATCTCATTAAACCAGTGTTTTTTTGCTTTTCGTGATATCTTGCTTTTTATCGAACGTTTTGCATGGCGCCTTTGAAAACCAGTCAGGGAATGTGATAGCCCGTCCAAGTTTTGGGGGATAAACAAAAATACGCAGCTTTTCTAACAATGTCTGTTTAACGTAAGACAACACTATCTATATCTGAAGTTTGTAAAATAATGCTCCAATTTACGTTACAAAAAGATTAAAATATAAAAATAATCGCCACGCGCGTAGTTATAACGAAAAGGCTGACCATGTGCTGACGTCAGAACAGAAAATGCGACTGAAAAGGTAGAGATGCATGTCATTAATCCCTAGAAACGAGAACGAAAAGACTGTTACCAGCTTCTAAAGTAGCGGCTAATAAGTTTGTCATGCATATGTCGAGTGCATTTTAAGCCTCGTTTATTGTAGTGTTAAGCTGACGCAGCCCGTTGAAACTTCGAATTAAATAGGTTAGTAGGTACTTAGTTATTTTGAATGTTTCCAAGTAACAAGGGTTATATGTAAATTTTTAATTTTTCCACATCAAGTGTCGCTACCAGTTCTAATCGCATTGAACAAATCAAATCAAATTTGGAGATTCACGTGCCAACCCAAAGGAGTGCATCTGGCGCGCACTATAGCAAAGGACTCAAGATTTATTTAAAAGCACATATCCACCAAAACTGTGTCTGGCGAAAAAAAAAAAATACTTACTAAACTATATTTGAAACTCTGACTAAAGTTCGAAAGGAAACAAGTCTTCCGACGTTTCGAGAGCAAACCTTTTGACGAAAAAACCGAATTATTACTGAAACGTCGGAAATCTTACATGCTCGGCTGACATTGTAATCCTTACCGAGACGTGGCTCTCTAGCAAAATTGCTGATAACGAAATTTTTGAATGCGAAGGCGTGTACAGGTTTTATCGATTCAATCGTGCTTTGCGCTCAGGTGGTGGTGTACTTATCGCGGTCCGTGATTGTATCATTTCTAATGCCATAACGATTTGCACATCCTTAGAATTTGCGTGTGCACGTGTATGTATTGGGCACAAAGATTTTGTTTTTTGCGCCTGTTATCGGCCACCTACCTCTTCTACTAGCTTTTGTTCTGAGCTTTACGATGTTCTAAACCTACTGGTAGTGCGGTTTCCTTCTTGTCCTCTACTGCTCCTGGGTGACTTCGATTTCCCCGCAATTAATTGGAATGCTGATTCTCCAACGTTATATGAGCACTCCCCAGAAAGCCTTGCGTTTTTAAACCTCTGTCTAGATTTTAATTTGAAACAGCTTGTACTCAGACCTACGCGATGTACAGCTCATTCTGCGAACATATTAGATCTGGTTCTTACTACAACCCCTGAACTTGTGTCCCCCTTAACATACCTACCTGGTTCAAGTGATCATTGTGTTATTCAGTGCGATTTGCAGGCCTCTGTTTCATCAGTTGATTCATCGAAAGTTATTCGTGACTACAAAAGTGCCGATTTTGTTTCTATTAACAATGAATTAGAAGCGTTTATTGCTGATTACATTCCTAGTTTCCATACAAGAACAGTTGAGGAAAACTGGTCTCTGTTCAAGCAGAAAGTAACTTCTTTAGTTAACCGGTATATTCCACAAAGACGTATCAGCTCGAACTCGCGGGCCCCTTGGTTTAATCCGCGCCTTAGGCGTTTGCTAAACAAAAAGAAACGGCTATTTCGGCGCGCAAAGATAGCGAACACTCCTGAGCGTTGGTGCGCCTATGACACTGCTGATACCGAGTACAAACAAGCTGTCGCACAGGCTAAGGAACAATTTTATCAGATTACACTGTTTTCCTTTCTCAGAGATAATCCTCGGAAATTCTGGAATGTGGTCGGCGGCAATAGGTCCGATAAGATCGAACTTTGTGACGAAAGTAATGATCCCATCGCTCAAAATGATTGTTGCCCTATTTTGAATGACGTGTTTGCCTCGTTTTTTTTCTCGCGTTACGCCAACTAATTACCCTACTTTTTCTAACGCTCCTTTTTTGCCGATGTTTCCTATCTCTATTGACTCATTTGGTGTTGAGTGCTTAATTCAGAACTTAAGGGTTTCCTCTTCTGCAGGAATTGATGGTATCAACTCGAAGTTTTTGAAAAGTACAGCGACCTACTCATCTTTAATTCTTTGCGAAATTTTTTCCCAGTCCTTACATTCCTGCACCTTACCAAGTGATTGGAAGGTAGGGAAGGTGGTTCCTTTGCATAAATCAGGTAATACAAGCTCTCCCTTGAACTACAGACCCCTTTCATTAACTAGCGTGCCCTGTAAGCTCCTTGAACATATAATTTACTCTCACCTTATCGCATTTCTTGAATCCGACTTGTTTTTCGCTGACTGTCAGCATGGGTTCCGCAAATCATTTTCCTGTGAAACGCAGCTATTATCATTTACTAATGACCTGTTTCGTTCTATTGATTCTGGCGATATTGTTGACTGTATATTTTTAGACTTCTCTAGGGCTTTCGACACTGTCTCACACGATTTACTTCTTTTTAAGCTTAGTAAGTTAAATATTGACCCTAACGTTTTGGGCTGGATTAGATGCTTTTTATCTGACCGATCACAATATGTCACTGCTAACGAACACAATTCTTCTACTATTTCTGTATCTTCCGGGGTGCCTCAGGGATCTGTCCTCGGTCCTCTATTGTT
Organism: Ixodes persulcatus; assembly: GCA_013358835.2. Taxonomy (NCBI): domain Eukaryota; kingdom Metazoa; phylum Arthropoda; class Arachnida; order Ixodida; family Ixodidae; genus Ixodes; species Ixodes persulcatus. The sequence continues at coordinate 759,800 of JABSTQ010009160.1, read as the reverse complement.
CCTAATTTACATCAATGATCTTCCTGCCCAGATTGCATCCTCTATCAAACTGTTTGCCGATGACTGTATGTTATACCGCGTGATTACTAACCCATGTGATACTACAATGCTCCAGTCTGATCTCGATATCATTTCTTCTTGGTGCTCCAGCTGGGTAATGAAGGTTAACGTTAACAAATGCCACATCATGCGTGTTTCCCGTCTTTCAAGGATCGCCGACCCTACCGTGTACATCCTTAACAATACTCCGTTAACATGTGTCGATTCGTACAAGTACCTAGGCATACAGATAACTCATAATCTTTCCTGGAACATGCATGTGAACTACGTATGTAATAATGCTAACCGCATGCTAGGGTTTTTACGCCGACACTTTGTTTCTGCTGCTGTTCCCGTGAAGCTACAATTATATAAATCCCTAGTTAGGCCTAAACTTGAGTATGCCTGTACAATTTGGGATCCTGGGCAGGCTTCATTATCAAACATTCTTGAGTCCATCCAAAACCGTGCTGCTCGTTTTATTCTTTCTAATTATTCTCGTAATGCAAGTGTTTCCGCAATGAAATTAACCCTGGATCTACCTGACCTTGCCCTTCGTCGCAAGTATCTTCGCCTATGCCTATTCCACAAAATTTATCATCATAACCCGCTTCTTCGAGACCAATTATATCTTCGTGCATTCTACATATCCTCTCGCACTGACCATCAGTTTAAGGTGGGGACTCCATCATGTCGAACAAACTTATACTTTGACTCCTTCATTCCAAGAACTTCTAACGATTGGAACCACCTCCCTGCCTCCATTGCTGCCATCACTGCCACAGACTTCAAGAAAGTAGCCAACAATTTTATACTGTATAGAACCACTCCTCTCTGTAATGCCTCCGGGCCTTGAGAGTATGCAAATAAATAAATAAATAAATAAAGTTCGAAAGGAAACAAGTCTTCCGACGTTTCGAGAGCAAACCTTGTGACCAAAAAACCGAATTATTACTGAAACGTCGGAAATCTTGTTTTCATAAGAAAAAAAAAAAAACAACTTTGAATAGAGGTTTAAATAATAATAAGGAATAATTTGGACTACCTGGGCATGTTTTGACGTGCAACCGAAATCCCGGTTGCATGGTGATTTCTGACGCAGTGAACCTTCGTTAGATTGCGGGCACCACGACAAAGAATCGAACCTGCCAACTGGGAATTTGTAGGCTGGAGCTTCGCCTCAGAGCCACCAAGGGGGCTCGAAGCGAATCCTGGTAAATGCAGTAACTGAACTGGATTCAACGCGCTAATGTAATTTAAGGCGCTGGACCGTCATCCCTCTAAATGCAGCCACTGACGCCGTATAATCTGCACCGGATCACGTGACCGCGTGTTTGGGCTGCGAGTTGAAAGGGTGAGCACTCCTCGTTTATCTCTAATCCTTTTTACGGCTGTAACTGCGTGGAGAGAAAAAGTTATCCGTGTTTAGTGTTTTGAAAGTCAACGACTAATTCAGAGTGGTATTCACCAGTGATGCTCGAACACTGGCTCGAGTGGAACAGCGGAGTGCCGTCTCCATAGCTGTTGAGATAACTTGTGGTCGTGGCCTTGTCTCCCACAGCGAAAGTTACGATTTACGCGCGGCTCTTCGATTCGAATCGGTATTCGCACAGCCTTAGTATTATACTGAAGGACAAAACGTCCTTGCACGGCCCTTTGCCGTCTTATTTTCGAAAATGTGTCATAAAAGTAGAAAAATGAGTATGCTACAACTTTGTTTCAAAAGAAGCTCGCGCTCCTCGCGTCGCGGAAGGGCCCTCAAAGGATGTGTAGCCACGGAGCACTCGTCGCCTCCTGCCGCGTGCGCGCGCGTTAAGCCTAAAGCACACTGCGCACGCACCATGCGAGAGACACGGCGTTCGCTGCACATATGAGGACAAAAGTACCCGCGGACACGCCTGAAGCATATTCGAAGCATGTTCGCTTCTTACTTGCTGCGAACATGTCTGCAGAATATAACAGGACCGAATACAAGGACATCAGGCAGTGTCGTCTGCTAACTGTCATCAGTATGACGTATCAGCAGTGCGACGGCGGCTTTAAAGTGCGGAAGGAGTAGTGCGTCGAAGTCATTCACTCCTTCTCACACCAAGGTGCGGAAGGCAACGAGAGATTGGTCGCTTTCTGTGGAGCACCGCTGGGGGTTCGCCCTATATACTACTATGCCAACCAAGCACAAAAACGCCGTCGTCGTAGCGAGGAAAAAAGGGGGTTTCTTTTTTGCTGTCTTTCGAAGACGTTGCTCGTAAATTTCGGATGAGCGGAGCCCCATTGAGAAGCAAGATGAATCGCCGGAGCGTCTCCTGGCCAAGGCTTGCCATCGATAACTGGTGGAAATAAGAAAAAGCAAATATAAGAAAAGGATAGAAAAAGGAGGGAAACGGTTTCCGGCCCGCCTCGCCCGAGGGGAAATTGCCTTCCGGCTTGGCTACAGGGTCGCTCACCACGGGTGTATTTTGTGCCGAGGGGGGACCCAACAGCGTCGTCGCCGAGCCATCAGCGAGAGCCGACGGCTGCGACGCGGTGGGGGGGCTCGCGCTTCTCTTTCGAGGCATGACAAAGCGCTCTGTCGAAGAAGCGCGCGCGAGCGAGTGCGCCAGAGCGCGACCCTCTCCGGCGCAAACCCGGAGTTGGATCGGAGCCGAAGCCTTGAGCCACTCCTGCGTGTCCGGGAACGCGTGACGTCAGGGAGATCCCCCTGTTTGATTGGCCGATCCTCTGGTCACGGGGCGTGACGTCATCATCGACTTAAGCCGGCTGAACAACACGCCGCACCGAGTTGGATAAAGAGCGGAAACTGTGAGCCGCTCTCGTGTGTGTCCGTAAATGCGTGACGTCACGGCGTTATGCGGATTAATTAGCCGATCGGTTGGCGACGAGGAGTGACGTCATCGTCGTCTTGAGCCGGCTGAACAAAGCGCATAGAGTTGGATCCGAGCGCGTGCTATGAGCTGCATAAGCCACTCCGATGCCATGTGAGCGTCGCGTGCCCATCGATGATGTTACGTGCAGATGATACGTTCAGAGCTCTGAACTGGCTAGTAGCGTGCACTCAGGTTCATCGCAAGGGGAAACGGAGTTATAGTTGGATCGGGTGGTAGCTGTAAGCCACTCCTGTGTGTCAGAAATGCACGACGTCACGGCGATCTACGGTGAGATCCACCAATCGGTTAGTGACGAGGCGTGACGTCATTGTCGTCTTAAGCTGGCTTAGCCAATCGGGTGCCATGACGACTCGATTCCGCGCTTCTGGCTCCGCGATGATCCAACTTGAAGGAGAGGCAGACCGTCAGAAATGTCAGCATGTGAACGGGAACTCCTCTTGTCTTGCACCTGAAATGACAATCGTTGATGTTCGTTTGAAGAGGGAGGAGGAAGGGGTGATTCATTGCTCGCTATAGTCACTGGAAGCTTAAACTTCCCCCTTTCGACCACGCTTCGGTGTCTCGTGCAGCTGAAGCGCTCGAGCGCAGCTAAAGCACGGTGGAAGGCATGCCCTGCCGTTCTATGTCAGTGCCTATAGTCAAAGCTCCTTGGCGATACTTATTCCCGAGGAAGCTAAGCCTCTAAGCAAACCATGGGTCGCCACTTGTTTTTCCAAAACATTTGGCTATTGTTTACTGTACACGCAGGCATTCCTCGTGGTTTGGTGACAGGGTGCCAACAGAGTTTTCGGACTAACTCTGGCATACTCTAAAAACGCTGTCTTCGTCTCAACGTTTGATTGCTTCAGCAGGCTGTAAGGGCAGTCCCCGGACAAATTAACAGCACCTTATTGCATGCATCGCAAAATGTCGGCTCACAATCACGACATCTAATTGGCGTGCTGAATGAAACCTTCGTTTTAGGGTGCATCTTAGACATTGAATCTACGAACAGCTAGGCTGGTGGCTGTATTCACTGACGGTTTAAGAAACTAGAAGCGTCGAACGTACCAAGAATCTTATTAAGCCTCAGCAGCCGCTAAGAGTTGGCTCCAATAAGAACGCCCAAGTGCGAACCACGAAACAGGAAGCCTGGCATAATACGCCACTCCATGCGCCTCTGAAGTTGTATGAAAATGAGCGATAAGGACGGCTGTTACCCAGCTGACCAAATCACGGGCCATGAATACATTGCTTCATTGCGATCATCGACTATACTTACCAATAAGCTGAATATAACGTGTCACGTGATTCTAATGTTAAGTTACCCAAACCATACCATCTCTGTGATCGCCTATTAGATGAATAGATAACATAACTTAAAATGTCTCACCTGACTTCAATCTTGCAGCACAAACCATTCCGTCATTGTGGACGGCGAGTTGATTAACCAATAAGTTCCCAAGTATGCGTCACGCGACCCAAAGTCCTACGTCCTCCCCAGCAATCAAGCGCTGGGCCCATGTTGCTACGGTTCTTTTCTAGTGTGCGTGTGCCCGTGTCTTCCCGGCTGTCCTTCGGTTCAACTTCCGGCGCAACCGAGTGCCGCTCTCGACTAGGGGGCGTCCGACGTCGGTCCTTCATCTCCGGGAGTCCGTCGGAGAGCTTCCCCGTCGTCGCAGGTGCCGCGACTTCGCCCGGCGGAACTACGTTCTCTCTGGGAAAACGTTTTGTCAGCGGTCGTTTGTTGTGGGCCGCTGTCAAGTTGGTTCGAAAGAAAAAATGAATGCTCCGCCGTCGGAACGTTGCGCCGTGGCCGCATTTCTCAACGACGTTTTCCTTTTTCTTTTAAACTTTTTCCCCCTTTTCCAGGCGTCCTGGGTTCTTCCGGAGTTCTCGGAGCTCATCTTGCCATCACGGGAAGGCGTTTCTTGAGCGCGCGTCCGCATAAACCAAGGACTTTATCGAGGAAACGAACCCCTTTTGTTTATCTCGCGGAGTTTAAGTAGCGAATAGCTGTGTTTTGTCTAGACGGCGCGACGTGAGGGGCTGTAGTTTTTATGAAAGCTCTGTCCATCCAAGTTGTAATTTGTTCTTCATTGACGTGGAAGCACCGAGGATGAGCGCACTTGAACATCGTATATGGGAGCTCAAGAACGCTGCATGGCGTTACACTATGGTGCCTGGAATGCGTCTCCGACTGGTTCTGTTCACCGCGTCCCAAAATGTGGTCCCTCGATTTCCGCCTGACGACATCATAGAAATGCACGCTGTCGCCGTTCGCAATCCTGGCGGTGTCCCAGCAGCATTGGGGCATTGGGCAGACGCCTTTACTGCTGCAGGTCTGGCTAAGGCTAGTGTGTTGTGATTCTGAATACTTTAAATAGAAAGCATAAAAACACGAAGGACTTTAGCAACGACGAATGTTTATTTCCGGGCGCGAAAAACTCACGCCTTGACCAGAAGGGGGAAGGGCTGAAAAGGAAGGAGGTTACAATCGGGAGCGCCGATAAGGATTGAGTTACAGTGACGTGACTGCCCAAGTTTATCATTTTTTTTCTTTCGAGTTCTGGCCTGATAATTCGATTTCACGTCTTGTCAGGGCTAACGATGCATATGAGACGTTCTTTTTTTGCTTTTTCCGCGAAGAATATTTCAATAATTTCACGTCCCAATCACTGATGATGCGTTCCCAGGACCTTGGTGCTGCCGAACTTCGATGCGCACTCAAAACACTTCTTCGCATGAGGCGCGATGGCATGTGTGGGATGATCGGCTTTCGATGTTGCCTCAGTTTGATGCTCTCGTAGACGGTCGTTTACGCATCGGCCAGTTTGCTCAATGTATTCAGCTCCACATTTGAGGGGCACCGAACCTTTACAAAAGTTATCAATGAGTTTCCAACGTATTCTATAAGAATACATCAGGAACTCAGTTGAAACTCATTGATAATTTTTGTAAGGGAATAGACCTTCTCGGTCGCACTTAACGATGCAGATGGGACGTTCTTTTCTGCCTTTTCGACGAAGAATGTTTTTATGATTTCATCGCTGCTCATGCGAAGGAGTGTTCTGGGGTACGCACCGAACTTTGGCAGCACCAAGTTCCTGGGAACGTATCATCAGCGATTCACACGTGAAATCCTCGAAACATTGTTTATCGAAAAAGCAAAAAAGAACGTCTCATCTTCATTGTTGGCCCTGACAAGACGTGAAATTAAATTTATTAGGCAACAACTGGAAAAAGAAATCTTATAAATTTGCGCAGTCACGGTACGGTGACTCAATCCTTATCGGCTCTACCGATTGTGACATCCTCCTCCTTCAGCCCTCCCCCATTCTTACCAACGCGTGAATTGTTCGCACCCGGAAATAAAACATTCGCCGTTGCTAAATGCAAGAGTGTGGTCGTCTGTGAAAGTCCGCCGCGTTTTCATTCTTTCTACTGGGTGTATCAAGGAGCGGCCAGGCTCTTTAAATCGACCACAAAATTCGGTTTTTTAACCTATCGCGCTACGACTTTGTGCAGCGTTGCCCACAGATGGTGCATTTTTTTTTTTAATTTGCAAAGAGCGAACTTACCCGAGGAAAGAGTAAAGAAAGAAAAAGGCTTAGCTAAGCCTTTTTCCTTTTTTTACTTTTTCCTCAGGTAAGTTCGCTGCTTGCAAATTTTACAAAAAAAAAAAAAATCACTATCTGTGGGCAACGCTGCACAATGCCGTAGCGCGATAGGCTAAGAAACCGAATTTTGCGGTCGATTTAAAAAGCCTGGCCACTCCTTGATACACCCAGTACTATTTTAAGTACGCAGCAGGTCGCTCTCCAGTCTTGCAGTCCAGGGAAACTTCGACAGCCAGAAGTAAGGACGACAGTGACACTCGCTTTATCTCGTGCTTTTCGCCGGCATTCCTCCCACCAACCGCCAGGATCGCGGCATCCGACAGCAGGGCACTCCGGCTTCTGTGGACGTCATTTGTTTCCACTTGGGAACCCCTTTGGATGTATGGGCGGGACAGGACGCTAAACGCACCAGTCGGAGATGCACTCCAGGCACCATAGTTACTCCTTCAGCGTCTTTTCATGTAATGACTTGTAACTTTTTTTATGTTTAAATAATCTCTTAAGTTTTTTGTAAGAGGAAAAGGGGGGGGGGGGGTTGCGGCAGATGGGCTGGAGGCAGTGAGGGGTTTGACTAATTAAGATTAAACGCAACAAAATATAACACTGGCAATTAATTTTTGAGGTCACTAACACGAACGGAATTTTATCTCTCGTCGCAATCGTAGACGTTGTATTTTATAGTCGAACATTCAAATAGAATGTTTACCGGGATAGGAATAACAGCTACAACGAAATGAGGACCACGAAAGAAACACCTTCGGCAGGCCAGCCACTTTACTCGCAACTGTGCTTTGCATTGTTACCCCCCCCCCCCCCCCCCTCCGTTTTTTGGTTTTTGTTTTCTTTTTAAGTAAGGAAGGTCGGTCGTGAGTGCAGCTGATGTCCACTTGCAAATGGTTCTTTCGTTGTCATCGTTTTTTTTAGTTGTTATTCCTATCATATTAAACAATTAGCAACACACCTAGTTCAACACTCTCCTCCAATTAGAATATATCTTCACTGCGTAACCATCGATAGCAGTAAATGAAGCAGTCATAAATGTCATCTCCGCATCAACTCTAGCACTTTTGTACTCGTGTTGTTTTGAAATAAGGGCAACTAGCTCAACTAGTCTTATTATGAATCCAAGATTTTACTTGGAGCGTTAGACGGCACTATTATCCGAAGTGTGCTGGTTGTACTGAATATGTTAGAGAGTATACCCATGCGCCTGCGTGCTTTGTCAATTGTAAGAAATATTCAACACCTTTATATTAGTCTGTTATAAAAACGGGGCTTTGGATAAAATAATATCACTTTTTTTGTTTGCACCGGGGTCTTGTGTAATAAGTTAGTATTCGAGATTGTTTTTATTCTTTGAACAGATTAAGCGATATCGGTTGAGGCTTTATATTATCTATGTGAGTTCAGGATGTTTTTTGTTCTTGTGCTAACGCTTTTCATACAGTTTTATGTAGTGAAACACTTCTTTATTTTCTCAACAAAATTTTTTGTGCTGTTTTATATAGGCGTTTAAGAACAGGTGCCCCGTTTTTTGCTGATGACGCGTTCAACCTTCTTATAATCAGTGCATTGTTTTCTTTCTCTTTCTTAATGTGTCAAAAAGTAATGCCGGTTATTTCTAGCTAATTTTAGCTTGCTGATGTGTTCTTCAATTAATTTGAACTTGCTTAATGTACAACATAATTACGGCAGCTGCTGTTTATCGGCATTGCATATAAAGAACATAAATAAACGTACATGCGCTCGGGCCGGGACTTTTTTTTTTATGCTAATCAGGTGGCGCCCGTGATTAAAAAACTAATTGCCTCATAATGGTTTTGACAAGAACACAGTCAAGGACGGAAGTCTTTGTAGATCAAGTGACCTATGCTACCATAGATGCTGCACTTACCCTCAAATTTGTAGTTGTTTAATGAGTACGCTATAACGTTTGCTTTTATTGTCCCCTTTGAAATTAGTTTCGTACTCCTGCTTCAAAGAGACTATAAAACAATACTGTGCTGAAATCGAATAACTAAGTATTGTTTAATAGACGAAAATAAAGCACGCGAGGCATCGGAAGCGAGAACCGCGATTTTTGATGTGAAATCTTGCGAAATAAGAGTGGAATATTTCGCACCTTTTTTTCGAAAACGCTTTGTACCTTTTTACTGCGATGTGTCCAACAGCTCCTACACTCCGTCTCACTAGTTGAATGCAGTACAGGCAGAGGCAACGCCACGCGGGGGGAGAAAGAACAAGCACTAGGAAGGCTGGGGAGGAGGAGAGAATCTGCCTTTCCTCTATAGCGTTCCCAGTTCTCTCGTTTTCTCCCCTCGCCCTCCATAGACTTCCTTTCTCATCCCGCCTTCCTAGCGCTCGCCCTTTCACTCTTAGCTTGACGTTGCCTTCGCCTGCACTGCACACAACTAGTGACACGGGGTGTATATGAACAAGTGTTATCCGGGAGGTGGTTGCATTAATCCGCAGCGCTTCAAGTACGTAAGCAAGACGCAGCTCATGAATTGCACGATAAGAAGGTTTACACCCTTAGCCAGAGTTTTTCAGCACCTTTGTTTAAAATATTAGACCTTTTTTCATTCCAGAACTAAAGTGCGGTTCCAGGGCACTCCCTTCGTTTCTTGGGTGGTGTGAAACCGGTCTTCCGGATATGAACAATAATATTTAGAACATTTCGGTACCTTTGTTTCCAGTAATACACCCTATTTATTCGTAACATGGGGGGTGGTTGCGGGGCACATCCCTAATTTTGGAGGGATGTAAAAAAGGGTGCTACGGCAAATTGAGAACTCCCCTCAATTTTGAATGGTGTTTGCCGAGTTGACACCCGCTTCAAAAAGCTTGCTTTAGCGACCGCGTCGAATAATCGTTTCCTGTACCAATGCATTTTACTTTAGAGAAGCTAAAAAAAAAAGTTTTTTCTTAAGCAGTCTGGTTGAAACACGCGTGTCAAAAATTAATTTTACGCGAACAAAATAATTTTTAGAGCAATATTGACGTCGCGAGACGTGATTTAGTTGTTAGGCACCTCCTTTCCACTTGCTGTCTCTCGGCATTTCGGGCGCGTGGAGGAGAGGTGGATCGGCTTCGCCTTCACGTTGAGGTGGAAAGACCGCATTGCCATCTCGTTGAGGGAATGACCATTCCGTAACGTCATGGACTTTGCGCGCAGAATTTCAAATAAATATCTCGCCGTCAATATAGCTCTAAACATCTTTTTCTCGCGCAAAAGTTGTTTGTTGAGACGCGTGTCCCAACCAGACTGTTAAAAAAATCATTTTTTTTTCTTTTCAGGGGCCCTTTAAAGATACTTTTGCTGAACCTAGATATATTGCGCTGTACTTGAGATATTGACGGCAACAAAGCAACATAGGTGTCACCTTTGTAACTGCAGAGATAATCCCTAGTGAATGAGTGTGTCTGAATTATCTAGTACATAGGATAATGGAGAAGTCAAAATGTTCGAGATTACAATTTAGTGCGTGATTTAATAATCGCCTCTGTATTTGCTGTTTCTGCTCATGTGGAAACTGGACCTGGTGCTCGCTGCTTAAAAACGTGTCGCTCCTAAAATACTATCCCTAAAATGCTGCGAAGATTGCCGCCATTCAATTATAAGAGACGCCTTAAAACTTTGGTGGGCTAGTTGGTGATGAAAGTAATAAAAGAGCGCGGGAACACAAGCTTGCCGTGCGCAATAATTCTGGTGGGCATCTTGTAGGACACTGCATACGATGTGGGTGCGAACCAATGTTCGAACACACAATGTTTCTTAGGAGAGGGAATAAGAAGATGGAAAGAAACATTATTGAAGCTTTTTTTTGTATAAAAAAAAGCGAGTTAACAAATCTGTAAGCATGCCATCCCTTTATCTGCCTCACAAAGAAGTTGTGTTTCTTGATCGCAGCTTGTGATTAGTGATAGTAATTTTATGTTGTTGCTTAGGGGTGTCTATTGGTGACGGTGATCGACAGTTTGACGATGTTTGGCGTTATATTAAATGAGTTTAAAGTTGCCGCTTGTTCTTGCCTTACGTGTGTTTTTAATGCGAAAGCATTAGGTGTCCCATAGAGCGGAGCCGCGGGCATCTGTAACCACAAAAAACGGCACCCAAATCGGCTGTAACGGGTCATATCAGATGCTTTGTCACGGAAGCCGGCACGGCCGCTCGAGGTCAAAGCGGACGCGCCTCAAAAATAAATAAATAATAAAAAAAGAACACCAAGAGAAGCACAGCAACAGAGATGCCTCGTCACGGAAGCCGCGGGTGTTCTCAAGGTCAAAGCGGACGCGCTTCAGAAATAAATCACAAAGAAAAGCACAGCAACGCAATGCTTCGTCACGGAAGCCGTCGTGAAGCCGGCAAGGTTCGCTGCGCATCCGCAGTGGGGGAGCGTGATGTCACCGCCGCAGCACCGTGTGTAATTGAAGAGGTAGCGCGCTGCTTGTAGGAATCCGCTGCTTGTAGGAATCCTTTCGCATTCCTACACGTAAGCAGTCTTAAGTGTCTCTACCGAATCTTGTTTTCGTCCTGTATCAGTTCGCGCTTTTTATCCTTTTAATTAATTATTTTAGGGTGCTTACCAGCGTCATATGGGTATTTTTAAGGGGGTGTAGCGGCACGCTACAGCGAGTAAAGAAGACGAAGACCACCAGCACGAGAAAGCACCATCACTTGCACGCGGGGGCTCCAGATGACAAGGCGAAGGGCTACGCAGTCCACGTTCCACAATCTTGAGAATTTGGCTCTTTTGTAAATAATGTAAATATACAATTTGTTAGCAAATGAGAATATCTTTCTTGCTACAAACTGGTGACCCGAGACTCGGAACAAGACCTCCTACCCGCCAAGTGGCTTCCATCAACCAGTGAGTTCGCCTTGGAACATCTGCGCTCATTTGGAACGATGAGCGTCACTCAAGCTTCCGCGTCGTCGGGCGACCTAACAACGCTTGCTGTCGCTGCGGTCAACTTCAAGTTACCAGAATTCTGGGCTGCTGATTCGGAACTCTGGATCCTCACGATTGAGTCGACCTTCCGAAAGAACAAGATAACATCGTCCTTGACGAAGTTCGACCACGTCATTTCCGCTCTGCCGCAGTCATCGGCAGCAGTCGTTCGGGACATCCTTCGCGCTCCACCAGAAGACCAGCCCTATGAATACTTGAAGAGTGAACTCATCCGACGAACAACAGAGTCGGAACACCGCAGGCTGCAGCAACTCCTGACGGCAGAAGAACTAGGTGACAGGAAGCCGACAGAACTGCTACGACGCATGGAACAGCTTCTAGGAGATAAAGCACCGAACATGGAGACAACGATTCTCCGAGAACTTTTTCTCCAGAGGCTACCACAACCGGTCCGCATGATACTAAGCACATCGACCACCGACTCCACCGCCACGTTGGCTCGGATGGCCGACCAAATCATGGACGCGGGCTTTCCATCCATCTCCGCTGTGCAAACACATGACACTACACTCCATGCCGCACGACCATCGCCGGCCGTGGAGGACAAGATTGCCCAGCTGCTGTCTTCCAACTCTCGGATGGAAGCCAGGATGGATCAAATCACGCGAGAGCTCAAGGACCTCCGCATGCGTCACTCCCGATCCTCGAGCACAAGTCGACGAACCAACGGAGAACGCCGCCGAAGCAAGTCTCCTGCAAAACACCAGTCTGCTGGTACCACTACCGTCACGGCAATGATGCCAAGAAGTGCCAACCTCCGTGTACTTTCACGGGAAACGGCAAGGCCGCACACTAGAGGCGGATGGTGTAGCTGGCCTGGAGTCCAACCGTGTTTTCTACGTAACCGACCGAACCACCAAGGTCCGGTACCTAGTAGACACGGGGGCCGAGATTTGCGTCGTTCCGCCGACGCTGGAAGATCGACGGCATCGACAAGACACCCCGCCACTACATGCAGTGAATGGTTCACCAATTAAGACGTACGGACAAAAGTCAATCACTCTCGACATCGGCCTCAGACGGACGTTTCGGTGGGTTTTCTTAATCGCCGACGTTCTTCAACCCATCATAGGAGCCGACTTTCTCCGACATTTCGCGCTCATGGTGGATGTAAAGCGAAAACTGCTTCACGACGTTGAGACTCGCCTCACCATCCAAGGAATATCTGCGAAGGGAGTCCAAGAGGCGCCCAGCCTCCCCCAAGTGGAGCCCTCCTCCCAATGGAAGGATATCCTCGACGAATTCCCCAACGTGTTTCGTTCAACCTCAATGGACATACCGGTGAAACACACCGTGACCCACCATATCGAGACGAAGGGACCTCCGGTGTTTGCTCGACCTAGACGCCTAGCTCCAGATCGCCTGCGGATAGCGAAGCAAGAATTTGAGCACATGCTCGAGCTTGGCTACGTCCGGCTTTCCTCCAGCTCCTGGTCATCGGCCCTCCACATGGCCCCAAAGAAGAGCGGTGACTGGCGTCTATGCGGGGATTACAGAGCCCTCAACCAGAGCACGGTCCCCGATCGGTATCCGATTCTCCATATACAGGATTTCACCGGCGCCTTGCATGGAGCAACCATCTTCAGTAAGGTGGACCTCGTGAAAGCATACCACCAAATTCCTGTGGAACCGGCCGACGTCCCGAAGATCGCCATAATAACCCCATTCGGCATGTTCGAGAACTTGCGGATGCCGTTTGGTCTCCGCAACGCGGCCCAGACCTTTCAAAGGTTCATCGACCAAGTCCTACGCGGCCTGACCTTTACTTTCGCATACATGGACGACATCCTCATTTTCAGCGACAACCCGAAAGACCACGTAGACCACCTACGTCAGCTCTTCTTTCGCCTTGAAAACTATGGATTGATCGTCAACCCTGCAAAGTGCACATTCGGCGTCGAGGGCCTGGATTTCCTGGGCCATCGCGTCGACAGTCACGGCATACGACCACTGCCACAGCGAGTAGAAGCCATCCGCGAGTTCCCGCAACCTCCTACAACAAAGAAACTCCGCGAGTTTCTCGTGCTCGTGAACTTCTACAGGCGCTTTGTTCCTCAGTGTGCTACCATCCTCCAGCCACTGCATGACCTTTTGCAAGGAAAGCCAAGCAAGAACGCCGTTCTGACTTGGACACCAACTGCTGACGCAGCGTTTTCTGCCATTAAGGAGGGACTTGCAACAGCTACACTGCTGACCCATCCAAAGGCTGGAGCGCCAACATCAGTCATGGTAGACGCCTCTAACTCCGCCGTCGGAGCTGTCCTCCAGCAGAACATAAACGGAACATGGAAACCAATGGCATTCTTCTCGAAGAAGCTATCAACCACTGAGTGCCGCTACAGCACTTTCGGAAGGGAACTACTCGGAGTCTACCTTGCCATCAGACACTTCCGCTACTACCTCGAGGGACGATCATTTTTTGTGATGACAGATCACAAGCCGCTGACGTATGCTTTAACATCTAGCAGTGAAACGCACACGCCAAGAGAGATACGGCAAATGGCGTATGTCATGGAGTTCACGACGGACATCCGCTTTGTACCAGGCAAAGAACATTCCGTTGCAGACGCACTCTCTCGAATTGGTGTGAACATCTGCTCTACCGAACGGAACGCTGTCGACTACGAAGAACTGGCAGCAGCGCAGAGCACGGATACAACACTACCACATCTGCGGGAAACAACGTCACTAAACCTCCAAGACATGAAGATCCCGGAATGCAAAGCAACATTGGTCTGCGATGTGTCGACAGGACAACCAAGACCATATGTGCCCGAGAAGTTCCGGAAACCTATTTTTGAAGCAATCCACTCACTTTCACACCCAGGAATTCGAGCCACACAACATCTCATAACTGCTCGATTCATCTGGCCTAAGATCAACACCGACATCCGCAATTGGACACGCACGTGCGTGCAATGCCAGCGCGCGAAAGTGGGTCGGCATATGACTACACCGCTCGGCAAGTTTTCACCTCCCGATGGGCGTTTCAGCAACATCCACCTCGACATAGTGGGACCACTCCCGCCAGCCGACGATTGCCGGTACATTTTGACCTGCATCGACCGCTTCACGAGGTGGCCTGAAGCAACGCCGATCAAATCGATAGCAGCAGAAGCCGTAGCACTGGCCTTCGTCAGCATGTGGGTCAGCCGCTTTGGAACACCAACTACCATCACGACAGACCGAGGAAGACAATTCGAGTCTACACTGTTCCAGAACCTCTCGCGGATCCTAGGTACAAAGCATATTCGCACTACATCCTATCATCCCATCTCCAACGGAATGGTGGAACGGTTTCACAGACAGCTAAAGGCCAGTTTGAAGACAAAAGGTACAGCCGCGCCTTGGACGGAAACTCTACCACTCGTCATGCTTGGAATACGCACGTCCCTAAAAAGTGACCTGGGATGCAGTACAGCAGAAATGGTGTACGGCACGCCTCTACGGATCCCTGGTGAGTTTCTAACATCTACCACCAACACCGGAACCACCACAGCAGAGGACTACGCAAGCCGTCTACGCTCCTCATTCGAGAAACTACGACCTACGCCCACACGACAGCGGAACTCTCGCAAGGTGTTCCTCAGCCCGGACCTGTCACGCTGCACCCACGTGTTCATACGAACAGACGCCGTGAAGCGACCGCTGCAGAACCCATACGAAGGACCATTTAAAGTTTTAAAACACGGCGATAAGTACTTCACCGTGCTCGTGAAAGGACGTGAAGATACAATTTCCCTCGACAGGATAAAACCAGCCCATCTCGAGCAACCCCAAGCACGTGTACACTTCAAAGGAGCACCTGGTCGCTCGTCTCCACCAGCACGAGAAAGCACCATCACTTGCACGCGGGGGCTCGAGATGACAAGGCGAAGGGCTACGCAGTCCACGTTCCACAATCTTTAGAATTTGGCTCTTTTGTAAATAATGTAAATATACAATTTGTTAGCAAATGAGAATATCTTTCTTGCTACAGGGGCTATCGCCCGGACTAGCTGATTCGCTTTCTATAGAGTGTAAAATAATTTAGTGTGTGTATGTGAAGACTGCGTTATTCGGGCTGCATTCGGTAACAATGAATTCGTCGGCCATTATTAGGTATTGCGTTCGTGGGAAATTAGTGCCACGACGGAAGAACTCTATTAATATCCGGGCACAGCACGTCCCATAAGCATTGCCAATCCAGGCGCCTGGCTTTGATGATGGTTGCAGCACCCGTCGGTGCAAGAACAACTGACCGCATGTTCTTGCCACCAGCCAGAAGTTCGGGCACCGAAGCGCGTCTGTGGAACAAGCTTTCAAACACACGTGACCACTTGTTTCACTAACGAGACGAGAAGAAAAACGTTTTTTTTTTTTAATGTAAAACTTAACGCACCCATCAGGATTTCAGTTCTTTGCTCTCTAAATATTGGAAATGTATTGTGGTAACTGTCTGCAAAAGTTCGATCATCGCTTTATGGTGCCTTCATTGAATTTCGTGCCTCATTCATCCTTCTCTCTGGCTAAGCTCCAAAGTCATGAGGCGTCCGCACCGATTTCCTGTCTTTGAAACACCAGGTGGACTTCCGTGGCAATAAAGTGACATCCAGCAAAGGTAAATTACGTGAATCGGTTGGCTTCGATATTGGCGTGAACAGCCCGAAAATAATTACGCGGCAAGGTAAAACACTCACAATTTGTGGCAGTGTAATTTCAACGCAATAAGCACATTTTCATGTGCTTATTGCGTTGTCCATGTCTAAACTCTCGCCACTGTCCCGTATGCAAATTTCATTTAATAGAATCGCATCTCTAGCCTGGACATTTTCACAGATCTCGCATTGTTTCGCCGGAACTTGGCAAGTCTAGTTGAAAGAGTAAATGGTATTACGTTTTGTGTAAAGTGCGCCACCTATGTGTAGTCTTGTTAATTTGTACATTTGATGCTGTGCGTGTGTTCTGTTTTCTTTTTATCTTGTGTGTGCCAATGTGAAGACCCGCATGGTTGTTTTTGGGCGCATAAAATAAACAATATTATTATTATTATTATTATTATTATTATTATTATTAAAAACAATTTCAAGGACGCCTAAGCACTTTTTATGAGTTGTGAATGCGAAAGCATGAATGTCGTTCTTCCGTTCCCTTAGTTTGTCTGCGGCGTACTGGCGTAGACGGCCGATTTCGATACTGACGAGGTAGCGGCCCACGGCCGAGCGCGCGCTGGGCTCGGCTGTGCAGCCTGTCCGGTGTTTGCCCGTGCGGACTCTGCGTCACCGGCGACCGGGCCACTGCTTGCGCTGCGCCACCATGGAGAGGTTTTCTCTGGTGGCGTTCCTTGGAACTGCGCCGCGCGAGGGCCAATGGTAGCCTCGTTCCTTGAAAGTATGACGCGCGCCAGCCAATGGGAGCCTATCTATCAGATTTCTGCTACAGAGAACAGGCTCTGTTTCTTTGGGACAGGGAAATGTGCCTTTTGGCGCGGCTTCAAAAGCTGATGACGTCGGTTCGCTTCATGGGACAGTTAATGATTTCGGATTAAAAATAGAAAACTATTAAGCACATTCTTTTTACGTTGAAACCCCTAACTATGCACAATGCGGACTGGGTGGTTGTTTAGGACAATACACAATATTTTCCGATAAATTTAGTGAACGGGGGTCACGTGACGTCGTGACGTGACGTAGTCGTAAGACACCAATCCTGTGATCACGCCACGTGACGTCCCTGACCTGACGGTACGTCATGTCACTGTGTTAGGTGACACCACCAGGCAGATTGACGTCACGTAACCTGGCGCCATGTCATGTGTTCACATTAAGTGACACCACGACGAAACAGTGATGTCAGGTAACCTATCATTAGGTTATGCGTCCCGTTTCGTATGACGTAAAGGTTACGTCACGTAACATTGGGACGACACGGAACGGGGTCACGTTCCCACGTGACCCCCCATAGTCGTACCAATCCCGTAGACTATAGAGTGACACCAACCACATGAACGTTGCACGCCCGTGTTATAATGTTTTCTCCCTAACTTCTACTGACTTTTTAGAGTTAGAAACAAACCTAGAAAAAAATTTGTTTAAAATAATCTTGGAATAAATTGGTCTCTCTTAGAGTCGCGTTAACCGATTGAATGCTAAGGGTGTACTGCAGTCTTCCTCAATACCAAATACAAAACAGATTCTATCAAAAAGTCCTCAGATAATTTGACACAATATATAGGTAGTGCTATGTAGGTAGCAATACAAGCTTATCTAAAAACCCAAACCAGTTGACCTAAAACATTTCAAGCGCCGACGAAATTGCCGCGAACAGAACGGTCTCAAAACGTTTGTTGCATTGGCGAAGACATTTCACACTACCCGATTTCTTACTTCCTGCACTCCATTTGACAAGAAGGTGTACCTAGGCGGTCTCCACGAGCTCTTCCAACCAATCCAGCCCTGCGAACGTGTCCCGTGGCTACGCGCCCCTTCGTCGCAGCGCCCCATACCGAAGATCACGTGACAATCACGATGCTATGGATTGGCTCCGAAGCCTCCTAGTGTCCTCCCCTGTCCATCGTAGGGCGAAACGGAGTATATCCTTACTTGTTCGGTTCGTTCTATTTTGCTCCTCGCCTCTTTTTTTTATTCAGTCGGGGACGAGTGTGTTTGTGGAATCCTCGACAATGGCGTTGCGTCGGCGAGCGTTCGGAGAAAATCGCGCTCCGCGTAGAACACGGGAACACACTCAGGGAAACGTAGTAAGAACCTTGTTCTATCGAAACACCACGTAGCGAATTGCCCATCCGCTTGCGTTTACAAGGCCCGTACAAATGCAAGATCGTCATTTAAAAACTGCATTTTTTATGGGTTGAGCTTTTTTGTCTAAATTTCGGAGACTACAAATGGGGTCCCAGTTTTAAAATCGAAAGTCGATTATTTGAATAGTCTGAGCGCTTACTTAGATGTTCGTGTGAAAACAGCTTAGATGTACTCTTTCTCTTGCTTCTAATGTAATGTAACTGATGGACATCCTTATTTGTAATCTTTGACTGAGTAGAGTGCTAAACATTACCAGCGATCTTTGATTTCAAGGGTGCCAGTGAGCTGGTTAGTAGTGACATTTTTAACCCTAGAGGGTGGGGAGACAGAAAGACAGGACGACACGAACCTCCAATTGAAGAATCGTGTTGCACTGTCCTGTTTCCACACCCTCCAGGGTCAAAAATGTCCCATAAAGCACGCAATGCAGTATTTAAGAAGTGAACGTTTCAGGTTATTTGGAAGGCATTAAAAAGTTTGAGAATAGGTAACCCTATGGTTGGGGCCTCCTGTTCTAAAACTCCCTATTCAAAATTCCTTTGGGGAGTAAATAATATATTGTTAATTAATTCTCCGGCTACATTTAGCAGGGAATAGAAGTCGCAGTTTCAAGTCGTACTCTCACGTGGTTCCATGATGTCAAGTGACGTCGATTTTCCTGCTAAAGTTATAGCATCTTAAAATTGGGTCCACTGGTGCGCACGGAATGCGCCCTGATAGTTATTGCATTTTTCTTTCCATTCGCGGAGCGCGTGGTATCCGTGGGCATGGGTGGTGCACGGAGGTACACAGATAAAACATCGACAGGTTTGCTTACAGATCAATATGGCGGCGCCCAATCGAAAAAAGGATTACGGTTCTGATATCGCTGTCAGGCCGTCTTCACGATAGAAAAACCTTGGCGGTGTGTGTTGTTCGCCCATAGCAGTGACATATGCATCGCAAGCTTGTGGGGGTACGTTCCCCGACTGGAATCGGCACCCCTCCCGCTCGTAGAACAGCGATTAAGCGAGAAATCTTTGAACGAAGAGTGCTTCCTCGTCCAAAAATGAGATAAATGGAAGTGATTTCGTGGGTCGTCATCGGAAGAATAGGCTTTTCTCGTTGTCCGAAATTCGTAAAAAAGCGCTAGTTATAGCGGTGGGGCGAAACGAGTGCTCAACTGTAACTTCGTCTTTATGGGGTTATACCGTTGCAATTATTGGAGATATTGAGTTGCGCTTTGAACAACCAATTAATTCCATAATTTGTTTGCATTTTGTACCATTAGGAAAGGAAGTGTGGTATGAAAAAAAGAAACTGTTTTGCCTTTTTGTCTGCCTTATTTACCAAGTTGATATGGTGATAAGCAGTTCAGTGTTCTTGGTTATCACATCGTTTGACTCTCCGGAAGAGCCGTTTGTTTTATTTAAGAGGCGCTTTAGCGATACGAAGAACTAAGCGGATCGATGCTTGCACGTAACGATGCGGAATGGTATGCATTTATCGACTAAATAGTTCACCTTTTGTTTAAACAAAAACAAAATATTTTTTTTTACGGTGCGAATAAAAAGTAGGCATGTGTTCATCTACAAATATTTCGAGCTCTCTATCGATGTAATCAAAGTTGGCTTTGTTGTAGTCCATAATATTTGTAGGTATTTTATTGAACGATTAACGGCTCATTTGAGTGCGGAATTAGTAAGATAGAGAAACTTAAACCAGGTAATAAGGTTAACGAGTAGACTACGATTTGACCGGGACAAGTCGTCAGGACCAGATAAAGTATATACTGATGCATGATGCTGAAGTTTGAGTGGACTGAGTTATAAGCTGGGAGAAATTAAAATTGGTGCAAATGTCTAGAAATAATGCTGCTTCACTCGGTAAATTGAAAACAGTTTTGGGGTAATTAAAACCCAAACAAAAAAAAAAAAAAATGGGCGAATGCGGATACTTTACAACAATATTTTTTAATACGTCATGAAGGTTAGTGCAAAAGTTTAAGAAGGATTAGGAGGCTGATAATACACACATAAGATTACGTCACAGTGATTGATGCGTACCGCTGCGCCAACGATTTCGAGGCAGGAAACAACGGCAGTGTGAAAGGAGTTAATGTGCTCTGAAATCGCGATTAAGAAACCTCCCCCCGATTTAGAACTACGATCACGGTAATATATACTGAGGTTTTCTCACCGAGAAAAATTTAATTGTTCTCAATCTTAGCAGATAACCAGATTTCAAATAGTTTAATGACATCGGTATTACAGGTGTTATGAAGAAGGAACAATTCATCATGTTTAATAATGACACTACGAATGTTTGTCAGAAAAGAAAAAGAACAAGCATTATGAAGAAAAACATCTGCACTCTTGGTCTGCTCTATTGGAAACGAGGCCAGCTCAACCGGACTCATTTCCTGGATGGTATTAGCAGAAGCGTCATTATGGGACTTGATTTCACACACACTATCCATGTAAGGACAGTAAATTTAGCATTTTTTATTGATATCAGTTTGTTACACCGAATAGTGAACTGTCGACCACCAGGTTTGTTCATATACCGGTAATTTCTTGTGTGAAGTGCGAGTAGAAATGCAAAGGTCTTCGTAAATTTTTATACACAAAGTTTTTAGTTTTGATCTGGCAGTAAAAATGGCATTTTTAGCTTGAAAATTAGACAAATTGACAATAACCGGAACACACTTAATTTTCATTCACATTCCCAATGCATGCGCACAAGCGATAGCTTGTTCAGGTAGCTGCGTGTTCAACTCAGACCCACGGCAGCCGTTGTTCGTTCAAGTACTCGTGTACGGCCGTGACGTCATATGACGTCACGTGACACTCTGGCGTCATGGAAATCGCTTCCCACCTAAGGTGATAGAGACATTTCCCCGCTACATTTAGCGAAGAAATTCTGACGTCACATTATATGATGTCACATGACATTACGTTACAATGGGATGTCACGGAGTCACGTGGCACTCATTTCCAGCTAGCGAGGCGCGTTTCCCCGCTAACTTTAGCGGAGAAAGTGTGACGTTAGGTGGCCGTGTAATGTTTACGCGTTTGGCAGTTCAGTTCAATTCAGTTCAATTATTTTTCGAGGGAACTTCAAATGAATGGCATGAGCGGAATCTAGAAAACACGTTTAATCTGCGAGATTTCTTGAAATGTAAATAATTAGAAAAGCTGCGTTTAAATATTTATAAGCAAGCTAATTATTAAAAGAACATTAAAAACATCACAAATCAAAAATAAATAAAAGCTAAATGTTGCAGATTAAACATTTTAGATAATGAAAAACGTATTTCTGAGGTGCCTTCGAAAAATCACTAAATTCATCTTCGTTAGTTTGGTTTCACGGAAAAAGTTTCGATCTTGAATGGCTAGAGCAAGAGGGGTAATTTAAAATTTATTATTCCTCGCGAATAGGCGGTTTATTTTAAGGTGTGGTCACAACGCAGTGAGGTATTTAATGGAGGTTGAGAGTAATGCTCTATAAAAGAAAAGAGGAATGGTAGATTTTGTCAAAAATGACGGGACCTGCCAATTTAGTTATTTCTTTCAATGAACCAAGATCTAGATAGATCTTAGTGTAGTTATGTTTTACGTCCTAAAATAGTCATGAAATCTAAATGATTGTGCTTTGTTTTAAACTGCTTCACGTTTGTTAATGAGGTATGATTGATGAGGTCACCTATTAACGTTAGCGTAGTCTAATTTAGATCTCACAAAAAATTATAAGCAGTTTGACACAAGGTGGGGTAACGTTTAATATATCCAAAAGATGTTCAAGCTCTAGCCACTAAGGTGTTAATCCGAGTGTACCTGGTTAGGTCGTTAAAAAATGTTACACATAAATATTTCCAGTTTGGCACTTTTTGGAGAGGGAGTGTTAGAAAGTTGGAGTAGCGTATTGTACGACTTGTTTTGACCAGTAAATGTTAGTAGTTTGCTTTTGGTTACATTGACTTTCATCAGCCAGGTGTTACACCAAAGTGAGAACAAATACAAATCATGATATAAAAATAAGGAATCTTCGGGGTTAATAACACATCAATTGGTATAAGAGACAGTTGTCCGCAAAGGGCCTGAATAAAAAAATTAGATAGAGAGGAAGGTAATTAACATATAGAAATTGGACACAGAGCTCTACGCTGGGGAACACCTGCCATAACGAGAACGGTAGGTTTCCTGACCAAGATGAACAGCCTGCTTAGGTTGGTTAAGAATTCAGCTATCCAGTTTATAACAGAAGGATTAATGCTTAGTTGAGAAAGTTTGTAGAAATGTCAGTTTTGATTTGTGGTTGAGAACGATTACGTGTAGTCTGTGTGCACCACCTCGGCTGTCGCCGCAGTTCATGGATAAATCATTGCATGGAACTAAGAAATTTTATCTGAAACACTTTTTTTCAATTGCAGAGCTCTGTAATATTTCAATCTGGTTTATCTAAGTGTTTAAACATCGAGCAAAAATGGGCAAAAACGTAAGATAAATAAGTACTTTTCAAATATGTCAATTTTTTTTTACCAAAAAACATTTCAAAATTCAGACATGTACACGTCACCGAAAAAAGTAACTATATACCGTTATTTGTTACTAGCTCAAAAAGTAAATATATACGTTAGTCGTTACCGATTCTCTAAAGGAACGCGGGCGTTACCTCAAAAAGAACGAGTTACTTTTTTATTATTATGATGCAAATAAATGCAAAGGTGCAAGTGAGCTGGACAAGAAGGACGTCTTCCCATTTATAGTTAATATGACGGCCACATACTCAACTGCTTTTGTTTCATTGTCTATTGTTTTACTTTCAGTATTTGCTGCCCACAGTAGCTAACTCTCGACGTTTTCATAATTTAATTTTCCCCGATTCCTTGAGAGTGTAGCTCCGGCGACGCTTAAGGGTTAATCTACTGACGCGCTCAAAAGAACGGCAGTGGTTTGTTTTCAGGAAGAGCTGGTGAAACTGAGACTCCCCTCTCTCTTTTGTTCTCTCTGCTTCTACAGTTCCAAGTTGACAATGGGTTCTGTGCCTTCCTGTGTTTGGCAGCGCCGGGTTTCCATTCGCTCTGTACACGAATCTAGAAGGCTCAACCAATGAACCTTATTGTGTTTGCATGGGTGAAGGACATTCCCAGCTGTAGAGTTTGACTGACGTGTTCAGCGATAAACGTTGCTATTCTCTCATACTGTTTAACTGTTTAAACGAGGCTGTTCAAACGGTGTTGTACGCGTCATTCCTTAAAAGTTACTAAATACGTTACTCGTTACTGTAAACAGTAGCTAAGTAGAAGTAACTTGTTACTAGTAACGCGTTACGTACACGTCTGTCAAAATCCAATATTTTGTCTTTGAATAATAAAAAAAGAATTTGAGGACACGCTTGGATTAATAAAAAAAGTTGCGGGATTTAGTGTTACGTGTACGCCCCAAAATACGCGGACTTTAATAGTGTATTGCCTGCCGCCAACGAGGAAAAGCAGACTCCCGGTGAACAGTTTCGGAAATTGCTCGTGCCTTTTGGTTTCCGGTAAACTTTCGCTTTCGAGATTTAACTTTAACTTGATCACATTACCGAACTCAGGTTAAGTAGTTGCAATCACGACCACTATTTTGACGGAACGTATTCGCTTGTGTTGTTTTCAACTCTATTTTTGTCATTCACTTTTCCCTTGTCCTTTCTGCCTCGTTTTATTTGTTCCCGTAAGTTAATGATAAGATCGGAAAAAATCACTTACTATTCTCTAGGGTCAGATTGCGCAAAAATGAAAACAGTCGTCTTTGCAGTAAGCATCATAGTAGATAATGAAAAGCTGGAGTTTAGATCTATGGGATGTTGAAGTTTTGTTGTGTATCTTCGAGGCCTTTATTTAGGTTATTTTGCTTTTGTTTACGCAGCCAAAATGAAACCGCTGTAGTCGCCGCCGCAGACTTTTGTTTATTGTGCGGAAATTAGTTTTACACTACATCTGACCGCAGCCGATGCTACGATCCAATGTTGCCAATCAAACAGTGCAAAAAAGTGCATCGTCACGAGCTCGTCGTCTATGTGCGTTTTCTATCACCGGCTTAACCAATCACACTTTTTTGTGCGTGGTTGGTTTAGCCGCTGATATAAAACATACTAAAACTGAACGCAGTGACGATGCACTTTCGCAACTGGCTGATTGGCCTTGTTGCATCGTAGCGTCGGCTGCGGTATACACCTTTTCCACAAGCGCGCAGCCATCTTGAATATCGTCACTTCTGGTATGCGGTAAAACATCCTTTTGATCTCTCCCCGCAGCTGGAAGGTGTTTACGAAAAATGCGTGATTGTCACACATTCTTGATTTGCCTCACCTATATTTTCTCGCATATTCCAGGTTCAAACATTTTATTATTTTTTCGCCCCGCATACCAGATACGGAACCCACGTGACTGAGAACGACAGGAAACAGAAAAGGTCTATAGGACTTGGTGTGATACGAAGTGTAAAATGTTAGTCCGGAGTTAACGTCGAGTAATTTTACTATACTGTGTCTCATCCTACGATGGACTAAAGACCAAAGCTACGGTCCGCCAGGTCCAATCACGTTCCACGCTAAACTATGACAGGCTTAACACTGCTTAGGGGTGGACGAATAATGCTCCGAATCGAAGAGCGCTGCGTCATGTGTATAGCTTCGACAGTGCAAAGAGCTCGTATGGCGTGGTTTTTTTTGCAATGTAAAACTGCTGAGTCGCTTAGTGCCATTCGATTCGAACCACTGTCCACCCATCCCCATCAGTTATCCGAAACGCGGGCGCCGATAGGCGCATCGAATCAGGTGCAATTTCTAATGGTGAATTCCACTCGTAGATCCGGAGCGCTTTCCAAAATCTACGAGGAAGGCAAAATTCCGCTCCGTGGAACCCGCTCCGAATCGACGAGGGGAAGATAAACTCGCCTTTTTGGAGCGACCTCCCCCACACCCCTCCCCATCGTCTCCCCCTCCGCCATTCAGAATGGCCGCTGCTCGAACTTGACAAGCCCACCAACGCCTGAGCCGACTGATCTTTCCGACGCAGAAATAACACGCGACACAGGCCGGGCGAAATCATACGAACCACGCCGCTCATGTCGCAAATAACGAAGACGTCCGCGTTCGGCACCGTCTCATACCTTTCGGCCGCGTCGGAGCGGCGGGGCACGGACAGCGATTGCCAGCGGTGGAGTTCAGATTTCTGGTACGACTTTAATAAACACAGAGGTAACAAACCATCACTGGCACGGTCGTTGCCTAATCTCTTCTTGCTTTATTGCACGGGAAAACGCCGGCGGAACGCCTTGTAAAAAGGTAAACAATCATTGGCTGCGGAATGAGCAGGCCTAACCTTGCGTCTGCCTCCGGCTTTCCTGTCGTTCTTCCTCTCACGATCACAGATGTCAGCGCTTACGATTTACCACGCTCCGCAGTCCCGGCTTCGTATCCCTGATCTACGCGAGGTAGAAGCGTTCGAGCCGTCACAATCCCACGTAAACAACCGATGCACCCGAACAGATCCAACTCGACGACCCGTCCGGCCCGCCGACCTCGCCGCGCATGCGCGCTGCCGATTTAGAAGGAAATCACGTGGGTCGCTCTGTCACTTCCGGAGAGATCCGTGAAATCCCGCAGAGCAAGTTCGGCGGAGTTTGAGGCGCTCCGTGGAGCGGGCGTTGCCAGAGATCTACGAGGGGAAGATGACCAGCTCGAGCCAGATCTGCGAGCGGAATATGCGCGCTCCAAATGGAGCGTTTTTGGAGCGCTCGAGATCTGCGAGCGGAATTCACCATAAGTGACTCGGGATTGGATCTGGCGGTCCGTAGCTTTTGCCTTTAGTCCATCGTAGGATGAGATTAAGTATAGCTTTAATTGTAATCAAGTTATCGGTTCTATGACCATTAAAAAAATTATGAATATATTCACAGAATTGTCCTTAGTAGTAATCCGGTGCCGCTAGTGCGATTTGTCTCTGTATGTACCGTGAACTCCTGGATCTCTTTCCGCCTTGTGTTACATTTTGTCCCCCCAAAAAAATAAATGAATAAAAAATACCAAAAACAAACTACACATCTCCAAATGCTTATTCTGCGCTCAAAACTAGCGCTAGAGGTCTGAACCACATGCCTAAGTTTTAGCGTTAACCGTAGGCACGGGTGCATATGCCGCACGGGGTGCATAGTCCTCGCGTAAAAGCAAAAGTATCATAAACAGGACACCTTGACGAATCACTGCTTTATTAGTTCGCGAACACTTGTATCTTACATAAATCATTGTCGACATAGTCTATCATTCACAAAATCCATCACTTTCGTCCTAATGAACGTGATAAAAAACAAATATTTCTATTCGTCTGCACCTGGGGATAGACCACATCGCATAACATTGAAACATTTAAGCATGAATATTTTGCGGACTACCATTCGAAAAATATGGTAGTCTTACAGCTTTACCACTTCTTATATTTCGGAAGTATTTTGAGTGGCAGTTTGGCTGATTTGGTTATTAGATAAAAACGGCTTTAACCTCTTCGGGGGAAATTGAGGCTTTGCAGGCACTTCTTGCTCAAACGTCAACGAAGCGAACCATAACCATGCGCTCAAAAATTGAATGATACTTGACTCGCTGGGTAGAGTTTAACCGTGTTTTTCTTGGGCAGAATTTGAATGTTGGGGAAAAGTGCGTACGTTGGAGCCAAGAAAGTGCATATAAGATTACCCTGAATCTCCCGTTTTCTCAAGTTTCGATCATTTAAGAGACGCTGCACTCGAGGCTCGTTTTATTGGAAACAGTTGGTTCTTGGGGAATTCAGAGGTTTGTATTACGATGACGTTAATTTGAAATAGGGGGAAAAAAGGAAAATATTTTATAGGCGTAGAAAAAGAGACAAGAGAGACATGTCTCTGTTTCTTTAAAGACGTGTCTGTTCCTGATTCGTTTTCTGCCACCGTAAAACAATTTCCTCCTTTCGCTCAAGTCTCGGGTTAAAGTCATCATGATACACTTCCACCAGATAACCTGCGTACTCTCTGCATTTGTATTAAAGTTTTCCCGTGCCATGTTTTCCCGTGCCATGTTTTTAGATACGAGACGCTCTCGTAACAAATTGATTTAGACCAAATACATATAAAAATATAGGATAATCCGGAGAGATCTTGTTTTGAAGCAATAAGTGTAGCTGAGTGAGTCGGCGCACGATGAGCTTAAATAAAACATACATAAATAAATGAATAAAATACAACAGAATCACGTAGGAAGTTTATTTAAGGGGTAGAGTGGTTAAGGTTCCAGTCGGCGCACGATGAGCTTAAATAAAACATACATAAATAAATGAATAAAATACAACAGAATCACGTAGGAAGTTTATTTAAGGGGTAGAGTGGTTAAGGTTTCGTGTACCTATGTTTCTTAAACGCGGCTACTTTGCAAGTTCTATTCTCCCAATAAAGAGAAGTTTTGAAGACCAACGCAACCAGGATTATGCGATACAAATTTTCAATTTCGGCGGATTTAAGATGGGCGCCACGATGTTTTCTCTGCTTTCCATATTGAGTGCCACCTCATGCTGGCGAATGCCCAGCCAGCAAAGGCCTGTGGCTCGGAATAAGCTGCTCAAAATGAACTTTGCGCGGCCTCGTCATTCGCCTTTAAGCCGGTTGCGGAGTGTAAGCCGTTTACACACCGCCAGAACCCATCAACCGCGGCCTCTATGTAACGTGACCACTCACCCTGAAACCGAATGTTTGTTGAGAGTGAATTCAAGTGGAGTAAGGTGGACATACTTGTCTTCTCGGTCAGTACGTCTACGGATGCACCAACGCGCAGTTTACAAACAAGCTCGAGTGTTCCCTCTGCAGTCCCTAAAATTTGAGTGCCACAATCTTTAGGCCCCCAAAAATGCTCTAGCCATATTATATTAAAAAATGCTCTAGCCGTATTGTCGGCAGCGGCGCTGCTGTCAGTAGCGGCGTGACGTTCGAGTCGCGATTTGGCTTTGGCTCCATTGTCAGCGTCCTGTTGACCTGAACTAACAGCTAATTGACAATGAAAGGCGTGCGTATACCGTCCTGTGACGTAGAACAAATGGCCCCACCCCCTTAAAGAAAGGTGTACGGATTGGTTTAGAACTCCGCGTCTGCATCAAAGGAACGCGCCTAGTTATTCTCGAGCTTGTGTCAACTTTTTTAGGGTTCGAAATCTAATTTTGTTATTATATGAAGGTTTCAAAATTACTATGGCTAATAACTTTTTTGTTTTGGCCTAAAGACTGTGAAACTTAAATAGCAAGGCTCACGTTCAGTTAGGCGCCCAATGCCCAGTGCACAGGATGCGTGTTCCGCAGAAGAGGTACATTCATAATCACTTAAAGCCCTGCTCATACTGAACCCCCGGTATTAATATATCTGGTTCTTTTCATCTCATTCGGGCACGATTTCGGGGCCAAATGTTTAATCTCGCCGAACAAAATATGTTTTGGGAGCATTCTTAAATTAAAGAAAATACAAACGGCAAGCTTGGCAGATTTTTGGTTTTCAAGGTATTGCCCATTGAAGCGGCCGAGGCGAAAACTGACACTTGTAAAAAACAGCACCCAAGAACCATTCACTGTCAAACACGCACACCAGTAAAATTGAATCATTTACTCAGGGCTAATTATAAACTCAGTTGTATTTCGTCTTCTTCTACACCTTAGCACATCAACCACACTTCGTTATTTTCTTTTTGTTTTATGGTAAAATAACTCTTTGTTAGATAACGTTAAAGAGAATTCACTATATTCCATCTCCCAAACTTCTGTAATAAAGACAAAGGCCTGGGCACGAGCGCGTGGCTTTGGAAATTGTCTGCCTTTGCACGAGTTCTCGTACAAACAAAAGCATTCTTCTGCTGAGCTAAGCCATAGCCTCCTCTATTGGCGAGGTGCGCGATCGAAAGCGTCGCTGTGGTCGGCCTTCCACTATTGGCCGAATGCGGACTATGACGTCAGCAAAGGATTTCTCATCGACGAAAATTAGAGGAATGTAAGAGCTTCAATTTTGACGGCGTTGGCAGTGTTGGTTTCAGAACGCTTTGATTTCCAGCTTCCACCATCCTCCCTACAAACACCACCGACCTTGATGTTCGCAAGGTGATGACGTCACGAGAGCTAACCATACGAGGGCGCCACCAAAACATCTCGCCTAGAGTTCCTGTATAGACGTTTCCAAAAACGAGCTTGTGGCCGGTGCCATTTTGAGCGTTCGTGCGTATGGCGCGTGCTTTGCTCGCTTTCCGAAGCGACGAACACGCACGTGCTGGGCTGTGAAGACCGCACGCTCGACTGTGATTTTGTAAACATTGGAAAGGTCTATAGGCTCCCGTAGGGAGCCAGAGTTGCGCTTTCACCCCCGGTGCGCCGGCTTTCCTGCACGGCATGTTTATCCCACTCGTCACGTGACTGAATTCGGCGAATAGCGGCGCCGCGCGTTCGAGGCGCGCGGCGCGCTCAAAAGCAGGGGAACATACGCCGGGGCGCGCGCGACGTCTTCTTTCCTGCACGACACTTAATCCGGCACTCACGTGATCGGATCTCGGCGAATAGCGGCGCGGCGACACGTGGAAAACAGACGCGCAACTCTGGCTCCCGTAGGGAGCCTATAGAGGAACTCTAATCGCGTCTATACTTCGTCTCACCTTAGCATGGACTAACTGCGAAGGCTGTGCAAGCGCGAGCGGCCAGCCTTGACTGCCTTGACTGTAGCACTCGCGGCAGGAGCGCCCGTGCAGCCGCCGAGGCTTCATCCGAAGCAACTATAGCACGCGCTTTTAGCATGCGCGGCTAACAATAGTCCATGCTTAGGTGAGACGAAGTATAGGGTGCCTACATGTCTTTCTGTATCAGGGGGAAGACATCCATTGTTGCCCTGAATGTGCCAGCGCGTGACGCTCTCCCGCACTCGGTGCGTGACCTGGGGAATAAAATAGCGTCTATGCATTATCCAAAGCTACGTGCTCGAGCTGAGTGACACCAGATTGCGCGCGCTTCAAAATGCATAAAGAAACGACTGGGCGGAAAAATGGCTGTGATGTCACCACTCAAGCAAAAGCGCGCGTGTGTATGAAGGCACTCTAATCTCGCCGCTAATACTGACAAAACCTGGCAGATCACCACGAGACCCGGCCGCCGAATCTGAAAAGGTAGAGCGGCATACAACGAATGAGAGGCGAGGCATGTAATGTAACGCGGCCGCCGAAAGTGAAAAGGTAGAGAGGCAGACAAGAGTCGTGTAACGGACGTCCCGCTGCGGCGAGACGCCGAAACACACTTGATAATGATTAAAAAACTTCGAGACTGCAGGTACGACACACACACTCAAAAGTCTCAAAGCACTCTTGTTCCGAGCGTTGGAATGTCCGCTCGTGCTTCTCACGTTCCTCGGGCTACTGCTTTTTTTCTCGACGGGTTTTAAAACCATGTTTCGGGTTCTCGCCGCTGCAAAAGCTGCGCGCTGAATACCAGACTCCTCGAGAAATGCTGTGCTACCAGATCCTCGCGCTCCAAATCTGCGACCAGGCACTCTTTGGCTCTATCACCCAACTGCCAGGCCTTGTGAGTATATAGAGGCAGAGCCGTATATGTAGAGATTTTGGCCATTCGTTGGGAAGTATAGGAGACAAATGGGGAGGCGCCATTGGCCGAAAGCGGGCTGGGCGTGTTCCAGGGCGTCTTCAGAAATTCGAATGTGACCAACCAGAAGCCGGGAATAATACCCTGGCGGTGGTCGCGAGAAACATACCTGATTACTGCATTAGAGTAACTCTCGATGACTGAAAATATGGTACACGTGATGTTTCAATTACGCTCATCCAAAATGACGGTGGAAGAGTGCGACTAGCGGAACGATCGACATAATCCTTACGCCAAGCGCCGAGGGCCGGGAATCTGCCGTCCGAGCGGTCATACTCTGTCCGAGCAAAAGAGTTGAGCGGCGCATTCGTTTCTTACATCTTTCTGCATGATCATGACGAAAACAACACGTGTACCCTATTTTGAACCACAAAGAGTTACTAAACATCACTCTTACGCGCTTATTAAAACCATTTACGAACATAGACCTTTGATCGCTTTGATCAGAACTGTTTCTCGCTACCACCGCTAGGGGATTCTTTTCGGCTTCTGGTTGGTCAGGAGAGCATGCCAAGCCCTCTTTCCGAGTCTGCCGCACGCCCTGGCTCTGCCCGCGCCTCCCATTGACCAAACTCTCTACATATACGGCTCTGTATAGAGGAGGCTATGTCTATAGTCACTTACAAGGTGAGAATTTCAGGAAGGAGCTCGTGTTATGGCGCCTCCGGCGCGAGATTCCCCCCTTCGACAACCCTTTTACGTCTCGTGTACTTGGGAGGGCGCGCGCAACCAAAGCATGGCAGAGTGCACGAAGGGCGGGCTAGACACCGTGCGTTCAAAAGGCACGCTCCGCTCTTCTCACTCTGTCAGTGACTTATACCATAGCTTCCCATATACTGACAAAGCCTTGCAGATTGGCACGAGAAGCGGCCGCCGAAACGGAAAAAGGTGGTGCGGCAGACAACAGATGAGATGGCCTGAAGCAGAGCCGGTTGGTTATCCATGTTTACTGATTACCAGCTGAACGTTAGGAAAAGCGACGGAGAGAGAAAGATACACACTGCTGGACTATACTCGGCGAGAACTTTTCTTGGCAATGAAGGGAATGCTAGGGGGGGCGAAGCTCCTGCACATGTATCACTCCGCCAAGCATCCGGGCTTTCATTACGTCAGTTTTGGTTTCGTTTTCAGTTTTGGTTTCGTTGTCGGCATTCAAGGCAAGCACTCTATACAGCTCGTTAGTGTCTATGAAACCGTTTCCAGTGGATATACCCGGGCTCAGAGCAGATGCCATCTGTTAAGGAAGAGATCCCGGGCACGTCCGTTTCGATGGTGTCGGTTTCTCGTTCCCTCTCGTGCCGTTAATGATCTCGTGGTTCTGTGCTCCTCTACCTCCTTTTTCTCTTGTTACCTACTACCAGATCTTTAGTAACTAGAAAACTAATTTCATTTATATATTTTTATTGTTCAAGATTCATAGTGATGTGACAATTATTATTCAAATGACGAATATTAAGATTACAATTTACGTTACAGCCAAAACACAATTTAGACCCGGGGACTGTGTTCAGCTGCGTAAGAAGACAGCGTGCTTGGGCTCTGTAGCTTTGGCAGCATTGCCAAGAAACGTTGTCGCCGAGTATAGCAACCCTTTTAATAAACTTCCTCTTCCTCAACCTCATCCTAAAAAGGTGAGGTTGAGGAAAAGGAAGTTTCTGTCTAAGCTCTGACTGAAGAAGAAGAAGCTACCCGTTTAGGATGAGGTTGAGGAAAAGAAAGTTTATTAAAAGGGTTGCTAGTCCAGCAGTGTGTATCTTTCTCTCTCCGTCGCTTTTCCTAACGTTCAGCTGGTAATCAGAAAACAGATGAGAGGAGAGCCACGTGACTGGTGCCCCGTTGCGGAGAAACGCCGAAACCCACTTCTCCCGAGCGAACAAGTTTGTTTCGGGTCCTCACCAATGCAAAAACTGCGCTGACGTCCAGATTCCCCGAGAAATGGCTCGTTGATGCTCTGTGCTACCAGATCCTCGCGCTCTAAATCTGCAACCGGGCACTCTGTGGCTCCGTCGTCAAACTGCCAGGCTTTGTGGGTATAGAGGAGGCGATGCTCCTACTCATTCGCAGCTCAAGGAGCGCCGGACGTTTCTACTCCCCACCGTCTTATCAGAAGTGGGTTATCGCTATGCAGCCAACGGGAAGGCCGTATAACAAATATCGAATCTAGAAGCCCTAGTCACACCGGTAACACAGTCTACAAAAGAGGGTCTGGGGACACTCTTTGAGGCACGTTTCTCTCCTCCCTGACGGTCCCGTAGCATTTGTAATACAAGAGCTCTCTTTAGACCTGGTCAAAGCTCCCATACGCATGTATAAAGAAAATAAGTTTCGAACATGCGTGAGACCTGTCTGCGAATAACCATGTCATCCTGTCTGCATCGGACACCGCGTTCTTTGAATACGGTGTATGACCAATATGAGAGCCTCTTTAAGCTGTCTGCGAGTATAAGAAAGAGACGCGGGGGTGGAAACGAAGGTCCTGGCCTAAAGGTCTCTTTAGCGCCGATTTCCCCACGGGCACGGTAGAGGCGATCGTGTGTCCCAATACTGTACGCGTCTTCGCCGATCGATTCCAGTCGAAGGACTCCGCTTCTATACGGCCGGACCTCACACGTGAATCGAAAACGACGACTCTGAAACGCGCGTGTACGCGCCAAAAAAAAAAAAAAGCGATGTGTCGGTGCCTTTTCGCGATCGGTTCGGCCAGCTCGAAATGGACCTTTTGTAGAAATACGCAGTGCCCATGCGCGGAATAGTTGTTGCGCCTGGGTTCGAGAGTATCTAGTTCCAAACAATCCGCCATCTTGCATTTCTCGCCTTTGGGCGCCTTGGAGACCACCGAGAGTCGAGACTCAAGTTTTGATGTTGCGAACAAGGTGAACACGAGTCATCGTACTGACGACGCCCGTTCTAGATTACGACGTGCACCGCAATCATGCCGATGAAGGCAAGCGCATCCCCGATGCGCTTGCCTCAACGAACTGTCCTTTTTGAGGTAGCTCCATACGCGGTCCTGGGTGAGGTTCGTACGGTCCGGGGGATGACGTACCCAGTGGTCCGCGTCAAACGCGAACGGGATGTTCTCATTCCGAGACATCGCGACTCAAAATGCTTCGAAAAGCAGCGAGTGTACCCAAAAAGAAAACGAACCGGTAGCACACAAGAAGCCTAACGTGCACGTTGTTTTCTCTACAAAAACTCTCCAACCCAGTGCGCCTCAGGTTCGCCCATCGCCCCATAGGCGGCAGCACATATTCGCCAAAAGGTCCATTGCAGTCTGGCGACGCTCGTCTTTCTCTCCGGCCGGTGGTTGCAAAAACGCTGTAGAAGAATGGCTTCAATCCACGATTTGTAAAATAGTGCGCGCCGCCTATCGCGCAACGCCGGAAACTTTGACATTTTGGGTGCGAGGCTGAAAAGTGGTTGGAATACGACTAGGCTTCGCAATGCACGGTTCAGCCGGATACATGTGGGGTGTAAAGCTTGTGCACGCAGTCTATTCCAAGCATTGCCTCTACACCCAGATTGAATAGTGTGGAAAAGTCCCCAGGAGCGTACAAAATCGACGTACCCGCGACAGAATTCACGCTGCATATCCGGCAGTGCTCGTTCGGCTGCCACGGTGAGCCGCCCTTGTTCTCTCTCCTCACGGCAGCTATCCAAGCCTCCCTCTTCGCAGGATACAGCCTGGCCGACGGAAATCTAAAAAAAATCTTGGCATTCTCTTTACCGTAAAAGTAATTCGCGCAACCATACAGAACACAGTGTGCCGGCATGGCGACAAAAATAAACGACTCGCGAGCTCTCTTGGTTCTCGCTTCTGCGCCTCTGTCGCAGCCTAGGAATAGCCGGCACGCCCATTTATTTTCCAACCAAGCAGGGGGCGCTAACAACAAGCTCTCCTCGTGCATGCGCAGCAGCTTTTTTGCAGATCGTGGATTGGCGATTTCGAGAGATATGCGATTACGGTCTATTGCGACATAAGGTCAGTAGTGTATGCCCCACCTTCAGAGCGAGTTTTCTGTAGTCGCTACAAACGCGAGAAATAGAAGGTGTGGCTAGTGCTGAGCATCTGCTTATCGCAGCCAATCAGGTTGGGCCGTCAGCCTGTAAGGACGTCAAAAGACCAATCACGAAGCATGAAGCGTTAACATGATAAGCCACGCCGTGTGTTCCTCGAGCCGCCAGTGACCCTCTATAACACTTGGGTACACTCGAAGCCGAACACGCCGGAAGAAAAGGAGCACTTGCTGGTGAGGACCATTTACCGCTCATCTTACGTTGAAAAAGACTACGGAGCAGCATGACGTCGAGCATGGGCGTACCGACCGGGGGGGGGGGGGGGGCAAGGGCTTGCTCCCCCCCCCCCCCCCCCAGGTCTCAGAGTGGGGGGCAAGGCATTTACAAGCGCCACTGGGCAGGGCAAGCACTGGCCGGCGGTGCTCAAGGGATACCACGGCACCGCCCCTCGGCACCGGGGGGGATCTGGTTTGCCCCCCCCTCCCCCCCCCCCCCTCAAAAACAAGTTGGTACGCCACTGATGTCGAGCCAACCTTTCACGGGAAACAGAAACCGTGCATAATTCGTTATGACCAAGCTATGACTATACTTTGTCTCATCCTACGATGGACTAAAGGCCAAAGCTACGGTCGGCCAGGTCCAATCACTGTTACACGCAAAGCTATGACATGCTTAACACTGCTTAGGGGTGGACGAATAATGCTCCGAATCGAAGAGCGCTGCGTCATGTTTATAGCTTTGACAGTGCAAAGAGCTCGTATGGCGTAGCTTATTTTGCAATGTAAAAATGATGAGTCGCCTTGTGCCATTCGATTCGAACCACCGATAGGCGCATCGATTCAGGTGCAATTTCTACGTGACTCGTGATTGAATCGGGCGGTCCGTAGCTTTTGCCTTTAGTCCATCGTAGGATGAGACGAAGTATAGAACAAATTACGCCGAAGATCTTTATTACTAAGTCATGGCCAGTTTAAAATTGTTTGGAAGGTTTAAAAAGACATGTTCTACGCGCGAAAGGCGGACAGGCGATATCACACTCTCGCTTTAGATGACGTGTAAGCACAGACGTACGAAGGCAGTTAGCGTGTACGCAATTTGTTAATTTTGTTTTAAGCGTGCTTATACGCTGCGAAGTCAGTAAACGCGAGTGGATGCCTCAAGCTTTAAATATTTAAACGTAATACAAACCCATTACTCCGGAAGACAGGAAATTAAGAATACGCAGACACTTCTTAACGGTATTACTCACGAACGCCCCGGCCAAGGGGTAAAATTCATGTAAAATAAAACCATTCACTGTCTTTTTTATGTTTTATTGGGTTCAAAGTTTAGCAGCTGGTTCGCCTGATTTAAGGTATTCCTATCACAAATATTTGGTGTCTACAGTTTTCGGAAAATGGGTTAAAATTTGTTTAGATCACTAACAATTAAATGTGACAACGCTAACGATGCG
Source organism: Ixodes persulcatus (assembly GCA_013358835.2). Classification (NCBI taxonomy): domain Eukaryota; kingdom Metazoa; phylum Arthropoda; class Arachnida; order Ixodida; family Ixodidae; genus Ixodes; species Ixodes persulcatus. The sequence continues at coordinate 723,373 of JABSTQ010009160.1, read as the reverse complement.
AAACGAAGGAGCATTTACAGTCTCTACTTTGCTACATCAAGCATTAGAACCTTCTCAAAGCATTATTCAGAAATGTAAAAAGCAAAGAAAAACACCTCAATTACAGAATTTATGATTACGATCAATGTTACAACTTGAAATGCATGCCGCGCAGTGTCGTGCATGCAACCCTTTTTGTAGCCGCGGTTCACACTGCTCACACATCTTACAAAGGACACTGTGTTTGCTGCGGACATGACATGAGGACATGAGGACATGAGAACATGATAACATGAACATGAGGACTCGCGAACATGTGAACATGAGGACTCGCGAACATGGCTTAGGCATATTCGAAGTATGTTCGTTTTATACATATGTACGCTTCGAACTTGTCTAAAAAGAGCTTTTGTGCGCCTAATTTGACATAGCCTTTACGCGAGAAAGACACACGCCCCAGATCGTTGCAGACTGTCCCTGGTATGATGTATTAGCAGTTTAACCACGGCTTTACGGGGTTAGCGAGCGAGCACTTAAAAACTCTGGTTATCATCATCGTATTTTTTTACGAACCACCTCACTACTACCGCAGGCTGTTAACCTGTTAACCTTACACTAGCGGACGGTGTCCATGCCGCGCGTTCGTGTCGATCATTTCGCAACGAAGACCACTATGAAGTAGACCATTCTTGATAGGATCAGGTTGCGTTATCGTTGCATCACGTCAAAGCCGGCTCCGACGATTGCCAAATATTTCTTTCCTTTCATCCTTCGAGTTCGGCGAAGCTAATCGAACTGGTGTGTAGTGGCGGGGCCTGGCAGGATTTCCAGACCGGTGGAGGAGGATAAATAAGTGGGGTGCCATTATTTCTCGTTGATACAGATAGGATCGAAGAGGGTTCATGAAACACGGTGAAGATTGCCCTCGGCAGATGTCCTTCTGGGGGTCTTCTTTTTGTATTGCTTGATCGGGAATTGGGTGGCAATCCTTTCGTAGTACATCGCAAAGCTGTTTTTTTTTTCTCCTGCCTCTTCGAAGGTCCGCTCGTCTTGATGACGAAACTTATGATGAAGGTCTGATAAGAAATTGAGAAAGAAAATCCTCCAAGTCCCAAAATGGCAGCCGAAACTCCTCTAGGTGAAACCAGCGCGGACTTGATGAAAACAATGTCCCACACCTAATCTTAGCTAAGACTGTGAGAAAGAGAGACTGCCAACCCTGGGGCGCGCGAGCTCTTTAGGCTCGACTTCATGTGCCACTTCGCTCGTGCGCTGCCTTTGACTGTACATTCATTCACACATTTATAGCTGTCTCAGCTAAAGCTTCGTTTCTAGCAAGCAGGCCCTGCTTGTGCTACTTCGAAGCTTTTGACTGAAGAAAGAACTAGCTTAAAAGCTGTTTCGGTTCGCGGCTATGCAAACCAAGCTACCGGTGCTTCTATGCTAGCGCGTTCTGAGCTCCTATAGAAGCTTTGCACGCGTACTTTTTACTTCTACGGAACACACAGGAAACCACGGTAAGATATTTTCTTGAGTAGAGTCATTTTTTGCGTGGAAGTCTAGACAGCGGGAAGCGGTGCTTCTGATGCCTTCGTTGTGAAGGAGAAATCTATCCAATGTAGTAGGACTTTTAGCCTGGGGTCCTTAACGTGCGCCACGCAGTTACATAAACGCACGCAGCTACGAGAATAATCCACATCAAACTGCGCTGTAAGTAGGTGAAGCTTAGGATGCTGGGTTCTGCAGCGCGAGCTTTCGTTCCCCGTGCTCAAGAGCTGCGATGCACTAATAAACACACATGCATCGCATACACGCACCGGTGTGCGTGTAACTGCTCCGCGTTGCAATGTGTGTGTTAAGTGTGTATTTTTTTTTTGTTGCATCGCCCTCTGCGTGATGCCGACATACTCGGGGTTTTGGTCTACATGATTACCAGGAAATATCCGCTGCTTCAGCATAATAGGCTCACCCGCGCTTCATTGAAAGCAGCTGCGCGCGGCTCTCTTTTATTATGATGGAGCTAATAGAAAATAGACTGTTCGGCAAAATTTGGTAGTTGTAGTCATTAACAGGACGGGAGCGGCAGGGAGGTCTTCTAGTTATGTCGTCTGCAGCGCGAGCTTTCTACTTTCGATAACGCGTCGGCGTCTCTTCAGCCTCCAGCGTGAAAGTGCAACCAAAGCACGGCCGAGGGCAACGAGCTCGTGCTAGAGATTGGACATCCGAGAGATGCACCTTTTCTGTTTTCATTATTTCACTAAGCACTGTCGACTTCGCATAGTCTAGCATTTTTAATATTCAATATACCGTTATCAACGAGCATTCGGCGCATGTGCGAAGTCGTCAAAACATTATTTCACAATTAAAAATTAAAATAGCGCAAGGAAACGGGCAAGAACAAGAGGGTAGACGAACAAGGCCCTGACTTACAACTGACGTTTATTCGTGCTATACTTCGTCTCACCCTACGATGGACTAAAGGCAAAAGCTACGGACCGCCAGATCCAATCACGAGCCACTTAAAAATCGCGCATTGCGCTTTGATGCGCGTATCAGTGCCCGCGTCTCGGATCACTGATGGGGATGGGCGGACAGTGGTTCGAATCGAAATAGCACTGAGTGACTCAACAATTTTACATCGCAAAAAAGAGGCTGTTTGCAGTGTCGAAGCTATAGAAATAATGCAGCGTTTTTGGGTTCGGAGTATTATTCGTCCACCCCTAATCAATGCTAGGCATGTCATAGTGTAGCGTGGACCGTGATTGGACCTGTCGGCCCATGGCTTTGGCCCTTAAGCCTGGTTCAGACAGCTGCGTTTGACTGCGGTTGACTGCGTTGCGGCTGCAAGAAACCAGGACATTCCTGCTGCTTATATCGCGTGCCAAGATGATTCCTTGAATTGGATCCCACCCTTCATACGAAGCACAGACGTGCCGGTGACTCGCTTTCGGTTCTCGACGCAACGCAGTCAAACGCACTCAAACGCAAGTGTCTGAACCGGCCTTTAGTCCATCGTAGGATGAGACAAAGTATAACATCGAATATAAATACTGTAACGTTATAACAAACAAACAAAGAAAAAATACATGACATGGACGACACGTGCTCCTTAGCCACCGTCATGCGCTGTCAATGTGTGTCTAAAAAATAACATTCCTTATCGGATAAAGGTAGTGAAGGAGCGCTGACACAGTTTTCCCTCAGCCTTCCAATTTACCGCGCTTCAATGGTTTCTCGAGTGAGTGTATCTTTATTTTTCCTAATCACCTCACGCTTCTCGAAGACGGGAGTGCAGCAACAATCTCGGCAATGCAGGCCAAGATGACCTGACAAAACTCTATACGCGTTATACTTATGCTCTCGCAAGCGATCATTAAGGCAGCGCCCCGTTTGCCCGACGTATCTCCTGCCGCACGAGAGGGGAGCAGAATACACTACTCCCTCCACGAATCGGTCAGAGTAGGCCGATTCGTGAACTGTGTTCACAGGAGGCAAGCGGCAGTGCCCGCGAGAGGGCTCTCGCCGTCTCGCACTCTCCACGTGCAGAGCTCTTCGGCGAGCTTGTCGCACGTGCAGAGAGACTAAGAAAACGACGCATTAGAATCGACCGATCTCACCAGCCAGTTTGGCTACGCCACCGCTGCCGCAATGCATCGAGGGAGCTTTAGTCTTTCTGCACGTGCGACAACCTCGCTGGAGCTCTGCGCGTGTGGAGCATGAGGCGGCACGAGCCGTCTTGTGCACTGCTGCCTGCCTCCTGCGAACTAAAGTTATGGCGGCGACACGCATGCGCCGAACGCTTGGTGAGATCGGTCTATTGTGCTCGTTTATGAAACAAAACGTAGGGCTGTGCTTATGAACTTTGAACCGAATAGCAAAGTGTCCTTTCTAATTTTAACAGAATAAAAAAAAAAAAAACAATATGACACGAATAAATCTTGCAGTGATGTTCGATTGGAATAAATATTCGTACTCTCAGACAGAGATGTGGACATCGAGATTGCTAATAGTATAAAAATAAATTACTTCTACAGCCTCTGACTTCTCGAAGATCCGGTCTAGAATGTTCGGGAGCGAGCTAGGGCGAAACTGACTCTGCAAGGTCAGGCTGGCCTTCCTTCTTTTTACATTCGGTGTAAGAGTGAACTTGAATCTTCTAGAAGCCCGAAGAAGCCTTTCTTCTCGGTTATGAGCGCGGCATATATATTGGGCAGGACTTGGAGCGGACGGTGAACTCCGCCAAAATTGCGTTTAACGGCGTAAATATTGCGCGACTACCTGCCTCCCCCCGGACTGATTTTCTTCCTTCAATGTATTTTTGTGGTCTAGTATATTTATTTGTGTAATTGATTGCTTATATATATATATACGTGGTATATGCCTGGGTTTTCCCATCCCGCCGACTGTAACGGCGCAGATACATTGTCAAGTCGCTACGATGACTTTTTTCGCTGCCCCCTACTCCATCGGGGAATAAAAGGGTTCATTCATTCATTCAATACCAAGCTTCCGGGTGGAATTACTTACGCGTAATGACTGCTGATGCAATACGGGAGCTTAGAATGGCGCCAGGATCTGAACGAGCATCGATCCGACGTAAACGAGGTAACAAATACGCATCGTTTAGAAAGTGCTTCGATTGTTCGATGATTTAAATCAGGTACCTCGTATTACGAGCCAGCAACAAATGAACTGATCTTCCGCAGGAGCCACGATGCAATTGCCCTCAATAAAATTATACTAGAATAATTGTTTTGTTGTCCTTGTTTTGTCGTTTGAGCGAATTGTGTTGGCGATCTCTGGTGGAAGTCCGTTTTTGTGAAAATATCGAAAAATAAAGATGTGGTGGAATCATAGCGTGCAGATGTACGTCACTGATGTAGCGCAAATGAATAATCATAACCTTGTGTTTATACGACAGTGTAAGAGATGCATGGTGATGGCTTTCAATGCTCAAGATTTTTGCTTCGGGGTTTGTTCTTTGCCGTTCTTATTGGCGCAATATGATTGGCTGCAAAGCGAGGATCAGATGCTCGGGAGATGCCAAGCCCTGACATTTTCTAAAATGTCAGTGAAATCAGTTAGCAACTAATAAAGGAATGTAGCATGTAAATAGGCTATACTATGATGAAGGAAGCACGTGAATAAACTATACAGTACAAATCTACATTTACTTTATGTGTACAATAAGTATAACTTTAAAGATTAAAGCACACCCAAATAAATGTTACCAAATGTTAAAATCTTGTTTTTCTAGAGTTTTATTTCAAAAACATGAATAGTACAAAAATCTGCCCCTTCTTCTGTACGCACTCTCCACTGAATTAATGTTCAATCAAGCGTTTGCTGTGAGGAACTGTTTTTTTTTATGTGTGCTTTAAAAAGCTAGTTTTTAAGGTAAAATATTAAGAAAAAGAGCATGTTTGACTAATGCTAAGTATTTTATTTCCCTCCGTCCTGCCTCCCCCCTCCCCCTTTGCAGTGGAGAGTTTTCGTTTGAAGAATATTTGCCTAGGCTAACCTTTCTGCATTTCAGTCTGTGCACCCTCTTTTTTTATGTCTCGCCGCACACATGTTGTGCTGTGCCGTGAAGTTCGTTGTAGAGATCGCACATAGAACAGAGGCAGGTAACACCATTACAATTATCAATGTAACGCGTTTGCTTTCCATTCGCCGAATTTATAACCGACACTTCCATTGACAAAAACACACTCAAAAGGGGCACTTGTTTATTTATGGATGTACCTATATCGCGGGGCGATTTCATCAACTTGCGTGGTTCCAAAAAGGAAATATTAAAAAATTCCCAAACGAATGAACCCTACTTCATCGAATGAAACAAAAGTGAAGAAGCCGCCGAAAAAAAAAAAAATCTTTGGTGGTGCCGGGATTCAAACTCCATGACTCCAAATATCCAATATTTTGTTTCTCGGCGTCTTCATAGCCTTTGCTCCATTCGATAATGTATTCGGTTTATTCATCTGCGCATTTCGGATGCGTATACATATATTATGTACTAATACAATACACATGTTCAGACTATATTCTTCAATCTTCGATATCGCACAAATTATACTAAAAGGGTATATACTTAATTATATTTTATGTTATAGGTCAGACAAAGTGTGCTCACTAAGTTTTGCCTCTTAGACTGTAACTTAATTATTCAATTACGGGATGAGGAAATGTTAGATTCAAATTAAAGTTTGAAATCCTCTCCTTTCTAGAAGCACATCACTTTTGTAAGCGGTTCCCCCGAGCGTCAATGCACCTCCGCCACCGGTGAACTAGTCTCTGCATGCCGTCGTTGAAGAATGAGGGCGGCTGTCGACGAAACCAAGACCGCGCTGGAGGAACTTCAGTTTCAAGATATTTTGCCTCACCGACCTTGCAGTTAGGGTTTCGTGCCATTAATCAGCTGTTTTCTTTTTTTTCAAGAAGAAATAACTTTTGGAGTTATTTCTTCTTGAAATCGGCAAAATAAACCCTTCAAGGGTACGCGGTTTGACAGGGGCGAAATAACCGCTTCTGGGGTACGCGGTTTGCGTCCGACGAACAATGCAGTGCCGCCGTTGGTGTCGTCAACAGCGCCTTTATTTTTCTACGACAACATTTTTTTTTTATTAGTAAAATGTGCCACACGGCATAATAGGGGGGGGGGGGGGAGGGTTCAAAGAAAGGAGTGCAGTCCAGCGTCGTGCAGGAACTGCAAGAGCGACTTGTAGTACTTGTTGTCATTCACCCATTGTGTGTAGTTAACGTGTGGGTGACCCTTTAGTCCGGCCTCGCGAAGTATCTTCTCACGGGTGGTCTTGGTCCCGCAGCAGAGCCACAGCAGATGAGGAGCATCCACCGTAGCCACAGGGGCCTGACACTTAGGGCAGGTTCCCGGGTCGGCTGGTGTGTGTCCCCAGGTCCAGATGATGGAAGGCGTTAGGGCCGCCCCAGCCCGAAGCCTCCGGAGTCTACGACGACATGAATGACAGTTTTGTCACTCACCACGACATTCAATCAATGTCGTCATTCTATGACGACATTGATTGAAAATCAATGTCGAAGAGGAAATTTCAAACTTTCATTCAAATGCAACATCTTCCAGTTTCATCATTTAGTAAAAGAGTTCCACCAACCCAGGAGGCAAAGCTTATTGCACACTCCTTGCGCACAAAAAAATATTTTCAGCATACCGTATCTTCCCGACTATAGTATGCTGACTATACAGTTTTAAATGTTGAAACGTTATGCGGTATGTGTGGGTGCAGACTATACAAAGACGTTTTCTCTAGATCCTTTTTTATAACGAGATGTGAACAAAATTTGTGAATGACAAAATATGTTAATCTTGATTTACGCGTGATACAAGTTCTTTCTGAGTTAATAAAGCAGTAACTTTTGAAGGTACGTTGTACGTGATATTTTTTCGTGAGAATCCGTCAGCATGTGCGGATTTTAAATCGGGTGCGGACGATTAATATAGTCGTTTTGTTTTCGACCGAACTTTATCCCGGCGGACTATAGTGCCGAGAGAAGAGATATTCGGGATTGATAATTTTTGTATAAATTATTGAACGACCGAGTAGCTTGCCCAGGTCTGCTAAACGATAAAATCATTCACGTACCATCTCGCTTTTTGAGATATACTGAACTTTTTTGTGTTCCTGGACATTCTAATCCCTCGCCTTTCACAAGAATGATGGCCTTGTATAACAATTTTGAGTCACCTGCAAAAGATGTCTTTATGAATTTCAGCGATTTAAAAAAAAAAAGCAGTTGTAGCGAAAATGGCATAGGGCATATGTAGTTCAATGTTGCCTTTGTACTTTTAATTTTTGCAGTGTTCGCATTAGTTGTTTCGTTGCGAATGTATTATGGTGTACCACTCGTAACGCGTTTAGCTGTTGGTGGGCACTTTTAACTCAAGAATAAATAAATAAATAAATAGTGTGGGCTACAGTCCGAAAGCTACATTGCCTCGTATACGAAGGGCGTTCCAAGTGAAACTATGTTTTGATGAGTAGGGAAACAATAAGTAGGGCAGTTTATTGGAGAACCATAAAGGTGCATAGCTTGTCCCCCTGGAAGGGTCATCTGCGTCATCCTGTTTTGGGGTAAGGGGTGGGTGTACAACAGATGAAAAAAGGAAGGATGGAATTCTTCAATAAACTGGGCTTGGAGTGATGACATCACATTGGTGTGATCGCATGTGTGCGTCATTCCACTCCTTTTTTTTTTTGCAATACTATAAATCAGTGGATTGCTCTGCCCATGCTAGTTATCAACTGCTGTTGTGCTAAATTATTTGAAATCTGGATGAATGAGTTCTTTTGCTAATTGTTTGAATGCGTGATTTTGTCAGGTATATTGTTTGCTTTGCTCTGCCCGCGTAAGTAGTCAATCGTTGTGGTCCTTGATTATTAATTATCCAGATGAATTAACTGCTTAGTAAAACTGACTGCATGTTGGAATAATTGTGATGCATATTGTTTTAACTTCGTAAAAACGTTTGAGTGCACGATGAATATTTGTGATGTACTCTGTTTCTCTCATGTGTGTATTGCATGGTCCGCAGTATTTAAAATAAAATAGAATAAACGCACAAACCAATAAATCAACGAGAAAATAAAAGCACAAACACACAGATAAATAAGCAAACAAGCAACTAGATAAATCAATAAACAAATAATTAAATAAATATATACATAAATATAATATTAAACCAATAAACAAAACGAATCGTACCATTTGTGTTCGGTGGCTGGGGCCTATTTTCAGTCGGGCCCTGCTTGGTCTCCCGTCATCCAAACATCATGTACATTTTGTAAAAGCCCCTGAAACTGGGTGAGAAAATCTTGAATGAACCAGAGTAGAAGGGACAGGGAATGAGGTCAGTCAGACGACGTCTCAGTATCTCTGCAACTGCGGAACGTTTCCATTAATCGATCGCAAGTATGGCGGTCTTCAGACGACTTGCTCCAGGTCAAGCTGCCATCGTCACGCACACCCATGTGCAAGATCACAGAATATAAAAAAGTATTTACTGTGAGTTTACTTATTTATTTATTACAACGCACTGCAGGTCAGTATCGCTGCCCAACCGGGGCAGGGTACAGTTACTATAGAGTATTATTATTTTTTTGCGAACTTGACAGGATGTGGGATATACGTGCTCATACTGTCACGAATGACAGGAGGAGGAGCGGCAAAAATTCTGTTTCAAACTGAAATTTTAATTGGGCGAACTTGCGCAAATGAAAATAAAGAACAAGCTTCGAAACAACACAAAAACAGGCGGCGATTCGGTGGCTTAACAGGAAGCGAGAGCGAGACTGACTCGACAAGGTCATGCGCAGCTTCTTATCTAGCGTGAGTCGGCATCGCGAAAATTGGGCCCAGAAGATTCGAGCGTCGAGCGTTCGGAGTGAGAATAAACGGGCACTTTCGGGGAACGAGAAAGTAGGACGAAATTATAAAAGTTGCGTCCCGAGTAAGTATCAACACGAATCTTCTAAAGTCCGTGATCGAGCGTTGCTTGCTCGGCCACGCGCGCGGCCATATGTTCAATTACATGTATGTATTCTACATACGTGTATTCTATAAAACGGCCGTGGTTGCGTGGCGGCCATAGGCGTAAATATGACCAAGTAAAAAAAAAAAACAAGAAGCCTGGCGAGAACGGAAATCAGCGGATGAGTTGAATATTGGACGTTTCGGCAGGAGACAGGCCTTCGTCGCAAGGTTGGTCGAAACCTGGAAGATTAATCTGGGGGGCTATGTTCGACAAATGTTTCGTTTCTCCTAAAAAGAAACGGATGTGACGGAAATGACGATGTCGCGTCTGATTGGTTAGAGACTCAAATGACGAAAGAGGGAACTCTTTCGTCAGTTTGAGTCCTCTAACCAATCAGACGCGACATCGTCATTTCCGTCACATCCGTTTCTTTTTAGGAGAAACGAAACATTTGTCGAACATAGCCCCCCTGATTTGTTGTTTTTTGTTTCCACTGAAGGTTTTTATTGTGCAGTATAAATATAAATACACACATAAATAGGCATGTTTATATATGCGTATATGTGTATATGCGTCTTTTTTATTAATTGAAGATTGTGTTTCTATGCGTATTTTTCATACACACTAAATGCTGTTACGAACTGCATGAGAGCTGGTACTTTCGTCAAGCTGCTATGGAGCAACGTTTTGTTCCAATCAAGCAAATGAATTAATTTGGACTGTAGAAAACTAAAACAATAGAGATATCCAGTGCAGCAAAATTAAAAAGGGACAGTTGAGAATCTACGAAACCCATACAAGTTACACATCAAAAAAGCTTTCCATACCTTTTTTTATAATAAATATACGATGAGGCAGATTGTTTCATTTTATTATTCTTCTGTAAAAGAAAGAGTATGAAGTTATTAACATCACTTGTCCGAGCGATGCGTGTTATTTTTTGGGAGGTTCATGTCCAGATGTATCGTCGAAGACGGCTGAAAACTACCATGGGATGAAGACTAAAGTCGAAGTTTAGTATATCCGAAGACGGAACTAAATTTTAATCTAGCTTACTCACGTCAAGATGCTAGAGGGACGACTTTCTTAGTTTTAACTGAATTGATAAGGGAGTTCAGCCGGTGGTATTGGTCATATCTGCTAAGAACTGTAAGTATCTGAACTCTCCAAAGTATCTTAATATATTTCTTCGTAAAAGGATTCCACACCTTTCAACCGAAGATCTACAAAGAATATAGGCTACAGAACTTCGTTCCCCATGTTTCTTTTTTCTTGTAGTGGAATTCCCAGACCGAGCTTGTTCGTACCCGTGCCGTTTGCTTCATTTCATACAGATGACGAAGTTTTGTTTTTCTATACCGGCAAACAGACGCACGTAAAGCATTTGAGAGTTGCATTTGATAACATCGCGCGGACCCTGCTACGGCCAATGTCATCGGCTAACTGTCCATTGGTCGTAACAGCCTTCCTGGAGTCGACTGCGCTCTCCCACTAAAGCCAGAGTCACGCTGCAGATGCATCGTACAAAATAAACTGTGTTCGTGGCGCACATGATAACAATTATCCGTGAACACGCAGATATGTCCGCAGGTAATCCTCTCGGGGACACTAGAAGCACGCATGCTTCGTACGTTTGCATGATTAGGAGGACATATCCAGAGTCAATCTTTGTACGGCCAATGTGTGAGGACCGTCACACGAGGATTACAAGAAACACCTGAGGCAGTGTCTGCAGGCTTTCTTTTGTGCGATGTGTTACGAGTGCGGCCGCGGCTGTATGTGTGCACGAGATGCACATTCACAAAAGCGCGGTTGAGCCGCACCGGCCTCCCCAACTTCAAGAGAACTCAAAGGAACAAAGAAGAAAGACCAACAAAGCGCTACAACAGTCGCCCAGAGCTTAAGAAATTCTGGGCGTGGCGCGTCCCGGTCTTCTAAGGATCGCCTCGCGGCCAATGAGATGGCCACTTCAGCAGAACGACGAACAACCAATCACGCAGCATCAAGTGTGTGTGAGGATATTTAGTCACGCCCCTGGTTTCTTAAAGACCGACCGACCAGTTCGCGGTTTCCACTTTTCCCCCACTTCCTCCTCTTCAACCCTCTACCCTGTCCACTGTTGCCTGTTTCCTCCTCTCCCATGGTAAAAAGGATCTTCTGCCTTGCAGAATCTCGAGTCTGGTCGTCTGCCTTTAGGCTGTCAGTGGCTGTAACGAGCGAAGAGTAATCCCAGAAAGAGATATATGTATGCGTTGCTATCGCAAGATTCATGCGAAGTATAAAAACAGACGGGACAGAGAGATTTTTTTTTAATTTTTATGTCAAGCATGGCGGCGAAAGGAAAGGCAGTAACACTCCGTCCTTTCATTCATCACAAAACAAACACACACACACACACACACACACACACACACACACACACACACACACACACACAGAGAGAGAAAAAAAAAAAGAAACGCTGTGTCGTCATTGCCATAAGAAGGTGCATGTTTAAATTTTTTATTAGTACAGTTCACTCGTTATTCTTGAACTTTTTATATCCGCTCTACCAACGAGCCCATATTACATGTTAGGTACACTTAGTCGTAACATGTACCAACCAGCCATATTCCCATTATATCCTAGCCACAACTGTTACGAGTGTGCAAAGTACCCAGAATTGTTCCACACGGACTGTAGGTCCAGAACGCGTTTCGCAGACCTGCAGCTAAACAAATAGTGGCGCGCAAAAAAACAATTTTTGGAATGCGACAATCTTTGTCTGCTGAACTGCTGCGAGCGTTCTGAGCATGCGCAGTAGCTCTCCTCCGCAGAGTCGCACGTCGTGCAGACGTCCACGTCCCAGGGACGCTGCATTTTGTTGCCTAAATCATAAGCGCAGGGAAGGTCTAGAGATGGAAATCACTGACATCTGGGGCCATTGTTGTTGTGTCGCTGCTCAGTGTGAACCTTTCGAACCATACATTTCACACAACTACATTTGTTTATCTCGACAAACACACGTAGGAACGACCATCAGGATAACGCCATCTTTTCTAAAAAATAAAAAAAACACGTATGCGCGTGACTTTGTCTCAGAGGCTATTATCAGTGGCAGAATAAGCAGGGTAACGAGGTCTTTTTGTTGTCCCGCCCCAAGCCTTAGGTTGCTATCCTCAATAACACTTCGGCGTCTGGCGAGCTCCAAGTGCACGCGCAGCCAAAGCACAACAGACGGCTGCGAACAAGCGCTGGAGTCCGGGAAGCCGAAAAGACGCCCGTTCGTTCTCACCCTGCCAATGACTACAAGAGCCCTGTCTTTCCCTGCGCACGCAGGAGGCAGGTAACCTTGGCGCGCTTCATTTTGTTGAAAGACATCGAGAACGCCTCTCGTATATGCATGGGAGTTTCCAAAGAAGACATCACTCTAGAGGGTACTTACTTCACGCCATACTTGAGTGCACTGTTCAGAGCGCACGTTCAGAACGATCTCACATCAATAGGCTCTTAAGACCTGCAATCATGATGGTGTGGAAAGCAAGTTGAAAAAAAAGTAAGGAAGCCAGCAGTCAGCAAGCACTCAGCGGTCGCACACTCAGCCGTGACCGTCTGTGAGTACTCCGTATGCTAGCAAAATGGATAATTGGGCGAGTTGGTAAGAGTTCATTATAACTTACAGCGCGACTACGACAAGGACAGACAGAGGAGAAAACAGAAAACACAGGACAAGCGCTGACTAGCAACTGATTCTATTGAAAAGGAAATACACATGATGCTGCTGCTGCTCGTGCAGGCATGCCCCTCCGTGGCCCTGGCGCTTCTTCTTTCACTCCTCACGAAACCGGCCAAGTTATCCGAGATCCATAAAGCGAGATCGACTTTTTGGATCTCGGATAACTTGGCCGGTTTCGTGAGGAGTGAAAGAAGAAGCGCCAGGGCCACGGAGGGGCATGCCTGCACGAGCAGCAGCAGCATCATATGTATTTCCTTTTCAATAGAATCAGTTGCTATACTTCGTCTCACCCTAGCATGGACTAGCCGCGAAGGCTGTGCTTGCGCGAGCGGCCAGCCTTGACTGCCTTGACTGGAGCACTTGCTGCACGAGCGCTCGTGCAGCCGCCGCGGCTTCATTCAAAGCGACTAGCTCGCGGTTTTAGCACGCGCGGCTAACAATAGTCCATACTAAGGTGAGACGAAGTATAGTCAGCGCTTGTCCTGTGTTTTCTGTTTTCTCCTCTTTCTGTCCTTGTCGTAGTCGCGCTGTAAGTTATAATGAACTCCGTAAGCTCACTGGGTAGCAGGTAAATGGCAGGAAGGTATTTCAGTTGTTCCGCATCCTGCGCTAACTTTTTTACGTTTCTACCTTCGAACACCCTTTGGTTGGTGTCTCGTAAGCCTCGCGCGTGCAAGCGCTGTGCCAAATCACGCTGGAAGGCAACGAGCTCAAGCTGGAGGCCAGGCATTCTCCAGTTGCCTCGCCGTTCTTACTCTCTCCGTGACAAGGAGAAAAAAGAGAGGGAAACAAACAAAAACGAGTCATGCCGTAGGGTTGTGCGAATATTCGAAATTTCGAATAGTAGTTTCGAATGATACTCTATTCGATATTCGCTTCGGGAAGAACTGCACTATTTGTATTTTTTGAAGTGTCGACTGTGGCGGGTTTGCCCCGTTGAGCGCGCTTCTTACCGAGCACCGGTGCACTGCGGAGAAGCAAAACTCGCGAAAGCAAGCTTTTGCGGGTGTTGCTTCTCTGCATTACAACGGTGCTCGTTAACAAGCGCACTCAACGGGGTAATCCGCCATGATAAACACTTGGAAAAGTATGAAAATCGCAATTGCGTGCTTGGAAGAAAAGCGTACATTCTAAGCGAGGTGGTGAACGCCTGCCGGTTGTGTATGAAAATAAATGGAAACTTTGTGAATATGTTTACACGAACTCAACTCTGTGACGTCACGGCGCGGTGGTGGCGCGTCGGTCGCACTTCCGGTCTGGGGCTGTGGGCAGAAGTCCCCATGCCAGACGTGTATTCCTGCGTTGTTTTGAAAGAAACCAGACAAAAACCTGCCTTCTCGTCAAAACGCCGCGACTGGGGCCGTACCAAAAGTGTCAAGAAAAGTTTGAAGGTCAGTTTTCACGTGTTCGGTTCGTCCGAGAATCTGGATATGTGCCGTGAAAAGGGAAAAGCAGACGCCATCGGACAACGATTGCTTGGGCGGGAAGTTTTTTGGGTTGAATTCACGGATACTTGTGGTCATCAGATTTATTTGTTTTGTTCCAATATGAACGCCAGAAAACGGTCGAGTTGTGCGGACCACCTGCGGACTACGTTCAGTGCGTCTTCGAGTTCAAACGGCCGCCTGATCGTTCGAACTGTCGTCTGCTCTTTCAAACGTTTCTGCTTGTCGTCTGCTCCTTTAGACGACACCGGCAGGTAGACCAAATGTTGGCCCGGTACTTGCGATAAGAAGTAAGTGCAGGCCTTAAAAGACTTAAATTTGAAGGTTGGTAAGCAGGCTCGATGTAAACAGTAGATACAAGGAGATGTTGATCATTGTTACCAGTGACCATCACCGACTTGTTATCCCTAATTCACTTGGTTCGATTCTGCTTGCGATTTTCAGTATCGATGTCGATCATCTCAGCTACGGTTCACGCTTTTGCAGCCCGAGCGGCGTCACGACTGAAAATTGCGAGCGAAATCTTATCATGCGAATCAGGCTTTAGCGTACATACTGCGGCGTCCACGCGGAATGAATCGCCACATGTCACTTTATTCACGCAAAGTTTTGCGGTGTTACTAGCCTCGGTAATTTCGCTGACGCCGCTCAAGTAGTCAGACATCGCCAGGAAGACGTAGAATCAACAATTCGAACGCGAAAAAGGGCAGGGGTCTCACACCGACGCCGACAACATCCCATTCCAATGGTTTGTCTTTGGGCGACGGCGAGCTTCTTGCCCACACCCCCATCGAGCATGTGCGGCGCCGGTGGTGTCCGCTAGGGGCGCTCCGGTTTGTTTGCAAACATGAGTTGATGTATATCTAGATTTTAGTAAAAGTTTCAAAATTAAACTTACTTATGCAAGAGTATATGTGCGGCACAGAGATGTCCTTACAACATGCGTTCATCATGCGCCATTCTTTCTATTTTGAACTCGAGATTAAAGAAATAACATTTTATATAACAAGATTTTGTAAATAACTTAATTGGGTATAGTGGCCATCTCTACAGGATTCCTTTTATGCCAAATCCGTCGTTTACTTGCCATTAGAATGCATCGGACCTTTTGAGGTCACAGTTTGTAAATATTGATAGATTAAACTTAGCTTATCAGTGAACAAGTGGAACAACCTTTACGAGTTTAGCTGGGTTTTCGTCTAACCATGATGCAACGGTAGTGAAAGGCGTGGCAAACTATTCGATATTCGAAACGCAAATATGCGGCTAAAACACTATTCGCTTCGATTTCACTTCGAACTCAAAATCTACAATTCGCACAGGACTAGTCATGCGCATATCGCTTTCACACGCGGCAGCAGGCAAGACGGCAGCATCCCGCGCTATCGGGATACTCGTAGAAATGAGGAAATAGGGATTTCCACGACCCATACACTGCATTAAGTTCTTTTCAGCAAGTGTTCTTACAGAGCGTGAGAAGGACCAATCACAATGCATTATTCATGAGCTTGTCCAATGGCGTGGTCAACGTAAGCTCTTGAAAAGGGGCGAAAGTGTGATTATGATGGATCTCTTGGCGGCGCGGACGGGTAATTTGCATTTCTGAATCCTGTATCGGGTCACGCATTGTCAAGGTCTCGAATAACGAATTCGTAGCTGGAGGGTACAAGAACGTCTTGCGGGACTCCGACGAATTTTCGCAAGCGGGGGAGTGTGTCTTTCGTTGCCAAGGGTGCGATGTGTCTATAGACTTGCGACCGACACCGAGAAAATGTAATAGATTATAGTACGCGCATTTTTAGAATCTCGTTTCGCGTTGCTTTATGAGCGTGCTTTTGAATACATTTACGGACAGGACGTGGGTTATTGATTGATATTAGGTCTATTAATGCTGTGTAGCGTATTCCGAGAAAAAAAATTAGTTGCTTCGCTCATGGTGCGTTGTATATAGTATACACAACATATCTACGAGCTTTGGGGGGTTTCGATATATTACATTTTTCACGCCTTGATCAACGTCTATGTTCCCTAAAGTGTTACGTTAGCCATTAACTAATCTAAATTCTGCTAGCCAGTGGAGTTAAAATGATCAATAGTAACTAGAAATCAGGGACAATTATCTTATCCGAATAATGCGCACTTTGGACGCTAGAGAGCACTATACTGTTGTTCCTTTGCACCCTAGCATTCGAAAAGTAATGATATAACTACCATTCAACTATTACTCAAGTAACAATTTGAACAAGCAACACGTACTTTCTTCGTACTGTCTTTTACGGCTAATGTTCTTCTGTTTGTCGATGACGTTAAATTTTATTATTCTGCCTTCATGCCGGCATAGGCCGTCTTGTGAAATGGAACTAAATAAACTGCTCGATTCTTTAGTCCAGGAAAACTAAATATATTGTGATTTCTAAAAAACGCGAAGTTCTTTTGTTTTCTTACACTGTGGGAAGCGCCTCGATTCCCAGTGTCTTTTTGTTCAAGGATGGTGGTGTCTGTGTTGGTAACTCACTTGATTTTAGTAACCATTAGCGGTGTGCGAATGGTGGTTAGTTTGTTTTTATATTAGTTTTGTATTTTCTTGTCTCGGTTTTCTTACTTTCAGTACTGCATTTTTTTTTGTGTTTGGAGTGTATACCCATATGTGTAGAACATGGGAGACCTCCAGGGTTGTTCGGGGGCAAACAAATAAGGCGTTATTAAAATAATTAACCAAAAATGACAAACTTCGTTCAACAGGCAGCCTAATAATTAAATTACAAATACAAAAAGTTGCTGTATTGTAAAGCGGATCTAGGTGACGCTCTGCATTCTTGACTGTCTAGAACCATTGTTTTGTCGCGGTTTTTCTATTTATTGCGTTAAACCGATATTTCCAATAGGTTCTTACTCTGAACATTGAGACGGAGTTGAAGGTGCTTTGCAAGGTACCCGTGTGACACGCTTTCCGCATTGCTACACACACAAAAACGCAAAACACAAACATAAATAAAAATAAACAAAAAAGCACGTAGCCCTTATTGGTCATCGTTAGCAAACTTTTAGTACGCGGTATACGTCACTGGGCCGTTAAGATCGGTGCGATCGTCGGTACTACTTAGTCACACTAAGCGACACCCCACGTCATGCGACCACGTCACGTTACATGGTAACGTGACGCGGTCACGTGACGCTGCTGACGTCACGCTCATGGCTCAATTTGCGTGTCGCTTTTCCGGGCCATTTTTGTTTAAAGGGCCGTGAAACGCTTCTTGGGGCTCTAATCCGGACATTGTCGAAAAAGTCAGCGAGAAATCCCGTGGCCGTGATTGGTCCGGCACCACGCTTGAACTTGGCACCGGCTGATCACGGTGGTGGAATTCCTCGCCGACTTTTAAGGCAAAAGCCTTATATGTCCCATTACGCTAAAAGGCAGCGTTGGCGTTGTGCCCGAAAGATGGCCACAAAATACGTCATCAAGCACGCGCCGCTCAAGGCAAAGCGGGCCTTGAGCGACCGCTTTGACCTTGATGCACGCCATCAAGCACGCGCCTCAGAAATAAAACACAAAGAAAAGCACAGCAACGCAGATGCTTCGTCACAAAAGCCGTGAAGTCGACGGGGGCTCCGCGCCTGCGCAGTGGGGGAGCGCGATGTCATCGCCGGAGCGCCGTGTGCAAAAGGAAGACGTGGCGCGGTTCTTGCAGGAATGCGCTGGACGTAGGAACGCTTTCGCATACCTACACGTACGCAGTCTTAAGTGTCTTCGGCGTGTTTCGCCTAGTGTCCAAATTAAAGCCACTGAGCGCGCCGTAGCTTTCCTCCTCGGAATCAGCAGAGGGTACGCATTCGTTCACAGCCCGGTGACTCGACAGTTTTCGCCTCCGCGATAAGAGGGCGTCTCAGTGGCGCCCTCTTACGGTTCCTATCACTGACGCCAAGACCTAGATTAAAAGAAGCGAGAGACAAGTTTGATAGTGCGTGAAAGGCGCGGTGGAAGTCTAGTCATCACGTTTCTATATCAACACCGTCGGAGTGGAGAGTCTCACCCTGCTCTTATTTCCATAGACGAGAGCAGAAATAATCCTACCCAACAGGTCATAGTTAGCGTTTGGCCAATCGTGAAAGGCCAATTACCCCTCATTCACGCTGGAAGCGGATCCGCGTTCGCAAAGCGGTTGCGAAGGCGGTTCTATAAAGATTCAGTACAATGTCACGCGCACTTGATGTCATCGAGTGCGCGTGCAATTGTACTGGATCTTTATAGAACCGCGTTCGCAACCGCTTTCCGAACGCGGACCCGCTTCCAGTGTGAATGAGCGGTTAGAGTGACCCTTTAGGTTGCGCACATCGCCTATTTATCCTATCAATTGCGCATTTTATGTTAACATCCTGCGAACCATTCCTTCTGACTGTAGAAGGGAGCTTGGAGTCGCCTGCATCCCCCAAAGCCGCGCTAACACCGCTAATACATTATACAAAAGACAGTTTGCAGAAACCGTCTGACGCGTGTTTCTCCCTTGCATGAATAGTCCCGCAACTTTGATCAGAAAACAACATGGCTGCAGACATGTTCAAAGCATACAGGTGACAGAAACGGATTTGGATCATGCTTGAGGCCTGTTCGCAGATAAGTCTGTCGTCATGTCTGCAGCGATAACCGTCGCATGCTGTATGAGCAGTGGGTCTGCGGCTGACGTCAAACGACACACTGAATTATTACTTTGGTTTTGATCACGGTGTAAGATAATACTCTTCAGGTGAGGACAGCGCACTCCTCGCGCAGTGCAGATGAAGTTCGCTTTTCACTCTCTCTCTTTCTCTCTCTCGCTATGGTTTCAAGCAGCGCCCGCAGATGACTCGTCGACCCGTGGGCACGGCAAAGACGGCTCGTGCCGCCTCATGCTCCACACGCGAAGAGCTCCAGCGAAGTTGTCGCTCGTGCAGAAAGACCACGGTGTACCGGGCTGTCATGGCAACGAGATAATGTTTTCCGCTCTCACACAGTTTCGCCGCTTGGCCGCCGTCGACACTGTCAGCCGTGGGCACGGTGACCGTGGAATAATGCAGCTTTTCGGATGCCCGTCGAACGAACACTATCTGATTCCTCGCAGCGCGCGTTCAGCCCCGCCGTGTCCTCCCCTAAAGAGTGTATCTTACACCTTGGTTTTGATCTACACTCTTAAAAAAAAGCTAGTAAAAAGCTAGTAACTGCAGCAGATACTACCTATTTCTGACCGTTACTACCTTTCACTAACTATTTACTACCTCAAACGC
The DNA here is from genome assembly GCA_013358835.2 of Ixodes persulcatus. Taxonomy (NCBI): domain Eukaryota; kingdom Metazoa; phylum Arthropoda; class Arachnida; order Ixodida; family Ixodidae; genus Ixodes; species Ixodes persulcatus. The sequence continues at coordinate 703,467 of JABSTQ010009160.1, read as the reverse complement.
GCGATAGGTAGTAAAAAGTTAGCAAATGCAGCCATTACTACCTTTTTCTGACCGTTACTACCTTTTTTTTATTTTTTTTTATTTATTCATGAGAAACCCGCAGCGCCTATACAGGCATTATTGCAGGGGGGCACAATGCATTAAAAAAAGATCCACAGTACTCGCGGCACACCACTTCCACCGGTAATGAATTCCATTCTGCGATGGTTCGTGCAAAAAAAGAGTGTTTCAAAATGTTTGTCCTGGAGAAATACGGCTGAACCTTATAACAATGGTCTGTACGAGCAGAACGGTAAGATGGTGAATGCAAAAACTTTGCAGCACAAATTACTGTTTGGTTGTGATAAATCGAGTAAAACAATTTGAGGCGCAGTCTTTTACGACGTTCATTTAAATGCACCCATCCCAGTTCCTTTTTCATTTCTGTTGTGCTACTGAAACGATCGTATCTCCCCAGGACAAACCGAGCAGCAACAGATTGAATACATTCTATAGCACTGATATGACCCTGGTAAGACGGATCCCACACATGACAGGCATACTCTAATATCGGTCTAACATACGCTTTATACGCTGCTTCCTTAAGCTCTTTGCTTACATGTTTAAGGTTGCGCTGCAGGAAACGTAGAGCCCTGCCTGCCTGCCCTGGAAAGGACACTGTTCACTTGTGTTGTCCATGTTCCGGTCGTCGGCAAATATAACACCTAAATATTTATAAGATGGTTCCATTCTAATTTTTTCATTGTTAATGGAATACTGATGAGTTATTTATATTTTTTCTTGTGAAGCACACATAAACACACTTGCTAGCATTCAATGACATCTTATTGTTTTACACCATGATTCAATTCGTTTAACATCTTTCATAAGCTGTGTGAAATCCGTTTCCCCAGACACTGCGTTGTACAAAGCACAATCATCGGCAAATAGACGTATTTTTTATTTAATTCCTCGGGAAATATCATTAATATAAATGAGAAAGAGAAGCGGTCCCAACACAGATCCCTGTGGAACGCCAGATGTTACTAAGACACGACCCGAACATACCCCATTTACCACAACCTGTTGCTGCCTTGAAGCTAGGTAATCTCGTAACCAGTTCATCACATTATTATCAATATTTAGGACTTCAAGTTTCTGCAGTAATACCGAATGAGACACAGTATCAAACGCTTTCTTGATATCTAAAAATATACAATCAACTTGACCTCTATTATCAATTACTGTGGCAATATTAGCTATTTACTACCGCAAAGGCGCGGAGAAGATGGCGGCGCTTGCTTCATACCCGATTGCCAGCGTTAGCGACGTACTTGTTGTTTCTGAACGCAGGGGGAGGTATCCACACGCAATCGTAGCGTCAAATAGTGTATGAGGGGGCATGTTTAAGGGTTGGAGCTGACTTTATAACGATCTCAGCCTCCGTACCAGCACGACGTGGAAGCCAGCGCTGCAGCGAGTGCAGCGGCCATTGTTGATGCAATGGCCATGTGGCTTACTTCTTTCCTTCTCGTTTGAATTCGTTTGTGAGTGTTTATATTCATTTTGGTTTTAACTGGGATGAAAGAGCCACGTACTAAAACGTTTCCGAAAACAGGAAAAGTTCAATCTTTTTTTATATTCTTTATATTTGTATTTTTTAAATCATATGGTTTTCTCTCACAAGAGACGCTTGGCAACATTGTACGACAAGCAAGTTGGCGCGGTTGGGGCCAGTCGGTGTTCGCAAGACGCTAATTTCTTTGATGTGAAACTGCCGTTTTTGCCTTGTGTCGTGTGCAGCTCTCGTGTTCCCGCGTTGGAGTGCATAGTAAATGTTCGTGCGGTCGACGGGGCGGGTGTCTGCGTGGACCTGGACTGCTCCGAGGATAGTTCTAACGAGCCGGCGCCGCTGTCACTGGGTTGGATTTCGTCGTCCAAGAAGCTTTTCTCCACCTCCTACTTGACACTGAGAACTTCTTCACGGTTTGTGTGTGCTCGGTGGTTGAATGATTCTGATTGAGCTGTCTTCGGTCGTGACAGTGCACTGTCACAACCATTAATGTGCGTCGTAAATAGTGTATGTAGCTTTGGGACTAATAAAAAAAAAACTGTTTTGGCATTCTATGAGTCTTTTTGAATTTGCCCCAAAAACGCGAGCATTCGTCGGTGTACTACAAAAATTAAGACGCGAGCTGCACGCGGTATTAATTTTGCATGCATTTTTGTAGCGCAGCACGCGAAAGGAATGCAGCTGCCGTCGTACTCTCCGTCAATTACAGCCTTTATTCGCCGCGGCAGACGGCAAGAAAGCACTCACTCGCCGACGAGCGCCTCGCCGACAAGCGACGAGGCGATCGACGGGGACATGTTGACGAGCGACGGCAATTTCTCACGGTCACCCGTCGCGTCGCTCGGTTTTTTAATTTCAAGGAAACGTCCCTCATCGCCTTGGCCGCTTGTTCCCATCGCTTTCATGCGGTTAGCCTCGTCGCGCAATTTACCCATCGACTGCGAATAACTGACGTGCTGATACACGGCGACAAGTTTGCGCACTCAAATGGTAAGTATCAAAGACTTAACGGCAGTCGAAGAAGTGAGTGGGGAGGAAGTGGCCGAGTGGGCTAACGCGTCTCACCTAGAAAGCTTGCGCTGAGAACCCCTGGGCTCGATCCCTACTGCCCCAGCCCGTAAGTTAGCGATAAAATTGATCAAGTAAGCGTGTGTTTGTTTGAATGCATTGTGTCGATTGTTTATATGTATAAACTTGCAAATGTGGAAGAATTGAAATAAACTGTAAATAATCGTCTTCCTTATTTGTGTACGTTTAATTGGGCGGTGACTAGCGCCACCTAGATTACTCATTTCCAGTTTCAATTTTTTGTTGCGCCTGCCACCTGGTGGTAAGTGGCATAACCCCACACCTTTTTTTTTTTTTTTTTTCCACCGGAAATCACGTGACTAGTTGCGTTCCCGGTCTTCAGTCGGGAGGTAGCGCTAGTTACTAGCTAGAAGTAGTAAATACCTGGATTCTACTTTGAGGCTAGTAACAGTTACTAGCTTCGTGACCTAGTAACCGTTACTAGCGTGACCGTTACTACCTCAGGCTACTAGGTACCTAGTAACATATGTGACAAGCGGTTACTAGCTCTTACCTAGTAAATACTGCTAGCTTTTTTTTAAGAGTGTAGTTGCTTTGTGTTCACTAAACGAAGGTCTAAAGGCGCAAAGAAAAAGAAAACACAAAGACGAATAAGGAACACTTAGCGTTCGTCCATGTTGTATGCGTTTCTTCTTCGTCTGTGTTTTTTTTGCTCTTTTAAACTTTTTAAGTGAGACAGTGTAGTTTACTGGCAAAGGATCAGTGTGTTCGACTAAGTCAAAGTCACGTGACCCGCTTTAGAGGGACTGGATCGGTGTAAACGGCTCCAAACGCAGGCTTTCGGTAGAACGTAAGGACAAAGCGCTGCATCGCCGACGTGAGTGACCAAATGCCTCGCTGTGTTCGACCTTTCACGATTTATAAAACGCTCACTATTACATCTGAAGAGGAATTAAAGGTGCTTTCGCGGACGGAAATAAGTGTAGTGGCATACCGTCAGCATTGGCGGTGTTGGTTTCAGACCGCGATGACTCCGAACTTGCGTTGAATTCTTTAGACATACCTGCAACTCATCGTTCGCAATTGATGATAAGTAGCCAGGATCACAAATCTTGACGTCAGGACGGAACAACTCCCGGTTGGGGTATCATGCGGGGTGGCGAACCCCGAGAGAGCACCGTTAAAACATCCTCACTAGAGGACTCAGAGTGAAGGGATGGTGCAAGTCAAATCATGAATAGCGTTTGCAATGTAATAACTGACACATCCAGCGCCGATAGGTTGCTCACGCGCATGCGTGCGTTGCCGGATGGCGAGGAGGATGGTCGGGCGGAGAAGCTGAGCAAACGCTCGAAGACGTTTACAGACGATCGTCGCTTTTGCTGCCTCCTCACAGCTCGTATTGCAAACGCGGTTCATAAAGAACGTGTCTCCGTTCGAGCAGTTGCAGACACTCTGAAATCGAGGCCCCTTAGAGGCTACTCAGCGTCAATGATAGCGGTACTATTGCAGTCGCACAAATCTGTAGGCCCATCGATCTGCAGACACACTCCCGTTGTTTTGCGGGGTAGAGAAAAGTGCCCGGATGTCCGCTGTGGGTAATCGACGGTGGTCGCGAGCAGGTACTTCCCACTCGGCGATCGCGTGTCTCCAGCGCTGGCAGGGAGGGTTACCTGTGCACGGAGTTGGCCGGACCCGGTGTTCAGCGGAATTCGCTTTGGTGGCGGGGTTCTCTGAATCCCGCCGAACTCTTGATGCGTACTCGATACACCCGACGGGTCGATGACCGTTGAGCGTGTACCCCGGTGACTTCGGAATCTCGTTTGCCCTAGCTGGGTACGTTTGCTGGACAACTGTGGCCGGTAAGGCAAAAACAAAAAAAAAAAATCTAAATAAAATAGCGAAAATTGGGCGGGATTGTGGAAAGAAGAGAAGAGGGTGTCCTGACTGAGGAGACTAAAGTAACTCTGCGTGAGATACAGGAAAGTAAATAATAAAAGATGCAGAGATGAGAGAGAGAGAGAGAGAGAGAGAGAGACAAAGAGAGAGAGAAAAAGAGAGAGAGAGAGAGAGAGAGAACGGTTGACACTCGAAAGCATCTATACGTCATCCACCTCAAGAAAAAGAAAAGAAATTTTCGCTCATATCTCATGCGCTGGGCAAAGTATTGATCCTAGCCATAGAAGAAAAAGAAGAAAACTGCGTCAGTTTACCTTCAGTCAGCCTACAGGAAAGTGAAAAGAAGTTCCCGCGTTGCGTGAATGTCCATGTAGAAAAGGAAAAATGGAGATAAACAACAAAATGAAAGAAACGGAAGAAAAAGAAGACTTAACAATGGCCGTAGCAACACCAGTAGAAGAGTGGAGGTTTAATTAATAGTTAGTAGTCCAGCGATCGGGTGTCTTTTCTTCTTTCTCTATAATTTTTTGTGTGTTCAGCTGGTTCCACTAAACGTGTAAAACCAACTATACATAGCTTTACTCATACCCCTCGTGGGCAAAGTTATTATTAAAAAATTCTTAAAGGACACATGCAAAGAAAAAAAAAATTTTTTTTTAAACAGCTTAGATGGAAAAAGGATATCATAAAACGATTTTACAACGAAGAAAAAAAATTTTTAGAGCTATATTTACGGCGCTATACGACTTTGTAGTTGGCGCCCGCGGGCGCCGCAGAAAAGTGGCCCTTATTTATCACGTGACGGGCCCATATTTGTCACGTGGTGCTCGCACTCTTTCGGAAGCTTCCTATGGCCTCTAAAAGTAACTTATTCATCTTTATTTAAAGTATAACAAAAAACTAAGATTAGTAAGTAACTTTTAGAGCCCAAAGGAAACTCCTGAAAAAGCGCAAGCAGACGTGATAGACCTGCGCGCCGGTCAAATGACGGCGGCGGCACCCCGAACCAGACGAACTTCTGCGGCGGCGGCGACGGCGGCGTGGAGAAACGCGTTGAAGCGGCGTTCGCACAACGCTCAGCGTGCGGCGGTGGCGTCGCTTTACGGCTCCGGCGACGCAGGGCGGTGGCGCGCGGGCCTACCACGTCACCAGCGGCGGCTCCGGCGGGCGCCAACTACAAATTCGTATAGCGCCGTAAATATAGCTCTAAAATTTTTTTTTCTTCGTTGTAAAATCGTTTTATAATATCCTTCTTCCATCTAAGCTGTTTAAAAAAAATGTTTTTTTTCTTTGCATGTGCCCTTTAAGAAAAAAATGTCTTTCGCAGTAAAATAGTGAACGTTTTGATAAAATAACATCAAAATAAATAAAATAAACAAAATATTATTTTGGTTCACTTGATATAAAAAACAAAAAAAAATAACCTACGAGAGGTGCGCAACCTCTTTTCATTGTGGTTCTCAAGGTAAAACAAAGTAGAGAGTACTGTGCGGCGGTCCCTAAAGTATGGTGCCTTGAACGGGTCTCTGACTGGCGAACGTACTGCGCCCTGAAAAGTGGTCCTTCGATTTCCAATTGATTACCTCGCAGAAGCGTCACGCCTTTCCCGGTCCTGGCGGTGACAGAGCAGCGGGTGTGAGTGCGGCAGATGCCTGCTCCCCTGCTGGTCACTCTCTGGCTCAACATACCACGGAAGCTATGGCGGCCAGGACTCGGGACGCCGAGACGTCAGCGAGCGACACTCGCTTTCGCTCGTGCTTCTTTTTTTCTTCTCGTAAACATCTGCGACCAACACCGAGACTCACGACATCCGACCCTCGGTTCTTCGTGACGTCATTCGTTGTTACCTCCGGATCACTCTCGATGCATAGCACTGAACACACCAGTCGGAGACACGTTGAAGGAGTCCGATTTTGCTGAAGAGGAGAGCGAGAGCCACAGCTTGTGTGCCATGAACCAATGAGACATTTACGACTGGCTCGCGAGTTTTACAACGGGGCAATATTGCAGTGAGCAGATCTCAAAAACGTACAAATAGCGACAATGGTTTCTCGGCCTCTGATATGCTCGTTCTTTGTACACCATTACCCGCCGGTCAATCTCAGCTTTCGTGAGGCAGCGGAACAGTTTGAAGATTTAAGAGCGAAGAGCAGATTATCAATTGGTATACCAGAGTGAAATAGCAGACCATCACAATTTCAGCCCGCGTTTGATGTCAGTTCGCCGACTGACTCGCTTCGTAAGAACTTTTTTCCCATCAGTTAGCAGACAACGTACTGCGCTTTCTTCTTTCATTTCAGTCTTCAAATGGCGGTTTGTAGTAGACGAGCACGTTCATCCCTTGTTTTAGCTGACGAACCGTCTACAAACGCTATCTTCGCTTGCTCCGGGAGAAGCAAATTAGATCTCGTTCTCGCTCTCGCGGTGACAAAAATCGGACCCCTGGCACCATACCCATAGTTTGCTTTTGGAAGGTAAAAACCAGGGTCCTGGCCCTCCACCTTTCTTTCCAGACGCTGGATCGAAACTGCTACGTTGGTCGCAAAAGAAGAAAACCAAGGAAGTTTGAGACAAAACTGAGAAAAGAAACTGAGTGTATGCGGAGAGCAAGTCGTCCGCTTCTTGCGCAGCAGTTGCGGTGACGTTAGAATGATGCCGAGCTCTGATTGGCTTTGATAGAAAGGATAGTGGGTAGGTCTCAATTCTGGATGCCCTGAGGTCTACCCACTATTTTTTCAGTCAACCAACAAGAGCTCGGCGTTCTGACATCATCGCAACTCCTGTGCAAGAAGCAGACGAACTTGCGCTCCGCATTGGAGAGGCGTTACAATTACAGACGACTTGCTGTGGCAGCCGGAAGGGTCAGCCGTGTTCAAAGTTTCCGTCAGTTCTACAATACTGCAATAGTACTGCAATGACAAAAAATATTTTTAAAGCTAATCTGGGACGCGTATATTTTTTCCCAACTTTCCCACGAAAAACAAAAGCGCGCCATATTTACGCCGTTAGACGCAATTTAGGTGGAGATCACGGATACAGATCAGTGGGTCCGTTCATTACTACTAGATTGGCTGGGCTGCTTGACCGAGCAAGCTAACAAGCCTAGTGTCTCCCTTTCGCGGGGAGGCACTCACTCGATCGAATGACGTTTTAGCGAACGCCCACGTTTCACCGAATGACACTTTAACGAATAGTCGGACGCCGCGAAGCGGCGTTTTCGGGTGGGCCAAATGGGTTCACAGTTTTGTAATGAGCCGCCGCAGACTGTCGCCGCGAAGTGGCGTAAGCGCAGCGCGGCAGATGGGTTAACGGGCGCCCCCGTTTTTCGCTAAAACGTCGATTCGCTCAAATGTCGCTGTTCGCTAAAACGTCATTCGCTCATGTTATATGGACCCCCCTTTCGCGACATCCGGTGCGTCTAGTCTTACGTCTGACACCGCCTGCTAGTCATGCGAGCAGACGAACGGCAGCCTCCGTCACCGTCTGCTATTCCACCGGCGTCTATCGTCGTCTTCAGTGCCCTCAAGACGAGGGCAAGAAAGCTGCGCGTCGGCGTTCGTTTTCGCCTTCGTTCGTCTGCTATTCCGCCCCCGTCTATAAACTTTTGGAACATTCGCAAGATGCGACCATGAAAGCGGCGTTCTAGCGTTCCTTCATGTACGAGCCACGGTCCAGTAAAAGTGTCTGTCAGCGTCTGTCGATATGCGGTAGAAAGCTACCGGGAGTTCTAAAAATAATCAACAAAATAAAAACGCACTCCTTCCAGCTTTTTTGTACTTTTTCTTTTTTTCATTCCATCGGCGAGCAAGGTAGGTGAGCGTCATAACGCGCAGTTAAAACGCGACCTAAAAAGTTTCGCTGTGGTAGGCCAGTTGCACTGCAAAACGTGAGTGCTAATTGCGTTTTGAAGCAAATTGACAAGAGCATACCTAGAAAAAACTTGATACCAGCCGAACGCCCGATTGCCTCCAGCCAAATGGTTCGCAAATTTTTTGCTGTGTAGGTATCTTGTCAGTTTTGAAATTATGGTCGCAATCCTGACGGTTTCACAATTCACAGAACAGCGGGGCCGCTTTTACTGGAGCCAACATTTTCATTTAGCATCAACACGCGCAAAGAAAGAAATCAAGCCCCATCAAGCAAAATGGTTGATGTGGGACGCAAGTCTCTCTTCCAAAGGCGCGTACTGCTACAGTTGTTTCGACACAGAAATCCAAGTGCTCCTCCGGCTCTAATAATAACATCGTCGATATATGCGTTCCTTGTGCAGTCAGCTGAAACCGTGACACCTAGATATTTAAATTATTTTGGTACAACTTCATCGTTCAATTGATATCGAGTGTCAATTTAATACATATTTTTTTGGAGTACAACTAACATGGATACATTTCTTTACGTTGAGCTACATCTTCCACTCATTGCGCCACTGAGTAACTCTATTGCAGTCATCCAGCAACTGTGGGGAACTTACCTCTTCCATGAGATTTTTTTAAATGACACAATCATCCGCGAACAATCGTACCTTTGAGCTGGCGTGGCCATTATTATCATTGACAAACATTAAAAATAACAAAGGCCCCAGCCCGCAGCCTTGCGTCATGCCAGATGTAACGGCAACACAATTAGATGTTACACTGCTTAAGACAATACATTGACGACGCAAGAATTTATATTTTTTTATCCACTTTAAGATGGCAGTGTTTATGCTTAGAAACTATAGCTTGTGTAATAACGGTGAGTGAGTGGGATGCAGTGTCGAACGCTTTTCTAAAGTTTAAGATTACACTGTCCATCTGTCTACCTCCATCAACACTTGTCATTAGATAATGGTACAGCTGAGTCAATTACGTTGCACACAAATGCCCCTTTCTAAAACAATATTGAAACTCAAATAAAAAATAATGTAACCTGAGATGCTTTGTGATTTGACAAAATGAAACATGCTCCAGTAAGTAACAACATATCGACTTTAGGGAATTTGATTTGTAATTTGCTTCATTCTTCTTGGGCTCCTCTTCGTGTACAGGCACCACATGTGCCACTTTTGAGTCGTCTGTTAAATAACCAAAAGCCAATGATTTTTTTTTCGCACGTTGTTGTAAGCTTTAAAGTGGTTACGGAGAATGTTTTCCATTATGTTTTGTATACCCATTAAATGCTTCTTTCCGACTTTGCGGACATTTTTTTTGTGTAATCAGTACGATATTCGTTGCCCATTTCGTGATCGTTTTATAATTATTTGATAATGGCACACATGCTAACATTTTAATTTTTGGCAATTAACATTCTTAAACATTATTTGACTTAGCGTTTTAGTGAATTGTTTTTATATTGTACTGATTTGTTTCTCTTCCTTAAAGCGTTTGTGCATGGGACCCGTCAGGCACCAGAGGGTTTTTTCTCTACCCCTTCCTCGTGAGGCAGCAGCGAGTTTTATCCATTCCCCTGTGTTTTGTAGTGTAAGCTACACTGGCCGAGGTTGGGCTGTTTCGCCTGGCTCCTGGAGAGCCGTGCTGCGCATGCGCGAGGAACAGGGACCACCGACAGTCACGTGCTCGCTCGCCCCGCGCGCTCTATTCCAAATCCAGCCCCGTCGAAAGCAGCTACACAAGCACTGCGTCCAGCCTCAGCCCTTTACAGCCGACAAGGTATTTTGTCCCGTCACCGTAGTGCAGTTTCTAAAGTGAGGGGCCCCGTCACCGTCGTCAGTTCCTATACATATAGCGGGGCGTTTGCCAGTGTGGTATACCCTATTGAAAAAATGTCTGTGAGGCCCACTAGGATTTCCTGTGAGGGCCTGAGAGGCCTTTTTGGATATCCTGAAATGTCTGATGGGCCCACCTGGCTCCTCTACTAGGTCTGTGGGGCCCATCAAGATATCTTTCTGAGAGGTGTGCGTTCCTTCAGGGTCGTTTTAAAAGATCTGTGTGGCCTTTCAGGGCCGTTCTAACGGGTCTGTGAAACCCACCAGACATTATCGGGAGGACCTCGCAGAATTCATCCGAAGACGGTAGTGCGTAAACGTGTTGTGATCATCGGCAGCCCATTTCGGTGACGCGAGTGCGTAAACCTGTTGTGTCGCTCTTTATATTGGTTCATAGTGTAGACGAAGCGAATATTGATCTGATCGAGACTCATTGAGTGCAAACGATGCCCACATATAGCCGCCCATTGAGAACAGATAGAAGTCTATCGAGCTAGCTTTATCGAACGATCTCGCCCCAAGAATTCGGTGGTGCGAGTTGGCCACCCAGCGGCCCAGCCGCCCGCCCAACAACTAAGTAAGCCAAGCCGGTCCGAAATGTGTGACATATGCGACGGACAACAGACGGACTTAGACGTATTGCTTATTTTACTTACATTTCCTAGCACCGTCTGCGTGTATACAGCGTTTCAATATTTACGAATTCAAGGTGGTCCACCAGCGCGTGATGGTTGCTTCAGAAACGAAACGTTGAAAATGCAATTTATTGAGAAGTTGCCGGCATAAGATCGCGGCTTCCAAACGTGTCTTCGGGCTTCCGAAACGAATCCCGGCCGCACCCCCGCACTATGAAGATCTCTCCTTAACTTTGGGAGAGTGGGTTTGTGACGACGCAGACAACGGCATCCGGAATGTGGAGTGCCCCGAAAGCAAAGTAGCCTGGTCTTACCAGCGCGCGACTGGGAGGGGCGGCTTGAAATCAGAGTCGCCGTGACATCCCCGCGTCCGGATTGGTCAATTTGCTGCCGCTGGCAACGGTCGTAGGTCGGCGGGAGAGTCTCTGTTCCTGTTGGCTGTTGACGCTCGGTGAGCTCGTGCGAAGGCGCTGTTTGTGCGAATGAAGTCTATGCATTCCTGCGGCGACTTTCCTCGGCAGGTTCTTCGGGAGTTTGGGCGGCATGGGGCTGTTTTCGATATCTGGGTGGTGCACACGGATGGCCCAACTCACCATGGAGAAGGAGAGCTAAATTGCTGCTCAGCGGCGCAGAAGAGCGGAGAAGCTTATCTCATCGGATCCCGAAGTAGTCACAGAATGCGTATACCGTGTGTGTCATTGAAGCAGCAGTAAGCATGATAATCGAGGTAATCCTTGACGACCAGGAAAGCTAAGAATAACCAGCTGAACCTAAGCTTACGCTACGTATATCCTGGCATAGCCGAGCTAAGCCACTGCAATGTTTATTTAGAATTTCACCGGCAATACGCCATTGCCAATAAAATTTTAAATAAAAACAAATAAAAAGCTAACATTACTTTTGCCTGTTGGCGCTACGAATTTTTAATCCACTCGTGCACAGAGGCGAGCGGAACCTACCTTGACGAGTTGGTGCGCCATGCGCCGAGGAACCGAGGGAGATGGGAAGACGAGAGCGTGCGAGGACATCAGGACAACGAGCTCTGATTGGAATCAATAGTGGGTAGATGAAAAACTAGCTGCCTTTGTCTCCACTGCACTCGTCGAACGCGTTACAACGCGGAACGCCGACGTCCGGTGTTTGGCTCTCGCATTCGAACGCGCTCGACCAGTGCAGTGGAGACAAAGGCAGCTAGTTTTCCATCTACCCACTAATCGTTCCAGTCAGAGCTCGGCGTTCTGACACCGCCGCAATCTCTCGTCTCCTTCTGCCCCTCAGCTTCTCGGCGCGTACCCTTCAGGCCTCTGATCTCGCGACTCGGTGCTTCCAGAGCTTTCATCTGGAGGATCGACGTTGGAACTGCATAGAGGAGACACCTTAAGATCTTCGGCTGCAACGCGAAAGTACGAGGTGCCTCACGCTGAACTCGTAGGCACCGAGGGCCTTAAACAATCAATGCGTGAAGTGCTAATATTTCGATGAAAGCGAGAACTGCTTTCCTATACCTTAACGACGAACTCAAAATGCCCATACAAAAAAAAAAGAAACGGTGTTCGTTCGAGACACGATCTGGCAAAATTATGTACGCACACGCCTCAGTCATGTTTCTAAGCATGTTTGATTTACTATATAGCTGTATGCTTCAAAGATGTCCGCAGAGTGCCTTTTGTATGTTACATTAAGAGCGTGACAACGGCTTTAGTCTGCTTCCCGCCTCCGGTAATGCTTACGCGCGCGTCGCTTCCGACAATGGTAGTTGCGTACGTGGGCGCCGCCATCCCGAATGACAGAACTTCCGGCCTTGCGGGAAAACATCGTTTTGCTCTCAGCACGCCGCTTCAAGGCGTTCTCGTTTTAATTGAGACTTTCGTTCGCTCCTGTTTTGCTTCTATGTTTTTTTTTTTGTTCCTGGGTGTGATGCCTGTTTTTTGTCTATTTTTTTCTTTCGTCCTACATACCGGATACGGAAATTACGTGACTAAAAGCTGGCGGTAAACGAAAACAAAAATGTTAGAAGCACATATGTCTGTTCGAAAACTATGTTCGTTGCCACTGACACATTGTCACTGGCAGGATGATAACGGTAGGGCTTCTATTTCGGATGCCCGTGTGCACGCTCAAAGTTCAAGAGACGCCGAAGTGTTATCGCGAGTAAGGGCTCGCGCTCGAGGCGGGACAAGTGAAAGACCTCCCTGTCGCTCTCATTCTGTCGGTGACAATAGTATTCTCAAGAAGAAAAAAAAAATTGAGCGTCGTCTCGATGGGTGACACAAATTGCTTCATATTTGTCGAGCAGTTCGAACACAATCGGGATATCCTCCCGTATACATTAAGCGTCTCTCTTTCCGATGTTTGTCCACGGCGAATGGATCAGCGGCATTCGTTTTTTTCTACTGAACAAAAACAAAACACACAAAGACAGCCCTGGCCTTGGTACAACGTGGAATTCTCATGCAGCGTCGACCGTCCTTGCGACAGAAGCAGCGAAACCGGCGTGCCTGCAGCTGGCAATAAAGCGAAAGGACCGCGGGCTCTGTTTGCCCGCAGCGCGCACTGTTGACATGTCCGAGAGCGGGTGGCTGCCGGCGCTGTTGCGAAGCCAGTATGTCGCCACTGCCGATACGGCCCGAACTACATATGTAGGATCGCATTCGCGGATCATTGCGCTGTTTACTCGCCGAAGGGGCCGAGCGTTCGAAATGACGTCGGCGTATCCACGCTGTCCTCTTTGTGCACGTTGGGCGCGAGGGACACGGATATGTACGCGTAACCCGTATCCGCAACGCAGTTACTGGTAACGAATCGCTGCACGCATGAGTCACGTTACGCAGCGCGTCGTTACTTGTAGTCTATACCGTGCCGAATGAAACGATATGGGCAACGCTGCGCGAGTGAAGTTAACGCGTTAGAAGGAACGCCGTTAAGGCTCTTTTATACTTCGACGTCGAGCGTAGCAAACGCGGCGTAACGGAGTGCACACATACGCTGATTGGTCGCAGGTATCGAGTTCCTGCTCGCCGGCCAATGAAATGCGCGCGTTCTGCGCTACGCTGCGTTCGCTGCGCTCAACGTCGGAGTATATCAGAGCCTTTAATTGCAAGTGGCGAGGCGCGCATGCTTTTGTGCGCCGCGTTAGTTGTGACGCGTAGCTGGAAACAGATTAAGTGGAACCAATAAATACGAGGCTTTCCTAGTAACCTCATTATAAAGACAGAAACGGCTTATGGTAGGAAAGCTACATTTGTCGCGTTCGTTTTATAGAACCCCCAGAGGAGAAAAGAAAAAGGTTACTTCAAGCCCATTATCAGTTATGGTATATTGCTAACAATTATATGTAGCTCAAAACTACGAAATAGACACGAGACAAGCCTGTTGGTATTATGAATTACGTTAGTGAAGGTCTTAATAAATGCTGTTGTTCGTCAGAAGTATTCGACTTCCTTAACGTGTGACTTACAACTACGTTCCTTAGAACGCGGTAGAGGTGCCCAATTAAAACTATACCTGACTTCTTATGGCACCTTCGCGACGGTTCACCGAGTTACAGCTAACAGCGCAACTTCAACATGTTGCCCCGTTCCGTGACATAGTAACGTCCTGTAACTCGAATATAATTTGTCTTCTTTCATCCTCCCACAATGCGAGAACCTCGCAATACGAGATTCCAGCCTATTTTTGGGCTAAATAAACGCTAAACCAGTCACTCCCCATTTTCGAACACCGAGTTAGTCTGAAAACGTAAGATGCTTTCATTAAAGACTTCGCGGAAGTTTTTCCGGCTCCGCGGGCGACGCAGCTCGAGCGATTGACGGCTTGACACGAGACGCGGAAGTGAGGCGTTCGCAAGCCGCCCGCGAGGCAGCTGGACCCAAAGCGGAAGGAAGTTAGGCAGCTGGCCAACTCTACGAAGGCTACCATTTTTGAAACGCTCTCTGAGACGCTCTTCTTTTTTGCACAGAATGCCGAGGCCACTACGATAGAATATACGGGTACAAACTCGAGGAGATCAGAGTTCGCGGCAACGCCAGAGAGGCGAGCTCTGAGTGGAATGGTTACTGGATAGACGCCAACGCCGAACGCTGGCGTCCGGCTTTAGGTGCTCACGTTCGAACGCGTTGGAACAGTGAGTAGCTAGTTTTGCGCCCATCCATTATTGATTCCAGTCAAAGCTCGACTCTGTGGCGTTCCTGCGAGCTCGGACGCCCTCCTCTCTCTGAGTCAGTACCTCCACACATAGCCTCCTATACCATCGAAGTCTTATAATGCATGGAATGCAGAGTTTAAGTAACGACGATTGAAATTTGTTTAGAAGATAACGAACAGTCGTTCCGACGAGGGAGGTACATATCTATTCGTTTCCCCACTGAATTGGCGTCACATGACCCGATACTGTGGGACGTCCTGCCACGTGACAACAATTTTAGCGGAAAAATTTGCATCGCGGTCATGTGACATTATGACGTCACGCTGTATGCTTCCTGTGCTACGTGACAACGGTACTTTATTACATCAGTTGTGAAACTCCCGCAGAAAGGGGTCCCCCCCCCCCCCCCCCCCTCCCCCCCCCTCTGCACTCACTTCAGCTCGCCTCCCGTCGTTTGAAGCGCCATCTAGACTTTCGTTTTAAAACTGTCTGTTTGATAGAGTACGGTGGAACCCCATCTAGACGCTGCGCTTTGAAACGTACGTGTTCCAGAGAGTACACTGCAGTTTCCATAGCAGCCGTCCGGCCAGTCGTGGTGAGAGAGGGGGGGGGGGGAGGGGGGGGGCTGCTCGTCTAAGCAGAGTCAGTGAGCAGTTCCGTAATCTAGCTAATCTAATAACGTTCCCTCGGGACCTAGTTCACATGACTTCAGGTCACACGACATCAGTTTTCTCGCTGCATTTAGCGGGAAAATCGACGTCCTGTTGTCGAGTCCTGGTGTCACTCGATATTACGACGTTGCGTGACATCAATTTCCCCGCTCAATTAAGCGGTGAAAAGCGCGGAACGACGGAATCTGGAGCTAAAACAATTCTTTAAAAAAGAAAATGTATTCCATGCTTCAAAAAAAGTCCCGATCGTACAAAAGACAGTCTGGGGCATATTTCTTCCGTGACTGACGGCCCTGTCTCATCGGTCATTCCAGAATTGTCTAGAGACGAAACATGTGTGGAGCAAAGACGCTTGGAACACGCGCGAGGCGCAGATAATTCCGTCAGTATGTGTGCAGCGAACACGGAATCTTTTGTACAAGCAGCGCGCCTGCGGCTCCAGACACACCGAACGGCAACGAAATGCGCGCCCCGGGGACGCGAGATCTCCCAGGTTTCGTCGAGTCGAGAAGCCAACCCGGGCTCGAGCGGCAGCGGCGGCGAGCAGCCGACTGATCGCCGCTCGGCCATCGATCGGCGCTGTCCTTCCCTTCCTCCGTCGGCCAAATGAAAGCGCACCGCCGGATTCGGAGCCTGCTAAATATAAGCGGGGGCTAGCTAGATGATCTGGCCGCTTTGGCGAGTCCCCGAGATTGGCAGCCTCGCCGCTGCTGCCTCGCTCCCTCTCTCTCTCCCTTTCTCTCTCTTTCGTTTTTTCTTCTCTCTCTCCTCCCTCGCCGCTGTTGCGGAGTCCGTGCCATCTGTCGCCGCACTGCCGCCGACGCCGCGTTTGAACTCGCGGTCTTTGCTGCGGCGCAGCCGAGGCTGGAATCTCTCTAGACACGTCCGAAAGTGTGCCTCGATAAAGACAAACCCGGGCGCCGTTTTGATTCTGTGGCTCGTTATGGTTGGTGGAAGGCTCGAGCGGTTCGCCTTGCTTTTCTGGTAGTAAGCCGTAATTGGTCAAAGTCATCCTCGTTTTGAAAGTATTCTTCCCCCACCAGCCGTCATATGTAGGCGGTGCGGGCGATCCGCTATATACTTGACAAGGTAGAGGGGCTTGGAGCGATAAACTGGTGTCCCGTTCACCAAGCAAGGTGACCCCCAGTTGGCTGCCGCCACGCTGTGGAATTTTGACCAGTAGACACGTGACCGTCCCAAATCCTGAGGCTTTTACGCAAAACTGAGCCGAGATCTGTATTGCGGTCGCTGTAAACAACATGATAAACTATTTTTTCAATGCTGTTAGCACCAGAGATCAGTGTCTAGTTCCGATAAAAACTCGAAATACAGCACCGTGGCCCGAGTTTTTGTCGCAAAACAAACGAAACATAACTTATCTCGTCGGTACTCTTATTAAATATCAATAAGCAATTATTTCTCCGCGGTATTTCGTTAAAATCTAGACCTAAAACCATAAGGTCACGTGTCTAGTGGTCAAAAATGTGCAACATGGCGGCGGCCAATTGGGCGTCACTTTCAGCTGCCAGTTTATCGCTCTAAGGCCCTCACCTCGTTGTATATACCTGTCGTGGCAAGCTGTAATATTCGGAATGAACGATCCGTTCAATATTCTTCTTTTATTACGTGTTGTCACTGTCTGGAGCCACGATAATTTTTGCCATTATCACGTCGTGTCAATCTCTAAATGCTTAAAAAATATTCCTCTCCACTTCTTCCATAAAGAGTCGACGTAGCTGAGGGAATAAACAGTCTGCCATCTTTTCTATAGTTCACTTATAGCCAGCAACAGTTGATTGTCTGTCACTGCCTGAGCGCATGACCGTTTTAAAATATCACTTTTATCCTGACCCGTAATTTGGTTGAACTCAAATCCCGTTTGCCATCTTTCTACCTATGACGACGTGTAACTGGATAAGCCGACATGGGATATATTAAGAAAAGCGCGATAATATTCGGTTAAAACTTGTCAAATCAAAATGTCGAGAAACAGTAATGAATAAAGGTAGAGCACAGTCGTTGAACGCTAATAAGGAGGTGACCAAGGCACGGAAGTGTCGGATTAACCGCGTTCAAACGGCGAAAGGAGATCATGCGGGGTTGGCTACTCTGTAACAGTATCAAGTTATCGCCTATGCACTCCGAACTGCACGCGTCAGCCGGGATCCACGCTATCGGCTTTCCTATTCAAGACGAGGCAGTTCTATTCTCGGGAGGAGATGGTTGGAGGCTCTGGCGGACGCCGGCGGGAGTCTCTCCCTGCTATCCCCTGGGAAATTGAAATTGCGTTTCGTTCGCCGAGGGCCGAGAGAAGGGTCGGAGATATTTTGTTAGGGGCGCCGCGGGGCTCTTTTAACTCCGATTTGCTTCAGAGTGGCGACAGTCTTCGCGGAATTGTACGCCTCAGTAGCTCTGCGGAGAAGGAGACCGACACAAAAGGTTGGAAGGATATTGAGAGTGAAGCACTAACCAAATCCATAAACCTGAGGTGAGAGACGTAAAAGGGATATTGAGAGTGAAGCACTAGCCAAAGCCATAAACCCGAGGTGAGAGACGTAAAAGGGATATTGAGAGTGAAGCACTAGCCAAAGCCATAAACTTGAAGTGAGAGACGCAAAAGGGATATTGAGAGTGAAGCACCAGCCAAAGCCATAAACCTGAAATGAGAAACGTAAAAGGGATATTGAGAGTGAAGCACTAGCCAAAGCCGTAAACCTGAGGTGAGAGACGTAAAAGGGACATTGAGAGTGAGGCACTAGCCAAAGCCATAAACCTGAGGTGAGAGACCTAAAAGGGATATTGAGAGTGAAGCACTAGCCAAAGCCATAAACCAGAGGTGAGAGACGTAAAAGGGATATTGAGAGTGAAGCACTAGCCAAAGACATAAACCTGAGGTGAGAGACGTAAAAGGGACATTGAGAGTGAGGCACTAGCCAAAGCCATAAACCTGAGGTGAGAGATGTAAAAGGGATATTGAGAGTGAAGCACTAGCCAAAGCCATAAACCTGAGGTGAGAGACGTAAAAGGGATATTGAGAGTGAAGCACTAGCCAAAGCCATAAACCTGAGGTGAGAGACGTAAAAGGGATATTGAGAGCGAAGCACTAGCCAAAGCCATAAACCTGAGGTGAGAGACGTAAAAGGGATAGTGAGAGCGAAGCACAAAGCTGTAAACCTGAGGTGAGAGACGTTAAAGAAGTATTGAGAGTGAAGCACTAGCCAAAGACACGAGCCGGAGGTCAGACATTGACAGAAAAGCATTAGCACACCCCATGAGCTTGGGGTAAGACACTAGAGCACCTCACGGGCTCGGGATTACCCTAAAACTCGGGCCCAGCCCGGCCCGGCCTGGGGGCGGGGCCGGGCACGCGTTATTATCTGCGGGGCCCGTGCCGGGCTCAGGCTTTTGACTGAATACCTCGGGCCTGCACCTTCGCGGACTGGATCGGACTTGAGGATGAGGCCCGAGCCCCCCGAGTCGTGTGAAAACATCGGCGACGTGCTGAGATGATGACAGTTTCAGAGCAAGAAATTTCCACGTCTTTATTTTCTTGCCGAGAATATTCAATGTGTTCCTGCAACAAGTGCCAGTTGCAAAAGAAACTTTAGCGCCGCGGGCTACATTATTTAAGAGAGAAGAACTTGCTTAAAGCCATGTTATTGGATAATCTATAGATTAACCAATAACCTGGCTTTAAGCAAGCAAAAAGAATACGGTTTTTTCAGCTAGAAGAATATATTCTTCTAGCTGAAAAAAACGTATTCTTTTTTATTTCATAAAACAAAATGCTTGTCGGAAGCTAACTTTTATTTGGTTCTGCTGTTAGCCCCTGGCAATTCTGCAGAATCAGTAAAAACAATAATTTTAAGCGTGCGGACCCGGAAGAAATACTGTCAAGTTGTAGAAAGCTGCATGGGAGCGCATTCAGTGTGGAAATAGTTAGTCTGACTTTTATTAATACGGTACAACTCGTTTTCGGTATAAAAAAAAAATGGTGGTTGGAGTTTTTGTTTAATTTATACCACTGTAAAACGATAACTCTGACCAAAATCGTTGTCGGAGTTATCGTTTCATCTATACCACTTTTTATTTTTATTGATTAGGATATCGCTCCTTGGTGGCGCAATTCAACTAGCCTAGTTAATTTTACGCGTGGTGTTCGTAGCTCCGGCAGATACTGACATACCCCAAAAAGGTGCGTATACCAGCAATGCACCTTCAACGGTCAAATTAGGTGCGTAAAATTACGTTGCCTAATACTTTCGTTCTCCACGCGGCGAAGTTTATAAACAACATCACATCGAATTCGGGCCTTAGCAGGGCCCGGGCCTAGTCTAAAAGCTGGCAGGCCAGGCCGGGGAGGGTAACTTAGAAATTGCTCGGGCGCTGGCCGGCCCTGGATCCAGTTTTCAAACACCGAGGCCGGGCTCGGGCGGGTCAATTATAATGACGCCGGATCCGGGCCGGGTCTGAGGTAAAACAAACTGACCCGTGCAGTGTTCTATGAGGCATATAAAAGGGATATTGACAGTGCTGCACTGGTCAAAGTCACAAGCCTGGGCTGACAGGCAGAAAAAGTATATTTACAGTGAAGTGCTAGCCCAAACCGGGGGCCTTGGTTGAGGAACATTAATGGGATAATGACAGTGAAGCACAAGCTAAATCCACGAGCCTGTGGCGAGAGATATCAAAAGGAGCTTGACAGTGATGCACAAGCCAAAGCCATATGAGCCTTGGATGAGAGACATCGAAGGAATATTGAGAGTGAAGCATTCGCCAAAGCCACGAGCCTTCGGGACAGGCATCAAAGGGACGTTGACAGTGAAGCACTTTCCTAATCCATGAGCCTTGGGTGATAGATATCAAAGAGACGTTGATAGTGAAGCTTGCCAGAGCCATGCTCTTTGGGTGAAAGACATTAAAGAGATATTGACAGTGAAGCACTTGGCAAAACCACGATCCAGGGGGCAAAGACATCAAGGGGATATTCACAATGAAGCACTAGCCAAAGCCACGACCTATAGGGTGTGAGACTTCAAAGAGATGTTGACAGTGAAGGTCTTTCCAAAGACACGAGCCTGTGGTGAGGGACCTCGAGAGCGTGCGACTTAGGAGGCAACAGAAGTAAAAAGTTGCGGAGGTGGCATAATCCTTGCTGTTGTATCAAGGTATATTCTATGAGCTCTTATGATCCAGTGAAGCAGTTCCGAGGTTTATTTAGAAGCCTCTGAGTGTATTCTGGCTGTAGCTTTAACCTCACTCCTTTGGGGAGTTACTTTTAAAGCCCTGGGTAGGACTACCGGTAGACCAGAGATGGCAGTAATTTATTTTTATTTATTTTTATTTAACAATACTATCATTCCTTGGAAGGAATACAATAGGAGTGGCACAGATGAACACAAAGTGAACAATTATAAGACAACGCGGTCACGTTCCAATACAACGCTACGATAGGAAATACGTATTAGAATCGACACAAGGCAAGGGTCAAAGCACGTTGAGAAAAGAAAACTGTATGCCAATACATGCACAAACACAAATTTATAGTCCCACAGCACCAATAAGAACAAAAGGTCAGTCTCGATGAAATAGTTATAATTAAAGTGCTGTTCCCGCTACAAACAACCTATTTATACATAAGGTGCGAGTTGGCTTAAAAACAAAGAAACATTAGCACAGTCAACGACATGCTTGGGTAGCTTGTTCCACTCCGATGTTGTCCGTGGGAAAAAAGAGTATTTAAAGGAATCAATTCGGGACCGATGTTGAATAATCGTTTTCAAGTGTGTAAATCTGGTATTTGTTCTAGTCGCGAAAGTTATGTATTTGTCGTGTGGAATTTTAATGAAGTGGTTGATGATTTGGAAGAGGGTTTTAAGGCGGGCTATTTTTCTTCTAGTTTGCAACTGTATTAAATCAGTTTGACACATTAGCTTTGAAGGGGAATGGTTACGTCCAAATTTGTTGAACACAAACCTAAGTGCTCTTACTCTTACATTACTGTAATGGAATTACAGTAATTAAATTACTTTTTGAAGTAATGAGTAATGTAATGAATTACTTATGTAAGCTAGTAATTTAGTAATGCAGTGAATTAATTTTAGGCAATAATTTCAAGAAAATTATTCATTACTTTTGAAATTACTTTTGTCCTAAATTAGAAAATTTTTTTGCAAGTTTTAAGAAAGAAGAAAAAAATCATTTTGCATGTCGAAATATTGTGAAAGAGCATCAGAGGAAATAATCGAGAGCCACCTGATCGCAAAGCCTTGTATGAACAGCTGGACAGACGCACAATGGAGGGCTGGAGAGGCGAAGGAGAAAAGCTTGCGTGTAGACATCGCTGGAAGGCAACGGCTTACGAACTCCACGCATGACAGATTCACGGCGTCGCTTCATCACGACGATACTTTACTCCGTTCATCCCTAAGCTGACAGTGCGGTGGGAGCTGCAAGCTCACCATAACCATTCAAACACTTTTTTTTAATCACGTGTCCCTTTCCTTTCTTTGCGTGTGGGTATGAACGAGATCGTGGTTACGTGGCGAACGATAGACGTGTGGCTGCTCCAACAAACACGTAGCTTCCACCGTTCATTCCTAAGGTGACAGTGCGTCAGCTTAGGATGAACAGCTCATAGGCTACTAGGCGACGGGCACATCACCAGTGAGTTAAACATAATTTAAAACCTGGGTGGACAGAACAAACATCATCAGCCTTGTACTTTTGTCAACCAAGGTCAAACCAAACAACAAACGACCGGAAGGAATAGTTAATCCCAAATGCTTCGTCAAAGCCCCATAACGTTTCGTGCGTCCTCGAGCCATGCAGGTGCCGCTCGCGGTATGCCTCGCTGCCTTCCCCTGGGAAGTTTATTCGGGAATAAGCCTATAAGCAGATATCGCCTCCCGTTTTTTGGGGAAAGTACACAATTGAGGAAGCTCGCGCCTTTCCTCAACTGGCGACGCTCCTGCCTAGCAATTATCCGGGCCCTTTCTGTGACAATGCACAAAAACTTGGACTCTTTGGGTTTTTCGAATAAATGCTCCTTGAAAGGAATGACCGAGAGTAGGTCAACTATACTCGGCGACAACTTTTCTTGGCAAGGCAGTGGAGGGTACAGGCACGCGTTCCCTCTCCCATTTTGAGCGCTGAATAAAACCGTGCGCGGGCTCTCCTCCTCTCCAATGCATTGCCAAGAAAAGTTATTGCCGAGTATAGTGGTCTCGGGAAAATAGAATTAGATTGCGTCCGATGCGGAAGGGAAACGTTTCACGTGGCGACTCCTTGTAAAAACGAGCTCTCATGGGTACCCAAGTAGCACAACACGCCAGGTTGAGGATGGGGCGGTATCGGCCTGCTGGGATACTGATACCGGCCAGTACCGGAAACGCCCCGGGAGCACTGCTCATGCGCAGCGCCTCGCTTTTTCCGGATCTGGCTTGTGCACACGCGCTGTGTGGGCAAACGACGGCTTGTTTTGTGAACACTGTGTTGGTGTATGCGGTAAATAAAATGAGCGCGAATTACTGGCTCAAGATATTCAAAACTAATGTCAAAGTAATTTCATTACTTTTGGAATGTAATTGTAATGTAATGTCATTACCTTTCGTCTGCGGTAATTTGTAATGTAATTTAATTACATTTTTGCAGTTTTCAAGAAAGTAATTAGTAATGTAATTTGATTAGTTTTTGAAAGTAATTTTGCCATCTCTGCGCTAGACATTGTATCAGACTGTGCAAAGTGCGACACTCTTAGCGCCAACAATCGATCATCAAATTTTTTTAGAGCGCAGCTCTTAGGCGCCAGTTTCCGGCTTGAGCGGCGTCGGCGTCGGCGTAACCGCGTGGTCACGTGACCCCCCCCCCCCCCCCGAGGTCACAGGACCCCCCTCCCCCCCGAGATCACGTGACCCCCCCCCCCCCCCAAGGTCACAAGACCCCCCCCCCCCCCCGAGGTCACGTGACCCCCCCCCCCCCCCCCTTGAGGAGGAGGTGGAGGAGGAGACGATAGGAGGAAGTTGATGGATGAGAGGAGGAGGAGTAGCAGGCAGGATCACGAAGTGAAGAGGAGGGAGGAGGGGTATACCCTCCCCTGAGTACCCTTCCCTTCTCCTCAAGAGCTGCGCTCCAATTCGGTGTTACAGGGAGTTGTAAACGGCCTTCATTTTTTTCTGATTTTCTTCTAAAATTGAGCAGCTGCGATAACAACAACTAGTGCACCGCAAAGTCCTCATTCAGGGCAGTAATTTAAGTTTTAATTTTTGCTACCTGAGAACCTGCAAGAAAAATGCATAAAAGTTCCGATGTTGTATTCGCACTAAGAGTATTGCCCGGCGTACCTATAATGCGAGCGCGTGAAACAAATAATCCAATGACGTAGTTTGTTGCAACGTAACCATTTCAGGTGAGGCTAGGCCGTGGAGTTCCCAGAAAGAAATGCAGTTACTACGCCACGAGCGCGAAAGTTTTGTAATGTAA
Source organism: Ixodes persulcatus (assembly GCA_013358835.2). Lineage (NCBI taxonomy): Eukaryota > Metazoa > Arthropoda > Arachnida > Ixodida > Ixodidae > Ixodes > Ixodes persulcatus. The sequence goes on along the minus strand of JABSTQ010009160.1, from coordinate 679,352 downwards.
CAGAATGGAAGAATGTCAATTATATTGTCCCGGCCTTTAGTCCGTTTTAGACAATAAATTTACCACATAAAGTCGTTTTAGACAATAAAGTATCGGCGTACAGAACATATGCTCGTTCAAATCTTGAATACGCTGCAATTGTATCGGATCTACATAAGGCGAGGAAATTTCCTTACTTGAAAATTACGAAAAAAGCATTCATTTTTCTTTTGTTTCTTCACAAATACAATCGCCATGATTCAGTCTCAGTTCTTTATGAGCAGGCGGGCTTGGTTACGTTACAACAAAGACTTCAAGGGTGATATAATAAAATTATGTTCAACCTTGGTCATGGTCACGTCATCATGAGTTCCATTACTCGGTGCTTCGAGGCCCACCCAGGCATCGCAACCGCAATGCTTTCGCTAAGTATAGAACTGGAATAGACGTTTATATATTCCTATTTTCAGGAAAGGTTTGCAAATATTATGGTACCACAAAAAATGGTTAATTCATATAATTCGTAGGATTTCGCTTGTCGCTTTAATAAGTACTTGTAAGTTTGATAGCGCTTTTCCCGTTTTGCGTTTTTGCTCTGTTTCACATTTGTGTTTTTGCTTTCATTACTTTGGTGTTTATTTCTTTTACACCGTTGCTTTCTGTTCCTTTTTGCTTTCCCCGTATTTAAAGGCAGTGAAGGATCCTGGACAGTTGTGTTTTAGTATTCACTTCTAATATGCCTCTGGTTGGATAATGTAGTACTTTTAAATGATTAAAAATGAAACCCATGAAATAATGCCATCTAATATTGATTCTTCTGGTTGAACCTCTTATGAAGTTTTTTTTGTGCCTTAGAAACAACAACAATAGAGTTGCAGAGAAAGATTAACTGCGCATCAGGAGCTCGCCGATACGCGGTTCCCATTGAATCCAACATTGTATTGAACTGCATTGAAATACAATGCAATTTCAATGTTGCTGTAATATTAGTTTGTAGATTGTCAGCCTTATTTTTTTATATTATTGTGCCTTATTTTTGCCTTTCCCCGGAGATGATGCAACATTTGCGCAAAACTTAATTCCGTGCAAAAAAAAAAAGAAGAAAACACGAGACAAAAAAAATATTGCGATATTTGAGTTGCACAAAGGCGCTGTCCCCTCTTCATTTTTTTAATTATCTTCCGCTCTTTGCGTCTTCGCAGCGATGCTTAGACACAGACACTTACGCTCTCATAAAACTGGTACCTGCGCACCGCCACTGAACATACCTCATGCGGGCAAACGAGTGCTTATTTTCAAAGGCGACAGTAGCTCCGTGACGCCTGATTCATACGATGCGATTCCATCTCGCAATTTCGCAGGTCCGGCTACGATCATGAGGCAAAAGGTGCGTGGTGGAAGCCTGGGTGCTGATGCCGCAACCGTGAAATCGGGAGACAAATGGCACCATCTCACTCGGGCTTATGGCGCGTTTACACTCGCGGATTCGCGGGCGGATCCGCGCGGGTGGAAAGTGGATTGTGAAGCCCGGTGTTCGAAATTGATTCGTTCGAAATTGATTCGTGGCTGGCTGGAAATGTGGATATTGCCAGGTTCTGGGCTAATCCAGATTTTCCGCCAGTGACGAGTCGATTTCGCCACCGGTCCCCAAAATCTATTTTTCGCCTGCGCGGACAACCCCAAGATTCTGGGACACGATCTACTTGCACCCTCTCTTGGTAGGTGTGCAATATCGCTGAAAAACAGTCGAATCTAGCGATCCGAATAAAATCACGCAAAGTTCCCCCGGAATTATTGAGATCATTGTGATTGATAACTTCAGGAAAATTTTCACCACTTCGTCACTCTTTCTCTAGGTTCCCAGGAAATAAGAGTGATTTCCCCATAGACTGCCATTGAAATCTCGCTTTATTTTTCACGTTCAGTGAGTTAATGAAGCAACCCCTCATTATTTCAATAAGTTCCCGCAGGAATATATTCTAGAAGATTTATGCTATCGAAATATTCAAGCAGTTTTTATGTATATTAATTATCCCAGGTTCCCAGCGAGATAATTAATTACACCTGTAGCTTCCGCCGCGTAAAGGCATCTTTCCAACAAGAAGAGGAGTGCTACGGGAAAGACTACTTTACACTCGTCAGCAAAGGCGCACTTTTTGGCGATGTGCGCCTTTGCTGGGAACCTACAGAAAATACCTCAGACGTTTGAAAGTTCTTAAAACATGTACCCTGGTAACTGTTCCATATGATTCCCGGGGAACTTTGCGAGATACGTCTTGGTTGCCGAGATACGCAACGCTGAAGTAGGCTCCTTTGACAAGATCTCTCCCCGAAGCAGTGAACCGCGCATTTTTTGGCGAAGTGCGCCTCCGCTGGGAACCTACAGAGAACGCCTCAGACGTCTGAAAATTCTTAAAACATGTACCCTGGTAACTGTTCAATATGATTCCCTGGGAACTTTGGGAGATACGTCTTGGTTGCCGAGATACGTAGCGCTGAAGTAGGCTCCTTTGACAAGATCTCTCCCCGAAGCTGTGAACCGCGCATTTTTTGGCGAAGTGCGCCTCCGCTGGGAACCTACAGAGAACGCCTCAGACGTCTGAAAAGTCTTAAAACATGTACCCTGGTAACTGTTCAATATGGTTCCCTGGGAACTTTGGGAGATACGTCTTGGTTGCCGAGATACGTAGCGCTGAAGTAGGCTCCTTTGACAAGATCTTTCCCCGAAGCAGTGAACCACGTATTTTTGGCGAAGTGCGCCTCCGCTGGGAACCTACAGAGAACGCCTCAGACGTCTGAAAATTCTTAAAACATGTACCCTGGTAACTGTTCAATATGATTCCCGGGGAACTTTGCGAGATACGCCTTGGTTGCTGAGGTACGTGGCACTGAAGTTGCCTACGTTTATGGAAATGATCAAATCGCTGAGTGTTTTGCCAAGGTACGGCTCAGCTGGGAACCTGTGGAAAAAAATGCAAAGTCTTGGTCATGGTGACAAAGCTGAAGGGCACAGAATGTTCCTGCGCAAAGATTGGCGAAGATTGACATATGATGTGTCAATGGACGTTTTGTAGAAATACGGGTTCGAGAGTAAATGAATCTGTCGCCCTTTCTCTCTTCGTGCTGGCCGAGAGGAGAGGGACGAAGGCTTTTTTTGTATTTACCTCAGGGTGAAAGATAATCGTAAAGATAAACAAAAGTGGTTTAGAGGGAGCTTGATCTAGGTCACCTCGACACAATAGTCTATTCACTTGCTGAGTCAGCGCCCACAAACATGGCCGCCACACGATAAAGCAACGCTTTTATTCGAGAGCTCTGTAAAAAATAAAAGAAGGCAAAGCAAACTCGCCACTCGGATAACCGCTTTTGCCTTCAGCGGTCATGCTTGTGTATAGTGACTCGACATTAAAAGACGCAGTGGACATGCCTGCGGCCAGGGGACGCTCGTCTTCTCGCCATGTACTCTCGAACCAATATTTCTGCAAAACGTCCATTGTTGTGTAAGCTTTGCGTGGTAGGACGTCATGCTTTGCGTTGTTGGCGTTAAGTATTGCGTGGTGGGATGTTATGCTTTATTTGGTACTTTATGATTTTAAAGTGTAGTATTATTATCTAGTGTGGGAGGTCCGATGTTTCTCTGCAACGGCATACACAAATAAAATGTCAATCTTTGCCAATCTTTGCGCGCGCACATTTTATGCCGTTCAGCTCTGTCAGCATGACCAAGACTTTGCAATTTTTTTCTTTCGCTCTCGGCATGTTCGTACACGTTCCGCGTTGGTTTGAGGTGCTGGAACTGGCGGAGGCCCGCCTTCCTGCTGTTCCCTCTCAAGCTTCTTCCGTCTGCTCAACTTCCACATACATTCGGCATTCGTCTGCCTCGTAGGAGCCCCAGCAGTGCAACGTATTGGACTCCAGCTGCTCTTTATATAGGCTGAAAGGTCGGAGCACTGCAGTCGATTTTGCCTTATATTGCCGCGCGCTCGGTTACTCGGTTCTAGAAGATTCGCGTCTATAGGGTCTATTTACTTGCTGAGTCATCACCCACTGCCGCCTGAGTCGCGGCGTTGTTCAACCTTCTGTTTCCCAGATTGCCTTCGTCACCCGAGATCCAGTCTATGACGACTCGGTTATTTCACGAATCTTCGAATTTGAAGTGTGACGCCGCCCTGCCAATAGAACAGTGTGCATTTTCTGAAGGCTTCTGACGAATCGGTGCACATGAGTGATTTGGGTCGCTGGTGACTGTTTGTGGCTTCCCTGGCCACCTGTAATATGGCCAGCCGCTTTGCCGTCTTCGGGATGCTCGCCTTGTGTGTTTCTCCTCTCCTCGTTTGACCGCGGGTAGGATGGTCCCGACTCTCAAGGGATGCACGTTCAGGCTCGTTTGTGTCCGCGTCGGTTTAAGGGACGTCAGTGTCATCTTTGACTTGATGAAGCTTCTTTATGTGATCCTCGCTACTGTATTGGCGCTCCTTTCTCTGGTCTTTGCCTTGGTTCGTGGAGATCGGCTTGCTTGTAGAGACGTCCCTCGTTTTCCATGGCGACTGTTGCGTCACCACGATTGTCCTTTTCAATTTTACGCAGGATAAGAACAATGGTTGCGGTACACACAACAAAAAAATTAAAACCACATTCCACTGTGTGGGCTCGAGCTCGTCGCTCCAACCCCTATTTTGGTCATGCAAGAACTTGAACACAAATTTATTTCCTACGCTTCGCGCATCGTGAATAATCGCCTTCGGCTTCTCGGACCAATAATAAACACGCAATTTTTGTTTGTTGCCCCCACGCTTGAAGCAGCGTGGCTGTTCGATCTTGTCTCCACGACATTTTGGTTGCACGTCAAAATACCCCTAGGTTTTCTGAATAAATCATCAATCCTTCGCTGGGGTGTGCTATACTTAGTTTCACCTTCAGTCCGAGCGCAGTGGATGCTACGCGCCGTCCCAGCCAATCCAGCGCCGGGGGAGTATCGCGTGATCTCGAGCTCCGCGTGTCGCTCCGCCCAACCACAAGGTCACGTGATACTCTCCCGGCGCTGGATTGGCTGGGATGGCTCGTAGCGTCCGCTGCGCTCGGACTGAAGGTGAAACGAAGTATAGATGCTCTGCGTTGGTTTGGCATTTAAACACAAAAGAATAAGGTTCCTTAAAACAGGGCCGGCTTGCTCGAACTAAGGCACCCTAGCTCGAACCATTGTCTGAGATGAGACTGTCTGAAAGAAAGCACTGCCAAAGCTAGCGCATGAGCGGAGTGGCGCGTGAAGTCGCGTCTCAAATGCTCACGCGCCCCATGTTTGGCAGGCTTTCTTTCTTTCAAACGGTCTCATCTCAGACGCTGGTTCGAGCAAGCCGGTCCTGATGTTTCAAGACACATTTATTGGTTTTTCCTCGCCAACACTCCTAAGCTGACAGTGTGGTGGAATCTACGTACTTGCTGGACCAGTCACCTGTCGTTCTTGCCACACGTGATCACACTCTGGGTGAAGCGATAACAGGCAGTCGATTGATTCGTCCGATGAACATGTAGTTTACATCGCATTGTCAGCTTAGGGGTGAACCCGAATGTAGGTAAAATGTCATAGACATTTATGCGCGCTCACAATCAACTGACGACTGGGTGTTGTTTTCCTATCACGCAACCAGCGGAGTGAACAAACTGATACCCGGCACCACCGTGCGGGGATATGATAAATGTATGCCCTTACTCAGTTTGTTTTGCTTTATTGCAAAAGGTCTGCGACGGCTTAAAAGAACACTTCCTTGCCGCGGAATAATGCCTTGTCGTCTTTCGGCGCGTCTTCATGTGAATAGAATCAGCTCCCAGTGTGTTTTAACGCGATAGCGTTAATGAGCTCGTGTCGCAGAAAAGCTGACGTCGGTGGCGTGACGCGAAAGCCCGGGATTGGTCGACAGGGTGATGACGTTACAGCCACATGACCTCGCGCGGAAATTTCAAACAACCCACAACGCTCACGTGAAAAGTGACGTCACGCGTGGAATGAAAGTGATAAAAAGGTTACATGTAATGCGAATTAAAGATCGCCGCATGTCTCAAATGATTTCACTTTATGAAGTAATTCATTTTCTACGAAGAAAAATTTGAACAATTTTAGGCGGGATTTGAACCCACGTCCTTTCGGTTGCGCGCCAGCACGCTACTCACTACGGCACGTAAGGCAGCTTGCACGGCTTGGGAACGAAGAGTGTTGTGTCATGAGAACTAGGTCGTTGTGTGACTCAAGAGCATGAGAAGCGAATGAGAAGGAGATGCGAACGGGGCCCGATAACGCAATCGCGTTCCACTCTTAAAGGCGAAGCTTAAGCGTCCTCCAAGTTTCTCTTTTTTGCGTCATTGCCGTGCGACCTTAAGCAGAACGCGACATTCTACATGATTTAAAAAGAAAAAGATAAAGATTAGTTTTGTGTTTTGGTGGAATGAGTTATCTGCAAACTAGCAAGGTCCCAGGCCCCAACGGGGCGTGTGTTTGTGAACTAGTCTTCTTACGCTGTGCTGGGCTTTCTAGAGCGGCGTGTCAGTCTTGTACCTGGTCTGAGGTGCGAATAACGAGTCGTAGCCTTGTTCGCATGATAGACCCTCATTACAAATCGGACCGCCAGGCGTTCAGTTTTTCCACTGAACTATTCAAATTTTACACTGTGCATCGACATGCTTATACATCATATAAAGGGCAGTTTGACACTCTCGACATCCATTCCACGATGTTCTGTGCGTCTTGACATCTCTCTTCGTCCAATTTCCCAATATATTAAAAATGGTGTTTTAAATCATGTGCGTGGAAGTTCCACTAGTAAAACAAATAGAATTGGCGAATTTTCTTAAAAAACATTTTGAATAGTGTTACTTACAGCCAGCGCCAACACAGATTAAAGGGGCACTAAAGTGAATTCTTAGTTTGCAGTTGACGATGGATATTTTTCGTGAGCATCTTGCCAGAAGCACTGATTTTAATCATGCGTCTAGGACGGACTTCTATACTCAAGTTCGTCGTCACAGCGGGAGAACATATCAAATGGGTTCAGCAATATAACATCAACCGTGATGCTGAACACAAGTAAGCTACTTTTCTAATATTGATTGAAAGGTCAAGGAGTTAACAGACATTTAGAAAAATTACCCAATCATCAAGAAGCATGTTGTGTTTGTAGGTACACGCGCTCTGCATGCTGCCGTCTGGAGCGGTAATTTTGAAACCAAACGTTTTAAGCAAATGGCACGTTGCCCGCGCGTCCATCAGTGTGTGCACGTCAGAACGCACTGGTGCACGTCGCGTCAAATTACACTGTAGCGTGCTCCTTGGGCTTGGATAATTTCGAAAAACATCTATACTTCGTTTCACGTTATTTGCGAGCGAAGCCAAAGGTACAAGTACAAGCAGGCTGCCTTGAATAATGCTTGCAATCCACAGGCACACGTGCGAAACAGGAACACTCAGAGCGCTGGGCTCGCACTTCTAGCTTTGACTTCGCTCGCGCATAAGGCGATACGAAATATATTTGCAACTTGTGGACGGCCTTGAGACACACGACTGAGGTGTTTGAAGCATGGTAGGCTTAGGGTTCCTAGGTAGGCTTTGCTTGCTTATTTTTTTTTCGGCCTAAAAAGAATGCACGCGAAATATAAAAGTACCACGAGACAACGCGCCCTCGTGCCGCGATTGGTGGGCGCGTTGTCACGTGGTCGAGCGTCCGACACTTCTTCGCTAGAATAATCTAGTGTGGGTTCGCGTATAGTACCAGCTGAGGTGAATACAGCACTGACTCTACAATAGTAGGTAACACTTCCCCCCAAACCTCGCTTTTCTCCGACCGATAGGCTTCTACGCCTGTGACGCGTGATGAAGCGTTTTCTTCCAAAATGCGGTCGCTGGGTAAAAAGATGAAAGGGTGTGAGGGGGAACGAGCTATAAGAGAGGAGGTTAAGATAGCGGTGGACCGACGCACCGGCGTTTCAGAGTCGGTTCAAGGTTGATACGCCACGTGGCGTGAAAGTCAGGAACTAGGCCGGCATGTCCCAAAATCCAATGACGTAGTTTGTTGCAACGTAACCATTTCAGGTGAGGCTAGGCCTTGGAGTTCCCAGAAAGAAATGCAGCCACTACGCCACGAGCACGAAAGTTTTGTAACGTAACAAAATGGAAGAATGTCAATTATATTGTCCCGGCCTTTAGTCCGTTTCAGACAATAAATTATCCGCGTACAGAACATATGCTCGTTCAAACTTTGAATACGCTGCAGTTGTATCGGATCCACATGTGGCGAAGAAATTTCCTCACTTGACAATTACAAAAAAAGCATTGATTTTTCTTTTGTTTCTTTACAAATACAATCGCCATGATTCAGTCTCAGCCCTTTATGAGCAGGCGGGCTTGCTTACGTTACAACAAAGACTCCAAGGTTGATATAATAAAATTATGTTCAACCTTGGTCATGGTGACGTCATTATGAGTTACATTACTCGGTGCTTCAAGGCCCACCCAGGCATAGCAACAGCAATGCTTTCACTAAGTATAGGAATGGAATAGACATTTTATCTATTCCTATTCTTCAAAAAAGGTTTGTGAATATTACGGTACCACAAAAAATAGTTAATTCATATAATTCATTGGATTTCGCTAGTCGCTTTAATAAGTACACATCGCGACACTGTTAGCGCGAACACCACATCCGCGCATTTTCGCATTTTACTTCTAAATAGTATTAGCAAGCACGAAATTTTATCGCTTACATTATAGAACTAAATGAGCTCTTTCCGTAGCAATAATAACTTGGATAACATCCCTTGGTTTCAAAGAAAAAAAAACTGAAAAAACCGGCGATCGCTCGCTAACAGTGTCACGCTCTGTACTTGTAAGTTTGATAGCGCTTTTACTGTTTTGCGTTTTTGCTCTGTTTCACACGTGTTTTTGCGCCTTGTTGACATTACTTTGGTGTTCAATTTTTTTACACCATTGCTTTCTGTTCCTTTGTGCTTTCCCCGTATTAAAGGCAGTGAAGGATCCTGGACAGTTGTGTTTTAGTATTCACTTCTAACATGCCTCTGCTTGGATAATGTAGTACTTTTAAATGATTAAAAATGAGACCCATGAAATAATGCTGTCTAATATTGTTTCTTCTGGTTGAACCTCTTATGAAGTGTTTTGTGCCCTAACAACAACAATAGAGTTGCTGAGAAAGATTAACTGCGCACCAGGAGCTCGCCGAAACGCGGTTCCAACTCAATCCAACATTGTATTGAACTGCATTGAAATACAATGCACTTTCATTGTTGCTGTAATATTGGTTTGTCGATTGTCAGCCTCATTTTTGTTATATTATTGTGCCTTATTTTTGTCTTTCCCCGTATATGATGTAACAATTTCGCAGACCTTAAGTGCGTACAAAAAAAAAAAAAAGACAACACGAGACAAAAAAAAATATTGCGATATTTGAGTTGCACAAAGGCGCTGTCCCCTCTTCATTCTTTTAATTATCTTCCGCTCTTTGCGTCTTCGCAGCGACGCTTAGACACAGACACTTACCCTCTCATAAAACTGGTTCCTGCGCACCGCCACTGCGCATATCTCATGCGGGCAAACGAGTGCCTATTTTCATAGGCGACAGTAGCTCCGTGACGCCTGATTCACACGATGCGATTCCACTCGCGATTTCGCAGGCGATGATCACGAGTCAAAAGGCGCGTGGTGGAAGCTGGGGTGCTCGACGCCGAAACCGAGAAATCGGGAGACAAGAGGCACCATCTCACTCGGGCCTTTTGGTGCGTTAACACTCGCGGATTCGCGGGCGGATCCGCGCGGGCGGAAAGTGGATTGTGAAGCCCGGTGTTCGGAATTGATTCGTGGCTGGCGGGAAATGTGGATATTGCCAAGTTCCGGACTGATCCAGATTTTCCGCCAGCGATGATTCGATTTCTCCACCGGTCCCTAAAATCTACTTTTCGCCTGCGCGGATTCGCCCTTGAATCCGCGAGTGTAAACGCGCCATTATAGTAGTGGACGCACAGACTATCTATTTTGTGTACTCGGTTGTGCTCTATGCTCCGTTTTAACTCGCGATGAACCGCAAGGGGACGCTACAAGCCATGAGCTACACTGCGCGAGGTTGAGCAGTTTCGCGTGGCTCGCATAATGAGCCGTGCTCCGTGCTGCGCAAGCGCGAGGAGTAGTGACGTCACACGACGCACAGCTGGCTCGCTGGAGACGCCGCCGCCGCGGGCTCCGCCACCATCACGCGCGCCTCGCCGGTCTGCGCAAGCGCGAGGTGCAGTGACGTATAGCCATGGAGAAGGAGAGCGAAATTGCTCCTCAGCAGCGCAGAAGAGTGGCGAAGCTTAACTCGGATCTCGAAGTAGTTGCCCGGCAATTAACGGTTGAACGTAGGAAGACCGATCAGAAGAAGGCTAAATGTGCTGCGGAGACATCGGAGCAAAGGGAGGAACGTCTAGCAAAGCGGCGTCGCCAGGAGGCTGAGCGACGTGCCCGACCATCTCAGCAGCAGCAACAACAAGAGGCCGTCGATGACGTCAAGGCTCGCCGATTGACTGACTATACGGTTAAACTTAGCGAAAGCGCCAGTGCGACTCGGACCTTCGAGACGGACTTCGTAAACAATCCGCCTGGATATGTGCGCGACGTGTGTGAAAGACTGTGGCACATGAAAGACTTGACGCCGGTAAGTGGTGCCATGCGCCGCATGAGTGGGGTGAAACCGTGGCGCGGGTTTGTACAACGTGCAATAACTTTCTCGCTAGGCAGAAGATTCCACTCTTTAGCGTTACCAATGGGCAGCCGCTTGATAGTGCCTCTCATTTTGTGCGCATAAGCTCACGTTACGTATATCCTGGCATAGCCGAGCTAAGCCACCGCAATTTTTTTTGAAACATGAAGGTGCTTTATCCGAGCCAGATCGATGCCGTGTGACGCCCAATTCCCGTGGTGCGACTTTGCTCGCGAATTCGCATTTGCGACTCGGAGCACCGCAGCCCCCACCACACCCTTCTGGCCGCACGAGCGACGTTGCAACTGCGAAATCGCGAGCCAAACCGCATCATGTGAGTCGGGCATTAGTGCCATGTGACCTTTGATCCGCAATCTCACTACTATTACATCGTACAAAGGGCAGTGTGCAGGCATTGTATCGGGCGTCTTTCTCCCTTGTATGACAGTCCCATTCGCCATGCAAAAACTGTCTGGAGACATTCTCGAAGTGTACATCATCATGAGGCCAACATGCTTTGAACGTGCTTGAAGAGTGTCCACGCACATAATTCTGCCATCATGTAACACCCTGTCCTTTCGTACAATGTACAAACAGTATGAATGCATGCGGTGTTAGGAGGGTTGTTGCGCCACACGAGGCAAGTTCGCAGCGCTGGACTGACTGGAATACCTCGTATAAGGTCCGCCGCAGTGGAGGTTGAGGCCTGTCCTTTGCTGGAACTCTGAAGGTACTTGGTCCGCCTATGCGGAACGCAAGTTCGCCTGCTTCTTGCCCAGGCGTTGCGGTGACGTCAAAACGACGCCGAGCTCTGATTGGATCTGATTGGAAGGACAGTCGGTTGACCTCGATGCTAGCTGCCTCGAGATCTACCCAGTATTCTTCCAATTGGAGCCAGTCAGGGCTCAGCGTATTCGACATCTCCGCCACCCTTGCGCAAGAAGGAGACGAACTTGAGTTCCGCATTAGGAGTACCATCACGCATTCCGGTCCCTGCGGCACGTGGGACCGTTCAATTATTCGGTGGATGAAACAAAAAAAACAACAACAACAACAACACAAAGAACGTCTAGACCTCATTAAAAAAAGAGTCTTATAAATGTATGTATAGGAGGAAGCTCCAACACCGGACACATCTAACGTGGTGTGTCCACTTAGTGACGCTGCTTCCTCTTGGAGGTCCTTGGAAGTTACCGGCTCCAGGGAGAGGTTATTTATTTATTCATTTACTTCAAAATACTATCATCCTTATGATAGAAGATGGGGATATTCACTTTCGGCAATATAAAAAACACAAACTCACTAGGAGAAAAGCAGGATAAAATATGTTAACGGAGGATTTGATAGAACTACTGAAAAGCAAGTACAAGCGAAATAGGACTCATGTGATACGCTATTATAACAGAAAACGTATTCGGGCAAAAAGAAAACGCATCCAACTTCCAGAAAAAAATTATCTATAAAATCAACGAGAAAAAAAAAGGCTGAGCGTTTCTGATGATGTCTGATTGGCACCATCAGCTCGTTGCGTGGGTTGCGTCTAGACTTAAGGTGAAACAAAGTATAGATGTGCCGTAAGGTGAAAGGTATAAACGAAACCATGCGAGCGATTGGCACGAGACAGCTTAAAGGCCGACGACCAGACTCGAGATTCTGCAAGGCAGAAGATCCTCCTCACCACGGGGGGGAAGGAAACAGGCAACGGTGGACAGGGTAGAAGGGGGAGAGGAGGAAGTGAGGGAAAAGGGGAGAGCGCGAAACTGGTCGTCGGTCTTTAGGTATGGAACGTCAAAAGTCCAACGCCGGCGTCCGGCGTCCGGCGTCCGGCGTTCGAACGCCAGCCCCATAGCGAGGAGCAGACGACGCTTGTTGAGCTATGTTCACTGCAGGGAGGAGCTTCAGTTGTTCCGCTTCCGGCGCGAGCTTATGCTCCGAGAAAGTGAGGGAGAGCAGAAAACGAGAAGGGACGTCAAAACGCCAAACTCTGGAGATTAAAAAAAAAAGCTCTTGAAAATTCTTTGCTGCGAACCGAGCGCCGCGGCGAAGTGAGATCGGACGTAGGCTGAAATTGTGATCTTTCGCTATTTGAAGTTGGATGCCTCTAAAAACTGGCGCTTTGTTTGCAAATCTCAGGTTGTTCTGCTGCTGTAAACAAGCCAGCATTGACGGGAGGATAGAGGAGAACTAGCAACAAACATTTCAGAAGTATCGATACCTTTCTCGCAATTTTTATGCTGGTGAGACATTTTGACCAAACTATCGCTTGATTGTAAACTCATGCACCGAAAAAATGTGTCTCATTGGTTGATTACACGCCAGCTGCGGTGCCACGTGCAATCAGCAGGAGAGTATGATCTCGTTCCCACCTTGACCAAGAACGAGCCCCTGGTTAGAATGATTAGCGGGTAGGCAGAAAGCTAGCTGCCTTCGTTTCTACTCACTGTTCAAGAGGGAACGTCTCGCACCGAACGCTGGTATTCGGCATTCCAACGCATTCGAGCAGTGAGTGGAGACAGCGTAGTGGAGACAGGCTTTACTCGACTCTGTGATCATTCCAACAAGAGCTCGGCGTTCTGAAGTCCCCGCGAACTGTCATCTCCTTCTTTCCTTCAATGTCTACCCGTATATGGCGCCATCGGAACCACCAATGTTTAAATCTACACACTTAAAAAAAAAAGCTCTTGAAGGGTTTTTTGGCGCCTCAAGAACTCTTTCAGCTAGTGAAGAACGGGTTCACCTTACGCACTATCACCCCTGGCGCACTAGAAAGGTGACTGGGCGATGAAGAACTTTTTCGCACAAAACAAATGGGCTTATATATAAGAACACCTTATAGGTTTTTCTTCGAGAACCCTTTTAGGGCGTGCTTAAAATAACTCGATAGGGTGCCAAATATCTTCGAACCGAATCATCCCTAAGAGATTGTTATGACCAGATTTGTTGTAGAGTGTGTGACCTGTCATTTTGAAGCGCCCGAGAAGCATTTGACCTGTCCATCTAGAAGGTTATATTAACCCTATGACATGGAGCGCGTCTCTGACTGCTGTGTTAGCGTCCAATTTCGGCCATGCACCCCTTCAGTCAAAGCCAATCAGAGCTCTGCGTCGTGCTGACGTCACCGCAACTACTGCGCAGGAAGTAGAGGACTTGCTCGCAGCATACTCGGACGTCTGCGCACGCTATCATCTCCTTCTTTCCCTCTGTTACTTTCCGTATATGTGCTGAAAGTAGGCCTAAAAATAAGGGACTTTAATAAAGCCTGAATAGTGATGCTTTACATTTATGCCCCTAGAACTCGTGAGGGCAATTGCAGCGTTCAAAAAGGGAGAAGAAATGGGGACTGCTGATTCGCTTCTGCTTTTGAGGAACGGTGCTTCGGCGTGACAAGCAGAGCAAAGCTGACGAAGACGGTCCAGAGGAAACTACACGGTAGCCAAAAGACAAAAAACACTTCGAGCGGCATGGACGGAAGGCTGCTATCCTAGCGCAGGTGTCTCTTCTACACGGGGATTTTCGCTCTGGGCTGGAGTCCTGTTCTGTGGGCTGGGCAAAGAAAAAATGGATCGCATTTCAAAGATAGGCTCCTCTTTACCCGCCCTTTTATTGCGGTTCGATTTCAGGCGGTATCTGTTTCTTTGTTCAGCAGAAAACTGGAGAAACTTTTCCCCTTTCTTTTTATTTTTTATTTTTGTTTTTTGAGAGCGAGGCTACTGCAAAAAGAAAAGGAAACACAAAAAAATAAATTAGGTTTGAAGTTCGTCTCTGTCGTTGAAACGAAATCCTAGACTAGGGTATTCTGTTGCAATTGTTTAAGAGGAAGCTGATCGGTGTACAGGGTGGGTTGGGCCAATCTTTGGGATAGCCGGTACAAAATTAGATTGAAAGAAGGGACGATGGGTGTGTTCGTAAACACGTCTTTGTCGCAACCTTTGGCCGGGAATAACCCCATAGAGGTGGTAGAGGGCGTGAGAAATAAACGCGAATCGGTTAGTTTTTAAACAAAATAGTTTAACGTCGCTGAGCTTGGACGTTTTAACGATTGACGACGCAGAAAGCGCTGCGCCTGACGTTCAGGTTATAGGCGTATCCCGTGGTGGAACAAACCAGTGCATTCTCCTCGGGTTAAAACTTAATTTTTCTTTGTGATATTTTATTGGGCTTAGCTGCCCCCGCCACAACATTGCGTTCCTTCAATGTACAAAGTGAGGGAAGGCTTGCACAACACGGTATACTCCGTTTCCCATTAAAGGAAAGCTGAGGCACGTTTTCAAGGTAACTGAGTTAGGAGCCAACTTCTATAGCTTTGGTGGGCTGGTGAAGGCGAGCGGGTTGAACATGAATACACAAAATTGAAAGAATAAAACACGGAGGACAAGCACAGGACAAGCATAGAAAGAAAGTGGTTGTCCTGTGCTTGTCCTCCGTGTTTTATTCTTTCAATTTTGTGTGTCTATAGCTTTGTGTCCCGTGAATTCAGTTAGCGCAATTATCTTGGGTAGACGCAAACGTAGACCGCATTTATTTTGGAAGCATACGTGCACCGATTACCACCGGCCATGAGGCGATCCTCTCTGCCACCTGTTATCTGTCCAGAGCGGCGTGACGTCATTGACGGCATCCCCGAGCCAGTTTAGGTGCGACCAAGGGTCGTCTGACCCCGCTGATGACGTGAATGTCGCTACTTTGTCTCTCTGCTTTCGCGCTTTCCTACCGTCGGCGCGCGGCAACTGGCGGTTCGACGTCAAAAGTTTAATTCGCTATTTCGACGCTCCGACTAGTAAGATAGAAATAAAATGTAAGGACGTATAATTTTCCGGGTGTCTACATTACAACGTTTACTGTTTCTTCAAATTCAAGAACCGCTTCGCTTCCCTTCGAGTCGTACCGCAGCCAATCAAGCACCAAGACAGTACCTTCAATGTCCTCGTAGTCTTCGTGCATTTTCGATCATCGGATCAACCAATCGCGTACATCGAATGCAGCGTGATCCTCCGGTGTTTTAAAGCGATAGCTTTACGGGCGACACTTTGCAGAGATTTCGACGTCGTCCGTTGTCGTCGCTGCGCGCAGGAATAAGGGGAAGATCTTTATTCTTTCCGCTCTTAGCGCGAGGCCAGGGAAGTCGGGATTTCCCGTCGGCCGCGCAGCGTGGAAATAGAAGAGCGGGGACCCTCGGCATCCCGCCAGTAACGACGTGACGAAGGGAGAGTCTTCCGTGTCGTCTGCTTCGAACACTCGTTTTCAAACATTACTCGCTTTATGCGAAACCCCACTTTAGCAGAATCCAGTTGCTACGCGTAAGGTTGCATGGTTTTAGAAACTTCCACCTCGCTTACCCACTTATTTTCACGGATCACCGAGCACTGGTGGCGGACATCAGTGGCACCTACGACGACAACCACGACGGCTATGAGAATTAACCGTGTTGCACCTCCGCCCTCAGGTACGCGACGGCACCGGGTGTAGGACCGTTCGTCGAATGACAATTCGTCGCACGACAACTGGTAGCAGGGCTATTCGTCACATAGGGCAATTCGTCATAGGGCGGTTCGTCACTATGACAATTCGTGAAACATTTCTTTCTGATAATTTTTATGAGTTATGTTGCTTATTGAGCATAGTTTTTTTAGGTGAGTGCAATTACTAGTGTCCCTCTTCCTTTATTTACTTATTTTTTCCCGCACCCATGAAATTAGTTCGTACTAATTTCTATAGGCACTGCGTAATAATGTCTTGACCACAACAACCTTGGCACCACTCCTAGTGACTAATAAGAAGAGAGTACTCATTCAGGTGCGTAAATACAAGTGTTTTATTAATGATAGCACTGCACTTTACCAGTGTTCACAAAGAGATACTTCTTGCACATGCTTCGACGACATCCAAGTTGTTGGTCCCGTCATAGCGATGAAGGATGGCCCGAAGTCGCCTGTCGTGTCCGGCCCGCTTCCGCGACAACCTTGTGGAAACGACCCCGCTTGCAGCTTGGCTGAGCTTCAGCTCCGTCATAGCTTGCTCCTTTTTTAGTGACTCCAGGAACGCCCAGAGATGAGGTGACGCACAACTTACGTTGCTCTGCAAAAAATGATATCGAGGGCTTTATAAATAAACACGAGATACAAACTGTCCAATACAATTTGTTGGGCTAGTTGCTGCATGTTTGTCTAAAGGACGGTCTCTTTAGTCTCTTCAGCAAACGTCTCTTTAGTCATACAGACTGTCGATTGCGTGTGCGGCATGAAAAAGGCAATAAAAGAAATTACCTGTAGCCCGTAGTGCCATGCTTCCACACTGTTGTTGGTCCGCGGCATTCCACCCAACGTCGCCTCATGCACGGACCACATTTTTGGAGGGAACTGGGCGGAGCAGATCCCGTTTCGTCGCGGTCGGCCGATGTAAACATCCTCAAAGTAGTCTGCTACTTGAATCGCCTCAGGGGGAAATGCTTCCATGATGTCCTGAAAAGCTTCAGGAATGTTCCCAGCAGGCAGGAATGCCAAAGCCGGGAGCATTTTCATCTGGAATAAAAGGAAAATGTTTAGAAACTCTACACAAACTGATAAGCAATATATACAGAAAAGGAAACAACACTCTAAAGGCCAAAAGAGACTGACCTTTACTGCAAATGTCTCGTCCGTGGCGTAACGCGCTTGAAAACCCAAGGCGCAAAGCTTCCGATAAACGGACTGGGCAAGATGGAAAAAACATCCTTGAATTCGGACCTCTGAAATAGTGTCACGAGCGGCGTTGATAGCGGCCATTTCAAAGTCCGTGTACAGGGTCCGTGCAGCGCAGGGTCCTATGTTGTCAACGACGGCTGTGAAGAACCTGGTAAGATGAAAAAGTAGTAGAGTTTTCACAGCCATTTGCAATACCTTGAGATAGCACCTAATAGGGCATCATTATAATTGGAACTTACCTGCGGTACGTTGACTCAGCTTTGTTTGGAAGTAAACCGTACACCATGGGCACGGTGATCCCGTTCTTCAGCGCATGTATGGTGTAGAGTTGATAGAACAGGGAGGGCACCACCTTGAACGTGCCATCACAAAACCAGGCGCTTGCACCTCCCAAACACTCCAGGTTGCGTTCCGTTGCAAATAGGATGAGCCGGTTGACGTCGCCCTCGCCACTGTCGTGCAAGAGAAACGGCTCTTCCTTGCAGTTCACCTGCAAGCAAATATGGCATGTAAATAAACCGCATAATGGTAATGTTATATGGCATGTAAATCAACCGCGTAATGTTTTATGTACGCACCGTGTACTCTATTGGGAGCTTGATGTCCTCTCGGCAGGGTGGGAGGGCATAATTAAATGTTGCCCGTTGCCTCTGTCTTCGAATGGTTCGGCGTAGAGTTGACGTAGAGGGCAGTTGTGACGCAGTGCTGTCGGTGATATTTGCAGCCGCGTCCAAGAGAATATGCTGAGCTTGGTCACGTCCTTCCACTGAAAAAAAAAAAAATATGTTATCAAATGCAGTTTATCATCAGAACTATCACGAAAAACGAAGTAAATCTTAAGCGTCCCCACCTGCACTCGTCTTCATTTTTGATCTAACCTTCAGACAGTTGATTTCGGTCGGTTCTGGAGCGTGGCTGTGGTCGTTCGTCGCTTTCAAAATTTGAAGCTTAGAAAAATCGGTTGTTATTTTTGCTTTGCAGCTCTCCCTTTTCCGGCATATCCAGTATACAGTGGTTTCAGTTCTTCGGTTGACTGTGTATGAAAATCCCTGAAAAGTAGCATCTCCCCACCTCTCTCCGTCTGGATGATTTCCATGGCGACTGCAAAGATTGACGGGAAACCAAACATTTTATAGCAGTCCGCCGATTCATGAATGAGTCATTGGAAGCCGCATTTCCAGATCCTTCTTCGAAACCCTGTAAGCTAAGCTGAATGAAAACCTTTGTCAGTACCAGAGAGACGAGAGAAAGACTGTAAACTCGAAGGTGGGTAACAAAGTAATCCTCAAAGCATTATACATTGTGCTTCCAAGGTTAACTAAGATGTTTATCGACTTGGAACCAAACAGGAGACTAATCTTTCTAAACAGGATACTGCACACAAGCTGAATAACAAAGCTACCGAACACTTAAAAATATGTCAATGCTAAGAACAGCGTCGGGTTATAATACCTTCGGCGACGTTTTTCGTTCCGTATAGACAAAGCGCCGCATTTCGAGATCCTTTTTCGAAACCCTGTAAGCTAAGCTGAATGGAAACCTTTGTCAGTAGGGGAACCAGAGAAAGACTGTCAACTCGAAGGTGGATAACGAAGTAATCCTCAAAACATTATACATTGTGCTTCCAAGGTTAACTAAGATATTTATCGACTTTGAACCAAACAAAAAACTAATCTTTCTAAACAGGATACTGCACACAAGCTGAATAACAAAGCTACCGAACACTTAAAAATAGGTCAATGCTAAGAATAGCGTCGGGTTATAACACCTTCGGCGACGCTTTTCGTTCCGTATAAACAAAGCGCTATCTCAGAACACCGTTTTCGACAAGTTGTCCTAGTGACGAATTGCCCTATGACGAATAGCCCTGTGCGACGAACGGCCCTGCGACGAGTTGCCCTATTACGAATTGTCTTTCGACGAACGGCCCGTACCCCGACGGCACCATTGCACGCGCTGTGCGCGACCGTGCTACAGCTATCGCTTTCGTTTCTTCGCACATTTTAGGCAAAAAATACGATATTTTTTCTTTTGAGGGATTAGTTTAGCCGTTGATAGCGAATGTACAAAAACGATAGACGCCGTGACGATGCGCTTTTCACGCTGCTTGATCAGATGCGTTGGGAAATTTTGTGAAACGGGGTATGACCAAAGGCGAGAAGAAGGATGCTCCTTATCGCTTTCTGATATCACGTACGCCATTACATTTGAGCAGTGACGCTTCTATAATTCCCGTGTACAGAAAAACTCAAGTGGTTTTGTAATGTAAAAGATTCTAAAAGGGTATGAATCAACTCGATTCAGGAGGTACTGTAAAACCACCTAAATCATGTCGTCGATTATTTGTAAGTACACCCAGGCAACATATGAAAACATCGGCAACAGTTATAGTCCGCAGAGGCGAGCTCCGTTTCAAAACGAAAAATGTTTCCTGAGATTGTACGCGCCCGGCGCTTAGTCGGCACGTAAAAACCTCTCATAACACGTCAAAACTCGGGGCAATGAGACACACATGCACACGGACCGCCCGAACGGAAAGATGGCCGAAAGGGGGCCGATTCCCTCTTCCATTCAACCCGCATGAAAAGTTTTAGCGCTAAAAGCCAGACCGCAGAAGCCACCTATCAGCGTTGCATACAGGGCTCACGCTCTGCGCGGCGGCGCCAGCTTTGTTTCTGGTCGCAATCTCTCTCATTCCGTCCGAACGCGGTTGAGGACGCGCGGCCGCTCCCTTTGTGCCGACGCGGGACCAGTCCGCAACACCGGCGCTATTAGGCCATTGTTATCAACCATCGTCCCCACTTTTTGTTCGACTTTTTTTTTTTCTTTCTTTCCTTTTTTCCACGCCGCGTTTTGGTCGAGTCGCGCGGACGGTTTGTCGCGGACAAAAACCGAAAGTTCGGCGCGCCCCCCCCAACACGAACGCCACTCTCTTCCCTCCTGCGGATAAATTCAGAGATGGACCGTGCTAGAGGCTACCGATCATCTCGGGCGACTGAACCGCACCGCAAGCTCGTCGCGTAAGTTTGTAAATTTAATTTTTTTTTTCTTTCCCGGGTACACAAAAGCCTATACTGTTTTACTAAATCCTACCGCAGCCAACGCTACGATCCGATGGACTCAGCCAGGCAACGTCAAAAGTGGGTCGTCATAGCGCTCGTTGTCTATGCGGGTAAGGGGTATCATCGGCTAAACCATTTAGGCATAAAAATAAGAGAAGATTCGTTGGACATTCGCTCTTGCGCGATTGGTTTAGTGGGCAATAGCAAAAACAAGAAACAAGAGACCAGCCTCATGTCGATGCACTTTTGCCACTGCTCGAATGGCTTCTTCAGAGGGTAACGTCGACTGGGATCGGACCTCGAGGGAAGCGGAGCTTAGATTTAAGAAACCCCAAACGTTGGATAACCGTATAAGCCTGTGGAGTGCAATGACGGACAGCTCCCGAGCAGACTGGTTTGCGCATGCGCATGTTTTCGCGTGGCGAAGAGGGTACAGGTTCGCGTCCTCTCCGCAACTTGTATCGCAAAACGCGGTCCGCAAACCACGTCAGCCCGATCGCGCAGTTTGGAAACGCCCTCAAATCTAGGCGCACAAATAGACCGTTTTCAAAAGTGCTCGCACTTTCATAGCCTCTCCGAGGCCGCCATATTATGGGGCACGCACTTTGAGCATGCAATAGGCCCGTTTCTCTCGGCCGGGAGGCGCCGTGGTGTCCGCAAGTCGCGACCACAAAAGACGCGCTGTAGCCGACGCTAGCGACCGCGAGACGCGACCATTCAATGCTGGCATACGTCGACAGTCTGGCGTCCCCCCATGCACGTCTGTCAGCGTCTGTCCACGCGCTCGAACATAGAAAGACGTAAACAATTTTGTTTTTATTAATAGGAAGAACAGTGCAAGTCATGCCTTCGGCGTCCCACCAAAAACGCTATAATGAGTTTCCTTTTTTGTTTTGTTTTCGTTGTTT
Organism: Ixodes persulcatus; assembly: GCA_013358835.2. Classification (NCBI taxonomy): domain Eukaryota; kingdom Metazoa; phylum Arthropoda; class Arachnida; order Ixodida; family Ixodidae; genus Ixodes; species Ixodes persulcatus. The sequence continues at coordinate 657,984 of JABSTQ010009160.1, read as the reverse complement.
TAATTTGGACGTTTATCCCAGCGTGGGAAATTGCGTTGACGCGCAACCGAAAGGCGACCTAAAATGCTAAAATGTGCTCGCCAGGGCCGCTGCTTAAAACCTGAGAGCGACAGGCCTAGGTGACACAAGCGCTGCGTCAGCTTTCTTGAGGGATCTTGGATCCAATCGCATGCTTCGCTTAGAAAACGATGCTCGAAATATGCTGGCTAACAGTGTTGCTCGAAGGACATACGTTTTTTTTTTTTAGACTTAGGTTAGGTGGCGCAAGCTACCACCCGTTACAAAGGGTACAGCCATGAACATCCGTTCATTCATCCGTCCATTTGAAAAGGGTCTATTGAGCCGCGCCGCAAGTATGCAAGGTGATGGGATCGTGCTGAGTGATGCGCGCGAAACAAAACAAGGTCACGTGCCACGTCCGGCGACGCCCGGTTGGTTTCCCCCGTCTCGTAGCCTTTCTGCGTGATCCAGCTTAGCGTGGAAGGCATGTCTGCGTTCTTTCCCGGAACGGGAGAAAGGGAAGCGGGGTTGTGCCGAGACATCGATTCGGGAAGGCTTTGTTCGCGGGGGCCGGGGGGCTGACTCAGAGGGGGAGGCCACTCTTTCAATGCCCCCCTCCGCATTTTGAATACCTTCCGTAATGAGAATATGGCTAGTATGAATGCGCTCCTCTCGAATACCGTAACAGGGTCGTTTCCAAGACTAGATAAAAGACGGCTTCTTTTTTTTAAAGAATACTTTAATAAAACACGTGGAAGATGCAGCTAAAATACGCTAGTAAAAAGGATGGAGCTAAAATGCGGGTTACCTGGCGCGAGTAGACATTTTCTAATTCTATGCAGCGCTTCTTGCCGCGTCGAAGGGAACGCCGGGAACAACCTGTAAAGAATTGGCTGTATATGACCAGCAGGTGTTCCAAAACGCGTCTTTAGAGCGTCAGAAAGTATGGAGGAACCATGCCAATCAAAAGGCAGCCAAGAGAACGTGTGGTGACGAGGCAGCCAACGCGATCCGACATTGCTTGGTGCCGGGGGGAAGCAAAGGCACGGAAAGAATCCGGTGCCTAAACAAACTCACGAGGCGTGTTAGTTAGTGGCAAACGAATTTGCCCACCGTATAATCTACAGCCGCTTTAAACACGCGCCATATTACAGCCGCCATTGCCGAACTTCTCTCGTTTTACCCCGATACCGAGTCACTGAAACGGGCGTCGACGGGCCCTCAGAAAGTCTAATGCTGGGGAGGACACCGTATAATTCTAAAATAGCAGTAACCTGGCCTACTATATCACTGATGAAGTGAAATAAACGGAATAAGAGGCATAAAAAACTAAAGGTCGGTAATGGCGGCGCCCATGTACAGCTGTTGCAAAGCGTCTATATGCAGGGGTGGCCAAACTGGGGCACTCGAACCGCATGCGGCTCTTTGCGCGTCCAAGTTCAGCTCGCGGTTCCCTGGTAAGCGTGCCCCCTTGCCCTTGTATGTCCCCGAGACAAAAAGAGTTCTAGAATGAAATAATAATAAAAAAACTCAATGTCTTGGCAGCCTTGTACTACACCACGTACATAGAGCCGGACTAATTTTTGACACATAGATGTGATTGGTTACCCTCTGTCCTTTATTGTTCTAGAAGGAATTTGAAACCGAATACGCATTACGAGCGTAAGGGGCTGTGGCTGGCTAGCGAACCGTCCATTGATTTCTGCTTAGCGGTTGAAGAAGCGTTCGGCTGCATGGTGTTATGTGTTGTAGTCGACAATTAGAGTTGTCCCCTTTGGAAAGGACTGTTTTCCCCGGCCATATCGTTTCTTGTTAAAAGGAGCCCCCTCCTCCTTTTTTTCTCCTCTTCCTGCGGCTCTCTGAACTTTCGTAGTTTTGTCTGTGGCTCTAACTCCAAGTCAGTCTGGCCACCCATATGTTAAGAAATATTCTATGAACTTTATATTATATTTCAATATTCACCTACTGAGCGCTGCCCTCTTTGCGTATACTGGCCTTTCATCCCCAACTTGCTTGGATATCAACGCATCGGCGCTTGTACTAAAATGAGAATTTTAACTGAACAACAAGGAACATCACACTGTTCCTAGGGAATATTTAAGACGACAGTCATAACATATCAATAAGTAGTAATGAAACGTATGAACGTGTATAGTTTTCATTCGGCGGCTCTATAATTTTTTTTTAAATTGAATCCGAAGGGCCACGTTCGCAAAATTGTCCATTTCTGTTCTTGACAAAAGATCGTAATGTTCCCAAAAAACTGTGATTGTCTGGGCATCATAGTACCCAAGTCAAATACAATTTCGATGTTTCATTGAAAACTTTTTATTCCCCGGAATGTCCCATAAAATTGGCCATGGGAACGCGTTATGAATATGCGAGGTTGTTCTCTTTTGGTCAACATCAGACGCCGCGCAAGGTTTTACGACTCGGCGTTTTTAGTTGAAGTCAGAAGCGCTCGAAAAGTGTGTACCAGACGACGGTCAGTTGGTAATGATAAAAATGATATTACAAGATAATATTTTCTATGAGATTTCTTCGTCATAACGCTCGTACAGGCTTCTGAGAATCTGATTGATTTGTTGTTTAATATAAGTTAGCTATTTTTAAAATAAAAAGCGAATACAATGAAGCATACAGTTATTCTCTCTGACTCGCAGTAAGTCGCATTCAGAAAAAGTGAATTTATTTCAGGTGTGCTCACACATAATGATGACATGAATTAATCTTCCCTGAAAAGTCAAGGTAAACTGAATCATTACAGAAAAGCAGGCCATCTTATGTAAGAGCGTATTTGTACCAAAACTGCTGTTACAAACGTTGCCAACGTTACAGATAAATTGCTTCTACAGAAGTATTTTGGTATAAGTACTTCAAGCGCTGAAAGCACTTCCTTCAAAAATTATGAGTTGTTTTCTAACCCTCAGTTTTTTAACGGCTCAGGGAGTAGAGGATGCACTGTGTTGTCTGCTCGATGGGCCTGTCTGGATATGGCACCAGTAGTTGCATTCATCACTAACTCGGTCTTCTCTGAACACCTCTGCCGTTGACTTTAGCAAATTTATTAGTTTCATTACCAAAAATAAACTACGCCATGAAATTGAACAAGGTGAAATCCGCCACCTAAAAGTACAATCTGAGAAAGTTTGAGCTTTCTGTGTGCAGGCACCGATTTCACCGGTTCGTTTTAATTAGGGCTGGGCAATTGATCGATTAACCTACCGATTATTCGATTAATGCTTTAATCGCGATTAATTTGTTTAACCGGTTAATAGGTAAAAATCTGACGAACCAAAATGAAATAAAAATGAAATGCTTTCACTATGCAGACATGGATGAGCACACCTATATGAATTGAAAAATTTAGTTTAAAAACTTAAGGTAAACTGTAAGGGGGAGATTTGTACCTTCAGACATGTGCAGAAGGTTACACATGTCCCAGCGACTTCAACGCCATGCGAGTGTCCGTTTAGCGCAGCAGAGACTACTGTGAGCAATCAAAAGAGGTCGCCCTTCTCGGAGAATATCAATGAACATTTTTGCCTCATGGAGCTGAAGTAATATAATAATGTGTGAGTGTTTTTTAACTGTTCTGATCTGTATATCGAAGCTGATTCATAATTAAAATTATTGCATCGTTTAACTCATATTCAGCAAAAAATATATATAGATGCAATTTTTATTTTTATTCAATATTATTATGCATGGAAATGAACGAGACCGATTAATCGATTAATTAATCGATTAAAGGGTGGCGATTAATCGGGTTAAAATTTTTAATCGACGCCCAGCCCTAGTTTTAATGCGCAGGAAACACTATGGCACCTTATACAAATCTGCAATTCTTTCTTCTTTGTACGCAAGTCGAGATCAGTGCAGTCACCCTAGTGTAATAATAATAATCAATAAATCAATCAATCAATCAATCAATCAATCAATATTTATTTGGTGCCCAGGAACGACCTGGCGGTCTTGGTGCTGGCGCACCCCAACTACAAAATAAAACACAAAATATTACACAAGATACGTAACACAAGAAGCGAAACATTTAAATACACACAGGAAAGGGAAGACTTCAATGCATAGCACAAATTGGCAACGCACAGGAGCTCGCGCAACGCGCAGTCGTACATCGCCCAAAGTGGATGGCAGGCATCGATTGAGAAATTAAGAGGAAAAGACTAAGGTTGAACACATTCAAATAGGAATGACTACGAAGATGAACAGTGAATTCCGATCGTAGACACTGCGACGATGAAGCAAAAAAAAAAAAAAAATTGGGAACAAACGTTGATCAAAAACTGGATTGACGACGCCACGATGCGGAAGCTTAGAACAAGCAAGAGAATATAAAGTCTATGATTTGTGAGGTCAGCTCACATCGAACTAGAACAATGTTCGAAGCGAGAGGTGAAACGCCTGAAAGCAGGAGTCAAAAATATCTAATTTCTCCGTATGCACGTTGTACAGTTCTGACGACCTAACGAGGGGGCATTGCTTGTTAAGGTTATTGGTCGTATAGAAAGGTGATCTGAGTCTTGCATTCACACGTGGAATTCTCAAATTCAAAGCAGACAAAAGCGTCGAGGAGTCAATCAGTCCGTGTAAGACCTTGTACAGAAACAAAATGTCAGCCTTTTCGCGGCGCTGGCAAAGGCTCAGTATATTTACTCGCCTCAACTCAGCTTCATAGCCCGAAAGATGCTCGTTCACAGCAAGATAACGGAACTTAAAAATGGAGATAAATTTTTGTTGTACAGGCTCTATTCTTGATGAATTCGTAGAACAAATTCCGTTCCACACAACGGACCCATATTCCAGCTGCGAACGGCACAACGCGCAGTAGAGCGTAAGAAAGGCAGAAGGGTTGGATAATTTTCTGGTCAGGCGGCATGAAACTCCCAACATGCGCAATGACGCGCAGACTACCTTTGTCACATGATGATCGAAACGCAGGCTAGAATCGAATATGACGCCGAGATCTCTGATTTGGGAGACGCGAGACAGTAAATCTCCATGAATACGATAGGGGTAGCATACAAGTTGTGACTTTCGTGAAAGGGTCATAACTTTAGTTTTAGTGCGATTTAAGGAAAGCTTGTTACGTTTACACCAATCGTTGAACGAGTTCGCGTCGTTCTGGAGTTTAATGCAGTCGTCAACAGTTCGTATTTCCCGGTATATTTTGGTGTCGTCTGCGTACTGCAAACAAAAAGAATCAGACACGACATGTTGGACGTCATTGACGAATATGGAAAATAGAAGGATAATAATAATAATAATAATAATAATAATAAATGTTTTTTATTCCTTCGAAAAACACAGTAACTGGCCCACGAAAGCAAAGGAGATTGTTTGTCCGCGGGACCAGGCAGACCAAAACATTTACAAATAAAAGGAATACAACACAGTATTACAAGTGGCAGTATAAATAAATAAATTAAACAGAATTGTAAAACACAGCAATATTTGCGCCGTGTAAAAAAAAAATACTCTCCACCTGAAAATAAAACAAACACGCTGACCACTGAAATATGAAATACTAACGAATTCTAACCACTGTACGACCTGACATGAAACATACCATAATAAACAATAATTGAACATCAACATCGCATAACACAGAAGTGACTGAAGAAAAAACACACAAACAACAGGGAAATAAGGTTTTACATTCTAGACACCACTTTTTAAGATCTTTCTTTGCCGTTCGCATGGATGATATACTAATCAAATTTCCGGGTAATTTATTAAAAAGGGAAGGAACATAATCCCGTTTTATGCTCTTTCCGTAGTTTGTAAATATTCTGGGTATTACGCACCTTTCAGTGCATCTCAGATTTCTCTTTTTGACCTCAATTTTCAAACTCTTATCGTAGTAATGCCGTGTTAATATTACATATTAATAGTTTAGAAAAATACATTATATTTAGTTCATTCATTTTTATATATATTACTAGGTTATCATCTGTGGTTCTGTACGCAACGTTACTCGCAATCTGTTTGAGTAGTCTATCTATTTCTAGCTTTTTATTTCCTGCACATTGACCGAAAACAGTAATACTGTATCGCAAGATCGACTCTCCTAAGGCCATAAAAACAGTTTTACGAACATTTATACAACAAATGCTCTTTAACCGGTAAAGATACGCTGATACTACGCGAAGCCTTTTTTTAAATAAATTCTATGCGATGGCTCCATAAAATATGTTCGTCAAAAACTATGCCTAAGTACTTTAGAGACTGTTCGTATGGAAATGCCATACTTTTGCAAGAGTTGCCATGCCGCGAATATAAATAAATACCTGCCATTTGTTTCACCTGTTTATGGAGATTGCGGAAACACATAAGTTTTAATTTTGTGTTATTTACTGAAGTAATATTGTCGGAAAACGACTGCAATAACATGCCCACGTCCTTTTGAAATATAGTAATTGCGTTTTCATATATGTCATATGGTAAAAGTAGAACTGTATCGTCTGCATATAAGAAGATTCTAGACTGTAGCGGTAAAAGACTTAACTGATGTATGTAAATGTTAAACAGCAACGGACCCAAAGAGCTCCCTCGAGGTACACCTCACTCAACCGGAGTTTTACCACTAACACAATTTTCTATCTTCACAAATTGAAATCTGTCTGTGAGGTAGCCATGGAAAAAATCCTAAAATGGTCCTTTAAAGCCCATTCTTTCAAGTTTTTCTAGAAGTAACGTATGATCGATGGTATCGAAATATTTCGATAAATCTAGGAATAAGGCGAGAGCAATTTTATTGTTATTCAATGTATCGTTGATGCAGTCCGAAAAATCCTCCAAAAGTGCTGTTGTGCTTTTATTTTTCAGAAAACCATACTGCGAATCAGTAATAAGAGAAAATAGTTCACAGAAGGTATTCGTATTTATCTGAACCCATTTTTCTATGATATTCGAAATTACTGGCAATATTGATATCGGTCGGTAACTCCTGAAATCTTTTTTATTACCACATTTGTAAATAAGCACGATTACTGCAACTTTTAGCTCTTTAGGAATTTTTCCTGTAGTAAGGGAACTGTTAATTATTTTAAGTAATACTTGTTTTAGATGATCTATATTGTAACTTAAATCTCGCACACGTATTTTGTCTATACCTGGTGACTTTGTTATGGACATAGAATTTATGACGGTTACAAGATCATCCTCACACATTAGAGGCAAGTATGCCGAATTTGTGTTACTGAACTTGGGGAGCGTATAGATTTGTTTCTACTGTTATAATTTTCTCTCTTAATTCTTTAACGCTACTGATAAAAGAACTATTAAAAGAGTCTGCTAACATATTGTAGTCATCAGCATCGGGGAAATGCTTCTTGATTGCATTATCAATATTCCCTTTTTTCTTTCTTCCTAATTAACTGATTGACAAGCTTCCAGGTTTCCGCTTAATGTTTTACCAACTGGCTAAATTTTGTCATGTAATGCTTCCTTTTTGCTAATTGAATTTTGGCTGTTAGTTTATTGCGCACCTCGCGAAACTCCATGTTTTAAAGCACGTCTTCAGGTTTCAGTTTACATCTCGTCCATAGGCTGTCCTTAGTGTGACATAATTCCAAGATTTATTCGGTAATCCACACATTTTCTGGTCTTCTCTGTCTGTTTTTTACTTTCCTTTTCGATTTTTGGTATTCATTCTGAAGCATGTCGACCAAAATATTATATGCTGAAACGTGGTTCAGAGATAGTAACAAATTCAAATCATATGTTTTAATTAATTTGTCAATTTTGCTGTCATCTAAATTATATTCCACCCGTCACTTCCCACTGAAACAGTGAGTTTGCCTTTCACCCTACATCAACAACACAGTAAAGTAATGATCTGCAACTTTTTCCCTGATGACGTCAACTAGCATATGCAAGTTACTGACTCTGGTAACTATATGATCTATACACGTTCTAGTAATTTTATCGCCATAATATTCTTCTTTAGTAAAGCCATGTATTACATTTTCAAGTTCAAGAGAGAGAGTGTCAACATAACTCGAGGCCCCGTATTTAGCGTCCTTGGATACATCAATGTTAATATCACCGGCGAGAACGAAATATTTATTGTAATTGAATTTACTAAGTAGAGGAGACAATTCTTCGATGAACAGATTAATGTTGGAGCTCGGTAGCCTATACAGAGCACAGACAATGTAAGAGAAGACACTTTTGTGGATGGATACAACACATGCTTCTGAATGTTCAAGGGAAATCTCAAGTCTATCCGATATACACTTGTTGTTAACAAACATAATTAGTCCACCACCCCTTCTTTTTTCTCGGCATAAATAATATACATAAAAGCCATCTAAGGTGAAGGTTTCGCCGTACTGTTTCTTCTACATTAATCTCAGTTAACAAAAGCACGTCCAAGGAAGATAATCTTTCTGATAAAAGCACCATGAGTTGATCCCAGTGTTTATTTACACTACACATATTTATGCGGAGTAAGTTTAACTACATTTCACCAAATTCTTCTTCCCTTAAGACTCGTTTCGTGCGTAGGCCCCAGAGTTTAAACGAATGATATGAACTCTTCATGTTTACGCATTTTTTTTTCTAATTCACTTTCGTCCTCGATGTGAATAACAGCCGAACCCTCTTTTTGGCGTCAAACAATTTTCCGTTCCTGGTCCACACAAACTTCTAGGTCTTTTCCTTAGCACGTTTCTTAGCTTGCCATAACAAATTCCTGTTTCACCTTGTCAAGTTTTCATTGATATAAATTTGTTCGTTCCTCAGTGCCACTCTTTTTTTTTAATCCAGATGTCTCTCATTTTTTTCTTTCCGTGAACCTTAGCAACAAGGCAGGTGTTTTACTTTTCTTTGCTCTAAGCCTGCGCGCTCCGTCAACGGTTTCATCTGTTAGTTCGGGAAGTTGCAATTTTACGGCTATTTCCTTAATCACTTCCATTGCATCCTCATTGGGCTGCTGGGGGATTCCGTGAATTTCAATATTCTGTCGTCCACCATATTGTTCAGCCTTGTTCAGTGCGGTTTTCAGCTCCTTTATTTCCGCATACCCTTTTGGCAATCTCACCCTCCAATTCACTAATCTTTTTCTGCAGACCATGAATTGTTTTTTCGAGGGTACCCAGTCTTGAAAGTATCTTGTCCTGTTGCGTGGAAAGGCTGTTTAAGAATGGTTCTATCCCTTCAACGGTTCAGCCTTGATTATCAAGTTTTGCGAACATATCATCTCCTTTGTTAGTTTGTGTTTCCAAGCACTTTTCGACAGTCTGTAATCTTACGAGAACGCCTGTCAGCAGCTGACCGATGACTTCATTTTGTTTTATTAGTCTTTCGAAGTTAGTTCCCTGTGGGTTTTTCTGTGCTAAAGGTCCGTCTCCTGTAGGTTGGGGCTTTTGCGAAGAAGCTAATTGACGGCTAGAATGTACTTTGCATGTATTACACATCCAATCCTCGAGGTTACCTTACGGCATTGCTTTCAACGCATTTTTTGTCACGCCGGAACATTTTCCAGTGTGATAGCGGTTTTTGCATTCCGAGCATTTCGAGCTCAGGCTGTCTGATGCCACAGATTTCATGCACGCGATACATTCAGACATCGTAAAGGCACTCAACAACAGAAAGCACAGATGCAGGCCAACGAAATGCAAGAAATCGGTCCAAGAAGCTCGCAGGAAAGAGCGACGCTTACCTACAAAACAGAGGCTCGGCGTTAGCTTCCTACTTTAGCCGAGCATTTCGCTGGTCTGCGACGAGTTGTTCAGCGCCCAGCGCCTATGTAGTCGAATCCTCCGGACACTCGATGCTGCTGCAGATAGTTGGATCAGCTGATAATGGCCTGCCGGGCGATTACTCCAAGCGCGTGCGGCCATAGCTATAGATTACTTGGCAGCGATGCGATCGTCGTCCGTTGCAGCGGTGTTGCCTTAATGGGAATCTACAAAACGGAGGCGGCGTTAGCTTCCTACTTTAGCCGATAATTTCGCTGGTTTGCTGTGTAAGCGAACCCAATGGACTTGCAGAAATTTATACAGGGAGTTTTTTAACACGGAATGTGTTTTGTAACGCTCGTGAATGACGAAAAATCGTTACACACAGACCAAGGTAACATAAAACATGCATAGCTTATAAACACAACGCATTATCATCCAAAACGTATAGTGTACACAATTAGTCATAACAAATCATATATTATCACACCCAGGAAGAGACAATCGAAATCAGAGAGATTCACCAAGGAGCTCTACGGGAATCGAAACACGGGACCATGGGATTCACAGTCCGACATCTTTGCTAGGCGTCCCCAGTAGGAGACGGACGAGAGCACAAGCAACTGAGCTAAGTGTGACTTGCTGTCAACGGTCGGCAGCATTAACACGCGACTCTTCCCGGCGAGTGATACTTCGTTCAGCATACTTAGTCCTCTTGCGACCATCCTAGAAAAGTTATGCTTAGCTAGCTCACTTAGCCCGCAGTCGACCGTCGGTGGCCAGTCAAACTTCGTTCAGCGTATACCTAGTCTGCAAGCTTAAGGGACTGCCGAGCTATACTTAGTCCAGAGTACTTAGCTCACAGGCGACCGTTGGATCCGAAGCATCCTTCCGTAATTTCTTTCAGTTTTTTACATACATGATATTAAAAAGCCGTTGAAGCTAATGCCAATGCATTCTGCGCAGGTGAGTTTCTCGACAAGGGGGAACTGATAAATGGGGTGAATCGTCACGATTAGTCGAAACTTATTAATAATATTTTCTTGCGTAAATCTAAAGATATGGTTCCAATTACAAACTTGTTAAGCGTCGTGGAAAACCACTTAATCCTTAAATTTTAGAAAGAGTTAGAAGACGTGGGGAGCGCGGTAGTGCGCTTAACTTATCTTTGGTGCAAAGGCGTATGGCTGGCGGTTCGAAATATAAAAGACGGAAAAACAGCGCGGTTGCGTTTTCGCCGTTCCAGATTTGCGCCTGCTGCACGAGTGGTAGCTTTGGTGCACCACCGCGCTCGCCTCGCGCTCCAAGTCTTTCTAAATGCATCTGATTTAGAGGTTTTCAATGAGACTCAGCAAGTTTCTAATTACATATGTTTATCTTCAATTTTTTTAAAGTTATTGAACAAATGATGGTCATTAACCGTCCTATCAAGACTTTTAGCCTCCTGTATTATGATCCCCGGTCGTGTAACCGATCTGCACAAGCCGGGTTAGTTCAGCCTTAAAGGCTTTTTTTCTTAAATTCACCGAAAAATAAAAAAAAGAATAAAAAAACTTTCTATTGATTTAGTGGCGCATGTATTGGAACAGGAGGATCTGACGCACGGATGCATCATGCGTAGTTTTTCCCGCTTTCTTCAAAATACAGGAAAACGCAAAATCAGGGGAAAACAAATGTATGGTGAATGGTTCAATCGAATAATATGAATATAATTTGTGTCATTGAGGTATTTTTATTATGTTGAATGGAGTGAGCTTATGGCGATACTTACCGTAATATGTTCTTATTTGTATAGAAGTAACGATTAACTAGCAAGTTTCTCGTTAGAAACGTTTCTTAACTAACTTACATTACAATTTACTGCCGATAAATGTTACGTGGTCATTACAAAACTGCCTGAAAAGGTAACGAAGTACAAGTAATTCGTTCCTTATTACGAATTAGTTACCAATGTTGCCTGTCACCACCGCTATACACGTTTGCAAGAAACACTCCTGTGCGCTGCAATTTCGAGGCCATGCTGGCTCCGCGTAACATTTCCCCCTTGTTGGGGTGTGCTATGGGCCACGTTGTTGGGGTGCGCGGATACGAACCAACCCGGAATTCCAGTAGCCATGACGAGTTTTGTGACGTGTAGGCGTGTGGGAGAAAAAGACATTGACGCGGGCAAAGACTCACGAGGGCTGGGCCCGGCATTGGATTGCTTTCTTCTTGCTAGGATAAAGATGTATTATTTGTGTGTGAATTCTTTTTACTTGTACTACCTCTTGCGGGTAAGCAGTATGCAGTGTTCCCAAAATGCGTCAGCGCGACGTGCTGACTATTTGCGATTTCAGAGCGCTACTGATTGTCGGCAATCGGGGTGTGAAGAATCTTCAGGCGAATTCTGACATGCGCCTAAAGACTTAGATATTTGTTTTTCGAATGTTTCACTTTGTTACTGGTTTTGGTGTTTATTTACTTGTTTGTGTTCTTTTGCGGTCTAAGACGATACCTGTATCTTTTAAAAATAATTTTTAGTCTCTCTCGTCGATCAGTGGCGTATGCTTCAGCAAGAGACTATTGGCAACATCGCACGACAAGCAGCAAACGTCTTAGAAAGTAGATCCGCCTCCCTTCGTCCCGCGGTTCGAGGTTAAACCGGGATCCCGCTTGCAAAGGTGTATCCAGACACCTATGCGTAGAAAAAAAGCTATAACAGCAAGAGGGTCTTCATTATGCTTATGTTTCGGAAATAATATTTCCTTCTTGAAGAGAGTTCGAAAGTGTAAAGGAATCGATAATTGTCACAAAACTAGTACTCTTCTGGTGTAAATGCAACAATAAGGCAACGTTTTGCAAGGGCAACGTTAATGGCTGCCCTACGGAGCTTCGCGAGCCTGAGTCTTCGCGAGCGAGTCAAGGCGAGCGTGCACATACACGTGAACGCTTGCCTCGACTCGCGATCATCCGAAAAGAAAACGGGCCAGATACACAGGAAGCGATGTGCCTGCCCCCAGATTAGGCGATGCCCTAGCAGATTAGGCGGGTCGCTCCGGAAATTGCGTACGCGTGAGTTATCTATATTCCGTTCATCCCTAAGCTGACAGTGCGGCGGAAGCTACGTGCCCGTTGCCTCGGTCATACGTCACTCTTGCAACACGTGATCGCGCTCCCGCTTATGTACTGTCGAGACCGGTTATAATGAAGTCACAGGTAATCGAAAATTCCTTCGCAATATCCGCTATTTCGTTGTAACCGACTTCGGGTATAACGAAGTGCAAAAGGGAATGAGATGTCGTGATCGCTTCGCTGTAGCCGCTATTTCGTTATAACCGACTTCGTTATAACGGGTCTCGACAGTTATCACCGCGCGGAAAGCGAGGCCAGGCGATGAAAGGGAGGCGGCTGTTCGGTCCGTGGAGCGCATCACCTCCACTGCACTGTCAGCTCAGGGGTGAACGGAGCGTACTTTAATGTCCGTCCTTTCCAACGCGGACATCAAAAAAACGAAAATGAATACAGCTAATGAAGGAAACCCTGTCGGAGGTATTACGAGCGCAGATTTGCGGAGACGATTAGTGGCACCCGACAACTAAGAAAAAAATGTTTATTATTTTTTCTTTATGCCGGCTGAAAAGGGGGCGGGGGGGGGGGGGGTGTAGTGAACAAAAATGTCCGAATGCTCCCTCGAAATTACGCAGAATGCGACGTTTCGGATCTGAAAGAGCCTTTCTTCAGCCGCGGGCGCGGACGAAATCTCCTTTCTTCTCTAATTCGAGAGCCTTTGTGAACGTTGATGAAAATGATTAGGACATGTGTCGTATTTGTATTTTTTTGTTAGCTCTGGAGTGAGTGACTCTTCAGAAATTATAGGATGTTTTAATTAAACATTTAATTAGGACTTGCGCGGCGCGCAGAAACTTTTTGGAATTCCGTTTTGGTGTTTCGTGTCTCGGTTTAATATGGGTTCAAAACGCTAGGTTGTGTAGTTTTTGTATTTGCTGTAGAAAGGTACATTGTAGGATCTTTTTTTACTATATTTTATTATAAAGACTAGCTTGTTTCATTCCCATAAAGAACTAATCATTTAATAATTTTTCTGCCTCGTTCGCTCGCGCTCCTGACACTCTATCCGGAATCCACTTCTTTCTAAAATTTCAAAGGGCGGTGCACCATTTGTTTTCTGCAATTTCACGAAATACCGCGTGGAATTAATTTTTGGCGTTTGTAAGCCATGGAACATGTGTTAGTTCTCTCTCTACGCAGTGGCAGGCTTAGAAAAAAAAAATAAAGAAAAACGAGCGGCGTTTACCCCTTCAACTCGTAGACAGAACAAGCGGCTACGTGACCCGCAACCCGTTATATGCCGCCGATATCGATCATAGCCACTTGCTATGGATGGCAAAGCACTTGGTAGGTGTTAGTTCCAGGCATAGCCTCTTGTATACTCACAAAGCCTGGCAGTTCGACGACGGAGCCGTAGAGTGCTCGGTCGCAGATTTGGAGCGCGAGGATCTGGTAGCACGGAGCATTGGAAAGCCATTTCTGGGGGAACCTGGACGGCAGCGCACGGCTTTTGCAGCGACGAGGACCCGAAACCCACTTGTTCGCTCGGGAGAAGTGTGTTTCGCCGTCTCGCCGCAACGGGGCGCCAGTCACGGGGCTCTCCTCTCATCCGTTGTCTGTGGCTCCACCTTTTTCATTTCGGCAGCCACTTCTCGTTGCGATCTGCCAGGCTTTGTCAGTATATAGGAGGCTATGCTCCAGCCATACTTATTGTTCGGCTGTTGCCACCCCTGGAGTGAGTGCACGCAGCTACCTGAATTCTTAATCGAGGCGATGACTGTCACAAGCCCAAGCCGAGTGTTCACGCGGTGCTCGTACCTAATCTATACGGATAGCAAATGAGGGAAAGGAGGAGCCGAGAGCGCGTGGGGATGTCAAAACACCTTGCTCTGGTAGAAATGATTGGTGGCTAGACGCACAGCTTGCTGCCTTTATCTCTACTTGTTGCTCGAACGCTTTCGAACGCGGACTCCGAATGCCGGACGACGGTGTTCGGTGCTCGAACGCGTTCGAAGAGTAAGTATACAGAAAGGCAGCTAGCTTCACGTCTACCCACTAATCATTCCAACCAGAGCTCGCTGTTCTGACTTCCCCGCAACAATAATAATAATACACTAGTTTGTACGTGTGTATATCAAGGGAGAGAGAAACGGGTCTATCAAAGCCAGTAAAGAAATGTAGGACAGCAGCGTACACGTCACTGTTGAAAGTATCCCCACGTGCATAAAATTTCAAATTAAATATACATTATTTACGGTGTGTCTAAACGATGATAATTATGACCATAAAAATGGGCCGCATAACACACACGCATTTACATACTGTCAACATGCTTCACTAATACAATGGAGAATATTTTTGAGGCTTAGTAAGTTCCCACCATAAAACTCGTCCGGCCATAACTTTTTATGTAAAACGTTCGTTGTGCACGGTATAGTCTAAACGATGATAATCACGTTCTTGAAAAAAAAAACGCATAACACAGACAATGACGAATATACGTAGGTAAATAACGACAAACTCGGGATGCTTTACTAATACCACGGACAAGATGCCTGAGTTGTTTTAGTGAGTTCACATCATAAAAACCTACCGACAAATTGTTCGAAAAAGTCGGTCCATAGAAACTCCGAACCCTCTTTCCGTACTTCGTGATAACACGAGGTAACGCGTGCCGCTCAGTACGACGGAGGGGTGATCGTGAGTTGACGTGTGAGATCTTGAAGTTATCGCTCCACAAGTGTTTACGAAGAACAGTTTAAACAGAAAGGCTTTACATAATGGCAAGCCTAGGATTGCCATCTTTCGTTCCTCAGTTTGTTAACCTAGATCATATGTGACACTATTAAACAGGCCTTTTAAGATTGCATTTATCTTCTGGTACCATGAGCCAGAGCCATGGCTAAAGATAATTATTCCGTATCTTAAAATGCTGTTCGAAAGTGCTTGGGCTATCCTCTTTCTTGTTACAGTGGGTATCAAGGAGCTTGTGTTAAATAACAAACAGGAAACACTTAACAGTCCTTTACAAGGTTACAATATATGTAGCTCTATGACAGGTCACCGTGAAACTGTATACCTTAATATTTAACCTAATCAGTGTGCTTAACTGGAGAGCAGTTGCATGGTGTGCACACCGATATATGCATGTAAAGCGGATGACTGAATGTAAGATCTTTTAGTGGATTACGAAAGCACAAAAGTTTGGTTTTAGATGTACTAACTGAGAAATATTTTCGTTTTAAACCACTCAAGAAGGTAACTAGTATCGCTTTCGAGATGCGCAATTGCTACATCATAACGAAGACGAAGTGAGAGCAAGACCGTATCGCCTGCGTTTTGGAAGACTTGGCACGTGGAAGTTGCGTTCGACACATCATTAACAAAAATGTTAAAAGCAGAGGTGATAAAACGGAGACTTGGGGAAACTCCAGCTTTCAATACTATTTTAGAGCTTCGAATGTTGCACACGAAAACTAGCTGTGTTTAAGGATGGACATGTGTGCTGGAGGTACGAACCTCGTTCAAGTAAAGGTTTTCTTCCGTTTGCATCTTGCCAATCAAAAACCGTCAAACGAAGTCTTGCCAACACGGCACTCGTATCAGCGCTGCGGAAGTCATGCCACCATCAAGCTGACGCTAGCTTTTAAAAACAGATGGCCTGGCTTCGTGACACTGGGTATCCAGATGTCCTCCTTGGAGCCGTATGTGAGACGATATGCCGACAATTTCCAAGAGCATCACTAAGTATTGAGCGAGATAGAGAGACTCCACGAGAGAACTTCGCGGTGGTCCCTTACATCCACGGTGTCACCCACCGATTCAAAAAGATCGCTGCACGACAGAGTGTCCGGCTTGTGTGCTCGGCACCGAACAGAGGGAACTCTATGTGCCGAAGGGTAAATCAGGCCAAGAACCACCAGCTAACCTGCAACACTGCGCACAGGACTAAGTACGTAAGTGATGAAGAAGTATAAAGTCTCAGTTGATAGTCAGCGGTATGTATGTCTCTGTTTCTCTCTGTCTGTGTTTTGTCCCTATCGTTTTAGCTGAACGTTTACTTTTGCGTTATGCACCAACTAGCTCAACTTCAGCCTGTTATTAACTAGCTTCGTTCGCCCAGTCAGAAAGTTTCGTATAGTAATGATAGGACTGAACAACGGAATTCGATGTCGTGTAATTTTTTCAGTAACATTTTATGGCTCACTGTGTTGAATGTTTTTGACACGTCAATAAAAAGGGCACATGAGACCTGATGCTTATAAAAACAAGATGTAACTCATCTGCGAAATCTTCCAGGAGTGACTGTGTCCCCCAACCACTGACGAAGCCATATTAGTTAGACAAGAGAATATCGAATCTATCAGGAAACGATGTCATGGCTTGGAGAGTATGTTTTTCCAGACTTTGAACAATACACAGGGAAATTAAAATTGGTCGATAGTTTTGAAGTTCTTGGCGCCCCCCCCCCCCCCCCCCCCCCCCTGAAATAAGGGCTACACTAGAGCAGTTTTCAAATCGTCAGGGATCCTCCCACTTGAAATAAAACCATTTAAAACATAAAGCAGTGCATGTCTTATAAAATTGTAATTTTGTTTGAAGATTCGTTGATTAGATACCGTGTATTCCAGATGTCTTCCTAGCTTTAAGACTCAGCAGCACTGTTCTCGAATCAAGCTCAGTCATTTGTGGTAGAAAAGCCGAGGAAATATTTGTATCAAGAACGTTTTTTTGATAAAGTTCATCATCACGGGATACCCGGAGAAGGGAGCAAAGTACTATCGTGAGCAATATGAGAGGGAACAGCGGAGCGCGTGCCAAATAGCCTCGAACCCTACCCGTGGCGATACGCTGCGGCAGCTCTTGGAAAGAAGGTGGAGAGAGCGGTGCGCTGCCGTCTGCTGCCGGCACCCCCGCCATGCTGGCTTTCCTCTCGCGCGGCACCTGATAACGATGAACATTGCGAGGCGCTTTTATACGTCGTATCATTGACAGCTTTGCGAACTTGAAAAAGAAAGCTCACGGCAACGAGATGAAAACAGTTTTTTTATATCAAGACGTTATCGCCGTTAGTAGTCGGCGATGAACTAAACCGCGTGAAAAGTAAGCTGCCAGTGGCGGGGGTGCCGGCAGCAGACGAAAGCGCACCGCTCTCTCCACCTTCTTTCCAAGAGCTGCCGCGGCGTATCGCCACGGGTAGGGTTCGAGGCTATTTGGCACGCGCTCCGCTGTTCCCTCTCATATTGCTCACGATAGTACTTATAAAAATATTCAACCATTCTCGTCGTCTTGTGATCAAAGGCCTCGTCCAATGTGTCGTCTAGTGATCGCATGGAACCTATACCTTGTAGTTGATTCACCGTGTCCTATGTTTGTGATACATATAATTGTGCGTTAATAAACTCATCCTGGAAAGATTTCCTTTTTGCAGAACGAATCAACGCATTAGTGTGATTTTTTCATATCACAAAATTCAGCTCTCAATCGCGCATTTTGTCGATAACGCCGACAGCGAGTGCAGAGAGCGTCTTTAGATTTAATAGCTAATAAGATATTACTATAGTTAACCAGAGTTGTTCACTCCGACGCTGTCTCACAGTAATCGTTATTTCCGCCATTTCTTTGAAGGCGTTTAATTCATCTCTAAATCTTATGTAAACTTTCTCGAAGTTTTGAACCGACAAAAGGCTGTTTCAGTCATTACTCCGCACAAATGTATCGAACATTAATTGATCAAAAAAATTGTAAATTGCTTTGTTGAGTACGATGATGATTTAGTACAGAGATTCGATGTATGTTGAGTGGCCACAAAATAGTGATCAGCAAGTTTTTGTACTATTACGGATGATTTGGCGATTACATTAGAAGCACGAACACTAATGTGGTCAAGCGTGATGACACAAGGTGACCATCTAAATAGTCTTCTCGAGAGGCGGTAAGAACAAAACCTTCAAGGCCAAAAACTGCTAATCGATTGAGAACAACACATTTATAGAGTTTTAGCGTATCAGTGTTAAAGTCTCCTATTTAACATATGTCATCAACACACTGGAAGTTACAAAGAGTATAATCGAGTTCTGAAAATTGACATGAGACGTTGAAGGGGACCTGTAAAAAGTTACCAAAATTACAGACCATTTAGAATTCCATACTCTTATTCAAATTCACTCACAATGTTGGAAATCAATGCCAAGTTGTTATAGACACCAATCTTTTCTTTAACAAATATTGCAATTCCTCTTTCCCTGCCAGCCGGACGGGTAAAAAACGTTGCCTTATATTCTGGTATCTGGTATTCATCACATAGGTCATCTTTAACATTGATCTTTGTTAGCACAAACATATCAAATAACAATTTTACATTTTTTACAGCTATGAAAACTCAACACAAATTTTGCGAATACTTCGTATATTGACATGTAAGAAACCAAGAGCGTTATCACTTACAGGACCTAAAAAAACGTTGAAATAATAATAATAATAATAATAATAATAATAATGATTTAATTCATAATTAATTCATAATTTATTTGTGATGGAGGAGCATATCCACAAAACATCGCAGGTTTGTCAAAGCCTTCAAGGGCTTGTGTGACTAAACCGAGGTTGCAAAGATATCAAAATAATTATCACAAAAGAAGAACGAAAAAGGAAAAACATAAAAAATTGTGCGCTTAACCAGAATTAGCAATAGTTCTAGTTGAAGCTTAAGCTTCCAAATCACAGAAAATTATAAACTTTCCTAAAAGTAAAAAAAGAAAGTCAAGTTATGTCACTTAAAAACATCACAGAATCGTTCCTTAAAAAGTTGCACGATGCAAGGTACCTCCAGGTGAAGACTGAGATTCTCAGTGCATGAAAACAGTCACAAAATCAGTCATGAAAACAAAACAAAACAACAAATATGACGTGGAATTTGACAAAAGCAAAATTGAGTTATATCACAAATACATCACATTGAGGACGGCACCCTATTTGTGTCATTAATATTAACCACAAATAAAAGCATTATTTGAATCAATCATCTTTGGATTTTACGCAAAATGCATCAGTCAGAAGACACATACCTATGACATTACTAGTGGCGACAAAAAGAAAAAAATTAAAAGAAATCAAATAAGCGCGTTTGAGAAAAAAAAATACAAAGCGCAAAAAAACCCACACAAAAATGTTTATACTGTTTTAGATCGACTCATCGGGAGACAGGAGAGGGCGAAGCGATTTTCGTGGAACCGTTCGCAGTTGCCGGATATTCGGACGAGGTGTTTTGAAGTCAGTATTCCAGGAGTGACCAAGGACTACCGTTTCCACAAACAGAGATTGAAAGTTGGGCATAGATAATATTTGAAACATATCCTGAGAGGAAGTGGTGTTCCTGTAGTAAACATTACGCAGCATTCTTTTTAGAATAATATTGGTTTTTGTCTGCCATAATCCAGAGCAACTTTCATAAATGGTGATTCCGTAGCGGAGGGAACCATACGCTAACGAGTGAACTATGAGTTTCCTGAGATCAAGTGGTAGAAAAGCCTTGATGTTTACATTAAGCAAGAAACGCTCCTTAACTTAAAATACAGTCTTGTGAGGTGTGAATTCCAAGAAAGATCAGAATCAAAAATAATTCCTAAATACTTCACAGTGTCTGAGAATGCGATGGGAGTGCACTGGCAGTTGACACAGTGCGACGTGTGGAGGAAAAGATGAGTATTTAGGTCAACTAACTTAAGGGGATTGTGAAAACATACTAACTTAGTTTTTGAGACATTGATATCGATAAGATTATGGGCGAACCATTTTATTAGTCCTAAAGAACATTCCTGGAGCATTTCCATAGCCCTTGAATAAGTAAGATGACTTGTTAACAAAAGAGTGTCGTCCGCGTATTGATAAATGGAGCAATTCTAAACAGAGGTAGACATATCATTTACGTAGATATTGAAGAGTAAAGGTGAAAGTACCGAGCCCTGTGGGACACCAGATTTTAAACAGACTTTGACGCTGTGTATGCCTTTGGCTGAAACTAGCTAGGAACGATCTTGCAGAAAATTAGTCAGTAAGGACAAAAAAGGACCCCGGAAACCAACAGCAGAAAGTTTTTGCAATAAAATAGAGTGACCCACAGTGTCGAACGCCTTTCTTACGTCAAGAAAGCAAGCCCAAATAAACAGGTTGTTCTCAAAACCCAAATTTACCTCATCAGATAGCTCTTCGAGAAGGGGTTGAGTCCCACGACCAGGCACAAAACCGCATTGGTTGGGAGATATTATGTTGCATTTCTCTACAAAAAAAGACATAGTGATGTAAATAAATTTTTCCAATATTTTGGTAAGACATGGTAGCATAGAAATCGGCCGATAGTTTTCAACCCTGCCACGCTGACCTCCTTTAAAAAGAGGTTTAACAATAGCAGTTTTCAATTCGATGAAAATGGAACCTGTCTCGATCATTGTGTTGAGCATAAGTAGAAGAGTATCTTTTAAGTACCTGAAATTTCTACAGAGATCGCTAAGCCATATTCCATCATAACCCGGTGATTTATTTGGCTTGAGCCCGAAGATTATTGACCCGAGGTCCTGCGATGCCATTTCAGGAAGAAACGCGGAAGCTGAGTTCAGGGAGGGACTAGAAATGGCCGCTGTCACCGATAGCCGGACACTGCCCGAGAATGAGGCAAAGATATTGTTGAAGGTATTTGGCGTAGCCAGTGAATTAAGCCCAAAGGCACCGCCAAAATTTTGAATGTGAGGAGATGTAACACCAGGTAAATCGTTGACTAACGACCACGTTTTAGCCGAGTTGCGTCTAGAATCAGAAAACTGCTTTTGAAAGTACAACCGCTTAGCTGAGCGAAGTAGCGCGCTGACTCTGTTCCGGATAGTTCTGAATTCTGCTTTAAGGATGGAATTATGCGGAGACTGGCGGCATCGCTTCCAGGCTATTTCTTTGAGCTTTATAGCAGACAATATGTCTTTATTTAGCCAGCGTATGTTGTCTTTTCTTTGTTTTACTACTATAATCGTTTTTGACACTTCAGTAAACGGTCTAAAGTTGCACAGTTTCACAAAAGTGAGATAAATGTCAGAGCGTACCACGGAATGTTGAAATGTAAGCCAGTCATAAGTAGATATACATTTGTCGAGACTATGGCGATCAACAATCTCGACGCGGTGCTTATTGTTGATACCTGTCACCAACGCATCTCCTGGGAATTCTAACTGACATCCTATAAAGTAGTGGTCCGATAATTTGTATGAAATGACTGCTGCCTTCGCGGTTGATGTTGAAGATCTTAAATTGATATGGTCAATAGATGATATTACACTTTTGTCTCCGAGGAGTTCTTTCCTTGTGGGGGCCTGAATCGCAGGTTCTACGCCGTGATCTGCCAAAAGAGTTAGATCAATGTTGAAATCCCCTAGAAGACAGAGGGACGCATTATTAGGCAAAGTTTGCAAACAGTCTCGCAGGTCAGAGAGGAATTCAGATACGTTTCCAGAAGGTGGCCTATGGAAGGCTAGCAGGTATATATTATAGACAGAAGTAAAAATACGCAGTGATATGGTCTCACATGATCGGATTGAAAACTTAACCTTCGAGAAAAACAAATCGTCCTTAAAAATACCGCGATACCACCGCCGCGCTTCTTGTCACGAGTATAGAACGTGCTATTAAACCCCGGCAACGAAAATTGACCTACATCCTCATCATCAATATTAATTTCAGTCAAAACAAACACATCGGCGATAAAACGCAGAGTCAATGGCTAACTGAAATCCACACCAGTGCTTTCGAATGCTTCGTATATTGATATGAAACAAAGTAAAAATACTGCCTGCCCTTGTCTTAAATATTTCTTTGCATGAGTCTAGGTTTTCTATCTAAAACAAAACTGTTCCTAGACATAATTCTAGGTTTTTATGTACCAATACTCTTCTTAGACGCCTAAACCAATTGTTTCAATGCATCAGTGTTGAAGATGCGAAGGAGTGGAGAATTCTGGCTTTGCTTTGCGAAATTTTTTCCGTGGCGCACCCATACAAATTTGTAACCATTTTCTTTGCCTCTAGTTTGTGTCAACCAAAACAGCTTCCTGTTGGCTTCGGTTAGGTTATCATTAAAATATATCCTAGGATGAGAATCGTCCTGACGTATAGAGCCGAGGCGTCCACGACAAGCCACCCAACGTTCTTTTTGAGAGACTGTTGAGAACCGGACCAGGATGGGAGGGACTGTTCTCGGTTTAGCCGGCAAGGGATGTGCTACCACGACATGCGCGGGTTCAAAACCCTTCACACCAAGTTGAACTGCTAGGTTTGTCATGGTATTCACGATGTTTTCTTGAGGCGAAACTGGTATTCCGTGAATCTCTAAGTTAGGGAGGCGGTTTGTTTGATCTGAATCATTGTGGTTTGTTCTGAGCTGACGGATCTCGTTTGTCTGCTCTGCTACAATAGAGCGCAAAGCGCTCGTTTCACTTTAAAGATCTTTGATAATTTTGTCTTGAGACTTCGTTGACAACACTAGTGAGTCGCACTACGTGGAATTAAAATTCATAGATGCTTGCATTTCATTGATGGTAAGTCCATAATAATAATAATAATAATAATAATAATAATAATAATAATAATAATAATAATAATAATAATAATAATAATAATAATAATATATATTTATTCCGCTTTCATGTTTTTTTTTTCGATATTTTTGGGCCCGGCAAAGCCAAAGTAGGCTTGTGGGACATGGCCCGGAAGAGGTAGTAAGTGATTAAATACACCTAGTTAGCAAACTAACACCGATAAACAGTCATAGTTGTCCGGGGTGGGGGAGGCGGCGGGCAGTCAGTCACTTTGTACATGGCACGGATAGAGATAGTGAATTACAGTGGACGGGTAGAAACATTATAGACACATGTACAGGTACATATAGAGATACACACAAAGTATACATACAGATATATACATGCCACAGACAGAGATAGTCAATCACAGTGGACCGGTAGAAACACTATAGAGATATATACAGGTAAGATAAAAAGGTTCCGACAAGGTTGTCAAAAAAAAAAAGAAGGTAAGGAAACATTAACGAGTACTTCAGGTAGAGTCCAAACAATTAGGAATTGTTTTAGTTACTTTTTTGAGGTAAGCGTAAAAATGTCATCAGGAAGCGAATTAAATATTTTCGGGACATAAATATCACGAGTAGCTTGTCCGTAGCGAGTATAAGAACGAGGTACAACATAGCGAGGACAATCTCTTAGAACTCGGGAGGACATGAATGTTTTTTTGAAATCATCCATCCAAAAGTGGCGCAAAATTACTGAATTCACGAACAACTTTTGGAAGGAAGGTAAACCAAGATACTCAAAAATACTTCCGCATTCTGTCAAATCACAGTTATACGCCACGCTCTTCAGTAAGTTCCGCAGAATATTATCGATGCGTACTTGCCATCTTATGGGGCAATTGGAAAGAATAGTAATTACATATCTTAAAACGCCGTATTCAAGACTGCTGGCAATAGCTCTGCGCATAAAGATTGGAGCAAGATGTCTAATGGTGTACAAAAGCCGGGCAGTACTTCTGAGTTTGCTACAAATATCGGACAGGAGGGTATTCCAAGCAAGGTCGCTGTCAAAATAAACACCCAGGTATTTAACTGAATTGATATAAGAAACCGCCGTACAGGAACAAGAAGTACAATCAGAGGTATGAATGAACAGAGGAACGTTTGTCACAGTTTGTTTTAAAGGATT
Source organism: Ixodes persulcatus (assembly GCA_013358835.2). Lineage (NCBI taxonomy): Eukaryota > Metazoa > Arthropoda > Arachnida > Ixodida > Ixodidae > Ixodes > Ixodes persulcatus. Next base: position 633,480 of record JABSTQ010009160.1, on the reverse strand, counting down.
TATAAAGCATACTAAACTAGTTTTTGAGGCGTTAACTTTGATACGGTTGTCACGAAACCAGTTCATAGCAGTGGAAACAGCTTGTTGTAGTATTTGTACGGCTGATGTGTAGTTGGTGTGACACGCGACTAAAACTGTATCATCCGCATATTGAAATATATGAAAATTTAAGATGTTTTTTTTCAAGATCATTCGCATAAATATCAAACAATAAGGGGACATTATGGATCCTTGTGGAACGCCACACGTCAGAGACACCTGTGTGCTCATGATTAGACCTCCCAGAGCAACAACCTGGGAACGATTAGAGAGGTAATTTTAAGAAGTGTGTGAAAGTTGCCACGAAATCCCAGCTTGTGCAATTTCGGAAGCAATATACTGTGGTCGACCGAGTCAAAAGCTTTAGAAATATCTAAAAATAGGGCGCAACTGTATAGATCATTGTCAAAAGCAGAATGGAGGAGGTCGGAAAATTCTTCTAACAGTGAAACAGTTCCAAGACCCTGTACAAAACCGAATTGTCTCGGTGAAATTACTGAGAACTTATTGAGGAATCCTGACATAGTTAATAGCAAGTGCTTTTCCAGAAGCTGACCTATGACAGGCAATATGGAGATTGGTCGATAGTTTTCATATTTGTCTTTTTGACACTTTTTGAAAAAAAGATTTAACAAGTGCTGTTTTTAAGGTTCTAGGAATTACACCGGTAATAATAATAATAATATTAATAATAATAATAATAATAATAATAATAATAATAATAATAATAATAATAATAATAATAATACTTTATTGTATAAAACAAGACAGAAAACAGAAACAGACCTGACAACGCCACATTGGGCTTGTCTGAAAGCGCCTGGCAATCGGTGAACCGCAATTGTACAAAAAAGACACAAGTTAAAAAAAAAGAAAAGATACAAACAATTTAAAGTAAAGAACCGCAAAACAAACACATCACACACTAATATTTCTCGGAGCCCTCTTGAGCCTGTATTTCGATTTTACATTAAATACTCAAGAGGATAATTTATTCACGAACGCAGGTACATAATAACTGAATTATCTTAGCAAATTTTCTCGAGAATCAAGGTATCTGATAACTACGCCGTATACTTTCCGGTTTTAACCGAAAAGCACCGATAAACATCCGCCGGTGTAAAAAATCAAAAATCGATTAAAACCGAAAAATAGCGGTTTTTGGATCTTTTCGTACTAGCGGCAGTTTTTTTTTTTATTGTAAAAGTTTTACGTAAAAAATTGTCAAACTCGTCTTTTTTTTTTTTACGGTCGTTGCTTTGGGTTGATTGTCAGCATTGGTCTCCCAGGTATCTTAGTAATCGAGATGTGTTTTTATTTTCTGTCAGTGCTGGTTACTCTGACCTTAAGTTTGTCTCCAAAAGTTTGGCCTCGTTGTGCCCTTTCGTAGATTGCCCCGTTGAAGCTTGCCCTCCTTCTTTGTGGACCCTAGTTTGGCTGTTTAAACGGTCTTTCACATAGTTTGGGTCGAAGCGTGTCCGGGGAAAGGAAAAGGGGGAGGGGGGACATCGGTGGTTACGTATTTCGTTTCAGCTTATGTCCAGACGAAGCCGACGCTACGAGGGGACCAATGACGCAGCGCCAAAAGCGCGAGTCACTGGGCCTTTTCTGTTTACGATCGGTTCAGCGATCATAGAACATGTACAGAAACATGTTGAACACCATGGTAGCAAGCCTTGGAATGTATGCGACCATATATTACAATAATCTGAAGAACATTGTGTATTGGATGTAAATAGAAGTTGAACCGTTTCTCGTCTTGATCGTTCGTTTCTATTCGCGATTTTTTTCCGTCGACAAAAGCCATTTTAAAAATCTGCGCGAGGCAATTCACCGAAATGCATTGGTATTTTGGAAATTAATACACGCCGAAAAACATCCGCCGATTTTTGGCATTTATAAACACCGGAAAGTATACGGCCTACTGATAACGTTCTTCAGGCATGAGACAACGGGAATGCACATATGGCATTTTAAAACGGCTATTACGAAGATGCCTATGAACAACACTTTCCATCAATAGCGAGTTAAAATCAGACAAGTACAATCTTTTCAATACGCAAATATCTTCTGCGAGGCATAACTCATATGAAATGTTATCAAACAAACAACGTAAATTTGTATTGATTCGCAGTTGCAAACGAAGAGCACAGTGTTCATAAACAGAAACTCCATAACGGAGCACACACTCTAAGAAAAATGGAGGAAAAAGGTAGCAACGGCGCGTCCTCCTCCCTTCTACTGACGCGCTTCCAAGCGGACACGAGAAGAAGGGAGGAACGAGACGTTTTTCTCCTTCTCCAGGCAAACGGGAGAAAGCTTTTGCCCTCCCGACTCATCTTCTTTCGGTTTCGTTTTTCGAGCACGTCGCTCACGTTGTTTAATAAATGTTGTTGAGTTCATCGAGCTTCAGCGGCAGCGAAGGCCGCCTGTAATTCCGTTTTCTAGTCCAAACGTGCTGAACATTTCGGTTGCATTGACGTTTTTACCACTAATTTTATCAAACGAGCAAACGAAGCCGCTAGAAACAGCGAAGTTCCGGAGCAGTGCCAGCTGCGCTACATACACTGGGTAAGATAGCCGTCTCCGGTTTGCGGGACCCACACGGAACTACAGTAGTGAACAACGCGGAACTATGTCAACATTTTCGACGTTATGGAAATCGCATGGAACTGCGTCCAAGACAGGCAGGTTTTGCTGCCGGCTGCCTGGGTGCCTTCCGTGCTGAGTTCGGTTCTGTTTTCCCGTGCCGAGTGCCAACCGGCAATCAATGTGGTTCTGTATTTCTGCATGTCAGCAACATAGCAGCAACATCGTGATGGCAGTGTTGTGGGATGTGAACAGAAGACTGGAATTATCGCCGATGTGACTCTGTGTTCGCGTATCGGTTGTGTAACAATATGAGATGACGTAAGCTGTCGCGCATTGATGCCGCTGGTCGGGCCTTGATCGGTGGGGGCGGGGTGTCGCAGGTTGACATTCCGCTTTACATTACATTAAAGAGTTTAAGACCACTTGAGGGATTAAGTGCAATCCATCGACGTGCCGATAGTCATGTTGGAACGCTGGTCTGACCGGTAAGCTCCTATCGTACAGTGGCCAATGTGATTGTCGGTTGTCTCCTCCCCGAGAGCGATTGCGCTCCGAGAAAAGGACTGAACAGTACGAAATTATGGAGGAAAGTGCGTATATTTACAGGGGAATTTTAGCCTTAAAAAGATGGTAAAATCGAAAAAACAAAAACGATCTTTTATTTTGCTGTTTAAATATACTACGGTTCCTGGAGAAGCTGCCCTCCAAGTGGCGCGCTGGGATGAGCGCTAGAAGTTTTCGAGCTCGCCACGGCGTAGCTCCGTACACTTAACAAGTTGATAGAAAAGTGATTTCTCTGCCCGTGAAGCATCACTTCCAGCTGAGTGAATATCCGCTCTACAAAGATTAATTCAAGACGACAATTGCAGCCACATAGAAAAACAAACACCACAATAGAAATACTGGCTACGAAGTGCCGTGTGGGGAAACAAACTCATGGCTTGGACCCGGATTGGAGCGGCTCGATTTATTGGTTTTCAAATAATTACGGCATGATCGAGCGTTTTCTTTTTAATAAGAGATTCATCCCCTGAGCCATTAAAATACTCTCAGATGTATGAGATGGCTGGAAAAAAATCAACATGCTGGGAATATTTTTTATTGCTTAGGGAGTCACCGAAAACTTCCGTACGTTCAAAACGACCAGTATAAAAGACGGAAACCAAATACGATATAGCTTCGCCAATACTGGAAACTCCTCCGAAAACCTATGGGAGCGGCGGCGAACGTGACAGTGGCGCCTCTAGCGGACTCGGAGTCTACGAAAGCCGACGACGCAATGGAAAAGTATAGGCTCCGCGACGTCCTCGAGCTTCGCGTGCCCCGTTTCGTCACCCCAACAGCAGACAATATTCATTACGGTCAGTCCGCATGCAAAGCGGAATCCACTGATCGCAACTGAAACGAAAAACAAATAACAACACGCGCATAAACAAAGATAGAGCAGTTTATTTAGAGGTCTCAAACGCAACTCAAGGGGATCACATGCGTTTGAAGCGCATCTGGGAAGCGGGAAAAAGGCGTTTAGCTACAAACTGCGTTGTCGCAATTTCTTACCTAAATAGATTATCAATAAAACTTGCGCAAACAAAATGTTAAGATTACCAGAGCAAGCGCACCAGCCTCTGCAGCATTACAAAAACAAAAAGTAACGAGAAAAATGACCGTGCAAACACTTTCCGAACTTTGCAGAAAAGATGGGGTCCCCATCCCAGACGAAAATAAAAAGAAATGGGGAACAGTCGCGAACGGCGAATGAAACAAAGAAGTTAGCAGACGATACAAAGATACAAAATCACCCAGCAAAGATCTCCTTCAACGACGGCGATCGCACGGGGCATCGGCAGGAGCCACTGATCTCAATGACAATTGCTGGATCGCGTTTGACCAGCTCTGCCTATGGACCGGAATGCGGCCACGGTCGGCCATCTTTAGGTAGAGTTATATCATCTCTAGCCATCATAGTAATATGGCGGACAGCGCAATGGCGGCAGGCTGCCATAAAATAGCCGTAGATCTAGTACACTGTACCGTGGGTGATATTTCGTGCTTGATTTAAGTTGTTCGACGAAGCTGATTCTTGAAACCCGGCGTGAACGGTAGCCTCGTCTTTGAGGACCCGGCGAAAGTTCTACGAAAGCGCAGCACCGGGGGAAAGCAGCGCAGCTCGCATCGAAAGCAGACTACGTACCGGCGTCTGCTATCGATGCTTCTTTCTATGCGACTTTCGATGCGTGCTGTGCTGCTTTTCCCCGGTGCTGCGCGATTTCGTGAAACTTTCACCGGGTCCTCAAAGACCGGGCTATCGTTCACGCCGGGTTTTAAAAACATGTTTCGTCAAACAATTTCAATCAATCACGGAATATCACCCACGCTATTTTGATGGCTGCCTGCCACCACAACTGCCAAAACGCCGTCTGCCATGGATGGATGATGGTGGCTGCCAAGGAGGAGCATTGAAAATTAGCAGGTGGTGCTCGCCGTTGGTGTTGAGTCCACAACAAACAAAGCGAAAGCTACACGGCAAAACTATAAAAAAAAAGAGCTCCATTTTTTTTTCTTAGCTGCACGTTACATGTTTGTTTATTTGCTTTCGCGGCGTTGGTAGGAACTAAGAACAAAAGAGAGGAAAGGAATACATAGTCCAGCTCACACTGCCGGTAAATAAGGCCGCACGCTGCAATCTGCTTCCTGCTAGCAGTGAGTGACCTTTTTTTGCTTTCGCATTTCTTTTCCCAGTGACTTTGGCAGGTTGTTTGTTTGCTCACTTGGCGCAGCAGTTCGAAAGTACATTCCATTAGTTGTTGACGTACATGTCCAGGCGACCCTTGCACACCGTGCTTTTGTTTTGCTTGTCGATCAGCGGCCTCAAGTGCGTTTTTAGCTGAACTCTTGTCTGGTGCAATATTCGTCTGTTGAGGTGCCAGTGGCGATTTTGAAGCCAGACGTGCATAGCTCTTCCAGTTGAATTTGAAGTAACTTAATTACTCACTTTTGTTTTGTCTTCGGGAAGCGGAAGAAGGATTTTCCATTACGTCACGAAAACTTGTTTTTGCAGTGTAGATGGAAGGCACATGGCATGCCTGCCATCTCCAAGTATGCTCTAGTGTATTTCCGAAGGCGGCCGGTTGATCAACCAACGATGAACCATAGCAGCCATGACCGCGTACTCAAATAAAATCCGAATAGAAATGTATAACGAGCTTACACTTTTTAATATATTTATTAAGTATCCTAAAGTACATTTGAAGATTTCGGATCAGAAACTCAATCAAAGGCGGACATAGGAAAGTATCACAGACGACAGTGAAAAAAAAAAAATAACAACAAAGTTGCAGACGGCCCTCCAGATGTCCGGGCATAGCGTAGCAGACGAACCGGTGGCAGTAAGCGACGAAACAAAGGAAAGAAAGTAAAAACTAAGCCGAGCAAGGCAAAGCAAAATACGCCATGGTTCGAACGTCAAGTAAACACAACAAAGAAAAAAATCAAGTAAACACAAAAAAGAAAAAATCAAGTAAACACAAAAAGAAAAAAACAAGGAAAAACGTAAACGCAGGAGGAAGAAAGACCGCGGTGGCGTAGCGTCGCCTCAAACATAAAGTAGACTGAAAAATGGAAGGAGGTGCACAACCGTCCAACGGGTGCGTTTTTTTTTTTGTAACTCCGCTTTTATTAGTTTCAGCAATAGCGTCGGACTTGCATGTGCACAATCGACTTCTTCCAAGCATACTGACATCGCAGTAACGTACGTGGTTCGAAATTGCCTTTTGCTTCTTCATCCGGAGACGATCGGGATTAGCCAGCTTGCCTATTCGACGAAACGGTTTTAAGCAATACATTCATGAGAAATTGGAATTGCAACAACAAAACGAATTGATCGATATGAACAGTAAAGTTGAAACGAAGCAATGTTCTAAGAAAATTTTACATTGCCCTTTTTCAAGAAACAGGGCGAAGATACATTCGTGTTTTGCATGGCTTATGTAAGTTCTGACAAAGTGTTTTCGTCAGGAGAGCCCGAAAATTGCACCCTACAAGCTGTAACATCTTTCCCACGCGGAGAAAATGTCCTTGACTCATGAGGTAGCACCTACTTTTTAACATTCAAAGCAGCAAATAGCCGTGACAATTTTTTTCTTTAATAATAATAATAATCTTTATTTTATGTGTCCACAAACAGCACATGGCCTTTTGTGTGGTACACAACATATTTTCGAACATAACACAGGAAATCAAATACATTAAAAATAAAACTATACAGAAGAAAATTGGCTGAATGCAAAAACATGCGTAAGCACAAGATGGCTTCACCAAACTATACAAGTAATATGCCTTCCAGATTACGGCTAAAAGTTGATGAGTCACTAAATATGTCTAGCCGTGAAGAATCGATCTTGTTAAATTCCGCTTGCATTCTTACCAACGGTGATGTGACAAAAAATGTGAGTGGGTAAAAAAGTCTGTGACTACGGCTCGAGCGTGATGGGGCATGGAAACAAATCGAGCTTAACAGTCCAGGGGAGTCGACGATCCCATTCGCAACCTTGTATAAAAATAAAATATCCCGATAACGTCGTCTGTCCAGCAGAGAAGATAAACCGAGCTTCGTAAGCAGCCCTTCGTAACTGTAGTACCACTTATGTCTAAAGAATCGATCGTAAACAATAGCGATAAAACGATTTTGAACTCGCTCAATAGAGCATGATGCAGTATGACTTAAAGAATTCCAGACAACAGATCCAAACTCAAGTTTTGAGCGAACAAGACAGCAAAACAAGCGAAGATAACATGCATGCGAAGAAAATTGTTTGGCAAAGCGAGAAAGTGCTCCTAAGGTTCTAAGGGAGGCATTACAAGTGACAAACACATGGTGATTAAAGTTCAACGCGGTATCTATAAAAACTCCAAGATCACGAATGACACTAACACGCTCGATGACGTTGCTATCAAGAACATAGCAAAACGCAAGTGGGTCTCGTTTTCTACTAAGACTAATTGTTTTTGTCTTCAGTTCGTTCAGCAGGAGGTTATTATCGTGACACCACTTAGACACTTCACACACATCATTCTGAAGAAGTGCACACTCAGAATGCGAACGAACCTGACGAAACAGTTTTATATCATCTGCAAATAATAGCACTTTAGAATTTTTAACCGAAAACACTATGTCATTAACAAAGCACAAAAACAGAAGAGGGCCTAAGTTGCTCCCCTGGGGCACACCTGAAGACGAAAAGAAGGGTTCGGACATAAATCCCGAAACGCGAACGAAATTCCTACGACTGGAAAGGTAACTTCTAAACCAACAACAGTACGTCGAACAGAGCCCATAATCATCCAGTTTATGCAGAAGCATATCGTGATTTACCCTATCAAATGCTTTTGACATGTCGAAGTATATTACGTCAACTTGCTGGTGACCATGAACAAATGGCACAATATAATCCAGAAATGTGCACAGATTTGTTTCTACCGACTTTCCTTTCATAAAACCATGCTGTTCGGGACAAATCTTTTGACGGAAATAGTTATAAAGACGTTCGTGAAGCGTCATTTCAAAGACTTTAGAAAAACTGCAGAGTAAAGACACTGGGCGATAATTTTTGACAATGCTACGATCACCACACTTAAAAATTGGCACTATGACAGATTCTTTCCATATAGACGGAAATTTGCCCAACCGTAACGACAAGTTAAAAATGTGCAACAGCACCGGAGATAAAAGATCAGCGCAGCCTTTTACGATAAAACTGGGAATTCCATCTGCACCAGCAGACAACTTTGGCTTCATTTTTCTAATGCATGTTTCTATTTCTAATTCATCGATGGGGACAAAAGCAAAAAAATCAAGTGTTTTTGCGCAGGATGAAACAAAATTCGCGTTGGATTCAGATGAAAAACATGACTTGAAATGCTGAGCAAACATGTTTGCGACTTCCGCTGGATCCGACGTACAGCCGGAACTATCACGCACAAAAGGGGCACTATCGCTCTTTTTGTTTCTTTGAGATGTTACGAATTTCCAAAAGTCTTTGGGGTTAGAGTACATAGCAGACTCGGTCTTAGATACATAAACTTTTTCATCTCTCTTGAACAGCCATTTCGCTAAAGAGCGACACTCACTGAACTTTAGGGACCATTTTTCCAAACCTGACTTTTTAAAAAGCCTGTGATAATGCAATTTCTTTCGTAAACAACACTTCAGTTCCCACGAAAACCACGAAGGGTATTTGTTTGGCCGTGAAACACGCTTGGGTATAAAAGCATCCATGGCGCTCGACACAACTGCAGTAAACGCTTCAGTCGCTGAGTCTACACATACGTCTTTCAAAATCGGGTTCCAGTCATAACTCTGGAGATAAGAGTACAGGTTAAAGTAATCGCCTTTGCTGTACAAAAAGTAACTCTGGCTACGAAAAATATGCTGACCAGGCGTAAAGAAAAATGAAACAACAAAAGGAGGATGAAAATTATCAACACGTGTTATAGGGTCGTCGACTAGACTATTACTGTCAATCGGCGAAGACACCAGTGCTAGATCAAGTATGTTACCTGCCGAGTTTTTAATTGTATTGCACTGTTCGAACCCGTTAATATATATGAAATCTAATAGACTTAACGCCTTTGGACTGAAAGCACTGCTGTCCGTCCGAACATGATCCAACGTCCAGTCTATTCCAGGCATATTGAAGTCACCATATATCTGAACACGAAAATTTGAAACATTCAGGCTTCGCTCCAACGCTTTTAGGTGGCCCACAAAAAGATCGTAATTGAATTGGGGTGGAAAGTAATAATTCCCAATTAAATGGTTGACGCCATCTTTAGATGCGATCTCGACCCACACACACTCAGAGTAGGACTCGAGATCGTGCCTTCTCCATGCACGCCAAGAGGCGTCAACCGCTGTGAGTACACCGCCGCCATATATCTGACCCGTGTTTGCATAATCTCGATCGCGTCGAAAGACGGAATAACAGGGGGGAAAGTAATTCGAGCTAGAAATGCCCTCCTCAAGCCACGTCTCCGTGAGACATAACACGGTGAATGAAGTGCCTACGATTCCAGACATAAACTCAGACGCCTTTGTTCTGATACCACGCACATTTTGGTAATAAACAGTGCACTCCATTGTCTTATTCATTACCGGTGGTTGCAGGATCACCCGGAATGTTTAGTCTCCCGAAAAAAGGGCGAAAGAGGCATCCAGCCGGCCACATCTCTGCTTGGTTAAGTATCTCAAAGTCTTCAATATTGACAGATATATGAAAAGAAGCGTAGCTATCGTGCTTGGACACAAGTTTGGTGCATGTGCCAGACTTGCCTTTCAGGGTAGCGGCCACAACATCTGAAATGTCCGAAACCGTTGTGCTGGGATTCAGTCTGGAAACGAAGAGCGCACGAAGTCTTGGTGGTCGTGGTACGGAGGCTTTGGTCACCTCGCACGGAGATAGGCAAAACCAATGCGTTCTGGAGAATTCGTCTGCTAGCGGAGACTCCGAGCTCGCCAGGGGCGCTGCGATCACTTTTCGCCCGCTTTCCGCGGGAGTTGCCAGTATTGGCTTACATAGTATTTGCTGAAACGCAGAGCTCGGGAGTAGTGATCGGGTTAGTGTGCTGTTGTATTGATGTTTGTATGTGCGATACTGAATGTATGTTCGGCTGATGCTTGTAGTATGCGTAATGTGTCTACATGTGTGTATAATAGAGGTTCCCGAAGATCCCGAAGCGCAATGGTAGCGTGAGAAAATAAAAACAGTTTTTGTAGAACATAAATTGGGTGGTACCTATAGCGCCAGCTAGCCTAGCTACTTGCGATTACTCAGCTTGACCCTGCCATCTGGTGGCAAACGAGTTAACCTCATTTTACGCTACGCGGCTACGCCATAATTGGTTGTTACCGTGCTGAAATGAGCCAAGAGGCTGCTTCGGATTTGCTTTTTGTAAGAGCGGCTTTTGGTTTTGCGGGCGAATGGTTTATCATTCCTCCGTGATGTGCGGTTGACGTAACGATTGACGAAGGAATTGTGGCTCGAGGAATAGCAAAGGCAAGACATGAAGTCCGCAAACTGGGTGCCGGTTGTCTCCGCTTGACATCGCAGTGCTGACGATTAGAAGACTGAGTGACTGCATGCTTTCGAAACGTAAGTTTCTTTACCTGCAGGGGGAAGCCGGCATCGGAAATAAATACATTTCGCGGAAAGCTCGTGTTGTGTTTTTATTTGCTGCTCCTCGTTAAGCCTTATTGAGCTCTTTTTGCTCGATTTGTGGCCGCCATAGTGAGATGCAGGCGACGGAGGAACTTTTGCTCCCCTGCTTTAGGGACGAAAGTTTCTCCCTTTCGGAAGGAACATATGTGTCGAGAGCGTTCCTCCATTTAGGGAGGACTATACCGACCCTTTTTTCTAAGAGTGCACCGTGTACTAAGGCATGCAGGAATCCCCGTGACTGCGACGCAAATGCGATCCCCTTTACTACGTCATCAATATTTTGAGGGGGAGAGATTGAAAGAAAAATTCTACATTTATCCTAGATATAGAGTAGGCCTTTTTCGAAAGTGCGTGCCATCTAGCAGCTAGTGCGCAAATTATTCGACTCTGCCATTGTTTGGGCGTGTATCCTGAACATGTATTTTGCAGGAGGGCTTCATCAGCTTTCGGCATGAATTGCACTCAGCTCGAATTGAAAACGAGTTGAGCATGGGCGCTCGGCGAGGAATCGGATTCAATCGCACGCATCGTGTGATTGGACTGACGACCACCAATGTTGCTCGATGGGGTTTTGAAAATATTCTATTACACCGCAACAAAGACGCAGCTCGGTCAGTGCTGGTGCATGCGAGTATACCTGGCTCCACTGATCTCAATGACAATTGCTGGATCGCGCTTCCCGCTCCCGCAAGTGAAGCCACCGGACGCAACCTTGCTGGGATACGATTTGTGGTTTTGCGAGCGTTTTGCTGCGGTTTTCCAGCGTGCTGTAAACACGTTTTCTACTCGCTCGTCGTCATTCACCAAAGAAGTTTTTTAAGACTTCGTGTATTGTTGAGACTTGCCGTTGTGAACACGTGGAAAATTTTACGAAAGCGCAGTGTCGCAGCAAAAAGGCACAACTCGTCGAAAGCAAGGGTGGCGGCGTGTTCAAAGCTTCCTTTGCACGCCGAAGTGCCATGTCTTTGTGCCTTCGCGCGCTTGGATACCGACCAAGAATCGACGCCGTGTGGATGTGTTTTGCAAGTGCAATGTGCGTGAAGCCGTATCAAAAGGTACAACTCGTCGAAAACAAGTGCCGCCGGTCCTGCGGCGTGATCAAAGCTTCCTTGACTCGCCGAGTGATGCATCTTTGTGCCTTTGCACGCTTGGATACCGGTCAAGAATTGACGCCGCACCAAAGTTCTGAACGTGTGTCGCGCGTAGATGCCTTTAGATCATATATATATATATATATATATATATATATATATAATATATATAATATATATATATATATATATATATAACGGGCATGGTGGCGGGAGGCCGAAGGCGTGGGTATAACTGGTAAGAAAAAACCTTTGGCGAAAACAGCAACAATGGACGATTTAATCTTCGACGTTTCGGCCGGAGTCCGGCCTTCGTCAGGCTTCCTGACGAAGGCCGGACTCCGGCCGAAAAGTCGAAGATTAAATCGTCCGTTGTTGCTGTTTTCGCCAAAGGTTTTTTCTTACCAGTTATATATATATATATATATATATATATATATATATATATATATATAATCTATATATCGGCCACGGAGTTCTGGATCGTCCAGCTGTTCCTGTGAGTTGCTGTCAATAAAAGGGGGGAGATCTGTATGTGTTCTTATGTACTATTAACCATGGCCATGTTCCAAATCTACTTTAATGGATTACGTGGGAGCACGAATAGGGCAACGCTGTGAAGCAAGGAGGGTTTTCGAAAGCAAAAGTACAAGACGGCGAGAATGAAAATCTTTGAAGCGCGGCCGATATGGTCATGTGCAATCTGTTGACCAATTACAATTAGGCGAGCCGCGCTCAAACGTCAAGTGCAATTAAGTAGGTTGATAATGAGCCAGCACTGATCAGTGATGAGTCTCGAGCTGTTGTGCACGGTATTGTGTAAATCGTCTAAGGACGAAAAAAAGTCGTACCTTCCCCGCATCTTCCGTCGCTAGTGGACGCTGGATTAAGCTCGTTCCTAAACCGCGAGGGCCGCAAGTATACAGACGTCAGAGTAAAGTAAGACGCTGATCTAGAGGCACATACGGCTTTACGCACATTGCACTCGCTAAACACATTCACACGGCGTGGATTCTTGGTCGGTATCCAAGCGTGCGAATTAACAGAGAAATGGGACTTCGGCGTGCCAAGGGAGCTTTGAACACGCCGCCAGACCCTTGCTTTCGACGAGTTGTGCCTTTTTCCTGCGACACTGCGCTTTCGTAAAATTTTCCACGTGTTCACAACGGCAAGTCTCAACAATACACTGAGTCTTAAAGAACGTCTTCGGCGAATGACGGCGAACGAGTAGAAAAAGTGTCTATAGCACGCTGGAAAACCGCAGCTAAAGGCTAGCAAAACCGCAAATCCTATCCCAGCAAGGTTGCCATCCGGTGGCTTCACTCGCGCTGCAGCGAACAAGCGGGGAAGCGCGATCCAGCAATTGTCATTGAGATCAGTGCCTGGCTCTCATATAGTGCCAGTAAGCTTGTGTAAAATAACAAAAAAATACATTCCTACCAAATATCGTTGCACGGGCCCCTTAAATTTGTGGAGGTTTCAAGTCATTGCAGAGAGCACGACATGGCTGGAGGACACAAGACATCCGCGCCTTTTCATATTTTGGTCGTACAGTGTAGCAGGAAAGGCCGGAAGTTTACACTGTACGCGGATCGGCCAAACTCCGCTCACCAATTGCGCGCGAGTGATGCTACAATAATAACGATAATAATAGCTTTATTCACGAAGTAAAAATGTTTTCTTGTTTCAGACTTATGGCGGACATTCAAACGCTCAAACGCTAACCGCTCTTCTCCAACAGACGCGTTGTGTTTGAAAAAGGGTTGGGCAAGGTGACGTCAGAGTACACGAGGAGGAGCATAAAAAGGAGCGCAAGGGCTTTGCCTTATCTACACTTCGCCTCATCCTATCTTGGCGAACGGCGAAAGGCAAGACTCCATAAAGCCAACCAGAGCGTCTGAGGGAGGCACGTGGCCACGTATGCTCTGTTCCCGTGGGAAGCGGTTACTATCTTTATTCCGTCGTTTTATTTTGTTTCCTTTCAATTCCTGCTTTTTGAGTAAGATAACAGAAACTATAATTGCAAAAAAAAAAAGAATCTACCAGGTGGAAGGCGAAGAAGTCAAGACCGAAGCTAACCTCCATTTATACCCAATTGTCGAGAAGACGCAACAAAAGAAAAAAAAACAGAAGAGTAAATGCATCTTAAATCTATGGACAATTTAAAAAAAACACAAAATGTGCCGCATGTTCTGAGGTCTTCCCACCATTAGGGGGAAAAAGTTTCCGCGCTGCAACACGAATACATACACAGCAACTGTAAGCATGCTAATCAAAGCCGCTCCGCTAGCGCAGAGAACAGAGTGCCGAATTGCTGAGCGGGTGGTCAGTGGTTTGGTTCCCCGGAAACGCTGTTAGTAAAACAACTGCCCGTGTTGTAGCATTTTTGTTGACACCGTTTGTGAGTAAATATAAAAGCCAGCCCTCAAAGGACACACACACACAAATAGAACAACAAAAATAACAAATGGTTCGGTGTCGCCGCGTCGCCTCTGATCCCGACAAGAAAGAGTGCGTGGTTCTGGAATCGTCGCTTGACATGTCATTTCCGTTATGTTTTTCTCCGACTTCATTTGCTTCCGTGGCATTAGGGAAAACATACGTCGCCAAAATGGTAGGGAGCATTCACCGACAGACAACCAAATGGAAGGGTTTGCATGCGTGCCCGTCGTTGTCCGTGCGGTGCTGGTTGTGTTCACTGGCGGCTGGGTGGAGAATAAAAATCGAGATGCTTTAAATCGTGATTTAAATCAGACCGGTTCAACTGCAATGGTTTAAATCAAACCTTTCCTGCGAAAATAATCTCAGAAATATTTTTTTATTTACTGTAATGTATCTTTTTTTATACTTATCTGAATTTGCTTGTATTTACACCAAATCATCATCAGCAAGGAAGATTTATATCAGGTTCAACACGGGCACAAAGGAGTGGTCTTCTGAGCAAATCGGGAATTTGAGCCTCCCTTCTAATCTCAACTTCGTTCGTCAGTTACGTAACCTAAGCAGAATAAAAAAGAAAGAAACGAAAACTAGAAAATCAATTAATGTCCTATTGCGAGAAAATCACATCGCGAAAGAAAAAGCAACAAAATTATCTTCTCTAACAAAAACAAATCAAGCTATTTTTCATCTACTATGGCGGGGTTTACTTAATAAAAGGTTGCTAATTAAGCTGTACTTTAAACTTACAGAAAATATTTTTCCGAATTCCTCGCAGTAATTAGACCAACTGATCAATCAGTTTGCTATACTGGAAAATATACCTAGTGATTAAGAATCACTATTTTATAGCTAGAGAGATTTAAAACAACTCATTGTGAAAACAAAATTATAATACAATTTTTTTTTTCTTTGACTGATGAACAGAGCGTTACTCCTCCTGGTGGTTGCTGAATTTGTGCTGATAAAAAGCTTCCGAAACATGCCTTCGATATTATCCAGAATGTGTTTTTTCGCGACAGAACACTGAGAGCACATGCTGTACAAGATTTTGCTAAAAAAATACCGTCTAATAAAGCCACATTGATATGAGACTGGCGAGATCTTAAATACAAGTTGAGCCAAGAACCGATCCTCAAGAGTTTGCTTTTCATTGTCTTCCTCCGCGACATGTTGGTGGTGCGAGTGAAGCGTTACCTGTAATCTAGCTGTTTCACCAGCCCTTGCTATAAGCACGAACATATTGTTCTAACCAACGCTTTCGCTACACAAACTCGAGTAAATAAGGAATCAGCTCAAAGCGTTGCGCTCCCTCCTGTAGCTTCTTCGCTCGCACTGACGATAAGACGGAGGGTAGAATATATTTTTACAGCGCCTATTCCTGAGGCAGAAAATGTAAAGTCCTTGGGATGTGGGCGCGCGTTCCATAAGATGTCTGCTGATAACGTCCCAGTGGACAAAATGGCAGCGCGCAGAAGAGCATCATTGAAATGGTCTCTACGAGGTTCTCTACAAATCGTTTTGAAAATCTTGTCACTTATCGAGTATATTGTTTTATTACTATTACACATTTTATAAGTATTCTTTCTGACATTTTGCAGAACGACTCGTCTTTCTAAATTAATGCCGGAAGCACCGGCACCATTGGATGTCGTGCACAGCAGAAAGTTGTGAAAGTATCTTCGCAACTTGGAAATTGCTGTCTTCTCAGTTTGTTTTTCACCACGACGAACAAGGGGAGAAGTCGCATGGTTCGGGATATTAATGCGGTAGAAAACTGAGAGAAAGAAGGAGACGAGAGAGGGACGTAAAAACACCGAGCTGTGTCTGGAATGGATAGTGGGTTGACGTAAAGGTAGCTGCCTTTCACTCTAGTCGCTCATCGTGCTAACGTGAACGACGAACGCCGGCGTCCGGTGTTCGGAGTTTGCGTTTGAACGGATTAGAACACATGGGTAGAAACAGAGGCAGCTAGCGTTGCGTTTATCACTGATTATATTGGAGCTCGGCGCTCTTGCGTACAACGCGCGCACTCGTCTTCTCGTCTCCGTCACTTTCCAACCGCATTGTAAAGCAGATGAGTGAGCAATTTCGTTGAAGTGTCTTTAAGAAATTTGAGTGTGAGGTTGACAGTGTGGGTCGATGAATTCTCGTGGTGCAGCAAGATTTCCCTCAAGCCCGTCCTTGGTGGCCTCTCTTGAAGTTTTTTTTTTTTAGTACTGCCGGCAGACAAACTATGTCGTATCATTGTGCAGTTACAGTTATTTTGTTTTTCAAAGAAACCCTGGCCACGTGGCCACTTGTTGAGAAGAAAATAGGTCACCATTTTACTTTTTACACTTCATGGCCTCTTGATCTTCGGAGGAAGGGGGAAATCCAAACTAACGACCGATGCCTTGTTTCCAAATCATAAGGAATATCCAGGTATAGTCGTCCATAAACCTGTCGTTTACCTTCTTATAGACCGTTCCATTAGGGTCATTGCAGAGAGGGTAATAGAGAGAAAAAATGCCCTCTCCTCTCACCGCGCATGTCGTCTGCTCCTCCGAGTGGGCAGTACCTGGCATCCGGCTGGCGTGAAAACTTTGTTTAAAATCGCGTCATTTTGGAGATTTCAAGCGCAGATGCGCAGATTTCGTCATGCCAGGTGTCGTGTAATACTATGCTAGATAAAAAGACTAACAGGGTTCAATTGCACTGTTACCTGCGTGCAAATAAAAAAAAAAAATAGGGAAAACTGTGTCAGATTGGCCGGTCTCTCCGGCGAAAAATAAATCCGGTTGCTGTACCTTTTTTTACTATACAAAGTTCGTACTGGTGTAGGCCTTTAGCGAGCATGAGTGGAAGTCTGAAATAATAAATAAAAACGTGCTCTCCTGCCGCAATACACGCAGTAGTTGAGGGTAGTACTGCCGGCTGACTCAACTGCTATTTAAGTAACGGAAATAAGATATACTAGTTGATCATTTACCGAAATAGAACAACAGAGATCTATAGGCTGATTTTGGAGTAGCCATAACTATTCTAAGAACGCGAACCACTTCACAACGGCAGCCACGAGCGAGAGTTCGATGTTCCGTACAGCCCGCCGATACAGCTCAAAGATAGAGAATGGCAACCTCGCGGTTTGTCTTCTGCTAGCGGAGTCGGGCGCGTGCCCTCTCTCTCGTTTTACCCCTCCGAACCCGCTGAATTTCCCGGATGTATGGAGAAGGCGCTGCTGTCGAACAAAATGGTGCCGCCCAGAGAGCGCTAAATGGAATGGACTATAGTCACAGCTTTGGAGTCTCGATAGCATTTTTCGGCGCCATTCTGCGAGTAGCATATTTTTAGTTTACATCTAATTGTGACACTATGCGCGATTACACTTTTTTCACAAAAAGGGGTTTGTGAGGAATCGTCATGACACTTGGATACCTAATCTAACCCCCCCCCCCCCTCTCCCTCTTCCTGCGATAGCATAGCATTCCAAGCTAGGGTCTCCTCCAAAAAGCCTTTCCGCAGCAGCAACGTATCCTTCAATCAGAGCCTTCAATGGTAAGCCAATGCGCTCGTGGTCTCTCAGCGAGATGTAACGATACTTTTAATATCATACAGAAAGATATTTGCCTCTGGCGGCGCAACTTCCCAAAAACATGTGAGAACCGTTCCAGTGATTCCGACTTACATAAACTACTTTTGAAATCGTAACATATCATCCATTAAAAATCCCTTGTTTCGACCTCATGGCCTAAGCAAACGAAGTGACGTGTCGTATTATTCTGAAATCCAAGGTTAATACTACGCGGCGTTGTGGTATAAGATAAGGGCTAGTTTCACTATAGTAAGTTACTGCGCAAGAAGGTAGGGCGAGGGAAAGGAAGGCTGGGGAGGAGGAAGCTGACGGAACGTTGGAGAGGAGAGGGGGAAACCTCCTCCTCTCTCCAACGTCTCGTCTGCTTCCTCCTTCTCGGCCTTCCGTTTCCTCACCCTACCTTCTTGAGTTGCAGCATACTATACGAAATATGGAGGCATAGTTGCGCCCGACTCTCTTTGAAGCCACCTTTTTTGTTTGTATAATCTCAAAACTTTCGTAGTGATCCGCGTGCACATGGATGTTTGGGTGAACGTTTTGGCTCTTGTCATCATGTCGAAGCCGTCTATGAAGGCTGGTGTGACCGTGTTGCGGATGAATGACGTGGCCATCCGCAACACAGAACAGCGAAAACGTAGTAAGAATCGAAGAATTAGGAGTATTGTGTTTGAAAGGTGCTCATATTTCGTTAGTAGCGTGCGTCCAGACGATGATATTGCCACCACGACTAATAATCTTGTAACGTCTACCTATATTCCCGCTTTTTTAAAGATTATTTTTAAAGAAAACATTGGGAATGTTAATGTAACACCAAGCCCCCCAAAGCCTAGTCAGGATAAGATAGATATGATTCAACATGAATGGTGTATATTTTCTATATATGTTAACGAATGTCCTTTTTGGCTCAACCGTGAGAGTTTCTTCTTATGGGCGATGGGGTGTACACAAATTAAGCATTTTTATTGGGTGAAACTGTGCGCGGTCGTTGCCAATTGGGACCAGCAAAAAAAAAAAAATACCGAAGGTGCTCTTGCTGGTTTCTAAAACTCGTTCGCGTCAGTGTCAAGCCATACGGAAAGCAAGCTCTCCGAAACGCGTCTCTTCAAGCAAGCGTGAATGACAAACGCGACGAAGCTCCCAACTCACAACTGTTGTTTGCTCTTTGGCAGTGGCGACGGTGGAGAGCAGACGATAAATGCTCCGTTTCATCTCAAGTCCGAGAACTGCCAACGCCACGAGTCAATTGGGACAATCAAGACTCTCGAAAAGCACTCGATTAAAGGTTTTTTTTGTGTGTGTTTTTATGTGCATTTTACCGCTAACTGGCCCAATCAAGCTCCAAGAATGCGTCGTGACATCGGGTTTTAGTCAGCGGGTTTATTTGTGTGGCTACTAGCGCCTGGCCCCTCTCGGACTTAAGAGGAAACGGAGAATAGGCCGTCATTTTCTCGTACGTTAAAACGCCTCTAATACTTGTCCGTAAAAAACAAAAATAGAAAAAAAGTTGTTTTGAAGTATTCTTTACTTTTTCTCGAAGGCTAGTAGCCCCAACAAGTTTCAGTGGCGCCCCCCTTCGGGAAATCGGGGTGACGCCACGACCAGGACGTAATTTTCCCCTCCATCGTTCTGCTCGCCTTGCGGAGGCGGTGACGACGTTAGCTGTCAATACGCCGCTCGTTTCTATTTCCTTTTTTTGTGCACGTTTTCGGCAGAAAGTGTGCATTTTTATATGTAGTGTCCTCGAGGCATGGCCCGTAGCTGCGGGCGCAACTTCAACATTTCAGGCATTTCAGGCATGGCATGTAGGCAGCGCCGGAGTCACATCGCAGCTGGCCGCCCTGGCTTCATTGTTCCCTCCACACAACGAGCAGACGAACTACCTCGCTGCATAAAGCTTCGTTTCAATTAAGCAGGATGGCTCATTCTATCGAATTCTCGATTTGTCCCAAAATGTACTCGTCTGTGTTTCGTTCAATGTTTATTCTTTTTGTTATCTACTGTACCACACAATACCATCTTTTTATTTTCACTACTACACTCAATCGAAAGGGCACTCAAAGCGTTAGGCCTTGGCGTGACTGCACGATACATGCATTTGGGCATGTAACGTGATTATAGATAGTGTCGGTGACGTACCCCTACACTTTACATCGGTCGCAACCTGAAATATTTTTTATGTATATCGAAATAATAAAAAGCGCAGAGAAGAAACGCTCTTCATCTTTATTTCTCGTCTTATGTGGGCTCCAAAGTTTGGAGTCTCAACTATAGCGAACCGTAATACGTCATTTATTTTGATATACTGCTCTGCCAATTTGCATTAAGAAAAAAAAAAAAAAAAAGAACTGGGAACGTGACGTGCTAGCGACTGGAAGTCGCTCCTGGTATACTTAGCTCCAGATTAAAATATTTCATTTTGTTTTTTCTTTCCTTCTCCTCAACAGCCCGATGGTTTTCCTCAGCCATAAAATCGTTTTACGAGCACCTCCCTTTTAAAAATGCACGTATTTCTTTTGGCCGTTGCTTTGTAGTGCTTGGTTTTTCTGTGTGTCCGCATTCATGGAGCTCGGCTCTTTAATTGTGCGGTCGCATAGCGACGCGGCGCTGCAGCGGGAGCGATGTTATCGTGGAGAACTGGGTACGTGTTCCGGCGCGCCCATTAAACCGCGATCCATCACCCCGTGGTCGGAAGCCCCGCCACAGAGAAGCGAGGGGGCGAGAAAAACTCGAGTTTTTCGCGAGGTGGGGGAGAGGCCCTCCGTCCTGTGTCACTCTGAGACGAGACACCCCGTCTGTTGATTCTTAATAAAGCGGTGCCTGGCAGTGTGTGCTCGTGTGTGTTTGCGCGTCGTGAATATATGTGTGTGCGTCGTCGTGCGTGCGTGCGTATATTTTTGTTTGTGTGTGTTTGTGAGGGGGCGGCTGTGCACTCCATCTCTTAGGCTGTATGACACTTCTCGAGTTGTACACGATGTCTCGAGTGTTGTGAGGAGTCGAAAGAACCGCGCATTCTCGCGCGCTCGCTTTTTGGAGGGTTGTTTACGTAAAGCGTGCGGACGAAAAAAAGAAAAACAAAATGCGCTTGTCTTTGCTAGGCGCTGTATAGGAGAGCGTTTGTGCTAGAGGTGTCTTTGCCTTCGGTTCTAGCTCTGAAGAGTGAAGTGGCTTTTGAGGTTGCGGTTGACGGCGGATATTTCTTAATGGCGTATTTCAGGAGCTTCTGATTCCGTTTTTTTGGAGGAAACGGGATTCACTCAGAAATAAACGAACAAAACTGTCTCGTGTGTCGTCTCGTGTTCGCTTTGCGAGCTGGTGTCTCACCAATCATGCCGCGTTTATGTGCAGTAGTAGGTTGCGCGAAAGGTCGGCTAAAGACGTGTGGTCGATCGGGCGACGTTAGTTTGCATAAACTGCCGACCGATGCAGCAATGCGCAGCATTTGGTCGCGCGCCGTCGTCTTGCGTAGAGCTGTGGACAGCGGTGTCAGGATTTGTTCGTTGCATTTCCGATCAGAAGACTTTGAGCAGCACCTTCACGTCAGCCGGAGTCGCTCTGAGGCGGCGACCGAGGAGCTGGTGGTAGGTCTGGGGCGCCTTCGTAAAGCGCCAATCCAGAGTTCTGCGTCCTTAACAGCATCTCCCGTTCAGTCGGCGTGAGGTCGCTGAACGGGAGCTCAAACTCGTTTGCGAGCGCGGCGTTGTCGCCCATTTCTTCCAGGTTTTCTTCACAGACCGCCGTGCACTATAGCGAACCACGGGAACCACACTGAGTGTGCAGTAAATCCTACCGATGCCGACAGTGCTCCCTGACGTCACTTCTCTTTCCAGAGGCGAAAAAGGGAAGAAAGCTGAATGTTTGTTTCGGTTTCGCAGATTTATTTGCAGGTACAGAAATAAGAGTCACAAAGTTCTAGAAAAAATTGTGTGGCATGCCAGGACCCCAATGCTTCTGAAAATACCTTCTTTTGAAAAAAAATTAAATTGCCTTCATGGTCCCTTTAACCGCGGTTAAAAGTTAACCACCCTTCCCTACTAGGTACCTAAAAGTACCTAGCCAAGTTTGACGAAAGCTGGATGAGCGATAGCTCCGTGTTTTTTTATGGGGTGGTAACTGGTGTCACCTCCTGGCTGTAGCGAATATAATTGGCTTCCGTGGAAAGGTCCCCGAAAGGGGGGGACCCAAAAATGCGCGCTACCATGTTTTCGTGACGCAGCGCGGCATACCTTTGAGCTCAAGAAACAATTTTTATTGCTCGTGGTACAGATAATCGGTAAGGTAAAACTAAATTAACCCTTGTTTGGAAAATTTCTAAATATTTGGCTCTCTGAAGTGAAGACAAGCCTCGTTGAAATTTCCTTCCAAGTTCGAAAGAGGACGCCGAAGTTCAGTCCTAGAAACGATGAGAAAGAAGTGAGCAGTAAAAGGCGGGCGTTACCCCGGCAGTATGGTTGGCCAGCATGTAAGAACTCACCGTCATAAATTGAAAAACCTGTAATTCGGCTCCAGTGAAAATTGACCTATTAGTAAATTACCCTAACATTGAGGAGAACACTGGAAGTGTAATTCAACGATCGGTGCGCGCTGGCCTTCCACTTATAAAATATTCGAAGTAAATAATCATAATAAATCTTTGAAGAACGCGCGTGCACGGCAAAAATTGTTGTAGGCTTTTTGCTTCAGAATACTGACTACTGCAGACGCCAGCACGCGCAGCGCGTGTAACTACACTCGTAGCATTCACCTCGGTGCATGCTTGGGAAATTTAGCAAGAGGTCTATGGGGACGCTGTCTGCTTTTGTGTGCTATCAGTACCTGGCCGATTGAGTCAAGGCAATCCACTTTTCAAAGACGTTGCCATGCCGACAACTATCGCGTTCATTTAGGCTTAGGAATTGCCAGAATCGAAAGACTATCTAAAATATGCGGCGAGGTCATTGCTCATGCTTTGCGTTTTAAGTAAGGTAAGGCAAATCGAAAGCCTCCTGCACCATTCATTGCTGACAAACGCGCCCAATATTGCAGCTACAACGACGTATTAGTTCCAAAGCGAGTGACGCTCACTCATCGGGGCACCGCCATGTTTCCCCGCCGTCCTTACTCTGCCGGTCACATGACCTAAAATTCCCCCACGTAGGGAAATCCGTTTAACCGCGGTTAGTTAACCAGCTTCGAGCAAACGGGCCCTGGCGCCCCACTGGTGCCCCATGCGTACAAGCACGTGCATCGTGCGCGTGAACGTAGATTTGGCAACCTTGTTATCGCACTGGTGTACCCGCACGAGCAGAGACATGGCGGCGGCCAGTCGCACCGCTTGAAATCGTCTATTAATTTTTAAAACGCACGTGACTGAGAACGAAAGGAAACAGGAAAAGTCTACAGTTAGATCTCCTACCTATAAGGAGTATTCACTGGCAGCCATAGCTGCCATGGCGAGCTTCCACAGTTCTTTTGCAACGTGCATCCCTCACCATCAATAGTGACGGTCTTAGCAACCTACTAATGTGAGCTCGCTCTGAGTATGCGCTCTAGACTGCACCCAAAAATATGGCGTCCAGTGAATACTTCCTATAGACCTTTCCAAAAACGAGCTTGTGGCCGGTGCCATTTTGAGCGTTCGTGCGTATGGCGCGTGCTTTGCTCGCTTTCCGAAGCGACGAACACGCACGTGCTGGGCTGTGAAGATCGCACGCTGGACTGTGATTTTGTAAACATTGGAAAGGTCTATAGGAGGTATTCACTGGCCGCCATATTTGAGGTCACTGTTTAGAGCGCATGCTCAGAACGAGCTCGCATTAATAGGCTGCCAAGACCGGCAATCTTGGTGGTGCGAAATGCACGTGGCGAAAGAACTGTGGAAGCTCGCGTTCAGCACGCGCTCCGCAGCCGAGCACACAGCTATGGCCGCCAGTGAATACTCCCTATAGGGAGTATTCACTGGCGGCCATAGCTGTGTGCGCGAATGCAGAGTGCGTGCTGACGGCGAGCTTCTACAGTTCTTTTGCAACGTGCAGTCCGCACCATCAAGAGTGCCGGTCTTAGCAGCCTATTGATGTGAGCTCGTCCTGAGCATACGCTCTAAACAGCACCCACAAATATGGCGTCCAGTGAATACTCCCTATAGACCTTTCCAATGTTTACAAATGCACAGCCCAGCGTGCGATCTCCACAGCTCAGCACGCGCGTGTTCGTCGCTCCGGAAAACGAGCAAAGCACGCGCCATACGCACGAACACTGGAAATGGCACCGGCAATACGCTCTTTCTTGGAAAGGTCTATATCAAAAGTCATCTTCGGTGGCCGAATTTCGCTCCACGCGCTCCGAGCCGCAGCTAGGAGCGCGTAGAGGGAAATCTGTTGCTGAAGAGCCCCTGGGTTCAGTCCTCATCGCTGCCCGTTTCAATCTGGCTGAGCACGGTACCAGCGTGCGGTCGTGTATCACTACTGCTTCAAGTGAACTAGAACAAAGATGTAGTGAAAACAAAAATGGCGGCCTCGGCGTGAGGCGCATCGTGTTGTTAGTATAAGGGACCAGCTGATATACATATTTGTGGATAAAACGGAGACGAAGGACGAAGGAAGGGGACAAACGCAACACGACTCAAACGCCGCTACTGAACTTTATTGGCACAACCGTTTATAGATCACCTCTCACACAAAGGTCTCCCGGAATTTGCACACGTCTTTGCGACCTTCCACCACGGTACAACTCGTCATGACCTCAATTCAAAGCAACGACATGTGACTACCCTGAACAGCTTCAAGGGGCCGTCCTTGGCCGCGTTTTTAATTTCTAAGGAGCCGGCGCGGGTCTGCTTATGAACATTGAACCTTTGGCAGTTTTGTCTCGTAACTATTTGATAAGGGCCTGTTTATGCCCGATTCTTCTTCCCTTCAAGATTTTAAAATTTGGAGCTTCGGACAGTGACTGGTCAAAAATTCAGCAGCAAATGCTCCTCAAACTGGTTGATCTGTATGGAATATGATGTCTGAACGAACAACTGAAGAGCCCGCTTCAGCTATGACAGTCTAAAAAAGAAGCCTCGAAATGACTTTTTCTCCTCTCCCTTTCTCTCTGGCCTTCCCCCAACTCGGGAAAATAAAAAAAAAGTCTACGCCGGTGATTCTAAGAACTCAGGATCAGAATTGAAGTTCACCGCCAGTTCCAAAAAATTGAGCGGCATGTTGCGCGAATGCCGCATTCCCAGCACGTGAGCGAATAGGGAACGCGATTTACGCATTCGCTTCTTCTTTGACGGCTTCTCCAGTGGGCTTTGGGCGCTTTGGGACAACTTTCTGTGGCAGCTCCGAAGAGGGAGGTAGAGTATGCGTGCACAGTTTTGAAATACGCTCAAGCAATCACTCCCGTACCTTCGACAGCATGCAAAGCCGCAGGAAGTTGTCCCCGAGTATAACAGTGACGCCTCGTACGGCCGCACTATGGCGCAGCCCCCTTCGGCCCAGTGGCGCTTCCAGCCTAGTATGTGCCAGTTCCACTTTGAAAACATGGGTACTGTCATGCCTGAATCGGAGGGTCCGTAAGACAACGAGCGCGTATGCAGCCCGACCGTGTCTAAACGTACTACATACGACACGATCACTTACTGAGGGCGTGCGATTTCATTAATCTACCTTCATTTCACAAATGTATACGGGCTCTTTTAATTTACCTGTACCTTCTGTACCGGTACCAAACAGTGTCGCGCGGTGTAATTCCCGTCGTATGTCAACACACATAGCGGAAGTACGCTGCCCTACAGTTTTCTAACACCGGTGTATGAGGGGCAGGTAAGTCAAACGAGTCTAGTGCAGACAATGGCACAGGCGCCTGGGTCATTGCTCAGTAAGATGTGCTGCCTGCAGGAGAGCCCGCACATACAATCCACTAAACAAAAGTTAAGCGCCCGTGCCCGCGCCTTCGCCTGCGCTGCAGATGTTTGAGATATGGAGTATTGGTCGTGTTGGTATAGCTCAGTGCTGTACGTAACGGCGTTCCAAGGAACGGCGTTCCTGGAACGCGTTCCTTTTAGGAGGAACGTAACGGGGGAAGTGTAACGGGAACTTGCTACATTTTTACTGAAACAAAAAATGAAACGGCGTTCTTTTTTGTTTTTTGTTCAGCGAGGTAATTTTTATTTTATTTCTAAGAGGAAACTTCTAAAAGTATAAAAACAATATCTTTACAAAGAGCAGAATCTCGTTGACGTTTTGGTTACTTATCTTAAGGTTTATTTTAGGTGTTCCTCGCTTGGTAACATTCGGGTGCAGGAGAGCTAGTGGACATTGATTCTTTTCTTCAGTGCTCGAGGCTGCGGTACAAAAAGCAATACGTTTAGTTGAAGGATAAGACACAAAAAGAGGGTCGTTTCAAAACCAGTTGGTTTCTTTGCTCCCACGAATCCTTATGTACCCAGAAACCTAAGGTCGACTACAGCCATCACTGAACTTCCACAAAGAGACGTACAGTTACAACCAAAGAACAGGTTACCAGATATCGAACGCATCCTTGTATCCCGAACATTGGTCACTTAAAAAATACCTAAAATTAACCTTTATTCCTTTTCCCTTGTCCCCCTCAAACTAAACAATGAATCCAACCCTTACGAAGAAGGACTTGTAGTTTCCAAGACTGACCTTCCAAAAGCCCCACCCTTTTCTTCACTTGCTCGTCCTGCTAACAGCAACATCGAGAAACAACTGTTGTTAAGTTCGAACAAGGAACTTTGTTAGATTGAAACGTGAGAGGTTTTTGTAAAACGCTTGTGCAATCTGAGGTAACTGTACATTTGGCTCGTCTGAATCGCCCACCATAAACATGAATGTGGTTAAAAGCTGAGATTTTTCAAGGTGAATGAAACCCTGCTGCCGCTTGTTTTCTTCTCTTGGTGCTCTTCCGTCACGGCATTCAAATTCGTATGTTGCCATTTGATGGGATAGGAAAAAAAAAGCTTTGCTTTATCTAACTAAATATGGTAATCAGCAAAATACAACTATAACGTATACGTAACGATACGTTTTATTCTTCAAACTGTAATGGGAATGAGTTCCTTTTTCACAGATGGAACTTGTAACGGAAACGCGTTACAAGAATCAAAAGGTACGAGGAACGTGTAGAACACTGGTATAGCTTGATTGCTAGCCTGCTTACTAGCCTGCTGGTAGCCAGCGTGCTAGCCCGCTGTTGTGGATTGATATAGATTGTGCGAGTTTCGCTTTCACGTATACGGACCTGGTTCTTTTCTTGCTGCCCAGAGTCCGGCCGGGGCTGCGAGTTCCCCGAGCGCTGGCTGGGCATGTGGTTCCAGAAGGGCGCTCACCCGGCCATCTCGATCGAGCGACGCCAGCTCGCCTTCAAGGGCACCTGCGTGGAGACCGACGGAGACATGTTCCTCATCGAAGACAGGTGCGCGTCCTGCCTAAGGCGGGTTTCTTATGGCACCTGGAACGCGCCTGCGGCTGGTGTGTTGATCGCGTACCAAAAGTGGTCCCTCCATCTCCGTCTGATGACGTTACAAATAATTGTCATGTTGGCGCCGTCCGCGATCCTGGCGGTGGATGGCCTGGTCAGTTGTGGGTCACTCCACTGCCAGACAGTCCACGAAAACTTTGGCACACATCGGTTGGGACTCCGCGACGACAGCGACATTCGCATTAGCTAGTACTTTTTGCCTCGTCTTCTACCACCAACCGCCATAATCGCGGCCGGCTTCTGCGACGTCATTTATTTGCACTTAGGGACCATGTTTGATGTATGGGGGCGCATAGGACGTACGCTAAACAGACCAGTAGAAGACGCCTTCCGAAATCCGTAGGCGTGTCGCCCGTGTTAATTTTTAACGGACATTCGAGATAGCTTTACTTTTATTTCACTCTGAAATGACGAGAGCTTCGCAGAATGTGAACATCTGCGAATTAACTGAGATGCGTGCCAAACTAGTTCTGTGCTACGGTACACATAGTAGTCCTGCTTTTACTAGGTCTTGGGTTTCAGTGAGAGTAATGAAAAAGATACCGTTATTCGTAACTCGCTCGAAACGTTTCTAAGTGCTCGTTACTAAGGTTCAAAAAGAACGCGTTACTTGAGTTCAAAAGTTACGGGGTGCACTCTCGCTATTCGGAATGAGTCGTTTTTCTGTAGCGTAGCCGTATTTCGATACTTTGTGGCGTTCATAATGCCTACTTTTTAACCCATTCGTTGCACTCTTTATTTTCTTGTTGGAGCTTTTTTTTTTTTTTTTGCCGATTGCATGACTGGCGCCACTCGCGGTGAAGACCAAATAGAGTAACTTGTGTTAAACACGTTCCTTTTCAGAAGTAACTAAATACCGTTGCTCTTACTTTATAAAAATAATAAAAATACCTCACTCGTTCCTTACCTCAAGAAGTAACCAAGTTGTTATTTTGTTATCACTTACAGCGCGACTAGGACAAGGACAGACGCAGGACAAAACACAGGACAAGGACAGACCTGCCTGTCCTTGTCCTAGTCGCGCTGTAAGTTATAATGAACTCTTACCAACTCGCCCAATTGTCCATTTTGCTATGTTATTTTGTTACTGAAAAAGGAGCTAGTAGATAGAAATAACGCTTTCCGTTCAAATGTGAATGAATATATCCCTCAGCAGATCGGGTCACGAGCTCGTAAGAGCCAAAGTTTCGCCACTTTGAAGAATATATTTCTAAACCTAATACGCGTAAGCAAAACTGGACAGCGAAAACAGTGGAAACGGTAAAAGAAAATTCTTGAGCGCGAAAGAAAGGGAGTAAGAAAGGGAAAAAAATAGAAAGCAAAAGGGAAGAGAAAGCCGCTACAGTAAGACCAGATAGCAAAAAGAAATAGCAAGAAAGATAAGAATATGAATTGTAATTAGTCCAACTATTTCAAACATGTTTAGTTTTTTTTTAATTCTATCACGCTTTTATGCTGAATGGTGTAAAAATAAGAGAGCCTTCAGGCTTGGGACGTAGGGCATATGAAACAAATCCCGAGCACTTTTATTACCTCTCGCGTTTCATACTTTGTGCGCGAATCAAATAATTTAATTTAGAACTTTTGGTTCAAGCTGCGTTTGCTCGGGGAATGGGTGTTCCTGATATTAAGAAAAGAATTCTTCAGATCGGCATGCACCTTGAGAAACTCTTCCAGGAATTTGACACGCGAATATTCGAGCTGATTGTCTCGTTTATTTGATATACTGATTTCACAATACTGCACGCCAGTGCTCTTGCCCAAGCAGGAGGAACAAAATATAAACACCCTGGAGCGCACTTCAAATGAAGCATGTATCGAATCATGCATGCCACGTAAAATTAAACAAAGTGCCTTGATGCGTATTGTGGTAACCAAGTTTAAAACAGAGTAGGAGTAGAAACAACTATACATTATCTCTAAAATAATACAGACATTCCTCGTTAATACGGCCCCCGTTAATATGGATATCTCCCGTTATGTACACCAACACACTGTTTTCAAATACTTGCGCAGAACCCGAATTCGAGAGAAGTGAAGCTTTTTGCGCATGCGCAGTGCCGGCAGCAGCGCCACCAGTGTGGCTTGACGTCAGAGAGTTTGTTTATTCTCTAAACAATATTTCGGGGATGAACCGGGCGAATACGGGCGTTTTGTCTCGTTATTAAGAACAACTCACATTAGCTTCGTTAGATTTCCTCGCACCTCCTGCATCGCTGCACTGCAGAAAAGTGTAGGGCGGTGCACTTCCGGTATGTGTATTGAGATACGACCGGAAGTGCACCGGAGGTACACCGTCCTTCACTATTCTGCACCGGTGCCAGAGGTGCAAGGAAAGCTAACGAAGCTACAATGAACGCTCTGTTGGGAGAAAACGGAGGTGTTCTTATTATTGATATATCACTGTAGTATTAAAGTTCCAGAAACATGCACACGCTGAATTTTCACGGAGAAGATTTTGTAAACTGTTCCATGTTCATCTTACATTTGACTGTTCCATGTAAATAAGGTTCAAATACATCTTAAATAAATCTCGATTGCCAAAATAGTTCTAGTCATTGTATATGATAGAGGTTTTTTGTGTGTTTTCAGAAAATCAGCCATTAGTTCAGGATTTGTTCAGTTTCAGCAGTACTCGGCATTTTAACACCAATAATATGCTTGCCATCTTGAAGACTAATGCAGTCGTCAGACGCTCAGATTTTTAGAACGCTGCTCTTTGGCGCCCGTTTCCGGCTTAAGCGGCGTCGCCGTCGCCATCGGCGGAATCGCGCGTTGCATTATGGGACGTTTCCCATAATTAGGTCACACGTGAGGTCACGCGGCGCATAAATATGGTGGGAGATTTCCCTGCTAAATTTAGCGCGAAATTTCCCCGCTAAATTTAGAGGAAACTTTTCTCGCTAAATTTAGCGGGAAATGTTTCGGCAAGTTTTGAGGGAAAGTTTTTTCCGCCAAAATTAGCGGGCAATCTTTTCCGCTACATTTAGCGGGGAAATTTCCCCGCTAAATTTAGTGGAGGAATTTACCGGGAGGTTGTCCCACAATTTCCCGGTAAATTCCCCTCCTTACCCTCCTTTCCCTCCGCACCCTTCCCTCCTCCTCCTCAGGAGCATCGCTCTAACTCGGCATTACAGAGAATTGTAAACATCTTTAATTTTTTTGTAAGTTCTCATATCGTAATGTTTTTGCTATAAGTGGTTTTATATTAGTGTCAGCTTTAAAATAAAAGATACCAGCAACCTTGTTTGCACGCACTACAGCATAAAGTATGGCAGACGGCCCTGATGGGCCGAGGCTAGAGCGTCCACGTGCTTTATCAGGCAAAGCTTTATCCTCCTGTTTTACGCTAGAAGTGAGACGGTTTTTATAAGTCTGATTTAGTCTAGACAAGGGCGAACGGGTGAACTACAAGACCTGAGTTACGCACGCAGCCTGAGACTAACAAGGTACACATCGCGACACTGTTAGCGCGAACACGACATCGGCGCATTTTCGCATTTTACTTCTAAATAGTATTAGCGAGCACGAAATTTTATCGCTTACATTAAAGAACTAAATTAGCTCTTTCCGTAGCAATAATAACTTGAATGCCATCCCTTGGTTTCAAAGAGAAATACTGGAAAAACCGGCGATCGCTTGTTCGCGCTAACAGTGTCGCGCTCTGTACGTTGCGTTGCTCGGACAAAACGTGAAAGGGTTAGTTTCTTGCGTAGCTAAACCGTAGGCCATGCTCAGGTGAGCGAAGACGTGATTGTGGCGGTGTTCGGATGAGGCGCGAACGGGCCAGAGTCTCCTGAAACCCGGCTTCTGTAGCAAAGATGAACTGAAAAAAAAAAACTGTATAAATATTCATACAGGTTGACCAGTTTGATATCATATGATGCTATGTGATACATGAGCCTGTATTAAAGCTGGTCTCCTGTATGCATACCGGACCTGCGTTAACACGGACCATATTTGCATTCAGGTTTTCCTGTATTCCTACAGGACCTGCATGCCTGCAGGGCCTCTTTGCATACAGGTGTAGCTGTATGCGCACAGGTACGCATGTTCAAAAAGTGGCATACAAGCTACCTAGGGGAAACCACTTAAAAGTGTAATCTACAACCGACAGAAAAAAGAGCCTATCAACAAAAAAAAACATGTGCTACGAAAATAAAAACATGAATGTAGAGAAAATAACTTTTATTATTTTTTCAACTAATGCACTATAAAGGGACACCACGACTAATTTAATCTCAGACGTCTTGTCTTGGTGCTTATCAAGACACTAAATGTGCTATGAAACGATTTTTCTACTTTTGCTAAATACAACTCAGAATCACTCTCTAAAGTTAACAACCGAATAAGTTTGCCTTAGTGTTTCTGTCTAAGAAATGGCAGTCGCCAAAACAAATTCGAGAAATATGAGCATCGTTCATCCCCTCAACTCGTAGCCAAAACAAGCGACCACGCGTCACGTGCCTATCCTATGCCGCCAATGTTAGTCATGCCCACGCGCCTGGGGTTGGCAAAGCAGAAAACGCGTGCTGAGCTCCAACCATTGTTAGAGTTCGGCGATTCTCATGACCTAGTGTCCGCCGAGGCATCGATCGTTACGTGCCGAAGTCGAGTGCTCACGCAGTTCTCGTGTCCAATCTATGAGCCCCGCTCGACTGTCCTTAGTCGGGTGGTTTTGATCCCACAATTACGTCATCAATTTTTGCAGAGGTAAAACTGAAAGAAATAGTCCTCTTTTATCCTCGCAATTTCACCGCGACAAAGAAGCTTCTGAATCAATGGCGGTCTGCGACGTTCCTCAGCCGGTGGCTTTGCGGCATAGCCCAACAAGAACAAAAAAAATCGAATCACCAAATAATAAGTGGGAACATAATAGGCCATGCCATGCTTTTTCATAATCTGTCGGTGACCATGAAAAAAAAAACCAAAAAAACAAAAAGCTTGTTTGCTATTCAAAGTAACTTAGGTTACAGAATAGTTCCCGAACTCCACGTAAGCTTGTAGACTCCGACCTGCAACGGTATTTCCGGCACGACGCGGGTGGGCGAGGACCACCTACGCCCTATCAAGTTTCACCGTGAACCAAGCTACGGTTTTTTCGTACGTTTTATTTATAAACTGGAATGACTCTATTTAGAAAGCCGCAGTGGAAAGCGGGGCTCCGAAGTGAAAGATGTGAGCTGCAACTCGATAGAGATCTCTACCGTTTTCTGACGGGGACAATAGTCACGCGTTGGGGCACTTATCGGAATATCTTCCGGTGTACGTAAAATGCTTCGAATGCCTTTGTAGCCGCAAGCAGCACCTTAGTAAAGCCGAAATATTAAATACCACTAACATTGTAGCATAATGTACGAATCGGCATAAGAATCCATAGTTTTTTTTTTTATTACGTACGACTTAATATTATCTTGAAAAGTTTTTCTATACTATTTATAAGACAAGTAAATAAAAGATCTTTTGGTCTTCAATGGGCACCAGCACCTCTGATGGGTGAAAGCCGTTCGTACGTTCTGACTTCGAGGTCCGGACTAGTCTTTGACTGGAACGGTTCGACGTGACAGTGCCTCCATGGTGCGGCTCCTATAGCAGAAGTATTTGGCCTAAGCTTTGACCGGTCTGGCCTAGACATCCTGTGTAGAGGCCAACCTTCATTTCAAATCAATATCAGCTTACCTGAACACAGTTCTATAGAAAACGCTCAACTTTTTTTACGCAAGACATGAAAATCGAAAACACTGATCGCCTCCACACGGTAATAAAAATAATAAAATTAGCGAAAAAAAAATTTTTAATGTAGATTTCATTGATCATTCACACTTGTTAGAACAAGTGTCAACGGTCTCAAACTTATTATTTGAAGATTGCGGAAGGAGCGAACCTTACTCCTGCAGAAAACTCGACGGGTGCGACATGCACCTTGCGGCGGTGGTAACGTATTTTTACCCCGTGAACCCGAATACGCAAACGATTTGCGGTGCAAGTATTGTTAAACGCGAGAAAACGCGAAAGACAGTCGCTGTACGTGACGTCATGGACGGATCTTTTGGCTGCCCAAGGCTAGGGAGGCGGGGCTTCAGCGCTATTTTGAAATTGCTCTTATGGCTCTCCGGCGCGTCGCATTGAAACATAAATGTGATATCTGTTATTCTAAAGGCCAAATGAACGCAATTAGAGTGTTTTTTCTCAAATGCAGAAGTGCCCCATCTTCCCTTTAACCTTTAAAAAACTCCCGAAGTGCTCGCGCGCGCGCGGCGCGAGCATGGTTGTCGTGTTGTCTGCTTTCTCACGGCCGCCTTGAAACTGCGCTCGCGGTATAAAAAATAACGCAGTTACAGACATCCACGCCGCATACACAATGTACGAGGGTTCAAGAAATTTTCAGTTTGCCATACCCGAGTTCAAGATCGAAATTTCTCGAACGCAAAGCAAGTCGATGACGTCGTGCCCCCACCCCGGCGCTCCGCAAGAAGGGCTCCCCGCAAGCACTAAAAGTGATATTTCGCACATGCGAATCTTTTTCAGCCAATGAGAAGTTGAGGGCGAAAAGAAAAGGAAGGCGATACTCTTGCTCCGCCTTTTTAATTACTCTAGCACCGGTGAATATCGTCCCGTAGCCGTTTGCGATAGCTATTGACAACTCAAGGAAACGCAGTGCAACACGAATTCTTCGAATCTGATTATCACTTCAAAGCCCATCAGGTTGCGGAATTAGCCGATAAAAAGGTCGAAGAATGAATAACGAAGCAAGAAGGGCATGATCGCGGTAGTCTTGTTTCTCTCGGCCAAGGGGGCGCTGTTGCGTCCATGAGACGCGACCAAAAAAGGGGCGCCTCCGCTAGCGTCCATGAGACACGACCATTTAATGTTACTGAAAGTTAAGGTAAAGTATACGGAAAGCGGGGTCCTAGCGCCCATTATGCTCGACCCACGGGGCGTCCCTCAGGGTCCCTCACATAAGGTTATTATAATGTACGTTGGAGGTTCAACCGGTCGAAAACTGTCTTCCGGTAATGCATTTCTATCGGAAAAAGTGAGCGTATTTTCTCCTTGCACTCGATCATAAGAGCAAATATTCAGAATAATTCGTACGTACTAGGTTGCTTGGAACATCTCTCAGTGAGGCAGACGAATTTATTGGTCAGTTACGGCGCTTTTATTTCCAATTCATTGCATTAAAACAATGCTAAAACGGCTTCGTAGGTGTATTTATGTGCCCTGTCGAACGCTGTTAGCGCGAACACGACGTGGGCGTTTTTCAGCATAGCGGTTATACGCGCCAAACGAAGGAAAGACATCTGCAAAATTAAGAGAGACGACAATAACTACGCAGTAACACTGTAACTGTAAGTTCCTGTGCATGTATGATCAAAACTAATTGAAGGCCACGTAATATAGTCCAATTTTGAATAATAAGTAGTGCTTTATTCTTTCTCCTATGCGAGTATGCTCGTTCTACGTTCAAAACATCCCCCGCACGCTCGAAATCATTGAGAACAAGTGCTTTATAAAAGCTGCCCGGCATAGAAAATAATAAAGGGACACCTTGCATAACTACTTTATTCATTGCGTTTTGAATGTTTTTAACCGTTCGTAAATATGCAAGACGCAGTAAGTTTCATATAGTGAGACGACTGGCATATTAGCAATATCATTTTATTTTTTATATTTGAAAACACTGCTAATCCGTTGGGGATTTTAGCAGGAAGGGGCACAAAATGTAAGTACACACTCGTTCACATTTCATCACATCTACAACAGAAGAATGCAAGTATTTTGTACAATGAACACTGCGATATAAAGAAGAATAGCAATACCTTTAAGAATAAGAGTCACAGAAATGCCAGCGTGCCTTGAACACACTCTATATTACTTTCGATTGTTATTTTGCTTAGAATCGTCGCTTTTTTTGCTCACCTGCTGTGGAACAGAGGTTTCGGCCTGAAATATAGAAGTTTGACATCATTCACTGATGAGCCAAATGCGCTAACTAAAGCAATTACACTTTTACAATGTTAATAAAGGTGCATACTATTGAGTAGGACTCAAATAACAAAATTATATTATGTTATTTCCGGCGAGGAGACAAAATGCACGCGCGTTTTCCCAT
Organism: Ixodes persulcatus; assembly: GCA_013358835.2. Taxonomy (NCBI): domain Eukaryota; kingdom Metazoa; phylum Arthropoda; class Arachnida; order Ixodida; family Ixodidae; genus Ixodes; species Ixodes persulcatus. The sequence goes on along the minus strand of JABSTQ010009160.1, from coordinate 597,954 downwards.
AGGAATGCACAGGAGCACCGCGAAAGTAGAATGGTTGCTGTCTGCTTCAATTTGCCTTCCTAAAGTAGCATAGACACTAGCGCCAGTTGAACCTCTAGCGTACATTATAATAACTCTACGGTTCCTCAGCGTCTGTCCGAAGGCACCAAAGGCTAAAGGGCTGTTTATACTCCGACGTTGAGCGCAGTGAACGCAGCGTAGCGCAGAACGCGCGTCTTTTATTGGCCGGCAATCAGGAACTCGATATCTGCGACCAATCAGTATCTGTGCGCGCTGCGCTATGCCGCGCTTGTCGACGTTACGTTGGAGTATAAACGTACCTTTAGTTATACTCCGACGCTGAGCAGAGCGAACGCAGCGTAGCGCATAACGTGCAGCTTTTGATTAGCCGGCGAGCAAGAGTTCTATATGTGCGACCAATCAGTATCTAAATGCGCTGCGCTACGCCATGTTTGCTGCGCTCAACATTGGAGTGTAACAGAGCCTTAACAGAGCTCTTGAAAGGACGCAACGCGACTCATAGCCAAAGTTCGAGCTAAAAGTTTTTTCTTACCGGGGATGTTGTTTACAATTTAGGAGCTAGAGGTCTGTAGACCTCGTCCTGCGTCTCTTAGGCCGTCAGTTGGCTATACCAACAGAGGGAGTTGAGCAAATGACGTGGCTTGAACGCTTATTTCAGTCAACTCTAGTGCACGATACCACGTGGCGCACGATATTTCATATATTCAAACCCCGTTAATTGTCGAATATTGGACAGTTTTTTCCGGGGAAAATGCGTATCAAGGCTCAAGACTAGTCATTTGTCGAGTCATATTCTTTGCTCCAAGTAATTTTCTCTCCAAATAACTTGAAAATCGGACGCACAGTTATGTTGTTTTTTTTTTTTTTTCTGCGCCCGGAGCACTTTTTATGAGACTGTTTTGTTGTATCTATTAAGTTGCTGTGAAGGCAGTAAGCCAATCACATTTCGTTATTGAAACTCTCGCTAGTTGGGCCACCTTTATGCAGATGAGCGAATACTTTTTCTAGAAATAAATCATAGCCACGGGACGTTTCTAATGCTATAAGCAGAAACCAACTGAAAAAAGAAACATTTCGTAAATGACTTAGAAAAAAAAAACATTTACAAAATATAAATTATAATGAGGCATATATAAGTTTTTATGTGCTAAATATTGTCTTCTTATGTTTATTGTTGACAAACTTAAATTTGTGTCACTAAGAAAAAACGGTCCAAACGAAAAGTGTTTTAACACTACGCATCGAGTAAGATATTCGCGTCGACGTGCTCACCTTCAACTTTACGAGAGTTACGTTGTAAATTAACTCATTATATAATATACTTTTACGCTATTGTATAAACGTTCACTCAACCGAATGCATAACTCTTGACATCACACAAATAAAACCTTTCTATACACGAATATAGAAACACTTTTTGACCACCGCCATTGTTATCATGCTTTGACAGAGAACAAAATTAAGCAAACTCGAGACAAGGAGCGACTCGCATGTCTTTCATGCAATATATGTTCGTCGTTCTTTGTGCCGAGTTTGTTTTATTCTTTTTGTGTCAAGTCAAGTTTACAAACGCGCTCTACGGTTAATTTGACATTTTAGCATTTCTTTGCTCGTGTAAGCAAGCACGCGCAGTTGCAAGCCCGCCAAAGCTTCCTTCTCGCTCATGGTGGACCTGCTTGCACGCTTCTGCCCCCATTTTGAACATAAAGGTTTGAAGCAGACATGCCACTAGCGTTTTTGAAACATGGGGTTGAAAGATCGAACCAAGGGGATCGAAATGTTTGATACGTTTCCAATTTCCGAACTTCTTACGCTAAAAAAAGTTCAAAAAGTTTCGAACTGTCGATTTTTGTTTTTGAGCAAAGGAATTACAACATTTTTAAAATTTAGAATTTTTTGCGCCTGAAAGATTCGGCAATTTTCAAACTTCCGAATTTCCGAAGCTCAAAATCTCGACGAACCTAGAGCTTCGAAACAAACGTTTGACGATGTTAAAACTAACTTTACCCCGACTTTTAAGCATGTGTTTACGGAGTTGGGGTGTGGCTGTTTTCTTTGTTGCCCGTACGCTCAGACTTTTGTTGACGTTAAAGGCTCGTCCTGCCTTCTACTTGTATACATTACGCGCTGTATCACACATTCGTAGGAAAGAGCCAACCGCCTGCATCGCCAGTTTGATTTTAGAGCGCAGCTCTTAGGCGCTCGTTTCCGGCTTGAGCGGCGTCGCCGTCGCCGTCGGCGTCGGCGTAACCGCGCGGTGCATGATGGGTAAATTTCCCCGCTAAATCTAGCGGGAAATTTTTCCTGCTAAATCTAGCGGGAAATTTTTCGCGCTAAATCTAGCGGGAAATTTTCCCCGCTAAATCTAGCGGCAAATTTTTCCCGCTAAATCTACCGATAAATTTTCCCCGCTAAATCTAGCGGGAAATTTTCCCCGCTAAATCTAGCGGAAAACTTTCCCCGCTAAATTTAGCGGGAAATTTTCCCCGCTAAATCTAGCGGGAAATTTTCCCCGCTAAATCTAGCGGAAAATTTTCCCCGCTAAATCTAGCGGGAAATTTTCCCCGCTAAATCTAGCGGGAAATTTTCCCCCGCTAAATGTAGCGGAAAATTTTCCCCGCTAAATCTAGCGGAAAATTTTCCCCGCTAAATTTAGCGGAAAATTTTTCCCCGCTAAATCTAGCGGAATATTTCCCCTGCTAAATTTAGCGGAAATTTTTTGTCCGCCCCCCCCCTCGAGGTCACGTGACCCCAAGGCCACGTGACCCCCCCCCCCCCCCGAGGTCACGTGACCCCCCCCCCCCCCGTGCCTTCCCCTCCTCCTCAAGAGCTGCGCTCTAATTCGGCGTTACAGGGAGTTGTAAACGGCTTTCATTTTTTTCCCAGGCATTTAAGGTTAGAAATATAAACAAGACAAAGGTGCGAAGGGAAATGTTGCACTTAGCCTATCCTGGCTAAGGAATCATTCTAATTGCACGTCCATAAAATTCACGCTTTACGTTAAAAAAAAAAAACACACACACACACACACATATCAAGGGGCTTTAACGTCTGTTTGGGGTGGCGGGTGGCCTCGGACACCTTGGCCTCGTACCTAGGTATTTTACTCCGGCTCTTGCACAGAGCGTCTCCCATATAAAACCGCATAGTTTGCTCCAAAGTAACCCGCGGGCAAACGGATCCCTGGTCTGCAGGCATAAAATCGACCGAGGCGCTTCTCTAAAGCGTTTTTAATCAATTCATTTTTTTTACGCAAATCTTGCGCTTTCTTTGTTTCAGCATCTGGTCGGGGAACGGCAGGCACAAAAAGAGAAGACGACGTGCCACAGCCGATGCCGGATCGGCGCTTGCTCTATTATCTTTAGCAGCAATTCGTATTTTAGAGTGGTCAACATTTCCACACCTATATTTTTTTTTCATCGAAAGAGAAAAGAACCAGAACACGGCGGATTTACCGAGCTTGATGCAAGACCGGTCGTGATCTGATCAGCTGAATTTTCGGGGTCCTCGGGCCTCAGTGTTTATCTGGCTGCGTGCTCCACAACTTTGACCTGTGTCGAGTTCTGTACCTGCCTTCCTCTGCCCGGTAATTTCTGCATCCCGTGGGACATCCCCCGGAAATAAGCGTCCAGAGTCACTGAAAACTTAAAACACAATGTCTTGCCTGGGTGCATTTATATGCATGCATCGTCGTTTATGTTTCGTTGCTTCATTACAACATCACATTTAGACGGGTTTCGATTGTATATCTGCTAGTCTGCGAAGAGGTAGGAGGTACGGAAGTTTACAGGAACGTCCGCAGGCTTTTCGTTTAACCTTTCAAACAAATAGCGAGTAGTACAGGTAGTATTTCAGCACTAATAGGGTGCCTGGAGCGCGATGCCGGCTGACTGGTGTGTTTAGCGTTCTATCTCGCCCATACATCAAAACTGGTCCCGAAGTTGCAATAAATGACGTCACCGAAGCCGGAGTGTCATGCTGTCGAATGTCGCGATCCTGATGGTTGATCGTAGAAATGCTGGCGAAAAATCACGAGCGAAAGCGAATATCGCTGTCGTCGCGGTGTCCAGACTTCTAACTGCCGAAGTTTCCGTGAACTGTCTCTCTGGAGAGTGGCCTGCAGCAAAACAGACGTCTGCCACATACACCACAGCTGCAGGGACACCGCCAGGATCGCGGCCGGTGACGGCATGACACTTCTATGACGTCATTAGGCGGAAATCCAGGGAGCGGTTTTTTTTTGGACGCGGTAAACTCGCCAGTCGGGGATACGTTGCAGGCAGCATAGTACGAATAAGGAAGGAGCAATTTCGGCATAACTAAAATGTGGATTGTATTTTGGTGAATTTTGTTGCACTTTTTGCAATTTCTCAAGATGAATCCGTGGAACCTTTATTCGAAACGGGAGAATTCGACTTTGTTCCCTGAAATTCGGAGACATAATTAGAGAACTTAATTTTTTAAATTTAAATTAGAAATCTAAAGGTTTACGAAACATAATCTAAAATAAACTTGAAAGCTTCCAATATTTTAGAACTTGACACGTAAAAAAAATCCTAACCTTCTAAGCCTAACTTTCAGAAAACTCTTATACATTTTTGAACTTTTCAAGTTTGAACCTCAGCGTGGTTTGCAAGTTGCGAACTTTCCGGTTTTAAACCCTAACGAGGTTAAAAATTTTTGAAACCTTTCGAACTCGAAACTCAGCATTTTCGCGAAATTCATAGCTGTAACGTTGTGTACCTTAATTGTACAAAAATTGTAGTCCTTTGAAAGCTGCCGACGAATATAAGCACATTGGTTTCATATTCACGAATATAAAAACATTGGTTTCATAATAACATCAAATTTCAGTAAGAAAAGTAACGTGGTTGCATAAACAAAAGGAAGGGTTGTGGAAAACAGCCAAATCTCAAGACACAGAAGGCTGAATATAGTTACATATTGTATTACCCATACGTTGAATGGTAGCCAAACTCAAGGACGGCAATCGATCAAATTGAAAGAGTTGGAAAATATATGTGTACACAGAATATAAAAGGAAACGTTATGTTAACAAATTATACAATTTGTCAAAAGTAGCTCCTCTTAAAACTCGTCGCCAAATGGATCGTCTGAAGCCCCTACAGAACTGGGTGCTTATCTTTTTGTCGAACGCATTCAATTTTAAGCAAGCTGAAAAACGCGTAATAAACGGTCAAACAAAATTGATGTTCCCTGTTGCCGGACTGATGATTATAAAAACATTGTTTTTTATGAAATGAGTAAATATAGGAAAAGGCTTCTTTTGAGAGTTACACAGGCTTCAGCAATCAGTGTTTTGTATTTGAGGTAGAGCGTGATTTATTCTGAAGGGCCATGCAACAATATTGAATTGGAAGATATTTGATTTTACACAAGCTTGCTGTCACTTGTGGAACCCATGCGATGGTATAAAAATCCTGTTATCATCGCATGTAACGCCACTAACCAAGAAACTTGTGATTTTGATGCAATTAAATGCAAAGGTGCAAGCGAGCTGGACAAGAATTACAAAAATAATCCCTGGAGAAGTGTGAACAAGGGGGACAGAGCACAAAAAATATATCAAAGCACAGCTAGCTGACTGGTGCGCGACCAAAAATATCTGCCTGGTCCTGGTTAGCTCAGTTGGTAGCGCGCTCTCCACTGAAAATGAAGAGGTCCATGGTTTGATAGCAGGACAAGGCGGATTTTTTCGGTCTCGCATCAGTCACCTTGCTGTGTTTTGGAGATTTGTGTTTGTCCTTTGTATCCCTTGTTTCCCTTCTCCAGGGATTATTTATGCCAAGAATCTTCTTTGACGAGGAGTAATTTCAAAGATAAAAAGCCTACGTTATCTTTCATTCTCTCCTTCCTGAAAACCTAATGATATAGTAACGGTAATCGCAGGGTTGACGTAGTCATCCGGATTACTCCATGGAAAGGATATTTCAATGCAGCTCCTATAATTGAGCGAGCACAACGTGAGCACTATTAGGGCTCCTGACAATCAATGTCTCGACGAACTTTCAGGTAGTAGTTCGTATCCAATCACTGCAATGGCGAGAATAGCCGAACCCTAACAACGTTTGAAACTCAAGGCGCGCTCCGCTTTGCAAACCCCAGTGCGTGGACATAAAGAACACGGCATATAACTGGCACCAGATTACGTGGCCGCTTTTACTGGTTGGAAGTTGATGGGGTGATCTCTGCTCGTTTTCCCCCAATTTTTATGAGAACTTAAAAATGGCGTGTGTCTCTTAGGTTTTGAGCGTCAACAATTGATGATAAGTGGTATCTGCTGAATATACAGGAGTCGTAGCATCGCCCTTCTAAGATAGCTTTCATATCCACCCCAATGATCCCGAGGGACAGAGCTGGCCAACGGAACACCAGGCGGCTTGTTTGAATCCCAGCTGAGGGGTCCGCAATCTGGCGAAGGCATATCCACCGCGCAGTGTTGCAGGCCAACCTGCAACACTGCGCACAGGACTAAGTACGCCATGTGCCAGACCGGGGTAGTGTACAAGATTCCAATGTCATGTGGGAGCTGGTGCATTAGACAGACGGGACGCCGCGTTAATGACAGAGTCAGGGAGCACGCGGCGTCGGTGCAGGGCACGGGAGCTGGGCACCTTGCAGCCCATTGCCGCACGTGCGGGTGCAGGCTGAGTTTTAGCAGCGTCTCCATTATTAAAAGACACAGAAATGCCTTTGCGCGCGAAATTCTCGAGGCCCTGGCCATTGAGCAAAGCGCCAATGACTGCGTGAGCATGCCCTCCATCACGGTCAGCAAGAAAAAAAGGCAGTTTTTGGAGTGTGACACGGCCCCGTGAAAGGGAATAAGAGGGATATGTGTCGGCGGTGGTTGTGCGATGGGTCAGGGAGGTGTTAGTGACCAAATCTAGTAATTCAAAGTAATTTATTAATTTTTATTTTTATTTTAATTTAAATTTAGTATTTTAATTTAGCAGTGTAATGTAAGGATTTAGGATGATTCATTGGCATTACTTTAGGTGTGAATCTTTGGGTCAAAGTGATGAAGAAGAAATATAAAGTCTTAGTTGATAGTCAGCGGTGTGTATGTCTCTGTTTCTCCCTGTCTGTGTTTTGTCCCTATCGTTCTAGCTGACCGTTTACTTTTGCAATATGTACCAACTAGCTCAACATCAGCCTGTGATTTTGTAGGTTGGCGTTTAAGCTGAAGCTGCCTCCCAAAGTTTTCATCAGTTATGTCTTCCTACTTCCTTGAGAATACATCTTCGGAGATGCTGAAGAGTCGTCCTACTGATGCGCTCAAACTAACGGCAGGGTTGTGCTTCAGGAAGAGGTGAAGAATCTTCGGGAACTGAACCTTCATTGTGGATCGCGGGAACCGATCCGGCACAAGGAAAAACCGGAAAACCGAAAATAACGAGCAGTTGTCTTGTTCCGGTGGTTCGCCCCCTCGACGTCACCTGGAGTATGCACTAGTATGGGGTTCCTCTATTTCTTTTGTTCTCTCTGCTTCTAGACTTTAAAGTTGACAATTGGTTCTGTGCCTTCCCGTGCTGGAAACCACTGGGTTTTCATTCGGTATGTGCACCATCCTATAAGTTTCAACCAAGGAGCCTTATTGTGTTCGCTATGTGAAGGGAATTTTCAGCTATAGAGTTAGACGCTCGTGTTCAGCGATAAACGTTAGTTTTTTTGTCATACTACACTATTTTTTCGGGTTGCCCATCTGCTTTTGTCGAAATAGACGCATGCTCAAGTTAGAATTAAAACGATGTTATTTAAACGGTGTTATAAACGTTAATGCTCAAAAGTAACAAAATACCTTTACTCGTTACTTGGCCTTAAAAGTAACTAACTACGTTACTCGTTCCTTTAATAAAAGTAACTAGGTTACTCGTTACTAAAAATAAACTAGTAGGTAGAAGCAACTCTTTACTAGTAACGCGTTACGTACATGTCTGCTATTTTCCACCTATTCGAAATTAGGCGAACTGCTGATGACGCCACCATTTCTATAGTTTTTTTGTTGCTTGGACATTCAGAAATCATGACTGGCGGTTAGCTGTAGTTACATCTATAAAAACCATAGCGTATGCCCATCCAAACTATTGGGTGATTCAATATCTGACCTCAGCGCTCCTACGCCATGTTTTTAGAGAACAGTACTGAAAGAAGGTCCTGTCCACATTGAGCTTGGTGTATTTCTACAGCAATCGTAGATCGAGGTCGTACATTGTCTGCATTTGCTGTGTTTGTTGACTCAGGAAGTCTCGGACAATTTGCGAGGTAGATTGATCGATCCCACTTCAAATAGAATACGTACCTGCAACTTAGGTTGCCTTTATGGTAATGCGTAAGGATCTACGAAAGCAAACAAAGGAGCAATTTCAGTCTAGATCGAAAGGTGCCCCAGTGCTCGAAAGGAAGGAAAGGTATTGATTCGGTGACCACTGGGCGTAGGAACTGCAGGAGCTCCACAGAAGGACTCCAGAGTGTTGAGTGTTGTACGGCTTGCCAGGACCTCTACTCGCCTGGCTTGATCGATAGTCGGAAATGACTAGTCCTCAGGCTGCAAGCGCCGCTGAGTCGAAATAAAGGAGAAAGTGAGTCCTCGTTTGATGATGACGCGGGCGAGCTATGTTTAGATGAGCTGTCCTTGAGTATCGTGAGGCTGTGTAGTTGCCTCAGGAACAAGGAAAAGTTGACAGGACATTTATCTGCGAAGTTCCACAATTCATGGAACTTAATAGGTAAGGAGAGCGATCGTTTGAATTTGTTTACAAGGCACGCTTTCAACAGTCGTTTTGTGAAGTGGAGAAGGCCATATTCTTAATCAGTTTACATCAAGTGACCTGACGTCAGGCAGAGTGGTCCCGTGACTAGACGCCACGCAGTCAAGTTGTGTTGCCAATTGAGTCACGTGGCCTGATCACGTAACGTGGCGGTGGCAAGTTAATTATGATGTCACATGAGGCCGATTTCCTCACTAAATTTATGGGAGAAATCGACGTCCTTTGACCTGACGTCACATGAAGTCATTGGTGTATATACACCAATTAAATTTTCTTGCTCAACGCTGCGTCAAAACGTTTCCCGCGTCACCAATAACGTATAAAGTGACCTGAATTGGTGTATAAATATGCACCAATTTAATTTTACGGCCAAGTTCAGCGCGGAAATGGACAAACGACCGGACGGACGGACGAATATCTGGTAATAGGATATTAACAAAAACATTCCATGCTTTGAAAAAAGATAAAAAGACAATGAAAACAATGAACTACGGACGACGCTGCTCCTGGCAGCTTTTTTGTTTGTTATGTGCTAACATGAACGTCCTACTCCGGTATTCTATTACATTTCTTTTATTGTCTAGGGTTCAGTAGATAAGTTGGCTTTATTTGTCTATGAGATCACACGCCTATGGATGTGTCGTGTTGAGAGAAAGGGCGCGTTGGGATCCATGGGGTATACGTTTTGGGTGTATTTCAATAATGGCGAAACCGCACAGCATTTGATATGTAGCAGGCAAATTTTTAATGACTCGGTGTACGTGAATCAATGGTTTGAGCACACAAGTTTTCTTTTGCGAACAGCAGTTTTCACTGGCAGTCAGCGACAGACAAGAGAAATAGTGCGGAGACATAACTAACCTCACATATTTCATGAAAACAAAAATCAGTGACATGTGTGTTCTTTGCTGGCAGTTCATATGCATATTTGTCAGCAATTGCGGTTCATCTGCCAGGAGTTCCTTTTTCTTTTTCTTGCTGGCCGTTTATTTGGTCGTTTTTCTATAAAGTAAAAGTTAACTGCTTGACGCTTTTAAAATTTGCTTTGTCAGACTCAATGCTACATAAGTTGATTTTATTTTTTGTTTAAGACACGCTCTGAAAAGTGTTCATTTTTTAATTAGGTGAATCCCTTCAACCAATAAAACCATAAAAAAAGCTTACAGTTCAACATGCTGCACACACATGCTCATAATCCGGCAGCTTTTTTGCTTTCGCCAACATCTCGAAAGTAGCGATATTTCTTCGCGAATCGATGTTGCATATCTTCTTAATTTCTGTAAAACTTATTGCATTTACGTTAGTTGTTGTTCGTAGTTGTAATGGAATTTTCGTATCGCTTTTAGTGCTTTTAGGATAAAATTAAGTTGCCGTATCATCTATTAATTTAAGCACGAAACGCTACTCACACCAGATGGCTGCATAATGGTAAGTCCCATGGCTTTCATTTTGGTATTATAATAAACTTCACACTATTTACTTTGCTGCTCTATAGATAGTCTATTTTTTTGGCAAGGCTCCCAAAAGGCCAGTTTGCATTTCCTTGTCTATCATTAGTCACTGCATTAAGCGAAAAATAGGGACTCTAACCAAAAGTTTAATAAACATTTACCCGACATTTCGAGACCATGCAGTTCCGTTCCTTGTTCACGGGTCAGTGACGGAAAAAACACGCGTTCCCTTGAATGCACATACGGATGTGTGGATCTTTGCTGACATCACGCAGTCCCGAGGCGTGCTGGACATGGAACCCAAAGAACGATTCACGTTTCCCTTTGCGCGTTGGATGAACCAAGACTGAACGAAGAGTCGCTTTCTCCAGTTCCTCTCCAACGCCAGCACGGTGCCTCCCTCGAAGTCGACTGTGTGGCCGGCTGCTTCTGCGTGCTCCGCGAGGGCGCTTACCTCCCCATCCTTCCTTCGGACAACATATTTGTGTGGCGTAAGCCTCTCTGCGAAGTTGTTACTTTTGCCAATATATGTGGCCGGGCAATCTTTGTATGGTATGCGATAGACCAAACCTTGGGCCTTTTCTGAGGGGGGGCGATCCTTCGGGCGGGGGAGGTGATGCACGATTGTTGACACAGGCTTACGAGTCACCGCAATACCGTAGCGACTGAGGACGCGGGAAACGGCTTCGATGGTGCGTCTAATGTAGGGCACACAGGCGTGATCGAAGGGGGTATGCTGCACCCTACGGGTGGGTGCCTTGACTTTTCGAGTATCCGAAGAATAAACCGTCGAGGGTAGCCGTTCTTGCGGAGATCTGATGTTACAACCTTGATTTCCCCCTGGAGACTCTTCTTTGTGAAACAGGTGGCGCAGACGCTCCTGAAGAACGCAGCGGCCACCGACGCTTTGGCAACGGGGGATGTGGGAATCAAACCCCAAGTACCTGGCAGTGTGGGTTGGCTTTCTGTAAACAGGGAAGCTTAGCCCACTGCCACTTTTGGTTACCAGTACATCCAGAAAGGGAAGGGAACCTTTGTGTTCGCGTTCGACCGTGAATTGTATTGACTCATCCACCACGCTCAGGTGGTTTAGAAGGCGATCCACCTCGCTGGTTTTAACGACGCAGAAGCAGTCGTCCACGTAACTCAGGAACGTTCTGGGTTTAGACTCCAAGGTGTCGAGAGCTTTGCGTTCGATGGCGTTGATTGTGAGGTTTGCCATTGTTACAGATATGGCTGCCCTATGGCTGCCCCTGCTGGTTTGCTTGCAGTTGTTCCCGCTAAATGAGAAGTATGTACTGTTCAGGCAGAGCTCTAGTAGTCGGCAGATCTCGTCTACGGATAGGCACGTTCTCTCCGGGAGTTTTTCATCTGCTGAGAGAGCGTTCTAACGGATACAACCTAGGGCATTGGGATGCAGGTGAACAAAGACACCACGTAAAAGAGACGAGGCTCCCGTCGTCACGCAATTCTAAGCCGGAAACAAGTTCTATGAAGTGACTGGAAGTTTGTACATACTTGGTAAAATTAGCGCAAAGACAAGGGAGGAAGAACGTAAAGACAGGGCAGAGTTGTAAGTAACACTCTATCCTGTCTTTACGTTCTTCCTCCCTTGTCTTTGTGCTACTTTTACCTAGATGTATAGCCAACTAGCACACCAGATGATTTTAATTTTGCACATACATTAGAGCCTTTCTGGTGAGGGGTAAGAGAAGCCTGGGGAGGTAGTTAGAGACGGCCCGCAAAGGTTACGTTGTGAAGTCTACAATTGGTCGAAGTGGTACATCGGCCTCTTGCATCTTGGGGAGACCGAACAACGCCGGCATGTATCCATTAGTGCAGATGAGCCTCTTGTGAAGGTTGCGAAAGTCTGCGTAATTCTGGAAGATAATTGGCAGTGTTTTGTTGAGCATTTCTTTCACCTTTCTTGTAAGAAATCTTGGCAAGGTAGTGTAGGCACTGCTGCGAAAAACCTCAATCAGCTTTTAGTCGTACTTATCCTTGTCCATCACGACGGTAGTGTTTCTCTTGTCAGTCCGCCACAATGCGATGTTTTTGTCTTCGTTGAGGCGACGCAAAACCTGGTTTTCCTCTGCCAAAATGTTAAAAGGTTTCCGCTCAACACCCTGAAATAGAACGCTGATGGCTTTCAGCCGAGCCTCTTCGCGAGTAGACGGGTCCAACCCACAAGGACCGTCTTCGGTGGACGCAATCATAGCGGGGAGGGGAGCTTGCGAGTGGTTAAGTTGAAACCCCTGCCTCTTGCGAGTACCGATGTCTCTAAACGGGAGCGCTCTCTCGATGAAGGATTGCACACGAACCTTGTGTCGACTCCGCAGAGGCTGGAGGTTGAGTAGTCCGACTGAAGTGAAGCCATCTTCTTTGCATGCCCCTGTTCTTCGGTCCGAGAGCGGGTGGAAGTTGAGTCCTTTGGAAAAGTGCCCAGGGCCTGGAACACCTCAGGTAGTCGGTGTTCCAGCTGTCGTCGCATGAAGAAGAGTTCCATGTTTTTCCACTTAATGGAGTCGTAGCATTCGTGAATCCGGGTGCACAGCGACGTCTCGGGACTGCTTGACGTCAGCAAAGCCCCATACATCCGTATGCGCATTTAAGCGACACGTGTTTTTTTTCCGCCGCTCACCCACGTTAAGGGACCAAACAGGTCTCGAAACGTCGGGTAAATGTTTCTTAAATTATTGGTTAAAGTCCCCATTTTTGGCTTAATGTCTATTCCTAACCAGGCAGAGGGTTGCCGAACGTTTACCTCCTAGTCACTGCACACCGATAGCAATATTTGTAAGTTACAAAGGGAGCGAGCTGAGCTAGTTGGTTGCGATACATCTTCCGTTGAACCAGCTGGACAAAGGAAGGGGGGAGACAGGAGAAAAGAACTGCGAAACAGCGGTCGGTTCGCAGTTATTTTCTCCTGGCTCCCTCCTTACTTTGTTCAGCTGGTTCCATCCGAGATGTAATACTTGTAAGCTTGTATCAATTGTAGAGCGCAGCTCTTAGGCGCCCCTTTCCGGGTTCAGCGGTGTCGCCGTCGCCGTCGGCGTAACTGCGCGCGTTGCATTCAGGGAATAATGCAACCGGGCGTAACCGCGCGTTGCATTATGGGAAAATTTCACCGCTTCATTTAGCGGAAAAATTTCCCCGCTAAAAGGTTTTACACTAAATTTAGCGGGAAATTTTTCCCCTAAATTTACCGCGGACTATTTCTCGCTAAATTTAGTGGGAAAATTTTCCCGCTAAATTTCGCGGGAAACTTGACGTCACGTGACCTCAACACCAATTCAGTTTCCCCGCTAAATTTAGAGGGAAAAACGACGTCACGACTTCGTGTCATGTTACCCATGGGCCATGATCAAATTTAGCTGCAGGAGGAGAGGAGCAGGAAAGGAGGAGGAGGAAGGAAGGAGGAGGCTCTAGAGGGTGAGGGAAGAGAAAGAGAAGGGGAGGGCACGGAGTAGGAGGAGGAGCATACCCTACCCTCCGTACCCTCCCCGCCTCCTCCTCAAGCTCAAGAGCTGCGATCTAATTAGGCATTACAGAAAATCGTAAACGTCTTTTATTGTTTATATCAAAATGGCGATAGACTATTTTAAAAAGACAACGAACCGCCATCGAAACCTGGAAATCTATCTAGATTCTACCTAAATTTTATGTTTTCAGAAACTATTCCTTTGTCTGCAATCTGGATTTCATGTTTCCATAAAAAATTCCAGTTAGATGTCCAGTTCCATAATCCAGATAGTGAAAAGTTATACTGGGTTTTTTGGTAGGGCGGTGAGTTATATACTGGAAAAGCGTATAATTCCTTGAAACTGGAGAGGAAGTGAGGCAGTTCTATCAAAAAGAGTCTTGAGATGCGCTCGCTTTTAGAGAAATGAAAAAAAAAAACAACAACAACAACAAGAAGAAAGAGGTTATTTGAACAATATTATTTGTTCAATGAGAAGCGCTTCTTGAAGAAGAGCCGTGTGGCTGACTTAGACAATGGATGTCGTTTTACGATTCGTTCTGGAAGTTGCCTATGTGTTGATGCCGGGAATGCATTAGATGATCAGTGATAACGCGATGGTCGAATCTGGCGATGCGAGATATTTGTCACTGGTCATAATAAGAAACATGATCTGTAAATGCGAGTGGTTTCGTGTTTTATGAATTGACACGAGGGCGTAGGTTAACAGAGCCAGATGCACTGTGGAAAGTCGAGGGGCTGCTTTTATTCATTTATTTAGTTATTAACAGCACCTTTCAGTCTCACGCAAAGCATGAGTAAAAGCACGACCCCACTAGCGTCGCGGAGGCTTGCCGCGCGCCGCTGTTTGCCGGGGGCTGACGGCCAAAACCAGTTTTCGCCCCCAGCGGCGCGCCGCAGGGTGCCGTCAAAACGACCTGCCTGTGCGCGGTTGAGGGCGCGCCCTTTCTCGCCGCAGAAGAAAGGAACCAACGGGAGATGGCGTAGATAGTGACGTCGCGATGCCATGGCAACGCGCAAGCCGCTTCTCCGCGCGTATTTTATGTTGCAAAGGAGCGGACCATTGTTTCGTTTCGTCTGCTATCCCTATTTCCGTCATTGCCTTTCCGAACAGAGCGGTTTCTCGAAACTGTGCAACTGTTACACTTTTTATTTGACGACGTAGCCAGTCTACCTAGATATGGACGCTAAGAACAACCGCTGGGAAATTATCGGAGGTGAATTTGGAATATCGGGTGATTTTCGCCTTTTCACTTGTCGCATGTCGCCTGTGTTGTGACGGATGCCGTGTTAATCTTGTGACACTCTCGAAAGTAGCCTCATCTCCGGCGCGCCGCCGGGGTAGCAATGGACTGAACTGTCCTTCGGTGTTTCGGTAGAACCAACTTGGCCGGATCCAAAACCTGCGCCTCCTTCCCTTCAGAGCGCGGCTACGTTGCAAGATCAACGAGCCGGCTAGAATAATCACATTTGCGCTGATCACCTGGTCATCATGGATACTATACCATGAAGCAGCGAGTGCGGTTTCGATGCTAATATATGCAAAAGAAAAAAATAAAGAGAGCCGAAACGGAAGAATTTAAAGGAGAGCAGACGACGAAGGAGGGGGAAATCCGGCGGGAGGCGTGCGCGATCTCGAGAACGTGAAAGCCAGTGCAGTCACGTGACTATAACGCCCGCAAAATGGAGGCCAATGTAGCCTCCTCGCGTTGGAACACCGAATGGTGGTGCCGCCCAGCAGCGCCGACCGTCAGCGCTGTTGCCGCTAGTGTGGTCAGGCCTTAAGGGGGATAGTAAGACACGTATATTCAATTAATGAAAACACGCACGGATTAAAAATGGACAAAATAAATAAAATAAGTACCACTTATCTCTAAACAAGGAATATTGCCACGCGCCCCTCCGAGCAAGTGCGCCCGCCCGTGACCGAATGGTTATCGTGCTTGACTCCTAAGCAAAGGGGCTGTTCGCAGCCTGGGAGCAGACGCATCGTTTTGTTATTTCTGTAAATGTCTCGTTGTGTTAAACTCGAGAACCCCGTTGCTTGTTCGAGGACCACGCAGCTCTACGCAGCGAACCTTCTACGCCGATTGTTCCAGATGCCCGGGGCGAGCAGGAGTCTGCCTCCACCTTGCGCTCGTACCTGCTGCTACGCCGACTTCGACGCCCGTGACGCTCTGTTCTTATATTCTGTTTCCTTTTTGTTGTGGCAAAAGTTCGCTACGTTAAACGTTTAGTTTCTTTTGTTATTACCGCTTCATTAATTGTCATTCGGAACACTTTGACTCAACGATATGTCCACAATAAATACATAGCATAATAAATATAAATGGAGGCATGTGAAATGCAACAAGAAGAAAACGAATGGATGAGTGAAACAAAAGCATATGAAATTTTTTTTCTCAAGTTTAAGAAGCGAACCGAATAGATATACAAATATGATGTCAGATTCTCAAGGACCATTGAGGATTCAGAAATGTGCACTATCATCTCTGACAGAACGAGAACGAAAGTAGTTTAAGTTGTTCCGCCTCCAGCACAAGCTTCCTATTTTCTATAAAGCGTCGGCGTCTTCTGAGACTCGAGCTTGCACGAGCATAGCCTCCTCTATGCTCACAATTCCTGGCAGTTCGACGGCGGAGCCATAAAGTGCCTGGTCGCAGATTTGAAGCGCGAGGGTCTGGTAGCACAGAGCATCAAAAAGCAATTTCTCGGGGAACCTGGACGTGAGCGCACAGCTATTGCAGCGACGAGGGCCCGAAACACACTTGTTCGCTCGGGAGAAGTGTGTTTCGGCGTCTCGCCGCAGCGGGGCGCCAGTCACGTGGCTCTCCTCTCATCCGTTGTCTGCCGCTCCACCTTTTCCATTTCGGCGGACGCTTCTCGGGGCCATCTGCCAGGCTCTGTCGGTACTATAGGGAGTATTCACTGGACGCCATATTTGTGGGTGCTGTTTAGAGCGCATGCTCAGAACGAGCTCACATCAATAGGCTGCTAAGACCGGCACTCTTGATGGTGCGGAATGCACGTTGCAAAAGAACTGTGGAAGCTCGCCATCAGCGCGTGCTCAGCATTCGCGCACACAGCTATGGCCGCCAGTGAATACTCCCTATATAGGAGGCTATGGCACGAGCCAGCAAAGCACGGCGAAAGTCAATCAGCAAGTGCTAGAGGATGGGAGTTTATACATTAGGTAGTTTTCGTAGATTGTTTCCGCTGTCCTACAATGTTCTCCGCAAACCGCTACGAGATCCGGGACGCTGCAGGCAAGGTTAGCGCCGCGCATGCGCAGTAGTAGAGCCTTCGTTCCGGAGAGCGTAACGGAGGGGGGGTGGCGGTCTACGAAAACTCCCTATTTATACTTGGTTAAAGTCAGCGAAGAACGTGAGAAAACAGTAGAAGAATACAGGAGACAGGAAAGACGCTGAACTCTTCTTTAGTTTCCTCACGTTGTTCGCTAACTTTAACCATGTATAATGCTTACCAACTAGCCCAGCTCACCACCCTTCTATGGGTCTTGAAAAGAGGCGCCCTTCTGTTCTCACCATGACAGTGACTAGAGGTGTTCAGGAGCGTTGGTTGAACCCGTCAATTCTTGGAAGCTTTTACTCTCTAAAGTACGATGCGATAATCTGTCAAGTGGTTTAAGGAAAAAAAAAAAAAAACACACACACACACACTTAAGTAAGAAATATTATAAGGAAATAATGACACTTTCTTTCAGAAGGGAATGAAAATCTGGCCTATTTGGACCTCCAAGAGGTGTAATAGTTACGATGCTGTACTGGAACATCTGAATTAGGCTAATAAATCGAATAGTTAGAAAGAATTCAAGCAAGGGTTAGAGACCGTTGACGGTTTAGAAGAGAGACACTGAAGTTGGCTGAATAGGAGTCACGAGCGAGGCTAGTTTCGAAGAACAAATGGGGTTTTCCGATTGATTCTATAGCTACAACGTCTCTTTCAATGCCGTCTCTCGCATTACCAACGCCGTTCTCCGCTACTGTCACATTTATTTTTCGTTACCTCAAATCGACAGCTCCTTCCTGTGCGCTCTTCCTTTTTGGTTTGTTTTGACAGACCCCGTATTCTTTATGGAAAAAAAATAGGAGAAAAAGCCATCGCGGAGGAGGCACTCCAGAAGTGCCCTTGTTTTCGGGCCACTAGCGGAACCCGGTAGCCCGGAATTGCGGAGCACGAAGACATCGAAACAAATGAACGAAGACAAAAAAGGAGCGCCGCGAGAAAAGCTAAAAACCGAAATATTTCTTCTGTAAGGGCGTTGATTTGTTTTGGTTGGGAGGGGGGGAATTTGCGCCCGCCGTTCGCTCGGCCGCCTGAAATATGTCCCGCGTTGTTCTGCCGTTAGCGCTATTGATTGCAACGGTCCCACCCTCCTGCCCGCTTGCTCCCTTCCGCCTAGCGAAGACGCGGCTCCGCTTCACCGCCCTTTCCCTGTATTGCAAGCTTCCAATTGCGAGACGGGTTGGGGATAGGGATGGGTACGGGAGGGGGAGGCAGCCGTGCCGGCGTCTGATCGACCCGAGCCTTTTTGAGCGACGTGCCGCGGTTTCGGAGACGAAGGGAAGAAGGGGCAGAAAAAAGAATAGAAAAAAAAAGGGGGAAGTGTTCCCGCGCCTTTGGGGAGATCCCGGGCCATCAGGTCGCTTGACAGCGCACGCATTACAACGGCCCCCGCCCGAGTAACCTGGAAGGATGGTGGGAGGCGGGAGGTAGATTCCGTTCAACAGTGCGCTGCCAGTGCGGTGGAAGCCACGTCCTCGCTCTGCCCAATCACACGTCTGTATTGGACCACGTGATCATGTTCCCGCAGTGCTGGCAGGAACAACGGCGGTACCGGTAACACTTCACTTTTGCGGTTTGCGTTGTAACGCACTCGTTTCCTTCACAAAGCAGTAAAGGATAACGTGCTTACGCCACTTATTTCGAGTGACGGGTAACGTAGTTACGTCACTCGTTACACCCTCTGAAGACCGAAAAAAAATTAAGCTTGAGTTTATTTCGAGTTTGAAGGAGTCGAGTTATGAATTCTAGCACTCATCCTACATACCTTCAACATTGTTTTATAAAGTTTTGTGCTTATGCCTACGTGTAACAAAAAAATAAAACGATTTATTTCATAGATGAAAACTAACGCAAAATTACCGAGCCCAACTTTTGTACCGATACAAGTAACGGGTTCCTTTTATATTGAAGGGACGTAGGTCGGTGACGCGTTACGTTCATCTGCGAGTCATACGTAACGTATCTCGTTACTTTTTTCTGTGACGGCTACAACGCCGCGCTCCCTCGCGCATGCGTAGAGAGCAGAGTCGGCTGGTGATTGGTCCTGCGAGCACGTAGCGACCGGCGCACTGTCGGCCTGGGGTATGAACGGAGCGCGGAGCCGGAACCGAGCTCCTTTTGCGAGATGGAAACGGTGGCGGTCGTCGCGCTATTGAATATGTGTTCCGGTTCGGCGGTCAGGTGTTACGGGCGGGTGTGTTGGGGGGTAACGTTGTTCTTAGGGTTATCCGAAATGCCGCAAGAAGAATGACTCGTTGGTCGTGACGGCGTATACTTCGTAGATGGGGTCCGTTTCGAAGAGCCAACGGTATACGGTGGAAGTGGCGTGCGTCCTATCAATCGAATGTAGGGTGAGGAGTCACGTGACATTGCGCTTCGAAGGTACGAACCACTGATCTCTATTATAGGGGGCTGGATGGCGCATAGCCGCTCTACGAACAGGGCGCAAGTGGAGCCACCGGAAGTTTGATGCTTGTCCCGGAAGTCGGGCGTCTGCTGGGCTTCCTAATGCATTCAGTCGATATTTTGATCCGTACTCTCCGGTGTCTTTGAGTGGATTTTAATACTCCCGTTCTGAATTAAATCCCGAGAATGCGGCATTTCAACCTTGGACATATGCACACTTGATCAACTAGAATCTCAAAATGTTTGCATTTAACTGGCTCCCCACTATGCTTCTCGGGTCTGCATGCGCTCTTAATGCGCAACAGGCAAGCTCTCTTGAGATGACAAGCGAAATCCAGCGCCCTCGACACTTTTCGAACCAGTACTCGAAAGGGTTACAAAACCTGTCAAGCGCTCCCTTCCGGGACAAGCCGCTTACTTTCGGTGGCTTCGTACCTGTTTGCTGAATGCGCCATCCAGCCCCCTATGACAGAGATGAGTGGTACGAACGCGTGACGCGTGTCGTCAAGGAGGGTCAAGGACACACCACCTGTAAACGTTTTTTGTTTCTTCTTTGTTTTTAGTCTCGTGGGCTTCGTATCCGATATGCGGGACGAAATAATAATAGGATATTGCACCCTGGAATATGCGAGAAAATAGGGGTGAGGCAAAAGAATAATGTGTCGCAATCGCGGATTTTTTTGTGAACATCTTCCAGCGGCGTGGATAGATCAAAACGGTTTTTTAACGCATACGAGAAGTGACGACCTTCAAGATGGCGGCGTCGTTGTGGTAGAAGGTGCATAGACCTTTCCGATGATCGCCTTCTGCGCGCCGCCATCTTTGTCTCCAGGGTCGCGGAAGGCGTTCTGAGCGCGCGCAGTAGTTCTCTTCCACGGAATATTTCCACGTGCGGCGCTGAGCGAGCGCGTACGTGGCCGAATGGTTGCCGTGCATGGCGGTCGCGCGGAGGATCAGGGGTCGATTCCACGGAGGGGGATGTTCTTTTATAAATAAAGGGCAAACGCCAACCAATTCCTTAAAGATCTTAGGGTCCCTACGATCCTACGATCTTTTAGGGATTGGTTGGCGTTTGCCCTTTATTTATAACGTTTAACCCAACCAGGCAGACGTCTACCGAAATGTTCACCTTCATGTTCTTTTATGTATTCTTTCCACTTGGCGGTCTCGCTAATTCGAGAACTTTCTCGCCTGATCGAGTTGCGAATGTTTCTACGCGCCGAACGTTCTAGACCGAATGTTCCGGAAACCCAAGCGGCTCCAAAACGTGCTCCGCACGAGAGCCGGAGCACCTTTTGTAGCCGCTGCCTGGAATCGAACCCAGATCATGCGCGTGACAGCCAAGCACGCTAATCATTAGGCCACGCACGCGCTCGCTCAGCAAAGCGCGTGGCAATATGGTACGCCGCGCGTATACGTCCTCAGCCCTGTGATTTAAGGTGTATCCACACGACGGACCGGGCCGCGGACCGATTGATCCCGTGATGCGCGGCCCGCCGGCCGCCCGGCTGCAATGAGCATCCACACGGCGGACCAAAAGAGCAGACGACAAAGCGAACGGGCCGGTCTAACCCTCGACCTCACAGCTCCGCCAAACGCATGCAGCGAGCTGCTTTGAGGCTATTTGTACGGAGCCAAGATGGAGGTTGAACGAAAGAGGCGTTTGGCCGCGGTGGCCCTGGCGTTGACTATTGAGGACGAGGAGGACTTAAGTGAACCGAAAAGGGCATCCCACAGAGCGGGGAATTGCTCCACAAGCGCGATGAAGTAAAAAGTTGCATCGTCGCACCATGCCGCCATCGTTGCACAACAAAAGGTTCGTCTTCTTCGTCTTCAACAGTTGGCGCCAAAAGAAAACGACATTGGATTTGGATTCCAATCCAAACAACAAAAGTCAGCTTGTTGCCAGACTTAGCGCTTCAATTATACTAAAAACTCCGCGGCCCGCCGCCAAGTTCCGGGCGAGAAAAGTCGCTTGGCATTTCTCAGAAGCGCGGGCCGCGGACCGCCGGCGGACCTCAAAGACCGGTGACGTAAGATCACGTGATGCGCGGCCCGCGGACCAAAACAGAAATTTAGTCCGTCGTGTGGATACACCTTTAGCATTTTTCCACTCCAGAGTATGGGGGGATCGGTGGCCGAGTGGGCTAAAGCGCATACCCAGCTCGACGCGCGTGGAGCGAAAGATCGCGCTGCAGAACCCAGGCATCCTGGGTTCAAGCCCCCCCCCCCCCCCCCCCCCCCCCCTGCCTGTTTCGATCTGGATGAGCATCGTACCGGCGTGCGTATCACTACTGCGTGGTGCACGTTAAAGACCCCAGGCTAGCAGTCGTACTGCACTGGCTAAATTGCTCATCTACAGCTAAGACACCAGACGCCCACTGAGGCAGACTGATTTCCGGCTGTATAAACATACACACAGCAATTTGCTTTGCTCCAGAGTATCTCAAATAGCAGCCAGGCGCTTTAAATCGACCGCCAAAATCAGTTTCTTAACTCATCGTCCTACCATTTTGCGCAGCGTTGTCCACAGGTGGTGCATTTTTCTTCTATAAAATTTGCAAAGAGCAAACTTACCTGAGGCAAAAGTAAAAAAAAAAAAAAAAGTCTTAACTCCTATGGAAACGCAGTGAAACCACCGGTCTCAAAACAATATCCCTATTCGTCCCGCATACGAGATACGCAACCCAGGTGACTGAGAGTACGGTCAGCACGGAGATGGGAACGACACTAGACTACAGTGTACTACAATGATTGGGTAGTGTTGGTACCGGAGGGGCTCGCCTGAAGCGCGTGGTATTGATCGCGACAGGTGTCGACACCGGCGCGTTATCCAGAAGGTGTGCGCGTGCGCGGCTGCACGCGCGAAAATATGAATCTTTGGTGCCGCTTAGGTGGCGTGCACATAAAATTTCTGGTGCAGCTACGACCTGCCAGCGGTCGTACCGCGGCATCAATTACGCTGCAGCACGATCGTTGGCAACATGATGCTTCAATGTATTGGACGGTATAAGCTGCACTACTCTACCTTCACATAAAAACAATTGCGACTTTAAAGAAGCGGATTGCAAGTTCTTTCAGCGGAGAATTAGCTGCGACTTTCGGTTCCTGGGATGGTGAGCATTTTAAGTGAAATGCCAATTGCCTTTGTTACCAAAGGTCAAACATTAGATATTTGGCGGGGATATCGAAAACTCAGAAGCAGTTTTTTTTTTCTATTTGATTTTATGGTGCAACGAAACGGCACATACTATAGACCTTTCCAAAAAAAGGACACTTGGCAGGTTCCATTTTCAGTGTTCGTGCGTATGGCGCGTGATTTGCTCGCTTTCCGAAGCGACGAACGTGCGCGTTCTGGACTGTGATTTAACACGTGTGGACTGTGATTTTTGTAAACAGTGGAAACGTCTATAGCCCGAGCTTCTTTTAGTTTGTTTTTAAGTACCCCAGGTTAACTTCTTTCTTTTTTTCTTCCCGTCTTCTTCTTGACCTTAATCAGCTCGCTTCACCTGTCACTCATTTTTACGTTCATTTATGCGACAAATCACCCAAGCGACGATCGCAGAGATGAGAATCTTATATTTCTTCATGGCTGCCACGACCATCCGAGGACCACCCGACGTTCACTTGTAAGAAATGGCTTATAAACCGTGACAATTTTTATCACGGGTCGTAACATTGAACTTAAGTTCAAAAACTGAGACAATGTGGGCTGAAGATTATTCAATGAAGAAAACAAGCAACTATTTCACATCATTTATACCAGGAAACAACAGCACACGTGAATAAGGCAAGGTAAAAGTTGTTAGTCTAATAGTTTATAGCACGGCATTGAAATATATGGTTACAACGTGCAGCACATACATGGTTACAATATGCAGCCCTGAAGGTATACTTCGCATACCACATCAGGTAAGTGGAAAAAACAAATGAACACCGCCTTTTCGATGCTGATCTTGTTAGACTTCGGCTCAAGAGCAGTCTCCAAATAAGCAACACCGTCGAAGTTGCTGAACTTGTGAACAGCCCAGTAGGGAGTGGGCATATTCAGTCAGCCTAGTGTGTCGCGATCGATGCCTTGTGGGATTACGGCAGGAGCTTTGCTGTTCACCAATGGTGACAACGGGTCAGTTTCCCGAGCGAGCCCCGAACACTTTGCAACGATGGGCTCTGGTGGACTTGCCTTCCGCTTCTTTTCCTCTCTTGAAGAAGATAATAGCGCTTCACGACAGGGACGAAGAGTAGGAACGAGACAACACGACCTTTCCTCACGTCCTGCATGCGGGAGGGTCTCCACTCAGGTCCTGGGGTACACTTGGCAGCAGAGTCGGGACCGCGTCTGGCATAAGCGGGGGGTGTCCGCAAACAATTCTCACTTCCTTTCCGCCGATGATGTCGAGGCAGTCTCGAAGGATGAAGCGGGGCTCGAAGTGCAGCTCGCAGACAGCGCTTGTTTCTTCAAGACGCTTGTCCGATCGCTGCAGATTCTTCTCACAAAGATCTCTTTTGGCTCTGTCCTTGGGAACGCCGAAAAGGGACGCCGTTTTCACTCCTTTCACTCGGATGGGGCCAGTTTTGCAACCAGGTGCAGAGCAAGAGTTCTGTCGCTGTTTCGCCGACGGCATTTCGGCCCTAGCCTGGTTCACATGCAGCGATTTTGGCCCTAGAGCGGCGCAATTTCTGCCGTCGCGGCGCTCGTGCCGCTCAACCGCTGGTGCTGGCCAGAGCGCCGCGACGGCAGAAATCGCGCCGCTCTAGGGCCAAAACCGCTGCATGTGAAACACGCTAATCGCGCCGCTCTAGGGCCAAAATCGCTGCATGCGAACCAGGCTTTACGCGTTCACCATCCGCAAAAATTCAAAGCATATTACGATCGAACACACGGAACTATGAAATCGTGGTCCCGACACGCGCACCGCTCGAAGTGAAAAGCACACGGAACTATACTCTGTTTCACCTTGTGTCGTACCGCTGGAAAAGGCTATAAGCGCAAGCTCCTTGCTCTAGGGCACATCTCGGCGGCACAAGCTCTCGTGCACCAAGGGCAGCTGCCAACGCTATGAGCTCGCGCTTCTAGCCTTCTTTGTGGTAGAACATAAGGTGAAACGGAGTGTATAAAACCGTGGTACCAACACGTGCACCGCTCAAAGTGAAAAAAAAGGCGGGCTGCGCGATTTTTTCCGGATAACTCGACTACAGCGCCGCCACGAACTGTCAATACACGCGCCCTCACGAGCTCCCGTTGCCGAGCCGCTCCGGTCCCAACACTACCCAAGTATTCTAGTACACTGTAACTAGACCGATCTCACCAGCCAGTTTGACTACGCTACCGCTCCCGCAATGCATCGAGGGAGCTTTAGTCTTTCTTCACTTGCGACAACCCCGCGGAAGCTCTGCGCGTGTAGAGCACGAGACGGCACGAGCCCTCACGTGCACGACCTTCTGCCTCCTGAGAACTAAAGTTATGGTGGCGTCCCACATGCGCCGAACGCTTAGTGAGATTGGTCTATTCTCTCCGTCTTTCCATCGCAGGAAAAAAAGGCTGTTATGTAATGGACCTTTTTCGAGAAGCGTTCTGCGCACGCGCGAGCGCCCGATGCCAAGCGGCGGAAGTCGGTACCAGAAATCGAGGAAATTCGGAAGGACGCTGTGAATCAACGAGTAGAAAGCGTAATTTCAGCATACATATAATTGCGTTACACAAAAAAAGAAAGTGGACGGAAAGCAAAACACGACGTCTGGACGGACGCCACGGATGCCCCTCTTTAAAGTCGCGTTGGGCACTCGCCGCTGCTCAGAGGGCGAAGAAACTGGTAGCGTAGCTCCCATTATCGATTGGTAGCGCAGGTAGGTCACTTCCTCGATTTTTAGTTCGTGCAGCCACCGCCTGGTGCCGTCGGTATGTGGAAAAGGTCCATTGAGACTATCACCCTAAAATTTTCACAACTTTATAGGTGTAAATGGCCTGTCCTTTCATAGGAGTTGCGATCAACTTTCGAAAGAAGGTGTAAACCTCACATCCTTATAAAAAAGGTGTGGTTTTTCTAACACCTTTACGAAAGGTGTGATACTTCAATACACTTTTTACAAAGGTGAAAAAAAGAAAAACAGTACACTTTCTCGTAAAGGTGTAATTCCACCATTACACTTTTTCTTTGGGTATACACTCTGGTCCGGGACCGGATGAAATGACTGAACAAATAAATTACGCAAACAAATAAGAAATAACTCTTCTCGGGCAGAAAGGCTATCAGATATGGGGAGGTCTTTTCCGGGTAAGAGAGCCGCCCGTGGCAGTCATGACACAGGTAGGAGGCGGCTTTGTGAATGACGCTCTGCTCTGATAAGCGCGGTTTGATGCGCATATTTGCCATACCGATACTGCTGTGAACGTTTAGTGGGGTGCTGAAGAATTAACTGCTATGATCATTGAACCTTGGGTACAGCCAGACTTGTACACGTTACTGAAAAATAGTAAGGAATTACAGTTACAATTACTCAAGGCTAAATTGTAATTTATTACAATTACAATTACTCTCCCATAGAAGTAAGTGACCGTTACCACAAAAAGTAATCCGTTACTTTCGTGGCGTTACTTTCAACAATATTGTCTACAATTAAGAAACAAAGGGAAGTGGGTTATTCAAGTTCTTATTGTTGCAACCTGTTTTATTCAATGCCCTCGAGTATTTTGAGCAACAGCTGACTCTCGAAAGTCTCGTCAGACATTTTGCACTATTTCTTACTGAAGATGTCGACTGTTACGCTGAACACCCTTTGAACTTAGGCACTGGATGGGAGTGGCATATAGTGCCTCACGAATCTTTTATGCTCTGCATTGAGCTTCTTCAGCGAAGCAATGGAAGTACTATTTACTCCGAAGATAGAGCAAAGCTTCGTCGTAGCAACCGTTGCCTGATATTCGAGAGTTTTAGTAGATCGTTCCGATACCTCCATACCCCCGATAACGTTATGATGAATGCGCATGTGCGGCGGCAGAGTATCGGGTATCGTTATCGGAGTCATCGGACCAATCTACTGAAATTCTCCATTGTCGACATCGCGAAGCTGTAGAAGTCACCATACATCTGGCCAAAACTAGAATAAGAATTAATTTATGTCCATCTTAGTATACCGGCATATACTGCCAGACAATAGCAAAACATAGTTGTAACAGTAAGGTATTATCGATATTCTTCTTCCTTTGGTTCTGAACAGGTCGAGCCTCGGTTGAGACGTTGGTGAATAAAAAAGGTTTCCAGTATATAAATATAAGTAATCGAAAGAAAAAAAAAAAGGAGACTCATAACAATTAATTAGAACGTCGGTTAAAACTAGGAAATGTAAACGCACGTTTGCCGTGCGTACCTTTCTTGATGCCGTTCAAAAACGCACGCAGCACGAACCGACTGCAGTTTACTCCGATGTTCTCCAGATAGACGTCTGCTGATGCCACGGGCAGCGATGGGCAGAGAACTAAGTAAGCCGCGCTATGGCCCCACTCACGAGTTTCACTCTCTCCTCAAGCCCAGAATATCAAGTCTACGTCAGCCACCATTATGTTTTATTTGTAAAAGGTAAAAACAGGGAGAAGAAAAAAGCAAAGACTATTACCATTTTCGAAGTGCTCGCAAAAAGCTGACTCACAAAAATGGTGAGTGAGATGCAGATAACGTGGCTTGAATTCACAAGTAAGGTGGGCCAACCCTGGAAGTTGGACTACAAAAGAGTATGTAGCTCTTAAAACGGGGTCAAATAAGGTAAATGAAGCAGAACAAAACTACATCCTGTTTTCTAAGAGAAGATGATAAGGGTGCAGCAACGAACGAGGATGCTTGTGGCAATAACACCTTCACATATTATCACATCCCTTTTAGTGGAGTTTAGGGCAGTCGGAGCGTTGTCTTGTGTTGTGACATTATGAAAATGGTCGTAGTCACTATAACCCAGAAGGACATTGTTAATTCTTGTCTGTGCACTTACCGCCTCGAGCTTCTCGAAGAGGCACACAATCACTTGGTGTCCGCCTCGCCCCTCGATCGCAAAGAAAACACAAAGGGACTAAAAAAAGCAGATATAACTTGCCCCCCCCCCCCCCCCTTTTTTTTTTCTTATATATGTAGAAATGGTCATTTGAATTTTTCGACATTGTTGTTAGGGTCTAAAAAAAATAGATTCAGGAACTTAGTGTTGCAAAAAAAAAAAAAAAAAGGCTTTGCGGAACTGAAGAGTGCCAAACCTCCCTTTGCGATGTCACCGCGCTCGACTTTAACAAAATAAAAACAACCCGTTCTTTAAAAAGAGGGGGGGGGGGCGGGGGGGGGGGGGGCTCCTGAAAAAAAATGTAACGGATTACGAGGAATCCGTTACGTAAAAATGTAAGGGAATTACTTTAAAATTACTCTAGAAAATATGTAATTATTCCGTTACTAAATTACTGATAAATGTAAGGGATTACAAGTAATTTCGTTACTTGTAACGGATTACGTACAAGTCTGGGTACAGCCATGGGCGTACCAACCGGTACGCCCCCCCCCCTAACTCTCAGAAAGGGGGGGGGGGCAAGGCATGTGTCCCCCCCCCCCCCTTGAAACAGCCGCCACTGGACAGGGAAAACTCTGGCCGGCGGCGCCCCAGGGTTACCAAAGGCACCGCCCCCTGACCGTGGGAGGAGGGGGGTCTGGTTTGCCCTCACCTCCCCTTCACTCAAAAACAAGTTGGTACGATACTCAGTACAACCAAGGTACGCTAATAAATTTGATATGGCACTAATGTAACCTGTACGTATCAATCTGAGACGATCATGACAATCTTTGGCTTACACGATAAGGAGAGAGGAATAAAGAACCATGGATGTATTTGGTAGTATCGCCAATACAGCTTTTTTAAACGGTTTGCGTGAAAGGTGTAATGAAAAGGACGTACACCATTTTTACACGATTTTATTGCCTGCAGATGGTACGAAAGATGTAGGAAGGGTGTAAATGGCCATTACATTCTCGTTACATCTATAAATACTCAAACAGCGTATAAAAATGGTGTGAGAAGGGTGTAGCAAGGGTGTTCGTTGAAAATGCAGCCTTTTTGCACATATATAGTTGTGAACATGTTGCCTGTGTACACTCGGGGACCACTTCGTGCGGCAATGAAGAGAAAGCTAGGGGGGCAGGAAGAGTGCTGTGCTAACGGTTTTGTACTATAGAGCCAAGTACTTCCGTACTTTTTTGGTTTCGGTTTCAGTTTGAGTTTTGGCGTGACATACACGTATTTGCTGCAGTTCATCTCTTCGTATAAGTATAGCGGTTGGGGGTGCTGAACCGAGATTACCGAGCACGCAGGCATATCCGCGTCTCTTTCCAGGCGTTTCGTCCGTGCCTGCACGCAATCCAACGATTTGACTGAAGCACTGAGACCGATTTAGAAAGTACATTTCGCCGTTGTTGATCACGTCGAATTCTATTTGTCTTGCGGCCGACGCAGATATGAGACGTCGATCTATGAAATATCGTGAATTTTATCAGCGCTGCAGTTTCAAGGTCATTGGTACGTAAACTCTTCTGGTGCTGAGGAATCGTAGCGCGGGCGCGATATACCGTAATAGGAGCACGCACACGCTACGTCACGAAGTCAAATCCTACTTGGAACTTGTTCCGTTACCCCTGCACCTAGAAAGGGGGGCGGAATGTCGGTGGCACTACAGCTTGGGACACGCCATAGCAAAAGCTGGCGCTGCAGAACCCCTGGATTTTGGGCTCAATTACCCTCCCCTGCTTGTCCTTACGCCGGTGAGCTCAATAAGAAAATGGTATACGGAAGCGATATCGAGCCCCGGTTCCACGGGTCAAACATGGGCGTTCAAGTAGCACACGACTTGCTTGGTTAGTTTTGACAACTTTTGATTGCCAGACTTTGCAAAACTCCTACGTGGCGAGCAAAAGGGCGAGCTAACGTGAGGTACGACGATACACCATACCGACAAATCCGACGTATCGGTTCAAGAAAAAAAAGAAAAAACAAACAAACACCATATTTGTTTTGCAGAAAACTTGAAAACCTGCCGCGAACTTAAACCAAGAAAACCCGAAAGAGCTGAGAAACGCCTACGTTTTGGCATATCCTGATTAATATTACAGCAGCATTATGAAGTCAAATTTAAAGCAATGGTTCTATATATATTTACTTGGTTAAGTTACACCCAGCAAATAATTTTGGTTGAACTATTATCAGCTGCGCAGTGAAAAGGCGTGCTTCGACTTTCTAGTTTTGTCTCCATTGGCCCAGAATGTTGACTCCAACTATAGTACACCATGTTTCATATTATACTTGGCCGCTGTGGACGCTACGAGCAATTTCAGTCGATCCTAGAGCTGTGACCGTATCCCATTACTCTGCGCTCCGCATTTCGCTGATTCCCCCCTCCCCCTTTTTTTTTAGAGCGCAGCTCTTAGGCGCCCGTTTCCGGCTTGAGCGGCGTCGCCATCGCCGTCGGCGTCGCCGTCGGCGTAAGCGCGCGGTGCATGATGGGTAAATTTCCCCACTAAATTTAGCGGAAAATTTCCCCGCTAATTCTAGCGGAAAATTTTCCCCGCTAAAAAAATTTTCCCCGCTAAATCTAGCGAAAAAATGTTCCCGCTAAATCTAGCGGAGAATTTTTCCCGCTAAATCTAGCGGAAAAGTTTCCCCGCTAAATCTAGTAGAAAATTTTTCCCGGGGGAAATTTTCCCGGTAGATTTAGCGGGGAAATTTTTCCCTAAATGAGGGCGAGCGGAAGGGCGTAGCCCCCTCTCCGTACCTTCCCCTCCTCCTCCTCAAGAGCTGCGCTCTAATTCGGCGTTACAGGGAGTTGTAAACGGCTTTCATTTTTTTCCTGGAAGTCAGGTAACCCTCGCCGGGCAATGAATTGGCCGCGATGGCTCGTATGGGTGTGTTTTGCGGTCCACTGTAAGTTGAAACGTGGTGTAGTTTTTGCACGGCCGCTAGATCCCCTCATGTCCCGCTCCATCATGGAGCGTCGTGCCGATTCCTCTTTCCGTCCGGTGAAGTTGATAGTTCCTCTTCATGCCGTTGCCGCCGCCGTGCCACTCGTTATCTGCGAAAGAGAGCTCCTCGCTCGTCCGGCTTGGCCTGCTAAATGCTTGGACCACGACCCTTAGTCTTGGTCGTATTTTGTGGCCTGCTGAGCGATACGAGGGTGATGAATAAGTTTTGCCTTCTTGGCTGTAACGTTTTTATTCCATGATAAAACTGAAAGATGTTACATTCAAATGAGGGTTGGGAATCTTCTTCTCAGGGGCATATAACGTTTTAGTATAGACCCCACCGCCGGCGATGCACTTCCGCCACCGGTGGACTACTCTCCGAATGCCGTCGTAGATGATAGAGGGCGGCTGTTGACACAAACGGCTCACGCACTGCTTCGGTAACCTCGTCTTTGGACGCAAACCGTGTACCCTTCAGATATAGCTTTATGTTGGAAAACAGACCAAATTATGATTGCGCGAGGTTCAGGCTGTAAGGTAAATGGAGCAAAACATCTCGGAACTGCAGCTCCTCCAGCGCGGCTTTGGTCTTGTCGTCAGCTGCCCTTAATCATCTGCGACGGCATGCTCCTATAGACTCAAAAATTTGCGAATGATTATAACAGCATAATAACAAGTTATATACGCTTTATCAAAGACGTTGTTTTATGTAGAAAGGTATGAGGTAAATTGTGTTGGTAAATGAAGACCAAAGAGCGGGTTGGTAAAAATACATGAATGAAAGAAGTAATAAAAACACTTAGGAAAAAAGACATACCGCATATTTCTTTCAACTAGCAGATTGATGAATGAAAGTTAAAGTTAACAAAGCAAGTTTCTAGTTAAAAAAACAAGCAACTCCTTAGCTAGTTCTTTCAACTATCAAACCGAAACCGTGAATAGGGATTTTTCGTAGACCGTGTTTCCCCTTCCGCTAATCCCCTGCGACGGGAAAGCCGCTAATGCGACTGCACACCAATGGTCTTGACTGTAGAGCTCCGGGCATCGTAGCGGTTTGCGGAGAGCGTTACGGGACGGCGGAAACGATCTACAAAAACTCCGTAATGTATGGTTCGTGTTTAGGGGTAGCGTGACAGACATAGCTTGAGGACTGCGGGGCTGGGGTCCCTAACAGCGAATTCGTTGCCGAGAAAGCTGCTGTCTAAAGCGGCACAACTTCACAATTACCTTCAGTGCCAGAAGCGGAGATGTGATTTCGGCAGGCATCTCAGACTGGTCAGAAGCAGTGACCACAGATTTCAATTTCGGCAGGCGGTTCGACTCAAAGGTGAACGTTTCTGGAGGTTCTGTTTTTTCCTTCGGTTATTGTGAGACCAGGCACTGTCCCTCGGCACCCAAGTTATTAAAGAAAGACTTAAAACTTTAGGGAGGTATGTTTAAGCATCTGATATTACCATTGTTTGTCCTGGAGTGCAGGACCGTCCAGACATCGAGATAAAGAATGGCGTGCTAAGTCCCTTTTTAATTCTAAGAAAGAAAGGGAAAGCAAATTACTATTTGGATTGCTCAAAACTTTTTGTATGCAAAACCAAATTTATAATCATAGAAAATTGTTATTTGAACAATACCTACATTTTTAAATAACAGGGCTGCTTTTCAATCAGACCTCTGATTACAGAGTAAGAAGAATAACCATTTTCTGCGATTCATAGACAAGATGAATATGAAAAAGAGTGCTGTTTCTCAGCTCCAAAAACGGTTATTAAAGTGAGCAGAAAATAAAGGGATATAAATATGACAGAGCACGGACGAGCGTACTGTATTTTTATGGTTGCAAATGATGCCTACGATCTTTATTAGCTTTCTATCTATCGTTTGGACTGATATGTCCCACCACATGTTTTTGCTGAGAATAACACTAAGACCTTTGCCATTATATAGTATTTCCAAAACGCATGAGCGTATTGGAGGCGTGCGATAAGGCAGTGGCACCACGGTGCGGCTTCTGTCAGCAGAGGTCGGCATTTTAGGTCGCCCTCACTCACCCTCACCCTCACAGCCACACTCACGTCAGCCCCTCACTCATCCTCACCCTCACAGCTACACTCACCCTCAGTCCCTCACTCACCCTCACACTCACCTTCAGCCCTTCACTCACCCTCACGCCCCTCACGCACTCACCGCCCTCACGGCCCTCACGGCCCTCACACCCCTCACTGTCCTCACAGCCCTCACGCACTCATGGCCCTCACGCCCCTCACGCACTCATGGCCCTCACGCCCCTCACGCACTCACCGCCCTCACAGCCCTCACACCCCTGACGCCCCTCACGGCCCTCACGCCCCTCACGCACTCATTGCCCTCACACCCCTCACGCCCCTCACCGCCCTCACGGCCCTCACGCACTCATGGCCCTCACACCCCTCACGCCACTCACCGCCCTCACGGCCCTCACGCCCCTCACGCCCCTCACGCCCCTCACGCACTCATTGCCCTCACACCCCTCACGCCCCTCACGCCCCTCACGCACTCATTGCCCTCACACCCCTCACGCCCCTCACCGCCCTCACGGCCCTCACGCACTCACGGCCTTCACAGCCCTCACTTCCCTCGCGGCCCTCACTCACCCTCACACTCATGAATTTTCCTGGTTCAGACACTCGCTCACCTTCACCTTACCTGTGAGGATGAGGGTGAGTGAGGGTGAGTGAGTGCCCTCATGAGTGAGGTTTGCCAAGGTATGATTGAAGGAAGCAGGCCCTGCCGTTTTCGTTGGCGACGGCTCCTGCGCTCCTCGGTGTCTTTGGAAGGGTGTCAGCCACGTTGGGTCCCCGTGCCGGGAGCGGTGTTGTGAAGCCTCGCTCGCCAGCTCGTGGGTCTGCTCGTTGCCGGGGTGCCCATCGTGTCCCAGGATCCATCGTATCGTTACGGCGGTCCCGTCGTCTCTTTGTAGGGCCGTGCAAGTATTCTTGATGGCGTGCGCGGCGCTGTTTTGTTGGCGGACCGATAAGACGCTTAAGAGCCTCGGTGTAAAGCCCCTCGATGTGCTTTTTGTTAGCAGTGAATATCATATAGGGACTTCACCTCAGTGCAGTCTGTGAACAGGTGGATTTGAATATTTTTCAGCAGATATTTCTGCAGCTCTGATAGCGATACGCGCTACATCGACAACCGACAACTGTGTTTGCGCCCGCATCCTATCGTTATCGGAGTGCGAACACAATCTGTTGAAACCCTGTACTGTTATAAAACAATCAATAGTATGCGACCGTTGGTTGACTGACGGTACATATGTATAAACAAACTATCAATACATCTGGAGCCGAGTGCCGTAAAAATAATCGATGACACTATCGATGGTCGACTACCGCAGAAATATCGATTGCGTGCTATCGGCACTCGATTATTGAAAACTATTGATACTGTACCATTTATAATAGATTTGAGTAACGTTGGTAATAGTAATTGAAAATGTCAAATATTTCCTGGGTTGCCAAAGGCATCCCAGGAAATATTCCATAGCTCATAAGAATTCACGACGAGAGCCTTCAGCAGGCTTATCAAGGAACAATAAAAAAAAACTATAGAAATGCGATACAAATACGGTTGTAAAAATAATGACAGTAAATCATCGAGAAACTATCAACAGTGCACTTCTGGAAAGCTATCGAGAGCACTTTCGAAAAACTATCAACAGTATACTTCTGAAGAACTATCGATAGTACTTTCGAAAAGCTATATCAAGAGTATACTTCTGAAATAGTATCTAAGTCACATTATCAAAAAAAAAAAAAAAAACTTTTGAAAGTGCTATCAATAGTCGACTATCGTAAAACAATAAATAGTACTATCGATAGTTGACTATCGAAAAAAATGAAAGCCGTTTACAACTCCCTGTAACGCCGAATTAGAGCGCAGCTCTTGAGGAGGAGGAGGGAAGGGTACTGGGGGGTCACGTGACCTCGGGGGGGGGGGGGGGAGAGGGGGTCACGTGACCTCAGGGGGGTCACGTGACTTGGGGGTCACGTGACGATGACGTCATCAGTGATGATGATGATGACGATGCGGATGCCGATGACGTCATCAGTGACGTCACGCGTCCCATAATGCACTGCGTGGTTACGCCGACGGCGACGCCGACGCCGCTCAAGCCGGAAACGGGCGCCTAAGAGCTGCGCTCTAAAACTATCGATATTACTATTCATTGCGACTATCAACGGTCGACCATAGTAAAACTGTTGATAGTCGACTATCGCTAAACTATCGCTTGTATCGATAGTCAATTTATCGATAATTCTGCATAACTAATGCTAGGTCCTCACTCGAACTCAAAAATACTGTAAACGTCAAAATTTTCGCGAGGACCCAATTTTCGCGAATTTTGCGAATCCCCTACAATTCGCGAAAATTACGTCCCGCGAACAATTTGGGCAATATGTGGACGCTACGGAAGCTACACTCGAATCCTGAAAATTAGAACCCGCGAATAATTTCGAATTTTCAGCTTTGGCCCGATTCGCGAAAATTTGAGCCCGCGAAAATTAAGTCGTTTGCAGTAGTTTGTGCTGTCACCGTAGTTGGTGCGTTGACGCCGGTGTTGTGCGCGGAGGCGCGAGTCGCCACCGTCGGCGTTCATGTGCGCTTGAAAAGGAGCCGGCGCCGTTCTCCGCCGCTCCGCCGCTCGGTCACCAGACACCAAGGCGCTGCGACCCTCGGGAGGGGATGCTTTATCTTTTGGTTTGTTTCCCTTTGACTCATTTTGCACCTTGGCCAAGTGGCCGAAAAAGACGCGCCTTTTATAAGCTTTTTTTTTTTTTAGTTGGTTTGCTTTTATATTTATTATACCTAGCTCTATTTACTCAACACTGTCCGGCATGAAAACGCGGCTTTGATTTTTTAAGCATTCAAATTCAGTTTTTATTATATCTTTGTGCATATATGTTTCTGCTGTTGTCTTTTTCTGCTCTGCTTACTACGACAAGGGTCACACATTTTAAGAATATAATTTCATCCAGTTGAAAAAAAAAAAATACTACAGTAAATATTAACCGTATTTGACTTTTTCGAGAACCTACGAGCTGAAGTCAAAAGCCCGTCAGGTCCTTCATCTCTTTGGGGGATCCCCAAGAAAAGAAAACATTTCCGATCCCCAACAAACTTGTTGGGATCGGCGCGCTGTGTCTGTGTCTTCTTCTGTGTCCGTCACCTTTTTGCGCTTTTTAATCATTATGAATCACCAACTTGCCCAACGTTCTACCCTCGTTAACATTCCCGATTCTTTTCATCTCGTTCCCACTGTTTTTCTACCAGTCGTGCAATTGTTGTATTTTGGCTCGCGCTACCGGTAGGAAGGAAAGCGCTCCCGGGTTATTTTTTTACGAGGCCTACTCAAATTTTGAGT
This sequence comes from Ixodes persulcatus, assembly GCA_013358835.2. NCBI lineage: Eukaryota > Metazoa > Arthropoda > Arachnida > Ixodida > Ixodidae > Ixodes > Ixodes persulcatus. The sequence continues at coordinate 562,120 of JABSTQ010009160.1, read as the reverse complement.
TGACTGATAGCGATGACTATACTACGTGCAAATTTGACCGCGCACATTTATAATAAATTTATTTATTTTGTGTAAATCTCGACTATAATTATATTTTATATGAAAGGACCCCTATTAAAAATTCGGCGAAGTGCTTGCTTCAGGGACTTACGCCAAGCATTGAAAATAGGCCTGTATACTCGTATACTTTAAAAGACTTTATTTCGCGAATTTCTCAAAGTGCCGGTTTCAAAGAATTTTCACAAGCACGAATTTCCGCGATTCGGGTTGGTGTGCTATATATTCATTACCATGGGGTGAATTATTCGCAGGACCAAATGTTCTCGATTATTTTCTTCTTTATTAAATGGCGTATTTTTGGAGATGTTGGCCTTGTACAAACTGTGTCGGTTACTCCATAAAAATTATTTTAATATTTAAAAAAAAGGAGCGAGAGAGAAAAAATTAACAAACACGCACACAGACATACAAACAAATTACGCAAACGCGCACGCGCATAGGCCTAGGTTGCACAACCTAAAAAAGTGTTCCGCAGAAGTGTAACTCCTGCCCACGTCTGTATATGTATATGTGTTGACGAACAAGACACAAACATTCACGCCCACATCGAATACGTGCACAGTAACGCACGTGACACCATGTCATATATATATATATATATATATATATATATATACCACCCGCGTTCATCTGTAAAAGTTCTTCCTGACGAAGGCCGGACTCCGGCCGAAACGTCGAAGATTAAATCGTCCGTTGTTGCTGTTTTCACCGAGGGTTTTTTTCTTCCCAGTTATATATATATATATATATATATATATGGGTGGTTTCATCTCAAATCGTGCAGGCAAAAAGGGTCGAATTTTTAATTTCGCTGAAAAAAATATATGTTATGGCGTCGTCTCTAAAAACGCAGTAGCCACAAACCGCAAGTCCGTCGAATTTTTTGTTCTCGACTTACAAATTTTTAAAGAGGCCGCGGCGGAAAGCAGTGTTTTTCACATCCGTCGTGGGTCGGATGTTTCGCTTGATCTCCCGTCGTGGATTTTCAGCCCACATTATATTAACATTTTTCAATCACTCTGTGGGCACAGGTGAAACGCTTTAATACCATGAAATAATTTTAGGCGTTTTGCTTTTTTTCTGTAAAAATGTCAAAAACGCCCCCTCGGTCAATTGTTGACAAACTTTGACAATTAAATACTGGCGATCTACTTGGGTTACATCAACATTTTTTATGTCTATGGAGAGCCCCAAACACGCTCTTTATGGATATTATAAAATCATTTAGCTGTAATAAATATCCTTTGCGGGACATTTACGTTAATGTTATGCAAAAACCAAAAAGTACCAATTTTAAGATCGATTTTCTCAAAAAACCCATTTTTTATTTTTTTTTATTTTTTGTTAAAATTTAGATATGATAGTTGTCTACTCGAAAAGCAAGTCGAGAAAGTGTATATTTTGTTTGTATGTTCTATATTTAAGCCTCAATATTGGAAAAAGACGTCTTCGTTTTGCATGACCTAAGTCAGACAAAAAAAGACGTACGCTTCTATGAATTGTAAAAAAGTTTTCTTGAATTTTCGTTTGCGTTTTGTAATCACTTATAAACGCATTTTGTGGCATTGAATAGTCATTTATGTTTTGAAAAGAGCGGGAAACCACGGCAAACATATCTAATCAAATCAGCAGGCCTAGTAGACCTTCAATATCGAAGAGGCACTGACATTGTATTTTTTCGATTTATAAAACTTTCACTGTAAACTACCATGACTAGCTATTAGCTGTCATATTACTAAGACATAAAAAATCACCACATCATTGATCTATTATATACCATTCTTTCCGAAACCAAACGCTAGGGTTTGTTCCCCGCACATCGCAGAGATCACTAGGGAATGGCCTTTCACTTCTGTAATACACAAAAGTGATGACACAAAAACGATCCCAAAACACACGGAGAGATTGTCACGGAGAAGGGTATAGAATAAAAATAAATAAATAAGAATAAAATTACCCAACTTCGATCTTAACGAAAATTGCGGTAAAAAAATAAAAGATTTAGGTTCGAGCGGTGGCAAGGCGATAGGTCCACGCCTGGTGGAGAGTCAGACAAAGATGTCAACGACACGTAAAGGAAAAAAAAAATAATTAAGACAGAAAAACTCAGCCACACGCGGCAAGAATAAAAACCAACTCCTCTGGGCATTCCCTAAACGGGACACAACCAAAGGCGTGCGAACACGCTCTCTACAGCACCGTCAGGCCGCTACGCCATGAAGAAATAAACCAAACAAGCAAACAATGCTAACAAACAGTTAGTAATGAAACATAAAAAAAAAAGTTCAGCAGAACCGCACCCGAGAAACAAAGTTCAGCGGAGTGAAGAAACACTCACGAAATAAAAAAAAAAAAAAAAAAATCTTCACTGACCGACGCCGAGTCCAGTCCCACGACACTGAAGCCTGGCAGGATGATGGTGTCCAGATGATACTCGAATCTATTCTTCACTCTGTTCCGCACATCCGCCGGGGCTGTGCGGAACAAAAACAAGAATAGTTTCAAGCAGCGGTGCGCCAGAAAGTAACCGAGACGTAACACGCCTCGAGCTTCATATCGTGAGAGGAGCTTTCGAGGTAGTTACTGCATGCAGTTACTCAAACTTTCTCTTTCCCCTTCCCTTTTTCAAAAGAACACGTCAGCCGGCGCTAACTTTTCATCTCGGGAGAAGACCACTCTTCACAAACGGTTATAGTTGACAAGGAGGCTGACTTCGACCCAACTAGTCTCCGGGCAGAATAGACACAAGTATATTTACCAACACCCTCGTTTTTGACGCTAGTCTCCGGGCTTTGCTGTTTACAAAGATAACCCTTCGGTGCTATTGAAAGAATAAAACACGGAGAACAAGCACAGGACAACCACTTTGCAGAGCACGGTCATTTCTAGGATGGGGCGTTCGAAGCTTGGGCAAATACGCGGTATCGTTTCACGCGTGCACGGACGGCTGGTTTCAAAATTTTCCCACATCCCTAACGAAACCGGCCCATCTTCGTGTGCGTGCCCGCGCCGCCGGTTTTAGCTCGCACGCGGCATTGTTTCGGCAGGCAGAACTGTTGTTGACCGTTGATATTGTAAGGCCGTGGTGTTCTCATCCTCCCAGGCAACAGTTCCTTTGCTTTCCCTTCTGCAACACTCTGACTGACTCCTCCTGGGTGGCCGTCACTGTTCGCCTCGTCAATGACACATTCGTACCATTTCACTCCTCGTGACACAGGGTGCGCTGCTCGCTTTACTGTCACGGGCCGTCCTATCTAACACAACGAGCGCAAAAGGTCGTGGTCATCTGCTGGTTACGAAAGGGCGGGACGTTAATATAGGCCAATGAAGGCCCCGAATCAATACGACGTCTGCCGATTTCTTTACATTAAAAATTTACGACGCCTGCTGGCCTGTTAAGAAGCGTCGCTTTCTCTTTTGAACTTCTCCAATGTAGCTTGCCGCCTATAATAAAATTTAAATGATCAATAAATATAACAGGGTGGATCTACTGTATTTAATGTTTACGTGGGAGCTTTAAAAAAATGCAAAAATATTTCAAAGTTTGTGAAGACGCGCAATACGCAAGTCTCTTTCAAGCCGTAAAAACACGTTTTTGTACGATATTGTTGCTTAAATATAGAACATACAAACAAAATATACACTTTCTCGACTTGCTTTTCGAGTAGCCAACTATCATATCTACATTTTAACAAAAAATGAAAAAAATAAAAAAAAATGGGCTTTTTGAGGAAATTGATCTTAAAATTGGCACTTTTTGGTTTTCGCATAACATTAACGTAAATGTCCCGCTAAGGATATTTAATACAGCTAAATATTTTATAATATCTATAAAGAGCGTGTTTGGGGCTCTCCATAGACATAAAAAATATTGATGTAACCCTAGTAGATCGCCAGTATTTAATTGTCAAAGTTCGTCAATAATTGACCGAGGGGGCGTTTTTGGCATTTTTGCAGAAAAAAAGCAAAACGCCTAAAACTATTTCATGGTATTAGAGCGTTTTACCTGTGCCCACAGAGTGCTTGAAAAAAGTTAATATAATGTGGACTGAAAATCCACGACGGGAGATCGAGCGAAACATCCGACCCACGACGGATGTGAAAAACACTGCTTTCCTCCACGGCCTCTTTAAAAATTCGTAAGTCGAGAACCAAAAATCCGACGGACTTGCCGTTTGTGGCTACTGCATTTTTAAAGACGACGCCATAACATATATTTTTTTCAGCGAAATTAAAAATTCGACCCTTTTTGCCTGCACGATTTGAGATGAAACCACCCATATATATATGCTCAGAATCGTATAATGTGCTAGAGTGATATGATTTATTTCATAAAGGATTGTTGTGAAATTTTGAGAGAAATAAAAGATTGCGAGTGCATACCTCACTGGTTTAGTCTAAATTAAACCGTGCGTGTGTCTCGCCGCTAGCGCTTAACGTTGTTTCTGCTGTAGCTGGGCACTGTTGGATAACTGCGAACTAAGTACTACTCCCCAACGTTTATAGACCTGAAACATTACTTTGGAACGCACGTCCCTTCTCTGGTGCCGATTCAATTGTCCTAATCTCGGGTTAACTAAAACTTAGTACCGAGCGTTGTTTACCGTTTAACCTTACACGTAATTCAACAATATCAATACATACCTGGAATTTCTAATTCGCCATTGATCTTGTCGGCAGCACAATTGGCAAATGTATACATGTCTTTGAATAGCTTTTTTTTTTTCTTAGCATAATACATTTTATAAATGCAACGTACAGCTACTAGTGACAGGGTTAAAAAAAAAAACTCGAAGAACGCCAGCTTGCCTACAGCCTTACACGCTTTCCACTTATGCATGTGCTCATGTCTACTACACTCAATTGCTCTTTCGTGTGCTGATATCTCAATTAGGTTTTAATCATTTTTTATCTATTTCTGCGTGACTTTTCGATTCATAATAAGCCAATTTATTGGTGCACTGCCGTCTTGTGCAATAGAACTACAAGAAAAAAATTAGCGTGCCAGATGTTTTTGAAGATAATTCCTGGCTGTGGACAAATCGCAGTACAGCTGATTTGTATTACGAGTGACTTAAGCTTGCAATCCATAAATTCAAAAAATTAATAGATACAAATGGTCACAGTGTTTGAGGGAAGTTAAAACACCACTTCTATAAATTTTAGTTACGAGCTAGCGGGTTTTCACAAGAAATTCAGGCTTTTCTTCAAGCGCTAATTTTAGCATTAGTGCTTCTGAGGGGATGCGGAGTCTACTCATCGACAGGTGACCCTCTGCCGGAACCGAAATGTGCGCATACAAAGGCCCAGCACTCTGAAACTTTTTGTTCCCAGCAAACGTAGTGCGTACGGACCGAATGACTGACATAATAAGCATCGGTCGATTACATGAAGCAAATATGATTTTTTGCAGTGCTCTTTAACGAAATAAACAGTGAACTGATCGCCCAATTCTTCAATGAAAAGAAATAATGAAATCAAGTTTTATATTGTGTTACCGGATAGAGTGTACTAGTGCTCAAAATCAACCAATATCAACATGATGTTTTGAGGATATTTGTTCACAAATCGTGCTTGTGTACTTTTTTTTCTTTCGAACAGCCTATACAATTAGAACAAAAGAGTAGAGGCTAAGGGCGACTGCTCGCAGTTCTCTTGCGTTTGCTTGCGCCGTCTGCAAAGATTTCTAAAGTCGGAGCGCTTCAAGCAGTAACCTCTACTATAGAGCACAGCAGCCGTTTTTCATCCGCCGTCAACCAGCAAAACGCCACCCGTTCACCGGCGACTCGCTGTCTGAAGCGGCGAGTGAGCGAACTCTTAACCATTCCGACCCAGCTTCCTTTTTTGTCAAACATAACAAAGAAAACGGCCAACCTAACGCTAGTTGCGCAAACCGCGCTATCAAATATCGCCAAGCAGCGAGCCTTAGCTCGTACAAACTCCTTCTTTCTTACCCGTTACCCAATAACCAAACCGCACCAAGCATCCGCGCGGCGAAATTTTTGCGAGGCGAGTGTCGATCTTACTTCCCGGGAGATGCCGCGAGAGGCCCCAATGACCAATACCCGCGCGACCACTCACAAATAATCTACGCCTTAGAGCGAAATCAGGCCTCGCAGAGAACTCATCGTCTCGCAAAAGCCCCACACGCAAATGGAAGCGCTTCGTTTGAGCTCAGATCCCTGACGAACTGATGCCTTTTACTCCCCTCACCGCCCTCACGGTCCTTACACCCCTCACGCACTCATAGTACTCACGCGCCTCACCGCCCTCCACGCACGTATGCCCTTCACGCACTCACTAGCCTCACACCCCTCACGGTCCTCACGCCCATCACGCCCTCAAACCCTTCACGCATTCATGGTTCTCACACCACACACGGCCATCATGCCCCTAACGCCCCTCACGCCCCTCACGCACTCATACCCCTCACTCACCCACCGTCCTCACACCACTGATGGCCCTCACGCACTCGTGGTCCTCACGCACTCACCGCCCTCGCGCAGTGGCGGATCCAAGAGGGGGGCGACGGGGGCGGCCGCCCACCCCCCCAAACAAAGTCGACCTCCCCCCTCCCCCCTTCTCGGATTGCAACTTGACATGGGTGGACCCCCCGGTGCACACGAAAGGATGGGAGAATAGCATCCTTACAAATTTTCCGCCCCCACCCCCCCAAAACGGAGTTCTGGATCCGCCCCTGCCCTCACGCCCCTCACGCACTCATACTCCTCACACACTCACGCACTCATCGCCCTCAGTTTATTAAAACAGTTGATTTCCAAAAACTATCAATTTCAAACCTGAACCAAGTCTTTTGTTGTCATCATCACCGGCACGAGGTATCACGTGAAAATATCGCGTCCCTGATTGGATGCAGCCGCTTTCAACGTCTTCGAATTGCTCCGAGTTGCTCGCTTGTTTTGAGCCCTACCCGATCTCAGCAATTCGTGTCGATCTAGGGAAAGCTAGGGAACAACCCGCCAGCAACACCGAAATTGCTGAGAAAGTTGCTCCGTCTAAAGGGGGCCTCACGCACTCATGGCCCACACACCCCTCACGCACTCACCACCCTCACGGCCCTCACGCCCCTCACGCACACACCCCTCACGCCCCTCACGCCCCTCACGCACTCACCGCCCTCACGGCCCTCACGGCCCTCACACCCCTCACGCCCCTCACGCACTCATGGCCCTCACACCCCTCACGCCCCTCACCGCCCTCACGGCCCTCACGCACTCATGGCCCTCACACCCCTCACCCACTCACCGCCCTCACGGCCCTCACGCCCCTCACGCACTCATGGCCCTCACACCCCTCACGCACTCACCGCCCTCACGGCCCTCACGGCCCTCACACCCCTCACGCACTCACCACCCTCACGGCCCTCATAACCCTCACGCCCCTCACGCACTCATGGCCCTCACACCCCTCACGCCCCTCACCGCCCTCACGGCCCTCACGGCCCTCACACCCCTCACTGCCCTCACGCCCCTCACGCCCCTCACGCACTCATTGCCCTCACACCCCTCACGCCCCTCACGCACTCACCGCCCTCACGGCCCTCACGCACTCACGGCCCTCACAGCCCTCACGGCCCTCACTCACCCTCACACTCATGAATTTTCCTGGTTCAGAAACTCACTCACCCTCACCTCACCTGTGAAGATGAGGGTGAGTGAAGGTGAGTGAGGGCCTCATGAGTGAGGTTTGCCGAGGTATGCCTGTCAGAAGTATTTAGCATTGAACACGACCAGACTGGCATAAACAATTCGTGTAGCTGTCAACCTTTGTTTCTAATGAATGTCAGTTTACTTGAGCACAGCGCTATACAAAACGTTCAAGGCCACATTTAGCGCTACTTTTTTTTTTTAACGAGACCTGGAAATTCAGAACACAGATCCCCAACATGAGCCAGCAAAAACTGCCGCGATCATCTCAATCTAAGCACGTTTACTCGATCCGCCGGCGAGCGGAGAGCAATCTGATAAAAGAATTGGAAAATACTTGCAATATACATTTTGCCCTTTACTGGCATTGATGAATGTATTCCTGTGGTCATTTTGGGATCATCGAACAGAGAAACGCTTCGTACGGGCATCTTCCAGCGCGGATAAACAAAAAAACATGACCACACGCTTGCGCCGTTGTCGCTCACAACTGCGGGACACACGATAGAACCTGAGCTCCGAGCAACTCCTTGGGTCCAATGATGGGAAACACAATCAGAGCCACGCTGGACGCGGGTAGGTTTTAAATGTCAAGGTGCCAAACCTTTGCTTTATAGCTAAATCGAGAAACAGAGCCGCGGGAAGGCGCAGTCGGGGCGAAGACGCCGTGGGCGTACTTAGAATAGGTCGGAGAGGGCAGCGCTTCACTATATGGGGTAGCCTGGAAGCTGTCACAGGTGGCCCTGCCAATCATATGGCAAGGCTGAACGGCGCGCCCCTATACGTGTTGCGCGCTCCTTTTAGTGAGAGAGCCAGATTATTGTAGTGTGTATTCCCTTTGGCCTGAATACAGTGAAACCCGTTTAGAACGAACCCACGTACAGCGAATTATTGTCGATATCGAGCTCGCAGAAAATTTTAAATAAAAATGCATGTAAAAAGTATGTTTTATAACGAACAACATAATGGCTATATGAAACTTTTTCCCCCAGGATGACTTCCAAAAGCTCGCAAGCAATCGTATTCTAGCCTGTCCCTTCTCACAAAAAAAGAAGTAGGAAAGGAAGAAAATTTCAAAAGCTCAAGTTGCGAACAAAATTGAGCGAAGAGAAGCGATTCAGAAGGGGAGAAAGCTAAAAAATACACTCTGCAGAAATGCACAAAAAGAAAGGAAAAGCTTTTCGTCCCAAAGCGTTTGCCCACGAAGAGAAGCAATTCAGAAGGGGAGATAATCTAAAAAAAAACTAAAAAAAACCCTGCACGCATGCAAAAAAAAAAAAAAAAAATCTTTTTAGCACGTTGTTACAAGGCGGAAGTGAAGAGATGAGAAAAAAAGAGAAGCTCTCGCCTTACAGCGACTCATCATGGAAGTTCGTTGTAAATGGTTTTTGAATATCGAACTACTTGCTATATCGAACTGATCGTAGCGTTTCCTGCTGTTCGTTATAAACGGGTTTGATCTGTATAACGGTTTTTGTTTAATTGCTGTTTATAACGAATCGCTAATAAATTTAACCCCATCCACCCATTTGTTGTTGCAATAGATTGTCTGTTAGTATAATTGAGAAATGTTGTTCCGAAAGAAACAGGGCGCCGTCATTTGCATAACCTATCATGCTTGCATTTTTGTTAATGTTTACTAAGTTGTCTACAGTGAGCACACAACGGCCCAGGACACTGGCTGCAACTGGCTTTCTTTATTTCGGTGCCCTGCCGTGGAATGTTTTACAACCAGGCATCCCGAAGGTTTCCATTGAATGGCACCTTGTGATATGTGAGATGTGGGTTTCTTGTCATACTTTATTTGCACGCTGTAATGTTTAGGCATTGCGTGCTCGGTAATACCCGTGAAAGCTCAGCAATTGTTAAAAATACTGTAAAATGACAAAAACAAAATACGCAATTCACACGAGCGCAAATAAAACGCCGGAGAGCGGTAAAGACGTCTTCAATTTGGTCGCGTTCAACACTTTAAGTACGGTTTTTGCTTTCGCGATTTCACCCATACGCAGCACCCCCACTATTCGTCACGGCAGACGGAACAACTTCTCCCCATTACAAACGGTCCTTCGTTTGACATTTTTAACACTGGAGACTGTGGGAACAGAGGGACAGGAGAACACAAATAAGGGTTAAAAAATGTCACTCGTTGACAATTAGCTCTTTTGTTGGCGGGGAAGACTGGGAAGGCCGCTCCTGGAAGAGCGGAGAAGGGGATCGAGGAGCCGTGGTAGTTGCATGTGTTCACGGAAAACACCAACCCTGCAGAAAAACTTGGTGATCCACACTAAGCTAAATGACTTCAATGACAATACTTGGTTACCCAAATATTGACCTGTTGCAGTCCACTAAAATACTAAAAGCTAAATGTTACGAGGTAGTAATACAGACCGAGAGAGGCCACGTCCGATGGTGTTCCAGGCGCATGCTGAACTGCTCGCGCCACCGGCGCCCGTGCATTGCACCTCTTTATTTTCTAACGCGCGTGTGTGTCAAAGGTGGCGCCTGCTTTTGTATATTAGCCCCGAGAGCGAACACAAGCGTCGCTGTGGTCGGCCTTCCACGATTGGCCGAACGCTGACTATGACGTGAGAAAGGGGATTATCATCGACGGAAATAAGAGGAATGAAAGAACTTTAATTTTGACGGTGTTGGCAGTGTTCCTTTAAGAGCGCAATGATTTCAAGCTTCCACCATGCTATTTACAAACACCATCGAACTTGTTGTTTGCAAGGTAATGACGTAACAAGGGGGAACCATAAGAGGGCGCCACCACAACTTCTCGCCGCTAATAGCAATCGTAACACTCCTTCCCCCCAGATCGTTGTTCAGGGAGAATAACGACGCACTGGTTTTCTTGTGCGCGTTGATTTCCGTAGAACGGGAGAGTCTTTTGTAGCGATCGAACTCTCGACGAGTTTTTGTGGAGACAACGGCGGTGGCGTTGATGCTAGAGTCTCTGGTGGTTCATTTACTTACACCATTGTTCCTGCGTTGGCTGCTGGTTGTTCAGCAAACGAAGAGAGTCTATTTCTTTCTGGCAACTCAGGTGTGACCGGTGGGAGCCTGTCGTCAAGCTTGATATGGTCGCCGAGTCTGTGCCAGTTGGTTCCGTCTTCCAGTTGTACTTCAATGGACGATGAACTTGTTGGTCTGATAACAGTGGCTGGCAACCACGATGAACCAGGTCTGAAATTCTTTACAATGACGCTAGAGTCAGGCCTCGGCAATTCAGCACGACGTGCTCCTTTGTCCTGGTGTAGCTTCTGCTTCAGTTGTTTTACAACAACATTTTACCGAAGGTCCGGGCGCAGCGCTTTGAGAGGGGTTCTCAGCACCCTTCTCATGAGTAGTTCTGCAGGCGATCGACCTGTCAGGTCATGAGGTGTTGTCCGGTACTGAAAAAATAACCTGGCGATCTTGGTCTGAAAGTCGCCGAGGTCAACCTTCTTCAACTTATTTTTTACTAACTGAACTACTCGTTCAGCAGCACCGTTTGGTGCGGGATGGTACGGCGGCACCTTGATGCCCCGGATCTGATTCCTTCTGAGGAACTCCAGGAATTTCGCACCCGTGAAAGCTGTTCCGTTGTCAGATACAATAATGTCTGGTATTCCATGAGTTGAAAAAATGGTCCTTAAGCAGTTAATAGTTGCTTCCGAAGATGGAGAAGACACAGGCATGACTTCAACCCACTTGGAGAAAGCGTCCACGACGACCAAGAAGTAATGACCTTGGAAAGGTCCACCGAAATCAATGTGCAGTCTTGACCACGGTTTCTCTGGAAAGGGATAAGGTGCTGACTGCACTGGTCGACGTAAGTGCTGATGTTCCTGACAAGTCGCACAGGACTTCACCTTGTTTGTGATGTCTTCATCTATGTTAGGCCACCATACGTGACTTCGGGCGATAGTTTTTATCTTTTCAATGCCCGGGTGACTTTCGTGAATGAGCTTCAGGACTTCCTGTCGAAGAGACGGGGGAATCACGACTCTGGTTTCCCAGAGCACGGAGTCTTCTTGTAGACTGAGCTCGTGCTCTCGAACTTTGTAAGGCATCCATTCGGCCTCCCGAGGGAGGTTGCCACCTTCCAACAAGATGCCATGAAGCCTCGACAAGAGAGGATCCCTCTTTGAAGCCTGAGCTACTACGGCTGACGACAGCGCTCGAGGGTAGCACCCTCCCAACATGAACATGTCGGCTGGCGGCTCCATGGTGATGTGCTTGCTCTTTAATGGCAGCTCAATCCATCTGCGTGTCCAATTGTCTTGCCGGGGCGGTAGACTAAGGCGTAATCGTACGCAGATAACATGAGGGCCCAACGTACCACTCTTGGAGAGCTTCGCTCTGGGATGGCCTTGTTTGGGCCAAGACGTCCAAGCAGCGGCTTATGGTCTGTTACTGCTTCAGGCGTCCTTCAGGTCAAGCTTGGTAAATTTGATGCCACCTGAAAGCTTCGACCACAACTCCTCGACTCTTGGAATAGGGTACTGGTCCAGGACTGCAACAGGATTTACAGTCACTTTATAATCCCCGCATATGCGAATGCGACCATCTTTCTTTATGACTGGGACGATCGGTGCTGCCCAGTCGGAAGACTTCAGAGGTTCAAGGATGTCCTCTGGCTCTAATCTCTGGAGTTCTTCCAATACCTTGTCGAGCAAGGCAAATGGGACACTTCGTGCCTTGAAGAACCGTGGTTTGGCGCCCTCACGAACTGATAGTTTCACCGAGACTCCTTGGAATGTTCCTGGTTCGTCAGAAAAGAGAGTGGTGTGCTGATCTATGAGCTGTGGGACATCATTGACGAAGCAGACATCTGAAACGTTGAATACAGTCATGTTAAACGCTTCCATCCAATCACGTCCCAGCAGAGTAGGAGCATCGCCTTCAGCGACCAGTAGTGGGAGCGCGAAGTGGTGGCCCTTGATTTTCGCAGTCACGGTGACTTTCCCTACCACAGGTTTCAAGTCGCCGGTGCAACTTCTCAGACGGACCTTTGAAGGCTCGCAGGGAAGGTTAGAAAATTCCTGGTGGAGTGTAGTCGCTCCTATGATAGAGACACTTGCCCCGGTATCGAGCTCCATTTTTATTGGCTTTCCCTGAAGCTCCAGCTCAGCCACGAATGGATTTGGCTCGTTAGGGGAGTCCAACTTCCACATGTTGTAGGTTTTCCCGTCGCTTGACAAAACCTCATCGCGCTCTGGATGTTCAGCGACGTGTACTGGAGCAGGCTTTCTTAAGCCGCTCTTTTGGTGTCCCTTCTGCTTCGTTGCAGACGCACGTTGTCTAGAGCTTGCGCTTTTCGTTCTGCAGACCTTGGCAATGTGTCCTTCTTTTTTGCAATGGTTGCAGATGTCCCGGATGTGCGGGCACTCCGTGGCAAAATGACAGTCGCCAAAATGATAGCAGCTCACGTGCTTCTTCAGAGGAGCTTGAACAGCGTTGATACTCGCTGATGAAGATGCCGCGGCTTCGCCTAGCTCGGTTACGTCACGCTTCGCGGATTCCATAGCTTGTGCGAGCGTAACCACGGACTCCAATGTTAGATTGTGCTCTTCAAGCAGACGAGTTTGTATTTGTTTGTCGTTAATTTGCAAACAATTCTGTCTCGTAGGAGGTTATTGAGGAATGTGCCGAACTCGGAATGCTCCGATAGCTTCTTTATTCAGGCTACGTAGTCACTGATCGATTCTACCTCTTGTCTTACTCGGCTATTAAACTTGAAACGGCTCACCATGAGAGACGGTTTCGGCGAATAATGGTAGCCTAGTGTTTGTAGGCTGGACTCCAGTGTCGCTTCCGTCGGCTTCATTGGTGCGAGCAGACTTCGCAGCGTGAAATACGTCCGCGACCCACAACAGCTCAGGAAGACAGCACGTCGTTTGGTGGGTGGGACTTCGTTTGCTGCGAAGAACTGTTCCATTCGTTCCAGGTATTCTTGCCAGACTTGACTTTCGGGGTCGAAAGGCTCCAGTGTACCGTACTTCGGCATCTTGTAAGCAGGTTAAATGCGTGATTTACCCTTCGTCGCCAGTTGTTACGAGGTAGTAATAACGACCGAGATAGGCCACGTCCGATGCTGTTCCAGGCGCATGCTGAACTGCTCGCGCCACCGGCGCCCGTGCATTGCACTTCTTTATTTTCTAACCCTCGTGTGTGTCAAAGGTGACGCCTGCTTTTGTATATAGCAATCGTAACACTACATTTGTTACTGCTGCTGCTAGACTGACTTTCTAGAGCTAGCTGTGATGGGGGAGCCAAAGTGGTACCACGTAATTCGCGTGGAGTTAGCATAAGTGCCAAAACAGAACCATCTCGTGGCGACGTTATGTTTGTAAAGCACATAACACCGAATAATGCTGTGCGAACACAAAAACCGGTGGTCATAACCCATTTAACCGCAGCATTAGAACAACTCGCACGTTGAAGGCCAGAGAGGAAAAGACAGTTTGAATCCTTGGAAAGGTTAACTGAGATTATAAAGAGTAATGGGTGAGCAAATAGTTCTCGTTGAGATGTGAGAATATATTTGTAAAAGGAACGCTCAACGCGCCTCTCATAAATCGCTAAAAATTTATTCAACTGTTGGTTAGCAGAAGCAAAAAGAAGAAAACAAGGACAGGCAGAAAAGTAATTACATTATTTGGACCAAAAATTGCTTACGCAGGATTAGGTTCGTTGCATGGAAGTTTGGTGTGTTTAGTGAGTTGGTCGCGCTTATTTGCTGTTTGAATTTCTAGATCAAAAGTGCATTATTAAACGTGCTGCAAGTTATCATTTGAAGATTAACAATAAAAATGGCTATAGTTGGTGACAGGCTAAGACTAAAGTGGAGGCTCCTCCCACCTCTTTCTACTTTAGCAGAGCGAACGCTGGAGAGGAAGTCGCCCTCCCCCCCCCCCCCCCCTGCCCCCCCCCCCCCCACTCCCTTAGAAAGTAGAAAAAAAGTGTGCAAGGCAGTAAGGAACGACAGGGAGTCTTTAATTTAACGCGTTGAAGGCTATAAAGGGAAAGAAGTAACGCGTTGAAAGTAACAATGTTACTGGCTACACGTAAGGTGATTAGTAATACCAACATACTTGTTACACTTCAAAGTGATAAAGAGTAAAATTAAGTGTGTTCCTGTTCTATGGCTTTGCTTATTAAACTACGTAACTTGTTGCTCGTTCCTTTTAATTACATTTACTCACGTTTTCGGTTCCTATAAAAGGCCAACGTATAACGGGGCCTGGTTGTATTTCAGAAATTTAAGACACAAAGAATAAAAGTATAAAGTTATTTTGTAACAGTTAGGTTGTTACCATAGTTTGTTTCCGCTTCGTATCGCTGGCAAATGATAATAATACTGAAATAAAAAAAAATAAACTTACGCAAAAGCATCATTTGCTAGATTCAGGAAGCAACATTAACGGGGTCTCGTTACCTTTGCAAGACGTTATCAGATGTCAGTAAGGATTTAGGTTTTGACGAAATAACCAATAACAGTACTTCGTTATTTTTGAGTGATGGGCACACGAGTGACGACAGAGCATGACGTAACTGCCTTTTGCATAATTTATGAAAAGAATTACATAAATATAACATGAAAACACGTGTTCTCACGAAACATCTTGAACACAGCTAGTCAACACCAAGGGCATCTGACTAACGTGCTGTTTTAAATGGTTAAGCTCTTTGTTTAACAACGAGAGTGAAGGTGCGCTTATGAAGGCACCACTGCCATTCGATTTTATCATGTCGGATTCGTGCATTTTGGGTCATGCTGTTATTGTCTCAAACGGCCTACTACGCTTTTTCTTATTTTTCGGGTATGTTCGCGGCGATTACAGTTAGCTGCGAGCTGGGCAGACCGGGAGTGCCTGACCGCCAAATCGTGTTTAATTGCACTATTTTCGTAACATATCCCCGTCAGGCCCACGTACACCCTCCAACATGGAAAGGGGATTTCATATCTTGGCGCTGGTTAGGAAAACTGCGCAGCTTCCAGTCCGCTAAACTGTGATGTCAGACGCGCATGCCAGACTTTTAAATATTGCGTGGGGCTTGATTTGTACTTCGCTGTATGGGACATATTAGTAGTACGGGAACACCAGTGACAGATGCTGTGCTGCCACTGACAAATGCATTCTTATTTTTTGTAAAATTATTTTATACTTGTCAGTGTCCTATTGCTGCTTTACTGCGCATACTTGTAGTTTTACTATGTTTCATCGACTCTCAAATAATATGAATAGGAAAATGTCGCTGGCAGGTTTTCACGCGTTTACAGGAGTGTACATCATAGTGCAACGTTTTCAGGATTGTTTAGTTAAGAGACACATTTTCATTGTCAATTTCATCACAACCATAACTAGTTTTAACACACACAGCCTAATGACAATATCAAAACTTCCCATCCTCTTAACACGGTGACATTTGCGCGGACTCGAAGCATCCAAGAGCATGACTGGAAGATACTTGCAGATAATGTAAACATCTCGAGGAGCAAGGCCTGTCAAAGAACGTGAGGCCAAGGACACCCGACTACTTCTGAAGTTTCACAAAACAGATCAGCTGTCCAGGACGTTCTAAATAATCTCACGAAAAACGTCTCCCAGTTCGTGAGGAAGCAGTAATCATCCTAGACTTAACTTAAACCAAGTTATGCAGAAATTCAGGGCCGACTGAACGAAAAATTACAACTCGACGACAGAAGATGCTCTGGCTTGAGGTTACACAATAACTGGCGATATTCTAACTGGCAGTGAACCGGGCAAATATAAAAAAAAGATAATGCGAAATAGAAGAGCAAATATCACCCGCATACACGAGCAGGAGAGTGAGGATTAATGTAAACCAACTACTTTCATCTGCAACCGAAAATGCAGTTGCACGGTAGGTTTTACCTTCCATTAGGCTTCATTAAATTAAGACCACCTTCAGCCGTTATTTTACCTAAAAATGTGTTGTATGATGAGCCTCAGTGTCGTTCTCGCAGGCGTTCAAGAAGTGTGCGCTAGAGACCTTCGCTGACGTTGGCAAACTCCGAACTGAGCCACCGCCTCAATAACTAACCAGGAATGTAAGATCTATGGCACGACCAGCGGAAATATTGAGACGAAGTAATTCAAAACTATAATAGTCACTGCCAAGGCGAAAACGATAGAGCGTCTCTTTGGAACGCCCGACCTCCCGCAAGAGCTCGTTGCCTTTCGCAGTGATTTGGCTGCGGTTGCACACTCGTGGCTCGCCGAGACGCCGAAGCATTATCGAAGGTTGGAAGCCTGCGCTGGAGCACTGGTGTAAGGTATCTGTAGGTGAGGACACGCACCGCTGCGAAATGTACTCTATCCGACTCCGGAGTAAAGTGTTTCGTACTGTGGCGTTTCTATACGTACTGGCGCTTACTCGATGACATCGGAACTCGCGTTCTAGAAGCGGGTTGTCTACTCCGGAGTAATTTCTCACGCTACCGTCCCCCGATAGGTGATTTAACGTCGGATAAAATCGAATAAAGATACGGCGTGATCTGTTCGCTGTGTGCTCGTAGTCTGCTTTCTGCATTCACAGCCGTCAAAGATCCTCTTTCTTCGTTGGCTTTAGTAGAAAACGTTCGGAATGGCAGAATTAATGAAATGCAGCCATTTATGTGTGGTTATTGCGATTTTGTTTCAACGCACGAATTTACTATGCACCTTATCAGGGTCGTGCATCCTCTGCAGAAAGGCGAGCGTAAACAAAAACTTCTGCGTACCCTCGTTTTCGGTTTTGGAGGGAACTCCGTAGTTTCACGTTCAAGGCTGAATATGTTCAAACGCAGCAGAAGTAGTTCACATTAATGTTTCTTTTTCGCAGCATGTGCGTAATGAGAGGATAACGCAGTCAACAGACCAACCCTCCCTCCCTCTTTAAGAAAATGCCTTTAGCGGTTTGGATGTTATCTTTGTGATGTTGTAGTCATATTTGCTTCAAAGCGAACGTAACTTACATATCTCTGTTGAGAAAGTCCCCTGCACTGTACCGCAACACCGTGTAAAAGCGGATTCTAAATTTCCGCAAAACGTAATCGGTGCAAATTACGATGCGTAGAGCATATACGTTTAGAGCACTTGGACTAGATTTACAGCGACCGCGCTGATCAATAAAAACATTTTTTTGATGTCTATCTGAAAGGAGTAAGGGATTTGGATCTCAATATACAGCCCGAAAGGAATCTCAGTAAGCGGAGCCGGTGGTGCCATCTCCGAAAACACCGCGTCGTCACTCAAAAGAAAAACTTCGCAGCGATTGATATTTTCGTCTCTTCGGGTGCCTCCTCCATGATCAAAAGCGATCGTCTGCTGTTTTTCGCCACCGCTGCTATGTTTTGCTCTTGCCATAGCCCAAGACGAAGCATATCCGCGCAGTATGCATGTGATAAGGTGATAATCCCGGCCGTTCCAAAATCGAGTCACGGATCGCTTATTCGCGATGTCAAGTTATATTACCCGCTGACCTAGGTTACTCGGCTAAGATTTCGAACATAGCCATTGTCTCCGTCGTTCAGACGGCGTAACTGAGAAGTAAAAAAGGTGTCTCGTTCTTTTAAGACTCGGGCTAGCGTTCTTTCCGCTCAGAACGTCTGCTCTAACCTTGATAAACGCGGGCTTGAAAACCAAGCCAAAGATCACTCCGCTTCAAGGCGTTCGTAAAACGGTTCTTGCCGCCGCTGGGGCGTTAAACCAAGAACAATGGCGAGGCATTGTCCAAGCAACACGCGCAGCGCAAGTGCCAAGTTCTACACGGCGCGTGGCGCACCCAGAGAAGAACTTTAAAATATGCATGTCTCCCATAGAGAAGGGTGGAAAACAGGGCCCGCGACGGGCTGCCATTAGCCGCATATGGAGGAGCCATGTAGTAGTGGCTGCGACACCTATATATAGCTTACACCGTGCGCTGGAGAGAGACCAACTAAAACTCATCCCTGCCGTTCTCATTCTGTCAGTTACAATAGTTGAAATATTCATGCCAAAGCTGCTCCAACATCGCGTTCGAGGCTCCGTCAAACGCCACAATGAAAAGGGCAGATGCGCGCACGAATATGCCGTGACACAGGCATTGCCAAATGATTAACCCGCTTTCGGTATTCAGGCTGTTTTGTTCTGACACCGATTTCCTCCCGTTTTGTTGTCGTCATATTTATAAAAATTGCTGCTTCAACGAGCGAGAAACTTACTTTTGTCGAATCACTGCCGTGGTTTATGCTTGGCGCAGTTTGAGTCTCGTGCGGTTTTTCAGAAATGCGGTAGAATTTAGAGGACTGACCACAGCAATCTCCCAGGTCGTTGCTGGAATCAACCGCTCAAAAGTAATTCGTGTTAAGCTTCTCTTCCGTATGTTTCGCAATTTATCTTACAAACAATTGTAACCGACCGCCTATTGGCCACGAGATCTGCTGGTTGCGAGAAACAACGCGAACCCCTGGACTTAGGACCTCCCACTATTTGCTGAAATGACGTTGTGGTCATCGGCGAAACTTGAGTGCTTCGGGTCTGTTGAACATCTGTGCAGCGCAAGATACCCCGGATAGATTGTTTTGAGAAACAACGCTTGAAGGTGCATCGCAATTTGACACCGCATATGTTATCGCATTAGAGATGTAATACTACTCGCAATAAGAGCTAAAGTCGGGTGGCTCAAAGGTACGTTGCTCGTTGCCGTGAAGGTTTTATGTGAATGACCAACATATTCAAGTTGACACATGTTTTCTGTGAAATTTCTCTTGACACTGTACTCCTGCGGTTCACCACATAATCTACCTAATCCTTCAAACACTGCGGGGTAATTCTAAAAAAAAGATGTATACAACGTGAGTCTGATTTTGCTATGTTAATATAACCTGGGATTACTTGATTGATTTGTTATTTCGCACCAATAGTTTCTAATTTTTGCGCCTCACCGGAAAACGCTCTTCCAGTCTTTAAGAAGCGAGAGCATTGAATGGATATGTTAGGACGAAAGCAAATATAGTATATTGTCTGTCGTTATATATTTAAGACGTTACATTTTAACGAAGATATACCAATAAATCAGCCCTTTCTTTATCCCCGTGTGGGCGTAGTTCGAGCATGTTGCGCATTTTGCGAGCGAGACTTATAAAACTTAAAAGAGACAAAATTTACGGCCTTTCCGCGCTGGTTCGGTTCGGTCGCTTCGAGAATCATCCGTGGGTCGAAAAATTTCAGTCGGGACATGAATTATGTAAGTCTCGTCCACGCGAGGGTATATTCGTCGAGCGTGACTGTAACCCGGAAGCGCCGTTTTTTCCTCTTTCTACTTTGCATAAAGTGCGGGACCAGAGACGGCATTAAAATAGTTCAAAGCCGTAGGAACCGAACATAGGAGAAAGTATATATGTACGCAACAATTTTAATCTGATTGAGTTGTCAAAGCTGTCGTGTCTTTGTTTTCAGCACGCGTGGACTGCGGGGAAACGCAATTATACAAATCTCAGACCCGCGTTTTTTTTTTTTTTTTTTGTCGGCCATTGAGCTGAATGGTTTTTAGCCTCGTAAAGAGGTAATCCACTGTCGATACATTCCGTGATAGCTACATGCACCGACAACTTAAGAAACAGGGAGAGTGGCTAGTCTCATGCATACGCTCTGCAGTCAATGATATTTCAAGATTTGCCCCAAAAAACGCAAGAAAAAACAACAATAAAAAACATTAGCAAGATTTATATGTAGCAAATATAGTAGGCAAGACTTTTCTAGTGCACTCTACAGATATAGTGAACTTGTACCTTTAGAGAAGAGGGCACAACTTGCGAGGCTCAAGATTGTATATGAATTAGCGAACAAAACTTAAATATCTCCCCCCACCAAAAAAACAAAAACAAAAACTTATAAACTTAAGTTTTATTAATTGAGGTCTAACGGGCCATAATCATGGGCCACTTTTTTTAACAGTTCCCATCCCACAGTAATTGCTTTTAATTTCTTTCTTCTCCCGGGCCACTAATCAATAAAATCATTTTCAGAGAAACGTTGTAAATTGCACTGGCCTAGAATCATGCAGGGCCAATTTAGAAGTGCACCTGTCGAGATCGACTAACACTTAACTTTCATCAAGTGTTTGTAACAGATTCTCCGTCATTCTATGTCGTATTTATTTTGCACCACGATACAGCAGTCCGGGAATGGGATTAGTTGTAACGTAAAGAAATAAACTAAATTAAATAAAAGGAGCGTGAAGAGCATAATTCAGTCCGTGCGTTTGTTAAGCTCTCAGTGACTCTACACGAGGTTTAGGAGTAATTATTAAGTGATTGCCGTTGACAACTGAAGATGCGAAGGGCACTGCGTTCACGCTCCGTGCTTCATAAAACGTTCTTCGGTGTTCTTTTTGTTTTTTTCGCACTACTGCCACAATCACTGTGGACTCTGAAGCGTGAATAAGAGGAACGGGACTCGACAAGCCCTGCTTTTATTAAGCTGTGTATAGTGAAGTGCGATAAGACTACTGCAATGCGTTTGCTCGGCTGTAAGTATGCCCAAGTTATGGGTACACTTATGTCGGCCATTGAGTGGTACGAGTGGTATACCCATAACCCCCATGTTATGGGTATACCACTCATGAAAGCACACACACAAACATCTGTACATTTGTACCCACACACGCAGAGCACCGCACCGGTTTAATTTCAGTACACTAAACATACACGGTTGCTCATCTACCCACACAAACGTTCGCTGGCACGGACGTTTTCCGACATGAGAAAGCCTCTAGACTATGACGACAAACCTTTCCAAAATTTATACTGATCCACGACTGAACACAAATAAATCGAGGAAGTTGTAAAAAATGAAAAGGCTGCTAAAGAAAAAAGGAATACGGAGCAGTGGAAAGGCGGGAAACTGGCTTGGGCATCATGTGTATATTACTAAATTTGCTGAAGCCATTACCCTCTCTTTATCTAACTTACCTAGCTAGCTTACGGTGTTATAATTCTGTTTACTGTTCTATTTGTTTTTGTTCTATTGCCACCCCCTTGTATGATGCCCCACGGGCCCTCAAGGAAAATAAATGATCATGATGATTAGAACCTCACCAGGAGCATTACAAAGTAAATAAATAATAAAAATAGTACTATAATTATTTGCATTTTTGTTCCGGGGACCTTGAAATTGATAGAACTGTATCGTGATATACAGTCGAACACGGATATATCGAACACGGATATATCGAATTTTCGGCTATATCGAACTCGTAAATTATCTCCTTGAAAATCCTTTGTAAAAGTATAGAAATTCGCACGTTTATATCGAACGGTATTTTTACCCGCCATCGGATATATCGAACGCCGCGCGAGCTGGAAGGTGCGCTTCGGCACTCGCTGCGCCCCGCGACCTTCGCCGCCTTCGCGGCACAGCGCCCAACGCTTGAAAAAAATTACACCATCTTCCCGAGGGGAACCATGGGGAGATGCGGAGCATCGAACGCGCGGGACAGAGAATGCTAGCAGACGACCGACGCGGAGTTGCGGGGAAAGCTCACCGCCCTGGGGGAACGCGCGCAGCGCGCTACCGCTGCGCGCGCATGCGTAGTGTGAGTGCGGACTACGACGCCGACGCCGCGGGACATACCCCTACCCCCGAGCAAGAGATGCTCCGCATCTAAAACGTGAGGGCGAGGGGGCTCGGACTGTGGTGTTGAGCGCCGGCGGCCTCCTCCTTTCTCCTTTTCTTTCTTTTTTGTTGTTGATGTTTTGTGAGTTTTGATCAGCCAACCACAGTTCGCGCCTTTCGTACATTGCTGCTGCCCTAGCAGGCAGTCCGGGTAGCCATCGCCGCCATCGCGACTGTTCTCGTGCGCTTTGTTAACGGAGTTCACTTCCCTTAGTTGTCGCGTACCACCGCATTCCTCTTTTGCGTGCGTGCTGTGCAAAGGCGCTGCGGACTGCTTGAATTTTCGACTTCTCGTGTAAGCAATGGCCAGCGTCAAGAAGCGGAGGAACCTTGACTTTGCGACGAAGTTAAAAGTCATACAGCGTGCTGAGGCGGGCGAAAAAAGTTTGACGGTGGCGGACGACATCGGGATACCACGCAGCACTCTTGGCACTTTGTTGAAGAACAAGGCGGATATCAAGGCAAAGGCGGCGGAGCAGCGAACGTCGGGAGCCTGTCGTGTGCGTGCTGAGCCTGTCGTGTGTGCGGAATTAGTTGTCATTCTTGAATGCGCCGATTGTAGGTGATCGTCCGCCACAGGTAAGGTCTCGGGGCCTTTATTTTTTTATATCGAATTTTTCATATATCGAACTAATTCGCGATCCCCTTCGAGTTCGATATATCCGTGTTCGACTGTATTTTACTTTGTCTTTAGACTCCCACAGCTGATGCCGTATTTGCAAATCTATAGACGGACACCATGTTTGCAAACAACACTCTAAAAGAAAGGGGTGTCGTCTTACATCCTTCTTTCCCATATAATGCACCCCAAAATTTCAGTTCGACGTACAGCGAGTGCACTGACGTCGAACAGACGGCACCGAATTTTAGGAGAGGCTTGATAACGGTGCGATATAACTTATGAAACAGCTAAAGTACGTATCAAATACTAAAAAAAAAAGAATACTGAGGTTTTGCAGTCGCGCCAAACAAATCACGATTTTTGTTTTTGATAGTCAGTGACACACCCATTTTACTTTAATAAGTGTTACTACTCGGCTATCAAGCCGCTGGTGAACGTTGGACCCTCGGTTCGACGTCAGTGCGCCGTACGTCGAACTGAAATTTTGTGGTGTCTTTTAAATGGGACAAGCGGTTTAAGAATATACCCCAAGGGGTGTAAGAATGCACCCTTTATTTCTGAGAGCGAAGTCAGTGTTAGGCCACACCAGGCGTGGGGAGTGCTCGTGCGAAGAAACCAGACTGGCGTCGTGTGAAGCGTGTGCGCATGTGCAGCGCCGACAGCAGCTCCAGAGCAGCGCAGTGACGTCAGAGCCGTGTGTTGGTGCACAAAACCGCTAAATAAACTTCTCTTCAGAGTAACGATCATTTTGTTCACGCACCGTGGGTTGCGTGTACAAAAACATTCATAACAAAATAGACATTTGATCCATAGAGGTATTGCAATAAACACTAGAGGCTCAGCTGGCGCTAGTGTCTACGGGACTTCCGGTTGCAAATTGAAGCAGACAGCAAGCAGTCTACTTTTGCAGTCTTCCTGTGTATCCCTATGGAAAAGCGTACGTGATATTTTTCTCTTCGCCAGGAAATAATGGAAATCGGTGTAGTTTCTTCACTCGTAACGGGTTCTATGTAGCTTTATTCACATTATATAAATGCAATTGACTTAGTTAATGTTTTTTTTTAATTATTGAGCGATATTTAAGTTAGCAAAAATTGAGGTCCAGGTCTATGATGTACAGCATGATATGTCAATACAAGCTATCAATTCAAGCAAAAAAAAAAAACAATGAAAATCAAAAAGCAAAAAAAAGGACAATCCGTTATTGCTTTATTTTGATTATTCATGCACAGATTGTTACTAATACAGTACGTGTTCTTCGTTTCATTACTCCATACTTCGTTCTTGTGATCTGTTTTGATTCTTTGACTTGGCATATATTAACATCTGTTTGGTGTTTTGTCAAGCCGCTTCACTCTGTGTGCTTCATAGCATTGACTATATGCGTAAGTACGTGCCCTATAATAGCAGTCTGCAACATGAACACGTATTATACATGTGTATTGGGCTATTTTAGCGCAGTGTTCGGCGCCATGAATTCTAAGAAAAAAAAAAAAAACGCTCGGGCAAATATTTTTGTACATCCGATCATAAAACGTTGCAAACGTTTTGTTCTGTCACATCACTGAGCAATATTTGCTCTTAGAATCGAGCGCGAACAAAAAACGCATTTGCGTTTTCCCATAGGAATGCATTCCTGGAAGTGAAATTTACACTGGTTGCTGACTGCTTCAAACTGAAACAGCACGCTAGCGCTTACCAGAATCTCTAGCGTTAATTGTAATAACTCTATGATCTGACCATCTTGTTCGCTCGTCTTTCTAGGGGAGACGTCGCAAGACCGAGCCCAGCATTATGCGAGTGCTTGATGCATCAGTAAACGTCTTCCACCACCACCACCGAACCATACCGATCACATTTGTTTCTTTTCTTTTTTTACTTTACAGCTGAGCTGTTAAGGGCTAGTTTTCCCAGGATCGTGTCTGTCAGCAAACAAATGATGACACAGAACTCTGAACAGCTACTGCCATCTATAAGCGACGGCGGTAACCTTTCCAGCCTTTCCACTTTGACTTGCCGATTTGCGGCCGGCCATTACTTCATTCCCACCATAGTACAGCTTCTCTGATCTTCCTTCTTCACCAGAGTGGAAAGGCTGAAAGTTTGTTTTTTGTTCCAGAGCGCGTGAAGGCCCGTCTTCCGGCACGAGTTCTTGGTTTTGACAGTGGTGCAACGGCATGCTGTTATCGGCTATCGTTTATTTCCAGACCGCTCGTGCGGTGGGCATCGGGTAGTACAAAAACCCAGATTATAGAGCGGGTTAGTATTACCGCGGCCGAGTAGCTCAGTGGTAACGTCTCGCTGCACACGCAGCGGATCCAAGCTCCAGTACTTCTGGAAAAATAAAGTTTACTGTATTGTATTCTATTGTATACTCGCAGGTGGAACATACATGCTCAGATATGAATCATGCTGACCTCTGAAGATCTCTTTCGATGATATTATTCCTATTGTATAATATACCCTTTTCAAAAGTCAGAGTCTCCTCGTAAAAGTTCCCAAAAGCTCCAATATTTTCGCTCTATTGGTGGTGATAAGAGATTATACTCGGCTAAATCAAGCACCCTAGATTTCCTGAATTTCTTGATTTCGTAAAAGGACAAACATGTTTTCCCCTTTCTGGTTTATTCTTTCGAAGTCGTTCTCTTTTTCTGGTCTGGAGAAGTTGTGTAGTGCCGCCAGTAGAGCGCCGAGTTTGACTCTGCACAGGGTGGGTTGACTGACGTTCGGAAAGGGTCTATTTCAAGAAAAGAAAATGATTTTTCACTGCCGTCAAGCACCGACGCCGCATGTGGTGGCAATTCGAATATGTGCCCTTGTTTCACCGGTTTGTATAACAGATATTTGAGTTTAGACTTCTGTCGCAAAGCCTCATACCAGCGCGAAACGGACGTACCCTCGACCCGGTGCATTTTTGAATTGCCCGCTGACACAGGGTATGCAAACGCCAGGCTAAGGGAATTAGCGGAAAAGCTTAGTAACTGACGTCGAACGTGAGTTAGATTCGAGTGCTACTTTTTACCGTGTTACATTTTCCGAAAATCTACGCCTTTCTTGCTATCACTGCGTCGTCGTCGAGTGCACAAACAGTTTTAATCAGAATGAGAACAATCGCTGAAAGTGTGCGATGAGCGCAAGAAGCTGCACCGCCAGTGTGGTTGCAATGTTATTGAGTTTCGCGTGTTCCTCAAGGACACTTATTTATGAAGTCATTTGATTGCTAGCGTGAATCGCGAGTGCTTCGTGTCAGACTCATCGTCACCATTAATCTCACGACTACATCGTCTGGGGCATGAGGACCGATCCAAACCCGGTGCAAGTGCTCCGATTCGGTTATCACTGCGAAGTATGCTATTACTCCACGAAATGTAACGGATATTAAAACGTCTGTGTGCCACCACTGAAGATTCCGCGATCACATGGCGAGAGCTTACCTGCATAGACTTGTAGCAGATCATCACGTCCGCGTCACCAATTTGTAGCGCGTTCGATGTTGTGGACGGAAGAAATCCTGCGACCGACTCCGAGCTTAGGTGAAAACGTTCTGTTTATTCTCTCGTGCCGCCGGGCTCGTTTCGACGAGTAACGTTGTCGTCTTTTATCTGAGGCTTGGTAGGCCGATGGACCGCCACCAACCGCCACAGAGCTCCCCCCCTGGAGCCGTCGCCTGCAGGGATGCAGCCTGTAGGGGACGGAGCGATCGAGTGGTTGCGGCTGCTGCAAGCGTCGTTCGGCTCGTATCAAACGGCAACAGCCCAACTCACTTGCTGCAGCCGCAACCACTCGATCGCTACCTCCCCTACAGGCTGCATACCTGCAGGCGACGGCTCTATGGGGGGAGCTCTGTGGCGGTCCATCGGCCTACCAAGCCCCAGATAAAAGACGACAACGTTACTCGTCGAAACGAGCTTGGCGGCACGAGAGAATAAACAGAACGTTTTCACCTAAGCTCGGAGTCGGTTGCACGATCTCTTCCGTCCACAACATCTAACGCGCTACAAATTGGTGATCCGGACGTGATGATCGTCTCCG
The DNA here is from genome assembly GCA_013358835.2 of Ixodes persulcatus. Classification (NCBI taxonomy): domain Eukaryota; kingdom Metazoa; phylum Arthropoda; class Arachnida; order Ixodida; family Ixodidae; genus Ixodes; species Ixodes persulcatus. The sequence goes on along the minus strand of JABSTQ010009160.1, from coordinate 535,088 downwards.
AGCACCTGCCACCCAGGGGAACGTTCTCCGAGGCCCGGGGCGTGGCAACGACATGGCATTTCAGATGTTTATGCGGGAGGCACATCTACCACAGCCACCGCATCCGAAGCCTCCGCCACCACCTCTGCCCTGTCGCGTCTGCCGCCGGCATCTCTCAGCAACGGGCTGCGACCACCTCGCTCACCCCGCCGGCATGGCAAGTCTACGTTCGTTGGCATTTCCACCACTGCCGCAGCCCCTGGTGTCGCCCCGGCAGTCGTGCCCATCTGTGTGGTGTGGTGCTGGCCTGGTACGGTCGCGTGCTGCCACAACATGTGGGGCGTGCCGCACCGCGCCACGTTCGGGCATGGCAAGTCACGGCGCACCAGTCTGTTCATAAGGCACGTCGCTGACCGTCCAAGGGCTCATCATCACTACTAGCTCAGGCATTTGCTCTCCACTCGGTGCGTCATCTCCGGGAATTACACTGCATCGGTCCTGCAGCTGGCCGCCATCTCCCCTGGAGCCCGAGTGAAAATGGGGCCCGCTAAACTTCGGAGCCACAGCACTACCGGATCGTTGTTCCCGCTGTCTCCACTTCGCCTGACCTCAACTTTGAGCCGAAACTGTCCGGTCCCCGCACGCTGTCTTCAACATCCACCGCTTTCTGCCGCGTCATGCCGCTCGCAGCACGCCAACAGCAACAGCGCCACTCCTGGCAGATTCATCGCCTGCTGCTCATAGAATCGCTCCGTCCCCTGCAGCCTGCTGTAGTCCTACAGGCGACGTCTCTAAGGGGGGAGCTATCTGTAGAAGTCAATACGTCCAGCGTCGCCACCAAGAAAGAGAACGAATCAACTCCTTGGCGCGAGCTCAACGGCACGTGGATTAAACAGAACGTTTTCACCTAAGCTCGGAGTCGGTCGCACCATCTCTTCCGTCCTTGAAATCGAACGCGCTACAGACTATATTAAACTGCTCCAAAGTACCTTCTTTGTAGAAACTCAACCAAACACCCCACCATCTTTGTCCTTGTTCTTTCAAGGAGGGAAGGCAATGGCCGGTCATCAGCCAGCTCGATTCAAGCGTCCAAGTTCCAGCCAAGTTATTGTAGCCCACCGTGTCCAAGTTATTGGCTTCATTATGTGAGCGTGTATATCTTTATTACTGCCGGCCGCTGATCCTTGTAACATTCGGGGAAGGTGCGGGGTGTCATCATCCTCCGTTCATCGTCCTCATCGCCCTAAACCTTGGTAGCTGCTGTCCTTCGATGCAGCCGATCGACTTCCAGCTTATAGCCCTGCCACACAGCCCCCGCCCACTGAACTGCCACAGTTGACGAAATGACAATAAGACAAATGTTCAACGAACGTAAGCTACGAGGTTTTTAATAAATGTGCTGGATAATTAAGGGTGCCGTGGACAAGATAAAAAAATTTAGGATGTCAAGAGACACGCCAACTGCTGGTCTCCTGCCCTGTCCCCAGCCCTGTTTGTGTTGTTAGTGATCAGAAGAATTTTCAAGCCCACGTCTTGACGTAGTTGAGCGGTGTGTGGCATAGAAGTCGGCAAGGCTGCGAGGGGGGCTGCAGGTCAAAGGACACCGGAGGACATTCTCATTCTTCTCGGCCGACAGCAGTCCTTTGTCTATCTGTGTCTTCGTTTTTCTTTCCTGAACCTTCGAGCAACAGTGCTTGCGATGTTAAGAAGACCGCTTCGTCCTCCCTTTGTACCTATCAAATCATAATCACCATCTCTTTCATCTTGTTTATTATATCATCATATAATTACCATCACTAAACGCGGCACCCCCGGCCTCCACCATGGTTCGGGCTGTTGCCTCTCTGCGGTGCCGCGGCTCTCCTAAGCCAATAAAGATTATTATTATTATTATTATTATTATTATCCTTTAAAACATGGTCATTAATTAATCAATTCCGTTGCACTGGTACTACGCAATCTATTGACCACACTATCAAAACAAATTTCGGCGCACTGTCATCATCCTTAGCTGAAGCGTTCAACAACTTCTTTGCTACGTACTCTGGTGTGAGCCGAAACAATGATGACCGCTCTTACACTTTGCATAACACATCCTTAACATCAGCGTTTCTTCCCACCATAGAGGACACAGATCTTCATTCTCTTCTGTTTGGTTTCAAAACTAACAAGTCACCCGAGGTTGATGGCATTCGCACGTATAACCTCCAAAGAAACTTCACGAAGATTAAGAATGTTCTTTTAGTTATGCTAAATGGTTTCATTACGTGTGGTACCATACCCACTGGCCTCAAAGTAGCCATGGTAAGACCTCTTTTTAAAGGAGGAATACGATCTCAAGTTGAAAACTATCGCCCTATATCTATATTGCCAATTATAGGACAATTACTTGAAAAACACATATTTCAATCGATGAGCAGTTTTATTAATAAGCATGATATCTTTACGTCAACTCAATACGGCTTTATCGCTGGACGAGGAACCCAACCAGCTCTGGATGAGTTCTCTGATTATTTGTACTCAACATTTGAAAAAAATATGTTCGCTTGTGCTCTATTTCTTGATGTATCTAAAACCTTTGATACTGTTAGCCATCAATTGCTTCTAAGAAAATTACAAAATTTAGGGTTTCGCGGTCTGTTTTTTTCCTTACTAGAAAGCTTCCTATCTGATCGTGCCCAACGTGTAGTAATCGGAGACTTTAAAAGCTCTCTTATATCTTTAAAGGCGGGAGTTCCTCAGGGTTCTATTCTTTCACCTTTGCCCTTTAATATTTTTGAGAACGATATGGCCCATGTTATAAATGGATGCAAAATTTACCAATATGCCGACGATACCCTCCTTGTCGCGCGTCATATTGATTTTTCTGATTCGCTCAACATACTCCAGGCCAACTCCACGCATTCAATGAATTGGTTTACGAACAACCTTCGAGACATTAACAGTTCTAAAACAAAACTTGTCTGTTTCCACAACCCCCTAAAAAAACATCATGGTAATGTGCAGTTCTTTCTCCATGCATCAAGCTGCAATCCTTGTAATTGTATATCCATCGAATCAGTTGACCATGTAAAATACCTAGGCGTATATTTTGATTATGATATGTCATGGAACTCACACATGTCTTACCTTTGTGGTAAACTGCGATCTATTGCCTGTATGCTCTTTAACAGTCGAGTTTTTCTGCCTGTCGGTATTCGATTTCTTATTGTGCACGCGCTTGCTTACAGTATACTCCGTTATGGTGTAATGGTGTTCGGTAACTGTTCAGGACGGTGGCAAGGGAAAATTAATATTTTACTTAAAGGTATATTAACAAGTGTTGCATATAATACGGATCTGTCTAACACTGCTGACATCTTTAAAAGCCTTAAACTACCGAATTTTCGTTCTCTGTTTATTCAGACTGTTGTGCGTCGGTACTTTTGGAACAGTGATTTCAAAACACCAGTTATTCCATCCCGCACATTGCGTCGCACCTCTCGTTTCGAAGTGAAGCTTTGTTCCACTCGATATGGCAAATGTATGCGGGAGTACTATGTCCCGTTTCTGTTCAACGCCCTCCCGGACTCTATTTACCAAGTTACATCATTGAAGACGCTGAAACAAGAACTCAGGTGCTTAAATTTGGACACTAGTTAACTGCCTTTTCATGATGTGTGTATAGACTGTTTGTGAGATGCTAGTTGTGTGCTAGTTTAAATATATTTTTTTTTGTGTGTGAATTTTACTTTCTTTTGTACCTAGGCAGACACATATGTCCTTTTTTTTAGGGTGTCATCACACAAGCCTTTATTGGCTTTGATGTACCCGTATTCACATCCTACTTCTCTCGTCTGGATGGGTCAATAAATGTATTATTATTATTATTATTATTATTATTATTATTATTATTACTATTATTATTATTATTATTATTTTTTTAATTATAATTTTCACTTATTTATTTATAATTATTACTATAAAATGTATTATGTATTATGTATATGCTAACTGGGGCCCTAATCTGGACATTTGGCGAGAAATCTGGCGTTCGTGATTGGCCGACGCCGCACTTGACCTTGGCGCCGGCCAATCATAGCCGCCAGATTTCTCGCCGACTTTTCCGCCAAGTGTCCAGATTAGGGCCCCTGTTCTAATGGTTGTTGCGCACAGGTGTGTAAATGGTTCGAAAGTTACCTATCATGTCGTCCCAACAGCGTTCGCAAAGATAACAGTCGCTCAAAAACTTTCTTTTCCAATTCCGGTGTTCCCCAAGGGTCTATTCTTGGTCCCCTTTTGCTTCTTATTTTGGTAAACCATCTATCGTCCAATGTGAAAAATGCTGAGGTGTTGTTTGCAGATGACATTAAAATGTTTATGAATGTTCGTACTCTCGCTGACTGCGATACTTTACAGCATGACGTGTCGCGAATAGCTGAGTACTGCAAATTGAATGACTTGTCACTGAACCCTCTAAGAACAAAGGTATTAACATTGTGCAGACGTTATAATGTAATACATAATAGTTATCTATTAGAAGGGATTCTTACCGAACGTGTATCTTCTGTAAGAGACCTTGGCGTGTGTATAGATAGTGCATTGACGTTTATTCCACATGTGCCATCTATTGTTGGCAGAGCAACTAAGATGCTGGGACTGATATCTCGCATCACGCAGCAGTTTAAAACCCCAGCCTCTATTATTCGTTTATTTTGCTCCCTAGTGAGATCATGGCTTGAATTCGCATCTGTAGCATGGAACTCAATATCTGGAACGCAGTTAGCAAAAATTAAAACTGTGCAAATGTGTTTCGTACGTATTGTTTATGACCGCTATTTTCAACGTCGTTTTTATTAGGATTATTACTTTCTCGTTGATAAGATTTCTCTGAGGCCATTGTCCGAAAGAAGGGCCCAGCGTGACTTAATTTTTCTACATAAGGTAGTAAATGGGATGATAGATAACGATATGCTTTTATCCAGAATTAACATTAATGTCCCTTCCTGGTTAACTAGGAACCATACTGCTTTTTACGTCAATACCATGTGTAGATCCTCGCCCCTGTCACGTATACAATCGTTATGTAATCGGCTTAATGATACAAATATTGATATATTCAGTGATATATCTGTTTACCGCAAGCAATTGGAAGTGCTTCCAACACACCTTTGACTTGTGCTTTACTTTGCTTTTATTGTGTTACTTTGTTTCTGTTCGATTTTCGCATTGACTTGTGCGCCAAAGTGAAGACCTCCGGGCTGTTTTTGGGCACATTAAAATAAAGATGATTATTATTATTATTATTATTATTATTATTATTATTATTATTATTATTATTATTATTATTATTGTTAAACCAATTTTTAAAGGAGGAGCTCCGCAAAAAAAAAGAGTGTTATCGCCCAATCTCTATCTTGCCTTGCATTGGCGAAATTTTAGAAAAGCATCTCTATATTGTGATGTCCGGCTTTATTGAAAAGTCAAACCTGCTGTCTCCAAACCAATATGGTTTTGTCACTGGGAAGGGCACCCAACCATTGCTTGAAAATTTTTCTGACCTTTTACATCGGGCTTTTGAACAAAATTTATATTCATGCGCTTTTTTCTTAGATGTTGCAAAGGCCTTTGACACGGTTAGTCATAAAGTACTCCTTTTTAAACTGCACAACTATGGCTTCCGTGGACCATGTTTTTCCTTACTTCAAACTTTCTTTCTTGACCGTACTCAAGTTGTATCTATGGGAAACTTTAAAAGTGATAGGGTTCTGTTAAAAGCTGGTTTGCCACAGGGATCAATTTTATCACCTTTGTTATTTAATCTTTTTGTTAATGATATCTCTACCAAGCTTACTAGTTGCAAAATTTACCAGTATGCGGATGATACCTTACTTGTTTCTAGTCACGTCAATTACCACCAAGCTGTACGCGCGCTGCAACACGACGCCACGCGAGTAATGGATTGGTTCTATGAGAATTTTATCACTGTTAACGCATATAAAACTAGACTTGTTTGCTTCAGGAATCCGTAAAGCAAGTGAATTTGGACGAATCTCTTGTTCTGCACAGATCCAACTGCCAAGATTGTACGTGTGCCCCCCTAAAATACGTTGAGACCGTAAAGTACTTAGGCATATTTTTTTATTCAGATTTATCATGGACAACGCATTTATCGCATGTTTCTGGAAAGCTTCGATCCGTCAGCTGCTTACTTTATGAACACTAAGATATTTATGCCATTTGCCGTAAGAAAATCAATTGCACATGCTCTTGCTTACAGCATACTCAGATATGGAATCACATTATTTGGTAACTGCACAGAAGCTTGGAAAACAAAAATTGACCGAATTCTTAAAAGTCTGTTAAAAAGCGTTGGGTATCATTTTGATCTTTTATTAGGTGCAGACATCTTCGAGGCTTTACAGTTGCCGAACTTTCGGGCACTCCATCTTCAATGTGTTGTGATCTCTCATTTTTGGTGTAATGATTTCAAGAATCCCCTTGTGTCTAGCAGGGATTTGCGTAGCTCAGATCGTTTCATAACCCCCGGTGTTATACGAGATATGGTAAGCGAGTTCGTTCCTACTATGTGCCATATATATTTAATAGACTCCCTGATTCCTTTTTTAAAGCTACTACTAAGAGAAAATTGAAAAAAAAAAATTGTTGAACAATTTCTCAGTGTAATTTTGTTGTACAGTTCCGTTCATTACTGTCCTTTGTGTTTTTTTTTAATTTTTCCACTGTTATTTTGACTGATTATTTCGCTGAAATCATTGTCACATCTTTTCGCTTCCTATGTGTTCCTAGGACTTCTTCGCAATTTGTCTCATTTGACTCGTTGGGTTCTGTCCCTCAAGCCTCCACTGGCTTCGACAGACCCGTTACTTTATTCTGTATTGAAGATATGCGAAATAAATTTATTATTATTATTATTATTATTATTATTATTATTATTATTATTTTACTACGCTGACGCTATTTTAAAAAAAGTATTCTAAGGGGAGTGGCGTCCACTTCGCTGCCAATGTCTGGTGAGGATTTATTTATTTTGTTGGGTCTCCCGCGCCTTTCATCCCTCTTTAATTGGTGCGTAATTAGCAAGTATTATTGGACGAGTACCTTCAAGACGCCTCATGTTGAAAAGCGCGTTCTCAGAGAAAGCAAACCTTTCGTCATTCTGCGTGTAAATACTAAGTATGAAAAGAGACTGCGTTCCGTTTATGTCCCTGAGCTCTTTAACAACCTCTCGGATACGTTTTTTGAAATAACTTCCAAGCGTCAGCTAAAAAAAAGCTTTACGAACGTTTTGCTAGAGTTGATATGTACCCAACGTTGATTTATTTAGCTAGCTTCTATGTGTTTTCTCTTAATCTCTTTTTCCTACGTCGACAGCGCTGAAAATGATCAGCATTGCTTGGTATTCGTTTGTTGGGTTTTCGCCTCTATTTTTGTGCTAAGTTTGGATTTGTAGTTTCATGCATTTTTGTTCGTGCTTTTTGCAAAAGACGAGTAGAACCATTCAACTCTGTTCTTTTTTTTTTTTTGGCTTATTTAAACTTCGATTGTTTATAGGTCCTATTTGTCCCCATTGTGTTTCGCTACTTCGCACATATGTTGTAATTGCTCATATTATTTTTTTTGTGTACTAGTTTTTTTTACGCCACTGCTGGGTCCAGTCCCACAAGCCGCTATTGGCTTTCGAGGGACCCGCTTTTGCATGTATTGTATTATAATTTGTGCAATACAATTATTATTATTATTATTATTATTATTATTATTATTATTATTATTGTTATTATTTTTATTCTTCTTCTTATTATTAATATTGGCATTATTGGCCTTTGACCTAGTGCTACAGTGAGCACCTCTCGAAACATCATGAAAGTGGCACTCGACTGGTGACCACCGAAGCTCAATCTTTGTTTCATCAAGGCCACGCTAGAGCCGGCTGATCTTTGTTGGCGGTCACGTGCACCACAGTAACATCATTCTGATTTTGCGGGTGAGCCTGGAAGTGTCTCAACTTCTTCGTCGTAAAGTAAACCCTATGGCGGGACTTGAGATTTGCGCTCGATGCTCCGATTCGGTGCCAAAGGACGGTCGCTTCATGAAATGTGTGAACTGCGCGCTTGCCTACCATTTAGGAAAAATATGTTCCGGTGTCTCGGAAGGCACGTTCAAAGGGATGTGTGCCACAAAACATGAGAAATGGCGCTGTCCCGGATGCCGGGGAGGACTGTCTAAATCAGATCTTGACGGCTATCTTACTCCCTCATCCCAAGCGGATCCTATGCGGAGGGCAAGTTCGTCTGCTTCTTGCGCAGGGGGTAGCGGTGACGTCAGAACACCGAGCCTTGATTGGCTGATCGCGACCCTCTATCTGAGCGTCGTCTGCTCCTTTGCAACGTCGTCTGCTCGCAACGTCGTCTGCGTCTGTCTTACCTTTCCTGCGACTTTCGAAAGTGCAGAGGCCAGATTCACGAAACGATCTTACGCCAAAAATGTGCGTAAGAAAAAACGTGAAAACAAATTCTTATTCAAGAAACGAAATTAACGTAAGTTTTGCGCAGGTTACGACGGAATCCTACGGCAGCTCCGAAGCTGTCTTACGCACTTCTTACGATCAACTCAGCATGGCCGACAGCGTCGCTCAGTTACTTGGTCGCGACGACCAACGGACGTTTATTTTTGTACTACATGCTCTTCTCACGCGTCCCGACTACAAGCAGCAAGGGAAAAAGTAAAAAGCATTTGAAATAAACCACGACGAACAAGAACGCTGGATCCACAAACACCCGGGAAATGCTCCAACGGCCACGATTCCACTGACCCCGTCCAAGCGAGCTCGGCAGATAGGCCTAGCAGCGGCGCAGCGGTGCTCCGACGGTCCTTGGCCAAGACCGTCTTCCCACGACCGGCTGGCGTGCTGAATGGAATATGCCCGCACGACCCTTGTGAACCCTTTCCGTATTGTACTTTGATCGCTGACTTTAATTTTAGATTAAGGGGTCAATCTCTTCCTCTTGTCATCTCCTTTCCTTGTTTACCGAGGCAGCGGTGGCTCTCGCCGGTGAAAAGCGGCGAATCTCCGACAGACGCAGGAAAGGTAAAGCAGCCATCGCTTTGACTAGCAGACGTAAAGCAGACGACGTTAACTGCGTCAACCCGCCGACGCCGTTAAGAGTGAGGAGTCTCGCCGCACACGACAGGAGGGAAAAAGTATTTGGGAGGGAATTTGCGGACACTAACACGCTCACTCTCGGTTCTTAGCAAACAAACCTCGGCGCCTCGGGACGCCAGTGAGTCCTTTGACTTCCCTCCTTGATGCGCGTCTGCTAGTTGTTAGACAAACACAACGTACCGCTCGAGTTATTTCGTCTGCCCTCTCTGAAAGGCGAAGTCGAGCACGCTCGTAAAGTCCTGCACTTCCGAAAGTCGCAGGAAAGGTAAGACAGACGCAGACGACGTTGCGAGCAGACGACGTTGCAAAGGAGCAGACGACGCTCAGATAGGGGGGCGCCACCAGCCAATCAGGGCTCGGCGTTCTGACGTCACCGCCACTTCCTTTCTCATGCGCAGATGACGAAAATGAGCCCACTTGCGAGGCGTATAGCTTTTTTGGCAGAGCTATCGACGGTGAACAAAAACAACAACTTGACCTTCTTGCGTGGTAGGACACCGTTGATGCCCTTCACGAACTACACCCGAAGGTCGACGCTTTATTATCGATAAAAGAGGCGGTCGACACAATGCTCGACTCGGTCAATACGATGCAGGAATCAATTAGCTTTGTCTAGTCACAGTGTGACTCCCTTGTGACCTCAGTTAAATCTTAGGCCACAATACTCAAAGGGCTACAAGCTGAAACATGTTCCTTGCAATCCACTGTGTCTGAGCAGGCACGTGAAATCCAACAGCTAAAAACAAATCAGAATGACATGGAGCAATTTAATCGTCTCTCCAACTTAGATGTGCATTGCATCCATTTTCACCCCAGGAGAACATTATGGATCATCTGACAGGGCTTGCACAACAAATCAACATTGAGGTTTTTTTTTTTCCTGCACATTACGTTACTGCACATCGCCGGCCGGTGAAGTCTGGTGCAGTACCACCCGTCCTAATCCGATTCTTGTCTGTCTCCATTAAGGAGCACTGGATGGGCTTCCGAGGACGCCTCGGTCACTTACCTCGTGATGATTCCCACCACCGAGTATATTTTAACGAAAATCTCACAGATTCAAATAGGAAGCTATTTTGGATGGTGCGGACTAGAGGGAAGGAAAATAATTTTAAATTTGTATGGGTCCGACATGGCAAAATCTACGCTAAACAGAGCCAGAACTCTCCCTTCCACCGCATCACTGACACTGGTGCACTGGATCAAATCACTTCAAAATCAATGAGTAGCTCTTTTACAACTTGTTACTCCTATTCCAGATTGTAATTAATTTAATCATATTAGAGCGCAGCTCTTAGGCGCCCGTTTCCGGCTTGAACGGCGTCGGCGTCACCGTCAGCGTAACCGTGAGGTCACGTGGCACACCCGGGTCACGTGACCCCCCCCCCAGGTCACGTGACCTCCCAGGTCACGTGACCTCCCCAGGTCACGTGACTCCCCCCCCCCCCCCCCGAGGTCACTTCCCACCCCCCGAGTACCCTTCCCTCCTCCTCCTCAAGAGCTGCGCTCTAATTCGGCGTTACAGGGAGTTGTAAACGGCTTTCACTTTTTTAGGTCCAATTTCTAATCATTCATTAACAATTATTCATGTAAATATTAGAAGCTTAAGAAAGCATTGGGAGGAGTTCCGAATAGTCGTAAACAACTTAGATCCAGCTGTAGATAGATTTGTTCTAACCGAGATTGATGTGTCAGCTTCTCAATGTAATCGGTTTGCCTGGAATGGGTACAATGAATTTGTTTACACGCGTAATATTCGTAGGGGCGGCGGTATTTCCATATATATTAAGAACAAATGGCTGCCGTCGAGTTCAAGTGTGTCTTTTCAACATGCAGAATCATTCACCATGAAAGTTACGTACTGCACGTTCTCTTTATTCTTGTTCGCAGTGTACAGGCCACCTTCGGAGAACCCGTCGCTTTTTCTAGCAGAACTGGACATTGCCCTCAAAGAGTTGCGGTCAGAAGGGCAATTTTGTTTAGTAGGGGACATGAATAATGACACATTGAAGTCTAACAAATCTACAGTTTGTGACTACTTAAGTTTACTGTCGGACTATGGAATTGAAAATACCATTAACATCCCAACAAGAGAAGTTCTATCTTGTAGACTAGTAGTCTTTTGCATCGATCACATAAATATCAGAGCCCCAGATGCATCTGTGAAAGCCGCTGTCATTCATCAAAAGCTTTCCGATCACTACTTAGTAGGTTGTCGCTTGGAGCACCAAGCTGCTCAACAGAAATATAGTAGAAAAAACCAAACGTGTGTAATTGTAACAGATACTATTAAATTTGACGCTTTAGTCACAGCCTTCAACTGGAATGACTTCCTGCAATCTACAGAACCTTCTAATGTATACCCTGCTTTTGTTGGAATTTTTCAGTCTTTTTATGAGGCATCCCAGAAAGTAGTCAATTTCAAACAACGATCAGATAAACCTTGGCTTGACATCAATATCATGAGAGCCATTAAAATTAAAGAGGCGTTATGGATACGCTCTCGTCGCGCTCCTGGTAATTTGGAGCTAAGAGCAGAATTCGGTTGCGCGAGAAACAAATTGAATGCGATGATCCGATCCTCAAAGCGCCGTTACTTCCAGAAAAGGTTTTTTGAGACGAGGTCCAATCCGCTAGAAACCTGGGACTTAATAAACGCATATCGAGGGCGGGCATCTAGGCAACCCATAATTGAATTCCTAGGAAAGCATTTCGGTTCAGACTTGCAGTCAACTGTGAATGACTTCAACAAGCTATTTGCAACATCATCGGGAATCGCCAGGGATTTCGGAGTGACATCGATCACTCCTAGTCATGTTGACAAAAACTCTCCACCTGCCTTTTTGCCCCCAATACATGAGCACACGTTGCGATCAATTTTATTCGGTATAAAGCGAAAAAAGTCTCCAGGTATCCCTGGCATACGAATGGGAGACCTCTGCTGAAATTTTGAAACTATCAAAAGCGCCATTCTTATCATAATAAATGGTATCCTGTCGTCTTGCAACATTCCTGCTGCATTAAAAACCGCACTCGTAAAACAACTCTTCAGGGGGGGAACACCAAGTCGACTGGACTGCTATCGCCCCATCTCAATCTTACCGTGCATTAGCGAGATATTAGAAAAACACATGTCCAATATAATGACTAGTTTCGTTGACACCTCTGAAATTTGATCAGAGAACCAATACGGTTTTGTAGCTGGACGAGGCACTCAGTCCCTGCTTGAGGATTTCACCGATCTCATACACACTGCATTTGATAATAAACTATTTACGTGTGCCCTTTTCCTAGATGTTGCTAAAGCGTTCTATACGGTCAACCATAAGTTGCTTCTTCAGAAACTTTATAACTTTGGCTTCCGCGTTCCAGTTTTTTGCTTTACTAGACAACTTCTTTTATGATCGATCGCAAATTGTAAGAGTTTAAAATTTTAAAAGTTCGCGCGTAATGATGAAAGCGGGAGTTCCTCGGGGATCTGTTCGGTCATCCTTACGTTTTAATTTGTATGTGAACGACATCTCAACCAGAGTATCCAACTGCAGAATATTTCAGTATGCAGACGATACTGTTCTCCTATCTCGTCATCCAAACTACGACGAAGCGATACATCTAATGACAAAGGACGCGACGCAGTTAATGGTCAGGTTTCACAAAAATCTAATTAGAATTCACATGTTCAAGACATAATTTGTCTGCTTTAGAAATCAACTAAAGAAATTGAATCTGCACTCGGTCGATTGTCCTACACAAATCAAACTGTCGTAACTATAAATGTTTTCCATTGAAATATGTTAATAATCTGAAGTATTCGGGCCTACATTTCGACTCGGATATGCCCTGGAACACGCATCTCTCACACATATGTAACAAACTTCGGAGTGTTAGTTGTTTACTTTCTAATCAAAAAGTGTTTATGCCATTTACTATCAGAAAGTCGATCGCGCATGCTCTAGGCTACGGCATACTGAGGTACGGCATCACTTTGTTCGCTAATTGCTCAGAACTATGGCATGACAAGCTCAATCGTATTCTAACAGGCTTATTGAAAAGCGGTGGATACCAAATGAATTTCACATCCGACATAGAACTCTTTGAAACTCTGCAACTACCAACTTTTTATTCTCGATTTCTACAAAATGTTGTGCTTCGCCACTTCTGAAACGATGACTTTAAGCGGCCCTTCATTTTTCAAAGAACTTTTCGCCACGTAGCTCGTTTTGAAACCCCTCGATGCTTCACGCGTTACGGTAAGAGAGTTCGCTCATATTACGTTCCTCTCATTTTCAATCGGCTTCCAGAGCGTATTCTCAAGGCTACAACAAGAAGAAATTCGAAGAAAATGTTAACTAATTTCAGCATTGCATAATTTATTATACTTCTCATTGTAATCAATACTGTTTTTTTTACAAATTATTTTACGGAAATGTGTTTGCTCCTCCTCAAGAAGAATTATATACTCTACGACATTTCTTCTGGGCTACTTCAGCCCATTTGTGTCTGTGCGTGTGTGTGTGTGTGTGTTTGTGTGTGTGTGCGTGTGCGTGCGTGTGTGTGTGTATGTGTGTGTGTGTGTTTGTGTGTGTGTGTGTGTGTGTGCGTCTTCCAGCCTGTCTTCAAGCTGCAATCACTCCCGAGGCAACGACTTGGAACTGCTTCACCGTGGTTTAACTGTACAAGAAGGACATTTGTGCGTGTATATGTGTGTGTAGATACGTGTGTGCAAGCAATAATATATTGCAAGAAAATGATAATGTAAACATTTTAATAGACAACTTAGCATGCTGGGTCTGGGCCCATAAGCCCATGCAGGCTTTCTCCAGTCCCGCAAATTGAACTTCCTTAATCTTCTCCCCGTCACCAATAAAATTGTTATTATTATTATTATTATTATTATTATTATTATTATTATTATTATTATTATTATTATTATTTGGGTAGGTTCCCCCAATACCCACGCCTTTGCCCACCCAGATAGCTGTGCTGCCACAACCAGCCAGTATTTTACGTTTTAAGCCACTAGACGGCATCGACGGCGCAGCAATTCTTAATATGGCAGCGACCTTAAAAAAAAGAAAAGGTGTATATAAGAAACGTCCCTGTCCCCGCGACTTTGGATCGGCTTATCAAGAATTTGTCTAAAAAATCCAACGGTGGGTCTAGAAAATCCACCAGGCAAAAAAACAAAACAAAAACGACTCTGCACCTACCCGTGGCAGAAAACAAACAGCCAAGAAGACCCCTCGATGACACGGAAAGCGTAGCGCGTGCCAGGAATGCTGGAGAGCGAGGCGGGGTTGTGCAGTAAAGAGCGTACTTCACCGGTAATGAGAAGACTGATAGTTTAAAACACAGACCCGCCAATATTTGTTCTTTTACGGGTGCTTTGAACCACCATTTTTGTTCGGTCAGCACGGCTCATCCATCTGAATATTTCAATAGCGACTCCCCGCTTGATAGGTCGCTCTAAAAATACGTCGTTTTCTGGTTCTTCTGATCCTCTATGTCTAACGTCCACCTGGCTAATCACAACTTTTTATGCGCATATACGCGTATTACAGATTTAAAAAGATACGCATACTCTGAGTGAAACTTTCTAAAATGTTTCCTGGAAGGTTTTGAGGGGCTATTCTTTTTTGAAAAGCCAAATGCGGAGAGAAGACATAACACTTCAGGTTGGTTGAACGGACGCGCATTCGAAGCGAGATATGAAAAAAAAATATTGTCAAGGGTGGTGACCGAAAGAGCAATAAATAAACGGGAAGAAATAAACGTTTAATGGGGCGAACTTGTGCCCAAAAACAGAATAGAAAAAGGATAGCGTCGCAGGCGTCGATGGCGGCGAAACAGCAGGATCGAACGCTGGGGCGAGACTGACTCCGGCTGGCCACGCGGAGCACCTTCTGTACACGCGTGGGCTTCTGGAGCAGTCGGCGTAGCAGGTTCGGCGTGTAGAACATTCTAAACTCAAATCAGCAACACGGTTCTCGAATTTACCAGAACATACATCAACAAAAATGCGTACCCGCGGCCAGGAATCGAACCCTGGCTTTCTGCGTGGAAGGCACGGGCGATAACCGTTAGGCCACGAGCGCGCTGCCTACTTGGTCAGCTGCGCTCGCGGCAATATATATATATACAGTGTATATATATTTCGACTGACTCAGTGATTGATTAGGTAGGTAGGTTGGTAGGAAGTATGTTATATAGGTATGTAGACGTGTAGGTAAGTAGGTTGATAAGGGAATAGAAAGGGAAGAGAAAGATGGCAAGGGGAGTAAGTGGCCCAGTGGGCTAACGCGTCTCAGCTCGGAGCGTGGAGCGAAAGCTTGCGCGGACAACCTCCTGGGCTTGATCCCCACCGTCCCCACCCGTTTTGATCTGGATGAGTTTCGAACCGGCACGCGTTCGTGTAATCACTACTGCGTGATGCACGTCAAAAACCCCAGGTTAGCGGTTGTACTGCATTGGCTAAATTTCTGATCTACAGCTAAGAGACCGATCACTCGTTGAGGCGTATCTCCATCGAAGCTGTATAAACATACAAAGCAGGCCAATCTTTTTAAAATATGGCAGAAGAAGTGCAATGGGAAGAGGAAGTAAAATAACAAATTGGTTATTTTAAAGCAATTGCTCCTTTTGGGTGCTGCACTGCATACTTATGGGGTAGTAGTATTAAATTGCGAACATTCTATTGAATACGGTATAAGGAAAACGACAGAACGATAGATAGTTAATGCGGGTATGTAAAACAATTATCTTCCCAGCCACGCATTTGTTTGCCTACTACAATATTACGTCTGAAATATTTCCCACCGGAAAACACTGTCATCGAAGTCTTAACTCATACACTAGGTACCTACGCCTATCGAATACAAATCCTCATCCAACGTTTTTTGATGTTCTTAAATTTATCTGAAGAAATTCCGAAATTTGTTTGGCCCTGGTAATAGAGTATTCATATTGTTGAACGGAAAATGTTTGGAACAGGGCTCCTTAGTTCCGAAGTTAAACCGAGAAAAAGCTGAAGTTTGCCTTTTTCTAACGGTAGAACCAACATTTAAAAATGCACTTTAGAATAGTGCCAGTTTTCTGCCTCCTAGAGTACAAGGTCGCAACTTGAATATTCGCCGAGCAGGTGTTGTCATA
Source organism: Ixodes persulcatus (assembly GCA_013358835.2). Lineage (NCBI taxonomy): Eukaryota > Metazoa > Arthropoda > Arachnida > Ixodida > Ixodidae > Ixodes > Ixodes persulcatus. The sequence continues at coordinate 518,797 of JABSTQ010009160.1, read as the reverse complement.
AGGTATACCTACATTTATAAATGTGTAGGAAACCAAATGAGAATTACAAAATACAATGTCAGAGTGGCGAAATTATGCTGCGTTAGCGACCGGCAGTAGCATACACCATGTTGAACTGTTTGTCCACAAGAAAAGCAAAATTATCAATAAAAATAAAATAATTACCACTAAATAAACGACCCACGTAAACTGCGCGACACTGTGAGCGCGAACTAGCGATCGCCAGTTTTAACAATTTGTTTTTTTCAAAATCAAAGGGTTTTCACCAAAACTACTGTTGTGATGAAAAGAATAAGAATCGTGGCACTAACCTAAAGGCAGAAGTTGATGCCACACAATAACCTTCTGAATTAAAAGGCGAAAGCGCGCTGATGTCGCGTGAACATTGCCGCGAGCAGTGTGCACAATGTCGTCCATTTTATAAATGGCCAAGAATAAAAAAGCCCAACGAAACTCATCTAACCTCTAAAGTTAGATTAGACCAAGTTTCATCCAGAAGCTTTCGATTGAATAGACCTCAAGTACTTACTCAAATCAACTTGAAATGCATGGTTTAAGGGATATGTGTTTGGACTTGCTAGAAAGCTACCTTAAGTTTTGCCGTCCGAAAGTAATTATAAATGATTAAATGCCCAATATCTTGTAAAAATGAGTGACCAAGTAAAGTATATTGTATTTTATTTGGTACCACAGCACACCACGGATCGTCCGCAATCTCTCGAAAACGTGGCACTGATTTTAACATCAACACCTGGGCAATTTAATAGTTTCGTGAATTTGTGGGTTAAGTGTCGTCTGCCGTAGCTTGTTTGTATGCTTGGAATTCTTTGTTTCGGATCTCTTAATGTGTGACCAACAGGATGTGTGTTGGTGCAGTGTGGAGCTTAGTTTTGTGGATCTATTGATATAATATGCGGTGGTGTATCTGTTTTGACTAGGTTGTACATTATTCACTTTGTCGCAATGAAAACATTGGTGAATTAACTGCTTAAATAAATTAAGACTAATTTCATGCAAATTGATTTTATGGTGTCCGGACAGCGGTTTGGTTGGCGTTTTAGAATGTCAATCAGTGAATTACATTGAAAAGGACCAGTGACTGATGCATCTTAAAAAAAAAAAAAAAAAAACACGAAAACTTGTCGACAACATTGGTATAAAAATTATGTCAGCGTTATGCTCCCGAGCAGATGTAAGCATGTCAGTCGCTTGTGACATTAATACCTTGTGTTAAAGCAGAAATATATTTTCGTTTCGAATAGTATTTTGTCGAGGTCAGGCCGTACATCACAGCGAGCAATTATTCGACCGTTTTGCGGGGAAAGTAGGCACACTAAAATTCTGTATAATACGGATATATCTTTTGGTTTGTATTCCTTACAGAAAAACAAAGGGTTCATACATTCAATGAAAGCGTGATCTTGCATTCAACCACCCTCAATTTCGGCAGTCTTTCTGAAAAGATAACGGTCATTTTAGATAAGAGATATGTGTAAACATTCCTCCCTGCCGAGAAGAAGCTGACAGTAGAACAAATCAGTTGTAAATAAAGTGTTAAAGTCTCGACACATAATCATGTATTTTGTCCATTTTATTCAACCTCTTGTTTCAATTTCTTAGAATGTTGAAGACGTATAAGTGAATTTTATGTACACTGTGGGACGCTGTTGGTGCCAACACGGTTTCGGCATCTTTTCGCAGTTTAATTCCCAGGGGTGCTGGCGGACATCAAAAATTTTCACTGAGTTCAGTGTTCAAACTGAGCACTTTCGACTACTATAGTATTTTAATGACCGTTCTTTAGCGCTGAGAGAAAAAGAGAGTAAACAGGGGATGTCTTGGTTGCAAATGTGCACATTAAGAGGTCCGCACACGCTACTTTTGAAGTATTTCAATTTAAGCATTACACTAGCCACTAGTCTGAAGTAAATCAAGCTACGCATGAGCTACAGAACTACAGTACCCAACAACGGTAACATTTTATCCGGCGAAGAAAATAAATATACATAGCAGACTGAACAATATTATCTGGATACATAGTTTATAGGTCTGGTTTCGGATTTGCTCGATATTTAGGAAGAAATAGTTAGGGTGATCTTGTAACTTACAATATGCATGAAGACAACGGTCGGTGGCTGCTTTTACTATGAGTCATGTTTTAAATAAGGCGCAAGCGTCCATCGCTGTTTGTGCTAGTTTCGGTGATTTAGTAGACATGTTTATTCTTTATGTTGCCATTGAAACAACCATGCGCGTCGTTGAGTTTAACACTGTAAGCGCGTCAAGTTCAGAGCCGCGGTCACATTGCTAATATATCATACAAAAGACAGCGTGCCAACACAGTATGATGCGTGTTTCTTGTTTGCATAGCGGTCCTGCCAGATTGGTCTTTCTAAAACTGTCTGCCGACGTGTTCAAACATGTGCATGAAACAAACATGATTTGAACGTGCCTGAGGCCTGTCCGCAGACAATTCTATCATCATGTCTGCGGAGAACCTCCGTGTCTTTTTTACGTTCCATGAACAGTGTGCCTGCGGCTTAAGAATATGCGTCGCAAAGACCACATTTTTTAACGTTCCAAAACACGATACCCATGCTGCTGAGCGACTAACCATGCATTCTATAGTCCAATTGGTATTGTTTATTATGAAATAAAGCGGTCAATGCCGACACTTCCGAGAAATGAAATGGTGTAAACTGTTTTTCAAGTTCGCGTCTTGAAACTTACGTTACCCACAGTTTCGTTTCGTACCCATCAGATGGCCTGGCTCGAGTAAAACCGAATCACGTGTCGCGTTTTGTGTTTTTCTCTCCATTTTTTAGGTGTGGAGAGTTCTCACTTTGAGTTGCAAACGCTCTAGACGAGGAGAACAAAAGTGGTTCGAAAAGGAGTGCCAGGCGTGTGTGATGTCACGGCGATGTTCGGAGAGCTCCCGTAAATATGAACTCTGAGAAGCAATTTCTATAATATTTATTTGCAATGTGCTTAGCCGAAATTTTTTTCTGAGTGCGAACATTTGTTTTCTATAACCCAAATTTACCAGTCTACTACAGTATTACTTATGTTTGGTTTGTGCGGCTTTTTAATGTGTGTCTCTCTTTCTTTCTTGCAGCCGGGAGAGGTGTTTTCGCTGCGTTGCCATCTACCAAAAGCATCATAATGTCCTCCAGTACAGAGAAAGTAAGTGTCTGTTTTGTCTCCATACGAAACCCGCGTACATTGTAGCCTCATAATGACGTGATGACGGTGCCTTTGCTTACCCCTAGATCCTGCGATGGACCCTTTGATCACTGCAGAGTGCTCCCAGTTAATGACGGTTGACGATTCAATAAATGAGTTAATGACTGTAATGGGTAGGGCAACAAACAGCCTGGCTATTTAAAGACAATGAGCATCGCGTTTCTCTTGCCTCACTGACATTTTGTCGATTGAGATTTTGAGTTCAATTACTTTTTGATGGTTGTCATTCTGTGCAATTCCCCAATACAATGCGGTGATCATCCTTCCCTATACTAAAAAAGAAAAAAAAAACACAATAGGTGCACATATATTTTTTAGAGTATGCGAAGTCTTTAGTAACGAAGTGCCGTTTGTGCCGCAGCATACTGCGACGAGTTCGACAACTTGAAAGAAGCGTGCCATCTTCTGAATGTCGACGCCCATTTACATTCCTTGTTCAGAGGTAAGAACCTTTTTAGGCTTAATATCTCACCACCTTTTTAAAAATGTCTGCTATACTTCGTCTTACCTGAAGTCCGGACGCAACCGACGCGGCCAGCAGGTCAGACCAACCAAACCGCACCAAAACCGGAAGGCACCGGTCCTTCTATGTACATTTATTTTTTATTTATGTATTTACTTTAAAGATACTGCCGGCCAACTTTTGAGGGCCAAGGCATGGAGTGGACGAAAGAAAAAAGGTCAGCAAAACAAATATGTAGGTATAAACATACAGTAAAACGCGTAAGGAATTTGGTCCGTATAGTTCATTCAAACAAAGAAAAGTTCATCAATAGCACTCGAGAATGAAGCGAAGGAGAAAAAGCCCATCACGCTGCGGGGCAACTCGTTCCAATCACAAACTGTAAGCGGGAAAAAAAAATTGAAGCATCTTTTTTGCAACGAAACTCACGATTTAGTTTGTCTTGCTTCTCTCTGGTATCACGGCTCAAGTTAAACTGAAGATAGGCGTCAGACTTTAGACAAGTTTTGTTATGTATAATGTGATGTAAAAATGTTAGGCGATTTACTTTCCTTCGACATGACAACTCAGGCAGTCCAGACGCGGTGTACAACGGTGAAACATGGGATTTTTGGCCATATGACTTTCTTCGAATCCCCTCCAACTGGTTTATATACGATTGTGAATGCGGGTCCCATAATATGTCAGCATATTCTAGTAAAGGACGAATTAGAGTTTTATATGTTGTTAGCTTCGTTTCAGGAGTGCAGTGAATCATAGTCCTCCGCAGTGACCACAACTTTCTAGACGCTTTTTTAACAACCTTCCCAATGTGAAGGGTCCAGCTTAAGTTAGAGGTAATTCTGACATCTAGGTACTTGTAGTCGTGGCTCACTGCCAACAAATTGGAGTAGATAGTATAGGGGAAAAAATACATGATTGCTTCAGCGACAATATGACGCGTACACAAACATAATGAACACGATATTTGTGCGCGTTTGACGCTGTTTGATTGGACCCATCAACTTGTAGCGTTGGCGGCGTCCGGACGTAAAGGGAAAAGAAGTATAAAGATAACTCTAAAGAGATTTTTTTTTATCTTCAGGACAGCTAAATGGACCGAAAGATCTTAGAACAAAGTTCTTTCATTTATGAGACCTGTTCAAATAGCGGCCGTCAAGTAGTCAGTGATGAATTAAGAACACATTGGCTGCACAGGCTCACGACTCGCCGAAGTCTAATCGAAGGCAGTAAACTCATGCTGGAAGCGGAGCTTCCATTGCATGCCTAGCGTTCCCCGACTATTCATAGCTTGCACGGGTTGCCATTGGTGGGTACTGAGGTTATTTCTGCCTACTGGTTTCTTCGAACTACAGCCTCTAGGGTGTGAAACTAACACGAAGAACCGAACGCTCGCCGAGCATAAAATACTGACTTTGCCGCGAATAACGTCACATGCAAGCTATGTACAGACGATTTAAAAAAGGGCATCTGGCCTCCGCCTTTTCTCTGCTCATGCGGGACAGTGCGTGCAATTACAAGCTCGCCAAAGCTACGTTCGTGCGCACGCTGTACATGCATGCAAACGCATGGGGCACCAGTGAGGCGCCATGCCTGCAATGGGCTGCAATTGTCTTTAGATTCATTGCATGTGCTGCCGAAATGAGCAGGGCACCAAATTGTGTATTGAAGGTGTTCGCTCGAAAGAAAGAAGAAGGTCGCGGCCATAACGGTACATTCACCACGAAAGCCGATTGCTTTCCATCGAATTAAGAAGAAACTGAATGTAAGCCTGTGGTGTAAGCCAAATGCATTGGTTCTAGCATTAAAATCGGCTGGTAGCGGAAATTCGAACATTACATGAGACCGTCTCTTTGAGATCGGGAATCAAAATGTCTGATTATGGTAATACTAAAAATTAGCAACCGATTGCGGCTCAGACTTAGCACATGTTGCGCCTTCCGACATTCCTAAAACAGCTATCATTACCATATTCGTCTTTTTTTTTTTTAAATATGTCCGGATTGCGTTTGGCCTAAGAAATTAGGCGCAGACATTTCAAAGATGCATCGATGTGTTCGCCAGAGGACTCCATTTCATCTTCGCCCAAGTCATTGACATCATCGTAGTCAGCATAATCACGGCTGAACACGAAGAGCACCTTTATCTCCTCTTCGACCGACTTGAGCAAGCTGGCGTTGTCATCAACCCAAGCAAGTGTATGATTGGCGTAAATATTTAAAGTTCCTAGGTCACCGCACCATACTTCAAGGAATCTCACCTTTTCCTGCAAATCTCCAAGCCATTCGTGAATTTCCTCAGTCAGCTTCTCTCCGAAACCTTCAACAATTTCTAGGCCCCGTGAACGTCAACCTCAGGCTTACACATCATTGTGCCTATTTGATACAACCATTAGCGGAGTTGATGAAGACTACAGAAGTCCATCAATCGCCACTTTTTAGAGCGCAGCTCTTAGGCGCCCGTTTCCGGGTTGAGCGACGTCAGCGTTGGCGTCGCCGTCGGCGTAACCGCGCGTTGCATTATGGGAAATTTTCTCGCTAATTTTAGCTGGGAAACTTTTCGTCTAAATTTGGCGGGGAATTTGTAGGCTAAATTTAGCGTGGAAATTTCCCCGGTATTTTTTTCGCTAAATTTAGCGGCAACATTTCACCGCTAAATTTAGCGGGAAAATTATCTCGTTAAATTTAATGAAAATGTTTCCCCGTTAAATTTTGCGAGTTAAATTTCCCCGCTAAATTTAGCGAGGAAATCGACGTCACGTGACCTCAACACCAATTCAGTTTCCACGCTAAATTTAGCGATAACATTTTTGCTAAGTTTCCCCGTTAAATATAGCAAAAAACTTTTTGCTAAATTTTCCGCTAAATTTAGCGGAAAATTTTGTGAAAACTTCCCGCTAAAAGGGAGGGCAGCAGGCGAGGAGGAGGGCAGGTGGAGGAGGGGCATACCCTCCCCTCCGTACCTTCCCCTTCTCCTCCTCAAGAGTTGCGCTCTACTTGGGCATTGCAGAGAATTGTAAACGTCTTTACTTCTTGGAACGACCACGCTGGTACAACATTCCCATCAAAGAAGCGCTGGCAAGTGTGACGCGTTTCGTACACCCACTCCCTGATGCTCCCACTCGCTGCATGACTAATGCCTTGGGCACTACGGTCGGTGCTATGCTACAACAGCATTTAGATGGCGACTGGAAGTCCATGGGCTTCTTCTTGCGAAAACTAAAACCTAACTGTTAGGCATTACCCCTACTTCCTCTTGGAAGAAAACTCTGTGCCCTCACCGACCACAAGCCGCATGAGTTATGCGTTTAACAGTAGCCACAAAGCTTATTCTGCACTAGAAATTTGACATCTCGAGTACATTTCCGAATTCACTGTCGACCTCCGTCACGCACCGCGGTGGCAGTGCGTGTAGAACACGCCCTGTCACCGCCGCCTCGGTGGCTACGAGGCGATGAGCTGTCGTTCGGATCTTCATTTGGCGTATTCGAGTCTAGGCCGAGGGACCTGCAATCATGACCGAAGGTGAATGCGGAAAAGGCACTACGTACCCGACCTTTCTGTTTCGCGCAAAAAGATCCCCAGGTTGTAGAAACAAATTTTCAGTTCTTCGCTGTGGCGTGCCAGAAGCCCTCCGTGTACGTGGCAGCTAAAACTACCAAATTTGCATTGTCACTGCTGGGACATTACACGCCAACCATTCTGAAAATTCCTGTAATAGTTGTGTTGGCAATGTTTGCAAAGAAAATTAGAGCCTTACAGCGCTCCTCTTTAAAACATACGCTGGCTTAAACTACGACTCTATAAGAATAGGAATAATAGTCCCTTCTTAAGTTTATGGTCTGCTCGTGTTTTGCGTCTATTTACTCAATGACAAAGGAGTGTTTTAACAATAAATCTGCAAGTTTGAAATCGACAATCTTTTCTCGCAACTTCCCTTTCGTTTTTGTCTCGTTCATACAGCGTCAGAAAATACAAGAAATGATTTTACTGATTTTGAGGGAAACAACTCAAACTTGTTGCCTAATTAGAATTTTCGAATGTTGCCTTGACTTTACTATAGTCACTGATAAGGTGTTACCGACAGGGAGGAGCTTCAGCCGTCCCGCCTCCAGCGCGAGCTTCGTAAATTTGACAACGCTTTAACGTATCGTGCCCCCTGGCCGCAAGCAAAGAACGGCCAAAAGGCATTGAGTACATGCTGCAGGCCGGGCGGTCAAAAGATACACGCCCTGCCTTTCTCACTTTGGCAGTGACGATGCAACTATTCAAATGCATTTAAATTAAAAGAAGGGGGGAGAGAATATGTAGTGCTTCATATTGCTTTATATTTGTAAATTGTTTTCATATAAAATTTGCGTTTTCTTCATGAGTGTTCAATAAAGTTACTTTATGCCCCGGAGATGACGGCAGCGTCTCTTCGGACTAAAACCCAAAGCTTCTCCCTGTTAAATTACTTCAAATGTAAATAAATATTTACCATATCCATAGTGTTTTCTTCGAAGGCTGACATGCATTGCGTCCTCCGTAACGTAGTGAAATATTCTGTCCGATGCTACTCTCCCAAGCACTGTTTGGGAGAGCTCATTGATATATCCCAATGTATGGGGTGTCCCCGAAAAATAAGTTACGGTGTCTTTTCGATCGCAACAATAAACGACGAATCGCCGAACGCTCAGCCTCAGACCGCATGTAGCGCTAGCGGTTCGGACCGCACGCGAAAATTGCAGAGCTTGCCATTATCTGATTAAAAGAGCTGTAAGCGATTTTTGAAAATTGTCAATGGGAAAATGGTAGTCAACGAAGCTGACAAGTACCCGGATATGAATGACTTCAGCTACCGGGGACGGGCCCCACTTTCTAGTTACAAGTTTCAAAATATAATTTTTTGCATAAGATAACGGTTAGATCTGAAAATTTGACATCAGCTGTGGAACTCTAGCGCTACATTTGATTGAAAACTCATCGTTCAGCGCTGCGTTGTTTACTTTTGCGAAAAGAAAACAAAAAGCAAACGTAAAATGTTTGCGGGGATACATTGTGTACGGCTTCTAATATAACATTAGGAGGTGCCGTTCTAGGGCTCATTCTCGACCGATAGATTTGTGTTAGGCGCGTCTTCATTCTTCGTAAAAAGCTATTTTGTCGTTGGTTCTTGTTAGCTTACCTTCACCACTCGTTGCCTTTCACGAGGAAACAACGTTTTGAATGCTCAAAGAAAAGTCCACCATTGTGACGCGCATTGATGTGGTTTTTTTGCCGGAATTTTTAAAGATGGAGTATACCGAGAACCCTCTTCTCCCCATAACACGTGCAAAAGCTTTACTAACTGTATTCAAGACTGAGTTCTGAAAATGTATAATTTTACAGATCAGTACGAAAAATGTATGCCTGATTTAATAACTCGCCATTGCATCTTTATACGTCGAGAAGTGCATCAAATGTAGCACAATAATCTAATGCATAGGACACGAAGTTAGCTAAATTAAAAAAAAAGAAAAGAAAGCAGCAGTATTAGGGACTCTTCTCTGGGCGTACACTAGGGTATTACAGCAACACCTTCTGAATTCTAGTGAACACCAAAAAGCGGGACGCTGGCGATCCTAGCAGCCTTAGTTCGACGTGAGCGCGTTGGTGAAGTAAAATGAAAACAGAAATAGTAAGCATAGGGACGGACTGAACAGCACCTGTTGTTCTGTTCGTCCCTATGTTTATTCTTTCTGTCGCCATTTAGCAGCCTCGTATAAATATTTTTTCACGAGCAACCCGTTCACAAGTAATAAGCCCCATATGCATTTTTCACATGCCCAGAAAAGGCAAATGCAGACGCAGTAAAGTACGCACGAGAGAGGAATCATGACCCCGCAGACAACTTCTCCGCCTTATATAACTGACAATTAAAAAAATAGTACGGCGATGTGTATTACATATATTCGATGAACGAAATTCCCGCCAAGGTTGCAACTGAAAGGTAAACAGCCTTCAGAAAGGGTGTCGGCCCTTCAATTTATCGCAGCGCCCTTTCTCATCCTTTCTGCACCCTTCAAAAACGAAAGGTGCTCTATGAAAATGTACCATATTGTATTATTAAAAAGGGTGCATTACTCAATGTAAGGTGCTACAATAATGCATCCAACACTTTAAGTATAGTTTTATGACAACCTTTTTGCGCCCTTATGGGCGTAAAGCTTCTAAACGTGGAGATGGGAAAAGCAATTGCCTGTGTCTTGTAGTAGCTTTAACATACTGTTTTAGGTTTAGCGGATCATGAATTCTTGTGGTCAGATGTCAGGTGAGCACTACCTTCTTTGTAATTTGCGCACCAAGGCTGCTGAAACGCTAAAAGCATGTATGCTCGTAATTATTGAACACTTAAAAAACTTACATCGTATTATAAGGTGTGTTTTCCTCACCGTATTTTGACGCAATGCACCCAAAATGAAGTCTGAGTATTTGCCTTCCTGCAGAACACGGAGACAATAGATCACGGCGAACCGTAGAAGGATGCCATCCAATGACGAAGCTCCAAGTATGGTTTATATTAAAAATGCTATCTGCGCAGTGCAGGACGGTTCACTTCCTCATTGACCCACGCACATCTCCTTTTTCATCCCAACTTATCAAGTATGGGCTTGGTCATTCGCCAGTCTCTCTTTTGTTCGACTTAATTGGCAGTATTCATTTTCTGCGGGAAAGTTCACTCGCATACTATTATAATGCGAAAGCAGTCACTGTCCCATGGAGCGTAGCCGGCGTTGTCTGTAGCCGTCTGTAGCAGCGAAAAGGCAGTTAAATTCCCATTGACCAAAAGTACACCAACGCAGATGCTTCGTCACGGAAGCCTGCGGGGCGCTCAAGGTCAAAGCGGACTCGCCTCAGAAATAAAGCACAAAGAAAAAACGCAGCAGCGTGGATGCTTCGCCAAGGAAGCTGTTGTGAAGCCTGCGGGGTTCGTCGCGGCTGCGCAGTGAGGGAGAGTGATGTCACCGCCGGAGGGCGGTTTGAAAAAGGAAGACGTGGCGCGCTGCTTGTAGGAATGCGCTGCGTGTAGGAATGCTTTTGCAATTCTACTCGTCAGCAATCTTAAGTGTTATCATTTTCTCAAACTGTGTTTTTGTTCACTTAGCTTGAAATCCCCGCTGTAGCCCAGTTGTCCCCATCCGAGTGGCTCACTTCATGATGCTTTCTACTCGACACATATACCGGCCAGGAGATGTCTTATTCAGAACAGATATTAAAAAAAGGCGTCTTTACTGCTACCTGAATGCCGTCTTCACTAAATGTTGCTTGAGCTCGGCGGACATTCGAGGGGCGAACAACTTTCAGTCTTGTGATAAATTAACCAAACTTCGTTAATTAACGTTTTAATTATAGAAAGGAGACATATGGTTCCAATTAAAAACTTGCTCAGCATAATTTAAAACCCTTAAATCAGTAATATTCAGAAAGGCTTTGAGTACGTGAGAAGCGCACTACTGCGCTAAAGTTACCGCTCGTGCAGGAGGAGCGAAAGCTACCGGTGCGATAAGGCGCCGCGCGATTTTTTCTTCTCTTAATCTATGTATAAATTAGTACCTGCTGCAAGAGTGGTAACTTTAGCGCCCTGCTGCGTTTCTAATACGTTCAAATACGTCGTGAAAATGATTGATATAATGGTTTTAAATGACGCCCAGCAAGTTTCTTATTAGAATCATCTGTATATTTTCAATAATTAAAAAGTTAATTACCGAATTTTATTGATGTATTCACCCGACTGTGACAGTTGTTCGCCTCTCGAATATCCGCCGAGGTCAAGAAACGTACCGTGAAGACGGCATTCACGTTGCAGCATATACGCCTTTTTCAAAAAGCTGTTTCGAAAAAAAAAAAAAAATAGCATTCGGTATGTACGAGTATTTAAATGTACTTAAGTATCATATCAAAGAGATGCGTATTATTGATACTGCCCGAATCCGGCTTTCTTTGTAGTTTTCCCGGATGTAAGGTTTTTTTCATGTATTTTCTGTGGAGATAAATTTTGTTATCGAACGCACCGTTTCTTTAATTGTAGTAGTAGAAATCCGTGTTCGTCCGAAAAAAAAAACAAAAAACAATTCGTACCACTCGCAGGTTGCATTGATTGAAATTAATCAGAATACATATATAGGTCTTACATTCACATAGAGCTTAAAGAGGACGTACGAGTGATATAACGATGGTGTGTGATACACGTTTAAAACCCAAGGTTAGCCCACGTGCTGGAGTGTCCAATTTGTTCCTCAGGAATTGGTGAGCAAGGCTTCATATTTCTAAGTAGACTATCCTCTTTAAACTGGATCATCAAAGATGATCATTCAAATTATAAAACATTCTAATAAATAAGATAGCTACGTAGAACAATACATCGTACCTTTGAAGTTTCTTGAGCAGTACAACCGGTATGCCTTCTGATTAAAACTGGCAAAATATAGGCTCCTACATCATTATATGGGCTACTCAAATAACGTTCTGAAGGTTTGCCACCATGTAAAAGAAACAAAAGAAGTGCCCGAAACCATGTCTGCAGTTACCGATAAGTTTAGTAGCTACCGCTTTCGCCGCACATGTATATAAAGCAACGAATAAGAAGCTGATCGACGCAATCAACTCTATTTTAGCCGAAATTAGACCCCCTCAAAAGGTAATCAAGACACCAACCTTCCCGAGCTTGCACAAAAGTGTTCCGAGAAATAAAATCGCAGAAGACGAAAAAATATAAAAACATCCATCAGGGTACAAAAACTAGGAGAGCACGTTTTTAAATTACCTTAATTGAGGCTCCCAACCGGAAGACATCATAGAAAAGGCCGACCACTCTGTTTGATGGAGGCTGCAAAATCGTTGAGTCGTAATGCGTGTACGAACTGGTGGAATGGCTCTGCATTTTATGTATTTGCGAATGAAGGAGCGAGGGTAAAGAAAGTGTTAAAATTGTCCTTTACAAAAACGCGGCACTAAAATATGAATTCTTTTCTTCGAGACTCTCCATCTATACCTTAAAGACTATCGTTAAAATGCATTCAGAAACGCGTTATTTTTTTAGGTAAAAACATTTTAACACAAAGATTCTTTAGACTCTGCGTGAAACTTCAGGTTTCATCCGCACACATACTAAAAAAAAGCGCCATACTTTTATTCTTGAATAAAAACGTATGCAGGAGACTCTTTTAAGTGAAAAGCTCGATATAATAGTGATTTGCATGCTTAGGATTGAAGTCATCGTCCTAAGGTATGTTGTTTCGCTTCTATACCCGTCAGAAGGATGGCTATTTATATACGTATGACGTGCCAGTGACCGCACTCTAAAACGTGCTTAATAAATCTTTGATTCGACTTTCTTTTTTCTTTATTTTTGCGGAGATTCGATTTCTTGTCTTAGGGCTTAAGCTAGGATTACAATTAGCTCTTTGAGCAATGTAAATGTAAAGTTCATTCATTGACGAATGTTCTTCGTTTTTTTTTTTTTTTTTAACCTGTATTTTTTATTTCATAACTTCCTTGCCATAACTTTGGAGTGAAATCTCACTTTTACCGTATTTACTCGGGTAATAGCCGCACTGTTTATGAAGAAAACCCAAGGGTTCGCTTTTCCGCGGAGGACGCAGATTGCCAATCACCGTGATCGACAGCATGATTCCAGCTGTTTACAGGACAGAGATAACGTCTTCGTGCGAAGATACCATCTGTGAAGATTGCATTTGTATGGAGAATCGTGTTCTGCCTCTGGTTTTTCGCCATGTTATTTGTGCGCAACACGATGATTGGCTGTATATGTGTTCTGTGAGAAAGTCGACGCAAGGGCCTAGTTCATGATTAGGCCGGCTATTACACGAGTAAAAACGGTACCATTGAGGCTGCGAACGATTTTAATACTAGAGTACTTACAGCTCAAGAAGAGCAGGGCATGGCTCATGACGTTTAAGTTTCTCGCTGCGTGATTCGTTAGTGGACGTTTTTATCGGCCGATGCAGCAACCTGATTGGCCGCGGAGGGATAATGAGAAATTCGGGGCTCGCTATGCACATTCGCTTTTCAAGCTGTCATTGGTTAGATAATGCACATTGACCCTTGCGAAAGCAATGATTGAGTTTAGTGGTGTGCACTCGAATTAATTTCAATTGCCGTACGCGCATCATAAAATAATCTATCGGAGTCAATGGGCGCGGAAAAATGCGCGTATGTATGTAGGTGTGTATGTATGCTTGTATGTATGAGTGAATACCTGAACGCGAACATTCGAACAATTTGAACGTAGGGTTTCCAATTAGGGCTTGGGTGGACGGCTCCCATATTTGTAGTTTTATGTATGTATGAATGAATGCATTACGCATGTACTATCACGATCAATAGGAGGACGAACAGCGCTCCGCGTGGCCCGTGGTACTATCAGTGCCCCCTGTCGATTGCGCTTTAAAGTATAAGTGCTCCTTGCGGTCGAGACACAACGTCTCTAGCGATCGCCGCACCACTCTGCTCTTCCGGGTCGTCTGCTAGCGAAAACCGGTCGGCGAAACCTCAAAACTGTTCACCAATGACGAAGCGCATTTTTCACTATCAATGTGCGCGAGCTTCGTCCTTGTTAATAATGCTTGTCGTGCGCCACGCGCGTGCACACGGAGCCAGAGCATACCAGATGCAACGATCGCACGCTGGAGACCGGGCATTCGGAAAAGACGCTGGGACGTTCTCACCTTGACAATTATGATACGGCACAAAACTTCCGTGCATAATATTTATAGAACGAACGACAACCTACAATGACATTAAAAACAACTAAACAAAAATTATTTTTTTCCACCAGTTTATGTAATATTCATGCGAGGAAAATCAGTCGCAAAAGGAATAATACAAATGTTTGATCCGCGACGCGATCCAGATTGCAATTAATTTTTGTTGTGTCGTTGCTTATACAGCGCCATGATGCAGAAGGTATCGCCCACGCGTGCACCGCGCTAACTTCTTCTCTGTGCGCATTGGTGGTCCTTTTTGTCTCGCAAAACTCACGCCCAGTAAATAATAGGCAGTCTTAGTTGATTGTTTCGATACCTCCAGTAACAATACGGCGATCAAGTGTTCCAAAGTGAGTCTTTGGAGCATTGGAACGCCAATTAGAGGCAGCACAGGGAATACGCACGGAACGCGTGATGACAGGACCGCCAAGCGCGCGCAGTCATTGGTCGAGGCCGGGGGTAAACAAAAGCACGTGGACGCGTTTGGGGGGTAGACGAACGCACGAGGTGCGCAAGGAGAAGATAACTTGCACGCCGTATATGATTCATGTGAACGGTTTCGCGCTTTCGCCGACAGTTTTTCGCTAGCAGATGACCCGCAAGTGCAGGGTGGTGCGGCGATCACTTGATACGATATGTCTCGACCGTAAGGTGCACTTATACTTGAAAAAACTATCGCCAGGGGGCACTGAAAGTTCCGCGGGCCACGCGGAGCGGTGTTCGCACTCATATTGATCGCGATAGTACGTCACTGCGCAACACTGTTAGCGCAGAGAAATCATCGGCACGTTTTTTCTAATTAATTCGAAGGGGTACTGGCGGGCAAAAAATATTACCGCTTACCTTAGTGTACCTCATAAGCAGTTTCTACCAACCTAGTAGTTTTTGTGAGGGCCAATCGATATTCTAGAAGACTCAGAGTGAAAACTGGTGGTAACTTGCTCGCGCTAAGAGTGTCGCGCAGTATTCCTATGTTCGTGCGTGCTCTTGTGCGTGCGTGCGTGCGTGCTTATGTGTGTGCGTGCAAGTACGGAAGGTATGTGTGCATATATCTATATGACCATCTACGAGGGTAAACTTATATTTGTATGACTGTATATGTGTATGAAGGCAGTCAATGTATGCATGTCCTTATGCTCTGTGTTGATAGCTTTCAGCCCCCCCCCCCCCCCTCCTCCCTTGTTTTTGCGTTAAAGAGTCACTTTAAAGCCGGATCATAACTTTTTCTGCATGCGCATCGCTACCAAATAAATGAAAGAAAAGAGTTATATCGGCTTAAAAAAAAAACGAAAATCTTTTTATCGTAGCAACGTATAAAATAGCTTTGCCGATGCCAGTGGCGTGGAGTCTTAAAATAAGCAATCACTATGAAATTTACAAACGTTAAACTACAAATGTAAAAAGAAAAGCTATGTTTCCCTCCCTTTTTATTTTGGGGTCCGTACTGATGGTTCCAAAATATCCTTGCGGATATGGAGCCGAGAAAAAAGAAATTTAATGACACGAACATGATGTCTTTTTGTTTTCGAGCACGGGGCGGAACCATCTTAACGTCATTTTCTTCAATTGTTTTTCCTCCTGTCATGCCTCGTCGCGATAGTTATGAGAGAAAACCTCATGGATCAAAAGGTCACAGTGCCGGATTTTCTACGTCATGAACCGGAGGCTGACGCCGGGCGCTGATTGGACGCGAGTGCTACGTCAGCGTTCCGCTGGGATTCGTGTCCAATCAGTTCGCAGCGCTTGCCTTCGAGAGTTGACGTTGAAAATCAAGCTTTATCGCTTTGATAAAGATAGCAACACGAACACACCTATGTTGTCCTCGTGTTGTTATAAATAATAAATGGACGACCCAAACTAACCACCTTTTCTTACCACGGGCTTTACTATTTCTGGCGTGGTATTTAGTATCTTTATAATCAAAATAGCCCTTGAGCAAACGCCAATTGAATGTGATGCCAAACAAAGCGTTCATATTTATCCGAGCTTCACAGTATCGTGTCATCACAGGTTGAGAACTCTCCGAACAAACGGGAATTAAAAAAAAAATAAAAATAAAAGAACTACGTCGCACATTTCTTTCTTCTAGCTGAGGGGGTCTTTTACATATTTAATTTCTCATCATTAATATAAACTTTATTGTAATTATTTGGGAATTATTTCTACTACTTATATATTGAACCAGCACCTCAAACGGTCGTCATTATAGATATTCGATTTGACAACGCGGCGAGAACCAATACTAAACAAAATAAGTAAATTTGCATACATGCAACAACATTCTTCGGACTCATCATTCAGGCTACTCTAATTATTGATAGCTTAAGAAGTACAGGCTCTGCGCATCCCTGAGCATCTTATTAACACTCCGCAGGCCGTGAGACTGCCGCACTAGTCTAGAAGAACGTCAAAGGACCATTCAGAAAGCGAGTATCTAACATAATATGCCACATCCCGCATTTTTGAAGCTCACACTGAATTTATTTTATTCATACATACTACCGGCTGCCATTTGGCAGCCAAGGCAGGAGAGGGCACACAGGGCAACGCACAAGAAGAAAACCATATTACACGCTAGTGAAAGAAAAAAATATGTAGGACTGCCCATCTAAGAATAACGCGGTAATGATGAAGCAAACTCCTGAATGGACGAGACATTGGTAATGTTGGCAGGGAGACTATTCCATTCGTTTATGGTTCGTACGAAAAAGTAGTTTTTTTAAACATTGGGTTCTACTGTAAGGTACGACAATTTTGTTGAAGTGCTTATGTCGCGTGTGACGGGATGTGTTAAATTGCATAAATCTGTCGAATGAAAGGCGAGATGAGTCATGTACAAGGTATACAAAAGCTTTAGACGATTAAGTTTGCGCCGGGTTGAAGGAAGCTCAATTTTCGACCTATTGTACAAGTTAGTGATAGAGCTCATTCTTCTGTATTCGTTGTAAATGAAGCGCGGCGCTTTCTTCTGTACCCCTTCGAGTCAATCAATATTAAGTTTAGTCGCAGGGTCCCAAACAACATCCGCGATATTCTAAATCAGGTCGGATTACAGTCGTGTAGATTGCAAGCTTGGTTGCAGCGGTACAGTGCTTCAGCCGCCCCTTCAATGACCATAGCTTCGCTGATGCCTTCTGAGCAGTCCAGGATATGTGGCTATTCCAGCTGAGGTTCGAAGAGATAATGACACCTAAGTATTTTAATTCGTGCACAACTTGTAAAGGGAAGTTTTGTATGCAGTAGTTAAATTTAAAGGGTGACCTTTTGCGCGGTACTCAACTGCTGAACCGTGTCTTTTGGTATGGTGAACAAATCTGGAGGCGAATCAGCGACCATCAAACATTTTGCCGGACCTCTCCTTTAAATTTAGGAGCCCCGTAGTCGGCCGTTTCCAAACGGTGGGGTCCGAGGAAAACAACAGCAGTGACCCAGATTTCGTAAGTGCATTTCAAGGCGGGCCTTCAGCGACACGAGGCGATGCGGATCGCTCGCTGTTGCCATTTTTGCCAAGTGGGGTCGCGGGTGCGCCGATCGCGGACGACGCGCACCGTGTGCACCGAATGGCTTTGACTGCAGGTGCTGTCAAATTTGCGACCCTGATGTTTTCTCGTTGAATTACCACCGCTCTATTTTTACGCGTGCATTCGATGGCGGAAGCGGTTGCCCATTTAGAAAAAAAAAAAGAAAGAAAAAATACAAGATCGTGAAGTTTGGGATGCCAATCAGAATCTTAAGCTATCTGAGCGCAAAATTGCGCAAGGCCTGATACTCATGGTGCAAGTTTAGTGCGATATCGCTTTTGCGAAAAAAAGGCGTGGTGGAAGCTGCGGTTCTTGACGTCGCAACTGGAAAATTGCAAACAAAATCAGACCACGTGAATCAGGCATGTAGGTTTCCGTGTTTTAAAATTAGTTTTTTGCCAAACCTGGAGGGTGTTTCTCAAAGTTTACTTTTTCCAAAAAAATTATCGGTGTTTATCGGAGTTTATTCTCGTACATGGTTGAAAAAACCCCGAGACTGCGGGTAAACGACACGACACTAAAAAGTCTCTAAGTAGAGACTTTTTAGTGTCGTGTCGTTAACCCGCAGTCTCGGTTTTTTTTCTCAATCATGTGCAATGTACACCAGCTCGTTTGCGCCCTTACATTTTGTTCTTTATTCTTGTGCTATTCTGAATCCTCCGAAATTTAGTGTTTAATCTTTCTGAGTTTCCTAATTTTCAGACATAAAAATGAATAATATCCGGGTGTACACTTGTGCTAGATAATAAAAAATAGCGTGCTTGTATGAAGCAATATATATATATATATATATATATATATATATATATATATATATATATATATATAGCTGAACTTGGCATTAATGCCCTTGCCATTGACAATAATTTGTCCCACAACAAAACTTGTAAACAAGTCTTGCTTTAATAAACGTCAATACCTTTAAATCACCGAACTTCTGCAGGTACAGCCGCTGGGATGCTTGCTTATATCCCATCCTATTCCACCACCTTACCACGCGGTTGCGAGGGGTAGATGTAAAGTGTAGCATATACAAGCTTCAACTGCCCCCTTCCCTTCCACATTCAATAACATTTTTATGGCTTATTAATTCCACTGCCACAAAAACACAACCCCTCCTTCGTTTAAGAGGTCCCCATAATACTGTTCAAATAGGAAACTTGAAGAGGGACTTTTTTTGTGACACAGAGGTACAACGATTTGTTGTTTAGAATAAGTCTTTACGAGATAAATGGTAAGACACTTTTGTCAGTGATTCGAGATTTGAATGTAAACTGGTATGGCATCTTCTAGGGGCAATTAAACACGTGCTCCAATCAAACATATATGTAGAATACCGTCTCTGGTGTTGCATTGGGGCATCACAATTTGAAGTTTATTTAATAAATGCTGACAAACATTTTACCGGCGAGTATTTTTTCGGATTTTTTCGGATTTATTCGAAAGACATTGTAATAAGTCATATATGTTAACGTTGTCCCCATGAACATCAAACCAGCACTTTTTTGGGAGTCTATCTGAATAATTGATAATTACTAATGCAACTACCTAAACAAGTGGCGCGCATAAGGTAACATAAGCAAAAATGTCAATCAACGCAAAATGGAGCCAGTGCTATCACACTGAAGATGCCGTATATATGTGAGACGTTTATTTCTAAATCATCTATGGGCAACAAAAAAAAATAAGTCATTGGAAAAAAAAAAAATTGACAGCACCAGCGATGCGGAGCGAGGAAGACGAAGGTTCCACGGTTTCACGAGGAACGGGGCATCTAGCAACGACTGTTCCCCCTGGCTATGATTTTTACCTTTCCCCTGTAAATAGTGCACCCAAAAGATTGGTGTAGATGTAAACGACGACCATATGTTCTTTCTTCTGGTAAGAATATACGAGAACAAAATGCAAAGGAAAGACCTGGTCAAGGAAACCAACGAAACCTGCAGCGACAAACAAAGGCCCGCAATAATACTTAATCAAGCCATGGCTGACACGAATTAATGGATCCCGTAAAACAGAAAATGAGATTACTGCAGGCTCAACTGGCGAGACTGATTCCGGACATCGATGTTGCGTTGAAATGTACGCTAGTCGTCGAGGGAGATCTGGGAGTCCTTAGACGACGATTGGGAAATGTACATAACCCGCTAAACGACACGAACGTTTACATCGAACCATCCATTGGAATCGACGCTGAACAAGAGTACACCTGTGGGTTCGAGAACAACGACCGCGCCGTCGCGTACTAGACCAAACTGCACCACCCAATTTGAATTTTCCAACAACGACGGCCTTCCGAAACAAGGAGGCACGAATACAACGCCATCAGAGGAACGACAAATATATAAAGGGCCAACTTTCCAAACTGGAGCTTCTCAGGTTCGTCAGTCAACAGCAATTTTGGCAACCCGTTTGCAGAACTTTGAACAAGCTTCCCAAAACAACGAGACAATAGCATCGTGTGATAAGTTCAGCTACTTGAGAGCTTCACAAACTGGATAAGCCGCAGCAGCCACCGCCGGTCTTCCATCGACATCTACCTGCTACAAGGACGCAGTTGACTGCCGCACTGGAAGATTTGGCGACAAAAAACAAATGATTCATTATTATATAGAAAGGCTGCTTGACCTCATCTAGGTGCCCTTGCACAAAATGTACGGGGACTTCGTCGAAGTGTCCACGATAGCGTGCAAGTTCATGTACAAATAATGAAGTCTCTCGGGATGAGTGAGACTCCAACTGTTCCATACCACATCGTCTACTGATGAGACTTCTTCTATCTGGAATAATTCTGCCTTATAACAGGCATATGATTCAACAAAAAGGTAACATCGACCAAGAACAAACTAACCAAGGTGTTCAAGCAAGCCTTTCCTCAAGAGGACAGCAAACGGCCTTAACGACTTTACTTTTCAAATTTTCAGATTTGAGCTCGAAAGCCGAGCGGAAATATTCAATTCTACGAGACTAGAGTCCCCTGCAGTAGGAAAGACGAATATACTGACAGACAATAAAAGGTATCCCGTAGCACATATCCGACCAACTTCATCCACATCAGCGCTACAACGAATAAATAAAAGAACGCTTTTCATCTTTTGTTACTCTAAATAAGACAAGACGGAAGATTGCACCTCAACCGTTCCTATGAATGAAAAGATTATAATTCCTCAGAAAAATGGCAAATGCTTTCGATGCACTCTTGCAAATCGCATGTGTAAGAATAAAAGTTACATGTGAAGGTTGTGAAGCCAGTCTGGCATGCTTCTGTGATGCGCAGCCCTACCATTATGAGCAGCGATTAAGAAGAAGGGGTGGGAATATCTCTAGTATTGCTAAAATCCACGATTGACGCTTCCGATAACAAGATTGTGCTCTGGCAAACAGCGGAAGCATGGGTGTTTGGGACGAAATACAGAATGTTGTCTAGTGTTCTATTTGGAGGCGGTAGTCAACGATCGTTTCTAACCGAAGACTTGTCTTGAAAACTCGCGTGCAATGTAGTGGGCGGGGACCTACTGTCGGTGGGATATTTCTGTATCCAGAACGAAGATAAAAAAATTCGAAGGACCCTCATCACTTTTCAAAACAAGCATGACAGGCAACCTTATCATATTGAGTTTCTAGAAACCTCCATTATTTGCTATCAACAATCGCCCCCCAAAAATGAATAATTATCGAAAGAGCTGCATTGACCGAACTATACAATCGCAGATGTCACTAAAAACGGACGTTCTAAAACAATTAATATTCTTATCAGATCACAACATTATTAAAATTTTGTGATAGGACGGGTCACAAAACTCAGCGGCAATGTGAACGCCATCAAGACATGATTTGGATGGACTATGCAATGATCAATGGCGCTAAGTGCCACCGTAGCACAGTGTTCGGAAGCAGTCGTTCTCAAGGCTTCAGCGATAACAAACACAACTGAGTACATCCTTCAAACGTTTTCAGATTCAAACGCAATGGGAGTTGCGCAAGACAAAGACAAAAGTTCGACGGGCTCCGTACTGACTCTATTTAAAGGAACAACAATAAAAAAAAAAGAACGTTAAAAGTAGCCCTACTATGAAACCCTTCGGTTCACCTACAACACAATAAGAAAGTTGCCAAATAGGGACTGGTGCAGCCAGTGATTTCCCTACACACCCCCTACGGGAGTGTAAACCCCCCTTGTTTTCCGAATGCACCCCCTTAATTCACAACGACTCCTCTATTCTCAATGCCCCCCCTAACCCCTCCCCCCTGAAAATTTAGACTCCCCCCCTCCTAATTTCAATTCCTGAGAACCCCTGTGTGCAGCTAACTGAAGAGCTCAGACGTAACAAAGGCATCCCGAACACGTTCGACACTGCCACTTAAAGTATGGCAAAACAAATATAGTAGAGAAGATAAGAAACGTTGAGAGTGGCGGAGTTGCGTAAAACATGCCGCACCAGCCATTAATCAAAGAAAGTCGGTCAACAAAGAAACGCGTGGTATTTGCTGCTCCGTCGCATGGCCAAAGATCAAGTTCACTGAATGAAAATTTAGAGCGGCCCAAGTTTAAACGTTGATCTGATGGACCTGCTCCTAAACATCAGAACGCATACACGTGCCTGGTCGCAGACATCGAGAGAGCATTTCTGAGAATTGCTATCAACCAAAAGCACAGTGAGGATTTACGTGTCCTTTAGGTAGAAAGCAGGCCAGTGTTGGGTCACTCTCTCCCAAATTTTGAAACATGTACTGTGACAAGAGTTTTGTTTGGTGCGACGTGAAGTCCATTTCTGCTAGATGCGACCGTACAGCATCGTCTAAGACTCATGAGCTCATTGTACCCTGAATGGGTAGAAGAACTTATAAAATCAATTTACGTTGACAACATCTTGGCGGTTGCGGAGAACGAACAAGCTCTCAGATTCTACTTTGAAATCAATGACTTTTCAGTCTTGCTTTTTTAAAAATTTACAAATGGTCGTCCAACTCTCCTGAAGTTTTTGTGAAGGTCCACGGGGGAAGGACTTAACAAGTACAAGTCAAAGAGTTGCCAGGTATCGTAAAAAGTCTTGGACTCACGTGAAACCCTGGATTAGACACACTCTGTGATTTTCTCCGGACAATGTCAACTTTTTACAGAAACGACCGTACTTGAAACGATCTGTATCGCAGATGACGCCAGAGTTGCACAATCCTCCTGAAATGCTGGCGCCCTTCATTACACGAGCGAAAATGTATTTTCAATGAATCGCTGCTTGAAACTAAACTTGGAGAGCCAATTGCCAAATGTTTGTTTTACAAGAATGATGGTGCAACGAACTTTCTTGCTTGGAGAGGTATCTTTACCACGGTTCTACAGCAACCAAATGACCACAGAAATATAAAAAACCGCGCTGCAGATATTTGCAGTTTGGGGCCAATGGCGCAGTAGCATGTCTGTCTACAAGGGACACAACAGGTGACACATACTCAAGCTTTATACTCTGTAAATATCAATTGGCGCCGCTAAAGACGGTTACCTGAGCAATATTAGAACTCTTTGCTTGATTGGTTGCTGCGAGGATCTATCATCACATCAGAATTCATCTTCAAGAAGAGCTCACGGAAGCATATTTCTGGACTGATTCCATGATTGCGTTGTACTGGGAAATAGGAGACGACAATAAGAGGACACAACTGGTCCACAATCAAGTGCGAGAAACTCAAACCAGAACAAACATGAACTCAAGACAATGTCATGGCAAAGAGAGCTCAGTCGACGTTATTACAAGAGAAATATCGGCCTGGCATCTTTCATTTAATTTCATTTATTTTCACCTTAAGGGCCCGGTTAGGGCATTACATAAGGGGGGGGGGCAGTAAAACGAAGAATACAATAGCAAACGCAGTAGTAGAACAATAACAGTAACTATAAACAAGAACATGAGTAATTATACATAATGGGCTAATAAATTATCGTAAAACACTGTTCCATCAGAGGTGCTGACGATGGAGGATGGCAACTGGTTCCACTGTGTGATGGCATATGAGAGGAATGATTCGTTGAATGAGTTAGTTTTACCAGAAATACGTTTTATTACACAAGAGTTGTTTAGGCGGGAGGATATTCTATCAGGGGGTGAGAGCAGGGCGTTCTTTAGTTCTGGGCAATGATAATAAATTTTATGAAGAAGGCATAAACGGGAGAGTTTCCTTCGAATGAGTAAAGGTATGAGCCCGAGTTGACTTTTTAGAGAAGAGACACTAGTGAAGTGGTCACATGATGATAAGATAAATCGGGCGGCTCGGTTTTGTACTGACTCCAGGTGATTGATTAGATAGACTTGATGAGGACTCCAGATTGCAGATGCATATTCTAATTTTGGCCTTACATAAGTTTCATATGCCAACTTTCGGACTTGGTGAGGGGCGTCTCGCAGATTACGTCTGATGAATCCGAGGGTCTGTGAAGCCCCTGCAGAAACGGCTTCGATGTGAGGTCTCCATGAGAGGTCATGCGTTAGTCTAAGGCCAAGATATTTGTACATTGAAACTGATTCGATCACGTCTTTGTCTAGGGTATAATGAAAGAGTAAATGAGTCCACAGCTGATTAAAAATCAGCTGTGATGAAAATGACCCACATGAATTACGATGGATAAAGCAACGTGGCTCGTGAAGCACCGACTGCAATTTTTCTATAACAAAGGAATACTTCGATCTTTGTAAGACCTAACAAGCTGGTACTTCTAACGTCTTATAGTATGGGCGCCCGTTTGAACCTGCAATACGGGAAGAAACAAGCTAAAGTTAAATTCAGCGACTTAACCGAACGACAGCCTGGAGCCTTAGATTTACTCACAAACTGAGACACACGAGCGAACAGAATGGACTTCTGACTACGCCCACAATTCAAGAACCCGAACTGTATTGCATGGGAAGTGTAGAACTTGAATCATTTCTCAACTAAGTAATGTGCACTGAACGAGCTAAAAAGATTCCAACAGATTCGAGGCTGAGTTACATGCCTTTGCTTGATGATCAGGAGGGCGTGTCGCGAGCTACTTGTCTATTTCAACACAGCCGAGCATCTGATAGCGAACGACATCCAATGGTCTTAACGAAGAACCACCGATACTGCCGGCTGCTTGTGCTTTAAGAGCACCAACGACTACTCAATGCCGAGTACACGACATCCTTTTACACCTGAGGTAGCTTTTCTTGATTGTTTCCTTCCGCCAGTTTGTAAGGAACGTGATCAAGAAATGTATCGTCTGTCAGCGATGCAGTTGAAGACCAGCCTCTTAGGTTACTGCTGTGTTACCTATCGATCACGTAAAATGAGCCAATTTATTTGAGGTGACTCGGAGAAATTTTGTTGGTCCGTTCGTTGCAAAGGGCAAGCCACAATTCCATAAAGCGTATTTAACTTTGCTCACTTGCCCGGTGACGAGAGGAGTGCCCCTGGAGCTTGTGGAAGACATATCTACAGCATATTTTCTGCACGCATTCCGACGATTTATATCAAGGAGAATCATTCTACAATTTCTCTACACAGATAATGCATTAACGTTTACAAGAAACCACAAGGAACACACAATCTTTGGAACATAATCAGAGGCGGCAAAATCACGAATCGGTGAGCACCTCAAAGATTTACTGAAGTTCATCGTAGAGGTGTCTCCGTGTTGGGGAAGATTTTATAAACGACGTGACTGCTCAGTCGAGCTATCCTTGAAAAGGCCCTGGGTTGCAGACTACGGACAAAAAAGGAGCTCTATACAGTTCTCACATATAGTAGATTCGGTTATACATTCTTGACCCCTGAATTACGTCTACAACGACATCGGAGAACCAGAAGCATTGCCACTGGCCAATTTCCTTACGAGCATGATACCGAGATCGTTCCCGACAGACGGGCTTACAGAGTTAGCCAACCCTTCTGCAAATCAACTTCTTAAAGTGTGGAAACATCGTTAAGAGGTGTTGAATATATTTTAGAACAGATTGTCAAAACAATACTTACTCGAGATGAAAAGTATGCACACTGCGAGCAGATGCAATTCCCATAACATAAAAGTTGGAGATTTTGTGTTAGCCAAGAACAATTTTCAACCAAGGGAACAATGGAAGATGTCAACTACAGAAGAGGTTTTCACCTGCAGCGACGGAAATATAGGAGCGCATAGCAGCAGGTTACCCGGTAACAGTCATCAGACTTATTCAGCTGCTACATCCTCTCCATGATGTTCAGACTTCATGTGACAATACGTCGTCACGTGACACCATGACAGCACGTAGAAAGAAACATGAGACTGCTGATAATTGAAACAATAAAAACAAAGCATTTTCGCTAATTAAGCCAGAAAGGTTCTCGGTCGATAAAACTAATGAAGCTAGATGGGTGTTAAGCAGTGTTGTGCCAAATACTCAACAAATCTATTTAAGATGAGATACTAAATACCCATCTGGAAATGTATTCAGAGTAGCATTTTAGTTACTTTTAGTACGAACTATCTTGAGTAGAGTACAAATACTTTGAAAACGTAATTGCATTATATTCGAAGATATTCGGCAAGTTTTGCAAGCTGGTAATATAAGAATATGAAGTCAGAAAGGGGTGCTTTATTCTTTTGTTACATCTCTGAAAATTACATTTCGCTGCGACCTTTATGACCTTTTAGAAACGCCTTAGCTGCTGCAATTGAAGTTTGCTCAGAAATAATTCGGGATATGCAACATAATGCGTGCCTAAATATTTTAGGACCTGCCTTACTCTGACGGCAGGCTCGGCTCGTGACGCCGCATTCCGCAATAAGTTCCTAATATGCCATACTGCGATTCGGAGGACGTAGCATGTAGTTCGGCATTGCATATGCATAACAGCGCCGAACTTGAAGCTGACCAGGCAGCCAGACTTGTTGATGAGTACGCGAGTGAACGACCTATGTGCACGCTCAGGAGAAACATCGACACGAGGACAAAAGAAAGAACCCCTAAACCTTCAAACTGCCAAAACTAATAATAAGAAGGTCAAGACGGAAACACAGCAAACACAAAAGAGTGTCCACAAAAACGCTTCTAAACCCGTTTCCCCTGCCCCCTTTGCGCCAGTTCAAACCAGTCTTGACACATTGAGGTCAACATGGTCAAGATTCCAGAATCAGAATCCACTATTTTCGTGGTTCCTAAATGGAAGTCCGCGAAGCCATTCTAGGGGTCCGCAAAGCCCAGCCTCATCTGTCAAGCCCGGCAATAAAAGTTGTATTTTTTTCAGATTGAAAATAAATCGTTCGAGTTTTTGGGTGAACTTTCTCGCGCGAATGTCACTAAAAAGTGTACTTCACACTAGCCCATAGTTGTATCAATTAATTAAATAATTATCATAATTAACCTATATATTTTCCTTCCACTCATTACAAACGGGGCTTTGTGTCATCTTGCTAATCCACAAGGGTCCCGCGAAACATCAATGATTGAACACCAATGCACCAGTTAATAAATGGCTCCACCTGGCGGAAAACTGGTTTCGAGGATTTTGAGGATGAACCAATGCGCGCATTCGGAAGGGGTTGCAATAAACGCTTTTCAGCGAGCTTCAGAGCAAACGTTAAGCTACAATGGGCACACAATGAGATTTGGGCAAGCCCAGTCTAGGTCACTGCAGCTCACTGAAGCCAGCAGGATCTAGCTCCTTTGGCCGAAGGAGTGTCTGTGCTCCCGTGAAAACGTGTTAGCGCTTTTTCATAACCCTGAACCAGCGATTTTCGAAAATGGTCCATTGCGATCCTACAGAGCGTTGGCGTTACAATCCTACGCTGACGAAACCACTCTAGGTCCAGACAAAAGGCGGGGTCTAAATGTAAAATCAGGATGACCTCACCAGCACTTTGATAGCTCCAAGCAACGACAGTTTGAAAAAAGAAAAGTCGACAAGAGGAGAAGAAGACACATAAAGGCGGGCGTACTTGAGGCTGTCCATTGGTTTTCGTTTTTTTTTTGTTGGCATTTGGAGACTGTTTTGCTCGCGCCCTGATTCCTGTTTATGTTCGCTTGGTTGGCTTCAAGTTTATAATCGGTTCAGTTTTATCCTGGAGTCTGATGATCCATAGTTCCGTAGAATGTTCCCGGGAATTTGTTTTCAAAGTTGCAGAATGTATTTGAGATACTGAGTACAAGATAGTCAGAAAAATAATTAAGATAGAGTAGCAAATACTCTTGACTTAATGTATTTGCAAGATACCAAAAATACTACCAAAAGTATTTCAAATGCAGTATCTAGAGTATAGTAATTAAGATAGGCACAAGTCTTATGTTAAGCCGCCGAAACCACGGCATGAAATCAGGTAGAGCTACACGCTTGAAGCTTGAGCGCGCACTTTTAGAAATGTTCTTCAGTGACCACAAGGCGGTGCTATTTTGTGTCCAATAACACTGCATAAGACCTTCAGGCAGCCACACCAACGACAGGGAACGGTTTATGCATACACATGCAGTTTCGTCGTTCCCTAGATTTCAAACTTGGGTGTGCGATTTTCCGAGTCTTCTTCAATAACACAAGGCGGTCCATTTTGCGTTCAATAAAATTGTTTAGCAGGTTCACAAAATGCTCTCCACTTAATGTGCGGGGTAACCCCACCCAAAAGAATGACAGCGTTCTTTTAACCTTGAAAATAAAATATGCAACGCCAAGACTCATTCTCCCCCCAAATGTAGCACTAGATGTCGGAACCCGATGCCAAAGTTTCAGCACGAACTTATTCAAAGTTAACTTGAATTTAACTCTTATTCAAAAATTAAAAGTGATTTTGCTGAAAATTTTAATGAGAAAATGGGGCCCATTTTCGCCCGTTTGCGGTTTTTGGCGCCACAGAGCTCCATGTATTCGGGAGCTCCGTCAGCCGCCGTTTTCCCATTGGAATTTTCAGAAAATTCCATAACTTTTGAATAAGATAACGGTTAGTGCTGAAGGTTTGGCGTCTGGTACGGACCACTAGCGATACATCTGGGTGGAAAATGAGCGTTCGCCGATGCGTAGTTTGCTTTTGCGGTGAACTAAAATAACATGTAATATCTTTTCGGGGATAGCCTGTGCTCTCATTGCTTTCTAAACGCTATAAAAGTTTCGCGCGGTGTGCTACTCGGTTGAATACGAAAACGCCTATGCGGACTCTATGGTGCGCGCTTGCACCTTTAAGGTTCACTCAGTCCATTTGTTCCGGAATGACACCTTAACGGCTTCGACGTCCCACCTCAGCTGTCGCGGTGTTTCACCTTACGGGTTGCGTAAGTGCCCTGACTTCTTCCGTTTTTATTTTATTTTAGCTCCTTTTTTCTTTTTTTATTCCTTTATTTCGGGGTTAGCTTTCTCTTCCAAATGTTTTTTTTTTAATGTATGTTTTTCAGTTTAGTAAGTTGGGAGGGAGAATGCGCGTATGAAAAGAGATATAGCAGTAATTGTTCGTTGCTAGTTCAACTGTGGCGCCTGTCCTTGTCTTCGAGTGTTTTACGTTCTTTCTTTGATGCTTGCATTTTCAACAACCCGCTCTTTGTTCTTTTTTTTTTTTGCGCTGCAATTCTGATTCTTTTTTTATAAACGTCATTTGTTTATTAGGTGATGGCAAACCGACAAAGACATCGAGCAGCGTGACGAAGCACCTTTTGCGCCACTTTATTTCCTCTCAACCAATGGTAGCGTCGGCAGTGGTTAACGTTAAAGGGAAACGGTGCGGAGCACCGCGTGCAAAATCAACATATCACGAATGATGGCGTACAGCTTGCGAGGATTGAAATAATAAATTGCGTCTTTTCCCTATCTCCACACGGCTGGTTTAAGCTATCGGAAGCTCCAAAATAACCCAGCGCATTCCGTTCCAATTTTTTTTTAATTTCGCCTTTCGACCGCAGGGCGCGTCAGCTTTTTGCTGCACACTTACACTGTAGATCCTTGCTCTTCTCCCGCGAATCTATTACACTAGGAAGCGTTGCCTCATGCTAAGTTGCGAATATCCACGATGTACCCCTGCGGTTCTCCCAGATATCGTTTTTTTCTCCCGTTGCAGATTGCCTCATCCCACGAAATTGCGCAGAAAGAGGAGCCTTCTTTCCTGTGCCATATCGCGTATTTTTTCGGGCAATAAACGACGTATAAAAGTAGAGATTTCACGCGGACTACCTAGGCGTGCGGATTTAAGGGTTTGGTTTTTGAAGATTGTTTTGTTATGGCGAAACATGACAAATTTCGTAAATGACAGATAATGTTAACAATGATTTCCGCGTGATGTAAGCTTTTTTCGTGAGATTACGAAGCGGGACTTTTTCGAAGCGTGCTGTGTAGAATGTTCTTCCAATGCTGAATATGCAGGGGGTTATGGACAATGCATTGGCATGCGGACTATGTACTAGAAGTGGTGCATGCATAAAAACATTTTTTGCGTAAGTTAGATCCATGCGGTTAAATATACCGGGCGCGGACTATAGTCAAATAAACACGGAAGTCGTTTATGAAGTTAAAGAGAGATAGTTATCCTATAGAATATTTTGGAGGCCGGCCTTGGAAAGTGGTGGAGTGGGCTGATATTTCAGTCAGGTCGCGTTAACATGGACATCTCTGTTCTGCCGCAAAATTGCCCACAATGTTAGTCATTCATTCTAACGAGACAAAAATGCGGATTCTTACCCGCCTTGTCCCCAACAATTTGGTACATACAGCGGGGTACCCATATTTCAGGGCAAAAAATTGGTTCTCGTGTTTAGACTCGTGGCTTAAACAAAAAAGGCTCGATTTAAGCGTAGGTAAAACAAAGAGCTTACTGTTAAAACCCAAAAGGAATGACGATACCTTCAAATTTCAAATTAGAATGCCAGGACACTTTTATTGAACAGTCATCAACAATTCGATTCTTGGGAGCTTTATTTTATAAAAATCTTTCATGGACACCCCATATTGATTCCATAAGAAAGAATCTATGTCGAGCTGTTGGTGTTTTGAACAAGTTAAGATATTATCTCCCAAGAAAAGTGAAACATAAAATCTATTCTGTCCGCATACAATCCCGTTCAAACTACTGCGTTTTAGTTTGGTCAACCACGTCCCAAGAAACTTAAATTGCATTCTATCTATACAAACGCGAGCATTACGATCAATTCGTAAAGTACAACCTTTTGAAAGTGTCATCACTTATTTTAAAAGATAGGATATATTAAACGCAAGAAATCTCCACGAATAAAAACTGTCACTCGAAGTTTGGTGTAAATTTCAATTAGACAAATTATTATTTTCCTTCCAGGAGCACACAAAAGTTGGCCCGTGAAACTTAAGGAAAAACTTAATAGTTAGAACCCGCTCACGCAGAACGTGTGGAGACCAGAGGTTAAGTTTTTTTATGCAAGACCATTTAAAATATTACCCAATTATTTTAGACATTCTAAATATTGCCCGATTACCCTAAAATTATAAAAAAATTATGAAATATATATAATTGATAGAGCAGTAAACCCACCACGACATATTTTGTGAATTTTGAAGAGTTATTTGGTATGCTAGCATATTGCAAAATTGTATTTAAGATATGTTTCAAGCAAAATGTAGAATATATCTGATTAGCGAATTTTCGATTCACCTGCTGTTTACTTTTTTTTGTAATGACTTATATTTTGTGAGGTAACTTTAGATGTATTTCATGTTTGTACACGCTGCTACTATGTTTGTATCCGCTGCTGGATGACCCCATAAGGCGCTCAAAGTGCCTTTAGTCATGTTCCTGAGGCAATTCTGTACAAGGTTGTCTTGAATACACTCAAACTCAAAAGGGTCCGTACTAACGAGACATGACTGTAATTGTTAGTAATGGTTACAGCCTTTACAAATTTGTTACCTGTTTATGGCTCAGAACTTAAACTTGGAACTCTAACCACGCTTTAACAAAAGCAAAGATCCCGACGTTTCGGGGCGAACTCGGCCCCTTGATGACGGGTCACTTTTTCTGTCCCACGGAACGGCAGGCCGTTCCGCGGGACAGAAACAGTCGCCCGTGATCAAGGGGCCGAGTTTACCCCGAAACGTCGGAATCTTTTCTTTTATCAAAGCGTGGTTAGAGTTCCAAGTTTAAGTTTTAAATCTTCCCAAACCAGACGGATGTCCCTCAAAATGTTAACATTTATGTTTATGTTTCACTAACCAGGTTTTTTTTTGCGTTCGTAATACTAGGTTGTACCTGCAATACTTTTTTGGTGCTGCAGGTTGTTTGCGCATATAAATAAATAAATAAATAAAAATAAATAAAACGGATATTTGTTTTTGGGTTTGATGCTATAGGTGATTTTCCCGCAGGCTTCGTAGTGTATCGTACTAGAGTGTAGGCGTGGCTGTGCTTGCCTGACACCTTACCCGTGGCTGCAGTGGACGCGTCGCCCGTGGCCTGCCCGTTCCGGGGACCGTTCACCTTCACGTACAACCGGGGCCACGGCGACTGCAAGAACCCGGTGTCGACGGTCGACTCGTGCACAGGCCGACTGGCACATCCTCTTCCGCTTCCAGGCCTGCGCCGACGTCCAGGGAACCGAGAGCAGCGGTGAGTGGCGCTGCGGACGCACTGGAGGCACTTCGAGACCTGCGGTCAGAGTACCATCACTCTCTTCCTGTCACTGCCCGACAACCGCCACGATATAATCAAGAGTTCGCTAGAGTCACGCGGTCCCTATTTACGAATGAATGGATGGACGGACGTTAACCGCTGTGCCCTTTCCAAAGGGCGGCAGCTTGCGCCACCCAGCCTGAAATCTAAAAGGAAAACTTAAGATTTTTTTTTATTTCCCCTTTAAGTTAATTTTCTAGTTCTCTGCATTTTTGTAACTATCACGAGGCAATATGGGGTGTCCTCAGAATAACCTTTGGGAGATTGAAAAAAAAAAAAAAAAAACTGGCAGCGACCTTTAACTTTAAATTCGTATAATGCATGAAATGCAGTATTTACGATGCGATCGTTTCAATTTTTTTAACAAGATTTCAGGCGTGTAGCCTGTAGTCAGGTGTCAAAACACCCCCCGAAAGTTTCGCTTGACCCACTGGAAGAGATTCTTAAAATGTTTGTGTCGGTGCCACATAGGAGTGTGTCCCAATCCGCAAGTTACTGTCTGTATCCTTTTCCTAGCCAAATATTGGGCGTTCCAAGCAGTAAAACGAGCCGGAAGTCTTGGCGCGTGTACATACAAAGCTTCAAATGTCTCCCAAACTGCATTGAGCAGGTCAGTCTTACTGTGTAAAATTTTCAGCCCTTTGGGCAAATATTTCGAGCAAAATCTTGCCAAAGCGTTCGCAAGTAGTTAGCGACACTAACTACTTGTGGCGCCATCTCCCTATATGCGCAGCGAGTAGAGAACAAGGTGCGTCGATTGCTCGCTTCGCCTGTCGGAAGATGGCGCCTCGACTGAATAGCGTCGCTAACTGAGCCGTCTGCGAAGGTGCCCAACATTGAGATTGGCAAGGTATGTTTTTAATCTAATTTTTTACAGAGAGAGATTTACACCTTGCAATTAAGGACATTAAGAATGACCTGCTCAGTGCACATGCGGTGAAGTGCGAGCCTTCAATGTGCCGGTGCCAAGTTTTCCGGCTCGTTTTAAAGCAAAAGGTTCGCTTGGGAAACCCTACCGGAACGTTCGCAGCTGGCTGCAGTTGGAAGGCGCTCCAAGCATGCTCGGAAAACACTGTGAAACATCTTTGATATTAGGTATGTTTGGGCTAGTTGGTTGGTGTGCGTCTAGGTTTAAAACAGCGCGACAAAACAGGGACAAAGTGAAGACGAGACAGACGATATCGCTGACTATCAGCTGAAAGTTTATTTCCACGCCTACCCGAATATTTGCACTAGGCTAACAACAAAATAAACAAAGTGCGAAAGAAAAACGTTCAGCCTTTCCGCAGCAGATGGATGGATGGATGGATGGATGAATACGGCTGAGCCCTTTGGATCGGGCGGTAGCTTACGCCACCTAGCCACTTTGTCTTACCCTTTAAGCTTAGAATATTTAAATGTGAAAACTATATTCACTCCGTACTGAAAAGAAAGTGAGGCTATAAATCCCCCTTGCCATCAGTTAATAAGAAAATGCCTAGTTTTCTCTCGCTTTCTGCCACCATTCACTTAATCTTTGCTTGGTAATCTCTACTGTCTTGAAATCCACTTTTCCTTCGCTGTCTCTAAAACCCAATGACCTTATTAAATCTATGTTGTCTTCGGAGCTGTACTATGTGCTGCCATCTATGAGCGACGGCGGCAATCCGACAACCGGCAAGCCGGTTGTCAGGTTGCCGCCGTCACTCATAGATGGCGGTAGCTGTCCAGATCGTTGTGTCGAGATTTATTTGTCCACGGACACAAAACTGGGGAAACTAGCCCTTAACAGCGCTATAAAACACAAAAATGCATGCAGTCTCAGCATCTTAGTAGTTAGATTACACAGTGCTCTCTCATAATTGGTCTCTATAATGCACCAGTGCGGAAACAAATGTGTTGATCGGACAGACCAACAGAGGAAATGCTGACACTTCTGTCTTTGAGTTTGTTTATTTCGTAAGCTTTTATTATCTCCCGAGTTAGTTTGTCACCTTTCCTTTTGAGCATTTGGACATTATGGTAGTCGGGGATGCATCCACAGTCACGGTGCATTATTTGATTAAGGGAGAACCAGTATAATGTAACAGAACGAATGTTGGGTCATCCGGGAATTCATTGACGTGACTGTGAATGCAACCACACTACGCAGAAAGGAGCATAATCAAATGCAGAGGTGACAAATTAACTCGAGAGATAATAGAAGCTTCCGAAATAAGCAAAGTCAAAGACTGATGTGTCAGCATGCACTCCGTTGGTCTCTACGATAAAACAAAAAAATGTTTCCTAGCTGGAGCATGTTAGGCACCGATTATAACGTACAGTCAGAGGCAATTTGACCTGCGACAACGGAGCGAGCGGCCGCGGGGAACAATTGCCGTATGCAGCGCTGCGTTCGCTTTTTCGCGCTGGGGAAGAGGCTACGGGAGCAGTCCACGTTTCGCTGCCAGGGGAGGTCGAGTCAAAACAAATGCCCCTTGCGCTAGAATGGCCTCCTATCATATAAGATAAGCTCTTTTTTGCATAATATTTTTCCTGCGTTTTATCCTTCGCCTTCTCTTTGTAAATTTTGACTGTAGTTCCTCAAGGGGTCAAACGCTCCGCTGTTTCATTTTGATCATGGAAAGTTAAGAATGACTAATAGTTCATTTATAGCCGTGCACTCAATATATGGTAGCATGGAAGTTTTATTTGTTTACTTTTAGTTCTATATTTGTTAGACTGAACCGCGAACAGTAAACTGGGATCAAGTTGGAATCGTTACGTGCGAAAGAACTGATAGTAATGCCCAGCGGCTTTACAAACTCATGCTAAGATATGAGCGCCAGAACGGAAGCAAACCGAGATAGCCTTGCCAAGGAAACAATAAAAATACTTAAATATAAGTCGGCGTATTTTGCTAACCGCTTCGAAACTCCGCACCGCATAGCCGGCCCTTCGTCATGTCTCTCTTCCGTCTTAATCCCCCCCCCCCCCCCCCCCCCGCTTCTAGAGTGGAGCAGTCCGCCGAGTCTCGTTCCCAGAACGCCGCGGCGACCGCTGCGCCCCATGCGGCATTTTGCCTGCTCCGCCAGCGTTCACGTTGTCGCAGGTCAAATTGCCTCTGACTGTACATCACTGTATAATCTAACTAATAAGGTGCTGAGACTGTATGTATTTGTTCTGCTGTTTCTTTCGCACTCTGTTCATTTGGCTGTTTCCCTTGTGTATATAAGCTGGGAGCAGTGGAAATAAACTTTCAGTTGACAGCCAGCGATGTCGTCTGTCTTGTCTTTACTTTGTCCTTGTTTTGTCATCGGTATGCTCTAGAAATGTCCCAGTATCCTGCATCTAATTTGCCGATGCGTACCGGCACGAACTTAACGTCAGAAGTGAAGTTAGATGAGGGACGCCACAGGCGACGCCGAGCCTAGCTGTGATCGCAGGGCGACGGCATTAAGAGATGGTGCTAGCCTATTTCAATGTGCTGCCAAGAGGTGGCGCAACGCGAATAACGCTAGTATGGCGCCGGCGCTGCGGTCCCCTGATCGACCATCTGCCCATCTCCCAACAACGGATGGGCCATTACGGCATGTACAAATGCCATGTGCACGGTGATCTGGGAAAGAAACCTTGAATACCAAAGCAAGCAAGTCAAAACGCTAGAAAATGTAGCATTACAAAGACTCGCGTCACTCTAAAAGAAGCGTAATAAAAAAAAATAAAAAAAGTTCGGAGGATTGTTTGTTAAAACCAAGACGTGCTTGGGGACCCCTGCGGGGAATCTCGGCACGCATCTTCAGCGCCCGTGGGAGTTAGGTGCCCACCGTATCTGGCCTTGCCGTTCACGAAATAGTTGAACGCGTTTAGGGATTTGTATGTTTTAAGTCGCTCTCCAGTCTATAAAGCAGGTTAGTCGAATAGGTAGCCCTGAAGATGCGCCCACGATACCTTCGGCAGATTTTTCCTCGGGGAACAAGTGCTCTTTTGTTTCACCCAAGGTAACAGGAAGGGATGACGATCCCGTGTAAGTAAATTTCCGGGGTTACCGCAGTTGGCCCTCGGCGGTGATATCTTTAAATTTTGCGTTACTCACTAAGGCTCCTCAAAGAAAAAAGAAAAAAAATATTAATAACTAACTAGAAGTAACATACTCCCCCTGAAGGTTCGGTCATTAGTTTTGTTTTGTTTACCTCCGCACTCTCTGTATAGTAATTTAAAGCTTAAGAAATTCGGGTCCTATTATGTTCGCGCGGTTTGCTTCGTAATTCCTTCTTGGACGTCCTTATCGATTATTGATTCTGAATCATTATCGATAAGGATGATGAATTTGATTGGCTGCTGAGCGTTAGTGACGTCATCGGTTCTCACAACGAGTTTCATAAGATGTCAGTGAGTACATACTCTCAAAAGTCGGCTGTCTACTTTTTTTTGAATATTTCCGGTTTCCCTGCGCTCGAGTTACGTAGATGACGATTATAATTCGCAGGTGTGTGTGAGTCTAGCTACACGAGAAGAAACAGACAATGGTTTGGTGGTATTGACTGTACATTATTAGGTATGGCGAAACTCGCCAGCGGTTTTGAGTTCCCCGTTTTTTATAGTATGGAGCGAACAAGTTCCATGCTGAATTGTACCTCAGTGCTCGTCGCGTAAATATTTTCTTTTATTTTATTTATTTGATATATTTCGGTATAGTTTTAGAAATAGAGACCTTCGCAGACTTGATAGTTCTCATCATCATCATCGTCGTCATTTCGTTTTTTGAGGGCCCGAATGAGAATGTGAATGATAGTGAATATAAAATGAAGTAAACATAGTAAAAACACCCCGATACTGCGAAAAAGAAAGGACGGAAAAACACATGCCCTTGTGTTGTTAACTCGTACTTGCTGTAAAATTGTTGAAACCTCTGTGTTTGTACGTTTTTTTTTGTTTTTTTTTCAGTCTCTGGGTGTTTTTATAATGTTCAACTACCGCATCTCGTTAAGGCCCTAACCTTCTGTTCGTCAAGTAAACATATACTTTTTAAACGCAGCATTTTTTGACATTTTAGTTGTTAAAATGGTAATTTACACATATCATATTACATGATATAACTGCTTTCTATAATTAGTATTCAGAAAAGACAACAGTTTGCTTTGAGGTTTTCAGACAGTTTAACCTCGGGGGTTAGGGATAGTGAAATATCAGAGGCAGGCGTTTTTAATTTACAAAATAATGTTGAACCAGGAAAAGTTTTCGGGATCGAATCTTCGTATAACGAGTTTTTAAGGTGGTTCACAGAGGGTAATTAGAATATATTTTTGATACTTGTTTCTTGCGCCTTTTTATGTGGATCTAAATGTAGATTGAAAGAAAGCAAAAGAAGTCTCTATTTACAGACGCGGTGGTCGTTAGACCCCTCGGAATTACAGACCCCTGTTGTTAACTAGTACTTGCTGTAAATGTGTCCAACATATAATCCCTGAACGTAGAACGGGCCATCCGAAGTAAATGTTATCGTCATTGCAAGTAAACACGGGTGGGATTGGAACGCGAAGTTCGCGTCTCTGGCTGCCGCACACTTCAGTTTGGACCCTACTATTTCTCGTATCTCTCTCTTTTCTCAAAACATGTAATTAGTCTCTTGCCCATCGTTTCCCGCAAAATGTCCGAGTGCGTGCGCGACTATGGCCGTCTGTCACCTCTTACACTTCGCCAACAATAAACGATGAGACACTGCTACTATCCATTGCATGTTCCTATATTTTAGCTAAATTTATTTTCGAAAAGACGCGATAATATTTGAAATAAATCGACTTATATGCGGGACCTTCGGATCCACCCTATTCGGAAAGGCTGGTGTGTGTTGGGTCGGTGACGTCATTAGCCTAACGCGCGGCGTGCCTATGCACGCACTCGCGGACTTGGCTGTCCGGCGTCTCGGGCTTCAGCTTCCTCGTTTTCCTTCGGTGTTTTTAAGACGCTGTTTCGAGACGATGACGTCTATGGTATCGATCGCTTCTTCAGAATCTTCGACACTGATCGAAGGAGCGATGAGCGTAATCGCTATCAAAAGATGTTCAAAGCTAGTAATTTTGTATTCGACCCTCTGGCGACCAGCTCCAGCGACGATGACGATATTGTGACGGACGAACTCGCCGTCATCCGTGACGTCCTCGCACGTGTATCCACGGTGGAATGTCGAAAGGCAAGGGGGCGAGAGTTAGAGTAGCGTTGGAGTAGCCGATCAGCGTGAGCGTGTGAGATTGTTCCGCAGAAAACATCGAGGTTGGGGGAGCATGGGAGCGCCCAGAATGCGGGAGCCGGTAAGTAAATAGGTGATTTTAAGGGCAACATGGTGCGACTAATTTGGGCAGTGTGTTCTGCTAGCAGGATGAAAATGATAGGCATTCGTAAATTGATTGTTACAACTACAAAGATTCTAGAATCGCGATTGTATATACTATAAGTAGCCTATGAGTATTCAATTTCAAGAATAACTTACCCGTTTAATTTTAGTTTACGTCAGAGCGACGTCACAGGCTCGAAGGCATACAAACACAGACGAATGGTCGAAATGCTGCTTCACGCACTTCGGACTGCTTACTACCGAGTGCCTCACAACCTCTTGTAATCTCTTATGACGAGAGAACACAGTGGCGTCTTCTATCGGCTAGCCGTGGAACACTTGGGGTTTGCGCATACCTATTTTTTCACGCATCATTTTTTTTTTATATTGGGCCTAAAAACTTTCAAGAGTGATAAAACGAGTTATCATAAATTAACGCAAATTTGATGTTGCAAATACTGCAAAATCTTCACTCTTGTGAAATGCAGTTCTAGGGTCACCTCATAGATGGTGCCAGTCCTTTTAGATCACTGGAACTCGGTCGTAAATGAACTCAAGTGTGTGAACCCTTGGGAAAAGGCCATTTGTATGAGAAAGTTTTTGTGTTCAATAAGCAGATATGAAGCATACAAGATATATAAGAACATATAAGAACCATCTAAGAACTATATAAAACTGTATAAGATATATAAGAACAAATGAAAACCATATAGGACACTTATAAGAAACTTCTCACAAGTTTCTATAAGTTTCATATATGGTTCTTATATGTTCTTATATATCTTATATAGTTCTTATATATCTTGTATGATTCATATGCGTTTATTGGACACAGAAAGTTATCATACAAATGAAATTTTTCAATAGGGAAACAGTCTTAAAAGCGCGAAGTAACCGCACAATTACGGCGCTTGAATGGCCGAGTAGGGGATAGCATGCGCACGAAACAAGGATAGACGCCGTGGCCTGCGCTCTGACTTAGAAAGAAACAAAGCGTATCAAGTTAATAATGCTGGATTTTTACATCACCCACCGAATATCAGCGCTGGGCATAGATCGGCAGCGACTGCAGCGCCTGAAAGGCGTCTCCAACTTCTTTGTTTACCACGTCCCAAAAGGTGCTCCCACGATTTCCGTCTGACGACGTCACAGGAGTGTCACGTGATCGCCGACCGCGATCCCTGGCGGTGTCACAGCAGCGGTGGTGGATGTGGCAGACGCATGTTCCGCTGCGCGTTCGCTCTCTACTGTGACAGTCCACGGAAGCTTATGAAGCCAGGAGTTGGGACGCCCACGCGACAACAGCCACACTCGCGTTCTGCTCGTTTTACGGAACTTCTACCATCAACCGCTAGGATCGCGACATCCGTCAACATGGCAGTCCGGATCCTGTGACATCATTTGTGGCCACTTCGGGACCAATTTTTGATGTGTGGGTGGTCTAGAATGTTGAACGCACCAGTCCAAGAAGGGCCCCTGGCACCATAGTCATGACTGATACGGCAGCGTTAGGTCGGTACTCCCACTCAGTCAGCGAGGACACGATCTTTAACCAAGCGCCGATGGAGCACCCGTGTGACGCTTTTCTATTGGATGAGTGCGTCTGCGGAAACCGTTGGAATCCGGTCAAATAACACATTCGGGTTTTAAAAAACTTCGGCGAACAAACTGAATGAATAATTACCTAATCAAAAGCAATATCTTCAAGTATTTAATGAATTTTCTTTTGTGGCGGCACAGTATGC
Source organism: Ixodes persulcatus (assembly GCA_013358835.2). Lineage (NCBI taxonomy): Eukaryota > Metazoa > Arthropoda > Arachnida > Ixodida > Ixodidae > Ixodes > Ixodes persulcatus. Next base: position 478,190 of record JABSTQ010009160.1, on the reverse strand, counting down.
ACTCAGTACATTAGCGAGTGCACTAAAAAACAAGCCACGCATTTTTAACTGCCTTTTAAAAAAATTCGAATTTACTGCTAAGTACGAGAACATTCCACGCACTTCAATTTTTATTCCAACTCGTCACATCACCCCTCACCAGGCTTTCTTGAAGAAAAAAAAGCTGTTGACAAATTTGTACAGTTTTAATAGAACACGTGCGTCATATAATAAGCCCCCAAATACAAGTAAAGAAAATAGCATAGCGCGGTATTAAAATCACTTGTTTCATTTGAGCGATTCCGAAACTTGCATCTTTTATTTCAGGGTTCACTTCTCGAAATACAAAAATATTTTGTAGTCGCTTCTAAACAAGAATAAGCCTCGCGACGTAAAGACGACAGAAAGTATAACACACGTAAAACAGAGAAAAAAGAAATCTCTGTTACCCTTCACAAGTCCCCATCCTAAAACGGTTGAGCTTGACCTTGTCAAAACTCCTTTCTCCTCTTTCACAAAATTATGCCCTCACCTTTCCGAAAAAAAAAAAAAAAAACTCCCATTTACAACATCAGAGGCTTTTCAAGGCTGGGTATCCAGCAAATCTTCTGAAAGCCACCCTACAGAGATTCCTTCTTGGTCGTCACCGGCAAGACACTACAACTAGAGGCAATAAGCGGGATAGTTTTGCGGTTATTCCATACGTTCATAATTCATTGCATCGGCTAAAAGCCTTTGCTTCTATACCCGTTTTCACCTCAAGAACCGAAGTAAGAAAAGGCCGGCTCCTCGCGGAGCATTACTAATTTTCCCTTTTACGAGGAGAATTAATATATATGTAGGTGCATTTTAGACTAGATATATGTTGTATAATCGAGACGTATACGTTTCAAACGCGAAATGAATCGCTTCTTCCTCCGACAACCCAGTCTTGTAAGAACTACTTCGCCCGGCGTATGAACAATGCGCAAAACGTCCTTTTTTCTTGAGGTGAAAACGAGTATAGGTACAACATCAACTTGATATTTTTCTGCCGGAGGCGCCTTCAGCAGCTTTCCCGAAAAGTTAACTCAAGCGAGAAGCCTCAAGGATGCACAGTCAAGCATACCACCAAGTTCTTTTCATGTTAAGAGTATAGGTTTATTTTGTTTTTTTGGGGGGCGGAGAACAATACATAGGACAAATGGGCAGGTGCATCAACCACCGACTTCGTGAGCACCCCCTGAAAGTTACAAAAGTTTCGGCACTCTTTTCACCCAATTGTCGTTCACTCCCGCATGTGCAGTGGCTGTGTTCCGAGTTTCGAGCAAACGAGGATTTTGGGAGGGGATAGTAACAGGTTTGGCAGAGAAATTATAAAAACCTTCAGCATGAATTCAGTTAGTAATAATATTTCGCCGCCATCGATCATTTTAACCAATGATGAAATAGAATTCCTTACCCCGCAATTGGCATAATTGCATTTCATCTTCCAACCGACAATGCAATTTTTCTTTCACACTTTTTCTGTCCCCGTTTATCCCAGATTTACTACATAACTTCCTTTTTCTTCCTTCTTGGCAGGGGTGGGCTCAAAAATACTCCGCTAGGGGATTCACTGTATCTGTGTTGTTGCGAATTGAAAAAAAGAAGTGTTGGTTGTCCCTTTGTCTTAAGTGTGTTATTCTTCCTGTCGTCTTTGTCTAAAAGCCGACACGCTCCCAAGTTTATATTCTCGTGACGTAAATATTGCGCATTAAAAGCAAAATGTATTTTCGGGCAAGCTTATCTTGAGGCGTACGTTTCCTATCGAGGCACAACAAGACACGTGTCCTCTCTAGGCGCACCGACGTTCTCTGTCCTCTAAATGTTCGTCTCGATTCCGTCTACGCAGTGGAGGAACTGACCTGCCTGGCGACGTGGAAGGAAGGCTCCGCGTACTACCTGGTGGGAAAGATGGTGCAGCGCAAGCTTCACTGCGCTGCCCTACTCGGATGGAGACAGCTACCGCTGTTTTGTGAGTACAAGCACTCTCCTCAAGAAAAACACTCAGGTTACTTGACAAGTTTGCATTTGAGCCACAGTCCAACTGCTCAAACATCATACTAAAAGAAAAACAAAATTGTATTTGCGGCAGGCAAGATGACAGTGCCTCCCTCCTGTATTTCGCATGATATATTTGCGATGCGACCGGGGTTTTATGATTTCCACTAATCAAGCGCTAAACCTGGATGATAAAAAAGGAGATAAAGAACATTGAACTGACTCGACCAGATTATCAACCGTGTCTAAAATCGCGCGCAAAAGGTTTCACTTTCGATTGATTCTGCTGAATTTGAGTTAAAGGTCACGTACCAAGGTTTGATGTTTCTCATCTTCCCCAGTCACAGGTTAATTCAACATTGTCACAGCCTAGCGTTTTTGCCTCTCTCTTTCTCTTTCGTTGATACGGGAAATACGTTTTGTTTACGGTTATGGTGATCGGTGGTAGTGCTCGCTTTGGTGCATTTCCGCTTCTCGGGTTTACCTGTTTTAGATATTCACCAGCTGGCCTGCGCACTAACTCTCTCGGTTAACGAAACATTAACGTTGGGCGGCATGCGCAAGTTAATTAGAAAAAAAAATATTTTCAGGAAGGAGCTAAATTATCCTTCGGCATCAATATCACTGTTCGTGTAGCGAAGAAGCGCAAATTAAACTAATCGAAACACTACAGAGCGGGGCGCATTTTAGTAACAATAAGGAATTGTCAGCTGTTCTTTTCCTCTTACAAATAAAAAAACGATGACATTCAATCTCTCACGGTCACTGGCAGGACGAAAATGGCAGGGCGTCTTTCGACGATTCCCGTCTTCCACGTGCGTTCGTTGTCTTTCGCTGTGCTTTGATTGTTCGCACGCTCGAAGCCCGCCAGACGCCAAAGTGTTATTGAAGCTGGAAAACTGACGCCATGTATCAGTTATTCCGCTAGAGGCGGAATGCATCAGTTATTCCTCTAGAGGCGGGATAACTGATACATTCCCTTGCCGTTCCCAGTCGTGTCGGTGAATATAGCGTGGTCGAATTCGCTCCTTGTGGACAAGTACTAAGGTGGTGAAGAATGGTCCTCTTACCGTGTTACTCAAAATAAAAAAAAAAAAGAGAAATTAACTGCGGATTCCATGTTCGTATTGAACGTGCTGCGCGGTGTATTGTCGCTGAAAATATGAGTGCAAACTTCCCCGCCGTATTTTATTGGTGTAAAATTTTGAAGAGATTCTGCTCCCGACCTGAACTCCACAGGAGTATTTCGCCAGCGTTTGACTTAGACCCGTCCTTACTCAGTGATGCCTCGAGCGCTAACTGAACGGTGACGCAGCACTTTTGTCTAGATCTCTCTCCGCATTTCCCTCTTTAGGATGACGTTGAAATTTCTATCAAAGGCGTTGCTCATACCCTCCCATGGCCTATATATCAAGGAGGTGCTGCTCATAACCATATGTCTCGCTTCGAGATGAAACAATGTTGCGACCGTATGTTTTGTCGTGTCTGTGGACATCTTGGTGCCTTCGTTGATGTGCCGTGACTCATACTGCGAACGCCAACTAGAACTATATTGGTTGTCGCGATGTCCACGTGATCGCTTTTATTCCAGTCAGTAGAAGCGTGGTCGCGAGGGAGCCCTGTTGCGGCGGCGACACTTTTGCAATGGCCACGAAAATTCGATATCTGCCGAGTCAACGAAATCCGCTAAATGTGATGAGCTAGACATCGACCGCCAAATTTACCTTACGGCGGTCACGTTACCACCGTAGACACGTCATGGGGTCACGTCACGGCGACGACGTCACTTGAATGTCACTTTTCTTTGTTGGTAATATTTTTTGATACCATACTGCATTCTACGCTCAATCATAATTTAGACCAGCTGTTGTCTCTTGTTCGACACGAATCGGCAAATGCCAGCGTAGAGAGAAACACGTCGAATCTTAGCTCAGCTTCCCCAGAAGTCGGCAGTGCGGTGAAACCTCCCTGCACGTCGAACGTACATCTTTCGCCACGTGATCACCGCCCAAACTCACACGCAGAGAGCTGGGTCGGGTGACAAAATGGAGGCGGTCTATTAGTCGGGCATGCGCGTAGCTCCCACTTCACTGTCAGCTTAGGGGTCAACGGAGCACGGTGATTCCATCTTCTGACCCTGAGTGCGCGCGCAGCGGGCGTAAGGCCCAAGTCTCGCTTCCGGCTTCCCGCGTCTCATTAGCGCTCAGTTCAATTTCCGCAAATAAGGCGACTGTCGCTCGTCACACTCGTGACAGGCGGAAGTACACCGCGCCAGAAAAATAAATATAAAATCCTGGATAAAGACGAGCCTCGAATTATGCATATGCGTTCTAATTTTTCTTCTTTTCTTTCTGCCTTCCAAGCCCGTGGTGCAATATGCGAGGGCCTTAAAACATAAAATGCTTCCGAAGAATACGGTAGCGGGGTCAGGTAAGTCGTCTTGCTTCGAAATGGAATCGCAGCAGATGACGTTTTAATCAGCGTTCCGTCTTCTCGGAGGCTCGAGAGAACGAATGGGGTGCGCTACGCGCAACTTCGACGCTTAAGCCTTTTATTTTTTTCCTACACCCAAATACGCTCTTTGCGCACGATGAATCGCGGACGACGTAGCGGGCTGTCACAGTCAATTTAATGCCACGTGAGTGTCACGTGATATTCTGGAGGGGATTCAGGCAGTACCATCGAGAAGAAAAAGGCCGGCCCCCGACGTCGCGGAACCACGTGGTAAATTCACAGCGCTGGATTAGATTGGATTGGATTGGATAGCTCGTGGCGTCTTTTGCGCTCCATCGTAAGGTGAAACGAACTATGTTAAGCTTGGCTCTAGGATATATATATATATACATTTTTTTTTTTTTTGCAATCGTTGGGGTTTTGTGGGGAAAATATATCGCTGCGCGGGGAGAAAAGGCTTGGTTGGAGAGGTTACCTTGATGACGTTTCGATCGTAATTTTTGTTTTATCTATCGTTTGTGGGGAAATGTAGGAGCGTCGTGGCTTCTGGTGAAATTGTCCCCGACGAAGCCAATTTCTTGTAATCTGATCAGCGCTTGTACCCAACTGAAGATTATTGCTCTTCTCTCGCCGTGATTGAATGGCAACTTCGATAGTTGGTCTTCGCCGAAATTGCGTAGACGGCACTCTAGATCTCGATTCTGCATTCTTGAAGCGCGATTTTTTGTTGTTGTTGTCTTTAGATAGTTTTTTTTTTAAAGCTGTAAGTTTGTTGCCCCAAGTAGGTAGGACATCGTGGGTTGTCTTCTTTTACGAATAGGCTTGTCTCACATTCTATTTCCCTGAAAACGAATGTCTCGCAGTATTCTTAATGTTAATTTTTGAAACATTTACATTCATACGAAAGTAAAAGAATTTTAGATACTTGCATCGGTACTTTAGGGTGTGCCATACAGGTATTTCGTGAGGTCTAAGGGATTTTACTCACGTAATATTAACTTCCATTTTTTTATGAGCAGCGTCGTTGCTTTTTTTTTTTTTTATCAAAACTGGCCTTTGAGAGTTTTTAAACGTTCACTTCATACATGTGCTAGGCGATTTTTTTGTAAATATGATTTGTTCATATTTAGTCAGATATTAATGCGTGACATAAGTTTTGTAGTACAAAAAATACATGCATGCCAGTTAAGCTTTTAGATTGGTACGAGCAAACACGACATATAACTTCAGAAGACAAATAACGCTCTTCCAATAACAAAATTGGGCAACAAATGTTTCTATGCCTTCTAAAGTCACGCGAAATTATCATGTTCCTGTGAAAATACACTGGCAATTTTGAAGACAAAAAATGCTATATAACCTTTTGAACAGTTGAACAATCAGTTCATTTGGAGGAAGAAATATAATTGCGGGGAACTTCATTTGTTTCTTTCTATGTTCGATTGCTATCATCAGTGAGAAGAAAACATTATTTTAAGCTTTTTAGTTTTTATCAGGTTGTACCCTTGACACACTTACCTCTGTATCATTAAATGCAGTTGGAAGACTTTCAGCTCAGAAAATTCAACATTGAATATGGTAGGCGAGGGGAAGAGAGAAAACACGTAGTTTTAAGGATATTTTCGTTTATTCTTTTTGCCTCTGTACACGCATATGATCAATCAGATATTTACTTTATAAACAATATATAATGAACGCTAATAAACGTTGCAGACAGTCACGACGAAAACTTGGGGTGCCAAACAAATGTACTTTCTGGCTCTCATAATCAATTCTCTCGAAGCACATGTCTCCCAAAGCAACGCCTTGACTGGCATCGCGTCCTGGTGTCGAAATTATACGGCGAGCAAGTGTTTCAAAATGCTTCTTAGAACGTTAAAAACTGCACGAAAAGCGTGTCAAGAACCGCTCGATGACGAGTAAATGCAAAAATGTTCCAAAAGCCGGGAATCATGTTTAAAAACAAATACCTCCGACTTGCATAACAATACCAACAATTTATAGGTAGACGTTACGTCTCCTATGCGGGAGACATCATCAGTGCAGCCAGGAACACCCGACTAGCTACCAGCACCCAAAGGCTCGCTTCTTCCTTCTCTTCATCTGTAGCGCTGGTTCTGCCAACTTCTACGTTCATGGCATACAGGAGACGTCATCGTCATCGAGAGACATCGTCGGCTCTCGTTTCCACTTTTTCGTCCGTCGTAGATGTGAAGTTAAATTAAAAGTTATTTCAGGACGTCGGTGTCGACGCGGGGGAGGGGGCCGCGGTTAGTATTACAGGTGGATGGGTCACTGCGAATACACCATGATTCCAAAAATCCTCTGGGGCCCCACCGTTCTTCACGTGCTAGGGTCACAGCGTTCGCGAGGTCAAAAGTGTGACCAGTCGTCCAACAATGGTCCACCAGTTCAGTTTTTGATCTTGTGGCATGTGTTGCCTTCTCCACGTCTCTTCTGTGCTCTTTGAGGCGGGTACTCCGTTTGCAGCAGGTTTCTCCGATGTAACACTTGTCACAGTCCTGACAGTTCACTTTATATACAACACCACTTTGGGATTCACGAGGGGTTGGATCCTTTGGCTTCGAAATGAGGTCAGGTAATTTTATATGTGGTTTGAATTGAAGGTTGTTCGTATACCTAATGGAAGGAGGGACCGGCGAATAGATTCTGAGACGCCTTTTACATAAGCGATAGTCACCACGCCTGCTTTGTAATTATTAGTCGCTTTTGTTCTTCCCTGCTGCATCTGTTTGCGCGTGTTTTCAAAGGTGTTCCTGGCTGCACTGATGATGTCTCCCGCATAGGAGACCAAACGTCTACCTCTAAATTGTTGGTACTGTTATGCAAGTCGGAGGTATTTGGTTTAGGGGAGAAGCTCCTTAGGGGCTAGCCATGTCCGTCCGCCGTCCGCTGTCCGCCGTAGGCCCGGCGTCGGGTGCTCGTGCTTCTGCTCGTGAGATCACGTGCTCACGAGCACGTGAGCACATGCTCACGTGCTCGTGTAGGACAAAAAAAATTGGAAAAAAAAGATGAAAAAAATTATGAAAAAAGAAAAAGAAGACAAACAAGAGTAGGGGGTTCTGAGATGCCATCCCATCTGTCTCCTTAAAAAAAGAAAAAGAAGAAAACCACACATTCTCCGGCAGTTTGATACTTTAGACCCATGTTACGAATAAAAAAAACAGGACGCGGGATGGCCAAAAAAACATGCTTTTCGTGCAAGGCTCGTCAAATTATGAGGCGCTGAAGAAATGCAGCATTCTGCGTTAAGTCCTTATTTCGAACTCTTTTTGTTCGCCTTCCGCCCATTGAAAAGCATGCGGGAAGGGCCTTAGAACGCACCTGGTATCGCTGCGCCCCAGCGTTCTTCCGCAACAAGAAGTTCGTCTCCTTTCCTCGCCGTCACCATGGCAACGAACGCCGAATGAATAGAAGCACGCACGGTACCGCCGCGTGAAGCCAGCAACAGCTGACGCCATTTTACGAACGCCGTCTGCTAGCCAAAGCCGAACGCGGTTTGTCAGATCAACCGCCTCCGCCGGTGCGCCGCTAGCAAAGACGACGAAGCTGAGACACGCCGACGGCGATCGAGCAAGCAACAACACCGCGGGACGACTGCAACGGCGGCATTTATTCGGATCAAAGGCCGCCTTCGCCGGTGCGCCGCTAGCAAAGACGACGAAGCTGAGGCACGCCGACGGCGAATGGGCGAGCAACAGCACCGCGGGACGACTGCAACGGCGGCATTTATTGGAATCAAAGGCGCGAAATAATTAAGAACAATTTTTATTTGAATCATAACACGCGGTATCCAAGTTGGGGACCACATACCTTTGCTGGGTCTTTCCTGTGAACGTTTTACAGAGACACGGGGTGCCGCATTCAAAACACAGCTCCGTTTGCAAAATATGGGGGCCCTGAAAAGGGCCGTTTAGACCGCTACCAGAACCTATAACTGACGTGACGAGCACTTGACGAGCGGTTGGCGCATAAGTTGTCTTTATGCACGCAGGCGGGCGACGGGCTCAGCGCAGCGGATCACTCGAAGTTACCGGGGCCGTCAGAATCCTCGTCCTCCGCACTATAGGGAAGGTCCCTGGCTGCGTCGGGGCTGTAGATTTTGGCGGCCGCGGCGACGAACGACTGGAATCTATCAGTGTTTCCGCGCACCTTCTCTCTCCTCCAAAACATGAACTTTGCAAGGTGACCAGTGAAATGGTGGCTCTCGCGCCGTCCAGATGGAAGAGAGTTTTTGACGTGGGCCCAGGTGCCCTCCACCGTATTGGTGTGCGCACCAGTGTTCGGGTCGACAAAGTGCAGCTTGTGGTTAACGGTGAGGTGCGTGAAGCGAGCGTCATCTGCAAGCTTGCGATAGCCAGCCCAACAATCAGTGATTATTCTTGTTCCAGGGCGGACCCACTTGGCTATTAGCCCTAGCAGGGTTTTAGCGTCACGGGTCTCCACGGGAACAAGAAAGCAGCACCCGCTGCCACGCTCCACACCGCTGAGAACCCACTGGCCAGGCCTTAAATACCCGCGATGGTACTTTCGCCGCCCGAACATACTCTCGTCTAGTTCTACAGTCACGCCTTCACCGCCAATCATCTCTGAATGCTTAAAGACGGCATTTACCACAACCTCCCGACAAATGCTCGTCCAATCAGTTATTGTCTTACTTGCGACATCAGTCTCCCGCTGAATGACGGCGCACGGTAGGTTCTGGCACCAGAGGTAGATGATCTTCATGAGTTGGGGAAGCGTCAGGTGCGATCCCTCGAAAAAGGAACCGCTCCTGTACCGAGACCTCGCCCCGGCACTGAACCTTGACCGGCTTCCTCTTGGGCACCTCACGAGTCATCCATACACCGCATCTCCAAGAATTGAGGAGTTTCAGCGAATATAGGGGGCGCTCCGATCGATCCAACATGGCGGAAAAAAGGGGGATAGATTCGCGACGCCCGTAGACCGGTAGCGTATAAATTAAACAAATCACGTCGTTCTCTGTTTGTTGCCGTGTGCGAGACGATCATCGCTTCAAGCAAGACCTACCGTGATGCTACAAATGAAGTGGTCAAGCCAGTCGAAGGCAAGAAATCTTACCATAGTCAAGATATGTGTGCAAGTGTTCGACGTGAGCTCTCACGCTGGTGCAGCTGTCATCAAGTTGAACAGAATGTACGCGGGTCCAAAGAAAGGTACATACCAACAATGTTCGCGCGTTGAAACTATGACGCGTACTTTATCTAAAACTAAACTTATCGGTTTGTGGCTACAAACATTTTCGTTGACGTTGCTTAGATGATGCAACCATTCAGGCCTCGCATTAAACGGTGTTGCGAACTCTTCGGTTGTTCTAGTTAATTGCTCTAAAAAGCGGTTGGATGGAAAATATGACAGCTACAGCATACAAGGGACGATTGAGGTCTTTATCCTGCGTTCTATGTATATTGCGATCAGCTGGTCGCCGATCGTCCTGTTTTTACGCATAAAGTAAACAAGCCCCGGAAGCGCCAATCTCATTTCGATGTACAGTACTTGTGCACCCCTACAAGCCTCCTTTTGGCTCTTGTGGAAAGCTTTATTGTAATAGCAATAGTCTCATCGGTCGTTCGAGTTGTATGTGCCACGGTAATATCAGCTGTGTGTGATCTGCTAAGTCTGTATTAAATGCCAGGAGAACAAAGGTAAAGCTTTTTTAAGTTTTTTTTCTTTTTACAAAACAGGGCAAAGCTTCTAAAACAATAACAACCTAAGCTGATATTTGAGTGTGCTGAAGAATGAATGGCAAAAGGTGCTTATGCTAAGTGGTAGATGTACACAGTTGCTTTTCTTTTTGCCTCTGCATTGTAAATTGGAAGATATGTGCCAGCAGAAGACACGTGTATTTTTGAAAATGTCTTTTATTAGGGCAAAAATAGGTTTTCATACACAACCGAAGAGTTCGCAACACCATTTAATGTGAGGCCTGAATGATTACATCATCTAAGCAACGTCAACGAAAATGTTTGTAGCCGCAAACCGATAAATTTAGGTTTAGATAAAGTATGCGTCATAGTTTCAGCCTCAAACGCGCGAACATTGTTGATATGTACCTCTCTAGATGACAGCTGCACCAGTGTGAGAGAGCCCACGTCGTCGAACACTTGCACACATATCTTGACTATGGTATGGCAGGATTTCTTGCTTGAAATGGAGATCATCTCGCTACGACTTGCTACGACCACCCACCGCAGCGATGCAGGCGTCGAAGGGGCACAATGCAGTCAGTCGCCGTCACCCGACGCTGGTCGTTTGGCATTCACGGCTTTCCGCCCAGGTGCTTCGTTTGTACTTGGCACCGAATGTTATTTTCTGTGCTTGTGTGTGTGCTCAGTGACTGGATATGGGCCTCAATAGCAGTTATTCAGGCTCAACAGAGCGTTCGCCGAAGAACTTCTGAAAAAAAATGCCACCCAGGAAAAAAAGCACGAAGACACAACGCACCAGCTTGGCGGACTATGCACTGGGTGCGGAAATCAGGCCCTGCGGATTATACAATAAATGCAAACTATCTAAATAAAATAAAAAATTTCAGGCTCAAATTGGCTTCTGCGGACTCTACGCCTGGACACTGGTGCCTGTTATTATGCATTGTGTGTTCACTGCTGTTTGTTGCGGCTTGAGACTGCCTTCCGGTAATGATGCAGAGGGGTCAACTGAACCTTGAAATAAACATATTTAAGCACATCCATGTCCCTTGAAGCCAGATGGTCAGGGAAAAGGTCTGCCATTACCTAATTTGCCAACAGCACACCAATTGTCGCGATCAAAACTCACAGGGTCAATGGGCAGTTTTCCACCACAATATTTATTGCCGTGTAATCACCAATTTGGTACATTAAAAACCTTGAGGCTTTAGCCTCTAGCACACCCATTCTGGATCAGCAAAGCTTTTATGCTGTAGACCTGCATCATCACATGAGCATGTTTCTTATCAGTCTTAAACGTAAAACGCTAGTTATGGAATGAAATTCTCATATCACATTTTTAGCAAACTGAATGGTCCCACCTGTTACACTTTTAGCTTTGGAAGTAAACCAATTCACAATACCACCAGTGGCATACATCGTGCCAAGCATTAGTGCCGCATGTGGCAGAAACATGTCTTAACTAGGGAAGCAAACCTAATCGATCGGGTTAATTGAAGCACCTAGATACGGGAGAAATTATCAATCAAAAAAGGTCACTCGAAAGGGAAGTTTTCTTGCTAAACGAACATGAATTTTTATTGGGCGTTCCGCAATGTAAGGCCGAAGACATTCACTCCGTGATCGGTACAGAAGCATTTGCTTAGTAGTCGGTGGTGCGTGATAAAAACAACAAAAACAAATGTGGATTATAAACAAGGTACATCGCGACACTGTTAGCGCGAACAGTCGACAGGCGTCAAATTCGTACCGGTGGCGCCACCTAGCGGCTTCTGATGGCGAACCTCGCGCATGCGCAGAAACGTCATAAGGTTCGAGAGTACAACGACCTACTCCAAAACAATGTTCATACCGGCTCATTTGAGGAGCTCGGGTTTGTTTTCCTCGCGATTTTGTATTTTTATAGCGGCGCGCCATCTGCATCTGTCTCGTCTGCTTTGACGTTCTTCGTCCGCGCGCCCACCACGACTGCGCGGTCGGTGTTTCCGTTCTGTGTGACCTTACCAACGTCTGTTCGTGTTACTCCGAGGTAAATTTCGTTGAGGTGCCCGCGTCGGCTAGCGGTCGTAGGGGACATTTTAGCGTCCGCTTTGGCGTTTTCGGGTTGTCAGCGCTGTTTCTTGACGTCGCGTCTCTCCGAGGGGAATGTCGTCGAAGTGCTCGCGTCGGCTAGCGGTCGTAAGGGACGTTTTGACGTCCGCTTTGGCGTTTTCGGGTTGTCGGCGCTGTTTCTTGACGTCGCGTCTCTCCGAGGGGAATGTCGTCGAAGTGCTCGCGTCGGCTAGCGGTCGTAAGGGACGTTTTGACGTCCGCTTTGGCGTTTTCGGCTTGTCGGCGCTGTTTCTTGACGTCGCGTCTCTCCGAGGGGAATGTCGTCGAAGTGCTCGCGTCGGCTAGCGGTCGTAAGGGACGTTTTGACGTCCGCTTTGGCGTTTTCGGCTTGTCCGCGCTGTTTCTTGACGTCGCGTCTCTCCGAGGGGAATGTCGTCGAAGTGCTCGCGTCGGCTAGCGGTCGTAAGGGACGTTTTGACGTCCGCTTTGGCGTTTTCGGCTTGTCGGCGCTGTTTCTTGACGTCGCGTCTCTCCGAATGTCGTCGAAGTGCTCGCGTCGGCTAGCGGTCGTAAGGGACGTTTTGACGTTTGGCGTTTTCGGGTTGTCGGCGCTGTTTCTTGACGTCGCGTCTCTCCGAGGGGAATGTCGTCGAAGTGCTCGTGTCGGCTACCGGTCGTAAGGGACTTTTTTGGCGTCCGCTTCGGTGTTTTCGTCTTGTCGGCGCAGTTTCTTGACGTCGCGTCTCTCGGAGGGGAATGTCATCGAAGTGCTCGCGTCGGCTAGCGGTCGTAAGGGACGTTTTGACGTCCGCTTTGGCGTTTTCGGCTTGTCGGCGCTGTTTCTTGACGTCGCGTCTCTCCGAGGGGAATGTCGTCGAAGTGCTTGCGTCGGCTAGCGGTCGTAAGGGACTTTTTGGCGTCCACTTCGGAGTTTCCGGCTTGTCGGTGCTATGTTTGTTTACGTCGCGTCTCTCCAAGTGGAATGCCGTTGAAGTTCTGGTCTTCGTCACGTCTGCTTCGGCGTTTTCGGCTCGTCGGTGTGTTTCTTGACGTCGCTTCCCTCCGAGGTGAATGTCGTCGAAGTGCTCGCATTGCCTAGCGGTTGAAGTGGTCTTCGTGAAGTCCGCTTCGGCGTTTTCGGGTTGCTGGCGCTGTATATCTTGACGTCTTTTCCCCCCTAGGCGAATGTCGTCAACGTGCTCGTGCTGTCTTTATTCCCCGCCATTGTGTTTGCGTTCGGCTGGCAGCCTTGTCCCTCCCGACAAGACATGTGAAATGTAAGAACTCAAAGAAATTGCGAGAAAGGTTTAGAAACGCTCGTCAAATGTATTCAATAAACGTGAAAAAAAAATGCATGGGTAGATCGTCATCTGGTTCCTTTACATAATAAACACACGCGTGAAACTGGATGTTTCACTCACGCAGTAGTTAGCAACGTCATTAAATACACTAGATACAAAGCTGATCCCGTATTAGCGCAGAGTGCGTGGCTAAATACAAATACATAACTGTTTCAACTCCTGTGCTCTTTATTTTGATCCATCTCAGAAGTTGCGTGCACCGTCATGGAAGCTACAAATGTCCTATACCGATAAGGAAGGCGTTCCCTATATTAAAAAAATTTAAAACAGCGCACCGACACTTTTCGCGCTATTTTTCGTGTACGTTTCATTATTTACACTCGATCACTCCACAAATAAACTTTAGTTGTATGTCAGCGCTGTTGTTCGTCTACCTTCTCGTTATTTTCCGTGTCTTTGAGCAGTTTTTAATTTTTTAGCCATGAAATACCAATTACCCCAGACGTCAAGTTTAGTCAACTTCAGTCCCCGATATTGTTTTCCTCCGCGCGTTGTCGTCTGCTTGCGCAACCCGCACACACAGTCTTGGAATTGCAGCGTCTACGCCATATGAGGATCCAGAACTCCGTTTTAAGGGGGGGGGGGGGACAATTTGTAAGGATAGTATTCTCCCATTCTTTCTTATGCACCGGGAGGTGCACCCATGTCAAATTGCCCTCCGAGAAGGGGGGAGGGGGGGGGGATCGATTTTGTAGGGGTGGGGGCGGCCGCTCCCGTCGCCCCCCCCCCCCCCCCCCCCCCCGCTGGTCTACGCACACCTGTTAGCTCTAACGTATTTTGAATGACGCTCCTCGTGCCCCAGATTTTTCCGACTCCTTCATCAAAGCTCCTAAAACATGCATAGTAATTTGCATTGCCTGTTGAGGATAATACGAGGGTTTGGACGTGCACGGCACAGGTGATGCGGTGGTAGCCATCGTCGGATTGTGAGTCGGTGGTAAGTCCAAGAAAGACAGACAAATAAAGAGGATAACTTTTTATTTACAGAAAAGAAGAAAAACAAAAGCAATACAATTACCAATTACAACAAAACTTGGTGCCCCCTCCCCTTTCAGCTCTTGTAACGTCGGCGACGCCAAGGAATACATTAAATACACAATCGACTGCCCATACATCGTCAGCAGCGTCAATAAATAAAACAAGTGCATAACGAAAATAATTCCAAGTCGTCAATTACAATTTGCATCCTCGAAAAGAGAACAAAATTCAAGACAACCAGCCTCATCGACGTCCAGGAGCAAAAAAAAAAACAACAAATTCACAACTTCTTCACCATATAGTGGGAGCGGCGTCCATAAATGGAATGTTATACAAAACGGCAATGTAAGGCGAGTTCCCCCCTACAATTTAGGGATCGCGCCCGAATGCTGCCCTCTAGTAGCGAGTGAACTCGCCTCGGGCGGAGACGACCTCGGACATCCTTTGTGGCATCGACGCGTAAAGAGCGTCCGCTATTGTTGTGGCATTTTAAGTGTTCCCACTCACGGAGCACAGCTTCCCACAGACAGTCCGCGCTGGCGCTGTGGAAGGTCTGATTGGCCATTTCTTTTTTCATTATTCCCCAGACATTTTCTATGGGGTTCATGTCGGCCCCTTTAGGCGGCCAGTCCAGCTCCATTATACATCTGTCCTCCAGAAGTTCTCGAACAACCCGAGACGTGTGTATGGGGCTCCGGTCTGCTGAAAGGTGAAGCACCCGTCAGGGAAAGGTCCTCCGAGGATATACGGGAGCAGGACTTGATCGATGATCTCTGCGTAGGCCCGAGACGTCAGGGTCCCGTCTATCCTCACAAGGGGACCTAGTCCCTGACGGGTTAGCACACCCCAAACGTTAACGGCGCAGCGCCCACTCGCAGCCACGTGCTGCACGTATTCGGGGTTGTGCCTGCAAATAGAGGAATGTTTCATGGTCACACTGAGTTGAGAAGTCAGGACGACAACACAAGGTAGAGACCACTACAAATCGCAGACAACGCGGAACTCGCACCGGAAGCTATACATTTCTACGTCTCGGTCTACGAAATGCTTCTTATAAGATTACCGTACCTGCAAAGAGCAAAGCCTCATTCAGTAGTTGTAGCGGTGTTTCATTATGTTGGCGCACCCTACCTCTCCTATAATGCTTAAATATCCCCGTGAACTGGGAGCCTAATAAACAAATATAAAAAACTTTTTAATTTTCTTTTTCAAGTCAAAGCACGACGCGCGCCATTGTCTTACGCGCAGCTACGCTGTACACTCGTCGATCTCAGCATATTTTGCGGTCATGCTTGTTTAGAACATTTCACTGGGCACAACCATTGTGGCTGTACGAGAAATACCGTCCTTTCATTTCAGAATCTAGACAGTAATCATGAATGTGCACTCTTATCTACACCAATAGAGTGTCTTTTGCCGATCGCAGTTCAAAGCGTAATACCGCTCTCGCCGTTTTCAAGCAATTCAATAGTATAATCCACGCTCGCGCCTTGGAACGGAAAATGCTACCTCGCGCTTACATGCCCAGACAAATACCAACAAAAAACGCTTCGAATTTGCGCCAAATCGACCAACGAAATAACCCATAAGATCCAACACCGGGAAATGCAGAAATACACGGTAACTTTTTATAATAAATCGATATTATTCTAAAATAAAGTCTTTGTTCTGTGTTCAATGGTTAAAATTATTCTTGGCGTCATTGATTTAAACCCTTTTCGCGTTTTGCGGTACAAGACGTGACTAGTGAGCCCGTGCACGAGAAGCCTGCTCCGTGCAGCCATAGGAGGAAAATCACTGAGCAGTGCAGCAGCCAGCTTTCAGAACGCCGGCTTGTTTTTTTTCGAACACACCCTCGTGAGTGTGTTTCTCTGCCTCTAATCCTTATGCTTCCCCCCCCCCAAAAAAAAAAAAAACAAAAAAAAACTTTTTTTACATCGCGTTAAGACGCTCGAAGATCTGACATACCGGGCGTGGCAGGCCCCTAGACCCGCTTCTGCTGATCCCATCGTGTAGAAAAAGTACTTTCATCACTAAAAGCGACCTGGTTCCAGTGACTTTCCCAGGCCTCGTGGTCCTGAGCAAACGCCAGCCGCAGCTGCTTGTGCCTCGCCGTTAATAATGGCTTCTGCGCGGCGATGTGGCTATGAAGACCGGCCTCGCGAAGTCGTCGCTGGATGGTCTTTGTGGACACAAGTAAGCCAAGTTCCTTCCTGATGTCAGACGAGCTTTGAAAGGCATCATCGCTCGCTGCCCCTACGATGCGGAGGTCGTCGTTCTCGTCGGTGACCCTTGAACGAGGTGCACGGACGGCGTCAGCCAGGCGATTCTCGTCCCTGTAAGCCTGGATAATTCTGTTCACTGTCGACAAGGGTCGACCAGTGCGACCTGCAAGCTCTCTTTGGGATACTCCCTCTTTGCACAGAACGACGATATGGTGTGTTCGATAATTTAGATTACTCCAATTTACAAAAGAGTTTTATACAACGTATTTACAGTTATACATCGGGAGGGCTCTTGAAGGTTGATGTGGTACCGACCAGTACCGACCAACGGTTCCAACCAAGCTCTGCTCGCGCCGGTAGCCTTCCTCCTTCTTTTCTTCGATCGAAATCGCAGAGTTACAATGCGGCGCTTCATGCAATTCGAAGGAACAAAGAGGGCACCCGTCGTTTGAGAGCTTGGCACCAACTGCGAGGGAAGCAGCAGACCCCTTTCCTCGGAGATTATCGCTTGATCGATTTCTGTCGATGTGTATTTTCAGAGGTTGCGGTTGGTCCCGTGTACTGCCCTCGTATACCTTCTCTCTGCTATCCAGCACTACACGCATAGCTCGCAGGACAGCCTCAAGATTTGAGTTTTCCGGTGTTTCATTACTAGTACTCTGACCCTTGTAGAAGTCCACGGCCCAGTCAGCAGGCATTAAGCAGAACAACGCAGCACACAGCATCGCCCCGTAGCTGTCAGAGTCGATGCCCAAAGTCCTCAGCGAGGCGATGTTGCGATGAACGTGATCGTGTAAACGACGGAGGGCTCCGACGTCACTCAGCGCCTTCACTTTTGGCAGGTTCAGCAGCTGCGTGAGGTGTTCTTGAACAAGGACGTCTTTCTTGCCGAATCTCTCCTTCAGAAGCTCCACGGCATAAGCGTAGCTGTTCTTCGTTGCTTGAATGCTGCTTACCGCCGCCGCCGACTTGCCCGTCAGCACCGTCCGCAGGTATAGAAACTTCTCCACGCCGGAGAGCTCGATGTTGTCGTGGATCGCCTGTCGGAACTGCTCCCAATAGGGAAGCCAATTCAACTTCTCTCCATCAAACCGTTGGAGTTCGAGCTTTGGAAGTTTAAGCTGTCCAGCTCGGCTCTGGGTTTGAGTGGTCGATCGTTCTGTAGTCTCGGCGACCCTGGCCTCGATAGATGACGATGTCCGTGTCTCTAGGCGTCGAATACGTGTCCGCATCCGGGTAATGACACTTTGTGTCTCCCTGACGGCCCTGTATTCTTCGGCGAGGTTCTCGTTCTTTACGTGCACCTCGATGAGTGCATCTTGCTCCTTGAGTTCCCTTGCCAGGGCATCCAGCTCGTCCGCTATTTCTGCGAGGCGTTCTTCGTGATGAGGCCTGAAGTCCTCAATATTTAATATGGTGACGTTCTTCAATCGGGACGCGGGACATTTTGCTTTTTGCTGGCTGAAGCCCCGTTAGCGAAAACGTCGTCTGCTTTACGCGAAACGACGGAATTGCCGCAATCAAACCGACCTAGCACGAAGAGGCAGGACCGTTTTGTTAGCAGACGACGCTCCACGAAAATCGAACTCGCACCGAAACCTAAACCAGATTTGAAGAATTGCTACACTGAAATTGTTTTGCTTCGGTGTATGAGTATTTGGTGGCTCAAGAAAGGAAAATTCCGTATAGCTTCTTTTTATTGAATAAATTGAATAAATGCGTCAATCTCGTTTTAGTATTTTTTTTTAATCTGGATTAACAAGCAAATTAATCCGAAAGCAGATTTAAAAAAAAAAAAAAACATTTCTAAAGCGAGATTGGAGCATTTTCGTACAAAAGAGGAGGATTTTATTAAAGAGAAGCTATACAGAATTTTCCTTTCTTGAGCCGCCAAATACTCATATGCCGAAGCAAAACAATTTCAGTGTAGCAATTCTTCAAATCTGGTTTTGGTTTCGGTGCGAGTTCCATTTTCGTGGAGCGTCGTCTGCTAACAAAACGGTCCTGCCTCTCCGTGCTAGGTCGGTTTAATTGCGGCACTACCGTCGTTTCGCGTAAAGCAGACGACGTTTTCGCTAACGGGGCTTCAGCCAGCAAAAAGCAAAATGTCCCGCGTCCCGATTGAAGGACGTCACCCTATCGTCGTTCTGTGCAAAGAGGGAGTATCCCAAAGAGAAATTGCAGGTCGCACCGGTCGACCCTTGTCGACAGTGGACAAAATTATCCAGGCGCACAGGGACGAGAATCGCCTGGCTGACGCCGTCCGTGCACCTCGTTCAAGGGTCACCGACGAGAACGACGACCTCCGCATCGTAGGGGCAGCGAGCGATGATGCCTTTCAAAGCTCGTCTGACATCAGGAAGGAACTTGGCCTACTTGTGTCCACAAAGACCATCCAGCGACGACTTCGCGAGGCCGGTCTTCATAGCCACATTGCCGCGCAGAAGCCATTATTAACGGCGAGGCACAAGCAGCAGCGGCTGGCGTTTGCTCAGGACCACGAGGCCTGGGAAGGTCGCTGGGACCAGGTCGCTTTTAGTGATGAAAGTACTTTTTCGACACGATGGGATCAGCAGAAGCGGGTCTTGCGGCCCTGCCCCACCCGGTATGTCAGATTTCCGAGCGTCTTAACGTGGCGTTAATTTTTCCTTTTTTTTGGTGGCGAGGGGGGGGGGAGCATAAGGACTAGAGGCAGAGAAACACACACACAAGGGTGTGTTTGGAAGAAAAAAGCTGGCGTTCTGAAAGCTGACTGCTGCACTGCTCAGTGATTTTCCTCCTATGGCTGCACGGAGCAGGCTTCTCGTGCACGGGCTCACTACTCACGTCTTGTACCGCAAAACGCGTCAGGGGTTTAAATCAAGGACGCCAAGAATAATTTTAACCATTGAACACAAAACAAAGAGTTATTTTAGAATAATTCCTATTTATTTTAAAAAGTTACCGTGTATTTCTGCATTTCCCGGTGTTGGATCTTATCGGGTTATTTCGTTGGTCGATTTGGCGCGGATTCGAAGCGTTTTTTGTTGGTATCTTTCTGGGCATGTAAGCGCGAGGTAGCATTTTTCGTTCCAAGGCGCGAGCGTGGATTATACTCTTGAATTGCTTGAAAACGACGAGAGCGGTATACGCTTTGAACTGCGATCGTCAAGAGACACTCTATTGGTGTAGATAAGAGCGCACATTCATAATTACTGTCTAGATTCTTAAATTAAAGGACGGTATTTCTCGTACAGCCGCAATGGTTGTGCCCAGTGAAATGTTCTCAACAAGCATGACCGCAAAAGATGCTCAGATCGTCGAGTGTACAGCGTAGCTGCGCGTAAGACAATGGCACGTGTCGTGCTTTGACATGAAACGCAAATTAAAAAGTTTTTTTTATATTTGTTTATTAGGCTCCCAGTTCACGGGTATATTTAAGCATTATAGGGGAGGTAGGGTACGCCAACATTATGAAACATTGCTACAACTACTGAATCAGGCTTTGCTCTTTGCAGGTACGGTAATCTTATTATAAGAATTTCGTAGACCGAGGCGTAGAAATGTATAGCTTCCGGTGCAAGTTCCGCGTTGTCTGCAATTTGTAGTGGTCTCTACCTTGTGTTGTCCTCCTGAATTCTCAACTGAGTGTGACCATCAAACATTCCTCTTTTGCAGCACAACCCCGACTACGTGCAGAACGTGGCTGCGGGTGGGCGCTGCGCAGTTAACGTTTGGGGTGTGCTAACCCGTCAGGGACTAGGTCCCCTTGTGAGGATAGACGGGAGCCTGAAGTCTCGGGCCTACGCAGAGATCATCGATCAAGTCCTGCTCCCGAATATCCTCGGAGGACCTTTCCCTGACGGGTGCTTCAACTTTCAGCAGACCCGGAGCCCCATACATACGTCTCGGGTAGTTCGAGAACTTCTGGAGGACAGATGTATAATGGAGCTGGACTGGCCACCTAAAGGGGCCGACATGAACCCCATAGAAAATGTCTGGGGAATAATGAAAAAAGAAATGGCCAATCAGACCTTCCACAGCGCCAGCGCGGACTGTCTGTGGGAAGCTGTGCTGCGTGAGTGGGAACACTTAAAATCCACAACAATAGCGGACGCTCTTTACGCGTCGATGCCACAGAGGATGTCCGAGGTCGTCTCCACCCGAGGCGAGTTCACTCGCTACTAGAGGCCAGCATTCGGGCGCGATCCCTAAATTGTAGGGGGGAACTCGCCTGACATTGGCGTTTTGTAGAACATCCTATTTGTGGATGCCGCTCCAACTGTATGGTGAAAAAGTTGTGAATTTTTTTTCTTTTCTTTTTTTTTTTGTTCCTGGACGTCGATGAGGCTGGTTGTCTGGAATTTTGTTCTCTTTTCGAGGATGCAAATTGTAATTGACGACTTCGAATTATTTTCGTTATGCACTTGTTTTATTTATTGACGCTGCTCACGATGTATGGGCAGTCGATTGTGTATTTAATGTATTTCTTGGCGTCGCCGACGTTACAAGAGCTGAAAGGGGAGGGGGGTACCAAGTTTTGTTGTAATTGGTTATTGTATTGCATTTGTTTTTCTTCTTTTCTTAAATAAAGAGTTATCCTCTTTATTTGTCTTTCTTTCTTGGACTTACCACCGACTCACAATCCGACGATGGCTACCGCCGCATCACCTGTGCCGTGCACCTCCAAACCCTCGTATTATCCTCAACAGGCAAAGCAAATTACTATGCATGTTTTAGGAGCTTTGATGAAGGGGTTGGAAAAATCTGGGGCACGAGGAGCGTCATTCAAGATACGTTAGAGCTAACAGGTGCGCGTAGACCAGGGGCGGATCCAAGGGAGGGGGGGGCGACTTGAGCGGGCACCCCCCTCCCTAGAAATTCGAACCCCCCCCTCCCCCCTTCTCGGGGGCAATTTGACGTGGGTGGACCTCCCTGCGCTAAGAAAGAATGGGAGAATAGTATCCTTACAAATTGTCCGCCCCCCCCCTCCTTAAAACAGAGTTCTAGATCCTCCTATGACGTAGATGCTGCAATTCCAAGACTGTGTGTGCGGGTTGCGCAAGGAGACGACAACGCGCGGAGGAAAACAATTTCGGGGACTGAAGTTGACTAACCTTGGCGTCTGGGATAATTGGTATTTCATGGCTAAAAAACGAAAAACTGCTCAAAGACACGGAAAATAACGAGAAGGTAGACGAACAACAGGGCTGACATAAAACTAAAGTTTATTTGTGCAATCATCGAATGTAAATAATGCAACGTCAACAAGAAAAATAGCACAAAAAGTGTCTGTGCGCTGTTTTTAATTTTTTTAATATAGGGGACGCCTTGCTTATCGGTATAGGACATTTGTAGCTTCCATGACGGTGCACGCAACGTCTGAGATGGAACTAAATAAAGAGCCCGGGAGTTGAAACAGTTGTGTATTTGTATTTAGCCACGCACTCTGCGCTAATACGGGATCAGCTTTGTATCTAGTGTATTTAATGACGCTGCTAACTAATGCGTGATTGAAACATGCAGTTTCACGTGTGTGTTTATTAAATAAAGGAACCAGGTGACGATCTACCCGTGCATTTTATTTTCAACGTTTATTGAATAAATTTTACGAGCGTTTCTAAACGTGTCTCGCAATTGCTTTGAGTTCTTACATTTCACATGTTTTGCCTGGAGCGACAAGGCTGCCGGCCGAACGCAAACACAATGGCGGGGAACAAAGACAGCACGAGCACGTTGACGACATTCGCCTAGAAGGAAAAAGACGTCAAGATATACAGCTCCAGTAACCCGAAAACGCCGAAGCGGATTTCACGAAGATCACATCGACCGCTAGACAATGCGAGCACTTCGACGACATTCACCTTGGAGGGAAGCGACGTCAAGAAACACATCGACGAGCCGAAAACGCCGAAGCAGACGTGACGAAGACCAGCACTTCAACGGCTTTCAACTTGGAGAGACGCGACGCAAACAAAGATAGCACCGACAAGCCGGAAACTCCGAAGTGGACGCCAAAAAGTCCCCTACGACCACTAGCCGACGCCAGCACTGATGGCATTCCCCTCGCAGATAACCGACATCAAGAAACAGCGCCGATTAGCTGAAAACGCCGAAGCGGACAGCAAAAAATCCGGTGAGACCGCTAGCCGACGCGATTACTTCAATGACATTTCCGTCCGAGAGACGCGATGTCAAGAAACTGCACCGACAAGACAAAAACGCCGAAGCAAACGCCAAAAAAGTCCCTTACGACCGTTAGCCGACGAGAGCACTTCGACGACATTCCCCTCAGAGAGACGCGACGTCAAGAAACAGCGCCGAGAAGCCGAAAACGCCGTAGCGGACTCCAAAATGTCCCCTACGACCGCCGCCGACGCGAGCGCTTCGACGATATTCCCTTGGGAGAGACGCGACGTGAGGAAACTGCGCCGACAAGCCAAAAACGCCGATGCGGACGCCAAAAATCCCCCTACGACCGCAAGCCTGCGCGAGCCCTTTGACGACATTCCCCTCAGAGAGACGCGACGTCAAGAAACAGCGCCAAGAAGCCGAAAACGCCGTAGCGGACTCCAAAATGTCCCTACGAACGCCGCCGTCGCGAGCACTTGGACTACGTTCCCTTCAGAGTGACGCCACGTGAGGAAAGAGCGCCGACAAGCCGAAAACGCCAATGCGGACGCCAAAAAGCCCCCTACGACCGCAAGCCTGCGCGAGCACTTGGACAACGTTCACTTCAGAGAGACGCGATGTGAGGAAAGAGCGCCGACAAGCCGAAAACGCCGATGCGGACGCCAAGAAAGCCCCCTACGACCGGTAGCCGACGCGAGCACTTCGACGACATTCCCCTCAGAGAGACGCGACGTCAAGAAACAGCGCCGAGAAGCCGAAAACGCCGTAGCATACTCCAAAATGTCCCCTACGACCGCCGCCGACGCGAGTACTTCAACGATATTCCCTTCGGAGAGACGCGACGTCAAGAAACTGCGCCGCCAAGCCAAAAACGCCGATGCGAACGCCAAAAAGCCCCCTACGACCGCAAGCCTGCGCGAGCACTTGGACTACATTTCCTTCAGAGAGACGCGACGTGAGGAAAGAGCGCCGACAAGCCGAAAGCGCCGATGCGGACGCCAAGAAAGCCCCCTACGACCGGTAGCCGACGCGAGCACTTCGACGACATTCCCCTCAGAGAGACGCGACGTCAAGAAACAGCGCCGAGAAACCGAAAACGCCGTAGCATACTCCAAAATGTCCCCTACGACCGCCGCCGACGCGAGCACTTCACCGATATTCCCTTCGAAAAGACGCGCCGTCAAGAAACTGCGCCGACAAGCCGAAAACGCCGATGCGGACGCCAAAAAGCCCCCTACGACCCCAAGCCTGCGCGAGCACTTGGACTACATTCCCTTCAGAGAGACGCGACGTGAGGAAAGAGCGCTGACAAGCCGAAAATGCCGATGCGGACGCCAAGAAAGCCCCTACGACCGCTAGCCGACGCGAGCACTTCGACGACATTCCCCTCAGAGAAACGCGAAGTCAAGAAACAGCGCCGAGAAGCCGAAAACGCCGTAGCGGACTTCAAAATGTCCCCTACGACCACCGCCGACGCGAGCACTTCACCGATATTCCCTTCGAAAAGACGCGACGTCAAGAAACTGCGCCGACAAGCCGAAAACGCCAATGCGGACGCCAAAAAGCCCCCTACGACCGCAAGCCTGCGCGAGCACTTGGACTACATTCCCTTCAGAGAGACGCGACGTGAGGAAAGAGCGCCGACAAGCCGAAAACGCCGATGCGGACGCCAAGAAAGCCCCCTACGACCGGTAGCCGACGCGAGCACTTCGACGACATTCCCCTCAGAGAGACGCGACGTCAAGAAACAGCACCGAGAAGCCGAAAACGCCGTAGCGGACTCCAAAATGTCCCCTACGACCGCCGCCGACGCGAGCACTTCAACGTTATTACCTTCCGAGAGACGCGACGTCAAGAAACTGCGCCGACAAGCCGAAAACGCCGATGCGGACGCCAAAAAGCCCCCTACGACCGCAAGCCTGCGCGAGCACTTGGACTACATTCCCTTCAAAGAGACGCGACGTGAGGAAAGAGCGCCGACAAGCCGAAAACGCCAATGCGGACGCCAAGAAAGCCCCCTACGACCGGTAGCCGACGCGAGCCCTTCGACGACATTCCCCTCGGAGAGACGCAACGTCAAGAAACAGCGCTGACAACCCGAAAACACCCAAGCGGACGCTAAAATGTCCCCTACGACCGCTAGCCGACGCGGGCGCCTCAAGGAAATTTACCTCGGAGTAACAGGAAGCAGACGTTGTTAAGGTCGCACAGAACGGAAACACCGACCACGCAGACGTGGTGGGCGCGCGGACGAAGAACGTCAAAGCAGACGAGACAGATGCAGATGGCGCGCCGCTATAAAAATACAAAATCGCGAGAAAAACAAACCCGAGCTCCTCAAATGAGCCGGTATGAACATTGTATTGGAGTAGGTCGTTGTACTCTCGAACCCTATGACGTTTCTGCGCATGCGCGAGGTTCGCCATCACAAGCCGCTAGGTGGCGCCACCGGTACGAATTTGACGCCTATCGACTGTTCGCGCTAACAGTGTCGCGATGTGTACCTTTAGCGGCCATGTTTGTGTGTGGTAAATCACATTCGAAGGCAGTCTGAAATTATGTGAGCACACTCTATTGTATTGGATACCTCTTCAACTTGCACGTGCATGAGTTCATGGTAGTGTCCTTTACAACGTTTAATTATTTCTGGAATATATGCTTATGCTAACTTCCCCTGTACGCAAAAAGAACAGTTTGGAATACCTGCAAAGAGTCGAACGTGCAAATTAAGCGAAATTAGCTGGCCATCCAGTGATACATAAGAGGAAAATAACTTACTTTCAGCAGATCATCAAAAGGAAGTCCTGCATTGCGAGTATGATGCACCACGTATTCTGTGAGGCTCTTGACTAAAAAGTTAACAATTGCGATAAAAAGCTGTGAAACATAAATGTGTCGGGAGTCAGTCAGACACATCACGAGCACGCTGCGTGCTCATTGTCGCCCTCTGAACAAGAAGTCTGGACTGCTAGCTCTGATCTACTGCATTTTTCCACTCGAGCAACTTCAGCACCACAATTGAAACAAGTAACTATGTGTCAAAATGGTTACCTAACCAGGTAACTGGTTAGGTAACCATACTGGCAAAGCTAACCACAAACCATGGTTAGCTTAACTAAGGTTAAGGCTGCCTGTGTAACATAGATATAACTTGTTTATATTGGCGTACTGGCATTTAAAGGATGTATTTATTACTTTTCAGGATGTTGGATTCTGGTAAAAAAACTCCAAACAATGTTTTATAGTGAAGTGTCAGCAGAAAGGCCTGCAGTTTGTGATACTTCGGCTCAGAGGGAAAGTTGAAAGCACCGGAGCTTTTTTTTAAGGTAACTCAGTGCTTGACTTCTAGTACATTGGTTCCACAATGGGGGTCTGCATACCCCCTGGTTGTTATTCGAGCTAAGCAATGAAACGTTTTGAAATGTCACACTTTGTGCGATGTTTCTTAATATCACAATATTATAAAGCGAGTCTATTTCATGATAGAATTGGACGGTTGGTTCGGATAGAGGTGTACTTTTTAAGCACTGGTTTCTAAAGTTAGGAATCGATCGATGATCCTAAGAAAACAAATTGTACTCCATCTAAAGTAGACTCATTAATTCATTTTTCCGGAAGCCACAGATATTTGGTTTGAATTATCAGAAGTTTGAATTATCAGAACTTCATCTATATATGATACTAGACAACATTATGATTTGTTACATGGATAGCTACAGATACAAAGCAGAGTTTTGCCAGTTTCCTCTACATAAGCATAATTATAAGCAAGTACAGGCATAACACATTGGAGAAAGAACTGTGACGTTAAGTTTATTCATCCGGCAAAAATTTGACGATTGTGGTCTGTTTAGTCAGCACATGAGATCTGAAAACAAAATTTGCAATACCAGCCTACGCAAGTAGCTCTTTATGGAACACTTCCTTTGCAGACAGAAACTTCCCGAGCTGAGCGATGGGCTCAAAGGCCGCTGCTGTTGTGACAGTTGGTAGTGGGTCATCTCTTTCTTCATCGTCATCTTCACCCTCACTGCTGCACTACGCTGGCATTACTTCCAGTCTATGTCCTCTAATGAGTCATCATGACAAACACACACATCGTCGTCAAGGCAACATATTCCGCAGGCTCGGCGTTCCCATCGTGTGCTTCAAGGCCAAAAAGCATGATGCCAGTGAGCTGTTCCTTTTCCTCGATGTCTTCTTGGTCATCATTGCTAGTCTTGAAGCACATAATGTTAACGCCGTTTTCCGCTAATGTGTGCCTGCCTGAGCTCCGTTGAGGGCGCTTCTTTCCGAGCACCGGTGCACTGCCAAGAAGCAACACTCGCGAAAGCAAGCTCCGTGGGTTTTGCTTCTCTGCGGTGCATTGGTGCTCGGAAAGAAGCGCACTCAACGGGGCTGCGAGAACAAAAAAGTATGAATGAAACGAAAACGCCGTTCGAATTAAGCGGCTTAAAAATGCAGTAAAAACATAGCGGGACAACCAAAATTTCCAAATCTGTTTGAATTAACCGGAAGTACGAAATATCCGAGGTTAAATTATCGCGAGCCTACTGTAGCTGACTGCGAGGAAGCGCGTCCCCCTGGTCTCCGCTTTTCCGGGAACACCGGTGCAATGCGGGAAAGCTGCGCTCCGCAGCACTGGTGCAAAACAGTAAGCTTGACGTGAGTGTCTCATTGCAAGCACCACAGATTGGAGGTGGATGAGGTTGGTTCTGGAAGTTCAGCGGCTAATGTGACCCGCACGATCGATAAATGAATTTTATCTAGGATCAGCGAGTGCCCTGTGAAATACACTTCTCTTTTTGAAGACTGGGCCTGCCAATATTAAAACATCTGATTCGTTTGTGCTCAGTTATTTTTCCTGGAGGCCTATTCATATATTTTTTGTTCCAGCAAATATGGTAGGATTATACTTTCCTTTACCATTGTAGTCTCTCCACCCTTCTCATTCTTTGTCATGGAGGGGTCCCCGTCACTTTTACCAGACCAAAAGAGTTGCCCCAGCCATGAGTGTTTAGAACCCTTTTTCTAATAGATTTATCATGTTTATGGGAGTATGGATGTGCCTTGTGCATTGGCTTTATGCTTTGTATATATGGGAACCTTAGTTTGTATGCATATGAGTCTTAGATGTGCAGTGATCCTAGTCTAGATGTGCTCTTTTTATTTTCTGCATGCCTGTCGTTACTATTGAAAGGAGCCCGAAGACCAGTCAAGCTGCGCGCTGCAGCTCTCTTCCTTGGGGCTCCATCTTAATCGATGAAATAGTTATTATTATTATTATATTTCAATCTACACATATTTCTCCCCTCTTTTTCTTGTCTAGCTGGGCGTGATGGACGAAATCCGACACACAATGTGAGAGCTGCAGGACAAATAAGACACTCAGAAACATTTTTTTTAAATAACAATGTTGTGTTATTTCTTTACAAAAGGCAAATTTGTGTTCACCTCCTTACAGATGGTTCTTTGTATATACGTTTGCAAGTACGGCCCCTGGGCGCCGCCGTCCTGCCTGCTGGTGTGCACATTGAATGAACCATAATTTGATTACAATGCCTTGCTAAGGTGTCGTAATCAGACTATGCCCCGCAGGGGGCGCCTACACCTTAGGTGTTAGGTGTTTGGTGAGTAGCGTCACCACGGACCCCAGCCACGTGGGCCACCATACCCGCACGCAGGGTCACCTGCCTTGGTAGGTGCTTGATGATTAGCGCCACCGCGAACCCAGAGCTATGTGGGTTTACCCACCCACGCCTGACTGTGCGTAGCTTAACCCTTGTCCGGGAAAAAGGGGACCCTGGTGGTTGAGCTGAGCCCGGGTATGTTTGGACCCTTCGGGGCCCCCCGGGCGAAGCAATACACCGCTTCGGCCCCTGCTTCTCGTAGACGGGTGTCCTGGCTTGGCCAGACCAGGATGATTCACTCAGTCGCCTCTTCTACCCTCTTCTTCCTTCTTTCACTTTTCCTTCCACCTCTTTCTCTTTTCTCCTACACTCTCTTCCTTCCTTTTTCACATTCTTAGGCGGCAAGGGCCAACCTTGAGTGGAAACAGGACCTGTCTCTGCAACCACACTAGGCTATAGTGCCCGGGCAGACCTGGTAGCGTAATTGTGTCAGCCAAGCCCTTCTTGCTACGGCTTCGTGGTGGGCAGTGCACCCGGGCACTGAACTTTCCTTCCCATCTGTATCGGTACCAAGCAAAACAAAACCTCTGATCGGTCCATGAAAAGGGTCCGCAACGAAGAAAATTTCCCTCTTTTGGAGTCATGAAGCAACACTGACTATATCACCAAATGTTTTGTAGTTTATGCTAAAGACGCATCCAAGCCACTGTCTAAGATGTCACCTAAACCTTGTTGCAAAGGTGCTGAAAGGTCTGTTAGGGGAAAGGTTTAACTGCAAAGAGATGTTTACTGGTGACCTCTTAGTAGAAGTATTCGAAAAAACAGGCAGTGGCTTTGTACTGCCTTAACCATATTCAGGAAACAAAGATAACGGTTTCTGCTCACCGGACACTGACAACCGTTCGCGGTGTTATTTCGGAAGATGACCTGATAGACTGTCCCGTGGAAGAGATCCTTGAAGGCATGCATGGCCAGGCCGTTGTCGCTGCCGAACGTATCACCATCCGCAGGGATGGAAAGGAAATCCCTACAAAACACATCATCCTCACCTTTGAACTAAATAGCATACCATCCTCTGTTAAAGAAGGATATTTAAATTGCAGGGTCCGCCCTTATGTGCCAATTCCTATCCGCTGCTTCCGTTGCCAGCGGTTTGGGCACGGCTCGCGTTCCTGTCGTAGTCGTGAGACATGTGCTAAATGTGGGCGCAGCGAGCATACCGCTGATGATTGCCACGAAGATCCCAAGTGTGTTAACTGTAGAGGAAATCACCTGGCATATTCTAGATCTTGTGATCATTTCAAGAAAGAAAAATTTATTCTAACCCTGAACGTGACAGAGGGTATTTCCTACCCCGAAGCGAAGCGACGCCTCTCTGGGTTTCAGAGAGGCTCGTTTGTCGAGGTGGTGCGCAAGGGACCTGCACCGCCTACGGCAACTGTGGGAACGCAAGTGTCCTTCTCGGAGCTTGCGCAACCACTTAAGTCCCCAGGTCCCATGTTGAGACTCCGACTCCCTGGGCGTTCCATCTCAGCTGTACAGGCAGCTGCTGCACCGAGCCATAGTAAAGGCTCTGGCCCACCAAAGAAAGGTGGACATGCACCGAGCTGTACGAAAGGCTCGGAGGCATCAGTGGAGGAAATGGAGGTTACCCCGTCACAGACGGAACGTGCCTCCACTCAAGGGGGGCCTCAAAACTACCCAAGAGAAGTGATCCACAAAAGACAATAACTAGAATCACTGGCTCATAATTCACAATCCTCTTGCTTTTGGTTTTTATGGCCAGGGGCCTTAGGCAATGGAATTGCAGAGGGCATTTTCATAATTTAGATGATGTAAATTTTCTCCTGCAGAAACATGAGCCAGTAGCACTCTGCCTTCAGGAAACAAACTTAAAACCATCAAATACAATTTTTTTAAAGTCATTTCAACTTTTCAGAAAGAACCGTCTAACTTCCTCTTGCTCTTCAGGAGGAGTTGCCATTGTTGTAAAGAGTGATGTTGGGGCCTCTGAAGTAACTCTAGCCACCCCTCTAGAGGCTGTTGCAGCACGTATTTTACTTGATCGGTTGGTTACTGTTTGCTCATTGTACATACCACCTTCATTTGCTTTGTCAACTGGAGATCTTGAACAGTTGGCTGATCAATTGCCCGAACCCTTGTTTATACTTGGGGATTTTAATGAGCACAACCCACTTTGGTTGAGTCAACGGTTTTACAGTCGAGGAAAAGTGATTGAACGTTTCGTCTCATCAAGGGAACTCTGTGTGCTTAACACTAGTGAACCAACATATTTCAGCTCATCTCACCGATCCTTTTCCTGCATCGATCTTTCCATTTGTTCCCCGGATATATTTACCTTTTTTCGGTGGAATGTGATTGATAACTCATAAGGCAGTGATTACTTCCCAGTTTATTTGGCCCCAACGCAATGCCTGCCAAGATTGCCGTCGCGTCCTCCCCGGTAGAGGCTAGAAACCGCAAACTGGGAGCTTTTTCAAAAGACTGCTGTGTTCTCCCATGACCTCCGTGACACGCTTTCTGTCGATGAAGTAAATGACCACATCACAACAATCTGAATAGAGGCAGTGCGGGTTTCGATTTCCCAAACGCCCGGCTACTTCCCTAAACATCCTGAGCCTTGGTGGAACGTTGAATGTCGTGAAGCGAAGAAAACACAAAATAAATTCTGGGGAATTCTGCGTCGATATCCAACAGCTCTAAATGTTTTGTCTTTTAAGCAGAAGCGTGCTTTCGCACGCTATG
This sequence comes from Ixodes persulcatus, assembly GCA_013358835.2. Classification (NCBI taxonomy): domain Eukaryota; kingdom Metazoa; phylum Arthropoda; class Arachnida; order Ixodida; family Ixodidae; genus Ixodes; species Ixodes persulcatus. The sequence goes on along the minus strand of JABSTQ010009160.1, from coordinate 446,922 downwards.
TTCGAAAGTGGGCAAAAAAGAAGTCCTGGACTGGCTATACCTCCTCCATCAATAGTTCCACACGTGTCAAGGTCGTCTGGGACAGGGTCTGGAAAATAGACGGGGACTACCGTCAGTATTCAATTCCCTTAATTTTGTCACCAGACGGTGATACCCCCTCTTTGCTGGAAGAGCAGGCTAACATTCTGGGCAGGCATTTTCAAAGTATATCAGGATGTGGAAATTACAGCACAAACTTCTTAAGTCACAAGGCAAGGGCAGAGAAGGCTAGACTTGTTACTGCTGGCAGCAACAATGAAGAGTACAACCAACATTTTACACTTGCTGAGCTACGTTATGCTCTTGCATCATCAAAGCCTTCAGCCCCAGGTTCCGATAGAGTTCATTACAGCATGCTAACCCATCTCGCTGAATCATCATTTGATTTTCTTCTTAAATTTTTTAATCGCGGATGGAGAGAAGGGCAGCTACCCGATGAGTGGAAAAAAGCGATTATACTCTCCTTTTTAAAACCAGGAAAAGACAGATATAACCCTTCTAGTTACCGCCCTATTGCGTTGACTAGTGGTCTGGGAAAGACTTTTGAGAGACTTGCAAACAATAGGCTCATCTTTATTTTAGAAAGCAACAGTCTTTTAAGTCGTTTTCAATGTGGGTTTCGTGCTTCGAGGTCTACAACTGACCACCTTGTCCGCCTTAAAACTGGTATCAGAGGAGATTTTGTTAACAGACAGTTTTACCTTTCTGTGTTTTTTGATCTCGAGAAGGCTTACGATACCACCTGGCGGTATGGCATTTTACAGGATATTGTGCATGTTGGTATACTGGGAAGAATGTTCAAATGCATTGCCAACTTTTTAAAAGATAGGACCTTCCAAGTGCGTTTAGGAACTACACTTTCTGCTTCTTTTGTTCAAGAAAATGGCGTCCCCCAGGGCTGTGTTCTCAGTTTGACATTGTTTCGCTTGAACATCAATTCTTTGTCACAGGTGATACCACAAAATGTTAAGCACTCGTTATATGTCGACGACATGCAGATCTCGTTTGCGTCTTGCAATCTCCCCATTTGCGAGCGCCAATAGCTGATGACTATCAATAGAATGAATAAGTGGGCCGATCAAAACGGGTTCAAGTTTTCAACAGAAAAGACTGTTGTTGTCTGTTTCTCCCAGAGAAGAGGCCTATTTCCGTACCCCTCGCTGCATTCGGCAGGGGCAGTGCTGCCAGTTCGAGCCGAACATAGGTTTCTCGGCGTCACCTTCGATAAAAAGCTCACTTTTGGTTCACATATTAAGTCGCTCCTATTGAGATGCCAGAAAAAGCTAAATATTATAAGAATTCTTTCGCACAAGTCTTGGGGTGCAGATCGGGTCTGTCTTTTGCGCATTTACAGAGCAGTTGTACGCTCAACTTTGGATTATGGGTGTATCGTGTATGGGTCAGCCTAAACGACAACTCTGAAGATGTTGGACCCCATCCACCACCAGGGTATTCGTCTTGCAACGGGGGCATTTCGTACATCACCGGTACCTAGCCTATATGCAGAAGCAAATGAATGGTCTCTTGAGAGGCGGAGGCTATTTCTGAGTGTTCAGTACTCTTTACGAATTCGTTTTTCGCCAAACAATCCTGTCCACTCCATCGTATAAGATATACAATATGAACGCACCTTTCAGAATAGACCATCTATCACAAAACCTTTTGCTTCACGCATAAAAACACTGACTGAATCACAGAGCTTTGAAGCACCTGGTCTTTTTGTTGAACTCCAGCAACCACTAGCCCCTTGGAAGAACAATGATATAAACTGCAATCTCTCTTTGACCAAATATAACAAGAAAGTAGTGTCTGCAGATGTCATAAGGCAAGAATTTTTTGAAATGCGTGCCACTTATAAAAATTCCCGTGGTTTGTTTACAGATGGCACAAGGACTTCAGATTATGTCGGATGTGTTTTTGTTTCGGAGTATATTCAGTGTGTTCGAAGAATAAATAGAGAAGCCACAGTGTTCACAGACGAGCTCTATGGTTTAATAATGGCAGTTGAGCACATTTTGAAGCATACATTCCTTAATACGGTAGTTTTCTCCGACTCGCTTAGTGCATTAAGAGCCCTTAAATCCGTAGGAAGGAAAAAGAACCCTCTTGCAACAGATTTACACCGACGAGTGCTTAAAGCACTAGAGCGGAAACTAGCCATTGAGTTCTGCTGGGTACCCAGCCACATGGGCATAGCTGGTAATGAAGAGGCCGATCGGGCTGCCGCAACTTCGGCTGATCGCAGTTTTGACATTTTTGCAATACCAGCTGCTGATTATAGAGCAAAATTGAGAAGGCAGAAAACAAAAAACTGGCAAGAGGAATGGGACACTGACACTCACAATAAACTTCACGTCATCAAAAGCACTCGAACTGAATGAAAAGTTGCAGGCATCGTGAGCGTTTGTACGAGGCTGTTTTGTGTCAATTACGAATTGGACATTCGCATCTCACTCATGGACATCTTCTAAGGGGGAAAGAGGCAACCGAGTGTGATTCCTGCTCTGAACCCCTAACTATTCTACATATTCTCTTAATCTGCCCAAAATATGAGTGTGAACGTTACAAATATTTTGCATTGTTTTATCATGAGCATGTACCATTTCATCTCATGCTTTTGCTTGCGGAAGAACCTCTCATACCACATACACAGGTTTATGAGTTCTTGAAGGATATTGGCCTTATACACCGTCTCTAAATTTTTGTGCTGCTTTACGAGAGCTGACTTTGTTATCAACCTATCCCCAGGCAGCACACCGTATTGGGCCAACATTGGATTTGATGTGGCAAAAAATGGCCCAACAATGGCCCAATTAGCCTTGTTTCCCAATATTGGAATCACATTGGACAATAATGGACTATCAAAGCCAATGGTTTTCCAATATCGGTGATACGTTGGCATAGGCTGGTCAACATTGGACTGTCAAAGCCAATAGCTTTCCAATATTTGATATACGCCGGCATAACCTGTACACTATTGAACTGTCAGAGCCAATGGCTTTCTGATATTGGCTATACGCCGGCATAAGCTGCCCAATATTAGACTGTGAAAGCCTATAGCTTTCCAATATTGGATATACGCCGGCATAACCTTTACAATATTGGACTGTCAGAGCCAATGGCTTTCCGATATTGAATATACGCTGGCTTAAGCTGGTTAATATTAAACTGCCAAAGCCAAGAGTTTTTCAATATTGGTGATGTCATGGTATAGGCTGGTCAATATTGCACTGCCATAGCCAATACGTATCGGTATTTGTGTAGCCTAGGATATAAACCCGCGATACTTTTTTTGCATTGCAGAGGTAGGAAAGTGGAAAAGAGTCATTCACGCGCTCGCTCGGGGCGAGAATTTTATTTAGCCAACTTCATGGGGTGTACGTCGCCGGTGCTTTATAACCGCGATCACAAATACGTCCTTAGGTGCCTATAGGATTATTGAAGTTTTTTTGCGGGCTGCTCTCCCTTCGCATTGCCTTACCTCGGCGTTGAAAACTTAATTCCGTTTTTTCGATTTAATTATTTTTGTCTTTTCCAGTGTATTTGGCATGTATATGCATTCCGTAGCGTTAACGTCTTCGACTTTGTCCGTGCCCCTGCCATGTTTGTATTTCTTTCTGCGTGCTCTATTTTTTATATTTAATGTTTCTTTGCATATATGTCATTGTCGACGAAGTGACTTCTACTCTCAGTTTTACGAGAGTCTATCGCGCTAGAAAGTCGTCTATTGGACTCGAATGAAGTCTCGAGAGGGCTGCTTCAACTGCCAGTCCACATGTCATCAGTGTAGGGAGAGCAACGACGTAGCAATCGCGACGCGAGAACATACTGCGCCTCCATCTGGCCGGCCGCGCTCGCTTTGCGGAATTGTGAGTGTGGTACTCTCGAGCCCCGTTAGATTACTGAAGTTGCAAGACGCTACTTTTTCGTCGCGAATCCTTTGCCCTTCAAACGGTCGCGAAGCCGTTGCGCCCGGCGTATCCTACGCATTATCCTTCCGAAATTGTTCGCGCAGCATCGCAACCTTCTGCCAGCGAGCGTCGGCGATTCATCGTGTGTTGAAAGTCGGACGATGTGCTATCCGTGGTGTCTTTTATGTGTAACTCTTGCGTAAAACAATTTGAAGTTTAAAAACGTGAACCTAACAGTGTACAAATAATTTTAAATTTAATGGTATATATATATATATATATATATATATATATATATATATATATATTGTCACGAACAACAATTGATGAGGCGATAATAACTGAAGAAATTAAACGTTTAATGGGGCGAACTTGTGCCCAAAAATAGAAAGGAAAAACGATAACAGCAGAAGAAAACAGAGCGTCGCGGGCGTCGAGGTCGGCGTGATAGCAGAGTCGAACGCTGGGGCGAAACTGACTCTGGCTCGCTCCGCGAAGCCCCTTATGTACACGCGTGAGCTTCTGGAATAATCGGCGCAGAAAGTTCGACGCGTAGAACATTCGCACCTTGAACAAGCACCAGGATTCTCAAATTTGCCAGAACACGTCGCTTCCAGGAATCGAACCCTGGCTTTTCGCGTGGGAGGCAGGTACGATAACCTTTAGGCCACGCGCGCGCTGCCTACTTGACCAGCTGCGCGCGCGGCATTACTACCCCCTTTAAAAAAGTGCATCGCCCCGATGCAACACAAAACAAAACAAAATAAAAAAGAACGATAAACTAAAGAGTCCTTTGGAGCACATAAGGTCCACAGTCCTATCGAGCGTAGTACGGCTTCAGGCGAACGACGTGGACGACCTAAGGTCGTGGTGGGCGGCGTGACGATGTTCGTGTTTCGTCAGGCATCACCTCGTAGTTCAGCTTGCCGAGGCGACGAAGTACCTTGTATGATCCAAAGTACCATTTCAGCAGTTTCTCACTGAGGCCGCGGCGACGGATGGGCGTCCACACCCACACACTGTTTCCGGGCTGGAAGCGGACGTCCCTGCGACGAAGGTTGTAGCGGCCCTCGTCGACGCGTTGCTGGTCTTGAATCATGAGTCGGGCGAGTTGGCGGACTTCCTCGGCCCGTTGAGCAACCGCCTGGGCCTAGTCGCTCTCATTGTCAGATGGCTCATGGGGTAGCATGGCGTCCAGCATGGTCGTTACCTTCCGACCGTGTACCAGCTGGAAAGGTGTGAATCCAGTGGTCTCTTGAACCGCCGTATTGTAGGCGAACGTGACGTAGGGCAACACCTCGTCCCACGTCTTGTGCACTACGTCGACGTACATAGAGATCATGTCGGCGATTGTCTTGTTGAGTCGCTCCGTCAGCCCGTTGGTCTGTGGGTGGTACGCAGTGGTACGACGATGGCTGGTGTGACTGAGCCGGAGGATTTCTTGGGTCATCTGTGCATGAACGATGATCCGCGATCTGATATCAGAACTTCGGGAGCGCCGTGCCGGAGGACGATTGACTCGATGAAAAACTTGGCGACTTCCACAGCAGTCCCTGAAGGAAGGGCTTTCGTTTCGGCGTACCGCGTGAGATAATCAATGGCGACGATTATCCAGCGGTTTCCCGACGTTGACGGCGGAAAAGGGCCAAGTAGATCCATTCCAATCTGCTGGAACGGTGCGGTCGGTGGAGCAATCGGCTGCAGGAGACCTGCCGGCTTTGTTGGCGGTTTCTTACGTCGCTGGCACTCGTGGCACGATCGGGTGTAGAGGTGGACGGCCTTGGGGAGCTTGGGCCAGTAATACTTTTCACGAATACGGGCCAGTGTTCGGCTGTAACCGAGGTTTCCGGACGTCGGGTCGTCGTGACATGCTTGAAAGATCTCCTCCCGAAGGTCGGTCGGGATTACCAGCAACCACGGTGTGTTGTTGTCCCTGAAGTTCTCTTTGCGAGAGGTACGGGGATCGATACCCCGCACCTCCACCAAAATGTCACGAACGACAATTGATGAGGCGATAATAACTGAAGAAAATAAACGTTTAATGGGGCGAACTTATGCCCAAAAATAGAAAGAAAAAACGATAACAACAGAAGAAAACAGAGCGTCGCGGGCGTCGAGGTCGGCGTGAGGGCAGAGTCGAACGCTGGGGCGAAACTGACACTGGCTCGCTCCGCGAAGCCCCTTATGTACACGCGTGAGCTTCTGGAATAATCGGCGCAGAAAGTTCGACGCGTAGAACATTCGCACCTCGAACAAGCACCAGGATTTTCGAATTTGCCGGAACACTAAATGCAGGGATAAACAAAAGACACTTCGCTCCCAGGAATCGAACCCTGGCTTTTCGCGTGGGAGGCGGGTACGATAACCGTTAGGCCACGCGCGCGCTGCCTACATGACCACCTGCGCGCGCGGCAATATATATATATATATACAACGGGCAATCTCATTTCCTTTCTGAATTTCCCGTAAAGCCGATTATATACAAAAGGTTTATAGATGATATATTTATTGTCTGGTCGCACACTGAGGAGGAGCTGGTGGACTTCATAGGTCGATACAACGCTGCTCATCCGAGCATCCGCTTTACACATACGTACTCTCAAACCGAAATAAACTTCTTAGACGTCAACGTTAAAATAGACGAAGGTAAACTCGCCACGAGCCTGTACCGTAAGCCAACAGATCGACAGCAATACCTGCATTATCAAAGCGACCACCCACGCCATTGCAAAAACAGCATTCCCTATAGCCAAGCTCATCGTTTCAAACGAATTTGTTCCAAGGAGACAGATTTTGATGCGAGCAGCCAAAATTTAAAGTCAGTGCTAAAGAAACAAAAGTATCCACCGCGTATAATCGACGATGCAATCGGAAAAGCCAAGCAACTGAACCAAGCAGACCTTATCAGCCCGCGCCCCACGCAAAGCGACACACAACGCACAAATCTATATCTAACTTATAGCATGAACCATCCTAATGTAAATAATATCTTAATACGACAATATAACATTCTCGAACAAAGCGAGCGCCTTAAACGCGCGTTTCCATCCGCCCCTGGGGTAGTCCACAGACGATCGCGTAACCTCAAAGACGCGCTAGTAAATTTTGGGATCAATTCTTCGCCACCACCTAAGGAATGTAGGCCTTGCATGCACCCAGGATGTCTGATCTGTAAACAGATGCAACACACAAATACGGCCAGCAGCACACACTCGCAGTTCTCGATCAAAATTAAAGGGCACTTAACATGTGCCTCGTCGAATGTCGTGTACTTATTCGAGTGTACGGTATGTAAAATGCAATACATAGGCAGACTAGAACGGCATTTAGACTGCGCTCTAATAATCACAAATCTCACGCCATAAATCTTCCGACATTGCCTCTATCCAAACATCGCGCTCTCCCAAAACACTCGTTTCATAAATTGTCAGTGACGCTCCTAGAATCTGGATTTAAATCAAATCGCGAACGTGAACAGCGTGAATCCTACCTAATTTACCAATTTAACACAATTAAACAAGGAATAAATGAAAGCCCCGGTACTCTGGCATCGATTAAAATACTAACAGACGAATAGCAACAGCGACGAGGGGCCATTTTTTCAGGTCCCAGACCTTATTGTTAGCAGTGGTACTGTGTTTGTGGCCGGAACAGGACCATCAACTTTTCTCTTTTATTTCCAGGTTTTGATATTCATATTTTTTGTTCTAGGCTTAACATTGTTCCCTTTCAGGTCTGACTCATGCATGCCCCACGAAACAACACAAGTGACCGTGCCGTTTTTTTTTTTTTTTTTTTTTTTTGAGACAGCATTTTAGTTTGCGCGTTCACCGTCATCCCAACGTCCTTGAAACTTGGCCACGACCGTCAAGCTTCTTCACCCGAATACGAACTGCCCTACGCTTCCCTCTCACCAAAGCTCCAACCGTCATCTCGCCGAAATTTGGACCCGACCGTACACTCTTAAAAAAAAGGATACTGTAGTACCCTCCTTAAGGGGGTAACCGACTTGCACACAGGGCCACCCCTTTTGGAGGTATCGTTACCCCTGCAACGAGGGTGCAAACTTACCCCCTGGGTTAGGGTGCAACATTGCCTCCTTTTGGAGGTAACCTTAGTTCCTTTTGGTGTTAAAAGTGTATCCTTTCAGGGTCAGCCTTTACCTCCTTTAGGGGTGAATTTCAACTCTTTTAAGAGGTAAGACGACGTAATTAAGGGCGCTGCATTTACCTCCTTTTGGAGGGAACTATGATCCATTTTGGTGTTAAATGCACACGATGAGGAAAACAGCTCAGAAATCGCGAACTACGAAGAACAAAAAGGACAGAAAAGTGCTGTCCTGTCGTGTTTGTTCTTCGTAGTCCGGGCTTTCCGAGCTGTTTTCCCCATCATGTATAACAGCAACCAACTGGCCCAGTTCACCACCTTATTACAGGTTAAATGCACAGTTGATGGAATTACTTTTACCCCCTAAAGAAAGGTACTATGGCCCTTTGTGGGTGTGATAGTAAGTGCTTCAAGGGTGGGCCTTATAATAGATGAAGACGGCCTAGTTCTGAAAGTAAATCACAATGTTTTATTGTGGCTGTCACAAACAAAATGGCATAAAAATGAATGACATGACTAGACATCTTATAAAAGTTCTAAGATGAAACCACTAAGCGCAATAAAGGCATCTGGAACAACACTTTCAGGGCTCTAGTCGTCGCTAAAGATGAACTAGAGGCAGAATGCAACCAGGACTGCCTCAGCAGGCGACGCGGCTTCGAGGTCTCCCTCCACTGCCACATGCTGGGCGCCTCAGGATTAATTTGGCTTGAGCTGACAGCCTCCGGGTAGATTGCACTGCCTGCCTGGAACCAAAAAAATGTGGAAATCATGTGATATGAATTTGAAACATATCATCTCAAATTTGAAGAAACTGTGAAGAAATATTAGATTTTTCTAAGACGCATTTGGAGCATTTGATGGGCCACTGATTCCAGCATTATAAAGCATCGACCATACTTACCTGACGTGACCAGTTTAACTGTTGACTAACTACCACTGACTAAAATTATCACATGGCGGGTGGTAATCGTAGATTAGTAAGCACTTTGTATTCACCGGTCATGTTTAAATTTGTCACCCCTATTTACTTAGGTGACTAACAGATCTTAGTCAAAGGGGTACAACTAGTGTAGCAGGTTAGTATACACAAGTGCTGATTGTTGGGCGAGTTGGCATTGTACGTGAAAAAACATGATTGCGCTTTAAGACAAGGACAGAGGAAGAACATACACCACAGAGCGCTACACCACATTAGCTACTCAGCACCACAGCAGATCCCTATGACCGCCAACCCTAACTGCCGAACTTCGGCAAATATGCAAATATTTTTGCCGAAGTGCTCTGCCAGTTGAAAATTGAATTCATGTTTTATTTAGACAAGAAGAACAGCACACAAGGACGAAAACACAGAAAAAGAACACACCGAAAAAGACACACTCAAGCGCCTTGTGTTTCTTACTCTAATTTATTTACTCGAAGTATACCCTCAGTTTTCTCTGGAAAATGAACAAACACCACACACACAAAGAAAAGATAAAAATCAAGAACCTCATTTCAAGTGCCCAAATGCGAACAAGAACATCAAAATAATATATCTGACTACGCTTACCTGCAGTTGCGTCCAAGGTAGCAAGCATCCAGTACCCTCGACGAAATCACCCTGCAACGTTGCCGCAGGATGAAAGAAATATATTCAATCAACTTCAAATAATGCAAACTTGAGTCATATCTAACTCGCCTACTGAATGATTACTTTTAAAAAAACCTGATCACACGGAAAAAAAAAAAAGCCAAGACAACACTATAATTGCTAGTCTCTCTGTCGGCAACAACTTAATGACTTTATTCCGTAATATACTACTTTTAATGTTTGCGAAGCGCATGAATAATTTCTAACTGCCGAATGTTGAACTTTGGCAAATATGTAAATATTCTTGCCAAAGTAATTCACCAGATTAAAATTGAATGTATGTCTTATTTAGACATGAGAAGTAACAGCACACAAGGACGACAACACAAAAAAGAGCACCGAAAGAGACACAGTCAAGCGCCTTGTGTGTCTTGCTCTAATTCATTTACTCGAAGTATACCCTCAATTTTCTCTCGGAAATCTAATTCATTTACTCGAAGTATACCCTCAATTTTCTCTCGGAAATGAACGAACAGCACACACACGAAATCAACATAAAAGTCAAGAGCCCCATTTCCAGTGCAAAAAATGGGAACAAGAAAATCAAAATAAAATATCGGAATTCGCTTACCTGCTGTAAGCAGTGTTAAGAACTGTCACGAGATGAGTCCAAGGTAGCAGGCATCCAGTACCCTCGACGAAATCACCCTGCAACGTTGCCGCAGGACGAAAGAAATATATTCAATCAACTTCAAATAATGCAAACTTGAGTTATATCTATAACTCGCCTACTGAATGATCAGAGTTTTAGAAATGCCTGATCACACGCAAAGAAAATGCCAAGACAATACAATTGCTAGCCTCGCTGCCTGTAACAACTTCATGAACTTATTCCGTAATATACTACTATTAATGTTGTGCGAAGCGCACGAATAATTAACTCAGACATTTATATTCGGTATTTCAAGGTAACGTGACATTTTACCAAACTATTTATTAAACCTCATTAAATTAAAAAAAAAAAAAACGTTGATATTAAAAATCAGCGTTTAACCCTGTCTTTTCCAAATATCAACGACGTTGAGAATAAATCGCGCCGGTTGGCCGATGCCGCCAATGAATGCCTGCGGAAAAAAAAAACACCTTATGAAAATTTTAAATATTTGATCAGATCCTCAATTTTACGTCCGACGCGACACGCCAACGGCCCCAAAACGAGAAAACCTCATACCCCCTCACGCCTTAAACGTAGGCGACCCCCCATTCAAAAGGCGCCTTGGCCCGGCCGCCCCGCTCGCCGAACCGCCGCTTTCCCGCTTCCTCCACCCGCACACACATACACCGGGAAAAGCTGCTGGCTACGCCACTGGTTAGCGTATGTCAACCTTCTAAATATGCGCTAGTGCAAGCGACAGTCATTCCTGTTTTTGCTCTTTATGAACTTCGATGGTCTAAACCGTGTCTGCGTTCACGCCACAAACTAATTTTATCGAACGCTCGACGCCTTCAAACGTGCCAACATGTCCGCCAACCCTTTGTCTAAGGAAGACGGGGGTCGCCTTCCCGGGCGGTCATAACCGACGCCAACTGCCGACCGCGCAGAACATTTCCTTACCTGCATACGGTGCACACGACTTGGATCTTCGACTGAAGTCAATGCAGCTCTCTCGGTGACCTCGTAAGAAGAGACTGAGCCGAACAGAACAATAAATAACGTTCCTGCGCCGGGACGCCTCCGTCGAACGTTCGAGAGGGAAGACCGTTATGCCGTCACGACCAGGCGCGCCGGCGGGGAAGGCTTCGACGCTCCCGGGCGGCCGAGCAGGCGCTCGGCCGCCCGGGAGCGCGAAGAATCACGTGTCATACGAGGAGACCAATTAGCGAACTCGTTTGCGCTTTTCCTCAGCCAATCGCAGCGCCTAGGCTTTGGCAGTGCAAAACAGGTGCACCCTCTGGGAGGTAATACGTGCCTCCTAGGTGCCCCTTCGCGGCGAACTTCACCTGGTAGCGCCGCATTCTTAGTGTCTGCTGCGCATGAGGAGGTAACAAGCGGGGCGCTTTACCCCTGGCCGGGAGGAGGGTGGTAAAGGCGGTCTGTTACCTCCTTTTGGTCCCTTTTTTTCTAAGAGTGTAGCATTGTGTAAACGTTTGCCCATCTGGAACTCTTCCTAGGCTTCTTTATAAACTCCACCGTCATCCCGCCGTTTTTGAAACTTGGACTCGACCGTAGCATTGTATAAATACCACCCGCGTTCATCTGTAAAAGTTCTTCCTGACGAAGGCCGGACTCCGGCCGAAATGTCGAAGATTAAATCGTCCGTTGTTGCTGTTTTCACCAAGGGTTTTTTTCTTCCCAGTTATATATATATATATATATATATATTTGTATTTTTATTTATTTATTTATTTGTGGACATCGTGCGCCAAAAATAGTCGTGCTTAGTTCTTCATTCTAATTTTTAATGTGAGTTATACGACGTAAAACAAACTGTCTTCAAACTTGCCCGTTTAGAATCACTTTTGGGCTGGACAGCTTCCTTAGAAATTCAAAATCTGGCCTTCAAAGAGTTGTCCTGTTCAATCGGTATTGTCAGCAGGGTAGACGCTATGTGTGTTTTAGGCCAATCATGTCTCCGGTTAGGGTCACGTAACTACAGTCTCGAAGCTGGTGATAAGGCAGAGCACGAAACCTGACTAAAAGCCCAAGGCCACGCATAACACCCACTGCACTATCAACCTTGGGTACAAGTGACAAATCCTCTGGTTGGGTTCATGGTTGAGATGGGCCTGAAGAGTAGCCTTTGTAAGCGCACCCCCCGTTCTGGGCTGCTTTCTTTCTACTCCTTCTCTCTTTTTCTCCCTCTCCCTAAGCTGAAGGCGTGGTCGACGGTGCGTACTCGCCGGACCAATGAACCTTATACTTTTTTATCGCTTGAATCCGCTCTTTGTGCGCGGGTAACGGCAGAAGCATGATCCCGTGGTTTGACGGATGACGCGTTAGCCGTTGACAAACCCGGAATGCCTGCGAAGGCCGGACCTAGTTTCGCGTGTGATGCGGCCTGCGGGCCTGCTGTAGATTTCGCTTCTGTGGTAAATGTGGTAAATCTAGTTCTAGAGTTCCGATCACCAGCAGCGCATTTTGTCTTAGTGCCAAGTGCGATCTTCAACATGCGGATTGCCAAGACCATGGATATTCTTTCGGCAGCGCCTACACACCGCTGATCTTCCTTTGTTGAGCATACATGTGACCACTAGCTTCGACGGACCGAAGACACGACGGACCGCCTTCTCTTCCATGCGAGTGACAAGGAGAGGTCCTCCTGACCATTGGGGATAGGTATTCTTGCTACGCAATGAACGCTTTGTCACTATCCGTTGAGTTTGAACCGTGTCAAACTCTGTTCCAAGAATCACCGACGAGTTCAACGTGTAATCCACAGCGATCGGCCCGAAAGACCCTGTACAGCGCTATTTGTAGGTGCTTTTTATTCTAATAGACCGTGAGAGACGTTCTGATTGGTTATTTCCGTGTTTGAAGTCATTTATATTTCATTTTTTTTTGTTAAAATATGGCTGTCGTCGTGGCGGTAGATGTGTGCTGTAGTAAAATGTCCTCCAGGTTTGTCCAAAGCCGAATACCACAGAGCGTTCTGTAGTCCTTATTTGCCAAGGTTCGGCTTGTTGGGTGCGAGTGGAGTGTCAGTTATGTCACCGCGTTTTGCGAGCGTAATTGCCAGTAATTGTCTTTACACGACAAGCTATTTTATGTGCGCGATTTATTTTAAACTCTTGATTGATTCAAGCATCAAGTTCTGTTCAACTGTCATGTTCTTACGTATAACGGGGTATTTATTGAACTGTTAATTTAGTAGTGCGTTTGACACTGGTGAGCTGAATAGAGAGGCCGGCGGTGTGATTTATAAATTGTAAATATTATGGAGGCCATATGGGTACATTTTTAACTACATATTTCCGAGTCGGAAAACCGTAAATCTTAAAAACTTTTTTTTTCATATCAAAGTAGAAATATTGGTGTGAACTTAAATGGCGAGATTGTAATTCTTAAGACTTCTTAAAGCTATATGAAAGGTTGAGGGACGCCATGATGTTGCAAGAGTAGAGTTAAGCAATTTTTAAAATAACCTTCGTACTATTTCATTATTTTTTAAACCACTATAGATATTTTAATCTAGATCGATCGAGCTCTGTGTAGGGACAAGTCGGACGAACAAAACAATAGTAAACGCCTGGGCCGTCTTTCTAGTAACAGCGTCTCAGCTGAGACGGGGGGAAAGAAAGCACTGTCAAAGCCAGCGTACGATCTGAACGGGACTCAAACCTCGACTCAAGACGCTCTTGCGTCCCAGCCTTTACAGTGTTTTTTTTTTTCACCCAGTCTCAGCTGAGACACTGATTCCAGCAAGCCGGCCCCGGTGTCTTACCTGCGTATCTATTTATTTTAGAAGGCAGTACTAAATTTTTACATACAAAATAACCAAAAATATTTCACTGGAAAAGAAAGTTTATAACATGGAAAAGTAAACATGAAAAGTCGGTAGGCCTTTTCGAGGTTTTATACTTGCAGAGACCTGAGCCGATTAATCGAATAGTTAGTTAAAGGGCGGCGAATAATAATGAAGCTATGTTTTATTTTGATATTCATTATTGACAAGCGTAAGAGAGAACTGAGAGAGTCTGAAACCCTTCTCCTGAATCCAAACCCCCGCTTTTGTCTCTTTCAGAATCCTGTGGCCAGGCCCAACGTGGAATCCCTTTGCCCAGCCCTTTGCCAAGCTCTTCGCCCAGCCCTCTGCCCTGTCCACTACCGAGCCTGCCGCCGAGTCTGCCTAGGCCCCTTTGGTTGCACAATTTTTTTAAATATTTTTATTCGATTTAAATAAATTATGAACTGTCAAACGTTATGAACAATTCATTTGCTTGTTTTAATGATTTCTAAAGTGTCCAAATATGGTAGAATTGCTGCATTTATTAGATTTTAGTATCAGAAAGAAAACACTGCTTGAGGAAAAAGGGCAAGGGACTTGCTTGGTTCTCTGCACTGTTTTTGTGACACTGGTAAGAACACTGACTGAAAAATGGCATCCAATAATGTCATAGACAATGGATGCAAAAAATAGCCAGTGTATTAGACTGGATGACAATATGGGAATGGCCAATATTTAAGCCAATGTTGGAAGAGCCAGTGTGTAAGGCGCTGGATGCCAATGTTGGTTCAGCCAACGGTGAAACTTCTATGCCAATATTGGATAAAAAAAGCGCAAACCACGTTGGTCCAACGTGGGCTAGAACGTTGGCAACCCAGTGGTCCAACATTGGTGCCGATTTTGGAACACCATTGGATGAGGTGGCGTTTTCAAAAATGCCAACGTCAGACCAATATTGGAACCATTTTTTGCCAACATTGGGCCAACGGGGATCAAACAATGGTGTACTGCATGGGATCCTTTCTATTCCTTTTGTCATAGTTCTGGCGCACTATGGCCTTTGTCGCTGATGCGCCAAAAAAACCAATTTCATTCATTCATTCAATCAGACTATGGTGCACCCCAGAGCGCACCCCAGCTAGCAAGATGGCGGCACCCAGGGGCCGTGCTTGCAACTAATTAAGGACTCTTTGCCGTTATGCCTTTACGGAAGATCTGGTTCCATCCATTTCTTAGTGGACCGTTCTGCAAAGCCAATTACGGACATAATCTAATTAAGGAGCACTTTCCGTTACACCTTTACAGAAGATCTGGTTTTGTCCGCCCTTTAGCGGAGCGTTCAGCAAAGCCAATTACGGGAATTCTCCAATTAAGGAGCACATTTCGTTCTAACCTCTACGGAAAATCTTGCTTATCACTGACTGCGTCTCGGTATTCTAACGGACCGCTCACTGAATTGAATTATGGATGAAATCACCTTACTAAATAGGATTACGGATGAATTCTCTGACAGCAATTTTCGCCAGAGCATTTTCCGTAAAAGAGAGCCGATTTTGTTTACAGTGCAAGCGGACACGCGTTGGCAGAGACCGTCATCCAGCTTCGCCTTGTGAAGCTCCTCGCGGCTCACCAATGTACCCCACCGTGAATCTGGGGATCCTCGTGCTGAGGACACGACGGTCACCCGGCCATGGGCATCCTGCAAGTGTCCCTCGGGAAGCGGAGCACAAGAGAGCGCATAAGCGACTTTGTTTGTTGACCCCTGGCAATACACGATGAAGTAGTCGTACTGTTGTAGCGTAAGCACTCAACAAGCAAGACTTCCAGCTTGACTCGTAAGTCCCCTTAGCCATGAGAGCGCTATGTGATCAGAATGATTCTGGAACGTTGCGCAATCAAGGTACATGTTGAAGCGCTTCAAAGCATGAATAATGTCGAGACATTCACGTTCTGCGACACTGTAGTTGCGCTCGGCTGGAGTTAGCGTGCGGCTCGTGAAAGCAATTGGCCGGAGCACACCGTCATACTCCTGCAGCAAGACAGCGCCCAGGCCACAGTCGTTTGCATCTGTCTGCAGAACGGACTGCTTGTTCAAGTCTGGGAGCTGTAAACAAGCGTTGTCAAACACGGCTTTTGAAAGTATGTCTAATGCGTATTGTTGTCGACACCTTTTTTGAGAAGGTGATTGAGTGCTTGGGATATCTCGGAACAGTGTGGAATAAAATTCCTGTAAAACGCAATGATTCCGAGGTATTTTTTACGTTGTTATTTATTCAATTATAGCGCGCAACCTATTTTCGTAGGGGTGGAGCGTGCTGTTATCCACAATGAATCCAAGGAGGTTAATCTTGGATGCAGCTAAATGAACTTCTCCGGGGTGAATCATGAGGCCAGCATTACGCATTTGCTCAAGTGCAATGCGAAGGTGCTTGACATGCTCCCGAAATGTTCTCCAAAAAACTTCCCCAACTCATCCATGTATGCCATTGGAAATTCGTGCTTCGAGTTCCCAAGTAGAACATCCATCAGGCGTTGAAAAGTGGCTGGAGAGTTAGGCAAGCCAAACTGCAGTCGGCTGAACTCCAACAACCATTTGTGGCAAATGAAAGCAGTTTTTGCAACGTCTGATAGGTGAATCTTGATCTGAAGAGACCCGTGACTGCAATCCAGTGTTGTAAACACGGTCGCGTTACCGAGCGCGTACGGACAGATCGTTAAGCCGCCTGTAATCGACACAAAGTCTGGCTGTTCCGTCTTTTTTCGGGGCGTGAACAACGGGGAACACCCAAGGGCTCATAAACTAACGTACTGAACTGGTGTCTATCATCTCCTCGAGCACCGCATCTAAGAGTGCCCTTTTGTGGACGCTGATCGGTCGAGGGTTGCACATCTGAGGCGGCGCGTCACCGGTTTCAATGCGGTTCAGCCGGATGTCAGTCTTGCCAAGCATTTCCGTAAACATTGTGCGAAAGACTGGTAGACGGATTGCAGCTACTGCTTCTGCTGGCTGCTTGCGGGGTAATTTTGGAAAGATTCTCGAACGCCGGCAGGAAAGACGTCCGGGACCACGGTGAAGTGGGCTGCAGTGGGCGGGTTACGGACGCAATCCTCCCGTCTGTTAAACTGAGCCAGCTCTGGTTACTGTCCTAGCCGGTCAGAAACGTCAAGTATCATGCTTTCGCCTGTAATAATATCTAGGCCCAAGAACGCGGGAACCAAGAGTCCTGGGAAATAAATAAATTGTTGACACCGTTTTTTTGCATTAAACAGTCTGCAGCTTTACGGCTCCTCCAGCTGTTTCCACAATTCCAGAAGCTAGCTGCAAACACGTCTCGAATTCCCGGAGGCTTATCGTATTTGCTTTGCAGAGTACGCAAACGAAATCCGTTATAAGCGAGATAGCGGCCCCAGAAACCAAGAGTGAGGCAATGGGTAAATCAAGCAATTAAATCGCCATGCACGGTTCAAATGTGTTAGGCTCCGGCTGAATTCAACCTACTGATGAAATCCGTACCGCGGCCTCCCTGCTCCCAGGGACTGTAACGGCCGTCGGCGAGTGGCTGTTTGCTTTCAGCGTCACCGGCCGTAGTAGTTTCCCTGGTTGTTCTGGTTCCATCTCTTTCCCGCCGTCTCGTGGCACCTCTTAATTGTGGCGTCCAAAAGTCTTGAACACTGGTTTCAGTGATGGCCGGGCTGCTCGCACTTGTAGCAGCAGTCCGACAACAGTTGCCTGCTTACGCCAGACGCACCGGGGTGGCCGTCAGACCGCCTCCAGCGAATGGGTCAAAAACAACTATGGGGATCCTCCACCGGGCTGTCGACCAGATTCTGTGAGGAACGCTTGATTCGTTGCGGCGCGGGTCAATGGTGCGTGGCTGCGGGATTTCGACCGCAGCGCACCAGTTTTCCCCAGTACATGCAGAAGCAGACTGACGAAGTTGGTTCGCTTGCGTGGTGATCTTCGTTGGGCCCAAGCTTTCCATAGGGCGCGGCCAACGACCTCCCAGTTGTCGTGGCGACCCCCACCCGGGACCCTCACGGGCACCGCTGTCAACTCCGGGGACCTCTCGATGAGAGTTAGGCGAACGCCCGCTTACCCGGCTTGGGAGAACGCCATGCATTTCACGCCAACTCTCTTGGTTGATCTTGGGTGAGACCAGGTGAACAAAGGAAGGAGGATGACAGGAGAAAATAATGGCGAACCGACCACTGGACTTCAAACTGTTTTATTACATCTTCCTTTTCTTCTGTTAATTTAAATCCATTCCCCTTTTTTATTTTTATTTCTCATTGCTCCTATTTTTTGCTCTTATTTGTTTTTCTCCTGATTTTAACCAATTACTCATGAAGGGTGCCATGTAGAAAAAGGTTTTCTTTGGCTTGCAAGATGATTGAAGGGATGCTCACGCATTTGTCATCTTCTTCGTCTATAGCAAGTCTTCCACACCTCCCCAGCAACTTGGTTTTTATGGTGTCCTATTATGTGAAGATGGTCGAACAGCTGCTTTACAGGCAT
This sequence comes from Ixodes persulcatus, assembly GCA_013358835.2. Taxonomy (NCBI): domain Eukaryota; kingdom Metazoa; phylum Arthropoda; class Arachnida; order Ixodida; family Ixodidae; genus Ixodes; species Ixodes persulcatus. The sequence continues at coordinate 428,331 of JABSTQ010009160.1, read as the reverse complement.
GTCCGACAATGGGCAGCTAAATTTCCTGGTCCCGCGAGGCTCCTAAAGTTTGCGGCATGTTCGCGTGCTCGGTCGTTAATACATCCACCGGTCTTTCCGATGTAGCAGAGCCCACAAGCTAGCGGTGTGTTATATATAACTTCCTTTTCACAGGGACCGTATTGTGTTCGGTGCCTGGTGTTACACTTTTCTTTTGTGTTGATTGGTCCATGATTAATTTTGCGGCATATTGAATATGCCTTATTAGGCGCCGCGCAGAGTACTTGCACGTTTTGCCGGTTCGCTATCTTTTTTTCCTCTGGGCAACCCCTTGAATATATGAGAGCACTACAAAAGGTGGGTTGCGTTTTTTGTTCGTTGACTCGTCACATTATTCCTCTTGATGGTGCGGCATATTTTCTCACAGATGGAGGCCATCATAAGATTCGGGTATCCCGCATTATGAAGTCGAGACATTTGGGTGAAAAAAACTTTGTAGGACTTGATGTGGACGTGATTTATTTAGGCTTGCTGTGAGAGCTGAGCTGGCCACAGCTTGTTTTACGTTCTTTGAAAGTTGCGATTCATAAGGACGAAATGCCTTCCCCGATCGTGCTTCATATTTCCAACATTCATGCCCTGTTTGGAATGTGAAAGTTAAATTGAGAAACCGAATGTAATTAACCATGTTGAATTAACCTGAGACTGGGATAGAGAGGAAACATCAAAACATCGGAGGGACAGGAAATAGACAGAACGACGTCTCGTCTCTTTGAGACGTCGTCCTGTCTATTTTCTGTCCCTTCTACGCTTTGTTATTCCTTCTCTACCCCAGTCTCGGGTTAATTCAACATGGTTAATATTCACCAGCTCGCCTGCACCCTTACGATTTTTTTCTACGATTAGAATTGTCCACAGGAGTCTCATAGGTGAAGGTTAGTCCAATGCAGATTTGTTGGAACAGGGTCGTGGTGGTCTTGAGGCATCCGTCTTCTTTTTCGTATTTTCTTGCCATGTGTGGGCGAGCCATTCAGGAGGTCCTGAATGATACACGCATAGCGGGTATATTTAGATATGTGGATGATTTTCTTATTTTATGCACCACAGAAATTAACGAACAGAAGACAGATGCCTCAACACCACCATGACCCTGTTCCAACAAAGCTCATGGGTCTATCCTTCACCTATAAGACTCCTGTGGACAACTCCATTCGGTTTCTGGATTTACCTTTCACATTTCAAACAGAGCAAGGATGTTGGAAATATCAAGCACAATCGGGGAAGGCATTTCTTTCTTAAAAACCGCAACTTTCAAAGAACGTAAGACAAGCTGTGGCCATCTCAGCTCTCACAGCAAGCCTAAAGAAATGATGTCCAAATCAAGTCCAACAAAGTTTTTTCACCCAAAATGTCTCGACTTCATAACGGGGGATACACGGATCCCATGATGGCCTCCATCTGTTAGAAAATTTGCCGCACCATCAAGAGGAATAATGTGACGAGTCAACGAACAAAAAACGCAAACCACCCTTTGTAGTGAACCCATTTATTCACGGGGTTACCCATAGGTTGAAAAAGATAGCGAACCGGCAAAACATGCAAGTCCTCTGATCGGCGCCTAATAAGGCTTATTGAATGTGCCGCAAACTTAATCAAGCACCAATCAACACCAAAGAAAAGTGTAACACCAGACACCGAACACAATACGGTCCCTGCGAAAATGAAGTTATATATAACGTACCGCTAACATGTGGGTGCTGCTACATCGGACAGACCGGTCGATGTATTAACGACCGATCACGCGAACATGCGGCAAACCTTAAGAACCTCGCGGGACCAGGACATTTAGGTGCCCATTGTCGGACATGCCTTTGTAAAGCATAGCTCGACCATCTTCACATAATAGGACACCATCAAAACCAAGTTGCAAGGGAGATGTTAAAGGCCCTTGATATAGACGGAGGATATGACAAATGCGTGAGCATCCCTTCAATCACCTTGCAAGGCAAAGAAAAACTTTTTCTACACGGCATCCTTCGTGGGTAATTGATTCAAATCATGAGGAAAATAAGAAGAAAACATAAGAGCATTAGGAAAGAAAAAGAAAAGGTGGAAGGAATATGAATTAACAGAAGAGGAAGATATAATAAAACAGTTGGTAGTCCAGCGGTCAGTTCGCCATTCTTTTTTTCTGTCATCATCCTTCCTTTGTTCAGCTGGTTTTACCCAAAATGTATCAGAACCAACTAGCTCAGCTTATTCCCTTAGTAAGTTACACCTCTTGGTTGATGTGGCGGGGAAGGGAGGTCTCGCTCGGACAGTCAACTTGCGTGGAGGCCTTGGGACCCCGTCATGTGCATGCCGGTTCGAGCGCGTACGTTGCTGTTGGCGGCGGCACGTAGTTCCGTTTGGCATAAATAGCTTCCTCGATGAGGCGGGCGCCCCGGGCCTGCTCTTCAAAGGTCTCAAAAGTGTGGTTGATGAGTTAGACGTGGTACCTTGGGTGGCGCTGGCTTCTGACCCGAGCGACTCTGTCCGACTCCGGTGTATTCGGGTCCGCACTCTTGAAGAGCTCTTGCATAACCCAAACGTAGAGGACCAGACTTTCGTCCTGGTGCTGCATCCTTGCATCGAGCTCTCGGAGAATCTGCGTTGCGTAGCCTGCAGGCAGGGACTATTCTCGCAGTCATGTCTGGAAATCCGCCAGGCTGGTGAAGGGGGCCTGCGACCCAACCAGCACCTGGCGCGGGCTTGCAACGCCAGTGGGACAATGCGATCTCGATGAAGGCTTCCGAGGCACCGGAGGCAAGGTGGTGCATCTGCAAATCTCCCAGGAATTCTGCCACGGACTTGACAGCGTCGTACCCCGTGTAGACTGCAACCGTCAAGTGGGGTCGGGGCTCTCGCGGTGGAGCTTCGTGCTGCCCAGGCGTGAGGGCCAGGCGCTGCACCACGGAGTCGCACATCGCCGTGATCTTCGTAAGTATGATCACTTGTACCGCTGCCACATGCCAGTACAACAAACACTGACGTGACGGAAACACGGAACGACACTGGGAAATACGGGGACTGGGAAAGAGGCTTACCGAAAGAAGAATCCAAACCCCGTGAAATTCCTGCGAGTCGGTAATATACCACGCTTGGGCGCCATTGTGGTCGGCTAACCTTACTGCATACACGACCAGGAGGATTAACACGGAGCCAGCGGTTTCAAGTACAAGAAACTAGTTTCAATTAGGCATGAGCAAGACGATCAATACATTAACATCGTTACCGGTGGCGCTTGAGTCCGAGAAGCCACTGCCTGCGCACCGCCTCTAATCCATCTTATCAAGGCGGCGCGCGCAATGCGCCCCTTTCCGGCTTGACTCTGCCGCCCCACGGGAAAGCCCGCTGCCTGCGCACCAAAGTCTGGCAACTGGGCTGGGGAGCCGCCAGGGTGTCCACAACCTCATGAGCAGGCTAGACCCGCTTTTCTGAAACATTTTTTTGGCAACGTGCATTAACAGGTTTGCCCAAGCTGTCAACAAAAGCCTTTAAAGGAATGCGAATAAGTGACAGCGATCGCTGCGTGATGTTCGCGCAATGCGGGCGAAATGTTGGTAAAAACGGCGAAGACAGTGGTGTACAATGTTTATTTTATTGTAGTGTGGATGCACTATTTTCACACATCGTGATGGCAGGATTCCATAATGTCGTTTTTGCACTGATATTTGAGTGCGCGTTCCACGGTGTTCTCGTTGTAGTGGTCTGTAAAAGAAATTACGGCCGGGATGTTTTGCGTGAACGTCATTCGCGTCACGGCCGTTTTTTACGGAAAGGTGGTGATGATGTCCGCAAGTTCATCTGTGTCCTACTCGGCACTTCCCGTAGAGCGGGCAAGCTAACCCAGCGGCCTGCACGCAACGGCGACCTTGGTGGAATAGGCGCCTTCGACAAGACAGATCCTCCTCAAACGGCGCTCTCTCGCAAACCTGCGCACCACGGGAAGTATACCGACTGCGGTCCCGGTCGCCGAGTGCGACTCACGCACTTCCCGAGCGGGCGGCGCCGTCGAAGACGCGATCACCGGAGATGTCGCGGGCGCCGTCATTTGTAGCGGTATTTCTTTGGGGCGCGTTAAGAAATAACGGCCCCCAAAGCCCAAGCCCCAAACTCCAATGTTCGTTTCTGGTCTGCGCATGCGTAATAGCGACGACGTTATTTCTTTGAGGTTGCGGATGTTATTCTAAAACTCTGTAATGTTCACAACGTTTTCCACGCGTCTGCAATGCAAACAAAGATAAAAAAGCATGCTTACCAACTGTGTTCAGTTGCTCGTTAGACTGTCGCGTCATGGGCTTTCCACGCTCTTCTTCAACATAATCGTCATAAGAGGAAACTTCACAGATAGATCAACTTGAATAAATTAGAACATTTCCATTTCTGAAAGCATTTGTACCCCGCGAGACAAACGCACCCAACGCACGACTATCGCAACCGTGTCGGAAAAAAAAAAGAAAAAAAAAAGAACTGGTATCGCTTGCGATGGGGATCTTTTTCCTTACAAAACCGAAACCCGAAACTGACCTAGTTGCTCTAGAGGGATGCTATAAAAATGACTTAGAAACACAGGAATAAAAGAGAGTGAATACAATTATTGTTATAAGCACAGGAAATAAATGGGTAAATATTAACCAGAACCGACATGCAATTTGTTTCGGTGCAATGGAGTAGGGAGTAGACATCTTTCTTCAAGCCATCAAGGTATGTTATTTATTTTTCGTGAAAATTATTTTTTTAAGTTACACTCAGCTTACAGTGTTTTATTAGTAAATTATTTTGACGCACCAAGCTCCAAAGTTTCGTTTATAGTATTGTCCTAAACTTCCATCAGAAAAGCAAGCATTGCAATATGCTATTTTTCTCTAAATTTTGACTGTATGTGAGTCTTTGGTTCTAGCAGTAATACTAGGGCTATAAAACTATTTGAATTGTCATAACCCCATTGATCTACAACGATGATGTGGTATGTAACCTGGGCGGGAAATATGTTTGCCATCTGAAAATATTGAGGAAGAAAAATAGGCGTAACATTGTCACATAATTAACTTGACTAATGTACTTTCATGCATATTGGAATTCTAGTGTGTACACATCATTGTGACGTAGAATAAATATTTCCGTCACACAGCCCAGGTTACATAACAAATTCATCAAATGGGCTGGTGTATTTTTGACACGCACTATTTTTACCTCTGTTGAGTGTCTGACAAGTATATCCACTTCGCCCAAAACTAATTTTCCAATAGTCAATAACATGTTCCCATTTCTCCGATTCTCAATTGTTGCGTCCAATATGCACTTCCATTGTTCTAATATACAGATGTCTAATTGGTTCCTATTGCTCAAATAGACATGCACAATTGACCTTGACATCCCAATTAGACCATAGGAGGTTTCCGAGTCAAGGAGACATTCCTAATTGGCCAACTAAACTTTTCGTTTGACTGAAAAACTTCCTAATGGTCCAATAAAGTCCCTTTGGGACACGTCTAACTTCCTATGGGACCAATAGGAATGCCTATTGGACCGAGAGAAATACTTACAGGGCCAACAGTCATTCCTATGGAACCAATAGTAACTCCTCTTAAACCGATAAAGATTCCTATTGGACCGATAGAAATTCCTATGAGACCTATATATATTCTTATGGGACCAAAAGAAATTCCTGTGAGACCAATAGAAACCTCTATTGGTCTGATACAAATATCTATCGGAATTTTCGCTAGGGAGTGCACTAAAACTGAAACGGTGCATAATAAATGTCTTAAAGTGTAAAATCTTAATTTCTGTCATGGCCCTAATAGAGTTTGTCATCCCATATAAGACCATACAACTTGCGGCTTCCTTTAAGAAATCTTTAAGGACTTCCTGCTTGAGTGTATACAGAAGTTGATTTGTTTCCTCACAGACCATACAGGAACTGGGATCCCATTCAAAGGACCCATATAAGAATAAACAGGAAATGCCTTTCTTCAACACTTCCCAAACAAAGAACCCTATAGGGAAAAAAACCGAAAATGCCTTCCCGTAACACTTCGTATACAAAAGTATACAGAAACCACCTTCCTGTAACACTTCCCATTCACAGGTATACAGAAACCACCTACCTGTAGCACTTCCTTATAGCAGTCATACGGGTTTCTTCAAAGGGGAATCAGTCTAAAGATAGAAATTGGCTCGAAATTCGTACAGATGGAACACTTCAGATTTTTGCAGCGAAGCAGACGTTCTCCTCAACCCCTCATGCTCAAAACTCGCATTGAGCAGAACCTGTTCCTCACGATAGTCGTGGGAGAAAAACGAGGGATGCCATTGGACGTTTAGTGACAACTAGGCGAACAGATGGTCCGATTTGGTGGTCGCCAAATGCTGCTGACCGTCCCTGCAAACCATTTTCTTAAAGGCGCGCTTAAAGTTGGTGTTGCACAGAGCGTACAAAAACGGGTTGGCGGCCGAGTTGAGGTAGCCTAGCCAGATGGTGAGCGTCTGCACCCGCGCACTCACGCATGAATGGCAATGGGCCGTGACCACAAAGGTGACCGTGTACGGCAGCCAGCAGAGCACCAGGGCACCCATGATGACGCCCAGCTGACGGGCGGCCTTCTTTTGTTGTCGCAAGCTAGTCGCCAATCTCCGCTGCGTCACGCGCACTCGCAGCGTCGTCCTGGGACTCGGCGTCGAACTGTCGGGTATCGGCCACTGGGACCCGGGAGCCTCCGTGACCTCGTTAACGCACCGGTCCGAGCCCGTCCTCCGACTTGCACCGCACTGGCCCAACTCCAGACGGCTGCGCTTGCGGATCTCGGTGAAGATCTTGGCGTAGAGCGCGATCATGACGACCATGGGCAGGTAGAAGTTGGCCGCCGAGGCCATCAGCTTGAAAAGCACGTCGTCTGCGAACTCCGTGTCGCAGAGCCCGGGGGGTTGCGGAGGGACCGCGCTGTCGCCCTGCCAGCGACGCCAACAGGCGATGGGCAGCACCCAGCTGGCCGAGACCAGCCATGCGATGGCGATCATGCAGAGGGCACGCTTGCGGGTTCGCTTTCGCAAGTACTTGAGCGGGGACCTGATGGACCAGTAGCGATCCAGGCTGAGCACCATCAGGTTGAGAATGGAGGCTGTGCTGGCCGTGTAGTCAGCGGAAAGCCAGAGCTGGCACATTGCGGGTCCCAGGCGCCAGTCGCCTGTGATGGCGTACGCCGAACTCAGGGGCATCACGAACAGCCCCACGGTTAGGTCTGCCACGGCCAGGCTCATGATGAACATGTTGCTCACCTGAAGGAGAGGCAGGGTGCAGCGGTTAGACATCTCTGCTGGCGACGCACACATTGAGTCAAGAAGAATTCTCTGCGACATGCGGCCTGATCACTGTACGGACAGGAGCAGAGCCTGTCATCTCAGGGTTCCCTGTTGACGCACCTTACTTTGTAACAGGCTTTGGCTGCTCGGGGATCCTGGTTGTGTGCCTGCAGCGAAATATCACTCAACTATCTGGTTCGCGGCATACTTGGGTAGGAATTGAATTAAAGTATTAACTCCTTGTTATTTGTTTACATTTGTGACTAATTTGTAAATTTTGTTTTTTACTTTGACTGAAAGCGATTGCAGTTATAATTTGTCTTCACATTGTTAAGAAGGGAACCTTCGGCGAACTTTCAAGTTTCAACGCTACGGAGACGAGTCACGATCTGGGAACTTTCCTTCTTACACTGTAACATTCGCAGTGTCATCAACAAACGCGATGCGTTATCATCGCTCATCGACACATGCCTTGCCGACGTTGTGGCTTTGACTGAAACGCGGCTGTCCGCCAAAGTAAACAGCTCAGAAATTCTAAATTGCGAAAAAAAATTTATCTTCTTTAGATGCGATCGTGGTACTAGATCTGGTGGTGGTGTTTTGATCGCAGTTTCTGACGAGTTGGTTTCTTTCAATGTTTCACTTGCCTCTCCACTTGAATTGGTTTGCGTGTGTATCCGCATAAATCACAAGGATGTAATCTTCTGTAATTGTTATCGGACCGCCTAATTCACCTGCTGGCTTTTCCTCAGATTTATATGATGTTTTGAATAAAATACGTGTAAGGTTCCCCGTCTCACCCATCTTTCTCCTCGGTGATTTTAATTTCCCTAACATATCCTGGAACACACCTGTTCCCGTAATCGGTAGTGGCTCGTCAGAAAGCATTGCCTTTCTTAACACATGCTCTGACTTCAATTTGAGTCAGCTTGTTAAAGTGTCGACCCGCACCACGCAGTCCAGCGCTTCTGTCCTTGATTTAGTACTCACCACACATCCGGATCTTGTTCAATCACTTTCGCTTTTACCGGGCCTAAGTGACCATTCTGTTATTCATTTTTGCATCTCCAACATTTTGCCTAACAGATCTAAGATCATAAAGTTAATAAGAGACTATAACAGAGCCGATTTCACTTCAATCAATGCAGAACTCGAGGCCTTTTCGCACGAGTTCTTTCTGAGGTTCTCAGAGAGAACTACAGAAGAAAACTGGCTTCTGTTCAAATACAAAGTAAATCAGTTAACCAACCGATACATACCTCTACGCAATATTAAAAATACGCAATCACCTTGGTTTACGTCATCGTTAAGAAGATTGTTGAATAAAAAGAAGCGTCTTTTTAGGAAAGCCAAACTGTCAATGATTCCGGAAAGATGGGCTGCCTATCATCGCGCGGAAGATGACTACGCACGTGCGCTGTATCTTGCTAAGGATACTTTCTTTCAAAACACACTTCCATCGCTGCTCGAAACCAACCCACGCAAATTTTGGAATGTGGTCAACGGTGAAGAGAAAAAGCCGATTGAATTGATTACTGATAGTGAACTTGTCGTTCCGAGAGAAAGCTGTTGTACTGTTTTGAATTCTGCCTTTTCATCGTTTTTTACTGACGTTGCATCGCCTGTGTTTCCCAATACTTCCGCGTATGATTTTTTTTCAAATGGATTCTGTAGTTATTGACTGGTATGGAATATGTAAGCTTGTTCAAAACTTAAAGCTCTCCTCGTGTCCCGGTGACGACGGTATTAATCCCAAATTTCTAAAAAACACTCAAGTTTATTCCTCAATAATACTGTCAAAGATTTTTTCGCAGTCGTTGGAATCATCTCTGCTCCCGGACGACTGGAGGGTGGGGAAGGTGGTTCCTTTGCACAAGTCTGGCAGCACGCATTGTCCCATTAATTATCGTCCCATTTCGCTAACCAGAATACCGTGCAAACTCCTGGAACATGTAATTTACAGTCATGTCGTACAGTTTCTAGAATCAAATTCTTTTTTTAGCGTTCATCAACACGGCTTCAGAAAAAATTACTCATGCGAGACTCAGCTTCTATCCTTTACTAATGATTTATTCTCTGCTGTAGATAGTTCATCAACTGTTCACTGCATTTTCATAGACTTTTCCAAAGCTTTTGATACTGTCTGCCACAAATTGCTATTGTACAAACTAAGTAAGCTTAATCTGGATCCTACCGTTTTAAAATGGATCGAATCCTTCCTGTTTAACCGCACGCAATTCGTAACCGCTAATGAATTTAACTCCTCTCTGTGCCCTGTAATGTCTGGCGTCCCTCAGGGGTCAGTGCTAGGGCCCCTGTTGTTTCTCATCTACATTAACGACTTACCTATTAGCATTTCCTCGTCAATAAAATTATTTGCAGATGATTGTGTCATCTACCGAAACATTACACGAGTCCTTCTGATCCTGTCATTCTTCAATCTGACCTAGATAACATTTCTTCTTGGTGTGATACTTGGCTCATGAAACTTAACACTACTAAATGTAAATTCATGCGAATTTCACGTCATGCCTCCGATGCTACGCCAACAGATTACTCACTTAACGACGCTCCCTTAACCCAAGTTAGTTCATACAAATATCTCGGCGTTCACATAACTGATAACCTTTCTTGGCAAACTCACGTTGACCACGTAACAAGTAATGCAAATCGTACTCTCGGGTACTTACGCCGAAACTTTTCTTTAGCCCCCTCTAGTTTGAAACTTCTGCTCTATAAAACGTTGGTAAGACCAAAACTTGAATACGCGTCATCAATTTGGGACCCTCATATAAACTCGCTCATTCTTAACATAGAAGCCATCCAAAATCGTTCTGTGCGTTTCATTTTTTCTAACTACTTCCGCACTGCCAGTGTCACATCAATGAAATCAAACTTAAACTTGCCAGAGCTCGCTTTACGCCGCAAAATATTTCGTCTTTGTCTTTTTCACAAAATCTATCATTTTAACCCGTTTCTCAGTGACTTGCTTTTCCAGCCGCCTTTATACATCTCTTCCAGCAACGATCATCATTTCAAGGTTGGCGTGCCCAACAGCCGAACCAATTTGCATTTTTGTTCGTTCATTCCCACCACATGCAGTGACTGGAACCACCTCCCCGCCGCCATCGCTTCCATCGCAGACCCCAACCTGTTCAAATCTGCCATTTATAACCATATATTGTAACCCTGCCTATTCATGTTTGCTTTTGTTGTTAAACCTTTTTGCCCATTCCTCTCTGTAATGCTTCGGCGATTGAGAGTAAATAAATGAAATGAAATGAAATGAAATGAAATCTGTCCGGGACCGTCGCCCGCCTGTCCGGGCCTGCGCGAAACGAGTCCCGACGTGTTCAGGACCGTCGCCCGCCTCTCGGGGCCTGCCCGAAACGAGTCTCAACGCGTCTGTGACGTCAACGGGACGTGTGTGTGTGTGCGTGGGGGTTGGTGCACTCAGGAAAGGGAGAGAGGCATGACCTAACTGCGGAGAACTTTGGCTACATCGCACTTTAAAGGGAGAGAGGCAGGGCCTAACTGCGGAGAACCATGGCTACGATGCACTTCTGGCTACGACGAGGCGGACTTTGCTACGACGCACTTGGCGGTGGTTTGCAACGTCGCACCTGCTGCCCTGGCGGGGAGTGAGGAAGAAACGGACCCTATATAAGGCGTAGCGTGAGGCCGCTCCGATATTGTCTCTGATTTGGACGACTGTATCGCAACCATGTAATTAAACCGTTCGTTACGTTACCAATTCTACCCACCTCCACTGAACCCCTGGGTTCTTCACTTCGGGGAATGGACGTCGTCAAAGGCCAGGAGGCCTCCGGACGAACGGCTTAAATCCCGCCTCGAACAACTGGTTGGCAGCGGTTGGGATCGGACCATGCAACTTCGTGCTACATCTGTGGGTGAGCGTTTGGACTTTGCTTTGAGATTCGCCAGGCTTCAGATTATGGGTAATTAATTTTGAACTGCTGGGAATCCTTAGGTTTTGACTCGTGCGCTAGGTTTTGGTACAACTTCGCGACAAGTTTTAAAACAAAGCCAAAGCTAAAAAGCAGTGATCATGGATCTAATGAGGTTACTGAGAACAGATTTACTCTGTTTATGTGAAGAATTGGGTGTGGAGGTGGAGCAAAAGATGAAGAAATTTGAGATCAGTAAAGCGATTTCAGAGAGCGCAGAAGCAGAGGAAATTAAAATTGCGTGGGAACTGCTTCAGAACGCAGAGAGCGAGGCTGCAGCGAGAGAGGAACAAGCGCTAAAAAGGCTAGAGCTTGAAATTAAACAACAGCGATTAAACTCGCAGAACAGTAGAGTTGGGGCTCCGGTACGAGCAAGTGAGACCGAGTCGTATCAAATGAAGAAGCTCCTGCAGCCGTTTAAAGTTGGGGAAGGCGTGGGCCTATTCTTAGTTAACTTTTAGAGGACATGTGAGAAGTTGAGCTTCGCCCCAGAAACGTGGCCGCAACGGCTTTTGACTTTGTTGCCCTGTGAGGCTGCAGAGGTTGTCGCGCGCCTTAGTGCTGGAGACGCGGACGACTACGGCAAGGTCAAGTCCAGCCTTTTGAAACGGTACCGCCTTTCTGCTGAGGCGTTCCGTCAAAGGTTTAGAAACGCATCCAAAAAGAGCAGCGAGTGCTACTCGGAATTTGCGTACGGGCTTAAAACCAACCTGATAGAATGGTTGAAGAGCGAGGAAGTGTACGAAAGCCGAGACAAGGTAGTCGAGTGTGTGTGCCTCGAACAGTTCTTTCGTAGCATTCCGCAGTCAGTCAAGCTCTGGGTGCAGGATAGGGTAGGAGTCGACTCTGTCGAAACGGCCGCTGAGCTAGCCGAAGAGTACGCAACGCGTAGAAAGCTGAGCGGAGAAGAAAACGAACCCGGCCGGTGCGATCAGCGCAAGACCTTCCGACAGGGAAACGGCTCGCGAGGAAACGGGCCCGAGAAGCCCGAAGCAGGACGAAAGGTCCCAGAAAAGAGCGCAGAACACTCGAACGGAGACGAGGCGCGGAAAAGCCAAACAGGGCAGTTCGAGGCAAGGAAGCCGTTCCTATGCTACAACTGTAAGGAGCCGGGACACACAGCGGTCAGATGTAAGAAACCGCGGGTTGTGTTCTCGTACGTGACCGGTAGTTATATGGACCTGAAGCTTCTTCGTCCCTATCTTCACGAGCTTCATGTAAATGGAAAGCCGTGCAGGGTGCTTCGGGACAGTGCAGCGACGATGGACGTTGTTCATCCGTCGTATGTAACGCCATTCGATTTTACTGGAAAGGTAGTTTGGATCAAGCAGCTGCTCGAAAAGCACAGTGTCTGTCTGCCTATGGCGACAGTAAAGATATCTGGCCCGTTCGGAGAGCTAGTAACCGAGGCGGCTGTCTCGCAAACAGTCCCGTTGGAGTATCGTTATTTGTTTTCTAACCGGTCAGATTTCCTGCTGCGCGAAAGGGTTCAACAACTAGGAGAAGGGCTAGTTCAGTCGTGTACGAGTTCCAAATCGCGTCAGGTCGCCCCTTTGTTGACGAGTGATCCAGAGCCAGAGGCAGCTGACGGGGAGCAAGCACTCCCAGAGTTGGAGGCAGAAAACCGGGATAAGAGGGACCAGGTTGTAGAACAGCCTGACCTCGTAGCACTAGAAAGCGTACGCCGTCCCAACGCGCCGGCGAAAAAGGCGGAGGAAGACGGGATCAGTGAAAGACCTCTCGTAGCTCCGGCGTCACGTAACTTTGGTGCTCTGCTACGAGTAGACAGAGTGTCTTTGACAGTCGAACAGAAGAGCGACCCTAGGGTGTCAGGGTTTCGCGGTACAGCTCAGGAGATTGCTAGGACCAATGTGACGGGGCATGAAAAAGGCGGATTGTTTTATCGGCGCTATAAGGACCGCATTTGCACGTCTAGAAATCACGTGAAAATCGATCACTATGGCTTCAGCGTAAGAAAAAGGAAAGACAAATTTAACGGCAATGCCGATGGGTTGAGCAGATTTTTCGGACATCACGAAAAACAGTAGGGATGATCTCTGAGGTCTTCGTCATCCACGGGAATGAGGATCAAAGCGGGGGCACTTCGTTATAACCCCAAAATGACCTCACAAATTGCGAAGAAGTTTTGTCGTTTGTATTTTGTTCATAGTGACCTCGTTAGAAAAATGAGTTTTTTGGCGACGGGGGGGGGGGTCTCGATACCCGGGATTGTACCAAATTTTGGTAATCCGTAATCCAGTCTGGTGGGTCTTTGGCGAATTCCGAGCGTTTGACTGCGGTGTGGCGTGGTGTTGTGGGGGAAGTTTCCGCTAATGCCTCCGTTGTAAGAGTTTTGGGAGTTTGTTTAGTGCTTGCAGCGTCTTCTCAAGGCTTACCACAGGCCCACCTCCTCACGCCAGCGATTGTATCACCGGCCATTCGAGGTTTCCCTGGCCCCGGAGGGGCTGTTAAGCATGGAACCTTCGGCGACCTTCTTCCGAGTTTCAACGCTACGGAAACGAGTCACGATCTGTCCGGGACCGTCGCCCGCCTGTCCGGGCTTGCGCGAAACGAGTCCTGACGTGGTCAGGACCGTCGCCCTCCTGTCGGGGCCTGCCCGAAACGAGTCTCAACGCGTCCGTGACGTCAACGGGACGTGTGTGTGTGTGCGGGGGGGTTGGTGCACTTAGGAAAGGGAGAGAGGCATGATCTAACTGCGGAGAACTTTGGCTACATCGCACTTGAAAGGGATAGAGGCAGGGCCTAACTGCGGAGAACCATGGCTACGACGCACTTCTGGCTATGACGCGGCGGACTTTACTACGACGCACTTGGCGGTGGTTTGCTACGTCGCACCTGCTGCCCTGGCGGGGAGTGAGCAAGAAACGGACCCTATATAAGGTGGACCGTGAGGCTGCTTCGATATTCTCTCTGATATGGACGACTGTATCGCAACCATGTAATTAAACCATTCGTTACGTTACCAATTCTCCCACCTCCACTGAACCCCTGGGTTCTTCACTTCGGGGAATGGACGTCGTCAAAGGCCAGGAGGCCTCCGGACGAACGGCTTAAACCCCGCCTCAAACAACATCAAACTCCTTCATTGCCAAATTTTTGTACAGTTAAGACTACATTTAATGCGAAAGCATTAAAGGTTAACTGCAAAGAAAAACAAGTTTTTTTAAACAGCCTAATTGGGACAAGCATATCACAAAACAATTTTTCCACGAACAAAAAAAATTTACGCAAAAATTTATTGCGCGAGACTGATTTTAGTTTTCGTCCATTTCGTCCGCTTTAAATCGCGTGCCACAAAGTGGGTATTATACGTCACAGAATGGCTACTATACGTCCCTGAGTGACGTATAGCAGCCGTTGTCTGCTATACTTCTCATTGGCTAAGAGATTGAATGACAGCTTAGATCTTGGTTGGTAAAACTTTGCGATATGTTGTAATTTCTTTTTGAGCTTCATAATTTTACGTTTAAAGAATAACCAATGTAAATAGAGTTTTTATTTCTTTACAAAAGGATTACAAAAGGGGCACTTCTGTTTGAATTCATACCATTACAAACAAAAGCTTCGCCCCTATTCTCACGACTGCCGAAGTTCCTGCACCCGCCTGTCTCGCCTACCTCGATTATAAAAAAAATCATAAGGGTGCAGGTAGCTGGTGAATATTAACCATGCTGAATTAACCTGAGACTGGGGTAGAGAAGAAACATCAAAACGTGGAAGGGACAGAAAATGAGACGAGACGTCGTCCTGTCTATTTTCTGCCCCTTCTACGTTTTGATGTTTCTTTTCTACCCCAGTCTCGGGTTAATTCAACATGGTTACCTCTATTAGTCGTTTTGCCTAAGTGATCAGTGCTTCGTGTTGACCCAGGTGCTTGAGTGATACTTCTTTAAGTGAAATTGTGCGTGCTTAGCACCTGTCGCAGGTGTTAGTGATAGGAAGCGACGCGAGGTTTTGGCTTTCATAGCGCGGTTTGTTACTTTCGTTTTCCTCTTTGCCTTCTTCGCGTGTTTTTTTTTTTTTTTTGCTTCCGCATACAAATGTAGATTTTTGGAGCTGTCAGCTTCTGTAAAGCGGCGCTGGTGCTCTGTAAAGTGTTGACAGATGAGTGATCGCGGCATTGAGTCTCCCAGCAGCCATGTCGCCCCGAAAGATGACAAGCTCGATGCTACTTGAGTGGAGGCCATCGGGCATTCGCGTAGCAACAGACGTGTCAGGGTATTTTCTCGTCATTTCGCTCTGGAGGCGTTCGAGATTCGCATCGGGTGCACCGAACGTTCGCGACCGAGAGACAGATGTTAGGTAAAAAGCCTGCCACAGCCAGGTTTTTTGGCAGCGGCGGCAGCGGCGGCCGCGGCGGCAGCGCGGCTGGCGCACCGCCTCTAACTTCTTGCCGGTGCTACTTTCAGTTACCACTACTGCGGTGTGCTGAGCCTACCTGGAAAACTGCAAGCCTCTGGATCTGCCTCATTTTCGTCGACATTACTGTGACGCTGAGCCTGCTTTGGAAAGCTGCAGGCCTTCGGATCTGCCGCAGTTTCGCCAGGGTTGCAAGTCATTAACGTTGACTCGCCATCGTCACTACGCATGTGGCTTCAGTTGAATTTCGAGGCTATGGTAGCGCCACAATCGGTTTTGCGATAAAAGGGCCAATCGGACACACGGAGCGTCACTTTAGCAGCGACGGTACCGCGGACGGCACACAGACTCTAACTTCTTGCCGGTGCTACTTTCAAGTTGGTCTTACATATAACTTTTGATATACCTTGCGCATTGTTTTAGTATTGCCGACGCTGCTGCTGCTGCCAAACGCTGCATTTTCTTTTATGTGTGTGTGTGTGTATAGTTATTGCTTTCTCTTGGAGGATGTCGGGCAACGATGACGGTTTGTGATCAAGATGTGTCAAAGTGTTTGACGATGATGAAAACGCGTTGTCTCGCTCCGGATATGGGTGTCTTTACCACCTTGGCGACTGCTCTGTTGTGTCGGAGTTGACTTTCAAATCAAAAGAAGACAGTTACAAGAAGGCATGGGGGTGTTAAAATTGTAAACCGGGCAAATCGAAGGGGAGCCAAGTGAGTAAACCCAAACGGGAGCTTGACGTTGCAAGCCTGCTTACGGACATAAACCGTAAGCTCGACAGCTTGACGCCTATAAAAAAGACAACAGACAGCATTGAGAAAAAGTCCAGGAGGTTAGCGATAAGTATGACGCCGTCCTAAAAAAACAAATTTGGCACGAAATTGAAATTAAAGAACTGCGTAAACGGATGGACACCGTAGACAATGAGAATCGGCTATTGAGGTCGACAGACTGCGCAATGAAATCAAAGATCTTGATTGGCAAACTAGAAAATTAAATCTGGAGCTTCATGGTGTTACTATGACTGAAAACGAAAACTTGCTAGAAAAGGTCCACAACGTTGCGTCCCGGCTGATGCTTCCGTCCCTGACAGAGACCGAGGTAGTTGCCGTACAGCGACTACCCTCAAGACGTAATAAAGTGCCCAATATTATCATCCGCATCGCTAGGCAATCTGTCAGAGACCAGTGGCTGCAAAAAAAAAAAGCTGTCGGGAACTAAGCCGGCCGTTTTTATTGCTGAAAACATGAAGAAGCAGAATAGAGCCCTTTTCTGGGTGGCCAAAGATTGGGCCAAAACGTCTGAATTTCGTTATGTATGGCACCGAAATGGAAGTATTCCGGTACGCAAGAGGGATGGTGAACAAGCGCATGTCGTAAAGAATGAAGTGACCTTGTCGAAGCTGCGTAGGGGTGATATGAATTATTCCTTACTTTTTAACTTGTCTCTGTTTCCACTTCATGATAAATCAAGCTCCGCTGCTTCCGAATGAAATAAAATCTTAACTTGAGAAAGAGGGCAATTTCAATTTAAAGTGTTTTCATTTAAATGCGCAGTCCGCAGTGAACAAAGGTACTGATCTTGAACTGCTGTTTGATCAGTTCGGTGTTAATTTTGATATTACAATGATTACCGAGAATCGGTTTAAAAATGACTGTGACATTTGTCGTTTATCTTCACACGACACATACTTTCAAATCGCTTTGCTAAGCGTGGCGGGGGATTGACCGTTCTGACTAAAAAAGGTATCGACTGTTATGTACTGAGTGATTTTTCCGTTATAAGGAAGGACGTAGAAGCATTATGCTTACGTAATGGTCAAAATGTTTTTGCTGTATTTTACCACCCACCGGATGGGAACCTATTAGCATTTTTCGAAGCTTTTGAGACGTTTTTCGCATTTATAAATGACAATCAATATAATGTCATTTGCGGGGGGATTTTAATATTGATATGTATTCTGACAGCACTTCGAAAAGGTAAATGAACAACCTAGTCAGTATATATGAATGTGCTAATATTATTGTTCATCCAATAATAATTACCGTACGCTCCGAAACCACGTTAGATTTATTTACAAATAATTTTCACACAGATGGAGTGAGCAGCTGAGTGATTGGCTGCGACCTGAGTGACCATCTTCCAATATTTTTGTGTGTTAAACTTTATGTATCTCGAAAGTCTATGAAACACCGACCTGCGGTTTTCAGAACTTAAATAAAAATAGCCTCGATACATTTAGACAAGACATTGCAGCTGCTGCTTGGGACAAGGTGCTAGTGCAAAAAACTGTTGATGAACCCTATAACTCAATTTAAGAGCATTTTATTAGGCTATAGGAACGCCACTTTCCATATAAATTTGTAGTGGTGTCCAACAAAAGTTGCAAATCATTGGTAACATCCCGTTTGCTTAGAAACATTCGAAAGAAATATGCGCTATATAAACGTTTTATCAAGACGTGTGACCCAGATGTCCTTAAGGAGTTTAAGTCTTTCCGAAACAATTTAACCAAAGAGCTGAGGAATGCAAAAAAGAGTTTCTATTCTTTTCTTTTTTTTCGCCGGCAAACGTCCACACCGGCATAATGTGGAAACATTTAGGTTCGCTGGTTTAAGGCGTTCCTGCATCAAATAATATCAAAACATTGCAGCATCGAGGGGTAAAGTCAACCAATCGAGAGTTGGCCAATGTGTTCAATGAATATTTTGTAGACATAAGTTTTAGCGTTGGTGTAAACCCTGATGTAGCTAATGTTTGTAAACACGTTTGCCCTCATAATTGCAGTTCCATTTTTTTTAAAAACAAACTGATAGTTCGGAAACTCTTAATGTGATTACACACGTAAAAAAACAGCGGCAGCTGTGATGCCAACGACCTACAAAGTCGCCCAGTCAAGTATGTAGTTGACTTAATTGCATCAGTGTTAAGTTATATTCTTAATCTGTTTTTGGAAACGTGCGGGTTTTCCAAAAGAATGCAAATAGCAAAAGTAACTGTTCTATATAAAAGAAGTGACAAAAACGAGTTAGGTAACTATAGGCCTATTTCTACACTGTATGTTTTCTTTAAAGCTTTGGAGAAAACACTTTATCAACGTCTAGTAGATTTTTCGAATAAGTGGGACCTCGTAACTTCATAGCAGTTCGGTTTCAGAAAGGACTGATCAACTGAAACTGCACTTCTTAATCAAAAATTGTACATTTTGGAAAACTTTGAGAACAAAAAATTTGTTTTAGGGGTCTTTCTGGACTTTACAAATGCGTTTGACTGCCTTCCCTACTGAAAAAAATTATATGAACCTATATAAGAACTGATATGAAATATCCAAAAACTGATATGCGACATATAAAACTGATATGAAATATCCAAAAACTGATATGCGATATACGAAGCTGATATGAGATACCCAAAAACTGATATGCGACATATAAGAACTGATATGCAACATTTGCCAACTGATATGAATATGTCCAATAAACGTATCAGAAATAAATGCATATAATTTTTTTTTCGTATACGACGTTCCGCGCGGGAAAACAAACACGTGGCTTAGAACCGCAGAGGAGCGGCTTGATTTACTGGCTTTCAAATACCTTCGGCATGAGCGTTTACTTTTTATTAAGAGATTCATCCCCTGAGCCGTTCAAAATACTCTCAGAGGTATGACATTGCTGAAAAAAATCCAACATTTTGAGAATATTATTTATTGCTTAGGTGGTCACCAAAAAACTCCGTACTTACAAAACGACCTGTATAAAAGGCGGAAACGCAGAGCTCTGAAGTAGGTATTGGGTGTGCTGTTGTATTAATGTTTGCTGTGCCGAGTATCCGTATGCGCTCAATGTATATGTTCAGCTGATGCTAGTGGTATGCGTAATGTATCTACATGGTGTGAGTAAATAAAAATATTTTTCTAGCACATGAATTGGGCGGTACCTAGCGCCACCTAGCCTAGTATAACTGATATGCAGCTTATGAAACTGATATGAAATAATAAGTTCAGATATGAAAAAGGTGTCCAATAAACATATCAGAAATAAATTCATATAATTTTTTTCAGAAGGGTTAGTCGTGTGTTTCTACTTAAAAAGGTTGTAACGTATGGCATCCGCGGAGAAGCGTTGCTACTCTTACAGTCCTACTTGAAATATCGCCAACAGTATGTAGATATAAACGGTTATTCATCCACTGTAATGTTGATCACGTCAGGGGTCCCACAAGAGAGCATATTCGGACCCTATCTATTTAATTTGTACATTATTGATATCGTTAACGTAAATAAGCACGCAAAATTCGTGCGCTACGCGGATGATAAAAGCGTATTTTTTTCTTCCGATACTTGTGAGGATTCAATCTATTTGGCAAATCTGACCTTATCAAAGATAAAAAGTTGGGAAGACAGCAAGTTCTTGAAAATCAATACTCATAAAACAAAGTCTGATTTTTCGTCCAAAAAACAAGCCCGTGGTGCTGTCTCAAGTACTCACTTTTAGCTCTACTCCAATCGAAATTGTTAGTTGTTTTAAAACTCTCGGAGTCATTTTAGTGAGGGTATGTCTTGGGATAGCCATATAAATTATCTTATCTGAAAGCTAGCTCGAGTAGTGAGGATTATAAATCGATACAGATCTGTGTTACACACAAATGTTAAATTATTGCTTTATAAAAAAATATTTTTCTCCCACTTAACGTACTGCCACCTTGTTTGGGGAACATCAACATTTACCAATTTTGAAAAACTGTTTATGATACAAAAGAAAATATTGAGATGTATATGTAACGTGCCACGTGACTTTCATACCGCTGATTTATTTTAGAACTTTCAAATGATCACTATTCACAAGGTATATCAGTATCGGCTTTCTACTAGTTATAAATGTGAAAAAACAAGAGGTACATGTCTTTTGGAAAACCTTGCGTCGCTGAGGGAAACTTCTCCGTATCCAACCCGTTACCCAAAGAAATGAAAGATGGTCACGCAGCGAACAAATTATGGCTCTCAAATGATTAGTTCCACACTCCCGTATTAGTTAAACAGCCTTAGCAGCAATAACATTGATCTAGAATGTCTAACCTTTAGAGATTTGCGCTTATTATATGTTTGTATGTGATAATTTGCTCTCTTAACATTTGCAAAAGGTGCTTTTCATTTTTGCACTAATTTGTTACATCGTTGTCTCTAGCACGCCTTTATGTTTTTTTTTTTGTTTTTTTTTTGTCTTCCCGCACGCTTCCTGCAGTCTATTATAGGGGCTCAGGGACTCGTCAAGCAGCTTACTGCAGCTTTTTGTCTTGGGCCCCACCATCATAAAGAATGGAAATAAATTATATTATTATTATTATTATTATTATTATTATTATTATTATTATTTTATTATTATTATTATTATTATTACTATTCGCTGCGGAGATGCCGCCCAGTAAGGATGCATGTCTGATTTGCTTTAAGTACAAAACGAGCGTGTTGGTTACAGTAATTAAACATGAGGAAGATACACAGAAAGGGGGACGGACAACGAAGACTTCCAAGTCTTCGCTGTCCGTCCCCCTTTCTGTGTATCTTCCTTATGTTTAATTACTGATTTGCTCTCGCTGCTTTTACGGACGACAAAGATTTCTTCGTAGCACTGAGTGTCAACTTCGCGCGCATACGAAGTGCGTATGCTTTCCGGAGACCGAACGCACATTTCTGCAGCGTGAGGTGAGCTCATTTGTCTGCCAGAGCTGTGCCAAGATCAACGGTGGAGCTAGGCCTAACGTCAGCGGCGTGGTCTCCGGTGACCCCGACGACCAGTTCGCCCGCTCTCCCCCTCCGCCATCGGCCTCCTCTGCTTGTCTGGTGATGCTGCCTGACTCCCCTCCCGATGGCCTCGACGCACGTGGGAACGCCGACCTTCAGTCCCTTCGGTCCCTTCTCCTCGACGCGCTGGAAGGAATTTCTTTCCTCACCGAGGAGGTTGCTTCCCTCGTTGAAGACAACGCGCGTCTCCGTCGTGAGCAGAGACAGCAGGCGGAACTCCAGGCAGGCTCCATCGCCTGCCTGCGGGCGGAAGTTCGCAGCTTACGCGACGTGCTTGGCAAGCGTGCAAGAATTGATGCTGAAGTTCAGGCAGGGCCCTGTGGAGGGAAAACATTTGCTGCGGCCCTGCGCTTCCCCCCTGCCTCGGCTCTCTCTGCAAAGTCTGCAGGTGCACCAGTGAACGGGACGACGAAAGATGATGCGCTGCCTGGTAAGCCGAACCCCATGAGCCCGCAGACACGGGTCTCTGCGCTGGTGAGCGTGGCGTCGGAAGATGATGCACTACCTGTTAAGCCCAACCCGATCAGCCCGAAGTCTCGAATCCCTGCGCAAGCCGGAGCGTCCGTGGCCTGCAAGCTGAGCGTTGCCCCCTCATCTTCCCGCCGGAGGGCATTGTTTGTGACCAAGCTGGATCCGGTCACCACCTCTACTGACATCGTTGGGCATCTGGGTTCACTCGATGTGGAGAACTTGAAGTGCCACCGACTGAAGACTCGCTACAATACCTACGCTTCCTTTCACGTCTCTGTAGCTGCCGACGACTTCGAGAAACTCTCTGACCCTGCTTTGTGGCCGAAAGATTGTCTTTGTAAACCTTTCAGAGGCGCACTTCGTCAAAAACTCCTTCACTCGTCTGAAGAAGCCCACAAGCCCAACACTAAGTACAAAGATGAGTAACATCGATTTGTTTTACCAGAATGTCCGTGGCCTGCGGACGAAAGCTGAATGTTTCTTTGCCAACATTACTCTCTCTAATTACTCGATTGTTTGCTTAACCGAAACTTGGTTATGTCCTAGTGTTAGTTCCTCCGACTACGTTTCGCCTAGTTTTGGTGTCTACCGTCACGACCGTGATTTCTCTTCCCGGGGCCGAGTAGGAGGCGGTGTATTGGTCGCGGTTAACAAACAATATAGTTCACGAAGACGTGAAGATTTGGAAAGATTTCCCTAGTCTCTGTGGGTGGAAATTGAGTGTTCTAGGAAAGATCGTATTTTAATTGGTCTGTTTTACCTTCCTCCTAAGACGACACCCGATGATTTCCAAAGATGTCTCGCTGACATTGAAAATAGAATGAATGATTCACAGGGCAAAAATATCTTAATCTTGGGGGATTTTAACGCTCCAGGTATTAACTGGACACAGTTCAATATCCTTACTGACAACTTTTATTGTAAACAAAAGTGCAACTATCTCCTCAACTTTACTTTCTTTTTAGATCTTAAACAGCACAATAACATTCTAAACGACCAAGGTAATGCTTTAGATTTATGCTTTTCAAACACTGACGGTATACGTGTGGCTCGAAGTGACCTTTCTATGGTTCCCGAGGATAGATATCACCCTGCTCTTGATGTATTTCTTTCTGTTTTTGATCCTCCGGTCCTCAGTCCCTCTAATTGTCCTTCCCCATACACATCGTATAAGTATTTAGCGGGGGACTACACTGGAATGTATCACCATCTTTCGGGTGTTGACTGGGCTTCTATCTTCGAGTTGTCTGATGTCAACGACCAAGTATATCTCCTCACAACTGTTGTTCAGGAGGCCATGGACATATATATCTCTCTTAAAACGTCTAAAAAATCTCGCTTCCCTATCTGGTTCTCTCGTGAACTCAGAAAGCTTTTAAAACGGAAAGATTGTTTGCACGGGAGGTTTAAGGAAAGTGGTCTTCCAAAGTGGGAAGTTGAATATAAAATTTGCAGAAAGCGATGTAAGAAAATTTTAAACCGCGATCGCCAGGCGCATTGTGACTCGGTAGAATCAGATCTTGTTAAAAATCCCAAGAAATTTTGGAGGTATGCTAAATCGCGCTTGGGGAAGAATATTGAGTCCGAAATCGTCTTGAATCAGCATAGCGACAGTGCGAAGGGCATGTCTGAGTTGTTTGCGGATCACTTTGCGTCAGTCTACAATAATAATAATAATAACTGCTCCTCAACTATATTGCCTCACTCGGACGGATTTGGTGACTCATTAAGTTCTGTAGTTGTCGATGAGGAATGTGTTAGGCTATGTATTAAGAAAATGGAACCCACATTGTCTGCAGGTCATGACGGGATACCCGCTGCAATCGTTAAGGGTTATCATGAATTACTTAAACCTATACTGTGCACAATTTTCAATAACTCCTTGACGTCAGGGATATTTCCTGACGACTGGAAACTGGCAGTGGTTGTTCCGGTCCTGAAATCTGGAAATAACGGTGATGTTCTTAATTACAGACCGATTTCTCTTCTCTCTTCTTTTTCCAAACTCTTTGAAATGGTAATCCATCAATTCCTCTCTTTCAAGTTTCGTAGTATAGTCATTCCTAATCAGCATGGTTTCATGTCCGGCAGATCGACATCCACCAATCTCGTATCGTTTACGTCTGCTGCCTCTGAAGTAGTTTGTAATAGAGGTCAGCTTGACGTTTTTTATTTCGACCTGAGTAAGGCATTCGACGTAGTCAACCACAGCATCCTCTTATACAAGCTTTCCTCGTACGGAGTATGTGGTTCGGTATACAATTTGTTAAAAAGCTATCTGTCTGATAGGCCAGCCTACGTCCGCGTCAACAATACTACCTCGTCCTTGTACAAGGCAAGCTCTGGAGTGCCTCAGGGATCTGTCTTGGGCCCCCTCCGGTTTAATATTTTTGTAAATTATGTCTCTAAAGTTATCTTAAATTCTTCATTTCTGCAGTACGCTGATGATATAAAACTTTACAAAAAATATCGACCTTAGAGGATTGCATCGCGCTTCAGAATGACGCATGCTCCTTCGGTCGTTGGTGTTTACACAATGACCTCCGTTTGAATCATTCGCAAACAAAAGTAATGACATATTCTCGCAAGACCCGTGATATATTTTTTTCCATATAGTTATCATGGCGAACTGCTGTCACGTGTAAGTGAACTGAGGGACCTTGGAGTTGTCTTTGATTCGACCCTGAGGTTTGACACTCACGTCACCAGAGTGGTTCAATCGGCCTTGCGCACGTTAGGTGCCGTGTCTCGCATAACGAAGGAGTTCAAAAACCCGCCCGCTTTTTTTACGCTGTATTGTTCCTTAGTTAGATCCCAGCTAGAGTACGCCTCGGTTGTTTGGAACGGCATTTCCAAAACTAACAGTTTATCTGTCGAGCGAGTCCAACACAAATTTATTTCTATCTTTAAATATCGTTACCTTGAGAAAGGATCCTTGTCTGAACGGTGGGTGTAACTCGCAACTCGTCAACTTGTTGAGCCTGCAGCAGCGTCGGGTGAAGGCAGATTTGTTGTTTTTGTTTAAGACCCTGCACGGCTCGATTAACTCTCCCAGCCTTCTGTACGAAGTGAGCCTTAGAGTTCCACGTGTGTCTACACGGCTACAATCATATTTTTATATAGCTCGACATTTTAGCCACTTAAACCCGATCCAAAGATCGGCTGAGTGTTATAACCGCTACTCTGACACAATTGATATTTTTAACTCATGCGGGAGCAAGTTCGGAAATGCTGTTCGAAACTTCCTCTTGCAAGAAAAGGGCTGATCAGTTGAAGCGTTGATGTTTGTCAGTACGTTATCCAATTTTTTGCTTTTTGCTCTCACACCTGGTGATGTCTCTGTTTTGCGCTTTTGATTTCCCTTGTTGATTTGAGTGTGTTTCATACTTGCTAATATTTTTATTCTCAGACTGGTGAACTACGTTCTCCTTCTGCACTCGTGAGTATGTGTGTTTGTATGTGTGTGTTTTTGCTCATTTTTTTTTAGTGTGCCAGCACTAAGACCGATTGGTTGTTCCTGGACACTTTAATAAACATTGATTGATTGACTGATTGATTATTATTATTATTATTATTATTATTATTATTATTATTATTATTATTATTATTATTATTATTATTGTTGTTGTCATTATTTCCGTCATCGGCTCGGCATTAACTGTGTCGTTTTCGGCAGGTGAGCATCTGTATTTGTAACCGTGGTTTATTAGTTTTCATTTTCAACATTGCCGTCGACTGCAACAAGTGCGTTTTGTATCTTTGTATATTTATTTTGTGTTTTCAAATTTTGCAACTGAACGAGTCATGTCTGAGTCAGGTGACACTGATTGTATTGTGTGCTTTAAATCAGTGCCGAGTGATGGAAGTTTTATGAAATGCTATTCCTGCGATCATGATTACCACCTTGGCGCGTGTTCTGGAATCGCGGACAGAAATTTAAAATTAATGGGCACCGCCAAACGCGAAAAATGGAACTGCCGTACGTGTAGGAATCGTGAAGTGAGGATACGTGGCGGAGGCTCCAGTGAACTTTTGACACCAGCTGCTAGCGAAATAGTCCCTACGACACTAGACGAAATAAACGCCAAGCTCGAAATTCTTCATTCACTAAAGCAAACGTTGATCGACTCTCAGATCTTCCTGCCAAAGTAGAAGAGCTCCTTGCCCTGAAGCCACCAGTAGATGCGATGAAAGAAACAATCAGGAGCCTCCAACAATCTGTGAAGAAGTATGAATCTCCCATGAAAATTGTGACAGAAAATGATAAAGAATTCAAACTACTGAGAACCGAAGTTGGAGCAGTACAGGACACGGTGTCTGAGCAAACTGTTATGATTGAGCAACTACAAACAAACATAAACTCGACGGAACAGTATAGCCGACGATGTAAAATGGAAATACATGGTATTTCTGACGTGAATGAGGAAGACTTGGGGGCCACCATCAGCGACCTTGCACACAAACTGAACATCGCGGATTTTAACCCCGCCGAGGTGGTAGTCTGTCACCGTTTGCGCTCTAGGCGCGAGAGGGCCCCTCCCATACTGGTTAAGTTCACCTCGGTTCCCACGAAGGACCGCTGGATGAATGCGCGTAAGAAGTTGGCAACGCTACCTCGGTCAGAAACTCGGTGGAAGATTTATTTCAACGACAACCTGACAAGACCAAATAAGGACCTGTTCTGGCAAGCCAGAACCAAAGGCAGGAACAAAGCCTACAAATTTGTTTTTTCTAAAGAATGCTACTATCTTTGAAAAAAAGGACGAAAACTCGACGGCAGTGCGCATCTCTAGCACTAGGGATTTACAAAAAATAATATGATAATGGAAAACCCAGTAGTACTTTCTGGCTTTCCTTCGTTTCTTGACCTTTTCCCGCCTAGTGCTAGTGCGCTCACTGTACTACACGTTAACTTAAGAAGCATTATAAAATATTGGGACGAATTTCAGTTCATTGCTCAAGCAGTCGAGAACTCTGTCGACGTTTTCGTGTTAACCGAAATAAATGTTCGGGAGGTTTTTGTTTCACAGGATCAGTTTTCTTTACCGGGATTTGACAGCTTCTTTTTGACACGTGACGCAGCAAGGGGAGGAGGAATAGCCGTGTATGTAAACAAAACATGGTCAGTAGTAGATTTAGCGGTCTCCTTTAATCATGCCGAGTGTCTCTCGCTGAAGTTAAATAAAAATGATTACGAAATTTCTCTATTTCCCGTTTATAGGCCTCCTTCAGAAAATGTGAACAAATTTCTAGAGGAGGTAAATACTAATTTAGAAAAGGTAGCGTCTACCAGTAAACTTTGCATCGTGGGTGACCTAAATATTGACGTAATAAAGCCTTCAAGATCATTCGTATGTGACTATTTAAATATTCTCGCAAACTATGGCATCGAATGCATAATAAATGTACCGACACGAGAGGAACATCTATCCGATAAATTGGTTTCGTCTTGCATTGATCATATAAACGTTAGAAACTCTGGTATACCTGTAACATCGGCAGTGATCTTGCGAAAATTGGCGGACCCTTACTTCGTGGCGTGTCGCATTAACTTTTGTAATATTTCAGAAATACCTATAGAACAGCGAAAAGAAACAACAATCGTGGATTCCCGTCAGTTTGATAGATTAATTTCCTCTTATAATTGGACTGTACTTATTGAAAATTTTAATCACCAGGATGCATATCTTAAGCTAATTGATATTTGTCTGATTTCAAATCCATGAGCGTAAAAACAATAACTGTAAGAAAACGCAGGCAGAATCAACCTTGGCTGACCGCAGACGTTTTATCTGCGATCAAAGAGAAAGATATGTTATGGGCACGATGTCGCCGTTTCCCTAAATATAAAGAATTGCGTTTGCAATTCCAAAGTTGTAGAAATCGTGTGAATGCCCTAATTCACTCCAGAAAACGTCAGCATTTTCAAAATAAGTTTTATAGATCACGTTTTGATATTTACAAATACTGGGCTTTGGTTAATTAAGTTAAGGGCGTTTCAAACAAGTCTTCGATAGATGACACAATTACCAAGCATTTCGGAACCGACTTACAATCGGGTACTGACGCTTTTAATTGCTTCTTTGCTTCCGTGTCGGGTGTATCAAACGACGAGAATATCATTGCTATTAACTTGAACCGCTCTTGCTTGGGATCAGCATTTTTGCCAAACATGACATCAAAGGATTTGCGTAATCTTGTATTTAGTTTTAAGCCCAACAAGGCTCCCGGAGCTGATAATATTCGTATCAGCGATTTACTGCGAAATGTCGACGTTTTTTCAGGTATTCTGCTGTACGTATTGAATGGGACTATCGGATCAATGGTCATTCCAGTTGGTCTAAAAAGTGCCATTGTCAGACCGCTTTACAAAGGAGGAAGACATGATAGCGAAGAAAGTTAAAGACCAATATCTATTCTCTCGTGTTTACCTTTAATAATTGAGAAACACCTTTTAAAAGCAATGACGGCGTTCCTAGAAAAGTTTGATCTTCTTTCGCCGTCCCAGCACGGTTTTATCCCGGGACGTTGCACGGATTCACTTCTCGAAGATTTTCTGGATAAGTTACACGACACTTTGGAAAACAACAAATATGCCTGCGCTCTTTTTTTAGATGTTTCTAAGGCGTTCGGTTCTATCAGTCACAAAATATTAATCAAAAAATTGTTTACTACGGGTTTAGAGGTCCTTTCTTTATTATACTCGAAGACTTTCTGACGAACCGAACACAGCGCGTTTCTGTCAGCAATACCCAAAGCGCCAAAGTATTTCTTAAAGCCGGAGTTCCTCAACGTTCTGTTTTGTCCCCTCTTCTGTTTAATCTGTATGTGAACGATCTTGCTAAGGCGATGTCAGGTGGTGACATCTTTCAATACGCAGACGATGTTACTTTCCCGCCATATAAATTTGCGCAGTGCACTTAACATGTTACAAGTTAATGCTACAAAGGTAATGGACTGCTTTCAACAAATCTTATCAAAATCAACGTTCAAAAAACAAAACTTATGTGTTTCTGCAGTCCATTAAAACGTAAATGCCTTGATTTCCCATTTCTGCTCCACACTTCAAATTGTGCTAGCTGCAGCTGCTCACCTAATGAATATGTTTACTCAGCGAAATACTTGGGGTTATATTTTGATACTGACATGTCCTGGAACTCGCATCTTAGCTATATTGCTAAAAGGCTCCGAAGTGTATCATGCATGTTATATTCCTTAAAATCATTTCTTCCTTTTTCTGTTCGAAAGATGTTGGTCAACTCTTTAGCCTACGGTGTTTTACGTTACGGGATCACAGTCTATGCAAACTGTTCGATGATTTGGCAGAAGAAAATTGATAGTATATTGAGGGGAATTCTAAGGGGCGTAGCTTACACTCCTCTTGATACCCCAAGTGACAAACTCTTTTTATCTTTGCGCCTGCCGCGTTTTGCAGCTCTTATTAAAAGAAGTGTCATTATGAAGCACTATTGGATTAGCACTTTTAAGACCCCCGTGTGTTCGACCGTATTCTAAGGGACGGTGAACGCTTCATCATTCCTCGTGTTTATACCAAGTACGGAAAACGATTGCGCTCATTTTATGTGCCTGACCTTTTTAATGGCTTACCTGATTCCTTTTTAGAGTTGAACTCAAAATGTCAACTAAAGAGACAGCTTAAAACAATATGCTAAATTTTCTTGCATTTGTTTTTGCCCCTAAATTTCCTCGTTCAAGCGACTGTCAAATACTATTTTTCTTTTTTTCGTGTTTTTGCTTTTTTGATTGACCTTGTCTTTGTAGCTTTAAGACATTCTAGATGATGTACGGTTTTCTTTATTTGTATTATTCAGTATTGTAGTGTTATAGTTGTTCTTTCAGTGTTATAGTGACCTTGTTTCTTTGTAAGAGATCCTTCTTGGTGTTCGGTTTTCTTCGCTTGTATTCTTATTCTTTCAGATTTTTTTCCCTGTTTTGTATTTCAAATAATTGATGGTTTTTTGTTTTATTTTCATGTGAATAGTTTTGGTATTTTCTACGCCGCTGCCGGGTCCAGTCCCACAAGCCGCTATTGGCTTTTGACGGACCCGCATTTGTATGTATTGTATTTATATTTGTGCAATAAAATTATTATTATTATTATTATTATTATTATTATTATTATTATTATTATTATTACTGTAGGTTTAGAGATATATTTGCCTCCTTCAATGACAGATCGGCGACGTCGAAGCGAACAAGATTGGTTAACGAGTGATATTTTGTCAGCTATCCGCTATAACGATGTTCTTTGGGCTAGATGTCGGCGATCTCCAACCAATACCAACTTGAAAAAAGAAATCCGTAATATGCAAAATCGCGTAACCGCACTCATTCGATCAGCAACAAGAAAATACTTTCGAGATACATTTTTTTAAAGCAAGGTCCAATATTTCAGTGACTTGGAGTTTGATAAATCAATTACGAGACACGGGTATAAAGAGATCGATCGATGCCTCTCTAGAGAAAGTGTTTGGTAACAATACGACAAAACTAGTAGAGGATTTCAATAAGTTCTTCGCCACATTTTCTGGAGTAGCTCGTGATGATACTCTGTTCAGATCAAATTTTCTTGATTCAAATGTTTTTTCGGCATTCGTTCCCGAAATATCTGAACTTTACGCACTTTGCTTTTTAGTTTCAAAACTAACAAAGCGCCTGGTATCCATGACATCAGTGCAAATGATCTGCGCCGAAATTATGACTGTATAAAACTTGTGCTCCTTCACAAGTTAAATGATTTCATTTCCTCCGGGATGATCCCGGTTGATTTGGAAAGTGCGCTAGTGAAGCCCTTATTTAAGGGGGGAGAGCATAAAAAACTTGACAACTATCGACCAATTTTCATTTTGCCTTGTATTGTCCAAATCTTAGAAAAACATATTTTTCAAACTATGACAGCCTTCTTTGATCGCTTCAATATTTTGTCGCCAAATTAATATGGGTTTGTTAACGGACGTGGGACACAGCCACTTTTGGAAGATTTTGCACCGCGGGGCACCACACGGACGAAATGCCTTACTCACACGATTTTATGCTGCATGTGCTGTTCCTCCTGGCGCTATCTTCAACAAGTTTCATCGGCCAAACGATCTACACCTCGTCGTATGAGACAGCCGAATTCACACTTCTTCAACTGCGAGATGACTCGTCGCCTTCATCTGATCAGCCAATCCCCGCGGTGGTCGTTCCCGAGTACTTCCATTGGTTGAACCGCCAAGGGACACTTCCGCTTCCACCGTGGCATTACCATCTACAAAAGGACCCTGCTTCCACTTCGCCGCTGGGCATCGAAGAACGCTACGGTGGTTGGCTGCAGATATACACGGACGGCTCTGTAAACAAGGCTAGAACATCCACCACGGCAGCTTTCTACATCCCGGAATTAGCCCTGGAATGGTGCGGCAGGCTACAGGCGCCTACATCCTCCACGACGGCCGAGCTAGTGGCTATTGACAAGGCTCTCCAAGCGGCTGCCCAGCTGTCACCTCACCGGATGGTGCTCCTCACCGACTCAAGGTGTGCCCTCCAGAAACTGGCCAATGCAGAGTGCGCGGATCCCGCGACCACTGCAGCGAGACGAACTCT
This sequence comes from Ixodes persulcatus, assembly GCA_013358835.2. NCBI lineage: Eukaryota > Metazoa > Arthropoda > Arachnida > Ixodida > Ixodidae > Ixodes > Ixodes persulcatus. Next base: position 396,776 of record JABSTQ010009160.1, on the reverse strand, counting down.
ATCGTTCCTGTTAACCCACGGATCTACGGTACGTTTCCAGTGGATCCCAGGACACACTGGCATTCAGGGCAACGAACGGGCTCACAGTCTGGCCGGTGAAGCTCACCTAGCGCCTCGCACTGTCCCCACACCACCACACCCACAGCAGGCGGCACTCAACGTCCACTGGCACCTTCAAGACAGCAAGCCAAAACCGGCGCTACCAAGACGTGCGCTGTCCGGCCTATCTCGGGCGGCGCAGACTCTTGTGCGACGCCTGCGCACAAACACGGCCTACACGAATGCTTTCCTTACGAAGATAGGTAAGGGGCAGCACCCGCTTTGCTCCAAGTGTAACTCCGCAGAGACGGTGGAACACATTCTGTGTGTCTGCCCAGCATATGAACCTCAACGTGCAGCACTGCGCCAAAGAATTTGCAAGAGCGACCTCACCACAAATGACATCCTAGCACCCGACGGTTCCGGACGAAAGTGCCAGAACACCCTGAAAGTCATGTTGGCATTTCTACGAGACACAAAGACCATAACCCGACTGTAATTTTTTTACGTCACCTGCCCATGCCAGCTACCCCGTGCTAGGCTAACCTAGGTGACGGTGAAATCCAAACGACGAACACACACACACATTCGCCGCTGGGGCACGACACGGACGGAATGCCTTACTCACATGGCTTTATGCTGCAGGTGCTGTCCCTCCTGGCGCTAACTTCAACAAGTTTCATCGGCCAAACGATCTACACCTCGTCGTATGAGACAACCGAATTCACACTGCTTCAACTGCGAGATGACTCATCGCCTTCATCTGATCAGCCAATCCCCGCGGTGATCGTTCCTGAGTACTTCCATTCGTTGAACCGCCAAGGAACACTTCCGCTTCCACCGTGGCATTACCATCTACAAAAGGACCCTGCTTCCACTTCGCCGCTGGGGCACGACACGGACGGAATGCCTTACTCACACGGCTTTATGCTGCAGGTTAGTTACCTAAAGTATGCAAATTGTTTTCGTTCCAATAACCTTCTTCTTTTTAAAGTGTCGTGCCCCTTTGACAAAAAGTGCGTACTAACTCATCATTGGTGTGCTAACATCCGTAGAACGCTGTTGTCAATTTTAGAGTCGCTGTGGCTGAGTTCGATACTGCTTTTGGCTGGTGATATTGAATCTAATCCCGGACCTATGTCGAAACTGCAGGAAGAGCAGCTCGCGTCAGTTCTTGCAATTGTAAAAAAATAGAAACTGGTCAAACAACAATGCTAAACAGTATGAAGAAACTAGAAGCAAATCAGAAACAGACTGAAGCAACGGTCAAATCTTTGGAAGAGCGAGTATCACTGTTAGATAATAATCAGGCGCCTACCACAAGTTCGAACTCTGTCCAGCTTGAGAACGAGTTGCACCGAGACATTCTTGTGTCTGATATTCAATCGAAGATTGATGAATTAGAAAATCGGTCACGTAGGAATACTCTGATATTTTTTGGAATAAAAGAAACAAGCGAACATTTAAGCTGGCTGGATTCCGAGAAGTTGATTATGGAACTGTGTGCATCGAAGCTTGGTGTACAGGTGGAAAGCATCTCCAGAGCACATCGACCAGGCCGTTTATCAAGTGATAAGCACAGGCCGATAGTAGCCAAATTCTTGAATGAATAAGAAATGAAAAGTATTCTTTCAAACGGATTTAAACTAAAAGGTACTGAATTTAGTGTTAGCAACAACTACTCAGAAGCAGTTAGAGTCAAGCGTAGAAATCTGCTTTAATTTTTTAAAACTGTCGTAAAGGCTGGGGACGAGGTACGCTTACGTTTTGACAAACATTTTGTGAATGACGCAGCATATGTCTGGGACAGTGCCCTTAAATCTGCAGTCCCACTAGTAAACGCCACCATTGTAGATGAATGACATGTCAACTATTCGTTATCCCAAACTGTTTTTCCCAGATCCCCTGCATGTGCCAATATGCAGTGTCGTAATCTTGATGTTGCCGCGTCCACTTCGCATCCTGCTGAAATAAATATTTTGTATACCAACATTCGAAGTGTGCTATCAAAGCGAGACGACATCTTATTTTTAATTGAATATCGCTCTGCTGACGTTGTTGCTCTCACGGAAACCTGGTTGAATGATGAAGTGGATGACTCGATTATTTTTTTGGCGTGTCATGTTTTACTATATTTCGTCAGGATAGACAACCGCGCAGGGGTGGCTGGGTTTTGTTTGCTGTCAGGAAAAGTATAGTTTGTACACGTATTGTCGTTGACACATGTTCAGAAAGTGCATGGTTTTTCTTAAAAACAAAATATGCTACTGTTGTTGTTGGGGTCTGTTACAGACCTCCTGATTATAAATTGGGCTTTGTTTCAGCTTTTCATGATACACTTTGTGATTTGTCATTACGGTTTCCTGGCTGTTGCTTTATAATTTTCGGTGATTTTAATTATCCTTCTATAGATTGGTCTCAAAGTCATCCTTCTTGTCAGGGTAGCATTGCTAAATGTGAAAGTTTCATCGAGGCTTGCCTTGACTTCAACCTCTCGCAGCTTGTAACAATACCAACACGCTCCACTACTTCGACCTCAAATATTCTTGACGTCATCTTGACTACACAGCCCGATTTGTTTCATGAAATCACTACCTTTCCAGGGTTATCTGATCACAACGTCCTGTTTTCGCAAATCATTCTGCCAGTAACAAGAAAGGAAACCATTCGTAAACCCATTAGAAGTTATGGCCGGGCTAACTACTATGCAATAAACAGCGAACTAGCACTTTCTTATGAAGAGGTTTTCTCGGATAACTTTGAAAGCCGCACAGTTGAGCAAAACTGGGAGCTATATAAAAATAAAGTGAAATATCTGATTGATAAGAATATTCCTGTTCTTTTCATTAAGACGTCAAATGTCTCTCCGTGGTATGATGCAGGCCTGAGGCGCCTAGGGAATAAGAAAAAACGTCTATTCAGGCGTGCCGGGTACCATGACAGTCCCTCCGACTGACATGCATACCATGAGTGCGAAATAGAATATAAACAAAAAGTTGCTAAAACTAGAAATTCTTACTACCAAATCACTCTCTTCAATATGTAGCGTACAAACCCCCAAATTTTTCGGACAGTAATAAACTCTAAATCGGCTGATACATTAAATCTTATTGATGTATCAGGAAATTCGCTATCTGACCTTGAAAGTGCTCGTGTTTTGAATTCTGTTTTTTCTGCAGTATTTTCATGCGAGAATACTGCCCTGCCTATTTTGGATACGTTTTTCGAACATGATCAAATGGAAAGTATAACGATTAATTCATCTGGTGTTGTGAAACTAATTGATAACTTGAAATTTTCTTCTTCGAGTGCAAAAGACGAAAATAATTCGAAGGTTTTAATGAATAATAAAACAATTTCCAGTGTCATATTGTCCGCAATTTTTTTACAATCTTTGCTTACTCATTCAGTTCCTGTTGACTGGAAGGTAGGTAAAATTATCCCGTTATTTAAATCAGGTGAACGCAGCTCCCCCTTAAACTATCGGCCCATATCAATTACAAGCATACCCTCAAAAAATGTTGAATATATATTACATTCGAACGTCATTCGCTTTTTAGAGGAAAATCAATTAATTTTCAATTACCGGCATGGGATCCGGAAGGGTCATTCCTGGGAGACCCAACTCGTAGGATTCATTCATGATATTCATCTTTATATTGACTTCGGTTCCCAGATTGATGTTATATTTCTTGATTTTGCCAAAGCGGTCGACCGGGTCCCACATAAGCGTCTGTTGCAAAAACTTACCCATCTAAAATTAGATAGTAACATCAATCTGTGGATCAAAGACTGGCTTTCTGACAGAAATCAGTACACGGTCGTGTACTGACTATTCCGGTGTCTTCGGGTGTACCTCAAGGCTCCGTCCTTGGACCCTTGCTTTTCTTAATATATATTATTGACCTACCTTCATGTATTTCCTCCCGCATCCGTATTTTTGCAGACGACTGCGTTGTATACAGACAGATTTCTAACGAAGATAGCATGCAACTACAACATGACCTCACTAACCTGTCATTGAGGTGCTCGACCTGGCTCATGAAGCTTAACCCTTCTAAATGCAAACTCATCTCATTTGTTAGAAAATATACATTTTTTTCTCATAACTATTTTATTGATTCTAACGTTGTTGTGTCTGTTTCCTCCTATAATTACTTAGGTGTTCACGTCGACTCGCATCTCTCCTGGAAGGTACATATTCGGTCGTTGTTATAATCGTGCAATCGTTTTTTTTGGCTACCTAAAACATACACTTCGTTGTGCTCCTCATCACTTAAAGAAAACTGCATACATTTCATTGATTCGGCCGAAACTTGAGTACGCATCAAGCATCTGGGATCCTCACCAAGCATATTTGATCACTGAAATAGAAGCCTTTCAAAACCGTGACGTGCGCTTTATTTTTTCTGAGTATTCTCGACATTCCAGCGTCACCTTATTAAAACAAAAAGCCGACATTCCAGAACTGGCCTTAAGACGCCAGCTTTCTTGCTTATGCCTTTTTCATTGCAGTTACTATGCACCTTCTCACAGTCAAGGCACCCTAACACAGTCGCATTTCATTTCATTTCGTCTTAATCATTCATGTAAGATTGACCGTTTCACCTGCCGCACTTCTTTTTTGTATTCCTTCGTTCCCAAAAGAGCAGTGTGGTGGAATGATCTAACAGAGCGCATCGTCACCGAGATTAACCCTGATAGTTTTCGTTCTCTTATCAGCAGCAATTTAGGTATTGCATGACTTACGTTTTCTTGTATGTTTGCACTGCTCTGCAATATTTTGTTGTTTGATATCGGATTTCTTGTATGTTTGCAATGCTGTGCATGTTTTTATTTTATTAGTTTTTGTGTGTTTCATATATGATGTAGTTATCCCCCCCCCCCCCTTATGTATTGTCCTTCCCAGAAGGACCTTTAAGGTATTTCAATAAATAAATAAATAAATTGCATCTAGCCTTCGAGAGGCATCAGGTTGCTTGCGCGCTTTTTATTGATGTAGCAAAGGCGTTCGATACAGTGAGTCACAAGAATTTACTAACGAAATTGCAAAACATTGAATTTCTCGGCCCATTCCTTTCTCTTCTCCGGAACGTTTTAACTGGAGGACACAGCTAGTTTCTATAGTTAATGGTCGAAGTTCCCGAGTTACCTTAAAAGCTGGGGTTCCCCGAGGTTCTGTTTTGTCACCCCTTCTTTTTAACATTTTTGTTAACGATATGTCCAACTCAGTTTCAACATGTAAATTTTTCCAATATGCAGATGACACAGTGTTGCTTTCAAAACATCTTGATTATCCTGTAGCAATCGCTTTACTTCAAGAGGACACTTGTCAACTTCATGACTGGTTTAAGACAAATTGTCTTACGATAAATGCATTAAAACTCCGCGTGTCTGCTTTCGCAATCCTCTTAAGATGTTAACGCCCAACCATCCTATATATATATGCATACCTCTCTTTGTACATCTTGTAACTGTTGTCCCATATCTTACCTAGATCAAGTTAAACATTTAGGAATTCTATTTGAAAGTGATTTGTCATGGAATTTCCATCTGTCAAAACTTTGTAAACGACTGAGAAATGTATCTTGTTTACTGTATAATACCAGGTCTTTAATACCTTATTCAACGAAAAAGACAATAGCTCGCGCTTTGGCATACAGTGTTTTGCGTTACGGAATAGCTATTTTTGGTCACAGCCCAGGACGATGGGGTAAAAAAATTGACTCAGTCTTAAAAGGTATATTTAAAAACATTGTTTATGGTTCCATATCGCAAACTGAAGAAGATATCATAGCAGTCTTGACCTTACCATTGTTCCACTCTTTATTGGTTCAGACCGTTGTATTGAAACACTTCTGGTGTGATAATTTCAAAATACCCCATGTCATGTCTAGATCGCTTCGACACACCGAGCGCTATGAAATGCCTTTTGTTGTGACCAAATACGGAAAAAGAATTCGGAATTTCTATGTTCCCAATATATTTAATAGCCTACCGGACGATGTTTACACTGTGGACTCACTAAAAAAAACTGAAGCAAGTGCTCCGATCTAAAAGTGCAAGTTTTTTATTGTGCTGTGTATGTTCATGTGTTTGTGTGACCATCATCGTTTATATTGTGAAGTATGTTGAACTTGGAACTTTCTGTGTGTGGGGACACTTTTTTATCACAAACTGTAGGGTCTTGTCCAACAAGCCTTTTGTCTGGCTTTGACAGACCCGCCTCACTATCAAGTGAACTACGCGTACATAAACATTATTATTATTATTATTATTATTATTATTATTATTATTATTATTATTATTATTATTATTAATATTATTATTATTATTATTCACATTCAAATGTATTGAACTGAAAGCTGCAATAAATAAATTGATTGATTGATTGATTGATTGATTGATTGATTGATTGATTGATTGATTGATATTAAGTGAGCCGCCGTTCCCGTCGCTCGGGCTGACCGTCGGCGTTGCTCGTGCCGGCCCCGCGTCCTGTTTTTCGCCATCGGACCCTGCGGCGGACGTTGCCTTCGGGGAGCATCGCGGGACGGCCTCGTAAATCAGGTCGCCTACATCTGGATCGACCGCCTTGTTCACGGACAAGCGTATTCCCACCGTCATGAAACCACCCGGCGTTTGCTAGGCCTGCTCGCAAGCCGTCCCTTCTGACCAGCAAACCGTCCCTGCCAAGTGATCGCAAGGCTTCGTCTGTTTCCATCTGTGATCTCCGACTACCGGTGGCGTGCCTCAACACCAGTTCTTTGTCGCCCGACTCCGGAATCGCCCTCAGATGCAAACCCTCCCCACCCATTGCCGGTAACTTTCCTAATCTCGTCTCGTCGAAGATTTTAATTAGTGTTTGTTAACGCACTTGGCTTGAGTAGCCGCTCCTGTTTTTGCTTACATACGTTTTATTTCTTTTTCTTTTTTTTTCTATCGTCTTTTCGCTCCGCCTACATGCCTCTAGTCTGCGATGCCTGTTCCCAACCGGTGTCGTCCGACGGTCACCATATGACATGTACGGCATGCACTTGTAACTATCACTTAGGTAAAACATGGTCTGGAATCGCCGATTCCACATTCACTGCTATGAACACCGAAAAAAAAGCCAAATGGAGATGTAAGGAATGACGCTCCAAGAGCAGTCGGTCTGATCTCGACGCGGTCGACGTGCGCATTAATGAGATTTCGCCATCTGACGACACCATGCTCGCAGCGCAAATTCTGGAGATCAACCGAAAGTTGGATTCTCTGCTTTCGCTCAAACTCAGCGTAGACTCGTTGCTCGAACTTCCGGGCAAAGTAAACAAACTACTGCTTCTTAAACCATCTATGGACATGATGAAGGCCTCGGTTGAAGAGGTGCAAACCTCAATCTCGTTTTTAAGCGAGAAGTATGACGGCCTTCTGGTGACAGCAGCTGCGCAGGCGACTGAGATCGGAGGCCTCCAGACGTAGGTGGGAGCTTTAAGAAACACAGTCTCTGAGCAGGCCTATGTTATCCGGTGTATTGAAACAGAGCTGAACAAGGCGGACCAACATGCTCGCCTTCCGAACAAGGAAATACACGGGTTGAAAACTGATCCAAACGTTCCTCTTGATGCCGTCCTTAGTGGACTAGCAGGGAAGCTCGGGGTTGGGCAGCATGAACCATCAGACGTCGTCTCTGTGTTCAGAATACCGGGTAAGCAAGGTGTACATCAGCCTATTTCGGTAAAGTTCACATCTGTAGCTGTAAAGGACCGCTGGATGAGGACTTGGGACAAACTTCGACTACTCCAGGTTAACGGCTCAGCTGAGAGGGTTTACTTCAACGACAACCTAACTAAATCCAATCGTGAACTATTTCGGCTAGCTCGTTCCCGTGATAAGGAGCAAGGATACAAGTTCGTCTGGGACAAAGATGCCAGAAGTTTGGCAAAAAAAGAGGTGGGCGCACCTCCAGTGTGGGTACGGCAGCGTGGTGACCTCGACTTAATCACATAATGGCTAAGGCCAGCTTTTCCCGGTTTGACAATTTTCGAGCGTTTGCTGACTCTTGCACCGCCTCTTCCTTCAATTCCTTCACAGTAGTTCATAACAACATTCAAAGCATACGTAAATACTGTGATGTACTTAGGGATATTGTTGATGAACTTCATAATAAAATCGATGCCCTTGTTTTAACTGAAATAAATGTGAGCTCCGACGTTTTACAGCTGTTTGGATTGTCTGGTTTCCAAAACTGTTTTTAAACCTGTCGATATACCCGAGGAGGTGGTATCGGTATTTTCGTGAAGGATTCCTGGTCGATGACTCAGGTTGACGTAAAGTTTACACACTCAAAAAGCCTGACTGTTAAGCTCTCTCACTCCCATCAGACAATTTGCCTTTTGGCATTATATAGACTCCCCTCGTCTAACTGTATCAGTTTTCTGGAAGAGCTGAGAGGAAACTTAAAGGAATTAACTAACAAAACAACGTTGTGCTTGGTATGGGATATAAATATTGACACCCTTAAAAAATCACAATCTATCGTTTGTTACTAATTGTCTCTACTTGCCGAGCATGGAATATCACCAACTATTTAAAGTGCAACAAGAGAGGAAGTGCTAAATCACAATGTTGTGTCCTCGTCTCTCGACCACATTAACGTTCGATCCTCCGATGCTTCTGTTCATTCTGCTGTAATTTTGAAAAAGCTAGCTGATCATTTTTTTGTTACGTTTCAATGTGTCTCCTCTTCTGAAGCGGTTCAGGAGGTCGAGCGCAGTTGCCGATTAGAGAAGCTGAACTTGATAACTTTTGACCGACTGATTAATAACTATGACTGGGATGGTTTTTTGTCCTCAGTCAACAGCATCAACTTTTACCCAATGTTCATTAACATCCTGAACAACTTTAGAAATTCACCAAAAAAGGTAGTATATGTCAAAAAACGTAAACCCTCACTACCTTGGCTAACTCCAGCTATTCTGGACGCAATAACTTTAAAAGAGCAATTGTGCAAGAAAAGTCGGCGTTCCCCCAACAACGCATTACCTTAACTAGAGTGTAAGATACAAAGAAACCGCGTCAACGCTCTCCTTCGCTCAGCGAAACGCTCATATTTTTTCTAAAAGGATTCGCGATGCTCGCTCTGACTCCAGAAAAACTTGGTGTGTTATCAATGAGCTTCGCGGTCATGTGTGAAAGAACATGACGGAGACTCTTCGTGACCACTTTGGCACAGACATGACTTCTACTGCGCAAGCATTCAATACTTTTTTCAAAAACTCAGCTGCCATTCCGACGAGCACGGGATACCCCATTTGGACACCCGGAACTCCGGCTTTCTTCGAATCAGCATTTCTTCCTTCTCTCACGGAGCTTGACTTGCGCTCATATTTGTTCGGTTTCAGGCCATCTAAATCTGCGGGTGTTGACAGCATCACAGCTCGAGATTTATGCCGCAATTATGACTCGATAAAGGATGCGCTTCTGACCATTATCAATGATATCTTAGAAACGGGTAATATCCCTGCCAAATTAAAACAAGCTTTAGTGGTTCCTCTTTACAAAGGTGGCGCAAAACACCAAGTTTCTTCATACAGACCTATTTCGATCCTCTCTTGCATCTCCCATATTCTCGAAGAACACCTCTTTGTTGTTATGACCGGCTTTCTTGACAAGCATTCCATTATATCATCAACTCAATACAGGCTCGTAGCTGGTCGTGGAACCGTTGATCTCCTTGAAAAATTATCTGACACTTTGCATTACTCTTTTGAGAATAATATGTACACGTGTGCACTGTTCATTGACGCTGCAAAGACATTTGCCACTGTAAACCACGACACCCTTTTGTATAAGTTTTGCAGGATGAGCTTTCAAGGGCCGTTCTATTCCTTGCTCGGTAATTTTCTTTCAAATCGAACCCAGGTCGTGTCTCTGGGCAACTCTCGCAGCTCACAGAAATATGCTTAACATCCGAGGTCCCATAGGGCTGTATTCTTTCGCCGCTACTATTTAACATCTACGACAATGATCTACCAACTGCAGTCACAAGCTCCACGGTACTGCAATATGCCGATGATACCGTTTTATTTTCTAGACATCTGGTATACAAGTGAGCAATCAAAATATTCCAGGCAGACGCGATTCCAATCATGGAGGGGTCTTTGGCAAATAAGCTGCGTGTGAACACTTCCAAAACAAAACTTGTATGTTGCTGTAATCTTCTCAAAGTTGTCAACTTGTCTTCTTCATTTTTTCTACATGAATCCAACTGCCTATGCACCCATTGTGAACCCGTTCAATATGTTAGCTCTATTAGGTACCTAGGTTTCTACTTTGATTGTGATTTACCATAGTGCATACATATGTCTTACTTATTCCAACGGTTGCAAACTGTATCTTGTTTAATGTATAGTTTAAATTGTTTTGTACCTTTTTCTATGAGAAGAAACATGCATACCCTGGTGTACAGTGTACTGAGGTATGGCATCACAGTCTTCTTGAATTGTCTTCTCCTATGGCATACACGAATCGACCGCATTTTGCGTGGTCTTCTAAAGAGCGTTGCTTACCGCACGGAATGCTCATCGAGTGATACTTTGTTCGCCTCGCTTGAACTACCGTCGTTCTACTCTTTACTTCTACAAACGGTCGCCTGGAAACACTTCTGGCGGAGCGAGTTTAAATCTTTTCGACACCAGTCCGTGAGCTTCAAGAAGCTCCACGTTTTCATACCCCAAGAGCGAGAACTCGCTGTGGTGAAAGGATGCGAAAATATTATGTGCCAAAACGTTTTCAATAGTCTTCCAGACTCCTTGCTTTCCCTTGCTTCCAACAAATCACTGAAGAAAAGTCTAAGATCTTTGTTTTCTGACGTGTTGCGAGAGCCACCATGATAGCAATGGGAAGCCCAACTGGGCAGCTATGTTCTCCTTCTTTTTATTTTCATTTCTACACACAAGCTATACTGCTTGGCTCCAAACTTTCCCCAAATTGCAGGCCTATTTTTTTTTCTTTGCCTTTGCGCCGATTTTGTTTCTCTGTTTTTTCCTAAATTAACACAGGCTTTTTTGCTTTGCTTTTTTCCCGAAATGTAACTGTTCACTGAAGACCTCTTCGAACCTTGGGGCCTGTATCGCCGAAAAACGCAAACAAGTGTGTGCGTGTTTTTTTATATTTTTTTTTTCTTGTGCGATTACGGTTGCTAACTCTTCTCGGCCACATCTTCGAGAAGCACTTTCCTATTTGCTGTGGTGCTGTGCATATAAAAACGTGCGTGCGTGTGTGCATTTTGTATTTACTTCATTTTTTATATCGTAACTTTTCCACCTTCCAAAGAAGTGCACCGTGTTTCCAACGGAACTGTAACATTTCCGTACTCGTGATTTTTTTTTTATTTTGTTTATTGAGCTGAGCAAACTTTTGGGCAAACCTTGGGGCGTGTGTCATGGAAAAACGCAAAAAGTTTGTGCGTGTTTTTTTGTGTATTTTTCTCTTGCACGATTACGATTGCTAACTCTTCTCAGCCACATCTTTGACGAGCACTTTCCTATTCGCCATGGTGCTGTGCTTATGACAACGTGCGTGCGTGTGTGCATTTTGTATTTACTTCGTTTTTTATATTGTGACTATTCCACCTTTCAAAGAACTGTACTGTGTTTCCAACGGAACTGTAACATTTTCGTACTCGTGAATTTTTGTTTTTAATTTTGTTTATTAAGCTGCATTTCTTGCTCATGTTTTTTTTTTCTTAGGGTACTCTCTGGACCTGGTCTTAACAAGACCTTGCTGACTTTGACCAGTGGGACATCAACTCTGCCAGATCTGCATTCCTGAATAAAATTATTACTATTATTATTATTATTAATAATAAAAATTAATAATTAAAAATAGGTATTAATTATTACTAAAAATTATTATTATTAATAAAAAAATAGCCAAGCGAGTGTGCGTGTCAGACGACTTTCTGGTTTGACGGGTGAACGAATTTGTCAATTTTTACAGTATCTTTGTTGGAAGCTTGGTTCACTAGCGTTCTGCTTGTGCTATCTTACCATGTCTTCAACTAATTGCTCTAAGTGTCACGAGCCGGTACCCTCGAATGGCAGGCACTTGACCTGTGCGAGCTGCCCAAAGGCTTGTCATCTGGGAAAGTTTTGTGCTGGTCTTTCTGACAGTACATTTAAGGCCATGAGCTCCGTGAAGCGCGAGCAATGATGCTGTCACGAGTGCCGCCCTTCAGCGGATCAATCGAGTTCTGGAGGCATGGAAGTGGTTCCTCAGTCAGAATCTGCATCATTTTCCTCGCAGTTAACGATTGTTAGCAACAAATTAGACCAGCTCCTCTCTCTCAAGGGTAGTGTCGACACGCTACTGCAGCTTCCGGCAAAAGTGGAGGAGCTGCTGGCTGTCAAATTTGCTGTTCAGGCCGTGGAAAAGTCAATAACTGAGGTGTTAGATTCCATCGCATTTCAATCAGCCCAGAATGACTCTCTCTTAAAAAAGGTATCCGATAATGAGGCAACTGTGACCAAGCTGCAGACTGAGGTTGGTAGTCTGAAATCCTCACTATCTGCCAAGTCGCAGGAGATTCAGCTATTGCGTGCTGAGCTCAATTCTGAACAGTTCAGTCGCCAGCCCAACCTTGAGATCCAAGGGTTTCCCTGCAGCCCTAACGAAAACCTTCCATCTGTGTTAGGTGACAGAGCCCAGAACATCGGCATACCAGAATTTCAAACATCTGAAATTGACACTGTCCATCGCCTGCCCTCTACTCGAGGAGCCACTCCTGTCATCTTGGTGAGGTTTCAAGCCGTGCAGACCAGAGAACGCTGGTTAAGCTCTCGTTGTTTATTCGGGCCCCTTGCACGTGAGAAAGTACTACGAAGACTATTCCTTAATTAGAACCTCACACGTGAAAACAAGGAGCTCTTTTGGAGGGCAAGGTCGAAGGGGAACGAGAAACAATACAAATACGTTTGGGTTAAAAATGCGAAGATCTACGCAAAAAAGACGAAAAGTACCCCAGTCCTCCGCATTAACTGTGTGAGTGATTTGGAATTGATTGTCTAGCGACTATGACCCAAACGTTTTGGAACTACCAAGACTTCAACTTGCTTCTTGCGGATTTTGATATGTCATCAACTAATGCACTCACACTTATTCGCACCAATATTCGCAGTGCTCGGAAATATTGGGACCATTTTTGCTTTACTGTAAATGTCTTTAGATCCAAAGTGGACGTTTGGGTTCTAACTGAAATTAATTTACCGAAGGATTCTACTAATCAATTTTCGCTGCCTGGCTACCAAGAATATTTTTTATCCCGTCCTTGCAAGACAGGCGGTGGTATTGCAATATTTGTTAAAGATTCGTGGGAAACTTCAGATATGAATATTACGTTTACTCATGCGGAATGCAAAGCCCTGAATATTTTTAACTCAACATACTCCTTAACCGTGGTAGCCTGCTACCGCACTCCCTCTGAACGCGTATCTTTATTTCTTGAAGAATTGCGAACGTGTCTGGCTGGCTTGCAAGCCACGGAACATGTATGTACGCTCGGTGACTTCAATATTCCCGAAAAGGCCGTCGTCTGTGACTATCTATATATTCTTGCAGAGTTTGGTCTTGTTAGTTCTATCCAAGACCCTACCAGGGAGTAATTTATGAACGGTAACTTGGTTACATCTTGCCTAGATCACATCAACATTCGTGCTCACGACGTTTTCGTTAAATCTGCAGTTGTTTCACAAACCTAGCGGACCATTATTTTACGGCGTGTCAACTGATTTCGAAGGATCCAGTTAAAACCGCCTGTTCCAAAAAGAGACGCAGAAGAATTGTTGATCGTAAAGCATTTGACAAATTAATCGCTTCGCATGACTGGAACAATTTCTTGCGGTCTTCTAGTCAACAGGAAATTTATTCAAATTTCATTCAGCTGTGGAAAACTTTCACTGATTGCAGTACAAAAGTAATTACTGTTAAAAAGCGGCGTTCTGAACTCGAGTGGCTCAATGACAACATTATAGCTGCAATTAAATACAAAGACCTGTTGTGGAAGCGCAGCCGTCAGTCACCGAAATATGAGGAATTGCGGATTAAATTTAAAATTGAACGTAACAGAGTAACTGCAATTATCAAATCAGCTAAGCGCAACTATGTTAAAGCAAAGTTGGTTGAATCACACTTCGACAGCTGGGCGACTTGGTCTCTTGTGAACGAACTCCGTGGTGGTCATAGTGCTAAACCTTCAGTTGACGAAACCGTCGAGAGGTATTTCCCGGGTAGTCCGCTTTCAGCTTCCAATGCTTTCCAAACATATTTCGGAAAGACCTCGTGCGTCTTGCGAGATAATGACGTTGTCTCCTCGCCTTCAATCAATACCAATATTGCATCCGCTTTCCTTCCTGATTTAACAGAGCTATCACTACAGTCTCTGCTGCTTGCTTTCAAGCCTAGGCTTTCACCTTGAATTGATGGTGTGCGGATGTCCGATCTCTGCAGGAATTACAACTCAGTAAAGAATATACTACTACACATGTTGAACGGTTTAATAGCTTCCGGTGTGCTTAGAGACGACCTAAAACAGCAATAGTGAAGCCTCTATATAAAAATGGAGACCGGGGTAGGGTAGAAAGCTATCGCCCTATCTCTATCTTGCCTTCGATAGTGAAGATTTTGGAGAAGCATATTTCCCTAACAATGACTGCCTTCATGGATAAATTTAATCTGTTTTCTCCACAACAGTATGGTTTTGTTGGGGGAAAAGGCACACAACCCCTGCTTGAGGATTTTTCAGATCTACTGAACACTGCCTTTGATAATAACCTTGTCACCGTGTGCAATTTTTTTGGATGTTTTAAGGGATTTTGACTCTGTGTCTAAGGTTCTCTTGAGTAAACTTTACAGCTTAGGCTTCAGGGGTCCTTTTTACATCCTACTTAAAAACCTTCTCTCAAACCGTACTCAGCTAGTTTCAATATCCAGACAACACAGTACGAAATTATCTTCGAAATCCGGCGTTCCTTAGGGATCTGTGCTTTGCCCTCTTCTTTTTAATATTTATGTTAATGACCTGCCCATGGTAGTGAAACACTGCAAGATCTTTCAATACGCAGATGACACTGTTTTTTATCGAGTCATCTACATTACAGTAAGGCGGCAGAATTACTGCAGCTGGATTCATTTGAGATTATGGATTGGTTCTTTGCAAATGTCATAACTGTCAACGCGAAAAAAACGCAACTGATGTGCTTTTGCAGCCCTCTAAAGAGGATACTTTTGAAGAAGCCAATACTCCTACACGCTTCAAACTGTATTTCTTGTGCATGTGAGCCAGTGGACTATGTGACCGTTACAAAATACTTGGGAACTTATTTTGACTGTGACTTATCGTGGAATTCGCATAGTTTCTACATATTGAAGAAGCTACGAGCTGCATCATGCACCCTTTACAACTTAAGACCTTTCATCCCAATGTCAATCAGAAGACGTCTTGTGCATGCACGTGTGTATAGTGTGCTTCGATACGGAATAACTTTGTTCGGGCAGTGTACAGACCTATTGGAAACGAAAGTGAATTATCTTTTGAAGGGCATCTTGCGTAGCGTGGCATACGGTTCGGCAACTGCTGACTGGAATCGAGGACTTCTCACCGCGTTGCCTGCGCGTGAAGATCGCTGTATCATCGATGAACCGTTCTTCCCTTACGTCACGGCTTCCCCATTTGACCGCTCAGTAGTGACGTCACGTCACGTGGATCGTCGACCAGCTATAAGAGCACCGACGACGCCGTTCTTCACCAGTGGGCTCGGCAGCAGCACGACTGGCAAAATGCTGAGCAACCCTTTCTGCTTCGTACTACAGGTTGTGACCGTACTCCTGGGAGCCCAGACAGCGTCGCATGGCTGGTATAGAGCAGCGGCAACTGCTGACTGGAATCGAGGACTTCTCACCGCGTTGCCTGCGCGTGAAGATCGCTGTATCATCGATGAACCGTTCTTCCCTTACGTCACGGCTTCCCCATTTGACCGCTCAGTAGTGACGTCACGTCACGTGGATCGTCGACCAGCTATAAGAGCACCGACGACGCCGTTCTTCACCAGTGGGCTCGGCAGCAGCACGACTGGCAAAATGCTGAGCAACCCTTTCTGCTTCGTACTACAGGTCAGTGATTATATGCCATCTTACTGTTATCGCAGCGATGACCGCTTTTAGTGCTGCTGCCCTGCCAACTGTGTGTGAGATGCCTACTGAATCGTGTTTGTAGTGTTGTTTCACATCCGTTAGATATCTTAGTTTGCGGAGATGTAGAAGCAAATCCAGGACCTGACAACGAGCTTCTGCTGGAGCTACTTGCCGGACAGGGCAAAATTACTGCCAGTCTCCAAGAAGTGGTGGTCACCCAAAACGAAATTGAAAAGAAAATTACCGCATTGAATACACGAATTGATGAGATAGAACGGAAAGTAACTGACTTGAACGCATTAACCAACCAAGTTAAAATCATGGAAACTACAGTGACAAGGTTTGACTCGCAGTTATCCTCACTAATGGCCAAGGTTGACGATTTGGAGAATAGAAGCCGCAGAAATAATTTGATCATATATGGCCTGGATGAACCTGGCACGGAGACACCAGAGGAGCTTGAAAGAAAAATAAAGAACGAAGTTTTCTCTGAGAAACTGGGTATTACTGCAACGGGAATTGAAAGATGTCACAGACTTGGCCGAAAAGTTGAAAACAAACCTCGTCCTACCATTTTAAAATTTCTGGACTACCGAGAAAAGACTGCTATAATAAAGTCTGCGTACAAACTTAAAGGCACTACGATATCGCTATCAGAGGACTATTCTTTCAGAATTCGTGAAATAAGAAAACAGTTATGGAAAAGTTCGGCCGAAGAAAGAAGAAACGGAGCGAAAGTAAAACTTGTATATGATAAGCTGAGTGTTGATAAGGTACTGTTTGGTTGGGACGAAGGAAAATGCTCACGCTTTAGGCTGAGCAAAAACGATAACGATAACTGACGGCGTAGCTGTGGCCTTCGATCGTTGAAAGTATTGAACATGAATTGTAGGAGCGTTCTTAACAAGGCCACCGAGTTAGAAGGAATGTTGCTTTCTCATGATCCAGATATCGTTATTTTAACAGAGACATGGTTAAACGAAAGCGTATATGACAGTGAATTTGTTCCCCCTGGCTACAGTGTTTACAGGAAAGACCGTGAAAGTAGAGGTGGTGGAGTGTGTGTCCTTTTTAAGAATTCTTTAAAAATACTAAGCATGCCAGATGTTTCTGACATAGAGTGTATCTTTTGCAAAGCTTACAGTGGTAAGGTTAGGTACGTCTTGGGGCCTTTTACAGGCCTCCTAGTTCCTCAGTTGCTGTCCTCGAGCGGTTGAGGAATTATCTTAGTGTACATGTTAAGCCTGATGATCGGATTATTTTGTCCGGAGATTTTAATTTGCCAAACGTTGATTGGCCAAACTTCTTAGTCCTAAATCAGAGTGACGAATCTGGTGAAGCAATGCTGGATATAGCATTTACTTTTGACTTATTACAAGTCGTTGAAGATTTCACGAGGATTCAAGGTAACTCTAAATCGATACTTGATCTTTTTTTTGTGAGTGGAATGATTTCTGGTGATACTAAATGTGAGGTACTACCTGGAATTTCCGATCATCAGGCTGTTTTATTAACCATAGATGACGTTTCTGTGAACCGAGATGACAAAACTTTGTGCTTCCGAAACTTCTCTCGTGCCGACGACGTTTCCATTATAGACATGCTTTCTTTCAACTTTGACGCTTTTGAAAACAGCACTGCCAATATAGATGAGCTTTGGAACTGTTTCAAAGGTATTGTAAATGAATGCATTGAACGATTTGTACCATGCATTGTAAAAAAGAATAAAATAACCCCTGGATATCTCGGGAGACATTACGGCTGCGGAGGAAACTAAAGCGACTAAAAAGAAAAAAGAAGACATGCGTGGACACACAAAAATTCAATGAAAAAATTTTTAATATTTCCACTCAGCTTAAAAATCAGTTGGTTATGGATAAACAACATTATTACGGCGAATCATTACCGCATTTCATAACCACGTCTCCTGAGAGATTCTGGCGATTAATATCTCCTTCTTCTAGATCTTGTGATGTTTTTGAAATTGATGGTATTCAAGTTGATGATGATAGAAAAATTACAAATGCATTTAATGAACATTTCAAATCGGTTTTCACGAGAGACAATGGTGTTATACCAAATTTTGATGCTCATTTCCCACCCATTTCTGATGTTGTCATTAGTGAACATGGCATATTGAACATGCTTCTGAAACTGGATATTAAGAAATCCTGTGGGCCCGACAACATTCCCAATGCATTTTTAAGGAGGTATGCGGAATGGGTATCTAAGTATTTGTATATATTATTCTCCAGATCTTTGTACGAGGGCCAAGTCCCAGACGATTGGGGAACTGCCAGGGTAAAACCGCTACATAAGAATGGGAACAGGCATTGCATCAAAAACTACCGTCCTATTTCATTGACATCAACTTGTTGCAAGCTTTTGGAGCATATAATACATAGCCACATATCAGAGTTTCTCGATAAATACAATATCCTAACTAAACATCAGCATGGGTTTAGAAAAGGATACTCAACATGTACTCAGCTAATTGAAACGATACACGATTTTTCAATATCAATCAATAACCGGAAACAGACAGATGCAATTTTTATGGACTTTACAAAAGCATTTGATAAGGTATCTCATGAAAAGTTACTGTACAAGCTAGATAACATACTTAAAAACACCCAGTTAGTTAAATGGATTTCGGCGTATCTTTCTAATAGACATCAATTTGTAGTGTTTAACGAATGTTGTTCTAACAAACTTTCCGTTGACTCTGGCGTTCCCCAAGGGTCTGTTCTTGGACCACTGCTTTTTTTAATATTTATTAATGACATCGTGCAAGACATTCCGGTTAAATTAAACTATATGCTGATGATTGTGTAATTTACTCAGAAATAGATAGTATTGAAGATCAGTTGTTGCTAAACAGTGCTTTTCAAAAAGTTGCTGCTTGGTGTGATGCATGGCAGATGTGTATTAACTATGACAAAACTGTCTTTATGAGAATCACTAACAAAAAACTCCCATTAAAGTTCAATTACTTTGTTAATAATACATTTCTCTCCGAGGTAACACACTACAAGTACCTAGGTCTGTGGATTTCAAATAACCTTACTTGGACCCAGCACATTGATTCCGTAAGGGCTAACGCAATCCGTAAGTTGTTCTTTCTCAAGAGAGCTTTGAAACTTGCTACCCCTCCTGTTCGCCTTCTAGCATATAAATCAATTGTTCAGCCAACGTTAGATTACGCTGCTATTATTTGGGACCCTTTCACCACGACTAATATTAATAAAATTGATAGCGTACAGAAAAAGGCCGCTCGCTTTATATACAACAGCTTTGGACGTACTTCTGTAACCGAGCTTCTAGCAAGGGCCA
This sequence comes from Ixodes persulcatus, assembly GCA_013358835.2. Lineage (NCBI taxonomy): Eukaryota > Metazoa > Arthropoda > Arachnida > Ixodida > Ixodidae > Ixodes > Ixodes persulcatus. The sequence continues at coordinate 377,231 of JABSTQ010009160.1, read as the reverse complement.
ACCTACCACCATTAACACAAAGAAATCGTCATTCTCGTCTCAAGCTTCTGTTTCAATTAATTAAAGGTCATTATAAAATTGATATATCTCATCTAGTTTCCTTTTCTTCTTGATATGCGACCAGACAGAGGCATGACTTAACTATAACTCCTTTCCGCGCACGCAATAATTGCTTCAAATATTCTTTTTTTCCAAGAACAATAATCGATTGGAATAACCTTACTAATGATGTAGTTTTGCAGCCATCATTGACATTATTTGCCTCCCACCTTAGTTAATATTGTTTTGTCTCGTGTTTCTTTATGTTACACTTTGTATATTTGTCCTTTTGTGCCAGCTATGTATCTGTACTTTCACATTGTAAACCCACCCTGCTAAAATCCCTGCTAGGGGATTGCAGTATTGATAAATAAATAAAATAAATAAAGCTACGAGCTGCATCATGCACCCTTTACAACTTAAGACCTTTCATCCCAATGTCAATCAGAAGACGTCTTGTGCATGCACGTGTGTATAGTGTGCTTCGATACGGAATAACTTTGTTCGGGCAGTGTACAGACCTATTGGAAACGAAAGTGAATTATCTTTTGAAGGGCATCTTGCGTAGCGTGGCATACGGTTCCAGCGCTCAAACATCCGATAACATCTTTGTCGATCTTAATTTACCATCCTTTCGAGCTTTATTCATGCATACGGTTGTACTCTGGCACTACTGGGATGACACCTTCAAGGTTCCCTACCTGGTATGGCATGACCTTCGAAAGCTGGAGCCATATATCACGCCGCGCATCAACACACATTTTGGGAAATCCATTCGCTCTTATTACGTTCCACACATGTTTAACAACCTCCCACCTCTGCTGAGCGATATCACGTCTCGCGGAAGGTTAAAAGGAAAACTGAAGAATATTTGCTCAATTATGGTTAAACATCACTAACCACCAAGACTGTGATATGTCTTAAACAGATGTTGTGAGCGCGATCCACAATTCTTCTTTAACAAATGTTCTCCTTTGTATTTTTTTTTTTTACTTTATGTGTGCATGCTCCATTATGAATGACATCATGAACCAGCAAGACTGTTCTTCTACAGATGTTGTGCACGCGATCCACAATTCTTCTTCTTTAACAATCTTTCTAAAACTCTTTTGTAATTTTTGTTTTACTTTATGTGTTTTTTTTGTAGATCATTTTTTTTGAGGGGGACCAGTCGTACAAGTCCTTAGGACTTTCACGGCCCCGAAATGCTATTTCGAGAATTTGAGGCAAGTACATCGCCTGCCTGCTAGACGTGATGCCGTGCCCCCCATACTGGTTCGTTTTTCATCGTCTCCACTAAAAGAACGCTGGATGATGAGTCGTGGCCGCTTGAGTTTTCTTCCTTGCGGAGACTCACAGCCTCGAATCTACTTCAATGACAATCTTACCGACTACAACAAAAAACTCTTCTGGATGGCGAGAACCAGAGGAAGGGAAAAGGGCTATAAGTTTGTATGGGTTCGACATGTACACATTTTTGCCAAAAAATGCGAAGGATCAACTTTGCTTCGCATTATGAATGTTGTTGATTTGGAGCAAATAGTGTAGACCCTAATGGCTCATTTTTTTCACTTTAAGTGTAGTATAGGCATTAATAGCTCGGTTTTCTCAGTTTAAGGACTTCAAGTCTTGCTCCGAACACTTTGATGCGCACCCAGGGACATCTTTTACCTTATTCCATGTCAATATAAGGAGCTTGCGCAAGCACTGGGATGAGTTTAGATTAATCGTAGATAGCGTGCTTCCGATAGCTGACGTGCTCATTCTCACAGAAATTAATATCCATAGAGACGACGTTGGACAGTTTCTTTTACCCGGATTCAAGAATTTCTTTTATACTCGCGATAAAAAGCGCGGTGGTGGTATTGCTGTTTTTCTGAAATCCACATTGTTTTATTCAGAAATTTCTGTATCATTCGTTTCGTGTGAGTCATTGGCGTTACGTGTCTTTACTTCTATTTTCTACTTATGAACTCTACCTACTGGCAATCTATAGACCCCCTTCGGATAGCATCCCTGACTGTCTCTCCGAACTTCGCTGCTGTATACAGTCGTTGCCACTCACTGCACCTCTTTGTCTTACAGAAGACATTAACATTGACCTCTCAAATCCTTCCAAAGCTATAGTTTGTGAAAACCTCACTCTATTGGCTCTCTGCGGAATAGAAGCATCTATTCATGCCCCGACAAGAGAAGAATATCTAAACACAAGACTTGTCAGCTCGTCCATTGATCACATTAACCTAAGGGCACCTTTCTCAACAATCAAATCAGCCATTATAACCCAGAAACTATCAGACCACTACTTTATAGCATGTCAGTTGGAATTTCCTGGTGAAGTGGGTGCTGTGCCCAATACTCAAATCCGCGAGATTGAAATAGTTGACCGTCAGAGGTTTGACAAGCATGTTTCCGATTATGACTGGGTAACATTCCAACGGTCTGTATGTCTTTCAGAAATCTATTCTTCTTTTGCTGAACTCTTCCAGAAGTTTGCTAACGCATCAAAAAAAGTAATGTTTTTAAAGCAGAGGAACTCCAATTTACGCTGGATTAACAATGACATATTAGCTGCAATTAAACTAAAACAAATTGCTTGGAAACGCTGCCGCCGCTCAACACACAACCAAAGCCTGCATGTAGAATTCAGATCTATCCGCAATAGAGTTAGCGCACTCATTCGCTCTGGTAAACGGGCTTATTTTCAAAAGCAGTTTTCTGAATCTCGGAGCAACGCTGTTAAAACTTGGTCATTGATCAACGAATTGCGCGGTGTCTCCCCGCGCGTGCAAGGAAGCATTTTAAAAGCCACCTTTGGTATTAACTCACTTGCTGCAGCCAATCGTTTTAACGATTTCTTTGCTTCTTTTTCCGGAACAGCCAAAAAAAGCTCAATGTGTTCATCTATTCCTAACTCGAACTCTGCTTCCGCTTTTCTTCCTTACATGACAGCAAGCGACTTAGAATCTATAATACTGAGCCTCAAATTCAACAAATCCCCTGAAATAGATAAAATACGCCTTAGTGATCTTCGAAGAAATTTCACTTACATTAAAGATACACTCCTTTTACTTTTCAACAATATAATCGAGACTGGTATCATACCTCGTGCATTAAAAACTGCTGTTGTCAAACCCCTATTTAAGGGAGGTCAGAGAAGTAAGGTAGAAAACTATCGCCCAATATCTATTTTGCCATGTCTGGCACAAATATTAGAAAAATATATTTATATGACGATGGCATCCTTTATTGATAAATATCAAATCATGTCTCCGAGTCAGTATGGCTTTATAGCTGGCCGAGGAACACAACCTCTCTTGGACACGTTTTCTGATGACTTAAATGATGGCTTTGAGAATAACTTGTTCACTTGCGCATGCTTCCTTGACGTGTCAAAAGCGTTTGATACTGTTAATCACTCTATACTACTTAGCAAACGTTCAGCCATAGGATTCCGTGAACCTTTCTTATCACTTTTAGAAAATTTTCTGCTTGGGCGCACACAGTTGGTTTCGGTGAACAATGTGCAAAGTTCCACAGTTAGTTTAAAAGCTGGCGTTCCGCAAGGGTCTGTTCTTTCTCCACTATTGTTTAACATCTATGTCAACGACTTACATAGCGTGGTTTCAAACTGCATTATTTACCAATATGCAGATGACACCCTTTTATTAACACGTAATACTTCCTACCCAGAAGCGCTGCAGATGCTCCAACAATCCTCCAACGAAGTCATGGACTGGTTTTCTCGTAACTTGATCTCTATAAATGTGTCAAAAACAAAACTCGTCTGCTTTCGTAATTCCTTGAAAGGAGTGTCCTTAAATATTCCTTTTTTGCTACACACATCAAACTGTAGCTCGTGTCACTGTGCTGAAATGCCGTATTCCGACTCTGTAAAATACCTTGGTATACACTTCGACTCCGACCTTTCGTGGAATTCTCATCTAACGAAAATATGTTCGAAGTTGAGAAGCGTTTCTTGTCTGCTTTATAACATAAAAACTTTCATGCCCCTCGGCTTACGCAAACGCGTTGCTTTTTCGTTAACCTATAGTCACTCGCGCTATGGTATAACTGTTTTCGGTTCATGCTCGAATTTATGGCAAACGAAAATAGACAATATCTTAAAGGGGATTTTGAAAAACGTGTGGTATAACCTCAATTGTTCTCATTTAGACCTTTTTGAGACATTGTCAATGCCGAACTTTAGATCTCTTTTTTTTAGAAACAGTTGTGATCAATCACTACTGGTCTGTCGATTTTAAATCTCCTCGTCCCGTCTCACGTCAACTATGGAACGTTTCCAAATATCTCGTTCCGAAATGCTATACACGGTATGGCAAAATTATGCGTTCATTTTACGTTCCACACATTTTTAATCAATTACCAGCAGATCTCTGGGACCTTACGTCAAAGAAAAAACTAAAAAAGCGCCTCCGCAGTATGCATATACTAAAAGAAAAAGTATAACTGTCTTTTTTTTTCACATTTCTGTGGTGTTTGTTTGTGCGACTTCGATAGACTCATCACCTGGAAGTTCTGTCCCTCATATTTTTGTGTCGATCTTTGAATGTGCTGTGAACAGACGTGCCGTGTGAGTGTGGCCTTTTTTGTTCACTCTGCTAGATTCCTCATTCCGAAGTTCTGTGCCTCAAATTTTTGTGTCGATTTTCTTTCAATGTCCTGTGACCAGACGGACAAACCAATTTTAACACTTTTTTCTCCTGTCTCTGTACGCATAACATCAAAGGTTTTTTTCTTCTAATAATTTATATTGACCAGTACTGCTGAAGTGAACATTTACTGTGGTCTTCTAGTGTCTTAACTTTTTTTTTTTTTTTCTCTGACCGACTATGTTACCAATTCTACCTAAAGGGTTCAGTCACACAAGCCCATGTCGGCTTTGACGAACCTGACTGCTTTGTCATGAGTATAGTCTTCGAAAATAAATGTATTATTATTATTATTATTATTATTATTAATATTATTATTATTATTATTATTATTATTATTCATTCGCTGCGGAGATGCCGCCTAGTACGGACGCATGCACAATCTGCTCCCGTGTCTTCAACGGAAGACAAACATTTCTGCGATGTTCTGGATGTAAACTTCGTGCGCACACAAAGTGTGTATGCTGGCCGGACAACGTCGACACGTTTCTTCAGTCTGGGGTAAGCTCCTTTCTCTGCGAGAGCTGTGCGAGTATCGGCGGTGCTGCGAGGCCTAACAGCGATGTCGTCGTCGGCAATCACGCCAGCAACGCTGCGGACTTTGCCCGTTTCACTGCCGCCCTCTCTCCGGCTCGACAACTTCCCGCGGGGCCACCCGCCTCTCCTCCCGTTGACCTTGGATTAGGCTTAGAGGCCCTGCGGAGCCTGCTCCTTGATGCTATGGAAGGAATTTCGTTCCTTACTGACGAGGTCGACGCCCTCAGAGACGAAGACGCACGCCTCCGACATGAGCAAAAGCGCGACGCCGTGCTTCAGGCGGGTGCCATGGCCGTACTACGGTCTGAGGTCCGGGATCTGCGTGACGCACTCGGCCAGCGACGACAGCCGGACGCGCCCGATCGCCGGCGGCAGCCCGTGGATAGGACGGCAGGGGTCTTTGGGAAAAGACACTTATGCTGCCGCTCTACCCAGCTCTCTCCCCCAAGCTTCTCCTACGAAGGTTGTGGCGGCAGCTCTCCCTTCGGATGGCCAGAATAATGTTTCGCCGAAAGACGACGTCCCTCCCAGTGGCATTAGCTCTGCACGACCAAAATCTAGGACCTCAGCGCTTACCGGGGCGTCGGAAACCTGCAAGTTGATCATTGCCCCTCCATCAACTCGACGAAGAGCCCTGTTCGTCACCAAGCTTAACCCGGACACCAGCTGCGAAGACATCAGTTCTCATCTCTCTTCCGTCGGAGTTGAGGAAGTGGAGTGCCGGAAACTGAAGACGCGCTACGACACTTACGCCTCCTTCCATGTGTCCGTGGCTGCCAAAGACTTCGACAAACTTTCAGATCCCACCGTGTGGCCTAAATCCTGCCTCTTTAAGGCTTTTCGAGGCGCCCTTCGCGAGGACCTGCTCCATGCATCCGACGCAGCCGCCGCCGTTGCCCCCTTGAACGCTAGAGAAACCAAGGATGAGTAACATTGATTTATTTTACCAAAACGTTCGCGGCCTGCGTACAAAAGCCGATTGCTTTTTCTCTAATGTTACCTTATCAAATTGCTCTATATTTTGTTTAACTGAAACAAGGTTGTGTTCTAGCATCGGCTCCTCCGATTACTTTCCTCCTTGTTTTGAGGTCCACCGTCACGATCGTGATTCTACCCTGCGGAGCAGAACGGGGGGTGGATTGTTGGTCGCAGTCGACAGGCGCTACCGCTCTAGGAGACGCGAAGACATAGAGACATTTCCAGAGAGCGTATGGGTCGAGATTGAGGCTGCAAAGGGAGTACGTGTTTTAATCGGTTTATTTTACCTCCCTCCCCAGACACCGCCAGATGAATTTCATGGTTGTCTTGTTGGCATAGAGAATACAGTGAATGACTCAGAGAGATGCGAAGTCTCAATCTTGGGGGATTTTAATGCTCCTGGAGTCAACTGGCCGCAGTTTGATGTTTTTACGGACAACTTTTACTAGAGGCAGAAAGGCACCCAGCTCTTAAACTTTTCTTTTTTTTTTAAATCTCACACAACACAATAATGTTCTGAATCACCAATTTAATGCTCTAGATTTATGCCTCTCAAATATGAACAGTGTGCGTGTAGCACGGGGTGAACTCCCATTAGTTCCTCAGGATACATATCATCCTGCACTTGATATAGTACTTTCTTTCGAAAATTCCTGTGTTCGTGCTCATTCTGGTGGTTCCCCGCCCCACACCTCATATAATCTGTCAGCAGGCGACTACGTCGGGATGCATAATTACCTCACGAGTTTTGATTGGGCATTGATCTTGGAGTCGCCTGATGTAAATGACCAGGTCATGCTCTTCACTCAAACAGTTTGGGGGGCCATGGATACTTTTATTCCATTAAAAACAGTTACTAAATCTCGCTTTCATAGCTGGTTTTCCAGTGAGCTAAAAACACTACTGAAAAGAAAGGACTTTTTTCACAGGAAGTTTAAGAAAAGTGGCATTTTAAGGTGGGAGGTAGAATTCAAGAGCTGCAGAAAGCAATGTAAGAAGTTCCTAGATCGCGACCGCCAGGCTCATCGTTGCTCAGTGGAATCAGATCTTGTCAATAACCCGAAGAAATTCTGGAGGTACATTAATTCACGCTCTGGGAGGCATATCGAGTCCAAGATTGTCCTGGATAATCACGAGAGTGACTTGGAAGTCCGTGCCTGAGTTATTTGCTGAGCATTTTAGGTCAGTCTACAGGGATAGTACGCAGCGTTCTGCACCCGCGCTGCCTCACTTTGATGGATTTGGTGACTTGTTAAGTTGCATTAATGTCGATGAGGATTGCGTCCGGTCCTGTATTAAGAAAATGAGAGCAACACTATCTGTAGGGCCCGACGGCATTCCCTCTGCAATTCTCAAAACTTATCACGAAATATTCACTCCGGTATTGTGCTCTATATTTAACAACTCGTTAAAGTTGGGAACCTTTTCTGAAACATGGAAAGTCGCTGTTGTTGTTCCGGTCTTAAAGTCGGGGAAAAAAGGAGATATTTGTAACTATAGACCTATTTCTCTTCTCTCTCCATTTTCTAAGCTCTTTGAAATGGTCGTCCATCAATTCCTCTCTTTCAAATTTCGAAACTTAGCAATTCCCAATCAGCACGGTTTTATGAGCGGCAGATTAACTACTACTAATCTTGTCAGCTTAATGTCTGCCGCATCGCGTGTGATATGTAACAGAGGTCAGTTAGACGTTGCCTACTTTGACTTAAGTAAGGCTTTTGACGTAGTCAATCACATTCTTCTTTTATCCAAACTTTCCTCCTATGGAGTATGTGGCTCAGTACACGACTGGTTAAGAAGCTACTTGTCAGAGAGAGAGGCGTATGTCCGGGTCAACAACATGAACTCTTCGTTATACAAGGCTCCCTCTGGCATTCCACAGGGATCTGTATTAGGACCCCTTCTGTTCACAGTTTTCGTAAATGACGTCTCTTTTGCTGTTTTAGATTTTTCATTCCTGCAATATGCTGACGATATAAAAATTTATTGAGAAATAGTTGCTGAACATGAGTGTGCTAAGCTTCATGAAGATGCACGTTCTTTCTACCGATGGTGCTCTGATAACAACTTTTGCTTGGACCCGTCCAAAACCAAGGTCATGACGCTCTCTCGGAAAACTCACAATATCTCTTTCGCATCTAATATTCAAGGAGTCACTTTGTCTCGAGTACGTGTAATGAAAGATCTCGGAGTGATGGTTGATTCTGGGGTGCGCTTCTCTGATCACGTTGGTAGGCTGGTTAACTCGTCATTGCGAATGTTGGGTGTCGCCTCTCGCTTAAACAGGGAGTTCGAAAACCCGACTGCTTTTATCACGTTATACTGTTCGCTATCCAGGTCGCAGTTAGAATATGCCTCAGTTGTTTGAAATGGAATTTCTAAGAGTCACACCTTGGAGATGGAACATCTGCAAAAAAAGTTTGTTTCTATCTTTAAACATGGCTACATAAAGGAGGATGTTCACTGTTTAATATATGAGTCTGCGTTAGAGCGTGTTGGTTTGCTTAGCTTGCACCGGCGTTGGGAGAACCCGGACTTACTATTTTTGTTTAAAACGCTGCATGAACTCATCAATTCTCCGAGCCTGTTATCGGAACTGTGCCGTAGGGTCCCACGTGTGCCTACTCGCCTTCTGTCATATTTTTATGTGTCTAGAACACTTAGTCCGGTAAACCCAATTGTGAGAATGGCACAGCGTTTGAATCATTACTCTGAAAAGCTTGATATTTTCCACCCTTACTACAGGACGTTTGTCCTTTCTATTAAACACTTGCCCGTGCAGGATGAGCATTCCTGAATGGAATGCTCATCCTGCATTCCATTCAGAAGGTGTTTTCGACAGTAAGCCATTATAACCACTGGTTTCTTTTTGTTTACTTCTGATATTATTTACCAAATAATTTTTGTAACTCTTGAATTTTCGCATCACACGAACTATTTACGCCAAGAGTGTAGTCGACAGTGGACCAGCATATCACCTGGTTTATATATGTTCGTGATTAATTTTGTAATTATTTTTGGTAATTTTTGTAACTCTTGGATTCGGCTGTATTAGTATTATTCTCCTTTATTTTCCTTTTCTTTGTCTTCTATTTTCCTTTTTTTGTTCATCGGTTTTTCCTTTTCTTTTTTCGCCTTACCTCCCTTTGCCTTGTCTTTTCCCTTTTCTTCCTTGGCAATCAATTCCTTGGGGTCGAAGAAGAGGAAGTTTGAAATACAAATGAGTTGATAGTTCAGCGCTGTGTGAGTGTATTTTTCTGTGTGGTTGGTTTTTTGAGTAACTGTCTACCGGTGCGCTGGTTCATAATGACTTCTGGGGAAGTGAGTTCAAGGTGTCGTCATGCCCACTTCGTGATCTGAGATCGGCTCCGCGTTTTCAAACTCCGCGGGTAAGAACTCATTACGGTGAAAGTATTCGCTCATTTTATGTCCCAAAAATGTTTAATGAAGTCCCAGATTCTTTGCTTCTCCCCACTTCAAACAAGACATTAAAATTTTTTTTGAGGAGCTCGTTCTCCGACGTGTATAGACAGTGAACTTTACTGCTTTTAACTCTTATTTCTTTGTTCTTACATATCGCTAATTCCCTCGTGACATTCTTTTTTTTTTTTTACTGAAACATTTTTTAGACATAAAATGACTAGTGGATGTATTGTGTGAAATCTGTTATTTGATCCTATGTTTTTTTTATTTTTTTGTGTGAACACTCCCTGAGTGAATTTGCCTGACTCAGCAAGATAAATTCGTGTCTTCACTACGATAATTCCTGTTGCATTTTTGTGTGGTTTCGTGCGCGAAAGTGTGTGCCACTCGGTGTTCATTTTTTTATGACTCATCTTCAAGCTACATACAAACACGACTAAAACACCAACTCTGACTTTTCGCCTGCACTCTGATGAAACATTGAAATGTGTGTGTGTGTTTTTCCTATGCGCACGTGATGTGAGTCCGTGCGAATATCCGGTCTGCCACACCAAATGCTGGATCTGGTCCTACAAGCCTCTGCTGCTTTGACCAGACCCGACACTCAACTGGTTATATTTGCAATGTTGAATAAAAATTTATTATTATTATTATTATTATTATTATTATTATTATTATTATTATTATTATTATTATCGTTGTTATTATTATTATTATTATTATTATTATTATTGTTATTATTATTATTATTATTATTATTATTAATATGTACTATTATTATTAAAATGTATTCATATGTATTAATAAGAGAAGAAAAAGAAGTCGTCTGGCTCCGGCGTTCCTTTTGATAGCTGCCAAATATTAACATTCATTTTTATTATTTCGTCGACCTAAGACCTCTGGCGAAGTCCTACCATCTGGACAAGAAAAGGAGCCTCTATGGGACCGTCGATCGACATCCTACCATCTACGTAAAGTGGGCAAATCGTCTGAGGCGATCGCTGAACCGCCTGCACGATCGCCGCCATGTCCCCGACGTCCTGCTTGTCCCAGTACCAATGAGGCCCCTTGCATGCCCGGCATCGGAGTGTTGAACATCGCTCCAAGCCAGCGCTCCACGCCAACTCCGCTGTTGCACCAAGTGAGGGCCTTTTTCATTCGCCTACGCCTTCAGACCTTATGATCACCGGACACACTGCTTTCACGGTGGGAATCGTGCACTCATTACGCGCACAGATCTCACGGTGTGCTGTCTTGGTACCGAGTGCTTCACCTTCGCTTCTCAAGTCTCAATAATGGCAATCAAGAAACCAGACGCTGTCTCTACTATGCATAAGTGAGCGCGTGTTTTAGGATACTTTCTGGTGCGGCTGGTAGACATATTTGTCGGTACTCACAGCGCGTTTATCTGAAGCTTGTTTTACTAACGTTCTACTTGTGTCATTTGACCATGCCTTCAACAGAATGCTTTAAGTGTCGCGAGCCGGTACTGTTGGATGGCAGATATATGACATGCACGAGATGTTCAAACAGCTTTCATCCTGGAAAGTCGTATGCTGGTGTTTCTGCCAGTACATTTAATGCAATGAGCTCCGTGAAGCCCGAGCAATGGTGCTGTCACCTCTGCCGCCCGTCTGCAAACAAGTCCAATGCAGGAAGCGCGGGAGCGAATTCGCAGAGTGAATCTACGTCATTTTCCTCGCAGTTAGCAGAGGTTAACAACAAATTAGACCTGCTTCTTTCTCTCAAGAGCAGTGTCGACGCGCTACTTCAGCTTCCTGCAAAAGTCGAGGAGCTCCTGGCCGTCAAATCCGCTGTAGACACCATGGAAAAGTCCACAGCTGAGGTGTTGGAATTCATTGCTTTTCAATCAGCTCAGTATGACTCTCTTTTAAAGAAAGTGCCTGAGAATGAGGCCACTGTGGCTGAGTTGCAAACTGAGGTTGGGTCTTTAAAATCCACTTTATCGGCCCAGTCGCGGGAGATTCAGCTCCTTCGTGCTGAGCTCAATAACTCCGAGCAATTTAGTTGGCAGTCTAATCTAGAGATTCTTGAATTTCCATGCAGCTCTAAAGAAAACCTCCCATTCATATTAGGTGACATAGCCCAAAAGATCGGCATACAAGATTTTCAGACCTCGGAAATGGATACCGTTCATTGCCTGCCCTCTACTCGAGGAGCCACCCCGGTTATTCTGGTGAGGTTTCGGGCAGTGCAGACCAGAGAACGCTGGTTAAGCTCTCGTCGTTTATTGGGTCCTCTTGCACGTGAGAAAGAACTGCCGAGGCTATTCTTGAACGAGAACCTCACCCATGCGAACAGGGAGCTTTTCTGGAGGGCAAGGTCGAGGGGAAACGAAAAGCAATATAAATACGTCTGGGTGAAAAATGCAAAGATGTATGCAAAAAAGAAACAAGGTTCTACGGTCATTCGCGTTAATTCTGTGGGTGATTTGGAACTGATTGTCTAACGTATATGACCCCATCGTTCTTTAATTTCCAAGACTTTAACTCGCTTCTTGTGGATTTTGACCTGTCTTCAGTTAATGCACTTACCTTTGTTCACATTAATATTCCAAGTGCTCGGCAATATTGGGACCAGTTTTGTGTTACTGTGAATTTTTGGAAATCCCTAGTGGATGTTTGTGTCTTAACGGAGACAAATTTATCGAAAGATTTAATTAATCAATTTTCACTGCCTGGATACAGATAAGTTTTTTCTTCCGTCCTTGCAGGACAGGAGGTGGTATTGCAATATTTGTCAAAGTTTCGTGGGAAGCTTTGAAACTGAATTTTACATTTAATCATGCGGAATCTTTAGCCCTGAATATTTTTAACTCAAGATATTCCTTAACGATGGTCGCCTGCTACCGTCCACCATCTGAACGCGTCTCCTTATTCCTGGAAGAATTGCGAGCATGTCTGAGAGGCTTGCAGGCCACGGAACATATATGTCTGCTTGGAGACTTTAATATTGACACTTTAAATCCTACAAAGGCTGTCGTGTGCGACTATCTAAATATACTTGCTGAATTTGGCCTTGTAAATTCTATCCAAGCCCCTACCAGGGAGGAACATTTCAATGGTAGCTTTGTCACTTCCTGTCTAGATCACATTAATATTCGTGCCCACGGCGTTTTAGTTAAATCTGCGGTTGTCTGACAGAAACTCGCGGACCACTACTTCACGGCTTGTCAACTGCTCTCAAAGGATTCTGTCAAAACCGCCTGTTCTAAAAGGAGACAGGTAAAAATTTTCGATCGCAAAGCGTTTGACAAATTAATCGCATAATATGACTGGGACAATTTCTTGCGGTCTTTTAGTCAACAGGAGATTTATTCAAAGTTTATTCAGCTGTGGAGAACTTTTACTGACTGCAGTACAAAAGTAATTATCGTTAAAAAAGCGTCGACCTGAACTCGCGTGGCTGAATGATGACATTATTGCCGCAATCAAATATAAAGACCTTTTGTGGACGCGCAGTCGACAGTCACCGAAAAACGAGGAATTGCGCATTAAAGTTAACATTTAACGCAATAGAGTAACCGCAATGATCAAATTGGCTAAGCGTAATTATGTTAAAGCAAAGTTAGTCGAATCACGCTTAGACACCCAGGTAACTTGGACTCTGGTCAACGAACTCCGTGATGGTCCCAGTGCTAGGCGTTCAGTTGACGAAACCGTGGAAAAGTATTTCCCGTGTTGTCCTCTCTCTGCAGCCAATGCTTTTAACACCTATTTCGGAAAGACCTCAAGCATATCGCGCGATAATGAAGTTGACCTCTCGCTCTCAATCATTCCAAATGTAGCGTCCGCTTTCCTTCCTGAACTTACAGAGCAAGCGTTACAAACTATGTTGTTCAGCTTTAAACCTCGTCAGTCTCCTGGAATTGATGGTGTACGAATGTCCGATCTGTGTAGAAATTACAACTCACTAAAAAATATACTTCTACGGATGTTGAACAGTTTTATAGCTTCAGGCATAATTCCAGACAACCTTAAAATAGCAATTGTAAAGCCTTTATTTAAAAGTGGAGATCACGGTAAGTTGGAATGCTATCGCCCTATCTTGATCTTGCCTTCGATAGCGAAGATTTTGAAGAAACATATTTTTATAACAATGACTGATTTTATGAATAAATTTAATCTTTTTTCTCAACAGCAGTTTGGTTTTGTTATTGGAAAAGGAACAGAACCTCTTCTTGAGGACCTCTCCTGTCTCCTGAACACTGCCTTCGAAAATAATCTTGTTACGTGCGCACCTTTCTTAGATGTTTCAAAAGCTTTCGACTTTCAAAAGCTTTCACACAATTTTTTTTTTTAAAAACTCCTTAGCTTAGGGTTCAGGGGTCGATTTTATTCCCAGCTTAAAAACCTTCTGTTAAACCAAACACAGCTAGTTTCGATATCTGGACAATACAGTGCTAAAATATCTTTGAAATCTGGCGTACCTCAGGGGTCTGTGCTCTCGCCTCTTCTTTTTAATATATATGTCAATGACCTTTCCCAGGTAGTGAAATACAGTAAGATATTTCAATATGCAGACGATACCGTTCTAGTATCAAGTTATTTACATTATAGTAAGGCAGTAGAATTACTGCAGTTTGATTCAATTAAGATCATGGATTGGTTTTCAAGAAATGTCATCAGCGTCAACACGAAAAAAACGCAACTAATGTGCTTTTCTAGTCCTCTTAAGAGTGTAATTTTAAGCAAGCCAATACTTCTGCACGCTTCAGATTGTACTTCTTGTGAATGTGTGCCAGTAGACTACGTGAACACTACAAAATACTTGGGAATTTTTTTTTTACTCTGATTTATCGTGGAACTCCCATCTTTCCTACATCATGAAGAAGCTGCGAGCAGCATCCTGCACCCTCTACAATATAAGAACATTTATCCCCATGTCAACCCGAAGACTCATTGTGCACGCACTCGTTTATAGTGTGCTTCGATATGGAATAACCTTGTTCGGGCAGTGCACAAACCTATTAGAAACTAAATTGAATTCTCTTCTAAAGGGCATCTTGCGTAGCGTGGCATATGGCTCCAATATTCAAACATCCGACAAAATCTTTGACGATCTCTCTTTACCATCCTTTCGAGCCCTCTTTATGCATACCGTGATACTCCGACATTACTGGGATAATACCTTCAAGGTTCCCAACGTGGTTTTTCGTGACCTTCGGAAATTGGTACCATATGCCACGCCGCGAATCAGTACTCATTTTGGGACAAGCATTCGGAGTTATTATGTTCCCAGCACCTTTAAGAAACTCCCACCCGTGCTGAGTGACATCACTTCTCGTGGAAAGTTAAAAAGAAAACTGAAGACTATGTGCTCGTCCATAGGATAATAGCGTCAACCTTCAAGACTTTTCGTAATGAGTTTGTACTTTACAATTCGTCTTTAACGATATTTACCTTGTCGCGACTCTGAATCTCTGGAAATTATTTGTTCTATGTTTTTTTTGTGTGTGTTTTTTTATTGTTATGTGTGCTTTTGTAGATATTTTGTTGGGATCAGTCCTACAAGTCTTCAGGACTTTGACGGTCCCGAAATGATACTTTGAGGTCGTTTAAGCACCTGCAATAAGTTTATTAATATTATTGTTATTATTATTATTATTATTATTATTATTAAAAAGGCAATAAAGATTATTATTATTATTATTATTATTATTATTATTATTATTATTATTATTATTATTATTATTATTATTATCATCATATTAGGATAATTATTAGGAGAAGAAGAAGTCTCAAGGTTCGGAAGGCCATATCACCGCTCTGAAATATTTGCCTCGGCTCTCTATGGCTTCGTCGAATTGAGGCTCCTGGCGACAATCTTCCATCTACACCAGGTCGGGAGATCGTCTGGGGCGACTACTCAGTCGACTGCAAGTTCACCGCTATTATGCCGATGGTCGGTCTCATCCTGGCGAGACCACTTGCGGACTAAAGCACATACAGCTCTCCGCTGATTTCCTCTTCAACCAGACTTCTACGCATCATCATCGGCGCCTTCATCAATGTATGTGTTGTGGTCTCTGCATGTGTAGTTGTGTGCCTTCAGGTTTCTTCCGGTGAGCCCGTACTTTCATATTCCAACCTTTGCATCTTCTTCCTCCTCGTTGTCTCTTGTCAACTGGGTCCCCCGTTCTTCATTATGTCCCCACCTCCTGCCTGCGGCGTGTGTGGTGTGTGTGTGCCGACGGATGGTAGATGTATGAAGTGCATGGAGTGCCATAGTTCCCTTCACTTGGGTCAATGTGCCGGGATTGCCGAGGCTACCTTTACGACGATGGGAGCAGCTAAACGAGAAAAGTGGCGCTGCAAGACCCCTCGCAGCAGAGACAACCGTACGGGCGCTGGAAACGTGGAGGCTACATCTCAGGATGAACCTCACTCTTTCTCCGCCCAGCTAGCATCCGTCAACGAAAAACTAGACGTGCTGCTGTCGTTAAAACAGAGCGTTGATTCACTTCTCACGCTTCCAGCGAAGGTCGATACCTTGTTGGCCTTAAAACCCACAGTTGAGTTGCTGCGGACGACCGTCCAAGAGGTCCAGGACTCCGTTGTCTTCCTGAGTGCTCAGTACGACTCGGTTCTCACTGAAATCACTGCGCAAAAAAAAGTAACCAAGGACCTTGGGGCGGACGTCCAGTCACTCCAAAACACAGTAAAGGAGCAGGCAAATGCTAATCACCTGCTTCAGGCAGAACTGAATGACGCCGAGCAACAACATCGCCTACCTAACATGGAAATTCAGGGCATGCCTTCCACGTCAAAAGAAAACTTGAACATGATTCTCTGTGACCTAGCCTCTAACATCGGCCTGTCACAGTTTACGCCATCGGATGTTCTCTCCGTCCACCGTCTACCCCCGAAGAAGGCAGACAAACCAAACACTGTTCCATTGATACTGGTCAGGTTTGCGTCGGTTGCCCACAAGGAGCAATGGATGAGATGCCGTGGGCGACTAAGAGAGCTCAGCAACGTCGGCAGTCAGCCCAAGCTATTCTTTAATGACAATCTCACTCGTTCCAACCGTGAGCTTTTCTGGATGGCGAGGAACAAGGGAAAAGAAAGCCATTACAAATATATCTGGGTAAAACATGCACACTTCTATGCAAGAAAGAGTGAAGGCTCACCTGTCCTACGGATCAACTCCGTAGGGGATATTGCGAAAATCGTTTAAGCTATGAGAGCCACTTTTTCCCAGTGTAATAATTTTTCGTCTGTTCAAACATTGCAAGATAAACCAAAAGGTGCGACTTTTACATGTTTGCATGTTAATATCCGGAGCCTTCGAAAATGATTGGATCATTTTCTCATAATGGTACAAAATATTATGTTTCATGTCGATGCATTCATACTTACTGAAATTAATGTATCGGACTATGCTTTATCGATTCACTCTCAAAGACTACAACAACGTTTGTTTCACGCGTTCAAATCGTAGTGGCGGAGGCATAGCGGTTTTTGTACATCAAATGTGGCAAGTTTCTCCCCTTAATCTAGATTCTTATCACGTCGAAAATTTATCTATCAAACTTGACAATTCCACCTTCTCACTTTCTCTGTTATGTTTCTACGGGTCTCCTTTGAAAATGTTCGAATGTTTCTAAATGAGCTGCAGGCAACTCTCTCTACATTATCTTCCATACAGCAACTTTGTTTGGTGGGCGACTTTAATATAGACACAATGAACGCAGCAAATTCCATCGTATGCGACTATCTTAACATTTTGTCGAACTTTGGCTTAGAATGCGTTGTTGATACTCCAACCCGAGAAGAAATTTTAGGAACAAAGTTAGTCACTTCCTGCATTGACCATATTTTAATACGAGCACCAGGTACCTCTGTGGAATCTGCTGTGATTCAGGAAAAATTAGCAGATCACTACTTCGTGGGGTGTCAACTAACACACACAGTGGCGTCAAACTCTAAATGCGAAAGTTCAAGACAAGCCCAAATTATTGATAATGTTGTTTTCGACAAGTCAGTTGCCTCTCATGACTGGCAGACCTTTTTAGGTAGAGTTAATAACAATTATCTATACTCAAGCTTTGTCGCCGATCTCCACACAACACAGAATTACAAGATGAATTCAAGCAGTTAAGAAATAAAGTAAACGCTGTCATTCGTTCTGCAAAGAGACAGTTTTTAAAATCACAATCCGAAAAATTCAGATTTAGTTCAGCCAAAACATGGTCACTGATTAATCAATTCCGAGGCACTGGTTCTGGAAATTCTATTGACCAAACCCTCGAACGAAATTTCAGGTCACTTACCTCAAAATTAGCAAACGACTTTAACGACTTCTTTGCAAAATACTCTGGCGTGCCAAGAACCACTGCTGTGAACTCATGCACACTAAAGAATGAAGTTTTGGCGTCAGCTTTCCTTCCTTGCTTGGACGAGAAGGATCTGCACTCCCTTTTATTTAGTTTCAAAGCCAGCAAATCTCCCGGTATTGATGGTATTCGAGCGTATGATCTTCAGAAAAATTTCATATATATTAAGAACGTTCTGCTCGCTATGCTGAACGGCTTCATTACGTCTGGCAGCATACCTGATGAACTCAAGGCTGCCATTGTGCGGCCACTTTTCAAAGGAGGAGAACGATCGAATGTTGCAAATTATCGCCCTATTTCAATTCTACCTATGTTTGGACAGATTCTCGAGAAACACCTCTTTCTGACGATGAGCAGTTTTTTAGATAAGAACGAAATCTTTTCAACTACTCAGTACGGATTCATTACTGGGAAAGGCACGCAACCGGCCCTTGATGATTTTTTTGATTACATATATTCAACATTCGAAAGTAATATGCTTGCATGTGCTCTTTTTCTTGATGTGTCCAAGGCTTTCGACACTGTCAGCCATCAGTTGCTCCTAGCAAAATTCTATCGCCTTGGTTTTCGTGGCCCATTTTATTCTTTACTGGAAAACTTTCTTTCTAAAAGGTCCCAGTTTGTCCTAATTGGAAACTTTAAAAGTTCTCGGCTTTCTTTACTGGCGGGAGTGCCTCAGGGTTCTGTTCTTTCTCCTCTACTTTTCAATATATTTGTGAACGACATGGGCCAGGTCATCAACGGGTGTAAAATGTACCAATATGCCGATGACACTCTCCTTGTGTCACGTCATATTAATTTTTCTGACTTACTCCACACACTCGAAATAAACGCCTCTCATATAATGGATTGGTTCGGTGATAACCTCCTATACATAAACCACTCTAAAACAAAGCTGGCATGTTTTCACAACCCTCTTAAAAGACGCCAGGCTCAAGTAAAGTTTTTGCTTCACCCTTCAAGTTGTGCATTAGTGCAACTGTGTATCAATCGAGTCTGTCGATCACGTGAAATACTTAGGTGTACATTTCGATTTTGATATGTCTTGGAACACCCATATGTCATATATTTGTAGCAAATTACGAATTGTGTCTTGTATGCTTTATAATACTAATTTTTTATGCCAGTCGGTACCATAATAATAATCGTCCATGCGCTTGCTTACAGTATCCTTCGATACGGTGTTACGGTGTTTGGCAACTGTTCCGGTCGATGGCAGTCCAAAGTTAATTCTCTATTGAAAGAAATCCTGACAACCGTTGCACATAATTCAAATTTTCCCAGCAACAGTGATATTTTTCGAAGTCTTCAATTGCCTAATCTGCGTTCTCTTTTTATACAAACGGTAGTGCTCCGTAGCTTTTGGAAAATTGAGTTTAAAACACCATTTCAGTCTCCCCGAATACTTCGTCGCGTTCCTCGCTTTGTAGTGCCAATTTGTTCGACCAGATACGGTAAATACACTCGGGATTACTACGTTCCGTGTTTGTTCAACGCCCTTCCCGACACTTTCATTGACATTACATCACTGAAACAACTGAAGAAGGAACTCAAGTGCACCAACCTTGATTTCATCTAGCATCTCTTTGCTGTGTCTGCATGCTTCGAGCTTGAACTGTAATTAGCTAAGTTAATTTTAACTTAGCTTCGCCTTTTTTTTATTTTTTTCCCTTTTTCTTTGTTTTCGCTTAGCGCTTTTCGTGTTGCTTTTTTCCTACGTGTTTTTTTTTCTTTCGTGATTTTTTTAGCGCCACTCGTGCTTTTTTTTTCTTGATTTGTTTTGCTTTGTGCTTTTTGTGTTTTATAGTTCGACTTTCTGTCTTACATTGTGGAATCACGATAGCGGTCTTTTGATTTTTTTATGGGCGTCATCATACAAGCCCTTTGCAGGCTTTGATATGCCCGTATCTAATACTTGAATTCCAATGTGTGTGAAAATAAAAATCTGTTATTATTATTATTATTATTATTACTATTATTATTATTATTATTATTATTATTATTATTATTATTATTATTATTATTATTATTATTATTATTATTATTATTGAATCTCTGTCGTCTTTCAGGAAGCAGAGTCTTTGGCCCTCTCAATCTACAATGGGAATATTTCAATATACCTCCTGGCTATATACAGACCACCCTCTTCGAACCCTACTCGTTTCTTGGCAGAACTGAGGGAGCACCTTCATACGCTTCCTGTCGGTGGGTCCGTTTGCCTTGTGGGGGATTTCAATATCGATACGCTGAGGCCTTCCAAATCACTAGTATGCGAGTATCTAAATTTATTGGCAGAGTTTGGAATTGACAACACAATTCAGGCTCCCACAAGGGAGGAGTTTATGGGCAGCACTCTAACATCAACCTGCATTGATCACATAAACATTAGATCACAGTCTTCGTGTTCAATCAAGGCTTCGGTAATCTCTCAAAAGCTCGCTGACCACTTTTTGTGGGCTGTCAGCTAGTCTTTAGCAACCGGTCGAAACCGCGCGACGTAGTGCCTAAGAGTGTCAGGGTTATTGACCGTAAAAAGCTGGACGGGCTGATAAGCTCTTACGACTGGGTCTCCTTCATTTGTACAACGAATTTTTCCGACGCTTATCTCAAATTTGTTGAAATACTCGACTTCTCTAAAGACTCTAGTAAAATAGTTATAAAATTTAAAAAGCGCAAAACAGGCCAACCATGGCTCAGTGATGATATCTTAGCCGCTATTAAGCTGAAGGAAGCATTATGGTTACGGTGCAGGCGGTCTCCCAAACAGCGCCGCGTTTAGAGCCGAGTTCAGATGCGCTCGGAATAGGGTCAATGCACTTATTCGTTCCTCAAAACGCAAATACTTCAAGAATATGTTCTACCAGGCCCATTTCGATGCCGCGAAGACGTGGTCTCTAATTAATTACTTTCGAGGAGGCGAGCCAAGAAGCATAACTAATAGAGTCAAAAAAAATTTCGGCTCTCTATCGCCCTTGCTCGCAGACAAGTTTAATAATTTCTTTGCCGCGTCATGTGTTGTGGTTAGTGGTGATGGAGGCTATTCTGTGACGACAGGTTCATATGTGTCTTCGGCGTTTTTACCTTTCCTGGACGCCTCCGAATTGGGCTCTATTTTGCTTAGTTTCAAAGTGGGCAAGTCGCCGGGAATCGACGGAATCAGCGTATCTGATCTCTGCAGGAATTTCAATGTTCTGAAGGACGTACTTCTTTATCTAATAAATGGAATGATCGAAAATGGAGAGATCAACTCACACCTAAAAACCGCCCTGGTTGTGCCACTATTTAAAGGCGGTCCACCAGGCGAGATGAGTAGTTACAGACCAATCTCTATTTTGTCTAGCATCGTACAAATTTTAGAGAAACACATCTTCCGCACAATGACTAGCTTTCTGAACAGGTTTGACATCCTGTCTTCCAACCAATACGGGTTTATCGCCGGCCGAGGTACGCAGCCTCTTCTGGAGGACTTTTCGGATCATCTTCACGCGTCTTTCGAAAATAACTCAGTACTTTGTGCCCTTTTTCTGGATGTCGCCAACGCTTTTAACACTGTAAGTCATAATATACTCCTCCAAGATCTGTATTTCTTAGGCTTTAGAGGTGCTTTCTATACGCTTCAAAAAGCTTTCTCTCAGACCGCACGCACATTGTATCGCTCAACGATGTAAGAAGCTCGAATTTGACTGCTGGAGTTCCGCAAGGCTCCATCTTATCTCCATTGTTATTTAATATCTATGTGAACGATATTAGTCGAGTTGTCTCTGGTTGTCGTATACTGCAATACGCAGATGATACTGTCCTGTTCTCTCGTCATCTATGTGCTGAAGAGGCGGTACGTATGCTGCAGAGGGATGTACTCAAAGTCATGGACTGGTTTGATTTAAACATGATTAAAGTTAACGCGTCTAAAACTAAGTTAGTATGCTTTCATAACCCACTAAAGGTGATTAAACTTGTGGGATTTCCCTTGCTGCTACCCGTCTCGAGGAATGACAGAGCACACCGGTTCAACAACACGTAAACATTTAATGACCGCTATCGCCTGCGGCGCGATCCCAACAGCCCCCGCGCATACGCTGCCACGGCCCTTTATCAGCGGCGGAGCGCCGCTCGCGTGGCCAGTTGCCCTTGGCCCCCTCGTGGTCAAGATGACCACTCATGATCGTCGGAGGGGCAACCTGGGCCAACCGCTTGGAATCTCCAGGTTGCCCACAAACTAGAGGTCCCTATTTTGCTTCATTCTTCAAACTGTGTTGCCTGTTGCTGTGTGCCTGTGGAATATGTCAGTTAAGTTAAATATCTAGGGGTTTTCTTCGACTCGGATTTATCTTGGACAACACACCTGTCTTATGTCACTAAACGGCTAAGAAGTATCTCTTGCTTGCTCTATAGCACAAAAGTGTTTATGCCATTTTCTGTTAAAAAAGTGATTGTTTATTCCCTAGTGTATAGTGTGCTTAGGTATGGTTTAACACTCTTTGCAAACTGTTCACGTCTGTGGCGTTCTAGGGTGGATAGTGTCCTCAGGGGGATCTTGAAGAGCTTGGCTTACAACTCTGCTTTTGCTTCAAGTGATAATTTATTTCAGTCTCTCGAATTGCCTTCGTTTTATGCGCTATTCCAGCACACGGTAATCCTTCGATACTTCTGGTCTAATGAATACAAAGTTCCACATGCTACATCCCGGGCATTAAGAAATGTTCCCCGTTTTGAGATACCTAGGTGTCGCACAAGATTTGGAGAATGTGTCCGACGGTATTACATTCCACATTTGTTTAACAACTTACTCGACTCTGTTTATCATGTTGAAACAAGGAGTAAGCTGAAAAAGGTCGTAAACAGACTATATTACTAGGACAGGTCCTGTGTCTGTTTATGAGTTTTCTGCCATTGCGTTTATTGCTATCTGTGCGTAGTGTGATGGGTGTGAGTGTGTGTCGGGGGGGGGGGGGGGGTTGAATGGGGTTAGAGTATTGAGGCAAGTTGACATTATAGCGTCAAGACGGCCTCCTTGATACATGAAGGTATTGTGTTTCCATGCCACCTAAAACCTGATATTTGCATCTACTGTGTCTCAATGATGTAAGATGTATTTCACCAATGTTTGGGTCAAGTCCCACAAGCCCTTGTAGGCTTAGACGGACCCGTTACTGTAATCTGTGATGCGCCCTTGACGAATAAACATTATTATTATTATTATTATTGTTATTATTATTTTTGTTATTATTATTATTTTTGTTATTATTATTATGTTTGTTATTATTATTATTATTATTATTATTATTATTATTATTATGAATTACGCAGATTAATGAATAAGAAGTTGCACGCTCACAGAAAATTTAAAAAGAACGGTCTCCCTGGATGGAAATCAGAATTTAGGCGTCTAAGGTCTTCATGCAAGGAAGTTATGAAGCGTGATCGTCAGAGGTACGTTAATTCTGTTGAGTTGCATTTGACTCAGAATCCCATGGAATTTTGGAAATATGTTCGGTCTCGATCAAAGACAAAATGTGGGAGGGAGATCACATTGCTGAACTCACAGGAAAACTCGACCACAGATGTTTGCGAAATTTTTGCCCACCACTTTCAGTCCGTATTTAGGCATCAACCGAACTCTCCCATTAACGCCGCGCCAGCTGCCTCTAGTAATGCAACCTGTATTTCGTTTTTTGATGAGGAGCTATTACATGAGTGTGTAAAGAAGATGAAGCCGTCTTTGTCCTCTGGCCATGACGGCATTCCGTCGGTCCTATTGAAGGCCTATAGTGCAATATTTATCCCTATTTTGGTACACATTTTTAACAACTGCGTAAAAACTGAAGTGTTTCCCGTCTTGTGGAAAACAGCACTTATTGTACCCGTACATAAGTCCGGTTCAAGAACAAGCGTCTCAAATTACAGGCCTATATCTCTTCTTTGTACATTTTCAAAACTCTTCGAAACAGCTTTGCACAAAATATTGTCGTTTAAGCTCAAACATTCCCTCATTCCTAGCCAACATGGTTTTATGGCGGGTCGCTCAACCACGACAAACCTCACTTGTTTCATGTCAACTGCTGCTCAGGTCGTCTCTAATAGAGGCCAACTTGATGTAATTTACTTTGACTTAAGCAAAGCGTTTGATCTTGTAAATCACGACATGTTGCTAGCAAAGCTGTCAAAGCTTGATGTCCACAGTTCGTTACTTTTATTGCTCAAAAGTTACTTGCGTGATAGAATGTGTTTTGTCAGCTCAAATGGTAATTCGTCTGCTGCTTATCAGGCTACGACGGGTGTACCTCAAGGTTCTGTTCTCGGCCCCCTTCTGTTTTCAGTTTTTGTGAATGATGTTTCGGCTGTGATCCGTCACTCCTCCTTTTTACAATATGCAGATGACATTAAGATGTTTATAGAGGTACGAGACGAACGCGACTGTGTTTTGCTACAAAATGATGTATATGCTTTCGAAAACTGGTGCAATCAGAATGCCCTAAAACTAAATAGTTCTAAAACTAAAGTCATGTCCTACACTCGAAAGACACATAATATTTTATTCTCTTATGACATTCAGTCAGTTCTTTTGGCACGTGTGAATGAAATCAAAGACCTTGGAGTTGTATTTGATAGTACATTACGCTTTTCGAGTCATGTTGACCACATTGTGAGCTCAGCTTTACGCACGCTTGGTATTACGTGCCGCATTACTAAAGAGTTTAATAACCCTAGTACTTTCGTCACACTGTACAGTGCTTTATGTCGACCACACGTCGAGTATGCCTCTGTTGTATGGAATGGAATCTGCGCGACAAACTCGGCTAGGATCGAACGTGTTCAGAATAAGTTTTTATGTGTCTACAGACATCGTCTCTCGTCGCGCAATGCGTCTACCTCAAGCAATGACCCAGCAGTCCCAATCCAACATAGCTTGGCATTGCCCACCCTGCGGCGTAGGAGGGAACATGCCGATATCCTATTTCTGTACAAACTTGTTCATGGCATCACTGACTGCACATCATTGATCTCAAATGTACGTTTGAAAATTCCCGTAAAAACTACACGGCAAAATGCATCCTTCTACAATGCTCGCATACCTAATCTTCACGACCCCGTGTCAAGGATTGGGCACACCTACAATTCCTCTTTTACAGACACTATTGATATATTTAACAATAACACACAGGAGTTCATCAGAGCACTAAAGGTCCTCACCTAAATTTTGCTTACCATTTTTTTTTTCACTTGATTAAGTTGCTCAGAACCAAATTTTATACTCTCGCTTTTCTTTTCTCTCACTATCGTGGTGGTATACCGTAGAGAGTTTATGTGACATATGTGATCTGTTTTAAGTGTTTTTATTGTTTACTGCTTGTTTGTTGTGTGTAGTGTTGTTTTTTATGTTTCCTGAGTGCACCCGTACCAAGACCGCAAGGTTGTTCCTGGGCACTTCAATAAAAACATTGATTGATTGATTGATTGATTGATTATTATTATTATTATTGCGTATTATTACGCATCTGCGTATTGAAAGATGTCAGGTGGTGACATCTTTCAATACGCAGATGATACGTTGTTACTTTCCCGCCATATAAATTTGCGCAGTGCACTTAACATGTTACAAGTTAATGCTACAAAGGTAATGGACTGGTTTCACACAAATCTTATCAAAATTAACGTTCAAAAAACAAAACGTATGTGTTTCTGCAGTTCATTAAAACGTAAATGCCTTGATTTCTCATTTCTGCACCACACGTCAAATTGTGCTAGCTGCAGCTGCTCACCTATTGAATATGTTTACACAGCGAAATACTTGGGGTTATATTTTGATAGTGACATATCCTGGAACTCGCATCTTAGCTATGTTGCTAAAAGGCTCCGAAGTGTATCATGCATGTTATATTCCTTAAAATCATTTCTTCCTTTTTCTGTTCGAAAGATGTTGGTCAACTCTTTAGCCTACGGTGTTTTACGTTACGGGATCACAGTCTATGCAAACTGTTCGATGATTTGGCAGAACAAAATTGATAGTATATTGAGGGGAATTCTAAGGGGCGTAGCTTACGCTCCGCTTGATACCCCAAGTGACGAACTGTTTTTATCTTTGCGCCTGCCGCGTTTTGCAGCTCTTTTTAAAAGAAGTGTCATTATGAAGCACTATTGGATTAGCACTTTTAAGACCCC
Source organism: Ixodes persulcatus (assembly GCA_013358835.2). Taxonomy (NCBI): domain Eukaryota; kingdom Metazoa; phylum Arthropoda; class Arachnida; order Ixodida; family Ixodidae; genus Ixodes; species Ixodes persulcatus. The sequence continues at coordinate 351,062 of JABSTQ010009160.1, read as the reverse complement.
CCGTGTGTTCGACCGTATTCTAAGGGACGGTTAACGCTTCATCATTCCTCGTGTTTATACCAAGTACGGAAAACGATCGCGCTCATTTTATGTGCCTGACCTTTTTAATGGCTTACCTGATTCCTTTTTGGAGTTGAACTCAAAACGTCAATTAAAGAGACAGCTTAAAACAATATGCTAAATTTTCTTTCATTTGTTTTTGCCCCTACATTACCTCGTTCAAGTGACTGTCAAATACTATGTTTATTTTTGTCGTGTTTTTTCTTTTTTGATTGACCTTGTGTTTGTAGCTCAAGAACATTCTAGATGATGTACGGTTTTTTTTTATTTGTATTATTCAGTATTGTAGTGTTATAGTTGTTCTTTCAGTGTTATAGTGACCTTGTTTCTTTGTAAGAGATCCTTCTTGGTGTTTGGTTTTCTTCGCTTGTATTCTTATTCTTTCAGATTTTTTTTCCTTTTTGTATTTCAAATAATGATGGGTTTTTGTTTTGTTTTCATGTGAATAGCTTTGGTATTTTCTACGCCGCTGCCGGGTTCAGTCCCACAAGCCGCTATTGGCTTTTGACGGACCCGCATTTGTATGTATTGTATTTATATTTGTGCAATAAAATTATTATTAATATTATTACGTAACATCTGTCCGGAGAAGCCTTCCGACGTCCGAACTCAGCGTTAGCCGACAGCTTTGTTTTCTCGGCTTCCGAAGCATCTTACGGAAAGTTGTTTGAATTGAATGTGTATGTTAACGTAAATCTTGGCTTGTGTTTGGGCCTTTGTAGGTCATCTTATTCGTTTTGCTGGAGACGCAAACGACGGGCGTATCGAAATCGCTTGCACATTCCGCAGACCAGTCACCTTGCGAAAAGTGCAAAACACGGAGTCCGCACCGTCCTCACTTCCCCTGTCTTTTACCTGCTTTAGAGCAGTTTGTACCTGCTAGTAGGAATACCTACTGAAACTTAAACTAGGGGCAATGCCAGAGTTAAAAGAAGCAAAGTTGGGAAAGCTTGCTCGCCCTCCCCGATTTCTAAATTCTCAAGTTATTGTACAATATTAAATGCACCAACGCCTTTCCAAAATAAAGAGAAAGCACTATGTTCACTACGCAAAAAATGGTCTCAGCTCATGCATCTCTGGGCGGGTAGGAAATCTTGTCCAAATTTATTCACACCGCATAATAAGCGCAAGAAACTCACACGAGATTTAAAGGAAAATATCGGTGGTGACTTAGGTTTCAGTGAAAATCTGTATTACCGGTCGGTTGCAGGACCAAATCATCTGCTCGAGCGGTGTGCGTCGCTGTACTAACACGTCGTTGTGCAAACACAGTCCAACAACACGAAGCATGAAAACGGCAGATTTAGGACAACAATATGGAGTGCATTGTTCAATTGAAATTACGTAATTTTGTTGAAACCGCCAACCAGCTTTTTACTCACGGTATGCGTCGGGAATATTCCACACTTTGAAAGGGAACGAAGTAACATTTACTTTTAAAGACGCTCGCTGCGTCTTCCCGGATCAGCTGGACCATATCAGCAGACGACGACGGGACTGAGCGCGCTGAACATCAACCCCGCAACTACCAATTTGCGCTCCGTATTAGTGCGGGTTTCTTGTTCCAAGCCCCGCACCATACCACACGAGCGTTTCAGTTTTTTGTCGCATCACCGTGTTGCACCAAACAGAACGAGATCGCCGAAATCAACGCAGCGCTGTCGTGAACGTGGGCTTGTGGTTGCGCAATCGTGGACCCCGTGACTCACTTCGCTTTCAAAGCACACACGACGATTACGGTTGATGTCTTCCGTCTTCCGGGAACATCACAGGGGCACTTCTCAGGTCACCTCTTCGGAACATGTGCTCGCAGTCCGCGGAGCTTCTTGCGTCCCGTTGATTTAAAACAAAACCGGCGCCAAGTTAAACTAGAGTCACTAAATGAAGCTACGCTTTCAGAGTACCGAAACTCCCAAACTACGCGTCTGAAGCGCGTCAGGCGCCGCCATCTTGGGTGTGCGCGCAGATGGAGGAGCGACTGTAGCTGAGCCAAGCCGAGCTCTAGCCGTCGCCGGCGCCAGCTGCCGTAGCCGCAACTGTGGCAGCGAAACAAAACGTGTTGTTCGTATCTCGACATAAGGAGGAAAAAGTGAATGTTGAGCGACAGACTTCAACGTGCGCGCGCAGTAAACAGTAAAACAGCAGCAGGCAGCGGATCACTGGACCCGAGATGGTGGCGTTGAATAAATGCGATGATGATGATAGCGACTCACGTGACTGCCGCTGTCCAATGATGCCGCAGCGAACCAGAATATTCTTGGATAGAGCGACTGTATTGTCGGCAAAACGCCAAAGAAAAAGAATGCGGTACTCTGAAAGCGTAGCTTATTTAGTGACTCTAAGTTAAACTGCGTTGTTGCCAGATTTTCTCCGACCAAACAAAAACAACGAAAGCAAACCGGCTGTAGCTTCCAGCGTACATCAGTGGCACCTTCCCCCGTTCCTCCCTGGGTGGATATTTTGGCCAAACTTTCTAAACTAAGGGATCATGTTACCTCCTATCCAACTCGTTCGGTGGCACGTTGGGTTGTACCTCTTTGCCATAACAATTATTCCATCCAGTCTCTAAAATATATGGCACCAACTTTGCTAAATTTCCTCTTAAAAAAAAACGTTGATATAATGTCTGTCACACTGCAAGATTTATTTTCTTAATTGAATTCATTATATTAGTTTTCTGCGATAGGTTGTAATATATTTTTGTAAACAATGTTGATATTTTTGCTGTTGCTTTGTATTTTAATGTGCCATGTGGAGCTGTAAGGAAGCAGGGGGCTACGTCAAGCTGTGAACAGCTTTTTCCCTTCGTTTCCTCCATTCCTGTATCGAATGCGAAATAAACTTTATTATTATTATTAATATGATCCGCGGCGTTCGACAAGACGCACCGGAAGTCAAGACGCTGAGTAAGTTGTTCAGCTCCGCAGTCAAGTAAATCCAAGAGAAAATCCAAGAGTGATGGGCGGAGCGTACTTCTCCTCCGTGGGGGTCGAAAGAGCGGGAGTTTTAATTGTGGAGAGGTTTTGACTCCGACTAAATTACGTCCTGTGGGGTAAATATTGCTAAATATTTTTTTTCGCTTCACGGGAGATTCGTTTTGTGACATGCTTGCCTCAATTAGGCTGTTTAAAAAAAAAACACTTTTCTTCTTTGCAGTTACCCTTTAACTGTCTCATGGAGCGGAGCCGGCGTAACATTAAAACGGCGCTGAAAATCCCATTGGCTGCGTATTAATCATGATGCTTAAACCCTGTGGCTGTGAAGAAAATCTAAAGATATATTAGAAGAAACAGAAGAGTGTTGTTTCTTTTATATATCGTCAAGTTTCCTTCCCACTCTCATGGTCTAAACATCATGATAAGAAATTGTTGTTCTCTTGCGTAAAAACGCATGCGGCTCCATAGCAACGACGTCATCGTTGCTAAGGAGCCAGCCGAACTGCTGGCGGCGATGCGGTAAAAAGAGGGGGGGAGGGGACGCGGGTATGCACTCACCTGACGTTAGGCCTAATGTTAGGCCTTAAGGCTTGTTCACACACACTTGTAACCAAGTGTGACCGAGAGAGACAAGACCGATTTTTAAGCCTCTTAGACGTCTTAGGTCCAGGTGCGGTGTTGCGGGGCTGGTCCTAAGACGTCGTAAGAGGCTTAAAACCGCTCTTTTCTCTCCCGGTCGCACTCGGTCGTATGTGAGTGAACGGCGCTTCACTTTACGCTTGGAGGTCTAAAGTTGTCAACCGGTTGCCGCAGCTAGGGCGCTGATGATGATGAGAGGACACGTGATTTCAGTAGGCACCACGCCGAGCTTCGCACTGTCGCCGCTGCTTTACCCAGCGGCGCAGCAGTCACGAGCGAAAGCGGATCGCGAATCAAAGCGTCTCAAGCGCCAAGAAGCGTCTATGTCGTCGGCGGCCACGCCAGCACGCAACAGTGTTCAATTGTAGCAAAAAGCGGCCGTCCACGCCTGCACGCAGCGGCGTTTTCTTGGATATTAATGCTTTCGCATTCATAACTCATAAGAAGTGCTTAGGTGTGCTCGAATTTTTTATGATATTCTTGTGCTGACTCTTCTTTATGTAGAGTCACCGACCGGGTAAAAACAGTTAACGTCCAGCCCATTGCACTTTATTGGGACATATTTGAAGCGCCAAGTGTGCGCCAGGCCGCCAACCCTGAACACACAGCTCAAAAACGTGCTATAGCCACCGCATCAGTAGGAGGCAAACATGTTACCTCGATCCCAGTTAGCGCCAGTACGCAATAAACTATAAAATACCAATAATGGTGTTTGGGTGGTGTTTCATTGTGGGGGATCAAGAAGACGAGGGCAGAGCGAAAGGACTCAAGGAGAGATACAAGCGCGAGGGAAAGCGGGCCAGTGGCAGAACGAGGCCGAGAATGAAGGCAGAGGAACGCGACAACGAAGCTACCGAAAAAGAAACGTGGGCAGAATCCGAGGAACATGTACGAAATATTTGCCTTGATAGACTAGGGCTGGAAATCCAGTCATCTGAAATTGAAAGAGCCCATCGCCTTGGACGTTTTGGTTCAGATAAAAAACGCCCCATTATCGTGAAATTTTGTTTCTTCAAACAGAAAGCAGCTGTCTTATCGTCGGCCCATAAGCTAAAAGATAGCGGCATATCTATCAGCGAGGATTTTCCACTTGATGTTCGTTTTGCTCGAAGAAGACTTCTGGATTTTGGCAAAGGACAAACACACCGATTTAAACTACGGTACGATAGGCTGATCATTGGCGACTCGGTTTACGTATATGATACTACTGCTGATAACGTTAAACTGCTTGACCAACAGGTAACACCAGTTCCGCACAACGAAAACCCAGCAACTAATCCTAGATGAAGCCAGCTCAAAATATTGAATGTAAATGTAAGAAGCCTTGTAAATAAAACCGAAGATCTGGAGCATATGATACTTCTCCACGGACCGGACATCATCGTACTAACAGAAACATGGTTACACTCTAACATACTAAATGAAGAACTTATACCACCCGAATACGTAATTGTACGGAAAGACAGATTGACTAGAGGAGGAGGGGTTGCGATTGCTCTAAAGAATAACATATCATGTCTTCAGCTTGACGAGCAGGGGTCAGCAGAAATGCTTTGGTGTAAAATAACGATTGATAATACATCCCTTTTAATAGGTGCTGTTTACAGACCCCCTGGCAGCCACCTTTCCTTCTTGGAAGATCTGAAAAGCTATATGCTGAGCCATGTGCACACTAACGACAAAATTATACTTGCCGGAGATTTCAACCTTCCCCATATAGATTGGAAATGCTTATCGGCAGGATCACCGGACCGTGACAGCTCGGAGTGTTTATTAGATATTGCGTTTATATTTGACTTAGAACAGCTCGTTTTATCACCCACAAGAATTCAAGGGGAATCGGAATCAATCCTCGATCTTACTTTTGTTAGCCACGAACTTTCCAATTCATCTGAGGTTTCTATTGAGGAAGGACTAAGCGACCACAAAAGCGTACTTCTTACACTTCCATTCAAACCGGTCCCGCATAAACCGGCAAATAAACAAAACGTATTTGATTTTGACAAGGCAGATGATAACTCCATCCTTGACGTTCTCGGAGAAAATTACGAGGGGTTTGTTTCGTTCTCCTGTATCCCTCACGCAAATTTAAACACGCTATGGGGTAAATTCAAAGACATTGCAGACGAGTGCATTAACCGTTTTGTACCTAAAAGGATTATTAACCCCGGCAAGACGAGTCCTTGGATTTCTCGAGAAATAATACAGTTGGGCAGAAAAATCAATAGGCTGAGAAAAGCTTCCAAAAGGGCGCACTCAAACCAACCGTCTCACACCTTCCAACGTCTTGTCGCGGAACATAAAGGTAAAATTAAACATGCTAAATTTCATTACCATAGTACAACCCTCGTCAATTTCATAAAAACGTCACCTGCGAAATTTTGGCGTCACATTTCGCCGAAACGTGTCTCCTTGAATAGCTTTTTCGTCGACGGTATTCTTACTCAGGATAGCAAAACGATAGCATCGGGGTTTAATAGGTACTTTGCTTCTGTCTTTTCGATCGATAATGCTGAGGCTCCTATTTTTTGCACTGTAATCATGACGCTTCTCTGAGTGATCTTGTCATATCAGAAGAAGGTGTTCTCAAATTATTAATCAGTCTCGATTGCAAGAAAGCTCAGGGACCCGATAAGCTACCGAATGCATTCTTGAAGCGGTATGCTCCATGGATAGCGAAATATTTGTGTATCATTTTTGAAAAATCTCTCACAAATGCAGATATACCAAGTGACTGGAAAATAGCTAAAATACAACCTATTCACAAAAAGGGCAAAGAAACTGATCTGTCAAACTATCGTCCTATTTCAATAACATCTCAGTGCTGCAAAATACTCGAACATATAATTGGGAAACATATCACTAGCTTTCTAGACCAACATCAAATACTAAGTCCACACCAACACGGATTTAGAAGGGGATACTCGACAACCACACAGCTCTTACTTACTGTCCATGATTTTGCTTCCGCGCTCAATAAAAACAAACAGGTGGATGTTATATTTTTAGATCTGGCTAAGGCTTTTGATGTTGTCTCGCATACTAAGCTGTTACAGAAGCTTCATACTATATTAAAAAATGACCAAATCCTAAATTGGCTACACGCATTTCTGAGAAATAGGCTACAATTTGTTTCCTTTGGTGGTTCTGCTTCGAATAGATGCAGTGTTACATCCGGTGTACCGCAAGGTTCTAGTCTCTCACCGCTATTATTTTTACTGTTTATTAACGACTTATGTTCAAATATTGACGTAAATATCAAATTGTTTGCGGATGATTGTATTCTATATAGCATCATTAATTCCCCTGATGACCAGCTCAAACTAAACATGTGTCTTTCTAAAGTTGCCTCCTGGTGCAGGACTTGGCAAATGAATTTGAACCCCTCCAAGTGTGTAACTATGTCCATAACCCTAAAGAAACACCCTTGCCTTTTTAGCTACAGCGTAGACGGACATACACTTAACAACGTCTCAGAGTACAAGTATTTGGGAATTACCATTTCGAATAACTTGTCCTGGAACTCCCACATTGCTTCTGTTACCTCCAAAGCTACAAGCAAACTCTGGCAACTAAAACGATCACTTAAATTCGCAACCCCTGAAGTTAAATTACTAGCATATAAAACGTTAATTAGGCCAACACTGGAATACGCACGCGTCGTCTGGGACCCCTACACAGTAGTCAATATAGAAAAATTGGAAATGGTGCAGAGAAAGGCCCTGAGATTTATTTTTAATAAATATGGGCGGTACGATTCGCCGACATCATTAATGAAACAAACAGACCTGACTCCTCTCTCCCAACGCGCGATAACTGACAGGCTGAAAACTCTCTTTCAGATCATCACGGACCCGCGTTCCCTCGATGAAATAATCGTAAACTTCGGCGAGAAGTTCGCAACAAACATTTGCACGTGTACAACATAGATGCCATTTACCGGGTACCGACAAAGATTAACTTAAATCAACATTATGTTCAGATCTTTTCACACTCCGTTTCGTGACGGTGTACTACAAGCGGCGAAGAAACCGCGCCTAAATTCCGCGGCTCTCGGCTTCCCAACAAATGAACCAATCTACATCAATGAGCACCTATGCGTGGAAAATAAGGTCTAGCTTGGGGTAAAGTTGGCATTTGGGCTAGTTGGTAGTCTAACATATTGAGGTATTTAGCGCACAAGGTAGAGAGAAGAAGGACAGAAGAGAAAAGAGCGCTACTCACAACTACGTTTACTGACAAGAAAGGAAGAGAAAGAAAGAGCCAAAATAATCTGCCGCGGACTCGTGCATCTACCACAGCCCCGTGAATGATAGCGTCTAGTTCATCCAGGCTCATTTGGGCTCTTCATTGTTTGTTCAAGGAATTCCCTTTCCTTGTTTGATAGCGTTACCGATTAAACGCTAATACAGTTGCTGTCCTCACGAAGGATGTAGAAGGCCTCCAATACCTCGCGCGTCAATTTGTCTACGTTCTTTTTCAAGATGTTGGTCTCACGGAATAATGGTCTGCACGTGCATTCCCTGCAATGGAGGGGAAGATTTCCGCCCACAGTAGCCGTCAAGAAGCGATCATGCTCCCGGAGTTGGTCATTGAGGCATCTGCCAGTTTGGCCTATGTAGCTCTTGCCACACGAAAGAGGTATCTTATATACGACGCCCGATGCGCATGGAAGGAATTTGTTTGCATGCTTCTTGGTGCATGTGGGTTTTGTGGTACCCTCAGCATGCGCATTCACTCTAGGGCAAATTTGGCTAATTGTTTGTGATGCTGAAAAAACTACTTTGACCCCATAGCAGCTTGTGACGTTTTTAAATTATGGTGGAAGGCCAGTAGTAATATCGTACCTGCACAGGATGTCCCATAATTTAAAAAAAAAACGTCGCAAACCGCTATAGGGTCAAAGTCGTTTTTTCAGCACCAAAAAAAATAACCAAATTCGCCCTAGAGTGAATGCGCATGCTGAGGGTCCCACAAAACCCACGTGCACCAAGAATCATGCAAACAAATTCCTTCCATGCGCTTCGGGTGTCGTATATAAGATACCTCTTTCGTGTGGCAACAGCTACATAGGCCAAACGGGCAGATGCCTCAATGACCAACTCCGGGAGCATGATTACTCCTTGAAGGCTACAGTGGGTGGAAATCTTCCTCTCCATTGCAGGGAATGCACGTGCAGACCATTATTCGGTGAGACCAACATCTTGGTGAAGAACAAAGAGATATTGACCCGCGAGGTATTGGAGGCCTTCTACATCCTTCGTGAGGACAAGAACTGTATTAACGTTGAATCGGTAACGCTATCAAACAAGGAAAGGGGATTCCTTGAACAAACAATGAAGGGCCCAAACGAGCCTGGATGAACTAGCCGCTATCATTCACAGGGCTGTGGTAGATGCACGAGTCCGCGGCGGATTATTTGGGTTTTTTCTTTCACTTCCTTTTTTGACAGTAAACGTAGTTGTGAGTAACGCTCTTTTCTGTTTTGTCCTTCTTCTCTCTACCTTGTGCGCTAAATACCTCAATATCTTGCTTGGGAAAGCCCTGCAACTGAAGCGTGAGAAAAACTGTAAATTCACATGGACTTCACGTGGTAGGATTCTGATGAGGAAAGTAGAAATCTCAAAGGTGGTTCAGATTACCTGTGATGACGACCTCGTACAACTTGTGTAATGCCCTCCCCCCCTCTGCTTCTATACAATAAATTGAGACTTTGAACTGAAATGCTATCTGTCACCTCGGTGGATACGTTATATTCAGAGAAAGCTTGTCTTTCCGTGCTACACTGCAACATAAGAAGTATTCACAAAAATGGGGACGTCCTTCTTGCTTTTCTATCCCAACATTCGTCTACTGTAAACGACTAAATTTTCGCGAGGACCTAATTTTCGCGAATTTTACGAATCGCCTACGATTCGCGAAAAATACGTCCCGCGAATAATTCGCGCATATGAAAATGCTACGGGTGCTACATTCGATTCGCAAAAATTAGAACCCGCGAATAATTTCAAATTTTCAGCTTCGGCCCGATTCCCGAAAATTTGAGCCCGCGAAAATTAAGGTGTTTACAGAACTTATGATATAATAGCTATAACAGAGACGTGGCTAAGAAATAACGAGTAATTTAATATTCCTGGGTATGTAGTGGTTTCGCTACCTAGAATTGCAATTCATAGAGGCGGTGGGGTTGCACTGTATATAAAATCGTCTATATTATTTAAGAAGCTCCCTCATCTAACATGTTCAACTAACGATATAGAAGCTCACTTTTTAGAACTTTGTTATGGTGTCGTGGTGGCTGTTCTATATAGACCGCCGGATTCGTCTATATCCTTGTTCCTCAATAAAATGTAAGACATTCTTACAGTTATTACACAGAGCAGTAACAAATCTGTCATTTGTGGTGTCTTCAACATCGATTTGTGTAAAACTGCGCCCACAGATTATGTACTTCAAACAAAGTCATTTAACTTCACGAATGTAATAACAGAACCAACAAGAGTGACTCCCGATTCATCCACGCTCATTGACCACATCTTATGTCACCAAGACGCACATGACGGTGCTAGTGTATATGAGACAAACATTGCCGATCACTTTCCAATATTCATATTTCTACCTATAAACGCTAAAGAAACACCTCATCACGTTAATTACGAACTTTTGCATAGAAAATTATTAGCATTTGACTTTAATTTAATATTCAATTTTGATATCAACATCGAATTTGGAAATTTTATCACAGTATTGAAAACGGCAGTCGCTGATTCGTAAAGTGAATTAAGAAAACCACATTCAGAACCGATCTGCCCCTGAATGACTCGTCAAATTTTATCGTTACTTCAAGAGAAGGACATGTGGCAGCAGAAACTGAAACGTCATAAACATAATTCTTACTACTTGGCACAATACAAATTGCATCGCAACCTATCTCTATAACTGATAAGAACGCATAAAAAGGAATATTATTCAAATCTTATATCCGAAAGTCATGGGGAATCAAAAAAGTGTGGAATGTGATTAACTCTGTTATTAAGCCAAGATCGCAAAAGCAAACAACTCCTGTTATAGTCACGGATCAGACGGCAGACGCATTCAGCTCTTTCTTCACTAATATTGGAGACCACCTAGCTAACAACATTGCCAGCGGCAGTGAATATATCGTTTCTCTACCTGACTTTCTTCCAAACACTATGATTTTTGAAGAAATTACGACTATAGAAATTATAAATTTATAGTTAATTCAACGCCTAATACAAAATCGGCAGGTTCTGATGGCATCTCAGTTAGGGTCTTAAAATGCAATATTGATGTACTTAGCTCTCCAATGAAACATATCTTTAACCATTCTCTAACAGAACGTGTATATCCTGATTCACTGAAAATCGCTAAAAACTGCCCAATTCATAAATGTGGGAACGTTAGCGAACCTGTAAACTATAGGCCTATATCAGTTTTAAGCACGATTAGTACACTATTTGAAAGATTGATTGTACGACGCACTACGTTATATTTAGAAAAATACAATATTATAACCCCGCATCAACGTTGATTTCGTCCAAATATATCAACTAATAGTGCTGTTATCTCTCTTTCTCAGAACATTAGTGAGTCCTTAAATGACAATAAAATTAGCATCGATGTATTCTTAGATGTTAAAAAGGCATTTGATACCGTAGACCATAAACTTCTTCTTAATAAATTACAACGATATAGTTTCAGAGGTCACTCTTTAAACTTCCTTACAAGTTCTTTGTCATCTCGTTCACAATTTGTTTCTTTGTAAGATCATAAATCCTCGATGAGACCAATAAACACCGGAATTCCCCAGAAATCTGTACTGGGACCAATACGTTTTTCATTGTACGTTAACGACTTACCTAACATGCACTTTGACTCTGACAGAATAATGTGCGCTGATGATACCGTCTTAATATACAAGGACCATTCACTGCGTAATTTACAAAACACTATCAATCAAGAACTAGCAGTTCTTTGGGAGTGGTTTAATTATAACAAACTGACTTTAAATACAAATAAAACTAAGTATATAGTTTTTCGTTCAAATAAAACAAATGTTAATACCGACAGTTTCCAAATTTGCATCGGAAATTCAATCCTGGAAGAAGTTAGTTCATTTAAATATCTGGGAGTAACATTAAATTCTCATCTTCATTGGCAACAGCACATTATAAACACATGTAAAATGTTAACGTACGCTTGTTATCCCTTACTGAAGGCGAGACAACGCTTTAACACTCCCACGATGAAACTGAGTAAAGAAGTAAGGGATTCACTGGTCGTTCCGAGTCGTGTTCTTCCGAAGTGAACTACACGGACGGCCACCCGAACCACCCCGGCGGCAAGAGGAAAGCCACATTCTGCGTCCAACGAGCGGCCCTGATAGGCTCCTGAAGGTGAGCGGGCTTTTTGTCGTTTTCTTTGTGTTTCTGTTTATCGGTTGTTCGAGATTCCGCGTGTAGACAGAGCTACTTGGCTAGAGCAAGCACCTTTTCTTTTACTTGTCGTTCAGGAAGAGGCCGCGTTTCCCCACAATCCAGCGTATGGCCGATTAGGTTACTGACAATTGCTTAGCCGCGGCCGCGTTTCCGCACATTCCAGAGTAGTACCGATTAGGGGACTGACAATTGCTTAGCGTGTTTACCTGAGTTTCGTGGACATAAAGTCTACACGAACAACGTCAACTCGGGTAAGCGAACGCTCAGGAAAACACGACCGCAAAATGAACAAGGCTGCATCGCTACAACACAGCTTGGAGAAAGTCAGTAAACCTGCGAGTCAGGTTAAAGATAACCTATCGATCGCCCACCTCGCAGATAAGGTTAAGACCACCAGCTCAGAAGAGACAAGCACCAAAATTGAACTACCAACACTTTCAGTTGCTTCAGAGATGCAGAATGGTTTAGCTGAGCTACGAAAGTTCATGGCTCTGCTGCTTCAGCTTCAACAATAGCGGATGCTATACCCCCAAGTTGCCCCCTCCACAACTAGTCCACCGAGAGACCATTTACGCTTAAAGGGGCACTCCGACGATGTTTTGAGCAACCCCATTTAACTTTGCTTTTGAATCTCCAGCCTTTGCCCTTTCCGGTATGCTATTTAGCATCGCGAAATTCAAGTTACGTATTGTGAAATCAGCAAGCGAAAATGATCCCAAAAGCAAGATTCAAATATGCTCGCACTATTTAGGGCCGTGGCGTCAGTGAAAGACAGGATTGCTGCTAGAGCGGGCAGTCTAAAAATGAACTGTGCGTATCATTTGTTTCGTGCTGCTGCGATGGTGCTGGAGCGAGCTTCGAAAGCATTTATTTGACACCATGAAACGGCTGGTAATCAGTTAGGAACAAAGTCTAAATTCCAAAGCGTGAGCTCCTTTCTTACTTCGACGTCACTTTTTCATTGTTGCCATTCGAGAATTTCACTTTAAAAAACACGGTGAGGGCCAAAATTTTAAATTCAATAGCTTGGCGAAAAAATGTATTTTGGCCCATATTTGGGTTTTTATTTCAGCGATGTTTGTTGGCGTGTTTCGCGAATTTTCTGGCAAATCGGTAACTATGAAGAAAACGACGGAGTGCCCTTTAACACTAACTATCCCTGAGTATGCAGGGTATGCGGAAAGAAAGTCTGTCTCGATATTAATCCCCAAACTCAGACTATCAAGCGGCGTTGTGAATATAATAAGAAACATTGCTTAGCCGCGTCCTTCCGGTCGCCCTGACAGACACTGCGGCAGTTAGGAGGCAGACGCAGGCGAAATTCACTAGCATCACGGATTTTTGTGGCTCAGTTAAGAGCGGATTTCCTCCCTCCAGATTACGATGTCCGGATGAAAGGTGAACTAAGAGCCCGCACAGAGCACCTACATCAGTCGCTAGTCGAATTTGTGAGGGAATTTCAAGGGTTGTACGACCTGACAAACGCGGCGGCCCCTGAGGCGAAAACATTAGCACGCGCTCTCCGTCAGACCCCCCGCTGTTTCACCCGCACCTAAGAACCTTGACGAAATGACCATGGCGGCACTTATAATCCAGGCGGATATTATGGCGAAAATGCGGTGCCAACACCCGCCTCCATGGGACAAGGCTCTCGAACCAACGGTCCCATTGTAGGCGCCCCGCAAAGTGTGGCAAAGGAACCAGTCCAATGGACTGCCCCCCGAGCCCTCGACCCCCGTACATACAAAACCCAGGAACGCTACAGCCGTGTGCACAAAGAACGCCCTCCTGTTTCCGGTGCGCCCCGCTGCTTCCGGTGCGGTCAACCAGGGCACATTCGCCGGGAATGCAGAGGTCAGCAGCCACCACTTGCACCCAGAGAAACGTCGATCGCCGCGGAGGTTAAACACATCTGCCGACCGTCGGCACCTCCGAATACATGGTCCTCAAGGTCCATTCGTCACGGCCGCCTTCGAGCCGCCCGGAGGATGGTATTGACCGCATTAACGAATTTCGAAAGACCCGCCGAGTACGGTTTCGGTCATCAGGTATTCGACGCGCCCGCAATTGAAGCGGATGGCGGGAGATCGTTTGCGCCCTGTGTCGGTCATGAGATGTTGGGTGCGTCTGCTTCCCCGCTGAATCATAACGCAGTTTCCTTCAAGTGGACCTGCGCAAGACACGGCGCTGGCATGAATTCAAGGACCAAAGTAGGTCTAAACTTGGGAATACTAAAGATAGCTGCCTGTGCGGTCGATCGCCCGGAGGTCCTCAAAAGCGTTAGGACCCATACTGTCTGCGGAGAGAGCGATAAGATTGAGCATCCCGTTTTATGATATCAAACAAAGACACCGCTTTGTGCCTTAAATGCCATCCCCCATGATTCTTGGTAAAAACTTTATTTTGCCAGAGCAGGTGGCACTAGAGATATCTCAAACTGGCTACCGGCTAAGGAATAGAACTGAGCTGACTCAATTCACAAGGCGAGAAGCTTGCATAATCTGCCAAGCGATTCCGTCCAACTTCGCGAGGCAGGTCTTTTTACTCCCAAATAGTGCTAACAAAGCCACGCAGAAGTGTCCGGGTGGCAACGCCCAGAAGCAGCAACTGGCTTACCTGTTGGAAACGTTCTCACCGATGTTTACAGAAACGTCTGGGAAAACCTACCTACTGAGGCACCGCATCGAGACCAAGGACGCACCCCCTAGGTGGTGCAACCCGAGACCCTTAAGTGAGCAGAAGGGGGAACTTGATGATGCGGCGCTTCGGGAAATTATCGACACAACTGTGCCGTACGTGAGTAAAAAATTCCATGAGCTTCTCCGTTGGTTCTCGCTCCAAAGATACTTGGCACAAGCAGACTTTGCGTACACTGCAGGCGCCTGAATAAGTGTCAGTAAGACAGAGTTACCCGTTCCATAGTATTTCCTCGGTGATGTACGGCCTCGGAAACGCGACTGTTTTCACAGTCGTCGACTGCACCCGCAGATTTCTCCAAATTCAAGTTTATCCGACTGACATGCAGACTACTGCATTCATTTGCCATTAGGAGTGCGTGCTGAGCGAGGCCCTTCGCTACGCCGCTGAAGCTGTCCACGAAGCTGGTCGCACAGCCAGCGAGTCACCCCTTTGGTCAGCCGGTATTTTCCCACAAACCACTCATCGGCCGTCTCGAAAGCATCCCGGTGATCTCTAAACACTCGATCCGCTGGCGAACCCAACAGTAGAGATGCATATTTATTTATTTATTTCACTACCCACAGGGCCCATCGGGCGTTACAGAGGGGAGTGGGTGCAATGGGTTTACAAAGTAAAATTAATCAATTCATAGTACAAAAAAATAGACAACAACAACAAAACAAAAGAAAAAGAATAAATCAACAGAATCAACAAATTGCAGAGTTATAGAAGTAATCGATTATGGCTACCTTGAAAGCAGAAACATCTTCAATCGCGGCGATGTGTGGGGGAAGGTGGCTTATGTTAGGGTCGCCATCTTTTACGATGCAGAAAGGTCTCCGGCTTCGTCTCGACCACTCAGTTAACTGCATGCATCGTCAAAGAGCAGCGTGACGACATTTTGACGTCACCGCCAACTGCATCATTTTACGAGCACAGCTCGAACTGCATAGGGGAAACTACATTTCAACGTCATGTCATGTGACCCGAGAGAATAGCCAATCAGTGCCCAATGCAGTTTTCTACATCATTTAGTTTGCGTTCCAGCATAGATAGACAGAAGGATGGAAAGTTGGGTTACTTTGTAGTTCTTCATCCTGGTTTAAAAACGCACAAAAGACGAGGACAGATAAGAAAACGCGTACGACGGACAAGCGCTTAAGGCCCGTTCACACTCTTGCGACCGAGTACGACTGAGAGAGACGAGATCTCTTAAAACTTCTTAAATGTTTTTGGAACGAGGGAACACACTGACATTGTGGCGCCATCTATGCGGTGACCCTGGAACTGCATTTCACAAAAGCGAAGGTTTTGCGGGATTTCCGAGGTAAATGTGCGAAATACCCATAGAAAGGCTCGTTTATAACATTGACAAAAGTTTTTCGAGCCAAAGAAGAAAGGATAATGCGCGAGAGAAATAAAAAAAATATGCCGGATCGCCGAGTTTACACTGCTACCCAATAGATGGCGCCGGTGTGTCCTCTGGTTTAAGAAGTTTTAAGGAACCCTGGTTTAAGAGGTCGCTAGAGTGTGAACGGGCCTTTACTTGCAACTAATATGTTATTGAAACCTCAGAAAAAAAATCTCGAACCCCAGAATGCTCATGCGCACTGCACCTCTTTGGGGTCAAAACTACACTTCTTCAAAACAGTAAAATCCCGATATTTACGTGCTGACACATGTCGTTGTTTTTAAAAACGAAAACTCAGGCTCAGTCAGTGGAAGGGAAAAGTGGCTTATGCATTCCTCTCCCTCAGAAACTATCTGAAAGCCCTCCGAGATCTCCCTCGCCCCCTCTTCTTGATACGTGCCCAAAATATTTGTGTCACCGAACACTGGAGAGCTGCCGCACCTATCTGAGAGGACCGCTAGGTAGCCCGACGGAGTCGCTCGATGAGACGCACGGTGCTCTCTAAGCATTTCACTAACGCAGCGTCCTGTTTTGCCCTCGTACACCTTGCCACATGATAGAGGAATGCAATACACCACATTAAACCGACATCGAACGAAACGGTCCGCATACCTTTTCCCACGGGGAAATTCACCTCCCTTCCAAGAGTCGGGGGAGGGGCCGTGTTCTGCTGGGACATCGTCGTCGTCTTGGTCTTCGACTTCTAGGACAGACGCCTGTGGGAGCCAAGGTTGAAAGACGAGGCAGAGGGCATGTGCCAGGTGGTCGGCGGAGAAGACATGAGCTTGCGCGAGTTTGTGCGTGCTGAGCGAGGCTGGAGCGGGGCAAGAACGTCGGAGCCGGGCTGCCTGGCCTGGCCCATGGCGAACACCGGAGCGGTCCGCCAGCAAGGTTTGGCGACGGACCGGTGGAAACGGCGAGCCCTGGCCCTACCGTCTTGGGCTATGAAGATCCCGGGATAGTTCCGCAGTGAGACTCGGGTTGTGATAGCCCTAGACAGCCAGCCTGCGCAGCGCTGGCGTGGGAAGGACGATCCGCAGGCCTGGACACGGACTCCGACAGCTAGCTTTGATCGACGGGCGACAACAAGGGTCGGCGTGCCTGAACTGCCGGCTCTGAACGACGGGACTGGGAGGTACAGTAAACCCATTTGCTGTCTTCTCGTTGTGTTGTCACTCCCTGGGTGACGAGCGAAACGCATACCGATCGGGCGGCGATTATTAGTAGAGCGACCCACAAAAAGAACCCCACAAGCATATTGAGGTATTTAGCGCACAAGGTAGAGAGAAGAAGGCGAGGACAGAAAAGAGCGCTCTTCTCTCTACCTTGTGCGCTAAATACCTCAATATGTTAAACTACCAACTAGCCCAAATGTCAACATTAACCCCACAAGCCCAAACTCAGGGGACTGTGCTTAAGTGCGGCGGCTGACTCAAGTTTCGGGCTCGTCCATGGAGATCAGCCTTCAGGGACTTGAAAAATATCGAGCCCGACAAATCATTTGAGGTGTAAGTTTCACTGGCATAGAATGTAGTGCCTTGCACATCCAACAAAATATCACGAATGTCATTGATGAGGCGTTAAAAAACTAAAGAAAACTGAGTTTTTAATAACACGAACTTGTGCTCACAAAAACAAAAAGGTTAGCGTCGCAGGCGTTGGTAGAATCGAAACAGCAGGATCGAACGTAGGGGCGAGACTGACTCCGGATCGCCACGCGGAGCCCCCTATGTAGACGTGTGGACGTTTGGAACAGTCGGCGTACGAAGTTCGGCTTGCAGAACATTCTACCCTTGAATACGAAATACAGGGTTCTTGAGCTCACCAGAACGCCGAAAAGGTGTATCTGCGGCCAGGCACCGATCCTCGGCTTTTCGCGTGGGAAACAAGCACGATAAGCATTAGTCCACGGGAGCGCTGCCTACTTGGCTAGCTGCGCGCGCGACACTACGCCTTTGGTAAGGGCTTTTATATGCTTCATTTCGATAGCTTAAATTGGCTCGAGGGAGCTCGGTAGTCTCTTCTAGTGAAATCGCTTTACGAAGATACGTAGAAATGAAGTGAAAAGCAACACCTAGCAACTCCCGAGGACACACCAGAAACGAAGTGCCAGAGATAGGTGAAACGCTCGCGAGACGCAATCACACAGACACGTGCACAAGTTGTTTTTCTCTTTGTCGAATTCGCACAGGCAACTCTCTCTCTCACAAACATGCAAACACACGCTCACTCTAACTCGCAGACGGCGACACACTCTTTCTCGTTTTGTCTCTCGCACTTTACTCCCAATCTTACAAAAACAGTCTCACGCTGTCGCTTTTCTTGAACACATACTCTCTATCCCTTACGGACAAGCTCACATACACTTCGTATTGCGTGTTCGGTCAGCTTTCTACATCAGACGTAATGCGACACGCTCCATTTCTTTGTGGTTTGCAGGAGGGTATGTGTAATAACCACGACGAAGCACGACGATCCAAACCAGAACATTTATGGCGTCCAGCTCGTTCTTAGGACTTACGAAACGACCATGTCCCATGCGCGTGACGAATGCAGTACATGTCTTGAGCGTGAAGTCACAGCCTCTCGCGCTACTCGGTCAGCGCTTGGTTCTCGCGCTACAACAATCTTCTCCCCTTAATGCGCGACCTGCTGATCACTTTCTAAAGTCTGAATGTTTGAACAGGTTGGGTGGATGACGCACACGCCCACTTCATCGTTACTCAACGTCCGGCCGGTCTTGATGTTCTGCTGACGGTGAAGAACCTGCAGGCGGCGTCGCATCAGGCGGAGACGTCACCGAACCAGTGATCGAAGGTGTTGCACATGTCGCGATACCAGACATCGGTTTGTTGTCTAGGTCATGCGATCTCGTCATCACAGGTGGCTGCTCGTGCTGTTGAGTTGGGTCCGATATATCGTGTTGCGGAAGCACGGATGAAGCTTCATCTCGTCGAGTCTAAGAACGGCGGAAGTGGTCAGCGTGCACAAATCGCGTTTGACCGGCCACACGCGCAGTATACGTCACTGGACTCACAATTTGTGTCACTTCACCGTCCTTGCAGGGAACGCTCTTACCCCGCACACATTTTACCCACACTCTTTCCCCCAGATCAAATGCGCGGTCTGCGCCCCTGTGCTTGTCGCATTGCTGTTTCATGCTCAGGTGTTTTTCAGTCATGTCTTACAAAGTCGGGCTTGATGAAACACAACTTCACTCTAGGTTGTCGTTTCAAGCAGAGTTCAGCTGGAGTCCTTCCAGTCACCGAATGAGGAGTGTTTCTACAACTCATCCAGAAGCTGTCTAGCCCTCCTTGCACTGATTCTTTTTTCCCCAACTCAACGTGAGGCAGCACTTGCTTTAGCAGTGCCCGCTTTGTAGTCTGCACAATACGTTCGGCAGCGCCACTTGAAATATGGTGGTAGAGCAGAATCTTTGTATGCGTGAAGTTATTTTCTGTCAAGAAACGCTTCAGATCCTGAGATACAAACTGTGGCCCATTTCACTCACAATTTTTTCGGGGAAGCCGAAGGCAGCGAAGGCACTGCGAAGTTTGATGACTGTTTGAGTAGTTGTAGTAGTTCTCATCAACCAAACTTTATCCCATTTGGAATTTGCGTCCGCTAAAACAAGAAAGTTATGTGGAGGCTTCGCCGCAAAATCAATATGGACCCTCTGCCAACACCTCGAAGGGTATGGCCGAGGGTGCAGTGGTGTAGGCTGCGCCGACGGCTGTAAGACCTGACACACCTTGCATTGCTTTACGTACTCTTCGACAGCTTAGTCATATCCGGGCCACTAAATAAAGCTTTTAGCTAACATCTTCATTCGGCTGGTGCCGGGGTGGTCCTCATGAAGCAACGTCAGAACCGGTGGTCTCAAGCTCTCAGGTACGATAACCCACGATCACAAAGTGAGACAGCTCTGCCCAATTAAAAGTTTGAGACGCCGGACGCAGTACGGTTGTAGTTCGTCTGTGACGTCTCCTGGCCAGCCATATCTGGTGTACTCTAGAACTTTGCAAAGGGCGGCATCTCGTGCCATAGCTTTTGCCACATCTCGGACTGTCAGGGGAGTGTACTCAAAGACCGAGAGACATTCAGCTGCCTCTTTTCTGGGCGTCGAACAGGCAGGTAGCATAGACAAGGCATCAGCCACTTCTGTTTTTATGCCATTACGGTATTTAAGAGTGTACTGGTACGCTGACATAACCAAGGACCACCTTTGCATCCTAGCAGCTGCTGTGGAAGGAGTCGCTTTGTTTTGCTCCAAAATCCCTAGAAGTGGCTGATCGTCCGTGTGCAAAACGAACTGTCGAACGAACAGAAACTTGTAGAATTTCTTTAGGCCGAATATAAGAGCGAGAGCCTTCCTTTCGCCCTGCGCGTAATTCTTTTCTGCAGGTGTCAGTGTTCGCGAAGCGAGTGCAATCGGACGCTCCTCGCCATTCAGCAGCACGTGGAAAATGGCAGCTCCAACGCCGTACGATGACTCATCACACTGTAAACCCAGTGCCTTGCAAACGTCGTAATACGTGAGCTTCCGGCTGTTGATCAGCAGGTGCTTCGCGGCGTTGAACGTATCGCTGCACTGCTTGGTCTAAACCCATATTTCGCCCTTCCTTAGTAACCGGTACAATGGCTCTGCCACTGACGCCACATTTTTCAAAAAATATCCGTAATAGCTTAAAAATCCTAGGTAGTCTTTTAACTCTGTGGTGTTTGTGGGCTCTGGTGCCTGGATGATTGCCTTCACTTTTCTTTCAGCTGGGTCCCTCTGAGCACAGTTTGTGTCCGAGATACGACACTGAGTCTTAGAAGTACTTCACCTTTCTTGCTTGAGAGTAATGTTGTGCTCGTTTAATCTTTCCAAGACGCACTCAAGTGTACGTTGGCAGTTGTCTATGTCTTGGCCTGTGATGAATTACGTCGTCAATGTAGCAACCTACATTGCTTAGGCCCATCAACACCTTATTCATTAAGGACTGGAACAAAGCTGGGGCGCTGGCGATACCAAAGGGAGGTCAATTGTACTGATAGAATCCCTTATGAGTATTCACCATCAGGATGGGTTTGGATTCTGACCTTAGCAACACATGCTGGTATGCCGAGGATAAATCCAGCACGCAAAACACTTTGCCACCACAAATCGCAGTGAACAACTCCTCTGGTAGTGGAAGCGGATGGTGGTCATCGTTCAGTACTGGGTTAACTGTGACCTTGAAGTCACCACAAAGCCTCAGTTTGTTACCTTCTTTATTATTCGGCACCACTACCAGCGGAGTTGCCCAGTCACTTTGACTCACTGGCTGGATTATGCGTTGCGTTTCGAGCTCAGGCAACTGCTTTTCGACCACGTCACGTAACGCGAAAGGTACAGGCCTGGCTCTACAAAACACAGGTGTCTCAGAATCAAAGAGGCCGTGTGGGCGTCATAAATAAATAAGGCCATTAACGTAAAAACAAAGCACAAACCGTGTTTACACTAATAAATCAATTGAACACACATCATTCCACAGAAGTGTCTCGATCGGCTTGTCTGTCGTTCACCTCGTTCTCCTCGTGACTCCAAACTTCTTTTTTCTTCTCGTCGTTTCCTCGTGAGCGTCTAATTCTTTCCAATCTGCAACATCCTCCCCCCCCTTTCTTTTTTCGCATGAGAGTTGCCTTGGTTTATTCACTTGACAGTTCCAGGGGGTAACGGAGCTGCACGGGGCGCCGAAGCGTTACCCCGCTCGGAAGGCGCACCAGACAGGAACGCACGTGGTTGTCTCTGCCCAGCTGAACTGTTTCAATCCTCCCCGTTTCCCACATGCGCCGTGGGATCCTGTCTTCGGGAACAAGAACGAGGTCCCCGTTCTGTAGGTCGTTTGTCCGCGTATCGGGCGATCGGTGTGGGGAGCAGAGCTGAAGGAGGTATTCCTTCCGCCATCTCCGCCAGAATTGGTCCAGCAGTTGCTGCCTCTGTAGCCAACGTTTGGTGATGTCCCCTCTCGCAGAACCTGGTATAGCTTTTACGTTGACTGATGGGGAAGCCGTCAGACGCCTGCCCAACAAAAAGTGCGCGGGCGTTAAAGCATCCTGCTCGTGTGGAGCGTCGTGAACAGGGGCCAAATGTCGAGAATTCACGACGGCTTCCACCTCGTGTAGCATGATTGTCAGTTCTTCGAAACTAAACTTATTCCTTCCTAGTACATTCCGTAGCCTACGCTTCACTGTCTGGACCATCCTTTCCCAGAACCCGCCCCACCAGTCTGCTCTCTCGGCGATAAACTTCCACTTTATCCGATGCACAGAGGAGTGGTCCTGGAAGCGTCGGTTCGTGAGCACGTCCCATACGCCGCATAAGTCCTTTGCTGCCCTCTTGAAGGTGAGGGCATTGTCTGAGTAAACGACGCTGGGTAAGCCCCGTCGAGCAGTAAAGCGCTGGAAGCCCATGATGAACGCTTCTGTTGATAGGTTTGAGACAAGCTCTAGGTGTATGGCTCTCGTCACCGCACAGGTGAAAAGTGCAATGTACGACTTTTCATCTGATGCTGCAGTCTTTACCATCAGTGGACCGGCAAAGTTTGATACAACCTCTAGGTGTATCGCTCTCGTCACCGCACAGGTGAAAAGTGCAATGTATGACTTTTCATCTGGTGCTGCAGTCTTTACCATCAGTGGACCGGCAAAGTCGATCCCGACCACCTCAAAAGGATTCGCTTGGGTAATCCGATCCTGCGGCAAAGGTGCGGTCGGAGCGTTAGCCGGCTTGAGTCGGGCCAACCGACAACCATTACATTTGTTGAAGACCTTCTTGGCCAGCTGTCTTTCTCGAGGTATCCAGAATCGCTCTCGGACTTGGTTTAAGGTGTCCCAAAGTCCGCCGTGCAGTGTTCGACGATGGCAGTCTCTTACCAATAACTCAGTGAAGCGGTGATCGGGAGGTAGCAAAAGCGGGTGCTTGACCTCGATTGTTTCGTTTAATTGTTGCAGTCGTCACCCCCACCCGCAACAGTCGATTGGGGTCAATGAAAGGGGCGAGCGAGATAATGCTGGATCGCCTTTCCAGATTCTTATCTGCCATTAGATCGTTCAATTCTTGTGTAAAAGCTTCCTGTTGCGTTCGTGCAATCCACCAAGTCTCGGCTCGTTCAAGTTCTTGGGACGCTAGCGGGCCCTCACGTCGGCTTCGCCTCGTTCGGCAGTTCTTTACAAACCGCATAATCCATGCAAAAATCCTGAGGATCCGTTCCAGCGCCCCGTACTGTTCAAGTTCCAATAGAGGTGCAATCCTCTCCGTTGCAGTCTGCAATACGTGATGTTCCAGCTTTCCCTCTTCTGCAATAACTGCTACTGAAACGTCGTCGCACATGACGAGGTTCGGCCATACGTTTTCAGTTTTACCAAGCCACTTTGAACCCTTCCACCACACTTGCATACCTTTTAGTGTTTCCGCAGATGTTCCCCGTGTCATCAAATCTGCCGGATTTTCTTGTCCGGGGCAATGCTTTCATGAAGAAGGTGACCCTCCAGATTGAAGCTCTGTCACTCGATTAGCCACAAATTGCTTCCACTGAGTTGCTGACCCGCGGATCCAGTGAAGTGTGATAGCGCTATCTGTCCAGTAGAATGTCTCTTGAATGTTCATGATTTCTCCACGATACTGGCCCATCTGTCTTCCAATCACTGCAGCCATTAGTTCTAGTCGAGGTAGTGTTATCCGCTTTATGGGCGCCACACGTGATTTTGAAAATATCAAGTTCACCTCTACCCTCCCATCTTCTCCTTCAGCTCTGAGATAGGCACAAGTGCCATAGGCCACCGGACTTGCCTCGCAGAAGATGTGTAGTTGGAGAGAACTAATGACTTCTCTTGGCGACTTCATGATGCCGCGAGGAATCAATATCTCTTCTAATTGTGGAAGTTCTGCGCACCATCGCCGCCATGGCACCAGTAGGTCGTCCGTTAAATCGTCGTCCCAACCAATTCCTCGTTCCCAGATTCACTGAAACAATACCTTGATTCGTATGACGAACGGAGCAAGGAGTCCTAACGGGTCGAAAACCATAGCTGATGCACGGAGTACATAGCGCTTCGTCGTCCCGCTGCACGTGACGAAGTTCAGGATCCTCTCCACTGGAATGACCAGCGTGTCGGCGTCACGTCGCAAAAGCAGTCCAAGTACAGCCCTCGGTTCAGAGAGTGCGGACGTTGATGGAGCTTCATCAAACGATTTTTGCAGTTCTGTCGCGTCGGTAGACGACTTTCGGAGTCTCATTACTGCATCTTCCAAAATCTGGTTGGCTTCTTCCTGTATTCGCGCCGCTTCTTCAATAGACGGGCTCCGATCAGAAGTTCGTCGACGTAGAATCCCCGTTGAAGCAGTTCCGCAGTCGATCTCAATTCTCCATTGACGTTGCTCAGATGATAAGTAAGAGTGGCGGTTAGTAGAAAGGGGCTGGCCGATGTCCCAAAGGGCACTCTCGTCATCCTCCACTCTTCAACGGTTGGCTCTGAGCTTGCTCACGACGAATCTCATTGAAACCACAGGAAGCGTAGGACGTCTCGATCTTCAGGTCGAACGCTGACCTGTAGAAACGCCTTTTCTATGTCCGCTGTTAGGGCAATTGGATGTAGACGGAAGCGCACCAAGGTTCCAACCAGATCAGCGTTCAAATTTGGCCCCTTTTCCAGGTGTTCGTTGAGTGAGGCAACTCCTGGAGATGAGAAGAAGCGTCGAAGACGACTCTCAGCCTGGTTGTCTCGGATTCATTCCTAATTACGGGCTGATGGGGCATATAATAGATCCGTGGGTTTGTCTACTCGACGCAAAATGGGCTCGGTCAAACCTTCTCTGCGTGTCCTGAGGTGATGTAGCTGCATATGACGTTGTCGTAATCTTTTGCGAAGGACTCGTCGCGTGACAATCTCTTCTTCAAACTCTCAAGACGTTTCAATGCCAGCGTGTTGTTATCCTTCAGTTCTCGCGCGCCGACCCTGAACGGTAGACCCGCTTCGTACCGTCCATTCACCTTCCGTATTGTTCGGTTGAACTCGTTTAGCAGTTCGTTCTGTTCTTCCATCTTGTTGGAGGGCTGGTCAGTAATGCCGATGCTCTCCAGCTCCCAAAAACGCCGCAGGATGTCTCCGGCGTCCTCGTTCGAGGAACATTCCGTTCTTAGCACGCATACCATGCTGCTGGCGCTGCCTTTGAGAGACCTGTGGTTTGACACTGGGCCTTGAAAGGTCCAGCCGAAAATGGTGCTTATAGCTACCAGCTTATTTTCCTTGCAATGCAGCACTTGGTCGCCGTTCACTCGCAACAGCTGGTCTGAACCGACCAGAAGGGAAATGACCTCTTTTGCAGTAACCATGAGAGGAGAGAAGCATGTCCGCAATACGACGGCCGTTTTTCACCATACGGCGAACAAACTCGTGGTCGACGGGTACCTGCACAACGTCCTTACAGATGAAGGGTACCTCAACGGCCTCGATGACGCACTCTTTTTGGCCGTATTGGCTGTGCAACCGTACTTGTACTAGTCGCCGACGTTGCGGTCGTGACGTGAAGTGGCCGAACATATTTATCCGGAGGCTAACATCTTCCAGAAACTTGAGGCCCAGCTTGTGAGAAAGGTCCTCACGAATGAACGTCCGTTGGCTACCTCCATCGATAATGGCTCGCACATAAAGTCTTTGGTTGCCTTCCTCAGCCCAGGCCCGGAGCACTTCGGAATCCAATGGGACGTCGGCACTGTCGGAGATTGCGTTCCGGATGCTTGTCGCAGGGGCACCTCTATCCGATTTCTCTAGGTTAGGTTTCCAGTTCGGGTCGCACATGAATGTGGCATGTCGACCGGAGCACGACGCGCATGTCACCTTCCGCCGACACTCCCTCGCCCGGTGCCCTCCGATTGTGCACCTGAAGCAGCGGTTTTCTTCCGCCAGCCTTCTTTTCTTCACCTCTAACGTGAGGTCGCCAGTACATACTTCTGTTGCTTGCTTTGTGGACCGGCAAAAGAAGCAGGGGCTTGTGATATTTGCGTGTAGCACAGAGGCTGCTGGCATTCTGGGTCTTTCGGGCCTTTTCTTCTGCGTCTCTTGCCGTTCTTCTACTACTCCGGCTCTCTCCCTACTTTCAACCTCAATCCGAAGGAAGCTTAGAATATCGGCGAGTTCATCTGCGGCATCGGCGAAAGTGGGCGGCCTTGAAGCGCTCCGGGTGGAAATTGGTCCGTCGACAGAGTGTCCGGTGTCCGGCACCGCTTGTGAACTCAGTGAAGTCGGACTGCTTTGCGTTTCTCCCGACGACATGTAGACAATGCTGCTTGCCTGCTGCCGGCGATAATTTACGACGACTTCGCTCGGCAAAGCCTTGAGGATGATATCGGACATCATCGTGCAGTACGTTGCCGATCCCACGCCGAGACATTTCAGACCGCGGATGTTCGTCTGAACGTGATCATACATCCTTCGGAGGCCTTTCGTGTCTTTCGCGGAGGCAACGGGAGGCAGTGCACGGAGCTTCGGCAGATGATTTTGCTGAATCCTTCGTTTATCACCGAAGCGCAGTGTCAGGATTTCAATGGCATCGTCATAGCAAGCCTCAGTTGACTGGAGTCCAGCGATGGCCGCCGCCGCTGGTACGGTGACATGGTTGCGCAGGTACTGAAACTTGTCCGATCGTGGGATGCTATCGTTTTCATGAATAGCACGACCTAACTGCTTCCAGAAGCTCTGCCACGCGCTGACTTCGCCGTTGAAAGTTTGAAGTCGTAACTTGGGAAGCTTCACGCCGCTTGTCACGTTGGTGCGCGTTCTTCCCAGGTCTGTAGTGGCAGTCGCAGATGTAGTCGATGATGTGGTCATCTGGATGGCCTGTGCCTGTTGTTCCATACGTCTCAGTGAGTCTGCCTTGCAGTCCAACAGCGCCATTATTCGGATAGCCTCGTCGTCGTACTCCGTGACCGTAGTGTATTCTGCGACAAAGTCTTGTTCCGATACATGATCTTCTATCTCCACGTTCAACTCTTGAAGTGCCCTGTTATTGGCCTTCAGCCTCTCAAGCCAGGCAGTCAGCGATGCCAGGTCCGCTGTCTCCATTCCCGCTGTCGCCTCGTGGATAAGTTTCGTGTTTTGCGACCTCCACGTTTTGCCTTCAGACGTTCCATGTTTGACGATCTCCCACACAGCTCTCGGAAACAGCGTACCAGGCAGGTGTTCCACAAAGGTGGAAAATCCGCTCACCTCAATCGTTCTCGATCCCGGGTTTCGGCACCATAATGTCTCAGAATCAAAGAGGTTATGTGGGCGTCGTAATTAAATAAGGCAATTAACGTAAAAACAAAACACAAACTGTATTTACACGAATAAATCAATTGAACATGCATCATTCCACAGAAGTGTCTCGATCGGCTTGTCTGTCGTTCGCCTTGTTCTACTCGTGACTCCAAACTTCTTCTTTCTTCTCGTCGTTTCCTCGTGAGCGTCTAATTCTTTCCAATCTGCAACAACAGGTAAGCAGCCACCTTGCAAGATTATTTTTGCTTCGAAGTTTTTGTTCGCTCTGAGCGTAGAAGAAAAAACGCGCAGGAAACTTGCTGTGTAGTTTAGCTACCCTGTCTTCTGCGCTTAAGTTGAAAATAGAATTCCAGTTTAGCTGCAACTTGTCTAACCAGCTCCGTTCTAGAAGCACAGGAAGCTTCTGTTCACACTCACGAACCACCATAATTGAAAACTTAGCAGATTGCCCTTCATAGCATGCAGTTACGTCACACTCTCCTAAGACCTGCATTCTCTGTCCCGTGCAAGTTTTTTTAACACTAGTGGCGTTGACTCACATTTGACGTGTGAAAACTTGTACATATACACGCTTTCCGGCATTACGGTGACAGCGGCCCCCGTGTCGACCTGCATCGGCAAGTCCTGTCCATCGACGTTCACAGTCACCATGTAGCCTTTCTTTATTGTCGAATCCACTGTGCAGGTGTGCAAAATGTACTCGTCTTCCTCTGATGACTCAGATACTAAATGTTTCGTCAGTGGTTCTTGGTTTACTCGACACATCTTGTGAAGATGGCCCCCTTTTGAGCACCGCTTACAGGTGTAGGTCTTGTACCAGCGATTATCTGACGCATGTGCCTTGCCACAGCGGTCGCATTTTTGTTTTGAGTCCTTTCGGCACGTCAAACTCCTTGTCTTGGGTTTCGACGTTGTTTTTGTTTTGAAAATGTTGACAGAGGTGCTAACAGCATCGCTTCGGCTTCCTACTTGTCAGTCAGCACTCTGCTTGGCGGCCAACTCCCTGGCACAGCCGATCTTGCAGGCGCCTTCAAATGTTAAGTCATGCGCCGCAAACAGAGCTCTTTGAGTTTCCTCACACCGGATACCTGCGACTAATCTGTCACGCAGCGCATCCTGAAGGAATATTCGAAAATTGCACTTTTGAGCGAGCTGTTTCAACTCGACAATGAAGACCTCCACACTCTCGTGGTCAAATTGAGCCCGCCGGTTGAATTTGCACCACTCGGCTATGACTGAAGTCTTCGGGCTGTAGCGGTTCTTTAAAAGAGCCTTGACTTCTTCGTACGTCTTTTGCCTTGGACGTGAGGGAACTACCAGGTTCTTCAGCACTTCGTATGCTTCTGCCCCAATTAGTATTAAGAACACCGCTAGATTTTTTTTTTGCTGCAGCTATTTCGTTTGCGTTGACGACAAGTTCAAAGATTTCCAGGTAAGATTCAAAGTCTTGGATCTGTGGGTCGTACTCGTCGAGTCTGCCTAGTCGCGACATGATTTCGATAGGCACCAAAAACGTCCAAGGAAGTACTTATCTTGTCGCTGCTTTTCCCGACATGTGTTCGAATTCCTCTACTGACGTCTGGTCCCCGGCCGCCTTCTCTGAAGCTGGACGGCTTCCAATTACCGGCTGTCGCTTTCCTTACGCGACTCCTGGAAGACAAGTTCAGGCGGATCCCATCCTCGTCGCCAATGTAATAACCACGACGAAGCACGACGATCCAAGCCAGAAGAACATTTATGGCGTCCAGCTCGTTCTTAGGGCTTGCAAAACGATCATGTTCCATGCGCGTGACGAACGCAGTCTACATCGCGAGGGTGATGTCACAGCCCCTCGCGCTACTCGGTCAGCGCTTGGTTCTTGCGCTACAACAGTATGTAGCGTCTTTGGACGTGCTTAGCAGTGCTATGGGGAAAGCGTTCTTTGCCAGGGTTAAGAAGTGGGAAATGTGTTTGCCGTAACCTCGGCAATGCAGCTAATAATAGCGTCCAATATGTTCCCAATCTTCTGATGTGTGCGTAAAGTCGAGAAGAATTTGCTTCTCTCTTCGCGGGCATTTCGATCAGTGCTACTTGAAGTTGCAGATCGCGGCTGTTTTCCATTAAATTGTACGAAATGATTGTATTCATGTGTCCTTTCCGAGCATATTTTTTGCAACTTCAACTCATATCTTGGTGCAGTGTATGACCGACTGTATTAAAATTGAATAGCCTTAGTTGGAAAGGCTACGTCTCGGAGCTAGTGATACTAGACACAACAGTAATGTTTCTGCTAGGGATATCGCTTTAATTGCAGTCATTTTTGTTTGTCACGGGAGCTTGTCATGTCAACATGGAAAATCTTCAGTGTATTCTTGAAATAAAAAATATACTTTCTATAGAATGGCTGTGACGATAGTATAAAAAAACGCGCTGATGACACTTCAAATCATACATTTCAGCTAGGAATCTCAATTTACACTAAAAATATAGCGCATAGCATGCGCTACTTTTTCTCTTGATTTTTTTTCTCGTGTTTATCAGTGCCACGTCGGAGTCGCTCCAGTGGAAGGAAGCAAGACACAAGACGTTATTCATCGAATGCTTTGCGCCTGGTATCTTGGAAGTTTCACGAGAAATTTAAGGGACCGGATACAATCGAGACTCCCTCGAGACGCCGCAGAACCCATTCCAACAGCTTCGGAAACCTCACGCAGCGCGCTACTCAAGCAGAATCTATTATGGCGACTCCTTTGAACAAAGGTCCGACAGAAGGATGTCGTCCATCAAGCGAAAGACTATCAATATTTGCTTTTCGGTAGAGAATAGATATGTGGTATCAAGAGAAAAGTCATTTTCGACGCATTTTTTTATAGTTAGTGCGTAAGAGTGAAACAAAGCCATAATAAAGTAACTAAAATCAACAATCCTTTTTGTATGTTTTTCTACATCTTGATTGCAGCATTTTGCTTGAAGAAGAAGCCGGCTGGGCGCAAGACGTGTCTTCACCATCGTCAGAGAGCCCGCCCGACCAGGCTGCTCAGCTTGAATACCGAGCAGCTCGGCCACGCTGCTGGGAACTCATGCTGCTCAGTTACGAACTTGACCCCATGCTGGGAGACTTCAAAATCGGCTTTCCTAAAAACCGCAGCCCGGCCAACACCGGCGCCAACCCCTGAACCCCCCCGCCCCAGGCTCACTCCTCTGAAAGTCGGGCACGCAGGGAGGACTCTCCAGGCGCTCGAGACCGGCAGTGTGTGCCTCTTTTTTTTTCCTCCTTGTTTTTTCTCTCTCCATCCATCTGAAAACCTTAAGAAGCACGTCAAATCAAGAAGATCCAGGCAATCACAGCTCGAGACCGGCCTGCTAGAAGTAAGCAGCCCATGGTAGCCCTGCGAAGACCACTACCGCGAAGACCGCTGCTAGGCCTAGCGCACGTATATCATAATCACAACCACATCCATCTTGTCTATTACGTCATCACATAATCACCATAACTAGACACGGCACTGCGGGCCTCCTTGGTACGGGCTGTTGCCTTGCTGCGGTGCTGCGGCTCTCCTGAGCAAATATCGATTATTAACGCGAAAGTATTGACTGTCACCTGGAGCGAGCCAACGTCATCAGCTTTGAAACCATGCAAAACGGCACCTTAATAAGACCACGCGCTAAGCTAGCCAACAGCACCTTTTACACTTCGGTCCCATTCGCTGTTGCGCGTCGACGAGGCTCCCATTGGCCGCTGCGCGTCAGTTTGTGTGGTTTCATCCTGACTGTCTTATCACACTGTTGCGTTATCACTGATCACCGCGTTCGCTCGCCTCTTATCGGTTGTAGGGCGCGTGGCAATATATATTCGCAACTCCAGCGCGACGCTCGCCCTCCCACGGACGAGCGGAGAACTAGAGGAACGGGGACGGCAGCGGCGGCGGCGGCGCGGAAAAGGTGACAGGGGCTGTCGGCCTTGATGCGTAAAGCCGTTGTAACGCAAAAAGTTAGCGCGTTAAATTAGGAATTCTTGTGCTCCACCTCGAAACAGCGTTGCACGAAGAACCGCGATGTCTAATTTCATTAGGGACTCTTCGTATATCGCATACGCTGCGGATTGCTGGTCTTGTGCATGACCGCCAGCTCGATCTGTGCTCGACGTGACGACAAGCCCTCCCGCTAATAATGTAGAGCTCTAGCGTTCGGTCTATGAAATGTCTATTCTTTGCCCTAAATAGGAGAAAACTGGTCGCGCAACGATATGTCGAGAAATACACGTCGGGAATGGGTTTGCGTTGTAAGGCCGTAGGAAAATGATCATTTATTCCAAACACTTTTAAAAGATAGAATACGCCTACTTGATTTCAGGTAATTACAAAGTAAATAAAGAAATGCCCGAAGCATTTTAAACGCGTCTGTGTAAGCCAGCCGTTCGTGACGAGAGATTAGAACGGGCAGTTTTGGCGAGAGGGGCCACAACGTTGCAAATAACACGGTACAAAACAAAAAGTGCGGTATATTAAAAAATGCATTTTTGGTAGAGCAATAAAGAAAACCACTAAACCTCTAAACACGCTGATTATGGTAATAGGCAGTTTTAGCATGGCGTTACCGCAGGCTACCATTGGCTACCGTGGGCAAGGCAACGCTCCTGGCACGCGCTGAAAATTGTGCTTCATAGGCGCAGCGCGATCGAGCCTGCGTTATAATGCTACACCACACGGTAGCCTGCGGCAACAAACTTCCTATCAATAACCATGAAGCAGTTTGATCACGTGTTGCTATACACTAAAACCTGGACGGTGAGCTGCGAGTTGCGAGCCTGTGACACGAAGCCATCAATACTGTGAACGCTGCTCTTCCGCAACTTGACGGTCACCGTGCGCGGCTCACTTTTTAGAGCACTAATGGCCAGGCAAAGCGCGAACATGATATCTTCATCACCCTCAAAAATATTCTCCACACAAACGGTGACGTGGCCGGTGCGTAAAACGCGCTGGCCCACAACAAAGCTTCGCAAGTCGAGGTTTCTACAACTTTTAAATATCAGCATGCTCATTTTGCTAACGCGCATCAACATCTCCGTCACCTGTAATATGATCCTGCCCTAACCACTTCGCGTTTGCAGACAAATAAATCATTGTTCAGCGCACTGACCAGCAACAGCGAGCAGGCGCACGGGAAACCCTGGAGAATTTATCCCCGTCTCTTCCGCCATCTTGGAACTACCGCCCAGCCACCTATAGGGCGTTGGAGTTGCGAATACGGCGCATGAAATAAACCAAGGGGTTCGTTCTGCTGGAAACTACGTTGCTGTCTGTTCTTTCCTCGCGGCGCAAGGCACACGACAGCTTCAACGAACGCTCCCCCGATGGCGCTACGTGTCCGCGAGGCAGCGGCGCCACCGTTCCACGCCCAACGTCAGCGCGTTGTACGCCGCATATTAAAGAAGGGGGCGAAGAGCGGCGTGCGTGCTTTCGCATTCACAGCTCATAAGTGCTTGGGTGTACCTCGAGCCTTTTATTATCTTAGAGCGCCGCTCTGAGGCGCCTGTTTTCGGGTTGAGCGGCGTAGCCGTCGGCGTTGGCGTCAACGTCGGCGTAACCGGGGTAAATTTAAAGGGTAAACTGTCGTCAAGTGACCTCAACACCAATGAAATTCCCCGCTAAATTTAGCGGAGTAAATGACTTCACATGAGTTGGTGTCGCGTCACCTATGAACAAATTCAGTTTCTCCCCTATATTTAGCGGGAACATTTACGTCACGTGGCCTCAAATGCAATTCAATTCCTCGCTAAGCTTAGCGGGAAAAGTGACATCACGTGACCTCAACACCAATACAGCTTCCCCGCTAAATTTAGAGGGTGAAAATGACAGACATGTCATGTTGTCACGTTACCTATGAACAAATTCAGTTTTTACGCTATATTTAGCTTGAAAATGGACGTCACGGGACCTCGAAAGCAATTCAGTTTACCTGCTAAATATAGTGGGGAAATGACGTCACATGACTTGGTGTCACGTCACCTATGAACAAATTGAGTTACTCCTTTTTTTGTGAACAACCCGAGACTGAGTTAATGACAAGAGCACTATATAGCTCCTACGGAGCAGAGTTGCGCAATCATGTGATCCGCGTGTTTCGCCGACAACATGGACGACAGAGCAGCTCGGCGCGAGTCACGTGGTACTTAGGGTTCCAGGAGGCGGCCTGCCCTATGGGAGAATACATGGAGATCGACTCAACACTGGCTGATTAAAAAATAAACGCCAAGTTCACACTTTTCGAAACTAGTCTGTCGTGAAGTTGGTAAAGCACTAAACACTTAATCCAAGTTTCAATAATATTGGATGCGTGTGAAAACTTTAAGAATGCAATTTTCAAGGCAATGGCGTTTGAAGCAGACGATTTTTGTGCGCAGCAGAGATGGACTTTCTGGGTTGGCCGAAGTGGGTCACGTGAACGCTGAGACGTCGCCATGACGTTGACGCGTCTTCTGCTGCGTGATACCGCTCAAGCAATTTTTTTACAGAAATTACGTCCTCCCTTGGCACACAACTCAGCGCAAATTATTCTAAAATGTTCCTTTATTAAGTGAAAAACTATTGTCGTTCCGTACATCTTCACAACATTGAAGAAACAACAGTTTTCTCACGTTGCCCATGCATTTCTGAACGGAGTTAGAACCTCCGGGCGTTCGCCGCTAGTCGCCGAGAGACGGCGTTCTAGATTGCGCTACTCTAAGGCCCCTGTATACTGAAAGGTAGCGCAAACCATTGTCTAAAATTGGAAAGAGAAATTTCTCCTCGCAGATGCCCTTTCCCTCTAAAAAGTTCTCTTTCCCTTCGCTTCAATTGGATCTGGCGTGACACGTGACCGTTATCTTCCCGTGATCCCGCGCGATTCGGTCGTCTGCTCGAAACCAACGCCATCAGTGGGCCAGGCGTAGCGGCGGCTCCGTTGTTTGCTACCCGGCCGTAGGTTTTTTTTATATTTTACCACAACCTCGGCGGCAACGCGATGCCATCATGCTGCGGTGTAGATTGCACAAACAGCATTGCGAAAGGAAAGGACCTTTTGTGTCAACCCGACGGGAAAGGAAAGTCTTCAACGGCCAAGACAATGGCTCCACCGGATCGCTCGAAAAAGTTTCGAGTGCCTCCGAGGGAGACTTTGCGAGGTAAGTCATTGTCAAACTCTGAATTGTATTACCTGTCTCTTTCGGTCTCGCCGATGAAGATCGCGTAGTACGATTATGAGACGAGACAAACACCGACACGAAGGACTGAGACACGACTTTTCGTGCGTATTTGATCATAGAAACTGACTCGCTCACTCTTAGCTCGCTTGCATTGAGTCGGCCGAGTTGAGAACGATGCGTGAGAGACTAGGGTTTCACTAATATAAAATGAATTGTAGTGTTACCGCGTGCATCTTGCGTCAGTGAAAGAAGAGTCACCAACGATCGAGCACCTCGCGATTTTGTTTGTGCAACATATTTCCGCGATCGGTGCTTCACAAATGGCAACTAAAAATATGCGATGCTGCATTTATTTTTCAGGATCACTTTACGAACGATCAGTTTGTGCCAGTGATCTGCGCAAAGACTGGCCTCAAGAAACTCAAGCCATATACAGATCCTTTTATTTTTTCACACCGACCTTTTCCGAGTGTGCAATATTTTGCCTTGTAGCAATAAATATTTTCTTGTCTTCATCTTTGTATTTGATTTGTATTTTGTGGTTATTAAAACATCAATAATTGACAATAAAAGAATTGCTTTTGTGTTTAAAAGGCTTTACTGAATGATCTCTCTGTCTTCATTTTGTGACTCACGCAGTAAGGTACGCCCGCGAGTGTGCGGCAAAGCTTATGCGCTTTGAGAGTGAATTCAAGGATGTACCTTGCGTGTGAGCACGTCAAAACACTAATATATGTGATAAATGAGAAACGTGCTGGCAAGGCAACCGAGGACACGCTATTTTTCAATCTAACGGAGGGGATACAAGTGAGTTTATTTGATTATTTGACGTGTAGTTTTATGCACGAGGCGCGTAAACAGCAGACGTCGCATATTCCTTCGCGCGCATGTGCACAGTTGCACGTAGTATTTGACGCTTATGAAATGTGTATGAAGGAAACCAAGCTGCTGGACTGACAAAACGATCGGTAATGCTAAAAATTATTGAAAAGTCCTGTTTTACACGCATAGTGGTGTCATCTTTTTGCCTAACTCCAGCGATGCCGATTCTCCAAATGCACTTCATTCAAGATACTAAAACGTGTTAGTAGAGCGTACGCTAAGGATTGCGAGCCTCGTCGGGGCGTGCCCAATTGATGCTCAAAGCGACGGCACGAGCTCCCGCAAGCAACGCTGTCCTTGCCCACGAAACTCTATTTAGACGCAGGGAGAGGTGCATTCTATCGTGTGCCTGCTCTCAGCTTTTGCTGCAATAAACGGGTAGACGAAATATATTTTCTCTGTGCATGCCGATGTTACAAAAATCTCAACTGCTTTTTTTTTTCTTTTCGTCGCTCGCGTTTCGCGGAATTGAAGAAAGCTTGCCCTCACGCCCCAGCGAATCCGACTCTTTTCGGGGTACTATATTTGCCGATAGAGACGTCTTCCCGTACTTTATAACTCTAATAAAGGTGCACAAACGCTAGTTTCTTCATGTTAGAAAACAAAACTTTTTTTATATTTGAAAAAAAAAAAGAAATCTAGTCCGCCGTATTTAATAACATGAACGGCCCGGCACCCGGTTGTGCCCGGCACACAGGCGCGCGCCGTCGCGCGCCTTGCAGGCCCCGCT
This sequence comes from Ixodes persulcatus, assembly GCA_013358835.2. Taxonomy (NCBI): domain Eukaryota; kingdom Metazoa; phylum Arthropoda; class Arachnida; order Ixodida; family Ixodidae; genus Ixodes; species Ixodes persulcatus. The sequence continues at coordinate 314,815 of JABSTQ010009160.1, read as the reverse complement.
CAGACATGGCGGCGGGGGGCGTGGCGCGGACAGAGGGCGACGAGGATTGCCGTCGATGGAAAGGAGGAAAATGCGGGGAGAGGAGGAATTGCGCTACCTTTCCGTATACAGGGGCCTTACGCTACTCTGCTCCGAAGGAGCTATATAGTGTCTAGGAATGACAGAAGACGACAAGGAAGAAAAGGAAAACGTCTCAAAAGAGAACGTCTTGCGACGTTCTCCCTTTCTTCATTGTCGTCCTCTTGTAATACCTCACTCTCGGGTGTTTCACTAAAATGTTTAATATACACCAGCTCACTCGCGCCCTTACGTTCTGCTGAGTTACTCCGCTAGATTTAGCGAGGAAATTGACGTCACGTGCGGAGGAGGAGGAGGATTGGAGAGGAGAAGGAACGAAGGAGGAGGAGGGGAGAGGAGGAGGAATAGGGGAGAGGGATTGGAGAGGAAAACGAGGGGGACGATGCGGAGCGGAGAGGAGGAGGAGGAAGAAAGGAGGAGGAGCAAAGGAGAGGAGGAGGAGGAGCAGAACGGAGGAGGAGGGGCATACCCATAGTTCGCAGCGTGTGGCGGCAGGTACGACCTGGTTGTCAGAAGAACAACATTAAACGTAGGAACACGGCGTGGTTTGAAACAATTCTAACTAGCCTGAGAGCTCATAGATATAGGGGAAGCCACAAAAAATATAGAGTACTCTCTCGGCTAAGTTTCCCTTATACGCTGTCGATGAAACCCTTCGCCCCTTTATGCGCATTAAATATTGGAGAAAGACAACGCACACCCTCTGGATGCTCAGAAAGGTCGAAATAGGAAGTGACAAGAATCGCACCCAGAAATTAGCATGGATTGCGCACCGCAAGCTTTCGCTTTAGTTAAACAAACCTGTGGTTGAAATGTAGAACAATGCAGTCTACTTGGCTAATGAATTTGTCGAAATTATTTTCTCAATTTCGTGATGCCCACTTAGTAGTGCGTGGCTTCTTATGTGATCGGCTTACAGCGCAGCGTCACTGGCTTTACCAGCTCGTAGCCGCTACCGAATAAGTTGATTAAAAGAACAAACTGCTCGCCTTGCGTTTGTTTCAGTGACTCTCAAAAAATCTGCATACGCGAGCGGCTTTTGTGCGTCGCAAAAACAAAGGAACACAACCAGGGAGCCAAGCGCACGTCTAACCCTCGCAGTAAATAAAACCTCTCCATTCAAAATACTCCCGCATAAATGAAATGACATCCTGTGCTTCGTAAGTCAAAGTGTGATTTGTACAACTCGATCCTCGACAGCTGCCGCTCTTGGCTGCATTAACCTGAAGCGCGCTCGTATGCGTGCGTTGAGACAGCAGTTATCTCGATAAACTGGGCTCCCTTTGACTGGCGTACCCTCGGCGCTCGATTCTGTCAGGTGTCCCCCAAGTGTCATATCGGAATGCCCGAGAGGGAAACGCAAGGACGGCCCATTTCCGCCATGTCGGGCGGAATCTAAACGCGCCGACGGAAGGCGCCACGATTCGCTGTACCCAAGTGAAAGGGGGCCGGCGAAATGAAGGCTGAAATCAGGGAGAATAAAAATGAAGGCAGCGCATTACGTCTTTAATCCGTGTGGTTGAAAAATAATATATTTTTTTTTACTTCCTCGTTTCGTTTGAAAGTGATTCGCGGAGGCAGGCTAGGAGAACTTGCCCATTGGCGGCGTCACCGCCTCACACACGAAAACGAATACCGTAATAATAATGAAAACACAAAACAACATGGTTTACCCAGGCGTTAAAACAAAATTTAATTAAATTAGATAAGCGAAGCCTCAGCAAAACAAAAAATGTTTCTTCGAATTTGAACTTCTGCCAAGGAGTAATATCTTCTATATTCAAAGCCACTATAAAGAAAGAAAGAAAATATTGACGCGTGATAAATGCCTCGTTTCTTACTTGGTTTGCTGTTTCTCACAACAGCTGTCAAGGATGTTCTCTCAAGTCATTTCGTATTGCGTTTTATTTTTCGGTTTCAGCTCCAGTTGAAAAGAGAGAACAGGCGAGTGGAATAGCACAGCTCTTAGCGGGTCCGCTTTAGTCCTTGACCGCTGCTAGCTGCTACATCTGGCTCTGTGAGATTTTCTAAGCTACTCGACGGGAATGCGTCAGCGCAACTTCAAATGGTGTGTCGGGCGTCCACTAATTAAGCTCGATCCGGGATTACCGGTCAAACAGATTGCAGGTGGGCCTTTAGAATTCATTGACATATCCAAAAACATGGTAATCCTGGCTGAAATCCTCAAAGCTTGATTGAACCTCACAATCAACGTATAAAAGAAAAATCTCACTGAGGATTGCTGAAAGGCAAGCCCCAATCTAAGTCTCTTTTTTTTTTTTTGCCGTAAAAACAGACCCCTCGTACTCTTATAGCGTGGATTGGAGGTGAAGGGCCACGAGGTCTAGTAAATCCTCCTTAGCGATGCAAGAGGAGTTTTAAAAGTCAAAGGTGCCATTCTCGCGGATGCTTGAGACTAAATCTATTAGGAAGGAAGGGTCCGACCGATAATATAGCTCCTTGATGTCTAGCAAGAACATACGAGGGGCGTTCATAAAGTTCGTATTATTGTCACGAAGGAATAGAGATTCAGCAATGAAACTCGAGTAGGAGTTGAGACTTTCTCTACATATTCGCTACCAAAAATGACCCACTTTTTCAAGCGATGCACCACATGCCGGAGGCCATTGTTATAGAACTCCTCGTTTTGAGGGTTCTGGAATCGCTCCACTTCAGCAATCACTTTGTCGCCGTCCGTGAAATGCTTTCCTCTTATTTGGCCACACTGGAATCGTCCCCGCCATTTAACTAAAGTGTCATAAACTGGGGCGTTGTCCCTGAACAACGCTCCCAGATTGGAATGAATATCCTTGGCATTGCTTGCCTTCAATTGGAGAAAATGGATCACTGCATGTGCTTGGTACCGATGGGCGGTGCCATTTTCGTTTCGACTCCCTATCGGCGTTCCGAGCTACTACAGCATATGATGTTTATACTGTGCGGAAACTAGAGGGACGCGCGCTCATGTTGATGCCTGTTTTGTTCCATTTTTTTCAATTCTTTGTGCCGATAATACGAACATTATGAACACCCCTAGTACAACACAGGAATTAAATGGAGGACACCAGAAACTAGCTCTAACGAATGGGCAATCCTGCAAGATTATTTAAGTATAACCGAAGAAACATACCTTTGTATACAAAGACAAATCATTTGAAGAGAAAAGTAGGTTTGTCTTCGTTCCTACATATTTCATACTTTCGTATTTTTGTTTTGAAAACACGAACACATGTTTTAGAATTTACTTGCAATTGAGGCTTTACTCAAAATTCGCACGCACCGATACAATTGACCCCATAGTCCCTCATGCGCATGGAATCCTGCTTACATATTGTGTTGTTTATTTTAAAACGATACTTTTAGGCAAGATTGAATGGAAGTCCTGGCTGCTGAAGGAAGTGTAAACAAAGAATTTGTGAAAGCGGTAAAAGGACAATGTACAGTAAGATAGATTAACTACAAGCAAATTTCTAAATATGAATGGTTGGTAGTTGTTCTTTTAATATAGTTTTAACCAAACCACACAGATTTCTGTGTAGTAAGTTTACGTTTAAGGGTGATTTATGCATCCTTCACGCAGAGTATTGATATGGGAAGTCTACAATGCTTTAATTATCGGTGGTCCTATTATTTGCCGAATATAATTGTGTGATTAAACGTTGGAAATCCTCTACATCTGCTACGAGGTGTAAGCGAAGCGGCCCAAGTGAGGACGTATTCATTTGATTGATTAGGGATTTTCTGGCGCAACAGCGACGTGGCCATACTGCGCCAAACTTAGATATTTACGCAAAGCAGAGGTAGGGTGTTATTTAATGTAGAAGTAAAAGTCAGATACTTTGGCAAAAGACAAAATGCTGAGAAGGACCTAAATATATGTGGTGATCACATACTATTGAAAGTGCATGTTGGAAAAGATAGAAGTTATGCAAAAAACCTGTTTTCTCAAGGAACAAAACAACACGTTCAAAAGGAATAATCGGCTGCTCGCCAAGCACTAGGGCAGGGTGAAATGGAATACAATACATTAAGAATTCCGGAAAACAGGAGCGTCTTTCTTGTCCAAGGGCAGAGCAGAGACCAAGAATATGCCACACCGTCAAGATCTCACCACAGTGTTCGCAAAAAGGTGGAACTGCCCCATGCAACAAGTAAACACGGGTTACATAAGAATGACCAAGCCTCAAGCGATAGAGTAATATCTCACGAGACCGGGTTTTATGGGAAGAGCTCTCCCATATCCCTAAAACAGGCTTGATGGAGTGCAGCTTATTGTCATGCTGTTGATTCCATTCTGTTTGCCATTTTAGAAAAATTGCCGCCCTAAAACTAGTTTTCAGGTCTTGATGTGGTAGCTGCAGGCGTGTTTCCAGCAAGATTTTTGAAGAGGCCACAGGCCTGTACAGCATTCTCATTGCCACTGAGCCCAACGTGGCTGGGTACCTAGCAAAATATGATGTCATGCCCCTTTTGTGGGCCTCTATTTATTTTTGCACGCACAAGCTGGATGAGATTATGCTTTGAATCCTTTACAGAGCTGATTGCAGTTATGACACTTTGAGAATCAACAAACACGACGGCCTTCATTGTATAGCTTTCTATAATATAGTCCACTGTTGTTAATACACCTTGAAGTTCTGCAGTGAGTATACTAGCAACACTATTCAACCGCTGAACACTCGTAAATGATTCAAAGTACACAGCGGATCTAACAAAAGAGGAGGTCTTCGCCCCGTCGGTATAAAACTGTGCATAATCTTTGTATTTTTTAGCACCTCATGAAACTCCTGCTGGATGAATATTGGAGAAATGCTATGTTTGTTGAACCTGGTAAAACACCAATCGCAGCTGACTGGCAGCAGGTCCCAAGGCGCAGCAATGTCGGTCCTTTCGAGTAAGCTTATGTCATTCAGTTCGAGACTAAGAGATTGACGGATGTCCTCAAGGCGAAGACTGAGCGGCCGCAAAAAACTAGGCTTATTTTGAAAAATAAGGGAAGAACTAGGGTCATGCACACAGCGGTATGTTGGATGGTTAGGGCCGGACAGGATTTTGCAGGTGTAAATCAAGCTAATATATTGCCGTCTTTTTTCCAGGTATATCTGATTTGTCTCTACATATAAACTGAGGGTTGGTGATGTCCGAAAAGCCCCTGTGGCAAGTCGAAGGCCAAAGTTGTGAATTGGATCCAACTTCTTGAGTGCCGATGACCTTGCCGATCCATAGACTATTGCTCCGTAATCAAGGCGGGACCTGACGAGGGAATTATACAGGCGCTCCAAACACTTTCTGTCAGATCCCCATGACCTGTGTGACAAGACTTTGAGGATATTAGCAGATTTTAGGCATTTAAGTTTTAGCTGTTTCAAATGTGAAATAGAATTAAGCTTCCTATCAAAAATAAGTGCTAAGAACTTGTGTTCATTTCGGGTACTTATGGGAGTTCTGTTGATCTCTAATGATGGATCCAGCGTTATTCCACGTTTTAGAAAGAAAGGTACGCACACCGTCTTCTCAGGTGAGAACCGGAAACCATTTTCGTCGGCCCACTTACTCATTTTATTTATTGCGAGCTGCAGCTGGCGTTCACAGCTGGAGGAATTGCAAGAAGAAACTGATATTTGGACGTCATCAACGTACAAGGAGTAAGAAACGGTGCGTGGTATTACCTTCGAAAGAGAGTTGATCTTCACGGCAAATAATGTAACCCCCTTCTCCTGAATAAAAAGTTCTGAATATGTGGCACCTAGTCTAACTTTGAATGTTCGATGAGACAGAAAGTTTTTTATAACACAGAGCATCCGACCAGGTAAACCACATGCGAACAGGTTCCTAAGTATGCCATACCGCCATGCCGTGTCGTACGCGTTCTTAAGTCAAAGAAGAATGACACGCAGTGCTGCCTGTTTACAAATGCGTTACGTATAGTCGTTTCCAAGCGCACTAGGTGGTCAACAGTTGACCGCCCTCCCCGAAAACCACACTGGTTCCGATCAAAGGAACCCTGCGTTTCAAGAAAATACACCAGTCTCCTAGTGATCATCCGCTCAAATAGTTTGCCAAGACTGCTCGTAAGTGCAATAGGGCGGTAGCTGGATGGAACTGACGTGTCTTTACCAGGTTTCAATAGTGGGATAATATGAGCCTGCTTCCAGGTTTGGGCAAAATATGCCTGCGTCCACAGATGATTAAAAAACCAAAGCAAAGTTTTCAGAGATTTTGGGGCAAGCTGACGAATCATCTCATAATGAATCCTGTCAGGGCCAGGGGCCGACTATTTCTTAAGACTAAGAGCCAACTTCGTGCATAGGGAAAGGTTTGTTGTACCCTGCCGTATTTCCTCCAGACATACTAATGCGATGGCATTGTGCACGAGCCTTGAATTGTCTAAACTCCGGCCTGCAATTATCGGAGCTAGAAACATTGTGGAACTGCTCTACGAGGACATTAGCCACATCTCTGAGCGAGATTGTAGGAGAATGAAAAAGAGGAATCACAAAAGCATGATAATCACCCTTGATTTTGCGGTATCGATTCCACACTTCCTTGGACGAGACAAAACTGTTTACTGAAGAGACATACTTCATCCAAGTTCCTCGTTTAGCTCGTTTCCTCGTCCATCGAGCTTTTGCTTTTCTCCTTTTGAACTCTATTCTATTGAGAGGAGTAGGGTACCGTCTGAACATTTCCCAGGCCTTATGCTGTTCTTTTCTTGTAGATGCACAGTCTTTGTTCCACCATGGCTTACACCTCCTCGGCATGTTTTCAGAAGTCTGCGGAATAGCCTCAAAAGCTGCACTTAGAATATGTTCGGTGACATATCACGTGGCATCCTCTGGAGACATACTTGCCAGGAGTGAGGCATCCAGCGTTGCCTTTAATTTAAAAAGCCCGCAGTCTGCACTTTCTACCTTCCAGCTAGGAAAGCGCTTTAAAATGGTGGGGAGTGAGACGTTGCTTTTTAAAATGACCGAAAAGTGTCGCTCCCAAAACGGTTCTTTAAAACGTTCCAAGAAAAACAAGGAAACAATGAGGGTGATGAAATAGACAGGTCGATGGATGTGAAAGATTTATGATGTGCACTGTAAAAAGTTGGTTCTTTGTTATTTAAAAGACACAAACCTGAAGAAAGTAAAAGACGCTCTTTGACCTTGCCACGAGAATCAAGTCAGTCACTGCCCCACATAGGATTGTGAGCATTGAAATCGCCTAAAATTAAGAAGAGTTCTGTCAGTTGACCAATAAGACCTTCGAGTTCATGAATATGAAGTGGAACATGTGGGGGAAGATGTAATGACACAATGGTAATGAGACGGTCAACAAAAACACGGGTTGCCACAGCTTTAAGTGGTGTACGAAGAGGGACCTCAGCACATGCTACGCCTCTCCGTACAACCACAGCAACACCACTAGAAGACTTGTTTGACAAACGATCTTTCCTAAGAACACGGTGATGACGTAAAATATCAGTGTGCGTGTTCTTAAGATGAGTTTCCTGCAAACAGACAGCAATAGGCTGCAGCTTGTCCAGAAAATAATGAACATCATCTATCTTTTGTAGTAGACCCCAGCAGTTCCACTGCTGGAAGCCAACATGACCCATTCGTTTGCTTGCTTAAGATGCAGTTAAAACTTGGGGTTCGTAGCTGTAACCGAGTGGACCAACGTTAGCTTGCGTTTGTTGGGGCAGTGACACGTGGAGGTTTTTTCTTCTGATCCCCCTTTTCATGGGCAGATTTTGTGCCTCCCTTGGCAGGTGGAGGTGGTTCTGTCGGATCGACAGATACCTCCATGGCCTCCTCCTCCCGCTGGGAAGTGGAAGGAGTGGGCACCTCACTGCTCTGAGGGGGAGTGGCGTCTAGCACCACTCGAGGCTTCGGGCCAAGACGATGAAGCATCGTCTTGGTATGTGGAAGTTTTGGCGGGGCCGCCGGGGTCTGGGAACCCACAGGAGCCTCGCTGGGGGTTGGGGGGCTGGTGGAGCACTCAAAGTCTCGAGAACTGTACTGAGTGCCCACCGATGCCTTGAGTGGCGGCGCTGCCCCCCTCGCTGCCGCCTCGGCATAAGTGCCTCCTTGGAGGAAGGAATATCGTTTCCTTGCCTAAGAGTAACTCAGGTTCACTTTTATCTTTAAAGCTAAAATCTTCTTTTCTTCTTGGAACTTTGGACAGGCTCGAGAGTTGGTGGGGTGGGAACCAGAGGAGTTGATACACTTGAGAAGTGTACCCTCGCATGTGTCGGCTGGATGGTCTCTGCCACCACACTTAGCACAAGTTGTTTTTCCTCGACAGGTTACGGAGCTGTGGCCATATCTTTGGCACTTGAAGCATCGGCTTGGGTAAGGTATATAAGGCCGCACTTTAGATTGGAGATAGCCTGCTTTAATGCTCTCAGGCACTACGGTGGATGCAAAAGTGAGGACCAGATGCTTTGATGGTCTCTCCTGTCCGTACCTGCGTTTTGAGATTCGTCGCACAACGACCACTCCCTGCCCGGAAAGGCCGTCCAAGATCTCGTCCTCGCTAGATTTTAGAAGGTCATCCTCTGAAATGACGCCCTGGCAGCTGTTCAAGGTGCGATGTAGAGTGACAGAAACTTTGTAATCTGAGATCTTGTGTAAATCTGAGAGAACCACACTCTAAACTCTGCTTTGTACTTCCTCGAGCAGGTCACCAGATGCTAATTTCTTTGCTTTGAAGTTTTGACCAATTAGGTTTTCTAGAGTCTTTGAAATAAGAAAGGGTAAAAGCTTGGCAAGTGGTTTTTCATTTTGTTTCGAGTGCATAACCAGAAAGCGGCTGAAGCTATTCTGGGCTGTAGCTGATGAGTCTTTGGTAACTACTTCGGTCCGGACCCTTTTCAAGGTCCGAGCGGGGGAGGTGTTTTGCTTAGAACTCATATGAAGGGCAGAAACCTCGGCATCCGTAGCGCACCACCCACCGCGGAGTCCAACAAGGGGATAGGTAACATCTCATAACAGGTCTGGCTTGTCTGAGTATGTTACTCTACCAGTGCTACTAGGAAGCTATACCCAAGCGTGGATCGAGAGAGAGTTCTGTCGCCACCCAAGGTTAGCCCTTGCCGCCAAAGAAGGTGAAAACGAAGAATAGGACAAAGGAGGAAAGAGAAAGCAAAGAGGGGATAGTAGAAGAAATGGCGACTGAATGAATCATCCTAGTAGGGCCAAGCCAGGACACCCGTCTACGGGAAGCGGGGGCCGAAGTTGTGTATCACCTCACCCGGGGGGCCCCGAAGGGTCCAAACCTACCCCGGGCTCGACTCAACCACCAGGATGCCTTGTTCCTCGGAAACGGGTAAGCCACACACAGCCAGACGTGGCCGGGCGAACCCGCGTGGCTCGGTGTCCGTGGTGACGCGACTCACCAAACACCTGCTTTCACAGGTGCCCCCTGCGGGGAGGACGTATTGAGGTTTCTAAAACGATTTGGCACAACCTTTTCAACGCAGCGAGTCAATATTCAGAGGCCGAAGCCGTTAAAAGCGGGTTCAAACCGACACGTAAATGCGCCCACTCTGGCGGGACCACAAAGAAATACCATGTTCCGGTACAGATACAAAGCGAAAATGTACGTATTGATTCCACCGGTTATCTATACAACCTTAACATACCCGAAATACGGGTGAGCGGATGAAGGAGGGAGAGAATACGCATCGCGGCGGAGGAACGAGCGCCACAGGAGGAGAGGCTTCGCTGTCGAGAAAATCGTCTGGTCTGCCTCATGCCGAACATGGTGACATCGGCAACGTCGATCGCTTTCAAGTGCCAGCAGAGCTCGGTTCCGATCGAGCGGCACGACATCGTCGTTAGGTGGCAAAGGCCTTACTCCGCACGTTACGAAGAAGAGGACCGATACTATTTAGCTTCCTGTCGTCGAGGGTGGAGGCTTGTCTCGATTGTTAGTTTGTCCCACGATCGCAACTAAAAGGCTCGACATAAACTCGAGGTTTCGATGGAGAGATAAAGGACACTCCGTGATTGGCTGAGCCCTCATTATGAAAGCCTACGTCTGAATACGAGCGCCCGAAATGTTGAATGTATTAAACTCTGAATACAAAGACCGAAACACGTGACACTCAGCGCCGACCTCAGATGAGACCGCAGCAATGTTTACTGGTCCTTGTACACATCAGTGCATGACCTGCCGGTTTGGACTCAGCTTAACTTGTTTCGCAATCCTTCGACAGAATAGGTTAGCCATGATAGGATAGATGCTTTGGCGAGTTGGTCAACCATAATCTGCGGTGACAGCATTGCGCTGTCACCGTAGATTATGACTTGTGCTTGTCTTCGGTGACAGCGCAAGCTGTCACCGTAGAATGTCACCGTAGAATCAGCCCATGTGCTTGTCTTTCTGGGTATCTGGTGTGTGACTGTTTCTCTGCGCTGTCACCGGAGAATAAGGTTAGCCATATTAACTACATATTTTCTTTAGTCTTCTATTTTGTTTTCTAGAGCGCGGAACGGGTGCCTAAGAGCTCTTAGGCGCCCATTCCCGGCTTGAGCAGCGTCGGCGTCGGCGTCGCCGTCATCGTCGGTGTAACCGCGCGTTGCACCATTGGACGTTTCTCATAATGACATCACAGGTGGCGTCACAAGTGACGTCACCAGGGTCACGACGACGGCACGAGGGTCATGACGACGTCACGAAGGTCACGTGTGATGTAACGTTGGTGACGTGTGACTCACGAATTCATGAGGGTCACCAGTAACGTCACTTGTGACAGAGACGGAGGAGGGGCGGAGGAAAAGGGGAGGAGAAGGAGGGGGGAGGGGAGGAGGAGGGAGGAGGAGAGGAGGAGGATAAGGGGAGATGCCAGCTACACGTTGTTCAGGCAAGTGCTATCACTAATCATAAATCACAGGAAGGCACGTATGAAAAAATTAGTTTTTCTAAAACTTACTGTAACACCGATTTAAAGCGCAGCTCTTGAGGAGGAGGAGGGGAGGGTAGTGAGGGGAGGGTATGCCCCTTCTCCTCATCCGCACCCTCTCCTTCTCCCCTCCTCCTCCTTTCACGCGTGAAACGCGCGTCATCACGCGACGGTCCTGCGCGGCGCCAAAACGTCACGTGACGTTTCCGTGGAAGTCACGGTGACGTTTCGGCACGTGACTTCCACCGAAACGTCACTCGCGACCTTTTGGCACGGTGACGTTCCGGTCCCGCGCCGGAACGACGCGTGACGTTTCGGCGCGGTGCATCATAGGACGTTTCTCATAACGCACGGCGCGGTTCCGCCGACGTGCCTTGGGGAAACGTCACAAGCACGGTGACGTTTTAGCACTTGCCGAAACGTCGCGTGACGTTTCGGCGCGGTGCATTATGGAACGTTTCCCGTAAGGCACCGCGCGGTTACGCCGACGGCGACGCCGCTCAATCCGGAAACGGTCGCCTAAGAGCTGCGCTCTAAAACGTGGCGTACTCGTTTTCCAAGTGGCCATCGACATGGGTGCTTGCTGTACCCATCGATCTCTATCAGACGAAGTTGGTAAATTGGGTGCCGCAAAGGTCAACAACGGCTTGCTTGTTATAGCTCTCTATCTCTCGGCTAAAGCACTCACCAAATATTTCGCGCAAGACGTCAAACATCTTCATACCAGTCAAGCAGGAAAACATCCCATTGGCCCCGAGGGAGTTCTGCAGTGCCATCTCGGGGGAGCGCGCTAAAGACTACTGCTGAGGAAATCAAAAACGCCCAGCAGTCTTCGACAGAGCCGAGAGAAAGTATGATTACATCGAGAGTACCACGGACTTCGTCATAGTGTTGACTCTGTCTCGTTCTCCCGCCTTGATATATATATATATATATATATATATATATATATATATATATATATATATATATATATATATATATATATATATATATATATATTGTAGCGAAGACGACGGATGCGATGGGACCGGGGAAGAAAACAACGATCGCGCGCCTTTTTTTGATTTTCGGCTAAGAGGCTGGGCAGACGGTAGTAAAAGCGGACCTGTCCTGACTCCCACCGCCTGGTCTTCCCTGTACGCTACAAGTGGTGGAGGTGCGGGGTATTGCATAGGCCGAACGGCATAACATTGAATTCGTATAAACCGTCTGGCGTGATAAATGCGGTTTTGGGTTTCTCAGTTGAATTCATTGGAATCTGCCAACACCCCGATTTTAAATCCAGCGATGTAAAAAATTCAGCGCCTTGGAGGCAGTCTAAGGCGTCATCAATTCGTGGAATGGGGTACACATCTTTGGTCGTGATTTCGTTAATGCGGCGATAGTCCACACAAAAGCGAATACCGCCGTCCTTTTTCTTTACTAAGACCACAGGAGAGGACCAATGACTTGAGGACTTTCTGATGACTTCTTTTTGCAACATTTCAGTCACTTGTTGCTCTATTGTCTCTCTTTCTTTCATTGAGACCCTGTAAGGACGTGTTCGGATGGGACTATGACCCTGCGTGTCTATCGTATGCTCACCTGTTGAAACTGTGCCTAAAGGTAGGTCATTTAGATCAAAAAGTTTGCGATACGATTTTAAGAGACTTAGCATTTGTGCTCTTTGATGACCGGTGAGGTTCCTGTCGATGGTATTCGGAAGGCGATCGAAAGCATCATTTTCTTTGATAGGATTTTGGGAAAACGGTTGGGAGGAGGGTGTGTCGTTGAGGGCAATGATATTGATGTCAGTCGCCAATGTTACGGTGCCTAGAACTGTGTGCTCCGGTATTAGTATGGACTCGGGTGTAATGTTGATTATGATGATGTAAGTCGACACTGGGCCAATATGTGCGATGCCACGTGGGACGAGCAAACCTTGTTTTTCCAATAAGGCAGAAGTGGGCGTGATGCAGTAATCTCCCGGTTAGAGTGAACAGCAATTAATGAGAACGAAAGATGAACTTCGAGGCGTAATAATAGTGCCTTCCGACGCTCGTACTTTGTTTACCAGCGCAGAAACATGCTGGTCGTCTTCAGGCAACTCCTGGAGGGACATCTGTGAATTCCCGCAAAAAATGATTGCATGAGTAATAGAAAGGAAATCCCAGCCAAGAATAATTTCATGTGTGCATGATGAGAGGACGACGAATTGAACTGAATATAATAGGCCCTGTATTATAATCCGTGCTGTACAAAGTCCGACGGGTTTAAGTAAGTTTGATCCTGCAGTTCTGAGATTACCTTCAAAAGGTGTCACGACTTTCTTGGGGCGTCGACAGAGATCCAAGCGCATAACGGAAATAGAGGCGCCTGTATCAATTATTGCTTGTACGTTTTGACTTTCAATTTGGATTACGGCGACGTTAGAGGGGGGTTGATGAGGACTTGAGCAGTATGAAGATTTCGCAGCTGGTGTCTCAGGAGCTGCGGTTAAAAGTTTCCCCCTTGTGATGGAGCAGTGGACCCATAGGGGACGTTGAGCGGTGACGTTGCGGTGATGGAGACTGTCGACGCGAAAATCGCGGTGAACTACCGGCGAACCTTGTGGTTGGAGAGTTTGATCGGGTGTAGCCGGGAGTCTGGTTATAATGGGTGGGGTTCGCAGTGATGCTTGTATGGATGTTTGCAGACTCTTCGGCTTGGCGGCGACGGCATACGCGCATAACGTGTCCTGGTATGCCACAGTAATAGCAGGTAGGGCGGTTGTAGAGCTGTGGGCGAGTAGCCTGCTGGTGTGGTTGAGTGTATCGAAAGGGTTGTACGTATGGCATGGTTACAGCGGGATAATGAGGTCGGAGCATTGAAGGTGAAGCTGCAATTTCTGCGTAGGTCGGCAGCATGGGCTGTGCCGGTGCTGGAAGCGGCGAGAATATAGGCACGGTAGAAGCAATCTCGTTCTGGACGAGGGACTTGAGTGCCGATTGTGTTAGTGTAGTTGATGGCTGTGTGAGTTGGAGAGCTTGCGAAACCTCCTCGCGAACAATCTGCTGGATCAGCTAGCGCAAACTGTTGATGTTGATATATGTTGATGGCCCCGATATACTGCTCACCACAGGAAGACGTTGTACTGTAGCGGCTGAGGTCAAGCGTTGGGTTTTTAGTTCTTGAAACTGCTGACAGATTTCCACAATCTTGCTAACGGTGGTTGGATTATGCACGAGGATAACTTGGAAAACATCCTCAGCGATTCCCTTTAAACGATGACGGACCTTTTCGGGTTCCGTCATGTTGATATAAACTCGGCGGAAAAGATCCAGCACGTCTTCGATATAGGACGTGAAGGTTTCCGTTGGTTGCTGGGCCCGCGAGGACAGCTTTCGCTCGGCCACAATTTGTCGCATTGTAGGTCTTCCGAAAACTTCCTTAAGGCGGGTAGCGAATGTCGCCCAGCTGTCATATTTTTGCTCGTGGTTGAGGTACCACAGTTTTGCAACATCGGATAGGTAGAAAATCGCGGTGGTCAGTTTAGTGACATCGCTCAAGTAATTGTATCGACTGGCGCGGTCGTAAGCGTCAATCCAGTCGTCCACGTCGGCGTCCTCGATTCCGGAGAATAAGGGAGGCTCACGTTGGCAAGCGGTGAGTACCGATGGGGCCGTGGTGTCGGCTTGGGTGGCCGTGGAAGTTGTTGTGGTATTCATACCGACAGAGGGATGCGGCATTGGTGTTGTCGACGTGAGGGCCCCGCTTCTCAGCTCCACGGTTGACGTCGAGGAAGGTGGGAAAGCCCCAATCACAAGACCCAATCATGTGTCATTTTGACCCCTCAGCCCCCACTGAGATCCACACTGATGCCAGTGGTTATGGGATAGGCGCAGTCCTGATACAACGAAAATCACACCAACTTGAAAACGTCGTAGCGTTTGCTAGTCGCACCCTCTCGAAGGCTGAACGTAACTATTCGACAACTGAAAAAGAATGTCTAGCAATTATCTGGGCTACTGCCAAATTTCGACCATACCTGTACGGCCGGCACTTGAACATCATCACGGACCTTCACGCCCTTTGTTGGCTCATGTCATTAAAGGACCCCTCTGGACGTTTGGGACGCTGGTCACTTCGACTACAGGAGTACGACTTTTCAGTGACATATAGATCCGGACGCAAGCATCAAGACGCCGACGCTCTTTCACGTTGCCCTCTACCGACGATCGAAACTCAAGACGACGACAACCCCCTCACATTGGCTTCTCTCTCTCTCGATACGGTGGCACAAGAACAACTTCAAGATCCTGGTACTGCCGCCCTTGTGCAACATATCACAGGTACATCCACTTCCGACAACCGCAAGTTTTGCAAACGAGCGTGACATTTTTCTGTTCGAGATGGCCTCTTGTACCGCCGTAACTACTCCACCGATGGTCAGCGATGGTTATTAGCACTACCTCGCCAACTTCGTATGGATGTGCTACGGTGCTTCCATGACGATCCAACGTCTGGCCATCTTGGCATCTCGAAGACCTAACAACGTGTACGTGGCCGATATTACTGGTCCGGTATGTATCGCTCCATACAAAAGTATGTTCGTTCTTGCCTACTCTGCCAACAGCGGAAACAACCGCCCCAGCAGCCCTCTGGCTTGCTACAACCCATACTTGTTCCCGAGAAACCATTTGAACGAGCGGGAATTTACCTGTATGGTCCTCTTCCCAAATCATCGCAAGGAAATCACTGGGTTGTCGTCGCCATTGACAATCTCACACGCTAAGCTGAGACTGCCGTCCTGCCCCACGCAGATTCTCACGAAGTCGCATCCTTTATTTTACATAGTATAGTACTGCGGCATGGATCTCCTCGCGAGCTACTCAGCGACAGGGGAACAGTTTTTCTATCCCAAGTGTTCGAAAACATTCTAAGAGAGTGTAATGTTATTCATCGTTGCACGTCCGCCTATCACCCCCAGACCAAGGGCCTTACGGAACGTTTTAATCGCACACTTTCAGATATGCTTTCCATGTATGTCTCCCAGGACCACGACAACTGGGACCGTATACTACCTTTCATCACTTTCGCCTACAACACCGCCCCTCAAGACACGACACACTACTCCCCTTTTATCCTCACATATAATCGCGAAGTGTCATGCACACTGGACACAATCCTGCGTTATCGACCAGATGTTACCGAGCATACCACCTTTGCCGAAGACATGAACCGCGCAGAAGAATGTCGGTAGTTAGCTCGTTTTCGCACATCTGAGCATCAGAACCACGAAAAGCACAGTTATGATGACCATCACCGTTCCGTGACCTACAACAACGTTGATTTGGTGTGGGTATGGATGCCCATGAAACAGCCTGGACTTTCTTCGAAACTTCTTCGCAAATATCATGGCCCTTACAAAGTCCTAGAATCAACATCACCAGTCAATTACAAGGTGGTACCCGCCCCCCCTCCCAGCGACCGTCACCGTCACCATCGAGAGATCGTTCACGTGTCACGGATGAAGCCCTACTTCTCCTCAGACCCCCCAACTCCTTCTGCCAGGATGGCACCATCCTGATGGGGGGGAATTGTAGCGAAGACGACGCTGTGCAATGGGACCGGGGAAGAAGACAACGATCGCGCACGCCTTTTTTTGATTTTCGGCTAAGAGGCTGGGCAGACGGTAGTAAAAGCGGACCTGTCCTGACTCCCACCGCCTGGTCTTCCCTGTACGCTACAATATATATATATATATATATATATATATTGTTACTTAGAAGAAGAAAAAGAGGGCGAGCGACAGCTCGAGCTGAGCCCGGCAGTTCCAAATAAAAAGTCGACCGCCCGACACTGGCTCCTAGTTGGACTACTCCATCAGCGGTAACACCGTAACAATATATATATATATATATATATATATATATATATATATATATATATATTTATATAGGTTATTTCATCTCAACTCAGGCACGAATTCTGGGCCAAATTTAAATTTTTTGTCAAAAAATACATGTTCTCGAGCAACTCCTATAACAAAAGAAGATGCAAACGGCAAGTTCGTCGGAATTTTTGTTCTCAAATTATGGACCGTTGAAGCGGCCAAGGTGGAACATGCTTTTCCAGCTTATCGGGGGTGCCATATTTCACTACATTTCTTTTCCCTGCTTTTTTCACCACATCAATATAACGTTTTGAGAGCACTTTCGGGACAGGCTTTTTTATTCTAATTAAGCTTCTCGGTCATGAGATGCTTAATGTTTTTTTTGTTGTTTTTTTTAATTGTCAAACCGCCTCTTTCTGACGATATTTGACGAAGTTCAGCAAGCTGTGCTGTGTGACCTAATCAACATATGGTTGTGATTTTAAATCGCCGTAAAGCTCCTCTTGAGCTCTTTCTTTTGAATATAATTAGAATATTTTGCGATGAATATATAACGCGGAACATTTGCCTGAAAAACGAGTATTTAGAAAGACTTGTATGTTTGGATTCGATTTTCTAAAAAGACCCACCTTTTATTTCTTTTATTTTTTATTCACAGCTAGGCAATATAGTAGTTTATCAGGAACTACCAACAGAAATTGTAATATATTGTGTGTATGGACGCTATTAAGACTCGAATCTCGTGCTATGAGCGTTTTGAACGGGACTTCGCACAGAGCTCTGCTGACCAGAATTTTGGCCTATTTAAGGTTTTCTATTTATCGTTAGCATTTACCTCAATATCTAACCATAAACATTAAAAACAAAATTTGGAGTAGTGCACTTTAAAAAAGTTACTTAGAAATCCGTATTCACAAGTGCGGGCACATCGCTTACTTACTCCCAATTCGGGGGAATGCAGATCGTTAGAAAATTCCTCTGGGGCCTTTTGCTTTCGGCTTTGAGGAACGCTTTAGGGGTACGGTTTATTCTATGCACATACGGACTGTTTCGTAAAATACCGAGCATTTCGTAGCGTGTAAGGCTTCAAATGTGTTAGTCATGTGTTTAGGTTTCATTTTTTTTTTCAGTGATTCATGCCGGGTTAGTTAGACGTTTCCCTGTTGACTTAAGTTTGTCCTGGAGTCTAAATGTTACGTATCTTTTCCGTCAATACATACGGCGAAGCTCAAACACCTTGCAAGTCACCCCAGTGCCAAGTAAATAAATATTGTTAGGATAAATATTGTTGCTTCACCTGCTTTTACGCTCAGATATTGAGGTAAGTACTAACAATAAACAGAGAACCTTACATAGGTTAAAATATCGCTCCCCTGAGCGTCTATGCGAAGTCCCGTTTTAAACTCTCATATTGCCGCCCGCAGTGCCGAGAAAGCATAGCTCGGTCGTCGACTTCTAGAAGCTTCGCGTTCATTCTCGCACCAGACGTAGCTTTCCACCTGCTTTCTTGTTCTCGAAAGTGCCAGGTCATCCTCGCTCCGAGCGCGCGACGCTCGAGCCTTCTTTGCCGAACTTTCGAGATAGTGACGCACTGTAGATAAGCGGCTACCCGCGACCTTGTCGAGTCAGTCTCGCTCGCGCTCTCTGATTCGCCGCCGAATCGCCGCCTGCTTTTCTGCTGCCTCGACGCTCTTTCGTTACTTATTTTTGGTTGGCACAAGTTCGCCCATTAAACCTTTATTTTAAGTTGAATCTTTGCCTTCTCGTCGCCTTAATTTGTGACAATATCACGATATTCGAGTCATAATAACGGTCATACAAACAATATATTACAATTTCTGTTAGTAGTTCCTGACAGACAACTATTCTACCTAACTGTGAACAAAAAATGAAATAAATAAAAGGAAGGTTTTTTTTTTTTTTTTTTTGAAAATCAACTTGGAACTTACAAGTCTTCCTAAATATTCGATTTTCAGGAACATGTGCCCCGTTATGTGTTTAGCGCAAAATATTCAGATTATACCCAAAAGAAAGAGCTTAATTGGAGCTTTACGGTGATGTCAAAATCATAAAAGTATATTGATTAGGTCACTCAGCACAGCTTGCTGAACTTCGTCAAATATTGTTGATGAGAGGTGGTACGACAAGTAATAAAAAAAACATTAAAGATATTATGACAGATACGCTTTATTTGCATAACTCGCCGATTGCGTCTTTTTATAAAAAGAATTACAGGTAGCTACTAAAACTTTGAGAGGAATTAATTATGAGTTAGTGTATTTTTCTGAGTCACTTGTATTACTGGGCGAGAAGTGGACGAAAACGAAAATGTAAGCCTTTATAGCCGCCATACAAACAAAATATTATATTTTCTGTTTATTTTACTTTTTAAAGCACCGCGATAGGTAGCTAGAGAAAAAAATTAGCAAAATAAAAGGTAGGTTTTTTAGAAAATCGAGCTCCCATTCGCAAAGTGTTTGATATAGTCCTTGCTTTACGAGAAAATACGGCCCTTTCTCTTTTACACACATCAAGTTCGTTATGATGAGAAGGAGCATACTCTAAGCTTTCTGAATTAATACTAAATATGTTAAGACACCTCATATAGGTCACATGAAAGAGCTGGTAATCTTCGACAAATGTCGACCAGAAACGTAATATTGCCAAATTGTCTCGAATATATTGCACATAAATAATTGCGTTAAACTTATTTTTCAGAAAATAAGTGTGTTCACAGGTATCTAAGAAAAAAATGAGACGCACAAATTTTGAATCAGTGTATTTTAGTGAGTAATTTGACTTACTGACAAAACAGACAAACCAAATCAGATTTCAAGCTTTTATAGCTGCCATACAAACAAAATATTACATGTTCTATTTATATTACCTTATAAAGCACAGCAATAGCTAGCTAGAAAAGAAAAAGTCAGCCAAATAAAAGTTGTAGCTTTTTTTAAATCGACCTTCAATTTGTGAATTTTTTTAAATAGCCCTTACATTAAGAAAATACATTGCCTTTTCTCTTTTACAGAGAACATTAAACTTGTTATCAATAGAAATAGTATACTCTCAGCTTTTTGAAAATACTAAATATTTTACGATATGTCAAATAGGTCACACGAAAGAGCTGGTCAAACTTTGACAAATGTTGTCAAAGGGACACATTTTGACAATATTTTAAACAAAAGTGAAGATTAATAATCGCAATAAAATTATTGACCATAAATAATCCTTATTAGGAGAGTGGCTGAACTCTCCTAATAAGCATTGCACTACCAAAAAAGTGAAAAAAGTTGTAAGGATTGAAACACATCCGACAGGCGAGAGAAAGGTAAGTTTTTCGCCTGGGCTGCTCAAACGTTTCATAACTCGAGAACAAAAAATCACCCAAACTAGCGGTTTGTACTCCCTACCACAGAGGGTTTTCCCCAAAACATTTTTTTTTTTCGTAAAAGTTAAAAATTTGTCCCCAAACCGTGCCTGAGTTGAGATGAAACCACCCATATATATATCTTTCTCAGATTGTTTATCACGGTATACCGCAAAATCAAAATACCTCAAGAGAGGAGGAGGTGGAAAGGAGCTAAGGAGGAGGAGGAGAGGAGTACGGAAGAAGGAGAGTGTATAGCGGTGGAGAAGGGCGATACCCTCCTTTCCCTTCCCTCCCCTCTTCCTCCTCCAAAAGAGCCAGACATTTACCGAAAATTTCCCGCCAGATGGCAGGGGAGCGGGAAAGGAGGGTATGTCCCTCCTCCTCCGTACCCTTTACAGCTGCGCTGTAACTCGACATTACAGGGAATTCTAGACGTCTTTCATTTTTAGAGCGCAGCTCTTAGGCGCCCGTTTCCGGCTTGAGCGGCGTCGCCGTCGCCGTCGGCATAACCGTGAGCCTCCGTGAGATCACGGGACCCCGATGACATCACGTGACCCTCGTGAGGTCACGTGACTCCCGTGAAGCCACGTGACCCCGGTGAGGTCACGTGGCCACGTGGAGTCACGTGACCCGCGAGGTAACGTGACCCGCGTGAGATCACGTGACGCCTTGAGGTCACGTGACGTCACGTGGTCCCCGTGAATTCACGTGACCCCGGTGCCGTCACGTGATCCCGGTGACGTTACGTGACTCCCGTGAGGTCACGAGGGTCACGTGACCTCACGGTTACGCCGACGGCAACGCCCACGCCGCTCGGAGGGCGGAGTAATAGGCAGGATGAGGAGGTGAGGAGGAGGGAGGAGGGGTATATCCTCCCCTGAGTACCCTTCCCTCTTCATCCTCAAGAGCTGCTCTCTAATTCGGCATTACAGGGAATTAGAAGCGTCTTTCTTTTTTTCATTTTTTTCACCACCGTGGTTTGAATGATGAGTGAGGTGGAGCTACTGTCATGCAGGCGTCTATTTTTAGTTCATCTGTACAATGCAAATAAAAAATAGAGCACAAAAAGACGAAGTCAAGGACAGGAACGTAACACATTAGACAGACCTCGCCACGCTGGGTGAATTTGAATGAACGGCTAAGGAAACATTATCTCTCTCTGGATTCTACGTTGGGGAGTAACCTTCCATTGCACTGTAAAACCTGCTCTTGTGTATAGTTACTTAAATCAAACTAATGTATTAGGTCCGTACAGAGACAAACACACGAGAAAAATACTGTTTTTATTATCTCCGGTTTTAGAGACCGCTGTGTCCGCCAGCCTTCCGTTTACTTACCTCATAAGAAAATTTATTTTTTAAAGAAAATGGTGCTCATCGCTGCCGCGCCCCTCGTGCCGGTGATTTGTGATGACTTCATCCTTTTAAGACCGGTGAACATGTTTGATATCATTGCTGCGTCCCTGGTCCCAGTGTGCATGCCGCACGTTCCTGTTTCTTTCTTTTTTTCAGCGTACAATATGCTTAAGTTGTGTGTTCCGTTCCTGTTCATGTCCTCGTCTTCTGGTACCAACTCGCCCAGCTTGCCACCTTAATGCTGTAAAATATAGCTTTAGAATCGTTAGAGGCGGCTCCGTAGGTCTTCATGGTATAGGCGACATGGCTTTCTGCTTTAACGTAGCTTTGCTGAGTTGTAATATATCAGAATATCAATCATTCAACACTGTTATATCAAAAAGGCTCGCGGTACACCTAAGCGCTTCTTATGAGTTGTGAATGCGAAAGCACGTACGCCGCTATTCGCTCTCTTCTTTAATCTGCGGCGTACAACACGCTGACCTTAGGCGTGGAACGGTGGCGACACTGCCTCGCCGACACGCAGCGCCATCGGGTGCGCGATCGTTCAAACTGTCGTAAGCCTTGCGGCGCGAGGAAGGGACAGACAGCAACGTAGTTCCCAGCAGAACGAACCCCTTGGTTTATTCCATGCGCCGTATATATTGCCACGCGCCGTACAGCCGATAAGATGCGAGCGAACGCTGCGGTCATTCATGACACAACAGTGTGATAACACAGTCCGGATGACATCAAAGAAACTGACGCGCAGCGGCCAATGAGAGCCTCGTCGACGCACGCCAGCCAATGGGACCGAAGTATAAAAGGTGCCGTTGGCTAGCTTTGCGCGTGGTTTGATTAAGGTGCCGTTTCGCATGGTTTCAAAGCTGAGGACGTCGGCTCGCTCCATGAGACAGTTATTGTTTTCGCATTAAAACTGCTCTGTATTCCGGAGAATACATTAAGTAGCACGCAAAAAGCAAAAAAAAAATTGAAGTAGACCTTATCGGTAAGCTCAGAGTCGTAAAGTTATGTTCTTGGTTTTCGCGCGCTTGCTATACTGATAACGTGTAAATAGGCTGAAAATATTCTAAACCTACAAGCAAAGTACCGACTTTGTTGTTGCGACATGCTCAAGAATAGGAAAAACAGTGTCTGCAAGATTCTTTGAAAGACACAGTCGATTAATATTCTTATTTAATTTACTCTCCTCGCTATACGTTTCATTAGAGTTTTTAGAGGCCCTGGGAGAGCGGAGTGCTGCATGGATACATTTGTATTGCAGTAATACCACATGCACCGAAAAACACATAGAGATACGTATTTAACAACACGCAAGAGAGTGTGTGAGCGTAATGAAAGGCACATAAAAAGACCTGCGTAAATTATTTTGAAAGATCACGCCAAAGTTTGTATTATTTCTCTCGCGGCCACCCGCCTGGAAGAATGACTTAACGCACTGGTTGAACAACACGTAGTTATTTAATGACTGTTATCGCCCGCGCCACGACCTCTCTCGCGCATTCTTCTTCGCCGGTGTTTTATTAGCGGCGGAGCGCTGCTCGTGTGGCCGATTACGCTTTGCCACATCGTGGTAGAAATCACGAGAGAATTTAACATGCGGTGATTTCCGGTCGAACTCTGTGGCTTCCCCACAAGGTAAATTCACCATAGGGTTTCAATACAAACGCGGCATGGTTAGGTTGTTCCGCGACCATCTCCGGAATCGGTCTTTTCACTAGTAACGCGTCCTGTGGTTTTAATGCAGCAAGAAAGTCAGGAGGAGGAGGAGAAGAGAGAGGACGTCAGAACGCGGACCTCTGACTGGAACGTTGAGATCGAAAGCCTTCGTTTTGACCGCACTCGTCAAACGCGTAAGAACGGGGAACACCATTGCTCGGCGTTTGGCTTTCGTATTCGAACGCGTTCCTTTGTCTTAACTTCGCATGTCGAACGCGTTAAAACGTGGAAACCAGGCGTTTGGTTCTCGCATTCGAACGCGTTCGACGAGTGCGGTGAAGACGAAGGCTCTCGATTGTATCGCTCCACTCAGAGATCATGTTGACGTCCTGCGTGCAACTGTCTGCTCGTCTACCCCCCTCTATTGACCAATTGAATATTGTAGGATTGAATTTTCCTCATGAACACTAAAGTCCGTCGGCACTAGTAGTCGGTCTGGTGTAACTCGCAGCTCGATGCTCGTAGTTCGAGATGCGATATCAAACACAGAGGCACAGGGAAAGTGAGCTTTGTAGAGTTCTGGCTGCGTGTAGTGTAGTGCTCCCGATGATCGATTCTCAGGTTAAGAAATATCTAAAACGACCTTTATTTTTAACTTGCCGATAATGCATGGAATGCACTACGCAAGGAGCACTCATTTCAATTACTCTCAAAGAGAGTCCTCCTGAGACTGAAGAAAAAACGTTTATTATTTTTCTGGATAAGTTGACTAAAAACCTTGATTTAGTGCCAGGTGAAGCAAATTTTCTGATAAATTTAGCGAGGGAACGGAATTGTTTTCTAGGACATCTGACGTCGATATCAAGACATTCATGTTTCGTAATATTCAGCGAGAAAATACATGGATCAACTGACGAAGAAAAATTTGGGACTGAAGGGGTTCCCTTAAAAAAATACTTTGATGCATTAATATCCTCTTAGAATATAAAAATACAACAAGCTAGAAAGAACAAAGAGTGGCGAGCTTGTCTGAAGGAACCGCAGGTGGCTATTTCATTAAGATGTTTGCACGTAGGCTGAGACGCCAGGAGACTGGAGTGTTTACCGAACGAACGTCGAGAGAAGCCAGTCTCTTGAAGACGGTGGAGCCGACATTGCGCCGAGCCGGCGTCCCTTCGGGCCACTTACAAGTGCCGGGCAGAGGAGCCCTGGGCCGTGACCCGGACCGCGGTCACGTCGTCCAAGCAGCTCCGAGTCACGTGCTCGATGCCCATTAGGCCGGATGTCATGCGCGCTGGGACGCCCTCGTTGGCGAAAAATGGCCTTGCGTGTCCAAGACACGCAAGGCTCTGTCTACGGGAGGGATTGAACCCCAAGTTTTCCTCGCTAACCAATGGAACCACATAAGCGGATATCCTTGAATCCCGCTAGATAACTCTGATGAGGCGTAGTCGGGATTGCCTAAAGGGGCGAGGACTTGTGCCATGCTCCGCGATTGATGTGCCTCGCATTTCACATACAGCTACTTGTGTTAGTGGCCCCTCGCACGGTTTTTCGCCTGGGGGAGATTAAACACCGTCAGCTTCCCCGCTAAATTTAAGGAATTAATTTACGTCACGGTACCTATGCACCATTTCAGTTTCCCCGCTATATTTGGCGGTAAAATTAATGTCACGGGACCTACAGATAAATGCAGGTTTCCCTCTAAATTTAGCGAAAAAATTCACGTCCCGACGCATACACCAATTCAGTTCCCCCGCTAAATTTAGTGAAATAATTGTCGTCACGTGACTTATACCTCAATTGCCTAGTTTCTCCGCTATATTTGGCGGTAAAATTGCTGTCACATGACCTGACGTCACAGGACCTACAAACAAATGCAGCATAGTATTACCGCAACAATTTACGTCACATGACTCGTCCACCAATGCAGTTTCCCTGCTAAATTAAGAAGAAAAAATTTACGTTACGTGACTTATGCACCAAGTCGGTTTCCCCGAAAACTTTGGTGGGAAAACACATCCAGACATTACAATCATTCATTCATCTACAACGTATCGACGCTAAGTCAGGGGAACGGCCATTCATATCAGAGGACTCACAATCGGCGCGATGTAAATCGATCGTCATCGTCATATCCTTGAATAAGCAGCACAGCTGTCGAAACTCCTAATGTTGCGGTAATGTTTTCGCATGAAAACACAGCTGTGTGGGAAGAACGGTTCATCACCAAGTTGTAGGGCAAGGTACGGTAGAATGTGTTTGTCACAGTTCGCCCGAGACGGGTCGCAAGCGGACGGAAAAAAAGGCCAAGCGGCAGAGAAATTGCTATACTATATTTAGAAAGTACAAATTCTTACAAAGGCGAAGTCAAAAAAAAAAATAGGTTAAACTATGTAGTTCAACGACAGGCGAACAGGCGCCCCTCACTCCCTCACACCGAATGTCCCTAATAGTTCGTTGCGTGGACGAACCACGAAGAGGTGCAGCTCACACTCTTAAAAAAAGGGTACTGTAGTACCCTCCTTAAGGAAGTAACCGACTTGTACACATGCAACCCATTTTGGAGGTAACGTTACCCCATGCAACGAGGGTGCAAAGTTGCCCCCTGAGTTACGGTGCAACATTGCCTCCTTTTGGAGGGAACCTTAGTTCCATTTGGGGTTAAAAGTGTATCCTTTCGAAGTCAGCTTTTACCTCCTTTAGGGGGAAACTTCAACCCCCTTGAGCGGTAAGGCGACATATTTGAGGGGGCTGCTTTTACCTCCTTGTGGGAACAGTTGCCCCATTTACGGGGCAATAGTACACACCCCTAGTTTCAACTTTTCTCCTTTGTGGAGGGAACTATGATCCACTTTGGGGTTAAATGTACAAGATGATGAAAACAGCTCAGAAATGATGACTAGAAAAAACAAACACGACAGGACAGTGCTGTCCAGTCGTGTTTGTTCTTTGTCGTCCTTGCTTTCTGAGCTGTTCTCCCCATCATGTATAACATCAACCAACTGGCCGAGTTCACGATCTGTAACTCTCAGAATCAACCAACCGGTCTCATGTCAGACGAAAAAAAAAACATTAAACACACGACATAAAAGATTCCTAAACCTGCATAAAAAAGGCATTAAAAAAAAGCAAATACTTTTTGGCAGTTCTTTTACGTTTGAAAGCATTGTGTTGCACGTGACTCCACATTTGAGTGTTTCAGAGCCATTAAGTACTTCAATGCAATTAATCTGCGCCTGAACTGGTGATGTTACTAAAAGTTAAGCACTAAGTAGGGGCAGAATGCAACCAGGACTGCCTCAGTAGGCGACGCGGCTTCGGGGTCTCCCTACTGTGTCACATAGCTGGGCACCTCAGGATTAATTAGGCTTGAGCTGACAGCCACCGAGTAGATCGCACTGCCTGCCTGGAACCAAAAAAAAAAAATGTGGAAATTAAGTGATATGAAATTGAAACTTATCATCGCCAATTTAAAGAAACTGTGAACAAATATTAGATTTTTTCAAGACGCATTTGGAGCATTTGATGGGCCACTGATTCCGGCAATGAAAAGCATCAACCATACTTACCAGACATGATCAGTTTAACTGTTGACTAACCACAACTGACCAAAAAGTATCACATGGCGGGTGGTAATCGCAGATTAGTAAGCACTTTGTATTCACCGGTCATGTTTAAATTTGTCCCCGCGATTTACTAATAGACTAACAAATCTTAGTCAAAGGGGTGCAACTACTGTAGCAGGTTAGTATTGACAAGGACTGATTGGATTGTTGGGCGAGTTGGTATTGTACGTGAAAAAAAAAAAACATGATTGCGCTTTAAGACAAGGACAGAGGAAGAACATACACCACAGAGCGCTACACCACATTAGCTACCCAGCACCACAGCCCACTCCCATAACCGCCAACCCTAACTGCCGAACTTCGGCAAATATGCAAATATGTTTTGCCGAAGTGCTTTGCCAGATTAAAATTGAATGTATGTTTTATTTAGAAATGAGAAGAACAACACACAAGGACGAAAACACAAGAAAAACACTCCGAAAAAGACACACTCAAGCGCTTTGTGTCTCTTACTCTAATTTATTTACTCGAAGTATACCCTCAATTTTCTATGAAAAAATGAACAGACACCACACACACAAAGAAAATGTAAAAATTAAGAGCCTCAATTCAAGCGTCCAAATGCTAACAAGAACATAAAAAAAAATATATGACTACGCTTATTTGTAGAAGACAGTGTTAGGAACTGCCACGAGATGCGTCGAAGGTAGCAGGCATCCAGTACTCTTGACGAAATCAGCCAACAACGTTGACGCAGGTAGAAAGAAATATATTTAATCAACTTCAAATAATACAAACTTGAGCCATCTAACTCGCCTACTGAATGATCTAACTTTTAGAAATGCCTGGTCACACGCAAGGAAAATGCCAAGACAAGAATATAACTGCTAGTCTCCCTGCCGGCAATAACTTAATGACTTTATTCAGTAATATACTACTATTATGTTTGCAAAGTGCATGAATAATTTCTAACTGCCGAATGTCGAACTTCGGCAAATATGTAAATATTTTTCCGAAGTCATTTGACAGATTAAAACTGAATGTATGTTTTATTTAGACATGAGAAGAACAGCACACAAGGACGAAAACACAAAAAAAGGAACACACGGACAAAGACACACGCAAGCGCCTTGTATGTCTTACTCTAATTTATTTACTCGAAGTAAACCATAAATGTCCTCTCAGAAATGAACGAACAGCCCACACACAAAGTTGACATAAAAACCGAAAGCCCCATTTCAAGTGCACAAATGGGAACAAGAAAATCAAAATAAAATAGCGGACTACGCTTACCTGCAGTAAACGGTGTTAAGAACTGTCACGAGATGAGTCCAAAGTACCAGGCATTTAGTACCCTCAACGAAATCACCCTATAACGTTGCCGCAGGACGAAAGAAATCTATTCAATCAACTCCGAATAATGCAAACTTGAGCCATATCTAACTCTCCTACTGAATGATCAGACTTTTAGAAATGCCTGATCAGACGCAAAGAAAATGCCAAGACAACAATATAATTGCTAGTCTCGCTGCCGGTAACAACTTAATAACCTTATTTCGTAGTATACTACTCTTAATATTTGTGAAGCGCACGAATGATTAGCTCAGACTTTCGTACTTGGTATTTCAAGGTAACGTGACGTTTTACAAAAAATGTTTATTAAACTTCGTTAAATCTAAAAAAAAAAAAATTATAATAAAAATCAGTGCTTAACACTGACATTTACAAATATCAATGACGTTGAGAATTAATCACTCCGGTTGGCCGCTTCCGCCAATAAATGCCTAATCGACTCCTGCTCTGCGAAGAAAAAGCAACAACAAAAAAAAAGAAAAAACCTTATGAGATTTTCAAATATTTTATCAGATCCTTAATTTAACGTCGGACGCGACACACCAAAGGCCCCAAAAAGAGAAAACCTCCCACCCCCTCCCGCTCTAAAAGCGCATTCACACCGGGGATGTAAGCAGTCGCGCAATCCGACTAGATCGCATCGCAAAAGAGTTAGATGGTCACACTGGCGAGCGCGATGAGTGAGTCCAACGCCTTCGTTGGCGAGTCTTTTCTCGAAAACTCTCGCTCCGAACGCCGTTGATTGGCTCAGCCGATCCGCGACGAGATCGCATCGCAAAAAGTCGGGTAAGCAAGCGACTGCTCAAATTGCGCCGCTTTTTGCCCGCGATAATTAGTTTTGCGATGAAAGTGATCGCATGAAATCGCATCGCTGGTGGGAACGCGCCTTAAACGTAGGCGACCCCCGATTCGCAAGGCGTCTTGTCGCTCGGCCGCCCGGCTCCTTGCGATCGCCGGGCCGCCGCTCTTCCCCTTCCTCCACCCGCACACACATACACCGGGAAAAGCTCCTGGATACGCCACTGGTTAGCGTATGTCAATCTTCTAAATATGCGCTAATAGAAGCAGAAATCATTCTAGTTCTTGCTTTTTATGAACTTCGATGGTCTAAACCGTGTCTGCGTTCGCTCCACGCAGTAATTTCATCGAGCGCTCGACGCCTTCAAACGTGAAAGCATGTCCGCCACTCCTTTGTCAAAGGTAGACCGGGGTCGCCTTCCCGGGCCCGTCATAACCGAAGCCAAGTGTCGTCCGGGCAGAACATTTTCCTACCTACATACGATGCACACGAGTTGGATCTTCCACTGAAGTCAATACAGCGCTCTCGGTGACTTCGTAGGAAGAGATTGAGCCGAACAGAACAATAAAAAACGTTCCTGCGCTGGGACGCCTCCGTCGAACGTTCGAGAAGAAAGACCATTATGACCGGAGGTAAGCGTCGGCGGGGAACGTGCTGGGCACCGGGCAGGCGCTCGCCCACGCATGCGCGAAGACTGACGTGTCATACGAGGAGATCAATTAGCAAACTCGTTTGCGCCTTTCCACAGCCAATCGCAGCGCGCCCGAAGAGGTACACCCTCTGGGAGGTAATATTCACCTCGTTGCTGCTCCCTCGCGGCGAACTTCCCCTTGTAGCAACGCATTCTTAATAGAGAGCGCTAGTGTCTGCTACGTTTGAGGAGGTGACAAGCGGAGCGCTTCCCCCCTTGCCGGGAGGAGTGTGGTAAAGGCAGTCTGTTACCTCCTTTTGCTACTCATTTTCTAAGAGTGCAACGTGGTCACCTCGAATATTGGGCTTGTGAAATAAAGCGTTGCCGTTGCAGCTTGGGCGTAGCAAGAGACGGGCAAGCAAGAGGCGGGCGAAGCCCTGGACCATAGCCATAGACTTCAAGCTTCACTGGCCATCCTCTCTTCTTTTTCTTCTACCCTCCAGCAGTCTTTCGCGGTCTACTTCTTCTCAATAAGGCATGGAGCAACAGAACCATGACATTACCCCCTCCCCCCCACCCCCCCGAACACGATAATTTAATAGGATTAAATTCTTCCTCGGACTTTACTCCTACGCGAAATAGTTTTTTTTTTCGACCACGTAGCACAAATGCAATGTTCCACAACTACACTTGCGCATCAAACTTGTCTTAAAAACTTCACTACTACCGTATCACTGAGTCCAAGCACCGGCGTTCGATATAAATAAAAAGATCCATGAAGCAAAACAAAAATATCAAAGAACACGCAATGATAAGCATTCTACAAAACTCTGTAAACGTTTTTCAATATTTTCCCATTCCAGAACTGTAGTATTTGATTCAGTGGTATCGACCCGTTTCCTTTTTTTCCATAATTTGAAGCAAAAAAGAATCATCCTGATAGCAGTTCGCATGACACTGTACTTCACGAATCTAGACTGTGTTCTTAACTGCCAGTTTTCCCCCACATATTCTTTCAGGCAGTCTCACATGTGCAACTCACAAATCCCAAAAGTTTAGTCACACCCAAAAAGAAAACCTCACTTCGCATAAAAAATATTTTCAACTCTGCTAAAGAACTAACTCACTTTACAGCTATCTCTATACACAGTAATTCTACACGAAACAGTTGACATTCCAACTAGATACACACAAATTAGAATTTATCGAAAATCTTTTTGTGACTTAAATTTGACAAAATGCGCCACAAGACAAGGACAGAGCAAGTACGACAACACAAAGCGCTACTTTCAACTGAATTTTTATTGAAACAACACACTATTTCTATACCCAATCGGGCTTCAGAAGCAAGTATTCAAATTCCTCTTCAGTTAGATGCACTGACGGGGCACTAATGCATTTGGGTCATCTCCCTGCATTCTAATGTTAAATGACTCGAACATCTCTCTCGAGATTTTACTTTTCAGCTTTCCCAGAATTTTTGTTTCCTCCAGTTCCGGGGCGCAAGGGCATCTGTCGCAATGAATTGCTAAATTGCCCGAGGGGGAATTCCTTACTGATAGCGCGTGCTCTCTTGCCCTTTCATTAACGCATCTGCCCGTTTGGCCCACGTACCCTTTTCCTCATGTCATTGGGATTTTGTATACGACCGAAGATGCGCATTCCACAAATTTTGTAGAGTGTTTCTTTCTGCAAACGTCACCTCCGTCTTGTTTTTTGTTAATTTTTTGGCACAGGCTGGACAGTTTTTTTGGGGCCGAAAACACAACCGGCAAATCGAAGTGTTCCGCCACTTTTTTTCGGATGTCTGAGACCTTGTGGATATACGGTATAATAGCGGGTCTCACTCTCCTCCTGGGGCCCTAATCTGGACACTTGGCGAGAAAGACGGCAAGAAATCTGACGGCTATGATTGGCCGGCGCCAAGGTCAAGTGCGGCGTCGGCCAATCACAGCCGCCAGATTTCTCGCCGACGTTTTCGCCAAGAGTCCAGATTAGGCCCCTGGGCTCCTGTGCTTCCTCGTCTTTCTTTTTCATCTTGGAAACAAATGTTTCAGCCACTTCTTGAAGAAAACGATCAGGGTATCCCGACGATTTTAGGCGCTCCACCTGGTAGCAAAAACTACTTTTCACGGCGTGCTGGCACGACTTGTCAAAACATGTCTTCAAAAGGGAGGAAGCGATCCCTCTTTTAACCAGCTTGGAGTGTGCTGAATTAAAGGGCAAGACCGTTTTTTTTTTAGCGTGGTCTGTACTCCCAGCACACGTGCTCCTCTTGAAAAGTGGAGCACGTACCGCAGTGGGCTGCGGTACCAGCACCAGGAAGTCATTCACGTATCTTAGTATCTTAACATCCCCCTTGTCCTTTAGACTGCTGAGCACTTCCCGACCAAATCGCGCCAAGAAAATGTCGCACAGTACGGGGGCAACTCGTGACCCAATACAGATCCCATGCTTTTGAATATACAAGTCAGTTTCAAAAGACACAAAAGTAGAATCCAGGAAACATGTGAGTAGTTCTATAAATGAGTCCACACTAAGCCCGCTAGAGTTCCTAAACGCGATCTTGTCGTTACGTTCTATGCACTCCCTACCGCAGGGAACAATTCGTCATGCCGTATGGAATAAAACAAGTCCTCAACATCAATTTGTGACCCAGCTAGCGTGAATCTTTGATTCACTTTTGAAATGCCTTCGCGTAACACATTAGCAGTCCGAAAGTTTGACAAGCAAGGATAACACTTAGTTTTACAATTGCAGAATAAAAAGTCAGGAACATACGAAAAGGAAAACAAAATGTATTTTCCGAGTAATTGGCGCAACCTGTTACGGGAAACCCAGTCTTTATCTTACGATGAGATATGAAATGTACTGATTACTCATCGAACCTTCAAGCCTTGGCCTTTTGGCTTCCCAGCTTCCTGTGGCTCTCAAGCAAACCTAAAAATTAAACTCAAACTTTGCATGACCTCTCCCACGCCAGATGATCCAGGTTTTCACGTAAGAATAGCACGTGCTCTGTCTTTTGGATGAATGTTTTTCAGCATAACGGTCTCTCACCCGCGAGCTGTCTCGTCGCCTGCTGACTTCTCCTTTGCGCTGCCTCACGAACATTGTCTGCGCATTTGACTCACATTTCAAGCAAAGCTCGCGCTTCAAGTTTCACCCGTAGATTTATGCTTCCCACTCCTAGAACTCGTTGTGCTTTTCCTAGCATCTCCGCCTACAACCACGGGGTGCACCTCAGTGTCCCTGGGTTCTTCGGGCCTGAAGCTTCAGCTTCCGTACTCGCTCTGGGATAGACTTCCGAATCTCCAAAGGACGCGCCTCTCATCTGCCGCCAATCTTTACAAAAGAATTGAAACCGTTGACACGTGTCAGCTCCAAAGCTTCCCTCTTTTGGGAGCTTTAACTCTGTACTGAGAAATCCTCAGATGCCCTATCAGCACTTTGCGCATCCTCCTAAGCTTCCAGAAGTGCTATCATCTCTTTCAGTCGATTGCACTCCGTCAGAAGACAAGCCAATTCCATCGCACTCTGCTCCCTCCACTGATGTGCCGATGCAAGTAACGTCCTCAACCATTCCTTCAGAGCCACGCCTTTGAGCCCAACCGCATGTCCGATTTCTAACACTCGACTAAGTGTCATTTCGCCACACTAAGGTAGTAGTGCAGTTACAATGCCCGTAAAGAATGAGACTGATGCTCACATCAAACGCCGCCATCTTGAGATCGATATTTTTCACAACGTTTGTCTGTAGAGCATTCTCTTCATTGACACTAGCGCGCCTCAGACTTTAAAACATCAGGATATCAGAAGCATTCTGGCAGGCTCGCCATTGTCACGGTTCGCCCGCGACGAGTCGCAAGCGGAATGAAGAGAAGGCCAACAGGCAGAAAAATTGCTACATTATATTTACATTGTACAAATACAAGCAAAAGCCGAGTCAGAAAAATAATTAAAAAAATAGCTTAAACTATGGAGTCTAACGACGGGCAAACAGCGTCTCTCAGTCCCTCACATCGAATGCCCCTGACTGTTTGTTGCCTGGACGAAATGCGACGAGAAACAGTTTGCTGTAGTCACCTCGAATTCTGGGCTTGTGAAGTAAAGAGTTGCCGTTGCAGCTTGGGCGTAGCAAAAGACGGGCACGTCCTAAATTATAGTCATAGATCTCCTTGCGGAGCTCCTTCTCCGAACAGACCTCAGGCTTCGCTGGCGATCCTTTCTTCTTTTTCTTCTACCCTCCAGCTGTCTTTTGCGGTCTATTTCATCCCATTATGGCATGACGCCGCACAACCATAACAGTGTTCCTAATAAAAGCAGTGAGAAATGCTTATAACGTTATTAATTATACATAGGCATTCGATACGTTTGTGCATAATGCTTAGAGTTAAGTTACAGTGTCCACATTTAGAGGGATCCTCCGCGCTCAAGAGGTGCCCATATGTGAGACAAGTATGACCGATTCGTAACCGACAGTGTACGACCTCATAAAAGCGCTCCGGGTGTCAGGCACTATCAAACTCAACTAGAAAAGGTTTGATTGCACATAGTTCGTTACCCGTTTCATCGTTCCACTGCAGTTGCCACTTTGCTTGGATGCCACTCTTCTAAGAGTTGTGATAATCGTTGTATGGCATTTTGTGTTTGTCGATTTCTCTTTCATCAGCGGGGCTGACAGCGCAATCAGCCGCTTCATTTCCAGGAATGCCAACATGGCTAGGAACCCAGCAGAGGACTGTGTGAAGTTCTTTTTTTTCTTGCAGCCTCGTTCTTTTTCCTCAGAAACCAATGGATTTATTACACGGTGTATTGATGTGACTGCCTTTAGAGAATTCAAAAAGTCGGTGTAGATTACAAAGTGATGAAGCCTTTTTTTTAAATACGCAATTAACAACTAGCAACGAACCATAGATTTCTGCTGTTAGTACAGTGACTGTCGAATTGATCCTTTTTATCTGATTTACCGATAGTCGCACCATAGCAGGGCCTGCTGCCGAGTGTTTTTTTTTTTCGTCTCTAAGAAAACTGGCACACTCCTGATACCTGGTGTGCGGCTCCAAAAACCTTTCTGCGTTATAACTTTCTGTGGAACTTCCTTTATATTCTACTTGGGGAGTGTGGGTTCGCAATGTATGGGGTAGTTGTTCCATGGAGCTATCTGTAGTGGGTGATGGACAAGTAGAGCCTTTTCGTCCAGCCCAACAGATTGTGCTGCACTGTTATTCCTCATAGAAACCAAGAGGACTATGGATGGTTTGTTTTGAAATCTGCACTGCAACTTGATATTCTCAGTGCTATCTTGAACGGGGTGCTTGGCTTCAGAGCGGACTCTGACGGAGTACGTAAAGCCCAAAGAAAATATCCTATACTCCATGGACAGTTTATTTTCTTGTACAGAAATGCTAAGCACCGAGAAGATGCAGAACGCACCGTTATCTAATCGCAGTTTTTGATCAAAAATTGGATCTAACATCTTTAGAACTGATGCCCGGGCAGATTTATACACAATAAAACACTAATTAGGCTAAGAACGAATGACGGAGCGATAGACGCACAACAGGCCAGTCAGTCAGAGCCCCAAAATACATGCGTGAAATGCTTAAGAATGTTCAGGCCTTTAAGACAAGTGAGTTTTAATCTCTTAATATGTGGACTGAAATTCAACTTGGAATCAAACACAAGGACCAGAACTTGTGCTCATGTATTACGATAGGATACATATTCAAATAAGGTTTCTGAAGAATTCTACGTCGACGAGACAAACAAGCATAAACTGTTTATTCGGTATAAAATTTTATACCATTTGTATCGGCTCATTGGGCCAACAATCAATGCGAAAGCATTAACTGTCCCATGAAGCGAGCCGAAGTCGCCAGTTTGAAGCGCAAAAACGGCACCTAGTTTCCGCGATCCCAATAGGAGCAGAGTTAAGCTGATGAATTTTCGGCTTCGGTCCCAATGGCTGGCGCGCGTTGACGAGGCTCCCATTGGCCACGGCGCGTCAGTTTGTGTTGTGTCATCTTGACTGTGTTATCACACTGTTGTGTTGTCACTGGTCTGTCATACTAACAGACCTGTACACATGGCTGTGTTCGCTCGCCTCTTATCGGTTGTATGGCGAGTGGTAATATATACGGCGCATGGAATAAACCAAAGGGTTCGTTCTGCTGGGAACTACGTTGCTGTCTGTTTTTTCTTCGCACCACAAGGCACACGACAGTTTGAACGATCGCTCACCCAATGGCGCTGCTTGTCCGCGAGGCAGCGGCTCCACCGTTCCACGCCCAAGGTCAGCGCGTTGTACGCCGCAGAATAAAGAAGCGAGCGAAGAGCAGCGTGCGTGATTTCGCATTAACAACATATAAGAAGTTCTTAAGTGTACCTCGAGTCCTTTAATCTCCAGTTGGACCCGAGATTCACAAATTGAGGAATTACAGTATAAAAATGAGATCTGTAGATCAGCAACACAACAAATATGCAGCGAAGGAGGAATTGCAGGGCCAATGAAATTACGTTTGACGATAAAAAGGGTGACACTTAGTACACCCACTTTAGGGACTTCCTTGTCCTGTAAAAACTCCTTAGAGCGAGTCGTCCTCAGTCTAACGGGGAAAGCACGATGCTCCAGGTAACTCTGTATAGCACTCGACATTCAGCCAAGGAAATCAAGATTTAAAAGAATATACTGCAGTATGTTGTAGTGCCAGACCGTGTGGTTTGCCTTCTCCAAATGAAAACTGATGCAAAGGCACTGTTGCCTGTTTACAAAAGCCTCACTTACGGAAGTCTCAAAAGAGACGAGATGATCGACGGTGGACCAAGCTGAACGAAAGCCACAGTGGTACCTGTTAAGGAGGTTGTTTCGTTCCCGATGAAACATGAGCTTCTTGTTAATTATCCATCCCAATGTCTTGGAAAGACAGCTATTTGGAGCTATATGTTTGAAGATAGGCGCACAAGGGGTATCTTTGCTGGGCTTCAGCACTTGCACAACAGCAGTCTTCGAGGGTGGAAGGGGGGGGGGGGGAAGTGACCCTCAAAGCAAACTCTATTAAAAAGGTACACAATTAGATCAATAGTGAATGGATGTTCGAGCATTTTATAATAAATGCCATATGGTCCAGGGGCACTTTATTTAGAAAAAAGGAGTACAATTTGAAGGTCGTGTAGTGTAAATAGAGTATTATATGGTTTGTGCACGCCACCGGATGTGATAACAGGTTTTTTTCTGCTTTTATCTTCTGTTGCTGAAAGGTTTGTGTGTAATGTAGGAAACAGGACACATATTCAAAGTGTTCACCGGTGATGTTGGCCTGTTCCTCAAGCATTGCAGGACACACTTCATTTTGACTCAATAGCGGACAGTGAATGCTCGGTAAGAGCCGTCGAATGTATGTACAGTCGGGAGCAAACGTTTGCGGGGCACGGGAGGGCGTGCCGAAATGCATCGCTGCTCCGTGCAACGGCGCGCCGCCGCATTAAAAAGCCGCGCTTTGCGCATGCGCGTCTTTCGTGCTGGCAGTCATGTCTCTTTCGCTGGTTTCTGTCCGACTCACTCCTGATAACCGGAGTCGGCGCCAGGGGCGCTAGTTGCCGTTTCGCTGACTGTCATGCCTCGCGTCCTCTTCTGCCGACTCAGCAGCCGCGCTGAGTGACGGAGCACCTACAGGGTGCGGCCGTAAAAACTTTCACATTTGGCACGCCTAGCAAAAATTGAATTTCAAGCGTACATACCTGAACTTGGGCACACGAACTTCGTTTGTTCCAAAGTTTTTTGCCTATTTTTTTCAGACGTCAACTCGGGAGTAGCGAATTATTAGAAAGATGACGAAAATGGCAGACGTGCATTTCCTATGGCCTATACCCGCCCGTTCGCCGTCTGCTATCTGGTTCGCGACGCCGCTCCCAGGTGGCGCACTGAACGCAAAAACGCGGGAAACGCCACACGAAAGCCTGGCGTCGGGCGAGATAATCGCGATAAAAAGTGATTTTAACGAAATATATGAACGATTCCTGAAATCACCTGTTTCAACTCAAGTTTTGACAGATCGTCATGCAAGCAAGAAGACACTATGATGTGACGAGATCATTTATTAACAGCCTGGAATAGCAAGTGGTGCTGCTACCGTTGCAGACAAGTTCGTTTTGAGTTATCATTTCATTATGATTTTTACAGGGCCGCTGTAACTCATGAAGTAATTTTTTTTCATACAGCTTGGGTATAATTGACACACACGCAAGACATGTTTGTAACAAAAAATCATATTAATTGGAGCAATATTTACGAAGCTAGAGTCATTTCGGTGGGCCGGTGATAAAATGGCTGGTATTTAGAAAGATAGTCGTCTTTTTGCTGGTTTCCCATTGGTACCTCTATCAGCAGCCTCTACTTTGCTCTCCGCGTGCCGCAAGCAGCACGAGAGACAAAAGTAAGAGGGGAAACTTATAGTTTAAATTCCGTCAGGAAGTGGAAGTTGCGCGTTAATTCAATTGTTTATTCTTGAAAAATATATCTTCTGATACGCCTCTTCTGTCAAGGCGATTTGAAATAATCTTGATGCTGCAGCGGCCCTTTAAACGACTAGGGTTCGGCCGATTCGATGTGCCCGCCGTTCACAGACACGCAAAGCCGAAGTCGAGCTTCGTACGCCTGGAAAGCCCTTTCGCGCATCCCATCGTCGATCTCGAGGAACGCGCCCTCACTTTTTTCTTTCAGCTCTTCCATGCTGGGGATCCTCTTCTTGTAGACAAGTCCTTTTATAAATCCCCATACGAAAATGTCGCACATATTTAAGTCGGGGGATCGTGGAGGCCAGTCCGTATAGTCTGATCCCCGACCCATCCACCGCCGAGGGAACGTGTTATTGAGCCATGCCCTCACACTCTTTGCGTAATGGGGAGCCGCCCCATCCTGCATGAATATACAGTTTTCTTTTGTCATGTGGTACCTTTCAAGCTCATGGAGCATTTCCGTTTTCAGCATGTCCAGGTAGGCATCTGCGTTAACGGTGCCATCGAAAAAAAAGGGGCCCACCATGCCTTCACGCCAAATCCCACTCCACACTGTCACCTTCGGTGAATGAAGATGCCGTTCGTCCACGGCATGAGGGTTATCGCGAGCCCATATCCTGCTGCTCTGGCGGTTCACACGTCCATCAAGGTGAAAGTTTGCTTCGTCACTAAATAATAGAAATTGAAGGTGCCCCGGGTTGCTCTTAATTCGCAACAACTCCGCCTTGCAAAATTCTAAACGTCGGATGTTGTCGCCGTCGTGCAGGGCTTGGACAACTTGCATCCGGTAGGGGCGCAAAATATTTTTCCGCAGAATCCGTCGTACGCTTTTTTCCGAAATTCCAAACAACCTGGCTGCTCGTCTTGTTGACAATTGCGGGTCGCTCTCGAAGACAGCAAGCACCGCTTCAATGAGCTCCTCATTTTTCAGCAGGCTGTCGCGTTCCCTTACTGGATGCTTCTTCTTAAAGTCTTCTCCGCGTACAAAACGATCCGCCCAGGTCATAATTGTCGGGCGTGAAGGCGGGCGTTTATGAAATGCAGTGCGAAATTTTCGTTGTGCTGTGGCCACCGAGTTTCGCTCCACGTACCACTTCACTGCCTGGGCACACTCATTTGCCGAGTATTGCGGCATCGCAGGGCGGCGCGGAAAATATTTTGATAATAATTGCAGCAGACAGTGCAACAAAAACAATAAATAGGAGCAATCAAGATGCCTCAGCAGCGGCACTCCATTCCAAAGTTGAGTTTTCACCGGGAACGGACCCGTCAACAGATAAGCAGACGGCAAAGGAAGACACACGTACGTCTGCTTTAGAGCACATTTTTTATGAAACGAGGGCGTCCTCCAGTTTATAAATTTCAGGATCAGGGCAGAATCGTTCAAATATTTCGTTAAAATCACTTTTTATCGCGATTATCTCGCCCGACGCCAGCCTTTCTTGTGGCGTTTCCCGCGTTTTTGCGTTCAGTGCGCCACCTGGGAGCGGCGTCGCGAACCAGATAGCAGACGGCGAACGGGCGGGTATAGGCCATAGGAAATGCACGTCTGCCATTTTCGTCATCTTTCTAATAATTCGCTACTCCCGAGTTGACGTCTGAAAAAAATAGGCAAAAAACTTTGGAATAAACGACGTTCGTGTGCCCAAGTTCAGGTATGTACGTTCGAAATTCGATTTTCGATAGGCGTGCCAAATGTGAAAGTTTTTACGGCCGCACCCTGTATAATTACCCACGCGGTGGCTGAGGCGGCTGAAGCAGACGCGCAGCATGACAGCCATCGAAGCGCTAACTTGCGCCCCTGGCACCGATTTTTGTTTTCAGGAGTGCGTCGGAAAGAAACGGGCGAAAGAGACAGGATAGCGAGCACGAAAGGCGCGCATGCGCAAAGCGCGGCTTCCCAATGCGGCGGCGCGCCGTCGGACGGCGCGGCGATGCATTTCGGCACGCGCTCCCGTGCCCCGCAAACTTTTGCTCCCGACTGTACTATCGGAAACAATATGAGCGTGAACGCGCCTCCGCGTGTCGCCACTACCCAAGGCGCCGCCCTGCGGCGCCGTTTTCAAGTTTTTGCGCATGCGTGTAAAACTCCGGTTGCTATTCTCGCTTTGTCTCTTAACCCCCGTCTGTCGTCTGCTATGCGCGCTGGCGGCCGCTCGTGTTGTCGTCTGCCGCACAACATTGCGTGCTCCGGCGGACACCCGCGCTTCCTACGCGAATAGTGTATGCCCTGGACAGCTTCAGTAATGTTGATTAGCATGAAAGTCTTCAGAGAAACCCAATGCTTTTATTCTTTGAACACGCGGCCCTAACACGTGAAAACGTCTGTTGTGCCGTCGGCCATGGGCTCGACAGGTTTATTAGTAGAGTGCTCATATTGTGTCCTTTCTGGGCACAGGAAACTCTGAAACTGGAAACAGGAACGGAACGGAAACTCAGAAACACAGGGACAGCTCAACTATGTTGACGCGTTCGTCGTCAGGAACTCTAGCCCCTTTTCACTCAACTGAATCTTTTCTTAGCTCCCCTCCCCATAGTTGAACGCTACGCATTGCAGATATGTTGTCTTGAATCTATTTGCATGTTATCGTTGTATCTCGACCCGATGGAAGAAGCCAGCTACTTATCATGTATCAAATGTGGGCATTGCATTATTGCGCAGGAAACTCCTGAATCATGTTAAGTCGTCTGTCTGAGTTGCGACGGAAATACACGAGTCGCATAGCAGACGACAGCACGAGCGGCCGCCAGAGCGCGCATAGCAGACGACAGACGGGGGTTAACAGTCAAAGCGAGAACAGCGACAGGATTTTTACACGCATGCGCAAAACTTCACAACGGCGCCTCAGGGTGGCGCCTCAGGTAGCGGTGACACGCGGAGGCGCGTTCACGCTCATATTGTTTCCGATAGTACGCGGTCTTAGACTTCCTTCACAGATACAGTGCTATTAATGGAGAAAGCGCACCCTCTGGAACTTTTTCGCTTCGC
Source organism: Ixodes persulcatus (assembly GCA_013358835.2). NCBI lineage: Eukaryota > Metazoa > Arthropoda > Arachnida > Ixodida > Ixodidae > Ixodes > Ixodes persulcatus. The sequence goes on along the minus strand of JABSTQ010009160.1, from coordinate 273,741 downwards.
TTGCCTTCGGATACTCGTCGCTTGTGCCTCTTTTTCTGAATTCAATAAGATGTCTGGTGTAGGTCATCGCCTAAAAATGCATCACGCCCTGTTGTGTTTTTTTTTGTTGTTTTAGCAGCTCGGAAGATTTTGTTTCACCCAGATTTGTACACGTTACCGAAAAAAGTAACCAATTACATTTTCGATTACTTCACTGCAAAAAGTAACCGATTACAATTACAATTACAGCCTCGAAAAATAATCAAAAATTACTCAATCGATTACAACCTACCTTACATTTCATATAACTTTTATTTTTATTACGGCAGCATATATACACATATCTTAAATAGGTGTTCCGCTTTTAAACATTTCTTGTTTTTTTGTCCTCTAGACCTCATTCAGATTCAGCAGCAAATGTCTCTCGAACTTCGCGTCGGTCATTATCCAGCGTTTCCTCGTGAAGACGTCAGCAGCAATGCTGAAGACTCTCTCCACGGACGCACTAGAGGAAAGTGCAGTATCGTAACGTACGAGCACTTTTCGCACCAGTTTGTGATTGCGCAATGTTTCGATGCATGCCTCCGAGTCGTCCAAGAACATGATATACTGAGGAAACGGCGCTCTCTCTGCTGCCATAGCATCACCGGTTCAGCTCTTCTCTCAGAAATTGCTGATGCTTCTCGCGCCAAATCTTCAGTGGCCACCCATTTAATCTTAAATCGACGAATTGTAACGGATGCAGTGCGGAGCTCCCGATCCTCGAAAAACTGGTCAAACCTGGACCATGATTGAAAATAGCATTCTGCGCTAACCACAATAAAGTAATCACAAAATCTGGGTAATTAGCACGCTATTAAACACACACAAAAGTTACAGCTTGTACGAACATCGATAAATTGAGTAGTATATCTTGTATCAGTCGTGATGTGTCAAGCCAACAACAACTTTATTCAGGAAGCGATTAGTTATATAGTACGACGCGGCTGCGCGGCAGCGCAGCAGGTGTCAACAGTTTATCTGTTAACGAGATATGACATCGCGGTTTACATGCAGCGCGTGCGTGACTTGCACGATACATTTTCCTTTGTTTCATAAATAACAGTAGGAGTTCCAATGGTAGATGGGATGCACTTGGTTGAAATTGCTGTTGTATTGCAGGCGCTCTGGTTGACGGGTGTGCCTTGTGGATCGTCTTGGGACCGGCGTCAGGGGGTGGTCGTGCAAACCCGGCGTAGGCGGTCTTGTGGGCAAGGAGGCCGGTGTCGCTCTCAGTTCCTCGGTTGAATCCCCGCTGTCCGAGTCGCCACTTTCAGCAGTTTCTTGTTGAAGCGGCTCACGTGTTGCAAGAAGATGTTACCGGTTGCGTCGCAGCAGCTTGTTGTCTTTGGTAACCACCCGATATGATCTTGGCGCGGCTGATCCCAAGACCCGATCTTAACGAGTCCATATGCTTTGTCTTTGTCTCTCACCCTCACGACTTCGCCTTTCGTGAGGTCGGGTAGGTTCTTGCCTCGGGTGTCGAGCTGCCGGTGTTTAAAAACACGCCTGCTGGGTTGATGGCTGAAGTCAGGGATTCGACTGCGTAGCCTCCTGCCTTGTAACAGCTCTCCTGGCGACCGACCATCCTCCAGGGGGGCAGATCGATAGCCCAGTAGCCCCAGCCAGAAGTCTTCATGGGCCTCCTCAGTTTTCTTCAAGATCTGCTTGACAATTTGCACCCCTTTCTCGGCGAGTCCGTTCAACCTAGGAAACTCCGGGCTCGACGTCACATGCTTGAAGTCATATCTGGATACAAAAACAGCGAACTCATGAGACGAAAACTGGGGCCCGTTATCGCTGCAGACCTCTAGTGGAATTCCGTATCTTGAAAAAATAGAGCTCAACTTTGCAATAACAGAACATGCCGTGGTGTCTGTCAGCTTTTCTACTTCCGGAAAGTTCGAATGCGCGTCAAATACACAAAGATACGAACTTCCGCCATGCTGGAAAAGATCAACACCCACTCTGTACCCCGCATGATTCGGTGCTGGCCTTAATATGAGGGGTTCACTTTACTGCTTGTACGTATACTTTCGGTATACTGAGCACCCTTGTAGCAGAGTTTCGATGTCCGAGTTGAGTCCTGGCCAAAACACCAAACGTCGGGCTCTTGATTTGCACTTGTTGATTCCCAAATGACCTTCATGAATACGTTGGAGCATCTCCGGTCTCGTGGACTTCGGGACCACAACTTTGCTACCCTTCAATACTATTCCTTGAACCAGTGACCACTCGGACACAAAAGGTTTCAGCCTGCCGTCAATGTCACCCTTGCCGTTCATGTAGCAAATGACTGAGTGCAGGTCTGCGTCCTTCGCGGTCGCCTCAGCTAGGCGATCCAGGGTTTTCTTGCTTACCAAGTCTGAGACGACGCTCACTGCGTGGACTTCCACGTCTTCCGTAGAGCCGGCGGTGTCCTTTGTGGTAACTGGTGACGACCTTGATAGCATGTCGGCCAGCAGTAGCAGTTTTCGCTTCTTTCCTCAATTCACGCAAAACATGCTCGAAGGGTTCTGCTTCAACTTGCGTTCTTGTTCGAAAGATGTACCTCTCGTAGACCTCATTCTGCTGTTGTCTACAGTACTCCTCAAACTTGAGTGCGACCGTCGCGTAATCTTCCTTATTCTCGCTTTCGGCAAACACAAAATTGTTGAATACCTCCAAAGCGTCATCCCCGGCTACACTCAGCAGGAGAGCGGTCTTGACAGATGCCGGCCTTGATTCTTTGGCTGGCTCAGTTACCCTCAGAAAGAGCTCGAATTTCTGCTTGAACAGGTCCCAGTATTTTGCGATGTTCCCAGACAGCAGCAGTGGCTCCGGTGGCTCGAGTAGTTCCATAGCTATGGTGACTGACGTCGTTACTTTGAGCTACCGCCGACGTGGACGGCACCCCACTCCTGACAACATGTATCAGTCGTGATGTGTCAAGCCAACAACAACTTCATTCAGGAAGCGATTAGTTATACAGTACGACGCGGCTGCGCGGTAGCGCAGCACGTGTCAACAGTTTATCTGTTATCGAGATATGACATCGCGGTTTACATGCAGCGCGTGCGTGACTTGCACGATACATATCTTACCGCTTGTAGATGCCGGTCTAAAGGGCATTGACGACGGGTGTGCAGAATCACAGGCCTGCCGTCTGCTGGTGTTCAAGGCGGCGCTGCAACACGCTGATTGGAGGGAGAAGGTAACCCATGTACATGTTTTCATCCTTCTGGATGATGTCAAGCGCATAAGCCAACGGCTTCATGACTTCTGTAAGTAGTGTAAGAGCTGAAATTATTGTAGTCACCATACAAGCATACAAAATGTCATCATCATCATAATTTATTAAGCCTCGAGGGCCCTTGCGGGCATTACACGCAGGGTTAGGGGGGCATTGAAACATTATTAAATAAAGGCATATCAAAACAGAAGTCAGCACTCAAACAAACATGTAATCAATAAACTAAACTAAAAAAAACGATTAGTGCAGTTGCAAATGGTTACTCATTTGCGATATAAATGTGGTATGATCTATCTGCGTCGCAATACAGTTAGGCAAGTCATTCCAGTCGTTATTGTTAACGGCAAAGTGGAGTTAGAAAGGAGGCAGATGGGAAGCGATGATCGGGCGTACCTTACACGCGTTATCAATGCGAGGAAATGCTCAATTGTTTAGAAATATCGATGAAGTTCTGATATCACAGTTATGATAGTGTATCTTGTGTAAGAGGGACAGGCGTTATAATGTTCTTTTGGATGACAGTAGATCAAGGTTAGAGTTCATTCTTGGTGAAGCGATACTGGTGTCTCGTGAATAGTTTGAATATATCAATCTGATTGCGAGATTTTTAACTGCCTTTCTGATTGTTATCAATGCATGTTGCCAAAAAGACCAAATGGATGACGCGTATTCGAGTTGGGCCCTCACAAGTTTAGTGTAAGATAGTTGTTTTACTGATGACGGTGCCAGCTTTAGATTGCGTCGAAGATAGCCCAAAGAGTGGTTAGCGTTAGACGTTAGCGTTAGCGTTAGAGAAGATAGCCAAAAAGCGGTGTGTGTTAAATGAGTGTTCCATGCAAGATCGCTAGATAAGGGAACAACAATATATTTTTACGATGGACTTTTGGTAAGGTCTGGTTGCAGATTTTATAAGTAAAAGTGATAGTACTATGAGTACGTTTGAAGGCAACGAGTTACTTTTGAGAAGAATTAATTGTCATTTCCCACTTTTTACACCGGGCGGCAGTAAGGTCAGCTTGTAGAGATTTCTGATTGTCCAGGTGAGACACGGCTCTGTAATTTGCGCAGTCATCTGCGAAAAGTCGCATTCATTATGTTGTGTGATCAGGGAGGTCTTCTACAAATATTAGGAAGAGTAAGGGCCCAAGAACACTGCCCTGGGGGACTCCGGATGTTACAGGACATTATAAAGTCGAGGAATTGTTAACTACAGTGTGTTGAGTACGATTGGTTAAAAACTGCCTGATCCATGATATCACTTTGGATGAATATGAAGTTGATTTAAGTTAAGCGTTAGTAAAGTGTGGGATACCATATGAAATGCCTTACAAAAGTAAATAAATATGGCGTCAGTTCGTATGTTATTATGGATGTTACTTTGCATTTCATGGACGGGCTGTTCCAGCTGAGTTCCACAGGAAAATTATTGACGGAACCCAACCTGATTTGGAAAAATGAAATGTATGGTACAAGCTAATACATACAGTTCAGTCCGACGGTTTACATAAAGTTGCAGTTTCTCGCTAAAAATGGAAGGCAAATACTATTTCAATTACGCTTACCTCGCAGTACTCCTTTATGATTGAATGTTTATGAATGCTTATTTTATTTCCGGAAAGCACCGAAATGGAGACAGGGCACTTGTAGCGTCCTTCAGGAAACGTCCAAGTCTTTTCCCGCCGCGTCGAGGCTGGGGATACATTCCAGAGCTGACTCCCTCACTGAAGGGTCCAGTGCAGTCTGTGGTTTCCCTGCGTTTTTTTTTTTTTTTTGTGAGTGATGTGTCATTCTTGTTACCGTCAGTTGCTTTGTTGGTTTGACCCCATTGTTAGAGGTCCCGTTTCGTATCTTTCGTTGAGAGACGTGGTGTGAAAAAAGGGTTCCCTTTCCTTCCTTCTTTTTTCAACCCTTTATAAAGGGTTCTGTCCTCAATAATTGTTTAGCTGTGTTTAAGGCGTTCTCCTTCTCTTCCTTGTCGTCGTCAGTCTCGGGTTTTTCACTAAAATGTTTGATATACACCAGCTCACTTGCGCCCTTACGTTCTGCTCATTGAGCTTCGGCTTCACTTTCCATACACGAACTGGTCCTGAGGTTAACGCGACAGTGGAGAAGGAATGTTTTACAAATCGTTTTTTTTTCTGACATGCAGTTTGGGCTGCAGCGCATTCGCACCGGAGCTTAATGGCTACAGACGACGCGAACCGTCATCACGCTGGAACGAACAGCCTTCTAAATCAACGCAGTCAGCTAAGTGCTCGTCAGCCAAACAACAGCGACACTGCATCCTGAAGTTAACCAGCACCAAGAGTTTGGTCGTCAAATGAACAGTACTGGCGGCACATTCAATTCAGCAGTCGGCGTTATGAAAGAGCGGCTACACCGTCCATCCCTCAGTGGGCAAGACGACAGCGGAGGACACATTTTATGCAAAGCGTTATTTTCTTACATGCAAGTATGTGTAACTTTTGATAAATATTGATATCGCTCAGACAATCGTTGCCTACAGCTGTTGCCTTGCTTAAGGCGTGTGTTTCTGCATATTGTGGGCATTGTTGATTTTAGAGCGCAGATCTTAGGCGCCCGTTTCGGCCAGAGCGGCGCAGCCGTCGTCATTGGTGCAACCGCGCATTGCATTATGGAAAACCTCCCGTAATTCGACGAGCGGGTCTCACTCGTGACCCTCGTGACGTCACACATGACATCATGTGTGACGTCATTATGAAAAAGCTTTCGATAATGACGTCACACATGATGTCACGTGTGACGTCACGAGGGTCACGAGTAACGTCCCGAGTGACGTCACGAGCGAGGGTCGCGCATTGCAATATGGGAAACATCCCATGATGCAACAGGCGGGACTTTCGTGACCCGCGTGTTGCATTCTGGGACGTTTTCCATAATGATGTAACACGTGATATCATGCGTGACGTCACGAGGGTCACAAGTGACGTCTCGGCGGTCACAAGGATTACGTGAGTGACGTCACGAATGACGTCACGAAGGTAACTTGTGAAGGTCACGGCCTTCGCGAGTGACGTCACAAGGATGCCGAATGACGTCACGAGGAGGAAGGAGAGAAGGGGATGAGAATGAGAGGAGGAGAATCATGGTGAAGGGGAAGAGGGAGGAGGGGGAGGAGGAGGGGCATATTCTCCTCTCTGTACCCTCTCCTCCTCCTTCTCAAGAGCTGTGCTCTAATTCGGCATTACAGGGAGTTGTAAACGTGTTTTTTGTTGGGATGAGCGTGTTTCGGTAAGAGGTGGAGACATCGGAGACAATCCAGGACCCATCACATTGGAGACTATATTTGAATTCCAGAAAAAGATGGTGGCTGACATATCCTAAATAGCTGAAACCCAGAAAAGCTTTGATTAAAGGTTTTGTGCTATGGAAGCATCCACTTCTAAAATAAATAAACTCACTGCAACAGTTAGTGACGCTCAACGGAAACTACTGTGTTTAGAAGGGACCGTGCTAGAGCTTGAAGCGAAGATTGATTATCTGGAAAAAAGAAGTAGACTAAAAATTTAGTAATTCACGGTCTAGTAAAATTTGAGAAAACCTAACGTAGAAAGTAGTTAAAGTACTTCTGAAAAGAAGAATGAGGCTTGAAGTTACATTCGTTGAAAGAATTGATCTCCTTGGAAGAAACGGCTAGTGGAAAGCCAAGACGAAAGAATCAAAAGAAGTTATGATTTTTAATATCGAAGCTTTTTCGAAAAATGTAAGAGTGATCAAAACAAAGCTATGGGAAAGTGTGAATGAAAACAAGAGGAGGGAAGTAAAGGTGTATTTATCGTACTTAAGCTGAAGATTAATGGAGTGACGTAGAGATGGGATGTTGGAATGAATCAGGGAGTTGAACTTTCTGCTCTCAATATAGCTACCCCTGATCAGGAGTATTGACAAGACCATATACTGCTAAAAATAGAAAGCCATTTAATACTTAAAATAAAAAAAAATTAAACACAAAGGACAAGCACAGGACCATTTGGCAACCATCCACCAGGTTGCATCAGTCATACCGAAACAAGAACGTCAGGAGTTCTTGTGGGCAGCAACTCGTTCGGTCTGCTACCATTCAGCTCCCCGGCCCAAGGCAAGTCTCAACGTTCCGTCGGCAGTAGCGGAAATTCGAGAAAAAAACCTCAAGCTCCTCCAAGCGGATGAAACAGGAGGTTTCGTAGTACCGTATTTTCCGGACTATAGTCCGCGGACTATACATGTTTAAAAGTTGAAATTTTAGGCTGTGCGGACTATCTACGCGTGCGGACTATACACGAATTTTGTTTTTCAATATCGTTGATTATGGCGAGACGAGACGGATTTTGTGAATAAAAGAGTATGTAAATTAAGATTTATGTATAATACAAGCTTCTTTGTGAGCTCAGAAAGCAGACATATGTCAAGGTGTGCCGCGTATCAGAAGATTTTCGTGTCGACTAAGCACCGGGTGCGGACTATGCACTGAGTGCGGACTATGCACCGGGTGCGGACTATCTAAGCAAAAACTTTTATTTTTGACCTTGAAGTTGCCCCTGCGGGCTATACACCGGGTGCGGACTATAGTCCGGAAAATACGGTAATTGGTAACGAAATGTAAAAAATGAAACCCAAAACCGCAGACGAAAAGAACCTCACAGCCATTAAAAAAAGGCCTTCGGGATCTCTCCGCAGCAAACTGAAAGAACTATGCGTTCAACTAAACCTACCGAAAGTGAAAAACGATTCGGTAGCAGCTCCAGCCAACTTGTCTCTGCAAGTATTCTTCGCCGCTAAGACGCAAAAGCCGGACGTCCCTCTCCGCACAATTGTATCTGAGAGAGGATGCTGGAAAAAGCGCCACGTTTCTCCAGAAACGTCTTTCCGACATCCATCTCACCCTCACAGCCTTTTTGCATAAAAAACTCTCAGGAGCTTATCAACGCCCTAGAATCGTTTCATACTGGTGCTCGCAGCTGAGACTTCTTTTCGCTTGGCATAGAAAGTATTTATTATAACCTGGACGTTTCAATTCGTCTCGAATCCATAGAAGTCACCGAACACCGAAACTGTAGCTTCCAAAACTCACCCGGAGTGTCAATTTCCGCCTTCCTCGAGCCTCTGCAAATCTACCTAAAATCCACAATAATCGAGCACGAAGGAATAATCTGGATACAGAAATCCGGGGTGTGTATAGCATCTTGCCTTCCACCCGTATAAAGTGAAATCTATCTGTCTTGTGTCGATAGAACCATACAGGTTAAGCTCAAGTACCGTAGTCCGCTACGCTGACGACTACTTGATTATTCACCCTCTAGCCAACAAAGTCGAGGTGATCGTGGCCTCGTTCAAAAGCGTAGAGGCAAACTAATATTCAAAACGGCAGATCCATGCTCGGAAGGGCTCCAATTTCTAGAACTCCGATTGAGGAAAACCAACGAAGGCGTTTGCTGGGCGTTTGGGCAGCGTTCAGAAAAGCCAGTGGTCCCTTTTGAGAGTGCCCATTTAAAGTCTCTTAAATTAGGTATCATCAAGACGTCAATCACACCAGCTAAGACAAAATTGTGTCAGCATTCGGCAACAGATTGCATTAAGAGCCAAACTCGACGACTCCAGAGTTCCGGATATCCGGTGGAACGCATTGTGTTCGTTTTCCAACAGCTTAATTATTAAACCAAAAGTAACTACAAAAGCGTCTTCCAGTCGAAGGATAGCCAGCATACCATACATTCATAATGCTTCCCATCGTATTAGATCCATTGCTTCACGCTATGACACGAAAGTTGTCTTTTCCAGTAGATTCAAATTGGCAAAGCATGTGCAACATGATCAACCATGAAGAAGCCAAGCCGGCTTGCGACAAAAAAAGCACTCCACGCCTTTCCGGGCCTGCAGCAAGGAAAACGTTTACTCCATTCCGCTCAAGTGCGGAGCTGAGTACATAGGACACACCGGCCGATGCATAAATGACCCGGTTACGTGAGCACAAAAATAAAGCCACTTCAATAACTGCCAACCCCATTCATCCAATCGCGGTTCACGCCAACGAATGCATTGGATGCTCGCCTGACTTTGCAGGAATCAAGTCAAAGGGGGGACACAGCAATCGCTACGGACTAGACATCATTGAATCCTTCCTCATCCAGAACGCAGAAAACAATGTTTCATCGGCCTCAGTAACCTTATCAAGACGGGAAATAGAATTCATCAGCCCTGAACTTGAAAAATATCGCAACTCCCCGTAAAAACCACACCATCACTGTAGTTCTGCCCGTGCTTCATGGTTCTTCCTCTCCCTCTTCATCCCCCTGTATTTACTTTCCCCCTATCACCCTATCTTAGTTAGAATCTCGTTGAGGGTGCAATTTTCCTGCCCAAAATAAGCGTCATTGCTAACTGAAAGAACGTGGTTGTCCTGTGCTTGTCCTCCATGTTTCATTCTTTCGATTTTAAGAATTCACGTTTAACTCGATCGCTTTTACCAGTACAATTTAATAATTAACCTGAATGCACGAAACATTGTCAACAAAAAGTTGGGGCACCAATCCACGCTTTGAAGGTGGTTGGTCAGCGAAGCAGTGGTATCACATGCAACGATTGCCTACTGCACTGTACGAAATGCCGGCGCCGGTCGCAGCACGCCGCCGCTGGTCGTCTTGCCGTTTATTTTCACTTAGCCACTCCTAGTCTTCACGTCCCTACTGAAAAAACCCGTATACTTTTAGTACGGGTCCTACCCGTTTGGTTCATATGGTGTTATGGACATACAGGTCCCGTGTTCACACAGGTCGACCCGACCGTAGACACGGGTACTACACAGGTCGACCCGACCGTAGACACGGGTACTACACAGGTCGACCCGACCGTAGACACAGGTCAACCCGACCGTAGACACTGGTACTACACAGGTCGACCCGATCGTAGGCATGGGTCGACCCGACCGTAGACATAGGTCGACCCGACCGTAGACACAGGTCGACCGGACCGTAGACACAGGTCAACCCGACAGTAGACACAGGTCAACCCGACCGTAGACACTGGTACTACACAGGTCGACCCGACTGTAGGCACGGGTCGACCCGACCGTAGACAGGGGTCGACCCGACCGTAGACACAGGTCGACCCGACCATACACATAGGTCGACCCGACCGTAGACACGGATTGGCCTGACTGTAGACACAGGTCAACCCGACTATAGACGCTGGCCGACCTACGTAAACCAGCAGATACGGGTGCCACGCAATTCCTGTTCACAAAGGGTTAGCATCCCGAGACAGTACCACCTAGATAGGCAAAGCCTCCAGACCACTTTCATACCATCATCACATCGAGATCGATCGCACAGTGAGATTGGGCACGAGTGCTGTGGCAGTGTTTGGCTTACACTTGTGTTCAATCAGCGCGTCGAAGGTGGGACTCAGGCCCAGTCACCGTGTCAGCATAATCCGACTGTGATGCCATTTCATTAACGAAGAGGAGGTGATGCAGACACTTTTATTATCTAGGCGGTGTTGCCCGAGGCTCCCACTGAAATTAACTACTGACACAGCACCTAGAAAGAGCATGCAAAAAAGCACTCTGGAAAGAATGACTCTAAAGCAGGTGAGTTGACATATATATTGAATAATTTAAATCGAAGGTAAAGGTTAAGTTCTACCTTAGAACTCAAGTTTTTGTTGATATCGTGAAGCTGCTCGCCAATGTATCTGTTCATGAGGAACCTCCGCTTCTTCGGTGACTGACCCGAGGATGTCCGCGTGATGTACAGCTGGAAGGCATCTGAAAATGAGCATGACAAGGCAATGAGTTATATGTACCGGGTCCAACCACCCCAATAGTTACGACATGTTAAGTATTTGAACTACTGCAGAACCAACCAATTTTTTTGGGGGGAAACACTGCTAAAAAGATGTAGTTGCAGGAAAACGTAACAACCAATATACTAGTTTTTTTTGTTTTTTTTTTTTGGGGGGGGGGGCCTATAGGTGGCTTAGCAAACAAATCTCAACAATTTATTTCAGATGGATATTCGTGGCTGCAGAGAAGTATCATATTTATATCCATGCAGATTGAATGTTTATTTCTTGGAAGTATTAAAAAAGAAGTAGTCAATATACAAGATGTTTCTAAGCGTGACAGGATCGAAATGAAGAGAAAAAGACAGGATACAGAAATAAACAACAAATTTCTTTAAATTAGCTTTATCGATCGTGGCAGACATCACGGGAAAAGTGTAAAGTAATAATTAGTACAGTAAATGCTTCAAATCTATTAATTGACTTCTTTACCCTAGCTGGCACATTAAAATTAGAGATACCTTTCCCATTCTCAAAATTGGCTTTTAGATTAGAAATTAGATTAGAAAAATAAATTACAAATAAAAAAAATGACAAAGATGATTAGCTGGCAAAATAGAGGCATCGGAACCATATCTGGTACCCAGTGTAACCTTCTAGGCAGCAGATAGTAGTGTCTGCGTTTGAATGTGTGCCATACCCTAGTGACACAGGCTGTTTTAACCTTGTTTAGGCAAACGGCAGTTAGCGGCCGCTAACTGTGGTACGACCGAACTGAATTGAGATGGTGTTACATGGCCATTTTGCTTCCAGTTGAAGGGTTGAAGCTAAAACGAAACCAACCAATGTCCCGCATTCAGATCAACGACACATTTTTTATATCTATTATAATTGTTTAAAATGAATAATCAGACTCCTTATTTTACTTCTGCTGCATAACAAGACCCCTAAAATAAATACAAACATGGGCGACATGACGGAAGCCGCACTGCCATCGACCAGAAACAATGACAGTGCCTGACGAGTGCGGGCTTCGCCCCGTCCCGTGATATGGCGCAATAGCCCTTTTGCAAAATCCCCCAAGCGCCACGGCACGCGCACGAGGAATTGTGGTAGAGACTGTCCCTCGCCTGACCGCTCTGCCTCGAGATTGTTGCTTGCCTCCTCTGAATCCTGGTTTTCGATTCCATTACCTATTTTTATCCATTCCAGTGTATTTTTTATTGCTTCTAAGTGTTTCTATTCTCTTCTGCACGCGATATTTTTTGTATATATATAGTGTTTGTCTTTATTTTGCCTTTTGCGACGGTAGTGCCGACGAACAACACGCCGCTTCGCGTGTCGTTCCTGGGGTGAGTACTGTTAAGTTGTGGGAAGTCGGGACAGACGCCGGGGCAGCAGGGCTTACTGCTTTATTGCAACATGGTCAATCGTCAAGAACGAACAAGATGAAAAGTGATTCCCGAAGCAGCGGCGTTCCGCTATTCTAGCCAGGGCGCCAAGCGATAACGTATGGCGCGCATGCGTGGGGAGGTAATCACAGATATATGACAGTGCACGTCACCGACGCGACATTGTGCAAGTCACCAACGCAACATTCCTTCCTCTTTTAGTTTACAGTCGCTATTACACAACGTACATTTTGTAAGGCACTAGTATAAGTAACATATGTAAATAACACAACTCATACAATCCAATTCAATGTTCACACTCAATGATACGCCAGCCTGTCTGGTGGTCTTCTGGCACGAGTGCTTCGCCTAGGAGAGACATGTGGGTGAACGGGACCACCCAGACCAATTTCTGCGCGGCCTGCGTCGTCAGCCGTTTCCACAAGTGTATCCTCAGCACTGTCATGCAGAGCAGGCCAGTACGGTTGAGCGACCTGTTCTGCAAAGGGATATGTACAGAGTTCGCGGGTCTCAGATGATCTGCATGCACAAACCTGATGCGCTGCTGTACCCGTACCAAAAATGTAACGTTAGACACAACCTTGATCACTTTTCCCCGAAACCATTTGACACTCTCACCCCTCACAGATTTCACCATTACTGCATCCCCCACAGAAAAGGTGCGATCAGTACCACGTCGTTTATTCGAGCTCTTTTCGATGCTCTCATTTTTGTTTGCATTGCTCGTGTCATGTTTGGTTTCAAAATAGATAACCTCGTTCGCAAGTTTTCTTCCGAGGAAAAGTTCACTGGGAGTTTTGCCCGTAAAAGAATGCGGTGTCATCCTGTATGAAAAAAGAAAATTGTCAATCTTGTGCTGCATGTTTCTTGTGCAGTCATTCTTTTGGTCTGCCAACAACGATTTTAACAGAGCCTTCTTTACAGTCTGAACTACCCGTTCAGCGGCCCCATTTGACTGCGGGTGGTATGGTGGCGTTAGCATGTGCTTGACTCCGTTCTTACGAAGGAATTCTTGAAACTCGTGACAAGCAAATTGTGGACCATTGTCCGTGACAACTTCGACCGGTAGTCCATAGGACGCAAACACCGACCGTACAACCTCTACCGTCTTTTGAGCGGTTGTGCTAGACATGAGTATGACTTCAACCCACTTGGAATGCGAGTCAACCATAACCAGAAAAGTCTTGCCATCTTTTTCGGCGAAGTCCAGGTGGACACGCTCCCAATTATTGGAACACCACAACCACGGTTGTAACGGTGCTGCTGGTACCGAAGCGCGGACACTGTCACAGATGTCACACTCTCTGACAAACTCTTTTCAAGCTCTTTGTCAATGTTGGGCCACCACACGATTCCCCGAGCGAGCATTTTCATCTTGTTAATTCCTGGATGTTCTTCGTGCAGAAGATCCAGGACGCTTCTCCTAAAGGAACTTGGAATAACCACGCGGTTGTTCCATAGGAGGCAGTTCATGTCCAATGATAGTTCGTACCGTCTGATAAAGTACGGTTCCAGTTCTTTGTCAACAACTTTGGGCCAACCATGCCAAGTCATCTCGCGAACTTGCCTTAGCTGATCGTCTTTTTCAGTTTCTTTTGCGACATCTTCAGCTGTTAGCGGCATGTCAGGAACGGGTGAGAAAAAATGAACCGCTTCCTGCGTCCCCGGACAAGGTAACGGTAACCTGGACAGCCCGTCTGCATTTCCAATGCAACCACCCTTCTGATACTGGATGGTGTACTGGTAACTGGCAAGTAAGTTTGACCAGCGGTGTATTCTTGCTGCGGCTATGGAGCTAGAGTGCTTTTTCGGATCGAAAATGTGCGTGAGCGGCTGGTGGTCTGTTACGATGGTAAACAGACGGCCAAACAGATACTTGTGAAATTTGTGTATGCCATACACGATCGCCAGCGCCTCTCTTTCGATAACGCATAAAGTTGGGCGAGTTGGTTAGACATCATGAAAAGGGAACAGCGCGAAAATAAACGAGGGACAAGAAGAAGAGGTAACGACAGACACGGCGCTGACTAACAACTGAAAGTTTATTTGTGCACAAGACACGAAATAAACAGGAAGAAAACACATAAACAACCCGTCACAATAGATCCACTCACACGCTTATCTGCTATCAAACGAACTTGCCACAGTTCAAGATAAATTTAACTTCGTCACCCCTCAGTGCTAAGGACGGGGCACTGACACACTCTTCTTCTCCTTTCACAGATATTAAAAAATGCTTCATCAATTTCCCTCACGGTTTTGTTTCTATGGCGGGCTAGAATTGTGATGTCATGGAAGCGTGGCTCACAGCCGCACCGGCTACAATGAATTGCGAGGTGGCCAGAGGGGGAGGAACGAAGGGAAAGGGAATGTTCCCTCGCCCTTACATTTATGCACCTCCCCGTCTGTCCTATGTAGACTCTGCCGCACGAGAGCGGGATCTGGTAGACCACCCCCGTGGCACACGTGACATAATGGTTGCGGTGGTTGACATCACAGGCCACTCGAGGGGGACCGACTCTATTGACAGAGGTGCACAGTCGGGACAGCTTACGTGGCGCTGAGAAAACAACAGGCACATCAAACTTGTTGGCGACGCGCTTGACATTGTGGGACAGGGCATGAAGATACGGCACAACAACTGGTCTCGACGCTGGTTTTTGTCGTACTTCTG
Organism: Ixodes persulcatus; assembly: GCA_013358835.2. Classification (NCBI taxonomy): domain Eukaryota; kingdom Metazoa; phylum Arthropoda; class Arachnida; order Ixodida; family Ixodidae; genus Ixodes; species Ixodes persulcatus. Next base: position 258,626 of record JABSTQ010009160.1, on the reverse strand, counting down.
GGCCAGCTGGACCCCTGAACTTTTTTAGCAGGAACTCAGCAATGCCCACTATGACCCCCAGAAGGAAGCCTGCTGAGATCAGCCTAACAATCTGCGCTTGGAGACTACTCTCGCACCTGTGGTGACAGGACTTAGTCAAGGCTGCTCGCATACATGACACCGCTATAGCCCGCTTCACCAGTTTGGAGTGAGCGGAATCAAACGGCAAAAGTCCCTTCCTCGACCGAGGTTCATAGGACCAACATACATGACCTGTCTCCAAGCGAAGACTCAGGTCCAAAAATTGCAACGCTCCGTCCGTGGGATTTTCAACCTTAAACCTCAAACCGGGGGAACAATCCCTGAAAAGGTCTAAAACATCAGAGACAGCGCAATCACGATCACCGTTCGGGTTGAGACCTAGCACCACGAGGTAATCATCAACGTATCGGAACACTTTCCGAACACAATCACCCACCCTCCCATTAATGGCCCGATCACACTTCGCGAGGTAAATGTCACTAAGAATTGGTGCTACGTTTGATCCTATACACACTCCGCTCTTCTGCAAGAAGGTGTCATCCTCAAAGGTAACATAGGTGGACTCTAGGTAAAAACGCAGTAGCTCCAAAAAGGAGTCACCCGAAATCCCACTGGCGCTCATAAACGCAATGGACCCACTAGACTCAATACATTCATCTACGGCCCGCATCAACTCAGAATGTGGGATCGAGTAGTACATGTCCTCTACGTCAAAAGACACCAAACTACACGATCCTGGGTTATCCGCCCTCAGATAATCAACGAGAGCTTCAGAATTACGTACGACAAAAGGGTCGTCCATCCTAAGCGATGAGAGGTGGCGCAGGAGGAAAGAGGACACGTGCAATTGCCAGGAATCCCTCTGTGTGACGATAGCCCTAAAAGGCATCAAATCCTTGTGGGTCTTCGCCGCGAAAAAATCTTCAAGACTTAGTCCCTTGGCCGCTGAAACAGACTTCCGAAGATTATCCAAACCAAGTTCCCCACAGAGCTGTAGAGCGCGCGCCTTTACCCTCTTCAACGTCACTCCCGGCACACATCTGAAATTCTTAATCACCGCTTGTCTCGCTCTCTCTAGAAACATGCCCTCTGGTACCACCACAAAACCCCCTTCTTTATCAGACAGCAACAGCCTCAACTTAGACTCTTTGAAGAATGACACAACCGTCCCCATCTTAATTCTAGGCATTGACCGTTTGTCCATGCTCCTCAGCCTCTGGAATAACCACGCGGTTGTTCCATAGGAGGCAGTTCATGTCCAATGATAGTTCGTACCGTCTGATAAAGTACGGTTCCAGTTCTTTGTCAACAACTTTGGGCCAACCATGCCAAGTCATCTCGCGAACTTGCCTTAGCTGATCGTCTTTTTCAGTTTCTTTTGCGACATCTTCAGCTGTTAGCGGCATGTCAGGAACGGGTGAGAAAAAATGAACCGCTTCCTGCGTCCCCGGACAAGGTAACGGTAACCTGGACAGCCCGTCTGCATTTCCAATGCAACCACCCTTCTGATACTGGATGGTGTACTGGTAACTGGCAAGTAAGTTTGACCAGCGGTGTATTCTTGCTGCGGCTATGGAGCTAGAGTGCTTTTTCGGATCGAAAATGTGCGTGAGCGGCTGGTGGTCTGTTACGATGGTAAACAGACGGCCAAACAGATACTTGTGAAATTTCTGTATGCCATACACGATCGCCAGCGCCTCTCTTTCGATAACGCATAAAGTTGGGCGAGTTGGTTAGACATCATGAAAAGGGAACAGCGCGAAAATAAACGAGGGACAAGAAGAAGAGGTAACGACAGACACGGCGCTGACTAACAACTGAAAGTTTATTTGTGCACAAGACACGAAATAAACAGGAAGAAAACACATAAACAACCCGTCACAATAGATCCACTCACACGCTTATCTGCTATCAAACGAACTTGCCACAGTTCAAGATAAATTTAACTTCGTCACCCCTCAGTGCTAAGGACGGGGCACTGACACACTCTTCTTCTCCTTTCACAGATATTAAAAAATGCTTCATCAATTTCCCTCACGGTTTTGTTTCTATGGCGGGCTAGAATTGTGATGTCATGGAAGCGTGGCTCACAGCCGCACCGGCTACAATGAATTGCGAGGTGGCCAGAGGGGGAGGAACGAAGGGAAAGGGAATGTTCCCTCGCCCTTACATTTATGCACCTCCCCGTCTGTCCTATGTAGACTCTGCCGCACGAGAGCGGGATCTGGTAGACCACCCCCGTGGCACACGTGACATAATGGTTGCGGTGGTTGACATCACAGGCCACTCGAGGGGGACCGACTCTATTGACAGAGGTGCACAGTCGGGACAGCTTACGTGGCGCTGAGAAAACAACAGGCACATCAAACTTGTTGGCGACGCGCTTGACATTGTGGGACAGGGCATGAAGATACGGCACAACAACTGGTCTCGACGCTGGTTTTTGTCGTACTTCTGGGCCAGCTGGACCCCTGAACTTTTTTAGCAGGAACTCAGCAATGCCCACTATGACCCCCAGAAGGAAGCCTGCTGAGATCAGCCTAACAATCTGCGCTTGGAGACTACTCTCGCACCTGTGGTGACAGGACTTAGTCAAGGCTGCTCGCATACATGACACCGCTATAGCCCGCTTCACCAGTTTGGAGTGAGCGGAATCAAACGGCAAAAGTCCCTTCCTCGACCGAGGTTCATAGGACCAACATACATGACGTGTCTCCAAGCGAAGACTCAGGTCCAAAAATTGCAACGCTCCGTCCGTGGGATTTTCAACCTTAAACCTCAAACCGGGGGAACAATCCCTGAAAAGGTCTAAAACATCAGAGACAGCGCAATCACGATCACCGTTCGGGTTGAGACCTAGCACCACGAGGTAATCATCAACGTATCGGAACACTTTCCGAACACAATCACCCACCCTCCCATTAATGGCCCGATCACACTTCGCGAGGTAAATGTCACTAAGAATTGGTGCTACGTTTGATCCTATACACACTCCGCTCTTCTGCAAGAAGGTGTCATCCTCAAAGGTAACATAGGTGGACTCTAGGTAAAAACGCAGTAGCTCCAAAAAGGAGTCACCCGAAATCCCACTGGCGCTCATAAACGCAATGGACCCACTAGACTCAATACATTCATCTACGGCCCGCATCAACTCAGAATGTGGGATCGAGTAGTACATGTCCTCTACGTCAAAAGACACCAAACTACACGATCCTGGGTTATCCGCCCTCAGATAATCAACGAGAGCTTCAGAATTACGTACGACAAAAGGGTCGTCCAACCTAAGCGATGAGAGGTGGCGCAGGAGGAAAGAGGACACGTGCAATTGCCAGGAATCCCTCTGTGTGACGATAGCCCTAAAAGGCATCAAATCCTTGTGGGTCTTCGCCGCGAAAAAATCTTCAAGACTTAGTCCCTTGGCCGCTGAAACAGACTTCCGAAGATTATCCAAACCAAGTTCCCCACAGAGCTGTAGAGCGCGCGCCTTTACCCTCTTCAACGTCACTCCCGGCACACATCTGAAATTCTTAATCACCGCTTGTCTCGCTCTCTCTAGAAACATGCCCTCTGGTACCACCACAAAACCCCCTTCTTTATCAGACAGCAACAGCCTCAACTTAGACTCTTTAAAGAATGACACAACCGTCCCCATCTTAATTCTAGGCATTGGCCGTCTGTCCATGCTCCTCAGCCTCTCGACGCAGTCCTGTAGGCATCGGTCCCTGTTGTCCTCATTAGTTTTGTCGGATATCTGACGTACAAGGGCGAGCATTTCCGACGGCTTGACTGCTGGCTCCGTAGCAAACTTAGGTCCCTTGTTCAAGATCTTCATGACCTCTGGCGTGGCAGACGCCCCTCCCAGGAACACCACATTGCCGTTGACATCCCGCGGAACTTCCTGCTTCTTTGGATACGAGGCGCGAAGGCGTTCCCACAGAAACTCGGTGACTTGCGTCGCCTCCTTCATGCACACTCGAAGTTTCCTCTCAGCCGCGTGTTCGTCCCTCGATGTCCGGTAGCACCAGGCCTTCAGACAGTCCTTAAAAAGTCTGGCCTGCCTCCATGATTCAGACCGCAGAATTTTACAGATACGCTTAGCATGTCCAGCCGATGGGGCCACCGAGCCGAAAAGACCGGCCACGTCAGAAGGGGGAATACCTTTCCGAGCAGAGTATCCGTAGTGACGAGCCTTGCAGGTCGCTGTGGCAATGGCGTTGATGTAGTACACGTCCTGATGGCTTTGACTTGAAGAACACATAAAAGAGCCCGATGTACAAGAAATGAAGTGCAACAACGCATAAAGTTGGGCGAGTTGGTTAGACATCATGAAAAGGGAACAGCGCGAAAATAAACGAGGGACAAGAAGAAGAGGTAACGACAGACACGGCGCTGACTAACAACTGAAAGTTTATTTGTGCACAAGACACGAAATAAACAGGAAGAAAACACATAAACAACCCGTCACAATAGATCCACTCACACGCTTATCTGCTATCAAACGAACTTGCCACAGTTCAAGATAAATTTAACTTCGTCACCCCTCAGTGCTAAGGACGGGGCACTGACACACTCTTCTTCTCCTTTCACAGATATAAAAAATGCTTCATCAATTTCCCTCACGGTTTTGTTTCTATGGCGGGCTAGAATTGTGATGTCATGGAAGCGTGGCTCACAGCCGCACCGGCTACAATGAATTGCGAGGTGGCCAGAGGGGGAGGAACGAAGGGAAAGGAAATGTTCCCTCGCCCTTACATTTATGCACCTCCCCGTCTGTCCTATGTAGACTCTGCCGCACGAGAGCGGGATCTGGTAGACCACCCCCGTGGCACACGTGACAAAATGGTTGCGGTGGTTGACATCACAGGCCACTCGAGGGGGACCGACTCTATTGACAGAGGTGCACAGTCGGGACAGCTAACGTGGCGCTGAGAAAACAACAGGCACATAAAACAGTTGGCGACGCGCTTAACATTGTGGGACAGGGCATGAAGATACGGCACAACAACTGGTCTCGACGCTGGTTTTTGTCGTACTTCTGGGCCAGCTGGACCCCTGAACTTTTTTAGCAGGAACTCAGCAATGCCCACTATGACCCCCAGAAGGAAGCCTGCTGAGATCAGCCTAACAATCTGCGCTTGGAGACTACTCTCGCACCTGTGGTGACAGGACTTAGTCAAGGCTGCTCGCATACATGACACCGCTATAGCCCGCTTCACCAGTTTGGAGTGAGCGGAATCAAACGGCAAAAGTCCCTTCCTCGACCGAGGAAGGGACGACCGAGGAAGGGACTACGCTCATATCTTCCGATATGAGCGTAGTCCCTTCTAGCCTTCTAGATGCCTTCTAGACCTCAACCTTCTAGATGCATAAGCCACTGCCCTTTCTTCTCTGGTGATCACATGAGAGATAACTGCTCCTACACCGTAAGAAGACGCATCACACGTCAATTTGAGCGGTTTCGCTGCGTCATAGAGCTAAAGAACAGCGTTGCTGCACAGTAGCTGTTTGCAACACTCAAAACTTTCTTTGCACTCCTGCGTCCACTTCCATGCGTTTCCCTTTCTGAGCAGTTCGTGCATCGGTTCTAGTGTTGAGGCAAGGCACGGCAAAAACTTTGCGTAAAAGTTCAGTAAGCCTAAGAAAGCCCTTAACTCTTTCTCGTTTTGTGGCTCTGGCGCTTTCAACACCGCTTCCACCTTTTCTTTTGTTGGCTGCAGTCCATTGCTGCTTATCTCGTGTCCAAGATAGCGGACACTTTTCTGAAAAAATGTACACTTCCTCGGGTTTACACGGATTCCGTGCTTGCGTAGCCGTTCCAAAACACGCTTGGTGTTTTCTGCGCATTCCTCGTGTGTTCTACCGGAAATTAGAACATCATCAAGGTAGCAAGCAGTGCTTGGCATTTCTTTAAGGATCTGATCCATCACTGACTGAAACAATGCAGGCGCACTTGCCACGCCGTAGGGAAGTCGTCGGAACCGGTATAACCCGAGGTGGGTATTCACCGTTAGAAGCTCTTGCGAGTGCTGCTCGAGCTCTAGTTGTAAGTAAGCTTTTGACAAGTCGAGGACAGTGAAGACTGCTCCTCCCGCTACTGCCGCAAAAATGTCTTCGGGCAATGGAAGCGGGTAGTGATCTACCTTCAAATGTGGATTTACTGTGACACGATAATCCCCACAGAGTCTCACTGTCTTGTCTTCCTTTGGAACAACGACTAAGGGTGTTGCCCAATCGCTGTGCGGGACTCTGTAGATTACCCCGTCTTCTTCCAAGGATTTTAGCTCTTTCTCTACGCTTTCACGAAGCGCATAAGGCACGGGCCTTGCTTTGCAAAAGATAGGCCGGGCGTTATCTTTAAGAAGTAAGCTTCCTTTGAAGCCTTTGATTACGCTGAATCCGCTTTCAAACACGTCACTGTACTTCTGTTTTAACGACACTTCCGTCATGACCGTGCGCACTGAGATTATCTAAGACCATTTCAATCGCACTTTTGATAACCAGTCGCGACCCAGCAAGTTTGGAGTGACTGTCCCTTTTGCATCCTGCGCAATGATCAACGGCAGAGTGTGGTCGTTTCCCTCGTACGTTACTCGAACATTAACACACCCTTTTACTGGAATCGAACTTCCATTGTAAACCTTTAGCCTTACGTTGCTTTTTTCACAGAGTTTGTTCCCAAACGTTTTACGAAATGCGCTTTCACTCATTATTGAAACAGCAGATCCCGTATCTACTTGCATTTCGACCTGTTTGCCGTCAATCATTACGCTTACACAGTATGCGTTTGCCTTCGGTTTTGTTTTAACTTCGCACAATTCAGTTTCCTTAACGGCTGTCTCTACTGTTGTTACTGCTTTGATACTTGTTCTACACATTTTCGCAATGTGGCCAGGTTTTGAACATTTGAAACACTTGCTCTTTAAGTGAGGGCACACCTTTGAATTGTGTGCGCTACCACACCTAGTACAAGAGACATTTGTCTTTGGAGCCGGAAAGTTCTTTTTACCTTGTCGCTGTGTGGACCTTCGCTGCCAGTTGACGTCGCCCTGGACACTGGTGCTAGCTGAGGGTTCCTCTGTTCGTCGAACCTCCTTGCTTTGGCCTTGCGCCGCCTCCATTCCCAAGGCAGAGCTGTAGGCCCGGTCAAAGGTGAGGTCTTTATCGTTTGTCGCCAGCAACTTGCAGCGGATTGCGTCATTTTGCAGTCCCACGATGAGACGGTCTCGAAGCGCCTCCTCTAGAAACGTGCCGAAGTCGCACGTAGCTGCCAGTTTCTTGATTTCCACGACAAAGTCACAGATGTTTTCACCTTGACGTTGATCCCTTCGGTAGAATCTGTATCGTTCCACCACCGCCGAACGCCTGGGAGTGTAGTGGTTATGGAGGATCTTGACGATGTCGTCGTAGTTGGCTTCCACAGGCTTTTTCGGAAAGAGCAGATTCCGAAGCGTGCGCCGCCTCCCCGATAAGCGTGAGAAATACTTGCTCTTTGGTAGCCAGGTCAATCTTGTTTGCAGTTGCGAAAGCTTCAAAGCGTTCTACGTAGACTTCGAAGTTGCCTTTCTCCGGAGAAAATTCCGGAAGGTGCCCCAAGACAGAACTGTTCTGCATAGTCCTGTCTGAAGTCTTGTCGTCCTCTTCCACGCTCATGGTTCTTCAGCAACCAGGCTTGCTGACCCACATCTCGTCGCCACTGTTAAGTTGTGGGAAGTCGGGACAGACGCCGCGGCAGCATGGCGTACTGCTTTATTGCAACATGGTCAATCGTCAAGAACGAAAAAGATGAAAAGTGATCCCAGAAGCAGCGGCGTTCCGCTATTCTAGCCAGGGCGCCAAGCGATAACGTATGGCGCGCATGCGTGGGGCGGTAATCACAGAGATATGACAGTGCACGTCACCGACGCGACATTGTGCAAGTCACCTATGCAACATTGTGCAAGTCACCGACGCAACAAGTACTACCGTTGCTACCGATTCCTATCGCGCTGTTAGCTGTTCATTTGACCCGCGTGCAGTCGAGAGGAGCCGTTTATGAACACCCGCGCACATGTCATAGGGGTAGGCAGAGCTCTGAATCAACAATCGCGACGCGAGAGCCGAGTGCGCTGTGATTAGGCCACCCGCGCTCGCTCCGTTGACTCGCACTGTAGCGTATGCCTTCGAGTGCCGCTTACTTGACCAAGATACAGCACGCCGCTTTGTCGTCGTGACGCTTTGTCGCCCACACTTGCCTGTTGTCATATGGGATGAGCACTATACCGGCAGGCCGTGCGTCACTGCTGTGTAATGCCTGTTAAAGCATTCCCCAGCTAAATTTCTCATTCACAATGGAGCAGCAGAAATGCCGGTTCTGAGGGCGTGTTGTTGAATGCTCCAGAAAGGCCTAATCGTGCAGCTGTTTGCAGAAGAAAGTTAAATTCACTCAAGTAAAAAGCAAGTTGCTAAATAACAATTTAATTTGTCCCTTCACTGGCAAACATGCAAAGGCAAATTATCTAGAAATGTGGCCTTCACAAGTGTCTATAGACTTTGGGTTGAATGGTGCACCCATCGCGACAGGGATTGGAGCGGCGTAACGAGCACAGGAGTAAATGTGTCTCGGCCCCAGCATGCGCAAGTGTTTTCCCAATGATACCACAAACAGCACTAATAGTCCCGAGCACAAGGTGTCATGGCGTTTCAGCTGATATTCGTCGTAATAGAACCCGATATTCCTCTGCAACCACAGCCTATTGTGGCTCGTGGAGAAAATTGATAAGTGCAGCAGTAAACAAAGCTACGTCTGTGACGACAGCCAAAGCGATCTCCACTAAACGGAGGTCAAAAAAGACTAACTAAATTTCTGTATATTGACAACAAGCATGACGATGTTGGAAACAAGTGAAAATTATTTAACTGAGTTACTAAAGGTTGTTGATAATGAACAAACATCTCCTTACTCTTTAATAATTAGAGCGATTCCTTGTCGATGTTTAAGTATTGTAACACATTGTGCAGATGTCCGTGATTGCGACATTCTTCCGTCAGGCCTGTCATTATCATAAGGAATGATGCCTTTCTTCACATGCAAGCAACCTTTATGCATATACTTCATTTTGCATTTACTGAATAAAGAGACCAAGCACTCAAAGTGGTCAACATGTAGTCATATTGATGGCTGCAAATAAATGGCAGAGTTTGGCATGTTGGGAGCAAAGAGAAAACTTACTGTCCATGGCTGCCAGCTTGACAGGAGCCAGTGCCCTCTTCGGAGCTGGTCGCTTCAGCCGCCTGCAGGGCTGCCCCGTCACGCTCCGGCGCTGCAGGTTTACAGCACCGAAAACCGCCTTGGTCGCCCCTTTGCAGAAGATTGAATCTTGAGCTGCATAAAAATAAAAAAGGATTTAATGCTACAAATATATTTTTCGGGCAGTTGGACCATCATAGATGGGTGAGTAAACATTTCAATAAGTCGCCAGCGAGAAGAACGGTATGAATCTTATCACGGTAACATTCAAACTGGATTATCAAACCAGGAATCTTACTGTAAACTATGCATACCATGGAGGCTTGCCAAAATTAAAGATAGTCTCCTTATTAGCCTACTGTAAAATACCGGGCAAGCACCCACTCAAAATTTAAAGATGATCGCGAAAAAATAGGAGATGGGCGCTTGTCTGGTCATCAATTTTACATATAAATGTACTGCGCGTATTTCCTCAGATCTTACAAATTTGGGTGTGGGCGCTTAATGTGGAATGGGCGGATGCACGGTATTCTAGGGTAGTGATTATTTTCTGGATACAGGATTGTAGATTCTGAGTGACATAAAAAAACCGCATTTTCTTAAAGGGAAACTCCGGCCAAAACTCAAAATGAACTAAATTACTGGTATCGCAGTAGTGACACAAAATACGACCCCAGCCAATTTATTACGTTCGTGGGACGCCGCATTCTCAACTAATGCTGATAATAAAAATGCGACCAGCCACGAGCCGTTGCTTTTAAGGGGGCGGCCAGCGGGTTGCCGATCGCTAAAGCAACACTGGGCCGTGACGTCAGTATCGTTCTCTTTTTTTCCTCCGGTCCGGGCGTTGCGCGGAGTGCGCTTCTTTGAGCCGCTACCACCGCTACTTCGGCTTGTGATTGGCGTGTTTAACCGTTGCTTTCATCTGTAGCCCGTGTAGCTTCGGTATAGCCTTTTGTTTATTTGCTTGTGAGGACTCCAAGACTCGTTTTAGCGAGCAACTCGGTGCGCCCAAGACTGCCCAGCTGTTCCTTGAAAGATGCCGAGTGCAACGTGTAGCGCTGTGGGCTGCTCAAACAACCCGCTGCGCAACACGGAGGTGCTTTTTCACAAGTTTCCAATGGACCGGAAATTGAAGAAGGTGTGGGTGAACGCTGTTCGACGAGTAGACTTTGGACTTCGGCCTTTACGCGCCGGAGAAAAAAAGAACGAAAAACAACAGACGTGTACAGCCCAGCACACGTCTTGTTCGGGCGCCGCGGCCTGCGCCGGAGAGCCTCAAACCTTTGTCTCTGGGACTGACCTGCAGCGCGAAAGCGAGAGGGCCTCCAGTACTGTACATCCCTGGCAGCGCGGCGTAGAGCAACGCCGCTCTAACCACGGAGCCCCGATGAAAATTTAGGCCTAGCGACGAGTGTGGAAGACCGCACACACGGCGACAGCCGCCGAGAACGGCACCGAACGAGTTCATTCGTTTTCCAGTCGCTAGCTTTTGGGTATACAAGCGACGAGTACGGCATGCGCACGCACGACGGCGGCCGCCGAGTACGGCACCGTACGAGTTCATGGGTTTTCCAGTCGCTAGCTTTTGGGTATACGCACTAGCTCTTGCTACATATGCTGGATAACTACCACGTATACAGAATTAAAACAAAATCAGCTTACCTCCTATCTTTAGACGGCTAGTGCAACAGAGGTAGGTGCCGCTCGGCCTGCGTACTCATTCAACGAGAACGATCCTGACGTCACGTTCACATAGCGGCTGACTTCCAGTGATGCCGAAGTCAAGCGGCTGGTTTCGGTTTTGTTGGCCGAGCCCCAGACAAAACATTGAGGCGTCGATATCTTTAAAACTACGCACCATAACGAGAAAAAAATTACACCTTGCCATTCAGGGACGCTGACTGCACTAAAAACATCATAATCCCATAATCGAAAGTATGAACCGGAGTTGCCCTTTAACCAGTAGCAGTCATGCGGTGGTCACTGTCCAAGAATATCATATGCATTATGGGCAGGCCTTCATTTTCGAATAAGCCCCAATATTTTCACGACTGACAAATGATGAGGCGGCAAATAACTGAGGAACTAAACGTCTAATGGGGCTAACTTGTGCTCAAAACGAAATAGAAGAAGCTTAGCGTCGCAGGCGTCGATGTCGGTGAAACAGCACGATCAAACGCTGGGGTGAGATCAACTCAGGCTCGCCACGCGGAGCCTCTTATGTAGACGCATGGGCTTCTGGAACAATCGGCGCAGAACATTCTAACCTCAAATAAGCAACAGGGTTCTCAAATTTACCAGAATGCGACATTACAAAAACAACAAAAAGGTGTATCAGCGGCCAGGCATCAAACCTCGGTTTTGCGTGTGGGAGGCAAGCATGGTAACCGTTAGGTCACGGGAACACTGCCAACTAGGCCAGCTGCGCACGCAGCAATATTTTCCAATTTTCAAAACCTGAATGTGTTTTATGGAACTCAGGTTAATCCCAATTTTCTTCTGAAAGCCCGCCTGCCTAAAAAAGAATGGTGCGGCAAACACACCAGATGGCTAACCCCGCCTAACCCCATGATGTGTTTGTGTTAGTTTCGTAAGTGACGTTAAAGTGCCACGCACGAGGCCTGTGTAGCACTTGCAAGCAAATGGCAGTGTAGCCTTGAAATGAGAGGCACTTGGAAGTGAGTGGCAGCACAACACTCACTTGTGGCGTGCGCCTCTCGCGTTCACCCAATTAAGGCTGAACCGCATGCAAGTGATTTAGCGAGTGACGAGACAAGCGATGAAGATCTCTCACTGTCGCTCGTTACGCCGCTTGGTTTTTGGATTTCTAGAAAACGTCGTTCATCGCCTTGATCGCTTGCTCCCGTTGCTTTCATGAGGTTTGCCTCGTTGCGCGGATGACCGAGTGATAACGAAAAGGGTCGCCATCACTTGCCTCGTCGCTCGCTTTATGGTTGTTGGAGCTTGCAAAAATGTGAAGCGTGAATTTTATCTGTCCTTGCCGACTCTAAGACTGCTGGGAGAACTTTGGGTTCCAGTGAAATACGACCACATGATTTCTCACTTTTGCTTAGGAACTGAGGAGGAAGTAGTTGGAAAATCAGTTCATGGTCTCTTCAAGAAAGTTGTTCGAAACACCTTGTTTTCTGTTTTGTTTCTAACTACTCAATGGCAGTTTTTTCCCCTACCTTTACAATAAAGTACTGCAAGAGGGCTAACAAATAAGCGCAACAGATACAGCATTTTGTATAAAAATTCCGTGTCCCAGTCGAAAAATAAATTTTTATACTCGATGCAAGCAACACATCAATACAGACCCCACTTATAAAGGCGCACGGCATGCAATATTTCGCAGAAAGGGTAAAAGCACAGGCGAGCTGGTGAAGAACTTCCATCGTAAACCGGAGACGCGGTAAAATAAAAAAAACGGACAAAACAACAAGTCTCAAACACAGCTTCTATATAAGAGCGGTGGTGTTCAAATAAACTAGAAGCTGTGTTTGAGACTTGTTGTTGTTTTGTCCGTTTTTTTATTTTACCGAGTCTCCGGTTTACGATGGAGGATGCAATATTTCGAGTAGTTTCCGGGGACGAAAATCGAACTTGAATCGGAACACCCGTAACGGAAGCAAACGGGGTGCAAATACTAACGCTAGCACGTAACGGGTACCTAGCAGTCACAGGTTCCGCAAAACACACCGCCATCCGATTTGTAGAACTCAAGCCTTGTCCACCGATCCACGAGATTAAGCTCCCCGATACACTTACCAAGTCCGCCTTCCCCCTTCCCGAGCCTTCGGTGGGACGCTTGCCTCTGGGTGCGTTCCTGCAATCCGACTGCTCGCTCAGTGACAGGTCGGTTCCGGGACTTTCTTGGCAAAAGCTCGAGGGTCATCCAATGCACAAAGCACGTGTGCGACAAGAAGCCGCACACGTTCGCTTTCAGGCTGCCTGCACACACAAGAACAAGTCATAAACGCTTCGAAAAGACAGCACTGAAAAAGTAAAATGGGACGAATGCGCGAGTACTCACCAAGTACACTCAAACCCACAGCTGTTCCATAGGCACGCCAGCACCTGGGACACTTTTCGTTTTCCCAAGAACGTTCTTCGATATTTTTTCGAAATCCTAAAGGCCTGAAACCACCCGAGAGTTTGCAGCTTGTTTTGTATTTGATTACGGAGGCGATGGCGACGCGGCGACGTTCGCTGGTTCGGCTGGTTCCGACGACAGTGGTTACGACGAAACTCATATGACGCAACGTGAATGTTCCCGTTTTAGTCAACTTACATTAGAACTTTTAAACGTAAAATTTGTTTTAACATTTATCTAATTCTTTGTAATAAAGTATGTTGGTTGTGTACTAAACTGAAGCTTGGCCTGTCTCAGCTTCGTTGTGTACTAAACTGAAGCTTGGCCTGTCTGAGCTTCGTTTTCTGTGCCGTGCTCGACCTATTTTCTGTGCATTGGTTGTCCTGTTATCCACCTCCTGCGATCCGCATCAACCACAAGCATGCCGTCTAAGTATTGTGTGCCCGCCGGAAAGAATATCCAGTCTTCTCGGAAGCAAGGTCCACACTAGGGCTGCTTGAACCGTGGCTCGGACGTCGTCGGCACCCACGAACCGCGTCCGGGAGCCTCACGTCAGTTACTTGGTTTCTTTACGTTTCCGGTGACGAATCCGCCAGCCCTGGTCCCATCCCTACAGGACCTAGCTGGCGAAAAACAATCTACGGCAGCGCGGCGGTTTTGGAATGCGATTACTACGATCAGTGACTGAAAACCTGTGTTCGACATGAATGCGTTTCGGTTCTCGTAAGAGACTAACTTTCAAATCGCGACTTTACAATTGTGCCTTAGCGCAGTTCGATTCCCGGTGGGCCAAGCTTGTTTTTTTTTTCTTCTTTTTTTTTCCTTTTTTTTTGAATATTTTGTTTTATCGAGGCATTTGGCGATATTTGCATTTCTTTTTTATTATTGACTCTAAAATAAAAAAAAACGCATATTTTTGACGAAACTCTGCTCAACTACATAGTATGGGAGTCTTTCTGGGGGTTCAGCGGGGCTCGGTTTGCAGGCTGGTTTATGCAAAGTGTTTCTCAGGTTTCAGGTTTGTTTTTCATATTGTAATCATACTGTTTTTTTGTTTTGTTTTTTCGGTAGGGCTCTTTTTAAAGATCTGTGAATATTACATTGTTTGTACTAAAGCAAATTGGGAACAAGCAAATAAAAATATCTACATAAAAGTGCAGCACGCAATAAAAATGTTTGCAATTGTAGTTTCTGTTTAAAACAAAAGTTAATTGGTATGCATATATATATATATATATATATATATATATATATATATATATATATATATATATATATATATATATATATATATATATATATAGGGAGAGAGAGAGAGAGAGGTCACAGTTGTTCGCAGAGGCATGTTTGGGGATTTTTACAAAATTTGGATCGTCGAATAATAGATAGTAGTTGAAATGTCGTTTTACCGACTTGCATATATATATAACAAAAAAAATATAGAAGCTCTCTTTTGAATACTTTGAGATTGAGAGTGGTTCAAAAACGCCACACACGACAATCGTCAAAACACACCATCGGCATTTGCTCTTTTTTAGCATATTTAGAGGCTTAAAACTCAAAACCAGGGCAAATACCTCTAACGGAATGTATTATGGGTACAAGAAGGGTGCGAAGAGAACGCGACGCGAGAAAAAGAAAAAAATTAAATTTTTTTTTTATATACAGCGTGCTGAAATTGAATGAAAATTGAAAACCTTCTCTGCTTCATAATTTATTTCTCAGTAGTCATACATGATAAAGGCACGAACTTTGTTTAATTTGGAAGGCAATGAAAGGTTCTACACGTGGTATTATTTTAAAAGCGATACTAACCATAGTCGACTCAAAACAAAATCCGCAATTTAGGTCACAGTTGTTCGCGGAGGCACGTTTGGGGATTTTTACAAAGATTGGACCGACAAATAATAAATAGTAGTTATAATGCCGTTTTACCTAATTTTATATATATCACACTAAAAAAATATAGACGCCCTCTTTTGAATACTTTGAGATAGAGAGTGATGAAAAAACGCAACACACGACAATCGTCAAAACCTTGTCGTTCTTTCCCGCTGCTTTGAACTCAAGCTCCTAGGCCCGTGGTTGGCAATGATGGCGTTCACTCAGGCGCAGAGAAGACTCGCGCCATCGCGGCATTCCCAGCACCGACAGACAAGAAGGCCGTGCGAAGATTCCTTGGGCTATGTGCGCACTATCGGCGCTTCGTTGGTAATTTCGCAATGATTTCCGCACCGCTCATAAACTTCGCAAGGACGTCCGAAATTTCAAATGGGTTGAGGAGCAAGAGCAGGCATTCGACGAGCTGAAACGACAACCCCAGTCTCCTCCAGCTCTTGGACACTTCGATCAAGACGCGGATACCGAGATTCATACGGACGCAAGTGACGCAGGACTTGGCGCGGAACTGATTCAGGCGCAAGCATGCACCCAGCGGGTCATCACCTACGCAAGTCGGACACTGTGCAAAGCGGATATAAATTACTCAACAACCTGAAAAGGAAACAGAAGAAAACAATTGAGCGTCGCGGGCGTCGATAGCGGCGTAACACCAGAATCGATCGCTGGGGCGAGACTGACTCAGGCTCGCCAAGCGGAGCACCTTTTGTACCCAATTTGTATCTGGAACAATCAGCCTAGCACATTCGGGACTCGATCAGACGAAAATGTTCTCAAACTTACGAAAACGCGAAGTAGAAAGAATAAGTAAAAGAGCCGTCCAGTAACTGGAATCGAACCTAGACCTTCCGCGCGACAGTCAAGCACGGTAACCATTCGGCCACGCTCGCGCTCGTTCAGCAACGCGCGTGGCAATATTTATAAGCTCGAACCTCTTAGTCACGCATATGACTCCAAGGTTCATCGAGGGATTTCAGATCATATCGCGGACCAGTTTAATTTATAATTGAAGGACACACTCACAACCTTTGGAACTACATGGTATAAAAATTGTGAAAAAGCTGATGATTAATCAAATATTGATTAACTAGGCCTGGGGTATGATCAATATAAGCACCTATCAGAAGACCGTTTGTCTGGAGTCGAAAAGTTGCGGCTTTTTTTTAAAGACACTATACTTGAGCGCCCTCGTATATTTTTCCCAGTGGAAATCCAAAATAAGAAATTCAAACAGCCCTTGGATTTCACGGGACATAATTTATAACGAGAGATGCTCACCGAGGCATAGATCAACAGCCCGTAGAAAATGTAATGAATCACAACATAAAGAAATACTGATACTGAGTAAATAGGTCGTAACAAAAATAAGGTAATCGAATTTAGTTTTCTTTAACTTAAAAACGTAAAACTTCCTAAGGTGTCACCGCTCGTGTTTATGGCGACAATTAAGTTCGAGTAAAAAGGCAGTTAGCAATGTGGTAGCGAAAGGCAGAATTATTGAAAATAAGGCTCAACTTATGAACTATTTTAATGACTATTTTTTCATCGTCTTTCTAGTAACAGTAATATTTTACCAACGAATCCCATGTTTGACCATGTTTGCCCAATTAAAAGTATAAAAGTATCACAGGAAACAATGTTTTACTTATTGCGCAGTATTGGTATAAGAAAGACTGCTGGGCAGGACGATATTCCCAACGAATTTTTAAACGGTATTGCGAATGGTGTTCAAAGTACTTGACTATAATTTCTAAAACACCTCTCTCGAGTGGATATGTCCCCAAGATAGGAAAATAGCGAAATTTACCAGTTTTTAAGGTGAAAGCGCAAGACTTGTCACAAACTATATACATATATCCTGAACATCTATATGTTGCAAATTAACTGAGAATATAGTTTCAACGCATTTACGGATTTTGATTAGCATATGTCATGCTGTTCTTGACAGTAAACAGCATGGATTCCGAAAGGGATTATTTACTACCACTCAATTACCTGAATTAAATTCTTCATTTGTTTTTCAATTTCTGTAACAAAGGCCAACTCGATGTAATTTTTCCAGACGCCACAAAGCGTTTGATACAGTGAACCACAATGAACTACTTGTAAAGTTCAAACCTTTGCTAAGACAATTAACAACTTTTTTGGTGTTTAAAAAGTTTACATATAACAGAAGTCAATAAAATTGGACGATAGTTTCCTATGCATTGTTTGTTCCCGTTCTTATGTTTTGGTTTGGCTCTTGCAGTTCTTTAGTCGTCTGGAACCTGACTTTCGTACAATTATCTTGAAAAGAAAACAAACATATTTTGAAAACCATTATGCATACCTTGATAAAATGCATTAAGAATATTTTCGGGCCCAGAAGACTTTTTAATTTCAAGCTTCAATAGCATATTCAATATACCGTGTTCAGTATTTACAATATCAGACATAGAATGGTAGTAGGCATCAAAGCATGGTAAAAAATCATTGTCTTCCATAAAAGAAACGATTTAAAATATATATTAAATGCGTCTGAGGTGATAATGTCTACGTGAGATAGATTACCGTCTACCTCAAAAACATCACACGCCATAGTATGCGCAGATATTGTTCGCCAAAACGTTTCTGGTGAAGTAGATATGAAGTTTGCCAAAGACTCACCGACATAACTACTCTCATCAGTGCTATCCTGGGTTTTAATTTCTAAAGAAAGAGGCGTGAATACTGTATTCAGATCTAATCACTCGTCGCTTCTTTTCATTTCCTTTTTTAATAGCTTCAGTTCTATTTTTAGCTGTAGTTACTTCCTCAACATCCAAGGGTTTTTGTTATTTTTATTTTACACTTGGTGGCAAAAAGTGTTTGGTACATTCATTTACAATACGTTTAAACAAGCTCCAATGGTCGTTCGCACCCCCATACAGTTTACGAAGTCATCAAAGTTAATTGAAAGCATATTCATGATGGAGACATCATCTGCAAGACAAAAGTTAGGATAGCACTTCGCCTTGTTTTTCCCATTTATAAAAACATCTTCTATAGTCATCTGTATTCTAGTAAAATCATTAACGATTTGTAGTAATTCGAATGTAAAGGCTATGTCTAACATTTCTTCACCTACGTCATCATGTTGGCGTTTGAGTGAAAATGTTGACCATTCGAAATTTGGTAATTTAAAATACCTTGTCAGATTAACCCGATCGCCAGGTCTCAAGTGTTTACCCAGATACATTTTTAAACTATCAAGAACAGAAATAAAATACCCAGGAGGTCTTTAAAAATACCCTATAATAAATTTATATTTGCCTTGGTACGCTTTGCGAAAAACGCATTCGATATCAAGTATTTCAGGCATGCTGATTACATTGAGGAAGTTGTTTTAAAAATAATACACACCCCACCTCATGTACTATCTTGGACACTGTTAGCTTTAACACGGCAGCGGCGACCGTCCCGTACCCCCAGCGCCTCATAGCAGGCGCCGTCCGAAACTTCGCGCATGCGCCGTGTGGCGGACTCGCTCTTCCCGTTTGCGAGCACACCCTCGCTGTGTCGTCTGCTAGGCGCAGAGCAGGCGATGCCACAGTGCTGCTCGTCTGGTACCCTCGCCATAACGAACTGGTCTCAAACTCATTTTTAACCGGCGATTTTTATTGGGGCAGATTGCACAGTCATTGGCGCATTAACCCTGTCTACGTTTTTTTTTTCTTTTTTCTTTTTCAGAAACAGGATTTCGCAATGCATCTGTAACAATATGCGTTCGCAAACCAGTATGAGCGCAGCAGGTGTGATACAGAAATAGACTGTTATACTCCGTTTCACCTTAAGTTTGAGTGCAGCGTACGCCACAAAACGACAGAGCCAATCAAATAGCGGCAAAGGTGCAACGTCACGGAGTGCATCACCGGGGGACACAATAAGGTGCAACAAGTGCGCTTTTGTCGCTGCTTGGATGGCCCTATCGTCTCGTAGCGTCCACTGCGCTTAGACCTAAAGTGAAACGGAGTATAACTGGAAGTTTGTCCCATAAAAAATGTAGTCTACCGTGATATTACAAATAGTGGCGATGATTATCCTTAGCCAGCGGAGTCAGGGAATCAACCGTGGACACCTTTTACGCGGTGGTTCGCTGAAGCGTGTTCAGGGAACATTAGCGAGCACTGTGGCGTCGTCTGCTCGGTGCCTAGCAGACGACAAAGCGGGGGTGTGCTTGCAGGCGGGAAGAGCGAGTCCGCCACACGGCGCATGCACGAAGTTTTGGACGGCACCTGCTATGAGGCGCTGGGGGTACGGGGCGGCCGCCGCTGCCGTGTTATAGCTAACGGTGTCCACGATAGTACTTTTACGGTCTTAACGGAGTACACTGCTGCGACTAGGAACGAATTTACTCTTGTATATTTGATTGTTTAGGAACGTTTCTCTTACAACGGTGATATCAGGATCATGAAAGAGCAACATTCCCTCCAACTCGGTAGCCTTTTTAAGGATGCTTCTACAATTTACATATAACATACGCCGTGATTAAGGGCAATTTTCATACCGTCAGTTATTTTTTGTTATGTTTATCTTGAAGCGTGAACCTTTCCCTTCATCCCAGCCAAAAAGGTCACGATCAACACTCAGCTTATCATAAAGTAGTTTTACTTTTGCGCTTTTGTTTTACTTCAGTCGCACTTTTCCACAACTATTCGAATTTCTCGAATTTTGATCGAAACGTCTTCTAAATATGATATCCAGTTGATTACCTTTTAGTTTATTCGGGGAGCGTAATTCAGCTTTTTTTTCTCGATAGTCGATGAACTTTAATATCGTGGGTCGTGGTTTGTTTTCAGCTTTTCGGCCAAGCCTGTGGCATCTGTCAATACCGGTAATGGTCATCCCAAGCTTTAGTAAAACACTTCGTATTTTACTTTGTTTTGAAGCCCTTCTGTCTTTTCAGCATTTGGATCGTCTAAACCATGAATTATCAACTTGTACCTTCGAATTCTGTTTTCCAGATCGTCTAATTTACTTTAAGTGAGGATAATTGGGTGTCAAACCTCGATAATGCCGCGCGGAGGGAAGAGCAAGCAACGCTCTGTCACGACTCACGCACTTCTAATCGCCGTTTCACGTTGCGTTGGACCGCGAGCCAAAGCTACGGAGTGCCAGAGTCAATCGACCGCATGTTTAGAAGCTCCTCAAGCGCGCATCAGTGCACGAGATGCAATGGCGCTGGCATGAAGGCCGTGGCGGCTCACTGGGGATGAACCGGTCTCGTCGGCTGTTTCAATTAGCATATCCGACTTCGTGTACCGTTCTTCGCTCATTTCGGAACGCTAGAGCCTTCTGGACTGGTGAGATTGACGCGCGACGGTTTCGTCGCCTTTCTGTGGTCTCCTTTCTGTGTGTGGGATAGGCTTACACGGATACCTTTACCCGTCGAGCAGAAGCAGGGTCCGCACAAGCCTTTCCCTTTACTTGTGGCACACAGAAACCCATACACGTTTTGAGTCACTCGACAATTCAGGTAAGCGTTAACGATCGAGCCTTAACTTTAACCGACACGCTCTAGCTTGCTTGGAAGCGTGCCGCATGCTTCTGCTCGCATCGCTGGCAGAACGCACAGGACGCGGTTTTATACCTCAGTAATTAAAAATGAAAGAGCAAGCAAAGTGACACAGTGTTCTATAGTAAGTTTTGCTGCAATACCGTGCGTGCGCTTCACAACAACTCCTAGCGTGACTGCCACGACGTAGGGGAAAGATTTAACAACACAAGCTCTCGGAGAGCGAGGGACGAACCACGCAGGGAGGAATGAAGCTGCTTTTGTTTCTTTTCTCCAACTCCGCAATAACCATGCGGCATCGATAAATATACGTCTGTTTCACAGCGCAAAGAAACATGTTGTCAATTGACGTTTTTTATTCCTTACACTACCATGGCCTAACAGCTGGTCCCTCACGATCCCGGCGATCACAGCGTTCCGAATCGCCAAACGCTTCCGAGACGGCACCAACGTGCGGAGGCCCCTTGAGCTTTGACCTGTGCGAATTGGGACCTAGCAATGTTGGTTACAATTATTTCAACTCTAACCTCAGGAAGTTCAAAATATCTCTAAAACGTTTGTAACCCTGAAAGTGAATTAAATGTTGCTCGCACTCCGTAAACAGTCACGATGTCTTGAAGTTTGATGGTGTAAAAATGGTGTATAAATTAGTTATCAGTGTCAAACTATAAAACCTATAAAAAGAAATCGAACTGCTGCAGGAAATATTAAAGATATATTTTCATTCAAAGGTGCATCCCCAAACACGCCCAAAAGCAAATTATATGTTAGTGATAGTCTGCCAGTGCGAAGCGAAACCGGTTTGTCCTGTAGGTGAAAAATATATCCGGTGCAGCATGACTGCCCCACGTTGTGGTGATACATGACCGCACACCTGTATGATGCTCATATGCTCATCAAGATAATATATTATTTTCTTTATTTGGCTCTGGAGAGGCGCCGCATCATGGAAAGGGAAAAGCCCGGACCATGAAGACCCGCAGTGCTGCGTCTAATGAACATGATAATGCGATGAGTATATACAAGATGACGACACTGCGGCGAAACAAGCCCACTGAGTTAATGTAAGCATACATTGTGCCACAATCTCGCGAAACTGACGCTCGGTCGGGAACTACTAAGCAAGTTCATTCCCTCGCACCATCTGACAGTGGTCGAAGGGTGGTGTAACACACGCAAAACAAACCAGGACTGCCTCGTGAGGACAGGCATCGACAAGGGCACCCCCCACACTGTTGTAAAACACGCACATTGAGTTAAGGTTAGCGAACACTGAGCAACTAAATCAACCTTATTAAACCTCTGTCAGGAACTATTTTTAAAGTTCAAGCTTTCGTGCCATCTAACAGTGGTCGAAGTGTGGTGCAGCAGACGCAGAACAGACCAGGACGGCCTCGGGAGGACAGGCCGCGGCGAGGGCACCCCCCACACTGCTGCAAAACAAGCACATTGAGTTATTGCTAACACACACTTAGCAACAATGTCATTAAACCGAGACTCGGTCAGGAACTATTAAGTAAGCTCAAGCCTTCGCACCCTCTGACAGTGGTCGCAGGGTGGTTTAGTAGACGGAGATGAGCCTGGAAGGGTCTCTTGGGGAATGGCATTTTCTGGGTCGTCTATGGCACTCTAGGACTTGGTTCCTTTTACCACAAAGGAGGTTCGCAGCCCATGTCCTCATCGCTTTAGTCGTTCATGTCCTCATCGCTTGATTTGTCGTCATCACTATCTAGGTCAATGACGACACTGTCGATAATAATATCTGAGAAGCAGTCCGCTTCCCACATCTGGTCTCTCACATCAACGACGTGTCTCGCGTATGCCTTCCAGATGTCAGGCGTCACCTGTCGTAGAGTACCTGGAGTAAGTAACTCAACTTCCGCCAGCTTGAATGTCTTCTTCGCACATGCAATCAACCCTTTCCTCTGACTCCAGACAAGATCATTGGGGTTAAGCTCGTAGTAATAACATGGCAAAAGCAGTACACTGTGTCCATGCTGCTCAGCGATGTCATTAATGGGGTATTTCTGAAGATTTGGCATTGTAAACCTAGGCCTCTCCACGAGGCTACGTTCTGCCTTCAGAAATGCTGAATCCCAGACAATGACATTGTCGGCGAGCCAGTCCTGCAGTGTGTGTTTTCTTGTGCGAGAGCTTGGAAGAATGTGGAGCCTAACCCAATGGTAAAAAGCATTGTCCATGATAATCTCACTGTTCGATCTCAAGTTCGGCAACAATTTCTCAGTGAACCACTTTTCGAAACGTGTGCAGTCCATCTTCTGATGTTAGTCGCCGCTACCCCTTTTTGCGCAAAAAACTTCTGCAGGACCGTCAACAAAGCCCTCGCTGCTTAGTGCACGGACCATGATAACTCTTTCTCCCTTTCCGCAAGGATTCTTCAGCCCAACTGTGACGCCCGTGTTGAATGCATCTCTTGGTGTAATCACGGTAGTGTCCTTCCACATCTCAGAAGTTGTGCGGTCAGCGTTCACCTAGGTCTCGTCTAGGTAGTAGATGGTCCTGTCATCCAGGCGATGCTTCCTGATTGCCCGGAGGTACGTGGCACGCCAGAACACCACATCTGTGGACTCCATCAACGAGTTCCTGTTGCGCTTGATAAATGTAAATCCAAGATCCACGGAAGTTCTTCGCAGAGTTGTGCGGCTGATCTTGGGGAACTTGTCATTAGTTCTGAGCAACCTCTAAGAGCTGTAAATATATGTTAAAAATATTGTTTTGTTTTGTATTAAACTTATTTTGAAATTTTGCTGTATACAACAACTTATACTACATTATACTTGTAGCAATTTATATTACTCTCAATTCTTTGTCTGCAAGGCTTCTTTGAAAAAATGAAAACATGAAACTGCTATGATACCAGCTGTACATATGTGCATAATTTAGCTATGTTTGTTCAGTTTCGCTACGTAGCACTTTGGGGTGCTCCAGTTGAAGTAAAAATTGGTTGTTATAATGACAACGCTCACAGCTTACCTCAATCGATATAGAATTTTAAATCGGTCGTCAAATACGTGCAGCTTTTAAATCATGTCTAATTCATGCCATTGGAAAAACTCAGCGCCATTAAATTATGACGAGTGGCGCTCATGTCACTTAAGTGTTTTAGCATCTATTAGTAGCTGGCGCTAATAAACCATAGGTATTTGAAAGTGTCAACGCGTTTCTTTTGCTCTAGTGAGGTATGTTTGTAAAAAACGCGCCCTTGTCTTTAAGAACGTCGGACATTCGTTGCGGCGAAAAAGATTTTGCATGATGAGCCGCAAAGTTCTGGGGTCGAAAGAGTCCAGCAGGCTGGGTGTAGACGGGGCAGATCTCTTTCTGTTTTGCTTGGGTGAAGGTACTAACGGCGTGCCATCAGTACTCGACTGATCGAGTTTCTTAAAACTGAAGATCGAGGAGTAGCCCACTCTCGTCAGCTCAGGCATTCTTTGGACAATCGCCTTGTAGAACTCCTTTGGAGACTCACAACGGAGCTTGTAGTAGACGATCAGCACACCTTGGCGTGCCTGTTTTCCAATCGAGGTTTTTGCAAATGTCGTCTGGAAGCGAGCTGGCGATGGAAGTACCGGCGCTGAACATGGTTATAATTCGCGCACAAGGAGACAACGACAAACGAGAAAGGAACACAGAACACACACAGCCGCGCACTCACAACTCTGTTCTATTAAGTGAAGAAAAGAAAGATGAAGCACGATTTTTTACAGGGGACAACGGCACCAGGGGGTAAACAATTCAGTCACTGTCAAATGTTCGCAAGAAGGCAGCTTTTTTTTCGCTCAAAGCTACCGACGGCTGACTAACGCAGCGATCGGCCAGGCTCAAGATGGTGAACGCTTCGAGCACCTCGCGCTTTCGTTTTTCTTTAAAGCGGCCAATGATTGATGTTTTTTTCAAAGATGGTGTGCACGTACAGGTCTTACAATGCACCGAAAGGTGACTTCCTACAGTGGATGTTAAAGAAAGTTCGTGCTCTCGGAGCCGGTCATTCAGAAACCGTCCGGTCTGTCCTACATAGCATCTTCCACAGGAAAGAGGGATGCTATATACAACGCCCGATGAACAGGGAACAAAAGGCCGCACATGTTTTTTGTGGCACGTGTTTTTTTATACATTTTCCGCTTTTTGACGAACCTAAGAGCATATTTGTCGCATTTGTTTAGGGTCTGATAGTACTACGGGCACACCATACCTACTAGCCACTTGTTTTAGATTATGCGATATTTTGTGTAGGTATGGCATAACCACCACCCGGTTTTTGTCAACGGGGTGCCTAGTTTTTTCACCACCTTTTACTTTCTTTACCAGCGTTCCTATCACTTCCATTAAGACCTGATTAGGAAACCCTGAAGATTTTAGTCTATCGATTTTGCCAGAGAAACCCCGATGGATGGCATGGAAACAGGACTTTTTTAGGGCTGAAGTGAGGCAAGAGATAGCAATGCCTCTCTTCACTACCTTGGAGTGCGAGGATGTGTAGTGAAGAATACCTTTTTTAGAGCGTGGTGAGAATGACCAGCAGAAGTGATCGGCGTGCAATGAGAGGAAAAGGTCTAAGAATTGCAACGCCCCTTCCTTAGGCTTCTCAAAAGTAAAAGTGAGCCCAAAACCGCACGTATGAAAAATGTCCATAATCGTAGTAACTAAATCTTGATCCGCAGTCTTTTTGTACAGTAAAAGAAAATAATCTAGATATCTGAAAACATTGGTAACAGGCGTGGACTCGATAGCTAAAGCAATAGCACGGTCGATTGTCGCGAGAAAAATATCACTTAAGACTGGCGCGACACAAGACCCAATACACACTCCCGCTGACCAGGCCTGTATTAGTGGACGACAAACTGAAGCCGTGCCGACCACGCCTATCGTTGCGGGTCGGTTTCTTCGTCCACCGGGTCCTGATCGCTTGTCCTGTTCTGTCGCCTCCTGGCTTCCTTCTACTTCCTCTTTTTCCACCACACGCCACTCGCGCCGAATTTTCTCCGTGAACAGAAACACACAGTCAACCAGCCACAACAGCATTCCTCCTCGTCGTCATCTTCTCTTTTCTCCATTGAAATCCGAAATCACCACACTGCCGTTGCCACAGCCATACGGCAATTCGTCAGTGTTATAGCGTGACGTAAAAAGTTACCTCGTGCTGTATCGCGGACAAATCGGCGCGTGCCGTTCGATATCAATATCTCTATATAAGCGCCGCACTTGAATAATGCCACTCTCTTGTCTGTTGGATAATGCCCCGAAAAGTTAGTACATTGGCGACGAGGCTGTCAGAGCACCGCGAAGGCCCACGAAATGCACGGCGTACGGCCTCGGAGACAGCAGCGAGAGCCAGGCGAGCGGACAGCAAGCTACCGCATCGATGGAACCAACGCCGAAACTCAGGTCACAGATTGAAGACAGCGAGAGATAAGTACCCGATCCTTTACCGCTTCAAAAGGCGCGGTTAGGAAGGATTGACGAGTACGATGAGAAGGCGCCAAACTTTGAATCCTATTTAGAGCGATTTGAGCATTTTGTAATCGCGAACGATGTCAAAGTCGAAAAGAAGCTAGCCGTATTTCTAACCGTAATCGGAGCTCAAGCGTACGAAGTACTCAAGAGTCTGGTTGTACCGGATGTGCCAGAAAATAAGTCGTTCGAGGAAGTGGAGTTGCTTCTCAAGAATCGATACAGTCCGAAAAACTCGGCTATCGCAGAAAGATGCAAATTTAACTGACAAGTGCAAGAGGAACAAGAGACCGTCGAAGACTTTATTGTAGCCTTAAAGCAACCGGCAAGAAACTGTGATTACGGACCGTTCTTGCAAGAGGCTCTTCGCGACAGACTCGTGGGAGGATTAAGGCGTGAAGAAACACAGCCAGCGTTGTTCGCCGAAGAAACCTTGACCTTTGAGAAAGCATGCGAGATTGCGTTTACCGAGAACTCGATGGCTAGACAGACAGCGTTACTGCAAATCAGCGATAAAGGCGCGTCGCTGCATGTTATAAAGTCAAGGACGAAAGATAACGGCAAGAAACCAAGTAAAGCTAGAAAATCAGCCAAATCACGAGGTGGGAAAGATGCGGTAGAGCAAATTTGGCAAGCGAATGCTGGTGAAAGAATGCCGTTTGCCATTGCTGTTCTTAGGTGGGACATTTACAGAAAATGTGCCCAAATGAAATAAAGGCTTCCCCAAGAGTGCCAACGTGGTGGACTGCTCAGATGCAGACTCTGAACTGGACATCCACCACTGCGCTAACCTGGTGCACTCGGGTTACGAAGTGAACGTCAACGTAGAAGGTCAGGACGTTTGCATGCAAATTGACACCGGAGCCGCTGTTACGATAGTCCCTAAGAGAGTTCTAAAAAAGCGTTTCCCCATGTCAAGTTTGAGGCATCTCAGGTAGCCCTGAAAACTTATACTGGAGAGCGTATACCGCTTAAGGGGCAATGCGAGGTTACGGTGACGTACGGCAACCAATTCAAGAAGTTGCCCGTGATCGTGGTGAAAAGTCAAGTCAAGTAAATGCCCGCGCTCATGGGGCGCAATTGGCTGGGGAGGCTCAAACTTGACTGGACAAGTGTCATGTCATTGTCACATCTTACGACGGAAGACAGGGTGGAAGTTTTGCGAACTAAGTTCCCGACAGTGTTTCCTAATCAGCCTAGCATGATAAGCAACTATCAAGCGAAAGTTGTTCTAAAGCCAGACTGCACGCCAGTTTTTGGAAAGCAAGGCCCTTGCCATTCGCATTATGCGATAAGGTTGAAAAACAGTTAACCGATCTTGAGAAAAGAGGGGTTGTCGGCCGAGTGACCCAAAGTGATTGGGCTACCGGTAGTCGTAGTGTACAAGAAAGACGGTTCGCTAAGATTGTGTGGCGATTATAAAGTAACCGTAAATCCCGTGCTAAAGACAGATTACTATCCACTGCCTCGACCCTAAGATTTTTTTACCGCCATTGCGGGGGCGCAAAGTGTTTTGTGTGCTGGATCTGTCTTCTGCGTATCAGCAGGTGCCGCTGACTGCCAAGTCACGACCACTCTTGACCATTAATACACACATGGGGTTGTTTGAGTATCAAGTCCTACCGTTTGGTGTGGCCAGTGGGCCAACCATCTTCTACTCCTTCATGGATGAGCCTTTGAAAGGCATACCAAATGTTGGTTGCTACATTGGTGACGTTATCGTGTCTGGAAAGGACATCACATACTGTCAAAGGACACTGGAACGTGTCTTAAATCGGCTGAGGGATCACAACGTCACCCTCAAACTAGAAAAATGCAGCTTCTTTGAAAGCGACGTGACTTATCTTGGTCACAAAGTGAGTGCAGACAAGATTTATCCCACTGAAGCCAAAACAAAGGCTATCACTAAAGCGTCCGAGCCCACCAGCGTCAAGGAGCTGAAGGCGTATCTGGGGATGTTGAATTTTTATTCTGAGTTTCTAAAGGACGTTTCGTGCGTAGCAGAGCCTCTTTATCGGTTTCTAAAAAGGGAGCAAAAGTGGTCGTGGACGCGGCAGTGTAGCGAAGCCTTTGCTGCTACGAAGCAGTTGTTTGTTAACAGTCAAGTGCTCACTTTTTATGACGTAGAGAAGCCGATTGCATTGATTTGCGATGCGTCATCCTACGGGCTTGGTGCTGTCATTTGTCACATTACACCACATGGAGAAGAGCGACCGGTGGCGTTTGCGTCGCTAACTCTAACCTCAGCAGCAAAGAACTATGCACAGTGTGAACGGGAAGCTCTAGCATTGGTGTTTGGTCTTAAGAAACTCCACCGTTACATTTACGGGAGAAAATTCACCCTCTACACAGACCATCAGCCACTCCTCGGAATCCTAAGTCAGGACAAGCCAGTACCTACCTTGGCCGCTGCCAGAATGCAGAAATGGGCGGTTCTGCTTTCAGCCTACAGGTACAAGCTTAAGTATCGAAAAGGGAAAGACGTTGAAGTGGCAGATTCTCTGCCTAGACTGCCGCGACCAATAACTACGACTGAAGAACCTGCTGAGTGACTTTTGATTTTTTTACAGCACTCCTCTGACCGCAGATGACATTACAAAAGCGACTAAGCGCGATTTGATTTTGTGTCGCGTGAAAGAGTGTTTTAAATAGGTTGGCCTTCGTAGTTCCCAGACGAACTAAAGCTGCATCACGTACGTCGTGACAGTTGTCTTTCGAGCAAGGGTACGTTACCTGAGGCTCACGGGTGGTCGTACCGGAACAGCTAAGGACAAGTGTCTTAACATTACTGCATGAGGACCACCCTGGGGCAAGTCGAATGAAAACGCTAGCCAGGAGTTTCGTATGGTGTCCTGGATTAGACCACGCAGTCTAAACCTACGTACGCGAGTGTCTCACTTGTCAAGCAGTCCAGAACGCTTGTACCGCTGCGGCCATAGAGCTATCCGACAAAGTGTTGGCAGCGTGTACACGTGGATTTTGCAACAAAAGGAGGCCATGGCTTTCTAGTGCTGCTGGACCGCTTTTTTCGAAATGTATCAAAGTGTGGCCGATGTCTTCCACAACCACTACCAGAACAATCGATAAACTTCGAAGTGTGTTTGCGGCCTACGGGTTTCCGCAAGAGGTGGTTAGTGATAACGGCCCGCAGTTCATTTTGGAAGAGTTTTCTGATCTTTTAAATGCTAACAAGATTAAGCATGTGAAAACACCACCCTATCACGCTGCTTCTAACGGCGCCGCAGAGCGTCTTGTCCAGACAGTGAAAAAGGTGTTACTGAAGCAGGTACTAGAGGAAGAGCTCACGGGAGTGAAACATTCCTTGCTGGAGCGTTTAGATAGTTAAATAATGAGCTATCGAAACACGCCCAACTCTGTCACTGGTCGTACTCCAGCCGAACTGTTTCTCAGACGCCAACCACGAGTGAAACTTTCATTGCTGAAACCAAGTTTTGTTGAAGCCAAGCGTGATCACCGAAATGTGGTGAAAGAGTGAAGGGATATTTCGTAAGGTGCAGACCGAACATTTGCCGTGGGTGATCTTGTGCTGGTAAAGGCTGTGCGAGGTGAGGACGTTTCTCGGGAAGAAGGTGTTACCCTAGTTGTCAGTGATGTTACCTATTTAGTGAACTTGGCGCAGCACGTGAGGTTCGCACACGCCGACCAAATCAGGCCTCGCTTCTAAAATCAAGGGGCCAGACTTCCACTGGTGGCTCCTGCTCCGCCCACCACCGAGTCGCAACCTCCTGTCCTACCAGTCGCTGCGCCCTCAGTGCCGGTGCCAACTGATCCAGCGACGGCACCTACCACTAGTTCGCCGGAACGGCCGCTCCCATCGCCTGATGCTGCAAGAACGTCAGCACCTTCACTTGCGCCAACCTCGGAGCAGCCAAGTGTGTGACGAAGTGCGGGTGCAAGTCGTCCACCTGACAGATACCAAGCAGCGGACTTCCGAAACTGATGTGCGGGGGAAGGAATGTTATAGCGTGATGCAGAAAGTTGCCACGTGCTGTATCGCGGACCAATGGGCGCGTGCCGTGCGATACCTTTATCTGTATATAAGTGCCGCAATTGAATAAAGCCACGCTCTTGTCTGTCGGAATGCTGTCCCGACAAATTAGTACAGCTAGGTGACATCTTAAACATTCACTAAAAGTATTTCTAAAGTTTAAATGATTGCTTCCCATAATCATTTAACAGAGTTTTACGGAGTGCACATTAACGTTTAAATAAAAAACTTGTCTTTTAAATATTTTTCATGCACGTCATACACATCACAAAATGAAAAGCAAACTTCAACCAAATGCTCAAAGAAACGAACCCAACGACAGCGTTGCCAACCAAAAGTTTAATTTATCCAAACATGCCACTTAATTATGTATTAAATATCACGCTTGAAATGCTAGTCTTGAATACAAAAGTTGTATTTGTGTCGATGGTACACGACGCGAAAAAATATTAACCTAAAGATAAAGCATGTCCGCGCTTCGTACTGACCAACGTCTTTGGCGCACTACTTCGCGAAGCGTAGGAACAACTTGACTCGTTCGAGTCACAATCCCCAGCCTTCTGCTCCGCTCCAACGTAAGGTAAAAGGGAGTATAGAAGATTCGTGTTTATTCTTACTCGGGGCGTAATTTTTATCATTTCGTCCTTGTTTCTTGTTTTCGAGAGTGCCTGTTTATTCTCGCCCCGAGCCTGCTTCGCTCGGAGCTTCTTTGCCAAACATCCCAGATGCCGACGCGTTCAAGATAAGGAGCGGCCCCCGACCTTGTCGAGTCAGTCTCGCTCTCGCTTGCTGTCACGCCACCAAATCGCCGTATGGTTTTCTGCTGTCTCGACGCTCGTTTTTTCTTTTGTTCTGGACAAGTTCGCCTAATAAACCGTTTTTTTTAATTTTAATTCCCTGTCCACCCTCTCGTTACCTCCCTTGGCGCACCTCAAAAAAAAAATATATATATATATTGCCGCGCGAAGGAACCAGCGTTGCTTGCTCGGACCTGCGCACGGCAATATATCTGTTTCCATGCCTTTCACTTGATCAATTACCGCACTCAAACTGTTTATTTTTCGCTCTATTGACTAGTCTATCAATCCGGCCATTTAGCTCAGTCATTTCCTTTTTGATTTCATCTTGAGTGGAGAGTGCATTCTGAATAGTAAGAGTATCGGTTATTTTGCTGTGAGCAGCCAAAAGTTCCAATGAAATCCTGCTGTCGGTGGGACCCGTATTCGCCTCAACATCACCATAGGCCAGCACATAGGTGAAAACAAAGACTGGTTTAGGAACATTCTAATATAATTTCTCAGAGAAACGGATATATTGCAAAAACAATCTTTATGTTTGTCTATCATCAATGGTTCATGCACTTGACGTTTGTAAAAATGTTATTTTTTCTTAAGGACCTTAGTGTTGTGCCACACAACTACGCACTTATTACAATTTGAAAGGTGTTTTGCCAGTTCTGAAGACTCAGCTTTGTTTTTGATTGCACGCCTATGTACAGTTAACCTGTCGTTAATTCACCTTGCCGTTTGACCTACATAACAAGCCCTGCATTTGACTGGAATTAGATTGACAATGCTCAGATCGCAACCCAAGGAACAGTCAATGTGATGTTTGTTACAACCAATGTCTTGCACCGTAAAAGAAGTTAATTTATCTAGCCGAAAATCAGGATTGATCACAACTCTCACACCGAACTTCGTAGCTAAAGCTTTTAAATTTTTGGAGACATGATGAAAATAGGTAGAGATACAACGTTGCCTTTTTTCACTGTGGTGTCTCTACTGCCATTAGAACTGGTTAACAAACGATGAATGACGGAGGAAACAAAATCACTGCTATATTTCGCCGAGGGCAACCTACAAATCTTCTTTTCTAGACTTAGTCCCAACCGATGTGTGCAAGAAAATTTGATGAAATTTATTATTACGGACTTGACTACTCCCGTCTTTACAATATTCGAATGGCAACTTAAAATGGAAAGCAAAGGTTTCGAGCCAGTCTTACCATGCTCCCAACAAAGACCATTCTCCACTAGAAAACGAATGCCTAATAATTGCAGCCAACCACCCAGCACATTCTCTACCGAAAAGGTTAACTCTGGAGCCACTTTCAAAAAGCTTTCCTTAACACGTTCACAAACGAGGATATCCAAGGAACACACCAAAATGTCGTCCGCATACCTGCGAACGATCACGGAGCACTCGGTATAAGCTTTAAGTGACTGAGATACCATAATATTGATAACACGAAAGTAGACCTCTCATAATAATGGAGCTATCCGAGAACCAATACCAATTCCACATTTTTGCAAGAATGTCTTATTTTGAACCGTAATCACTGTAGAACCTGAATATTATTCAATAAGTTTTTGTTTTTAGAAAACTAACGACAACAAAACCTGAAGGGGACTGAAAATGCACTAAGTTTTCCTCCAGAAGCTGTTTCAACCTCTGAAGGAAAATACGCTGATTGATTGTTCTAGCCCGTTGTCATTCAAGGATGCTCTTCAGTTTAACTGAAATTCGTCCTGACCATCGTAAGTCACTTAAGATTTTTTCTCTAGATATCAAAGAGGTGTATTATTAATAAAATCAGAGTATTCTCCTTCTAAGGCTGAAAGAGTTCATGGAGGGAAACTTAGCGCAATTTTAATCCACTTCAGGTACTGATGTCGTTAGTTGTCTAAAACTTGTTTAGTACTATTTAGGTTCTAAAGGACTAAAGTGATACCAGAGTTCAAGGTTGTTTCGCTTTGCGTGCCCGGGTCTTCATTATACCTTTTGCTCCTTCGGTTTCATTCTTTCTGTACGTACCTAAATGAGGTTTTGAAACGCTAAATAACTGTTAGCTGTGTTTGAATATCTGGGTCGTGTATGTCCTTCTTGTCCCCACTCTTCAGGGGTTAAAATGACAAGATCAAGTCCAGGAAATGCTCGACGACGACATAATTCAAGAAGTCCTTGGGCTTCTCCAGTCGTCCGTGTAAAGAGGAAGGACGGAACCTTGAAGTTCTGCGTGGACTATAGTCGACTAAACGCTGTAACCAAGAAGAACGTATATCTGCACCTCCGCATCAATGAGGCATTAGACCGACTGCGCCACTCCCGCTATCTTTCGTCGATGGACCTGAAGGGCGGTTAGTGGCAGATCGAAGTCGACGAAAGCGACCTGCGCGAAAATTGCCTTCGTCACTCCCAATGGACTGTACGAGTTTAAAGTGATGTCATTCGGACTTTGTACAGCAGCAGCCACCTTCCAGCGTCTCATGAACACCATGCTGAAAGGTCTGAAATGGCAGAGCTGCTCGTCTACCTGAGAGATGTCGTGGTATTTTCTCGGGATTTCGTGGAACACCTGGGACGACCTCGAGTCGTGCTTCAAGCGCTTAAGACCGCCGGCCTGTCACTCAAGCCAACAATGTTTCGGTTCACCTATGGTTAACTAAAGTTCCTTGGCCATGTCGTGAACAACAAAGCTCTTCTCCATGACCCCGAAAAGACCCGTGCCGTTGCTGCATTCACGCCGCCGTCTAAATGCAAGGCCGTGAGAAGATGTCTCGGACTCTATGCATACTACAGACTATTTATTCGGGACTTCGCCAAGCTGTTCTTAACACTGACGGACCTCATGAAGGACGCCGTAAACTTTCAGTAGACAGAAGAACACCAGCGTTCATTCAATGAGCTAAACTGGTGTTCATTCAATGAGCTAAAACGAAGATCTTATACGCCCCGATCCTTGGCCATTTCGACCAGTTCACTGAAACAGGGATCCACACGGGTGCCAGTAACACCGGACTTGGCGCGTACTGGTCCAAAGGCGGGACGGGGCACAGCAATTCATCGCATACGATAGTCAGACGCTGTCTAAGGCGGAGAGGAACTACTCAACGACTGAAAAAGAGTTGCTTGATGTCGTCTGGGCAATTACAAAGTGCCGCCCATATTTGTATCGAGCTCTTTTTTGACTGGTCACAAACCACCACTCGCTCTGCTGGCTCGCGAATCTGAAGGTCCCCTCCAGACGCCTCACCCGGTGGAGCGTACGAATGCAGGACTTTGACATGACTGTGGTGTACAAGTCTGGCCTGAAGCACAATGACGACGACTTCCCGTCAAGGGCCCCAGTCGATGCCGGTCCTGCCTGCCCCAAAGACGAAGACGATGAGTGTTTTCTCCGTGCTCTGTATGTCAGCGACATGGCAACACTCCCACGAGACGACCCTGAAGTTCGAGCACTCATCGAGCATCTAGAGAGACAAGCGAGTACGGTTCCCCGTGCTTTATTACGAATCATGCCTACCTTCTCCATACGGCAAGGGGTGCTTACAAAGAGAACTTCGTCAACAGCAACACAGCGTGGCTGTTGGTTATTTATTTAAGGCTTCGAGAAAAAATCTTCCAAGGATGACAAAACGACCCAATGGAAGGGAACCTTTGCTGCAGCAAGACGCTCGCCAGGATTCGGGAAAGTACTACTGGCCGAGGCTACCGAAGACAGTTCACCTCTTCACTCGATCATGCCACGAGTGTCAGCGACGCAAGAAACCGCCGACTAAGTCTTCAGGACTTCTTTATCCTATTGCTCCCCCGTCCTCGCCATTCTAGCAGACCGGAGTGGATTTGCTTGGCCATTTCCCACCGTGAACGTCGGGAAACCGGTGGATAAACGTCGCCACAAATTATCTCATGCGGTACGCCGAAACAAAATCCCTTCCTTCAGGAACTGCTGTTCAAGTTGCCAAGTTTTTTATCGAGTCCATTGTCCTCCGGCACGGCACCCCCGAAGTCCTGATTACCGACCGTGGGTCATCGTTCATGGCCCAGCTGGCGCAAGAGATCCTTCGTCTCAGTGGCACCAACCACCGTCGAACCACTGCGTACCTTCCGCAGACAAATGGACTAACATGAACGGTTAAACAAAACTATCGCCAACATGATCTCCATGTATGTCGACGTAGGGCCCAATATTTGGGGCGAGGTGTTACCCTACGTCACGTTTGTTTACAACACGGCGGTGCAAGAAACCACATGAGTAACCCAGTTTCAGCTGGCTCATGGCAGAAACGTAACGATCACCCTATTGGAAAATCTTGACGATGGAAAGATGTTGGAAAAAGCCTCATACAAGCGTAACCGTAATATGGGACATCCTATACCAGCGAAAAAGCGGCCCCAGTATAGTGGATTAAAGCGGAAAGATACAGGTAGGCGGAACCATACAAGCGTGTCGTATTATGGGACATCCTATACCAGCGTAGTGGATCTTGTTGAAACCATGTAGGCGGATGGAACCATACAAGCATAACGTAATATGGGACATCCTATACCAGCGAAAAGGCAATACCAACATGGTGGAGCCATATGGCTCCACATGCTGGTATCGCCTTTTCACTGTTATACAAGGCGATTTTTTAAGCTTTACATATTTGTTTAGAAAGGTTGTGAAAGCTACATTAATGCAGTTTGTGCAGGTGAGTTATACGTCCAGAGGTATGTAGTATAGGGGCCAAATCGTAACAATTAGTCGGATAATGAAATAAAATTTTTTAATAACTTTTTAATTAGTGAAAATGAACATATGGTTTCAATTAGAAATTTGCCGAGTCATTGAAAACGACTAAATAAACTCATTTTAGAATGATATAATTCAGGGGTACCATTTTACGCATTCTGTAAAAACGCTTTATTTGGATCCGTTTCTAGGTTTCGGTTTCTTATCAAAGCGCATCTCTGCACCTACGGTCCTGTTCCCCAGGGGTTTAGTCGCGCAACACACGTGCGCCCTGCTTCCCTCCATTCTACGAGGGAGGCGAGGAGGTGGCTTCGCATTGCAGCCACTGGTCAGCAGTATTGGAGGTGCAAAGATGCGCTCTGTTAAAAAAAGAAAATCTGGAAATGCGTCCAAATTAAGCCTTTTTTTAGAATGCCGTAAAATGCTGCTCCCATCTTATATATTCATGAAAAGGGTTGATTTATTGTGTTTCGACGATGCTTAGCAACTTTCTAGTTGGAATTATGGGCCTATTTTCACTAATTAAATATTTAACGAACATGATATACTTAAAGGGAAGCAAGAGTGGTTTTGTATTTGAGGAAACACATTTAAATCTTCTTCATTTGACTTCCAGAATCTCAAATATCAAAAGTATTTGGTAATTTGGTGAACCGAGGCTGCATAGAATAACTTTTAATGTATCACTGGAGGCACTCTTTCCCGGCGAGCGACATCACAAAAGGAGCTTTCGAAATCTCTGTTCACGCATCTTCAGCGCTAATCAAAGCTATGCATGCACACGCTATTTTTAAAAAGGGGAAAAAAAGACTTCACGACTGGTGCCAGTACGGAAGAGTACACCTAGAAAGCTTTCAATTGGACGCGCGGCCCTCAAGCGACACATGCTTGGCAGCCGAAAAATCCACTTACGACGCCACTACTGGTCAGTTGTTTTTGTGTTTTCTCACGTTTTGTTATATCTTTGGAGAAAACGAACGTGATTATTAGATTCACGGGATAAAACTACACTAGAATCAGCCTCCATCTAGTTTTCTGAAAGAAGTCTTGCACTTCCCTTTAATAAGCCGACTCATCATTACAATTATAATTACAATACAAAGGACACCCTATAGCATGTCCTCTAATACGATACGACTGTATGGTTCCTTCCCCGCTTGCATCCTTCGGGAGAGACTCGCAGACATCCAGCATTGCATTGGAATGCTGAATGTCAGCGAGTCTCTACATCAGCATTGGTTTGAAACAAGCATGATGTTTGCACACAAATAAGCTCTTTTCCGAGGTTTTCCAGGAGCACTAATAGCAGTGGCGAAATGTAGTGACGTGGTAAATTCAGTAGCAAGTATTTATTTCTAGAAGAATTGCATGCAGCAAAGCTGAACTTTGCTCAAAAGATGATAATTATAAATTCAATACTGAACAAAGGTGTCCCTTGAGCTGTCAGGCCAAACTCCCACTCTTGCCACTCAGGGGTTCCTAGCTTGTGCGTAGAGGATCAGCACAACCCAGATTTGTGCTGCGGGTGCACCTGCGATATAAAAATTGAATAAACATGAGATTAAAAATAAAAGAAGTTTACAATTCTTCGTAATGCGAAATTAGAACAAAGATCTAGAGGAGGAGGATGGGAGGGTATACCACTCCTTCCCCTCCCCTCCTCCTCGTCTGCTCCCTCCCATTTAGTGGGAAATTTCCATAAATATAACAGGAAAATTATCTCACTAAATTTAGCAGAGAAATTGATGTCACGTGACCTCAACACCAATTCAGTTTTCCCACTAAATGTAGCGGGGAAAATGACGCCACATGACTGTGTCACGTTAGCCAGAAACAAATACAGGTTCTCCAATAGATTTAGCTGAAAAATTAGTGTCAAATGATATCTACATTAATTAAATTTCCTGCCGAGTTTAGAGGGGCAGTTATGCCGATGGCGACGCCGTGGAACGGGCACCTAAGACCTGCGCCCTAAAAAACTGAATGCCTCACACGAAATAAAGTGATAATTAGAGATAAGACAAAGAAAAGAGAATCTAAGATACCGCTTTAATATCATTCCTTTGTCCGTTCTCAAATATCTTGATTTCAAGAAATGTTTATCTCTTTATTCATACCCAAAGAACACCTCCCAGTTTCAGCATGAATGCAATAAATCAATGCAGACTAGACCTTGTAAACCGTAATGCACATGAAAATGAATGTTTGCCACAAAGTCTTGCATGGGTCGGTGGCTCAGATCTCTAAATACATTTGTAATGAGGAACGTTCTTGAATAAAACTTAGGCTTTGAATTTGACAGTTAAAATATCCATGAGGAACACTATATGTCACTGATTTTTTGTGACATATCAGAAATGGCGCAGCACTGTCATCCTTACATACCTAAAAGAGTTTGCATTTTTTTTAGCATGGCATGTGCTATTCTGATACCCATACAGCCCTCTTGAACAAAATTTCGTCTATAGAGCTCTCTCTGTGTTCTTAACTTACACGACAGATTCGGTAGCTTGAATTCTCACTCGGCATCAACCCTTCTATATATTGATGTAATAGTGAAAGACAAGATGTATGGGCTTGAGTACGGCTCGACAAGCACAGATGTGTAGAAAAGTACTGTCGAAAACTCAAATGTCAAAATAAAAATATTAGGTAGAATGTGGATACAATTATGGATATGGTAATAAATACAGTTAGCACATTCAATATGAAGAATATGTGTTAGACGTACATTCAAAGAAACTTGTTGCATCTATATT
Organism: Ixodes persulcatus; assembly: GCA_013358835.2. Classification (NCBI taxonomy): domain Eukaryota; kingdom Metazoa; phylum Arthropoda; class Arachnida; order Ixodida; family Ixodidae; genus Ixodes; species Ixodes persulcatus. Next base: position 220,100 of record JABSTQ010009160.1, on the reverse strand, counting down.
CATGCAAATTACTTCGGAGAACCAAGCGCTACAGTCTCGAGAGGGAGTTCCGTGAATGATTCCACCTAAAATGAGTGTAGACGGAAAAAGCAGTTTGATCTGCGACAATGAGCGTTACATAAGCAGGTGACATGCCATTGTTACTGTTACAGTGCCGACTGTTTGAAACTGTCAGCCGCGTCATTCGGTGAGTTCCCTCCGTACATTACAGGGTTTGGCTCTCTCGAATGCTTTGCAAGAAAGCTGATGAACTGGAAATATCTACCGTAGTTCTAGAAAAACTATTTCCAGAATCTTATCTCAGCATCGTAAAGAATATAAAAAGTTTCTAGAGACAAGCTTAGTGCAAGAGTTGAATAAAATAGTTTGTTCTGTGAAACCATCTTGCCGTAGTAAACATATAAAGTTCCCCCAGGTAGAGCTAGTCAATTTGGATGATTGTGCCCACTGCACCACATAAAAATTTAATTTGCGACCTACAATATTTAATGGCTCAACCAACTCTGAATAAGTGGAACACTTGACATTAAAGATTGGTCTCACCATGACTCTCTGCAAACATCCACATAATAATTTCCATGAACCTTTGTATTTCAAGAAAACATTTGGTGCGAGCTGTTTAAAACACCATAACACATTTTAACACTAAAAGAAAGCCTGTAGTGGGCCACAACTTTAGCAGTTTTCACTTCATTATGAAGAGCAATTACACATATGTGCCCCTTCAATATGGACCTGCACTGAATTGTTTTCTTAAGTAGAACGTGCTATGCTCTGTTCACTATATAAATCTTTGCAAAGATGACAAAGTGCAAGTTCCTGTTTCTTTTTTATATTTCACATCTCCCAACTGCTGGGCATGATAGGTACATAAGATTGATTACACCAACGAAACATAGCGATTATTTAAAAAATTTGTTTGGGTATAGCACGAGCGAAGCCATTTGCGGGAAGTTATTTTTGTGACACCGTTGAACTTACATCAGCGGGCTTTAGGTTCACATGTTAATCATGTCTGCAGACTCCTTTTTGTAATTGGAACTCCATCCAACCTAAGATTTGAATATGTCTTTTGCATTTTAGGCTTAGTAGTGCTTTTGCTGTTTCACTCAAGGAACAGGTAAAAAGAATGCTTATTTCGAGTGGCATACCTAACACCTGGTGGCACGAGGACTCCCCTGTCGTGACGCTAATCAAGTCACAGGCAGGGAGATACTGCGATGCTCTTGTTGCCGGGATTACCTCCCCTATGGGTCCTGGCCAGACGACAGAAGAAGATTGAGTCCAAGCTTGTGGCCACTAGGATCTCCAGACCTTGAGGCACCCAGGTAGCTGAAAATATAAACAAAACACAATCAAGTACTTGGCAGAGATACATTACAATGAATGGCATATTCTTTTGTGATCAGCACATATATCCTTTTATTTCTATACTTTGTACTTTTACTTACAAAAATAAACTGCTCCTTTACTACCACAGCCATAGTCTCCCCCGAGGACAAGGCCATGCAGGCCTTGAAATGATGGGTACCTAATTAAGGCAAATGATTGAACGCATTCATTTAACCCTCTTCCACCCCAACCTGAAAGATTTCTGTCGAATATTCACATTCAATTGTAAAGACTACAAAAAAATACTACCACGTCAATGCACAGCCGTATACTGGGAGAGTTTTGCCAGTCGGTGTGGCGACGAAGGCGCTCGAGAGGCGGAAAGGGAGGAGAGCGCCGAAGGAGCGAGAGAGAAAGAAGGCAGCGAAGCGACGACCGTCATTTGGACGCAACGCTGTCGGCGCGGAGCACTGTTGAGGCTACGCGTTGTCTGCTACGGGCTTATTTCTTTTTCGCCTGACTCAAGGTTTGCGGTCGAACGTGGAAGAACCAATTCGTTACCTTTTAAAGCCACCGAGGAATAACATTATATCATTTTGTTGCGAGAGCCTGACAAATAAAAGTGGAGGACCAAAATTTGCATGCCGATCCCATGCATTCCGCCAGGCGAATGAATGAAAATGGCTGCCCTCCCCCCTCAGCTGGCAACAGTCAAGAGTTCACGGGCGTGCGCTCACGCCTCTCGGTCTGCACCACGGGCTGATTGGCTCACTCGGGAGGGGGACGTTACGGCGGCGAGATCATAGACTGGCCAAACTCACCCCATATATGGCTCTGCTGGAATGGAAAGATTTCTCTACCCTCATGTTCAACGAGTGTCGACTGGGGATACCAAATCATACACTAATTGAGAATGAGGGTAGAGTGTATCAAAAAATGGCAGGCGTCTGGATAGAAAGATTTTAGTTGGCGCACCAAAAGGCTAACCGATAAAAATGGGTACTACTCTGAGAAAAATGACAAAAAAGCACCGATCTCGACTTAGCACTAACAGCAGCACACAGTATCTATTATACTGACTAAAGGGTACTCAAACTAAATATTCTTCCCGGCTTGCATTTTAGGAAAATCTCTGAATTTACAAGAACTATTAAGACAACTGCTAAAAAAAGCAATGGCAAAATCAACAATTGAATTTGCCTGCTCTCCAGTAGCACATCTATGGCAGGTAGACGTGCAGAATGAGCAAGCAGTCTAGAAAAACGGGGTATACCCTATGTATCTTTTTTTTTCGTGCTGCAGAGCAAGTGCTGAAAGGAGGTTTCACGGCATCCACTTTTCACAAACAAATTTCTTGCAATCAGTTGGAACAAGTTTGAGCAGTGAACTTCTCCTTGACACTGGCATAATGTTTTTGTGTTGCCCGCGGAGACTCAAATAAATTTGTAAATAAAAACAAGGAAGATCAACTTTCATAAAACAAATCCGTCACTTTAGCAAAGAAAAGTTATCTTGACACAAATATGTATGATACAGTTTTACAGCGTCTATTCGTGTGCTTAACCAATGTTGAGGCAAATCGGCGACAATGAAAAGAAAACGCCCGAGTAGCATTAAGGGAAAGACAGAAAGGATGAATACCTACAAAAAAAAAATAGAACGACCACGGGCAAAGGTCTGGTGAGGCTCTCGGAGGGAGTCCCTGCAATGGGCCTGCGCAGACCACAGAACAAGATCGGTCAGAGCTTGCAGTCATAAGGTGCTTCATACGATGAAGTTCCAGAAGCAGCTGCAATTGGAAGCAAAGTGCATTTCATTTCTCTGCAAAATGGAGATTTTAATAAATAGCATGCATTCATTAGGTGATACAGTCATGAATGCATCGACTTTTCAATGCAGCACTATATCACCGAATTGTAAACTGTGCCAGGCAACACTAAAAACTGGAAGCATTATTCCAAACTATCCCAGCTTAAAGTTAACCACGGCAGAAGCTTCAAGCCATCCTTGCGAATTCAGTGCAGAAAGCAAGCCATGTGACCTTGTAGTTGGACGCCATGGTACGTCGAGCTTATAATCATGTTTCACGCTGTTTTTGCTGCAATGGCTCGTAGCGTCAAAAGTGGTCCAGCTTAAAGAGATACAAAGTATAGACGTTTGTGAGTGGCGCCCTGGCCAAGTCTTCAGCTACATTGCAAGGCAGGTACTCAGACGTTCAAACCGGGATGATTGCTGCCTGTAACCCTGCGACCAGCTTGTGCCCAGCTATTATTCGAGTTGAGCATATGACCTTGACAGTGCCGTTATTTGACAAGCAGTTTTACAAATGTTAGAAATTACTGACTCACAGAGAGACTGTGTCTTTACGACTAACGACTTGGGATACCTAACTGAATACTCATATATTAACTAAAGGCAACACCATTATCTGGCAGGCATTATATTTTTCAAAAGGCTGGGTCGACTTCTCATTTAAGAGAAGGAGTCGATGTGTAATAGGACAATACAAACAAAAATATTCCTTAAGAATTCGTTTTGCACCCCCAAATGATGTGTTTTTGAAGGCAATATACACAAGACACTTGATTTAGAAAGTGCCTCAACTGTACAAATGCGTATGCAGTAAGGGCTCTCGCCAAGCCTATTCTCCTCAGCTCTGTCCAGGTTAAGCCGAGTTAGAGTATAGAAGTACACGCTCACCGACAGAATGAGAAAGGCAAGAAGAAGTCTCCGTTGTTCCGCCACCAGCCCGACTGCTACCTTCAATGACGTTTCAGCATCTTATGAGCCTCGAGTGAGCACATCCGTTCAAAGCGGGGTATCGTGCTGGAGGACGCCCAGCCATTCTCTTTTTGTCATTGGCTATACTACATATTCTTAGTATGATATTTTTAAGTGAGACAAAGTATTGAAAATATGCAGTCCACCTTTGGCCATAATACAGAATTCTGATAAAGACAACAACAATGTATGCGTATTGTCATCCACCGTTTTCCAAATAAATTCTCCTGTTTATCGGAACATCTACACATGTGGTACGTGAGTGGGTTCAGGACTGAGAGGCTAGAAAACAAAACGCTCACAAGGCTTGTCTGGCCCTTTCAACCATGCAGGTACATTCGTCAAAAATACCCGATTTCTAGCCAAATTTTTTTAGAATGAGCAAATATAGTCCATGCTTGAGGTAGACCACTGAATCGTGATTCCCCCAGAATGTGTGAATCCTCCTTCAAACTCCGGTACAACCTGCAAATGAACTCTGTTGTGCTGCGGCACACATCCATGCTGCCTGCTTCATAGGAAAACCACTGTTTGTGTTGAAGACGACATCCCACAACGTACAGGCAACAATGTTTAACAAACTAAAGTAAAATTCATATCATTCAATAGACACAGATAGGCTCACAAAGTGATGACACCATGATTGTTGTTGTTGGTTTTACTCTTGCATACAAACAAAAATGACCTCCTCTTTTTTCCGATGTAAAGTAAAACCCCTTATCTTCGTGGCCCCTATTTCTCCTCGAAGCGGTCACAGAGGACATAATCACGGCCACTAAATTACGCAAAATTAAAGGCTGCAAAAATTAAGGGGCTTACAGAACTTCCATGTATCACATGATGCAGGCACGTAGCCAGGATTTTGTTTCGGGGGGGGCCCGCCCATGACAAAATGCTGTATGAGCGGGAGGGGGGAGAGGAGGTCCCAGCAATATGGAAGACCTCGGGGGGAGGGCCCGGGCCCCATGCCCCCCCCCCCCCCCTGGATACGTGCCTGACATGATGTTAACATTTCAAGGAGGCTGAAGGATTGGTTTAAGGAAAAAAATGGCCTATGCAAAAAAAAAAACGCCCTTCTCCAGGTTAGGCACGCGAGGTTCTTTTGTACTACATATAAGGTGGCAAATTTGTTTCGGCAGAGCTTTTGGTAAAAAGGAGTCTCACAGCTAGCTACACTTGGCGTCAACTATATTTTTTGGGGGCTGCATTGTAAAGGCTAGAGTAGCTTCCACAGCGCTTCAGCCCAGCACTGTTGTGAGGGCATGTGGTTTAGTGTTGCATCTCAATTGCATGGTCCAGAGAAACTAGCGCTGACATGTTGGAGCACTCCGGAATAATAACACGCCGACTATAGAAGCATTGAGAGATGCGCGCATGCGAACCGTGCATTTCTTGGAAGAAGTGGATTCGAGGAAAAGTAAAAACAATATGTGTACTTACGGCGGTCATACTTGCCTTTCTCAAGCATAATCACTTGTCCCCCGGTAGCACCATCCAGTAGGAAGCACCAGCAACACGCCCATGAGACGCTGCCGACTCCTGGATTGAATGACGACCCACCTCAGGTCTTGGAAGGAGATCCGAAACACTGCTTTAGGCCAGATGTTGTTTCTGGCGAGCCAAGGGGCTAAAAATAGAAATTAACAAATTTATCTGAAGCGATACATTCGTATAGCATAAACTCTAGGATAGCAGGATTTTTTAGGTCAGTGATGCGTTTTAATTAAACACAGAAATAACCAGCAGCCCCCGTTTTGCATAAATGTAATGGACGGGGTCAAAAAAATCGCTAGTATGAGTTTGTCAAGAGAACGCTCGCGGTGTATATAAGCTTCATTCAATTCACATGCACCTCCTGCACCGGTGCAGAAAAGTGTGGGCGGTGCACTTCATGTAAGCGATTTGGCGAGCGACGAGACGAGCTATAGCGACAAGGACTCGCTATCGCTCAGTCAGCCGCGCGACGAGACACACCTTATGAAACCGATTGGTGCAAGCGATCAAGGCGCTGAGCGACGTTTTCAAAAACTCAAATACCGAGCGACGCAAGCAGCAACACTGAGAAATCTTCGTCGCTCGTCGCCGGCACTCGTAACTTGTCGCTGTCGCTCGTCTCGTTGATCGCTATATTGCTTACATGCCATACAGAAAGGCGCTCTAAGTGCTTACCATTGCATTGGGACCGGCCCCGCATCCAGCCATAACCAAAGTTTTTTTTTTTTTTTTTTAAGCCGCCCAAGTAGAATTAACATCGTACATCGTTTTCAAGCATGGCTCCTCATTCATCGGCTCAATTTACATTTTTGGTAAATGAAAAACCGTGGTTAAGCACAATAGCCCTTTTGCGAAATCCCCCAAGCACCCCGGCCCGTGCGCAAGGAATTGTGGGAGAGACTGCCCCTCGCCTGGCCGCTCTGCCTTGAGATCGCATTGCCTTGTCGCTTGCCTCCTCTTGATCCTCTGTTTTTCGATTCCATTACCTATTTTATCTATTCTGTGCGCGATATTTCTTATATATATATATATATAGTATTTGTGTCTTTATTCTGCATTTTTCGACGGGAGTGCTTACGGACAACACGCCGCTTCGCGTGTTCTTCCCCGGGTGAGTACTACCGTTGCTACCGATTCCTATCGCGCTGTTAGCTGTTCATTTTGGTTCATTTGACCCGCGTGCAGTCGAGAGGAGCCGTTTATGAACACCCACGCACATGTCTAGGGGGGGGGGGGGGCACTCACTTGATCGAATGACATTTTAGCGAACACCCACGTTTCACCGAATGGCAGTTTAGCGAATAGTCGGACGCCGCGAAGCGGTGTTTTTTGGGTGGGCCAAATGGGTTCACATTTTGGTAATGAGCCGCCCCAGATAGTCGCCGCGAAGTGGCGTAAACGCAGCGCGGCGGATGGCTTAACGCGCGCCCCCGTTATTCACTAAAACATCGATTCGCTCAAATGTCGCTGTTCGCTAAAACGTCATTCACTCATGTGATATGGACCTGTCATAGGGGGAGGCAGAGCTCTGAATCAACAATCGCGACGCGAGAGCCGAGTGCGCTGTGATTTGGCCGCCCTCGCTCGCTCCGTTGACTCGCACTGTAGCGTATGCCTTCGAGTGCCGATTATTTGACCAAGATACAGCACGCCGCTTTGTCGCCGCGAATCATTTGTCCGAATGCCTGTGAAACAGAGGATTAAGAGGAGGCAAGCGACAAGGCAATGCTATCTCAAGGCAGGACGGCCAGGCGAGGGACAGTCTCTCCGACAATTCCTCGCGCGCGGGCCGGGGCGCTTGGGAAAATAGCAAATCTTCTATTACTCTAGCTCAAAATTGTCATGAACGCTTGGCACACATGTTTACACTGAAGCGCACCAAACATAATTTAAAAGTAGAACGAAAACGGGACGAGATTCACTTACCGCTTCACGGAAAGACAGACACCTTCTGATCCTAAGCCTAACGGACGAACTACGAAGTCTCCGGCGATCGGACGAGGCAAACCAGCCGCGCTGCACTGACCCAGGCTGACCACGCCTGGTTGAACTATGAGAGGCGCCGTCGAGTTGAGAACCAGAGTCGCGCCAGAAAAGGACCGCAAAACATCTGTCTTGCGAAACGTAAAGCGAGCCGACGACCCTCCCGCCGCTGCACCTTCACCTTCTCCGCGACGATGGGAAGCGGGCAAGCCGAAGCCCGGAAACTAGGCGAGCCGGGGAGCCGCGGCAGCCACTGGGCGGAAGCTTTACGTTCCGGTTTCGCCTTTCGCCGTCGCCGGCTATCGGTTGCGGGGTGGTGGGTTTGCGGATGGTTGCGACGGTTGCGACGACGGAGCCACGAAAAGTCGCCGAGTTGGCCGAGTACGAGTGACGGTCCATGGTACGAGCAACGGGCAGTTTCCCGCTGTCGATCGGTGATGCGCTCGGCTTGGTGTCACGATCGGTCTGTTGCCGTGCACGTTGGCTTTGCTATGCGGCACGGTTGGTGCGGCTGTCGCATACTTGTGGAGCACATTATTGGAGACTGTCGCCCCAAGACGTCGCCGTGAAGAGTTGACCGAGGAATTTGTGTGAGCTCATGCGTCGGTCTGTGTTCCGTTTCGACATGTCGGGTATATGTAACGATACCGGTGGTAAATGTTGGACGTTTTTGTTGGAAGATGGCGGTCGCCTTTCTGCATGTATGATTTTGTGATACCGGTGGTCTTGTGGTATAAGCGTTTGTTGGAAAGTTGGCGGTCGCCTACGTCATCGGACGCAAAATCATACCAGCTTCACCGAATCATATCGACAAGAAACTGGCTGCCAGTATAGAAAGAGGCGGAGCCATACCGGCGCCGGTATCTTCAGTTATGCAAAACATCATACCAAACTAGCTGCATCCATAATAACAAGAAATTATAATGGTGTTATACCAGAACGGTACAAGCAGCAGGTATGTTTCTTGTACGTTTTTCCAATAGGGCATTCTCGACACGATGCTACCCCAAGAACCAGCCGAGGATGGGAGCCCCGGCGCCAAGGTGGTTTATCAACGAGCTGAAGAAGTTCGCCAACTCGCCCGACTCCGAATTCATGATCAATAACGTGTCGACGCTACTCGGAACAACCTTCGCCGGATCGATGGTCCCTTCATGGCCGGAGACCGTGTGTGGGCTCAGAACCCGATACGACAACGCGGTCTAAGCGAAAAACTCTGCAAGTGCTACTTCGGAACTTACAAAGTGTTTCGTCGACTAGAAAACCTGAACTACGAGGTGATGTCCGACGGAACACGAACGTTATCGCGCAGCCCTCCACGACCGGGAGTCGTCCACGTCGTGCGTCTCAAACCGTACTACGATCGATAAGACTGTGAACATCGTTTTTCGTACTACGCTCGATAGGACTGTGTTTTACAAGCCTCCGTAATATGCCATTATTTCGTTTGTTTTTCGATTTCGTATCCCGTCAAGTTCCATCGGAATGAAGCTCTTTTTAAAGGAAGGGTGGGGGGGAGTAATGCCACGCGCGTCGCTCAGCGATTGCGTGCGTGGCTGAATGGTTACCGAACACGACTGTGGCGCGGAAGGTCTGGGTTCGATTCCAGTGAGCGGAATATTCTTGTATTTATTCTTTCAACTTGGCGTTCTCTTGACTTCGAGAACATTCTCACCTGATCGAGTTTCCAATGTTCTACGCGGCGAACGTTCTAGGCCGAACGTTCCAGAAAGCCACGTGGCTACAAATTTTGCTCCGCGTGGTGAGCCGCAGTCAGTTTTGCTCCAGCTCTCAGTCCTGCTGTTTAGCCGTCATCGACGCCTGCGACGCTAACGTTCGTCTATTTTATTTTGGGCACAAGTTCGCCCAATTAAACGTTTAGTTTCTTTGGTTATTTTTCGCCTCATCATTTGTCATTTGTGACAATATACAACAAATATGACCTGCGAAGTTTTCCCTCAGGAATGTTGCAACAGGCAAATATCCTTGCGTTAAGTGAACGGGAGCGAATAGATAGGCTAAAGATTCTAATTTAATGATTGATGGCAAAATAAACATAGACACTGCAAACTACATACGATTTTCGGGCAGAATAAACGCCAGATAATCTCATGCACGATCAATATTAGAGCACATAAATCTACTGGACGCGTTCAAATATTTCTTTCCCCAGATCAATTGTTAAATTTATGAGGTTGCCTGATAACTTTGCAAATTCAGAAATCCTTGACTACTTCACTCATAGAACCACTGCTTACTTAGAAAATCAAACGTTTTCAGATTTGTTATTTTGTCATTTCTTTGTCTATTGGGTGTTTCTTATTCGATACAATATATCAGAGTCGTTTTTTCTTCATCAATGTTAAAATGTGTTATATTTTCTTTATACTGTTGTTCGTCTCCTACCATGGCCATGTATGAGTCAGGTAGTATTATTAAGTAAACAAACAAATAAATAAACGACAGTGTACAAGGGCCTAGACACCAGTCTTGGATATAACCGGCTGCCTCGTAGTCCTCCTCTTCTACTGATCATTTGCACAAGACTCCTCTTGGTGCAGTTCTATCCCTTGTCATAACGACCGGGATTATTCCTTGCGAACTGAACGACAAATTCGATGGTGTGTTTATAAAACAGGATCGAAACTTTCTAGTAATCGCGTTCTTAAGCCAACAGAGTCGAAACTTATACCCCTGTCAGACGGGTTAGTTTAGTGCACTTCAAGCGAGTGCACTTCAACCCGTCGAAGCACACTCCAAGTGTGTTGGTGCTACACGGGAAAACTTAGTGTCCCTCTAAAATTATGGCAATGGCCATGAGTAAAGTAATTGGCACGTAACATATCAAAGTGCGCACGCAAAATTTCATAAATAGCTCTGTCGCCTTATTAAAACACGTTACCGCACATCCTAGCGTTAAGTCACGAGCTTTGACCCAAATTAAAATCCAATTTGATGGCTATGATCAGCCATTACAAGCCAGACAAATCCAAAACCTAGACATCACTTTCATTCGACACAACAAAAAAAAAAAATAATTAAGGTATGTGTGTATGTTTATACATCCTAGAACTTAGTCTGCCTCAACGGGCGACGGGTCTCCCAGCTGAAGATGAGAAATTTAGCCAGTGCAGTACAACCGCTAGCCTGGGTTTTTTAAGGTGTATCACGCATTAGTGATATACGATCGCACGCCGGTACGATGCTCATCCAGATCGAAACGGGCAGGGCTGGGGAATATACCCAGGATCCCTGGGTTCAGCTGCGCGAGCTTTCCCTCCACGAGCTCCGAGCAGGTGTGCGCAAGCCTACTTGGCCACTCGCCACTAGGGTGCATTCATGTGCGCTTCGCTTAGGGTGGAGACATGTCGCCATTTTGTCCCACACATTTATTTCTCTTTTTTTGTTCAGAGGTGCGTGAAAGAGCGTGTCCCTGCACGCGTTTGTGGCGCTGACTGCGCTACGGCGACATTATGTTTTCGGCGATTTCTTTGTATTTTACCCGTGAGCGCGCGCTGTCGGCATCGGGTACTACAAAGGGTGGCATCACCCTAAACAGAAGGATATTAAGGCACTCTACTCGCCACTCGCCGCAACGAAATATCATGGAATGTGTGGAGGACGAGCTGGAGAGCGATTTCCGCAATGTTGGACAGTGGAAGCGCGTGGTGGGGGAACTTTTCTCCGCGAGAGCCCAACGCCTTTCAGATGAGAGGCAGCTGGAGCTGGATGCCGACTCACAGGCAAGAATTTCGAGTGACATCGATCAGCAGCTGCAGGCCATTGCCTTCACCATAGCCGCTCTCATGACCGACAGCTTACCCGTGATAAGTCGAGAACGGTGGACTGTCCAGAGGAATGAACGGCGGTTCGAAGACACCTTGCGCCATTTGGCCGAGTTCCAATTCAAGCAAGCCTTTGGAGTCTCTCCTGCAACCTTCAGATTCCTCCTGGAGTCTTGCAGGTGCCTCCTGGCTGTCGCTGGCCGTGACGAAGTGGCCAAGGCTGGAAACTAGATTAGCGGCTTGTTTTTCTACAACGCACTACTTTCATGCAAAACAGAAAACAAGTGCGTATCTAATATTACTCCTCTCGAAATAATATTAATGTTACGCAGCGTTAGTTTCTTCTATTATTTTTACTCCATGAACACTGCTATCGAGATTACACACTCGGTCCACCGGAGCGAGCGTAGTGTGCTCCCGGAACTCTCTTCATCGGAAGTGTGTTCTTCGGGCAGGGCTGGGGATTGAACGCAAGATCATTGGGTTCTGCTGCGCGAGCTTTCTCTCCACGTACATCGAGCTGGTGTGCGCTAGCCCACTCGGCCACCAATACCCCTTAATAAAGACACGTTAAAAAAATTAGACATTTACAATCCTCTGTAATTCCGAACTAGAGCGCAGCTCTTGAGGAGGAGGAGGGAAGGGTACGAAGGGGAGGGTATGCAACTGCTCCACCCTCCGTACCCTCCCATCCTCCTCTCCTGCTCCCCTCCCATTGTGCGGAAAATTTTCGCTAAATTTTCCGCTAAATCTAGCTGAAACGTTTTTACGCTAAATTGACGTGTGACGCCACATGACACGTTACGTGCAATTTCACGTGTGACGTTAAGTGACGGCACAAGGGTTAAATTTTCCCGCTAAATTTAGCGGAAACATTTCCCGCCAAACTTAGCAAAAAACCTTCCCGCCAAATGTAGCGGGGAAATTTCACCCTCGTGACGTCACACGTGATGACGCGTGACGTCACGTGTGACGTCATTTTTGGAAATATCCCATTATGCAACGCGCGGTTACGCCGACGCCGACGCCGCTCAACCCGGAAACGGGCGCCTAGAAGCTGCGCTCTAAAACAACGTTACATTAATGAACGATTTTTACGCCAACTGGATGATTCTGATCGATCATGGCAAGCCAAGTTAAAGAAAAAAAATCATATCCAACTTTGGTCTTCCGCTTTGGCCCATGGAAGTCTACGAGGAGGCCATGACATTGCCTATTCAGATTATAATTATCGTGTTGTCTCAAATACTTACATGCTGAAACAAAAGTAGGCTCTATTCTTCTCTGCTAACCAAGATAGCCCTGGAATGACTGACTTTGTCGTCGTCTTTTATCTATTCACCACGGCGCTAATCTTGGTAGAGATCAACCTAAACTCCAAGTTCACCCCACTTTATTTTTTTTTTTGAAAGCCACTCTTCTCTGTCCTTTCTTTCACAAATATCTTGTTCTCTATAGAGTAAAATGTACGCCACGTTTTTGTTTGTGTGTTGTTATGTTTTACCGTTGAAACACTGCTATTGATGCCACGCACTCAATCGAGTAAAGCGAGTTTGCCAAACTCACCCGAAGCCAAGTGTGTTCCTCAGGAAGAAGCCGTGTGGCACACTGCAAAATAGACAATAATGGCGAAGTGCACTAGGTAGAAGTGCACTAAATTAGCCCTTCTGACAGGGGTATCAAAATCTGCCAGCGGCTTCCTTAGCTCCGAGGGAAAGAGACGGCCCACTGACCTCCATGTCGTGGGTTGTAATCCAAGTTCAAGTTCAAGTTAAAAGTTTATTTGGACAAATGTTGAGGAATACAGTTGTCTGGGGGACCGTCACAAAAGACATCGACATGCCTGACAATGGAGAGCGTTTTTACGGCCAGACCATTTAGCTTGCCTAGACAAAACATGTCTGACAGAGGACCAAAAACTTTTTAAAACTTTATTTTAATAAGTTTTTGGAGCGCCTTGCTCATGTCGCTTGTGTTATTTTCTTTCGTTCCTATCTGTTTGCGCTTATAAACCTTATACCAACCAAAAACTGCTTGATCAGGAAAAACCAGAGAAAGTCAAGCAATCTCACGGAGGCTTATTGCGGAGGTGGCGCCGCGTATCCGTAAAATATGTTACACGTTTAAAGAGGGTCGGACTTATTTCTCCGTCCTCAGCTGGTGTGTGCCGGATGTCCCTCTTCTGTGCGGCACGTAAAGCCCAAATTTTACTTTCATTTTGCTTACACTATGGCATTAGTTGAGACCTCGTTGCTGACAATTCCTTCTCCAGAATTTTGCAGCCTTCTCACTTTTTTATGAACAAAAACTAAACAGCAACACCCTGAGTGCACAAATGTAATTTGCTAATATCACGAAAACAAAGTTAATTGGAGATGCGCCTCGTCCAGAGCTGGAAGATTTGAGAACAGCCTGTATGGCGACTTCGAATGACATGATGATGATAGCCGGCAAACATTTGTATATGACCTATAGGACGAGGCTGTAATCACTACTGAATTCCGGATGCATCTGTGGTTAAGTCTCTAGAAGAGTAATATGCATGCGCTCCGGTTCGCAAGGCAATAGAAAATTGTCGTTTGCATACCTAACGTAGGCGGGTAGGTGTTCCCCAGATGTGAGCTCCAGCTCAAGCCGCGTACAAGAAGTCTTGAAAACATCTAAAGCGTGTATAGCAAATGTAACCTTGCTAATCTCAAGCCATGATCAATACGAGCTTAAGAAACTCCGGTTGTAGCGACCCCCTGAATTATAGCCGCCACTGAAGCCGAGAGGAACCCCCAACAACTAATCGCCAAGCAAGCGTTAAAATAATTGGGGCTGTGTGGATATACATACAGCGTGTAGTTGTTCAGCCTTTCAAAGTTGCGACGAATCACTCGCTGTAGATGAGTAATTTAGCCAGTGCAGTACAACCGCTAGCCTGGGGTCTTTAACTGCACCACGCAGTAGTGATTCACGACCGCACGCCGGTACAATGCTCATCCAGATTGAAACGGGCAGGGGTGGGGATTGAACCCAGGATCGCTGGGTTCTGCAGCGCGAGCTTTCGCTCCACGTGCTCCGAGCTGTTGTGCCCTAGCCCACTGAGCCACCGATCTTTTTTTTTTCTATTGCATGGTAGTTACAGCAACATTCATGTCATTCTAACAGCGCTGTACAGCTCTTTTGCACAGCGTATAAAAAAACACGCATTTCGAGGAGTGATTTTAAAATACTAGTCCACTCTGGTTCAGGTTCACAGTTCAAATACACACTCTGTACTTGTTTTACAAGGTTGAAGAAATATATCCGCACTTTGTTTGCTTCGAGGTCAGCATGTCGAACATCCATACGTGATCTCCAAATGCTGCACAAAGCTAACAACATAATCGCGTCATAAGGAACTTTATTATCAATATCCACACTAAGGAAACGTATCCCTGTTGGGGTTACAGGCAGTTCTTCCTTTAAAGTGCGTTGGAGGACATCCCAGAAACATACCGCGTCCCAACAAAAAATAAACACAAGTTCAATAGTCTCAGTTTTTTTACATAGACTGCAATTTACCGACCATGGCACATAAATCCCTCTTTCTTTAAGCCAAACCTTAACTGGCAAGGTATTCGTGTGTAATTTATAAAATAAAGTCTTAACAGCCGCGGGAACACAGATCCCTTTTACACGTCTAAGCACATCGTGGCCACGTTGGGACACACCTCGATACAAGGGCATGGGGAAAACATTCACAACTAAATCGCGATAGAGCGCTTTTTTACTGACATCACAAAGGTAATTCAAAGAAAAACGTGCTGTCAAAAACCCCATCGTGTCAACAACCTCTTTAAAAAAAAAACAGTGATTCTTGTTGGCTCGCCGCCATGAGAAGAAACAAGAAAAGATGGCAAATGTGGTGACACTTTTTTTTTAATCAGTGTGCGAATGGGGCCACCGATCCGTTTCTTCTTCCCAGCTGTTGTTTTCAGGTTTAATTGAAGTGCACATCACGTTTACGGGATATTCAGTTCTAACCTGACTGTGCCAATTCGGTCGCTGAGATTTTAAATCAGAAATCACTCACCCTGACTTTAAAAATTGACACTCAACTCACTTTAGAACCTTGACCAGAGTTCTAGAATTCAGGAAGAGTTTGCTTTGTAAGCGCCCAATGACGTCTTTAAGCTTATAAGCGACGCGCTCCGATGGCACAGATTGCACTCCCCTGCTTCGTGGTCTCAAGCTTTATGAACGGTCTGTGTCCAGCCACCGCCAAAGACCCAAGCAATCACCATTGAGCGGGACACGGTATATGAGTGCAGGCTACAGCATAACGATTTCCTGCTATCTGCGATTCAGCCTATCTTGTGTACGCAGATAATTATTAGGAACTATAAAAAAGCCCGGAACTCGTAATCCCCCCCCCCCCCCGGAAATTATGTCCCGAAAATGCCTACCTACGCCTTATCAGCGACATTTCTGGCTTTCGCCTGGTGGCTTCCTTGATGAGCTTTCTCCTCTCCACGCGACAGAAACGAGGATCGGAAGAGAGCTTCCCTAATAGTCACCGAAAGAAGCAGTACGACGAGACTTAGAGGCAGACGTACACTTGGCGCTTCCCACTTTTGCCCGGCTTCTTTTTTCCCATCTACTCTCCACTTTTTTCCTTGCCCCAATATGGCTCCCCTTGCAGCTTAAGGGAGGGGGGAGCGTTAAGAGTATTGTCTTCCCTGCTGAAAACCGCGGTCGTATTTTGGCCTTTAACGTTCAAATAATTTGTGGATTGCATTTTTTATATTGTTTATCTTGAGACTTAACACAATTGAGAAAATAAGGCTCCACCTTCCCCTTCGATTCCGGGATTTTCCTGCGCAATTGGAAAGCAAACTATTTTTTTCTATCTAAAACCGCGTGTGGCGGTCATCGCTCTACTGAAAAAAACATTTGGCACCTCTATAAAAACATTCGGCCCCTCTATGTAGGGCTCTATTTCATAGAGCCTTACATGGGTTCTATAAAAGTAAACAGATTCATATTGGTAACCGTTCAGCCATACCAAGCACCCGTATAGCAATCAGTATTTATATAACATTATTTACATATCAAGTGCAGATCATTGTCCGACCTTCGAAAACAGAGCCGCTCAACCTTGCTCGCGAGCTTTTTCCCTCCGTCGTCATCTTCTTTTTCGCCGTGCAAGAGCTGGTGCGTTGACCGCTACAGGTCCCTCTACTCGATTTGACGGTTTAAGGTAGAAAAATGAACTTTACGAAGCAATGGTTTGGACACATTACTCTCTGGTGGATCCTGACATCACGATTGGATACGCGCGGGCTTAAGCCTGTCTATTGATACATTCTCTGCTTTTCCGTTTAAGAGTATCGCGAAGTGTTTCGGTGTCATCTTGAAAACCGGAAATTGACCATCTTGGTGTGCATGGAGGCAGCGGCTAAGTGTGTCTTTTCTAAGGAAAACAGGGCGTGTCGATGACGGCCTTGTAGGTGTGGGGCGGAGTTGTAACATCCCTGAGACGGTGAACGCAGTCGGATAGATCGGGTGTGACGAGTATATCAGGCGGAATGAAACATTCCTGTGGTAAGCGAAGCGTCATTCATTGACAAGTTCGTCGGCTGGGTATAAAAGTTGGTATCTGAAGACCGGTTGAAGGCCCAAAAGCGGTAGAGGTAACGATTTGGTCCAGTGGGCGGGAGCCTCTCGGCCCATGAGTGTGGTCTTCAGCTGATGATGAAACCTCTCAACCATTCTGTTGGCTTCGGGGTGGTAAGCTGTTGTTTTCAGCTTGCTAATACTGAGGAGAGATGTGAACTCTTTCAGGAGCGCGGATTCAAATTGTCTGCCTCTATCCGTGGTGACAATTGCTGCAACTCCAAATTGCGAAGTCCACATGTGTAAAAATGCTTGTGCGGTTGTCTCAACCGTAATGTCAGAAGCTGGAAGAGCCTCAGGCCATCACGTGAATCGAACAATGGCCGTGAGACTATATATGTGGCCTCGTGATTGCGGCACGGACCCGACAATATCTAGATGTACTTTTTCAAAACGAGCTTCAGGAAGCTGGAAATAGCCTGTCGGGCTTTGTGTGTGGCGCTGAATATTTGCACTTCGACATGCCAGGCAATTTTTGGCCCAGCTCCTCACATCGATGTTTATGTTTGGCCAGACATATCAAGAGGTTGTGAGCTTCTTTGTTGCTCCTATGCCTCGATGCGATAAGCCGTGTAGAGAGTCAAAATTTTCCGCCTTAACGTGAAGGGAACAAATGGGCGGGGAGAGCCGGCAGAGTTGTCGCAAGTGAGGGTATTTTACAACCCATGGAGAGTGATGTCTTTGAGGTGTAGAGCTCCCGGTGTACTTCGAAGTCTATCAAGTTCTGAGTCAATATGTTGGCATCCACCAGTGCGTCCGGAGCCAGAGGCGCGGCATTACCACCAGTGACTGGGGCTATGCTTGGTCGAGACAGTGCGTCCGCCACTACCTTCTCCGTGCCCTTTATGTGTTGCATGTCAGTAGGGAATTCCGAAATAAGATATTTGGTGTGTCTCTCGTGGCGAATGGTTCCCGCTGTCTGGCGTGACAGATTGTATGGCGCCCGCCAAAGGTTCATGTTGAGTGAGGATGTGAAATGATTGAACTTCCAAAAAATGTCGAAAGTTACGAATTGCCGAATAGACAGCGAGGAGCTCCCGACTGAAAGTGCTAAAGCGGCGCTCAGTACATGTACGTTTCCGCGAAAAGAATAAAATCGGTTGTTATTCGCCGTTGCCAAACTGCTGAAGGACAGCGTCTACTGCAGTGTTTAAGGCGTCAGTAAGTAGGCATCTCGGTGAATGAGGTTTTGGATATCGGAGCAAGGTGACACGTGCGATGTGTGTCTTGATGCTGGTGAATGCTTCTTTAGCCGCATCAGTCCATTTAGGAAGGTCCGTTTTCGAAGATTGCAGAATATTTTGAAGAGGCTAAAGCAATGTAGAACAGCGAGGAACAAAGCGTCAATAATAATTAACCAAGCCTAGGAAAGCTCTAAGAGCGCGGGCAGACTGAAGTGGCGGATACTCTCGCATGGCGTGCACTTTGCTGGTAAGTCGTCTGAGACCGTCACGGTCAATTTAATGGCCCGGAAAAGAGACGCTCCTTGCACCGGAATGACCTTTGGAGGTATTAATCATAAGGCCGTTTTCGTTGAGTTGTTGGAAGAGGTTGCGAAGTCGGTGCTTGTGTACCTCTTCAGTCCTGCCGACAACAAGGATGTCGTCTAGATAGGCGTACACAAAAGGTAATCCTCGAAGGACCTGGTCTAATTTTTTCGAAAGGTCTGTGTAGCATTGCGTAGTGCGAAAGGTATCCCAAGAAATTCAAAAATACCGAATGGCGAGGTAATAGCCATTTATTTGACATCTTCAGGCGGGACCGCTATCTGATGGTACGCGCGAACAAGATCTACTCGAGAAAATGTGATTGCACCATCGATAATTGACGCAGCATCGTGGATATGGGGCACCGGGTAGCGATCAAGGGTGGTCGCTTGATTGAGGGCGCAATAGTCTCCGCAGGGGCGCCAGTCGCCGCGTGTCGATCTGGAACCATATGTAGGGTGAAGCCCACGAGCCGGAGGAGGGACATATTATTCCCAATTCGAGCATATGGTCGAACGCTTCTTTGGCGGTCCGGTATTTTTCTGGAGGAAGCCTTAGGGGTCGTGAATAAACTGGGTGTCCTGTCGTCTCGAAATGATGTTGAGTGAACGTTCTGTATTACTTGTCTTTTGAAAGTACAAGGACGTACTAGGTAACGGGACACTTTCATAATATCATTGTAGACAGACTCCGGCAGGACGAATAGTAGAGACAGTCCAATTGATTGCATTTCTGTGCGGGTCGCTGATACCGAAAGGAGCGTAGTGGCATCGATAAGACGACGGGTGGTTATGTCCGCAAGGACGGTGTTGTGTTGCAGAAAACCTTCTGCGAGGATTGGACGTTAGATATATGCGATAGTGAAGATCCAGCGCCAACCTCGACGCAAATCTAGGTTGATTGTAAGAGTGTGGACTCCGTAGGGGGGAATGAAAATGCCGTTTGCAGCCTTAAGTTGCGAGAGTTGCTGATTACGACGGCATTGAGTTGTTGGAGGCAATACTGACACCTCGGCGCCGATGTCAAGTAGGAAACGAATTTCTCTGCCCTCATCTGGAAGAAAAAACAGGCAAGGACGACGTTGCATCCGGACGGGTGTTCCCCCCAGAGTTCGAACGTGCTGTTACGCCGACTTCAACGCCCGGGACGCTCTGCTGTTGTCTTCTCTTTACTCTTTGTTTGGGGCACGAGTACGCCCCAATAAACTTTTCTGTTTCCTCAGTTATTCCTTGCCCGTCACCTCGTCATGCGTAACAATATCTAATTACTTAATCGCGAGTTGCGAGCCACCTTATATACATCCTATTACCTCACTTTCCTTTGCGAATTCTTCAAATGAACAATCACTGTTGCTGATCTGTTTTTTTTTTTTTATTCTGAGATAATAAGGCTCTTCGAGCTTCTTCGCGACCACAAGTCATCTATGTGCTTCATCGTGGTGCACAGGTTGTTTATTGAATACAGCAATATCAACTGAACTTACAAATGAAACAAATATTGCACAAAAATAAGCTTCGCACTCAATTTCGCAGCTCGCTAATAACATAATGTTTTCTCGCGAGGGTGTTTACGTGTAACTAAAACTATACCAACCATGTAATCATGAATGCTACAGAGATGCAAAGGTTCCCGAAACTGAAGTTAAAAAACGTGAATCTAGCAGTGAGCCAATAATTTTTTAATTTCTTGTTAATATATATATATATATATATATATATATATATATATTATGGGTGATATCAGCTCAACTCAGGCTCGCATTTAGGGTCGAATTCTTAATTTTGACAAAAAAAAATATGTTTTGGGGCAATTCCTATAATAAAAGAAGACGCAAACGGCAATGTCGTCGGGTTTTTTGTTCTCAAGTTATGGACCGTTGAAGCGGTGAAGGTGGAAACTGACGTTTTTCCAGCTTATCGGAGGTGCCATATTTCACTCCATCCCTTTTCGATACCTTTTACGCTACATCAATATAACTTTTTGGGAACACTCTAGGCATAGGCTTTTTCATGCTAATTAAGCGCCTAGGTCATAACATTTTTAATGATTTTTTTTTATTTGTCAAACCTCCTCTCTGCGACAATATTTGACGACGTTCAGCAAGCTGTGCTGTGTGACCTAATCAACATATTATGATCTTTATATCACCCTAAAGCTCTAATTAAGCTCTTTCTTTTGAGTATATTTTCAATATTTTGCAATAAGTATATAGTGCGCTGCATGTGCCTGAAAAACGAAAATTTCGAAAAACTAGCAAGTTTAGAGTCGATTTTCTAAAACACCCCACTTTTTATTTCTTTAATTTTTTATTTACAGTTATTTAATATAGTAGTCTACCAGAAAGTACTAACAGAAATTGTAATATATTGTTTGTATGGCCGCTATTAAGACTCGAATCTCGTGCTATGAGCGTTTTTAACGGGACTTCGCACAGGCTCTCTGCTGAGCAGAATTGTAGCCTATGTAAGGTTTTTTATTTATCTTTAGCAGTTGCCTCAATATCCAACAATAAACATTAATAAAATTTGAAGTAGTGTGCTTAAAAAAAATTTACTTCGAAGTCCATATCCACAAGTACGGGCACAGCGCTTACTTCCTCCCAATACGGGGGAATGCAGATCGTTAGAGAATTCCTCTGGGGCCTTCTGCTTTCGGCTTTGAGTTTGAAATACCAAACTTGACATGTAATTCTTATATTTTCTTATGTCATACAGATATTCAGTGCATATACATATGTACGATTTAGTATCTGACGCTTAGAAAGTACGGTTTATTTTGTGCACGTACGGACTCCTTCGTAAAATTACAACCATTTCGTAGCGTGTAAAGCTTCAAACGTGTTACTCATGTGTTTAGGTTTCGTTTCTGTTTTCAGTGATTCATGCCAGGTTACTTAGACTTTTTCTTCTTGACTTACGTTTGTCCGGGTGTCTAGATGTTACGTGTCTTCTCCGTCAATACATAGGGCGAAGCTCACACACCTTGCAAATCACGCCAGTGCCAAGTAAATAAATATTGTTAGGATAAATATCGTTGCTTCACTGGCTTTTACGCTCAGATATTGAGGTAAGTACTAACATTAAATAGAAAACGTTACATAGGTCAAAATTCTGCTCAGCTGAGCGTCTATGCGAAGTCCCGTTCAAAACTCTCGCAGTTGCTGTACATTGCATTACAATTGCTGTTGGTAGGTCCTGACAGATTACTATATTACCTAACTGTAAATAAAAAATGAAAGAAATGAAAGGTGTTTTTTTTTAGAAAATCGACTTCAAACTTGCAAGTCTTTCCTTAGAAAAACTTTCAAGTTTGAAGTCGATTTTCAAAAAATATTACCTTTTATTTCTTCAATTTTTTTATTTACAGTTAGGTAATATAGTTGTCTGCCAAGACCTACCAACAGAAATTTTAATATACTGTTTGTATGGCCGCTATTAGGACTCGAATCTCGTTCTGTGAGATTTTTGAACGGGACAGTTGAGCGCATAGACGCTCAGCTGAACAGAATTTTGACCTATGTAAGGTTTTCTATTTAATGTTAGTACTTACCTCAATATCTCAGCGTAAAAGCCAGTGAAGCAACAATATTTATCCTAACAATATTTATTTACTTGGCATTGGCGTGATTTGCAAGGTCTGTGAGCTTCGCCCTATGTGTTGACGGAAAATATACGTAACATCTAGACTCCCGGACAAAGTTAAGTGAAGAGGAAAAAGTATAAGTAACCCGGCATGAATTACTGAAAATAAGAATTAAACCTAAACACATAACTAACACGTTTGAAGCCTTCAGTGTTGGGTAAAGTACATCTAAAAGGTACAGAGCTCGACACTGTTAGCGCGAACAAGCGATCTCCGGTTTTTCCAGTTTTTCTCTTTGAAACCAAGGGATGTCATCCAAGTTATTATTGTTACGGAGGGAGCTCATTTAGGTCTATAAGGTAAGCGATAAAATTTCGTGCTCCATAATACTATTTAGAAGTACAATGCGAAAATACGTCGACGCCGTGTTCGCGCTAACAGTGTCGCGATGTGTACTTCAAGTAAAGTACAAAGTAAATGAGACGTGATGTACTTCAAGTAAAGTAGAAGTGCTTAGGGTGCAATGTACTTGAAGTAAAGTACTATAAATACACTGTATTTCAAAGTAAAGTACAAGTATTTTAACACAATCTTTCATGATGCCCTTTCATTCCCTTATACAGTGATTTTTTAACTGGTATGCATTGCCTAGGGGTAATCAGGGGTGCATGACCTATTTTCAGAAACAGCGGCGAATTTTTGATCAAGTCAAGTGGCCACAGGGTAGTTATTTTCAGGAATGGAACCAAATACAGAAGTCCCTCTTCTGAAGTTAGCGCCGCTTGCACTGGATTGTTGCACCCTAGGGGGTTAAATGTACTAGGAGAGAGCATGACGTCAGCCCCGTAGCTTCCGCAAGCAATCCTCTGATAGAAGAGCGTCCTCTCCTTAATGAAAAAAACTGTGAGTGTGCAAGCGAGCTTTTGAAAATTAATCATAATGTGACACCTGAGATTGGCGTGCGAAAAATTAAGGAACTTTTAAGCCGAAGGAAAAGACAAAAGAGAATGCCTCAAAACATTGTGACATTCTATTCTGTTGTATTTTTCTTCGACTTGAAACTTTAATTTTTTCGCACCACAGTCTCAGTTGCTACATTATGATTAATTTTGCTCGTTTAATATTTTAAACTTCCTCCCTTGCGCTGACCGACCGAGAAGTAGCGAGAGTTCGAAAAGCCACGGGGAAGCTGCCCCCAGAACAAACGGAGCGATGCGTCGTCTGCTCACGTTTCTGGTGAGTGCAGATTATCTCTCCCAGTATTTCTTCGTTGTTGACAAGACATCATTTCGTGATACAAATTTAACAAAACCAAATTTGGGGAATGTATACTTTGAAGTCGGGAATTGTGCTTTCCTCGGAAAGTACAAGAAAAAAAAATATTTGAAGTAAAGTACAAGTACGTACTCAGAGAATCTACTTCAAGTAAAGTACAAGTTTGCTAAACCTACTTCAAGTAGTACTTTAAGTGCAATGTACTTAAAGTATCTCCCAACACTGGAAGCCTTACACGCTACGAAATGCTTGTTATTTTACGAAAGAGTCCGTACGCGCACAAAATAAACCGTACTTCCTAAGCGTCAGTTTCTAAATCGTGCATATGTATATGCACTGAATATTTGTTTGACATAAGAAAAGATGACAATTACATGTCAAGTTCGATATTTCAAACTCAAAGCCGAAAGCAAAAGGCCCCAGAGGAATTCTCTAACGATCTGCATTCCCCCGTATTGGGAGGAAGTAAGCGCTGTGTCCGCACTACACTACTTCAAATTTTATTAGTGTTTATTGTTGGATATTGAGGAAACTGCTAACGATAAATAGAAAACCTTACATAGGCCACAATTCTGCTCAGCAGAGCGCCTGTGCGAAGTCCCGTTAAAAACGCTCATAGCACGAGATTCGAGTCTTACTAGCGGCCATACAAACAATATATTACAATTTCTGCTGGTAGTTTCTGGTAGACTACTATATTAAATAACTGTGAATAAAAAATGAAAGAAATAAAAAGTGGTCTTTTTTAGAAAATCGACTCCAAACTTGCTAGTTTTTCGAAATTTTCGTTTTTCAGGCACATGTAGCGTAATATATACTTATTGCAAATTATTGAAAGCATACTCAAAAGAAAGAGCTTAATTAGAGCTGTACGGTGATATAAAGATCATAAATATATGTTGATTAGGTCACACAGCACAGCTTGCTGAACTTTGTCAAATATCGTCGCAGAGAGGAGGTTTGACAAATTAAAACAAATATCATTAAAATGTTATGACCTAGACGCTTAATTAGCATGAAAAAGCCTATGTCTAGAGTGTTCCCAAAAAGTTATATTGATGTAGCGTAAGAGGTATGGAAAAGGGATGGAGTGAAATATGGCACCTCCGATAAGCTGGAAAAATGTCAGTTTCCACCTTGACCGCTTCAACGGTCCATAACTTGAGAATGAAAAATCCGACGACATTGCCGTTTGCGTCTTCTTTTATTATAAGAATTGCCCGAAATCATATATTTTTTTCGTCAAAATTAAAACTTCGACCCTAAATCCGTGCCTGAGTTGAGATGAAATCACCCATTTATATATATATATATATATATATATATATATATATATATATATATATATATATATATATATAAATATATATATATATGGGAATGTTGGCTTGGAGTTCGAAGTCATAGAAGACTGAGATGCAGGGTAACGGTAGAAAAGAAACCAGGAGGATTTTATTCGACGTTTTGACCTGAGGCAGGTCTTCGTCGGAAATAGGTTTACAATAAAATTGTGGATGTGGTTCTATTCATAGAGTGCTTAAAGGGGGAGATTCGCATTCAAAGAAACTGCATAGGGAGAACAGGTAAGGGTACAACACCCAGAATCTCACACAAAAGACGGGATGAAGCTTAAGTCGGGGGCAACCGTACACAAAGGTCGCAAAATACATAGATGACACATAAAAAAGGGCGAGGAGGGAAATATGTGACGAACCGAATGACACACTTCGCTTAAAAAGAAACTGCGTACGGAGAACGCAAAGTAAGGGACGAACTCTAAGTCGGGGGAAGCCGCACACGGAGGTCGCCAAATACATGGGTGACATATCAAAGGTAGTAGGAAGTAAGGAAATACAGGATCTACGGAAACTAACTAAACAACGCAATAAAAGAACGAAAACTCACTATCCGATTCTAGCCCCAATCTCAGTACCACGGAATTCCAGGTCTAAAAGGTTTATTATTTTTGGTCTTTATCATACCATTTATTCGATAGCGCCCATAATCAATGTAAGTGTTCACGGGCTTCTGGTTATTACTTCTTTTATTGTTTAAATTGGTATATAATATATGACTCGCGTTGTCCGCGTTCC
Organism: Ixodes persulcatus; assembly: GCA_013358835.2. NCBI lineage: Eukaryota > Metazoa > Arthropoda > Arachnida > Ixodida > Ixodidae > Ixodes > Ixodes persulcatus. Next base: position 194,645 of record JABSTQ010009160.1, on the reverse strand, counting down.
CGATTTGTTTTGAATCCAAACTCTAAAAGTGTATTAGATAATTTCTCAAATGTGTGGTTCGGGAGGCTTAGATGTTTTGAAATCGACAGGCTCGGCAGAGATTTTGCGTGCGATTTATGATTGATAAAAGGTAGCCTAAGCGCTGTCTCAGTCTTTCTATACACTGTTTTTTGCACATCTCACACTGTAGCACATAAATTACATTTGGAGAGTCACTTGTAAGCTTCCCTCGGATTTTTATTGAGAACTGTGAATGCGTGCTATTTTCCGTGTTAGTTTCTCCCATATGTTAGCATACCAGGCATCCCGTTTTCATGCACGGTCGGCATCCGTTATTCGGTTGGGACGAATTCGGTCGGGAGTTGACTAGGCTGTCTCTAAGGTTGCGTGATCATCTCTAACTTTCCCCGCGACCTGATGGGAATGAACGTTTGAGGCGTTCGCTTTGTTTTCAAATCATATAATGTCACCTTAAAATATTATTTACGGTGGGGAAATTCACACTATACGCCTCGCAAGTGGGCTCATTTTCGTCTTCTGCGCATGAGAAAGGAAGTAGCGGTGACGTCAGAACGCCGAGCCCTGATTGGCTGATCGCGACCCCCCTATCTGAGCGTCGTCTGCTCCTTTGCAACGTCGTCTGCTCGCAACGTCGTCTGCGTCTGTCTTACCTTTCCTGCGACTTTCGGAAGTGCAGGTCTTTACGAGCGAGCTCGACTTCGCCTTTCAGAGAGGGCAGACGAAATAAAGCGAGCGGTACGTTGTTTTTAACAACTAGCAGACGCGTATCAAGGAGATAAGTCAAAGGACTCACTGGCGAGGTGTCCCGAGGCGCCGAGGTTTGTTTGCTAAGAACCGAGAGTGAGCGTGTTAGTGTCCGCAAGTTCCCTCCCAAATACTTTTTCCCTCCTTTCGTGTGCGGCGAGACTCCTTACTCTTTAACGGCGTCGGCGGGTCGGCGCAGTTAACATCGTCTGCTTTACGTCTGCTAGTCAAAGTGATGGCTTCTTACCTCTCCTGCGTCTGTCGGAGATTCACCGCTTTTTCACCGGCGAGAGTCACCGCTGCCTCGGAAAACGAGGAGATGACAAGAGGAAGAGATTGAAGGGTTCACAAGGGTCGCGCGGGCATATTCCAATCAGCACGCCAGCCGGTCGTGGGCAGACGGTCTTGGCCAAGGACCGTCGGAGCACCGCTGTGCCTGCTAGGCCTATTTGCCGAGCTCGCTTACTCGGGGTCGGTGGAATCGTGGCCGTTGGAGCATTTCCCGGGTGTTTGTGGATCCAGCGTTCTTGTTCGTCGTGGTTTATTTCAAGTACTTTTTACTTTTTTTTCTTGCTGCTTGCAGTCGGGACGCGTGAGAAGAGCACGTACAAAAATAAACGTCCGTTGATCGTCGCGACCAAGTAACTGAGCGACGCTGTCGGCCATGCTGAGTTGATCGTCGTAGGATTCTGTCGTAACCTGAGCAAAACTTACGATAATTTCGTTTCGTGAATACGAATTTGTTCTCACGTTTTGTCTTACGCACTCTTTTGGCGTAAGATCGTTTCGTGAAGCTGGCCTCTGCACTTCGGAAAGTCGCAGGAAAGGTAAGACAGACGCAGACGACGTTGCAAAGGAGCAGACGACGCTCAGATAGGGGGGTCGCGATCAGCCCATCAGGGCTCGGCGTTCTGACGTCACCGCTACCACCTGCTAACGTTACTTGATTACCTCAGTTGTGGAACTCCGGCAAAGGGATTACCCCCCGTCACTCACCTCAATCCGCCAAGTGTCATTCGAAGCGCCATCTATATTTTCGTTTCATAACTGTGCATTCTAAAGAGCACAGCTGAAGCGCCAAATGGCGATCACAACGCCGCCATTTCTCTCGCAGCGGTCACTCTACGAACTGCACGTGACATCTATTTTTGGCTTCAATCGGGTTACAGGGGTGCTACCTCCGTATCCCCAGCGGACGCGCCGCGAAATACCGCCCACAGTTAAAATGCGCCTAGGTCGGGACGCTCTACCTGAAATCCCCGCTGAGGCGTGGTTGTATAAAAACAATATTAATTGTGCTGCAAAACCTTGAAAACTAAGAATTTTAGAAAACATCACCCGCCCCCATTTTGTACTAATCTCCAATAAAAGATACTACAAAAAAAGTTTGTTTCGTTGGTTTTTACGTTTCTAGTGACGTTTAAACGAACGTATCCCGATTCAGTTACCAAGGCAGCCGTCGGGCGGCGCGTCGAGCGAATCTGGGCGAGTCGTGGTGAGTGAGGGGGGGTACTGTTCGTGCATGCAGCGTCTATGCACAGTTCCGTAACTGAGTTAATCTAATAACGTTGCCCCCTGCGCAAGAAGCAGACGAACTTGCTCTCCGCATAGGTTTGACATACATTCGTGCCCTGCGCGTTGCACTGAGGAGGACGGTCCTCCAGGAGGTCAGCGCGATTTAGTTGTGCAGCGTTTTTAATTGCGTCGTTATTAACTCGTGGAAGATATTTTTGTTTTCGCAGTGTGTTCTTTAGATGATTTCAGCTCGATTGGAAATCCTGTTGCCTTGAGCACACAGGTTTTTAAGCGGTGGGCCTGGCTGTAGGGTATACCCTTCTTGCAATACAGTGGATGGTCGCTTTCGTAGTGAAGGTATTTTTGCCGGTTTGTTGGCTTACGATAAAAATTCGTCGTAAGCTTGCCTTCTTCTAATATTACAGCGGTATCCAAGAAGTTGATACTGGTCTGAAAATAAGCGTGAGTGAAGTTTATGGTTAGAAAAACAGTGTTGTACTGATTTATAAACTCTAGCAGCTTCTCTTCTGTGCGAGACCAAATAAAAAAGATGTCATCTATACACCTCTTGTACATCAGTGGTAGCAAAGAACAGTCAAAGAGGAATTTGGTCTCCAGTTTACCCATAAATATGCTGGCATAAATAGGTGCCATCGTAGTACCCATCGCTGTGCCGTTAACCTGCCTATATTATTCTTTGTTGAATTCCTGTGAGTTCAGTTCCAAACCCAGGGGTATGAGGCTGGCAATTACATGACTATCAGGGGTGTCTACGTGTCTGTGTTGTTCGTACATTTCAATTAGAGGTGCGATTCCGTCGTCATGTGGGATATTGGTGTAGGGAGATGATACATCTAAAATGACGAGATACGACCCCTCTGGTATTCGCAAATTATAAATTTCTCTCAAAAAGTGGGTGTAGTATCCTTGATATAAGAGTCCAAGGTTAAGGGTATCTGCCTAATTAAACTGTCTAAGTATTCCGATATCGGTTCTGCCCTGACACGATTGGTCGACCTGGGTGTTAAGCTTCATGGATTTTCTGAAGCATGTAGAAGCGACCACAGGAAGGATGAGATGGCTTTATTGTATTTCATTCATTAGTAATTATTTTCCCGTGTTCTACAAAATCCTGTAGTGCTGAGATTGCGACACGCTTGTGTTCTGCCGTAGGGTCGCCCGTAAGTGGCTCGCAGAACTTTCGATCGGTTACTTTCGATCGAAAGGTTTACGAGCCAATTACGGGCCACCCTACGGCAGAACACAAGGGGGTTGCAATCTCCGCACTAAAGGATCTTCTAGAACAAGAGAAAATAACTACTAATGAATACAATAATACAATCACACCAACTCATCCTTCCTGTGGTCGCTTCTACGCGCTTGCGCAAGTCCATAAAGCCGGCAACCCAGGTCCAAGGTTAAGGTCCAAGGTTAAGGACGTGTCAGGATCAGGTACGATAACTGAACCGATATTGGGATACTGAGACAGTTTATTAGGCACACTCCCTTAACCTTGGACACTTATATAAAGGATGCTACCCACTTTTTGAGAGAAATGTCTGATTTGCGTGTACCGGAAGTGCCGTATCTCGTCACTCTCGATGTATCATCTCTCTACACCAATATCCCACATGACGACTGAATAGCCTCTCTAATTGAAATGTACGAACAGCGCAGACAAGTAGACACCCCTGATAGTCACGTAATTGCCTCCCTTACGCACCTAGTCCTAGAACTGAACTCACAGGAATTCAACAAAGAATAATATAGGTACGTTAACGGCACAGCGATGGGTACTAAGATGGTACATAGTTATGCCAACATATTTATGGGTAATCTGGAAAACAAATTCCTCTCTGATTGTTCTTTACAACCACTGATCTACAAAAGGTGTATATAGGACATTTTTTTTATTTGGTCGCACACAGAAGAGGAGCTGCTAGAGTTTATAAATCAGTACAACACTGTTTTTCCAACCATCTGCTTCACTCACACTAATTCTCAGACCAGTATCAACTTCTTGGATACCGTTGTAATATTAGAAGAAGGCAAGCTTACAACAAAAAAAACAAAAAAACCTTTATCGTAAGCCACCAAATCGGCAAAAATACTTTCACTACGAAAGCGACCATCCACGTCATTGTACTGCTAGGCCCATCACTTCAAAAGTATATGCTCATGGCAAGAGGACTTACAATCGAGTTATCCTCATCTAAAGAACGAACTGGAAAAACAAAAATATCTTCCGCGAGTTAATAACGACGCAATTAAAAAAGCCGCCCAACTAAACCGCGCTGACGTCCTGGAGGACCGTCCTCCTCAGTGCAACGCGCAGGGCACGAATTTATGCCTAACCTATCGTATGAATTTCCTCGACGTAAATAATATTTTAGGTTAAATTATAGCATTTTAAAACAAAGCGAACGCCTCAAACGTTCATTCCCATCAGGTCGCGGGGAAAGTTAGAGATGATCACGCAACCTTAGATACAGCCTAGTTAACTCCCGACTGAATTCGTCCCAACCAACTTACGGATGCCGACCGTGCAAAAAAGCAGGACGCCTGGTCTGTAAACATATGCGAGAAACTAACACGGCCAATAGCACGCATTCACAGTTCTCAATAAAAATTTGAGAGCAGCTTACATGTGACTCTTCAAATGTAAATTATCTGCTACAGTGTGCAAAAAACGGCATATTGGACAGATAGAGGCAGCGTTTAGGCTACTTTTTAACAATCACAAATCACACGCAAAATCTCTGCCGAGCCTGCAAATTTCAAAAAATGTCAGCCTCCCGAACCGCACATTCGATATTTTATCCGTTATGCTTTTAGAACCTGGATTCAAATCAAACCGGGAACGCTAACAACGCGAGTCATGTCTTATATACCGATTAAAAAAAAATAAAAGAAGGAATAAAGGAACACTTGCATCGATTGAGGCGCTATCGAATAAATAGTATGATTACGACCGTAAATAATTGTTAAGTGCGAAGTAATCAGGAGCCGCTTACTGAAAACACAACGAGTAGCTTTACTCGGCTCGCTCACAACTGCCGGTCTTGATGGCGGTGTGTCGGAATCTCCCCGCATGCGCTGGCACGCACACTGTCTGATTATGGCAGAAGAAGACGAGGCGCGTCTTCTTCTTTTGACATGTTATGCCGGACATAACACCTCCCCCCACTAGACGTCATGTCCATATCTTTGAGGTGGTCGCCGGTCTCGGGAACTCCTTCGAGTGCCTGAGGTGTCATGCTCGGTCGGCGGCACAACAGGGACCGATTCCTCGGGAATCGCAGTTGCGCTGTTGTCCCTGATGGTTGTCGCGGGTCGCGGAGGCAGGTCGTCACGGCTGTTAATGTCCCATCCGGGTGCCACAGCTGTCTGGGGAGGTTGATTATGCGATGCCACTCTTCGCGGCCGTATGTGGTTGGTGTGCCGGCGGATTGAACCTTGCTCTACCCGAATCATCCAAGAGCGATGTCCCAGCTGACGTTCGATCACTCCCGGTATCCACTTTTTACCGTCTGGAAATGTTTTAACCCACACTGCTTGGCCTGCATTCAGCTTGCGTGGGTATGTAAAGGTGGCAGTGCTTTCAGGTGTCTCGGGGCTGAAAGTCTTAAGTCGCTCGAGAGCAGACGGAAGTTCCCTTCCAAAAAGCATCCAAGCAGGTGTCTTTCCTGTTGCCACATGAATTGTTGTATGTTGTTTGAATAAAAATCTGGCAACCATACAATTCAGATCTTCTCTTCCTCTTTTAGCCAGTGCCATTTTCAGCTCTTGAACCATGCGTTCAGTCTGGCCGTTGGTTGCCGGGTGGTATGGCGCGCTTGTGATGGATATTACACCGTTATTCCGGTAGAAAGTCTTGATGTCTTCGGACACAAACGCTGTGCCGTTGTCTGAAACCACCTTCCGGGGGACGCCAAAAGTTGCGAAGATAGCCCTCAATTCTCTAATGACGGCAGCTGACGTCATGTTCCGCATTACTCGGACTTCCACCCATTTAGTGTAGGCGTCCACGGCCACCAGAAAAACTTGGCCTTCAACAGGACCCGCAAAGTCCACGTGAATAGTATCCCAAGGGTGGAGGGTCTGTGCCAGACTGGCATGGGCTCCTTTGGTGGTGTCTTGTGGTGGGTCTGGCAGGCACTGCATTCTGCGACGTATGACTCCATGTCTGCGTCGATACCGGGCCACCAGAGGTAGCTCCGTGCGCATGTCTTCATTGCGAAAATTCCGCGGTGCCCCGCGTGAATCAACGTCAACGCGTCCGTCCTCAGCCGCGTGGGGATCACAATGCGTGCCCCCATGTCACACAATTTCGATGTGTCGACAGTTCTGCCGCCTTTTTTGTGTTCGGTGCGAACTCTGTTGATTTGAGCCGATGAAAAGTGCCCTTCTGAATTGCTTCTAAAACTTCAACAGGCACAGTGTCCTTTGCTGTCGCTTCTGCTACCTGTTGCGCTGACAGAGGAGGCCGTGACAAGCCTTCAAACATCAAGATGTCGCCAGGTGGATTCAGTTCGTCTTTAGTATGTGGTAACGGAAGCCGACTAAGAGCGTCTGCGTTCTGGTGACGATTTCCTGGCCTGTACTTCAGGTCGTAGTGGTAGGCTGCCAGCTTCACGCACCGTCTCGTCATCCTTGGTGATAACACTTGTGGAACAGGCTTGTTGGAGCCGATGATACCTAGCAGAGGTTGATGGTCTGTGAGTATGGTCACGGACCTCCCAGCGATGTATTGATGGAAGTGGTGAACTCCGTACACGATAGCGAGGCCTTCACGATCCAGTTGCGAATAGTTCCGCTCGGCACTGCCTAGCGTTCTGGATGCAAAAGCGATCGGGGCCTCCCGCCCATCAGCATCTTGCTGTGCAAGTACGGCTCCCACTCCATATGGTGAGGCGTCACAAGACAACACTAGAGGTCGTTTTTCATCATAGTGTGCGAGCACAGTGTACTTCGCCACTAGATCTTTCAGCTTTTTGAAAGCCCTTCGGTGTTTTTCTTCCCACCTCCACTCTTTGTTCTGTTCAAGTAGTTCGTACAGCTCCTTCGCGATTGTCGCGCGATCCTATAAAAACCTGTCGTAAAACGCCAGGAGGCCTAAAAAGGACTGTAACTGCGTCTTGTTCTCTGGTTCTGGTGCTTCGACTACTGCTTGGATCTTGTCCTGGGTTGGATAAATTCCCTCGGCGTTTATGCGGTGACCTAAGAATTTGACCTCCTTCACGCCGAAGAAGCACTTGCTTTGCTTGAGCTTTAGCCCTGCACTTCCAGTCGTGAGAGTACCTCATCCAGCCGACGTGCGTGCTCATCTGGAGTGCTTCCGCTGATAATTATATCGTCAAGGTAAACGCTAACTCTCGGAATGGCTGCGAGTCTGGTTTCCATGACTCGTTGAAATATCGCCGGAGCGGCCGCGATTCCGAAAGGTAGTCTCTTCACTCTATAGAGCCCCTTGATCGTGTTGATCGTCAATATTTCGGCGGTGGTATCCGTTACTCGCAGCTGCTGATACGCTTGCGCGAGATCAAGCGTCGAAAAAACAGTTCCTCCTTGAAGGTTTGATAGAGCCTCCGTCGGTGTCGGGAGCGGGTAGGATGCCGGCTTTGCTGCGTCGTTCACAGTACTGCGGTAATCCCCGCAGAGTCTCACGGATCCATCTTTCTTCCTGACAACCACGACAGGCGTTGCCCACACGGAGTGCTGAACCGGCTCTATAATGCCTTGCTTCTGCATGCTAGCAATTCGCATTCAACAACTGGCCGTAGTGCAAATGGTACTTGCCGGGCTTTAAGAAACTTGGGGGTTGCTGTTTCTTTCATCTCCAAGTGTACCGGTGGTCCAATGTACCCTGTGATCTCAGACTTGAAGACCTCACTCTGTGCGCTAAGTACCGTTGTGATAGTACGGTCTTGCTCCATGTGGTGAATACCACTGAGTCGAATCTGAAGTGCTGAGAACCAGCTGCGTCCCATCAGGTTGCATCCTGTTCCGGTTGTGACTAGGAGTGGCAGGATATAGTCCTTAGACTTATGCTTTACGTGTACTTGCGCTGAACCGAGAACTCGGAGTCCTTCACCGGTCCACGTCTGCAGCGTCATATCCTCTCTCTGTAACGGAGGTGGCTTGTTTGGCCATGTTCGCCTGTAGGTGTCTTGACTGATGACCGTGACTGCTGCACCAGAGTCAACTTCAAATTCTAGTGCTCTTCCTTCTACTCTAAGCGTTATGAGGTACTTCGGAACCACAACGCTGGCACGAACAGCATTCAGTTCTTGAATGTCGAAATCACTCACTGAGTGATCAGTTTCGGTTTGGTCATCGCTCACCAGGTTGGTCGAGCGTTGTCCAGCTCCGGATCGAGCCTTGATTCGGCAAGCCTTCTCAATGTGACCCGTCTTTCTGCAAAATCGGCATGATGTTTTGCGAAATCGACAAGTTTCTGCGCTGTGTTGCTCATTGCAGCGGTAACACGTCATCTCCGGCTGACCAGTGGAGGTGGTGGCTGCCCGGTTCGTAGTTCTACACATTTTGTTGAGATCTGGTTTGGGGAGTTTCAGCTCCTGCTGTTGTTTCACGGCACTCTCAAGTCTGATGGCAATATCGTAAGCTTGCTTGAATGTAAGTTTTTGTTCTGCAAAAAGACGTTGTTGGATACGCTCATCTTGAACTCCGCAGACGAAGCGGTCACGAAGCATCACGTCCAGCGGCAGCATCGTTGGATTGGAAGCCAATATGCCTCCGGAGCTCGACGACCCCGCTGACACTGTGCCGCCGGCACTCGACGAACCCGCTGTCGTCGTTGGCGATGTAGCTGTCGTCAACACGCCGAAGTTACAGTCAGTTACCTATTTCTTAAGTGCTGCCACGTAGCAAGCGATGGACTCCCCTGGATGTTGATCACGCCTCTGAAATTTGCTTCGACAGAAGAGTTCGGATGGTCTTGAATCGTAATGGTCCCCTAGCAAGGTCATAATGTCGTTGAAAGAAACTTCCCCTGGCTTGTGGGGTGCAACTAGCGCTCGAACCGTGTTGTAGGTCTCTGCGCCGCATAAGGTCAGCAGTAGCGCCCTCTTCTTTCCGCCGCTTACTGAAAACACAACGACTAGCTTTACTCGGCTCGCTCACAACTGCCGATCTTGATGGCGGTGTGTCGGAATGTCCCCGCATGCGCTGGCACGCACACTGTCTGATTATGGCAGAAGAAGACGAGGCGCGTCTTCTTCTTTTGACATGTTATGCCGGACATAACAATAATAAATCGTTTGGGCCCGGAGTACTGTGGTACTGAGTTTGGGGCTAGAATTCAACCGTGCGTTTTGGATCCTTTATTGCGCTGTTTAGTTAGTTCCGTACTTCCTACTACCTTTGACGCGTCACCTATGTATTTAGCGACCTCCATGTGCGGCTTCCCTCGCCTTGTTCCGTTGTGTTTTCCGAACCCAGTGTTTTTTTGTCTTTTTCCGCAAAGTGGGTCATTCGGTTCGTCACCTATTTCCCTAGACGCCCTTTTTTATGTGTCATCTATGTATTTTGCGACCTCCATGCACGGTTGCCAACGACGTAAGGTTCATTTCTTTTGCGTGAGATTCTGGGAGGTTTCCTTATCTGTTCTCCCTATACAGTTTCTTTGTATGCGAACTCTCTCCCCTTTAAGACCTGCATAAATAGAACCACATTTTTATTGTAACCCTATCCCTGACAAAGACCTGCCTCAGGCCGAAACGTCGACTAAAATCCTCCTGGTTTGTTTTTCATCGTTACCCTGCATCTGTTTACGGAACGCCGTAATATACTGCCCCTGCGTTATAGCCTTCTAAAAGAGTGGATTTAGTGGTTTTCGATGACGCTGAGCTAGTTTCTGAATGGATATGTTTATCTTCAATATATGAAAATGTTAATTAACAATTTTGAATTAATTAGACGACTGATTGTTACGATTAGCCCACTATACCAAATACCACGTAAGCCAATACTGGCAACTCCCGCGAAAAGCGGGCGAAAAGTGATCGCAGCGCCCCTGGCGAGCTCGGAGTCTCCGCTAGCAGATAAAATCTCCAGAACGCATTGGTTTTGCCTTACTCCGTGCGAGGTGACCAATGAAAAAAAAATTGTCACGGGTATTCGCTGCTTTGAATGTTAAAAAATAGGTGCCACCTTCATGAGTCAAGGACATTTTCTTCGCGTGGGAAAGATGTTGTATGGTGCAATTTTCGGGCTCTCCTGATGAAAACACTTATCAGAACTTACGTAAGCCATGCAAAACACGAATGTACCTTCGCCCTGTTTCTTGAAAAAGGGCAATGTAAACTTTTCTTAGAACATTGCTTCGTTTCAACTTTACTGTTCATACCGATCAATTCGTTTTGTTGTTGCAATTCCAATTTCTCACAAATGTATTGCTTAAAACCGTTTCGTCGAATAGGCGAGCTGGCTAATCCCGATCGTCTCCGGATGAAGAAGCGAAAGGCAATTTCGAACTACGTACGTTACTGCGATGTCAGTATGCTTGGAAGAAGTCGATTGTGCACATGCAAATCTGACGCTATTACTAAAACTAATAAAAGCGGAGTTACAAAAAAAAAAAAAAGCACCCGTTGGACGGTTGTGCACCTCTTTCTATTTTTCAAAGTCTACTTTCTTTTTATGTTTCAGGCGACGCTACGCCACCGGGGTCTTTCTTCCTCCTGCGTTTACGTTTTTTGTTTGTTTTTTTCTTTGTTGTGTTTACTTGACGTTCGAACCATCGCGTATTTTGCTTTGACTTGTTCGGCTTAGTTTTTACTTTCTTTCCTTCGTTTCGTCGCTTACTGCCACCGGTTCGTCTGCTACGCTATGCCCGGACATTTAAGGGCCCTCGGCAACTTTTTTGTTATTGTTTTTTTTTTTTTGTTTTCACTGTCGTCTGTGATAATTTCCTATGTCCGCCTTTGATTGAGTTTCTGATCCGAAATGTTCATATGTACTTTTTGATACTTAATAAATATATTAAAAAGTAAGCTCGTTATACATTTCTATTCGCAGACGCGGTCAGGTCTGCTATGGTTAATCGTTGGTTTATCAACTGGCCATCTTCGTGCATACACTAGACCATACTTGGAGATGGCAGGCATGCCATGTGCCCGCCATCTCCACTGCAAAAAAGAGTTTTTGTGACGTAATGGAAAATCCTTCTTCCGCTTCCCGAAGACCGAACAAGCGTGAGTAATTAAGTTACTTCAAATTAAACTGGAAGAGCTATCCAAGCCTGGCTTCACAATCGCCACTGACGCCTCAACAGACGAATATTGCACCTGACAAGAGTTCAGCTGAAAACCCACTTGCAAGGATCGCCTGGACATGTACGTCAACAACTACTGGAATGTACTTTTGAACTGCTGCGCCAAGCGAGCAAACAAAGAACCTTCCAAAATCACTGAGAAAAGAAATGCGAAAGCAAAAAAAGGTCACTCACTGCTAGCACGAAGCAGATTGCAGCGTGTGTTTCTTATTTATCGGGCAATGTGAGCTGGACTACGTTATTCCTTTCCTCTGTTTGGTTCTTAGTTCGTACCAACGCCGCGAAAGCAAATAAACAAACGTGTAACGTGCAGCTAAGAAAAAAAAAAATGGAGCTCTTTTTGTTTATAGTTTTGTCGTGTAGCTTTCGCTTTGTTTGTTGCGGACTCAACACCAACGGCGATCACCACCTGCTAATTTTCAATGGTCCTATCGACGCCCCGTGCGATCGTCGTCGTTGCGGGAAGTCTTTGCTGGGTGATTTGTATCTTTGTATCGTCTGCTAACTTCTTTGTTCCATTCGCCGTTGTTCGCGACTGTTCCCCATTTCTTTTTATTTTCGTCTGGGATGGGGACCCCATCTTTTCTGCGAAGTTCGGAAAGTGTTTGCACGGTCATTTTTCTCGTTACTTTTTGTTTTTGTAATGCTGCAGAGGCTCGTGCGCTTGCTCTGGTAATTTTAACATGTTATTTGCGCACGTTTTATTGATAACCTATTCAGGTAAGGAATTGCGACAACGCAGTTTGTAACGGATAAACAGTAACCTCTCACGACGTAGTTCGAGTAGCTAAACGCCTTTTTTCCGCTTCCCAGATGCGCTTCAACCGCGTGTGATTCCCTTGAGTGGCGTTTGAGACCTCTAAATAAACCGCTCTATCTTTGTTTGTGCGCGCATTGTTGTTTGTTTGTCGTTCCAGTTGCGATCAGTGGATTCCGCTTTGCATACGGACTGACCGTAATGAATTGTTTCTGCTGTTGGGGTGACTAAACGGGGCACGCAAAGCTCGAGGACGTCGCAGGGCCTACACTTTTCCATTGCTTCGTCTGCTTCCGTAGACTCCGAGTCCGCTAGAGGCGCCACTTTCACGTTCGACGCCGCTCCCATAGATTTTCGGAGGAGTTTCCAGTATTGGCGAAGCTATATCGTATTTGACTATACTATGTCCCCCTTGCCGTATAACTCACCTGCACAAACCGCATTAGTGTAACTTTCACGGCCATTTTTTAAACAAACCTGTTGATTAAAAAAAACACAAACACGTTATATAAATCTATATATTTATCGCTGTTGGGCGGTATCGCGATACAAATGTATCGCGATAGTACTTTAGAAATAAACTTCGTGTCTGTATTTCTGTGTCGCAATAAATTTTTTCTTTACCATCTGTATGCCTGTATCAAAATACATTTGAAATGTTTCTTTGTATCGCGATGTAATCAGGATGAAAAGCATTTCGTTACATTTCTTCAGACATTACCTCCCCCCCCCCCCCCAAAAAAAAAAATGAAAATCCCAGACGCTTTTTTTTTTTTTTGCTTCTGAGGTTTTTAGGGTCAAGGAGGCACTGGGGCATTGTTACTATGCTGACCATTGTCCGACTCTCCAGACCATTTTTATGCGTCCTCTTTTCTTTTTTGAGAAGTGTTGCGTAGTCGGGGGCTCGAACCAGGCATTGTGCCAGGAGTGGAGTCGGAGCACCTTCTGCCGCAAGTCCCTAGGTAAGGATTCCATGAATCATTGTTTGCTGGCAGCCAATACCCGCTGCTAACCGTATATCTTGCCTTAGCGTACACAGTACACCCAGCCGGAAAAGCTGAGTAACAGTCCGTTGTAGCACGAGCCTGGCAGTTGTGGACTTGAAATATTAGGATGACTGAGTCTGGCCCGTAATATTGCATGGCTCAAGGGTATGTTATCACTCGACGTGAACGTGACCCGCTACTCTCGTGATCCAGTACCCAGAAAGGTGGCCAGACGTGGCCTCATTGTGCTGACCCAAACTTCGTACACCTGCAACTTGTTACGAGTGCACTGTTTCTCGGAGAGCGCGCACCTGTGCCGGCAATCTCAGGTCGCATCCATGAGGGCCTCTGTTTGGGTGACTCTATTCGAAACTTGAGGACTGCCATCCATCTGTCATAGCTTTGGCGGGTCGTCAGGAAGGACTGTCACAACTGCGATGCCACCGTATCGTTTTTTCAACCCTAACAGAAGATAATACATGTGTTCCAGGATGCTTCAGGTGGTCCACAATTCTCGAAAATTTCGAATGCAACTGCCTGCACAATCTTCAACGAGGTTACCTACAAAGAAAGTACGTATTGTCCTTTCATAGAGCAGCGTGGGTAATGTTTCATGTTCAAGGCCATACCAACAGATACAAGAATACCAGTTCATTCTTCCGTGACGTCATGCAGTCACTGTTGACAGGGGCACCCTTATTGGACTGGAGCGTGGTAACGTTTTGATGGGATTTAGTGTGACATGGAATTTATTTAGAGGTCCAAGTCTTTTGGCATAACTCGTAAGTCAGACAGGATGTAAGAGAAGGGACCGCGGTCAATCCTTGATGGAACGTTTTCTGAGTCCAGTGAAGACTCCTCTTCGTCTGGAACCACTACCTTCAAATCGAAGTGCCAAAAAGTAATTTGGGGATCAAAAACTGCCACTTCAAACTCCAGGCTTCATCTCAGTTGGCATCCCAAACAGATTTTAAAATTGTATTGCAGTATAAGTATTTCAGTATTTGTATTTCCGCCCCTCCTAAAATGTATTCCTCTATTTGTATTTGAAAAGTAAGCATTTCGGCAAAATCTGCCTGGTTAGGTGAGTATTACGAAAAGCTTTTTTAAAAGATCGTTGTCCAAAAGAAAAGCCCAAGCCCTTGTATATCACATTCCTGGCACCGACTGCAACGCTTCATGTGTGGGAGAAACCAAGAACTTCCCCGAACGTCTACGCAGACATAAATATGATGTAAATAAGAGGGACGTGCAAGGAAACGCTCTAGCGGAACATGCAGAAAAGAACAACCATGTCATCGACAGCCGTTTCGTCCTGGACACCGAGAGAAACTGGAAAAAACGCCTCTATTTCAAGTCCGAATCCCGGAGAAAAGCTCACCGGAGAAAAGCTCACCGGGGAAAAACTCACCGGAGATAAGCTCACCAGAAAATAGCTCACCGCTAAAACCGGCGGATGCGGAGAAAAGCTCACCGGCCATTGAGCGTATGCGGAGAAAAGCTCACCGATTTTTTTTTTCTTCTTTTTATATAGAGGCTGTTGGATCATGCGTAACATATATCAGTTTATTATCTTTAAAATTTGTCAGCTTTGTAAAAAAGAAAATGTCCCTTTTTGTATTATATGTTAAGCTTATTGGGTATATTGCTCCCAAATTAATAATTGCGGGCAAGTGTTTTCTGTGGCTTACTCTGTAAGCAACGAAAGCCCAACTCAAATTTTCATGAACTTCAAGAACAGGAAAAAGTTCGAAAACTTAATAATGTCTGCCTAAAACCTAAAAACCAAAACTGTAAATGCCGAATATCCGAAAGTGCATGCGCAACAACGCGGTGCCTAAAATTCTCTTTGAGCTTTTCTTAACCTTTGGAAATAGGACAAAACAGTCAGTAGGATATCGAAACCTTTTTCTTTCACGGAGAAACACGTTTGCTAGCCGTTCGTGCTGGTGTTTCCACACGTTGCCTTTGTGTGATAGTGGCCTTTCAACGGCGAGCCACCCATGACCTTCAGAGCTGTTCTTCTGTAAGGTAGCAAATAGGGCGAGTTGCTAAACGTTATGCATGATAAAAACCACTCAAACGACGACGACGGAGTGAAGACAACAAACACAACAGGACGAATCTGTTCTCGCAAGTAAAGTTTTGTTAGTGAAGTTATCAGAAAAAAAAACAGCGTAACCGACACTGATTACATCAACAAACACCTACTTATCTCTTAGGCACTACACAATATTTGAAACTGAAACGGTTCACACAACGCTATTCATATCAGCTCGCAAAGAACAAACATCTTTATTTGACAGAGCTACCGACGACACCCTACCAGTTGTCAATAAATATTTGCCTTTTTTACCGGTGTGCGATGTTCTGACTTTATACTTGCGGCTTCATTAATATGCAGAATGGGTGGTTACTAATTTCTGAGGAATTAGTAAATATGCCCAATGAACTTCAAGAATATAGCAAAAAATTTGACATATTTTTAATGAAGTGACGAATGCGAATTATATTAAACTGCAATGCTTAACGCAGAATCCGCGAAGTTCAAAAAAAAAAATCGGTGAGCTTTTTTCCGCATGCGCTCAAAGGCCGGTGAGCTTCTCTTCGCATCTGCCAGTTTTGCGGTGAGCTTTTCTCCGGTGAGCTTATCTCCGGTGAGGTTTTCTCCGGTGAGCCTTTCTCCGGTGAGCTTTTCTCCGCCGCCCTTAGAGTCCTGGCATATCCAGCATACCAAAAACAACCTGACCCGGTCGGTCGGTACCCTCCCAAGCAGCTATATTCACAGACTTCGAGTAGTCACAAAAAGAAGACGGCAACAACAAAGGAGAAGAGAAAGACGAACACCCAGCCAAATAAGTCATCCGTGAACAAGGGACCGAGCAGGCCGCAAAACATCGGGCTATTTAAACACAGTTGGTTAGAGTACTTCCAGCTTCTTTTCTTAGTATTTGTATTTCTAAAGACTTTTTGCATCTTTTACAGCAAAGATTTATACCTCTACCAGCCAAGAAAATTTTCGTGTCGTCGCTGTACTATCGCGGACAATATGAGCTGAAACAGCGCTCCGGCCGGCGCACGGTACTACCTGCGCCACCTGTCGCCTCGCTCCGCACATGCGGCGCACCCTGAGGCCGAGATAAATTCTCACTTTCGCTCACTGGGCCGCTGCGCTCTTCCGGCCGTCTGGTAGCAAGACGGCGGGTGCGACAGCGGGCATGCGTGCGGTACGGCGGCAAGGGGGGGGGGGGGGGGGGGGGGGGGGGGGTCAAAAATTACATTTGTCGTCCCTCTTTTGGAATTGATTTACTTTACTCTATCGCATAGAATCACGTAGAAAAAACGATCGCTGGTGAAGAAAAAATGTTGAAGCATCCTATATTGCAGCCGCGATTATCGTTTTCTGAAAGTCACATCAAAAGACGGTGCAGGTTATTTTGTTTGACTTAGTGCATGCACAAAGTAGGACATCGTAAAATATAGGCCAAAATATGTATACCGAATTTAGTCCGGCTCCAATTGGGTAGTTACTTTTTTTTATATTTCATTGATCACAGCTGTTTAAAGAAAACGGTAAGCATGCATGTTACTGAGAAGGTTGTGTAACCTTGATTGGTATGAAAAGGTTTAAAAATAATATTTATTTATTACTGGGCCCACGTGTTTGTTTCCAACAAAACAAGTTGCTGGCAAGACACCTGTTTTTTGTTTACAAATTCCTAGTCTTAATGAAGTGCGACAAACAGTCATATATTTGCAAGGAGAAGGAAATTGAAACTTAATCGAAAGAATATTCGCAGAGGACATTGTCAGACACAAAAGACTAATAGTCGGCGTGGAAGTTCAACTGCACAATACAGGAAGATCGGTATCAAGGAGGCACCCCACAAAAGTATGCGCTGGTCAACGGCGTCAAACGGTGTGTCGCAACCGTAGCATCCAGCTTTGTTCCAATCGGCACAAGTCCGGTTCAGGAGTTTCGGAGGCGCAGTAAAACTTACCCAATAAGCTAATTCCGCGTCATTCTTCCCTGACTCGCGACCACTGCTGTCCTCCTGTCTGGTAAGAAATCATAGAGCGCGACCACGAAGTATCACTCGGCCCGAAGTCACATCCATTCACCTCCCATTGCTTTCCACAATTTGTTGGCAGTGGCGCGGTGTAGAGGACGCCGTGACATGGCTACCTTGATGTGCCTCCAAACGTGTTCGATAATAATAGATTGGCTCCTTTTGGGGACCTATGCGGCTTCGTCGGGCAACGCTCCTCGAGGAGAAACGAGCTTGACAACGCATTTTCCACTTCGGCGCTTTCTTGAAATGCGCTGAACTGCATGTTAGTTGGAAACGTGAACATTTGGCTATACGGCACACGCATCGTGATGGTGGTTCCGTCGGCCAATATTTTCGCAAGCAGACGGCCAGAAGAGCGTAGCGGCGCAGTCAGCGCTAGTGAGAATTTATCTCGGCCTCAGGGTGCGCCGTGTTTACGGAGCGATGCCGCAGGCGGCGCAGGTAGTACCGTGCAGAAGCCGGAGTGCTGTTTCAGCTCATATTGTCCGCTATAGTATGTAAAACACTCCCGCGAACAATTGAAGGCAAAACAGAATATCTCCTTTGAAATCAGGCATTCAGCATACAGCTCAGTATACGTTTCAATAAAGAAAACCACGAAACAAGCATCAACAAAACAAGCATAAAAACCACATGGTGGGTGATAAGGCGCGTGTGAACAATAGGAACACCCTCCCACGCGTTCCGGTAAAGATTAGATTTGATACTGCTTCCAAAGGGGTTGACGTCATTTGAAGCCTTCGTGTGAAGTGAGGTCACGTGACATTCAAACGGCCTCCGATTAGCTCCGAAGTCTCGTAGTGCTATCAACTGTGCTTAAACGTAAGATGAAACGGAGTATAGCAACTGATTTCATTGTTGCTGCAGCACCGCGATGAATAGGCCACGCATAGTTAGGACTCCCGAGGAGCAGCGTGAATCCTAGGAGCGGTAAAGGGAAAAGAGACGGCAATACGAGCAGCGGCGGCGTGCAGCAACCGGCAGCGGCATTTCGTATAGTGCAGTAGGCAGTCGTTGCAGCTAATACCACAGCGTCGCTGACCAACCACCTTCACAGCGTGGATTGGAGCCCCAATTTTTAAAATATACTTCCGAGACTTATCGCGGTACATTTTTACAGATATAATTGAGGATCAGTATTTTAGCTACTATTTTCATGTATCCCAGTATTTGTGTGTCCAAATACATTTTTGAGTATTTCTGCCCAACCCTTATATATATATATATATATATATATATATATATATATATATATATATATATATATATATAGATATATATATATATATATATATATATATATATATAACTGTATATATATATATATATTGCGAGACAGAGACAGGTCGGTCAGATGACGGATTTTTATCAGCGTCTGATGTCTATCGAACGTTTCAAAAAAGGTGCAACTAGTCAGCTGACGATGCCGATCGGCCCACCCACAGCCAAAAGTGACGACGACGATGACCATGGGCAGTGCTACGCATAAGCGCCCTCACAGTTTTCCCCAGGTTGCGGAAAGGTGGCCACCTGGCTACAGAGGGAAGGAAGGGGGGCCGTTGAGCGGGGGGTGAAAGGTTTCAGCCGGGAGACGTGAATTTGTTCGCGACCGCGGTAGCGGCGATCGGCGGGTGTTTGTGCTGGTTCCACGAGAAAGTTGACAGGAGTTGTTTGAGCGATGACGTGGTAGGGGCCGATGTAATGAGGCAGTCTCTTTTCAGAGAGGCCGGGCTTGCGTGTTAGCAACGAGACGAGAACAAGGTCTCCAGGTTGAAAGCTGACGTTTTTGTGGGAGGAGTCGTGTTGGGTTTTTTGCTCCTGTTGGTGTTAAACAGTGCGAAGACGCGCAAGTTGACGCGAGTCTTCAGCACTGGATACGAGTTCATCGAGGAGACTTGTATGGGGCTCAGGTGGAGTATACTCGAGTACAGTATCCAGCTCCGATGTCGGTTGTCTTGCGTAGACGAGCTCAAATGGCGAGTACCCAGTTGTACTTTGAATGGCCGTATTATATGCGTATGTTACGAATGGTAAAATTGCATCCCAATTGGTATGATCTGATGATACGTACGTTGCGATCATGTGCGCAAGGGTACGATGAAAGCGTTCAGTGAGCCCGTTGGTCTGCGGGTAGTAGGCGAATGTCGTTTTGTGGATGACTGCACAAGCAGCTAAGACCTCTTGCACTGTCGGTGACAAGAAGGTACGACCTCTGTCGCTGAGCCGCACGTGAGGTGCTCCATGTAGGAGCAGTAGCTGGTGGATGAAAAAATCAGCAACCTCTGTGGCGGAGCCAGTTGGAAGAGCCGCTGTTTCTGCGTATCATGTAAGGTGGTCTGACAGCGGTTACAACCCATCGTTTTCCATTTGCTGTGCGTGGTAGTGGTCCAAACAAGTCAATTCCCACGATCTCGAAAGGTTGTGAAGGGCAGCGGGGTGGCAGTAATTGGCCGGGGGGTGCAGTTGTGCGACACTATAATTTTGGCATACGAGACAAGGCGATACGTACCTTGTCACCGCGGTGTACATTCCGGGCCAGAAATATCGTTCTCTTACACGACAGTAAGTTTTGAAAAGTCCTAAGTGGCCGGCTGTGGGATCGTCGTGCAGAAATTCAAGGACCAAGGCATGTAAGGTTCGGGGAATAACCAAAAGCCAGCGATGTCTGTGGGGCGAGTAGTTTCGACGGTACAAAACATCATTTTGAAGCTGATAGTGCGAGAGCTGGCGTCGGGAGCGAGCGTTTGTTGTAGGTGAGGTTCCTTCCTTTTGGCCGATGATATTACGTAGCTGGGGGTCTTGGCGTTTTTGGGTGGCGATCCCTATTCCATCAAATAGGTCTGTCGGTGATGGACTCGTCTCAATATTTAGTATAGTCGTAATTGTCGAGGGTTGAGGTAGCTGACATCGTGAGAGGGCGTCGGCATCTTGGTGTTTCGGCCAGATTTATAAACAATTGTATAATCGTATTCCTGCAGGCGTAACGCCCAGCGTCCGAGACGACCTGAAAGATTTTTGAGGGAGGCTAGCCAACAGAGCGCATGATGATCGGTGACGACTGAAAAATGACGGCCGTATAAGTAAGGACGAAACTTTGCAATCGACCAAACCACCGCGAGACATTCCTTTTCTGTTATTGTATAATTTTGCTCTGGCTTGCTCAAAGATCGACTTGCATAAGCAATGACGTGTTCTACGCACGAGTCGTCGGGTTGTAGAAGAATTGCCCCAAGGCCGCAGCCGCTAGTGTCTGTGTGGAGAACGGCGGCGGAGTTGTTGTTGAAGTGTCGGAGGACAGGATCGGAAGTCAGGGCTGCTTTTACAGATGTATAGGCAGATTCGCACTGAGGAGACCAGGTAAAGGTGCAATTGTTTTTAAGAAGGTTGTTAAGTGGAGCGGCAATGGTTGCAAAGCCGCGAATAAAACGACGGAAGTACGACGACAGACCTAGAAAGCTTCGCAATTCCTTTTGGCGTTGTGGTCCAGGGAAGTCTGAAACCGCTTTTATTTTGTCGGAGTCAGGTTTGATACCGTGTTTGCTGATGACATGGCCTAAGATATTAATTGTTTTTGCCGCAAACGTGCATTTCTTAGTATTAAGCTGGAGGTTGGCGGCAGACAAACAGGACAGGACCTGGGAAAGCTGTTCAAGGTGTTCCTCAAAGTTGGAAGAAAAGATTATTATGTCATCTATGTAACATATGCATGTTTTCCATTTTAAGCCTCGAAGGATGTTGTCGATCATGCGTTCGAAAGTCGCTGGCGCGTTGCAGAGTCCAAAGGGCATGACGTTGAACTCATATAAGCCATCCGGTGTGACGAACGCAGTTTTTTCTTTGTCCTCTTCGTTGACCGGGATCTGCCAATAACCGGACCGTAAATCAAGAGATGAAAAATAATCAGCTCCCTGCAAGGAGTCCAGTGCGTCGTCAATTCGTGGCTTAGGGCAAAGGTCTTTACGAGTGATTTTGTTCAGTTCGCGGTAATCGATACAAAAGCGAATGCCTCCATCCTTCTTTTTGACCAAGACTACCGGTGACGAGAATGAACTGCGTGAAGGACGAATTACACCCTTTTTTAGCATATCAGTGATATGGTCCTCGATTATAGAACGCTCCGATGGAGAAACCCTGTACGGACGACGATGAACAATAGCAGAATCTTCAATGTGGATCCGATGCTCTGTCGTGTGGGTTTGACCAAGGGCAGAAGATACGATGTCGAATAGTTTTCTGTTCTGCTCTAGCAATGATAGAAGTTGGCGTTTTTTTTTTTTTGGTTCGTCAAGATCTTGGCTAATTGTTGTATGCAGAAACAAGGTTCTACTGTTTTGGGTAAGCGAAGATTTGGTTTGAGGGGCGGATATAGAACACAGAGAAATGGGTGAGTGTGGTGTCGCAGTACCGACATCTGTACCATGTGGAATGAGAACGGACTCAGTACTAACATTAGAGACAGCTATGAGAGCTTTTCCATCGATGAAACGGATAAGTTCGTGCGGTACAACTATGCCTCTCGCGAGAAATGTGTTCGATGGTTGTACGACGACATCAGTTGTGCAAGCGGTACTCGATACGAGTGGTAATACGTGGGTTGTGAATGGAGAAATAACCGAGTCCGTTTCAACTGATATTTGCGCACTGTGATCAGTAACTGTATCGCAGATGTCAAGGGTGGTCAAAAATAATTCCGGAACACTACATTCAATTACTGCCGAGTAAAATGAGAGGAAGTCCCAGCCAAGGATAAGTGAGTGTGTACGATTCGGTAAAGCAACGAACTCCATGTGATGGCAGGTATCTTGTATTACAACCCTCGCCGTGCACAGTGCGGAGAGATATATCAAATTGGTTCCCTCTCCTCGTAAACAAGTACCGTGAAAGGCAGTTCGGACTTTTCTTAAGGTTTTGCATACATCTTCGCTTATAACTGAAATTGCGGCGCCGGTATCAACCAGAGCAAGAACATTTAAACCTTCTACACATACGTCGATCAAATTGGATGGGATTAGAGGAGTTGTCTGGTTCCGTTGGTTCGCAGTTCTCCACCCAAGAACTGCGTTTTTTAGTTTTCCGCTGTGTATTTAGGGTAGGTTTGGGTAGATGGAATCATCAGAGACCCAGAGCGTGGGAGTGAGGAGGTGGTACGACGCCTAGGATATGTTTCGTTTTCAAATCTCGACCTGTGAGGGGAAGTACGTCCTTGGCGGCCGGAGTTGTTTCGACCTACATGGTAGGTCCCTTGATCTCGGCGAAAGTGAGGCTTATAAGAGTTTTCGTACCTGTCGTCATCTCTGCGTTTCCTGCAGTAGCGGGCAATGTGACCCCTAATGCCGCAGTTATAACATACTGGGCGGTTGGTTGGTCTCCAAGATTGGTACGTCGGGGTGAGGGTGGCTGGAGTAAATGCAGCCAAGGAAGGAGGGGTGTGGAGTTGTTGTAGCGAAGCCACTTGAGGGGAAGGCACCCTAGCGGCAATCTCGGCGTAGGTTGGTGGTGCGGGTGTGGGGAGAGGAAGAGTTGCAGGAGATAGAGCTGCTAACTCGTCTCGGACAAGGGACCGCAAGTCGGGAGAATTGGCTGCCGATTCAGCGCCGCGGTGTGTTTCGTTGAACATCTGCCGGAGCTCTTCTCGAACGATGTCTCTTATGAGGGAGCGGAGTTCAGAATTTGTCGCTTTTGGTTCTCCGAGATTCTGAGCTGGGCCAGAGACTCTGATGGTCCGCATTTCATCGAGGTGTTGACAAAGAGATGTGGTGTCAGCTATTGATCCGGGCTTTCGGACCAGAAAAACATTGAAGGCCGGCTCCGAGATTCCCTTCAGGAGGTTACGTACGCGCTCACTCTCTTGCATTTCGCAGACGCGACGGCAGAGCTCGAGAACGTCTTCAATGTAGGAGGTGTATGTCTCTTCTTCTTGTCGTCGAGTCTCGAGTTTCTTTTTCGCGTTCTCTTTGCGGCTAGTTGGAGTGCCGAATATGTCCTTTAGCTTCGTGGTAAAAGCGTCCCAGTTTGGAATTTCTTCTTCGTGGCTCAGAAACCACGTTTTGGCAACATCAGTAAGGTAGAGACCACGTTAGCGAGTTTAGTGGGATTGTCTCATCTGTTGTAGACGCTCAAGCGGTCGTAACTGTTGAGCCAGTCCTCAACATCTTTGTCACGAAGACGAGCAAAACCCTTGGGTCTCTTTGGCGACAGCAAATCGTCCAACCAGGAGTGGTAGGGGTTGGTTGCGATTGCTGTTCAGTCATCGTGGTGGCTATGGATGTCGTCGCGAATGGTTGAGACATTGAGGGGGTTTGAGCAGCCGTCGCCGTGATGGTAGCCAGCGTGCGGTTTCGGAGCTCCAGGGTTTTAAGCGGAAGCTCGAAGGGAAGGTGGTTCTGGTTTGGGGTCTAAAGGCTCACCTCCACCACGTTGTGAGACAGAGACAGGTCGGTCAGATGACGGTTTTTTATCAGCGTCTGATGTCTATCGAACGTTTCAAAAAAGGTGCCACCAGTCAGCTGACGATGCCTATCGGCCCACCCACAGTCAAAAGTGACGACGACAATGTCCGTGGGCAGTGCTACGCATAAGCGCCCTCACAATATATATATATATATATATAACAAAGTGAAAAACTGACGGAGAGAAACAACGAACAGCGGAACTTTAATCAACAGTTTCGCCGAGAGACTTGGCTTCGTCAGAAGATAACTTACAAGTGAGGACATATCGCTGCGGCAGAGAAGTTGAGAGCTGGGAAAGAAGGACTTGACAACACAAATGCGAAAAAAAAAGTGCAAGCAAGGTACGCGTTTCCGCATAGCAAACAACTTGACCTGAGCCCACTCCTACTGCGGGGCGGCGAAATACAAAGTGCGCTTGAACGCCTACAACAGTGGCCACAATAGGTCGTAAATGGGCGACGTCTTCGTGGCTGATGGCACCCAGCGAGCCAATGCATCCCCGCGACGGCCACCCCTGGGCGCCGTGCGTGTGAAGAAATCTGAAAAAGCTAAACAACGCAGAAACATGTTTGCCCCCTCTTCCAATTGTCAAAAAAGAAACAAACTATGAGAGAGTACGGGGCCCGTAGGGAGGGGGGGGAGGGTACTTTTGTGAGACGTTGGTTTAATAGCGAGACCCGCCAATTCAATGACACGGTGAAGGGCTACTGCTGTAAACTGGGCAAAGTTGCCTTCCTCGATCACGGGTTTAGGCCTCTCACGCCTCGTCGATTTGTGGCCGCGGACGGACTTCATCCAAGTTTTTTCGGAGTAGCGCTGATCGCACATAGTTTAAAAAGCCTGCTCCTACAATGTAAACCCTTTACGCCAACTGGATGGTCATCTGAGGTCCCTGTCGCCGCCTCCCCGCCCAAGAAACCCCCGACGGTCGCCTCTCCGCCCCCCTCTAGCGGTAGCGCCCACAAGGACGCCCTTCGAAGAAGAAGACTCTTCCGCCCAGGAAGGTCCTGAGATGTTTCTGCTGCTGCCTTTCGGGAACCTTGACGTGATTTCTGCAGCCTCGGATGAACAGTTTCAAGATCGGATCGTGGTGATTTCAAGCGACGTGACGAGTACCGTGAATTGTGCTGACGCACAATCTTCCCCGATACCCGAGACTGTTCTGTGTGACAACGACAACCGCGGTCACGTGTTCACGGGCTACTCTGTGACGCCCACCTGGATGACTACGGCGCACATCGACGGCATAAAAAGCTTCGGACAAGGCTTCGACGCCAGTGGGCAGGACGGCAGCAGCTCGTTCACCATGCTTAAACGAGTCTTCTTTTTTGTCCAGGTATGTGGAAGAATGGATGATCATTGTTACCGATCCGATAATCGTTTTTTACTGCTGGTGTCTTGCCCACACCAATATTTGCATTTTTTTGAGTGTGTTAGAAACACTGTACAGTCTTTGCTTCGCTGTGGCGACGTTGAGGCCAATCCTGGTCCCATGAGCGATGTTCAGGCTAAGCAGTTTAGCGAAATGTATGATCTTTTACAGAGCTTGAATGCTCGCTCGCTTCAGTTTGAACAGGGACAATCAAAGCTGCTTACCAGTGTGAATGAGATAAAGAAAAACCAGAAAGTTATGCAAGAACAGGTGACTGACATTAACAAAAGGTTGCAAGTCGTTGAGACTAAAACAATCCTTCTTGAAACAAAACAGCAAGAACACGGTATCGCCGGTCAAGCAGCTGATAGCTTACGGAATGAAAACATTGCTCTAAGGGAGCGTCTTGATGATATGGAGGACCGGTCTCGTCGAAACAACGTTATCTTTTACGGTATTCCTGATCTTGCTTCAGAAACGTGGGGTGACGCTGAACGAAAGATAACAAGCTTGCTCTCCGAATGCTCCTTGCCTTCCATAAGCGGAACATTTGGTATAGAGCGCTCACATAGGCTAGGGGCATTTGCTACAAACAAATGTCGCCCCATCATCGTACAGTTTTCTTCCTTAAAAACAAGGGATCTTATCTTATCTTGCAAAGTGCAACTGAAAACGGTAGACGTGACTGTCAGTGAAGATTTTTCTTTTGCTACTCGACTGGCTAGGAGAAAACTAATAGAATTTGGCAAATCCCAAGGAAGTACTTTCAAACTGCGTTTCAACAAGCTCTATCAAAATAACAACTGCTATACGTACAACCCCCAAGAAGACCGAATATGTGTGTCAACCTCATTCCAGCGCTCTGAAAGAAATGTTAGCGTGCTTCCACCAATTTCAGCTCCTCTTTCTCAGCCGTCTGGCTCCGCCTAGCGGTCCGAGAGGGGCGGGGGACCAGCGAATGTGCCAGTTGTTTTTTCTAACATCCGAAGTCTGATTAAAAAACGCGATGACTTGTGCTCAATGATTGACTCATGTGATGCTGGTTTAGTTGTGCTAACGGAAACTTGGCTTTCCTCTCAAGTTAAAGATTCTGAAATATTTCATTGTAATAAAAGTTTTAATGTATACCGCAATGACCGCAAGGAACGTTCTGGCGGTGGAGTTTTGATAGCAGCTGTGCCTGAACTTAATTCTTTTTTGATAAACATAAAATCTGATCTCGAAATAATATGGGTAGGTCTTTCCATTGGACACAAAAAGCTAGTACTAGGCTGTTGCTATCGTCCTCCAACAGGATCAAATACTTTTGTTGAGCAACTTCATGAAGCAATTAACCTTGTCCGTGTTCGCTTTCCAAACTTACCCATTGTTCTTATGGGCGACTTTAATTATCCCGGCATCATCTGGTCTATTTTAAGCTCTTCATCGAAAAACTCCTCAACCGAATGCAACCAGTTTTTAGATCTATGTTCTGACTTTAATCTTTCACAAATTGTAAGATTTCCAACAAGGACAACACACTCTTCGGCGAACGTGCTTGACCTGATACTGACTGATACACCTGATTTAATTTCTGATATTTTATACCTTCCTGGTCTTAGTGATCACTCGTTGCTTAATTTTTCTTTCATAACTCCCGTGTGCCGTAATACAAAACAGATCAAACAAATTCGGGATTACAAAAGGGCCAACTACGCAGCGATTAATAGAGGTATGTGCTGTTTTTTGGAGGAGTTTTTGCCAGCATTTTGCGAGCGTTCCGTTCAAACCAATTGGGATTTATACAAGAACAAAGCCATTTCTTTATTTAATGAGCACATTCCATTACGCTCAATTATAACAAACACTCAGTCTCCATGGTTCACGCCTCAACTCCGAAGGCTTTCAAATAAAAAGAAACGTTTGTTCAGAAACGCAAAGCGCATTGACTCGGAGGAATACTGGCAACGTTACAATCTCGCAGCCAATGAATACAAAAAAGCAGTCGGGGAGACTAAATATTACTTTTTTAATGAGTGCCTCCCATCTATGCTAATCAATAATCCTAAACAATTTTGGAGTGTAATGAATCCCAGTGTTGAGCGTTCTCTTTCACTTAAAAATGAGTCCGGTGAAATGATTCCCGATTCACTGTGTTCGACTATTCTCAATGACATGTTTTCTACTGTATTTAATAATGTTACTGATCCATTTTGTCCATCATATCCTTCAAATGACTTTTTTCCCATGAATCCAATTGTCATTGATGTGAATGGCATTTTAAAAATTATAGAGTCAACTAAACAATCATCGTCGTCTGGTGTTGACAATATTAATTCAAAGTTTCTAAAGAATACGAAAGAATATACATCAATCATTTTGTCTAAACTATTTGAGCAATCTCTTTCACTCGGTCAGCTTCCAGACGACTGGAAAACTGGAAGGGTGATTCCACTACACAAGACTGGAGACAAACATTCCCCTTCTAACTTTAGACCCATTTCACTCACAAGTATTTGTTGTAAAACAATGGAACCTATAATTTATTCTAATCTGGTTAATTTTCTTGAATCTAATTCATTCTTCAACGTTAACCAACACGGTTTTAGGAAATCTTTTTCATGCGAGACACAACTTGTAAGACTAACAAATGATTTCCATAAGGTTTTAGATCGTGGCTCACGAATCGACAGTGTTTTTCTGGACTTCTCCAAGGCGTTTGACAGGGTCTCTCATAAACTTCTTCTTCTTAAACTTAACAAACTTAACATTGAACATCATGTACTTTCGTGGATTCGCTCATTTCTGACTAATCGTTCACAGTTTGTAAATTGTAATAATACCGACTCGTCCAAAGTTTCAGTAACGTCCGGAGTACCTCAGGGATCTGTGCTTGTCCCTCTTCTCTTTCTCATTTACATTAATGACTTACCATTGAATGTCAACTCTTCTATTCGTTTATTTGCAGATGATTGTGTTGTATACCGCGAAATCATTAACAGTTCTGACATCTTACTTCTTCAAAATGATCTCGATTCTATATCAATTTGGTGTGACACTTGGCACATGTCATTAAATGTTGACAAGTGTAAACATATGATAATTGCCAGGCGAATTAACGATCCTCCTTCCTATATCCTTAATAATATGACTTTAGAGCGGGTTGACACTTACAGATATCTGGGCGTTCACATCACATCTAACCTTTCATGGGAATCGCATGTTCACCACGTCATTTCCAATGCTAACCGCATGCTTGGCTATCTAAAACGTAATTTTTTCCAGACTCCTTCGACTTTGAAACTCTTTTTCTATAAAACACTAGTCCGGCCAAAACTTGAGTACGCTTCTGCTGTTTGGGATCCTAACACTGAGAGCCTCGTCGGCGCCTTGGAGGCTGTCCAGAATAGATCTGTGCGCTTCATTCTTTCTAATTACCATCGTACATCAAGCGTAACTTCTATGAAAAAATGCCTATCCTTACCAACTCTTTCTTTACGCCGAAAGTTTTATCGATTAAGTTTATTTCAGAAAATATTTTTTCACAACCCAATCCTTAAGACTGAACTCTTACTGGAGCCATCCTACATATCATCACGCAATGATCACATACATAAAGTCGAAATTCCGCAGTGCCACACTAATACCTACTACAGATCATTCATACCTCGTACGTCTGCTGACTGGAATCACCTTTCCACATCCATCGCCACA
Organism: Ixodes persulcatus; assembly: GCA_013358835.2. Classification (NCBI taxonomy): domain Eukaryota; kingdom Metazoa; phylum Arthropoda; class Arachnida; order Ixodida; family Ixodidae; genus Ixodes; species Ixodes persulcatus. The sequence goes on along the minus strand of JABSTQ010009160.1, from coordinate 165,737 downwards.
ATTGTTAATCCTGTTGATTTTAAAAATGCTGTATCCATACTACTAGAACTTGATTAGTGTTTTGAGTGTTCTATTAACTTGTACGTAATATTCCCACCCCCTCTGTAATGCCTTCGGGCCCTGAGGGTACCAATAAATGAAATGAAATGAAATACGTTGCAGAGCCACGGAGCACCCCACTCCACAGCCGGTGGCAGATAATTCGGCATCGACGGTAATGACTTTCCGACGCTCGCTGATAGTATGACGCCAAGAGCCGACGTCCCGACTCCTCAGGGCTCAAGACCCCCCACAACACACCAATACAACCTTCGCAGGACCATCTCGGAAAGTCCTCACCCAAAAGAAGACTGACTTGTTCCCGGTGAGTCGAATTCCTTTCCACTAAACTACCAGTACCATTTTACTTAAAGCACGAAAATTAACTGACAAGCGAATTAGGCATGACCTCAACAAATCAACTCTCCAAGTGTACCTGAAAGCGGCGGTCCCCCCGAAAGGCATGCCACTCTCTCTCCCTTCCGCTATCACAAACCTCGATCGATGCGACCGAGCGGAATGGGATTCCGTTTTTCTAGATGCGTCACTTAAACTGGTAAAAAACGCAATCAGTCATAGCGATGAACAAGTAAAAAAAAATTTAACACCTCAATATCCACTGTTATCCGATCTAACAACCCGCTTTCGACGCATGAAACAACCTCCTTACCCGAATTTGAATGAAACTCCGCGAGCTTGAAAAAATCAGGTGACGTAAACTCGAGCGAGAGAAAGTACCACACCCCATACTACGTCTATCCGCACCAAACCAAAACGATTTTGTTATTCAGACAACCACTAGAATTAGATAGCATACGCCGAGTCGAAGATGACATTTGAAATATTAAAGAGGCGAGTGGTACATGCACTATCGTTAATTTGTCTGGAATCACTCTATCAGTCAAACAAGAAAACGTAAATTTTCTCTAAAAGCCTAAACTAATGCCCTGCCACTGCTTACATTGATCATCTTCAAGTTCGCTGAGACCTGGATAACTTTGCCAGAAATTTAAGGTCACGGGAATACTTTGTAGATAACCGTCCAAATCCCAAAACATACAGTCACGTCCTAGTAGCGACTGGACTCCAATCATCCATCGCAACAACGGCCTGGACTTATACATACCCACTGTACAGAAGGATATCAAGCGAGAATACCACCGGTAAAAAGGGATACGAGACAACTTAACTAAATCTGAGCGAACCTATTTGAAATCACTACGCACAAAAAAAGACATCATTATAAAATCGGCAGATAAGGGAGGGGCGATTGTGATTTTTAGTACTGACGATTATGTTCGGGAAGGATACCGCCAAATAAACGATCCCAAATTTTATGAGCGCTTTCCAGGCGACCCTATGAAACACCACACTCAGATCGTAACGTCAGAGCTCAAACAACTTTTACACAGAGGCAAGATAACCGTTAATGACTATAATATAATGAAGCCAAAACAACCATCCCCCGGCCACTTTTCCATGCTTCCACAAATTCCCAAAACTGGTAATCCAGACCGCCCAATTATATCCGGGATAGGAACAATAACGGAACCTCTATCGGGCTATGTAGACGGCCTAGTTCGGCACATACATACAACTCTCGATTCTCATGTCAAGGACACTACCAACTTCCGCAGGGATATATTAAATGTACATATACCGAACGGATCATATCTTGTAACCCTGAAAATGTCTTCGTTGTACACAAACATCCCACACGACGACAGATTAGCTAAGTTAATAATTGTGTACGTGTCCCGAAGAAAACCAAAGAGCCCTGATGATAATGTAGTTGCGACACTAACAAGGCTTGTTCTAAACTAAATATATGTGAAGTTAATATTGCATATTTGAGACAGGTTAGCGGTACCGCAATGAATACCGAGAGAGCACCCAGTTATGCCACCATTTTTATGGGAAATTTAAAGTCAAACGTTTTCTGCGATTATGCATTAAAACCACTACTGCACAAAAGATTCATAGATAATATATTTTTTCATCTGGACACACGGCGAGGCGGACCCTCAGGACTTCATAGGTAAATAGAATGCTGTCCACCCACACGTCCATATCACTCACACTTATACTCTCCAACCAATATTAACTTCTTAGACGTTACCCTTACAATAAAGGATGGGAAATTAACAACAAAGCTTGACCGCAAGCCAACAGATCGGCAACATTGCCTTCATTCCAACAGCGACCACCCACGTCATTGTAAGAACAGCATACCCTATTGCCAGGCCTACCGTTTCAAACGCCTCTGTTCAAACAAAATTGGTTTTGACACCAGTGCTCAAAACCTTCAGAACTTGTTGACACATCAAAAATATCTACCACGAGTAATTGATAATGCGATCCATAGAGCCAGAATGTTGAACCGCAGCGACCTCCTGGAGGACCGTCCCCCGCAGAACGACACACAACGCACAAACCAATATCTCACCTATAGCACTAACTGACCTAACGTAAATAATATTTTAAGACGACACTACAACATGCTGGAGCAAAGTGACCGCCTAAAACGCGCATTTCCCTCCCCACCGGGGTGATCTACACTCTTAGAAAAAAGGGGACCAAAAGGAGGTAACAAACCGCCTTTACCACCCTCCTCCCGGCCAGGGGTGAAGCGCTCCGCTTGTTACCTCCTCAGGCGCAGCAGACACTAAGAATGCGGTGCTACCAGGTGAAGTTCGCCGCGAAGGAGCACCAATGAGGCACGTATTACCTCCCAGAGGGTGCACCTGTTTTGCACTGCCAAAGCCTGGGCGCTGCCATTGGCTGTGGGAAGGCGCAAACGAGTTCGCTAATTGGTCTCCTCGTATGACACGAGATTCTTTGCGCATGCGTGGGAGAGCGCCTGCCCGGCCGACCGGGAGCGTCGGCGCCTTCCCCGCAGACGCGCCCGGTCATGACGGCATAACGGTCTTTCTTCTCGAACGTTCGACGGAGGCGTCCCAGCGCAGGAACGTTCTTTATTGTTCTGTTCGGCTCAGTCTCTTCTTACGAGGTCACCGAGAGCGCTGTATTGACTTCAGTCGAAGATCCAAGTCGTGTGCACCGTATACAGGTAAGGAAATGTTCTGCGCGGTCGGCAGTTGGCGTCGGTTATGACCGCCCGGGAAGGCGACCCCCGTCTTCCTTAGACAAAGGGTTGGCGGACATGTTGGCACGTTTGAAGGCGTCGAGTGTTCGATAAAATTAGTGTGTGGCGCGAACGCAGACACAGTTTTGACCATCGAAGTTTATAAAGAGCAAGAACAGGAATGACTGTCGCTTGCACTAGCGCATATTTAGAAGGTTGACATACGCTAACCAGTGGAGTAGCCAGCAGCTTTTCCCGGTGTATGTGTGTGAAGGTGGAGGAAGGGGGAGAGCGGCGGTTCGGCGAGCCGGGCGGCCGGGCGAAGACGCCTTTTGAATCGGGGGTCGTCTACGTTTACAGCGTGAGGGGGTAGGAGGTTTTCTCTTTTTGGGGCCGTTGGTGTGTCGCGTCGGACGTTAAATTGAGGATCTGATCAAATATTTGAAAATCTCATAAGGTGGTTGTTTGTTTTGTTTTAGTTTCCGCAGAGCAGTAGTCGATCAGGCATTCATTGGCGGCACCGGCCAACCGGTGCCATTTATTCTCAACGTCGTTGATATTTGGAAAAGTCACGGATATTTATTATCAACGATTTTTTGTGTTTTTTTTTTTAATTTAACGAGGTTTAATATATAGTTTGGTAAAATGTCACGTTACCTTGAAATACCGAATATAAATGTCTGAGCTAATTTTTCGTGCGCTCCGCAAACATTAATAGCAGTATATTACGGAATAAGGTCATGAAGTTGTTACAGGCAGCGAGGCTAGCAATTATATTGTCTCGGCATTTTCTTTGCGTGTGATCAGGCATTTCTAAAACTCTAATCATTCAGTAGGCGAGTTAGATATAACTCAAGTTTGCATTATTTGAAGGTGATTGAATATATTTCTTTCTTCCTGCGGCAACGTTGTATGGTGATTTCGTCGAGGGTACTGGATGCCTGCTACCTTGGACTCATCTCGTGACAGTTCTTAACACTGCTTACTGCAGGTAAGCGGAGTTCGATATTTTATTTTGATTTTCTTGCTCCAATTTGTGCACTTAAAATGGGGCTCTTGATTTTTATGTTGATTTTGTGTTTGTGCTGTTCGTTCGTCTCCGCGAGAAAATTGAGGGTATACTTCGAGTAAATGAATTAGAGCAAGACACACAAGGCGCTTGAGTGTGTGTCTTTTTCGGTGTTCTTTTGTTTTTGTGTTTTCGTCCTTGTGTGCTGTTCTTCTCATGTCTAAATAAAAAAATAGATTCAATTTTAAATTTTAATCTGGCAAATTACTTCGGCAAAAAATTTACGTATTTTACGAAGTTCGACATTCGGCAGTTAGAAATTATTCGTGCGCTTCGCAAACATTAATAGTAGTATATTACTGAATAAGGTCATTAAGTTATTGCCGGCAGAGAGACTAGCAAGTATATTGTCTTGGCAATTTTTTTGCGAATGATCAGGCATTTTTAAAAACTGATCATGCAATAGGCGAGTCAGATGGCTAAGTTTGCATTATTTGAAGTTGATTGAATATATTTCTTTCCTACTGCGTCAACGTTGTAGGGTGATTTTGTCGAGGGTACTGGATGCCTGCTACCTTGGACGCAACTGCAAGTACGTGTAGTCAGATATATTATTTTAATGTTCACTTTCGCATTTGGGCACTTGAAATGAGGTTCTGGATTTTTATCTTTTCTTTGTGTGTGTGGTGTTCGTTCATTTTCCAGAGAAAATTGAGGGTATACTTCGAGTAAATAAATTAGAGTAAGACACACAAGGCGCTTGAGTGTGTCTTTTTCGGTGTGTTCTTTTTCTGTGTTTTCGTCCTTGTGTGCTGTTCTTCTCATGTCTAAATAAAACATAAATTCAATTTTCCTCGGGCAGAGCACTTCGGCAAAAATATTTGCATATTTGCCGAAGTTCGGCAGTTAGGGTTGGCGGTCAAAGGGATCTGCTGTGGTGCTGAGTAGCTAATCTGGTGTAGCGCTCTGTGGTGTATGTTCTTCCTCTGTCCTTGTCTTAAAGCGCAATCATGTTTTTTCGCGTACCATACCAACTCGCCCAACAATCAGCACTTGTATATACTAACCTGCTACAGTAGTTGTACCCCTTTGACTAAGATTTGTTCGTCACCTAAGTAAATCAGGGTGACAAATTTAAACATGACCGGTGAATACAAAGTGCTTACTAATCTACGATTACCACCCGCCATGTGATAATTTTAGTCAGTGGTAGTTAGTCAGCATTTAAACTGGTCTCGTCTGGTAAGTATGGTCGATGCTTTATAATGCTGAAATCAGTGGCCCATCAAATGCTGCAAATGCGTCTTAGAAAAATCTAATATTTCTTCACAGTGTCTTCAAATTGGGGATGATATGTTTCAACTTCATATCACATGATTTCCACATTTTTTTGGTTCCAGGCAGGCAGCGCAATCTACCCCGTGGCTGTCAGCTCAAGCCTAATTAATCCTGAGGCGCCCAGCTATGTGGCAGTGGAGGGAGACCTCGAAGCCGCGTCGCCTGCTGAGGCAGTCCTGGTTGCATTCTGCATCTAGTTCATCTTTAGCTACGACTAGAGCCCCGAAAGTGTTGTCCCAGATGCCTTTATTGTGCTTAGTGGTTTCATCTTAAAACTTTTATAAGATGTCTATTTATGCCATCGATTTTTATGACATTTTGTTTCTGACAGCCACAATAAAACATTGTTATTTACTTTCAGAACTAGGCCGTCTTCATCTATTATAAGGCCCACCCTTGAAGCACGTACTATCACACCAACAAAGGGTCATAGCACCTTTCTTTAGGAGGTAAAAGTGATTCCATCAAGTGTGCATTTAACCTGTGATAAGGTGATGAACTGGGCCAGTTGGTTGCTGTTATACATGATGGGCAAAACAGCTCGGAAAGCCCGGACTACGAAGAACAAACACGACAGGACAGCACTTTTCTCTCGTGTTTGTTCTTCGTAGTCTGCGATTTCTGAGCTGTTTTCCTCATCGTGTGCATTTAACCCCAAAGTGGATCATGATTCCCTCCAAACGGAGGTAAAAGCAGCGCCCTCAATTACGTCGTCTTACCTCTCAAAAGGGTTGAAATTCCCCCCTAAAGGAGGTAAAGGCTGACCCTGAAAGGATGCACTTTTAACACCAAAAGGAACTAAGGTTACCTCCAAAAGGAGGCAATGTTGCACCCTAACCCAGGGGGTAAGTTTGCACCCTCGTTGCAGGGGTAACGATACCTCCAAAAGGGGTTGCCCTGTGTGCAAGTCGGTTACCCCCGAAGGAGGGTACTACAGTACCCTTTTTTAAGAGTGTATAGACGATCACGCAACATTAGAGACACGCTAGTAAATTCTCGGTGAAACTCTACACCGCGACACAACGAATGCAGGCCCTGTAATACAGCGCAGTGTTTAATCTGCCAACGAATTCAACAAACAGACACAGCCATAAGCAACTATTCGCAGTACTCAATGCGAAGTAAAGGGGAGCTGACGATTAACTCTTCAAATGTAGTGTACTCGCAAGAGTGTAGAGTATACAAAATGCAAGACGTACGACAGACTAAGAGAGCGTTTAGACTACGCTTTGACAACCACAGAGCTCACTCTAAATCTAATCCAAGCCACCCTCTTTGAAAACACCTCCGTCTCTCAGAGCATATCTTCGGTGAAGTATATGCGACATTACTGGAAACTGGATTTAGATCAAACCGGGAGCGTGAATAGCGAGAGTAATACCTCCTATACAGATTCAATACAATAGAAAAAGGAGTAAATGAGAGTCCAGAAACGCTCGCATCAATCGGAGCATTAACCTAGCCTACCTTGTAATAGTGGTACTGTATTTTCGACTAAAATTAGACCACCTAATTATTCTATTAGGACTCCTATATTGTGGATGTCAATTAGAAAAAGGGGGCAAACATGCTTTTGCGATGTTTTGTTTTTTTCGGTTTCCTTCACACGAGCGGCGCCGCAGGCGCGACCGTCGCGGGGATGCACTGGCTCGCTGGGTGCCATCAGCCACGAAGACGTCGCCAGTTTACGGCCTATTGTAGCCACTGTAGTAGGCGTTCAAGCGCACTTTTTGTTTCGCCACCCCACAGGAGGAGCGGGCTCGGGTCAAGTTGTTTGCTATGTAGGAACGCGTACCTTGCTTGCTTTTTTTTGTATTTGTGTTGTCACGTCTTTCTTTCCCAGTTCTCAACTTTTTTGCCGCAGCGATATTCCCTCACTTGTAAGTCATCTCCTGACGAAGCCGAGTCTCTCGGCGAAACTGTTGATTATTGAGACTGTTGATTATTGAAACCGTTGACTGTCGAGTTCGGCAGCAGTGCGCGTCGAGGAAACACCGTCCAAATCATCTGTATCTCTGCAGTTTGCCGGCTACTCGCGGGTTCAAATCATCGAACATCACCACATCATTATTCGTCACTCACGCTGCCACGGGCCAAGGGACGCAGCGACAACAGCCCAATTCACGGCACGCGGTGGAAGTTGCCGAAACACGCCTGCGCAATGATTCCACACGTTCTTCACGGACATCTCTTACAGTTGAGGATATTGTCATTTGTTTGCGCTTTTGTCTAAATCAGTCGAATTTTACCTTCCGTGGACACTTCTCCCGTCAGATTGAAGGTTGCCCAATGGGTAGTCCGGTATCTGTGACCTTCGCTAATCTGGTGATGGAACACATAGAGCAAACCGGGTTAGAGGTAAAAGCATGCCCTGTAAAATTCTATCGACGTTACGTAGATGACACTTTCGTTATTTTAAATGAAGATCACGTCAACGACTTCCCTGCAACCCTAAACAGCATTGAACCTTCCATACAACTTACGCGAGAAGTAGAACAATATGACAGGCTACCTTTTCTGGACGTAACTGTTTGCCGAAGGACACCGGTCATATTGAAACCACCATGTATTGTAAACCTTGTGATACCGGTAACGTTTTGAGTTTCAATTCTCACCACCCTGTGGAACATAAGCGAGCTGTTGTAAGAACTTTAATTAGCCGATCAGAACATTTCTCTTAAATTCAGATTTACGAGCATCGGAAGTTCAGATTGTTGTCGGATCCCTTTTGAGGCGCGGGTATTCAAAAGGTTTTATTGAAAACACGCGCAAACAGATGCAGCAAGGAAGAGCTGAAGCTACTAATAATCACGAAGCAGGCGTGGTGACTATCCCTTATGTAAAAGGCGTCTCAGAATCTATTCGCCGGTCCGTCCTTCCATTAGGTATACGGACAACCTTCAAACCACATATAAAATTACGTGACCTCTTTTCGAAGCCAAAGGATCCAACACCTCTTGAATCGCAAAGTGGTGTCGTATATAAACTGAACTGTCAGGACTGTGACAAGTGTTACATCAGAGAAACCGGCCGCAAACGGAGTACCCGTCTCAAAGAGCACAGAAGAGACGTGAAGAGGGCAACCCATGCCACAAGATCAAAAACTGAACTGGTGGAGCATTGTTGGACGACTGGTCACACTTTTGAACTCGCGAACCCTGTGACCCTGGCACGTGAACAACGGTGGGGCCCCAGAATATTTCTGGAATCATGGTGTATTCGCAGTTACCCATCCGCCTGTAATGCTAACCGCGGTCCCTTCCCCGACGTCTACACCGACATCCTGAAATAACTTTTCATTTAACTTCACATCTACGACGGACGAAAAAGTTGAAACGAGAGCCGACGATGTCTCTCGATGATGATGATGTCTCCCGTATGCCATGGACGAAAACGTCGGCAGAACCAGCGCTACAGATGAGGAGAAGAAAGAAGCGAGCCTTTGGTTGCTGGTAGCTAGTTGGGTGTTCCTGGCTGCACTGATGATGTCTCCCGCATAGGAGACGAAACGTCTACCTATAAATTGTTGGTATTGTTATGCAAGTCGGAAGTATTTGTTTTTAATCATGATTCCCGGATTTTGGGACATTTTTGCATCATCTATAAAAGAAGCCAACACACCAGCCTGGTCTACAGTTCGGCAGCAGTGCGCGTCGGGGAAACACCGTACTAATCATCTGTATCTCTGCAGGACAGAAACACTTATTTTTGTATAAACCTAAAACGTATTTTTGCACTGCTGCCGAACCGATTGTCAGTTTTGTCTGTTTTTGAGTGTGTGAAGTACGGTGACGTCGGGTGTCGCCGACATGACTAAAGAAGTAAAAGATATCGGGAAAACTCTCGATGAGCTGAAACGAGAGATGAGAGCGGAATTTAGAGCCCTAAAAAGAGTGTCAAATACTGTAATGACACCTGCGACGGAGCGACCGAGATTAAAAGCGAAATAAAGGAACTTCGGAAAGAGGTCCAGAACGTATCCAAAAAAAATGAAGAATTGACCGCTGAAAACCGTAGGCTAAATGCTAAAATCGAAGAACTAGAACAGTATCAGCGGTCCAACAACCTCGAGATAATGGACGTACCAGAGGAAGGTGATGCATACGTCGTAGTTAAAAGAATAGGGAAAATTCTGAACGAATCAATCTCAGACTCTGAAATTGATGTGTGCCATCGCGTACCCACATTCAGAACATCAGAAAAAAACATAATCGGCCGTTTCGTGCGACGGTCTAAAGGCGATGCGGTCTAGCAGAAAAGCAAAAAATAAAGACTAACAACAAAAAACCTTGACTATGCCGGCAGCCCCAGCCCCATATTTCTAAATGAGCATTTAACCGGTGCAAATAAAAAGCTACTGGGAGCTGCGATCGCCCCAAAAAAACTTGTTTGTGGAAATTTGTGTGGTCATCTGGGGAAAAGTCTTTGCGCGAAAGGACGAACATGCCAACGCAATCCGAATAGCTAGCATGTTTGATGTGGAAAAAATTATGAATTAAAATATAAGCCAGTACTTTGGAGTGGACACGACACTTCAATAATGGAAACTGTCCTACCTGATCGTTATTGCTATGACTACAATGCGTTCAAGAAAAAGTACAAAGAAGGTAAACGCCGTATTTCAGAAATACATTTAAATGTAGGAAGCATAATGAATAAAGTTGATAACCTAGAAGTATTTTTGCATTCGTTGAGCGTGCACTTTAATGTAATAGCACTTACAGAAACCTCGCTGACAATAAAGGACATGGCGCCAATCATCGAGGGCTATAAGTGCGAATCATGAGCAGAGATAAGAAAAGGGGTGGCGGTATCTCTATTTATATTAAAGATAAACTACAGCATGAGGTTTTAGATGACCTATCTGAAATTAATGCAAACACTGAAAGTTTGTGTGTTAAGGTATCAAATACTGTTGTTCTGGCTTTATACAGGCCACCTTCGGATACTATATATGAATTCATGGCCTATCTTGATAATGCACTGACTTTCCATGAATCGCTATCTGTGCCATTATTTATTCTTGGCTACATAAATATAGACTCAATTTCCGATGATCTTCACGCTCAAAATTTTCGCGATATTGTCAACCAGTATGCTTGCAGCAATTTGATGACATTGTCCGCTAGAACAACTGCAGACACTGCCACGTACCTTGACGTATGCATAACGAATACCAAAACTCGTCATATTACAGCAGGTGCCATCATGTGTGATATTAGTGACCATATTCCAATCTTCTGCCTAGAGTCTTCCTCTGCTAGAGAAAATAACAAAGACATAGAGACGTTTTGGAATCGCACTATTAATGAGGAAACGCTAAGAACTTTCGGCTGCCTTATATAGGAAGAAACTTGGGATGACGTTTACGCTGAGTGCAACCCTAGAAATGCCTATAAAATATTCCTGATGAAAGTCAGACAGACAATGTAAAACAAATGAGAAAGCCTTGGATGACTAGAGACCTGTATAGAAGAATAAGGCAAACAAATGCCAAGTATCACGCCTTTATTCAGCATCGTGATCTGCGGCTGCTTATTGAGTACAAGAAATGCAGAAACAAATTGAATGCCGACTTAAAAAAAGCGAAATGCGAATACTATCACAAAGAAATTCTACGTATACATAATGACCATAGAAAAGTGTGGGACACGGTAAACAAACTCACGAACAGAGACCAGGCACAATACAATGTGAAAGAAATACTAATAGATAATAAACGTGTTACTGAGAAAGTACTTGGCGATGAAATGAATAGACATCTTATTAGCATGGGTGCGTACACTGGGAGGGCTTTCAACATAGATGACTGTATTGACGCAGGAAACCAAATTTTGTCGATTATGCTTACGCCACCATTTGAAATTGATGAAATAATCAAAAACCCCAAAAATGACGTCGCCGCTGGAATAGATAAAATAAAAACCCTACCATTAAGTACGCTGTGACCATAGTTCAGTTCTATCGAATATAGTAAAAAGATGCTTCAGGCTGGTGATTTTCCTGACGAGCTAAAAACAGCCAGGGTTACTCCAGTGTATAAAGGAATGCTAAGAGACAAACATTATTAAATACAGACCTATTTCAGTTCTCCCAGTTTTTTCTAAAATATTTGAGAGTGTGATTACTGATAGATTAACGCGTTTTTTTTAGAAGCATAACATAATAACGCAGTCCCGATACAACTTTCAAAAGAATCGGCTGAGCTAACGCTTCTTACCATAAAGGATGAAATAGTTGAAAATATTGAGGACAAATTATTTACTCTTGGTATCGTAGTTTTAAGTAAAGCCTTTCATACTGTGCAGCACAATATCTTACTTAGAATGCTTGAAATTTGCGGTGTGAGCGGAATAGCTCTAAAATTAATTGAAACGTATCTTGCATATAGTTACCAATATGTACTAATAAACGGCGAATCGTCAAATAGACTTAAAATACAGCATGGTGTTCCTCAGGGGTAAATTTTAGGTCCACTTCTTTTTCTTATCTATGTAATAATATAATATTCGTTTATTTCACCATAAGATTTTCATGGTGGCGATCAGGGACAAAAAGCTGTAGAAAACAGTTTGACGGGTCCCCGACAGCCTAAAAGCAGCAGGAGAGCGTGATACTCACAGTATAAAATACATACAGAGCACAAGCTATAGAAAGGATAGCAGAAAAAACCTTCGTCATCACAAACTTTGTTAAGGCTGATTCACAGGATTGCTAACTTTTTGTCACTTTCTAGTTTTTGAAGAGAAAAAAAAAACGTGATACAATCGCGACATAACTAATAAAAAACAGGAGAAAAGAATTTATGCACACGATCGACATCAAACAGAAGGGTCCGAATATCCTTGACCAATAATTTCTCCCAATCGAAGTTTTGTTCGGGAAATAAATTTAATAATTTCGGAATAGTGTATCTGAGCATTTGTGTTCCGTAGTTCGTTCTGGGAGTGACCACCTCCCAACAGCTCGCAGAACGAGTGGGATAAGGATGAACATATTGGGAAAGGCGTCCAAGGCTCACTAGAAAGCTAGTATTTCTAATTTCTTCCACTTTTAGAGTAGTGGAAAGTCTGTAGTCATAAAGAGAATATATACTAATAATGTGGAACTTCTTGAATAGATTGGCTGTAGGATGATCAAAATCTACATTCGCGATTGCCCTCACGGCTTTTTTTTTCAAAAAAATTTATTTTATTAAGATTTGTTAATGTCGTCTTACCCCAGACTAGGTGGCCGTAAATTAAACGGGAGAAGAACAAGGAGTTATATATTAATAATTTAACGTTTGTTGGCAGTAGATTGCGGTTGCAGTTTAGGATACCGACTATCTGTGATAACTTCGAGGTAACATAATTGATGTGATCGTCCCAAGACATATTCTTGGAAAAAGTGACACCAAGCAGTTTAAAAGCATTGACGATCTCAATCCTGGTTGAGTTTATTACGATATGTTTGGTGATATTTACAAGTTTGCTCTTGGGACGAAAAAGCACGGCTTTTGTCTTTGCAACGTTTATTTGTAGCGAATTGATGCGGCTTCAGACGTTCAACTTAGAAAGCGCCAGGTTTGCCAATTCGAACAGCAGATCAACGTTTTCCGCAGTGAAAAGTAAAGTGGTGTCGTCGGCGTAGTTTACAAACTTTGCTTTGGAAGTAATGTTAACAATATCATTTACAAATATATTAAAAAGAAAAGGACCCGATATACTACCTTGTGGGACACCAGAAATGATCGGTTTTGTAGTTGAGGAGTGCCCATCAATACAAACAAACTGCATTCGGTGTGCCAGGTAAGATTTCATTAAGTTCAGTGCGTGTCCTTGAATACCGTAAGTGTCTAGTTTTTCAATTAAAATGTTATGACTTAGGCAATCAAATGCCTTTTTTAAGTCTACGAAGATACCAAGAACCATCTTCTTTTCCTCGAAGCTTTGAAGTATGTGTTTTTTCTGAACAAGCAGAGCAGATTATAGGTGATAATAATATAACGACTATATCCGGTTCCCCCGATCTAATAATGTATGCAGACGATACCAACGTATTCGTTTCTGGAGTGGCGAAAACATGCATAGAAAATGATGCAAATGTCTACCTATTGGAGATTTCCAATTGGCTACAAACAAATTGTTTAAAACTAAATAAAAGCAAAACTAAGTATATTATTTGTAAGCCAATAAATAAACTCGACTGCAGCCCCATGAGCTTAAAATTTGAAGACACTCTGCTTGAGCAAGTGTCGGAACAAAAAGTTCTCGGTGTATGGTTTACTGAGGACCTTTCATGGAACACTCAAGTGAATAAACTCAAAGGTGAATTATCTCGTGTTACGGGAAGTATATATAAAGTATGAAACTTGCTGCCCACTGGGCTAAAACACACGTTGTACTATTCTTTGTTCTACTCTAAAATCAGTTACGGCATCTTAGTTTGGGGGACGACGATCAATTTGAACTATGTCAGACTTATCACCTTGCAGAAGAGGATTCTTCGCATGTGCGAAAAATATAAAGGAGATATTAGAAACATAAGAACCCAAACACTGTTCATCAAATATAACAAACACAAAATATACTCCACACCAAAAGCGAGTTTAGGTCCTTACCAACTACGAGACACAAAGCGAATGATGCCTTCAATAACAACCAGTTATGGCCGCACTGCTTTGTCATATCAGATAACCAAGATGCTGAACAGAACAGACGTGACTATAAATTATAATAAAACATTTTATGCTTTCAAGAAAAAGTGCCGAAGCTTTCTAGAGGGCAGTGGTATCAGCTTCTCAGTTGTGTCATATGTAGGCTAAGTTGTTATTTTTATTATGTACCTATATTTGACTACAAATGTGGCTCCTTACATATATTCGATCATTCTTCATTGCTGAACTAAATGGCGGCCATCAGTCCTATTTTATGCTGTGTCCTTCTCACTTTTTTTTTTCGCGTAGAACATTTTATTTTAGGTTTATATTAGTGATATGATGCTTCTGTGTCATACGACGTTACATTTGTTGTACGCTTCGAATCACGCTTGTTGTGTAACATGTTATTTTGCTAGTTGTTTTATTGTGCTGTTTTATTTTATTTTAAAATTCAAAATGTTGAATGTTAATATAGTAGTCTGCCAGGAGCTACCAACAGAATTTGTAATGTATTGCTTTTATGGCCCCTATTAGGACTCGAATCTTGTGCTGTGAGAGTTTTGAACGGGACTTCGCATGTTAGTACTTACCTCAATATCTGAGCGTAAAAGCCAGTGAAGCAACAATATTTATCCTAACAATATTTATTTACTTGGCACTGGCGTGATTCGCCAGGTGTGTGAGCTTCGCACTATGTATTGACGGAGAGGATACGTGACAACTAGACTCCCGGACAAACTTAAGTCAAGAGGAAAAAGTCTAAGTAACCCGGCATGAATCACGGAAAATAGAAATGAAACCTAAACACATGACTAACACGTTTGAAGCCTTACACGCTACGAAATGCTTGTTATTTTACTAAAGAGTCCGTACGCGCACAAAATAAACCGTACTTCCTAAGCGTCAGATAATAAATCGTACATATGTATATGCACTGCATATCTGTTTGACATAAGAAATTATGACAATTACATGTCAAGTTAGGTATTTCAAACTCAAAGCCGAAAGCAAAAGGCCCCAGAGGAATTCTCTAACGATCTGCATTCCCCCCCGTATTGGGAGGAAGTAAGCGCTGTGCCCGCATTTGTGGACTCGGACTTCGACGTAAATGTTTTTGAATATAATACTCAATTTTATTAATGTTTATGGTCAGATATTGAGGTAACTGCTAACAATAAATAGAAAACCTTATATAGGCCAAAATTCTGCTCAGCAGAGCTCCAGTGCGAAGTCCCGTTCAAAACGCTCATAGCACGCAATTCGAGTCTTAATAGCGGCCATACAAACAATATATTACAATTTCTGTTGAGAGTTTCTGATAGACTACTATATTTACTAACTGTGAATAAAAAATGAAAGAAATAAAAAGCTTTTTTTGTTTTTAGAAAATTGACTCCAAACTTGCTAGTTTTTCGAAATTTTGGTTTTTCAGCCACATGTAGCGCATGATATACTTACTGCAAAATATTAAAATTATATTTTAAAAAAGAACTTAATTGGAGCTTTACGGTGATATAAAGATCATAAAAATATGCTGCTTGGGTCACACAGCACAGCTCGCTGAACTTCTTCAAATATCGTCGCAGAGACGTGGTTTGACAAATAAAAAAAAATTAAGAATGTTATGACCTAGACGCTTAATTAGCATGAAAACGCCTATGTCTAGAGTGTTCCCAAAACGTTATATTGATGTAGCGTACAAATTAGAGAAAAGGGATGGAATGAAATATGGCACCTCCGATAAGCTGGGAAAACGTCAGTTTCCACCTTGGCCGCTTCAGCGGTCAATAACTTGAGAGCAAAAAATCCGACGAAATTGCCGTTTTCGTCTTATTTTAATATAGGAATTGTCCCAACACATAAATATTTTTCGTCAAAATTAAAAATTCGACCCTAAATTCGTGCCTGAGTTGAGATGAAATCACCCATATATATACAGGGTGTTTTTTTTTTAATCTTAACAGATTTGTTTAAAAAAAGCCGTGAAAGTTACACTTATGCCAGTTGTGGAAGTGAGTTATACGGCCAGGGGGACATATTATAGAGGGATAATCGTAATGATCAGTCGGCTAATTAATTAAAATTCGTTAATTAACTTTTTAATTAATGAAAATAGACATATGGTTCCAATTAGAAACTTGCTCAGCGTCATCGAAAACTCATAAATCAGTCATTTTCAGAAAGACTTTGAGCGCGTGAGAAGCGTAGTAGTGCACTAAAGTTACCGCTCGTGGAGCAGGTTCAAAGCTAGAGGTTGCGATAAGGCGCCCGCGCGATTTTTCCGTCTCTTATCTAGCCGCAGCCTTGTACCTGCTCCACGAGCTGAAATTTCAGTGCACTACTACGCTTCTCACGCGCTCAAAGTCTTTCTGAAAATGACTGATTTAGGGGTTTTCGATGACGCTGAGCAAGTTTCTATTTGAAACCATATGTCTATTTTCATTAATTAAAAAGTTAATTAACGAATTTTCATTAATTAGCCGACTGATCATTACGATTAGCCCCCTATAATATGTCCCCCTGGCCGTATAACTCACCTCCACAAGCGGCATAAGTGTAACTTTCACGGCTTTTTTTTAACAAATCTGTTAACCTTAAAAAAAGACACCCTGTATATAGATATAGATATTGTGAGACAGAGACAGGTTGGTCAGATGACGGTTTTTTATCAGAGTCTGATATATATGGAACGTTTCAAAAAGGGTGCCACCAGTCAGCTGACGATGCCGATCGGCCCACGCACAGCCAAAAGTGACGACGACGATGACCGTGGGCAGTGCTACGCATAAGCGCCCTCACAGTTTTTCCCCGGTTGCGGAAAGGTGGCCACCTGGCCACAGAGGGAGGGAAGGGGGGCCGTTGAGCGGGGGGTGAAACGTTTCAGTCGGGAGACGTGAATCTGTTCGCGACCGCGGTAGCGGCGATCGGCGGGTGTTTATACTGGTTCCACGAGAAAGTAGACAGTAGTTGTTTGAGCGATGATGTGGTAGGGGCCGATGTAATGAGGCAGTAACGTTTCAGAGAGGCCGGGCTTGCGTGTTGGCGACGAGACGAGAACAAGGTCTCCAGGTTGAAAGCTGACGTTTTTGTGGGTGGAGTCGTGTCGAGTTTTTCGTTTCTGTTGGTGTTGAACAATGCGAAGTCGCGCAAGTTGACGCGAGTCTTCAGCACGGGATACGAGGTCATCGAGGAGACTTGTATGGGGCTCAGTTGGAGTATACTCGAGTACTGTGTCCAGCAGAGATGTCAGTTGTCTTGCGTGGACGAGCTCAAATGGCGAGTACCCAGTTTTACTTTGAATGGCCGTATTATATGCGTACGTTACGAAGGGTAAAATTGCATCCTAGTTGGTATGATCTGATGATACGTACTTTGCGATCATGTGCGCAAGGGCACGATGAAAGCGTTCAGTGAGCCCGTTAGTCTGTGGGTGCTAGGCGGATGTCGTTTTGTGGATGACTGCACAAGCAGCTAAGACCTCTAGCACTGTCGGTGACAAGAAGGTACGACCTCTGTCGCTGAGCAGCACGCGGGCTGCTTCATGTCGCAGGAGTAGCTGGTGGACGAAAAATCAGCAACCTCGGTGGCGGAGCCAGTTGGAAGAGCCGCTGTTTCTGCGTATCGTGTAATGTGGTCGTCAGCGGTTACAACCCATCATTTTCCATTTACTGTGCGTGGTAGTTGTCCAAACAAGTCAATTCCCACGATCTCGAAAGGTTGTGAAGGGCAGCGGGGTGGCAGTAATTGGCCGGGGGGTGCAGTTGTGCGACACTTATGTTTTTGGCATACGAGACAAGAAGATAGTACCTTGTCGCCGCGGTGTACATTCCGGGCCAGAACTATCGTTCTCTGACACGACAGTAAGTTTTGAAGAGTCCGAATTGGCCGGCTGTGGGATCGTCGTGCAGAAATTCAAGGACCAAGGCATGTACGGTACGGGGAATAACTAAAAGCCAGCGATGTCTGTGGGGTGAGTAGTTTCGACGGTACAAAACATCATTTTGAAGCTGATAGTGCAAGAGCTGGCGTCGGGAGCAAGCGTTAGTCGGAGGTGAGGTTCTTTCATTTGGGCGATGATATTACGTAGCTGGGGTCTTGGCGTTGTTGGGTGGCGATCACTATTCCATCAGATAGTTCTGTCGGTGATGGACTAGTCTCAATATTTAGTATAGTCGTAATTGTCGAGGGTTGAGGTAGCGGACATCACGAGAGGGCGTTGACACCTTGGTGTTTTCGGCCAGATTTATAAACAATTGTATAATCGTATTCCTGCAGGCGTAACGCCCAGCGTCCGAGACGACCTGAAAGATTTTTGAGGGAGGCTAGCCAACAGAGCGCATGATGATCGGTGACTACTGAAAAATGACGGCCGTATAAGTAAGAACGAAACTTTGCAATCGCCCAAACCACCGCGAGACATTCCTTTTCTGTTATTGTATAGTTTTGCTCTGGCTTGCTCAAAGATCAACTTGCATAAGCAATGACGTGTTCTACGCACGAGTTGTCGGGTTGTAGAAGAATTGCTCTAAGGCCGTAGCCGCTAGCGTCTGTGTGGAGAACGGTGGCGGAGTATTTATTGAAGTGTCGGAGGACAGGATCGGAAGTCAGGGCTGCTTTTAAGGATGTAAAGGCAGATTCGCACTCAGGAGACCAGGTAAAGTGGAATTGTTCTTAAGAAGGTTGTTAAGTGGAGCGGCGATGTTTGCAAAGCCGCGAATAAAACGACGGAAGTACGACGACAGACATAGAAAGCTTCGCCATTCCTTTTGGCGTTGTGGTCGAGGGAAGTCTGAAACCACTTTTATTTTGTCGGGGTCAGGTCTGTTACCGTGTTTGCTGATGACATAACCTAAGATCTTAATTGTTTTTGCCACAAACGTGCATTTCTAAGTATTAAGCTGGAGGTTGGCGGCAGACAAACAGGACAGGACCTGGGAAAGCCGTTTAAGGTGTTCCTCAATGTTGGAAGAAAAGATTATAATGTCATATAAGTAACATTGGCATGTTTTTCATTTTAAGCCTCGGAGGATGTTGTCGATCATGCGTTCGAAAGTCGCTGGTGCGTTGCAGAGTCCAAAGGGCATGACGTTGAACTCATATAAGCCATCCGGTGAGACGAACGCAGTTTTTTCTTTGTCCTCTTCGTTAACAGGGATCTGCCAATAACCGGACCGTAAATCAAGAGATGAAAATTATTCAGCTCCCTGCACGGAGTCCAGTGCGTCGTCAATTCGTGGCATAAGGTAAATATCTTTATGAGTGATTTTGTTCAGTTCGCGGTAATCGATACAAAAGCGAATGCCTCCATCCTTCGTTTTGACCAGGACTGCCGGTGACGAGAATGAACTGCGTGAAGGACGAATTACACCCTTTTTTAGCATATCAGTGACATGGTCCTCGATTGTAGAACGCTCTGATGGGGAAACCCTGTACGGACGACGATGAACAATAGCAGAATCTTCAATGTGGATCCTATGCTGTGTCGTGTGGGTTTGACCTAGGGCAGATGATACGATGTCGAATATTTTTCTGTTCTGCTCTAGCACAGATAGAAGTCGGCGTTTTTTTTTTTATTTGTCAAGATCTTGGCTAATTGTTGTATGCAGAAAAAGGTTTTACAGTTCTGGGTAAGCGAAGATTTGGTTTGAGGGGCGGATATAGAACACAGAGAAATTGGTGAGTGTGGTGTAGCAGTCAAGACAACAGTACCATGCAGAATGAGAACGGACTCAGTACTAGTTCGTCCTAAACTTGAATATGCAGCTTCTATCTGGAGCCCCGGTATCACCCTTGCATCAGCTGTCGAATCTATTCAGAATCGTTCTGCCCGTTTCATACTTTCGAACTATCATCGTACAGCCAGTGTAACTTCCATGAAATCGTCCCTCTCCTTGCCTGATCTCACTTTCCGAAGAAACATATCTCGTCTATGTTTATTTCACAAGATTTATTACTCTAACCCCGCTCTCCGTCAAGCATTGTTTTTAGAACCATCGTACATATCATCACGTGTAGACCATGACCTAAAGGTAGGGATTCCCCATTGCAGCACATCCACATTTAATGCCTCTTTTCTACCCCAAACCTCCATTGATTGGAATCGCCTTCCCGCACATATAGTCTCGATAACTAACACAGTTGATTTTTAAAAATGTCATTACCAACTTTTTAACAGATGTTCCGTAGCGCGTGTTTTTTTTTGTGTGCGTGCTTGTGTGTGTTTTTTTGTGTTTTTTTGTTTTTTGCCTTGTTCAACTATGTTACTTTTATGTGTTAACTGCCCACTCCCCTCTGTAATGCCTTCGGGCCCTGAGGGAATAATAAATGAAATGAAACATTAGAGACAGCTATAAGAGCTTTGCCATCGATGAAACGGATAAGTGCGTGCGGTACAACTATGCCTCTCGCGAGAAATGTGTTCGATGGTTAGTACGACGACATCAGTTGTGCAAGCGGTTGTCGATACGAGTGGTAATACGTGGGTTGTGAATCGAGAAATAACCGAGTCCGTTTCAACTGATATTTTCGCACTGTGATCAGTAATCGTATCGCAGATGTCAAGGGTGGTCAAAAATAATTCCGGAAGACTACATTCAATTACTGCCGAGTAAAATGAGAGGAAGTCCCAGCCAAGGATAAGCGAGTGTGTACAATTCGGTAAGACAACAAACTCTCTGTGATGGCAGGTACAGTCAGCACGAAATGAAACCCGAACACCGGAACGCGTGGCCGTTGATACAGGCTGCTCCACCTGGAGGGCCCCTGAGAATCTAATGAAAATGCGCCGGGGTGCGAGGATGCGGGTCCTACTAAGATGAGCTTGACCCTCGCGCGGTGCGTGTGGGAGTTCCGCGTTTCGTCGGTGGCGCGCTGTAAGCGCCGTCACATCCGATACAAAAAGCACTGTCACTCGCTTTATCTATCGGATTCCCAGCGATATCTCTTCAGCGCTGTCATTCCTTATCGCTTTGTGTATCGCAAGGGCGAAATGAATGTTGAAGCATTTCGTGCACAGAAGACCCGTAGTGCTTGGTGACGTGTCACCGGAACCACGCTGGGGCTCCGCTGAACAACGTGCCACGCGCGGTTTCTGAGAAATAGTGAAACGTCATGAATGCGAAATAAAGTTTGGTTATTCGCTCAACCATACTCTTTATGAAAAAAGAAAAAAACGCTGCAACAGACCGACGCGGATGCCTTGGTTTTTATGAATAATGCCCATGTTTTTGTGCGAGGTTATCAGTCGAATCTTAAAAAGCGAGGAATTGCTTGCTGACGCTCTCTTTGGTAACCACCGATATGCCAGGCCTATCAATTCCGGAGCGGAACAAATTCATCATCCTGTCTGCCCAGGCCCTATAGACCGGGCGACAGTGCGGCAACAGAAAAGCACCCTGAGTGACGGCGCTTACAGCGCGCCACCGGCGAAACGCTGAAGTCCCATACGCCCCGCGCGAGGGTTGAGGACATCTTAGTAGGACCCGCACCCTCGCACCCAGGTACATTTTCATTAGTTCTTAGGGGCCCCCCAGGTGGAGCAGCCTGTATCGATGGCCACGCATTCCGGCGTTCTTGTTTCATTCCGTGCTGACTGTACCTTGTATTACAATTCTCGCCGTGCACAGTGCGGAGGTATATATCAAATTGGTTCCCGCTCCTCGTAAACAAGTGCCGTGAAAGGGAGTTCCAACTTTTCTTTAGGTTTTGCAGACATCTTCGCTTATAACTGAAATTGCGGCGCCGGTATCAACTAGAGCAAGAATATTTAAACCTTCTACACATACGTCAATCAAATTGGATGGGATTAGGAGGAGTTGTCTGGTTCCGTTGGTTCGCAGTTCTCCCCCCAAGAACTGCGTTTTTTAGTTTTCCGCTGTGTACTTATGGTAGGTTTGGGTAGATGGAATCATCAGAGACCCAGAGCGTGAAAGTGGGGAGGGGGAGCGACGCCTAGGATATGTTTGGTTTTCAAATCTCAACCTGTGAGGGGAAGTACTTCCTTGGCGGCCGGAGTTGTTTCGACCTACATTGTAGGTCCCTTGATCTCGGTGAAAGTGAGGATTATCAGAGTTGTCGTACCTATCGTCATCTCTGCGTTTCCTGCAGTAGTGGGCAACGTGACCCCTAATGCCGCAGTTATAACATACTGGGCGGTTGGGTGGTCTCCAAGATTGGTACGTCGGGGTGAGGGTGGCTGGCGTAAATGCAGACAAGGAAGGTGGGGTGTGGAGTTGTTGTAGCGAAGCCACTTGAGGGGAAGGCACCCTAGCGGCAATCTCGGCGTAGGTTGGTGGTGCGGGCGTGGGGAGAGGAAGAGTTGCAGGAGGTAGAGCTGCAAACTCGTCTCGGACAAGGGACTGCAAGTCGGGAGAACTTGCTGCCGGTTCAGCGCCACGGTGTGTTTCGTTGAACATCTGCCGGAGCTCTTCTCGAACGATGTCCCTAATGAGGGTGCGGAGTTCAGAATTTAACGCTTTTGGTTCTCCGAGATTCTGAGCTGGGCAAGAGACTCTGATGGTTCGCATTTCATCGAGGTGTTGGAAAACAGATGTGATGTCAGCTATCGATTCGGGCTTTTGGACCAGAAAAACAGTGAAAGCCGGCTCCGCGATTCCCTTCAGGAGGTTACGTACGCGCTCACTCTCTTGCATGTCGCAGTTGACGCGACGGCAGAGCGCGAGGACGTCTTCAATGTAGGGGGTGTACGTCTCTTCTCCTTGTCGTCGAGTCTCGAGTTTCTTTTTCGCGTTCTCTTTGCGGGTAGTTGGAGTGCCGAATATGTCCTTTAACTTCGTGGTAAAAGCGTCCCAGTCTGGAATTTCTTCTTCGTGGTTCAGAAACCACGTTTTGGCAACATCAGTAAGGTAGAAGATCACGTTGGCGAGTTTAGTGGGATTGTCCCATCTGCTCTAGACGCTCACGCGGTCGTAACTGTCGAGCCAGTCCTCAACATCTTCGTCACGAAGACCAGCAAAAACCTTTGGGTCTCTTTAGCGACTGCGAATCGTCCAACCAGGAGTGGTAGGGGTTAGTAGGAATATGAAGTGAAAGATAAGTCCTTTCCTTTGGCACTTATCTTTCACTTCATATTCCTACTAATACACTAACAGTGCCCGGCAGAACCCCACATCTTCAGTGGTAGGGATTGGTTGCGATTGCTGTTCAGTCATCGTGGTGGCTGTGGATGTCGTCGCGGATGGTTGAGACATCGAGGGGGTTTGAGCAGCCGTCGCCGTGATGGTAGCCAGCGTGCGGTTTCGGAGCTACCGGGTTTTAAGCGGAAGCTCGAAGGGAAGGTGGTTCTGGTACGGGGTCTAAAGGCTCACCTCCACCACGTTGTGAGACAGTGACAGGTCGGTCAGATGACGGTTTTTTATCAGAGTCTGATATCTATAAAACGTTTCAAAAAGGGTGCCCCCAGTCAGCTGACGATGCCGATCGGCCCACACACAGCCAAAAGTGACGACGACGATATCCGTGGGCAGTGCTACGCATAAGCGCCCTCACAATATATATATATATATATATATATATATATATATATATATATATATATATATATATATATATATATATATATATATATATATATATATATATATAGGGTGTTTTTTTTCTTGCAGATTTGTTTTAGAAAAAGCCATGAAAGCTAGATTTATGCGGTTTGTGTGAGTGAGTTACACGGCCCAGGGGGATATTATGTGGATGGCTAATCTTTGCGATAAGTCGGATAATTAATTAAAATTCACTAATTAACTTTTTAATTAATGAAAATAGACAGATGGTTCCAATTATAAACTTGCTGAGCGTCGTCCAAAACCCCAAAATCAGTCATACTCCGAGAGACTTTCAGCGCGTGAGAAGCGTAGTAGTCCACTAAAGTTACCACTCGTTGAGCAGGTACAAGGGTAGCGGTTTCGGGAAGGCGCCTGCGCAATTTTCCCGTCTCTTATCTAGCCACCCCCCCCCCCCCCCCTTGTACCTGCTCCACGAGTGGTAACTTCAGCGCACTACTGCGCTTTTAATGTGCTCAAAGTCTTTCTAAAAAATACTGATTTAGGGGTTTTGGACGATGCTCGGCAAGTTTCTATTTGGAACCACATGTCTATTTTCACTACTTAAAAAGTTAATTAGTGAATTTTTAATATTGGTCGACGTATCGCAAAGATTAGCCACCCACATGATATCCCCCTGGGCGCACAACTCACTCGCACAAACCGCATAAGTGTAGCTCTCACGGCTTATTTTAAAACAAATCTGCAAGAATAAAAAAAAAGTTATTTTATTATCATGCACAAAAAAATAAGTTGAGATAAAGTTTGCATTTCAATTTAGAGTTAAAATAGTAAAAGTGCGGGCGCGCTAGTGAATGTTAACCGTGAAGAATAAACCTGAGACTGGGGCAGAAATGAACATATAAGTCGAACGAACAGAAAAGTACCGGTTGACGTCTCAAACGCGGCTACCAGGTTTATTTAGGCCGGATTTTTATTCAGCCCACAATCAGCCACAAGCAACAAAAAGGGGCAACCTCTAACCAGCTCAAACGTCAAACTCTCCAGCCAGCCACCACAAACATAAAGGGACAACCTCTAAACAGTCCAAACAACAAACCCTCCAATACTCAAAGTAGTGTTATGGGCGGCCTAAATATTTCGATTCACAAAGGTGACTCTACAATCTCTCCCAAAATTTAGCAAAAGGACCAGTACCTATTCTATTGTAAAAAGTTTCACAACAAAAACGATGCCCTCTCCACCTAAAAAAATTAAAAAAAACCTTTACGCCAGCGATGAAGGGATGACACACACTGAACCTAGAACGGTGCAATTGTGTTCAATACTGTTATACTGTTGTTTTGGTGGTATTGCTCATTGACGCTAGCGAGGGCATCGCCGTCAACCTGCTGCGTTAGCGGCGCGTATTGCCGTGTTTGAACCGATAAAAGCGGCTGCGCCTAGCAGCTCGAGGCTCTTCTTCGTCCTCCTGCCGAGATGCAATAAACGCAGTCAGACCAACTACAGTCTCCGTCTCGGTGGGCTGCCCGGAAACGTAACAGCTGGTGGCAGCGGCAGGATCGACGGCTCCGGGGTACCTGCGGGATCGGATGGTGAGTGCCGGAGACATTGTTCTTGTTTCCGAGCAGCCGGAAAGTTTAATTTGTAAGTTGTCACCGCGCCGGTGACAAGGAAACGGGACGAGGGCCGCCAGATGTTTTTTCGAGATTTCAAAAGCGTGGCACGATGAATCTCGCGGCGATAGTGAAGGCTGAATTAATGCTCTTGGCGGAAGAGTTTGGCTTAAAGGTCACGATGGGTCATGTGAAAGCCCGGGATTATCAAGGCCATTGAAACTTGTGACTCAGACGCCGACGAAATTTCCGAATGTTGGAGCGAGGTGCAGAGGGGACGAAAGAAAGAGGATCTCGAGTTAGAAATGCTTCAACAATAAGTAAAGGTCGCTGGTGAGGCCATTGCGGTTGATGGCAGTTCGTAAAAATTGGACATGCGAAGCTTGCTACAGCCGGTTCATGTCGGAGGGGACTTGGGTCTCTACTTGTGTTGGCATGTGTTGGTCACCGGGGCCAACACACAAACCACGTTGGCATGAAAGTAAACAAACTTAATGGTTTAATGAAGAACCATAGACCTATTTTGCCACCAAACACAAAAAAACTGCTATATAATTTTTTGTTTCTGCCGACTCTCACTTACTGCCATGTCATATGGGGAACGACTACAAATCAGAACATGCTGAAATTACTCGTCGCACAAAAAAGGGCTCTACGTATTATAACTAACGTTCCATGGTTTCCATCAACTCGTAAGTATTTTAATGAATTAAATATTACAAATATGTTAAAAATGCGCAATTTCAGACTAGGTCCTCTTTATAAAAATGTAGTAACAATAAACAACGCACCACTGCTACAATATATAATCTGATTAAACACATACCATCGTATAAGACAGCCCGAAATATGGAGAATACCAACCGTCAGAACCTCGTATGGACATCAATCTATACTTCATGCCTTGTCTGTTCTCCTTAACAACCTCGCAAAACAAAACATTACACCCCAAACATCAACAAAACAGTCCCTGAAGTCACATTTTATATTTTACTGATGCGACGTTTTTCGAATTTTTCTTTATGCTTATATCGATTCTACGTGGAGTATTTTTCTTAGATGACCTTGTGTATAGTATGTACGTATGTTTTTTTGCGCATCATGATGTCTGCAGTTTCATTACCTTGTGTTTTACTTGACAAGGTATATATGCATGTATGGATTTATGTATGTATCAGGGTTGGGCAGAAATACTCAAAAATGTATTTGGAAATACAAATACTGGGATACATTATAATAGTAGCTAAAATACTGATACTGAAATATATCTGTAAAGGTGTATTGCGATACGTATCGGAAATACATTTTAAATGGAGGCAGAAAGTATTTGGAAATACAAATACAAGAATACATTTTAGGGAGGGCAGAAATACAAATACAGAAATACTGATACTGCAATATATTTTTCAAATTAGTTTGGGACGCCAAAAGAGATGAAGCTTGAAGTATAAAGTGGGAGTTTTTGATCCTGAAATCACTTTCCCGTAGGCTTGGCACTTTGCCTTGAAGGTAGTGATTTCGGACGGCGAGGAGTCTTCAATAGACTCAAGAAAACGTTCCATCAAGGACTGACCGCGGTCCCTTCCAAGACATCCTGTCTGTCTGACGAGGAATGCGAAAAGACTTCGACCTCTAAATAAATTCTATGTCATCCTAAATCCCATCAAAACGTCACCACGCCCCTGTCCAATAATGACGCTCCTGTCAACATTTATCACATGACGTCACGGTGGAATGAACTGGTATTTTTTATCTGTAGGTGTGGCCATGAACATAAAACTTTAGCACGCTGCTGTATGAAAGGACAATACGTACTTTCGTTGTAGGTTACCTCGTTGAAGATCGTGCAGGCAGTGAATTTCGAAATTTTCGAGCATAGTGAACCGCCTGAAGCATCCTGGAACACATGTCTTATCGTCTGTTACGGTTGAAAAAACGATACGGTGGCATCCCTGTTGTGAATGTCCTTTCTGCCGACCCTCCGCCACCGACGCATGAATTGCAGTCCTCAAGTCTCGTCCAGCATCATCCAAACAGAAACCTCGTGGACTGCGACCTAATATTGCCGGCACAGGTGCGAGCTCTCCGAGAAACAGCGCGCTCGAGACAAGTCGCAGGTGTACGAAGTCTGGCTCGGCACCGCGAGGCCACGTCTGGCCTTCTTCCTGGGCTTCGGATCACCAGAGCAGCGGGTCACTTTCACGTCGGCTGATGACGTACCCTTGAGCCGTACAATATTTAGGGCGCAGCCGCAGACGCATCTTCTGGGAGGAGAATAGAGACGTATTACATGGGCTGCACGTGACGTCATTCAAAGAGCGCTACGATGACCACCAGAGAGGAGGGCAAAAAGGAGCTCCCCTCTTATCAGGACCCTCTTTTGTGCCTCCCGGATTTGCACAGGCGTCGCTATTCGCCTCTCAGAAGATTATAGAAGATTAACCCGTCACTCAAAATTCTTACAAAAGCAGCTTCCCTCTCCTCCTCTTACATGGAGGCCAAAATACGCGATGTGACGTCGGTGCAACCCATGTATATGTGTTGAACTTCACTGCGTGAGTCATTCTACTATTTCAAGTCAACCACCGCCAGGCTCGTGCTGCGACGGAGTGCGACTCAGCTTTGCCGGCTGGGTGTACTGTGTACGCTAAGGCAAGAGAGACGGTGTGCAGCGGGCATTAAATGCCAGCAAACAATGACTCAAGAACTTCCTACCTAAGGGCCTGAGGCACAATGCTCTGACTCCACTCCTGGCACGTCACCTGGTTCGAGTCTCCGACTACGCAAAACTTCTCAGAAGAGAGAAGAGGACGCATCGAAATATAGTTTGGAGAATCAGAAGAAACCTTGGTCAGCATGGTAACAATGCCCCAGCATCTCCTTGACCCTGGTGCCCTCAAAAGAAAAAAAAAAAAAAGAGCGTTCGGATATGTATTTTTTCTTTTGGGGGGGGGGGAGTATTTCTCAAAAAATGTAACGAAATACATTTCGCCCTGATTGTATCGCGATACAAAGGAACATACAAAATGTATTTCGATACAGGAATACAGATACTGGTGAAAAAAAATGTATCGCGATACAGAAATACAGATACGTATTGTATTTCTAAAATACTATCGCGATACATTTGTATCGCGATACTGCCCAACCCTGGTATGTATGTATGCATGCGTGTATGTATGGCATGTTTTATGTAAAGTGTGTTATTTATGCTGATTCACCAGTTTAAATATTTGAGTTATCATTACTTTATTATTACTTGACCCGGTATATATTTTCTGCGTTTTATGTCCGCATTATTATTATTATTATTGTTACTCCACCTCTTCGTTGGTTAGAATTTAATTGTTCTGTTATGCTTTGAGTGTTTATTTAGTTTGAATGTTATACTCTAGTCTATGTCAAGTGTTGGGGGGTAGGGGCCTGTCAAGCTGCAACGGCAGCTTCTTTCAATGCTCTCCACACTTGTTTGGAGTGAAAATAAACGATTATATTAATATTATATTACCTGATCAACCTCGAACGCACATGCACCAAGATGTGTTTTGAGAGGTCAAGCTGGCCACAACGGCTTTTGAGTTTACTACCAGTAGAAGTAGCCGATGTTATTTATTTATTTATTTATTTTGAATATCTTCAAGGCCCATGGGGAATTACAGAGGGGGTGGGTACATGGACTAAACACATCAACACTGCTACAATATGCAGTAAAAAAAAACAAAAAAACATTAAACAAGTGCAGGATCAGAAAACTATTCGGTAATGGCGGATTTCAATATTGACGAATCTTCAATGGAGGCGATGGAAGGGGGAAGCCGGTTAAAATCTGAGCTGGTTTCGGGGACGAAAGAATAAAAAAAAAACATGTTTGTGCTGTAGTTAGGAATGGCAACTTTGCACTGGTGATCCATGCGGGACAGGAAGTATGAAGGCTGTATCGGTGTGCGAGACAGCACCCGAGGCATGCGGTCACAGGCTAACAAGCTCTTGCTCGCATTCCAGATCTTTGCATCGTGGATTGTGCAGCCGGCAAGCGACAATGTGACGACAAGTCTGGCTCAGCAGTGTCGTCACAACGCAGTTCCTTTCACCAACTGCACTGAAGCCACCGGACTGCCGCTGACAAAGAGGAGTGCTGGACTGTGCCCGTTGGCTTGGCCGGCGCTTTTGCGCGAAATACCATCGTCATCGACACTGACCGAAGCTGCCTGCGCCGCCCCTTCAGCGGTCCCGCTTAGTGGGCGAGACAGCACCCGAGGCATGCGGTCACAGGCTAACAAGCTCTTGCTCGCATTCCAGATCTTTGCATCGTGGATTGTGCAGCCGGCAAGCGACAATGTGACGACAAGTCTGGCTCAGCAGTGTCGTCACAACGCAGTTCCTTTCACCAACTGCACTGAAGCCACCGGACTGCCGCTGACAAAGAGGAGTGCTGGACTGTGCCCGTTGGCTTGGCCGGCGCTTTTGCGCGAAATACCATCGTCATCGACACTGACCGAAGCTGCCTGCGCCGCCCCTTCAGCGGTCCCGCTTAGTGGGCGAGACAGCACCCGAGGCATGCGGTCACAGGCTAACAAGCTCTTGCTCGCATTCCAGATCTTTGCATCGTGGATTGTGCAGCCGGCAAGCGACAATGTGACGACAAGTCTGGCTCAGCAGTGTCGTCACAACGCAGTTCCTTTCACCAACTGCACTGAAGCCACCGGACTGCCGCTGACAAAGAGGAGTGCTGGACTGTGCCCGTTGGCTTGGCCGGCGCTTTTGCGCGAAATACCATCGTCATCGACACTGACCGAAGCTGCCTGCGCCGCCCCTTCAGCGGTCCCGCTTAGTGGGCGAGACAGCACCCGAGGCATGCGGTCACAGGCTAACAAGCTCTTGCTCGCATTCCAGATCTTTGCATCGTGGATTGTGCAGCCGGCAAGCGACAATGTGACGACAAGTCTGGCTCAGCAGTGTCGTCACAACGCAGTTCCTTTCACCAACTGCACTGAAGCCACCGGACTGCCGCTGACAAAGAGGAGTGCTGGACTGTGCCCGTTGGCTTGGCCGGCGCTTTTGCGCGAAATACCATCGTCATCGACACTGACCGAAGCTGCCTGCGCCGCCCCTTCAGCGGTCCCGCTTAGTGGGCGAGACAGCACCCGAGGCATGCGGTCACAGGCTAACAAGCTCTTGCTCGCATTCCAGATCTTTGCATCGTGGATTGTGCAGCCGGCAAGCGACAATGTGACGACAAGTCTGGCTCAGCAGTGTCGTCACAACGCAGTTCCTTTCACCAACTGCACTGAAGCCACCGGACTGCCGCTGACAAAGAGGAGTGCTGGACTGTGCCCGTTGGCTTGGCCGGCGCTTTTGCGCGAAATACCATCGTCATCGACACTGACCGAAGCTGCCTGCGCCGCCCCTTCAGCGGTCCCGCTTAGTGGGCGAGACAGCACCCGAGGCATGCGGTCACAGGCTAACAAGCTCTTGCTCGCATTCCAGGTTGGTAAAAAACCTTCCTACTCGAAAGTAAAAAGTAATTATGTTTGCCATGTGACGCTGCCTCGCCCGGGAGCGTTGTGTGAATGTGTCGCTGCTTGTTTTTACTCGCTTTGCGTTCTTGTCCTTTTAATCAGCGGTGATGTAGAGGAAAACCCGGGTCCGCTAACTGACGAGCAGTTAAAGGCGATTCTTGACGGCCAAAAAGCCCTGAACAGTAGTATGAACTCGATCAAAGAGAGACTAGAACAGCACATTACACAATCTAATGAGAGGCTCTCATCTATTGAAAGAAAAATCGAAACTCAAGTTAAAGCTACCTCAGATTCAGTTCCCAAACTTGAAGCGTGCGAGAGGGTCGTCCAGCACCTCAGTAACCAGGTCTTGACATTAGGTGACAGGATTACTGGACTGGGAAACTATAATAGACAAAATAACTTAATAGTGTATGAGCTCGACGAGGACACCTCAAAAACAAACGATCTGCTAAAAGAAAAGGTTATAGTGGATATTTTTGAAAACAAACTTCGGGTGAAAGTGCCTTCCACAGAAAAAAATACATCGGCTTGGGAAACAACATGAAACGAAAATTCGGCCAGTTATGATAAGAGTTTCTTCACGCAATGAAAAAGCTGAGGTCATGAGGAACGCATACAAGCTTAAGGGTTCTGTTTTATCGTTATCTGAAGACTACACTTTTGAAGTAAGGGAAAAGCGTCGTCATCTCTGGGCATACGCGAAGGCTCAAAAGAGTGATTCAAGTAATAAGGTCAGATTAACCTATGATAAATTTATAATAAACGGTCAAATGTTTACTTGGAATGCTGAAATAGAAAAAGTCGTTGCCGTGAAGCGTGCATGACGTCCAAGTGCTGTTAGAAAAAATTATGCGAAGGAATGTTATAGTGTTGCTGGTGAATTGCAGAAGCGTTTAAATAAAGTGAAAGACTTGTATGGATTGATTAGCTCTGTAAAAGCCGATATAGTCCTGGGAACAGAGTCCTGGTTTGATAGCTCTATATCAGATCACGAGGTATTTCCTAGCCTATTTAACGCTAATAGAAAAGATCGGTCATCACATGGTGGAGGCGTCTTTATACTGGTTCATAATTCCTTGAAAAGCTGCCAACTAGACGTGCCAGGCAATACTGTCGAATCAGTGTGGTGTAGTGTTGGGCTGCCTGATCACAAGAAATTCACTGCTGGAGTGTTTTATAGACCCCCTAGCTCTGACTCAGCTGTCATAGAGGTACTTCACGACCTAATATTGCCGCGCGCGCAGCTTGCCAAGTAGGCAGCGCGCGCGTGGCCGAACGGTTATCGCGCTTGTCTCCCACGCGAAAAGCCAGGGTTCGATTCCTGGCCGCGGCTACACATTTTTGTTGACACTGTAATGTGACGTTTTGGTAAATTCGAGAACCGTCTTGCTGATTCCAGGTTAGAATGTTCTAGGCACCGAACCTTCTACGCCGAATGCTCCAGAAGCCCACGCGTGTACAAAAGCGGCTCCGCGTGGCAAGCTGGGGTCAGTTTCACCCCAGCGTTCGACTTTGCTATCACGCCGATCTCGACGCCCGCGACGCTCTGTTCTCTTCTGTTGTTATCTTTTGTTTTCCTTTTATTTTTGGGCACAAGTTCGCCCCATTAAACGTTTCAGTTTCCCCCAGTTATTCTTTGTTTTCCTGGCTGTTCCTCCGTGACATTTTTGGTGGAGGTGCGGGGTACTTTTGCATACTATGCCTGTGGACCGTACCCCTCCGAAAACACGCCGGCCAAGTGACGTTCTCAGCCCCGGGAGGCTACCCTTCGCAGAAGACCAGACCAAGGCCCGGTCAAGTCGCCGTAACCAAGGCTTACCGCCGGAACTCGGACCCCTGCCGCAGAAGTCAAAGAAGAAGACCGCAACGATGACCGCTCCGCCCGTCTTTGTCCTGCCTGTCGCCCCCCGATCGCCGACGCCTTTCCATGGAGAAATCTATGAAGACGTCGAGGACTGGCTTCTTCACTATGAGCGCGTGGCCCGCCACAACGAATGGAACGTCGAGCAACGCCTCCAGAACCTCTACTTCTCGCTGGAAGGCACCGCGAGGCACTGGTTTGAAAACCACGAGGCTTCGCTCACTTCGTGGGATATCTGCGCCACCGAGTTGAAGCGAACCTTCTCAAACCAACACCGGCGACAGAATGCGGAGGACCTGCTTCAGACGCGGACACAAGCCCCCGACGAAAGCGTGACAAGCTACGTTGAAGACGTGCTACGCCTGTGTACACGCGCCGACCCGCAAGCCGCCGAGGAGAAGTTGCGCTTCCTCATGAGGGGCGTCAAAAGCGAGATCTTCGGTGGCCTTGTCCGCAGCCCCCCGACGACGGTAGACGGCTTCGTGGCCGAGGCGACCAACATCGAGCGAGCGCTGTCGGCCAGAGCTGTGCACTATCAACGACTCGCCGGTGTGTCGACGGTTCCGGGTGTCTCGCCACCTCGCTGCAATATCGACGGTGTCGGCATTGAACACCTTCGGCAGATCATCCGCGACGTCGTCCGGGATGAGCTCAGGAAGCTACTGCCGGCTTCTAACCGCCCGGCTTCGCTCTCGATTGCCGAGGTGGTTCGAGAGGAAGTACAGCGAGCTTGCCAGCCGGACACTCCCATCATCGTTCCAGCTCCCGAAGAACCGGCGCTGAGCTACGCCGCAATGGCCCGACGACACACGCCCGTTGCACCGCAGCCGCGACGTGAGCCTTCAGCACCGAGGCAACCGCCCCACGTCCACCCAGAGCAACCTGCGCCGAGGAAGACGGACGTCTGGAGGACCGCCGACCGACGCCCGTTGTGCTATCACTGCGGTGAAGCCGGCCACATTTACCGTCGATGCCCCTACAGACAACTGGGGCTGCGCGGGTTCCACCCGAACGACCCGCGCCCAAGGTACGACGAACGCCCTCGCGACATCGAGGAGTACCTCCGACGCTCGCCCTCCCCCGTGTCGTCCCTCCGCCGTGATGCCCGCTCTCCATCGCCACGACGTTCAGCGTCCCCAGCGCCCCGACCCCGCCGAGAGAGTCTGTCTCCCCTGCGTCGCCGGGAAAACTAAGTGCGGCAACGCCTGGAGGTGACGTTGCCGAAAACGACGGAAACAAACAGCCTCCAAGAACGCCGGAGCGCTCCCACTCTCCTGACACCCCGCATCGCACCGACGCCCCTGCAACGGTGTCCAACAACCTAAACGTTGTTATCGACGGCCTCGACGCATCGGCACTCGTGGACACCGGAGCAGACTACTCAGTCCTGAGTGGGAGGCTCTCTCGCCGCCTTCGGAAAGTTACGACGTCGTGGGACGGACCGCAGATACGAACCGCCGGCGGACATCTCATCACACCTGTTGGCAGGTGCACCGCTCGCGTTGAGATCCACGGTGAAACCTGCCCTGTGCAGTTCGTCGTTCTGCAAGACTGTTCGAGGGACGTCATTCTTGGAATGGACTT
Source organism: Ixodes persulcatus (assembly GCA_013358835.2). Lineage (NCBI taxonomy): Eukaryota > Metazoa > Arthropoda > Arachnida > Ixodida > Ixodidae > Ixodes > Ixodes persulcatus. Next base: position 131,527 of record JABSTQ010009160.1, on the reverse strand, counting down.
CTTGTGTGAATACGGCGCCGTCATCGACCTCGGTGAGAACAGATTGACGCTGCGCAAGCCTGTTCTGCCTTCAGAGAAACCCCGAACAGCGTCAGCCGCCGTCCGAGTCGCTGCCGACCACGTGAACCTGCCGCCGCGATCAACTGTTGTCGTACCCGTCGTGACCGATGCAGCTACCTGCGGCGAAGTTGTTCTGGAAGGCAATCTCCAGTTGCTTCTAGGAAGAGGGATAGGCGTCGCACGAGGAGTAGCCGAACTTCAGGATGGCCGCACTGTGGTCTTCGTGACGAACTTCCGGAATGAAACGCAACACCTCACAAAAGGTGCAGCCGTTGGCCACGTCGAGGAACTCCGAAACTCCGCCGAAATCGCCGCCATTACTGACGAATCCTCGCCACCTCAGCAAGACAGTACGTCGCCAGCGCAGCTCGACATCGACCCTAAGCTTCCGGACCCGAGACGACGGCAGCTGATTAACCTCCTCACCGAATACCGTGACTGCTTTGCGACGTCGTCGAAGGTGCGCCAAACAGCCGTTGCGAAGCACCGCATCGTTACCGAGGACGACGCGCGCCCTGTGCATCGATCACCGTACAGAGTCTCCGTTAAAGAAAGGGAGGTGATCCAGGAGCAAGTTCAAGAGATGCTGACCGACGACATAATCCAGCCATCAAGCAGTCCGTGGGCGTCCCCAGTCGTACTGGTTAAGAAGAAGGACGGAACGCTTAGGTTCTGCGTTGACTACCGACAGCTGAACGCGGTGACGAAGAAAGACGTCTATCCACTCCCCCGTATCGACGACACTTTAGACCGGCTGCGCCACTCCCGATACTTTCATCGATGAACCTGAAGAGCGGCTACTGGCAGATCGAGGTCGACGAACGGGACCGAGAGAAGACAGCTTTCGTCACGCCGGATGGACTGTACGAGTTCAAGGTGATGCCCTTCGGACTATGCACGGCGCCAGCAACTTTCCAGCGTGTAATGGACACTGTACTGGCAGGACTGAAGTGGCAGAGCTGTCTCGTCTACCTCGACGACGTCGTAGTGTTTTCCGGCGACTTCGGCGAGCACTTGCGACGACTCCGAGCTGTTCTCCAAGCCATACGGACCGCCGGACTCACCCTGAAACCGTCAAAGTGTCGGTTCGCCTATGACCAACTGAAGTTCCTAGGTCACGTGGTTAGTAACGAAGGCGTTCGCCCCGACCCAGAGAAGACTCGCGCCGTCGCAGCATTTCCAGCGCCGAGAGACAAGAAGGCCGTGCGAAGGTTCCTTGGACTATGCGCCTACTATCGGCGCTTCGTTCGGGATTTCGCAAGGATTTCCGCACCGCTAACAAACCTCACAAAGGACGCCGAGAAGTTCGAATAGGCCGAAGAGCAGCAGCAGGCATTCGACGAACTGAAGCGACGGCTGCAGACTCCTCCTGTTCTTGGACATTTTGATCAGGATGCGGAAACCGAAATTCACACGGACGCAAGTAACGCTGGACTTGGCGCGGTACTGGTTCAAGTGCAAGAAGGCACCGAGCGAGTTATCGCCTACGCGAGTCGGACACTGTCCAAGGCGGAGAAAAATTACTCCACGACTGAAAAAGAATGCCTTGCGGTCGTCTGGGCAATCACAAAGTTTCGTCCGTACTTGTACGGGAGCCCGTTCCGTGTAGTCACCGACCATCACTCGCTCTGCTGGCTTGCGAACCTCAAGGACCCGTCAGGACGCCTCGCTCGATGGAGTCTCCGATTGCAGGAGTTCAACATGACTGTGGTCTACAAGTCAGGCCGCAAGCACAGCGACGCCGACTGCCTGTCCAGAGCCCCCGTCGAAACGCCTTCCGGCAGCAGCGACGACGATGACGACGAGTGCTTCCTAGGCGCAGTGAATACCGACGACATGGCACGACGTCAACGAGACGATCCTGAGTTGCGCGCGCTAATCGAGCACCTCGAAGGACGAGGGGGGACTGTCCCCCGTGTCTTCTCCAGAGTCCTGCCAACCTTCGTCCTCCGACAAGGTGTGCTTTACAAAGAGAACTTCGGGGACAACAACACACCGTGGTTGCTGATAATCCCGACCGACCTTCGAGAGGAGATCTTTCAAGCATGTCACGACGACCCGACGCCCGGACACCTCGGTTACAGCCGAACACTGGCCCGTATTCGTGAAAAGTATTACTGGCCAAAGCTCCCCAAGGCCGTCCACCTCTACACCCGATCGTGCCACGAGTGCCAGCGACGTAAGAAACCGCCGACGAAGCCGGCTGGTCTCCTGCAGCCGATTGCTCCCCCGACCGCACCGTTCCAGCAGATCGGAATGGATCTACTTGGCCCTTTTCCGCCGTCAACGTCGGGAAACCGCTGGATAATCGTCGCCACTGATTATCTCACGCGGTACGCCGAAACGAAAGCCCTTCCTTCAGGGACTGCTGTGGAAGTCGCCAAGTTTTTCATCGAGTCAATAGTCCTCCGTCAGGGCGCTCCCGAAGTTCTGATTACAGATCGCGGATCATCGTTCATGGCACAGATGACCCAAGAAATCCTCCGGCTCGGTCACACCAGCCATCGTCGTACCACTGCGTACCACCCGCAGACCAACGGGCTGACGGAGCGACTCAACAAGACAATCGCCGACATGATCTCTATGTACGTCGACGTAGAGCACAAGACGTGGGACGAGGTGTTGCCCTACGTCACGTTCGCCTACAATACGGCGGTTCAAGAGACCACTGGATTCACACCTTTCCAGCTGGTACACGGTCGCAAAGTAACGACCATGCTTGACGCTATGCTACCCCACGAGCCAGCTGACGAGGGGATACCCGACGCCCAGGTGGTTGCTCAACGAGCCGAGGAAGTTCGCCAGCTCGCCCGACTCCGAATTCAAGATCAACAACGTGTCGACGCTACCCGGTACAACCTTCGCCGGATCGACGTTCGCTTCAAGCCCGGAGACCGTGTGTGGGTTTGGACCCCGATACGACGACGCGGTCTCAGCGAGAAACTCCTAAAACGGTACTTTGGACCCTACAAGGTACTTCGTCGACTTGGAGATCTGAACTACGAGGTGATGCCCGACGGAACACAGACTTCATCCCGCCGCCCTCCACGACCAGAAGTTGTCCACGTCGTGCGCATGAAGCCATACTACGCTCGATAGGACTGTGGACCTTATGTGTTCTAAATGACCCTTTAGCTTACCGTTTGTTTTGTTTGCTTTGTTCTGTTCTGCATCGGGGCGATGCACTTTTTAAAGGGGGGAGTAATGCCGCGCGCGCAGCTTGCCAAGTAGGCAGCGCGCGCGTGGCCGAACGGTTATCGCGCTTGTCTCCCACGCGAAAAGCCAGGGTTCGATTCCTGGCCGCGGCTACACATTTTTGTTGACACTGTAATGTGACGTTCTGGTAAATTCGAGAACCGTCTTGCTGATTCCAGGTTAGAATGTTCTAGGCACCGAACCTTCTACGCCGAATGCTCCAGAAGCCCACGCGTGTACAAAAGCGGCTTTTCCTTTTATTTTTGGGCACAAGTTCGCCCCATTAAACGTTTGTTTCCCCCAGTTATTCTTTGTTTTTCTGGCTGTTCCTCCGTGACAATATCCAGTGTTTCGAATGACTGCGTAGTGCTTGGAGGCAATTGTAATCTACCAGATATGATATGGGGCGATTTACTTTGTGCATGTGAAACCATGAGTCAGTTGAATCTCGATCTCAAATGCATGGTAGACAGCTTAGTACTTAAACAGCATGTTCTTGTACCTACACGGAATCAAAACACACTTGACTTGTTTCTCTGCAACTATCCTACTGTTGTTAAACAAACTGATGTCATACCCGGTATCAGTGACCATAGTGCTGTTGTCTCAACTCTTGACTTTCGGGTTTCGCGCAAAAAAGTGAGTGCGGGTAGAAAGGTGCTGTTATATGAAAAAGGTGACTATGAAGAGATCAGTTTTGAACCTTCGAACAATTTCCTTTCCTTCGAATGCCTTGCTGAGGAGATGAGATTTCATGACATATGGGTAGTCTTTAAAGAGAGAATTATCAGTTTAACTAAAAATACGTTCCAAGCATAGACTCGTCGAAGTTAAAAAAGAGAGACAAACCATGGATTACCGGTAGGCTACACTGGCTGATAAAGAGGCGCAAGCGTGTGTATGCACGGTATAAAAAGAAGAGCTCGGTGCGAAATCTAAATAAGCTAAAAGAACTTACGTCATTGTATAAAATAAAGGTGAAGGAAGCCAAAGAAAATTATCTGCAACGGCTGGAAGATGGGATAAAAGCAAACTACAAACAGTTCTGGAAGTACATGAGGCGCTGTGGTAATTATCAGATTAGGATAGAAACGTGATGTTCAACAGCGAAATAATTACCGATGACTGGCAAAAAGCCGAAGCCTTCCATTCAATATTTTCAATCAGTTTTCTTGCCTCCTGAGAGCATCGACTTCGATAGATACCAGGGCACGTTCAGTGCAATGCCACCAGTTGAACTTGCTATAGGAGGTGTGTTGGAACTTCTAAAACATATAGATGAAGCTACGGCAGTAGGCCCAGATGGGATCTCTCCGAGAATTTTAAAACGTTGTGCAGATGCGATCACTCCATACCTTTTGTAATATATAACAAATCGTTGAATGATGGTTCATTGCCAGACGACTGGAAAGTGGCACACGTGGTGCCTGTGCACAAAAAAGGGCCCAAAAAAGAAATTATGAATTACAGACCTATCTCACTGACATCTATATGTTGTAGATTACTGGAACATGTTTTATATTGTCACATCATGAAGCATTTCAACTGTCATAATTTTTTATTTGACTCACAACATGGGTTCTGAAAGGCGTACTCATGTACTACACAACTAACTGAGCTTTATCATGATTTGACGGCGGGGGTTGACGGAGGCGGACAGATTGATTGTGTTTTCTTAGATTATAAAAAAGCGTTCGATACGGTGTCACACGAACTATTATTATACAAATTAGAGCGCATGCATTTTGACACGACTATTCTAAACTGAATAAAAGCATATTTGTCATCACGTCTTCAGCGTGTTGTTTTAAATGGTAAAACTTCAAATACTGTTATGGTAACATCTGGTGTACCGCAAGGGTCTGTTTTGGGTTCATTGTTGTTTTTAATATTTGTGAATGATATTAATGACGGTGTTAATTCACAGGTATGATTGTGTTGTTTATACATCCATAACAGATGAGGGGTGTTCCACGCGGCTGCAGTGTGTTCTGAATCGAATAGAGCAATAGTGTAAAAAGTGGAAGTAGGAGTTAAACTTTAAAAAATGTGCCCAAGTTAGTTTTACCCGCAAAACCAAAACAAAAGTTGAAACATGTTACCAACTGAATAATGAAACCGTAACAAAACAGCAAACAGTTAAATATCTTGGCGTCACTGTCAGCTGACGGCACCTGGAACGCACACATTAACGACGTTGTTATGAGGGCCGGCAGAGCGCTTGGATTTTTAAAACGAAATTTAAGGAAATCAACTAAATCTATCAAAGAGCTCGCCTATATGTCTTATGTACGCCCAGTGCTAGAGTACGCCTGCACCGTTTGGGATCCTTCTCAGAAAAAAACACGTTGTTGCTTTGGAAATAATTCACAGTTGTGCCGCTCGTTTCGTTTTGGTGCGGTACGGCCGCTTTGTGAGTGTAACCGACATGATAAAAGAACTGGGATGGTCTACATTGGCATTAGGACGAAGAAATTTGCGCTTGAAGTTTTTATACAACATTTATAACAATAAAACTGGCATTAATAGCTCTTTTTACTTATTACCACCAAATTATATCTCAAAAAGAAAATACCACATTCATAAGATTAGAGAATACCGCACCAGGATGGAATTGGGCAAACATTCTTTTTTTTTGTTAAAACAATTAGGAGTGGAATGCCTTGCCCAGTGCGATTGTGTGTGCCGCAAATTCAGAAATGTTTTTTTTTTCAAGTTTATTCGCCCCCTGCAATAATGCCTGATGGCGCTGCAGGATAATGATGATGAATAAAGAAGGCTGCGAAATCGGTTCCTGTTTCAAAGGTGGGTTACAAAAGAAAATTTTATAAAAGAGAGAGAACGCGAAATTTTTCTTCGAATCAATAAGTGAGGAAGGCCAAGATTAGATTTTATTAACGAAACGCTAGCAAGACGGAAGTAGTTAGATTAAATAAAGCACGCTGATCGGTTACGGACAGATTCAATTGCATCAATGAGAGTGCGTTGAACCGGGCCCCATATACTTGATGCATATTCTTGCTTTGGGCGGATGAGTGTCCGATAAAAAAGTAATTTTAGAGAGGAGGGGACTTGGGCAAAATTACGACACAAGTAGCCGAGGGTGCGATTTGCATTGTTAACGACGTAGTGGACGTGGGTATGCCAAGAGAGTTATTAGTTATGTGAACTCCTGAGTACTTGTATGATGTGACATGCTCTAATGAGGTACCATTAATTTTGTAGTCGCATGTTTGAGGGTGATTAGAAAGGCGTGGGATAGTCATGCTCTTGCATTTGTTCATGTTTAAGGACACCAGCCATTTGTTGCACCACTTAGAAATGTTGTCAAGGCCAGATTGAAGGAGATAATTATCAGATTGGTTGATTATTTCGCTGTAAAGAATACAGTCGTCAGCAAAAAACTTTTTCGAAGAGTGAATGCAGTCTGGAAGATCATTAATATATATTAAAAACAATAAGGGACCCAAAACAAAACCTTGAGGGACACCAGATTTTATGATAAAAAATATGTGTCATAGTTGGGTGCGGTTGTTAAATTGGGTGTGGTTTGTTAAAAAGCATTCAAGCCATTTTAGGATATTAGGATCAATATTTAGGGTGCTTAATTTCAGAAGTAAGAAATTATTTGTTAACCTTATCAAAAGCTTCTGCGAAGTCAATGAAAATGCAGTCAAATGATGATCCATGATCGATGCCTGAGGTTATGTTATGGGCAAAACAGAGTAGTTGCGTTCCACAAGAGTTACACGTTTATGAAAACCGTGCTTAAATTGGCTTGAAAAATAAGTTCAATTCGAGAAATGACGCCATGTTTGAATATATTACACGCTCTAGTAGTTTGCAAGGTATGCTCGTTAGTGAAGTAGGTCTGTAATTAACAAGGAGACTGTGCGTTGCCAGATTTATGCAGAGGAACCACCTTCCCCACCTTCCAATCCTGCGGTACTAGAAAACAGTGAATAGACTGCCTAAATATTTAAGACAAAATATACACGAATAAACCTCAGTGTTTCTTAAGATCTTCGAATTATTTCCATCAGCACCACAAGAAGAGGAAAGTTTCAAATTCTGAATTATATCCCCCAGAATCAATAACAATCGGGTTCATTGAAGAAAAAAATGGCGCGAAGATACCTGAGGCACTGTACTAGAAGAAGGGTCAGAAAACGACTTCGAAAATACGTCGTTTAACACTGAGCAACAGTCTTCACTACGGATGACCTGAAAATTTGACTCTACAAGAAATGTATCTTTTTTTATGTAGGTTTCATAATCTTACAAAAACTCAGCAGGATTACAGGAAAGAATCGAGGGGAGGGTATTGTTAAGGAAAGTGTGCTTCGCCTCTTTGATTAGCGGTGCGATAAGCGCACACACTGTCTTAATATGCGCACCAACGAATAGGACTGTGCGTTTCGCCAGACGAAAAAGCTTTTTTTTTTTTTTTTTTTGCTGAGCAACCTTTTTAGGGCGGTGGGAAAGCAAGGTGAACGTTGTTTATCAGAGATGATACAAGTGGTATATATTTGTTAATTAACGACATGACTTTTTCTCGGAATAAATTCAAATATTATCTTCCGTGCGTTAAAAAAACAGACATATATTCATCAATGAATAGTTGAAGCTCGCTATTAATTTGCGAATAATCTCCTCTTTTGTAGTCTTTAATTGTTTTGACCTTAGTACCCTATTGAAAATTCCATCAAGGTACGTAATTTGGGACACTGACTGCCAGTCAGCAGCCCTGGTGGAACGTGCCCTGATGGTCCATCAGATGACGTCTGACTGCCACTGCCAAGAGAATTTCATCAACAAGGGCAGCATTTATATAAAAGCTCCCATTCCGAGGTGACAATCTTGGATGGCTATGAAACGGTTCACAAGCCGAGGTGGCCATCTTGCATAGCTATGAAACTGTTCACAAGTCCTTAAAATGAATGTAATTCATGACATCAAAAATCAGGAAAAGTGTGTACCCGTCCTTATATCTTTTTTTTACTTTTGAAATTTGCGTTTTTCAGGCAAAAGGGACATTCGATTACAAACGGGCCCATATGCACCCTAACCATGTTTCAGAGAAGGCTGTGTCTACAGTGCCGTCCGACGGCACTCCACTCGCGCCAACAAGTGCCGTCCGAAAGAGAGTCGGACGGCGCGTGTATCACTGGGAGCTCGTTAACACACTCCCCCACCTGCGTTCACGCCGCTTCGAGGCGACAGTAGGCGGCTGCTAATTACAAAACTATTGACCCATTTGTCCCCGTCGTACACGCCGCTTCGCGGCGTCCAGCCGGCAAACCAAGCCCCGCTGTTCCCCATGCACCTCCGGAAACGAAGTCCCATACCATTTCGTTCAGCGAAATTTCGTCGACAACATTCGGTTTTCCCAGTGTTAATTGTTAGAAAGAAATGTAAATATCGCCAAATGCGTCGACAAAACAAAATATTCGATAGATATGAAAAAAAAAGTAACCCCGCACTGGGGATAGAACCAGGGACCGCTTGCTAGTGAGGCAGAGGTCTTACCACTAAGCTACACTGCAGCTTCAAAAAACAAGTTTTGAGACCTCGTTTTATACGAGACTTTCGGGCGGCACTTGAACGCGTGAGTAGAGTACCGTCGGACGGCACTTGAACGCTCTGCAAGAGTGCCGTCGGACGGTACTCTAGACACTACGTTCAGAGAAACGCCCTCCATGTCTGAACCTTTCGGGACGACCGCGATACACTTTAATTCACAAAACGTATGCGACTCCGTTGAAGCTAGAGAGCAAGCATGCATGCTACGACAGACAGCCCTGGCTTCCACGGACGAACGTGAGCAGCAGACATATCTCAACTACGCTCGCGGATGCTTTTTGTCTGCGCTCTTCATGAAACAATAATAATGAGCTGCGACACAGCAGTAAGGCCAATAGCCCACACCAGATAGAAAGGTATAAACTTTCTACCCTAAACCTCTTGGACCGAGTCAAGAGCATTTCAGTATTGCAGCGCCAGGTTCCGACAATGAGTGCAGCGCACTAAAGAATGCTTCGGCTTCATATGCAGTTCAGCCTTCAGCATGTTATGCAAAGCACTCTTACATCAATCGCCGTACTTCAGTTCTACTCACCTGCCATGTAGAGTACTTTCGCGTCCTAGAACCCTCCTTTTGCTCGCGCGTCTCCGGCCCAGTAGACCTTGTACACCTTGTCGTCTTCAACTACACCGCTAAAGTTTCTTACATAGTCGGAACTCACGACAGACTGGGTCTTGTCGAGGAGAAATTCTACTAAAACATAAGACATTGTAGAGCCCGGGCAGGATCAACAGGTTGGAGCAAGCGGGCAAACAAAACGAGCCGAGAGCGATCGTTCATGAAGCTCGGCGATGCCTCTATGGGCGAAGCGAAAGAAGAAAGTGGCGTGTTCGGCGTTTTGGCATGCTTCTGATCAGGGTTGTCGGGTGCCCTGCGCGTCATATCTCTAACATCAGCGGTTTCATGGGCTCACGTCCCGAAATCGTTTTCTCGTGCATATTATTTTTCGTATTCATAGATTTGACGAAATAGTGGTATTCGAACGAACTTTACGTCCTTTGACCGTACGTCTGTCTGCCCGTCAAAGCTTTTTGACGTACAGTCAGAGACAATCGACGTACAATCAGAATCGCCACCAAGACATCTTGACGACATTTCGCGGCGGCCGACTGCCACCAGGAAACCATCAGAAAGCCGACAAGCGGAGTCTGACTGGAGTTTGACTGTCGGTCAGAGTAACTTGTTGGCCAGTCATAGATGCTTGACGTACAGTCAGGCACAGTCAGCGGTCCACTAGAAAACATTGACTGCCAAACAGGGTTACATTGATGAATTTTTCATTCGGGTACCTTGACGAGAAATGTGCCCCGTTATAAAAAAATGCATGACGCAGTGGTCACTTAAGCCAGGAAAATATGAAAGCGAGTGAACAAGATCTGGTGCTGTAGTTAGAATGAGGTCTAGTATGCTAGCTGATGTAGGACCAGATCTGGTAGGTTGATTCACAAGCTGTGTTAAATTAAAGTCTAAAAACAAGTTTACAAAAGATAAGAATTTGGCTGACGTTCCACTGACGGCGGGGCAGGACCCCAACCAATTGATTTCGGAAAATTAAAATCGCCCAAAAGAAATACAGAATAAAAAGGAAACTTTAAAACCAGGCTACTTAGGACATCATGTAATTGTTCACAAAAAGCCGATGTTTCGCTTGTAGGTCGATAGCACACACAGAATACCACATTTTGGTGATTCAGCTGAACAGAAACACAAACGAACTCAAGAGGGGAGCTAAGTACGACCATATTAGATACGAGACCACGAGCTACCGCAATTAGAACACCGCCCCCAGATTTAACAGCACGATCATAGCGATAATTAATGTAATCGTCTTCGCAGTCAAGAGGTTCGGCATTATCTATTTTCGCAGACAGCCAAGTTTCTATCAAGAAGACACTGTCAGCCAAGCAGTCATCAAGAATGGCTAGGCTGGACGCCGAAGAAGCACAAAACTACTCTGTAGTGAAGTCGAGCCTGCTGAGAAAGTTCAGGTTGTCGCCTGAAGCCTTCAGGATAAAGTTCCGACAGACAAAAAAAGACTGTAAGGAAAGCTACTCAGAGTTCACCTACAGGCTTCGTGGCTGGCTTCGTGGGACCAACGCATTTCAGGACCGCAATCAGCTCTGGAGCAGTTTTTCTGTTCTATTCCTTCAACCTTGAAGGAATGGATCCAAGACCGACCCGAAGTCAAAAATATCCAGAAGGCAGCTGATTACGCTGACCAGTATTGGTCCAGTCGTAGAGACAGGTAATGGACGATAAGCCTGCATTTGCCAGAAATCAGTCGCGGAAGTCGGACCACTCAGGTTCAGGAACGTACAAGCCGACTACGGTTATTCCGACACCAGACACAGTAGAAGTGGCTTCGGACGACAAGAAAAGCAAAAGGAAGTCGTTCGAGGAACGAAAACCAATCCAATGCTATACATGTCACCAAGCTGGTCATGTGGCTGCGGATTGTCGTGTGCCTAAAGTGTCTCTTGTTAACTTGAGTCTGGGGAATCCTGAGGAACTACTAGAGCCTTACGTGTACGACATAAAGGTCAACGGTACACCTTGCTAAGATCTGCGAGACATTGGGGCCACATACGACTTGGTACATTCCTCGCTCGTAAATCAATTGGATTTCACTGGTGATTGCGTGTGGATCCGCCAGGCTTTGGAAGATCGGTCTTATAGCTTGCTCATATCTAAAGTAAAACTAAGCGGACCCTTTGGTGTAGGAGAAACAGATGCAGCGGTTTCCGATGTCGAGTTGCCCAGCTGTCCGTACATTCTATCTAACCGGACTGCGAAGCAGTTAAGCGAGTCTAGTGTCGTGCTCGATATGAGTCCTGTCCTAGTAGTAACTCGCTTGATGAAAAAGAAACAAGCACGCGAAAAGGATACTGTATTAGATTAGGCAGTTAGTGCGAGCACCGACGCATCCCCGAGGAAGTGACTGCGGGATCGGGAATGACTACGCTGGTTTCGCCAGACAGCCAAAATATTCGAGCTCTAACGAGTGTCTATAAGATGACTCTCATCGCAAAACACAAAACAGATGCGTCGCTAGCTAAGGCCTGAGATAGCGTGGGTAAAGAGCTGCCACCGAACGCATATTTCTATGAGCGCAGTGGTATCCTGTACCATAACTTTAAGGACAAATCCGGCAAAGTAGAGCAACTCGTGGTCCCTTCTAGGCATAGGGGTGACCTTCTTGAGCTCGCACGTGAATAAGGATGGTCCGGACACCTGGGCATCACGAAGACAAAGCGTAGGCTTTTAGCCGAGTATTACTGGCCGGCGTGCTTTAGGAACGTCGAATAGTTTGTTCGCTCTTGTGACATCTCCTTACTGAAAAAAACCATTTGGCGCCTATATGAAAGTAAACGGGTTCATACCGGTAACAGTTTAGCTATACAGGTCACCAGTTTGTCAAAGGGGTCGCCCGTATGACTCAAAGGGGTCCCCCGTATGAGCCATAACGGTCGCCTATTTGGGCAAACAGGTCACTCCTTTGGCAAACAGGTCACTCGTCTGATCAAATGGGCCACTCGTTTGAGCAAAGTTGTCGCACGTTTGCTCAAACCGGCGACCATCTTGCACAGACGGGTGACCGGTGACCGGCAAACTGCACCGGTTCGATCAAACGGCTCTCCGGAGCCCGTTTGACACTGGACGTACCGATCGGCGGCATGGGCACGCCTATTTCAGCCGTAGCAGCCTGTTTCCGGAAAGCCGCGGGAGCGCCGGTTTATCGGTTTACAATCGTCCGCGTGATGCAAGTAATGATATTTATATTTTGATTGCGCTGATGTTCGCTTATACTGCAACTGCAATAATTACGCGATTTTTTTACACGAAAACGTGCGACGTTTGCGAGCCAATATTTTTGACAAAACTTTTATTTTATTTTTTTTTATTTAAAAAAATTGGCGTTCTTTGTTGCCTCAATTTACTTATTCAGCTCGAATCTCTCGCGCAGAGGACGCGACCGCGTGAAAGAATATATTTCTAAACTCCATTTCACCTCAATTCAAGACTCAACTAAGATAACGCGCGAACACGTGGCTGCAAGAACATCGAACTTTGCGAGAGCAGGCCCGCCGTTGCAGCAGTGAAATTACGAGCTCGCGCTGGGTGAATTTTTAGCTCGGGCGCAAGCCGAGCTTCTGGCCGACGCCATGTCCAGCCTTCCAGCGTGCTGAAATGCGCGCGTTTCGCCTGCTTTCCGAGGCTGCAAACGCGGCGTGCAGGGGCAATTCCAAGAGAGGAGGGAAAGCGCGTGTACAGCGGTCGGTGCACCCATTCCCTTAGCATTGACTGCATTGCCACAAAAAGCGCCAACCGCAAGTTTTTTGTTTTTTTTTTTGTAGAGGAGAGGGTTGGGGAAGGGGCATGAGGAGAGGGTTGGGGAAGGGGGGGGGGACCTCGCCGTCGCCCCATTCCCTCCTCTCTGGTCAGCTCTCTCACGTGACCAGAGAGAGAAGGGAGAGCACGCTACACGCTGATAAGCATAGCCAGATCCGGCAGCGCGCGCGTCGGCAGTCGTTTTTTTTTCTTTGTCTGCTTGTTGTCCGTTGCAACTTCGTTTGTCTTGCCTGCTTCGGTCTGCCGCCTTTCCCTGCGGTCTTCTTAGGATGTCTCTCGACAACGTATGGGATGTGCACCAAATGTTCGAAACTTCCTACGCGTATATCGGCAACAAGCGATTCTTCAAAGAAGTCAGGAATTCTTGCGGTTTGGTTGGGTTCGGCGAATGACAGCTTGTGCGCCGCATCGTGTTGAAACTTCAAGGAGCCTTCCTTCTCGTTTTAGTGTTTTTGTGGTTGTCCTGCTATGAACGTGTCGAGATTTATCTTGGATTACATCCTTCTAGTCCGCTGTTATTATGCTAAGTGCATTCTTACCTACTTGTTGGCAACGATTGACCGTTCTTCTACGGGTACAGGTCGCGATTATCTACTGAATTATGCAGCGTCTGTTATCGCGGCAGCCGGGAGGATAACTTTTCCGGAGGACTGCCGATTTAGTCTAGAATTACTTCGGTTCTGGTTTGCTTTGCAATCTTCTCAGTTGTATAAGAGCTCTTGACATTTCACAGATCGCTTGCACGTTTGTACTGTCTACGGATTAGGCTGTCATAAACTTTTATAAGAATTGAAAACATTTTTTTGTGTCTGTTTTCCTGTCCATCTGCAAGCACCTGCAGGAGCACATTTTTTTCTCCGTGTTTCCTCCCTGTTATAAATAGGCTGATGAGTTTCGGGATGTCTTGAATAAATTTAAGATAACCAACCTTCCGGACAATACCCGTTTAGGGCTAGCAAATAATTTGCCTATCCGAATGGCGCGTTCAAATGTGTGGTCACGTGCCTGGTCAAACGGACGCCCGTATCGAAAGAGCACCCGTTTCAAACGGGTACCCGTATCCCATAATCACGTTTGATCCAAGCAGATCGACAAGTTTGCTACCCGTTTAATTCGAACGGGTCGACCAGTTTGCCACCCGTTTGAATTTCAAATGTTTTTTTTTTTCAGTAGGGAAAAGACGGGAAGGCCAAACGAGAGAAGGAATGCGCCCCTCACCCTAGTACCGATATTCTCGGAACCATTTAAGAAGCTCGTGATAGATGTCGTAGGGCCATTACCTGCAACGAAGACAAGTTTAAGTATATTCTGACTATGCTATGCCAAGCTAGCCAGTTTCCAGAAGCCGTTCCTTTGAAAGAGCAGACCTCGGTAGATGTTGTGGACAACTTGCTGACTGTGGTTTGCCAGATGGGGTTCCCGAAAGAGATCCAGTGTTATCTCGGTAGAGTTTTCAAAAGCGCTTTAACGACCAGCTGTCTTGAGAAATAGGTCCACGGCTCAGTAAGCCACCCTCAAAATAACAGCGTGGAGAGGCACACTTGGTAATGAAACGTATTCTCAGGGCCCTGTGCCACGAGCAGGGAAAAGACTGGGACTTGGCTTTGCCTGCGATGCTTTGCGCGCTGCGAACAGTTGCTCATGAATCGACTGGTCTCATGCCCTCTGAGTTAGTCTATGCACGAAATTTGCGTTCCCCAATGCCATTGTTGCGAGCAGGCTGGGAGGGCGAAGCCGAGAACCCGACAGTGCTGGAGTACGTGCCTTCATTGCTGAATCGCCTACACATGACGCGAGAGCTGGTTGAGGCAAACATGGAGAGAGCTCAAGCGCGTGGTAAATTGTATTACGACTAAAACATCCGCCTTCGCATGTTCAAGGAAGGTAACAAGGTGCTGATTTTGCTGTCGGCCAAAGCAAATAATCTAGGAGTTCAATAGGAGGGGCCAGAAACTGTCCAGCAGAAACTTTCCGAGACAAACTATGTCGTTAGACTGCCAGGTCGCAGGAAAGAGGATCATCGCAATTCCACTGTACCTTGATGAAGCTGTACATAAAACGAGTGCAACTTGTCAGCATCGCACTGAACCAGCCAAAGGAAGTGCAAGCTCATATTCCTGAGCTGGCGAAACCTAACGGGAGTTTGACTGTCGCTAAGATTGTAGAGACTACAATCGATAAGAAACAGATGAGTCAAGGCCAGCTTTCGGAACTTACTGCCTTGCTTGACATGTACCAAAATTAGTTTTCATTGTCCCCGGAAGAACGACCTTAGATGAGCAAGACGTGAAACTCTCAAATCAGACTACGATTCAGTACAGGGCCTATCGTTTTTCCCCTCGTCAGGAAAAACGGTTAAAGAAATTGGTGGACCAAATGCTGGAGCTGCAGTGTATAGAGCGGCGCGACTTCGTCTCTCCTATGAGTTTGGTCGAGAGCCCTGGCAAAGATCCGCGGCCGTGCGTGGACTACAGAAATCTAGATGCAGTGATCGCAACAAAGGTTAACCCGATCCCAACATAGACGCGTGCATCGAAAAAGTGAGCAATGCGAACTTCATTTCAACCATATACCTTGTGAGAGGTTACTGGCAAGTACCGCTTACCGAACGTGCCAGCAGCCTCGCAGCGTTCGTGACACCATTCGGTGTTTTCAGGCCGCTCATTTTGAGCTTTGGGTTGAAAAATGCTCCCTAGGCATTTTCGAGGTTAATGAACCAGGTTCTGGAGGGAACAGTTGTTCGCTCTGGCATACCTCAACGACGTAGTGATTTTTTCTCACACATGAGAGGAAATCTTTTCTCGCCTGCAAGACGCAGGCCTAACACTCAAAGCCAGGAAATGGAAGTTCGGGCAAAGCGAAGTGCGCATGCAGTGTCGGGGAAGGTGAGCAGCGCTGCATGTAGAAGACGGCGCCGGGAGAGAGGAAGGCGAATGGGCGAGGCTCGTGGTGGGGGCGCGTGAACAGACGGTTCCAAGGGCGGTTGACGAACGGAAGAGCCGGTGCCGGGACAGCCATCTCAACAGAAGACCTGAACCACAGGGCAGCCTTGGCCTTCCACAGCATCGCACGCACAACTTGAGTATTCATAAAGGGTTTCTCTATGATAGCGCTCCTTGTGTTACTTCCTCGGAGCGAGTAGAACTCGGCCTGATCGGGCGATATTGATAGGCGACCCACAGCAGTTGGCAAGGGACAAAGACGCCATCAGGAGCTTAAAGCTCAGGCTGTTGAGGAGTTCCCTTTGCCGCAAACACAAAAAGGAATTATTGTTTTTCCTAGGGTTAGTGAGTTATTACCACCAGTACATTCCCCAGTGCACGGAAAAGGCAAACCCACTGACGGACGCCCTCAAGAAAGCGGAGCTGAACATGATCAATTGTGATGAGCGGAAGCATAAGGCGTTCGAGGCTCTAAAATATGCGTTTGTTACTCGACTCGTGCTGGCCAACCCAGATTACACAAAGCCCTTCGTGGTGCAATGTGACGCAAGCGATAAAGGGCTTGGGGTTGTACTTGGCCAAGAAGATGACCAAGGGGAAGAGCATCCAGTTTTGTTTGTCATCAGCAAGCTGACTTCGAGGTAACAAGCGTACAGCACGATTGAAAAGGAATGCGCTTGCCTTGTGTGGGCGGTAGAGAAGCTTCGCTGTTACCTGTTTGCTTGCGAATTCATTTTCATTACTGATCACCGGCCGCTCACAACAGCTGTCCCAGTAGAACGGTTCCTTTTCGCGATGCAACTTGACGCTCCAAGAATATTCTTTTTTGGTCAGGCATACAAAAATTAAATTGCACGCCAACGCGGATTCTTTGAGTAGAGCGCACTCCTAAGTACCCAGTTTGATTTTCTTTCTTTACCTCGTTTGCACACTTGTACATCCTTACATTCCTTAAAGGGGCGATGCAACAATTTTTGTACTTTGCGCAAATACCGCTTAGAACGGATCCCTGACGTTAATGACCTATGAAACACGCGTTCGTTTTTCAACCCACGCAATCGAAATCGCAGAAAAAAAAAAAAAAAAAAAAACGAGCAGAGTTTACTTTCTCAACTCGCAGCCAGAACAAGCGGGCACGTGATCTGGAGCCGATTATATGCCGCCAATGTTGATCATAGCCATGCGCTGGGGTTGGCAAGGCACAGGACACGCGCTGAGTTCCACACATTGTTATGGTTCGGCTGTTGTCGTCATTGCAGCGATTGGACACAGGACAGTACCCGAATGCTTCGCGAGCTCTCAGTTATCACGAGCCCAAATTGAGTGTCCACGCCGTGCTCGGGTCCAATCTATGAGCCGCATTCAGATATCGTCACTGGGAGGTACTGCTACCGCCCAGCTACGTCATCAGGTTTTGCGAAGGAGAGATTGAATGAAATCACTTGGTTTTGTCCTCGAAATTACAGCGCAACAAAGGAGTTTCTTGGTCAGTGGCGTTGCGTGCGAGTATCCTTGAGTCCCACTAGTGCCAGTAAGCTCATGTAAAATAAAAAAAAAACATTCTAACTGAATTTCGTTGCACCGCCAATTTAACGACTTGTAAGTAGTTTCATTATCTTATTCTAATGTTTCCTAAAAAAAAAGGTCTGGTTGTGTAAGAGGCATAATAAGCAATTTATTGAAGAACAGAGCTCTCGGACAATGGGGATAATGTTTTGGACTACGCTGCCGTTCTGTGGTCCTCTGGTTGTTGTCGGCCTCCCCCTTTTCCAGACACATTGGGCTCGCCTGTACCGTTGACGGGCCTCCCTGACGGCTTGTCTGAGAAGTGTCCTAGTGACCCTCGACTCGCCCGGGTACCTGACTAACTTCACCGACGGCCGGTCGACGAAGTGTCGCAGCCATGTTTCCTCTACCGGTGGCTGGCGGAAGACGCAAAGTGTCGCCTTCGGTTTTATGCGGTGCTGTCACGACGGAGCATCGTCAAATCGTCAAGAACGCTGCTTTGACGCCAGTGACAATCAAGTGGTGTCCGACTTGTCGTCGCCAAACTTGTTCAAGCGAAGCTACAATCAGACTTTAATTGTGTTTCCCAAACAGCTTTACGCGCCTTGTTAGGGTTGCACTTCACATTATAAAACAGCACTGAACTAAACAAACTACACGGAAATCCGAACCACAATACTATTCTTGAACTTTTTAAAAGGCATAAAAAAGTCCACGTGAGGGTTAAAATACTTGTCGTACATGAGCATCATCGGTGTCAGCGGGGACTGGACCGTAGATAAGAGGGGTAAAAAAAGGAGTAGACCTATTTTGTCGCTGGGGGATATGAATTGAGATTCTACTCAATAAGATCGGGGAATCAAAAACAGAATTAAGCAACTTATATAAAAACCTCATGTCGCGAATTAGTCGCCTAGTTGAAAGAGGCAAAAGACCAAGAGTGCCCAAAAAAATCACATAATCATAAAAAACACTCCGTCCAATGTGGCGATCGTAGACAATTTTCACAAGTCGTCTCTGTACGCACTCCAACCTGAGCAGCTGACTAACGCCCAAAGAATTCCATACCGTAGAACAAAACTCCAACCGTGATAGAACTTAAGCCAGAAAAAGGTTCCGTACACAGTTGTAATTCCAGAAGTCACGGGTAATGCGTGCAATTAACTCCAGGATTCGCAAAGAATCATTAATAACCTTTGACACTTGATAGTTAAAGTTCAGGCGTGAATCGAACAAAATGCCAAGGTCACGCACAACAGAAGATCTTGAAATTTCAGGGCCGTCTAATGTGTAAGAATGTATGAAAACATTTGCCTTACGGGAAAAAGAAACAACCCTAGTTTTGGTGGGATTTAAAACCAGCGAGTTCGCAGAGCATCACGAATGAATTGCATCAATATCTTTTTGTAACAACTCACAGTCCACAGGCGTGTGGAAACTACGATAAATTTTCACACCATCAGCATACTGAAGCATCATTGAGCCACACACACTAGTTACAAAATCATTTACAGAAATATTAAAAAGCAAAGGTCCAAGGTTCGACCCTTGTGGTACTCCAGAGTTTTACAGATAGAGAATGATTTGCATCCTAAGTAGGAAACCATGCTTGAGCGTTCACCAAGATAACTAGCAAACCAGTCGCAGAAACCCGAAGAAAGACCCATATGTAACAGCTTTGACAGCAATAATTTGTGATCTACGAGGTCAAACGCCTTCGAACAGTCAAAATAAATAACATCAACTTGACCACGGGACCGAACTATAGGTTTCGCGAACTCCAAAAAGTTAAAAAATTTGTTTCAACGGATCGTCCACGACAAAAACCGTGCTGATTTGGACTGAGCGTATGCTTAAAAAGAAAACTCAAACACTTAAAAATGACTTTTTCAAAAACCTTCGAAAAAACAGAAAGCAATGCAATTGGTCTGTAGTTATCGATACACGTGGAGCTTCTAGATTTGTGTACTGGCACAACCAAAGCAGATTTCCAGGCTGACGGAAATGTACTTGTTATTAAGGACATGCTAAAAATCTGATGCAGTACAGGAGCCAAGATATCAGAGCACCCTTTAATTATTGGGCAGGAGTTCGAACTATAGGGGGCGCTCTGACCCGTTTGTTTCCCCACACCTCGGTATTTAAACAACACAAGGCCTGTGCTCATGCCCACAGGTCTTATGGGCATGTCCATGTCATCTTCTACAATAGAGCGCGGGCCACAGTGTAATGTAAAGAATACTAACAATCGACGAAGCGACGTTAAGTGCCGGATCTATCCCGAAAGCAGTCGTCAGAGAATGCGAGCTTGGCCCACCAAGGCTTTTGTGCTGAGCTGAACATCGTGCATGCTCCATTGTTCATGCAGAGCGGAGTGGTAACAAAGGAGCCGCTCCTCCTCCTCACCGGAGGGCACGAACCCCAGCCGAACGCTGACGCCGCGTTTGGCTATGTCGGCCGAGCGCTGAGTCATTGTATTTGTTGTCCCCATCCGTGTAGTTCTAAAGTTAGCCGCTTGGGGCGTCACGGTCAGTCCTCCTCCCCGAGAAAGGCCGGGATCCCATCTTCCCCACATGATCTTTTGGGGCAAGCTCTTTTATGGCCGAGACCATCTCATCAATAGTCAATACAGGAATTGGCATCAGAAGGGAATTTTGGGTTGCGTTGTTGGACTGGAGGACATTGGGGTTTCTTATTGATGAGAAGTGTTTTTCAAAGAGATTGCACAGACTGAATGAGTGGGAGACATGACCTGTTTGAGCCTTCAGAGTTATGTCATCAGCTCTGTTGGATGGCCTACTATACCTAACATATTCCCAGAGGCGGTCGGGACAGCGCTTAAGGTGAGACTCAATGGATTCATGAAGTTGGCATTTGTTTCTTAATTAAACGCTTCAAGGTAGAGCGATACTTCTTAAATAAGGAATGCCATTTTTTAAGGCCAGACGACTTATATATTTTGTAATAACGCGATTTCAAAGTCAGTGCCTGCCGGAGATCACGTGAGAACCACCAAGGAAATTTTCCTCGGCTACCACGTTTCATCCGTATAAAGCGGTTCATAGCAGACTTTAAAAGATCTGTCAGCCGAGAGACGGCACTGTTAACATCCGCACACCCGTGAACAGTGTCCCAGTTAATATCGCTCAAATGCACATACAGTCCTAGGTGGTCACCACGAGCGTAGTCAAACATCGGAGCCCGCGCATCCGATCTGACAGTAAAGAAAAATGAAACCACCACTGAAAATGGCGGATGCCACTTGTCAACAGGAAAGACTGGAAAGGCAACAACGCTCTGGCAGACGACTCTGATGTTCGTTATGCACAGGTCAAGGACGTTACCGGCAGCATTTACAGCACGACTAATTTGTTGAAAACAATCAAAAATCACGAAATCAAGTAGCTCCGGTTCACATCCAGTACTTAAATCTACGCTGTACCTGTTCAAATCCCAGTTAACTCCAGGTACATTAAAGTCCCCTAATATTAAAACCTTGTAATTAAAAAAATCGGCCAAATTAGAGAGGTGGCTGAGAGCATGACCTAGCGTGGTAGAAGCAGAACGAGGCGCAAAGTAATAGTTCCGGATAAGCAAACTTGGTTCCTTCGTGACTCGAACTTCAATCCAAACGCATTCATTTATCTCAAGGTCAGACCGCCAAAAGCACAATAAAGATGTCCGTACAGCCGTAAGCACGCCTCCCCCAAGTGTGGAGGAGAAACCTGTTGAATCCCGGTCATATAAAAAAATTTGGTAATCGGAAATGAAGTACTCAGAACTAGATATAGAACTGGTTAGGCAAGTTTCACTGATACATAAATTGTCAAACTTCGAGGCCAAAACCAATGTAAAAAAGATATCAGACTTTGTGCGCAAACCAGGCATAGACTGATAATAAATTTGTGTGCTATTCATTGTGTTATGGAGCGTTATCTCAAGTCTTGGAAGATGCAGAATCTACGAGCGGACCACAAAAAGGCCTAAACAACACCCCTCGGGCCACACGCAAGCATCGCTGACACGACTAAAGTTATCCACGTTGGTGCTTATATGAAAAGAAGCATACGTGTCATATTTGCTACGATGCTTCTTGGAAGTAAAAGAGCCCAGCTCCAAAGTGGAGGACACAAGTTCACTTAGTTCTTCACATGTAGTAGACGGATATAGCCTCGAGACAAACAGGGCACGTCTGGCAGGTAGTCGAGGCACAGAAGACACAGGTGCGTTCTTGCGGGCACCTATTCCTGGCGGCGGACGACGCTAGCGGTAATTGACGACCTTGTACCCATCGCCCGGTTGATCCAGTACTTCCGCCTGTTCGACATTACCCGAACTCGGCGCGGCGGGGATGGGAGGACCAGCTGCGTTTTGGCGGTACCCAGCGGAGCTTGGCGCGGCCACCTTGTCCCTCTATTGAGGACGAGGAGCTGAAGAAACGGCGCTTCGTGTCACTTTGACGTAGATGCGCCTACTTTCAGTAGTCTTACTGGAATCGATGGCGTCAGGCACGGCAAGCGTCAGCTCCGAAAGCCGTAGGCTCAATTTTTGAAGGTCGCCTCGAATGGCAGCGTTGTCATCTCGAAGGAATTGAACCGTATTGACTGAGTTGGTCCACTTTTCGTACGAGCGCCGTTACAAGCCCGCTGAGTCCGCAGGCACACTGCCCAGTAGCGTCCGGTCTCACACTATCTTCGCCATCAGCACTCATGGAAACCACGATAGGCTCGCTATCGAGAATTCCAGCACTGCCCGGGTCATGGCGCTTGGTACACAAAGCACATTTGTACGTGCTCACTCCGCTGGACACGTAGAAGACGTAATCGTCCCCTTCAAAATTAAGGCATTTACAGTGAAAGCGGCGCTTGCAGGTGCTACTACAAGCCAGGAATTGTTGACGGCCGAAAAACTGGGCGGAGCACTTTCCGCACACGTCTTTGCTCCCAGTCATTCCTGCACGGAATGACTGGGAGCAAAGACGTGTGCGGCAAGTGCTCCGACTAGTCGGGATCAAGCCGGACTGTCTTCATTACACAAGTGTGTTGTCCGGGTCCGAACGTTGTTGAATGTACCAAGACTGGTCTGTTCCGTCCTGTCTTCGCTTTATTGAAGTGCCGATGCCTTGATGGGGACCACCTTTGGTTTTGGATTGTACCCTAGAAGGGGGATGAGTTGTTATGTTGTTGTTTTGCTGGTCTTGGTTATCGACGCTAGCGAGGGCGTCGTCGTCAGCCTGCTGCTTCAGCGGCGCGTATTGCTGTGTTTGAACCGATTAAAAGTGGCTGCGCCTAGCAGCTCGAGGCCCTTCTTCGTCCTGCTGCCGAGATGCAATAAGCGCAGTCAGACCAACTACAGTGTCTGACTTTGTGGGCTGCCCGGAAACGTAACAATACACACATCCTGATTACAAAAACAAAAAAATATAGTTTAAAAAAAGTTTTGTAATTTTGGTGGTGGCTGATTGGAGGGTTTAGCGTTTGAACTGGTTAAAGTTTGCCCCTTTGTGTTGGTGGTGGCTGATTGTGGGCTATGTAAGGAGGCAGACTAAATAAACCTGGTAGCTGAGTTTGAGACATCGTCCTGTCCTTTTCTGTTCCTTCGACTTATGTCTTCATTTGTACCCCAGTCTCATGTTTATTCAACAATGGTCACTTTAGAGTGTTGGTTATAGGGCGTAAAAGATAGCATCCGCATACTTTCCCTTTTTGGGTTACTTTTGGGCTAGGCAGTTCCTCTGGAACTCCCAAAACTAGCCTTCATGCAGTTGTCCTGTTAGCTCGGTATTCGCGTCTCCAGCTCGTTGCTCGCCCTCCCGCGGCGGAAACGAGAAGCGCTCTAGTGAGGGTCCCCCGATTCTCCTGCTCAGCGGGCATGGCAAAACTGCTTGCGATCATGGCTCGCGTCATTTCTGAGTACAGACAACACTCTTCACTGTCCCAATGTAGTGCTGCAGCCGGTATGGGATTGTACCTTATTAGAGGGTTTGTATTAGCATTGCGTATGGAAGCAAACGCAAGTGCTCTGCGTTTGCGTTAGAGTTGCGTGCTCCACGTTACGCATGCGCGTCATCGCCATGTCAAAACGACAATTTTGGGCGGCGCGCACGTGCAGTGTAGAACACGCAAAGCTACCACAAACAGCCCTTAAGTTCGCTCGTATACAAAATATTAAAACTCACTACTGTTCCACAAGCTTCCAACGCCTACGAAACGAGCTGCAGTGAGCAGACGTGCAACCAGGTAGGCGTTCCTTCTAACTGGAAAAACTGAGATCAGTTAAAATGACGGCGCGTAAAAATGAAAGTAACTAAATCTTATGAAAGTTTAGTAATTAAAAGAAAAAACGAAATTCGTTTGTTTGTTTGTTTATTTCAAAGGGGGGGGGGGGGAATTTGGCCTAGGAAGATATTGGCAGTGATGGAAGTTTTGCCGATTGTCAAAAGTCGCGAGTTTGATAGCACGATATGCTTTACACATAATTAATGTACATGGATTTCTCACATTAGCTAGAATGATTTCATTGATTTAGACTATTTTTATTTTATAACTTGGTAATTAAAAGTGCTGCAATTGGAACCAGTGATGATAATTAGCCAAATTCTTCACTGTCCTACTTGTTCGGGTGTTTGAAATTAGATCCTAAGCAACACATTATATTGGTGCTTAAAACTTACATGTTAAAATATCTTAATTTTAATAACACATCGCGGCAATGTATGCCCTCAATTATTGCTACGATCACAAAAATGCGCCATTTGAACATAAAAGTCTTTCCAGAAAGGTATCATTTAGTTTTCTTTTGAGCATATGAAAAACTCTAACTTCGTTATCAAGATAGGCAAACAGTCAAACACTGGATGGAATATAAAGTCACGTGCTTCACGTGTTGCTATAAAAAAGCACACATTTCACCTGCCTGACGGGAATTCCGTCTTTGTGTTTTTGTGGTGAGAACAGCGTTTCTTAACTTGTAGGTTTTGTGAACATATTGTAATAATTCGATTTTTCCTATTTTTTTTTGTGCTGAGAATGTTTCCGCAATTAATCATCTAAATACCCGAAAAATCCATTAAAAGGGCCGCGGTTCAATATTTTAATGACAATGAACTCAGAGAGAAAAGGCAGTGAGAACACACTACAATAAGCACTGATTTGTCAACAAATACAATATTCTGTTACCTCCAAGGTGGATTAGAGAACCCTGTCTTTAAAGGGACAATGAAATCTCCAAAATATTTTGAAGTGCCCGGACCGAACACGTATGTGACAAAATGAAGTTTCTGTGGCGAACATGTTCAACTAAATAATTACGATCAGAGACACATCTTGAGTTATGAAAGAAGACGAAATAAAGACATATACCGACAAATTATATCCAAAATAGAGGTTAGTTTCGGTTTCGCTCCGGAATTAAGACGTGCCTTCTAGCGTAAATATTACTCTAAATACAGTTTTTGTTCTCAGGATAAGGGTAGCATGTGCTCATAACACACTAGCTTCCTCGTATTACCAAAAATAATTTGTGTCGCTCAGTGAATCCAACATACCAGAGAGGCTCAGCAGCGGCACGCATCTTCGACCCTCACTGTACCCGCCATTTTGAAAAAAAACCAGTGGCACCACCTATATTGAATTAGAGTTGCGAATTGAGAGCAAAGTAGACGCTGTGCGTATTTTAGACCAATCGTGTCTCCGATGACGGTCAGCGTGACTTCAGTCTCCAGGCGGGTTATAAGGCAGAGGACGGCACTTGCTTGAAGGCCACTGCTTGAAGGCTACTGCTTGGCAGGCCACTCACGTGGCATCCACTGCGCTATCAACTTTGCACGTCCTCACAAACGGATACAAGTGACAAATCCTCTTGCTGTGTTCATTGTTGGGATGCCCCTTGCAGATATGCTTTTGTCACCGCACCCCTCCACTGACCTTGAAGGCGCGCCTGTTTTGCTAGTCTTTCTCTCTCTTCCCCTAAAGGCCCGTTCACACTCTTGCGACCTCTTAAACCTAAGTTCCTTAAAACTTCTTACAACCAGAGGACACACTGGCGCCATCTATTGGGTAGCAGTGTAAACTCGGCGGTCCGGCATATTTTTTTATTTCTCTCGTGCATTATCCTTTCTTTCTTGGCTCGAGAAAACTTTTGTCAATGTTATAAACGAGCCTTTCTATGGGTATTACGCACATTTGACCTCGGAAATCCCGCAAAACCTTCGCTTTTGTGAAATGCAGTTCCAGGGTCACCGCATAGATGGCGCCAAAAGGCCAGTGTGTTCCCTCGTTCTAAAAAATTTAAGAAGTTTTAAGAGATCTCGTCTCTCTCAGTCGTACTCGGTCGCAAGAGTGTGAACGGGCCTTAAGCTGAAAGCGTGGTGCGCGCTCGTCGTAGCAATCAACCCTCTGCTTTTTATCACTTGACACCACTTTCTGCGCGCGAACAACGGCAGGAGCGTGATCACGTGGTACTAGATTGACTGATGACGCACTAGCGGTTCCCGATTCCGGAATACCTGCTTGCTTACCTAGTTTCCTATGTTATGCAGCCTGTCGGGCTGCCGTCGATTTCAGTGGTAAATTATATATCCTATGCGAAAACGTATTCGAAGTGTACCGAAGCTATCGATGTTAGAAAAGTCCTACGCGTCTATCGTCAACGACAACTTCTTCAGTGAAGCCAAATTTTGATGTGGTTAGGTTCGGCAAATGGCAGCTTGTGCCACATCGTGTTGAACCTTCGCGTAGCCCTTCCTTCTCGTGCTTGTGTTTGTGTGGTTGTACTGCAGTGCCCGTTTCGAAATATATCTGGGATTACATCTTTCAAGTCCGGTATTTTTATGGCAAATTCACTGCAACCTACTTCTTGGCTACGATTGATCGTTCTTCTTCGGGTACATTTACAGATTACCTCTAGAATTAGACAGACTTTATTTTTTTTATTTTCTTTATTCAAAGGTTGCCCCGCATTGCCCTGAGGCGTTATTGCAGGGGGGTCACAGTTTTTAAAAAAAATATCTTCATTTGTAGAGCACACTTGGTCTTTAGTTAACATATTCAACACTGCAATGGTTTTAAAGAAAAAAAGAATTCGCATACATGTTTGTCCTGGCGTAGTACTCTCGGATTTTCAAAACGTGATCAGTCTGCCTAGCAGCATAATGTGGGTGTTTTAAATATATTTCTCCATTAATACCGGTTTTATTATTGTATATAAGAAATAAAAACTTTAATCTCAACATTTTTCGTCGGAAGGAAAGTAGTTCCCAATTTTATTACCTTTTCATTTTAGTGCAGCTCTCCCTCCGCCCATACCGATCCAGGACAAACCTAGCAGCTCTGTTTTGAATTCTTTCCAATTTATCAATTCAGGTAATTTGCGAAGGGTCCCAGACGGCACAGGCATATTCTAAAATTGGTCTGACACGTGATAAGTACGCGTTTTTTTTTCACATCAGGTTGTGAGCATTTTGAATTCCTTTGAATAAAATTGAGCGCCCTGCCAGCTTTCAAGATCACATCATCAAAATGAACGTTCAAAGAACAGTCGGATGATAAAGTGACACTAAGGTACGAATACATAGATTCGTACTTATTGAGTTTTTTTTTTATCAGGTACTGACTTTAATTTTTTTTCTTTTTCTTTGTAAAACACAGGGGTACACACTTTTTTGGATTTAAATTCATCTGCCAGGTGGAACACCTAGTATAATAAACTCCCGATCTCGTTGCAAAAGAGCAGCATCTTGTTCATCCTTAGTTTTTCTATACACAACGCAGTCGTCGGCAAACAACCGTATACACGAGGGAATTCCCACGGAAATTTCAATTACATAAATTAAAAACAAAAGTGGACCTAGAACAGAGCTCCTGAGGGACTCCTGCGTGACGTCAACATACTCCGAATTTTTTCCGATCAAGACAACAGATAGGCGACGCTGAAATAAGTAATTTTCAATTCATCGGAACGCACAAAAATCCAAGTTTAACAGCTTAAGTTTACAAAGAAGGAGCGGGTGCGACACTGTTTCAAATGCCTTACGAAAATCTAGAAAAAAACAATCAGTCTGCCCTCCATTATCAACATTAGAGGCCAATTCGTGATAACATTTTACAAGCTGTGTCGTGCAAGATAGTCCTTTACGAAACCCGTGTTGTTCAATAATTAGTATAGAGTTGTTTATTATATGCCCCATTATTTCTGTATATAAAATGTGTTCGATGATTTTACGTAAGAGAGCAGTTAGTGATAATGGCCTGTAGTTAAAAACTTCCTTTTTTGAGCCGCCTTTGTGAATAGGGACAACATGGGCGATTTTCTAGTCGTCTGGTAGGGTACTGGTGGTCGGTGATTTATCGTTGTTTAAAGAAAGATACAGCGATATAGGTCCTGCACGAGGCTTTCGAATACGTGGAGATATACCATCGGGACCATTTGCCTTGGTTTCGTCCAAGTTTTTCAAGAGCGCCTCGATACCTCTCTCACGCTTAGTTCAACTGGTTCCATTAACGGGATTGTGCTTGCATGTGGTGGAGGACTGTTGCTACCTTTAGGTAGGAAAATAGATCGAAAGTAATCATTCAGGCGCGTTGCATTTCGCTGTCGTCTAAGAGGACGTGGTGGTTGTGCACAATTTTGTTAATTTCAATGTAACCTGATCCTCATCCTTTTTTTAAACTGCCAAAAACTTTAGGGCTAGTTTTCATCCTGTCATTAAGTCGCCTAAAATAACTTCCCTTCGCACTTTTTATGAAAAGTCTATACTCATGCGTTACTTCAGATAATCTCATCGAATGGTTGTCGCTTTTTATTTTGTTATATTTGACGAATGCTCTCCTCCGTTTTCTGATAATCCTGAGAATGCGTGAGGTCACCCAAGGTTTCTTACTTTTTTTGAGCCTAGAATAATATATGCTTGGGACATAAAAGTTCGTAAGTTCTAGCAGCTTGCCTTT
Organism: Ixodes persulcatus; assembly: GCA_013358835.2. Classification (NCBI taxonomy): domain Eukaryota; kingdom Metazoa; phylum Arthropoda; class Arachnida; order Ixodida; family Ixodidae; genus Ixodes; species Ixodes persulcatus. The sequence goes on along the minus strand of JABSTQ010009160.1, from coordinate 102,944 downwards.
AAATACACACCATAATCTATGAATGTTGTAGTCCTCAGCTAGACACTCAAAAGCCGGTAAGTGGTCGAGGAGCTCTTAGAATATACTTGCATAATCACCTTTATCAAAGAAAGATCTTTCCTTGATGCACATACTTTAGGTCGATTGATTTTAAATTTGACACTTGCAATGACGTCATTGTGATCACTTATTCCTGGGATAATAGTGAAAGAGCTAATAACATTGGGTGAACTATAGGATTGCTTTGTAACGTCTCTTTTGTTTTGTAGTTCACTGAACTACAAAACAAAAGGTCTAAAATGTTGTTATTTCGAGTTGGATCCTTTACATACTGTACCAGTCCGAAAGTATCTACCAAGTTTTTCATTTCTAGGTCCATGCGCGTACCAACTTTGCATAGACAAATACCATCAGGCCATTCTAGTTCTGGAAAGTTAGTCTCCTGCTTATATTATAGGCTGCCGAAACGCCTCCGAATCTATATCAAACAATGACAGTAACGTCTCTAAATTTGAATCCGATGGCCGGTAAAACGCTCTTACAGCGTACGCTGAGTTATCAAATAAAGTGACTAAGCACCAAATTGATTCAACATCGTCATGATTAATGTCTAGCTTAGATGACTTTAGAGAAGAATGTATTAGCAGAAACACCCCTCCACCTAGGCTAGGCCTAAATTTCCGATGAACAATAGATTATTTTAGGAATACTCCGCTATCGGTGATGGACGGATTCAAGCACGATTCTGTACCAAACCCGATATCTGCTTTAACGGACTCGAGCAAACCAGCAAACTCATTAATTTTGTTCATTACACTTCTACAGTTTATCACGACAGCAACTACATCATGACAGGCGCTTTTCTCATTCTTACTGGGGCGTCAATATTTCAAGAGGGGAACGACTTCTTGTTTTTTTTTTATCGCATGTAAAAGCTTACCCGTTAACAACAAGTTTGTCAAAATTTAGCCTTACCTTATTAGTGCTGTCTACATTTTAGCTTTAGCATACTCCCACAGCCGTTTACGTAAATCTCGGTCTCAGGGGAATAATCATGATCAACACTATAGGACGACCCTTTAAACTTCTTAGAGTTTGACAAGTCGTCTTGTTTTTTCTTGTACGATCCGAAGTTGACAACGACTGGTCATTTGAACTTTGCATCATATCTGCCAACACGGTGCGCCCTCTGTACAGTCTGTAATTCAATCCCCAGATGATTCTTGTAAAGACTTTTAACTAATTGCTCCGATTGGTTCATCGTTTCCGACTGGTTGTCGTCATCTATTCCATAGAAGACAAGATTTTGCCTGCGAATTCTTTTTTTGAGGTCAACACTCCTGCTTCTCAAAGCTACTACTTGTCGTGCATGGTCTCTTATTATACAGGATTGCTCAGACACTAGTTTATTGACCCCTTCAACCTGCCCCTCAGCTACACCGAGCCTGTTGTTTACTTCTGTCAGCATAGCTTTGTATTGGGCTAACCTATTGTTGATGGGATATAGTTTGCTCATGATTGTTGCCTGACCACTTTGTAGACCTCTGAGCAGCTTCATTTCTTCTACAGTGAGAGGGCCAGGATTAAGCTCAAAATTACAGGAAAGTAACGAAAGAAGAATGAGGTAAAGCACCCGGTTCGCGAAAAGGCGGAAGTTCCTACGAGACGAATGCCCACAACAAATACGTTTGCGACAATGAGCAACAGCACTTGTCATGGGAGGAGCCGGCAACGCACACAATAGTTTACGCACTTGAAAGGGTGGTGTGAACTAACCTGCATAACCAAAAGTGGCTTCAGCTGCATGTCGGCCAGCGTGCCGGCTCCAAATCCCACGAAGCGAAAGTGCTGAGCGCTTAAGTAGTCTCGTTTGGCACCACGTGGTCCTCGATGCGCAAAGCAAACTGATGGATCGTCGTCAGCGAGGGCTTCATCCAAACGGTGCTTGAAGTCGGTGATGACTGGCAAACGGCTCTTGTTGTTCCTTGTTGGTGCGTGCCATCCGAATGCGGTTGTCGAAGATAGTTCCGGCGATAGCGGGTATAGTGGCCGCTCGCCGCCCACGCCGAGCAAGAACTCAGATCCGATAGCGTTAAGGACCTGCATAACAAACGTGGCGTCAGCTGCATGTCGGCCAGCGTGCCGGCTCCAAATCCCTATTTCAAATCCCTATGTCTTTTCTCCCGGCACCCGGAAGAATAATTTCCTTGAAATTCTACGGTAGTCACCTCCCAAGCTGTCTGAAAGCTTGTAACAACTGCCGGTAGAATACTTACTTTCTTATTCTTGCCTCATTTCGCGGAAACACGTTTTATAGGTAACTTTTCGTGGATACACGTTTCGTCGACAATAGCATGAATTGTTGCGCAGTGGTAAGTTGGGCCAGCTGGTGTGGCATTGTAAAAGTGTAAAAATGTCGTAAAACACGACACGGACCGAGAAGGTATTCACACACATAGCGTTGAGTTTCAACTGTTAATTAAAACAAAAAGACTCCGGGACGAAAATTTCTTGAAGAGGGTGCGTAATCCAGAGAGTGGCATTGGTAGGAAAAATACGCGGAAACCTTTTGTAGTGCCCTCCATCCACAAGGTTGCGTACAGGATACAAAAGTGGAACAACGGCACGGCATTCCTGTGGTGCTCTCGGCTCCTTGTAGACTGGGACGTTTGTGTGCGAGGGTGGGCAGAGGCCGGACCCCTATCCCTGGATGCTTAAAGCCGCATAAAAATAAGTTTGTTCCTTGCGTGTAAGGAGTGGTTTATTGCATCCCGTCTGACGAGTAAGAAAGTATACGTCGGACAAACTGGCCGTTGTATAAATACCTGATTGCGTGAAGATACGTGCTCGATGAGGGCTTCACCGCGAGGAAACCTGACGGTGCGCTGATTCAGGGGGGGTATACTCTTCTTTTAACCGAGACCAAGATTCTTGGAAAGAATCGTCAACAGACACAAGAAAGTTACTGAAGCATTTTTTTTTACAAACAAAGATAAGTGTTTCAGTGTTCCTTCGATAAGTTTATATGACTGCGAACTTGCGTTTATCAGCAAGTTTTGACGCGATGATCGTATGTTGTGATGGGACGCCTTTAATTGTATGTGACCACGCCGATGGGCGTCTTTTTTAAAATCAACAGTTGAAACTCCGCGCTTTCTTTGGGTACACAATCTCTCTCCGTGTCTTTTTTCCCGCTGTTTTTACCCTTCTACAACAAAATTACGACGTATCGCCGACACTCGTTACGCCAATCGAACGCTGTAGGGATATTTCGCCGCGCCTGTTTCACTGTCCGGCCGACCCGTTCACGCAGTCTCGCTGCTACAGTGTGCGACGGCTCATTACAAGAAGGTTAACCCAACTTGGCCACCCTTACACGCCATTTGCCACGACAGGCTTGGGTGACTTATTACAAAAAGGCTAATCACAGCTGTCTATAAAACAATATGTCGATGAAACATATCGTGTAAATGAAGCGATCTGTCGATGTAACGTCGCTCGATGAACTGACTGTCACCGCCAATGAGAGGCGTCTGCCGGTAGAGTTTCGAGGAAATTATTTTCCCAGCTGCCGGAAGAATAGATACTATAGCCTTGAATTAGCCAAGTTCTTGTTTGTTTGCAATCTTCTTAGTTGCATAGAAGCTCAGTAGTACGTCTTCACATTTCACAGATCGCTCTTGCTTGTACTTGTCTAAGGAATACGTTGTATGTAATAAACATTCTAGGAGATTTGAAAACAATATTTTTGTCTGTTTCTCTGCCTATTTGTAAATACTTGAGCAAGTACATATGTTTAGGGATTTCCTCCACTAACCATCTAGTGGTACCCCTTTAGGGCTAAGAAATAATTTGCCTGAATATCTAAAGGACGCGTTCAAATCTCTGGGCACGTGCCAGGCCGAAGGAGCGCCCGTATAAAACGGGTACCGTATCAAAAGGGCACCGCATCAAACGAATACCGCATCAAGGCGTGCCATTTCACACCCATAATCAAGTTTGATCCAAACGGTGCGACAAGTTTGCCACCCATTTGATTAAAACGGTCCGACCAGTTTGCCACTCGTTTGAATTTCAAATGGATTTTTTTCAATGGGGCAGAATTACGGTGTTAGGCTAAACGAAGTACGCACGTTTTTTGGCGCCATCTATAGGAAGTGAACGCGACAATTTTCTTTCTGTCTCCAGCCTCGCCATCTTCACGTGGCTAACCCTTTCTTGCCTGGATCGCTCGCCGCGCTATTCAACGATGCTAAGCGGGTGTGGTGCTCTCTTGTCGCCAAATAGACCCTTTAAAAAAATATCCCAAGAGCCCACGCGCTGCGCGCGATGAATAATGGGACTCCTCGGTACGCCCCACCCGTCGTCTTTCCTCCCGCTACACCGTGGTATATGCGAGCAGGCGCAGGTTACCATGGCAGCAAAGTTCGAGTGTCCGAGAGGCGAGTCGGACGAGCAGCGAGCGGACCGAAATGGGAGAGAGGGTATCGCGTTGGCTATTTTGCGAGGCTGCCCCTATCTCCTCCCTCTCCTTTGTGCCGGCTCTCTCGTCTGCCGCACCAACGCTTTGCCGAACCTAGCCAAACCCTACCACGTTTGCGGTGAAAAGTACGTGGATTAAGTGACACTGCCAGACGTAAAGGTAAGTCACGACGACCAACGTATTAAAAGAAGTGAATAGCTTCACCCGTCGCGATGAGTTTACGCTGCCACTGCGCCTCCAACGACGTACGACTTTCCAGCGGATGGGTGGGGTGGCGGATGGCTGCGACGGCTGCTGGTGGTTGCAGACGGTACTCGCGCCCGGTCGCGGAAGTGCAACGAGAAAGCGCGTGATCTGTACCGAGGGTTCCCAAAATCCCCTGCCGTCCCGGCGCCGTACGTTTTGCATGATGTCTATTGGAAAGTGGCCAATCGCGGAAGGAGGGTCATCGAAGATAAAGGCGAATTTAGTGCTGCGAGCGAGGTCGTTGCTTCACTTCACTCAAATAATTTTGTGAGTTCAGTGGTACCCTTACTTTCGAATTGTTTTCTATTACGGTATATTTCTTGGTGACACATTGGCTTTCCTTCGGGGTGGGGGGCGGGGGAGGGGCATTTATTTTCGTGAAACACCAGGGCTATACGCGTAATATGGCAAATGGGCGACCAAGTACTGGATTTCAAGCTCTTTGTGAGGTGGGCCGCGTGTGCTGTCTTCTTCGGCCCAACTCTAGTGAGAGCGGAGCAAAGCAGAGATCCGGACCACTGGGGCAAAAAGCAGACTCAATTAGGACCGGCCCGGAACCCCGGCCGCGCGCTCGCTTCCTGTCTCGGGCGCCTACTCTGGGCACGTGAGTGGAATCCGCAAATTGTAAAAACTCCGGCTCGGACGCCAGGCGTCGCTTTAGGGTCGTCCATTCTGTTTCGCCGCTTCCTCCGCTTAATCCGCTTGAGGGTCGCACCGAATCGCTCGTTGGCTGGGTGGACGTACTAGAAATGGACTTGGGTCAAGCTTTTATGTGGGCCCGCGCACCGGCAGAGCCCCTCGCTCTAAGGTCTGTGCTCCGTTCCACTGGGATATACGCGCTCGCCGCAGCAATAGAACTGTCCGCTTTCCATCGCTTCACAACGCCCTCTGCTCGTGGTCACGTGGTGAAAGATAGACATATTACTGGTCCAACGAGCACCATGCCACTGTAGAGGGAAAATTCTGGAAACAGGCTTTCCTCAAGTTCCGCGGGATGCTCCTACGCCAGGTGACGGTTACTTCGAGACGCTACTTTTAAATCCCATCGTCTGTCTAAAGACCCAGTATTAATTTCTAACTGAATTTAATGAGATAATAAGAAAAATATTTAGTGTAATATATATTTTCTCGATAAAGCACAACGTTTTTGAATCATGAATAAGATGAAAGTGTTTTACGAGAATGCTATTCAATATATTTTGCCAGAACATGCCAATCCAATCACAATGAGGTGATTAAATCTTAAGGCAGATTAAGCTAATCTGTACTTTGTAACAGCTTCTGCCTAGCTGCTATCCTTGGCTTAAAAAAGAAATAACTGAATTTAATTAAATTGAGGTAGGATTAATAAAAATAAATGAACCCGTAAGACATGGAACGTTACTTTTAATTCTTCAATAGAATCGAATTTACTAACGCGCCTCGTTACACTTTACAGAACCCATCTAACCTGGAATAGGAGCCAATTTTGGCTGTAAAGCGTTAGAAGTAATTTTTACTCGTAACATTTTCAATAGAGTAACGCGTAACGTACTTAGGTTACTTATTTTAAGTAACGGGTAACGCAGTTGCTTTACTCGTTACACATTCCCAAAACATGAAAAAAGTGTGTTTCGTGTTTCTATACTTGGTTTCACCCTAACTCCTGTCGCAGCCGATGCTGTGAGCTGATTAGACAGCGCAAAATAGGCACCATCATAGTGTTCGCCATGTTCTATCATGGCTGAATCAATCATAAACAAGAAAAGGTCCAGTATCTTTTGACGCTGCTTGATTTCAGCTCGTGGCGTCAGATGCGTCTGGACCTAAGTTATAAAGAAGTAGAGTTAGTAATTATTGCTGTCAGTAGACATACGTCCAAAATTTGGCCTGTCTTGTTTCCCATGGAAAAGTCCCGCTTTAAAAAAAAAAACCTCGACGCCCACACCTTCAGTCTCAGTTTGGAAAAACGCCGTCGTCTAAAACACTCACTTACCTTCAGAATATAAATAAAATATAACCCCCAAGTAACGTGAATTACTCGCTATCGGTAACGATAACACGTTAATTTTATTTTTACGTAACGCGTTCCTTAATTTTGCAAGTAACGAGTAATGTATGTAACGCCTTCAACACTGAGAGGCATCCTCGGACTTTAGCGTGCATCACGTGGTCTTGATAAAACCAATGCCTACTCCTTCAATTCATTGTTCGTGATGAAAATTGAGGGCAGTCTGATCTTGAGTTCACGTTTAGGAAAAATAAACTCGCAGCTCAATTTAAAAAAAAAAAAATTAATTATATGACGCGTCACAACGACAGGTGCTCAGAAAACCTAGCTGCTTGCATGAAGTAATTAATTAAAATATATTCATACATTACCTCATCTCAAAATTGGTCAAGTCCTAAAAAGGCGTGTGTGTCGAAACTTTGTTTTTCAAAGGACTTCCTTTCCGGTGTCCTTTTGAAAAAGCCCTTGTGTTTCTTTTTACCGCAAAGCTTAGAGACAGCTCTCACTACTGTTTACTGAAAGCTAATGGGAGAAACACTGATAACACCTTGTGGGAGCCGAGGGTGAAAGACGAGGCAGAGGGCACGTGACAGGCGATCGGCGGAGAAGACACAAGCTGGCGCGAGACAGTGCGTGCTGAGCGAGGCTGAAGCTGGGCAGGAACGACGGGGCCGGGCTGCCTGGCCTGGCCCATGGCGAACCCCGGAGCGGTCCACCAGCGAGGTCTGCAGCAAGACCAGTGGAAACGGCGAGCCCTGGCCATCTGATCTAGGCCACGACGATCCCGGGGTGGGTCCGCAGCGAGACTCGGGCACTGATGGCCCTGGACAGCTAGCCTACGCAGCTCTGGCGTGAGAAAGACGATCCGCAGGCCTGGACACGGACTCCGACTGTGAGCTCTGATCGACGGGCGACAACAAGGGTCGGCGCGCCTGGACTACCGGCTCTCGACGACGCGCAACCGGGAGGTACAGTAAACCCATTCGCTGTCTTCTCGTGGTGTTATGTCAGTCCCCGTGTGACGAGCGGAGCACATATCGATCGGGCGGCGACTATTAGTAGAGGGAACTCCGTAAAGAAACCCACAACCTTAAGAAGGACGTATCTCTGTTTTAGTATCACATTGGCAATGTAGAACTGACAAGAACAAAAACTTTCACGTACCTAGGGGTAACAATTAGTCAAAACTTAAAATGGCAGCCACATATTGTAAATATGTGCGCAGCTGCGTGTAGGAAATTATGCATGCCTGGACGTAAACTTAAGAATAGCAATACGAAAACAAGACCTTCAGCATACAAAATTTTAATAAAGCTTGGGTTTTGGCTAGTTGGTTTTTCCATATTTTTGTTAGTTAGACAAAGAAGAACGACACTTACACACGAAAACTCTAGAATACGCTTCGCTCGCTTAGGACACCGCAACGAAAACCGTCATAAACAGGCTCGAGAAGATACAGAAATGGCAGCACGTTTTTTAACATCGAATTACAAATCAACGTCCTTTGTGACAAAAATGTTGAATATTTGTTGATTTGAACCCTCAGCGGTTAGGAGAAAAATTGCACAGTTAAAGCTTCTGTGTCTGATTTGTCATGCCCAAGTAAAAATGAACCACGACATTACTTAGGTACACTACCAACAAATCAGCTGGACTAAATCATTTTAAAACGTTGCAGTCGTATATGGCCAGAATTTATGCTTTCAAGTATTCTTCTTTCGAAAATACGATTAACGACTGGAATAAGCTACCCGACCATATTATAGATCAAAACGATATTTCAATGTTTGAGGATGCTGTTAGACTTCTTTACTGCGTCTAAAACATAAGCCTATCGCCTCGGTGTTATTTTCTCTTGTTTCATTGTCTCTGAAGTTATATAGGTATATAACGCGTGATCTTTGAATATGGTATTGTAGTTAGTTTTTTTTTTTTTATATTGCCTTCTTTGTTATCAGTTCGAATCTACACGGCACGTGGCTTCGATTATTATTGTTGATCATTCTGGCCAGCACATTGTTATTGTCAAAGTAATTACCACTTTTTTCGTGCATTTCTTTTCCTTTTTTTTTCAATTGTGCTTTGGGCGCGTCTTGTATGCAATTTTGTGAATGCGGTATTGTTCAAAGTTTTTTATTGAAGGTATGAACTGTTTCGTTTTGTTATATTTTGCTTCTCCTGACACGGCCCACGGGCCAACAGTATGTATGTATGTATGTATGTATGTGCGTATGTATGTATGTATGTATGCACGCATGCATGAATGTATATATGAATATATGTGTGCATGTATGTATGTATGCATGTATGTATGTATGTATGTATGTATGTATGTGTGTATGTATGCATGCATGTGTGCATGCGTGCATGTATGTATGCATGCCTGCATGCATGTATGTATGTAAGTGTGCATGTATGTATGTATATATATAAAATAATAAATAAATAAATAAATAAATAAGTAAACAAATACGCAATTTCAAGAATTCCTATTTATACCACGCTCTCTTTATCCAGCCCAACAGTGAAATCCAAGCGCCAACCGTATTTTGAAACAAAACGCTTCCAGCTCTTCGTCTTCGCAGCTCTCTTTTCGACCGTGAAATGCTATACCTCCTTGTCTCCTGCTCGTAGGTGAACGGACCGGAACGCTCGAAGTGTAGGCAATTACACTCTTCAGAAGAAGCATAGTTTACGCGTACTAGTTTACACTTCAAACTGCTCACGGTTCAAACTGCATCCAGCCTGACAATGCTTTCGCAAAAACCCGAACAAAGAAATGGATGGGCCTAGCTAACTTCTAGTATAACCCTTCGTATATTCGGGACATTTCTGGACACTGTGAACGAGCCTGGCGACGCGATTGACCAGCCAAGAAATCCTTCTTCTTTCGTACAATAATGTAGGTCTGCTTCGGTCACCGTCACCATGACGACAATGCCTGTGCTGGGTACATGGTCCCATGAGCTTAGATCCTGTGTTCAACGAAAGCGGACGCTCTTTGTTGAGCGCAATCTGGTAAATCCTAAGGTGCCTGGATGTCAGCGGTCGCTGCATCGAGACACCTTGAGCAGCAATGCCTAGAGTCTTAATATTTGTATCGAGTGTTGAACTAGGCAAAAATCTTCAAAAAAGGGTTAATTTTATTGAAAAGCAAATGCCTAGGAAATAGATGTAAAGAAAAAAACTAGTATTATAATCGAGTCTCATAAAGCATTAACATTAAATTGCAATCTTCTATTTGGAGCAGACATAAGCGAAAGCAAGACTTCATCCCCAAGCGTATTGCTAAACGGTGAAAGCACCTCTAGGCACGACTTTTTGGCTCGGCTGGCTGAACAGGATCTATTGCGGTGAAACATATACAAGGTATTATTTCTAACGACAAAAATAATCCACGCAAAAGGAAAAGAAAGAGACAAAAGACAAACCCCAATCTCCAAACACAGCTAAATGACTGGCGCGCGACCGAAAAAATCCGCCTTGTCCTGGTACCGAAGAAGGGACCTCTCCATTTTCAGTGGAGCTAGTTTTTGTCAATTATTCCCCTTGTTCCCCTTCTCCATGGAATATTTTCGTCATTCTTGTCCAGCTCGTTTTGATCTTGGCATGTAATTGCATTATAACCAAAGGCTATTTTCTAAGACTGAAAACATTCAAAACACAAAGGGCACTAAAAATGGCTGCACAAACCACTCGTCAATGAATTGCGATATTATTCGTCATGAGACTCACGACGCAGCTCACTCTGTATACGGGGACGAAACGTTTGAGTACACAGTTATTTTTTTTATGAATTCAATTTTACCATCAAATTTAGCAGGGAAACTGAATTGGTGCATAGGTTGTACCTTCAATTTCTCCGCTAAATTTAGCGGTAATGGAATTCGAGCATGGGTCAGGTGAAATAAATGGTTCCACTAAAATTAGCGGTGAGCCCCAAATGGTGAATAGGTCACGTGACGCGGAGACCATAAAGGTTCACGAAATCGGGGAGCGGGGGTACTTAAAGAATGATATCGCATTAATAAGCAAATTATTTTGGAGACTAACGCCATCGAACGCGGCAAACATTAGGAAGCCAGAATAAAGAAACAATTGGTGGATTAATTAAAAATTATTTTGTTGACTTACTTTAAATTGTTTATCTGGCATTTCCTTGTTGCACATGATCAATAGTTTCTCAAAAGCCCGTGAGTTTGACAATTTATTGCACAATATTTGTGTTTGCGAAAACTTTGCTCCATATCAGCGCAGTTTTTTTTTCCTAAGCTTGTGTGGAAACAAGTGAGGTCATAGGCAAAATTGGAGACAGCTTTTTAGTGAAGTTCTAGAGCACTTTTAATAGATTCAGTAAGTAATTAAACGGGGGTTCGGTGGCCGAGTGTGCTAGCGCACAGCAGCTCGGAGTATGTGGAGCGAAATCTTGCGCTGCAGAACCCAGGGATCCTGCGGTCAATTTCTACCCCTGCCCGTTTCGATCTTGACGGGCATCGTACCTGCGTGCGGTCGTGTATCACAGCTGCCTGATGAACGTTAAAGACCCCAGGCTAGTTTTTGTACCGCACTGGCTAGATTTCTCATCTACAGCACAGAGACAAATCGCCCGTAGAGGGAGAGAAATTTCAATCCGTATAAACATACCAAAAACCCAATTGTTTTAAATTATTTAAACGGCACACTTTACGTCCACTGTTTTATATGATACTGCCTAATCAACAGTATTCAAAAATTTAAAATTAAGCTAGTCACGCATATCAAAAGCAAACAAGCCTTAGTTTGTAATTATTGTATGCTAAAGAATATCTTAAATGAAATCAAGAAAGGAACCTGCCATCCCATTAACTGAAAGTGAGGGGTTACAAGATTGGATAAGGCTGCCAAAGTTAATGTTTTGCTAACGCGAGATCCAGAATACTTCTTGCCGAATTTTAAAACTTCTTGATTTCTTTAATTGTGATTGAACAATTCATGGTTTGTGCTTTTGTGATTTTGATTGCTTTGATTGATTATTGGTTAACTTGTATATTTGCCCTGAATTGTTTGTATTGTTGCGTATTTATTCTGGGGCTGTTGTAAGCTTTGTTTAGAAATCTTTGTTTCCCCCTGATGTAATATTTTTTTGTTTTTGTTTTTTTAACAAAACGACCACTAAGGTACATCGAAATATAAAAACCAGGGTATTGAACCGAACTTGAACCGTGAACCGAAAACCTGAAAAAAACGTTATTTTCGCGTGAACCGGAGGTGAACCGGAACGAAAGTAATTTATTCGCTCCGGAGCGGAACCGATATGTTTTCCAGGCGGTGTTCGGTTCATACGCGAAGTCAGGTCACGTGAAAAGTGCGTGGCGAAACATACAGTAACCTAAAAAGTAAACCAATGAATGCAAAGAAAAAAGGAAATTTATTTTCGCGCTAACCGGAGTTGAACCGGACCGAAATGATTATTTTTCGTTCCTGGGCGAGACTGATAAATTATTTTTGCGGTGTTTCGTTCGTGTGGGAAGTCATAAAGCGAGCAAAATAAGTAGCGAAAAGCTCTGCAACGTTTCATTTTCACGTTTTCACGCAACGGTCAGGTTTGTCATTGAAAAACCGCATGTTTTCGTTGAAGCTCGACCGCGCATCGCGACTGGACCGCTCGTTGCTTGGAATCAACGTGCAGTATGCTGAATAGGAAGGGTTGGTGCTCCAGCCATTGACCATGTGAGAACTCTTTGAAAGGCACTCGGGGCAACATATGAGCTCAGAGGTGATAGATGCAGTCTCTCTCTTCAATCTCAACGTCAGCCAGGTATACAGCGTCACGACAGACAACGGTTCCAACATGGTAAAAGCTGTGAGTCTCCTCGGTGAAATGAACAAGAAATGTCTTGACTCCGAAGAAGAGGTCGGCTATAGTGACCCTGAAGTTGAGTCGCACGGCCTGCAATCTCTACTGGAGAATCCTGAGAGCGCGCTCTCTGACGATTCCGGCTTGCTATAAGGGATGAGGTGCGCCGCTCATACGCTGCATCTGTCAGTTAGGGACGCCTTGAAAGGCTCAGGCTGCGGACAAATTGTTGATGAAAGCCGCGCGCTTGTTAATAGGCGTGTCCAATCTGTTACGTTCCTGATCAGATAGCTAGGGTTGAAGAAAGCAGTGCTTGATTATCCAACGCGGTGGATGTCTACGCTGCATATGCTCACCAAGCTACTGGAACTAAGAGGCTTCGCTGGAGGGTTCCTCTCAAAAGAAGAAAGCTCCAGGTCGACTGAGGACACAGGGGCGGAAGTCGAAAAGCTCGCAGTATCGCTTCGCCCGGCAGAAGTGGTGACAAAGACATTGCAGAAGGAACAGCACACTGTAGGAGGTTTCTACGGAGCATGGCTGGGATGTTCCATGGACACTTCCAAGAGGCAAAATACGCCACAAATATGCTCCACCGCAACGCATACACGAACAAGTAGGACCAGCCGCATATAGATTAGATGATGGAGGCACATGAAAGGCAGCCAAAATGACACGTACAACATTGAAACCTCCCCAACGTCAGCCTTTGTGGCTCATGGACAATGATGTGTTCTACACATCGACTAATGCGGCTCCAGCTATAAGTCTGGGCCACGTGTCACCTGAGGGTCCGGCACCTACAACTCTGCGTGCTGCGACGCCCAGCGTCACTCCTGTCCTTGCGTCACCTCTGTCATTCCTGTTTTTGCGGCCCCTGCCGCCGTTCCTGCTTTTGCGGCCCCTACTGCCGGTCCTGTCCATGCGGCCCCTGATTCCGGTCCTGTTCTTGCGGCCCCTGATGCCGTTCCTGTCCTGAGGGCCTAAGATGCCGTCCGTCCCACTGCGGCCCCTATTGCCTCCAATGTTATTGCGGCACCCGGCCCTGGCCATGTTCCTGTGGCGCCTGGTGTCCATCGTCCTGCGGCCCCAGGCGCCGCCATGTTTCTGTGGTGCCAGGCGTCGTCCATCATCCTGCGGCGCCTGCGGCCCATGTACCTGTCGTTCCTGGTACTGCCCATGTCCCGGCGGTACCTAAGGTCACTCTATACTGAGAAGGTAACGCCATTCATTGTTCGAAAATTCCTGCGCCGAAATCTTCTCGCCCTCCACAAAATCCATCCCCCTCTCGTGAAAATCCTGCTCTCCACTATGTCTCATTGGACGAGCGGCTCATGCGTTTTGGGTTGTGACTTCCGTCCAGGCATTTGGGCCCCTCCGCCTTGCGGACTTTAAGGCAGGCTCTACCTTCGGCGCGTGCGCAGCAACAAATTCACTATATAGTTTACGTTTGCGCGTTAGAGTTTTTTTTTGTTTTTTTCCGTGCTTACCGATATGTGACAGCCGACATGACGTGTTGTTGCGCTGTGGGCTGCGCGAACAAGCGAGGAACGGGGAAAAAGCTCTTCGGGTTCCACGTGGGGAACAAAACAAGAAGAGAAGAAGGATTTGGTTGTCACGAATCCGAAGGAGAGATTTCGTGTGCAAACCCACTTTCCGGCTGTGTGAGGTAGGTTGCAGCTCCTAAGAGAGTGTTGTTTTCTATATATCCCAATACTACACTCTGTTTTATCATACGTGCGAGTTTTTTTTGAAGGCCGCTTTCACGTCGCGAGTATGCGCGCGTGCATAATAAATATAATTTGAACTCTTTTTTGTTTTGTGAATTGGGAAATGTTGTGAAATCGTGACCGTTTTTAAAGGATACGGATACACATTCTTGTAGAAAAAAAGAACGAGGACTTCATCAAAAAGCTTCAAATGTCGAAGAATTGGGGGAGCAGAAGTGTCGCTATGCAAGCGGCGGTGAGTTAAGTCAGGTGATAAAGCATTGTTTGTGTGTTGGATGTCTTCCTCCTTCTGTATTCTGTCGAAATGTATATTGTACTAATAAATGACTGGAGATTTGCATTAATTTTTTCGGTGAACTGCTCCAATGGTTGCCCTATAGCATGTACAATAGGGCACTGCATTGTTTACATGTATAGCCTATCTAAAGCTATTTCAACCTTCGAAATGGAGACTAGCTCCATCACTAACAAGCGAATAATCAAATTTTGTCCCTAAGGTTTGCGCTCACATTATTCACCAGTATACTGGAGAATCCATTTTTGAAAATACTAGTGCCTAAAAATCCTCATAACCCTTTTGGTATGTATATTTACGCAATTAATAGCAAGCTGAAGTTATCTAGGACAAATTTCTTCCATACATTCCTCGCGCCTAGTCGCACTTGTCTACAAAAAACAAATCCGTATTTTGCGTTTTGCTGCGGGTTTTAATGGTGGTTGCTCCAGACGTTTGAGCGCTCTGATAACTGCTGCAGGCTGTTTATGGACAAAAGCTATGAGCGCGAGCACGCATCCTAAAAAAAAAAAAAACGGTGCCCGCACTGCACCAGCTCGCATGCGAGCCAGGGAGGCACGGAGCGTGGCAAGCTTTCACTTCGCTCTGGGTTCAATCCCCACCCCTGCCCGTTTCGATCTGCATGAGCATCATACCGGCGTGCGGTCGTGTACCACTACTGCGTGGTGCACGTAAAAGACCCCAGGCTAGCGGTTGTAATGCAGTGGCTAAATTGCTCATCCACAGCGGGTGACTCGTCGCACCGTTCGAATGGCTGACCGACTACATGCTGTCTAAATATCCCCACAATCCCAATTTTTATTATTCACTTCGCTCGTTCCTATCGTGAAATGTGCAAACAATCAGAAACAGGGCCATTATCTATTCACAGCGCGAGAACGCGGCTTTGAAACCTCAGGCTGTTGGAATGCGGAGGGCTTCCACTCCTGCGCCAATTTGCGCCAAAGAGGTTTTTCTGCGTCATCCTGATTAAAATTCGCAAAAATTACCGAAATTGCGTCAAACTGCTCCAAAATCGAGTGATGGGAATCGGGCGGCGTCTAGCACCACCTATCTTAGTCAAAATTATCTTCACTTTGACCGAAGCAAACGTAAGTCTTGCTGAAATATGACCAAGCTTGCAGGTTTGAATGAAATGCTACAAAAACTTTAAAGCGCAGGCTTTTGATAAGCTCATGGTGTTTGAAATAAGCCAGGTGATGTATGTTAGATGAGCAGTTTGATAAGCTCTTTGTGTTTGAAATAAGCAAGGTGTAATAAGTTAATTGAGCCGGTTTGCCCTCCATTTTATTGTGAAGGTAGTGCCTCCTGGTTCCTCGCCAACTTTTTCTGAAAGGTGTTGATTGTTTATTTTCAATGTCTTCCTGCAACCAATTTCTCATACATGTGTGAAAACCTTACTGATGTAACATTTAGCAGCATCCAAAATTGTCAATCTACACCTAGGTTTTCTTAAGTACTAGGCTTGGTACACAAGTGCTCAAAAGTGTTCCGAAAAATTATATTTAGGTGCTCCAGAGTTCTATAAATTTCACATCTAGATGCCCTAAACTACTCCAAAATCAATATTTTGGTGCTCCAAACTGCTCCAAAAGTAAGATTTGGGTGCTCCGAAAATTGCTCCAAATTTGATCTCGGCAATAGCACTACTGAATGCGCCTCCCCTACCGAAAAACCCAGTATAACTTTTCGCTATCTGGATTATGGAACCGAAAATATATCTGGATTCTATCTGGACTCTATCTGGATTTTAGGTTTTCAGAAATTATTCCTTTCTATGCAATATGAATTTCAAGTTTCCATAAACAAAATTCCAGTTCCATAATCAGATAGCGAAAAATTATACTGGGTTTTTCAGTAGGGTCGCATTCCAACTAGAGGAGCGCGCACTAGTTGCCTCCTTAACACCTTCACCCTACCGCTCAAATGTCAGACTACGGAGGAATGATGTTATGGGTATTTGTTAAGAAGTTCAAATTTGTTTAATAAATGTTCGTACAGCGAAACATAGCATACGACCTCAAACAACCAAACGATCCTAGCATACGCAAAACTAGCAGTGTAATCTGACGCGCACCTGAAGCAAAAAAAAAAAAAAAAACTAACGTGCTCGCGCTAAATGTGAGGCAATAAAAAGACAGACCCAGAGGTAAATATAGCGTCGAGATCGCAAACTGAAATCTTGGAGAAAACAGAGCCGTGCAAGATAAAAACAATCGAGAAACAGGCGTTCTCGCAGCTTTTCCAGCGGCAATCAGCCGAGCCGTCCCACAGAGAGGGTGCCCTAGGTGGCGCTAGCGTCGAAACGGAAGTGCGGGAGAGTCGTGGAGAGAAGGGAAGGGTGAGGATTTCGCGAGGAAAAGGAGGCTTGGCGGTACGTTTTCCAGTATAGAATGACCTTGGCGGTACCCGGTGCCCTTCCAGTACCTGTCGTACCCGGTACCATTCCTGTGGTACCCGGCAGTGTTGCCAATTTAGCTACTTTGTAGCTAGATCTAGCTACTTTTGGGGGCAACTAGCTACGAAATGTTTCCGTCAGCTACCAGTAGCTAAATTGGTTCTTTTTCTAAAATCTAGCTCCATGCTTAGCTATTTTCGAGAATTCTAGCTTTTTATAGCATATTTTCTGCGGTTGGTAACTTGGTAACTTTTTTTTTTACGTAGGTTGTGGACTACATACGATTGAGTGGACTACATACGATTGAATCATTGCTATACAGCAATGATTCTTTTTGAGATATTTAACGACACCACAAACAAGTGTTACTTGTTACTGCTTGACCGGGTTTTAGTTGAGGCTCAGCGAGTGAACAAAGCCTATCAAGCAGACAAGCAAGACCCTACAAAGTTGTTCGAAGACTTGTTGGCGCTGGTCAAGTCGATGGCTGTGAAGGTTTCGCTGCCAAAATCCCGGTACGATGTATTCAGCGTCAACATTGAAGAACACTTAGACCCGGCACCATACTTTGGCCATAGGTTTGAGACAACGGTCAGAGACGGAGGCCTCTTTGAGCAGGCTGAGAGGGAGCTTCGCCTTCTGTCGCGGCGCTTCATCGTTGAGTTTTAGGCCAGCTCCGACAAAAATTGCCTGGAAACATTCAGCTCCTGCAGAAGACGTCTGTTATGTCCGTGGATAACGCACTGAAGACAGTTCAGGAGCCCATTGGACAACTGGCATTAACATTTCTTTCCAAAGAGGGCGTGTCCGCCTGTGAAGTGCAATGGAGAAACCTGCGTCACGTAAAATGGTGCTCTACAAACTCAACAGAAGAGTTCTGGGCAGAGGTGAGCTCGTACAAAGACGCCCAAGGAGAAAACCCCTTTGCAGAACTGTCTTCCCTTGCCTTGACAGTGCTCTCTTTGCTCCTTTCTAATGCTGGCGTAGAAAGGTGTTTCAGCGATATGAACGTTGTAAAAAGCAAACTTCGAAATCGGCTGGAGCTCAACACGCTTAGCGCTCTGCTTTCCGTTCGTAACGGGCTCCGAAGATTGAAGAAAAAATGTCACGAGTACCAGACCGACCTCAGTGCTGGCAAAAATCGGAACGATATCTTCCTATGAAACAGCAGAAGAAGAAGTTGCAGGCATAATTCAAGAGCTTCCAATTTTTCACGACTGATTTGACAAAGCGTGTTTTGGAGCTCCCAGTCGCGCAAAGTATGTATGATGCAGCCATCGAAGTCATGTGCAATTTCTTTATCTGTCCCTTTTATGTAATTTGTACTTCTTTTGCGCGCTTGGCTAGGCGCAATTTTATATGCTTAGCCAGCAGGTGTTGCAATTAAAGTTTTCGACAAGTTTGCGAGGCTTATATAGTTTCTTCTTCTGTCGAAATATTTCATTGTTGAGAGTCGTGGCTGAAGGAAATGGCAATTTCACGTTTCTTGATCTGAAGACAAACGTTGACCACCATAAAAACTGCATGATTTCGCCTCAATTTCGAATCTGTAAATGAACCCAATTAACTCCTTCTAAACGCAGGATGTGCACAAAATACAGCGCGGTCTGAACGAATTTTCGGGCGCGGAGTCGAGTTTCGGTTCTAGCAGACGATTTTCTGAATGTTTGAAGGCTGTTTCCTTCAGTGCGACGTACCTTCAATTATACTTCAGCTATACTTGAGTTGAATCCTCCCTGTTTTGGGCTCACTAGTCAGAACTGATAACTTTGCTTCTGAATTTGGTGAGTTTATCGATATTTCTTCCAAAAATCCACTACCAAACGGCGGTGCAATGAGAAATAAATATTGTTCTAATGTGTATAAACTGGTTCAAATTTTCATTTGATAGAAGTGCTATGTTTCAATAAGACCTGGGTAAATTTAGCTACTTTTACAATATTTCTGGAAAATTTAGCTTCTTTTCGCTATTTTTGGGTAGCCTTTTAGCTACTTTTCTTCCTTATGACTTGCCAACACTGGTACACGGTGCCATTCCTGCCTCTGCGGTACCCTATACCGTGCAAGGCGCGGTGGTTTTCGGTGGCCTTCCCGCCACCCTAGTCCCCTGTGTCGTTTCTGCTTCCGATCCCCAAGCGGCCTTCCGCGCCGCAGCGGTTCCTGTCCTGCCTGCAGTTACGGCTGCAGCTTTCCAAGAGGCCTCCAGGGTCGCTGTCGAGGAGGGTCCTAAACCTCCAGTTCCTTCATGCGGTGCTATGCTGAGCACCGCCTCAATTCCGTCTTAGCTGGGGCTCGGCTATTGTAGCGAGCTTCCATCACCTAGTTCTGCAACGGTCCCGGCGGAGTGCCTGAACTGAGTAGGGCAAGAGGTTGCAAAACTTCCCGAACCTCCAGGGGTTCATATTTAAACAGAGGGCTTGGAAGAGAGCCCTGACGCGACACAAGAATCGGCTCCCACATCAGGTAACAGTGATGCAGCCACACCACCGACTTTATACCATACTACATTGATATTCCCATCAACCATTCCCCAACATCCCATGCGGCTTAGAAGACTTTCTGGAATATTTCGCGACTTTGTGGTGGCTATGTATTCGAAGGATGCTTCCTAAAGAACTTTTGGACTACGTAGTAAGATTTTATAGAGCGTGCAATGCATTTTATAATAAAGGTGTGAAGAGATAGTTGTTTTAGCATTTCTTATGTATATTTGAAATATCAAGGTTCCATGTTATGGACATGGAAGTTTTGGGCGAACTGCTTGAAGTGCTTTTTTATAGGTTGTGGAATTACCATCCAGTGAAATGTCATAGTTTAGTTTTCTTATACAGCCTGTTTAGGTCTTTCACCTGTTGATGTTTTCTATTCCTTCTGTCTCCAGTTGCTCATGCACTGACCGTTCTACAGTTTGGAAACGAGGAAAATCAGTGGAATGGAATGGACGCATGTTCGTTGATCCTTTTTTTTATGAGCCGCCGAGCTTGAGCTTCGTGTCCATGCACGTGGACGTGGCAAGCTACACGGAAACATACAATATTTGCAATAATCCCTATGTTTACAAACCTACTAAAGTGATAAATGCTAAGTGACATAAATGCTAAAACGAAATGACTATACATAGTAGTTTGCTCCATTGTTGTTATGGTACTAAGTTGTCAGGGTATGATCGCTCCCCTTTTTCATAATTTTGTCTTAGGTCTAAGCCTCGTCATTGTATCATTGCTCCTGATACCGATAATATTTGCCATAGGTCTAAGCCGTACCTTTTGTACGGAGTTTTCTTTACCGACAAATCTTAATTTCTACGGCATTCGTTTTATCGTCCTCGTCAGCTCAGTGACGAGGTTGACCGTGTACTCGACGAAGCATGCATGTGAGTCTTGCTCCTTTGCGTCACTTATGACTGCTCAAGTCTTTCCTTTTCAATATCCGTTGTAGGAGTGGCAGTTGACCCGACTGAGATAATGCCACATTTTTTTCTCACATTGTAGAATTGTCTTTGACAATTCTACTAATGCTCCAGTCTGTAACCTTTGTCTATACAAAATGGCAAGTACTTTACGGTGCATGCCATACTTCATTTCCGGGTAGTACACTGAAGGTGTGCAAATCAGTCTTTGAGAACGCGGCAAAACTGCGGTCGATTGACCGTAGTTTTTAAGCATACAAAAGCGAATGTCATATCCGATCGTCCTTCTACATGCATATTTTAGTTTGTTGAGTGTGACTACAAAAGGAGTAATAGTGGCTTTCTTGCATAATGTTATGCATATGTAATATGAGTGTATAGTATTGTCAGTGCATTTTCTACATTCAAAAGGATATCGATGTTGAACTTTATTGGTGCACTGACGTCTGCCATCAATCAGAGTAGTCGGCTGACAAGCTGAACTTTCAGTTCACTATGAAGGAAAGATAGTATTTAAACTGTTTGCCACTGCAGTACATATAAAAGGTGGTATAGCATATGAGTGTTGCCAAAAGATCACTCATGAAAGTAAAGTGTTTTTTCTTATGTTTCCAAGGACGTGTCAAACTGAATTCACTTATTAAAGTGAAAATGTTATTTTTTATGTTTCCGAGGGCAAGCCAGACAGTCATTTCACTCGTCGAAGTGAAAGTGTTATTCTTTGTTTCAAAGCACTCATCAAACAGTGATATTTTTGGTTGCAGTAAATAACGCGCACGTTTCAGTCAGATTGAATTCTGCTCGACATAGTACAAAGTGTCGCACTATACGACAATACCTGTAAGTGTATTTCTTTGTTATTGATTCCTCCGACCACTGCATAATTATTTTTGCTTGTAAGGATTGGTAGGATTTTGACTGCGTGTGAACTTCTGTATTGTTATAAAGGAGTAGGTTGTTTCTTCGGTATTGTACCGAATTATAAAACATCTATTCTCTACAAAGGAAGGAGAAGATGTACAGGGTGTCACAAAAAAAATTACAGTTTTTGTTTTCTTTACCGCGAAAATAAACTAGGCATTGTCGAACGCTCATTCTCCGCCCAAAGGTGGCGCTAGAGGTCACAACCAGATGCCAAAGTTTCAGCCCGATCCGATACCTTATTCAAAAGGTATAAGTGAGTTTCTGAAAATTTCAATGTGAAAATGGCGGCCGACGGAGTTTTTGAATACATGGGGCTCTATGGCACCAGAAATCAAAAACTGGCAAAAATGGGCTCCAATTTCCCATTGAAATTTTCAGAAAATCACTCATAACGTTTGAATAAGGTATGGGATCGGGCTGACACTTTGGCATCTGGTCGTGACCTCTGGCGCTACCTATGGGCAGAGAATGAGCATACGGCGATACCTAGTTTATTTTTTTCGGTAAAAAAACACTGTAAATTTTTTTTGTTACACCCTGTAGTGTGCCATCAATGATCTAGATGGCACAAGAAGTTCATAGAGTGTTTCGCTGCAACCAGATGGCGCCACTTGTCCGACAGTGGCATCCGCCCGTGCAAACGCGAGTGTTGATCCCCGTGGATGTGTATGTCGATATGCTGGTCACGAGAAAAGAACAGACTTCACCGAAACTCCGAGCTGGCTGGACGTGTTTTCATTTCGTCGGGGTTCCGCTTGGACCCCGGAACATTGGCATCTCGCGTCCCACGCGCCACCCAATGTATGCCTTTCAGGATTTTTACAGGCCTTTCGAGGCGCTGTCTTTATAGTAGCTTTTCCTGTCTCTTTCCACACATTCATAGTGGCCCTCCACGACCAATACAGCTGATGCCCGCGATGGGGCGGGGCTGCATGTCTTCCGGCGATCCATGGTTATGGCGCGTGCATAACTGTTGACGGGGGACGCGCTGTATAAAATGTCTTGTGTAGCCATTTCCTTGAAGGGCAGCAAGGATGGTCTGTTTCTCATTTCTTCTATCCTTTTTCGACGAGCAGATGGTCGTCGCTCTAGACAAGATAGTAGAAACCACTGACGCCTTGTTACTCACTGGGTGATTCGAGTCAAAATCAAGGTAGCGTCCGGTGTGTGTTGGTTCCCTGTACCCATTCCATCGCGCATGCGCATAAGCGTTTCCTATGTAAAAAAGATCAGCGAGGCACCGGCGTTCGTGCTCCTAAAGAAGGAATTTAATTGGCGCACAAGCCAGTGTCACCCTTAGGACGGCTCATGCCAAGGCCGAAGGATCACCACTACAAAAAAAAGCACAAGGCGTCGTCTACAAGATACCGTGTGCAGAGTGCCCCACCGCCTACATCGAAAAATTAAATATTTTCACGAACGCATGCACCAGCACCAGAACGATGTGCGCAATTTCGATCGCGAGCGTAGCGCCGTCGTCAAACATTATGATGTACTCGATCATCGGATCGACTTCGATAACGCGCATGTGATAGACAAAGAGAAACATATTCGAAAACATATGTTCTTGGAGTCGTGGCATATTCAGAACACACAGGGGAACAGTACCATGACTATTGGTGCCTTACACTCTATTACGTCCAGGGCATCCGTCACGTTAAGAAAACATCAACTAGGAAGCGGAGGTCGAAGCTCTCCCTACCCAATTGATTTTGTCCTCCCTGAGGAGTCAAGTTGACCCCGAAACGTTGGGGACTGTTTGCTCTTGAGCTTTTGGTTTGAGCTTTCTTTGTGTTGTATTGTTTCTTCAAACCAGACAGTTTTATGTTGAATTTTATTTGCTTTCAAGTGATGATTATGGGATGATACATAGGGTGTAGAGCGTAAGGCCTAGAGCCGTCTTGGTGACGGTAGTGTTCACGCGGCCGCAATGGGCTGCTGACTTCTAGCAGGCCGGTCTCGAGTGCCTGGCGAGGGCTCCCGGCGTGCCGAGGTTGCAGGTGATCCGGCCGAATTTACGGCGACACAGGGAGTCCATCACGCCGTGGTGATGTTCCAGAGGTTGGCGCCCTTGTTGGCCGGTTGGCGGTCTTCGCAAAAGCTGGGTTTTAAGTCTTCCAGCTTGAAGTCGATCTTCGTAGCCGAGCAGCCTGAGCACCCTGTCGATCCAAGACATGGTGTGCCACTTGTTCTGCTGGCTCATGGACGATAGAAAAATCCCGTCTTGCGCTCCTCCTCTTCCTGTTTGTCGACGAGTGCGTCATTAACCATCGGGTCTCAAATCTCTCGGATTATCTTGCTCTACAAAATGACATCACACGAATTGGCGCTTGGTGCGATAACTTGCTTATGCCTTTTCAAGAGAGAGCGAACCTATTCATAGAGAAGACATGTAGGATTATTTATTCGTGCTCTCTAAGCGACTTCGTATTCGGCACTGCATCATTATATAAGTACATTGGTGTTCATTTGTTTCCCTCACTTTCTTGGATTCAGCACATCAACATTTCTACACCTGAAGCATCAGGCACCCTCGGATACCTAAAACACCACCTGATATCGGCTCACTATAACATAAAAAAGGAGGCCTACATAACATTTATCCGCCCAAAAGTAGGCTATGTATAGTCCATCTGCCATGCTTCAAAAGCTGCCTCGCCGATAACCTTGAAGCAATCCAAAACGTGCAGCTCAATTTATTATATCAACCTATTCCTACGACATCGATGTGACACGAATTAACGTCCTTAGAGCTTTCAGTGCTATCTGACCGCGCACCAACTTAACAAATGGGTATCATACATAACTTGTACCGCAAAAACACAAGTATGATATCCTTCTTTTACCTTCAGATAGGATTTACTCTCTCATGAATCAGAGTCCCTGCGTCAAATATATAACAGGCAAAACACGCTGTGCCCCAGGCTAAGGTGAATTGACCATGAGACATTTCTTCTCGGGTCAAAGTTCAAGGCAATGTCAAATATGGTATAAGTTTAAGCAAAACCAAATTCACAAAATAATGTGTCTGTGTGCTCTTCTCTTTAGAGGAAACTAATGTTCCTTCTCATTTTAATTGTGGGCACTGTTATGGCAAGAAGTCTGAACAAACTACTGTACGAAACCATGTGGCTTGAGGATTCTAAGGCCTGGCACATTCAGGCTTTTTTTGTCTCCATCACCAATGTTTTTTTGAACCACACCTTTATTTATTGCACTACAGTGTTGTGAAAAAATGTACATTGCCACTGAATTATTGCTATTAATTTTGTAATGAGAGTGCAGTCAACAAATGAAAATTATAGAGGATTGGTGGTCTGGGGTCAGGCAAAGTTTACAATGAAGAGATGAAATAATAAAAAAAAAGCAGTCGATTGCGATTTCCCAAGGTCCAGTGTGTGGCTTCTGCAGGCATAATGTTTTTCTTTAGCAGCCTTCTGTGCATGAA
Organism: Ixodes persulcatus; assembly: GCA_013358835.2. Lineage (NCBI taxonomy): Eukaryota > Metazoa > Arthropoda > Arachnida > Ixodida > Ixodidae > Ixodes > Ixodes persulcatus. The sequence goes on along the minus strand of JABSTQ010009160.1, from coordinate 78,188 downwards.
TGGGTGGTGCTCATTTGTTTATCATTACAACAGAGGTGACTGAATGAAGCTTTACACACCTCTCCTGGCTTGCCATTTATCTCATGCCTCAAAAACTTATGCTTGCATTCAAACTTTAGGTTCTTACTCTCAAGAGGGATGGAGGTATTGGTTAATACTTTTTGTGATTCAAAGGAAACATTGTTTTATGGATTCAGTCATGCTATTGGTAGCGGTTTGTGTACTTAAACGGTTTTGTTCACGGGCTATATTTTTAAAATTCCAAAGGCCCTTAAACGGCCAAGTGAGGTTGGTATACCGACACCCTGTTTCGCCGTAACTCGCCTCTGGCAAGCACATTCCAGGGTTACGAGCACATACTTTTTATTCCTGCGATATGAGAGTGTCTTTAAACGCAGATATTTTTGGTTCTTGTTCCTGCTTTGGTAGTTAAATAAAAAAGTTTCATCCGAAATGGTGAAATGACACGAAGAAATATTTAAAATTAAAACCTGTTTTGTTTGCTGTCTTGTCACGTATGAATTGTTATAATACTTAATTGCGGGCATTGTGCTGAGGATTGGGCCATACGAAATTGGGTAACCAAGCCATCAAAGAGAGGACCTCGGCTGATTCAGAAACCATGCCAACTATGGTGCGAGAGGCCAGGGCACCAGAACAGCTGACTGGAAAAAAAAAAAAACAATGAAGCCTTTGAAAATTGAAGAGTTTTCCTCGTAGAATGTGCGACCTGTTGCATTCAAAAGTATTTATTTGATTTCGAAATTGTATAATGCCTGCATAATTAGGTCCGGATACACCTGGACTGGGATCACGCCGTCCCTTCAAACCATATCACGTTAGATCGTGTCACGCCAGGACACAACGGCACACCAGAACCCGCATCTGAAATTTCGCTCTGATGTAAACGTCAAACAACACAAGAACCCGTTCTGATTAATTTATTGATGGACTGTATATTTTTCTGCGGGACACGCGGAACGAAGATAGGTAAGCACAATCAAAAATGAAGAAGTTTACAAATCTCTGTAATGCGAAATTAGAGCGCAGCTCTTGAGGAGGAGGAGGGAAGGGTACGGAGGAAAGAGTACGCGCCTCCACCACCTCCGTACACTCTCTTCTTCCCCTCCTCTCCACTCCCCCTCCAAATTAGTTTTCCCGCTAAATTGAGCGGTGAAAATGACGTCACATGACTTAGTTCCACGTCACCTATGAACAAATTAAGTTTCTCTACTTCATTTAGCTGCGAAATTGACGCCATGTGACCTCAAGACCAATCCAGTTCCCCGCTGTATTTAGCGGGATATAGACTTGGCGTTGAAGTCACGTGACGTCAATTTTCTCACTAAATCTAGCGGGAAAAGTCCCCGCTAAATTTAGCGGTGACTTCAATCGGTGTTGAGGTAATGTGACGTCAATTTTTCCGCTAAATCTTGCAGAGAATGTTCCGCTAAATCTAGCGGAGAAACTGAATTGTTCCGCAATATCTAGCGGAGAATCGAATTTTTGTTGAGGTAACGTACCGGAGAATTGAGTTGGTGTTGAGGTCACGTAACGGCAATTTTCCCGCTAAATTTAGCGCAGAAACTGAATTTCCCCGCTAAATTTAGCCTTGAATTCAATTGGGGTTGAGGCCACGTGACGTCAGTTTTCCCGCTAAATGTAGCGGGCCGGTTACGGCGATGGCGACGCCGGCACCGCGAAACCCGGAAACGGGTGCCTAAGAGTTGCGCTCAAGAACGATGTTAAGTAACGCACTCAAACGAAGAACGCATGACACAGCTGATGTCCGCCTGTTGATACGTAGCGCTGGGGGATAAATAGGCGAATGGGGCTGAATCGGGTCACGTCTTGCTTCACATAGCACTGACCCTGCAATTGACGCCGCGGGGATTGACGGGCTAGCGTCAGAGACAGCTTCTCTTATCGCGTTTAATTGTATATTGCTCATAATTTATAAAATAAAGAAGGCCAGAACCGATACCATCTATATAGTGCACAGAGCTTGTTGCGCGCGAAGCGAGATCCTTGATTGGGAAATGGCAGCGTGAGTGGTTTGTGGGTTTTCGTCGAGAGAATTGAACAAGTTCAGAACAAAACTACTGCATGCGTTCTAGCCATAATAGAAAGCAACTACTTTGTTTCGAACGGTTGTTTCGGTTTTGAACGGTTTCGAACGGTCGATCGGTTAATCTAAAGCCGGCCTGTGAGGAAACTTTGATAATTTTAATACCATTTTACAAGTTCATTCAGCAGCTCTTGTGTTTGACGTATCGAATCGTTTGACAGCACGAGTTGAATTATTGAGAAAATTATTATTTTATTTATAATTACGAATATTCTTGCACTGCTAGTACATTGACCTGCGCAATAGAGGGCCTATAGTACCTTTTCCCCTCTTGATCGGTCCGCGGAGTCCAGGCTGAAACCGTTGTTTTTACAAGACATGGAGGAATCGTTTTCAGCCTTCTCAAGTTCTCTAACACCCTGAGCAAGTGCTACTTGCTCTGTAGTCGCTGAAAAAAAAAAAAACTGAAAGCAGTTTCTACTCGAATTTTACACATTATTTCGTTATTGGCAGTGAACGCAATCGGAGAACAGGCGCCGTCAAAGGTTTTTTACAACTCAAATACCTCCCCGGTTGCGTTTGAAGAGTTTCGTAGTCGGAATCGTAACTCGCCAAAATCTTCGCTCTACCAAGACAAAAGACGACGCAAATAGAGTCGTTTACCTGCAGACGAACAGTGAAAAAAGGAGAAAAAAGTTCTTAGCAAGACCGCGAAAACGGTTTACCGAAAGTGGAAAGATGTTTTGTGAAACTGCGCTAGGCTATAGTGAAGCCTGAACTGTGTGATTTTAATAAACATTAAAAGGGCGAACCAGCCTATTCAGCTGAAAACATTTACTTTAGTTTTAACTAATATATACACAAAGAATACTCCGATGAAGGCACAGATAGGACCCAAAAAAGGGAGGGTAAGAGGGTGAGCGGGGTGTTTAGTCGGCATCCTCGGATGCGATTGCAATCAAGTCAAATAAGATCGAATTATACATTCTTTCATAGCCCCTAAGGTGATGGCGGCAAGTACACCTTATCCTAACATGGCGTGTGACCCCGGTATTATACGGAGAACATTACGGCAGCGCCGCATCAATGTTCCACTTGTCTTTTGCGTGAGCTTCCTTCTAACTATAGGGCGCTATTTTGTTCCGGAAGTAGGGGAGACGCGGACACCTCGTAACGCCAGGGAACACATCGGATCGACCGTATGTCGGGAGACCTTATTTACCAGGGTTGTTGGGATGCCTGGACTGGACGAACTCGGCTTTGCTCTTTTGCCGGGGCCCTGAGAAGTCGCTACGACGCCGTAAAAGATCTTAAGGTCCTCGTCGCGCAGCCCCAGCGAGAGTCGTAATTTTGTCGCGGCTTATCGCGTCGAAGGCCTCGCCAGTTGATCCCTCGGGGAGAAAGGGAGCTCGATGCCCGTCGACTTCAGAAACGATCAAGTTAGGCTAAGGTTGCGTTCGAGGAAAATGTTTTGTTGCACTCGTGGAGCTAATGGGATTGCCAGAAGCTATCATTGGGAAATCCGACGAAACCTAAAGTAAGTATAAATAAGTGAACAAAATAAAAAAAAAATACTAGTCTGCTTTGAGGCAAGTACAAATCTTAAAAAAATTTTGTTAGTGTCAATACTGTTTTTTTTTCTGATTCTTGGATCAACATTATTAAGATCAGAAAAACTGCAGTATATTTAGTGTTGAGTAAATACTAAAAGTGAAGCGCATATTACTTGGATGTGGTTTCTAATGCTTTTGATAAACAGGGACGTTTTGTTTGTCAGTTTCCTGCGCGATTAATTCAATCAAACGATACTATTTCATTTATTATCTTTTAATCTTCGTTAAGGTTGATTTGCGGTTTTTTAGAATACTCTAAATTGTTTCTTTTTAAACTTCTGTATGCAGTCCGAAATAACTTTTGTTTTCTGTAATGTCTCACACGATAAATACACTTACGGCTTCTTACTGGATATTTTAAGACTATTTTGTGTTTCGCAGTCACTCCACGGCGTAATGTACGCTTCATCCAGTTCCAACTCTAGTAGGTACGTGAACTAGTGCAAAAGCAAAAGGATTAATTTCTTTAATAACCTTCTTACATCTGATTCTTAGATGTAAGATTCTTGTACAACTTACATGGCCGCAAAGATAAGACACTCCAGTGTCAACAAGAACTATACAACTATCGATTCACTTAAGATATATTTCTGCATATCTAATAAACTTTCCTCTATAAATATAAAACACATAGCCCATTTAGTAGGTTAATTGTAATCGAAACCCCCAAAAGTTCAAATAATCTAGGTTTTCATGCACAGTGTCGCCGATATGAACTCGAATGTGTGGGCGGCGACGAGCCCGCATAGAGTGCGGGCAGCGAGAGCGCGTCAGAGCTGCAGTGGCTGTGTTTAAATTAGTGGACGCACCCGGCATGCACAATACCTCCCCACTCCACCACATGCATGATAGTGTGAACGTCGGAGCCGCGGTGTAAGAAATGCGCTTCTAGCCCCTTCTCATGGCAAAAAGCGAGCGCTCGCAGATTTCGGACTCGGATCATATGGCGGTGGAAGGGCCGAGAGAAGACTCTAAGTGGCACACAGCGCAGCAGACGGAGTTGCTCTGCTGGCTGTCATTTGCGTTTCGCGATCGCCAGCTCTAATGCCTTGCCAGCACCGCTTACACCACCATATTCGTCGTGCTGAATGAGCACAGGTCATAAACGATCGACGAACCCTTACGGTGGAATAATAAACATTCCCCCAAGTAAGAGGGACTTTTTACATACATTTATTGCAACTCCAGCTGTACGGCGGGGACGTTGGAACCTCGGTATGGCGCCATATTGCTTCGCCGACATTCGAACACCTTGTAACGAGGCTTACAGCAGCTCCGCATACCTCTGGTATTCTCATAACATTATATCGCCAAGTGCTACTGGCGCAATCGCTTTCGTTGCTGCCACAACATCGCTAACGCAAATATGGAAACTGAAGAGTTTGGGAACCACGTGTTCTCCGTCTCCCTATATGGGCCTAGCCTGTGCAGGCCGTGGAAAGCGCCATGATGCAGCAAAATGAATACGAGGCGAGGCCGCATCCCTGGAAGAGGTCGGTGTCTTTCTCGCCCTTTTAGGGCGAATCTGCCACCGGCCAACACTTAAGAATGACCGTGAATGCCACCGATATGAGGTCGGGCCTACAACCGGCGGTTCCGTGTGAATCCATATCCCACATGCTGTATAAGCCAGCCTCCAAACCTTCAAACGGTGGGAGGGGCGCCTTGCTCCACGGAGTTCTGTTCTTTTTCAGGCTATTCCCATTGTCGTGAACGGGCCTATTGCGGCAGCGTGGACTCTGATCGCTGATCCTGGCAACTGAGGCAGCGCCGATATTGCTGCATTTATTGAGGGCAAAGCGTGTTAGCATACGAAGTCAATAAACACGTCTTTCTACGAACCCACACACATATTGTGCTTCTACGTCGTGCGCTCCAGAGGAAATTAGCCACAAGTGTTTTGAGAGACTACAAATCCAACTTCTCCGAGTAACACAGCGCAGAGAACTTCTCCGGACCGCTCGACGAGCTCCACCACTTTCCCAAGGAAGAGTTTTTTCTGCTTGGCAAGTGCTCCACCGTCTCCAGATCTACAAGCGGCCATACTTGGGCAGTTATTCAATTACAGTAATTTAATTACTGTCATTTAATTACTTTTTGGTAATTTGTAGTTCTAATTATTTATTCTCCGCTAAAACGAATTGTAATTGTACCTTAATTACTTCTTAGAGTCATTAATTGCAAACTTTCAGGCACAATTACAATTACTTTTGCAAGATTTTGCGGTGCCGACGAACCTTTCTGAAAGCCTCAGCGCTCGCACAAGCGGCCTAGCTCTCGGACACAGGCTCGCACACATAGACTGGCACGCACACGCACGCCCAACAAAAATAGCATCGCGTTTTTTTTTTTTTTTTTTTTTTTGCTTACACTTCGGGCTCATAGACAATCATTTTGGAGGATATCTTAACGTTGCCGTGTGGCGCCGTCTGTGATCCGAGCAAAAAAGAAAATCGTAAACATGCCACAATATTTAAAGAAAATAAATTGAGCTTCATTTATTACGCGAGGTTGGAAATTTTACATGTCTGTTAAGTTATTTTTTCCCAATTGTTTACGTTTCTTTCCCGTACTGTTGCATATCTGTATCTTTGTATTACTTTCAAGTTTATTTCATGCTGGTGTTATTTCGGATATTATTTGCATAAGCCTAATAGAGACTGAGCTGGCACCAGTCAATTTCGTCACCAGTGATTCGGGCGCCCCGATTCGGTATTTATATATTTCGAACTATTATAATTTCAACTCAAATTAAATTATTTGAAAGAGCATGATGTTTGTATGTCAATGTGGTCGTATTAGCGCGTGGGGATTTTAGTTTTCTATTAATACTTCTAAAATATTCTTATATGACTAATTGACGCATTTTCATGTGACCGGATAACAAGTCTGTAAACCCTATTTTCTTTTTAGCAATTTGGCATCTTCCAGAGAATGAACTAATTTAATATTAGTTATTTAAAATATAAGAACGCAGTACTTCATTGCCCCAATCTGTGAAGTTCTATCATGCATTTAACATAATTCACAAAGGAGAGTATTACAATACGAGACATTTATGCAGCGATGCTTAAGCCTCCTCAAACATTTATAGAAAGGAATGAACAAATCTGTTGCATTCTATACAACCTGTTTGAAGTCATTGGACCCAAGTCGGGTAGCTCTCAGAAATAAGTAATTGTAAAGCAATTGCATTACTCGTTAAAACTCCTTTTTAATTATAATTGATTACTCTTCACGTAGTAGTATATGTATTTGTAATTGTATTTGTGGTTAAATTACATTTTGGAAGTAATTTACCCGTGTATGTAAGCGGCACACGGAGAGATCGCCCTCATCTCGCGAGGGGCACAAGAATTCGTTCGGCGAGCCGTCGCGGAGCGTTGCTTTCTTTCGAGGGAAGGAGCTACTAGGCAATGCCACTCTCAACCATTCGTGGGAAAAGCTTTGACGTATCAGAGAGTTTTCGTATTGCGTATAGAAGCAAACGCAAGTGATGTACGTTTGCTTTAGCGTTGCACGCTCTAGCCTGCGCATGCGCGTCGCCACCATTCTCCAATTCAAGAAGCAGCTTGAAGCTCCTCACACGCTGAGTGTAAAACACGCTACGCTAAGGCAAACGCCAAGTGCTTGCTTTTGCACGTATACGCAATACTAAAACTCACTATTCAAACTATTCACTTCACCTTCAAAAGTGTGTTGAGTGTTTAAATGTTAGTGGAATTCTTGTCAGTGATAAAACCGACATGGCAAACGAATTCAATGGGTACTTTCAGTCCGTATTCAGCCCCCATTCGGCAGCACAACCAAATAGCATCTGTGATAAGTACTCGGCAATGTGGGACCGTGTCGTAAGCCGGGAAGGAATCTTTGATCTTTTGCTTCGGTTAAATGTTAAAAAAGCGTGTTGGCCGGACAATGTACCTAACGAATTCCTTCGACGGTATGCTGAATGGCTATCGCATTATTTGTTCGTCATTTTTAATAACTCACTAAAACAAAAAGAGGTTCCTTTTGACTGTTGTCGCGCTCGTGATGTGCCGATTATAAAAAGTGGCGATCCCCAGTGCGTTTTTGATTATCGCCCTATATCCCTTACTTCTGTTTGTTGTAAAACACTGGAGCACATAGTGTGCAGGCACATTACTGATTATCAGGAAGAAAATAATCTCCTTACCAGTGCTCAGCATGGCTTTCGTCGAGGGCTATCAACAGTGAAACAGCCAGTAACATTTTCACGTGATTTTGCCCTCGCCCTAAATAAAAGAAAGCAAGTCGACGCCATCTTTCTAGACTTCGCGAAGGCTTTCGATAAAGTACCACATCACAAACTAGTGCAGAAGAAATACGCAATCTGAATAAAAAATGACCTAGTTCAATTCGTTCAGTCGTACCTTTCAAACCGCTCCCAGTTTATCGAAAAAGATAAGCGAATTTGAAGTCAGTTACCTGTTTCATCGGGAGTTCCACAAGGATCGGTTCTGAAACCGATATTGTTTCTTATCTACATAAACGACATAGTTGTCAGCGTAGATGACAGAGTTCGGGTTAGGCTGTTTGCAGACGACTGCATATTGTACAAAGAAGTAGAAACCCGTAATGATCAGCTACCTCTCGAAACTATTCTTCAGAATGTCTCTGCATTGTGCGAACATTGGCAAATGCCATTAAACTTGGAGAAATGTACCATACTAAGGGTTACGAATAAAAAAACTGTACTGAACTTTCCCTATTGTTCGAGGCGGGGCTTAGGCCGCACGTCCGGGAGCTTCCTGGCTCGTGACGACGACCATTCCCCGAAGTGAAGAACCCAGGGGTCCAGTGGAGGTGGGAGAATTGGTAACGTAACGAACGGTTTAATTACATGGTAGCGATACAGTCGTCAAATCCGAGAGAACAAATGGAGCCCTCACGCCCCGCCTTATATAGGGGTCCGTTTTCTCCCTCTCTCTCCGCCAGGGCAGCAGGTGCGACCGCCACGTGCTTTGCAGCTGGGTCCGCCGCGACGTAGTCAGAAATGAGTCATAGCCAAGGTTCTCCGCAGTTAGGCCAGGCCTCTCTCCCCTTCCGGAGCGCACGAACCCACACGCACACACACACACGTCCCGTTGACGTCACGGACGCGTTGAGACACGTTTTGGGCAGCCTTCGACAGGTGGGCGTCAGTCCTGAACACGTCGGGACTCGTTTCGGGACTCGTTTCCGCAGCGTTGAAACTCGGAAGAAGGTTGCCGAAGGTTCCATTCTTAACAGCCCCTCCGGGGCCAGGGAAACCTCGAATGGCCGGTGGTACAATCGCTGGCCTGAAGAGGTGGGCTTGGAGTAGGCCTTGAGAAGACGCTGCAAGCACCAAACAAACTCCCAAACCTCTCACAACGGAGGCATCAGCGGAAACGTCCCCCACAACACCACGCCACACCGCAGTCAAACGCTCGGAATTCGCCAAAGACCCGCCAGACTGGATTACGGATTACCAACATTTGGTACAATTCCGGGTATCGAGACCCCCTGTCGCCAAACAAACTCATTTTTCCAACGAGGTCACTAAGAACAAAAGACAAAAGACAAAAACTTTTCGCAATTTGTGAGGTCCTTTTGGGGTTTCAACGAAGTGCCCCCACTTAGATCCTCATTCCCGTGGATGACGAAGACCTCTGAGATCATCCCTACTATTTTTCGTGATGTCAGAAAAATCTGCTCAACCCATCGGCATTACCGTTAAATTTGCCTTTCCTTTTTCTTACGCTAAAGTCGTAGTGATCGATTTTCACGTGATTTCTAGACGTGAAAATGCGGTCTTTATAGCGCCGATAAAACAATCCGCCTCTTTCATTCCCCGTCACATTGGTCCTAGCAATCTCCTGAGCTGTACAGCGAAACCCTGACACACTAGGGTCGCTCTTCTGCTCGACTGTCAAAGACACTCTGTCTACTCGTAGCAGAGGACCAAAGTTACGCGACGCCGGAGCTACGAGAGATCTTTCACTGATCCCGTCTTCCTCCGCCTTTTTCGCCGGCGCGTTGGGACGGCGTACCCTTTCTAGCGCTGCGAGGTCAGGCTGTTCTACAACCTGGTCCCTCTCATCCCGGTTTTCTGCCTCCAACTCTGGGAGTGCTTGCTCCCCGTCAGCTGCCTCTGGCTCTGGATCACTCGTCAACACAGGGGCGACCTGACGCGATTTGGACTTCGTACACGACTGAACTAGCCCTTTTCCCAGTTGTTGACCCCTTTCGCGCAGCAGGAAATCTGACCGGTTAGAAAACAAATAAGGATATTCCAACGGGACTGTTTGCGAGACAGCCGCCTCTGTCACTAGCTCTCCGAACGGGCCAGTTATCCTTACCGTCGCCATAGGCAGACAGACACTGTGCTTTTCGAGCAGCTGCTTGATCCAAACTACCTTTCCAGTAAAATCGGATGGCGTTACATACGACGGATGAACAACGTCCATCGTCGCTGCACTGTCACGAAGCACCCTGCACGGCTTTCCGTTTACCTGGAGCTCGTGAAGATAGGGACGAAGGAGCTTCAGGTCCTCGTCACTACCGTTCACGTACGAGAACACCACCCGCGGTTTCTTACATCTGACCGCTGTGTGTCCCGGCTCCTGACAGTTGTAGCACAGGAACGGCTTCCTTGCCTCGAACTGCCCTGTTGGGCTTTTCCGCGCCTCGTCTCCGTTCAAGTGTTCTGCGCTCTTGTCTGGGACCTTTTGTCCTGCTTCGGGCTTCTCGGGCCCGTTTTCTCGCGAGCCGTTACCCTGTCGGAAGGTCTTGCGCTGATTGCTTCGGCCGGATTCGCTTTCCTCTCCGCTCAGCTTTCTACGCGTTGCGTACTCTTCGGCTAGCTCAGCGGCCCTTTCGACAGAGTCGACTCCTACCCTGTCCTGCACCCAGAGCTTGACTGACTGCGGAATGCTACGAAAGAACTGTTCGAGGCACACACACTCGACTACCTTGTCTCGGCTTTCGTACACTTCCTCGCTCTTCAACCATTCTATCAAATTGGTTTTAAGCCCGTACGCGAATTCCGAGTAGCCCTCGCTGCTCTTTTTGGATGCGTTTCTAAACCTTTGACGGAACGCCTCGGCAGAAAGGCGGTACCGCTTCAAAAGGCTGGACTTCACCTTGTCGTAGTCGTCCGCGTCTCCAGCACTAAGGCGCGCGACAACCTCTGCAGCCTCACAGGGCAACAGAGTCAAAAGCCGTTGCGGCCACGTTTCTGGGGCGAAGCTCAACTTCTCACATGTCCTCTCAAAGTTAACTAAGAATAGGCCCACGTCTTCCCCAACTTTAAACGGCTGCATGAGCTTCTTCATTTGATACGACTCGGTCTCACTTGCTCGTACCGGAGCCCCAACTCTACTGTTCTGCGAGTTTAATCGCTGTTGTTCAATTTCGAGCTCTAGCCTTTTCAGCGCTCGCTCCTCTGTCGCTGCAGCCCGCTCCTGTTCTCGTTCCTCTTTCGCTGCAGCCTGTTCTCTCTCTCGTTCCTCTCTTGCTGCAGCTTCACTCTTAGCGTTCTGAAGCAGTTCCCACGCAATTTTAATTTCCTCTGCTTCCGTGCTCTCTGAAATCGCTTTACTGATCTCAGATTTCTTCATGTTTTGCTCCACCTCCACACCCAATTCTTCACATAAACAGAGTAAATCTGTTCTCAGTAACCTCATTAGATCCATGATCGCTGCTTTTTAGCTTTGGCTTTGTTCTAAAACTTGTCGCGAGGTTATACCAAAACCTAGCGCACGAGTCAAACACTAAGGATTCCCAGCAGTTCAAAATTAATTACCCATAATCTGAAGCCTGGCGAATCCCAAAGCAAAGTCCAAACGCTCACCCACAGATGTAGCACGATGTCGCATGGTCCGATCCCAACCGCTGCCAACCAGTTGTTCGAGGCGGGGCTTAGGCCGCACGTCCGGGAGCTTCCTTGCTCGTGACGACGACCATTCCCCGAAGTGAAGAACCCAGGGGTCCAGTGGAGGTGGGAGAATCGGTAACGTAACGAACGGTTTAATTACATGGTAGCGATACAGTCGTCAAATCCGAGAGAACAAATGGAGCCCTCACGCCCCGCCTTATATAGGGGTCCGTTTTCTCCCTCTCTCTCCGCCAGGGCAGCAGGTGCGACCGCCATGTGCTTTGCAGCTGGGTCCGCCGCGACGTAGTCAGAAATGAGTCATAGCCAAGGTTCTCCGCAGTTAGGCCAGGCCTCTCTCCCCTTCCGGAGCGCACGAACCCACACGCACACACACACACGTCCCGTTGACGTCACGGACGCGTTGAGACACGTTTTGGGCAGCCTTCGACAGGTGGGCGTCAGTCCTGAACACGTCGGGACTCGTTTCGGGACTCGTTTCCGCAGCGTTGAAACTCGGAAGAAGGTTGCCGAAGGTTCCATTCTTAACACTATACACTTAATGGCACTCAAGTTAAAGAAGCCTCTGAAGTTAAGTACCTTGGGGTAACAATTACGACCAGTCTGAACTGGAATACGCATGTTGCCAATGTGTGTGCTGCTGCGTGACGTGCGTGGTGGTCCCTAAGGCGCAAGCTGCCACTGGCACCTTCCAGTGTCAAGCTCTGTACCTATAAGACTTTTGTTAGGCCAGTTTTAGAATACGCATGCGTAGTCGGGGATCCGTGTACACAAAAAGCCATAGACGAATTAGACAAACTTCAAAGGCTAGCTGCGCGATTCATATGCAATAAGTACCGTCGCTTAGACAGCCCATCAGAAATGTTTAAATCACTCGAATTGGAGTCTTTGAGATCGCGCCGGAAAGATTTCAGATTGAAGTTTTTGTACCTAATAAAGAATAATTACCTTAATTTAGATTCATCACCTTAAATAAAGCACGTCAAACGCCGAAATACACGGTTTAATCATGAAAATCTTTTAGAGCCATACCAGTGCGCAAACAATATTTTTAAAAATTCGTTTTTTCCTAGGACCATAATAGAATGGAACTGCTTAGAAAAAGACACTGTTGATAGCCCTACCCCTGATGTATTTTTTTTTCGAGATTGCGATGATATTTGCTATTTAGTATCAGTGTTGTGTCGAAGAACGTGTGTGTTTGTGTCTTTGCCATCCCTTCCCTTTTCTTCCCCCCCCCCCTTCCAACTCCTGCCTGGGCCCTAACGGGGCCTGCTGTATTGTGAAATAAATAATAAATAAATAAATAAGTATACCGTGCACTGTCTGATCCATCGGACTGGACGTTAATGTTGGACAGGTTGGTCTGTCTAGAAAGATTTTAATGTTGCCGCGAGGTCCGATTACGGGCCAGCGCGCTTTTAACATTTGTCATTGTTTGTTTGTGCCTTCGTTCTTTTAGTTGTTCTTGTCAAAACAGGCACTAAATGCAAAAAAAAAAAGCGCTCGTGGCCGAAAGGTTATCACGCGCGCCTTCCACGCAGAAAACCAGGGTTCAATTCCTGGCCGCGGTGACGCATTTTTGTTGACTCTAACGTAATGTTCTAGTAAATTCGAGAACCGTGTTGCTGATTCTAGGTTAGAATGTTCTACACGCCGAACCTTCTACGCCGATTTCTCCAGAAGCCCACGCATGTACAAAAGGGGCTCCGCGTGGCGATCTGCAGTCAGTCTCGCCTCAGCGATCGATTCTGCTCTTACGCTGACTTCGAGGCCCGCGACTCTCTGCTGCTATCTTTTGTTTTGCTTTTTTTTATTTTTGGGCACAAGTTCGCCCCCTTAAACGTTTAGTTTACTTCACTTTTCGTCGCCTCATCACTTGTTATTTATGACATTTTGGTGGAGGTGCGGGGTTCTGCATGTCCGTGTAGCGTTCCCCTCCAAGGGCCCGCAGTGCAAGTCCTATTCCCGGCTTGGTGAGAAGACCACTGAACGTGGAACCTGAAACTCGGACCAGCCGCCGCACCAAGGGAGAGGTTCCTGAGACGATGGCCAATAAGTCGCAGACCCCCCCCTGCTACCGCCGTCGTCTACCTACCCGTCGCTCCTCGGACACCGCCTCCCTTCTACGGCGAAAGCCACGGAGACATCGACGACTGGGTCCAACAGTACGAACGAGTGGCCCGTCATAACGGGTGGACACCGGAACAGTGTCTACAGATTGTATACTTCGCTTTGGAAGCAAGCGCCCGGAACTGGTTCGAGAACCACGAAGCATCGATCACCTCCTGGGAGGAACTCAAGGCTGAGTTGCGAAGAACATTCACGAACCAACGACGAAGAGAACGCGCGGAAGAGCTTCTTCAAGCGAAGATTCAAGGCCCTAACGAGAGCGTCGTTAGCTTCGTGGAAGATGTCCTGCGACTCAGGAACCGCGCCGATCCTCAAGCATCCGAAGCAAAGAAGCTCAGAGTCTTGATGCGCGGCGTGAAGGAAGACATTTTCGGTGGTCTTGTGCGGAGCCCACCTACCACCGTCGAAGGCTTAATGACGAAGCCCACCAACACCGAGTTCCCGGCGTCGCTGTCTTTTCGTCTTCCGGCTGCAACACCACGGACATCCGCGAGATAATCCGCGACATCGTCTGGGAGGAGATCAAGAAGCTTCTACCTGCCGCCGCAAGCCCAGCTTCGCCCTCAATTACCGAGATTGTCAGGGAAGAAGTCTAGCAAGCGCTGCAGCCTGAGAGTCTCGTCAGTACCGCTCCGGAACCACCGACGCTGAGTCACGCCGCAGTGGCCCGACGGCCACCACCACCTCCTCGCACCTATGTCGCGCCGCCCCAACGTCAATCTCTTGTGCCGCAGCACGACCGAAGCCACGACGACCAGGTCCAGTACGCCTGCCCGGAGCCTCGCGCGCCCCGCAAGACTGACGCGTGGCGAACGCCCAACCGACGCCCTCTGTGCTTCCATTGCGGGGAAGCGGACTGCACCTACCGCCGATGCCCATACCGACGACTCGGGCTACGCGGGTTCCACCCGAACGACCCGCGCCCCCGTCATGGTGAACGCCCTACTGAGATCGACGAGTACCTGCGACGACCCCAGTCCCCCGAGCCTACGTCCCGCCGAGAGTTGCGGTCGCCGTGGCCGCGACGTTCAGCTTCGCCGATGCACCGACCCCGACGTGAAAGCCTGTCGCCCCTCGGTCCTCGCCGGGGAAACTAGGCGCGGCAACCCCTGGAGGAGGAGTTGCCGAAGACGACCGACGTAAAAAGCCTCCAAGAACGACGGAGCGCTCCCACTCTCCCAACACTACGCATCACAGCGACGAACCTGCATCGGTGTTCAACAACCTGAACGTTGTTATCGACGGCCTCGACGCATCGGCACTCGTGGACACCTTAGCAGACTAGTCAGTCTTGAGTGGGAGGCTCTCCCGCCTCCTTCGAAAAGTCATGACACCGTGGGATGGACTCCGAATACGAACCGCCGGAGGACATCTCATCACGCCAGTCGGAAGATGCACTGCTCGCGTTGACATTAACGGCGAGACGTGTCCGGCAGAGTTCGTCATTCTACGAGACTGTGCGAGAGACGTTATACTCGAAATGGACTTCTTGTGGGAATCCGGTGCCGTCATCTACCTGGAAGCCAACGAGTAGAGGCTGCGGAAACCTGTCGTTATGCCCGAGGATCACAAAGCTATGGAAGCCGCGTAAGCTGCAGTGCGTGTACTCTCCAACCACGTGAACTTGCCACCACGCTGTAGTGTACTTGTGCCTGTCGCGACCGAAAAAGGCATCTCCGGAGAAGCTTTGCTGGAAGGTAGCGTCCAACTGCTCCTAGGAAGAAGGATCGGCGTCGCAAGAGGCATCGCGGAGCTCCAACACGGACGCACTGTTGCACTCGTAGCGAAGTTCTGACAGGATGCTCGGCACTTTAGGAAAAGCACCGCCGTAGGTCACGTCGAGGAACTCCAAAACGCCGCCGAAATCGCAGCGATTACTGACGAATCCTCGCCACCTCAGCAAGATAGTACGTGGCCAGCGACGCTCGACATGGACCCTAAGCTTCCGGGCCCGAAACGACGGCAGCTGACTAACCTCCTTGCCGAATACCGCGACTGCTTTGTGACGTCGTCGGAGGTGCGCCAACCCGCCGTGGCGAAGTACCGCATCGTTACCGAGGACGACGCGCGCCCGGTGCATCCATCGCCGTGCAGAGTCTTTGTTAAAGAAAGGGAAGTGATCGAGGAGCAAGCCCAAGAGATGCTGAAAGACGACATAATCCAACCTCTTAGTAGTACGTGGGCCTCTCCAGCCGTGCTGGTTAAGAAGAAGGACGAAACACTTAAGTTCTGCGTGGACTAGCAGCAGCTGAACGCGGTGACGAAGAAAGACGTCTACCCACTCCCCCGCATCGACGACACTCTAGACCGTCTGCGCCACTCTCGATATTTCTTGTCGATGGACCTTAAGAGCAGCTACTGGCAGATCGAAGTCAACGAACGGGACCGAGAAAAGACAGCCTTCGTCACGCCGGATGGACTGTACGAGTTCAAGGTGATGTCCTTCGGACTGTGCCCGGCGCCAGCAACTTTCTAGCGTGTCATGGACACCATACTGGCAGGGCTGACGTGGAAGAGCTGTCTCGTCTACCTTTACGACGTCGTAGTATTTTCAACTGACTTCGACGAGCAATTGCGATGACTCCGAGCTGTTCTCCAACCCATACAGACCGCCGGGCTCACCCTCAAGGCGTCAAAGTTCCGGTTCGCCTATGACGAACTGATGTTTTTAGGCCACGTGGTTAGTAACGAAGGCGTCCGCCCAGACCCTGAGAAGACTCGTGCCGTCACGGCATTTCCAGCGCCGACAGACAAGAAGGCCATGCAAAGATTCCTTGAACTTTGTGCCTACTATCGACGTTGCGTTAGGGATTTCGCAAGGATTTCCGCACCATTCACAAATCTCACGAAGGACGCCGAGAAGTTCGAAAGGGCCGAGGAGCAGCAGAAGACATTTGACGAGCTGAAGCGAAGACTCCAGACTCCTCCTGTCCTTGGACACTTTGATCAGGATGCGAAAACCGTGATGCACACGGACGCTAGTAATGCAGGACTTGAGCGGTACTGGTTGAAGTGCAAGAAGGCACCGAGAGAGTCATAGCCTACGCAATTCGGACGCTATCCAAATCGGAGAAAAATTACTCCACGACTGAAAAAGAATGTCTTGCGGTCGTCTGGGCAATCACGAAGTTCCGCCCGTACTTGTACGGGAACCCGTTCCGCGTTGTCACAGACTACCACTCGCTCTGCTGGCTTGCGAACCTCAAGGACCTTCAGGACGCCTCGCTCGATGGAGTCGCCGACTGCAGAAGTTCAACATGACTGCACTCTACAAGTCAGGCCACAAGCACAGCGACGCCGACTGCCTGTCCAGGGCCCCTGTCGAAACACCTTCCGGCAGCAGCGACGACAATGGCGACGAGTGCTTCCTAGGAGCAGTGACCACCGACGACCTGGCACGACGTCAACGAGACGATCCTGACCTGCGTGCATTAATTGAACACATGGAAGGGCGCGGGAGTACCGTGCCCCGTGTTTTCTCATGAACCCTGCCGAACTTCGCCATTCGACAAGGTGTGCTCTACAAAGAAAACTTCGGGAACAACAACTCGCCGTGGCTTCTGGTAATCCCGTCCGACCTTGGAGAGGAGATTTTTCAAGCATGTCATCACGACCCGACGTCCGGACACCTTGGTTACAGCCGGACACTGGCCAGTATTCGTGAAAAGTATTACTGGCCCAAGCTCCCCGAAACCGTCCACCTCTACACCCGATCCTGCCACGAGTGCCAGCGACGCAAGAAACCGCCGACGAAGCCGGCAGGTCTCTTGCAGCCAATTCCTCCTCCAACCGCACCATTCCAGCAGATGGGAATGAATCTATTCGGTCCTTTTCCGCCGTCGAGCCTGGGAAACCGGTGGATAATCGTCGCCACAAACTATCTCACGCGGTGCGCAGAAACGAAAGCCCTTCCTTCAGGGACGGCTGTTGAAATCGCCAAGTTTTTCATCGAATCCATCGTCCTCCGGCACGGCGCTCCCGAAGTTATGATTACAGATCGCGGATCATTCGTTCATGGCACAGCTGACCCAAGAAATCCTCCGGCTCAGTCACACCAGCCATCATCGTACAATTGCGTACCACCCACAGACGAACGGGCTGACGGAGCGACTGAACAAGACAATCGCCGACATGATCTCTATGTACGTCGACGTAGAGCACAAGACGTGGGACGAGGCGTTGCCCTACGTCAAGTTCGCCTACAATACGGCGGTGCAAGAGACCACTGGATTCACACCTTTTCAGCTGGTACATGGTCGGAAGGTAACGACCATGCTGGACGCGATGCTGCTCCATGAGCCAGCTGACAATGAAAGCGACGACGCCCAGGTGGTTGCTCAGCGGGCCGAAGAAGTCCGCCAGCTCACCCGACTCCTGATTCAAGACCAGCAACGCGTCGAAGCGGGCCGCTACAACCTTCGTCGCAGGGACGTCCAATTCCAGCCCGGAGACAGGGTGTGGGTGTGGACGCCCATCTGTCGCCGCGGCCTCAGAGAGAAACTGCTGAAACGGTACTTTGGACCATACAAGGTACTTCGTCACTTCGAGGAGCTGAACTACGAGATAATGCCCGACGGAAAAAGAACATCATCACGCCGCTCGCCACGACCTGAAGTCATCCACGCCGTGCGCCTGAAGCCGTACTACGCTCGATAGGACTGTGGACCTTATGTGTGCCAAATAGCTTCTAAGTTTGCCGTTCTTTTATTTGCTTTGTCTTGTTTTGTGTTGCATCTGGACGATGCACTTTTTAAAGGGGGGAGTAATGCCACGAGCGCAGCTGACCAAGCAGGCAGCGCGCTCGTGGATTAACGTTTATCGTTCGTGCCTTCCACGCAGAAAACCAGGGTTCGATTCCTGGCCGCAGCGACGCATTTTTGTTGACTCTAACGTAATGTTCTGGTAAAATCGAGAACCGTGTTGCTGATTCGAGGTTAGAATGTCCTATACTTCGTTTCAGCTTCGGTCCGAGCGCGGCCGATGTTATGAGCCGAAGGGCCAATCAAACAGCGCAAAAAGCGCAGCGTCATGGCGTGCTCTCTGCGCTTGATAGGACTAGCCGCGGAGGAGCACGCACAGAGAGACGGCGAATACCGGCTGGTCCTATCAATTGCAGAGCGCACACCATGACGCTGTGTCTCTTTTGCTATTTGATTGGGCCTTCGGCTCATAACATCGGCCGCGCTCAGACCGAAGCTGAAACGAAGTATAGACGCCGAACCTTCTACGCCGATTGTTCCAGAAGCCCACGCGCGTACAAAAGGGGTTCCGTGTGGCAAGCCGGAGTCTGTCTCGCCCAAGCACTCGATCCTGCTGTTAGCCGCTATCGACGCCCGCGACGCGCTATTGTTATCTTTTGTTTCCTTTTTTTTATTTTTGGGCACAAGTTCGCCCCTTTAAACGTTTAGTTTACTTCACTTTTTGTCGCCTTATCACTTGTTATTTGTGACACTATTTTGTAGACATGCTCAGGAAGCGCATGCAATTACACGGTGAAAAGTTTATAGAAATCGGTTACCATCGAAATTACGCGGAGATGCCATTTAAACGAGTGCCGAAATGAACTGTTTAAATTTCAAATGTTATCTTTATTTATTAGGCAATGAATATGAAAGTGTCTGCGCAGCAAACGTATTATTTGCTTTTTTACAAGGAGATAAAATAATTATTTTTTTAATGTTGCCATTTCGTTTCCAAGTAACTTATAACTCCAAGAACTACTTTCTGGCTGATACCAGTTGTTATCTAATTTAATTACATTCTAGCCTGTTCAAGAAAAGTAATTGATCGTATATTTTTTATTACAAAACACAAGTATTTGGGCTACCTCCAATTCGAATGAGGCCTTAATTTACGCTTAATGCGAGGAATTAGAAGAACTTTCTTTTTTTGTTTTTTGTGCGCGTTCCTATTTGTCTGTGTACAGAGTTGCTGGCACTAATATTTAATAAATCTAATTTTGTTTTAAGATAAAGAATTTAAAACAAAAGAACAAAGCTAAAGCAAAAAATAACTAAAACGAGAAAACTCACAATTATATACAGCATGGCGGAATGACACGTGAAAAGGACAGCAATTGTTTAAGATCAACTAAAGTTATGCCGTAAGCCTTGTACGTAGGTCAGACGTTGCGTTACACTTTTTTGACTTCTAAACTGACACCTTGACGACACACGATCAAGGTCGGGCGAGACTGGGGTCCCTGCGATGCCGGGGTTTGGGTGGACTCTGACGGTGCTTCAGGATGTGATGCGCCTCTCGGCGATTGAGATTGCAGCGCTTTTTCATTCGCTCTCGTTTATGGAGACGAAGAATTCCTGCATCCTCTGTAGATGATGTTTGTTTACGGTACAGCATGAGGCCGTCCTCAGTCAGTAATGTCGATGACCTTGGGGCTACGAAATCTTGCACTTGTGCCTTTCTGTCAAATATTCAATTGGTAAGAATTCGTTCTATGTCTCCCAGCTCAAATAAAGCTCGGTGTATTCCTTTGGTACCATTCTGCGTGTACGTTATATAGAAGACGCGGGAGACTCGGGAAAAAAGGTCCTTAGCTCCCGCCACATTAGTAACTCCGTTAGTGACCGCCAATCTTTAAGCGGGCTGCCCGGTAGTTAAAGGCCTATCAAGAAGCACAACGGAGGAAGCTTACTCTCCTCTCTCCTCGATTTTGATCTCGCCGTTTTTCACCAAGAGTAAAAAAGTAAATGACACTTTTTTTTTAAGTCGTCGGATTTGAAAACAATTAGTGTAGCTTTTAAGACAGAAGTAAAAAGGAGTGTTCTCGGGATCAGCCGAACCATGCGGACCACTCATTTTGTCATCTTGCTCGTACAGATTTCGGCCCGCCAGTTTCCGGTGCCTGATTCCCTGCCCAGCCGTGACGCCACCGTTCTCATGAGCGGTTCCTCGGATCATCGTGTTGGATCGCCTTGACATCGGCAGGCCGCCACCTATCAGTGGGATAATCTGCAAGCGATCTCTCTTGGTTCCCTCGACATTAACCGAGCATCGTCAGCAACACTGTCATCTAGCACATCTGCGCCGCCAACAAATGCCCACATAAACAGCTTGGAACGTCTTCAGCCCTTGAGTGAGCACGGGATCAGCCGAACCATGCGGACCACTCATTTTGTCATCTTGCTTGTACAGGTTGCATACCTCGGCAAACCTCACTCATGAGGGCCCTCACTTGCCCTCACTCGCCCTCATCTTCACAGGTGAGGTGAGGGTGAGTGAGTCTCTTAACCAGGAAAATTCATGAGTGTGAGGGTGAGTGAGGGCTGTGAGGGCTGTGAGGACCGTGAGTGCGTGAGGGCTTTGAGGGCGGTGAGTGCGTGAGGGGCGTGAGGGGTGTGAGGACCATGAGTGCGTGAGGGGCGTGAGGGCGATGAGTGGCGTGAGGGCCATGAGTACGTGAGGGGTATGAGGGCCGTGAGGGCGGTGAGTGCGTGAGGGCCATGAGTGCGTGAAGGGCGTGAGGGCGGTGAGTGTGTGAGTGGCATGAGTGCGTGAGGGGTGTGAGGGCCGTGAGGGCGGTCAGTGCGTGAGGGGTGTGAGGGCGGTGAGTGCGTGAGGCTTCCTTCAGACGGAGCAACTTTCTCAGCAATTTTGTGTTGCTGGTGGGTTGTTCCCTAGCTTTCCTAGATCGAAACGAATTGCTGCGATCGGGTCCGGCTCGAAACAATCGAGCAACTCGGAGCAATTCGAAGACGTTTGAAGCGGCTGCATCCAATCAGGGTCGCGATGTTTTCACGTAATACCTCGTGGCGGTGATGATGACAACAAAAGGCTTGGTTCTGGTTTGAAATTGATCGTTTTTGGAAATCAACTGTTTCAGAAAGATGCATTAGTATTCTCAACGTGATTTATGTGCATAAAAACACGTTTATAGCGCGTAATTGTGTGTCTAAATAGTGCAAGAAAAATGAAATTTCATGATGATGATGGCAACTTGCAGCAATTGGTTGCTGCGTGTGAACGCGGGCGGCCCGTGTTGCTGGCGTTGGGATGTCAAGTTTCCGGGCGAAATTGCCCCATCTGAAGCGGGCCTGAGTGGCCTGAGGGCCATGAGTGCGTGAGGACCGTGAGGGGTGTGAGCGCGTGAGGGCCTTGAGGGTGGTGAGTGCGTGAGGGGCGTGAGGGCTATGAGCCCGTGAGGGCCGTGAGGGCGGTGAGGGGCGTGAGAGCGGTGAGTGGCGTGAGGGCCACGCGTGCGTTAGGGGCGTGAGGGGTATGAGTGCGTGAGGGCAACACCTCCTAGACTAAGAAGGCCTCAGCGCTCTTTCCCCATGGCCAAAAGAAGAGGGCATTGGAACCAAGGAAGATAAGGCAACGCGCGGTGGTTTACCGTCATGGCAACGAGTTATTATTGATGACGCAAGTTTCTTCATATCCTTAAATGCCAACTGTGCACACCATTTGAGTTAGGAAGCAGAGTTTCTTAAACTAGCAAATTATTGTTGCATAAAATCATTGATGTAGAATGTAAGAACAGGGTAGGTGTGTATCGGGGTCTCGACCTAGATAGAGTTTACTTCGAAGCACGTTATTGTGAATGATGTAATTATCCCCGCAAGATAAATATTGATAAATAATACTTGCCAAAAATTACATGATAGAGAGTGATTAAAATGGCATTCCACATCACAATACTAACAAGGTTGACGTAGTAAACACAAGTGGAATAAATGAATTTGTGCCTAAAACAAAGCGGTTTATTTAAAAGCAAAAAGTTGTGCTCTGGTGTTCCTTTTGGCGTAGAGTTGTTATTTGGGCAATGAATTTATACAAGGATTTTAATTTATTCTTAAGTAGGCTTTACTTCTTATTGCAGCTAGAATTACGCGAAATCTTGTCATTAATCTTCCAATTTAACGTTCCGAGATTTATCCTCTAATAAACGTTTTTAAACTTACACAACTGCATTGACAGGATAAAATTACAGGGTCGTTCATCTCATGCCTGCAACAAAGTATTAAGATTTCTGATAAGCCAGTATAATGTAGTCATGACAACTGGGTTGTAGATAGATTGGTGTTGAAAATTTATTCTCTTTGTTTGCCATATACAAGTCACATCACATGTGATGTGACTTGTGATGTGACTGGCAGCAATCCGTTCGACGAAGACTAAACATTTCTACAAGACATAGTACAAAACAGTGATCTTTAATTGCATCTGATTTAAGTAAGTCTGGGCAACAATGCAACCTTAGAAATCAATGTTCTTTGTGAATTCAAGCGGATCAGAGAGCTTTTTGTCAAGAGCTACTGGCATCTACACTACAAATCAAGCTGAAATTATGCTTTATCTCACTTATGAATGCTGCGAATGAAATCCTGTGTATCCATACAGAACGTTCTTCACACATCATGTGCGCGGCATGTAGACTTGGTGTTGAAGCACAAACGTAACAGTTCAAGGATGGCACAAATGTTTTGATTTAAATGTGCTACATATCCCGGCACGTGAACACACCTGTGTACATCTTTAACAAACGTCGAGAAGTCAAGGTTGATGAGAAAATTCATCCTAAGAACTGCGTTGAAAGATGTTCTCAAACAAAATGTTAACACGAAACCAGAACAAAATTCACAATACAGGTGACTGGTTGACTTCTGTGTTCATTTCACCAGGCGTAAAACTCGTAAATTTCGTAGGTGCGTAGTATTTTCCCTGCACAATCTCTGATGGGATGTGACGGGATGGGCCAGAGTTGCTAGCTATTTATTTGGCTGTCAGAGTTCAAGCCTTCTTTTTCTTTGCTTTTCCGTTGGCGTCAACATTTTTGTCGTTTAATATTTGGCAAAAATTCTTCAGCAAGATGTTAGTGCTGCACCACAGTACGTGTTTAAGTACAAGCTCGCTTGTGTGCCCGTCCTCACATGTGTCGAAGTCAGATGAGTCTTCACTGGCTAGGAGCTCCACAGTGAGGTCTACGACAAACTGGCGCTGGTTCAGCATCCGCAAGAACTCCGGCTGCTTCGAGAGCTGTGTCACAATGGCATAGCTGTTTGTAACCGCATTAACGGTAAACAGTGTGGGGTCAACAAGACCTCCTCTGTCAAGTGCCATCACAAGTTCGTAGTGCTTTTCCGGGACGGAAATAGATAACGTCTTGTTTGTCGTCAAGGCGACCCTTCATTTGTCGTACTTCAGCTTCTTCAACGTGGCATGAACCGCATGTCCTGCCACGTAAACTAAGACTGGCAGGATGTCTTTTACTTTCGAGAGTGCTTTTTCAGGCACTACTACGTTGAAGCTAGGGCCGTGGAGCATATGTGCGTTTGTAAAGATCTTGCCATTGCTGGTCTTCGTCACTCTCTCCTTTGGAATCCGCAGCAATCTTCGGCAATGTGCTTTGAAGGCGCAGTTTGTGATCCGCTTCAAATGCCTGCCTAATTTAGACGTGGTATTGGGAGCCAGCCAGTTGTCTGTATTTCCCAAAACGTGCTTCTAAGCTGTCAGTCTGTATCTTCCCTAGGAGGACGTAGGACAGCTCAAGTTCATTAAAGCAGAATCTGGCAACCTCCAAGAGTGCCCAAGTTGTTTGGTGGAGAGCACCATGGGTGTCACTTGTGAGCTTGCCATCATCAAGACCCTCGTACTTCCAGGCGTCCAGCCAGTCCAAGAACTTGTGCATGAACTCCACCTTGGGATCGTCCACTGAAGGGAACACTGGTTTTTGGAAGTCGTTCCTTTGCGCGATTCCTTTGTATGGAGTTTTCACGTTTACAATCTTCCACCATTTGCGCATAATATCGATGAAAGTTGCTGTTTCCTCACAGTGTGGAAGGTTCGAATCTGATCCCAGGAAACGAAGTGCATGTAGCAGGGACTCGTGGAAGATCTGCAGAGCAAGCTTCATATTCTGTCGTTCGAGGTTGGATGAATTCAAAGCCTTCCTTAAAACACTGTGGCCGTAGCGCAGGACTTGCTCGCATTCCAAGTTGTAAGCCTCCCTGATTTTTTTCAAAAGATGCCCGCAGCATGTGCTCCCCTGTTGACTCCTCAAACTCAGGAAAGTAAAAGCAAAGCCGGTCGTTTTTTTGTCCGAGCCAATTGTTCCGAATGCACTTGACATTGTGTACGGAGTCAATGACGAAGAACAGTGGTCTGTCAGGGACAGAGGGGTGTGGATAGCGATCTTGTGGTTTCTCAGGTCAGGGATTCATGAGATAGGACATCGCCTTTCTATTGATGGAGTTATTGTCACTGCCGACACACACAACTCGGTAGCCAATCTTTTTCAGCTCACAAATCACGTCTCTTAGCAACTTGTGCAGAAACGTTGCTACCGCTCTATGCACAGGAACAATGTGAGCTACTTCCTTGAACTTGCATGTGAGGCTTTGTACCATGAAAACCAGAGCGCTGTTGGCCGGTTCTGTAGAATTGTACGCCGCACCGGTGATACTTCCGCATTGTAATAAAAAAGGGCTTGAGGTGGACCTCGTCTACCATCAGAGTCACGAAGCGTTGCTTATCGTCAAGCTCAAAGATTTTTCTTTTTCATGTAGCTGAGGAATGTTGCCTTTTCGTGCTCTGCTTAGGGGTTCATTCCGTGCAAAAAGCAGACTGACCGGATAGTCATTGGGTGTGGAAGACAAGCGTTTCCACTGCTGCGGACATATTTTTGTAGGCATGAGGAGATATGGTGAAAAAAATGCAGCAGAAGATCATGAAGTCCACCGAGTAGCGTCTCCGCTCCTTTTTCTTTGAGAGCAGCTCCAGCTGCTCGCGGAGGAATTCGAGGCATATAGCGATGCTGCAAATAAGATTGAATTAATAATGCTGCGCTTCCTCTAATACCATAAGCGTGAAGTTGATGTTTAGTATATTATGGTTTATGTGGTCAAACGCCTTAATGAGGTCAATAAATATACCAAGTACGAGTTTTTTGTCTCGAATGTTTCAACAATTAGTTCTTTTTGTGTTAACAGTGCGGTTTCTGATGATCTGTGTTTACGAAAACCAAATTGTGAGTTAGATAGAATATTGTGTTTGTTAAGAAAGTTAATTCGTCTCGAATGAATTATTTTCTCAAGACCCCTAGACAGTACCGGTAAAACTGATATTGGTCAATAATTAGTGAGGTTTTTGTCACCACCTTTGTGCAGCACCGTTACTTTTGCTTTTTGCATTTCTTTCAGAAAAACACTGGTGGTTAAAACGAGATTAAAAATGTACGTGAGAGGCGGAGCAATTATATCAATGACATATTTGATGGGTTTCATTTACAATTCATTTATGTCCTGGGATCGGCTATTTTTAAGATTTAGGAACGTGCTAATCACTTCACTTACTGTAGTAGGAAAAAAAGAACATAAATTCATTAAGAACGTATCGCGATGTTACGGACGGATCTATGGTATGAGTTGCTGGTTGTACCAAATTTACGAAGTAATTATTAAAAGGTGTAGCAAGCTGTAAGTCAGACAATTTGCTTCCATCAAGTTCAACATCATGACGAGAACGTTCTTCAGCTGCTTTTACAAAATAATTTATGCGTTTCCATAAAATATCTCCCTTTTGTCTTAAGGCGTCATTGAACAGATTGTTATAGTAATTCGATTTAGCATGCTTCAGTTCAGAATTTAGTTTGTTACGGAAAGCTTTATAATCACATAGTTGACTGGGATCCCTGCTTTTAATACATTTTTTTAAAAAGCTTATTTTTTATGTTTATTTTACGAACTAGTTCAGGTGTGACCCATGGCTTTTTAGACTTTTTGCTTTTCCTTATTTGTTTATACGGAAAACAATTTTCATTTATCCTAGTGAAAGAAATCAAGAAAATATTATAAGCTCCATCTGCTGTTTCCTTTAAGTATACTAAGCTCCAGTCTGTATTACCTATGGCATTACGAAACATTTCTAATCTTTGGGCATTCATTTGTTGAGCAAATATTGGTTCCTGTAATGGTATTGATGTCTTATTACGAGATTTTCTAATGAACGAAAAAATGGGGAAATGGTCGCTGACATCACGTAGTATTACGTCAGAGTACCCATGTTCATTATCATTATTTGTTATGAAGAGGTCAATGAGAGTAGACGAGTTACTTGTGACACGTGTTGGATATTCGATTCAATTGTTACAACCATTTGATTCAAAAATAGATATAAATTCAGTTTGCGAGGCAGATACAGTGTATACTGTATCTGCCTCGTTTATGAGTGGAAGTCTCCACTCATAAACAATGTATATTTGTTGCAACATACAAAATCAAGAAATCGCTCCAGAAACACACAAAAAATTGGCGAAATTTCCATCAGGAGGCCGATTTACAACACACAACATATTACAATCATTACATAAAGTTAATTCTTCGTAGTCCCCGGTTGACGTAGTAAATTCAGTTAAAAGATCGGGTTTTAGAGATGATACTGTTTTTATGGCTAATCCACCGCCCTTTCTATGTGATCGATTTAGCACAAAGTTGTTATAATTAGGATTAAGGAAGTGACTCGAGTTATCGTTATACCAATTTTCAGTAATCATTATTACATCAAATTTTATACCTGTACTATCTAGCAATATTTCGACGTTGTTTGTTTTATTACTCATTGAACGGACGTTTAAGTGAAATAATGTTAAACCGTTTGCGTCTAATAACTTTCCAAGGTCAGCGGGATCTAAAAATTTTGCGAGTCCCATTTTTCAATGATACAATTTTTCTTGTATGCAATTTAAACAATTTTGGAGAGGTCGTCACAAGTCATGATCTTTAAAGTCGGAGTGCCAACTGCCTTCCGTACAAAGATTTTGCCGTTTCTAACCTATACAAACTTCCAATTCGCCTTTTTTTTGCTAGTAGTTTGACCAAGGAGCCTCTTCAGTTGAGGACAGAGGTGCTCATTGATGTAAATGGGCTCGTTTGAAGTTAATCCGATTCTTGTCCGAGTAAGCCTGTGGCGTCTTGCTTCCTCTAGTACATCGTTTCGTTTGACTTTATGAACGAACTGCACGACGATGTTTTTGTCGGTAGTGCTGTACTTTCTGTACTTTTTACAAATATTAGAAACCCAATTAAACAGCTAAACGACTTGTGTTCTGTTGTTGATTCAACAGCTGCTTAGTTGTTGTTTTAACGGAAACTTGGCTCGCTGGGAAAGTGCGTGACTGCGAACTTTTTTATGGACCTAAAGGGTACAATATTTACAGGAACGATCGGCAAGATAGATGCGGTGGAGGCGTTTTAGTTGCAATTGCAAGTCATACTGATTCTTTTTGTTTAAACATAGCTAGCGATTTAGAAATAGTTTGGGTGTGGCTTGGTACTAACCACATGAAGTGGATCATGGGAGTTTGCTATAGGCCGCCCTCATGCTCATCATCTTTCATTAAAGATTTACGGCACTCCATAAATCTGGTCGTCATTTACTTTCCCAGCTCCCCAATGTTTTTGTAGAAAGATTTTGATTATTCTGATATTGTGTGGACAGGTAATAACCCACCAACAGGCACACCCCCATCTGCCTAATGGGAATGCAATGATTTTGTTAGCCTATGTTTAGATTTTTGTTTCACGCAATTAGTTACTTAACCAACCAGAGTGACCCCATTGACGGCAAACGTATTGGATCTTGTTCTCACAACTCATCCTGAACACGTTTCACCCATCTCCTATCTTACAGGGCTTAGTGATCATTCCATATTGCATTTTAATGTAAAAGCAGCAGTACCAAAACCATCAACTAATGTAAAGCAAATTCGAGATTACGCTAATTCTAACTTTTCTAAAATTAATCTTGAGCTTGTAACTTTCCTCATTGAATATTTATCACTCTTCTCGAGTTGTTCAGTAGAAGAAAACTGGAACTTTTTATAACCGAAGTTAATAAACTAACAAATCAGTACATTCCATTGAGGACAATTATCAAAAACTCTAAGGCACCCTTTTTCATCAGAGCCCTAAAACACTTATCAAACAAAACAAGCGTCTATTTCGCGCCGAAAATTTTCCACGTGCGAGCACCATTGGTTGCGTTATCGTGCTGCTGCTGAAGTGTACAAAAAACAATTGATAACGCCAAACTAGAATTCATGACTCATAGCATACCCGCAACGTATATCAACAATCCTAAACAATTCTGCATTATCATAAACAAAAAGACGCAGTCATCTGTCACACTAAAAACCGCAAATGGTGATTGCATCGCCAGCGATGAGTGTTTAAATATATTAAATAGTACTTTTGCAGATTCAATCTCTACTGATAACATGCACGATTTCCCTTCGCTAGAGAGTACCGATTACTTGCTAATGGATCCTCTTTTGCTTTACTTTGGTGTCGTTCGTATCATAGATAAATTCAAACTGTCATCTTCAGCAGGAGTTGATGGCATTATTTCCAAGTTAAAAAAAAAACACTAAAAAATACTCCTCAATTATTTTACCAAAATTATTTGAGCAATCTATACAAGACGCTGTTCTCCCATCAGACTGGAAGGTAGGGAAGGTGGTACCCATTCAGAAGGCTGGAGATAAACATTCCCCTCTTAATTATCGTCCGATCTCAATAACCAGCATTCCTTGCAAACTTCTTGAACATATAATTTTTTCTCACATCGTCAACTTCTTAGAATCTAACAACTTCTTCAACAATGCCCAACACGGTGTTCGAAAAACATTTTCATGTGAGACCCAACTAATATCTTTCAGATTCTGGACCGACGATTCCAGGCGGACTACATTTTCCTAGATTTTGCCAAAGCATTTGACAAAGTTTCTCACAATCTTTTGCTTCTAAAACTTTACAAACTTAACATAGACTATAACGTTCTCGGATTGATACAGTCTTTCTTAACTCAACGGTCTCAATTTGTCACTGTGAATAACAGTAACTCCTCTCTTGTCAAAGTTGCGTCAGGGGTTCCGCAAGGGACAGTCTTAGGACCGTTGCTATTCGTAATTTATATTAACCTCCCCACTTATGTCTCTTCATCCGTGTCTCTGTCCGCTGACGACTGTGTACTCTACCGTGAAATTCTCGATCATAATGACACCTGTATACTCCAATCAGACATTAATACTATTTACTGTTGGTCTGACTCATGGTCCATGAAGCTTAACACTAACAAATGCAAGGTCATGCGTGTGTCTCGCCATTCTCATGACTGTCCTAACTATTTCCTTAGTAATGCTGATCTAGAACCGGTATCTTTGTACAAATATTTAGCGTATATATAGCTTCTAACCTTTCATGGAAAACACATATTCAGCATATTTCAGCTAACTCGAACCGCATGTTAGGTTACATCAAGCGAAATTTTTCACTAGCCCCTGTCTCACTGAAAGTACCTCTTTACGAAGTTTTAATTCGTCCCAAGCTAGAAAATGCAGCTTCTGTCTGCGATCCCGTACTAGTCACTCTCGTATCTACATTGGAAGCCGTTCGGAACAGATCCGCTCGTTTCATCCTTACAAACTATCACCGCACCACTAGCGTCACCTCTATGAAAACAACTATCTCATTACCACCTTTATCACTACGCCGTAAAATTTCTCGTGGTCCCCTATTCCATAAAATGTATCACCATAATTCTTTCCTGCGCGACAAAATAATTGCTCGGCCTGTCTATGTTTCCTCCTGTATTGATCATCAACATAAGGTGGGCATTCCTAGCTCTATCACGACCGCGTTTCATTCATCTTTCGTTCCCCGTACATCCCAGGAGTGGAACCACCTTCCCCGGTTGATCGCCATTATCACGGACTCTGAGCTCTTTAAAAGTAAAATTACTAATTACTTTATTACTGAGTGTGTCTAATATGTATTATGTTATTGGCATTAACCTTATTGTTGCTCTCCCCCTCTGTAATACCTTCGGGCCCTGAAGGTATAATAAATTAAATGAAATGAAGTTATGAAGCCGCACCTTGTTTCTTCCCCACTTCCCCGTTCTTGATGCTTTCCTTCAACTTTGACCCTCAGACTTGAAGTATCGACATTGCCGTGGATGCTACGTGCTCCTCGCACCAGTCGTACGCCTATCTTCTCCCACGTGGTAACGCCCTCGCTCATACTTACGCGCAGAGAGCGGGGTTAGGCGGTTGAATGGTCCGGCCAGCACGTAGCTACCACCATGCCGTCAGCTTTGGGCTGAAAAAAAACCAAGCTGCTATTCTTCTCGCATGGTGGCATTTGCTTGCCCATCTGGTTCCTCACGTGGTTCGTTAATTTCAACAACTGTCTAGAAAGCATTTTACCGAAAAGTGATCATCAACGACAGTTTTTTTTTTTTTTCTGAACGATTCTTTTTTTTTGGTTCGAGGTTTTGTATTATAAATATACTGTAGTTGTTTTTTTTTTACTTTTTTATTTCAGATTAAATAATGTTTTTCTATTGTATCAGCAACCTCCTCAAATACTGCAACAAAATATTTCTCAAAAACCCTAAGTTTGAAAAAAAAAATTCACGATTTAGAAAGATCGAGATAACTTGATCACGCAAAAGAATCACTCCATCGCAACCAGTACATAGAGAACATCTTTCAATAGTAAAATGTCGTGCCCATCAAAAATTCTTGAAATTCGTATTTAGCCAAATACATTAAATCTCGTAATGGCAAAAATAAAGTCATTTACGTTACAACAAGCATTGAGGCCTCTTAGACTTTATTCTATGTTTTTTTCGTAGAAAAGAATATGGCACGACGGCCTAAAAGAATACACAGGTCATAGCAGGAGACTGTGGAAAAAAATCAGCTTAGCGTTCCCCGCTGAGGTTGCATGACAATCTTCGACCCCTCTTCTAAACAAAGCAAACACTAAAAATTATGATGGTTCACTAAGTGCCATGACCATGGAAGCTCTGCTGTGCCTCTCCGTGACACCTCGGTATCCTCACACAACCTCTTATGAAGCGGAAAAATGGTTTACAATCACATGTAAGTAGTTATGCAAAACTACAAAAAAAAATTAATATCAATTCTATCAATTGTTTTTCAAAACAAAATTTAGATATTATTGAAAACTATCAAGAGTAGACTATCGAGAGTACAAAGATAGTACTATCGGTAGTTGACTACCGATAGTATCGTCGATAGTATTATCATAGCCTCTTACATACTGACAAAGCCTGGCAGATCGCCACGAGAAGCGGTCCCCGAAATGGAAAAGGTAGAGCGGCAGAACACGTATGAGAGGAGAGCCACGTGACTGGCACACCGCTGCGGCGAGACGCCGAAACACACTTCTCCCGAGCGAACAAGTATGTTTCGGGTCCTCGCCGCTGGAAAAGCTGTGCGCTGACGTCCAGGTTCCCCGAGCAACGGCTCTTTGATGCTCTGTGCTACCAGATCCTCGCGCTCCGAATCTGCGATCGGGCGCTTTATGGCTCTGTCGTCGAACTGCTAGGCTTTGTGAGTGTAGAGGATGTGGTAACTCGAAGAAAAAGCTAGAAGACGAGATCTCGCGGAAGGGCTGCGCGGGGAGCTCGAGACGGAACACGGAGCACTGGACGGAGCGCGATGAAGCAAGCCCTAGGTTAGCCAGCGGCATACTCTTTCATCATGTAAATAAACCCATAGTTACTACAATTGGCGACGAGGGTGTTCCATCTATAATCCGTGGGCATCAACGGCGTAGGGTAAAGCCTGTTCAACCTGAACGTCCCCAGCTCTAGCACCCTGGCGGAAGCTACGGCTGGTACGACGTCAGGAAGGGACCCCGCCAATGCGGACACAAACCGGGTGAGGATGACCTACATCGGCAACATTTCTGGTATCGACAAGTCACGACGATTCGATCTTCACATTGAGAGATTAAAACGCTGGCTCGCAGCTAATCAGGTTCAGAAAGGCAAGAAGCCAGACATTTTGCTTCCAACACATCCTGCATCGACTTATGAGCTGTTACGGCACCCTGAATCTTCAAGAACAACAAATAAATGTTCTTACGGGGACCTGAAACAAGCACTCATTCAACATTTCATGCCCAACCCCATCACGATTGTTGAATGATTTCGCTTCTACCGACGCAATCAAGAGGAGGGCGAAACTCGCTGACTTCATAGCCGCGATAAAGAAGCTTGATTATACTTGCAATTACAAAGACTTCCTGAATGATTCACTGAGAGACTGGTTCGTCTTTGGGTTGAGAAACGAGTATTACATCAATTAAAACTTGTTGTTGGCCTAGTTGGTTCATGATGCAGTCTAGTATTACATCAACCGCCTGCTCATCGAGAGGACGCTGACTTTCAAGTCAGCGTGCGATATCGCCTTAGGCTTGGAAATCGCCAGGCAGGACGCTCATCAGCTACATCTTTCAGCCAGCTACATCATCAGCTGCATCGGTAGCTACATCGCGAGCTACGTCGTACAAGCTTCGTGCTGTTGCCTGCCATAATCCTGGCGGAGAAAAGGCAGCAGACAGGAATGCGGCAAACACCCGGTTTGCTGCAGGTCACTTTGTATATCGACTGTCCACGGAACCTTCAGCGGCCGGCAGTTTGGACATCGTGAAGACGACACTCGCATTCCTTCCTCTTTGCCAGAACTTTTACAACCAGCCGTGCTATCCGTGCGATATCGCCCAGCCGTGCAGCAGCTAGGGCAATATCGCCTCAGGTTTGGAACTCGCAAGGCAGGACGCTCGTCAGGTCACCCAGACGGCAGTTCCTCAAAACCAAGGAATTTAAAAAGTTCGAAGCCAGGCACGTTTAACCTAACAAAAAAACAAAATTGGCGGCGCCTGGAGCTTAGAGTGCATCTACGTCCACTACGCGCTACCGTTGTGGCAATCATCACCTTCATAAGGACTGCCCGTTTAAGAAGACCGTGCGCCATAACTGCGGGAAGAAGGGACACATTGCTCGAGTTCGCTAAGTCAAAGTAAGTGCACAACAATACACACACCCGATATCCAGCCAAGAAAGTCCCCGAGACGACTACGTCACAATGTATCCCGTTGATGGAGATACCAACAGTGTCGGCGATGGCATCGAGGTCCTGCTGCAAATTGCAAAAAATGTGTTAAAAATGCTGCTGGACACTGGGGCGGCTCTAAACATCATTTCCGAGAGGCAATACAGAGAGTCGCTGCGCTGTTTACCAGTAGAAACCTCGACTCTTCGCCTCTGCTCGTACACCGGCGACGCAATTCCTGTCCTTGGAGAGGAACAAGTTCCGGTAACCTACACTCTTAAAAAAAAGCTAGTAGTATTTACTAGGTAAAGGCTAGTAACCACTTGTCACATATGTTACTAGGTACCTAGTAACCTTAGGTAGTAACGGTAAAGCTAGTAACGGTTAATAGGTCAAGAAGCTAGAAACTGTTACTAGCCTCAAAGTAGAATTTATGTATTTTACTACCTCTAGCTAGTAACTAGCGCAACCTTCCGACGGAAGAGCGGAAGCGCAACTAGTCACGTGATTTCCGGTGGGGAAAAAAAAAGGTGTGGGGTTATGCCACTTACCACCAGGTGGCAGGCGCAACAGCAATTGACACTGCAAATAAGTAATCCAGGTGGCGCTAGTCAACGTCCAATTAAAATGTAACAAAAAAGGACGCCGAATATGTTTAGTTTATTTCAATTCTACCTCATTCGCAAGTAGATACATATAAACATGCACACACACATTTTTAGCACACAATCGACACAATGCATTCAACACAAACACACGATCACTCCAGTCGCTAACTTACGGGCGGGGGCAGTGGGAATCGAACCCAGGAGGTTCCCACCGCAAGCTCACGAGCTGAGACGCGTTAGCCCACTCGGCCACCTCCTCCCTGCTAACTCTTTTAGCTGTCTTTAAGTCTTTTATACTGACCATTTGAGTACGCAAACTTGTCGTCGTGTATCAGCATGTCAGTTCTTCACAGTCGCTAGGTCAGTTGCGCGACGAGGCAAACCGCATGAAAGCGACGGGAACAAGCGGAAAAGGCAATGAGCGACAGTTCCTAGAAATTAACAAAACCGAGCGACGCGACGGGTGACCGTGAGAAATTGCCGTCGCTCGTCGCTGTCTCTGTCGATAGCCTCGTCGCTCGCTAAATCGATTACATGCGGTTCAGGTTTTAAAACGAACGTGGTCGCCGTCGGCGAGAGAGTGCTTTCTTGCCGTCTCCCGCGGCGAACGAAGGCTGTAATTGACGGGAAGTACTACGGAAGCTAAATTCCTTTCGCGTGCTGTGCTACAAAAATGCATACAAAATTAATACCGTGTGCAGCTCGCATCTTAATTTTTGTAGTACACTGACGAATGCTCGCGTTTTTGGGGAAGATATAAGCAAATTCAGAAAGACTCGTAGAATGCCAAAACAGTTTTTTTTTTCATTAATCCTAAAGCTACATACACAATTTAAGACGCACATCAACGGTTGTGACAGTGCACTGTCACGATCGAAGACAGCTCAATCAGAATCATTCAACCACCGAGCACACACAAACCGTGAAGAAGTTCTCAGTGTCAAGTAGGAGGAGGCAGAGAAAAGCTTCTTGGACGACGAAACCCAATCCAGTGACAGCGGTACCGGCTCGTTAGAACTATCCTCAGAGCAGTCCAGGTTCACGCACACACTCGTCCCTTCGAGCGCACGAACGTTAACTATGCACTCCAACACGGGAACACGAGAACTGCACAAGACACAAGGCAAAAACGGCAGGTTGACATCGGAGAAATTAGCGTCTTGTGAACTCCGACTGGCCCCAACTTGCTTGTCGTACAATGTTGCGAAGCGTCTCTTGTGAAAGAAAAACATTAGTTTAAAAAAAAAATACAGAAATAAAAAAATACCAAAAAACGTAATGAACTTTTTTATTTGTTTTCGGAAACGTTTTTAGTGTGTGCTACGTGGCTATTTTCATCTCAGTTAAAATCAAAATGAAATTATAAACCCTCACAAACGAATGCAAACGAGAAGGAAGGTAAGTAAGCCGCATGGCCATTGCATCAACAATGGCTGCTGCCAACGTTACTAAAACACTCAGTTTGGAAACTCGCCGTCGAAACCTGGGCCGCTGGCGTCCACCGAGACCGAGCTAAATGCGAAAACAGCGCCATTCCTTGTCATTTGTCTGTACTGTGGTCACCTTGAGCTTTTAGAAAGCCTTTTTTTTTTGCGAAAAAAACAAACGAAAAATACTCTTTTTGTATGAAATTTATTGGAGTTTAGTGCAAAATGAAGGGCGCGTGATGTTTTTAAAATCTTTAGTTTGCAAGGTTTTGTGGCACAATTAATATTGTTTTTATACAACCATGCCTCAGCGGTGCTTTCAGGTGGCGCGTCCGGACCTAGGTGCATTTTAACTTCGGTAGCAAGACGCGGCGGGTCCGCTGGGGAGACGGGGGTGGCACCACTGTAACCTCTTCCACTGTATCTGTTTCGGCGCCTGAATGGCCGATTAAAGGCAAAATACAAGTGACGTGCAGTTCCTCGAATGACCGCTGCGGGAAAAATGGTGGCGTTGTGTTCGTCATTAGCTCGGTGCTGGAGGACAGATCGGAGACACTTTTTGAAGGCAGTCTCTATGGCAGTTTCCCAACTGAGTGGTTTAACAACGTTGGCTGCTGCGCTCGCTGCAGCGCTGGCTTCCACGTCGTGCTGGTAGGGAGGCTGCGATTGTTATAAAGTCAGCTCCAACCCTTAAACATGCCCCCTCAAACAATATTTGACGCTACCATTGCGTGTGGATACCTCCCCCGGCGATCCGAAACAGCAAGTACGTCGCTAACGCTGGCAATCGGGTATGAAGCAAGCGCCGCCATCTTCTCCGCGCCTTTGCGGTAGTAAATAGCTAGTAAAAAGGTAGTAACGGTCAGAAAAGGGTAGTAACGGCTGCATTTGCTAAATTTTTACTACCTATCGCGCGTTTGAGGTAGTAAATAGTTAGTGAAAGGTAGTAACGGTCAGAAAGGGGTAGTAACTGCTGCAGTTACTAGCTTTTTACTAGCTTTTTTTTAAGAGTGTACGAAGATCAAACAATGGCACTTCCATTGATGGTCGTCCATGCAGACCGACCAACTTTGCTGGGAAGGAGCTGGTTGCGGCACATCCGCATAAATTGGTCCAACAATTTTTCACTGACAGTCTGCTGCTGGGAACGGACTAGACAGTCTGCTAGACAAGCACAAGATGCTTTTCAGCGACCAGCTGGGAACGGTGAAAGGAATCAAAGTAGAAATTCACTTCAAGCCCGAATGTTCCCCAATTCTTTTTCAACCTCGCGCCCTCTCGTACGCCCTGCGTGAGGTGGTGGAGAAAGGGGTTGTAGGCAAGAGAAAAACGCGGTACAACCGCCAAGGTTGATAGAAGCAACTGGGCGGCGCCGCTTGTGGTGGTTCCAAAGGAGAATAAGTCCGTTCGACTTTGTCGAGACTACAAGGTCACCGTTAACCGTTGCATTCAGCCGGAGACCTATCCACTACCGAGTGCAGAAGACTTCCTCGCTACTTTTGCAGGTGGCAAGTACTTTAACAATGTAGATTTGGCCAGTGCCTATCAACAATTGGAACTAGAACCCAACTCAAAGGTCTACCCTACCATCGCCACGCACAGGGGTCTTTACCGATACGATCATCTACATTTCGGAATAACCACAGCGCCGTAGATTTTACAACGGTCCATGGATCAGATCTTACAGGGACAGGAGCACGCCGTGTGCTACTTCTACGACATCTTGATCACGTCAAGTACTTTCGAGGACCATCTTCATTTGTTGGACCGAGTTGTGGCTGGACTGACAACAAACGGAATTAAGGTGCCAATCTTCAAAAAATTCAGTTCCTCATGAGGAGCGTGGAATATCTCGGCTACAGAATCGACGCCCAAAGAAAGCACCCAGCCGAAAGTAAATTTCAAGCCTTCCAGAACGAGCCGTCGCCTTCCGACGTGATAGAGCTGCGTTCATTTTTAGGCCTGTTAAACTACTACGCGCGATTCTTGACGGGCCTTTCCCCGATTTTGAAACCACTACACCAGCTTCTAGAGTAAAACATAAAATAGCGCAAAAAGACAAGGACAAGTATACAAGACCGGTGCAATTTTCAAAAAATACAAGGACAAGAAGTATACAGGACAGGCGCTATTTAAAAAAGACAAGGAGAAGAAGTATACAGGACAGAGACTATTCTCTAAAAAAACAAGGACAAGAAGTATACAGGGCAGGCGCTATTCTCTAAAAAGACAATGACAAGTAGTATACAGGGCAGGCGTTAGAAATCGATGTCAGAATGTGAGAAAGCCTTCAAAGAGGCAAAAGATAGCTTACTGCAAAGCAAGTGGCTTACACATTATGACCCCCCTCTTGAAAGTAATTCTAAAAGGCCCATCAGCCTTGAAGGATTATTAGACCTCACAGATCTTCAAAGCCCTTCAAAAATACCCTAATGGAAAACCCTTCATGTATACCCCGCAGAAAAACCCTCCAGCCCCACAGCCCTTCAACCCGTCAGCCCAAACCCCTTAGCCCATCAACCCTTTAGACGCCTAAATGACTGTGAACCATAGAAAAAAATGCAGTTCAAAACGTTATTGGAAATTTATTGCGGACATTGAGTTTTACATGCGTATTAAAACTCAAAAAGACGATAAAAACCAACGCTTATTCAAACACGGTAGCAAGCAGCTGTAGACGAAAGAGATCATATCAAATAGGAACAACTGTCTTTTTTATCGGAACGAAAAATATCTTCCGAAGTACTAATAATGCCGATGGGTAAATTCCTGATGTACGGTAGTTCAGCCAATAAAACCTAGCAGGTGAACCTCACGGACACATACCAGTCTCAGTAAGCACGTTTAGCGAAAACCACGAACTCGCAAGCAGCACATGTCACTGCTGAGAAATCCTGAGCACAGTCACGGTTTCGTCCTGATGCCGTCGGGGCGGCGTCTTCGGCGTATTTTTCGCTTGCTGGATGCTTCTGAAGCCGGACGGACGAAGAGGCGCAAGGAACAAAGCGGGACAGCGGCCGTCATCCACCGTCTCAGGACACACAGTGCCATGATCCCGGTGCGCAGGCACTACATAGGGTGAAACGCTGATCTCGCCTGCCAGGCTTGCGGCGAGTAGGCCGACACCGGCCACCATATCCTTGAATGCGCTGAACACGATGGCGCTCGAGCGGTGCTGAAGGCGGCCAACGCCGAACTGGGTTTCATCTGCGGAACCAAGGAAGAAACTGCACGGATCAAAACACACCAAAGGGCAAAGCCTCAAAGCTTTCTCACCTTTCTGGAGGAAACCGGTCCGTTCAAGATATCCACGGCGGTAAGAAGCAAACCGCCCACGAGTGGAAAGAAAATGGCTATAGCGGCCTCCTGGCTTGACGAAAATAATCCTTGGAGAAGGGGAACCAGAAGGACAAAGGACGGCTTCCTCACACCACTCTCTCCCGCCGACCACTGGAGACGGGCGTTGCCCGG
Source organism: Ixodes persulcatus (assembly GCA_013358835.2). NCBI lineage: Eukaryota > Metazoa > Arthropoda > Arachnida > Ixodida > Ixodidae > Ixodes > Ixodes persulcatus. The sequence goes on along the minus strand of JABSTQ010009160.1, from coordinate 39,110 downwards.
CCCTGGTGGTTTTGCACCCTCTCCCCATTGCCGGGCGGAGAAATGCGCAGTGTGGTTGTGTAGGCGTTGTAAAAGAGGGGGGAGGGGCAATTTGAGTTGCCTTTTTGTGTTTTTGACGACGACGAAAAAGAGATAACGCCCGACTCTCGTGAAAACCAAAATGGTTCTGTTTATTTTCCCCTTTTTGGGGACCGTACCCCGCGGAGGAACCGGTTCTCGGGACGAGTCGCTGCCGCTTCGCCTTTGCAATATCCCCCGCGTCCCTGTTTTCGGGCAACGCGCTGCTCTCGGTTTGCCCTGTTTTTATTATTATTCGTGCAACAAGCAAAGCTTGTTCGCCTCAAAACGCCGCTCGGCCAACAACACTCGGCCCGCGCCTCGTCAGTTCTCCACCTGGGGCGATTGCCCGCAGTGCCCCCCTTGGCGACCGAACACCTGACCAGTGACAGACGGATCTACGAGCCCACTCGTGTTTGATGGAAGAGCAGTAATAAAAATCTGACCGTGCACACATACGATCGACATTCTCCAAATACTTATTTTTTTTCCCCCTTCGCGGACAATACGTAGCTATGTTCTAATTATGCGAAATGTTCTTTTCTCCACCTAAGCCGTGGCCCCACAGATATCTCAAGAACCCTGAAGGTTTTCCCGACCACATTAGAAAAGCTCTTGACAGGCTTTCAGACATTTCAAGGCATTGTAAAGGGCACTTCAGACATTTCAGGAGAGCCTCTGACGCGGCCAATGAACCTACCAGGAGATTTCGGCGCCCCCTTCAAACATCTCAGAAATTACTGAAGTCCCCTTCACACCCTTTAAAATATTCCTGAAGTCCACTCAGAGCGATTTTCGATGGGGCCAAGCAAGCCGCTTTGCCTCGCCTGTGAAGCATCTCCAGGTGGAGTGAGAGCAGTAATATCTCACATTATGCCAACGGTGACGAAGTGTCAATTGGTTGCTCCTCTAGAACGCTCTCACCAATTGAGCACAACTACGCACAGATCGAACGAGAAGCCCTTGCTATTGTGTTCAGGATGAAGAAGTTTCACAAGTGCTTATACGGTTGAAAATTTACCCTTATTACAGATCGTAAGCCTCTGACAGCGATTTTCAACGCCCAAAACGGCAATCCAAGTTTACCGCACTACAAATGCAACGTCGGGCACTTCCTCTCCTATCATACAACTATGAAATCGTGCACCGGAAGTCGAAAGAACAAGGCAATGCAGATGCGCTATCGCATTTGCCTTTAGGCCTTGCTTCCAGTGACCCGGACGAAGACATGTCGGTACTTCATGTCTCCAACGTGGAACTACTTCCAGTCAAAAGTCATCAAATCGCCGTGGAAACGAAGAGAGACCTAACATTATCCAAGACCCTAAACTTTACCCTGAATGGTTGGCCCACCTCTCTTGAGGATAAAAACCGGCGAACTTACTTCAAAAAACGGGAGCAGCTCTCAACGGACCAAGGCTGTTTTCTATGGGGAAGCCGAATCATCGTACCACCGGATCTTAGGAAACGACTACTACATGAACTGCACGAAAACCGCCCAGGCGTCACTCGCATGAATGCCAAGGCACGAAACTATCTCTGGTGGCCAATGTTTGATCAGGAAATTGAAAATATCATTAAGCAGTGCTACGACTGTACATCCATATAGCACCAACCAGCTGCTTAACCTCTATACTCATGGTCTTGGGCAAGAAACATGTGGGAGAAGACACTTATAGGCTACGCCGAGCTCGACAAGCAGCACTAACTGGTAGCGATGGACAGCGTCTACATGTGGATCGAAGTTCTGCCCACAAAAACGACTGCGGCAGCACGCACCCTTGAATTGTTGCGAAACCTCTTCGCGTCACGTGGAGTGCCCTCTGAATTTGACTCGGATAGCGGACTGCAGTTCATTTCTGCAGATTTCCAGAACTTCTTGCGAATGAACGGAGTGAAGCACATCCATACACTGCCATATCATTCCGCTTCAAATGGCGCGGCTGACCGAGCGATGCAGGCATTTAAGCGAGCTTGAAAGAAAGACGCCGCTGCTAGAAACACACACACAGAAACAGAGAACCAAGGACTGGCCTGGTTTCTTCTGAATTATCCGAGCACTCCTCATACAATCCCAGAGAGAAAAACGGCTGAACTGTTCCTCAAGCGGCCGATTTGCACTCGCCTGGATTTAATCAAACCAAGTGTGCAGCGGAGCGTGATCAAGCACCAACCCCAGCAACAATCGGCACACGACAAGTCACGACGAGCACTTAGTTGTTTCGCTGTAGACAATGAGGTCCTTGTGCGCGACGTGAGAGGAATCCAACACGCTTTGTCTCCTGGAGTAATTGTTTCCCGAAGAGAACCGCTATGGTATCTATTGGAGGAACCGGAACGTACAGTCTCCGTTCACTTGGACTATATTTTGCGACTGGATGCTCAGTTACCAAGTCATGAAAGAACCTGCCCCCCACAATGGATGCTCTTAGTTACGGGTTTTAGTTGAGCTAGTTGGTACATACTGTTGCAATCAGGTCAGCTGAACACAGAAAAAAACAAGAACACGAAGGAAGGGACTGGACATTCACACCGCTGACTAACAACTGACTTTTACTTTTTCCGCATCCCAGCCTAGGCTTTTTCTTCTTCGTCCTAGGCTGGGATGAGGAAAAAGTAAAAGTCAGTTGTTAGTCAGCGGTGTGATTGTCCAGTCCTTCCCTTCGTGTTCTTGTTTTTTTTTTTCCATGTTCAGCTGACCTGATTGCCAACAGGATGCTCTTAGACCCAACTGACACTCCTAGAGTGTTGACGGAAGCAGCTGGAGACTTACAGAGTTCATCTGGAAGAGCCCCATCCCCAGGGGTACAGCCAGGTTCGGCAGGGGACGCAGCCACGCCGCCAACTAAACACTCAAACCGTTGCCCTCAATGGATCCGGCGTCCCCCAGACAGATTTGGCGTGCCATCTAGCCTACCGGATGCTGCAGCTCCCGTTGGCCCATCAACAATTGAAGCGGGAGGAGTGTGGTAACTCGGAGAAAAAGGTAGAAGACGAGATCTCCCGAAAGGGTTGCGGGGGGAGCTCGAGACGGAACACGGAGCACTGGACTGAGTCGCTATGAAGCAAGCCCTAGTTAGCCAGCGGCATACTTTTCTCAACATGTAAATAAACCAATAGCTTCTACAGAGGAGGCTATGATATTATCGATAGTTCACTTTCGATAGTACTAGGGATAATGCATTTGAAGGTACCATTGATAGTACTATCGAAAGTCTTTTTTCGGAAATCTATAGAGTGTTAGGAAAATTTAAGCATTACCGAAAACGAGAATGATGGCGAATATGTACGGGCAGACAACGCGCGGTTTTCGGAAACACATGAAATTTAAAGCAAAGATACCATAGAGTTGCGTTCTCGTACAAGTAGCTTAGTTGTAAAACAGAAATCACTGTTTATTAGTTTTCCTGCGCACATATATTGTATATACATTGTGTTCACATATCAGGCTTTACACTTTAGTATGCCGGCATTTGTAAAAGAAATGCTCAGTATATTCACCGCCGTCTTCTTAAACGCTTGACGGCTCAAAACTCGACTCGAAACTCGACTTGAGGGTGGTTTTGCAATTCATAAACTAATCTCCACTCGAAACTCCAAAATTTACTCGAGATCTCTAGTCTGCGCCGGAGCTACCTTGAACGGCCACTCAATCACTCGAGTGCGCGACTTCTTGTTGAGAACGGACGAAGTTCTTCACGACGGCCGAGACCCCGACCAGGTCGTCGATGTGCCGAGACGACGTTGCCGGGACCGACTTAATCCGCTGGAACATTTCAATGACTGGGAGTTCCTCGTGCGATATCGTTTCACGAAACAGATCGTCGTAAGCCTCCTCCAGTGCCTGCCGCCGGAAGCAAGCGAGAGCAGTCGCGGCTTGCCACTGTCCCCAATGCTCCAGCTCCTCGTAGCCCTGAGATTTTATGGCGCCGGGACTTTTCAAGTCGTTACGGGTGACCTCGTAAACGTGTCGCTGCCGACGGTGTGCCGTGTAATCGAGCGTGTTTCCCGGGTCCTCGCTGAGACTCTCTTCCCCCGCCTCGTGGATTTCCCGGAGGGCGACTGCGACGAGGTAATGTGGGATTTCTACAACATCGGGAAGTTCCCCAGTGTGACTGGGTGCATCGACTGCACCCACGTCAAAATAAAGGGACCTGGCGGTCCCAATGGGGAAGTCTTCAGGAACAGGAACGGGGTTCTTCTCCGTCAACGTGCAGGTAAGTTCACTTCTGTTTGTGCTGTTAGCGACAGCGAAGTAAGTTGAAAACAACTGCACGCCAAGACGCGGCGTCACACGTGAAAGCTTGGCGATATTGTGACTGAACTTGCGAAGAGATATTTACTCTGCGACAGCGCAGAGTGGGGGTGGGCCAGCTAGAGAGGGTTCAAAACCAAGAATTATGTATTATGTGTTTGGAAGCATACAATTGATTGGGTGCCGAGATGGCTCCTGTTATTTTATAGTACTTTTCTCTTGAATTATACTTTTCAAAGAAAATATTAGGGAGATTTTTTCTCGTACTCAAATTCTGTTCTATTATACCGCCTGAAAAACCTAGTAATTAAACCACATTGAAACTTACGTCAGATAAAACTGCGAGAACTCAAATGCTAGTTAATTTTCAAGTTTTAAGAAGTCTTAAGAATTACAATCTCGCCATTTAAGTTCACACTGATATTTATACGTTGATTTGAAAAAAAAAAAACGTTTTTGAGATTTACGGTATTTGCGGCACGGAAATATGTAGTTATAAATGCACCCATATTGCCTTCATAATATTTACAATTTATAAATCCAACCGCTGGCCTCCCTCTTCAGCTCACCAGTGTCAAACGCACAACTAAATTAACAGTTCAATAAATACCTCGTTATACGTAAGAAATAAATCACGCACATAAAATAGCTTGTCGTGTAAAGACAATTACTGGCAATTACACTTGAAAATGGTGTTTTGAATAAAACGTTTGGCTATAATCTCAATCCCAGACGTTCTCAAGCTTGTTGGAGTAAAGAACTGAATCTCGAGTTTACTCGAGTTCGAGTGAGTGCCGATTCTCTACTGTGAATACCAATGGCACTTCGAGTGGGGTCGCGCGTCCATACTCCACTCAAGTCGAGTTTAGTTTCGAGTCGAGTAGGGGAATGTTTATGAATACGGCGGTCATTTTTTTGTTTGCCTTAGAGCCAGGGAAAACACTCGGCGCACATTTAGCATCAGAGTGTTTCCAAGTTTGTTTCACGCTTTTGTTTCATTTATTATTGAATTGACACATATTCGTTTCTATAGCCTTGACCGCTCAGCGATGAAAATGTGCACTCTGCTGGTGATCATATTTTTTTTTTTTATTTTGATGGTCATTTAAAGTGAGTCTTCGAAAATCGGAACTTATCTGTCGAATGAAAGCACTTAGGATTGCATGGCTTAAAATGTTGTCACCTTTGATCCGCTCTATTTTGGCAGAATTTAATACCGGTAGCTGAGAAACTATTTACATGTTGCCGTAAAACACAACTTTAAGGTACAGAATACGTCATTTAATATAGAAATATATATATTTTATTCAATAAATGTAACATATAGTTTCTTTAGCAAAGTTAAAATTGAACATTATCAAATAAAAAGGGTATTTATTTATTTATTTATTTATTTACATACCATCAAGGCCCTGGGGGAATTAGAGAGGGGAGTGAGTGAAAAAAAAAAGCAAACAGTAATAGAAAACATGATAGGTCACGGGCCACTTTTGCAAAAATAATTAGTAACAGCACTATTAAACGCATCTAACGAGGGTAATAATATTAATGACGCCGGAAGGTGGTTCCACTCTGATGATGTCCTAGGAATTTAAGAATCGTGATAGGCTGTGGTTTGAGAATGAGGAACGCCGACTTTGTACTGATGATCAATGCGTGGAGAAACGTAAGGTGGGTCGAGGGAGCTTCTCTTTAAGAATGTGGTTAGAATTATATATTTTATAGAAAAGACATAGACGAGAACACTTATGGCGCAAAGAAAGCAGTGGTAAGGAGAGATTTCATGGATGATACACTTGCTGTACGGTGATAATTATTAAGTATGAAACGAGCGCCGCGGTTCTGAACTGACTCAAGATGAGAAGTGATCATCGTCTGACCAGGATCACAGATTGAAGCTGCATACTCTAATTTTGAGCGAACCAAAGATTTGAATAATATTACTGTGAGAGAAACTGGCGCTTGAGAAATGTTACGTTTTAGGTATCCTAATATAGAATTGGCATTAGCAATGATGTGGTTAATATGAATACGCCAGGAGAGGTTTGAAGTAATATGCACACCGAGGTATCTATATGAAGTCACACGTTCTAAAGAAACGTTGTCAAGATGATAGATAAAAGGCGTAGTGTTACGGCGAGACACTTTCATTGTTTTATATTTTTTAGTGTTAAGTGTCGTGGACCACAGCTTGCACCAATCAAGAAGAGCATTTAAGTCGTTTTGAAGAAGGAGAGAGTCAGAGTCATTAGTAATCTTACGATAAATAACGCAGTCATCCGCGAAGAAACTGAGCTATACCAGGACAAAATAATTATTGATGCGTAACGCTCTTTATTCCTCAAATACAATAAGATTGTGAACCTAACGTTAACTGGATAAACAAATGATACAAACGAAAGCTACTTGTGATTCAAGTTGCGGCATTGTTGGCAGTCAGACATTATTTCGGTGAAAACAGATTGTGAATCCCAAATTTAATATGGTTTCTTGTCTTTGTGGCAACCTGTTAATAAAAAAATGCCACATTTATATTTTTCATCCGGGAAAGTCAAGTCCCCATACTTGCGATTTCGATCACATTTCAAGCATGGTTTCGGATTTATTTTTCCGCACCCATAAAAGTCAAATGGCACACCACGAAAGGCAATCTAAAAGAACAAAAAACTTGGACAACCAATCAAATCGATATATTTTATTAAAAGTTTGTCAATAGCATCAAGCAGATCTTTTATTAGTTTATTGTCGATAGTTTTTAAGAAGTGTTTCTACCGTTTTTTCGTCGTTCCTCAATAGGTTTTAGATTGTTCCTCGATAATTATGCGGAAGCTATTAAGTGCAGCTGCATTTTCTCCTCGCCAGACGAAATTACATGAATCTCTGTCTGGCTAGCCAGACCAACAAATTCAACTAATAAAACACTATCGAAAGCAATACGATAGTTAGATTTCAATAGTTTCTTGATAGTCTACTATAAATAATTTCACAATGGTCAACTATAGATAGTAGGCTATCGTGTTTCACGATAATTGACTCGCGATGGCACTACATTTGACTTCCACAATCGATAGTATTGATAGTACTATTGATAGTTTTGTACCACTGCATGGAAATTGTGGTCAATTGTCGGGGACATATCGGCGCTCTTGAACATACACTGTGCCGCCAAAACGTGGCGTCGCGCATCATTAAAAAAAAAAATACACACCTAGCAGTTCAACGCCGCAGGCCCTACAAAATCTCCGTTGACTTTTGAGCTGACAGAGCTGCTGGAGGTAGGCGCTCGCCGGGCCAATGAACCGCCTTCCTTTGATCACCTGTCCCCGCTCCCAGTGGAAGGACGAAAGCGTAACCTAAAGAGAGTCATAGAACTGGTACGACGAGCGCGTAGCTTCTACCGTTCTGTCAGCTTAGGAATGGAAGGTGTATGGTTCTTCGCGCAAAAAAACTCATGAGCCCGTAACATAATAGCCGAAGTGTGATCCACTAATCCGAGTCTAACGATAGCAAAAGCCCCTTTCGGTCTTCATATCACGCCAGTGTGACTAATCCCTGTTGATCAGATTTAGGGTCGCTTAGACGCTTAGCGTGGAAGAAATACGTAAAGAAGTGAGACGAAAATTGCAGAGGGAAACAAAGGAGAGAAATGTTCTGCCAGGGAGAATATTTAATGGTGCGTCTTGCTTTAACAGCGACAGCCAGAAGTCTTATTTGGCGCAATAAGTCTTGAGCAAGAGTCGCTTTACTATTTGTACTCCCTTTTCCACCTGCCCGTTCGCTTTGGGAAACCTTGAGCTTGACACAGTATGCCAAATATCATAACATGTAGATAATTTGTTTTGATTTCCACGAAGAAAATTGAGTGCCTCCGTTCGTACAAACCTCTTGAGGTATCCCATAGCGGGGGCAACGATTCAATAGATCTTCTCGATGACCACCTTTACTGTGAGGTCTATCATGCGCTCCATCTCTGGAAAATTTTAATAGTCATCGCAAACCTCTAAGAATTCTGTCTCAGAGTGTGAGAAAGGTCTGCGCCTACTCTGGAACAAATATGTTCCGAAACGGAGCGGAGAAATAACGGTTCGTCTAGCTGCCGCTAGCCGAATTTCTCGCAGGTTCCACACCTGTCAATAAAACTGTAAAATCCGACGTCATTCTCGGCAAATGCGTCGGTCTTCAGGCCTTGGACCAGCGTGGGCTGAGCCCCAAATGACCCTGATGTAGTCGTATCACCATCTTTTTTTGCGTAACTGCTGGAATATCTAGTTCCCTTTTAGTAGCACCCATTAACTATTAAACGTTCTGCTGTAAATGGCTTCAGCTCACCTTCCACACGTATCAATGACAGCAGGTATGAAATAACTCGGTGGAGAGCGACATCGTTGAGACTTGCCAAATAGAGGCGAACTAGGGTGCTTTGGCAGACGACTGCCGTGAGGACACCCACGGCATGCACGTCAACGTCTGTTATATATTTCTCCGATAATGCTGTGGTGAAATCCTGGATAAGGTCTAGGCTACCACGAACTTCTTACCGGGGATGAAGTGCAATGCGAAATTATATTTGTGTAGCCGTAGAAATAAGCGTTGCAGGAGCGGAAGAATTTCTCCTGTAGTTTTTTGAATGATGATCAATGGCTGATGGTTGGTTTCAATGATATGTTTTGCTAAAACATAGTCGTTAAAACGTTTGCACCCGTAAGCTAAGGTGAATACCACGTTCTCAAACTGGGCATAGCGAGGTTCGGATTCAGTGAGTACCCGGGACGCCTAGCCGACCACGAACCAGTGTTTTATGCTCCTCAAGCAGCGCTGTCCCAATAGCAAATGCGGAAACATCCCTTGACAATTTGGTTTTTAAATTAGGCTCATACATTGCTAGTGCAGGGGTTTGAGACAGAATTGTTTTAGTTTCTCCCACGCGCGATCATGCTCAGAGTTCAATGCAAATATTTTGTCGTTTCAATGTAGACTGCGTAAGCCTTATGTCTGGGACGATAGGTGGGGAGTTACTTCCCAAAGTAATTGAACACGCCAAGAAGACGCTGAACTTATTTTATTCGTTGGCGTAGGATGTTATGAAACGCAGCTTATTAGTCCAGGGTTCGGTTCAGTGTCTTTAGAGGTAATTACAAAATAAGAAATACCTCTTTTAGCGCTCCTTAATGTTGGCGTGTGCAGGTATGATGGCAGTAATATCTGATGCAACTTCTGTTTCTGATCAAAGTTTCAAGACTAATTTCCGGAATACTTTTTTTTAAATTTAGGCATGGTATTAACATGCAGCTTCTTTAAAAAAAGATACATTTTCACCTGTGTTACAGGTCTGAAAAATTTTCCTCGATTGCGACATCTTAATTTGGCATATCCTCAGAGACTTTGCAGTTCTTCAACTTGGATGTTTTTTTCAGCCAGCACACTAACACGAGGATTTTACGCTTAACGACGAAACACTTATTACACTCATAGGCCGCATCAACGCACCCTCCAAAGCCTCTCCGTGTTTTGTTCACGCTGTAGCGTACGTGAACAGAAGTTCATAACATGCGGCATTTGGTTTATTTATTTATTTGACACACTATTAGTCCTTGTTAAGGACTTCAATAGAATTGAGAATCGCAAATACATTTTGAAAAGAAATAAAAGCAGCAAACGCAGCACACGCAGAAACCCCTGTACACAAAATACGAACAATATAAACAATCAGCTGCATCCACTGCGCAAACATATTGGCATATAAAATAGTTATGTCGTGTCTAAATAACATGAAAGCAACTCAGAATAAGGGAGTGAAACAACACTGTCCGGTAGTACATTGCGTTATCTTACTCTGCGTGGGAAAAAAGAAAATTTGAAACAGTCATTATTAAACGAGAATTCATGCAAGTAACGCGAGTGCTTGTTCGGAGTTAAAGGCGAATTATGAAATGCCACGTCAGTTCATGGGTCTATGAGCAGTGAGTCACAAAAAATAAAAAAAGGTAAATTAAAGCGTTTGTTTTTCGTCTAGACTCAAGGGAGATAAGATTGGATAGAGCGTACAGCTTTGTTCCTAAATCTAATCTAGGATACTTTGAAAAATAAAACGTAAGATCAAGGATCCCTTCTGGTTGATGATAATCTTCTGACAGTCTATAGCGACGAGGCAGCCGCTTTCAATAAATTCTTCGTCTGTGTTTTCAACTTTCGCACCTTCATCACTACCTGCCGACGGTTGATAAAGTTAGCGGTAAAATGAACGAACTCGCGTTCGATCACAATGGCATAAGAAAATTACTAGGCAATATAAAACTATGAAAAGCACCTGGGCCGGATGGAATTCCAAATATCGTAATGAAATCTTACGCCGATATTATAGCTTCATACTTATTAATAATATTTACGAAGTCGCTAGAGAGTGGACGTCTACCTGATGATTGGAAGTTTGGTAATGTAGTCCTAATACACAAGAACGGTACAAAATAATAGTGTCGAAAACTATAGGCCAATTTCTCTAACGAGTGAATGTTGTAAGATAATAGAACATAGAGCGCTCCACCTGTAATGGAGAGGTGCCGGGTTTGATACCCGGACCAGGCGGATTTTTTAGGTCGCTCACCAGTCACCTAGCTGTGTTTGGAGATTTGTGCTTGTCCTTTGTCCCTCTTGTTCCCCTTCTCCAGGGTTTAGTTTCGTCATTCTTGTCCAGCTCGCTTGCACCTTTGCATTTAATTGCATTATTTTTATAACCTTAAATTGAAAGCTTCACCCTTGTTGGTGTTAGACTGGTGGCAGCTGATAAAACCCGTTTGCTCTACTGACGTCTAACCCCTGGTTAGCTCAGTTGGTAGAGCGCTCCACCTGTAATGGAGAGGTCCCGGGTTCGACACCCGGACCAGGCGGATTTTTTCGGTCGCTCACCAGTCACCTAGCTGTGTTTGGAGATTTGTGTTTGTCCTTTGTCCCTCTTGTTCCCCTTCTCCAGGGATTAGTTTCGTCATCCTATAGGATCTCTGCAGGACCCACACAGCTCCCGTAGACCCACACAGACTGTGCGGGGACCCATGGGGACCTATACACCCACACAAACCCTGTGGGGACCCGCACACCCAAACAAACTGTGCGGGGACCCATAGGGACCCGAACACCCACAGTGTTTCTGTGGGACCCACACGGTTTCATAACCCCATGGGTCTGCGGGTATTTTGAGGGGGGGTACGTCTGCCAGGTTTGTTATGAACCTTTGTTGTGTTTGCAGGAGGCGGTATGTTTAGCATACTCGAGATTTTTATATCTCGAGGCTTACGCCGTCCTGATTAATCACGTGTCCCAAGAATTGTATTCGATCCCAAGTGAACACGCATTTTTTTATATTTAGTGTGATCCTCTTTTCTTGAAAACTTGTGAGAACTCTCTGGAGACGAATGTCAAGTTCGTTTTGTGAGCTGCCCCAAATAAGAATGATATTGTTTTGCACGTGAGCCCCTATAATCCTCCAAAAATCTGGTGCATCATTCGGTGAAAGATTTCTGGTTCACACAATATACCAAATGGTAGGCGGTTGAATTTGTACCGGCGGAAGGGTGTGATGAAAGTTGTAAGCACCGTCGACTCTGGATGCAACTTTATTTAGTAAAATCCCGAGAACAAATGTTTGCCTCTCCCAAATCTCTAGAAGAGGCTCTACGCTTGGAATTGAATGGTTTTCTTTTAAAACACGTTTATTGAGCGATGTTTTTACTTTTGAGAGGCTTTCTGTAGAGAGGGTCTGCTACGACAAGATATTTTCCCGGGACATGTTCGCATCTGAGTGATCCACTCAGATGCGAACATCGCCATTCTTTTTTGAAACCACCACAATATTCGAACACCTGTCTGTCAGTTCCCGAATTTTCGTGATAACACCTTTATTCAATATCTGAAGGTGTATTTAGACTGCTTTTTCGAGTTTCACGGATTGAGGCGGCATCAAGGCATCCGATTTTAGTTTTATTTCGCACGAATGGGCGGCTTCCCCCAATCCCCTTAAAAACGAGGGATAATCCTTGACAGAATCAGGGGCTTGAGAAGCAGACATTTTTTTCACAAGTTGAAGAATGTAGAGATTCTGTTTGAGGTCTATCCCGAGAAGTGGTTCGGTGGCATCTCTTCTGAGATAAAACCTGCCGCTCTTGTGGGAGTAGTTAATGTTACTAAAGCTTGCAAAAGGCCTAGGACACGAAGACGCTCCTTTGTAGGGAATAAAAGAACCTTATCGGGTAGTTGAAGCCCCTGCCTCGCTTGTAGTTTGAAGATAATTTGTTCTGGTAGTAAAGAGACGTGAGCACCGGTGTCCAAACGAAACGTGACATCTTCACCCCAACGTGGAGCACGGCTCTCCAGGGAACGTGTTTACCATAAGATGTTATATTTCCTACAAAGCAGCACTCTTCAAGTTGAGCTTCAGTTATTTCCGGCTGCGAAGTCTGATGTAAGAAATTGGATTTCGACTTGCAGACTGTCGCAGTGTGTCCTGGTTTTCCAAAATTGTGGCACTTGCTTTTGAAGCTGGGCAGGTCTTTCGAATATGGGAGACGGGCTACCCGCACCAATAGCACATAAGGGGTTATTTTACACTAAATGTTTGCGTCTATAGTTGTGTTGTTTGCTTTCGTCAAAACTTCAGTTGATCTACATTAATCTGATCGGGTAATGCGGCGTCCCATTGTCCGAGAGCGTCTTCCTGCTTTCTGGCAATTTCAGTCTGCTTTGTGAGGAACACTTCTCGCTCGAGCGTCAGGTCACTTTCTAGTTGAAGCTTCGTGAACAGACACATATCGCGGACACCAGCGACATTACTGTCGGGAATTAGCTCATCCTTGAGTAGGCCATACTCGCACGTCTTACTCAGCGCGTACAGCGATGTGATAGAATCAGCGACCGGTTCCTGTTCTTTCTGAATCCGGGTATTGAACATAGCCCGCTCGTGGATAATGTTTTTCTTAACAAAGAGTTGTGCCTCAAAAGCTCCGATTGCTGATGAGTCGTCTCAGCTGCAGCGGTCGGAATTCTGTATATGGCATGTATCTCAGCTGCCTCAGGTCCCATTAGGTAAATTCGAGAGTTTACATGGTTGGCCTTGGGCTTCAAGTGCAACTCTGATACCGCACTTCTGAAGGCACTTCTGATATCATGACTTGTAGTAGTCGGGCTTAATCAGCTATGCACAAAACTGATTCAGTGGTCGAAGCCAGTCACGAGGAAGTGCCTCCTCGAGATCGGCATGCGGTTCTTCAGCAGTTCCCTGACTTTGCCAAGGGAGTAAAAAATATTGGCTTGTATTGTTTAAACTTTACCGTGAAAAGAAGCTTCTCTCAGTGCGGTAGTCACAGGTATAATCTGTGTTGCGTGTTTTTTATTTATTATGTCCTGCCTCTTGAGCACTTTCTATATCACATAGATAAAGTTATGTCACACAATTGCAAGTACGAATGTGTATAGTGCGTAAATCTCAAACCCCATACTGTTTCAGTGCCATCAAAACACCACTAGTTATAACGCCCTTAGTTACGATATATTTTTCTTGTTTGGGATCATTTTTAAATTTTATTAGAACATACCGTATAAAAACTGAATTGCTTCTATTGTTTTTCATGCGAAGTTTATTTACCAAGATTTTTCTTTTTTATACCAATCAATGGATGGAATTAGCAACTATGTACTAAACGTAACGCCAATCTATTCCGAAATTAATTCACACCAGCATGACATGTTGTAAGCAAATTGTTGTTTTGCATTCACGCAGGTACCAGTTTTATTTTCAACTGCTTATTTCGAAATATTATGAACTTGTGTGTATCAAAAATAAAACCCACGATTTATATCGCTTTCTTCACATTAAGGTTGCTCAAGCTTACCGTCATTGTTAATAAAAGCAGTTCACTAAAACAAGAGTTACATCAACGTGTATCTCCATTTTAATAAATATAACTCTAAATTATGTGTATTCAACTCATGCACAATTTGTTTTAAATGTTTATGTGTCAGCTACTGTAAACACTGTGGGCAACCTGGGGATCCCCATGCCAAAGCGACAATGGTCACTTGCACCGCTTGAAGACCAAGTGCAATTGGCCACGGGAGCGGCGTTCTCCTGCGGATAAAAGGCCGCCGCAACGTATGCAGGAGGGGGGGGGGCGATCTTGATCGCGACGCAGGCGATGACGGTAAATGAATAACTAAAATTTGCTGAACAATTCTCCGAGAGAGGTAGTAGGAAGGGAAATACCACAACACCTCAATAAAGAGAAGCAATATATACAACTGTCGCTACTTCACGTTTAATTGCTCCAAGGCCATGAAACATCAGTTAATTTATTGAACAATTTTTATTCGTGTTCAAACTACTGAAAAATATTAATGTTCGCGAGCCCTTAATTTCACGAATTTTTCAATTCGCGAAATTTAAGGGTACGCGAAAATTTCGATCCTTAAGAGTTCCAATGCAGGCGTCTTCAATTCGCGAAGCTTAGTAGCCGCGATTATGTCTTCTGTGACCGATTCACGAAAAATAGGGTCCGCGAAAATAAAGGGTTCTACAGTATAACAAATTACTTACAAAATAGTGTCTCACAAAAGCATGCTTGGAACTAAATCGTTCTTCCGTAACACATCTTTGACTCCCTTCCTTTTACTTTCCGTGCTTTATTTTCTCCCAACGTTTCACCAGATACGTTATTAGAGTAACGGCCATACTTAATTGCTGTTACACTGGACAGGTTGGAAGGACTGTTACACTATTTCTGTTGCACTGGATAGATTGGAAGGTGCATTAATGACCCCACGAGGGATCATGCAGCTCCAGTGAAGGCCATAACCGCAGCAGGGCCTCTACGCGCTGATTGTGGGGTGTGTCAGCGTGTTGCTAAATTTCCAAGCCAAAACATCTTGGAAAGAAACCGCAACAGGTTATCTCGAGAAATTCTGGAGCCCTTGTTATTGACCCAAGGGCGGACAATTATGTGAGCGCGCTTTCCTTTGAGCTACAGCACACAAAATTTGCCTACCTTACCGGGGCCGCACCTATGAAAGACAAATGAAAGATGAGGAGCATGGCTCGGTAGAAGAGGAAGAAGACGTCCCTCAATTGATTTAAATGTAATCTAGATGTGGATAAAAAACGGCAGTGGAACGCAATAGAGATGACAAAAATTATGAAATTACGATCTTATTGAAAAGCTGCTAGTCCGGCCGTGTGTATGCCTTCTCTATGTTGATCGGGCCCTATATATAGAAATGAACCAACCAGCTCAGCTCCAGGCCGGCCAGTAAATATTCCACTGGTCTGCGAAAACCTCTTCTGCTATAAAACTACAATGTGTGGCAAAAATGATGATTTAGCTAGGAATATACATCATCAGTGGCAAAACGTATGTGGACATCACGCAATTTCAGTTTCACTTTCCTTTGCGGTTGCTGGCAGACAAGTACAGTTTAGTTTCGACGCCGGCGGCTGGCAACCAGAGTTGGCTTCGGTATGCCGGCAGAGGGCGAGGGTATCAGAGTATCAGGTTCGCGTTCCGAAAGAGAAACGACGCGTCCGCAGCAAGACCGCTCTTTTATGTAAAACCTTCGGTTGTGAAACTTAACCAGAAAAATATTTTATGTACCGGACATTTTCTGCTACGTTTCTACTACTACTCAATACGTAGACATAATTCACAATATGCTTCTTGCGTCTCGGTACAAAAGTATTTCATATTGTGTATAGATATGATTAATTTTATGCCGAGGCGTTTCGAAGATATATTCTTTATTCTCTTTACTCAGAAAACTCTTGCAGGGCCTAGAAGGCATTATTGCAGGAGGCAAATAGTAACAAAAAGAAAGTTTCAGCATTTGCAGCACGAACTAAACATTCATGTTAAGTGTTCCAGTCCCTGAACGTCCTGACAAAAAACGAATTTTCGAAGCTTCTGGTACAGTACTCACGTATCTTGTGCACATGATAATTCCGTTTGGAAAAATATTTTGGTTTTAAGAGGTAGGCTCAGCTATTAATACCAGTAGCTTCATGATAAATTCTGCATACAAATTGCAACCGTAAATCTTTTCGGCTGATGATCAAATGACCACCGCACTAGTGTTTGCTTTGTATAAAAACGGTCGTAATGGCCGAGGTCGAAGCGTGCAGCACGATTTTGTATTTTTTCCAAGCCATTAATGCGATTTTGTTTTTGAAAGGGTCCCACACAGTGCATGCGTAATCAAGGATAGGCCGTACATAAGCAGAAATTGCGATATGCTAGCTCTTTTATTTTGGCGTAGCGTTTTTCAGGTTTTTTTGGACAAAGTCAAGTGGGTGACCCGCCCTCATAATGACATCGTCCCTCTGCGAATCCCACGTGCAGTTGGATGACAAAATGACTCCAAGGTATTTTACTTTATTCACATTTCTTATTAGCTCATTATTTATATATTACTCTGTCTCAATTTTTTTATGTGTGAAGCTAACATGAATGCATTTCTTTACGGTAAATTGCATCCCCCCTTCACCGTACCAATGTTCTATTCGATCTAGGCCAACCTGCAGTTGTCTGGAACCCTCCCCGTTTTTTATACACGTGTACACAGCACAATCATTTTCAAATAATCTTAATCTGGAAGTTACACTGACATGAATTTGGTTGATAAATATTAAGAACATCAATGGCCCTAGAACCAACCTCTGTGGTACATCATACTTAACTTCAGCAAAATCGGACGCCTCGATGTTTAAAAGTGCACATTGCTGACGCGAACTCAAATATGACTGAATTCAGTCTAATGTGGTAATATTTATTTGAAAAAAAAAAATCAATGTGTGACGTAAAAACGAGTACAACATTGTGTCGAACACTTTCCTATAATAAAGAAAAACGCAATCAGTCTGTTCACCTCTATCTACGGACATGAAAGATCATGATAGAGCTCGGTTAGTTGCGTGCCACAAGAATAACCCCTCTTAAACCCATGTTGAGAATTTCTGAACAAATTACTTCAACTAAGATGCTGCATTATCTGGCTATACAAATTGTGCTCATGTAGTTCGCAACAAATTGATGGTAAATAAATTGGTCTTTAATTTGTAACGTCCTTTTTGGGTCCCTTCTTGGGACCCAAAATGAACGTTTTTGGGGAGCTTCTTGGGACTCAACCAGTCTTCAAGCGAAGACTGGTTGAAGATTATCAAAACAGATGGGGCAATGGCGTCAGCACAGCGCTTCAGAATCCTAGGCGAAATTTGATCAGGGCCAATCGCTTTAGTTTCGTCTAAATATTTAGTAGCTTAAGGAATCCCTGGACACTAATGTCAACTGAAGGCATTTCATCGTCTCTGTTTGTAAGCGTTACTGGCGTTATATTTTTCGTAGGCCAAAAACCCTGATTGAAAACATTTAGTAATGATGCAAGCTTTTTGACGGGCATCTCTAATTAGCTCGTTTTTTACTAATAAGTCGGGTATTCTCATCTGGTCAGTTACGCAACTTTTCGGAAACTTCCAGAACTGTTTATTGTTATTTTTCATTCCGCGTTCGACCCGCCGTAGGTAATCGCCTTTTGCTTTCTTCACAGTGACCTCGTACTTCGTCGTCAGTTCTTTCAGTTTTCCGTCATTTACTGCTGAGTTTTGTGCGTAACCACGCTATTGTTTTTTTTTTGTTTTGTTTTGTTAATCGTAGAACACTACCGTTGATTCATGGTTTTGCTCTGTTTTTTTTTTTTTTTTAATTTGGATGCATCAATACATGGTATGTATTTCTCCGTTAGCTTTATCACTTTCTGCCTAAAGAGTAGCCACGTGTAGTGCACAACTCTTTCTTCAGGTACGCATTCAAATGAAAAAAAGCAATTAGACAGCTCGGAGCTAACGCCCTCATGATTTGCGTTTTCGTACAAAAACACCTTTCTATCCGAAGTCAACTTTACACATGCAGATTGAAAACCAAGCGCCGCAACTACAGCGTCATGGTCGCCTATGCTCGGTAGGACATCAATTCGTTTAACAATGTTGGGATTATTACACAAAAGATCAAGTATGTTGTGTCCGCGCGTAGGTACAAGTACATTAGGGATAATACCTAGACAATCAACCATTCACTTTATATAAAGATCAAGTCGAGTCGTTGTTTTACAGGCACACCCGTCATCACTCCATATTAAGTCTGGCAAACTAAAATCGCCACCAAGTGCCACGCATTCATTAATAACACCAGGAACTCTTGTTTAGGGTGTCTCTACAAGTAGAAACGGAATTCGGGGGCGTGTAGAAAACTACTACAGTAAAACATGTTATTGGTCAGCCTTAACCGACACCACACTGATTCTACATTTCAAGCTATATCGAGTTGGCGACTTTGCCGCAAATGACTGTTAACTAACAGAAAGAGTTCTCCCCCGTGAAATGACCTGTTCATTCTGTAGACGTTAAAGTATCTAGGGAATACTTAATGATCTAAGACAGAGTTGTCAAGCCATGATTCGGTCCCAAGAATAATATCGCCTTGAACAGATATGATCAAACCTGATAATTATTCTACTTCATAATTACACTTCTACAGTTCTCGTCCATCACATTGCTATCCTTTCTCACCGCTTTCTTAGCATTTGTTGGATATCAGTTACGTTGCACAGGTACAACCTCCTTTCTTTCACTGTTCCAAGTAAACATTTTTGTATTAATTACAAGCTTATCGTACGTTAGATTAACTTTGTTGGTACCTTCTTCTTTTCTAACATTTGCATATGCCCAAAGATGTCGAATGTTTTCTTTTACTTCTATTGAATAGTATCTTGACAAAGACACCGTTGCACACTTTAATTTAAACTCGTTCTTCAAAAGTGCAGTTTTTTTCGTCTAGATAAGAAAAGTGTATTAATATTGGTCATGATTTATTGTCCATGGTGTCTCTGGAGCCTGTGTACTTTTTTTTTTGTTTTTGATACCTTCACACCAAATATCTTGGCAACACTTTCGGTAACCACTTTCTGGTTCAACAAAACGGCTGATTCCATAAAGGCCTCCGACAAACCGTAAACAATTGGGTTGTTATGCCGGCTCCGGTTTTCAAGGGCGTCAAGCCTTGCAGCCATTGCAGTGACGTTTCTTCCTAAATACTGGACACAATATGTGCATATTTCAAGGTCAGGCTCTGGTCTCTAGAGGCGCTCAACTTTAGTTTTAATTGAGGATTGTCTTACTTTCCTTGTCTAATCTGTTCGACTAGTTTATTTTTATTTTCCTACATGTCGTGTTTTAGCGTCCTCTGGCCATCAAGATTGGCTGCCAACTGAACTTCCGTCAACGGGACAGGGTTAATATCCACATCTCCACTAAGCAGAAGAACGATGAAGCAGAGTGATTCAAAATAGGCGGCAACACATTACAATAAAGCTCCCGTGCGAGGCAGCACTACAAGACAGACACAATTGCTTTTCCCTCTAGTGTAGGAATGAGTTTTATAAACCTGGGTAGCAAACAAGAGCTGGTTTAGCCGTGGCCGCATCGTTGCAGTGCTGTCTCGCCCACTGAGTGCAAGGGCGAAATGGACGGTGCAGGAAAACTCAGTTCCTGTCGATGACTATGGGGCTTCATAAACAGTTGTAGATATCACCGGCGAAATTGTTCTATTTATTGAAAACCTGCGAATGGAAAATGATGGTGCGGGCCATATCTTGCACATAGATATTGGTATTTTTCGCTTTATGAACTTCATGGCAAAGTTTTATAGTACTATACTGGAAAGTTTGCCGCAGGAGGCAGCAAAACGTTCAACACGAAGTTAAAAGCATTTCGACCGAGGGATTATGCAGAGAACGGATAGAAATAGTGCTAAAATAAAAAAAAAATATGTATTCAAACAAATTACGCGCTGCATTAGTAAGAAATCACTAGCAATCTGCCATTCAGAAACGTATGTCACGTTCAAATAATTTCAAAAGAACATATGTCTCTCCCAACTTTCTTTTAACGAAATGGTTCGTCAATTAAGTCTTCTTGTTAACGACATTGCACGGAATAAAGAAATACTTTTATTGTACGAAGTTAAGTGAAACAATTTTTTTTTTCTGCTACGTCTCTGTTTTCAATATTATTCGACTTTGAGCGCATGAAGATACCAAAATCAAACAGAACTAATTACAACGGCTTTAAAATTGACCGAGGTTGGCGATGCAGTCGAGTCGGTTCATATACAGCTGGGAACAGCCCACACACAACAAAGACGAGGAATGTGGAGGCGGGACATTGACTGATTATTTTTGTAGGGGGCGCGGTGTCATCTTGACAAGAGGAAATTCACGGAATGTTGGAGGGGATTAAGAATTGAGCAAAATATCCCCAATCAGGAATACATGGCTCCGTTGCTCACCAATAGAGCATTACGAGTTCTATTGGAACCATGCGAATATCGCTGGCATCAATGTTATATGAAAGAGGTTTTGGAATGTGTCACCTAAGACGAAATCTAATTTAAGACAAAGACCCGAATATTCACCTCTGCGATTATAAAGAATTAATTATCCAGGATATTGAGAAGAAAGCAAATTCCTACAACCGAAGAAGCTAATCGAATGTATGCCAGACTGAGATCAAAACTAACTTCTCGCAAACATGCTTCCCCTCTTCCAGACACACGTACGATAAATGCAAGAAACGTACCCAGGCAAAGAGTAGAGCTGCCTATAATATCTGTTTTGCTCTAGGTCAGATTTTTATTTTCGTTATCTATTCATTCTGCATAGTAGGGCTATAGAAAATATGCCATGTCTACTTTTAATTTTACGATGACCTGGTTTACAGCTTTTTTGTTTCTATGATTCTCGGTAGCTAGCGGCTAGCACGTGCTCCATCAAATGCTGAGGCGGGCGGTGTGTCTACCCTTGAGATCTTGATTGTTTCAAATATGTCTCGGTATTTTGAAGCTCCATGCGTTCTAAGAACCTACCGAAAACCTGCGCTTCCTGTCCATTCTAGAATTCAGGTGAATATACGACGCTTGCAGTCATCCAGCGATGCTAATATTTAGAGCCTTTTAAAACGAGCTCTGGGGTATCTGCCGGGTAAATGCAATCGGAAACACGTTTTATTATGCATCATTCTTCGATATGTTTCGACCTTTGTCTTTTCTAAAATGTGACACGCGGTGGATGATGGTTATTCATTTTTCTCGGACTTTCCAAACTTTTCTTTTTAGCGCGCCAGAAGGCTAGTGATACGCCAATTGAGACAGGTGTTCTTATCGGGCGACAGCGTAGTCTCACAGGCGGTGTTTTACGCCCCCAATAGTGCCATCGGGGCCACGGACGAGGGGCCAGTTCGGACCCCAATCGCTCGATATGCCTCTACGCCACAGAGGCGGTCGAGCCTCCTAGGCTGCACGTGGCTGATATTCAGATAGTTCCGTCCAGTCGCTCCTACGCTCTCGGCTATAGCCAGGCCAGAAAGTTGCTCGCTGCGGTCAGTGTCACTCACCGTCTGCAGCGTCCTCTCTGTACGGATGGCGTGCAGCACCATGGCATTCCCGACGAGCGTGGTGAGGCTGAGCGCATACAGGGCCAGCCCCAGGGCGACCGCAGCGGCCAGGTCGCGGACGCCGTGAGGCACGGCCGGGTCCGCCCTAGTGGGTCCGGGAGAAGTGGTCACGTTGCGCCAGGCGCCGTCGCTCCACGCGACGTCCAAGCCGGTGTCGTTGTCGTTCATGCGGCAGGCGCGCCGCATGAGCCGTCCACTGTCCACATGGGCAGGCAATCCCCGAGGGGCGCCCTGTTCGGCAGCCCCTCGAGCCGTCTAGGGAGCGCCGAACTTGGCGGGGAGAGCGGGGCGCCGATTTGGGGAAAGCCGTGGGAAAACCGCGCGTGTGTGCGGAGCAGCCGTCGGAACTCGATTTCTCCGGAGGGAGTCTGCCGCCGCCTAGGGAAGCAACGGCGCATGCCTCAAGATTATTGGGGCGACACCTGGTGTTTCTTTTCGAGGTCGCTTGAACGCGGCTCATACCGCGCTCAAGCTCCGGCTCGAATGCTTCAGGAGCGCTCAATCGGAAGCAAAGTTCGGAAACTTTGCTAAAAGAGGCCTTACGTGGTATTGTTCATATTTTATCTGTGTTCTGATTCAAAAATTGTGTTGCCTTCTTATTTATCGCGTATGATACGTATGGGTTCTTGGGCGAATTGAGGTGTACGGCTTAAAGTATCGTTCGGCTCGATATTCTCATAATCTCCATGAAGATCTGCTCTGTAATAATAGATGTATTGCTCTTTGGCCACTCCAGCATTTAAAACTGCGCTGCACATTTGTGTCCGAGGTGTAGTTTTTTTTTCAACAAAAATGAGGGTGTAAACTAAGCGTGTGAATGTTATACATTGTGGATATACTCGAACTTGAGTATTTTATAGCGAAATAAAACGGAAGAAGACATTATATCGGCCACTCTTAAGAAAGAGCAAAAATATACACGCAGAAACTCATTTTATAGGTAAACGTTCGCTTACAAACGCTTCGTTAAAGCAAATTCGCTAAGGAATCTTAGAGATTTATTTTGCACTCAAACGCCTGATTCTCCCGTTGGCGGAACTATTTTGTTTAGTCAGCTTATATGCTTTCTCGAAGAGAATATTTATTTAATAAACGTCAACACAGTTTCAGACGCCACCTACCTGACCACAGACGCAACCTAGCTACACATAGATTTAGTCGCAATCTGACCCAACTTGCACTTACTGTTAATTACTTCGCAAAGTCAATTGGTTCCTGTTTTTAAACTTACGTAACTTTTGTATAAATTAAGCGAAGGCTTTCGATTGCGTGCCTCACGGAAAACTACTCATTGAATTTAGAGAATTATGAACAGTTAACACATTTTAAAGCGGTTATAAGCATATTTGCATAACAAAATAATTTTGTTCAAATACAAGATTCCCGCTCCTCTATAGATCAAGAGTAGAATCGGGAGTTCGTCGGGGATCTGTTCTTGCACCCCTACTTTTTTTTATTTCTATAAACGATATCGTCGTGGGAATATAATGTCAAATTCGTTTATTCTCTGAGGATTGTTTAATATAGTAGTCAGCGAAATGGTGAGATGACAAAGTTGTCCTAAACAGGGATGACGAAAATAGGATATAATCATGAAACAAATTGTCTCTTCAAATTGTATTAGATCTCTCTGAGCCCTAATAAATAAATCATCAAAGATTTTATGTCTCAAGCCTTGACCCCAGATTGACTAAACAGGAGTTCGAAATTATTTTGTAAATGGTGCGATGACTGGCAGGTGTCTCTACTGAACAAAGAAACACAATTCACTTTAGTTACACTCTTCAGGATACAACTTTAACCACGGCATGCGAATATAACTACCTAAGACTAAAATAAAGCTTCAGATCTACGTTGGAACTCGTATATTGACTTTATTACCTGAAGAGTAATTAATAAAACCTGGGCGCTAAAAAAGATACTGAACGACTGCTAGAGCAAAACCAAACTAACGTCGTATAAAACTCGTGAGATATTCAACTGAGTATGCAGACGCTGTTTGGAGTCCGCACACTAAATCTACATTAACAAATTAAAAAGAAATAATAATTTAGAAGAAGGCGTTATTATTTATATTTACCAAGTATGGCAGAAATATCACAATTTCTGAACTTGATATTCAGTCCGGCATTACCCTTTTAGAGAAACGTACAGAAAATAATCGACTGAAGTTTCCTTTTCAATATAAACAATGGAAACTACAACTTAGACTACCAAGACTACTTCCACTTTAACTCCTCTAGGGTCACGCGAAATAAAGAGAGTAAATCAATCACTGAAATAATGTGCAAGACTGATTGTTCAAAATACTCTTGCATTCCTCATAGTACTCAGGATTGGAATTTATTACTGGAAAAAATTATCTTCGATTTGTATTAGATCATTTTGAGCCCTTAAAAATCAATCAGATTTATTCAGATTTATTTTCCTCAAAAATATCCCAATTGGGTAACATTACATGAGGGGGGAATAAATACAACATTCAATGTACACTATTAAAAGATACACAGCAAAACACACACAAAAATTCATTGATCCCACTTTACAAATGAGAATTACTTCAAATATAATCTTCAAATATTTGATGTCTCAGGCCTCGACACCAGATTAATAGAATACTTTTCTGGTCAGTGTGGGTTCCTGATCAACATATGTGATGTGGTGTTTATTTTTTTTTTACTGCTGCGCTACCACACCCTGTGTATGATTTACTGTGAACATTGAACAATGTATCTTTCTACCTTGGCTGTCCCAAGGCTGCAAGTAATATCAATAAATAGATAATTAACAAATTGCGAAGAAACGTACTACATTCTATTAACCGGAATAATACGACGGAAAGAGAATGTTGTTAAAGCACAACCTGAAACACACGCAAAATAGTGACATTATTTTGTTGGATTTAACGCGGTTGTGTTTGAGTTGAACTTGAATGAACGTTTTGTGTGGCCGGTTCTTCATTTGCGAGAAAGAATTACGTATTTAGCCTAGTCCATGCAGTCGACAAAACCCTCTTTAACGATGCTATTATAAGCGGGCAGACAAAGGTAATACGCAATTTGGAGAGCTACATTGCTTTACTTGTACTTTGGTAAATATTTATTTTAATATATATTGCCGCGCGCGCAGCGAGCCAAGTAGGCAGCGCGGCCGTGGTTTAACGCTTATCGTGCCTGCCTCCCAAACGAAGTGCCAGGGTTCAATTCCCGGGAGCGACGCGTATTTTGTTTATCCTAGCAATTGAATGTTCTAGTAAATTCGAGAATCCGGTTGCTTGCTCGAGGTGCGAATGTTCTCGTCGCCGAACCTTCCAGGCCGATTGTTCAAGAAGCCAACGCGTGTACATAAGGGGCTCCGCATGGCTATTTTCAGTCAGTCTCGCCCCAGCGCTCGATCTTGCGGTTTCGCCTACATCGACGCCCGCGACGCTCTGCTGTTTTTTTTTTTCCCTTTTTATTTTGGGCACAAGTTCGCCCCATTAAACGTTTAGTTTCCTCAGCTATCATCGCCTCATCAATTGTCATTCGTGACAATATGAGTGAGCTAATCATCTAGTCTTAGGTAACTGATCCTACATTTAAATACATGGGAAGGGCTACCGGAATGACGTTCTAGCCGTAAACTTG
Source organism: Ixodes persulcatus (assembly GCA_013358835.2). Taxonomy (NCBI): domain Eukaryota; kingdom Metazoa; phylum Arthropoda; class Arachnida; order Ixodida; family Ixodidae; genus Ixodes; species Ixodes persulcatus. Next base: position 13,639 of record JABSTQ010009160.1, on the reverse strand, counting down.
GCATACGGGTAATCTAGTGATATTCTTTTATCATATCCCGCTACCTACAAAGCTTTGATTGAAATTTGAGTTTTTCTTAAGGCGAACGGCTTAAAATAAGGTTACGGACCAACACAGCAGCGCAACAGCAGAAGTAAACTTTAATCATTACTTAATAAAGTAAGCGAGATATTATATGTTCGTGATTGTTTGCCTGAGACAAAATAACCCTGAAGTCAATCTAAAGAGATTGTCTTTTCACGAAATGACGAAGCGAGGAAAAAGGAATAACTGAGGAAACTGAAACGTTTAATAGCGGCGAACTTGTGCCCAAAACAAAAAGGAAACCGAGAAAAACAACAGAACGTCGCGGGCGTCGAAGGCGGCGTAACAGCAGTATCGAACGCTGGGGCGAGACTGACTGCGGCTTGACACGCGGAGGCCCTTATGTTAACACGTTGGCTTCTGGAACAATCGGCGCAGAAGGCTCGGCGACAATACTTCGTTTAAGCGTAAGTCCAGACGCAGCCGACGCTGCAAGCTAATCGGACCAATCAAGCAGCGTTAAAAGCGCTAGTCACTCGGCCTTTTCTGCATATAATTGGTTCAGCGATAATAGAACACGTTCGGAAACGGAACAAACAAGATGATGATGCACTTTTGATGCTGTCTGATTGGTCCGACCAGCTCGTAACATCGGCTGCGTCTGGACTCAATGTGAAACATAGTATGGAACATTCGAACCTTGAACAACCAACAGGGTGCTCGAATTTACCAGAACATTAAACTGAAATAATAAATAAAATATGCCTAACTCCCAGGAATTGAGCCCTGGTCCTCCGCGCGAAAGCCAAGTGCACTCTTAAAAAAACAGGAGTCCAAAGGGAGTCGCTGCTTCCATGACTCTCTTCGCTGCCTCCATTACTCCCTTTGACACTTCACGACTCTCTTAGAGAGTCAATAATTCGTGTGACTCTGTTTTGACTCTACCGCTTCTCAACGGGAGTGACAGGTCAGCAGCAATTGGCGCATCGTATTCGTTTTCTAATTTATTTTCCAGGTATTCAAGGGCTAATAAATTTTGTGAATAGGTCGTTCCACAATGTAGCAATCAACACGTACACACCCAACTAACGGTACCCAATCTTTATTTTTTATTTCTAAAATTGTCACTTCCATTTAGCGATTAGTGGGCGAATATAAATACTAAGAGCAAAGCACGAAAAGAGTAGTAAATATTATTGCATTACATAGAAACCACATGTCACAAAAAAAAGCCACAAGATATTAGATCAGTAATACCTTTGCAAGACAAGACACTTTCAACGGGTGGTTTTGGCTTGGCCGGGCTCTGGATCAGTCGTCTGCCGTCGTATCCACGCAGCCATCGCTCACGTCGTCGTCGTGAATTGCTCCACACTCGAGCGCTATGCAGTAATTACCCTTTTCTTCCGATGGCTACTTATCGAACACAACTAATAACGAAAGAGTTAAGATCTTGATGGCTCAGGGAGTGAGCAAAAAAGCCGCCCCGAAGAAGTCAAGTGAACGCAGGTCGTACGCCGAACGCCTCGCAAGATCAATGCGTGCATTTGTTTGTAAGCTGGAGAACAGCCACTAAGACTAGTACTCAAATTTTATAAAACCATTTCGTCGCCGTTCGCTATTTTCATTGAGGCTAACGCGGTACATGACGACCCTCGCTCTCCTAGAAGGCGTTCAGGCGCAAACATGCACCTCGTGCTACGGCGCCCAGACGAAATTGACCAAGGGAATGAGGGTGCTATAGAAGTGCAGTACTATTAGTCTAAGTGGTTGTTCTAGACAGGCACGTAGCACGGGGGGGGGGGGGGGAGGGCATGAGGCCCAGCCCCCCCTTCCCCCTGAACTCTTCCATTTTGCTGAGACCTGCCCTCCCCCCTCCCCCTCATACAGCATTTTGTCATGGCCCCCCCCCCCCCCCCCCCCCCGAAACAAAATCCTGGCTACGTGTCTGCTTCTAGAGGTTGCGAACTAATGCACGCAGTGAGCTGGCACGGCGTTCGGCGTACGTCGACCTGCGTTCACTTCGCCTCTGCTGGGGTTTTGCCCACTCCCCTGATAGCAAAATCGTAATTGTCCCGTTATTGGCTGTGCCTTTGCTATGTCGATAAGAACAGCTAGGGTACTTACATCATCGCGAACATTATCGCGAGATAGTTTGGAGCAATGTACGATGACGTAAGCAATAGCGGTGCGGAGACGATAGCAGCGAAACGAAAACCGAAAGTACCCTTTGACAGTCTCCTGCTCCAGAGAGAACCTGAACCACTAGGGGAAGACTATGTTCCAGGCGCTGGGAACTTTTATGGGCAACAAAGGATGGGTATATCGTATGAATTTGAAAAAACAATTTTTATAATTGACGATTTCATTAATATTCAACGCTTGAAGAGGAGGACGCAGCTTTCATCTAAGAACCAGACAAATTTAACTTTTCCAAACTTACTCTCGCTTACTCGATAACGTCAGAGCTCGCGTATGAGTAGCGGTTTCTTTACTCCAGAGTAAATACTCACGCACCGCTTCTCGATCGGGAGGTGACGTCGGATCAAATCGAGTAAATAAGTCATGTGATCTGTTTGACAAATATTGAGGTGGAGCGATTTATGCGAAAGTATTGAGTTTCTTTTTTCTTTTTTTTTTTTTCAACGGAGGAATTTTTAGTGCGCGATATCCACACCGTGCACCTTCCCCGGGAAGATATACCTGTTGGGAACTCCGTATTCTGACGTTCAATGTTTAAAATGTTCAAACGCAATAAATAACAAAACACAATAAAAATTTTCTTTAGGGTGTGTGTAATGGCAGGAGAACGCTAGTAAAGCAATAAAGGCTTAGAATATTTTATGTATATGATCAATCAATTACCCCACCTCATCTCCCGCCCCTAGAAATTGCCTATACCGGTTTGGAAGTTCTATTTGTGATTTTGCAATCCTATTCGGGTCAAAGCGAACTTAAGTTACATATTACTGTTGAGAAAGCCCCCTGCGCTGTACCGCGACGCCGTCTGGAAGAAATCTCTGCTGAAGGTAAGCGGTGCAAATTACGATACGTGGAGCAATACGTTTAGAGCACCTGGAAAACCTACAGCGGTCGCGATGATTAGTGGAAAACTTTTTGATGTTTCACTGAAAGCAGTGAGTTATTTTGATCTCAATATGCAGCCCAAACAGGAGCAAAAAAGCCGGTGGAACCATCTAAAGAAAAAACAACGACAAAAAAACAAGTCGTCAATGTAAAAAAAAACGAAGCGGTTAATATTATTGTTTTTTCTAGTGCTTTCTCCATGATCAAAAAATATCGTTTGCTATCTTCCGCCATCACTGCTATGTTTTCTTTGTGGCGTATCCCAAGACAAAGTCAATCTGCACAGTATCCAGCCCGCTCCAAAATCGAGTACTAAGTACACAAGTACTGTTTACTTCGTTTACTCACGATTTCACGTGGTATTTTCCGCGGACGTAGGAGGCATGTTACTCGGGTAAGATTTGGAATATAGCCTAAGTGTATTATGCTTTACTAATAACTGAAGATGTGGGGTTCTGCCGGGCATTGTTAGTGTACTAGTAGGGATATGAAGTGCAAGATAAGTGCCAAAGGAAAGGAGGGGAAGGACGTTTCGACCAAACGGTCTTCTTCAGGAAAAAGGGTAGATGACAGATCAGAATAAGAGAACCGCATATGCAAGAGGCATAGGTAACACGTGACAGATGTGACGTTTTGGAGAAACAGAGGGAAGAGGAAAAGTCGTCAAGTAAGGTGCGAGGTTGAAGTCAACAAGTTGAGGAATGCGGGTGCGGGGGAACCTTATAGTCCCCGCGTGACGGGCCAAATTATCAACAAAAAAAAAGGAGGAGGAAGGAGCGGGAGAAAGGGGAATGTTTATTAGCCGAAAGAAAGTCTCTTGTTCAAACCGCAAGGAAACTCCGTCTTTAAGTTAAAAATTAATCTGCTTTCTTCTTTTTTCCGTGAGGTGGGTGTATGGAAGCCTGATTTGATGACGCATATTCGCATGTTAAGTTCAGAGTGATTTGTGGAGGAGAAGTGTTTAGATACGTGTGTGGAAAGGTCATGTTTGAGTTGGCCCGTTCTTTCTAGTATGACGATTCTGCGGTGTTCTCTGAAGCGTTCGTGGAATCGGCGGTCAGTTTTACCGATATACAATAAGGTTGGACAGAGTGTGCACGAAATGATGTATATCAATGAATGAATTTGGGGTTTTCTGGCGCAGCAGCAACATAGGCCATAGTGCGCCAAACACAGGGTGAGTAAATATTACAAGACTAAAGGTTTATTATTGCAGTGGATCAAAATATGAAATATAACTTTAAAAAAAATGCTAGTTTAAAGTCGATGTAAAATAATATGTTTTCTAAGAAGTTAGAAACATGTGTGTGCGGAGTAACAGGCTCGTCTCCAAGAAAGGGTGCCAAGTGGAAAGGTATTTGTTTTCTGAAAAAGATGGGAAAGTAGGCGCGTCGTTCATTATTAAATTGTGGGCATACTAAAAGGATGTGAAGTACACTTAACCCTATTGAAAAAAACCAGCTTAAGCTGGTCCCAGCTTCAAGATCGGTTATTGCTCCAGCATGCCCAGTTTGGAATGCTGGTTGATCCGGTCATACTGGTCATGGTAGTTGATCTGGTCCCAGCTTCAAGCTTGGTTATTGCTCCAGCATGGCCAGTTTGGCATGCTGGTTGATATGGTCATACTGGTCATGCTGGTTGATCTGGTCCCAGCTTCAAGCTGAGTTATTGCCCCAGCATGCCCAGTTTAGCATGATGGTTAAGCCGGTGGACTTCCCCACCAGTTTAACCAGTTTACATTGATACATAGGATAAACAAGCCAAACTCTTTAGAAAAGCCAGCTCGGCATTCAATTTATTATTTTCGTACTCGCGGCCTGCTCACATGAGTTCAGATGCTACACGTCCTGGGCGCTGACACAGTACTAACCGACGCAGACAGTGGTTCTCGGTGCAAAACAAACAATGCTATTAAAACTAGATTGCTTATCTCTCAACACGAGAAATACTAGACACACGCCAAAAGCAGGCAATAACAATAAAAAATACTACACGGATGAGAGAAGCGAACCTGGGTCCCGCCAGTAATGGGGGTGAAGCGGCCTTCTTGAGTAGTTGGCAGAAGCGAGGAAATCCGTGTAGCTTGGACGGCATGTACGATACTTTTCGGCACCACCATCATTCACGAGCACACACACGTTCGAAGACACGTAGCGACGCCTCTGTCGGGGCGTCCGACTTCTTCCCGTGCTGAACGGACTGCCGCTCGCTTTCTCCTCAAATCCCGCTTCGCTTGCACCGCCGATCAAGTAGTCTCCAAACAACGCGCACACAGCCGTCCCTTCGAAAATCTGCCGAAGATAGCCAAACGTGTCTCAAATTCTCCGTTCCTACCACTATCTCTCTCTCTCTTCTCGCACACAAAGGAAGCTCGCAGCGCACCTGAAGCGCCCGGTCGTCTTCCCAAAACGAGAGGACAAAGAACAGGACGTGGCCTCGCCCCAGCCTAAGCCGACCTTGGCGCGCGCGCTCCCAGCAATGCCAGCTCGGCCACCTCTAGCCGACCTTGGCGTGCGCGCTCCCAGCAAGACCAGCTTGACAAGCTCGAACCAGCTTGGGCCAGCTTCAGCACCAGCTCGAACCAGCTTGACAAACTTGAACCAGCTTCAGTACTTGCTCAAACTAGCTCAATTACCAGCTTGCCCAGCTGCAGTGCCAGCACGAACCAGCTTGAACCAGCTTGACCCGCTCGAACCAGCTTGACAAACTTGAACCAGCTTGAGTACCAGCTCGAACCAGCTTAAGTACCAGCTTGTCCAGCAGCAGTGCCAGCTCGAACCAGCATGACCAGCTTGAACCAGCTTGATTACCACGTAGACCAGCTCGACCCAGCTCCAACCAGCTTAAAAACCAGCTAAACCAGCTTGGCCAGCTTGATTTTCTTGCTGGTTTTTTCAATGGGGAAGGTTTCTGAGCAATAGTCGCACATTGGTGGGTCGTCGTTTTTTAGAAGGTAGCGGTGAGTCAAGTGTGTGTGGCCTATCTTCAGTCGACGTAAGATTACCTCATAGAACCTTTCCCGATGTCTGGCGATGCGCCATTCACTTAAAACAGGTTTAACTCTATGTAGCTTATTGTGAGGATCAGAGTCCCACTCTACTTGCCAGGAATCTTTTATTTTATTTCGTAGTGTAGTTCTATAGTCTGTAACTGGGAGAGTGTGAATTTAATGGGCCTGTTTACACATGCACCTGCGGCTCGGTTGGATTCCTCATTGCCGTGTATTCCTATGTGGCTAGGAACCCAGCAAAAGTGAATAGTGATGTTTTGCTTTATAGCGTTTGTTAGTTTAGCACGACGAAAAGAAACGAAAGGATGTTTCCAGGATGTTGCAGAGTTAAGGACAAGGAGGGAACTGAGCGAGTCTGTAAATATCACAGATAATCTGTATTTTTGTTTGATTATTTCGTCTACCATCAATAAGAGTTCATGAAGCTCAGCAGTAAACACAGATGCATTGGCATTAATCCGTCTACCACGTTGGAAGGACTGCCCAACCGCAGCACAGCCAGCATAGCCAAAAGCCTTTCGTCCCATCAGTAAAAAGCTTTTGTCGGTCTCGTAACGACTAGCAATCTTAAAAAAACTTCTTGTGTTATAACGCTAGCGGCGGCCACTTTCTTGTTGTATTTTGTCAAAGAGAGGTCGCATGTTAGAGCTAGGTCATCCCAAGAAGCACGTCTTTGTTCAGTTTTCATGACAGAACAGGATATGTCAAAACTATAGGTCGCTGCAGCATCCTTCACACGCAGTGCAAAGGGACGCGTTACGGATGGCTTGTTTTGAAACGCCTGCTTGTATTTTATGCTTTCAATCAAAAAGAATGTGGATGTTGTGGAAGAGTACGGAGTCTTAAAAAGTACTGCGTCTAAGATAAAACCTCCATTTATCAAGCGACCAATCATTTGACTCAGCATACAAGCTGGGCACGGGGGACGTTCGAAAGGCTCCGGTTGCCAGTCGGATCCCCTGGTGATGGATTGGGTCCAACATTTTAAGTGTAGAGGGTTTGGCAGAACCGTAAGCAATGCTTCCATAATCCAAAACTGAGCGAACACAGGCCCTGTAGATTCGCAAAAGGCAGACACGGTCGGAACCCCAAGAACGGTGTGCTAGGACCTTAAGAAGATTCGACTTTCGCTGACATTTTAATCTTAGTTCCTTTATATGAGGTCCAAAAGTTAATTTACTATCGAATACTAGGCCTAAAAACTTATGCTCCGATTTAACAGGAATGGGTGTACCTTTAATATACAATGATGACTCGGGAGACATTCCTCGTTTTCGAGAGAAACAAACAGCCACAGTCTTCTCGGCAGAAGACTGAAAGCCATTCTGGTCAGCCCACCTACTCATCCTATTTACCGTAAGTTGAACTTCACGCTCACAGATAGCTAAGTTACACGAAGAAAAACAAACCTGGACATCGTCGACGTAAAGAGAATGAGAGATCGTGGGCGGAATTACTTGAGATAGAGAGTTTATCTTTATAATAAACAAAGTGACACTCAAGACACAGCACTGCGGCACGCCATTCTCTTGGGGGAAAGGGTAGGAGATTGTAGCTCCCAGGCGTACCTGAAAGCTACGATCCTGGAGAAAGTCAGCAATGCAGTTGAACATTCTCGCTTTTATGTCCATCGAGATAAGGTCCTGGAGAATGCCGTACCACCAGGTGGTGTCGTAAGCTTTTTCAAGGTCGAAAAATACAGACAGACAAAATTGCTCATTTAAGAAAGCCTCGCGGACCGTCGTCTCAAGACGTACCAGGTGGTCAACTGTAGACCTGGAAGTGCGGAAACCACACTGGAAATCGCTTAGTAGTTCCTTTATTTCTAGTATGTAGATTAGCCTGTTGTTAACCAGCCGCTCAAATGTTTTCCTTAAACAGCTAGTAAGGGCAATTGGCCTGTAACTCGTGGCTTTACTTCTGTCCTTTCCTTGTTTTAAGATGGGGACGACAATAGCCTGTTTCCACGTGCTAGGAAATTTCCCTTTCGCCCAGATGATGTTAAAAGACTGGAGGAGAATGACTAGAAATGTTTCAGGTAGATGAGAAAGCATGCTAGGGTGAATTGCATCAAGCCCAGGGGATGTAGGCTTTGCAGCAGCAAGAGCTCGACGAAGCTCGACAAGGGGAGAAGGACAATTATATTCTTCAGTGCAATCCTCTGTCCTACGAATTGGAATTCTCTCGCACTTGGACTTAAACTGCAGAAACTCTGCAGTGTAATTTTCAGAACTAGAGACTTGCGCAAAGTGCCTACCCAGTGCGTTGGCTTGTTCATATGATGATGAAAATGCTTCTCCCTTCTCATCTAACAGGAAGGGGATTGAGAAAGGATGGTAGTCACCATTCATTCTACCCACTCTGTCCCAGACAATCTTTGATGGCGTGAAACTATTAATAGAAGATGCATACGAGCAAAAGGACCTCCTTTTTGCTCGTTTCCTAATATAGCGGGCTTTTGCACGTAATCGCTTAAATGCTAAGGGTTTCTGGAAGTAGGATACCTCCCAAATCTTGCCAAAGAACAGTTTTTGCGGTTCCTGGATTCTTTACACTGATTATCCCACCATGGTTTTGAACGTCTCGGCAGCTTGCCGGATGTCTGTGGGATAGACAGACGGGCTGCCTTAACAATTGTTGTTGTTATGAGAGCATTTGTTTCGTCCACGGAGGCCGCTTGCGAAAGATCCAGGGAAGAAGGAATATTCGACTAAAAAAGGTCCCAATCTGCTGATGAGATCTTCCAACGGGGGGAACGACAACGCAGCCTGGGCAGGACTTCTAAGAGAGTAAGACACACCGGTAAATGGTCGCTTCCATAAGGGTTATCCAATACATTCCAACTAAAATCTGTAAAAGTGCAGAAGAACAAATAGTGAGGTCAATGCAAGAAAAGGAGTGATTATCAGAACTAAAATATGTTGGCTCTCCTGTATTTAGTACACATACTTCTCTGAGAGATAAAAACCGCGCCACAACAGAACCTCGGGTGTCAGCTCAGACACTGCCCCAGAGGGGGTTGTGTGCATTAAAATCGCCCATTAAAATAAAAGGTTGAGGTAGCTGATCGACTAAAGTTTCAAGTTGGGCGAGTTCCAGGGCAAATGAAGGGGGGATGTAAATGGAGCAAATTGTAATAAGGCGTTGCTGTAGCAACCTCACCGCAACGGCCTCCAAAGGGGTGTCTAGGGGGACCACACAGGCAGGAGTGCCACTGTCTACAACAATAGCAACTCCACCGGAAGTGCCAGAGGTAGTCACGCGGTCCTTTCTGTAGGCTTGATATGATGTAAGAAAGTTGCTGTTGGGTGCTTTGAGGTAAGTCTCTTGCAGGCAAAAGGCAGAGGGTTCATGCCTCTGCAACAAGAGCTTCACATCATCTAAATTACGAAAAAGACCCTTGTAGTTCCACTGCATAATGCAGGCCATAATTTAAAAAAGTGAAATCTAAAAAGCTAAAAACGTAAAAATAAAGGAAAGCTTAAATAGAGACAAAGAAAATATTTTCAGGCCTTAAAATTAATCTTCATACGAGGAATGTTTTTCTTTTTAGTGGCACCCTTCTGCTCACTGGTGAATCCACCAGTGCCAGGAAGGGAACACTCCGACCCCGACATGGACCTGTCCTCGTAGGACTTGAGCCCACTTTGATCCATTGGCTCGTCGGTGGTCGTCGCCAATGGCTGACCCTTGGATGCCGCTGGCTTGTTTGGCAGGCCAGGGATCCTCTGGGTACCAGAAGGGCGAAGTGCCATACCCCGTACTTTGGGGGGCAGTGCACTGGGAGGAGCAAGGGTTGCCAAGCCCTGCTCCTTACTGGGTGTGGGCAAGCCCACATCTTTCCTAGAGCTCGGAGGTTGTGTTTGCCGCACCACTCCCGAGGTGGAGGGGAACCCCGACGGGACAAGCAGGTCATCCACAGATGTCTGCGTCCCCGTGGACACCATCGGCCGTGCAGGTCCCCTGCGCACGGCCTCTGCATATGAACCACGTGAGGCAAACAAGACACGCTTCCTTGCCTCGTGGTATGGAATGTTCTCTTGGACCTTCAATGTAAGTATTTCTTTTTCTTGCTTCCCGAGAGAACAAGACCGAGAGTATGCAGCGTGCTTCCCTTCGCAATTAGTGCACTTTGGATCGTTCTCACAGTGATCTGCGAGATGCTCTTTGCTAGAGCACCTCGCACACGTGTCAGATCCGCGACAGCTCCGCGAGCCGTGGCCGAACCGCTGGCACTTGAAGAAGCGCAGCGGGTTCGGTACATATGGCCGAACGCGGCAATGCAGGTAACCTGCCTTCACAGCTTGTGGAAGGGTGGTCATTGCAAAGGTCAGTACAATGTGTTTTGTTTTGTGTTTCATGCCGTCACGTCGAAGTGTGATGCGCCGTGCGGCGATCACACCCTGGCTGGAGAGGCCCTCTACAATTTTTGTTTCTGGAGTTTCTAACTAGTCATCTTCAGAAATTACGACTTGTACTGTATTAGTGTGCGGTGGGGGGTTTCGGTGACTTTGTAATCGGAGACTGAGTTCAATGCTAGGAGAGCATCACTCTGGATCATTTGTGTGAACCTCTACGAGGAGGGCACGTGATGTCATCTTCTTAGCCTGAAACGTCTTCCCAACAACACCCTCTAGAGTTTTCGCGACAAGAAAAGGGGACAGTTTACTTAGTGGTTTCTCAGTTTCTGAGTGCATCACCAAAAACTTTGGATACTGTGGAGTAACTACTACAGGAACATCAATTGTACGTGCTTCGGTGCGGACTCATTTCGGAGGCCGATCACGCAAGGTTTTGTTTTGCAGACCCATTAAGATGGGAAAAAAAGTTCAGTGCCCGGGTGCACCGCCCACCACGGAGCCCAACAAGGGGGTAGGTTATGTGCCATAGCAAGAAAGGCTTGGCTGACACAATTACTCTACCAGTACTGCCCGGGCACTATACCCTAGTGTGGTTGCGGGGACAGGACCTGTTTCCACTCAAGGTTGGCCGTTGCCGCCTAAGAGCTGAAAAAGGAAGGAAGAGAGCATAGAAGAAAAGAGAAAGAGGTGGGAGGAAAAGTGAAAGAAGGAAGAATAGGGTAGAAGAGGCGACTGACTGAATCATCCTGGTCGGGCCAAGCCAGGACACCCGTCTACGAGAAGCAGGGGCCGAAGCGGTGTATTGCCTCACCCGGGGGGCCCCGAAGGGTCCAAACACACCCCGGGCTCAGCTAAACCACCATGGTCCCCTTTTCCCCGGACACGGGTTAAGCCACGCACAGCCAGACGTGGGTGGGCGAACCCACATGGCTCGGGGTTCGTAGTGACGCCACTCACCAAGCACCTACTATAAAGTAGGTGCCCTCTGCGTGCGGGTATGGTGGCCCACGTGGCTGAGGTCCGTGGGGACGCTACTCACCAAGCACCTAGCACCCAAGGTGCAGGCACCCCCTGCGGAGCTCGGGGTCCGTGGAGACGCCCCTCTCCAAACACCTGCTTTCACAGGTGCCCCCTGCGGGTATGATGTATATCAGATTAGAATATTTACAGGTGTGATTGTAAGGGATTCTCATTAGCAGGTTGGGAGGAGGTCCGGTGTATTTGCACGTAAGGCATTTAGGGGCGCCGCACGGCGTGGTACCGGAAAGTAGTCCGAGGTCTTATGGAACGGTTGCTGTGTACTAAAAGGGATCATAAGTTGGGCTGTCGACGGTACGCTAGCGCGGGTGCTTTAGAAAGAACTTTGGAGTATACGAGGTGGGAAGTGGCGTCTATGATTAGTTTGCCGAGTTTAGGTATCGAGGGATGGAACGTGAAGATGAGGGGGTTGCACGGGGGTTTAGACCTTGATTGGGGAAATAGGGCGTCGTGCCGCGAAATGTTAGAAACGCGACTGCTGGCATTGCGCAGAAGGTCGAGTGGCTAACCACGTTCAGAAGGTGGTCACCGTCTTAAGCTGATGACGGAAATCAATGTCGTCGCTGCAAATCCTACGGAGGCGGAGAAATTGTGAGAAGAAAATACAGTTGATTTGGGATCTAGGATGGCTCGAAAAGTAGAGGTGGTAGCTATGGCTGTCAGTAGGTTTATAATGCACAGAGGTGTGGAACTTGTGACCGTCACTTGTTATTTTTTAAGTCTAGGAAGTTGACAGAGGTTTTCGAAATCAGTGAGGTAAACTTGAGGGAGGCATGGGCGTTACAACGTGCATTGGTGAAGCAGTCAACTACGGGAGGGGGGCCAAAACCAAAAATATCGTCAATATAACGACCATAAAATTGTGGGGGCGGGTGTGGAAGGGAAATAAAAAACGAGTGCTCGACGTAGCCGACAAAAAGGTTAGCGAACGAGGGACCCATCTTTGTGCCCATCGCTACACCACATTCCTGGCGATAGAAGGAGTTGTCGAATTGAAGGGCGTTTAGTGTTAGAACGAGTTCGACGAGGCGGATTACGGCGTGAGACGGAGGGTTTTGAAAAGCACGCTGATCAAGAAAATGTGACAGAGCCTGTAGTCCTTCTGCATGAGGGATTACCGTGTAGAGAGATGTGATGTCCATTGTGAAGAGGATAGTGTAGGGGGTAGGGGCCAGATTAGACAGCCGTTCGAGGATGTCTGTTGTGTCTTTAACGTAACTGGGCAGGGTTTGTACAATAGGCTGCAGGACCGAATCCAAAAAAGCGGAGATGAAGTAAGTGGGGCAGGATATGGCGGACACAGTAGGTTGGTCAGGCTATCCTGCTTTGTGAATTTTGGGAAGGAGGTAGAATCAGGCGGCGCGGGGATGACGAACGATTAGGCGATTTGCAGCGGGGGAAGGGAGTTAGTTTCAATTAGGAGCTTTACGGTAGTTGTAATTTTATCTTGGAAAGCGGCGATGGGGTCGGAGGAAACGGGTTCGTAAAAATCAGAAACGGAGAGCTGTCGGAGAGCTTCCTCAGAGTAAAGATCACCACACCAGACCACGACGGCTCCACCCTTGTCGGCTGGCTTGATTGCGATGTCAGTGCGGTTTCAAAGGGATTTTAGAGCAGTAACGTCTTGTTGGGTTGCGTTGCAGGATTTGGAGATTAGGTTGCTAGAAGAGTTGGCAAGAATACTACGGCATGCTTTGATTGAAGTGTCGGTTTCGGGGTCTTTGGCGGGAGGCGGGGTCCAGATACTAGTTTTCGGGTTAATGGTGTCGAAAATGGTGCGGTTAAAGTTGGACGGGTGCTGGATAAAGTGGGCGTCTAACGGCCGTATTCATAAACGAGCCTCGACTCGACACTCCACCTCGACTCACTGGAGTGGAGGAAAGACGCTCGCCTCCACTCGAGGAGCCATCGGGCTTCAGAGTCGCGCCTCGGCGTTTCCTCGACTGAGGAGCTCCTCGAGAAAGCTTCCTCCACTCGAGGAAACTCGAGGAGACGTGACAGGCGTCTGGTTACGAGGTTGTAGTAAAAAATGAAGTTAAAAACATTACTGTGGTGTGAATTACGAACATATTAGTTCACCTTATTTAAAGGAAAACATTTTACTAACATCGAATTGAGA